>JAPDNY010000007.1:133489319-138289319 GCA_029375565.1 Gekko gecko
GATTTGTTCACATTATGGATCATGGGGAAATTGCCATTTATTATTTCAGTCTGAATAATTACACAATGTGTTGGATCCAGCAATCTGTTACTGGAAGGTACTCTTACCCATTTTCCTTACCCCCAGAATCCATTTCTGATCCTACGAAAGTTGATTCCAGGGTCACAAGGCCCTCCTGGAATAATAGCTACATGGGTTGGACAGCTGCAGTGCAGAAACAGAAGGGAACAAAATAGGCCTTGCTACCTCTCCTGTCATCAACGTTCCATTGACAGACGTAGCAATTTCAGCTCCTTCCTAATGCAGCCTTATGACCCACATAGCTATTGCTCAACATTAGTCTCCCAGTTCTGGGAGTCGACTGTCTCATGGTCACAAACAGCTCCTGGGGAGAGGAGAAAGTGGTCTGTGATCATCAGCATCTTCTGCTGACAGATTGCTAGATCCAATCCATTTTGTATTTATGCACACTGAAACAATCAACATCCTTGTGCAGTCCCTGTACTGGATCCAACCCAGTGGATTATATCCAACCAGTTGCTGATACTGTCTGTCATGGATATTCACCCTCTTCTCACTGCAGCCCCTTTAATCTGTGTACCTTTTTTCCATACAGGTCCTGCAATTCCAAGCATTTCTAGGGGTCAAAAAAAAAGCTAAGGGAGATAGTGTGGAGAAAATCTGCCTGTGATGTTCTTACACTTGGTGTTCTAGTTCATATATCTAATCATGTTTTAAGATTAACACGGAGCACTTTGATCAGTTTAGTATTTAAAAAACTTTTTAAAAAAAACCCTTAGAAGTAAATGTTGATGTACGTGCTACAGTTAACATTAAAATGAGTAAATATTTAGAAAAAGATGAAAAGCAGCTATGTATTACATAGCTTCTTAAAGGAAGTAGGAAATATATGCAGTACCACTGTGCTTAGGGAGTGTGCTTGGAACTAACATGGGAGTTAATAGATTAATATCAAGGTAAAGGTACATATTCCCCAGTTGCAGAGTTTTACGCTTTTCAGCTTTTATTATCTTACAGTAGTGCTCCATTTATTCCATGAATACAGAAGTTTTAATTAGCCATGACACATTCCAAAGACAAAAGAATGCTCTAATTCACTCTAACAAACTTGTTAGTCACTGTTTATGCCAAGAGGATTGTTAATCTACAGAGGGTGGCATGCTTTTCTTCTCCTTTTGCTTTGTTTGTGAATTGAGAGCTCTGTACTGACCTGCCATGTCCACTTGTAGTTTTGAATGATACTTCTGAAACAAACCTTTACCCTGTATAGCAGATAATATTCTCTAAGGAGACATCTCTTTGCTTAGCTTAAAAAATATTTTTACAACATTTGAGCTGTTTTGCTACAATCCACTTCCTTTATATGACATGTTTAATACCTGATTCAAATGCAATCCACTGTGTGGTCGCTGCTTGAAAGCACAGCTGTGACACATGTACATATATCATTTGATTTCTCTACCCTTGATTAATGTATACTTGACAACTGGCAGCAAAATGTAGGAACTGACTTCACTGAAAAAGCATTTTGTTTGAAGCAATGGGAGGATATATAAGACCAGACTGACGTATTTGATGGCCCATTCACACATGTAAGCCATCATTTAATGTTTCCATTGTCAAGGGATGGTTCATGGGGCATGCTACTTGTGTGTGTGGTTCCCCATGTGGTGCTGGGTAATTTCCAACATGTGGTTGTTAATGATACACCAAAAAAAGAGATGCTGGGACAGTTTGATTAAAATAGCAGGAGCCACACACAAATGGTTTGGCATATGATATAGTGTGGATGTCGGCTGCCTCACACCTGATTGTCTGTATGAGAACATATTGGTGTTTTTTTATAATATGGTGGACAGTAGGTGTTAATAACCAGTTTTCTAGGTGCTCAAGAGTTGGACTAGAGTGATGAGGAGGAGCAGCCTAAGGATACCATCTAGTGTATGTATAAGATGCTTTTCAGAGTGGTATGTAGAGTTATGGGTCACCCATTGGTTGTTGGAGTTTCTAATTACTATGAATCTTCAGCATTACACTGGAATGACATCTGTGACTTATTCTGAAAAGTACCTGATCTTTCACCTTTTAAAGAAGGAAGTTTAAAGTTCTGTCCACCCTAATTCTGTTACTATTTGCTTTGTTCACCAATCACTCTGATCCTCCTGGCAGGGGATAAGACCCAGAGAACAAAACTGCTAGTGACTGTGTAGATAAAAAGACAGCAAATTCGCCTTTTAAGGCACAGGGGGGAAAGTGAAGATGGGAATAAAAGTATAGCATCTTTAACCTGCAGATCTATTGTACCTTTGAAAATCTTGTAGTAAGGAAAAAAAACAGTCTGGCGTTACAAAGATTAATAATTATATACCATAAGACTTTGAAAAGAGGTCAGTCTTTTGAGACTGACCAAATGGCTTGACAAGAAAATAGACCTCATTATTCACAATTGGGAAACTGATGAACCCATTTCCTTAAAATGCCTTAGTATTGTTTTACTCTGATATTAAGTGTCACAATATATTATTTATTCCCCTACCAGAGCTGCTCTTTAGACTTGGTGAAGAGGATGGGGTCAAGAGCAGTACTCCAAAGAAGAATGTGAAAGAAATATCAGCTCAGACATTACAGAAGGTACCCTAATCTGTAAAATATTGAGCCCAGCAAGTTAAATCTCAATTTCAGTATAAGGGATCATATGTTAAAAGACAGAACTGATGAATGTAAGCCATGTGTTCTTTTTTTTTAATTACCTCCCATAATTCAAAAAAAAAAAATCTGCCAAAATTGTGTCAGAAATCAATGCTCATGGAAAATATATATTTATGTCTCTTGCAGGGTCAAAGAAAATTAAAAATACGTTTGAATAGAATAAAACAACTCTAGATGTAAATTGAAATGTAGGTTCTCTACAGATTTTTAGTTCTTTTGTGTAAGCTTTGGCTTGGTAGAAAAGAAATGCAAGCCTGGTAAATTTTTTCTGCTGGCAAACCTAATAATTACTTCAAAATGCAATTGTATACATAAATGTGTAGTATCACAGCATGAGAGAACTGCAGGTGTGATATAGAAGATGAATAAGAAGTTTAGCATTTGTATGGTGCTATACATACATTATCTTTGTATGTTGACAAATTGCTCCTAGTGGTACGCCCTACCACATGCTGCCTTGATCCGTACTTGTCGTGGCTAATTAAATCTGGCCATGATGGGTTGTGAGGCGCCCTGCAGGAAATTATCGACAAGTCCCTCATTGAGGCATGGTTCTCTGGGGTGATCAAGGAGGCGATGGTGTGTCCTCTCTTGAAAAAACCATCTTTGGATCTGGCCGAATTAGCTAACTACCGGCCGGCCTCCAATTTGCCCTATCTGGGCAAAATAATAGGCTGTGGCAATCCAGCTATAGAGCTTCTTGGATAACGCTTCCATCCTAGGTCCCTTTCAGTCCAGTTTTCGCCCAGGCTATGGGACGGAGACAGCACTGGTTGCCCTCACGGATGATCTCTGGGAGCATCTGTATTGAGGCGGTTCGGCATTGGTGTTGTTCGACCACCCACCACCTCGCCGACATGGAGATTCAGGGGCTTGCCTTGCAATGGCTTGTCTCCTTTCTCCATGGTTGGGGACAAAGTGTGGTGTTAGGGGAACAGCTCTCCCAGAGGTACCCACTAGAGTGTGAAGTGCCTCAGGGGGTGGTGCTTTCCCCGATGTTATTCAACATCTACATGCACCCCCTTGCCCAGATTACCTGGAGTCATGGGCTGGGGTGTCACCAGTATGCTGATGACACCCAGCTCTATCTGATGTTGGGTGGTCAGTCTGGCTCCAGATTGGAAGATCTGGACCGGGTGTTACAAGCTGTGGCTGGTTGGCTTAGACTGATATGACTGAAATTGAATCCAACAAAGACGGAGGTTCTGTGCTTTAGTCGGGGTGGTCTGGGGGTAGGGATCCCACTCCTGACCTTTGATGGGGCACCATTGGTGCCAGCGCTGGAAGTTAGGAGTTTGGAAGTGCTCCTGGATGCCTCCTTAACAGTGGAGGCCCAGATAGCAGCCACTGCCAAGTCAGCCTTTTACCATCTTCGGCTGATTAGGCAGTTGGTTCCCTTCCTCGAGTGCAATGACTTAGCAACAATGATCCATGCAATGGTCACCTCAAGATTAGACTACTGTAACACTCTCTACATTGGGCTGCCCTTGTCGGAGATCTGGAAGCTGCAGCTAGTGCAAAATGCAGCGGCTAGGCTTTTGATGGGTCTCCCCTCAAGGGAGTACATCCAGTCGGCCATGAAAGCATTGCACTGGCTGCCAATAGCATACCGGATTCACTTCAAGGTGCTGGTTCTTACCTTTAAAGCCCTTTATGGCTGGGGTCTGACTTACCTGAGGCCGGGGTCCACCTTTCCCCATATATACCCCAGAGAGCACTACGGTCAGGGAATCAAAATCGATTGGCCCTCCTGGGCCCTAAGGATGGCAGTCTGGCTGTAACCATTGCCAGGGCATTTTTGGTGGTGGCTCCGTACTGGTGGAATGAGCTCCCAGAGGAGATCAGGGCCCTGTGGGATCTTTTACAGTTCTGCAGGGCCTGCAAGATAGAGCTCTTCCACCAGGCTTTCAATTAGGAGCCACCACCATTACTAGTTACCATCACTAGTAACTGTCACTAGTAACAACTGTAAAGCCTGGTTCCTGGTGAATTACTGACAGCCTGTGCGTGTCGAGTAAGATCAATGCTGGAAATGAACACCATACGGTATGCACTCATGCAGCACCGCGATTGCTGTAATATTGGAATAACATGGCTAGCACTTAATATGTAATATTGTATTGTTTTAACGAATTGTTTTAATGGTTTTAATATTTTGATTGTTAATCTGTGTTTTATCTGCGTGAGCCACCCTGAGCCTGCTTTGGCGGGGTAGGGCGGGATATAAATTCAAATATAAAATAAATAAATAAACCTAACAACCCTGTAAGGTTATTGAGCATGTCCAAATGACAAATGGGAACTGAAGGGCAAAGGTTGTGACCATCTATTAATTTAAGGAAAACTGTTGAGTTTATGACAGAGCTGAAATTCAAGTTAGGGATTTCCTGATTTGTTGCTCAGCCGCTATGGGTTTGCCCACAATAAAGCCTTCTAAGAGCCCAAAGAGTCAGGCCCCATAGAAACTCTCTGCTACATTTGTACAGCTGCAATTCTAACGATTCTAATTCCTGGGAGTAGGCACTACTGAATAACATTGGACTGAGTAGACCTGCTCTGGCCTTGCCTTGGCTCAATCAGCTTCCCCTGGGGACTGGGTAATTCTGACTTAGGGATGGTTTGGGGGAAGTCTTGCGTTATACATCAAAGTGGGCATGGAATCAAATAAGTTAGAAAACATCAGGGGAATTAAGTCCCCAACATAAGTGATATAGGTGGAAATATTGGGCCCTAAGGGTTACTTAAAAGTGGGGGTGTACTATTGCCCACCTGATAAAACCCTTGAGGCTGATCTTGAGATGTAGTAGGAAATAAAGGAGGTGACTAAACCAGGTAAAGAAAGATGGGGAGATAGCAGAGAAGCTCAATAATATTTTTGCTTCTGTCTTCACTATGTAAGATGTAAGGCACACACCCATGCCACAGCCCCTATTTTCAGGAAGGGGGTCTGAAGAACTGAGCCAAATTGAGGTAACCTGAGATGAAGTTCTAGACCTATTGGAGAAATTAAACACCAATAAGTCTTCAGGTTTGATGGCTTACACCCAAGAGTTCTTAAGGAATTCAGATAGTTGATCTACTAACCCATACATGTAACTACGATGATTTATTTATTTATTTTATTGGATTTATATCCCACCCTGCATAGCAGACTTAGGGTGGGTTCCATTAGATATAATAAACAATATACAGTATACACAAATCTCACCCTCTTCCCTCCCTCACACACAAGATTTTACCTTCTGTCTTCTTTCTTATTGAGCAGCCCCCTTTATCTATGTTATTCTTATTTGTTTGTCTGAGGCTGTCCCACCCTGTCACCTAGGTAGGTAGGTGGATGGATGGATGGATGCTGCCATGGAACTGAGGGAAGAGACAAAATCACCTTCTCATATTCTGTTTTTGAAATGGCACATGAGAGGTTTTTGAAAGTTCAAATAAACAAAATGTTTTATTTAATTTGGAGGATAAAAGGTCAGGTGGAATCAGGTGTAGGATGTATGATGTGAACAGATAATAAACCTGAGATAACTTTGTAGTCAACCAAACACCAGATAATTTGTTGCCAACAAATAAGTGTTTCTGCTATTCAACAAGGTCTTTAAAACCTTAAGGAGAGAGGCTTTCTTTTCAATTTCTGCTTATACATTCAAGCATAGATTTCTGAATTTTACCAACACATGAGATTTAAAGGGCAGGGGCATACAACCAAGTTTCCAAAATCCTTCTTTATACACATACCAGGGATCACTTGTCTTTTCTAGAAGCTATTTCCTTTCTTAACTGGGCAGGGGTCACTTCTCTTTACTAGAAGCTATTTCTCTTTTTTTGGCTTGAATGAGGATCCTCTTTGATCCACTCACTCTCTTAGCTTCCTACCCAGTCCACAGTCAGTGCTTAACTGTCTCTTCAGTGGTCAATTCCCAACTGTCATTCCTTAACTGACTCTCTCAACAGAATTCTGTCCAAACAGCCTGTCACTCAAAGGTTCTCAGACTCTGTTAGGCATGAACCCTTGATAATCTGTCACAGTAATCTATTACTAAATTCTGCCGCTGTACCAGAATACTGCAGAGTAGCAAATGTTACCCCAGTTTTAAAAAAGGGATCCAGGGTCAGTCAGCCTAAGTTTGGTTAGCCTAACTTCTGTCCCAGGTAAATTAGCAGAAACTGTAATCAAAGATAGAATTGTTAGGCACATAGAGGGACAAAGCATGCTGAAGGAAAATCAGCATGGCTTTCACAAAGGGACGTCCTGCCTCACCAGCCTTTCAGAGTTCTTTGAGAAAGTGAACAAGCATGTAGACAATGGTGACCCAGTAGATATTATACACTTGGACTTTCAAAAGGCTTTTGACCAAGGTACTTCACCAAAGACTCCAGAATAAATTTAGCAGTCATGAGATAAGAGGATGGGTGCTCTTATGGATTAAAAACTGGTTAAATTATAGAAAGCAAAAGGAAGGAATCAACGGACAGTTCTCACAATGGAGGGAAGTAGGCAGTGACGTTCCACAAGGATCGGTATTTAATTTATTCATCAACTGATCTAGAACTAGGGGTGAGTAGTATAGTGGCCGGGTTTGCAGATGACACCAAATTATTCAGGATGGTGAAAACCAAGGCTGACTGTGAAGAGCTCCCAGGGGACCTCCACAAACTGGGTGAGTGGGCAACAGTGTGGCAAATAAAGTTCTATGTTGGTAAGTGTAAGGTGATGTACACTAGGAGAAAAAAATCAAGTATAGGCGAATAGGGTCTAAACTTGCTGAGACTGAGAGGGGAAAAGATGTTGAGGTCATAGTGGATAATCCAATGAAAGTGTCAACCCAGTGTGCTGCAGTAGTGAAAAAGGTAAACTCTATGTTAGGGGATTACTTGGAAAGGGATTGAGAATAAAACAGCCAATATTGTAATGCCCCTGTATAGATCTATAGTGAAGCCTATTTGGAATACTGTGTACAGTTCTGGTGACTGGACATTGCAAAGCTGGGAACAGTACAGAGGAGGGCAATCAACATGATTAGGGTGTTGGAGCACTTCCGCTATAAGGAAAGGCTGAAGAGTTTGAGACTTTTCCATTTAGAAAAGAGATGACTGGGGGGGACATGAAAGAGGTTTATAACATTATGTATGGAGTAGAGAAAGTTGACGAGAATTTGTTCTCCCTCTTTCAAAATACTAGAACTTGAGAGCATCCAATGAAGCTGATGGGGTGTAGATTCAAGATAGATGAAAAGAAATACTACTTTATACAAAGAGTGATTAAACTGTGGCGTTTACTGCCAGAGGATGTAGTGATTGACCACAGGAATAAACCGCTTTAAAGGGGAATTAGATAGATTCATGTAGAATAAGTCTATCAATATCTATTAGCCATGGTGACTGAGGGGAACCTCCACATTCAGAGGCACTAAACCTCTGAATCCTAGAGCTGGGAGGCACCATCAGGGGAAGGCTTTGGCCTCTATGCCCTGTTGTTGGCTGTTCAGAAGAACTGGTTTGCCACTGTGTGAGACAGGATGCTGGACTAGATGGACCATTGATTTGATCCAGTAGGGCTCTTCTTAAGTTCTCATGATTTTTGTGAGGGTACAATCGGGTCATTTAATTATTCCTCATATAAAAAAAAAAGAATTATTTTCACTCACAGTGGCTGATTATTGCATTACTGCAGGAGTCACTGTCGTGGGTTTGCCTCTCTCCAGAAAAGGCACACACATATCAGTGACTCATAAAGAGAGATGTAGTTGAACTCTTCTGAGGGCAGAAAATTCTTACCTTTGCACAGTCTAAGTATAAACTTTTCAACTGTATGTGTATATAGTATGTTTTAGCTAGCAGAATTTTGGGAAACTCTACAGTGGTGAAACAGCAGTTGTCATTTTCCACTGTGCACTTAACAAACTATTCCAATTAGTTTACAATTTGAACATATTTCCCGTTTTCTTTAGTAGTTTTGTTTGTTAACAGCTGTTCACTTAAGGGAGTATACTTTACTCCACCACCACCACCAAAAAAATTCTGCCTTCCCATCACTAACTTATTTATCAAGTTTCTCAAACAGACATTTTGGAACTATGCTGAAATTAAATATACAAGACCATGTTACTTAATAACATTATAACTATGTCCATTTATCTTATATTTTTGAATTAGCTTGTAGGAAATGCAGTAATTTACAGCAGATGATTTGATTGCGTATACTTCTAACACTTGCCATATGGTCAGGTAATGAAGGCTGTCATCTCGTTATTACTGAATGACAAACATCATGTTAAAATAATAACACAGAACAGGAAATGCTCACATTCATTTATCTTAAGGTAGAGTGAGTAATTGAAATAATTTGAGTGCTACAGTAGAGGATGTCACACCTATCATCTGCATTTCAGAGTAATTTTGTTTGCCAGGTACACTGTAATTTCTGCCTCTATGGACATAAGGTGTTATCATGAAACCTTAGGGTATAAACCTTGATGACCTGCATTGTTTCCTATAAATGATTCAGTCTTCCACTTAAATAAAGAAGAATCTCTCTTTCAAAACTAAGGCAACTAATGACTTAGGTAGGAAGGGTTTTATAATGTAGGCTAATTGAATAACTGATAGTCAAGCCTGTATATCAGCATGGACACAGAAGAACAGTAACTGTGTTGTAAGCATCGGCCAGGCTCACGAGAAGGTGATGCATTGCTGTCTTTGTTGAATGTTAGGATAGTGATAGGGAAGTAGCTATAACTGAGAGCTGTAGTAATCTCTTCCAGAATGTCTTCTAACTGTTTTCATGAAAATGATCTTGGGCACAATGCTGCTACTTTCAGTACTAAAAACATTGATAAACAGCCCAGATAATGGCCTATTAGCAGGAAAAGTCCAGTTTTTCATCAAAACCATATTTAATGCTTTGTTTTTTCTAGGTTCATAGCGTGATTTCAAAGACATTAATAAATAAGAACAGTCCTACTGGATCAGACCAGTGATCCATCTAGTCCAGCATCCTGTCTTGCACAGTGTCTAATTGGTTCCTCCAGAGGTCTTAACAACAGGACATATTATTTAATTATTTAATTAATTAATTTGTATCCTGCCCTCCCCGCCAAGGCAGGCTCAGGGCAGCTCACAGAATACACACACACACACACACACACACATGTAAAACAGCAAAATAGTTAAAACACAATATTTCACTAGATAAAATCACAACATATAAAATTATATAAGTGCCAGTAAACATAAATATCAAAAAATATTGATAAATATTAGTAGGTATTTATAAGTGATGGTGGTATACTCTCAGCTTCCAGACAGTCATTACTGCCACAGTCTGGATTCCCACCAGGCTGTTGATTATTAATTTGGTGCTGATGTTAGGGACAGGGCCGTGATATTAAGTGGTGGCACCCTAGTTGAAGGCCTGGTGGAAGAGATCTATTTTACAGGCCCTGTGGAACCGTAACAGGTCCTGCAGAGCCCTGATGTCCTCCAGGAGCTCATTCCTACAGTATGGGGCCGCCATAGATAAGGCCCTGGCCCTCATCACCACTAGCCTGGCTTCCTTAGGGCCTGGAAGGGCCGAACAATTTTTGGATCTTAGTGCTCTCTGGGGAACATGTGGGGAAAGGCAGTCCCTTAGGCAGATAGGTCCCTAACCATATAGGGCTTTAAAAGTAAGAACCAGCACCTTGAACCGAATCCGGTAAGACACAGCAAGAGCCTCGCCACTGCATTCTGCACCGGCTGCAGCTTCCAGATTTGGGACAAGGGCAGCCCCATGTAGAGAGCATTACAGTAATCCAATCTTGAGGTGACCATTGCATGGATCACAGTTGTCAGGTCATTGCGTTCAAGGAAGGGAACCAACTGCTTAATCAGCTGTAGATGGGAAAAAGCGGACTTTGCAGTGGCTGCTACCTGATCCTCCATCGTTAGGGAGGCATCCAGGAGCACTCCCAAGCTCCTAACCTCTGGCGCTGGCACCAATGATGCCCCATTGAAGGTTGGGAGTGCGATCCCTAACCTTGGCTGACTCAGGCACAGGACCTCCATCTTTGTCAGATTCAATTTCAGTCGACTCAGTCTAAGCCAACCAGCTACAGCTTTCAACGCCAGGTCCAGATCTCCCGGACTAGAGTCTGGCTGGCCGTCCAGCAAGAGATAGAGCTGGATGTTATCCACATATTGGTGACAGCCCAGTCTGTGACTCAGGGCAATCTGGGCAAGGGGGCGCATATAGATGTTAAATAACATTGGGGAAAGCACCACATCTTGGAGCACTCCACAGACTAGTGGGTGCCTTCCAGATAGCTGCTCCCCCATAGCCACCCTTTGTCCCTGACCCTGAAGGAACGAGGAGAGGCACTGCAAAGCAAACCCCTGAATCCCGGCGTTGGCAAGGTGGTGGATCAGTAGTTAATGGTTGACTGTGCTGAACGCTGCCAACAGGTCTAACAACAACAACACTGCCGTACTGCCTCACTCCAGATGCCTCTGGAGGTCAGCTGTGAGGCCGACCAGGACAGTCTCTGTCCCGTGGCCTGATCGGAAACCGGACTGGAAGGGGTCTAGTATGGAGGTGTCATCCAAAAAAAAAAACCCTGCAGCTGCATCACAATTGCCCTCAATTAATTTGACCCAAGTAGGGCATATTGGATATCAGCCAATAGTTAGCCAATTTGGCTGGATCCAGAGATGCGTTTTTTAGGAGAGGGTGAACCACTGCTTCCTTTAGGGCACTAGGGAACAGTCCCTCAACGATGGACTTGTTGATAATCTCTCTTAGTGCGCCTCGTAGCCCCTCATGGCTAGCTTTAATTAGCCATGATGGGCATGGATCAAGGCTGCAAGTGGTTGGGTGAACAGATGAGAGTAATTTGCCAACCTCCTCTAGGCTGAGTGGACTGAAATAATCCAGATTTTGACAAGAAGATGTGCATGGAGCCTCAAGTTCCATCATTGTCTCAACCGTGGTGGGGAGGTCGTGGCGTAGCGACAAGACTTTATCTGTGAAACAGCTCACAAAAGCCTCACAACCAATCTCCAATTCCTTATCATTTGGTCTGCCTTGTGGCAGAGTAGTAATAGACCGAATTGTTCTAAATAATTGGGCTGGGCGAGACCTCGCAGATGCAATTGTGGCTGCGTAGTATTTCCTTTTTACAGCCTTGACTGCTATCTCATAGGATCTCATAGGGACTGATGCCTTCCCCGATACTGCCTCCTGGCACTGAGATTCAGAGGTTGAGTGCCTCTGAACATGGAGGTTCCCTTTAGTCACCATGGCTAATAGCCACTGATAAATCTATTCTCTATGAATCTGTCTGATCCCCTTTTAAAGCTGTCTCTACCAGTGGCCATCAGTACCTCCTCTGGCAGAAAATTCCTAATTTTAATCACTTGTTGTGTAAAGAAGTATTTCCTAACATAGAGTTTGCTTTTTTCATTGCTGCAGCACACTTGGTTGACACTTCCATTGAGTTATCTACTTCCAACCCTAAGATAATTTTTCTCTCAGACTCAGCAAGTTCAGACCCCATTAACCTATACTTGAAGTTGGACTTTTTTTGTCCCAGTGTTAGCCGGATTGCACGTTATTATGAATAATAATTAGGGGAATATGATTGATTATTAATAGGCAATTGGCTGTGAGAGCGAACACCTGTGTATACAGAGGTCAGCCCCGCCGGGAGGTGTTGGTAACAGACCAGGAGACTTTGTAAGGTTGAAAAATAAAGTCTTTTACTGAAGTGTTGGTAACAGACCAGGAGACTTTGTAAGGTTGAAAAATAAAGTCTTTTACTGAAGTTCTTCACAAGCAAACAATACACAGTCTCACACACAATTACTCAGGTCTAGGAAGATACAGAGAGAAATAAGCACATTTGCATTAGCAGGTAAATTGTTGGTGGGCAATACTTACTGGTCCCGTTGGTGCAGAGTGTTCCTCAGGAAAAATGGAGGGGAAGGAAACTAAGAAAAATGGGGAACCATGTGACCTGACCAGCAGGTAGCACATGGAAACTCAGGCTGCAGACCTAGAGTTTAAAGATGGAGGCAAGGGTTGGGGATAGCAAGCTGGACATAAGAGGGTCAAAGGTTCAATAGGGGTCGAAGAGCAGAGAGAGAGCCAGTGGTCAGGCATCTCCTTATAAGCAGGAGGGTGGGGGCTGGTCCCAGCCCCTAGTTCCACCTCCTGGTAAGTCCGTCCCTAAAAATACCCTGTTGGTTGGAAGGTCTAGGGGAGGTGTACCTGAGGAGTGGTCAATATTGAGAGCTAGAAACTTGCTCATGTCTGACACCTGGTAGCAGCTAGGATGTGTCACCGGGCCGGTTCCATTGTCTTCTTGATGGCAATAGCCAGGCTGCTGATGGCCATCAATTAGTTGCCAGGCATAGCCGGCTCGCCCACTAGGTGAGCTAGGCGCTCGCCTAGGGCGCACCGGCTGCAGGGGTGCCAAACCGCGCCCCGGCCCCTCCCAGAAAAAGTCCCACCCGCTGCTCCCACCGCCTCCCCGAGTGCCCCTCCCCAAAGCCGGCTTCTCTCCCCCACCCCCGCCCTCCCAAGCCCACCGCGGGGCTGCGGTTGCTGGGCTGGGCCGCGGGGCGGGCAGGCGGCGGCGGAGCGGCTTCTCCACTCCCCCCACGGCCCTCCCAAGCCCAGCGCTGCCGCTGGGAGGGAAGGGGCGGGCGTTCCAAGCCCGCCCGTTCCCGGCTCTCCCCGGGCGCCTCGCAGCTGCGAGGGGTCCGGGAGAGCCTGCGCTGCTGCTGGGAGGGAAGGGGCGGGCGTTGCAAGTCCGCCCGTTCCCCGGCTCTTCCAGGCGCCTCGCAGCTAAGAGGGGCCCGGGAGAGCCGTGCCGCCCCTTCCCCGGCTGTCCCGGGTGCCTCGCGCGCCGCCCCTGCTGGGAGGGAAGGGGGGCTTCTAAGCCCGCCCCTTCCCCGGCTGTCCCGGGTGCCTCGCGGCTGCGAGACACCCGGGAGAGCCGCGCACGCCGCCCCTGCTGGGAGGGAAGGGGGGCTTCTAAGCCCGCCCCTTCCCTGGCTCTTCCAGGCGCTGGGCCATCTCCAGGCCCCACTGGGAGGTTGGCATCCCCGGTGGGGTGGGCGCCCCAGGCAGTCCTGCCTAGGGCGCCCAGAAACCTGGGGCCGGGCCTGTTGCCAGGCAACGATGAATAGACTCTGCCAGGTCTACGTGAAGTCTTGCAGGTGAGGGGGAAGGGAAAGAGGCTGCCTGCCTGATTTAGAAAGAACTCTCAATGGCGGTCTTGGAGTTTCTAGTCCTTGTATCTTATTAAGGCATGTTGCTGTGTTTAGTGCATACTGGGTGTGTTCCATTCTCCTTCATGAGGAACAGGCTGGTAACCTATGCTGGGCACTGGAGCTGCTGGGGAGGTCAGGAGAACGTCTCTTGCCTAGGTGCAGTCTCTTCTGGCATCTTGGTGGGGTTACCATGTTGTTCAGTCCCTTATGCATACACTGGCACAGTTTATTGTTTTATTACAGTCCATAAAGAGGCTCAAAAAGTCTTGCAGGGCAACACTGGTGTCTATCACCTCACACCAACCCCATAGCCAGAAATTTTTTCTGTGGGAGAGGGCAAAGACTGATAGTGGGAGCTAAATTAGATAAACACTGATATAATTAGTGATACTCTAATTACCTGGTTCAGAATATCAAAGGGTAGCTGAAATCACCCTGGGCTGGAGACTGTCTTGACGAGGACCAGGCCAGCTCTGCCTTGGTAGCCTGTCAGTCCTTTCTGCAGAATGGGAGATTTTGGATCAGGGGGTGGGAGGAAGCAGCTGGTGGGGGGTGGGAGGAAGATTGGCTGTGGGTGGGAGGTTGCTTGCATTCAGCTTGCATTCAGAAACAGCCCCCTGGATCAAGCCCCAAATGGGAAACAGTCTTCACACCCTTAGTCCAGGAGGAAACTCATCCTGGCTGCCTCTGCCTGGCCACGCTCTGCTCTGGAGTGCAGAATTGCTCTCTTGAGGGGGAGGCAAGGAGGAGCATGGTGTGGGGCAAGGCCACAGCAGGGCTTCTCCTTTGCACTGCCTGGCTCTTGGTTGTTTCCAGTGGGTGGCGGTGGCACAGGGCCCCAGAGCTGTGCTCCTCCTGCTATGGCACCTTCGACAAGTAAGTTGGCTGGCAGGCAGGCAGCAATAGAGCCAGTGCCCACTCCCTGCCCAGGTGCCTGGGAATACATTGTCCCATTCATGAGAGGGCAACATGGTGCCACTGGCTACAGATCAGTTCTAATTCTGTGTGGCGGGGAGGAGCTGATTGCTGGTGCAGGTACAGTGAGGTGCTGGGGACTCCTGGTCTGGCTTAGGCAGGTCCTGGCTCCCCCAGGTGAGGATCAAGGTGAAGGTGGACTCAGGGTGGAGGGGCAGGGCAGATTTGTGGTGGGGCACTGCCCTTGGGAGTCCCACCGTGGCTACGGGCCTGCCTCACACTTATAAACCATTAACTTCATTTGCCACGTTGTTGGCCAATTGTACAATTTGGAATAGTGATCCTTTAAATATGATAGGTGATGTTCAGAGCAGGAGTGTCGAACTCATTTGTTATGAGGGCCAGATCTGACATAAATGAGACCTTGGTGGGCCGGGCCATGTGTGTCATAAAATGTAATGCTAGGTAACAGAGATAAAAACTTTATAAAGGACACAAATACAAAGATTTTTTTAATTTAAAATAAAAACATGCTTAAAACATTTAGCACTCTTGCAATATTTTGTTTATTTAACAATATCTGATAACTGACACCTCTTGCTCTGAACTATTGCATCAAAATGTCTGTGCCATTGCAATCTTGAGTATGCTGTTCGGGTGTGTATCCGTAAGCTGCAAACCTTCTTTTGATTTATTGACACTCACCACAGAAATCTCATGCTCAGAGTTCTGAGTCTAGGACCCAGGTTAAAACATGAAATGGCTGAGTGATTAAGAGAGTCTAGCGAAGCAAGCTATGATGCAGCAGCAGCAGACCTGGAAGCAGGAGATGTCCAGTTCCACTGCGGGCCTGATAGAAGCCCTCCAGGGGCCTGATCTGGCCCCTGGGCTGCAATTTTGACACCCCTGGTCTAGAGTATATGACATGTTTGCTGATGAACCACCTTGATATTATGTACTTCTTTCACATTAAGAGCATTGTTTCCAGGCTCTGCTTCCTAAATTCTAGACTCTTTTTTCATAGCCAAAATTCAACTCTTTTTCTGAGAATATGTCATATGCAAGGCCTTACTTCCTTGTAAACATGTGCCAAGTATTGGTTTGATGGTGAACAAATGAATGGGACTCTTCAGAGTTTTATAGGTCATCTACCATTCAGGTACTATTCAGGCAGGTTTCATAAAACAGTGAAGTATTAACAGGCCCTAGAATTGCCATATATTGGCTAGTTCTCGGAATTAACTGTAAAAGTATCCCTTTATTACAGCTGGTAGTTTGATTTCTATATGGAGTTCATTGGAAAGCACATTGAAAAAAAACTGTTTATAGATATGTGCATCAAAATGAAAGAAACTATAAGTATATGTTGAGAAAAGGCAGCTCTAAATTAATAAGGATTGGCAAATATTGTTCAGTATCATCAATACACCTCTGACTGTGTCACTTTGTCAAGAATTTCTGACTTCTTTTACCATCTGCCCTTTGCTCAACAGATGTATTATTGCAGTTCAAATGTGTTCATCTACAGTACCTTGAAATTATTTTTCAATTAGGTACTTGAAATAGCTTTTGTCCTTGTACTCGATGCACATTAATGTTCATAAAGTATATACGACAGAACATTAAGGGGAGATTGGCTGTAATTTGAAAGGTTAAAATTGATGGGTTTTTTTGCTATTCTGTTTCAGGTTTCCCAATTGGAAAGAAGGCTGAAAGGGTTTGAGAAAGAATCAAGGCAATTGATGGAAGTTAACAAAGAGTTAATGAAGGACAACAGTGATCTGAAAGCATCTCTTAAGCAGCACAGAGAAGAAGCAGAGACCAGAGAGAGGGAGGTGGAGAAGCTACTGCAAGAGATAAAAGTAATACAGCAGGACAAAGTAGAGCTTCAGTTAATGATAGATGGGCTGAAGGGAGAGGTCGTCTCTCTGAAGAGACAAGTGGCAGAAGCCAGCACATTGAGAAATGAAAAGGAGGATGTGCTGAGTCAAGTGAGGCAAATGCAGGCTTCTCTGGACAAAGCAAGGATGGTGGGTACTATGGCCACAGTGGAGGCAACCTGTGAGCCATGTAGATGTAAGACTGTAAGCTCCAAAGTAAAGTGGAAAACAGGGAAGAAAAAGAGTTCAGTGAAACATCACCAGTCTTTCCTCAATCAGTCCATCAAGGTTATGAGTGGTCTATTTGAGAACTTCAGTAAGGATGGCTGGGAGGATATGAGTGAAAGCAGGTACGATTCTCATTAACTTAGCTCTGTAGAGGGGGACACTGCATATGTAAAACGCTAGCAAATAGAGATTGAATTTCAACTACTGTCGATTTGGTATTCAGAAAAAATACTGTCAGAGCCTTTGAAATATCTTGGGAGGTCCTGTTCTGAGTTTATTGACTGAAATTTGCATGCAAAATTAGCCACAACTGCATGAGTATTTGAATAGGTGCCAGGAAACCCAAAAGAAGGCAATGCTTGATTTCTTCCAGTGATGCTATTTTCATGCAGTCATGAGGCTTGAAATTGACAGTTTGGCAGGCTGATTTAATTTGCTGGCCCTTTGCATATTCACCACTGACAGCTAAGGATTCCCAGGCAAGCCTATGAAGTTGGTTTAGTTATCTTGTGACATGCCAACCCAGGAGGAGAAACATTTCCCCCCCTGTAATTTAGTTAGATAAATTTTGAATGACCCATTTCGGCTTGCTACCAGATGTCTACAAGCTGTTGAACATCCTTTAAATTAAGGACCAGCCATGCTAATTATTGCATGTATGTTTTATGAGCAATCATTGTACTAACTTTAATTGAAGGACTGGTTGAAAATTAGGCCTGTAAAGGTAAGTTGAATTTCATAGGCTAACAGGCACAAAGCAAACAGAACTGGCAAGAATGAAAACAATACCACTTTTGGAAGTTTCCATACCCTGTCAAAACCAATGGTGAAAAGTTGCTTAGTTTCCTGATTATTTTTCTTTTCATTTTACACATATAATTCCAGTTACTACAGACATTACCCACTTTTGGACCTTTCCCACACTTTAGAGTAATGTATACAATAGCTGGATAATTTCCAGCTTTCCTGAGAGGCTTCAAATATGTAAGAAGAAATCTTACTAATGTTGTAAAACTGAATCCATTTGTAGGACTGCTTTGCATCTTATTCAACCTTACTTGTCTATTAAAATTACATAAAGTCAAGGTGGACAATATCCCCTTGAGCCAAATGAATGAAAACATTCATTGGGTGTTGCCTTCTGACACACTTCCAGTGATGTCAGGGGGTGTGGCATATGCAAATAAGATAAGCTAATGAGCTCCTGCACCTCTTTTTCTAAGAAATGACCCCTGCATATTGTAATAATATTTTGTATACTTTCCTAGTAAGTGCTTTAAATCTCCAGAGATGAATTGTTCAAAAGGCATTTTCTTTCTTAGATGACCCCCTTCTTTGGCTATTTGTTCTTTACCATCTGATATAACAGCCACATAATGTTTTTTCCTTCATCTTAAACTTCTTGCCAAGATTTTATTTTTCCTTGTTTGTCCGTCATATATTCATAAGTTACATGGTCAGTTTCCTTTCTTGTAGTACTATTGCAGTAAACATCTAGGGATATCAGTGGTGAGATTGGAAGACTTACTCTATTTCTACATTGATACCATATTCTTGGTTGACCATCCCTCAAAATATAGCTGTTTATTACAGTATCTTACCAAATTATGTAGTCTGGTACTGAAATCCCATTTTCTGAATAACAAAGTTGCTAATGCAGAAAGTTGCTAGATATTCCCCCCCTCCCCCCACTCCATGTAACACAAGGATAAAGCATGACCCAAGCTGGAACTCCTTTTCAAACCAAGGCTCTGCCAGGTGTCATTTTTTTCCAGATAGTATTGACTTTAATTATGTGAAAAATCTCAAGCTTCCTCTGCCCCTTGATAGGGTATAAATAATGTTTGAGTTGGGCTGAAACTGGCTTATCTCATTTTCAGAAATGGGCACAGATCATAAGATCAGGGAGATCCCACACAAATAAATTTGGTACAGCATGGTTAGGATTTTGCATTCAACACACAGTTGGAGGAAATGAGCACATGGATCCAAGGCTTGCTCCTATTATTAACTTTTTCTCTAGAAAAATAAAACTTATGTAGCTCCCTGAACGCATTCTTGCAACATGGACATACAGATTATGAGGGGGCTCAAGAGTACTGATAGTGGTGCCATGTGGTCTGCAGGGATTAGATATGCTGATTCAGTGCTCTCAGGATGCAAAACTAATTCTCCATCAATACACGTTTAGGACAACCAGTTGAAGAATATTTCAGTTTGAAGGATTTAAGGCCAATTTAAACACTGTCAGATTTCAAGAACCAAAGTGCTGTAATCTTGAAATGAATTTGCCATTGTTCTCATATTTGTCAATTATTGATGTTATTCATATAAAAGATTTGTGTTCCACCTTTCTACCTAGTTAGGACTATCAAGCTGGTGAACAGTTAAAAGGGTATTAAAATAAATGTTAAGAACAGTAAGTAAAGGTTCCCTTGCTCGAAAGCCAGTCAGATCCGGCTCTAGGGTTGCAGTGCTCATCTCCGTTTCAAAGCCGAAGAGCCAGCGTTGTCCGAAGACGTTTCCATGGTCATGTGGCCGGCATGACTAAACACCAAGGCACACAGAACACTGTTACCTTCCCACCGAAGTGGTACCTATTTATCTACGTGCAATTTCTTGCTTTCAAACTGCTAGGTTGGCAGGAGCTGGAACTAGAGACAGGAGCTCACTCCGTCATGCGGCACCTGGGTCTCGAACTGCTGCACTACTGACCTTCCACAGCCTGCAGTTCAGCGTCTTAACCACTTGAGTCACCGCAGCTCCTAAGAACAGTACATATATGTAAAGTTGCAATTAAAACACGTAGGAAGGAGGGTTATTAAAGAAATACCAAATAGAACAAAAAATAATTTATCTTTTATATTTTTAGAAATAGGATTTTTGATAAATCTGGCAAGAGAAGGCAGATTCCAAAATTTCAGCCATGGATTTGTGGAACAGCAAGATCTAACCTGCTTTGAAATTAAGAAAAGAATCAGTAGGTTCCATTTGTATTCCAACTGAACTCACTTTCAGGCCAAGTTCTCCATAACCTGTCAAACATTGTTGTCCTTGGTTGCTGAAAATTTAATGCCTGAAATATGCTTGTCTCAGTCCCCAGGGAAAAAAATTAATGCCTTCCAAGATAGTTGACCAATATGAACCTTTTTTTTTTAGGGGAAAAGGAATTTCCTTATTCTTTTTTAGATATATTTGCAGTGTCTAAGGGTCAGGAGTTGAGTAATCCTCAGAGTCCAAGGCAATCATGCAGGAAACTTTCATGGAAGAAGAACAGTAGATAATAAATGTTTCTTTTCTCCATATGCTTACTGGAAGCAGACATAATCTTTAAAAAGATTAAAGAAGTTTTTTTAAAAAAACTTTAGATTAATGGGTTTTTTAAAACATTTTCTTTTGCTTAACTATTCATGGCAATTTGTCCAATGTGTACTCCCCCCCCTTTTTTTTTTGCTGTTTGAGATTCATGTGATAGTTGCTTTATTTGCTCCTTTATTGGACAATTAAAGACTCTCTAGCCCAAGAATAGTAAATTTTTGCTGATTTCCCATTTTTAGTGACTCTGAAATTCCAACTTCTGAAAGCCCGGGGACTGTCATTGCAAAAACAGCCCAACAGATTCCAATGGCAGGCAAAGAGGATGAGCAAGAACAAAATAAGACTGAAGAGAGTGAACTGCCTCCCTGTACTGTACATTTAGAAGGCACAAACAAGTCACGTCATATTAAGGTGAAGTATGATTTGAATACATTTACTTGTGCTGTCTCTTCAGTGTTATCAATAAATATGTAATGTTAACCAAATGGAATAATCCATCTGTATTAAGGCTAGGGAATTGCTGTTCCTTGTCCTCAAGAGGTCTAATATGCAATCTGTGTGATTTCCAACAGTTAAGTATAGGATGCAGTGTGCTAACCAATGTAACTATTTCATGGTTAAGTGTTACTAGTTTTCTACAGTTGCCATTTTCGGATTTCTGAGAAGTATCCACCATTTTTTAATCTTCTTACATATCTGTTTTTAGGTACTATTAAGTAAATTCATAGAATACATACGGTTGCAGAAACTTCTATTGGAAGTTTGTTCTCACTTCCCTTCAAGGATGTTTGTTTTGTTCTATGCTTTTTGACAGTGGCATTCAACTCCAGAAGGGCCTTTGCAGACAATTTTGTTAGTAGTGAAATTGATTGTGCATCCAAGAATAGAGGAGTCTGGGCACCCTGTCATACCAGTTTAGTACCTTGAGGAGCATTTATTGCAGGCTGTTAAGAATTAATGCAGAAGGATGGATCCACTGGTGAATTTCCACAAAGGAATGGGCAAAATTCCCACTTCCTGCTACAAACCTCTGACCCATGCTGTTCCTGGGGGTCCCCTATTTCTAAGGAGCAGCATTGGGGGGACAGTATGAAGGAAACAGTGAGAAAATCACATGGAAGTACTTTCTATCAGTGGAAATTTCTAGTGGATCCAAGCTATTGTCTATTCCCCCAAGTACAAACAGAAGGATAACTATGTTTCTACATAAGGTCTGCAAACTCTTTTGCTATCATTTAAGCAGTATGGTTCACTGTGTCTGCATCTCATGATGCTCTCATAACATCTATCAAGAGTAACCATGTGGATTGAAAGAATGACACAGAACTGAAGCGGAGTAATTGAAATACAAAAAGAGTCCCATTGGATCAGACAACAAATCAGTCTAGGCCAACATACTATTTCCCATGGCTTCCCTCAGTGGTTTTCTGCTTTAGATATTGTATTGTTTTAAGTTGCAGATAATGTATTGTTTTAAGTTGCAAAAATATACTTAATTTTTTTTAATTTATCATAAATTTATGTTAGTTTTGCCAGATCCTGTTTTCTCTGTCTTCTCTTCATTTCATCAGTACTACAACTTTTTTAAAAGGAAACATTCTGGTCTTTTATGGCTTCTTTGACTCTGCTTGTTAACCATGTTTGTATCCTCTAAGGCATAATGCTAGCTCTCCTAATCTGTGGTATACATTCTGTCCAAGCTTCTATTATTGTGGTTTTAAATAACTTTGAAGTATCTTGAAGAGATTTCACCCTCTTTCCCTCCCTTTTAACTCCCTTTTGACTACTCCCCTTAACCCTTCGAGAAATTTCCTCCTTTGAAATCAATATCATCATGTTGGACTTTTCTAGCCAACTATGGAAGGATCTGTGTAATTCTCTCAGCCCAAGGATTCTCTTACAAGATGGTGTCAAAGTTGCATGGCATCCAGCAGTGGAGAAGAAGCAATTATGCTGCTCTGAAAAATTCTGAATGAGCTCTTAAGCGATCTTTGGATGAAGTCAGTCAGCCACATTGTATTTTTTTCACCCATTTTATTGTAGTACGCACTCATGCTGAACTCAGTGATACCCGCTTTGATATTACAGAAAGAGGATAATAACTATAAGCTCTGCAGAAGAACTAATGTTTCCTAGATGTCTTCAGATGCATTCCAACTCTCTTATATACTCAGATCTTAAGAATCTGGAACAACCTGCTAGTAGCAATCCAACAAGTTGTTTTTTCCCATTAAGTGCCACTCTTGATAATTTGTTGATGCAGGAAAGAAGATCTTTCAGCTTTAAAATGTTTATGTCCCTTCTGTACTTTTTAATGTCTGCCACAGGACAAAGGTGTAGAACTAGCCCCTTTCCAAAGGAAGAAGACCCTTAATTCTGTGCACATTAGTAAAGGTAAGAATTGCATATACTTTTTGCACTAGCTATTTAAAGTGAAATGGTATTTGCATTTGTACCTGTCTGTATGGATAGTTCAGTGTATGTGATCAAAGCCAGTTAAATATCACACATGTTTCTCGTTCCTCACCACATTCCATTACCTGGCTTTTGAGAATTAAAATTATAGTTTATATTAGGTCAATTAATTTGTTAAACATGTTGGGGGGCTTTGAGCAATTAGCCAGATGAACAGGGTCCAAGTGCCATTAAAATGCAGTGCAAGATGTTCTGGCTGCGTCTTTCCTGTCCACCAGAAGTCCATGTCACCCTGCTGAAGATGGTGGTAGTACTAGATGGTCAAGTGACGGGTGCACCAGTGCTGATGCAATATACTGTGAATGTGAATGATTCAATATACTGTGAATGTTCTCATTATGGTACTGAGGAAATTCCTAATTCACCTAATCTGCAATATAGGGAAGCACTTGGTGCTGCTGATAGGTCTTTTATATTCTTAAGATGCCTTTCAGACTGCCTTTTAGAAACTTGGCATGTAGAGTGGAGTATGGATTGCCTATTGGAGAATACATGAATGTTCTCAAAGTTTTCTTGTGTGCTGCTCTGCAATGTGTGGTCTATGCTTCCAGGTCAGGATGGGAAGTAGATATGTAGAAAAGAAAAAATACTACCTCTAGGAATGCCCTACACTTTTCCTGCAGTCTCCCACATGCTGTGTCTCAGAAGAAGGAGTGTGTGGTTTTGTTTGTTTGTTTTGCTTTCTAACCCCTGTATGGAGACTTAATGAAGGTATTATTTTGACTGTTGTCTCACAAATGGTGGACTGTGAAATGAGCCATTGCTCTTCTAAGGCCCCGTTCACACTGAGCATTTGCCCCGCTGAAGGCACAGGAGCCCTGCGGACTTTCCATGCGCGATCATACGAGCACATCTGGGAGGCGTAGTGCTCCCGTGGCCAACCCGTGGCTTCCCGTGGAAAACGTGGAGTAAAAAACTACTAGGTCCAAAGTACTAGTTTCCAGAATCCCTTGGGCAAAGGCTGGTGTCTGATCGCGGGAGCTCCAGTATCCCACGGCTTCCGACGCCCGCCCATGTCGCCGGGGTTTCTGGATGTTGTAAGTTTCCATGGGATGCGCACCAATGCTGAACAGCACATGCGCACACACAAGACACCGACAGCGGCCCGCCCCCCCAATGGCGCATGCACACTTTGCAACACTTCGCACTTGCGTGGTCTGCTGCGCTGCTTTTTTGCTGCGCTGCAGCAGCACGGTGTGATCAGGGCGCAGAGCTGGAGCGTGGCAACCCGGTGGCCCCTGTGATTGGGCTACCACGCCTTATTTAGCTCCGGGGCGAACTGCCACACCTCTCCCCCGCGTTTTCTGGCTCGTATGACTGGGGCCTAAGTCAACTTTCTTCCTCAGATAGAAAGACAAATGATCTGCATGGTCTTCTGCAGCTCCTATCCTGTCTAACAGAGACACATTCTTGCCACCCTTTGGTATCACACCAACAGCTTAATTCAGTAGTGTGCAGTGAAGGAGAGGCCCCAGTTACAGCGAACCCTGGGCCTTTCAACTCTTGTTCTGTGCTACCTTTTGCGTTATAGGGACTGATTAAGGAGCAGCAGGAGATGGAAAAGAAAACGACAGAATATTTTATTTATCTATTTCAATTTAAATCCTGTCTTTCCCGCAACTGGGCTCAGGGTGGGTCCAACACTCTGTCACACAGTGGCCAAAAATACCAGGTGCTATCAGGAGGTCCAGCAGTGGGGCCAGGACACTAGAAGCCCTCCCACTGTTGCCCCCCCAGCACCAAAAATATAGTGCATCACTTGCCCCAGACTGGGAGTTCCTATCTATACCTTGTGGCTCAGTTCTTCCTTCTGAGTTGCCTTTCTTGAGTTATCTTCTGTGCTACTGTGGCCTACCCTTGTAAGGATTAAAGCTGTTTGCAATTATTAAATAATTAAAGAAAAATAGCAGACTCCTGACTTTGAAATCTCAGGGTTATGCCTGACCTTGAGTATGTTGATGTTCTGGCAAACCCGGCAGGAGATAATGTGGTTAATGTTATAATTTCCAATTGTAAACCATTGATTGATGGACTGGTTAGAAAAATATTTTCAGCATTGTGTTGGTGCTTGCTAAGTTGGAAATATATTACAAGAAGAATTGGAACAGTCTTTCGTTTCAACATATGTGGCTCCTATCCTGAGCTGGGAATATACCCCCTATATCAGTAGTGCCACTAGAGAGAACTCAAGAGTATAGTTCACTAGTAAAACCTCCTCTGGCCATTTTTGTCATAACGATTTTATCCAAAAAGAAGCACATAAACTGGTCTATTTAATCTGTTTCCTCCCCTATAATGCAAAACGTGCTTTCAAAATTGGACAGCCTTTCAATTCTACTAGATGATTATGTAAAATAATGTATCAGCTAATAACACCGTATTTAAAATGTACAGGTAAAATGTAAGTTTGACACCTGGATTCCATAGTATGTTTACAGGCTCTGAAAAAGTTCAAAGATATCAATTTCTTGAAAGATCTATGAAAGGTGTAAAATTAATTATTGATCAATGTGACCAATGTTTAGTAAACAGAGAGAAGAGAAGAAATATTGTGGTCCAGAAACCTGGCTGCTCTGCTTCTCTATGGGGACGGATTACATCCTTACAGCAGCAATTAGCAGTTCTACAGAATTCAAAAAGAACAACAGTATCTGCTCTCCAAAAGTCTAAGGAAGAGAATAAAAAATTAACATCTCAGATGCATTTAACTGAACAAAGACTTCAGGCCAGCAAACAAACAATTCAGGTAAAGAATTCTTCGTGCTGCTACTATCTTGATATGCAACAAAAGCAAGGCCAAACTAATCATTAATAGATCTCTTATCAATTGTAGGGATGAAAGTCAACTCTATTTTTTTTGGTTGAAACCTGACATTATTATAATTCCTTCTCCCCATTGCTTATGCCTTCTGACTCTTATTTGGCTTCCTGGGACAATTAAACTAGAGAGGTGGACTGCCTATCCCTTTCCTTTTAAACTCTGCTTCGGTGCAGTTTTTGTGTCACTACAAAGGAATGGATTTTTTAAATTTAATATTTCAGTTTAAAATATCAATACCCCACAATGCTTAGACCTGTTCTCTCAAGGCGGCGAGACCACCCTGGGCTTGATGTTTTGATCAGCCACCAGAAGTAGCCAGACCACCCTGTGTTTTTCTGCTTTGCAGACTGGAGGAGTACTGGCCTGTATAACAGAGTAGCCATGTGTGCTTCCATGAGCTTACACCCTAGACATCAGTGTGGGAATGACCATCCCCTGCATGAGCATATACAATAGTGCTCTTTCATTCTTCTGTCCTACCATAAATACCTTCACATTGTGAAATCACAGTGTCTGGCTTTGGGTGTACTTGGAGGTTTCTGAATATCCAATGGTAATTTTTACGTTATAGGACAGAAAGAAAATAAAAATATCAGCCAGCAGATGATGGACCATGGGGTTATAGAGCAAAAAATGGTAACATGGTATTGTATGTGAATTTGCAGGATGTTTCAGTCCAGATATATTTCTTAATGTATACTTCATTAATAACCTCTTTTTACACAGAGCAATTATATTTTTGGTTTGTTTCTTTTGGATCTCTTTTTCCAAATAATAAGAATTTATGTTCTGAAGGACTCAAATCTACTCTTATTCTTTCTGAAAAAATTCTGCAACCCACAATACATGCTATGTTCAGTAGAAGTCATGATGGGGGGGGTAGCAATTAAATGCTAATGTCAATCCCTCAATGATCCTTTCTTCCTGACCAATGTTTAGTTGTTTTTATGTCTTTGCATACATTTTTGCTCTGTTTTTAGTTGTTATAATGATGTTTGATTGGGGGGGAGTGATTTTAATGCTTCTAAAATGTGATTTTATCATGTATGTTTTAATTCATTAGTCACCTCAGAGATCCTTGTGAGAGCAGAAAGATGATTTTTTTTGGTAAACAAACTGAATAAATAAATTCTAGAAGTATTTCCAAATTAACGCACATGTTAAACTTCACATGCACTACTAGAATTTAACAGTTATCTATATTGTATCAAAAGAAAATCACCATGATTCAGTGAGGGATAGCCTAATGTGGAAGCTGGCTTCCATGTATGCTGCCCATATACATGAGCATCCACATATCAGACGCTCAGAGGGCTCTACTAAGACTGCAAGATTTGGATGGTAATATGTAATCCCCATCTTGGGCCCCATCATTGCATGCCATGACTTTTGTATGGTATCATTGAATTGCAATCAGTGCATTTTGAGGTGGAAATAACATTGATTAGACTGCAGTCCTGAGAACACTTTCCTGGGAATAAGTCCCACTGAATAACATAGGAGTTAGGTCTGAGCAGACCTGCTTAGGAGTGCTCCTTTAGGTAGCTGAGGATTGTCTTTTTTCCTAGCTGCCAGAGTTTTGAGAAAACAAGGATATTCTGGAACATACACTCATTCTTCTCCTTTGCTATCGAGTAACTTTGCTATCGAGTTAAAGGGTAACATGTTAGACACTGAATTGCATGAAAAACCAAAGAAAATCATATAAAGCAGTTGTAGGAATGTGGGCAGAACTTATGATTTATACTTTAGCTCTGGTTTCTTCTTGGCATGTAATTTGAATTTTCTGCGTGCAATGAGTTAAACTCTAAATGCTCTACTAGTGCTGCCAAAGGGGAAATCTAAATTTCATCTTCGTGTCTTCTGTGCAAGCACACAGAGGAGCAGGTCTGCTGTAGAGAAGTTTTCTACAAGCTTCTAGAATTTAAAGTTGTGTGCCCCACCTGCCCTTGGCACAACAGAGCCAATGGCTCTGTTCCCACCCAAATGATCACATAACAAGGGGTGGGGAGAGCACTCTTCCCTCAGTCTTTTTCCGCCTCCATGGAGAAAGGACCTGCTACAGCTTTGTCATGGTTTTCTCAGGAAATTTCTTTGATGAAATTGTATGTTTTTGAGTTGCAATTACCTTTAAACATTTACTCTGGCACTGTTTAAGAAATGCCTCAATTGTGGCACTAAAATGGCACAAAATGATGACCATAACCAATGCCTCATGTGCTTGGAGGAAGGGCACAATACATCTTGATGTATGGCCTGCAGCCTCTTCACCCCAAAAGTGCAGCAAGAAAGGGCTCTTTGTCTCAAGGCTGCTTTGTGGGAGCAGTCTCTTGGGGTTTTGAAAAAATTGGATTCCCCTCAGAAAAGAGTCAGGACTCCCTCAGTGTTCTCTGTGCCAGTCGCAAATTCCAGCCTGATGCCAGACAAACGATTCAAACACTGAAAGCAATTTCTGAACCGCCAATAAAAAAGGCCAAAAAGAAGTCTAAACACACAACTTCATCGCCTGCTCAGCCTCAATATCGCCACTGCCACCACCACCGATGGGGTGGATAACAATGGGACTAGGGATGGCCCCCGGAAGATCTTCGGTAACATCGTGGCACTGTTACCACTGGACTTACTTGGAACCAACTACAGGACAAGACCACCCTAAAGAACTGATTGTCACCACCGTGAGATCTATTTGGGGACCATCTTGTTGCATAGAGCACTTTACTGTATTTCTATTATTTAACGGTTTTATTGCTTTTATTATGTTTTATGTGGGCTATGCCCCTTGTAAGCCGCCCTGAGCCCGACTGTGGGGAGGGCAGGGTAGAAATGTCAAAAATAAATAAATAAATAAACATACTGACTCCAACAAGACGTCAAAGCCACTGATTCTGGACTTGGCACAATGCTGTCAGTTCATTTCCCCCCAAAGGCAAACTCCACCAGCATCACCACCACATTGAAGAGAACCAACTCGCCATTGATCTACATTGTCGCCTGAACCCAACAATCCCTTTCTCATGATTATTCGACCTTGAGATCTCCCCTGTCCCAAAGATCTCGTTCTATTTGACATCAAAGTCCCAACAGTCGATGGCAACACCAATCATCTGAAGACAACCCACCTTGTTTCCAAAAACTACACACTCCACCCCCTTCAAAGACTTTGAAAGACTACCAGTCATCTGAAGAAGACGTCATTGAACTAATCACTTCAGGTTGGAGGACTTCAACACATAAGCCACCTACACTTTCCGACAGTAACACTTTGAAGACATTGGAATGGAACTCACAACCACAGTGTGGGCAGTTCCCCCCATGGTTTGTGCCTCCATGGATCCAGTGGGATCCATCCTCCTTTGCTGGTTGGCAGCCACCCACCTGTCCCACTCGCCCTACACCAAGATCAAGATCATCTGACAGTCATAAATCAGCCAAGGACATTATGCGCTCCTATGCAGATCCAGAGACACATCCTGACCAAGACACTGAGGCTCCAAATGCACATCCATCCTATCACCTGATGACACCGTGGGGGACTCCATGCCTGTTTTCCCTACAGAAAATTTCAAACTATATTCTGAACAGCTTATTAGAATTGTTAAATCATTGCAAATTTAGTATACTCCACCAGAACCAAGGGTGTAAGACCCAATTATGAATGTTCTGTATTCATACGATCCAGGCCCAATAGCCCTGCCAATGGTCAAAGGCATCCTAGGAATCACCAAAAATATATGGGCTAAGCCAGCCCTTATTCTGGATTCTGCCAAAAAAGTTGAAACTTTATATAAAATTAGAGATGAGGAATGTGAATTCCTATTCCAGCACCTTCAAGCTAATTCGTTAGTCACCAAGGTTCTCCCATCCAAACAAAATGCAGGTACACACTCAGCCCCCTTGATAAAGAGGGACATAAACTAGACGTCTTGGGATGTAAAATTTATAGTTCAGCAGCCTTAGGCTTCTGCATAGCCAATTTCAAAGCAGTCATGGCACCACCAAATTTATTTATGGGAATAAATGTCTCAGGACATAGAGACAATCCCTGATGACAGAAAAGCTCACACAACGTCCATACAAGCCGAAGGCATAAGACTAGGGAAACAAGAGTTTAACACATCAAGGCACGTAGCTGACACATGTAGCAAATCTATGGCATCAGCAGTAATCATCAGACATCATTCCTGGCTGAGAGCTTCAGCCCTACCTCCAGACACTAAAGCTAGAGTGGAGGATCTTCCCTTTGAAGGGAAAACTCAATTTAGTGAACAAACCCATGCTGACCAAGAGCATCCATAAAAACAGATTAATAGCCAAGTCTCTGGGTATCACTTCCCAGCAATCAGGAAAATATAAACCCAGGTTTTCCCAAGACATAACTAACAATCTCACTTTGTAAAGTCTTACTGATTCCAACTCACCCAAATTTACCACCAATATTGTCCCACCTTCATTGCCCAACCCTAACCTAGATGGCAACAGCCAAGCCAAAGGGGATGTCAGGGTCAATCTCCTTGACAAAACTCTCATCCAAAGGCAAACCACCACAATGACTAGATACTTTCAGGATATTTACTGATAGACTTAACCGGTTTACACACTGTTGGAGTTTAATCTCACAAGATGTTCAGGATTTGGGCATAATACTCCAATTTACTGCTGCAGCAAGAAATTCAACTTCTCCTGGAAAAGGGAGCTGTCCAAGTCATTTCCCCTATAGATGAACAGATGGGTTTTTACTCTAACTAGTTTCTAATAGGTTTTGTATGCTGACTTTAGAATATGTCTTTCCCTTTAATGACAAGGGATGCTGGTTTTCAGTCTTAGATTTAAAAGATGCATACTTCCACATCGCAATCCACAAAGACTGCAAGACATTCTTGAAGTTTAGTTTTGAAGGCCAATCCTATCAATATGCAGTATTGTCATTTGGTTTATCCAGAGCCCCAAGGGTCTTCACAAAATGCTTCTCAGCTATCATTACTCACTTGCGTTTGAGAGGCTGCAAGATTTATCCTTACCTGGAAGACTGGCTGCTCACTGGTCCAGCAAAGTCACAATTGGCAGACCTGATATCCTTAACAATGCACACCCTAGAATAGCTAGGAATCATCATAAATTTCCCAAAGTCCATTCTAGTCCCCACTCAGGAGTGAGACTCAGTTATATCTCACATAGAGCATACCTCCCTGTGAATAGGGCCAAATCAATACAAAAATGGATACTGAGATTTTTTCGCTCGAGATTCCAGAAAGCGATCCACATTCAAAAGCTCTTAGGTTTGATGACTTCCACTACAGCCACCATTTGACTGCAAGACACTGCATGCATCCCCTGCAGAATTGGTTTCTCAGAAAATTCAAAATGGGGACTGACTCTCAGTGGAAAAACCTCTCTTTTCTCCGAGGGGAGAAAATGGTAGATCGCTTTCTTGGTGGTCCTTACATTCTAATCTAGTAGAAGGGGTACCCTTAAAACCTCCATCCACAGACCTCCACTTATTCACAGATGTGTCCTTAAATGGGTGGGGAGCTCACTGCAGCTCAATATGCATTAACAGTCATTGGAGTCTAGCTGAGACTAGACTCCATATAAATGTTTTAGAACTCATAGCTGTCAGAGATGCCCTTGCTTCTCTTTCAGACATCACTAGAAGAAGTACAACATGGCAACAAAGTACTACATAAACAAGCATAGGGGAACGGGCTGTCTAAAGTTACGCAGGGAGGCATCCCTCCTTTTGGGATTGGGCCATTTGAAACAGAAGCAAGTTGCTAGCCTTACATGTTGCAGGACAAGACAATGTGATAGCAGATCATCTAAGTAGGGACCTGCTTTCAACACACAAGTGGTCCCTGGACACCACATATTTACGCCCCATTTTCAAAACTTGGGGTCAACTGCAAATAGACCGTTTTGCTTCAGCGGAGAACATGAAATGTCAGACCTTCTGCTCAAGAGCACCCGTGGACAACCCTTCCCCTGGGAGATGCTTTCCAATTAGTATGTTATCACACCCTTTATAATGCATTCCCACCTTTCCCAGTCCTCCACTGCGTAGTGTTAAAACTAAAAACAGACAGCACAACCTGCTTTCTTATTGACCCCTTCTGGCCTGGACGAACTTGGTTCTTGACACTGCTGACCCTGTCCATGGGCAGGAGGATACCACTGCCCCCACCTTCTTTCACTGGGGCCCCTCTATATCACCGTGACATGGAGACCCTACAGCTCAACGCGTGGTTAATTTCTCCATAAATCAGTACTCTGATAGAGTGATGGCAGTTTTACTTTCCTCCTGCAAGCCATCCCCCTGGAAATCCTATAAGGAAAAGTGGTAATGCTCTGCATCGTGGGCCAAAGACAGGAAACTTAGACCAGAGTCCTGCCCCTTGGCAGAAGTTTCTGAATGTCTCCTCTCCTTGATATCAGGGCTTTCCTCATCTTCCATCAAAGTTCACTTTGTGGCCTTATCAGCCTTCCACATTGGTGTAGACTCTAAACCTATATTTTTAAATGCTCTCTCTAAAAGGTTCCTCAAAGTTTTGATGGATTTGTATCCACCAATGAAACCCCCACTTCCCCAATGGAGTTTGGCTCTTGTATTATCTCAATTAATAGATAAACCATTTGAACCCACAGCATCGTGTGACCTGTTTCTTATCTTATAAGATGGTGTACTTAGTGGCAATAACATCAGCACATAGAGTCAGTGAAATCCAAGCGCTCATGTGTTACCCACCATTTATGAGATTCCATAAAAACAAGGTCTTTTTGAAACCTAGTCTCAATTTTACTTCTAAAATGGTTTCCCAATTCCACTTGTCCCAAGACATAATGTTACCAGAGTTTTTCCCCGAATCTTAATCCCCAGCCAGTATCGTCCCAGACCGTCTCTAGATGAGTGGCAACTACAGTTAAGATGCCCTACACTAGAACAGGTTTAGAATGCCTGTTTTCCCTGAGAATGCATTCAACAAGAGCTCAAACATCTTCAGCAGCCTTTTGAGGCAACCTAGACATCAGGAAGATCTGCACTGCTGAAACTTGGTCCTCTCCATTGACGTTCATCAAATACTATTGGCATAGATTCTAGGAGAGAAGCAGCAGTTGGAAAAGCAGTGTTACAATCACTGTTCCATTAACTGGCCCACACCAACCTCCGTGGTAAATGAACTTGCTAATCTCCCATGAAGAATTCCACAGAAGACACGAAGATGAAAACATGGTTGTACTTACTTGTACATCCCTCCCTCCTTCCCTGCTGTGGGCTGTACTCAGTATTCATAATACCCATGGCAGGAGAAAGAGGACAGAGGGAAGAATGCTCTCCCCGGCCCTTGGTCACATGATCATTTGGGTGGCAACGGAACAAGTGGCTCTGTTGTGCTGAGAGGAGGGAGAGCACTCAACTTTAAATTATAGAAGCTTGTAGAAAACTTCTCCATGGCAGGCCTGCTCTGAGGCAGTCCCATGTGCGCCTGCACAGAAGACACTGGATGAACATCAGTTGCACGTAAGTGCAACCATGTTTTTAAGCAGAGGCTCCAGCTACATGCCAATGAAAGTTATGGAAATAAGAAAAAACAGTCACTGCAGGGAACTTTTGTATTTTAGAAGAAGCATTGTGCTTCAGAAAGAAAAAGTGGCATTATTATTATTATTATTATTATTATTATTATTATTATTATTATTATTATTATTATTATTATTATTATTATTATTATTATTATTATTATTATTATTATTATTATTATTATTATTATTATGTGCTGAATGGAAGTGATCTATGCTTGAGATAGTCAGTCCAGAGTTGAGATAGTCAGTCCAGGAACAACAGCAGATATTGTCAAGCACTACCAACGTTTTATGATGCAGTGTTGTGTTAATAGTTCGCTCTAGTAATACTTTGGCCACCAAATGAGAAGGGAGCATTCACTAGAGAAGACCCTGATGCTGGGAAAGATTGAAGGTCAAAGAAGAAGGGGACGGCAAAGGATGAGATGGTTAGACAGTGTCATCGATGCAACGAACATGAAATTGAGCAAACTTCAGCGGACAGGGGAAGACAGGAGGGCCTGGCGTAATCTGGTCCATGGGATCGCGAAGAGTCGGACTCGACTGTGCGACTGAACAACAACAACAACTAGTAATATTGTAATAGAAGCTATTAGCAGCAGCTGTTGATTATGATGAAAGTGAGAACACAAACCACAAAAGCAGACAAAATTATAAATTTTGGTAGTTTTGGAAAACTAGTTCTCAAATGGCATAGCGATATTTGATTTTGTCTCTTACACTTTGCTGCATAATTATAATTGGCAAATGTAACATTACTTTTATTCCTAATTCATGACTTTGGCTTAAATGGAATACAATAGCTCTGCATTTGCAAATGTTAACATAATGTGTACAGACAAGATAACTCTGTTAACTGAACTGAAGGAAAAAGTCCATTAACCGACATAGACAGATGTTCATGCAGTCAGTACTTATCATAATCTCCACGGACTCTGGTGGTATAAGATCAGCTCTAGATTTAAGATTTAAATGTTCCAGATGTTCATTTTTAAGACAGATTTCACAGTTCCTGCAACCTGAGGACTAGCTGGCGTCTGTTGGTTTCTTAGATGGAAAATCAGGAATGCTTATGTATATCGCTGCATGCATACACTATGGTTGTGTATGTATGTAAATTGCAAAATTTAGGAATATACAGGGATTTACCTTATTTTTGCGCTTATTGACAAGCTGTTGTACAGGTCCAAAGTCCACACTGTGTTTTATTTGCAGAGAAAACCATATACCCCCTATACATATATTTTTGCAACATTACTGTAGGGTGACTGCACATTTGGGACTTGGTCTGCAGTTTCCAAGGCTCATCAGAAGTACTGAAGCAAGGCCTTCTGTTTGTAAGTAAAGTAGTTAGGCTCTGCAATCAGTGTATAGAAATCACAGCTGGAGTTGTTACTTAATGTAAAAGTGATGGGATCTGATCTTTCAGGAGTTCCTTAGAAAAATGTCATGGAAGAATTATTGGCAAAATTCAGGGAAACTCTTTTTTAAAGCTTGTTCTTTCCTGTACCCCCTGTGTCTAATGGCAGTGCAGAAATTTCCATCACCAGATGTCTGCTTATATTAAGACATTCTCTGCTGTACATACCAGAGTAATGACAATTATACATGGGCAAGTTATAACATTTTTGCTGCAAAAACACATAGAGACACGAGGGATAGAAGATACAATGCAGAACTGCCATGCTGTAATTTAAGTCAGTAATTATTGCCTTTTAAATGTAGCGACCCAATTACAAAGCCCCCCCCCCACAAAGTTACCCCAGAATCCTTTGCTCCAGTTCCCATAGTGCTACAGAAGTGGCACCACAGGAATAATTGCATTGTTTTATGAGTTGCCTTTGACATCTGAAAAGGACAGAGTAGCTGTGCAAACCCTCTTCATCTGAAAAGGCCAGGAGAAAAAAGGGAACAGACTTGCAACCCACCAGGCAACTGTTTGCAACTCCTTTGGGTAGCACTACACAAAGGTTGCAAAGCAGTTCTTCAGGAGCGTTCTTCCAGATGTGTAACTGTTGTTTCTTTTTAAAGCCTCTGCTTGGTTTTGCCATATTTCAGCCTAAAGAATTCCTACAGTAGCATTTTAACAATCACTGCAGGCATTTCTCGAACAGTTCCAGTGATGTTAGTAATTTGTAAAAGGGAATCTTTGTTGCCTTGTGGTTTCTGTGCTTTACACTGAAAACCTCCTTAACATCTCAGAGCTTTGTTGGCTTTCGTGAGCTACCTTTTGGATTACCGGGGTGTATTTATAAAACGGATTGCTTTATTGATATTATGAGCAGTCTTCTTAAAGTGAATTCACAAAAGGGAAAATAAATTCCGTTCTTCTCATTTATTCTTCCTTTTCTAGCCTGAATTCTTAAGAGGCTACAATCTGAGACATAACTGAGCACTAATGCTTCCTTGTGCCCCTGACACTGGAGTCAGTGTTTTGCTTCTGCCCACAATCTGACTAGTGTTCACTTTTAGATGATCACTGCTAGAGGTACTGGTATTTTCTTTCCACTGCAGCATGCCGTACAAGTCATCTGAAGCTATTTGCCTTTGAAGTCTTATCCAAGGGCCACCTTTCTTTGCTCACAGCACAGTGTGTTTTGCTTTTTTGAGTGCTGTTGAATGGATGCTTGTTTTCTAATCATGGGTTGGTTGTGGTAGGTGATTTATTTATCTTTTGGGCTAATCCCATTTTACAATTCTCGTTAGTAATTGTCTCCAGTTTTTTTAAAAAAATTACTACATTTTAAAATAAAAGGGCATGATACAGTAAAAGACTTTTATCCCGTAGATTTGTGTTTCCACTATCAGACAAAATGCCTTTTATGTTCTACTGATCTCTAAAGCAGAATTGCTATTTAAAAAGTCTTTCATTATTAATGAACTTACATAGGCTTACATGTTGGAAATGTAGCCTCCTCATAAATTAAGGCAGCTAGTTGGCATGAATCAGACCTGCCTGAGTGCTAATATTATATTCATTGTAATGCAAACTGAATGTTGATAGATGCTAGATGCTAAAAAGGTATAATATGGCAAGAGAAACTGAATTATTCTGGAGGATGGAGTACTGCTACTCTAACGGTGAATGATCTGGAACATAAAGACCAAGTCTTATGGGGCATAACTCATCCAAAGTTAAGAACTTCTGTGTGACATTGATTTTTCTGGCAGAGCTAAGCACAAGCTGGTTGTCTGGGACTGACATTCATGGAGCTTAACAGTGCCAAAATTTAGCTGCATGATGCAATACAATCAATATACAAATTATAATCAATTTAAAAGTGATATGTAGGGTATGATTTTGCAAATTCTCCAACTTTTACCAAAACTGATAGCTATACTATTTGATGATGATGACTGTTTTAAAAATTGATTCCTTTCCCTCAATTTCTAGGAAAACTTTTAGGATTCACATACCCTATCCAAAACCATCTGGTATTTTTTAATTTCTCCATTTTATTATTTTCCTTTGTTTTACATATTTAATTTTATCTGCATTATTATGAAAAAGGGTTAAGATTGATCTGGGATGTTTTAATATATAAATATACATTCCAGAGCTTTTGTTTCTTTGGAGAGTAAATAGTTATTCTCTATCACAGAAAAAGTGGTATGGGGATACTATTCTACTCATATTCAGGAGTACAGTCTTTTCAGGAAGAGTATAAACTCCTGTTTCTGCATCCATCTGTCCACTGATAATTGTAATTAAAACCATGGAGCTAAAACCTCTAATAAGGCTCTAAATAGGAATTAAAATCTCTATTTCTCATAAGCTTAAGTTTTATCTAAATCATCAGTGAGCCACATACAGTATTCGGACACACACAGTCCCAGGAAAACAATATACATTAGGCCAAAAGGATGACTATCTAGTTGTTTTGGCCAAATTACAATGATAACTTTGATGGAAACATGGGATTCATTTTATCTGTGACCAACTCAAGAAAGTTACATCTGTGTTTTGTTTATATGTCCATATCAAGTATCAAAGCATGACAGTGTCTAGTTTTCTACTTAGTGTTGGATAAAAATTGTGTTTAAATGCCCCTGGAAAATGAAAAGAAATATTTTTTTGGATTACTGCATAAATATTGTCTGTGCTACTTCCTTGGGTATTTTGAACAGTGTTTGTGTTATTTTTTGGATTGTGAGACCCACAAAAGCAAAAAACAAAGTAGGTGAAAGTTGGCAGAACCCCCGCTAGTGAACCTTTGCAAAGTTTCAGTACACAGAACTCAGCCACCTATACTGGAGAGCTCCAAGAAATTCAGAAAGGGATCATGAAGCATAGGTATTTCCAGTTCATCTACCTCAGAAAATCAGTAATGACTTTGACATTATGAAAATTAAGTATGACTGAAGTACCTTGGAGAGTGTAATCTTTGTCTGCTTTGTTCATTGAACTTGAAACAGTGTGTATACATATGAGAGCATGGTTCTCAGATAGGTTGATGTGCAGGAACATAAGAGTTAACTCTGAGCTTGTATGGTCTATACCTGAAGATACTATATATACTATATTTGGTATGAACTAGGGCCTATGACTGTAAAGGCCCATGCTATAAGCCTGTCCATTTGTTACAAAAAAAGGATAGGCAGGTGGTTTGGGTGTGGCTTCTGTATGTACTCCTCAGTTTACGTAAAAAGGGCTATGTGCAATCTGCAAAAGCAAGTTCAGGCAAGTATTGTGTCATGTGTCATAAATCTAAAGTGTGAATGAAACCAAATCTTGTCTAAGTGCAAGTAGGTAAGAAATTTGTGGATAACATTGTAAAGGCCCAATATATTATCCCATTTTTAATCAGATTTAATCAGGGGCGGGTTGGCCATGCACAGCCATCATACTGACAGCGAACCAAATGAAAGGGGATGGCTGTGGAGCCATGGAACATGATGCCATGAAAAGGAAGACCTGCATACTAGTTGCCTTGGAAAGCTGGCCACTCACTGCAATCACCTTGCCAGCCTTGCAAGTGAAAGGGGATAGCTCTGGAACCCTGGAACAAAGGGAAGCCCCCCCCCAATCTCCTCTAAGCAGTGTTGTGCCCCCCATCCAGGCTCTGCTGGTAAACAAGGATGTAGTGACTCACTTCTGTGACCCCAACCAAACACCCTGGAAGGATTGGCCATTCACTATGATCACCTTGCCAGCAGGCCAAGTGAAAGGAAATGGCCCTGGAATAAAGGGAAGGCCACAGACTGCTGGACACCATATGTTGTGTCCCCACCCAGGTTCTGTAGCTGAAGAACATGCCGGTGACTCTACAAACCCCCCCCCCAAATGCCCCAGAAGAATTGGCTGTGATCTGCAGTCACATTTCCAATGGTTCAAGTTAAAGGGGATGGCTCTGCAGCTATGGAACAAAGGGAAGCCACCCAGACTAATGGAAACATATGTGAACCTGGTAGTCTTAAAAGACAAGTAATGAAGGACAGAATCACAGACTAGGCATCCCCAGAGTTTCGACAGGGCCCCCTAAGATTACCCCGCAGCAGCTTGGCAGACACCCCATCCAGACACCAGAAGGAAGGAAAGAGTGCCCATAATACTCAGGGCATGACCTTTCAAAGGGTGCCCTGCCTTGGGGTCCCAACCACAGTGCCTAGAGCCTTTCTTTGTGGATGAAGCAGAGGAAGGAAGCTTGGAGACCCCACCAGCTGGGAATGTTCTCCGGGAGGTGGGGCTGTGTTTGGTGCCCAGGGACAGGGCCCTCTGGTACACGAGAGGATGAGGGTTTCTTCCCCTCACAATGACCACAAAGCACCCACTCTCACCCTTATGGTGCTGAACCCACAAACACCCAAAGCCCCCAGTGGAGAGCCAAAAGATCAAAAAAGGAGGGGCAGGGGGCGAGAGAGTCTATAAATGTGAGCCTTCAGCCAAGACATCCACCAGCTATCCCCATCATCTGACTTGAGTGGAGAGGTTGTGTGGTATCAGACCCACAAACACCCACATGGGGTGTGAGGTATGAGAGGTGTATATATATGAGCCCTCAGCTGAGGTACCCACCAGGTATGCCCCACTGCCTGGCATGAGAAGAGAGGCTATGTGGAATCAAAGCCCTGACCCACAAACATCCAAAACCCCCAACGGAGAGCTAGGTGATAAAAAAGGAGGAGTGTGGTGGGAATAGAGAATGGAAACCAACAGCAGAAACAAAGCAAAGCCTGGGCTGGGTGGCGTACAGAGCACACTCCAGCTCAGAGAGTTAACCAAAAAAAGGAGGTAGAGGATAGAAATCCACACCAGAAGCAAAGCCAAGCCCCAGGCTGGGTGGCACTGGCACACAGAGCCATGGTTCAGCTAACACATCCCCAGCCCAGAGAGTTGATCAGCAAAATGAGGGGGGCATGTAGAAATGCAGGCTGTTTTCGGATGTACCCAGTAGCAAAGCCCCACTGCTCAACTTGAACAGAAAGGTTGAGTGCTGTCACACACAGAGAGCAAATAGCAATCCCCTGCCCAGCAAAGCAGATCAACTTCCTCCTGTCTATCTGTAATTCCGATCCTCTCCACTTCACGGCAAAACCCAACAAAGGAGGGCTGGACTTCAGCTTTGGCTTTATATAGCTTTCGGTTCCCATAGAGATGAATGGGAGCACTATAACTGGCAACCAGCAGTGCCTGTTAAGCTTTGGAGGGTCCCTATTGGTGTTTTCAAGTCTGGAGAGGATTCCACCCCCACTGTTGCCTGAGAGTTTGCTCCATCAACGCTGGGTTTTCTGGGAAATGCTTCCATTTCCCAGACTGCCCTGAACCACCCCATGAAGTTCAGGGAATGTTCAGGGAGCACGTGCTCCAACAAACATTGCTTCCCAGACTCCAAACTGGCCTCATCTCAAATATTTATAAGAGATTTCCATTCAGCAACTGCCCCGCAACTCCTCCCCCAGCTTTCTTGTTAAACTCCCTTGAGTTCAAACAGTGGCTATCAGATTTGTTATATAAGTCATTCGGACAGAACCTGCTGTCTATGCACATGATGCTTTCCTCTAAGTTTTCTCTTTAATACCTTTCCCGCCAGATCCCTGAACTTTTTTTTTTCAGGGGGATGAGACAAATATCTGAGAAAAAAAATGTGTGTGGGTATAAATTGCACATGTGCCAATCTGGATAGTCGCCATAGTGCTAAATAAATTTCAGATGGCTCAAAATCTCATCTACCAGAAAACTGATGAAATTAATTCTTGGTTCATCCTCATGGATGACAATATTAGATTTTGTTTTTCAAGGAAGTTTTTATAAATGTTTCTTAGGAAAACATTCCTCTCTCTATCTGTAAAACTGAAAATCCTATTTTAACTGTACAAACATATCCCCACTGCTGGACCTCCTGATGGCACCTGGTATTTTTGGCCACTGTGTGACAGAGTATTGGACTGGAGGGGCCATTGGCCTGATCCAACATTAGCTTCTTTTATGTTCTTATGTTATCTATTGTAAAGAAGGGCCTGGAGCGGGCTAGCAACTCATGGTTCACAATGTTGCTTGTTTTGCTGTAATGGCACTTCTCATTGGCTCCTGCAAATGTTATACGGCCTGAATGCCCCGCATCAGACTTTTCATAGATACAGAGAAGTAAGTTTCTATAAAAATCTCAAGTATAGGCTCATTTTTCCCCCTCACAGTAATTGGGTTACACCTGGGACCCATCGATTTCTGGACCCTGGTAAAATGTACTCATGTTTGGCCCCTGTCCATTCTGCATCTGTCTTATACTATGGGTCCTTCTAGACCACAGTTGTTTCTTTTGATTGCAGTAGCTCGCCTAGGGTCTTCTCAGCCCCTGCTGTCTGAAATATTCTAGGTATTCTGGGGTTTGTAGCTGGGACTTAGTACAAGGAAAGCAGATAAGTATGCTGCCAAATGAAAGAAATAAGGCTAAGATTTTCTTCTTCATACTTCTCTAACGGCTTTAAAATCTTTTTATTATTCTTGTTATTATCCATCATTGTCTACCACCTGAACTGTTTTTGCTTCATCTTGGTAGCCTGCATAGTGGACAATCTTGGTAAAGCATTGTTTGTGTGTGTGTGTTGGATTCTCAAGGGCTATGGCTTTTGCTAGATGAAGCACTTTTGATTTTGAGGCTGATGAAACACAGTGCTATTATTGATCTGTGCATGACACAGCCTGTCTCTCTGCTGGCAGAGTGTAGCAACATTTATCCAGGAATTTGTGAAATGTCACTTGGATCATGTTCATAAGGTAAACTGTGCAAAAACCAGGATCCGAGCTGAGAATCTATGTGGAATTGGACGTGACTGTCTTATCCTTGCATCCTATATTCCAGTTCAGCCAAGTGATATTTGTTAACCCAATGTCTGTGGTTGTTGTATTATGTTCCAGAGAAGTATGATTATCATTTGAAATACCCTGCCCAATAAAGTCATACTTTTCCCCCCACTCTGTTTTCAAATGCACTTGGGATCAGAATATTTTAAGTCCGTAAATGTGATCTGAACAACATGTCAATAATTTGTGTTCTATTTGTAACAAATTGATGGTTCTCATACATCACACAGTAAAAGAATCTGTTTATATTCCCTGTAGGATTTTCTTGCTAGTCTCAGTTCACCTACAGAGGGGGGGGTGTGCGTGTGCGTGCGTGTCTCATTAAAATCTCAGCATGCTCTGTGGTCACAAAATCTATGGCTTTGATCTCATGGTAATACTGTCCAAAAAACCCCCACTGTACATGTTTTCAAAATGTTTTGGTATGCATTTCAAAAATATCTGGATTATTTATTGTAAGAATATGCAAACAATTTTTCCTCTTTTTTGAAAACAAAATTGGCAAGTTAAATGTGAAGCAAATTCTCTACCAACTATTTTTTAAAAAACTGTTTTTTCTGTTTTATATACCACTTAAAATTTGTAATGAACTGTTCAAGAATAACCAGGGCTACAGAAATGGATGTATGTTCCATAGCTAATGTTTATAAAGTGATTCAGATGTGATCAGTGATCAGTAATATTACAATTGTGGATTTTATTTGTTGATAAAAAATTTCCACAATAGCATTTCATAACACATGGTTGAAGTCACATGCATTCTGAGTCATCCCTACAGAGAATCCCATCAGGTTGTTCGGTTTTATTCCTGTGCTGAATATAGGAAGTTGAGATTATGTCTTGCCAAAGCACACTAATAAGTTCATGGCTGAGATGAGATCTAAACCAGTGATTTTCTGGCACACAACACACACAATTAGTCACCATACTGCCGTATCCATTTAGTTCAGCCTGTGCTGCTGTTTCCAGAATTGTACTCAGCATCTTGGTACATGTGCTGCTTTTCCCCCAATGCTGTGTGATTTCTTGCCTTCATCTAATCCTCTGCCAAAGTGTTCGTAGAACCATTTAGCCAGGCCCCTCTCTTTGATGGGCTATAAAGATTGACAATGCCAGCACTCTGGAGGGAGCAGGGTAAGTTGCTTAGAGAGTTAATAGCTCCGAGCCAAATGGCTCTTCGACAGAAAGCCACAAAGTACAATATTGAAAAGCTTGGGAACCACAAGCACAGGTGGAGTTTGACAACAATATTGTGGCCAGGATTGGCAACAATAATCTGCAAGTGGACAGGTGCCCAGCTTGCCTCCCTAGTAGCCCTGATGAAATTCTGTTTCGTATCACAGGGCTTATTCTATTCCATTAGACTAGTGGCATTTTTAAACTGTTCTGTTAAGCTGTTCGTTAACAAGAGGTTTCTAAAAGCAAGAACAACAGATGTAGAATTAACACTAGAGTGGGAATATCCATTTTCATTTTCACATGTTCACAGATCATATTTGATTTCCCAAAAATAATATCACAAACCATGTTAACCAAACACAAAGATCTCAGGATAATAATGACAAAAAAAAATGTGCAGGGCCAAAGGACTCCTTTGGGTTTCATTTTGAATGGTGTCCCACCCTATTTCATAGTCTTAGCATTTTCAGAAATATAAAAATATGGAATATTTCTTATGTTTTGTGGATTCTCTTGAGTCTTTCTTTAGAAGACCAATTCAAAAGAGAGATGTTCAAGTTAGAAAAATTAAACTTGGATGTCAGTTTCACCTAACTGCACATCTTACATTAGCCGTTGCCAGAGGCTGTGTGTTACCTGTTGGAGCAAGAAGATTTTTATTTATTTACTTCAAATATACACTACCTTTCTCCCCAGTGGGAACCAAAGCGGCTTACATTCTCTTCCACTTCATCCTCACAACAACCCATTTGAGGTAGGTTAGGCTGAGAGTATGTGACTGGCCCAAGGTCACCCAGGAAGCTTGCATGGCAGAGAGGGGATATGAACCTCGGTCCCCAGATTCTGGTCTCACATTCTAACCGTTGCACAATACTGTCTCTAAAAAAATTATTCTTTAAAACAAATGGATAGCACACCTAAATTGTGTTGTTACAGTACAAAACACTGAACTGGGATGCAAGGAAGCAGTGTGAAAACACAGGGGAGAGAACTGAAGACAATTGCTGTTTATGCCCACAGCAGTTCCCATCCTTAAAGGCCATTTCTATGGCGGTCATTTGCCCCAAGTTTGATGCTGTGGGATTCCTCCCCCCCCCCTACGTTTCCCTGCAGTATTATGGTGCCCTTGTGCACCTCCTAAGTTTTCACTAGCTTTTCCTGTTTTTTCTGAAACCTGGTCTGCTACAAAGTTTTGGGAAAGATTGCAGCAAAGCCTACATGGCTGCTGCGTGGATGGGAAATTTTGCATTTTCCTGGCCACGCGGCAAACATTTTCCTCACAATGGTCATTTCCTCCCATCCCCCATCATGGGGGTGCTTTTTAAAATCAGCAGCTGAATGTCATTATGAATTTTTGTGTTAAGTGATGTCAAGTAACTTGCAACTTATGGTGGCCCTATGAATTAATGTCTTCCAAAACATCCTGTCATTAACAGCCTTGGTTAGGTCCTGCAAACTGAGGACCATGGCTTCCTTGACTGAGTCAACCCATCTCATGCTTCGTCTTTGCCTGCTGCCTTCAACTTTTCCTAGCATTATTGTCTTTTCCAGTGACTCTTGCCTTCTCATAATGTGACTAAAGTATAATATTGCTATATTGTTACAGCAATATTTATATTTTAAAAAATAATTAAGCTGCTTTTCCATCCAACTTAGGGTTCCCAAGACAGGAAATAATGGAAACATAAGAACCAGATTAAAAACATGTAGAAATGTATCAAAACAAAACACACAAACAAACACATGAACAGGAGGAAAGGTCAGTGAGGATCAGTGAGTAGACACCAGGCAAAATTAAAAAAAAGTCTTGAGGCTGATTGAAAGGGACAGATGGATATCCCTGAGAATGGAATTCCCTAAATTACCATCTTTCATTATTTTTTTAAAAAAGTAAGCACCTTTCATTGTGCAGGTGTAAAAAGAAAAGGCATATCTCTACAACTAAAGGGGCTAGAGATACTGAGGAGGCAGGATGTTTTTTAAACTGCAGTAAACTCTTTCAAGTAGGGACTGCTGCAGTAAAAGCAGCAAGTCTATGAATGCTGGAAATTCAAGGGACCTTGATTTCTCCAAGCTGTCTTGGCTGTGCATTTTCTCTACCCTCTCTCCACCCTAGAAACTGCTGTAAAAATGTGTGGGAAACTTGCAATAGAGATGGTTGGTGACAATAAGAAGTTTCCCTGCACTGGTCTTCCAAATTTTGAAGAATTATTGGATCCACCAATCTCAAGTATGTTTGATGTTTTGTAGTTTCCATATTGTATGGAAATACATGTATATCAACAAAGCATTTCTGCAACATGCTACTACCAGTCCTGTTCTTACTCACTAACCTTGCCTAATAACATACAACAGAGCAGAGCTCTCCCACCTATTTCCCAAACTATTTATATTTAATTAGTTATTTTATTTATAGTCCACCTTTTTCACAGGGACTCAAGGTGGATAATGCATAGCGAGTCAGTACAATCAACAAAATGGGACATTCAGTAACCAGTGCATTAGGACTGTGGAAGTCTGGAACCAGCCAGAAAACACAACATCTGTATTAACATGGCATATAAAGCAGTGTAAAAATTAAACAGTAGGCTTCTACTTGCAATTAGTGATACACAGCAGTATAGACCACAGTCCCTAATTATTTACCCAACTAAGTTTGGGAACCATTTTGTTACAGTACAACCCTATTACATATGTAGAAAAGCCCTCTTGAATAATTCAGTTTTGCATAGTTGTAGAAAGCCAGGAGAGTGGGTGCCATAATGGAGAAAGCACATGCATGGGCAGTTGTTGATTTTGCCCATTTGCAGGTTGGCACCCACAGGAATCCCGTACTGACATGAGTGAAGCTGATGTGGTAGATCATAAGGGGAGGGGCAATCCTGCAGAGAAGAGGAACCAAGGCCACAAAGGACTTTGTATGTGTTAATAACTTAAATTGAGCCTGGTAACAAATGGGCAGTCAATGGAATGTCTGCAAAATGGGAGTAATATGCATGCTCTGTCAACCTTCCAATAACAGCCAAGCCACAGGATTCTGTACCAGCTGGAGTTTCAGAATTGATTTTGAGGAGAGACCAATGTACAGTGCAGTACAGTAGACTAGTCTTGAGGTTACTGTGGCATGTACAGTGCATTACATTAGTCTAGTCTAGATGTTACTGTGACAGATTATCCATATGAAAATAAGGGGCCATCATATGGGCTAGGCTGAGTTGGTAGAAAGCGTTTTTTGCAGCTACATTAACTTGCTTCTCCAGTAATGAAGTTGGATCTAGTAAAACCCCAAGGCTTTTAACTGAGTCAGCAAGGGTCAACTGAACTCCCATCAAATGTGAGGAGAACAATGTCCTTCGAGAACTCTACCTTCTCAACCATCATTACCTCTGGTCTTTTCAGGGTTTAATTTGTTAATTAACTTTTAGCAAGTTAACCACAGCAGCCGGGAAGCTATTTAGGGCCTCTACTGCATCACCAGGAGATTTGCCTAAAGACATAGAGCTGGGTATCATCAGCATGCTGATGACACCCAACCCCAAAGCTATGAACGATTTGTCCTAAGGGTTTTACATAGAGTTTGAAAAGCATGGGGGACAGAATCATGACATATAGAATTCCACAGGATGGCCCCACACATCCCATGGCCTGATTTGAAGGCAGATTGAAAATGGTCTAGAGCAGATGAATTATCTGAGAAGACTTGGGGTTGGTCCTCTGTTGCTCTCTTAATCACTTTGCCCAGAAAGAGTAGATGAGAGACCAGGCAATAATTGGCTACATCATTTTTCTGTAGGGATTTTTTTTTAAGTAGCATAAAGATACTGCCTCTGTGAGTGCCCACAGGTAGGTGCCCTGAGTTGATGATTGTTTTATAATAAATACTAAGGGTTTGTTGATGTGGTCCTTATATGATTTTAGCAGCCAGGATGGGCAAGGATCCAGGGTACAAATAGTGGCCTTCACGAATCCTAGGATCTTGTGATTTTGTAGACATTATGTATGCCTGCTAGATTCAAGCTACCAGGACTATTCTAGCAACCTCTTGAAGAAAGAGCTGAGCTCCTCTCAAACGTTCTGGCATGTTCTCCCAATCTTCTAGACTCTGTCTTCTCTCAGGCAGTCTCCTTGGTTTACTAGAGAACTGATGGAAATGAGATGAGAGGAATGTCAGCTAGAGCACTGCTGGCAGAAAACTCAGAGCAAAACTGATGGAACAGAACGTAGAGCCCATATTAGAGCCTACTCTGTGGCAACAGTGATGGCAAAAAGGTCACCATTGCATCGACACATTCTTTGCCACCATTGCATTGACACAGAATTGTCCAGCTGAGCTGTTTTGTGTGGTTCATGGACTTTTACATCAAAGATCCAAGGAGCTGGAATCTGATCACATGACAGTCCACCATGATCAATTTGCTATTTACCTTGCCAACAGAATTGCCTTAATCTGGGTTAAATGCCGGCATGGATGCATGTTTAGACGATGTACTTTTGGCAACTGCTTGCCAATTTATATGGATACTTTTCAGTTTGTGGATCCCAAGGATGTGGATAAGATCCGTAGACAGGTGAAACCTACCACTTTTGTTTTCAACCCTTGCTCTTCCTGGCTGATAAATACCACCAGAGGTGGACTGGCTGAGTGGGTAAGGGGAATGGTAAATGCTTCTTTGAGAGCAGGAGTTATGCCACCTATGCTCAAGGAGACAGTGATTAGACCTGTCTTAGAACCCTCTCCCTGAACCCTACTGCATTGGAGAAATTCTGGCCAGTCTCCAGTCTTCAGTTTTTGGACAAGGTGCTAGAGCAGGTGGTTGCTTCTCAGCTCCAGGAGTTCTTGGAAGAGACTGGTTTTTATGGACCCTGTAATCTGGCTGCACTGCTCCTAGGTGGCTTCCCAAGCCTCAGACTGGGTTGAGGAGAGGGTTAGGCCAGACAGTCTCCATAACTTGGAGCTTCCTCCAGCCCCCTTTCTCCTCAGACCCAATGTCTAAGCAGGAGCAGGACCCTGGCCCCATCCTTGCTGTCCACCATGGGGCTAGCCCCCTCATGCAAGCCCTGACTCACTCCTGCTATACATGCCCTCCCTGAGCCATGCTGGCCTGGCCTCCGTTGTCATCAGGAGTGCTGTATGGATGGCATACTTCCTGGCCTTCACAAGTGGGGTGGGACCTATTCTTTGGCTGTATGGCACCAGCTATTGCCATCCTCCTGGTCGCTTCATCACTGAGTTGCTGGTGCTCTGGGCCAGACTCAGCTCAGCAGCCCTCCTGGACTCCTCCTGCTGAGCCTGCCCTGACAGTGGCCAGCTGTTTCCCAGCATCTTTGACCTGACAGTGAGTGCCCACCCTGCTCTTTCTTTGGTGGTCTATGGTAGTGGGGCAGTCCTCATGACTGGGTTAGTCTTCTCCTCTCCGGAAGCAAGGTCAAACAGCAGAATTTGATCCTGGAGGGGAGGGGCTTGCCCAGAGATTCTCAGGTTTTTTTGGCCCTGCTGAAGCAGCAGGACATTGATGGCGGCACTCCAGGGGAGTACAGAAGATCCTGTGAGGCCTTCATTGGAAGGTGGGAGAGAGCTTGTGAGGGCAGGAAGGATTCTTTTGCACCCTCCCTCTAGTCCCGTCACAGTAGAGCGGGAACTGGGGGGCTCAGCCAACAGCGATTGGGGCCTCCAAGAGCCAAGGCATAGCCACAGACTTTCAGAGTGGTCTCCAGTGCCTGGGTGTGGAATACCCCACTCCTCCCCCTTCACTAACACGGAGAGTGCGGCAGAGACAGTAGCAGCCTACTGAACAGCACTTACTGTGGTTGGTGCCCCAGTAGGCGGGGAAGGAGTGATCACTACACATGAGGAGGATTGGTCCTTCCACCAGGTCGGCTTCAGATTCATGGTAAACCTGACGGGGAAAATGGGGGGCGCTTTTTTTAGTTGGTTAAACAAGGCACAGAGCACTTCAACCCCCCCCCACTTCTCCACGGATGTAGAGGTAGCATTTTGGGTTCCTCTTATGTCTTGCAGGGGGCGGCTTTCATTTTCCCTCCTGAGGAACTTTGGTGGGAAAATGGCACAAAAGGTGGGTCCCTCCACCTCCCACAAGCCAGAGGGTGTGGTAGGTGGCACTGGCCTTTCTACTGCCTTGTCTCTCCCTCTCCCTGGGGATGGCCAGAGTGGGGGAAAAGGCATGGACATTGACCTCTCCAAGGATGGTGCCAAATCTACCCTTCTGGAATGGCTTAGGTCAGAGATGAGAAGGGAGATTGCAGCGGCCATGCAGGACTCAAATTCAAACAATAATGAGACCTGTCCTGATAGAGAGAGCTCCAGAGTAGGCATCAGAGTGTCAGTGGATTCAACCCTCACCCCAAAAAGAGGAAGACAGGCCAGTCCAGCCATAGAGAACAAAGCCCCCTCTTAGAAGACATATCAGGTGACTCAGAGAGTTCAGAGGTATCTTCATCTAAAGAGGAGGGAGAATTATCTGATGAGGAGGAAGAAGTAGACACATCTTCACAAACCAGACTTTTCCCTCAAGAGCTGTATTCCAGATCACTGAGTAGATCATGGAGTGTAATGCCATTAAAATGTAAGAAGAGAACAATAAAACCCATGAAGTACAGGGCAGCGCAGCAAGGTGAAAACCAAAAATGGCATTATTTTGGATACAAATTATGAAGATGTCTGGAGGAGAAAAACCATATCTTAAACAGATGTCACTGTACAGATATATTTTCAATACTGTCTTCTTTTAGTAATACAGGTAGTTTGTTTTTATGTAAAAAGATATAGGATAGTGTACCTTGCAAAATTACAACACTGAATTTAAATAATATGAAGATCTTCAAAATATTCTTTTAAAATTGTGTTCACATCATTTTGTATTTTGTGTTAGCTGTATGGCGAACAGATGGAGACATCCCCCCCCCAATGATTGTTACACGTACCATAGTTTTATGTAGTATCCGAAATTTATGAAAACTTAGTATTGCTAATGTTAAATTTGTAATGCGTTGTAGGAAATTCCTTGCCTGGGTCTCATGTAAGTACTTCATTTACAGTGGTTAAATGTGGTTAGATACTGAATGTGATCAGGCTTTCCATGCCTGTGGAATGAAATAACCCAATTTTGCCATTCTGATCTTGCTGTTTTCCTCCCAATGTTTGGTATGAAGTAAAATAACAAGGTGAATGAACTGTAATTCCCAGTTGTATCCAAGGTACCAGAAATGGTGCCTGTAATTTACCTATGACAGTTGATCCACTTGGAAAAGTGAGTAAAGGAAGTATGATTCACATAGATAACTGTATTCCAAAATTATGTAGCCTATTACATATGCAAAGAATTCCAATCTGATCCATAACTGGACATATATGGCCACAGTCATTCAAACTAAACATACTCAAAGTGAGTATAAGAATTTCATGTCCATAGTAAACTATACATTTAATTCAAAACAGCAGTGACATGTTCACTGATCTAATGTGTTGCAGCTTCTGGAATATGTAGGACTTTGATTTTGGTATCTCCTTAATCATTATATGCTTTAGATTGCCTTAAATCATTCCATATGGGCAGGACTCAGAGGTTTGCAGTCAAAGATGTCATTAGTGTGGGACCTGCCTTGTGTTTTTCTTCAAGGCTCAGTCCTCCATGCTGATCAATCTGTATGTAAAGCTCGTAGGGGAAATCATTCATGGTTTTGGAATAAGTTGTCATCAATATAGTGATGACACCCAGCTTTCCTGTTTCTTTATGCAAATAGCCCAGTGATGCTGTAGAGGTTCTGAACTGGTTCCTCACTGCTGTGATTAAATGGCTAAGGGTGAACAAACAGAAATTAAATCCTGGCATGACAGAGGTAATGTTTACTGGGAAGGCTGAAGTCTTGAAGGACATTGTGCTTCCTACTTTCAGTGAGGTCCAGCTGACCCTCACTGACTTAGTTAAAAGCTGAGGGTTAGACTGGATCCAGCTTTATTGCTGGAGAAACCAGCTAATGCGGTTGCAGAAAGGCATTTTTTTCAGCTTCCTTAGCTCTGAATATGGCCCCTACCTTGAATTTGGTTGATCTGGTCATGAAGAGCCATGTGATGGTTACCTCAAGGCTAGGCTATTGTGATACACTGTGTGCCCGTAAAGACAAATTCAAAACTCCAGTTGGTTCAGAATGCTCCTTTCAGGCCAAAGTTGAATGTGTGCATCATACCTCTTCTACAGGCACTCTATTGGTTTTCATCAGTTACCAGCTTCAGTTCAAGGTTCTGGTTATCACCTTCAAATCTCTTAATGGCCTTGAACCTAGATACCTGCAGGACTGCTTCTGCTGCTGTTCTCTGCATAGCTTTGCTTTTCTGAAGGAATACTCTGCAAATGGGTAAAATCAGCAACTGCTCATTCATTATTGTGGCTTCTGTGCAGCCCCATATCAGGACTGCATACGTGCAGGCCAGCTGCGGAAAAGATTTCCAAAGCTTTCTAGTAGGCTAGGAATGCCCATTCTCCCTCTGGTGCCTTCCTGCCAAAACGATCACATGAGGAGGAAGAGGGGCACTCCTCCTTCAGTTCTCTTTTTGCCCCTGCGAAGAGAGGATCGCCACTGCTGTTCTGTTTTTTTCCACACCTCATTCTTGAGGCTGAGCAGACATATTTCTATGAAAAGTTTTTTTATCATCATTACTCATTCGCGTGAAGAATAAACTACAGTTAAAGAAAAAATGTTTCTGGATTTTCACTGTGTGGCTCAAAAGGGGCCTCCTCAGGTTTGGGCCAACTGTTGCTTTAGAATAGGGTTGCCAACTTCCAGGTGGGGTCTGGCGATCTCCTGGAATTACAGCTGGTCTCCAGATGACAGAAACCAATTCCCCAGGAGAGAATGGCTGCTTTGAGGGGTGAACATCATGGCATTAAACCCTACTGAGGTCTCTACCATTCCCAAACCCTGCCCTCTTCAGGCCCCATCCCCCCAAACTCCAGGAATTTCACAGCTGGGAATTGGAGATGCTATCCATCATACCCTGAAGCATCTTTTCCTCTTCACTCCCTCCCCCTTTTGGTATCAAACATCCAACCTGATGAAAACGTCTGTGGAATTTGAAAGCTTGCTCATTCCCTTGCAACATTTAGTTGGGAATAATAAAATGGTGCCCTGGCCTGGATAGCCTAGGCAAGCCTGATCTTGTCAGATCTTGGAAGCTAAGCAGGATTGGCTGTGGCTAGTATTTGAATAAGAGACCTCCAAGGAATACCAGGGTTGTGAAGCAGAGCCAGATAATGGCAACCCGCCTCTGAACGTCTCTTGTCTTAGCTATGACTTTAGGGCACTTCCCACCACCAATAAAATGGTATTCCACCATATTTAACTACCTTCCTGGTATGATTTGTCTTACAATTGCTTTCTTTTGCATATAAGATTAAATTTTGCAAACGGGTCATCCACTGTTTAAATATTAGGGCTGCTGAAGCATAACATTGGTCATGTTATGTAAGTGAGGAACGCCTCTCTCCTCCTGTTCTTTAAAATCAAATTGCCTTTTAATTCCTCTTCTCATAGTGTTGTAGTCTGTAGTTTTTGTTGTTTATAGAAGAAAATAATAAAAAACTTATTAAAAAAATTCCTCTTCTCCGGTGGTCCAGGAGTGGGGCAGTCCTTGAGATTCCTTATTCCTGGGAATAGCTCCTCCTCTCCAAAGGCGGGGCTGGCAGAATCTTTAGTCACGGAGGGGAGGGGCTTGTCCCCTGGAACCCAGTTTTCTCTGGCCTTGCCTTCCAAGCAGGATGTTGCAGGCTGTGCTCTAGAAAGAGCACATTAGTCACACGAAGAAGAGAAGAACAACAACAACAAATCAGAAGGTGAGGGATAGGAACAGGTAGCTTATACCTTACTCTGTCCTCAAACACCCTCTCCCCTTTTTTCATCTTGCCAGCCATGGGAGAAGAGCAGCTCTATTTGGAAGGTGCTGACAGATCTGGGAGAACCCCGGGGAACAGCAGCACCAACAGGACTCCCAATTGCATCCCAATCCAGAAAGGGGGGACTGGTTGATGGGTCTCTGCTCCCTACCCATAGGGAGCTCAGGAGAAAAGTGGTGAAGTGCCTGACATCAGAAGGGCTGCCTCAGTGAAGTGGGAAGCATTCCTCGGCTGTTTACAATCGGCTCCTTGTTCCTGCAGGACAGCGTGGGAAGCCGATTCTGAGTCATAGCTATCATTGGAGTGGTAAGCAGGGAAGGGGACTGGGAGGGCTCCTTCTAAAGGCTGATTCCCCCCACACAGCTTCCCATGACTGGCTCAGGGGGACGAGGAAAGGACTGCGGTGGCTGGGAATGGAGCATCCGGTGGGAACACAATGGCAGAGGGCTCCTTTATGCACACCAATTTATTTATTTATTTTTTAAAAGAACCCTCCTCAAGGCCAGCTTGGTAGACAGAGCCAGCCCTAAGGGCAGAAACTAGATGGGAAACCACCAAAGAGTTCTAAGGGGGCAAGGCAAAGACAGACAAAGAACACCAAGGACCACATACCTGGGGAAGGGAAAGATGATGGGGGAAGCGACCATTTTGGGGACACAGTTGTTACTTTCACTTTCAGGGAGCATATAAAATGGCTGCCAAACAAGGACCATACACTTCTCAAGAAATGGAAACTGAAACTTGTACCTTTGATCTGGCTGAGTCTCCTAACTCACTTTGCACTCAAGCACAGGAACACCCCCTGCGGAAGAATTACAAGCCAACCTTCTTTCTTGGTTAAAACTGGAAATGAGGAAAGAATGTAAAGCCATGTTACAGGAGTCTGAAACCTACCCCCATACTCCCCAACACCATAAGAGGTCCAACTATAGTGAGTGGGACTCTGAGTTTCCAGCTAAGAAAAGAAAAAAGGATGCAGAATTTCAAAGGGAACATAGCCCATTGCTAGATGACCAAGACTCGGATTCAGCATCCGAAGCCTCTGATTCACCCAACAAAGAGGGCCACTTGTCAGAAGAGGAGGAGGAGGTGGTTCCTGTAGCCCAATCTAGACATTTCCCCCCAGGAACTCTACAAGAGACTACTCCCAAAAGTCATTAGGACATTCGAACTAGCTTACACCCCAAAAGAAAAGGAGGAAGAGGACTCAGGTTTCCCTATAGGATCAGACTTATCCATGTCCAAATCCATCACCAAAACAACAGGGGTACCATTGCCAGCAGCCTTCTATAATATCATGAAGGCAGAGTGGGAACATCCAGCTAAGCCTAAGGCCACTCACCCAGCATTTGGGAAATTCTATTCCTTGATTCCAGAAGCTTCAAAAAAGCTGAAACTTCCTGTAGTGGATGACCCACTTAACAGCCTAGCATCCACTTCAGTCCTCCCTATGGGGCAGATGGCCTGCCAAGGGAGAACTGTGACAAGCATGTAGAGCAAGCTCTGAGGAGAGATTTTGAAGTGTTGGCTAATGCCCTACGAGCTTCAGTTACGGGTTCCTTATTTGCTACAGCAGCCTATGCATGGTTGCCTGATCTGGTGAAGGCATCCCAAAAGAGCTAAAGGATGAGCTAAAGAAGATTGCTCTTGCCACAGCCTTCGCCACTGATGCCACACTTGATGCACTGCAACAATCGGCCAGAAGCATGGTTTGTAGTGTCACAGCGAGATGCAGCACATGGCTGAGGAGCTCGGATGTGGATCCTTCAGCATGTGCAAAAGTGGCAGTGGTCCCTTTCAAAGGCACCAACTTGTTTGGGGTAGGTTTGGAAAGGTACCTTATTGAAGATAAGGATAAAAAAAAAGTTATTCCCTCAAAGAAGAGAGAAGGGAAGACGATATCTTCAGTCCTTTTGGGATGCTAGAAGAGAGACCAAAACCAGTAATAGCAGACCTTACAGAGGAAAGTGGCAACCCAAGTCCATGGAGTGCATACCAAGGACGAGATGATCCAAGGAACTTGGTCGCAGGAAGAGTCAGCCAAGTGTATCAATTTTCTTGAACTCAGAGCCATCAAGTTATCCTTGATGCAGTTCAGGGAGGTGCTGGATGGTCATTGCCATGGCCCCTGCCGCGCCTGAGCTTTTAGAGGCCCAGGAGGAACTAAGTGTCAACAGGGATGAGCTCCTCTCGCCAGAAACCACTGCACCTGATAACGTAGCAAGCTCTGAGCCCAGCCCAGCAACAGCTGGAGCAGATCACTGCTCAAGTGACATGCCCCCTGACTTAACGCCACTCGTGTCTCGTTTACGAGAGTAACTCCGGCGGGACTTGACAGCTCAGTGGCACGAAGCTCACATGCGTGCCTGGCACTCGTGGAGCCCTGAGTATTAGCAGGAGCTGGGACGCCCCTGTTCAATAGCTTATCCTCTATTAAGTTATCCCAAGATAACCGGCTGCTTGGTTTCCTATTTAGCCCCTGCTGGCACAGTAAGCAACTCATGCCAGCAACTAGTTGCATCCACAAAGCTCTGCGCCACACCACTCCAGTTCCTGATGCCTCGTTCTTGATCAGATCCCTCCGGCTCCTTGACCTCGGCTCATCTTGACCTTACTACTCTGCACCTCGCACCCCCGGACCTCACAGCTCTTGTACTCTGGACTCTCAACTCTCGGCCCCCCTGACCACGCTAACGGTTGATGACTTGGACCTGGCTCCCCATTTTTTTCGGCTTGCTTGGCTTTTGACTCTGAACTGTCTCTCAACCACTCTGCTCGTCTTACCCCTTGAACTTAGTTATTTGGTCTTGGCCGGCTCTGACCTCGGACTTTTCTCTGACCGCCCCACACTTGCCTGGCCCTGCACCCTAGCCCATGACAGTCATCATGCCGTGGTTCAAATGGACAACATGACAGCCAAGGCATATTTCAACAGGCAGGGGAAACAAGATCCAAATCCCTGCATGAGGAGGCAAAGTGGTTGGTCCAGTGGGCAGAGGAAAATGTTCAGTCAGTGAAGGAGATTCACATAACAAGTCAAGACAATTCCATAGCGGATTGGTTGAGCTGGAGAAAAATAGACCACAATGGATGCTCAATAGGGAAGTTTTTCTACAAATCTGACACAATTTCAGAAAGGCGGAAGTAGACCTGTTCGCCACAGAAGAAAATTGTCAATTGCAACAGTTTGTGTCAAGGACAAGGTGTCAAAAAGTGATAGGGACAGATGCGCTGAACTACAATTGGCCAAGGGCATTCCTGTATGCCTTCCCGCAGGTCCAACTTTTTCAGAGGGTGCTACAAAGAGTAGTGGATCACAGGCAGAGGTTATAGTAGTAACACCCTTCTGGCCAAGGAGGGCTTTGTTCTAATACCTAACAAGGTTTGCAGTAAGGGAACCATGGTGCTTACCGCTATTGAGCCAAGGGGCGGTAGTTCACCCTTGTCCAGAGATGCTCAGTCTCACTTCTTGGAGGTTGAGCAGCAGTAGCTTATCACCATGGGTTATCTATAGGGGGCAGTGAAAACCATGATGGCGTCCAGAAGGGGATCCACAAATAAAGTTTATAGCACTTCCTGGAGTGTCTTTAATTCCTGATACAGGGATAAGGGGGTGGATCCGCTGTTGGCCTCAATGGTTGAGATCTTATCCTTTGTGCAACAGGGGTTAGAGAAAGGTCTTAGCACATGCACATTGAAGTGTTAGGTGGCTGCTTTTAGGGTGGTACAGGGGGCAAGGAAAAGGAAGTCGCTTGTACAACATCCTCATGTTAAAAGATTCTTGAGGGGAACTCCTCTATTGAATCCACCCCAAACACACCGTTTTCCAACCTGGAATCTTAACATTATTCTTAAGGCCTTATGTAGGGAGCGCTTTGAGCTAATGGCTACCTGTAGCATGAAAGTTCTTTCCTTCAAAACAGCCTTCCTAGTGAGCATTACATCAGCTAGGAGGGTTTCAGAACTGCGAGCCTTATCTATTGATAAAGAACCATGTGTGTTTCATAATGACAGGGTGCTTCTTCTTCTGGACCCAGCATTCATACCTAAGGTTAATTCAGTTTTCCATAGATCAGAGGACATAGTGCTACCATCTTTTGGCCCTAACCCCAAGCATGGGAGGGAAAAAGAATGGCACTGCTTGGATGTACGCAGGGCATTTAGTTTCTATCTGGACAGGACCAAACATTGGAGAACCACCAATGCCTTATTCATTTCTTTTAGGAAATCCTTGTTAGGTAAGAGGATTTCAACCTCCATGCTGAGTAGATGGTTGAGCGGTTGCATTGTGGTGGCATACCAAGCCACCACAGGGCATCATGGCAAACTCTCTGAGAGGAGCAGCTACCTCTGCAGCCTACTGGGCTTTTCCTTCCTTGGAGACAATCTGTAGGATGGCTACATGGAAGTCAGTCCATTCATTTACAAGACACTACCAAATTGATAAATTGGCCCTGGCAGAGGCAGCCCTCAGTAGAAGGGTCTTGCAGCATGCCATGTAAACTGAGAAGCTGCTGGACCCATCCTGGGAGATGCTGCTTTTTTAAGTCCCAGGAGTAAGGACTGCTCCACTCCCAGGACTACTGGAGAACAGAAGATTTGTCTTCAATTACCATGAAGCTTCCTTCTCAGTGGTCTGAGAGTGAGACAGTCTTCCCCATCCTTTAGGGACAGCAGTTTTGGGGGTCTTGGGGTGTTAGGAGTTGAATGAGTCTAGTACTCTGTATCCTTGGTGGTACAAGCAAACAAGCCAAATGAGCTGGGACATAAGGAAATTATTTAGAACAGTGATTGGTTTTCTGGCAAGGTTATACTGTGAACCTCCAATCTTCTGCTCCAATTAAGGGATGGAAGTGCAGGGTTAGGAATGTGTTCCCTATCAGGGAAAGTGTGTTTTTTGCCTTTATACATAGTTCAAAACAGGGAATCATGGGGAATTACTGGGAATCCAGGGAACAAGCCCCTCCCCTCTAGGATCAAAATTGCTTCTGGCCCTGCCTTCAGAGAGGAGGAGCTGTAATCCCAGGAGTAAGGACTGCCCCACTCCCAGACCACTGAGAAGGAAGCTTCACAGTAAGTGGACAAATCTTCCATTTACTGGAGATATTTGCTGTCTGATTGGATTGCTTTTCATATTTTGTAACCTGTGGAGTCTCAGTGAGAAAGGCAGTCTATAAATGAAGTTGTTATTGTGTCCACTAAAAATGTAGCAGCAAACTAAAAGGCCTAAAAAGACATCAGTGTGCATGAAAGCATCGGTAGTTCCTATGTACTTCTTTTGCCACACTGTTCCATACAGTTGGTACTGCTATAGATAAAGCACATGGTGTGGCCACAATAGATTCTAAATGAAGGCACCGAAAGGAACAATTGTTTCAAAGATTTCAGGTAGTGCATAGGATTACTGAGGTGGTTCTTCAGTATGAGGGTTCCAGGTAATGATGGGTTTTAAACACAGTTACCAACACCTTGAATTGAACATTACCTTGATCATTGCCTAGTATGTAAGAAGGGGATCTTTGAACAATTATTAAAGGATTTCTTTTTTGAATTGGCAACTGACTTTTAGATGATTTGTTTTCTTCCTGCAGTTGGCTTTGCATTCTGGAAAACAACTACTTGGTATTCCATGGCCAGTCACAATAATCATTAGAAGCATAGATGACATGGAGCACTGCTCTCTAAGAAACAAAGTCCAAAAACTGTGCATATCTATATAAAAATCTGTTAATTTGCGTCTCCAAGAGTGGTGTGAAACTGTGTGTTTAGAGTTTTGTGGTGCTGTATGTGTAATTACGGGCCATGGTGGCTCAGAGGTTAAGATGCTGAGCTGCAGACCGCAAGGTCTGTATTTCGGTAGTTTGAGACCCGAGTGCCATGTGACTGAGTGAGCTCCCATCTCTGGCCCCAGCTCCTGTCATCCTAGCAGTTTGAAATTGCAAGTAGATAAAGAGGTACTGCTTTGGCGGGAAGGTAACAGCATTCCATTTAGTCATGCCACATGACCTTGGCGAAGTCTTTGGACAGCGCTGGCTTTTCGGCTTGGAAACAGAGATGAGCACCACCCCCTATACTTGGATTCAACTGGCTTTTGAGCAAGGGAAACCTTTACCTTTACCTTTATGTGTAACTACATGCTTAGTTCCTATATGTTCCATTACAAACTTGGTTGTATTTTTGCATACATAATTTGTGTCTCTAAATTAAGACTGTCTGGGTCATGCTTTTAGTATGTAAAAATATAACCCCAAAAAGATTTAACATAATTTGTAACTTTTAGTTTTGTAAAATCTTTGTTGGTAATACAGTATTAATCACATTGATAGGAAAATCCTCTTTAAAAAGTTTTTAAGACAATATTTGTGACCTATCCAAACATCTGTATTACTCTGTGGGGATATAGTTTAAACACTTCATTAGAGACTGGCATTTTCAGTGCCTTTAAGCATCTTTAAAAGCTGCTTTGTTAATTGCAAACCATATTTAGTATGACCTCATAATAATGTAACACACCTCAAGTGTCATGGCTGTCTATGGTGTGTGTGTTAAAACTGTGTTCATTTATACTAGTCAACTGCACTTCATGGGGAACAAAATCTTGATAGGCAATTAGCAGTAATTAGGAAGATTCAACTCAATGAGATGTCAACATTGGATTGGGGTTTTTTAAAGAGTTGAATGTCAGGGACTTAAAAAGAAAGTTTTTCTCCCTCTGACATACAGGTATGGCATATGAAATATGAAATGCTAATTTAACTTTTCTGCTTATTATTCATGCACAATATTATTTTGTCATTCAGCTACTATTCTGTCAGAGTGCAAGGGGTGTTAAAACACTGCTGGTGGAATAAAAGATTAATCTACCACTGGCCAATTAACCAAAGGGTACTTAGTGGTCTCTAAAGGCTGATGAAGTCTAGCAACTAGCTAAAGTACTCGTTAAAAAGTCCTCTGCATTACCTTCATTTGCTTGACATTTTGTGAAATAAGCTGTTGTCTTCCTGGAAGTACCTGGAAATGGTTTATAAATGTGTGATCTTAGCAGCTCTTGCCAAACTCAGCTACTAAGGAAATTCTACATTTTAGACTTCTTTCTGCTCCCTTGTGCTCTGTCCATCTTATCTGACAAGGTGGCTTCTTTTAATTTCCATTTTTCTCCTTGTAATTATTAAGTAGAACATTTTCTTTGTTGCTTGAGGAATACTTGGATTTTAGGCTTCCAGATGTTCAGTTGTAATATGTTTATTATTAGGAATTGCTTCCTGCTAAATCTGACTTGACTTGATCTATGTCTTATATTTGGTATATGTCTAGCTATTTGTTTCCCATGCTGTTCCAAAGGGCATTTGGCTTATCAAGAGCTGCAGAGCTGGGTAGCTGCAGTAAAATTTAAACTCTTCTTGTTAGATTATGAGTTCTTACCAGAGCTTTTAAGAGTTTGACTCCCATAGATTATCTTGGGATAACTTAATGGAGGATAAGCTATTGAACAGGGGTGTGCGTTTGGGATATATCTGGGACTTACCAGCAAAACTGGCTACCCAGCAGAGCCCTGCAGGATCCTCTTCTGGTTCTCCTGTGGGGAGAACTCTTCCCGCAGGATCGGCTCCTGGATGGGCTCTGTTGGGCAGTCCAGTCTAAACTGGGCTACTTAGCAGACCCTGTGAGGAGAGTTCTTCCCACAGGATCAACTCCTGAGCAAGCTTTGTTGGGCAGTCAGATCTAAACTGGGCTGCCCAGCAGACCCCATGGGGAATGTTCTCCCCACAGAATTGTCTGCTTGGTGAGCTCTTTTGGGCAGTCCGGTTTAAAGGACTGCCCAAAAGAGCACCAACTGAGCCACCTCTTAGCTGTTTTTAGCAGTTTTGCCACTACTTTTTTTTTACTCAGTGTTCTTCGGTTTGGGCCTATTGAACCCGAAAAAATTCGGGATTTCAGAAAAATCCTGGATCTAAATACTTTACTAGTATTAGGATCTGGGCTTTTTGGGGAATCTTGAAATTGTTTTGGGTCCAATAGACCGGAACCAAAAAATACCAAGAGAAAAAATTGCACACCCTTACTGTTGCATTTAATTTCTCCTTCTTGTCTACTGATATACCAAATGTTAGAAAGAAGGTTTTGGAATCACTAAGGAGATTAGATCAGGAGGTTATTAATTTAGATGCTAGGAGATGTTCCTCCCTTTCGGTTGGCTTTTTGGCCTCTCTTTTCCAGTTTTGCCAAGTTATTTCACTTTTCTAACAGTCTCAATTTTTTTGTCAAGTTTTTTTCTTGGCTAGAGTAAATGCTTTACCACTTGTAGAATATTCAGGCCACTGTGAGGGTATTAGCCATCTCCAGAGACTCTGCTTTTGTGGTAGAGCTATATTTGAAACTTTACCTCATTTTGTATTTAATTGTTATTTGTATTTGTCTAAAAGAGCTAAATATATATTGCCTTGATTGAGCAGGTTTCCTCACTGTTCATATGATTTTCATCTGTTAGATCTTTTGGCTGGTAACGATAGGTGTGTTACTTTTTCTGTGGTAAATTTTATATTTTATGCCCTTAGAATTAGACAGGCATATGCTAAAAATTATCTCTGGGTTTAAGTATTTGCAGGGCTGTTGTTTTATTAGTTTTGCCAAGGTGCTTTGGGGCACATAGGCACTCTGATTTTGAAACATGAACGGAACAGGACTTATCAAGAGGCCACTTATTTGCAAGAAGTCAAAGATCAGGAGTTTACAGGATTTACCGCAATCTTATTTCATGGTATAATTTAGCAAATGATCACTAAAGTTATGTGATTGGGAGTTCAATCTTCCAGAGGTTTAATCAAAAATAAATATGAATGTTGTGGCATGATTTTATTCTAGCACAAACTTTTGAGGACCTGGAGTCAGATGCATATAGTGGGTTCTTGCTAGCCAGGCAGGTGGCATGCACACATGCAGTCAGAGAGTCCTATTTATTTTGGCTAAATTCGAGTCCAGTAGCATCTTAGAGACCAACAAAATGTTGGGAGTATAAGCTTTCTTGAGTTAAAGCTCCCTTCATCAGCTGTTAATGGAATTCTTACTCTCGAAAGCTTATACCCAAAATATCTTGTTGATCTCTAAGGTGCTACTGGATTTGAATCTCGCTGTTTTATTGCAGACCAACACTGCAGTTCTCTGAAATTGTTTATTATGCTCTCTGTGACTCTGTGTATGTATGTCTGCCTGTCTAGTGTGGAATCTATTGCATACATCTGATAAAGTGGGTTGAAATACATAAATGGCTTTACTTGAATAAAAAAACTTCTTTAGTCTTTGGGGTGCTCCAAGACTTCTCTTTACTTCTGGTGCAACAACCCCAAAACTGTTACCCATCTAGAATTTTAATCTATATTCTCTGCCATGAATTCTGCCTACATTTGGGGGAGGGGGGACCTGCCTAGGCTACTTTTTAAAATTATTTTTTTATTTATTTTTCCACATAACAACATATATGAAACAAGTGTTACAATTTTACAATTATGCAATCTCTGAGGTCACTGTCACCTCTTATAACTATTTTCCAATCTTTCTCTTATCACTAATGTGGCTGCTGCTGGTTTTCATGTTGTGTAGAATGAACTATGTAGGTTAGTTTGCCATTTTCCTTGACTAAGACTTTTTCATTTTTTGTTGGAGCTTTCAGACAAATAACCATCTCTGGTACTGTGGGTTAGATGGGATTATATCATGGCTTGTCAGATAATTTATTACTGGTTCCCATTTTCGCTTGAAATTTGCATGTGATGTCACGCTTTGCATTTGCACACTATGACTCAGGTCTGTTATTTTCGCCATTACAAACTGTTCCCATGTTTTCTCATGCCATGCTTTGAGAGTTGGAGGGTCTGGTGTTTTCCATGCTGCTGCTTTTGCAAGTAGCAGTGCAGTGATTTGTCTCGCCTCGTCCCTTACTGTATCATCCCATTTGTTCATTAATATTACTTCTGGTTTGCAGGAGATCTTCTGTGAGGTTATGTCATTTATACTTGTTGTCACATCTTTCCAGAAGTTGAGAATCTTTGGGCAGCTCCACCAGCAGTGTAAATAAGAACCTTCTTGCCCACATTTTTTCCAGCATGACGAGTTGTTATTTCTGTTGATTTTGTGTAATTGTTTTGGTGTCATGTACCATCTGGAGATCAATTTGAAGTTCTGTAGGCTTATATTATGTATTGTTGAGTTGTTTGCTGGGGAGGACCAAATTGTGTCCCAATCTGAATTTTGCCACTGTATATTCAGTTCTTCTTCCCACCTCAATTGGTGTTTCAGCTTCGTTTGATTCTCAGCTAGTATAATCATTTTATAGAGTTTGGAGAGTGTCCCTTATGGTGAGATTGAGTGACTTTTCATTATTTTTTCTAGTGGAGTCAGGTGTCTCAGGAATGTACCTTGATCTGCTAACATCTCTGTTAGGTTTTTTAACTGGAGATATTGGTACCATGGTGTCTGTGTACCCAAAATCTGATCAAAAAAAGTTTTATCATGTATTTTCCCTTGGTGAACTAGGTCCACAGGCCAACTTATGTTTGCTTTTGTCCAGATCTCGAACTCATTCTGTTTCATTCCAGGAGGAAACCAATTTTGATGCATATACGTTGAGAGCTGAGATATCCTGTTTGGAAGAAGCTCCTTTTTTTGATCCCATTTTTTGATTGCTGCATTTAATAAAATATTGTTTTTAATGTTTTTTGGTCTAAGGTTTGGTTTTACCCAAAAAACTTCTTGTAGGTTAAAGGGTGCGGTATAAGACTCTTCTATTACCATCCAAGATGTCTGTTGATTTGTTTGTAGCATTTGGATAGCATGAGACAGTACCGTTGCTTGGTAGTAACTTCTTAGTAAAGATAAGTCAAGACCTCTTAGACTCTTCGGTCTATGTAATATGTTTTAGGCTATTTTAATCATGTGCCATGCCAACTAAATTGGGAAAGGATATCAACTTGAAATAACTGTTGGTAGTTGATAGAGGAGGAACAGGAATTACTGCAGTTCTGTGCAGTTTTGAAAACTTTGAAAACTTCTGAAATGTGATCAATTGGTAGTAATCTCATACTCATTATAGGGAACTAAATAGCTTAACTCATTCAGTCATTAATGTTCAAAATAAGTGGGTGTGACGAGGGAACTCTGAGGTCTCTGAGACCTACTGAGAATACCTTCTTTATGACACTGTCTGTGTATCAATTTTGAGCAGCAAGAGGCCAACATTATCCATGGATGATCCCTCCCCACTATGGAAGACCCTCCTACTATATACTTGGCAAACTCTGGCCCTGAGTTCCTTTTAGAATACATCTCTGTTTGGGCTAATAGTGAGGAAAGTGTGGGTAAATTTTCAGTTATTAAATTTTATTCTGTACTATTGGGTTTGTTATCTATCCTGAGCCTTTCTGAGGTTAAGGAATGAATCAAGATAAATTAAAATCTGTCCTACAATAATCAGTCTCTGCATCAAGTATTTAGTGTAAAATAGCATCAAAATGTATGTGTTTGTACATCTGTATATATAAAGTACATACATATAAATATTATACAGCCCTTTGGCAAAAGTATAACCAAGACAGATCTGGTTGCCAAAGCAATTAAATAAAATAATTTTAAGGCTACTATTAAGTGGAGTGGCAATATTCAAACAAAGAGCAAAGGGTTTGGTAGTTGAAGACTTCTGTTTAGTTGTGATACTCTTCAGAGTTGAGTTGAACTCAGTAGATTATAGCAGATGCTAATAGATGCATGAGTAAACTGATGGAATTCAGTGTAAATTGTAGACATGGTTCCAGAATCTTTTCAGATGATTGGCAGAAGACTGGAATAGCAGCTGTGGATAAAAATGTGCCAGTTTGGGTTGTTTTTCTTTAAAAAAATGATATACTTTTAATACTGTTACTTACAGGATTTTAATTATCTGTATTGTTTCTTGTTGTCTAGGAGCAATAGTGAAGCCACAATTAAGGTGTGGTCTAATTTATATAGGAGATAAGATTATTATTAAAATTAAGAGATTCTTTGGAATACTAGAGCATGGATACAGAGAATGTGAATAGAGCACTACTCATGGGATGGATTTTGAGGGCTTGCACACTTTTAGGAATGTGCCTCTCACTCAGCAGATGGGCCTATTTGATGCTGCATGAGAACTGGGCAGCCAGGCCTGGCCCGTAGCCTGCGTGGGGCCCTGAGGGCCCGGCCACCCCACGGGTTTTGCGGGCCCCCTCCCCCGAGCCTCTGCTCCCCCCTACTCCCTCCGGCCCCCTCCCCCCGGCCCTCGCCCCTCTCCCTATGGTCACCAAGGCCGGCCCGGGGCGCTCCGAGAGGGGAAGGGAAGGGGAAAGGAGATGGGCCCGGCCGGCTCCCCCTGCGGCTCTGGAGGCCGCGGCGGCGGCACCTTCTCCCTCAATATGGCAGGAGGGTGTGGCAGCTGCGGGGGAGGGGGGAGGAGGGCGAGCGCAGCGGGAGGGCAGGAGGGGAAGGTCCCTGTCCGGTGGGAGGGTTGTGCAGCACGGAGTGGAGGCTTCTTCACCCCCCCCTTTTTCCTGACAGAAAAGTTGTCCTGGAGCTGCATTTCCAGTTCCTTCCGATCAGGGGTCTTTTTTGGGGGGGAGCCCGCTCCCAGAGCTCAGGAGCCAAGCCCCGCCCCCAGCCGGCGTCCCGCGGAGTCTTTCAAGCAGCCGAATGTCAAGTTCAGCCCCATTATACCTTATGGGCCATTGAAGTCAATGGTGAAAACATAGGGTATATTCTGGGGGCTGGAGGAGGGGTTTGAGGGAGAGGCTCCAAACTCACAGGGTAGCTGGTGGAGCCTCTCCCCAAGATACCCACCAATTTTGAAGAACATTGGATCAGGGGTCCAATTCTGTGGGCCCCCAAACAGGTTGCCCCTATTCCCTCCATTGTTCTCTACGGTGGGAAAAAAGTAACTTTTTTCCCACCGTAGAGAACAATGGAGGGAATAGGGGCAACCTGTTTGGGGGCCCACAGAATTGGACCCCCTGGTCCAATGTTCTTGAAACTTCGTGGGTATCTTGAAGAGAGGCTCTACCAGCTACCCTGTGAGTTTGGAGTGTCTCCCTCAAACCCCCTCCCCTCCAGCCCCCAGAATATACCCTATGTTTTCACCATTGACTTCAATGGCCCATAGGATATAATGGAGCCGAATTGCCGCTGAATTTCTTTCATTCCCTCCTTTCCTTCTCTCTTTTTCCTCTTTCCCTCCTTCTTCTCTTCTCTCTTTCTTTCTTTCCCACCTTTTTCTCTTCTCTTTTTTCCTCCTTTCCCTCTTTCCCTCCATCTTCCCTCTCTTTCTTTCCCTCCCCTTTCGATCTCTTTCTTTCCCTCTTTCCTTCTTTCTACTCTCTCTCTTTCCTTCCCTCTTTCCTCCTTCTGTGGCCCAACTCTAGTGAGAAGGAGTTTAAACTTTAAACCCCTTCTCTCTTAGCTCCCCCACCCAGGCCAGCTAGGGAAGGGGAGGCTTTTGAAGATGCCTCCCCCCCTTTTGCTTCCCCTTCTGACATCACTTCCGGTGATGTCAGGGGGTGTGGCATATGCTAATAGCCTAATAGCTCATTAGCATACAATATTCTAATGAGCTCCTGCAGCTGTTTTTCTACGAAAAGACCCCTGCTTCTGATAAGGTCTTAATTGTGGTTCCCATTGTTAATGGGAAGGCTTTCAATCAACATTTCTCTTCTTTTTAAGAATGTTCCTATATTTTAAGGGTAGAAATATATATATATATATATATATATACACGTAGTGACTAGAGTGGTAAACTCCAATGTGGTGCCCAACAATGTGTTCGCTGGTGGCTACTTGCTTCTTACCCAGCACTTTTTCACCAAAGCAAACAGCCAGTTCTGACTATCTTTCACCTCAGTAAAGCAGGAGGTGTTTTTGAAGACCCCAAGGGAAATCACTTTTGGTCTTACAGAGCGTGCACATTTGGAGACAGTTGTCCTGATCACAGGTGGATGCTCTGCTTGAAACCTCCCAATATTTTAGCAGCCATTTTGTGATTGGTCCTGCTTCCCAAGGTATCAGTTTTGTGATTGTGACCACTGCCCTTTCTTAAAATTCCAAAAAATGCCCACAAGTTCAAATCAAAGTAGCAGCCCCTTGCAGGAAGAAGTTCAGTATTTTTTATTGTAAAATGAAACTGAATTCTAAGGGGGGAGCTATTTCTGGTTTTGGCTTAATAGTCTTCTCTGCTCTCTAATAAAATATTTTTCCTTTTTTCTGTTGCTACTTTGCATGCCTTTCAGTATCAGGTCTCAATGAAAACTTTTTGAAAACTTAGTTCTGTTACACAAAGATTAATACTGCTGTGATTGTGCTGTCCGGTTTTAAAAACATAAAATCAAATCTCTCTTTCAATTGTACTGAATTTGTCTGACGAGATTGAATTTGGTCTATATTTTCCCCCTTGCAATCATGGTTCCCCAATGGAGGGGGGGGCAGTGTTCCCTCTAAGCTGAGTTAGTGTGAGCTAGCTTACACTTTTTAACTTCCAGCTCGCAGATTTTTGTCTTAGCTCAGGAAGGATGGCTCCAGAGCAAACTAATTTATGCGGCAGCCAAATTGCTCTCTCACAACATTAATGGCAGTAGCTCACAAAGTAGAAGTTTTGCTCACAAAACTCCACAGCTTAGAGGGAACATTGGTGGTGGGCCCCCTGAGAAAAACATGGGCCCCCTGAGCAAAAAGTTGTTAGCTACGGGCCTGAGCCAGGCACCGGCAGGTCTCAAGCAAGAACCACATCTCAAGGATGGCAGCATCCCAGGTGGACTTAACATAAGAACATAAGAGAAGCCAGTGCTGGATCAGGCCAATAGCTCACCCAGTCCCAACACTCTGTCACACAGTGGCCAAAAATACCAGGTGCCATCAAGAGGTCCAGCAGTGGGGCCAGGACACTAGAAGCCCTCCCACTTTTGCCCCCCCCCAAGCACCAAGAATACAGTGCATCACTTGCCCCAAATTGAAAGTTTCTATCTATACCTTGTGGCTAATAACCACTGATGGGCCTCTGCTCCATATGTTTATCTAATTCCCTCTTGAAGCCATCCATGCTTATAGCTGCCCCCACCTCCTGTGGCAGTGAATTCCATGTGTTAACCACTTTTTGGGTGAAGAAGTACTTCCTTTTATCTGTTGTAGCCCGATTGCTCAGCAATTTCATTGAGTGCCCAAGAGTTCTTGTATTGATAGTGCTCCCTAACCCCAGAGCATCCTCTACCACTAGGTGAAGTATGTGTGTCAGGCAGACGATGCCCTTGAGGCTCACAACCTTCACTGCTGCCATGTAGCCCTGGAGGATGTTGCCGCTGGCCACCCACCCCCTCAGGCTACTCTGTATGATGGCTGCATTGTTTTACACTGTGTGATCTGCATCCATCCCCTGCACATGGAGCAAAACTACTTTGTAGCCTGGAGGCAGGACTGTCCCCTCCTGAGGCCTGGGCTGTGCCCTGACAGTCTGGACAGAGAGATCCTCTGCTTGCCTCCTGTGAGTAGTGAGGGAAAGATAGCCATGCTGTTAGCTGCTCCAGAGGTCTGCCATGAAGTGCATGGTTCCACCTTGTGCTCTGGAGAGCTGAGCCTTGGCAATTGCCACTGCAGATTGGTATATGGTGAGTAAGACTCGTCAGTTTGTGGTCCTCCGTGAGGGGACAGTATACCAGAGAGCCAGGTGTAGCAGCAGCCGGCAAAAGGCTTCATCCTCCATGAGGGAGAAGGGTTGGCCATCCACAGCAATCATCTCGGCAACAAGGTGAATGATTGATTCCTAGGCCCTCCACATAGCCCTTCTGGATGGCACTGTCAGCGTCCCCAAGGGAATGACCTCTTGATGTTCCATCCACCGCACTCCAAGTTCTGGGAGCCTTTCTTGGAGGGGCTTCATGCTCCCTTTCTGATGCTCCCTGCTGAGAGTGGATATCTTCTTTCTCCCATTGGCTGCCACTCTTTCCTCTGGTGGCAACATAGTGGGGTGCACCCTTTGCAGGTGTCTGAGGAGGAGGAAGGAGGAGAAGTGTTGAAGGTTTGCACCCCTCTGGATGTGGGTGTGGCACATCTGGTGCTCTGCCATACAGGGGTCACTGGAGAGGGTGCGGAAATATTTCCAAGGTGTGAGCTGGAAAGGGGGCCCCATGATTGGAGAAGATGGGAAGAGGAACAGCTACTTTCTAGCATTGGGCTGGGAGGAATCACAGGTGATGTATTTGAGGCAGGAACTGCAACAAGGAGTTATGTGGAAGGGGAGGATGCTTTCCCCTGAATCACTGGTAGAGTCCTACTCTCCAAAGATGGTTAACAACTGCTGGTCTCTGAGCAGTGCTAACAAGTCTTTTGCCTTTGTTGGGAGCCCCAGGAACAGATCAGGGAAAGGAGGCTCCAAGACCCCTGGAGATGCTCTACTAGGGGCGGGCTCCAGTGGAGTGGTAGGATGGGTTTGGTGCCTGGGGACAGGGGCCTGTGGTATGGGAGATAGAGGATGTCTTCTCTGCACAACGAGCACCCTTTGCACTCACTTTCACCCTCATGACACAGAGAAGTTAAAATTAAGAGGGGTGAGAGGGTATAAAACATGGCTCCTCAGCTGTGGCACCCAGTAGTTAAGCCCCTCTGCTCAGCTTGAGCACAGAGACGACGTGGCTCAGAGCCCTGAGTCCACCTAACAACAAACCCCTGCAGGGGAGAGGAATCAGAATCAAAATGTAGGTCCTCAACCAAGGAACCCACTAACTAAGCCTCTCTGCTCGGCATGAGCAGGGAGACAGGGTGACTCAGAGTCCCGAGTCCACCTGACACCCACAAACCCCAGCAGGGGATGGGAGCTCAGATTCAGGAATAAACGATGAATGTGCTCTGCCTTTAACAAGCTCCCTTCCTCTCTGTGTAACTGTGAACAGCTGACAGAAGAGACGGTGTGGAGCTGAGCTGAGCATATATATAGCATTCTGATCCCATGGAGCAGAATGGGAACTCTGTTATTAGCAGCCATGTTGCCAGAGGCACTGCCTTTTATTCTTGGGTAGCCCCAAAACAGGGGTACCCTACTTCTAACCTGAAGTCCAAAAAAGCCAGGCACTCTCAGCTTGACCACAGAGGCAGGCTGCAGGTGGTCTGCAAAAGGGATTTCATATTCAGGTTTCATAAGGTGACCTCAGAGCAAGCCTCCAGTCCCCCCCCCCAGCAGAGATTATGCTTATGGAATAACAATGAGTTCCGGAGTTAAGGTCTTTAGAAGCCACCTGGCACTCTCCAGTACCTCACCTAGCCCTTTGTGTCTTATGTGTAAATTCTTTGTCTTTCCTGCTCTGTCACTCAAGATACCGGGATAAACCAATCAGTCATTCAAATGTTTAGCAATCCTTCCTGAGCTAATCAAGGACGTCACCCACCTTTTGTCCACCTGGCCTGGACCATCAGTGAGTCAGATAATCCATTTAACTAGCTACCCAACACCTGGCTTCTATTGTTAAATCCAGACCCTGCCTCTCTGGAAGCTAATTGGTTATACCTAAGGTCTGCCCCTACTGGCATCACAGACCCCTTGGACTCATCATTGGTCCAGGTAAACTATTGTTCTCACCTGAGACCAGCCCCCAGGGCCACCCATTGGCCTGCATTCTTTGCCAGTGCCTATATCCCAGCACTCACATGACCTTAGACCGTGTGTTTTCTGTCATGAACCAAAATGGCAGGCCACCCCTGAACTCTCTGAGTTTAGGCCAGAATCCATGGACCTCTGCACATCTGGACAGGTTGTATCACCCCTCTATAACCCATCAATCACCTCTGCTTCCTTAGTGCTATATTGTGTGAATATTGTATGTATGTTTGAGAATATTTAGTAAAGAAATCATTATTTTAGCCACCCAATTTCTGTGTCTGTTCCTGGGTGCTTGGGAATTCTAACTCTGGTATACAAAGGTCTGATCCTATAGATAAGCCAATTGCGTATTAATAATTATAATTCCCCATCTTTATTAAATAATAGAGCAATTTGGCTAACAGCCAGTAGTGCCTGTTGAGCTTTGGAGGGCTCCTATTGATGTTTCCAATCCTGGAGACATTCCCCCCCCCCCTTGCCTTGGAGTTTTGTAAACAGTTTAATTGAGCGGGGACAGTCTGTCTGGAAATGTAATCATTCACGAACTGCCACAAACAGCACAAAAGTTTGTGAAATGTTGGTGCCAGGTGCCCTTCCATGAACATCACTTCATGAAATACAAAGTGGCCAAAATTTGTGATGAACTTTACTTTGTAAGCCCATTCATGCCCATCCCTATTTCTATGCCACCTCGAAGGAAAGTGCCCAAGGTGGCTTTCAAAATAAAACATAGTAAAAATATAAAATATCATGAAAGTTATTAAAACTCAGCATTTAAAAACACAGCCAGAGCATAAGACTGGAAGCATTTTAAATTAGTCTTAAACATTTTTCAAGCTAAAAAGACAACAAAATAATGCTTTTAAAATGAACACCTTAACTAAAAGCTTGTCTGTACAGAAACATTTTGGCTTGACACCTAAAAGAAAATGGTGTAGGCACCAGGAGAGGCTCAAGGTGAAGTGCATTGCCAAGCCTGGTGCTCCCGCTGAAAAAGTCCTGTCTTGGGTGGCCACCCCCTCAACTCTGGGCACACAGACCAGTGCTTGTCCTGAGAATCTTAGCTCAGTGGCTGGACAGTATAGAAGAAGGCAGCCCTTCAGGTACTGTGGCTCAAGTACTATGGCTCAAAGTCATTTATGGCCTTAAAGGCAATAACCAGAACTTTAAGTTATGCTTGGAAACAAATGGGTAGCCACTGGGGTGGTATAACTCAATATCACACCCCTCACAGTAACTTGCCTGCCAGGCTGCATCAACTGAAATTGATCACCACAGCTGGATCACAGTTTTCGAGGAAGGGCCATGGCTGGCATATCAATCAAAAGTTGATACAAAGTGCTGCATGCCACTGAAGGAAACCTGAGCCTTCAAGCATAGGCTAAGATCCAGGCACTACCCTGGTTGTGAACCTGTTCCTCCAGGTGGAATGTGATCCCCTCCAGAGAAGCTGACGCCACAATTCCCAAGCAGATTTTCTATTCACCAGCACCACCTCAGTCTTGTCTGGATTCAGCTTTAGTTTATTTGCCCTCATCCATCTCATAACATTCTCCAGGTAGAAAGATGCCATGGTTGATGGTATCAAAAGCTGCCAGAAGGTCCAGGAGAATCAACAGGGACACAGTCCCCCCATTGTTCTCCTGACAAAGATAATCAGCTGGAGTGAACAATGCCATCTCTGTCCCAAAGACAGGCCTGAATCCCCATTGAAATGGGTATGGATAATCCATCTCGTTTAAGACTGCCTGAAGCTGTGTGACCACCACCTATTTAAGCGCCCAAAAGTAATGCTTGCCACCAAGGGGTAGTTGTTTAGGTCAGTGGGATCTGGAGATGCTTTCTTCATGACCACTTGTTTTTACTGCCTGAATTTATTCCCAGGTAAGTGCATTTAACTAAAATTAAACATTGAGACCAATGAAGAAGGTACTCTCCGGTACTGAGTACCAGCATATTTGGGGAGAGTTCTCTGAAGTCCTGCCCCACTCAGCTAGATAAAGAGAAAGATACAGATCCTAATAGGAAGGAGGGAATTGGTGGACATTGGCACAATCTTATATATGAGTACTGGCACTTTTTTAACAACAACAACAGAAGCTCTGCTAAGAACACTTTCCTGGAATCAATTACAATTGAATAGATCTGAGTGGGATTTGGAGTAGACATGCTTAGGATTGCTCACAAACTAATGAATAACATTAGCAAGCTTTGGGGTCATTGAGTGCATTAACATGAATATGCTTGATTATCAATGACAATAAATCATAGGGCAGCACTGTTGTTTGGGCTGGCTTTTGGTAATGGGTAAAGCCAGTAAAGAGGTGTAATTGTAATATGTTTCAGTTCTATTTTAATACGTCTGAAGTTTTACTGTTGTTCAGAGTGCTTGGTTTATCTAGTTCATAGTAGGTGGTTAATCATAGTTATTGGACAGCAGCTTTCAAAATAGCAGTGTTCCTACCATACGAATATATACTCTATCACATAAAACATGAATTTACACTCCTATAATTCTTCCCCCTCCCCAAGCACATGTATAGCTATGGAAGGTTGCTGGTTATACATTTAACTCTCCCAAACTCCAAATAGAAGAACCCTGATTGTGTGGAATTTTTTAAATGAAATAAATTCTATTTATTCTGTTTGAATTCAGAATTGATTTTAGTGACACTGTGACTGCCACCTATCCCATTTTACAATACTACTCCCTGTTGTTCAGATCCATTGGCTGGCAACATAAAGTATCAAATTAGTAAGGATTAGTAAGGATTTAAATGAATACTTATGAAAGTGATCTGTAGTCTTTTTTTGTTTGAGCGTAAATTGACAGAAATGGAAGGGATAGTAAACACATTAGTAAAACAGAGCAAAAAAGGGGGAAGGGAAGACATGACCCTAAGGTGTGTGTGGGGACAGAGAGAATTATAGTGAGTAAAAAAATATTTTTGTCAGGTCTATTTTCTGCTTTCATCTTGTTCCTTTTCAAGGGTTCTCCTGGTTCTTTCCTGTTTGCTTTCCCGTCTGCTTTTTCTGGACTTGGCTTTCATGCATGGCTTCCTGCGTCCTTCTTTAAAAATATTAATGTTATAGCATATCTATTTCTTGTCATTTTTTTCTCTTCACAACACAACATAGTGAACCTACCATAAGTTGTTCTAAACTGTAGCTTCTTTCACATTATCAAACTGGGAGTCTTCAGAAGGGAAGTTTTTTACTCCTCTGAGAGATTTCAGTACCATTTTGTCTAATTGTTCCTTATGTTAAACTACCCATATTATAAGCATCTTTGGAATATTAAAATAGTACTGTTGTTGGGCTCTTAAGGAGCCTTGTGGTGTTATGTCATTAAAAGCATGGTGGCTTTCTGCTGACTACAGACTGGTAAAAGATTATTCCAGCTATTACAGGAATGAGGGGAATGGCTGCTATATTCTGTGGCATAGAAAATTAAAGCAAATACCAAATATTTCATTTTATAGTTACAAGGCATACATTGCTGTGCTGTTTGGCAGAATAAATGGGTCTAGTCATTGTCAATCAAGTTCAATAATACTGACATAGTTTGTTTGCATGCTATTCATTTGAACTAAATCCCTAACAAGCCTCATCTGCTAATTGGCCTTAACATTTATGTTGCTAAATGAGAAGCATTTTGGCTGCGGTGTAAGGTGGTAAGACCTACCCAGTGGACTAAACAACTAACATCTGTTATCTTGTCCTGCTCCAGCTTGGCTTTTACCAGTTAAGTGTATTGGCCCCAGGGTCAAGGTTATGGATTCTGTGGTTCCCTGGCTATGGTGCATGTGTGAGAAAAGGAAGAAGTAACAATTTAAAGACCAGCCAAACAGAAGCTGTGCAGTGCATATGGTCTATTTTGCTTTAACCTCTACAAGCCCTACAAACAAATACAAGTTGAAAAATGTATTCTGTACTGTTTGTTAGTAAACTTATCCTGGTGGCCATTCTATTCCATCAATATTAAGCACAAAGTGGCATATGAAAACATTTCAATATGTTTAGCATACAAAATACTGGTCATGATGGGGAAAATGCTTCGCTAGACTTTTCAGTGTACTTCGTTGTTAGATGAATATGAATACATGTAGTCAATCTTCTTTCTTGTTTTCTCTTTAGTACTGTATCTGTCTGTGACCTGTGACCACAGCCAACATATTTGCAATTTGGACAATGGACAGTGCATATGCTGTATTTTGTAATGCTAAACTGTAAAATTATGCAACATGTTGGTCTCAAATGCATATTAAACTCAACCATTACTCTTACTTTATTTGGAAAACAGACACTGATGTCCAACCTGACTGAGTTGCAGCGAGAAAAATCAGATTTGCAAGGAAAATTGGACCACCTGACACAATCTACTAAACTGAGGGAGGACCTGTCTCCTTTGACATCTGGCCATACGGGAAGTACACTAGCAACTCCTCTAAAGAATGTAGATTTGGAAATGAAGCAGCTGCAGTATAAACTGAAGGTAACAGAACACATTATGAAGTTGTTATAAAATTTGCACTGTGTTTCCTAAAGATGATATTTAACATCTAAAGATTAATATTTGTGGAAAAACAAACTGCATCTCAGGGCTTGGACAACCTTGCGATTATATGATAGTCACCCAACAATGATTAAATAAGAGTAAGTGAAAGTTCAGTCAAATGATGTTGAACTGGCGTACTTCACCTGCTCAAAGATTAGGGAAAATAAATCAGACTCGAGACTATGATTAAATCCAACTTGTTGAAAGTGTTACACAGCAGGATTGTATTTAAGACAAATCATATGATTCCAGACTTCACAGAATGAGGACGAGCAAGAGGTAATGAGATAAAAATAAAGAATGTTAATATTAAGTAGACATGCTGGACTCATAAATATCAAGCAAATAAAGGCCCTGTATTCATATTTTCTCTAAGCATAAGTTAACACCATCTTTCTTTTCTGTTATTCATATGTTTGAAAGTCTCTGAACTTTGCCTTTGACCTAATCACGACACTTGTTTGACCTAATCACGACACTTGTTTTACTGTGCGTGTGAAAAATAAAAAGCCAATATAGCTAGCTCTACTTGCAGCACTTATCACTCTGATTACCTGATCTACTTCCTGCCTTCCTTGAGCTCATAGAATGTACATGCAGATCAGTCACCATGGAACAGTTGATAATAGCAGAAGTTTACAACTAGTGCATATGAACACAGAGACATTTTATTAGCAACTAGCACATGCAATTGAAAACTGTAGATTTTTAAGAATTAAGAACGGCTAAAATTGAGTAAATCGCTTGACTATCTATAAATGTAATTTGGTCTTAATTAGTTCTTTTGGTTAGGATTTCATAGTTTAGAAGACTTGTAGAATGTAGCAAGACGTGCAGGTCCATGTTTAAACAAAGGCTTAGTAATTTTTGATTACTGGAAACCTGTGCATGTGTTGGAAAAATACACCGCTTTTTAAAAATGATATTCAGTCTTTCAAGTTTACTGTTAATGTTCAGCATACATGTAATTGTCCATCATTAGAGTTACTCCTCTAATTCATTTTTTGTTCAAAACTATAGTAAGGAAAAAGTTTCTACCCATGTCTGCTCATACAACATATATGGGCTCATTAGGTGCTGAGTCGGCATGCTCATGTATATGTTGCTACTGTTCTAATACAAGTATCCAGGATGACACATGATAAGCATTTTTGTAGATCAAAGTTAACCTATATCTTTAATTCCACAATTGTATCTTTAATTCCAGGACAGTTTTCCAATGCTAACTACCTCAATGGGTGCAACCCTAATTAAGCAGTTCAGTGCTCTTCTAAGGTCAATGTTTATTTCTAATATGGGTCATTGTTTTGTTGCATTATAATCTTACTTTGTGAACTAACATATAGGATATACCTGAAAACTTATTTTCCATGTTTTCCACAAGCAGTGTAACAAAAACACTATAGCAGAAAACTTCTAATGTCAAAATTTTACATGACCTTGTTGTCCTGTTCTAATACACTTTTCAGCATGCTTTATTTTGCCAAGCAACTTTGCCATCTTAAATACTTGATTAATGGCATAATTAAACCAAACACATCAGGTTACATGGTGCATGTATCTCAATTTTGCCTGCAAGATCTAGATAAATAAACCAAAACTGTACCATATGCACATGTATTTTTTTCCTTCCAAATTCCAAAGTCTAGCCACACAAGAAGTGGTTTCTGAGAAACCAGGCTTCCTGCTTTTTCACACTTCCACCCAATCACTGCTGGAGCAGATTTGCTTCATTTTTTCCCCCTTCACAACACCATCCTGTATGTTGTTTTCCACAGGAAGTGGCGACTTTTCCCCTGGACATAAGCACTCATACTGTTGTTTTAACAAGTACTGCTGTGTAACTCTTTTTGTTGAGGCCCACTTTAAATAAAAGTGTCCACTTTTATTTGCGGTATGTAAACTCCTAAAATGGGGTGTCACACTTCTCCATTAATGAGGGTCAAGCATCACAAGTAAGCCTAAGGAATTTTGGTTGTTGTTCTATATCCTTCTATACTTTTAACTAGTTTAAGGTTAAACTACACAGGTTTTGGGATTGGGTGACACATCCGGTACAGAAATACTGGGATCTGTGGCATGTTTTTGACCACATGAACACATTTTCTTTTGTGAATATATACACACACGTAAATATAGTATGTTCTGAAAAGATTGGTTCTACCAGAGAAAACTCCTGTGGAAGTGCACTGTAACACAAGAATAATAACTTGCATTCTTTTTGTGTCTCAGGAGTATAAACTATATATAATTCTTTATCCCTTACATTATAGTTGGATTTAGAACCACATGAGCCTGAAAATAAAAAAAAAAAGTTTGAGGTTAAACTTTCTGGCAACTTTTCCAAATTGCATTTGCATTCTTCATGAACCTGCTTTTAATTTTTATTTCATTATATGAATGTTAAATCAGGATTGTTATAGCTCCTGCCATGAACATTTTAAAGAGAATGCAAAAATTTCAAGGCACCATGGGTATTCAGCATTATTGAATTTTAATTAAAAGAATAGCCAACATTTTACTTCTAAGGCTATAGGTGAAGGGGATGCTGACGTGCAGAGTAGCTTGTACAGGATTTGAGAAACAATAGTTTACACCTAACTCTTCATATCAGAATCCATACTTCCCTTGAGAGAAACAATACTATGTACAAGACTCCCATTAATGTTAATGGGAGTTACAAGCTTGCAACGAGCAGGGAAACATTCCAGAAGTATTTTCAGTTTACTGCCTATCTGATTCTTCGCTCATAGTTTTACATGTAATGGGTATATTCCCAAAGCCAAAGCAATGGCTGAACTTGCAAAAAGAAATATATGCCTATGGTTGAATGCATTTCTTTCCATGCCTGTTTTAATATATATTTACTTTGTGCACTACAATACTGCTTGCTGATAGATTTTCATATCAGTAATTTTAGCTGCTGAGATGTACTATAAATATTTTAGATTACTAAGAAAATTTTGGAAATAATTGTTTCTGCAGAAATAGCTTTGAATACCTAATACCCAGTTTGAAGTCAGATACTCTATCTGTGTATAGTGAGTGACTTTTGCCCATATAAGAATAGTATAAGTAAATTCTAGATGCATTTGTACTGGATACGCTGAAAGGATATCTGAGGCAGGACATGAAACAACATTGCAGGAATAAATGATACAAATGTTTATGTACCCTTTGAGGAGCAAGATGGGGCAGATATTTGGAAACTTTCATGGGCAACTCCTGTTCTGTTGCATAATTATTTATCTTGAGTCTTTAGTTGCTGTAGATTTTCCGGATTGTGTGGCCATGGTCTTGGCATTGTAGGACCTAATGTTTCGCCAGCAGCTGTGACTGGCATTCTCAGAGGTATAACACAGAAATATGGAGTACTCTCTGTGTCAAGGTTTCTTCTCACCTTGACACAATTTTCTGCTCACCTTGACACAGAGAGTACTCCATCTTTCTGTGTTACACCTCTGAGGATGCCAGTCACAGCTACTGGCGAAACGTCAGGTCCTACAATGCCAAGACCATGGCCACACAGCCCAGAAAATCTACAGCAACTAATGAACTCTGGCCGTGAAAGCCTTCAACAATCTCTTGAGGCTGTTGCAGATTTAAAGATCAGAGGGAACTCGTCCTTTATCACCCATCTTCATCCTGTGAAGAAGCACCATGGATAGATAATTTCTGTAGATACACTACAGAGGAGTTAAACCACAGTGGAAATTTTTCTGCCAAGTAAAACAGATATATTTATTGCTGGCCCTGAAAAATCCTGTTTAATTGTGATTCCAAACATTAGCAAACCGTGTTTGAATGGGCAAATTTTCTGAATGCTAAAACAATAGTAATGCTCGTTTTACTATGATGTTCTCTAATGATTGTTTAGCAGTGATCAAAATAGACTAAACCATTAAAACAGTAAATCTTCTCTTTGAAACAAGATCATTATTGGTTATACTTTGTACAATTCTAAATCCCACACTATTGAAGCTTTAATAAATATTTTATTCAATCTAGAATGCAAATAATGAAATCACTAAACAGTCATCAGCCGTTAAATCTTTGAAAAATGAAGTCCAAGGTAAAGAAGAACAGATGCGGGAGCTGCAGGAAAAGTAGGTTCACTCTGTCTATCTGTTGTGTCTGGTTCCCCCCAGTGGTCAAAATACAATTATTCCAACAGCATTTCAACTCAAGTATGGGCATTTTTTTTTGTAATGTGCTTTTTCTGTTTCTCTATTTATCTTTTAAAATACATATTTCAGACTGTTTATGGCATTTAGCAAAATAACAGTACATATTGATGACATGTTTTTGTAAACCATTTACAATTTCTGCATTGCAATAAGAGTATCAAAAGTCATATTCCAGATCCCAGAGTGGACTAGGTTATCCTTGATGCAGATTTAAATGAATGCTTCAATGTAGCTGAAAGCAATCCTTCAAATACAGTAATTCTTTGCCTTAGGGCTGAGAAATATGTCAAGGTTTAGATGATTAAAGTGGATTAAATAGCCCGTTTTACATTTGTAAAAGTGCAGAAGGGCAGTTGGGCTTATTCGTATTTGCGTTCACTTTAATTGCATGTCTTATTTGACATGTGTAATATTGTATTTTAATTCAGTATTTTTAAAATGCATACTATAACTGTTAAAATTTTAGTCTAAAAATATACAAGAGAGTAAATCTACTGCCTACTAATGTGTACTTTTAAGAAATAAAAAATATTTTGTTGATGTGGTTTCTTCATCTTCAATACAGTGATATTCTTTTTTTTTTTAAACCCTTTACTAAGATGCATGTTTTTAATTGATTAATGCCTCAAGATACATCTAAACAGTCTAGCACTCTGTAGGGTGAATTTAGTATTCCGGTAGGGGCTCTGTCCTACCATTATTTTCTGTGGTAAATACAGAATGTGTTTTGCTAGTAATCTCCGTCATTGCCTCCAATACTCTGATGCTTCCATTCAGATGTAAATTCCTTCCATCCATTTTGCCATGCTATGGTTTTCTCACTGATTTTATATGCTGTCGACATATCAGCAACAATGAATTCCACGTAATAATCATACTGACTTGCTTTATTTGGATGAAGTACTGCAGCCATGTGAAAATAGTTACAGGTAGTAGGGCAATAAGCATACGTTTTCCTCCCACATGTCACACAATGAGCAGCATGTTTCTTTAAAAGATTTTGCTCTGTATGCAGAAGCAGCATGTTCTATGAAATCAGTGTATTGGTTTTCTGCAGATATTACCCTCAGATACACTTTTCCTTTAGAGATTTTTTTTTGTTTTGCATTTTTATTGTTATAACACTTTCTATGTACTAAATACACAGTCATGACAAGCAGTTCACACTTGGATATCGATGATTTGGACAAGTTACTTTTTGCCCCTCTGTACTTTCAGTGTCAGTATTCACTAAAATAATTTTGTATTCTGCTTCCACTTCATCCATTATAATGCCTTCATCTTGTTATGATTCACTATGACGGAGCCGGTTTAAAAATTTTAAGATTCAGAAATCCAGAGTTTAAATGTTGAATCCTATGCTCTTATATATGTAAAATGTGTCAAGGAATTTTTTTTTCATTACTTTTGGGCTGGCAAATGTACATAGGTTAGGAATCACCGCAATCATGCAGCTTAATTATTCGAAATAAGTACATGCTTGTTATGTTTCATAATTTGGGGAATACTGCATTTCTTCTCTGCTTCAAGGATTTCTCGAATGGAGAGAGACTTAAGTATGAAAAGGCATTTAATAGAAGACTGGAGAATGCGGATGAAAGCTAGTCAAGAAAAGGAGAGAGACTTTAAAGAAACACTGCAAACTCTTGAAGAAAAGGTACTTCATTTTATTAATTTTAAACCCACATAATTGAGATTGCTATACAAGTCTCCTCTATAAAATCAGCCTAATGAAACCATTCTACAGTTCTGAATATCTCACCCATTTAAAAATAATCTGTTGCATTTGTATCTCCATTGAGGAATGCTATTGGATTGGATTGATTAATTGTAGTGATCATTTGTATTATCATAGTAGTCAAAACATGATAATTAAATGCTTGCTACTTTAATGTGGTCCAGAATACAGCTAAAACTGCATACACTTAACTTCCTTAAAAAACAGAGAATAAATAATATTTTACATGATATACAAAATATATTTGCTGTCTAATGCTACATAATAGTAAGAAGAATATTTACCTATAATAATAGCTATGTGTCATCTCCTTTTAGTTGTTATATATTTAATGGTTTCATTTTACATGATTCTGTGAGTTATTTTCCCCATAAATGTTTAATGCATTTTACAGATGCGTAAAGGGATTAGAAATGAAATGGCACCTTTTTCTGCTTCTATCTGTGCAGTGTGTTTGCTTGCCCTCATTCCCTCAGCAAACAGGGCAAGTGTATAGGAATCCCTGAGGCTGCACACTCTACAACCCCCAAATAGAAATAGTTTTCCAGGCGAGCACTACTTTGATGCTCTTTAAAAGCAGGTGCTGGCTGCACAGCTCAGAAAGGTAGCCTGCGCTGGCAGTCATTAAGCAGTTGTCAGTTCCAGAGAGAACTACTCTCTTGCCCTTCGTGTCAGAGATAAGATGTCATTAAGAAATCATCAGCCAAAGTGAGAGAAAGGATGGGGGTAGGGATCTCAGGCAAAATGAAGGTGGATCAAAATAAATATTTGTTTCATATTGTTTTGTAATGTTGTTTTGCAGAAAACAGATTAGAGATATGTGCTCTCTGGTGATCTTTTGCATTAACAGTGTCTTTCATTTTTAGATTGTACAGCAGATTGAATGAAATCTGCCCATTTAATTTCTCTCATAAAAGTTAATTTTTTTTCTAGTTTGATTTAAATGGCAGTCCAAGTATATGTTTAGCTGTGGATTGTATGGCTAAGGGCTGGTCCCTTCTGAACCCCGATATGACTCTATGCAATTGAATGTTCTGCATAGCAATGCCTGGGCTGCGTGTGAGGTGCCAGGAATATAATAATAACTAAAAGGTGCAGTCCTGTGGTTAGTTATATGAGTATCATTTATACTGATTTCAGGAGGATGCAATCTGTACACGAACAAGGTGCAAGATAGCAGCCTACATTTTCACCCCAAGAAATATGTAAAATTAAATGTAGTTATTATTTTGACTCGAGGTTTACGTTTTCTATCTAAACGATGTGAATGCCTTCACTAATAACAGCTATTCTCTGGGTGTTACTTCAGGTAAAGACATTGACTGAAGACTGTTCAAACAAAAAAGCATCAATTGACTCACTAAAGCAAAGGCTTAACGTCTCTACAAAAGAAAAGGCACAGTACGAGCGGCTGTATCGCAAAGCTACAGAGGAGGTAGAGAAAAAGGTACAAGATTACAGATTTTCTCCATAGAATATTTTTTCCTTCTTGTAACCATTTCACTTCTTCTCTTTTTTCATGTAAGCCATGTATTACAAATAAATATATGTATGTTCACAATGCCCATAGCATAATCTGTATAAGTGACTTGTATGCTCTGAAACTTGAAGCCATGCTGAAACACGTCACTGAGTGTCACAATGGGTTTCAAGTGAATGTCATGTCAAAATACATGTCTGGATGGAACTGAGACAATGGCAGGTGAGTCTATATGTGGGATCTCTGTCAGAGTGGAACAGAAAGAGAGAGTTGCAGGTGATCACAGGCATAGATTGCTCTACTTTCTGACTGGGAAGGGCAGGAAGATAAGATGGGATGTGGGCATTCTCCTCTTCTGCTATGTTCAAAAAGGTTTGAGGAAGTTCAGAGCCTACCCTTTAAAGCCTTGCTGTACATTTTAGAAACACTAATGTTAGATTATAGAAGCAGCTTTTCTTGGGCTATCCTGGCACTGCTTCAGTTTCCCATGAAATACAGAACATTTGACATTTGTTAGAGGAACAAGGGGTTATACCTAACCATTTGCCAACAGAAGATGCTGGTTGGCACAGATTTTCCCTTTTGACAAGAAGAAAAATGATGGTTAGAGTTGCAGGATCAATGAGGATGAAAAGCTGTGCAGGTGGAGAGCTTTCATTTGCAGTGGAAATCAGCAAATTCACCTATCCTCCTTCACCTGCCAGTGAAGTTCCAGGGCAGAAGTTGGGGAGATTATCCATTTGCACCGGAGCCCACAACCCATAAGTCTTTTTGGTTTGAGGGGGGGCATTGTCCATGTCGGTACTTTGTTTCTGGACATTCTCTTACTGGAGGTCAAAGTAGACTGCTAGGTTAAGGTGGACATGAGGAATGTTTAAGCATATTAAGCTAGTGATTGGCGAAATATTTAATTTATTTATTTAATACATTTGCACCCTGCCTTTCTCCCCAATTGGGACCCAAAGTGGCTTACATCTTTCTCCTTTCCTCCATTTTATCCTCACAACAACGCTGAAGGTTAGCATGTGACTGGCCCAGGAAGCTTCCATGGCACAAGCGGGGATTCGAACCTGGATCTCCCAGATACTAGTCTTAACCGCTACATCACATTGGCTCTCTGGCTTTAAGTTGCAAAGGCCCTAAAAGGAAGATCGTTCACAACTGTTTAATATCCTGTTTAAGCCCTTACTAAGCATAATTCTCATCTTTTAGGGTTTTTGGAGGCAGGCATTGTTGATTTGACTAAACAAACTTCAGGAGATTATATGTTAAAGATGAGAAATGGTGGGCATTGAATGTTTAACACTACTCCCCAGGCATTTTTTCTTCTCAAAATTGACACTTCCACCCACTCAACTATATCACCCAGCTTTTTTCCCTATGAGGGAAATGGAATGGATTAAGAATTCTTCCTCTGTCATTTCTCTACTTAGACATGCAGTTTCTGAAAACTGTTTTTGGTTTTTAAGAAAACCACTGGGAAATGAAATATGATTGTGCATCATATCTAGTTTGTTCCTGTACCATTTCCTTTGTGGGGTATAGGACAGGTGTAAACTAACAGGTTTTGAGAACCTTGATTCCCCAGAGCTGTTGCTTCGTTCATATCAACTCAGAGTGTATTTCATGCTGCATTTTAAATTTAAATCCATGTCCTATTTTACTTGTTTTACATGAAAAATTAGTAATGTCAGTATTCTACCTCCCTGCCTTGAAGCTGTAGGATACAATTTTCATAGGATATCCTACCTCCTGTATTTAAGAAAGAACAAGCGATTGGGCTGCAATCATACACACAATTAGACCCGACACAGGCACGAATGCTGGGCAGATTTAAAGGGTGTGATCAGACAACAACATCTGGAAAGCACCCCACAGCCTTCGGCAACCCATTCTGCTCTGCTGCAGAAGTGGAGTTAAAAGACACTGGGGAAAATTCGGTACTAAACGGGTTGCAACGGGCCATGGATGGACTTTCCCCTGTCTGATCACTCCAGCGCACTCTCATGCCATCAGGATGGTCTGATCAGGCCATCCCAACTCCATGCCGTTGTTTTTTCCCCCGTTCGCAGTATGCACATCATCACAAACTCTATAGGGAGCCCTCAGTGCAGAGGTTTGGTTCATTGATTCCTCATTTAAGCACACGAGAAACAAACGGCACCAAAAAAAAAAAAAGACTCACCCGCAGTTGCATCTGATCACAAACTGACGGGCTGCGCCTGCAGCATCAAAGGGAGGTGTGATTGTGCAACTGCATGTCTGTTTCCTCTGGAAGAAATAGCCTTGCTCCCAACCACCCCCATTGTATCTGGCACGTGTGACCGCACCCTAAGAATGTCCTTCCCTAGTGGGGAGGAGCAGTTACCCAGTAGAAGACCATATCCTTTGCACACAGAAGGTCCCAGGTTCTGTCCCTAGCATCTCCAGTTAAAAGGGACCAGGCAGAAGATGAAGTGAAAGACCTTTACATAAGTCCTGGGAGGGCCACTGCCAGTCTGAGTAGATAATAGTGTCCTTGATAGACCAGTAGTTTGATTCAGCATAAGGCAGCTTCATATACGGTCACATGGTGGTAAAAAGTGGAGAGAAAATCCTGCTATCCAAACCTTGACTTTGTACCACACAATGGGATAATACACTTGCTATGAATCAGCAGAGTTATGGGAGTGTTTTCCAGCTGGTAATCGTGATTGCATTATTTGTTTGCCCAAAAATGTTGTGGTGTTTAGTAAAGGCTCCATGTGTCTTGTTTAAGGAGCTTAAAATCGCCAATCTAGAAGGCAAAATGGCTGAGGCTGAATGTGCCATGACGGAACTTGAAACAACGGCCTCCCAGCAGCTCCATGGTTTGGCAAGACAAAGCGGGCAGGCACTTGAAGTAGTGCAGAAAAAGTTGGTGATGGCCAATGAAAAAGTAGAAGAGTTTGTCACTTTTGTGAAGGTTGGCTTTTTAACTATCTTTTATTTATTCATGGTTTGCTAATAGTTACGTGGATTCTGGACTTAGGACCCACTTCAAGTATGTAAACAATTGTGCCAGATGCTTGAGATTCTTCCTTTGCTTTCAGTGACTTCATCATGACACCAAATCTGGCTTAATAGCATTGTACAATAAATTTCACAAGGAAATAGTGAAGATCTCCAGTAGATGTGTTCTTAATTAGCAAAGTTATGTTTCTCTCTATACATGTGATATTTATTTAATAAGTTTGATTTAATGAACATGAAAATGTTTTAAATAATACTACTAAAAATAACTTCTATGACTGTGGCAGTACTAGGGAGTACACATGAGTACCGGAAAAGACACTGAACTCCATTTCTCCACTGAACTCTTGTCTTTATTTTTGTTGTATAATTAAAATTTTTATTAGACGTTAACATATCATAAGACAGGAAAATATAAGGGCAGGAAGGGTACAGTGTATGGGATAACACATAAAGGGCAATTCCATCAAGTTTGGATGATAGCTGTTACAACTTTTCGATCATAATTCTTTGTTTCCAGCTCTCTTTTATGTAATTACTAAAACTAGTGTCGCTTAATCAAATTGCTGAAATCTTCTGTTATGATGCCTGAAAAGAGTCAAATTCTATATAGTTCAAATTGGAGTTTCTCCAAATTTATATTATATACATTCATTGTTCTTGGTCTTCAAAGTTGCTTTCCACCCAATCATAAAATAGTGTCCAATTATCTCTCATATTTTGTTTACTTCTGTTTTTCACCAGGTTTGACAGTACATCCATTTCTGCTGTTTCAAATTTTTTTGTCAGAAGTTCATTTTCCGTTGGTATCTCTGATTTCTTCCAGTACTTAGCATAAAGAAATCTTGCTGCCGTGACTATATGTATAATTAAATGTTTAGTTTTCTTTTCCTTTACATCAGGCATAATATTAAGCAGGAAAATTTCAGGTTTAAATGGTAATGGTATCAAACATATTTTTTGTAACATTTCATGAACTCTTGTCTTTACAAGTACCTAGACATGCATCGGATAAAATCATGGAGGTGGCCACAGCTAGGCTGGGAGAGGTGCAGGTAGAGAGAGGTCATGAAAAATAAATATTACAGAACTTGCTTTGTTTTTCTTTGTCCTGTTACGAATCTTGAACAGACTAGGTTGTTTTTTGTGCCATCAGCATCTCTAATTTTAGCAGTGCTTTCAAAATAAATGCCATATCTAGAATATCATAGCTATATTTGCCCCCACTGTTGATATAAGGTCACTGCCAAGTTGTCAAGAGCAAAGGTGACTAAAAAAGAAATTGCCAGCAGGAGTGAAATTAATAAAGCCTAAATTAAATTAACATGTTTGCTGACAACCTAACAACCTAATGACTACTTTGGACAATCTGTAATGAACACATAGTCAAGTTCACGGTTCTTAAAACCAGCTGAGTAGCTTATAGAGAAAGAAAAGGGAGCATATTACCATTCATAGTGTGACACTGCATCTTCTGAAGAGCTCAGGGCAAAATTCTGAGTAGTTAAGATCACTAAAGTATTGATTTCAATGGCACTTAAACATACATTGCTGTGTGCTGGACAGTTGCACAACATAAGAAGCTAAATAAGGGCACAATACATATGTTTATTTTTGAGTTAGTGAAAGGACTTTTTTCCTTTAGTGAGATATTTGTCAAAGCTAAAATAAAGTCTCCAAAATTATTATATCGTTCAAAACATTGGTTTTGAAAGACAGGTTCTCACTGCAGAAGGAGTTTCCCCACTTCAAAAGACATGCATACACATTGGACGTAAGTACCTGACTGGACGTCCTACACATGGAGCCACCAGCTTAAAGTATCTTCTCCACATTTGCTGCAGTATTTTGTATCACATGGAAGACTTCCAATCTAGTATGAAAGTTCTCCAAACACTCCAGAAGGATTGTATGATGAACCCACTTCAGTGTTAGTTCAGCAACATAGAAAATATACCATACTGATCTTATTGTCAAGCTTGATTGTTGTGATAAGAGCATCTGTAAGTAAAAGAAAAATAATAGAATAAGATGACTGCCTATCTGACTGATACCTTTTCAAAAATTAACATGCAATTTCATGACCCAAAATAAAATGACAAGGGATTTATTTTACAAATAAAGTGGCTAGGCCCAATCAAGTACTAGAGAAGTACTACTTAAAACTAGTGATTCCAATTTTGCAAGGGCATATTTGAAGGGGAAAAAACCCTCATCCTGTTTCTCATGCCTTTTCCCTCTTAAATAGAATACATCATACATTTGTACTGATTGCACTCTTCCCCCCTCCCCCCACATTTGGCAACATTCTGCATGGCAGCTGGCCAGTTAATCACTGTTGGCACATACTCCGAATGTACTAGATGGCTAGGCTTACATATGTTCACGGAATGTCCCAGAGAATGACAGGTTATGCATCATTTTAAATCAGCCACATTTTAAGTGTGTACAGTAATGATCATGTTGTCAGAGGCTCTGGATTTACTGGGTCAAGCTGAAATTTCTATATAGCTCTACCTCAAAGTATTTGTGATCCAATTTGGAACACTTCATCATGAACACACTAGACTTTGGGGGCTAGACAAGCAAAATGGGCAGAATGGAATATCAGCGCAAGAAACCATGTAGCTATTACACATGTAGTGCAATCTTAAGAACAGTTTACTGGAAATAAACCCTAAGTAAATTTCAGTAGGATTCTGAGGAGACCTGCTTAGGATGGCTCTCATAGACACACATAGCAGGATCAAGAGAACCAAGGAAAGCTCCCACCTTGTAAGAATATATTTTTCTGGTTGTGAGTTGGGCAAGTGGAAGAGGAGGGCATCTGTGGAAAAGCAATGTAATAATGTAAAGGTACAAAACATTTGTAATTCAGTTTAGAACTTTGATTGCTCAATTAAAAGCAAAAATTGTTTCAAGAATAGCACTCACACTTTCTTATTGCAGTTTGAACAGAGTTGTGTTCACCCATCACTTCTTGAAACTAATGGTAAAAATAAGAGAAATAATGATGTGTCTTCAAAGGCATTCGATAGATTAATTATAAAAAGCCAGAATATTTCTGGCAACTATGAAGAATGCCGTGTTCCACATATGAAGTTTATTTTTTACATATGAAGTTTATAACCATGTACATTTTAAATAAGGTACAAAATGTGATACTCTTACTCAAAATGTGTATGGTTACAAATGCCTTCATTTAAATTGTTCAGTACATATTTCATAGAATAATGTTGATGCAAACTGTTAGTCTGTTGTACCTGGTAGATAAACTGCATGAAAATAAAGATGCAGTCCAAAAGTCAAATATTGATGATGAACAGAGCAGCTGTTATTGACTTACTCACTTAGTTACTAAATATTTATGCAAGGTCCGGCTCTGACACATCTTTTTTCCCCACAGTGTGGTACTGAAAAGATATCAGCTGAAAATCTTCATGTTTCATTGGCATTATATACTACTCAAAGTAAATCGTGTTAAATTGCTATTTACACATTTTGGACTAAAGCCACCCATAAGAAAATTGAGTTAGCACCATGAGATAGAACCCCTGGGCTCATCCCACTTATACTACATCTTTCTTTGAAGCGGGGCATCTCTGGATAGTGTCACCTTCTGTCATAAGAGAACAAGCAGAGGAGGAATAGGAAGAACTAGTTGACTATTGGTGCCATCCTGTCATGCTATGGCTGAGTAGGTTATGCTCATGGCTAAGATGCACTCCCTGCCCCTCCACTGTTGCCTTCTCAGCTGACTGCTGACCGTGGGCATCACTCAGCAGCATCATAAGCTGGTGGTGCTGATGTCCAGGACCCAGAGCCCAATCCTCCACCCTGTGCTTTTGCTCAAAAGCAGGCAGCAGTGAAGCAGACGACATTCCAACGTGCTGGTTAACCAAGTATCAGATTGTACTGTGTTTAAAATGAAATGTGCTGTTTGGTGTACATCACTGACGTCAGAGGTCTATCAGGAATAGGATGCTTCACAAACCTCCATGCTTCTGTGCTTATCATATAAATATACCATCCTGTGGACCAGATTATTATTAGCAAATAATAAGGGGGAAATCCACATTTGTTCATTTCACAGTTGATAGTAATTTTTCCAGTTTGTGAATGTTCATAGCACATCGGAACACCATAGAAGACTGAGTTCTGAATTAAAACACTTAAATTATTTGCAAATGTTTTAAGCACACTTGGTCTAATAGAGATTTGCTAGTCCAGAAAATGACCCAGGTAAGCATATTTTCTAGAGCTGAAAAATCTTCCTTTTAAAAAAATCCCACGATTTGCTGACTATTTTCTACTCATCAGACATCCTTTTGGTGGCAGGGTAAGTACCAAGGCTGTTATTAAGAAAGAGCCACAGTTGATGATTCTGAGAAGAACTGGTGATTAAATTAATTCTCCATCAGGATCACTCTTCAGATGGGATTTAGGCAAATTGAATCAGAGGTCTGGATGGTGACAATGAATATCTATTAGACTGTAAACAGAATAATAGGCTCTTTGGATTTTAATGAATGGGGTGAATGGCTGAGTTCTCACTGTTTAGGGCTAGCATATGGTAAGCGATGCGTAGAGTATACTAGGAGCTGTGTATAATGTAGATGTTGGCCGGAGTCTGGATCACTAATGGCAAAGAATAGAAACTTCTGCTGTTCTGTACATTTCTACTGATTATTCTGAAATAAATAGTACACAGTGCATGTATTTCAAAATATTTATCAGTGTGATGAAAATCTTTCAAGCTGTATTGAAATTTAGAAATTCATTTTAAATTATTAAGCCATTGAAGCCTAATTGCAATGGGCAGCATGTTTTCAACAGCTGTTCATATAATCCTTGCAGGGTAAGTGTCTTTAGACCCGACTCATATTTTGCTTTTACTATAAAACAACAACATTGTGTGCTGATCCAGAACTGGTGTATTTGCTCTGGCAGCTTCTCGTAAGATGTTTGCAAAGTTTTTTTTTTTAATAATCCTTTCCAGATTGCATTGGCAAGGAGGCAAGTGCACATAATAATATTCTTCTTACCCCCTTACTTTATTTCTTGTGAGTACAACCAACTGGTCACCTGTATTTTGGCAAAAGAAATGTGGACATCATTTTTAAGGATAAGCTTCTTCTACTGAGAGGAAGTGGAATAGGGGGTTGTTACAAAGTTAAGGTCTCTTGAATAACCAACATGTCCCAAGTACTGAATAAAAATGGCATTGCTGCTTGGTATAAATTCAGTTTTTGTAATGTGGTAGTGTTGGGAGAGACTAGATGTGAATGAACTAGTTACTTGCAAGATGTGAAAGTAGTCTGGAAACATTTTTTTATTCAGACTATTGGCATTATTTACTATGTGGCAATTTGGGAAGACGATAAGCGTGACTCTTGAATCCTCTCCCATCTTTCCAGAGCAGAAGCCTTTTTTAAAAGGAGATCAGTGGCCTGCTGTACAGGACATTGGGCTGGTGTCAGGGAAGCTTGAGTGTGGAATCTGATATGGCTGCCATTGAAGATTGTTCAGAATTTTTAGATGGCTTAGAGTGTGGCAACAAGATTTTTGACTGGTAGGTTACACAGAACATTCTGTGCTGGTCTTTAAAAAATTCCATTGGCTCCTGGGTTGCTTCTGGCCATGATTCAAAGGGCTGTTTGTTATCTTTAAGGCCCTAAAGCAGAGCTCCCCAATGAGGGGTGGGTGTGTGCCATGGCACCTGCCTGCACTTTTCCTGGTGCCCACCAAGTGTTATAGAAAGTGGGTAGGCCAGGCAAGGCTTTTGCCCAGCAGGGCTTCTGACTGGCTGTGCAGATTTTAAAAAGTTGCTTCAGCAGAAGCTGCCACCACAGCACAAAATTCGCAAAGCTCTTCAAGATTCAAGTCCAATAGCACCTTAAAGAACAACATGATTACCAGGGAGCTTTGACTCTCAAAAGCTTATACCCTGGAAATCTTGTTGCTATTTAATGGTGCTACTGGACTTGAATCTTCCACTGCAGTCAAACAAGGCTGCCTACCTGAAACTATCTTGAAGGTAAGTTGTGTGTATTCAAGAAAATATTTTAGACACTATGTTCATTTTTAAAGGCATCCTGTTAAACAGAGCTGCATGAAATGTTGAAAAGTTACTATCAGAGTTAGCACAGCCTCACTCCCTGACATATTATGGTTGGCCCCACCTCCTGAGATGTCGACTCACCCACTGGGGAGCCCTGCACATTTTGCAAGCAAGACCCAGCGCATTGTGGAGGATTCTGGGTCAATCTAGGGCAAGCAGTACACGGATTTATGCAAGGCACTGGTTGGGCTGTATGGGTCTCCCTGTGTCCAGCATGAGGCCTGATGGAAACATGCCTAAACTCTTCAAGAGAGAGTCAATAGTGGAAGCCACTTTGTATTTCAGGGAAGTTTGCCTGACATTGTTAATTTACTTCCATTTATACCCTGCTTTTCTCCCCAATGGGGGCTCAGAGCAGCTTACCTCATTCTTCTTTCCTCCACTTTATCCTCACAGCAATCCAGTGAGGTAGGTTAGGCTGATAGTGTGTGACTGGCCCAAGGCCACCCAGCAAGTTTCCATGGCGGAGTAGGGGTTTGAACCTGCATCTCCCAAATCGTAGTCCAACACCGTAATCACTACACCACTTTGGCCCTCTAGATCATTGCTGATCTTTTTATTGCAGAATCCCTGATAAACTGTCAAGGAACACTAAGGTTCCCTGGAATACAGTGTGAAACTTATGTTCATCATCGATCTTCTGTGCAGTCCCATATGGGACTCCGCATGACCAGGCCTGCCATCAGATAGGTCTTTACAGCTAAAAGCCTCCAGGGGGGTGCTGCACACCGGAGCCAGAAGCTTGTTCCTGCTCAGGGACCACGTGCTCCTCCACAGCAGCACCCCCTACCCTCAGTTCCTCTTTTGCTGGGAGAAGGTTGTGTTTTTGGACTCTCCAACTACAGTTGAGAGGATTTGTCCAGTTTTCTTAAAGCTTCTGATTCCCTTCCATGGCTCAGAAGACCCTTTGCAAGATGTGTTCATGATCTGGAGCAAAGATGACCCAATCTGACAAACATGACCTTTGCCTGTTCTATTTGGGTGAAGAGTACAGTGTTTCCACATGTAAGTCCTGCCAATGCTTCACCGCTAAGGGTGTCAAAACTTGAGGCAGCATTGTGGGAGAAGCCCTTAAAGTTGGCCCTGGAGAGTCTTCAGAATCAATGCATTCGGCTCCACATCCCGGATCTGTATCTCAGCGGATCCAGTATTGGTCATGCTCCCCTCAGGCTCATCATTCCTCTTCTGAGCCTCCAGCTAAGAAGGCTAAAGGTAAGACAAAGGAAAAGCATAAATTGGTTCCCCAGCAGACTGTTCCCATCTGCATTTCTAATCCAATGCCAACTTTGCAAGAGAAGCTGGGATGGAGATCTGCACCTGTTTCTATCTCTGATGGGTACAGGGATATTGGCTTACCCCATGGCCAGGTTCTGCATGAGTCTGTTCCAGAGCCAGTGGCCAGGGTTCCATGGTCTCAGCCCCAATTGCCTATGTGGTGGCGATCACATCCAGGATACAGGGAGGAATGGTGGCCTTCACATGTCTCCAAGATATAGGGAGGAATGGAGTGACAAGTTAGCAAGCCTTAGCTATACGAGTTTGTATCTTTACCCTCATCAGGTGTCGTCGAATCTGCCTTCAGTGACCATCATGCATAAGCCACATTATCCTATTCCTGCAGTGAGAGGAGAAGAAACAGTGATTTAAACCAACAGATCTGACACAACATCAGATCCGAGCCATTTCCAGCATCTCCCACAGAGGATCTCAAATGTTTGGAGAACAGATGATGTGTAAAGCCCAGTCTCTTGAGATAGTATTATATCAGAGCACAAACCCAAAGATAAGATTCTGAGTCGCCTCTATTCAGAGTCTCCCAGAATTATTGCTGTACCAGTGTTGGAGGGCCTTGAGGACCTCAAGCAGAAACTTTTGCAAAAACCTGCATTTCTCCAGCTTACTTCCAGAAGGGTAGAACATTTTTATAAGAAGGAATCATTTAACTATTTGACAACTCATCCTCCACCATCCTCCTTGGTTACGGAGGAGATGCAGCCAAAGGGCCATCAGGCCTACACTTCCATGGATAGGGAAGAGAGAAAACTAGATGTCCTGGGTCAAAAATTATATTCTTCAGCAGCATTAGGTTTCAAAACTGTGAACTATAAAATCATTATGTCTGGTTAGCAGCTCTTCATATTGGAGAGGATTCTTCCATTCCTGGAACTTCCACTGGAAGACAAGCATCCTCTCACTAAAGTTCTGCATATGGAGACCATTAAACTTTTGAAGCAGCAAATTAATGTGGGATGGCATTCTGCAGATTCAGCTGCGTGGGCTATGGCAAGCTCCATTGTAGTCAGGCGCCATGTATGTTTAAGATCAATGGCCTTGCCTATGGAGACCAGGCTTAAAGCTGAGGACTTACCTTTTGAAGGTTCCACTCTCTTCTCTTCTAAGATGGATGAAATGCTTTCCTTGATAAAGAAGAACAGACAGCTAAGTCCCCAGGAGTTTCACAATTATCCATGTACTAACTTAAACAGAAGCTCTTTATGAAACAGCCCTGGCATCTATATCAAAGGTACTACCACTTTTCTGGCCCTTCGGGGTCTCAATATCCTACCCCTAAGCCATTTACCCCACAAAAGGGTTACCATATGCATAAGGGTTCCAATCAACCTAGGTTGAATCAGCAATTGCCCTCTTCCAGACAGTCAACTTCATCCCTGAAGTCATCCTTCTGACTAGGATTGTTGCCAGCCCTTGTTAGGTTTAGGGACAGGCTAGCTCAGTTTACTTTTACTTCTGACAAGTGGGTTTTGTCCATAGTTAGATTAGGTCACAGATTAGAATTTAAGTCTATTACCCCTTTCTCTTTACCTTTAAGGGGATCCAACCAAGCAGCTTACCCAGGCCTCCGTAATTGGCAAGGGCACCACAGAGGAAGTTATGGTGCCTCAGGCATCAGTGAGTTTCTTCTCTCATATGTTCCTAGTTGATAAGAAAGATGGGGAAGTTAGACTCATTTTAAACCTTGGGAAATTAAACGGTTTTCTTAATGTTTCTAAATTCCGTATGGTGTCCATTTCTTCAGTTTCCGTGGTCATGTGGCCGGCATGACTAAACACCAAGGTGCATGGAACACTGTTACCTTCCCACCAAAGTGGTACCTATTTATCTACTTGCAATTTCTTGCTTTTGAACTGCTAGGTTGGCAGGAGCTGGAACTAGAGACAGGAGCTCACTCCATCTTGCAGCACCCGGGTCTTGAACTGCTGAACTACTGACCACAGCCTGCAGTTCAGCGTCTTAACCACTTGAGCCACCGCAGCTCCTAAATTATTGGTTACTGGTGGCATATTCTAAGGACCAATTGTTGAGTCATTGCACTCTTGTCTCGGAGACCTGTCAAGGATTGAGATGCCTGGAAAAATGAGATAAATCACTACTAGTTCCAATTCAGAGGGTACAATTAGAGCTATGCTAGATTTCTAGTGGGGAAAGATTTTCTACCTCCTGAAAGGGTACAGGCTATCTTTGCCATGGTGAGACAGTTCAGATCTCACTGGTTCCAATCAGTTTGGAAAATTCTGCACCATTTATTTATTTAATTTCTATCCTGCCCTCCCCGCAGACAGGGTCAGGGCGGCTTACGATTTTGGGATATATAACTTCTATGACCGCAGTCCTACCTATGACTAGATTTCATATGCAACCCCTGCAGCTCTGCTTTCTATCTTGTTATAGACCTGGGTTTCATTCCTTATGGCACAGATTTTCTATTCCCAGACCTGTCATGCGTTTTTTAATTGTGATGGTCTTCTATGAATAATTTATCCCAGGGGATTTCCTTCAGAGTTCCTGACATGAGATAGTCCTTACTATGGACACTCCTCTCTTGGGTTGTGGCACCCATTGTGAGGGATTATCAGCTAGGGGTACTTGGTTAGAAGATGGGAAGCTGCTACACATTAACATTTTAGAATTGCGAGCAGTTTGTTATGCCTTTAGTTGTTTCTCACATATCCTTTGGAATTGATCCATTCTTCCCAGATGGACAATACAATTATGATGGTTTATTTAAACAAGCAAGGAGATCCAGTGTCCAGAGGTCTATGTCAGGAAGCTACTTTTGCATGGACATGGCAGTGAAGCTCAATGCTTCCATTCAAGCTATCCACATCCCTGGGAGTTTAAACACGGAAGCTGATAGATTGAGCAGGGCTAGCACATTCTCCCATGAGTGGTCCATAAAGACCACTTACTTGGAACCACTTTTTAGCCTCTGGGGGGTTCTAGATGGTAATCTTTTTGCAACATGAGAAAGCAAGAAGGCTGTAAGGTTCTGTTCCCGAGTAGAAATTGGTTCCCTGTGTTTCAGCTGCATTGACAGCGAGCCTGTTTTATGTGTTCCCTCCGTTCCTGCTCCTTATCAGGGTAATAGAGAAAGCCAGGAGGGAGATATCAAACATGATCCTGGCAGAACTCTTTTGGCCTCATCAAATACGGTTTCTGATCTTTATGGAGATGTCCTGGGGCCAGTTCCTTCCCCTACCAAATTGAACAGATATAATCAGCATCAACCAGGTGCTTCATCACAATCTGAATCACCTCAACCTTCAGAAAGAGACCTAATGTTTTCCAAGAAGGTTAATGATGTACTCCTGCAGTCATACCTGCCTAACACTAGGAAATCCTATATGTATAAGTGGAGGCAATTTTCCTTCTGGTGCAGAGGGATGGATCTGTTGCCAGTTAGTCCCCCATTGCAGGTCATATTTGATTATTTATTACACCTGAAAACTAAGAGCCTGATGTTTTCTTCTTTGAAGGTTCACCTGGCTGCTATCTCTTGTTATCATAGAGGAATTGAGGGAGGATCAGTTTTTCCCCATCATTTGTCTAAGAGATTTCTTAAGGGATTAGGTAATCTCCGCCCTCTCCAGGATCCTTTAGTACTCCTGTGGCCTCTATCTGTTGTGTTAGCACATTTAATGCTCAAGCCTTTTCAGCCCCTTACTACCTGTTCTTTGGCAGGACTTTCTATGAAGGTGTGTTTCTTAGTAGCTGTTACCTCAGCCAGGAAGGTGAGTGAGCTAGCAGCTCTGAAGATTGATCCTCCATTTTTGAAGTTCTTTCCTGAAAGGGTAATTCTTTGCCCTAGCCTTGGGGTTTCATTTATCCCAAGATATTGTTTTGCCTATATTTTTTCCTGCACCAAGCTCTGAGAATCAGTGCTCATTGCATTCTTTAGAAGTTAGGAGGGCATTATTATTTTACCTCAAGAGAACCCTGGAGTTTCACAAGGATAGACCCCTGTTTGTTTGGTTTAGTGGCCCTAATAGAGGTAAGAGAGCATCATCTCAGTCCTTGTCCCAATGGATTATTAGGGCCATCACAGAGTGTTATGATAGGGCCAGATTGCCATGCCGGTTGAACATTCATGCCCATTCCAGTAGGGCAATAACTTCTTCTGCAGCTTTCCTGGATGAAGTGCCTTTGATGGAGTTCTGCAGAGCTGCCACCTGGTTGTCAGCAGACACGATTGTACATCACTGTGCTTTGGATTTGTAGGCAAGATGTGAGGCTCAAGTGGGCAAGGCAGTTCTTCATTTGCTGTTCAAGTGAGGAGAGCATGCCCCACCACCTGAAGAGTAACTTACTAGAATCCCCATGTAGGACTGCACGGAAGATCAATGATGAAAACAAGTTGCACTTACCTGTAACTATTGTTCATCAAGTATCTTCTGTGCAGGCACACATACCCTCCATCCTGCCCTACTGGATGTCCTGGCTTCAGTAGCGCTAGAGGTACTGAGGGTAGGGGTACTGCTGTGCAGGAGCACATGGTCCCTGGGCAGGAACAAGCTTCTGGCTCCGGTGCACAGCACCCACTGGAGGCTTTTAGCTGTAAAAACCTATCCGATGGCAGGCCGGGTCATGCACAGTCCCATCTGTGCCTGCATAGAAGATCCTCAATGAACCATAGCTACAGGTAAGTGCAACTTTGTTATAGTAAATTCTAGAAGTTGCCAAGACAGTGTTATAGGTAATGCTCCCTCTAAACTGTGGAGTCTTGTGAGCAAAAATTCTACTTTGTATGCTACTGGCATTAAAGTTGAGAGCGAGCGATTTGGCTACTGTAGTTTGCTCTGGAGCCTTCCTTCCTGAGCTAAGACAAAAATGTGTGAGCTGGAGGCTAAAAAACTGAGCTAGCTCACACTAACTCAGCTTAGAGGGAACACTGGTTATAGGCTGGCTTTAGTGTAATTGCATAGCTGTTGAAGTTAAAACCTGGTCCCTTGGCAAGAAGGGAGAGCTAATCTCGATGTTCTCCTCTCTGCTTTTTTACTACTTTCTGGCTGGCCTAAGTTTCTTGTGGCATACTAAGATTTTTATGCTCTCATAGTCTTTAGAAGCTTTTATTCAGTCATTATCCTTCATTGCTGTGAAAATTATTGTTTCTTTTCTCCTGCTGTGTGCCTGAACAGGTTTCTTTTAGGTATAGTGACAGAGTAGAAGAACTAATAATCAGTACTTTTGTACCTCTTCAGGAGGAAAAGACCTGAGCTTCAAAATGATTGGTCTGGGGATTAGAATTTTTTGATCTTTTGTACTGAATATCAAGTACTAAAACGATTATAGGGATTAAATTTAAAAATGCTTTTTGGATTAGGCCTCTGATCCATCTAGTCCATTCTGTTTCTAATAATGTCCTGTCAGATACTTCTGATCACAGGGCACAATGGAGATACCTTGTGTTTGTCCTGGCACTGTCTCTAAATGCAGTGATTCCATTTTGCACTCTTTTCATGGTGTTCAAACACCAGGTTTTTAAAAAATATATATTTTTAATTGATTTTATCGGTTTCTTTACACCACATATTGTTTAGCTTCTTACACTTTTCTTCCCCCTCCCCTCCCTCCCTCCCTCCTCCCCTCCCTATCTTCCTGTTGTCCTTAATCCTTTATCTCCAGCCATGGGCACAAAGTCTGAATCTTCCACCGAATATCCTTTCTTCCTTCCTTGGATACCCAGTCAAAATAGATCTTCCATCTTTTCTGGATTTCAGCGGATTTCCCTTCCCAAGTTGTCTCCTTACACAGAGTTGCCACGATGTCTGACTGTATAAAATCAAGCAGATAGCTGTGCCAGATTTCGGCTGTCCACTTACTTTTATCCTTCCAACCCCAAGCTATAGCTGCTTTTCCCGCCAATATCATAGCCTTCACTAAGGTTTGTTCTTTCTTATCCAGCCTCGGGTTCCCCATTGTACTTATCAGCATTAAGTTGAAATCTATATTTAAGTTAATTTTAGCAACCTTCCTTATAACTTTGATTATTTCTAGCCAGAATACCTTTACTTCACTGCACTCCCACCACATGTGTGCGAACCAGCCTTTAGATTTTCTACAATGCCAACAAAGAGAACTCAATCCTGGAATCATGTTAGCCAATTGGGCTGGCATCTTATACCATTTTGTGAGAAAGCTGTGCTCCAGTTCTTTAAATCTGAATACCTTAATTTTGTCCATTCCTTTCATAATTTTTTCTGCCATCCTCTCTGATATCTGTCCTTCTCTACTCCAGACTTTTTGTAAATATTCTATCATTTTATCTTTATCTAATATCATCTTTTTATAAATTTCCCCTACTAGACCTTGTTTCTTCTCAGTCATTTCTTTATATATTTCTTCCATTGGTTCATCTGTCCACAATTCTTCTTTTTCATTAATCTCCTTTATTGCTTTATGAAGACCTGCTATTTTTAGCCAGTGTTGCTTGCCTGTCTCTTCTATTACTTCTTGTAATGGTTTAAGAATTTTCCCTCTAAACAAATCCTTTACTCTATGGTATCCTTTAGACCTTAAAATTTCCCACCATTTAATTTCTTGCTCCTCTTCTATAATGGTTTCTAGTGGCGCCCATCTAGAGGGTCTTCCTAGCCAGTGTGGTTGCCATTTTTTCCATACTTCTAATGTTGATCTTCTCGGCCCTATTGTTAATTCTAGATGTTTAGCCTTAGCTTTGTAAAAAATACCTAGTCTTCCTATATCGTTATTAATCTCATCCTCAAATCTAACCCATTTCAGTTCTTTTTCCTCTCTGATCTCTATTAATGATTTGAGTTGGAATGCCTCATAATACTTATTTAAGTCTGGAACTCCCCATCCAAGTTCTGACTTGTGGCTGTACACTATCCTTTTATGAAACCTACATTTTTTATTGCCAAATATCCATTCTTTTAGTGTTCTGTTCCATAGAGTAATTTTATTTTCCTTCACTCCCATTGGTAGTGTTTGAAATAGGTACATTATTTTAGGTACCCAAAACATTTTAATGCTTCTAATTTTGGAGGATTCAAACACCAGTTTTGAACCACCCACCTACCCAAGAGTTCTTATAGTCTCTACATATGCCAGACTGATAATCCAAGATGAAACTCCCTGAATAAGAAATTTACCAGGCACCAAGACTGAGAGGGCAGCTCAAACCTCCTGGAATCTAAAACAAGTTGATCATCACTTAAGGCAGATCATTCTCAAAGGGTGGTTCCAGTTTTAAAAAAATCAGAGTGTACTTAGAGGCTATTAATCATCACCATGGCATAATGTTTCAAGCAACAGCACCACCCTTTGATTCCCTTTCATCTTCACCTGAGTGATGGGATTCTGGAAGTCCTCAGATCCTGTTTGACAACATGGTGACTCAGTTAGGATTTGGGCTAGTCTATTGGATCACTTTCCTAGAGCAGCAGTAGCTCACTGAATTTGGCTTTTGGGTACAAGCTGTGATCAGGCAAATAGCACAGCTAGCCCATTTGAAGCTAGTGACGGGCAAACATTCCTCCACTCAAATAACAAATAATGAACTGCACTCTTTGTTTTTTTAAATCACAGGCGTCAAATTGGTCTAAATTGTATTGCAAATGTTTTGCTTGCACACATTCTTACCTGATTTCTTACAGTAATCTCTTTCCCACTGTGCCCAAAGTGAAATCAGTTTTAAAAGCATCTAGATAGTCTATGTTTTCCAAAAAGAGCTGGAACTGAAAAGCTACTATTCTTACAGGAATACTGTCTAAAAATGCAATTTTGATACAGGCCAAAAATTATTCAGGTGTCATGAACTGAAAAAAAATTTCCCCCAGTAATGGCCACACCACTGCCTCTTTTGAAGTAAGAAGGATGATTCTTCAATTAGTGATGTGTGAATTGAAGCACACACTGGGTTAATCCACGTGTCATTGATTCTGTCAGAAAGGGCATGTGGCTGGCTTCATATCTCCAAGGATTTTGCTGTTGTCCTCATATTGCTAACTAACAGAAAGGGATAAGTCAGGATTTTAGGAATATTCAGTGTTTCTCAGTGAGGAGTCCAAGTTAGGTCAGACACAAGTGAAATCACCAAAATGACCACAACATGCTGCCAACATGTCTGCTGCTTCTTCTCAGAGACCAAGATATAACAGCATCATTGGATGGCCCTGAATTGACACAGTGGTGGTGGAAAATTATGTTCCTTTGCTGCCTTTACCGCCAGAGAGTAGACTGGATTTGGCTTGTTTTCTCACCATTCCTCTAACCATCATCCCATGTTGTTCATATCCTTTTTGTTTCACTGTCACATACTGATTGCCGGAATAGGGATGACCACGCACTTGGTCCAGTGGACCCTTGCCATTTGTGAATTTTTAATTCACGATTTCTCTGATTCGCAGTCCATGATCTGATCACATGATGTGGTCTCCAGGCTATTTGCTCTAACCATGCCACCATCATTCTAATCATTGCAGTATCACATTTAGTGGAAAATCTGGTTCTTTTACTACTGGGGGGGCAACAGATCACTTCCTCCCAATATTCACAGATTTCCCCATTCATCATGATTCCCCTGCAAATAGTGAGGGTCTACTGTAATTAAGCATAGGTGATGTTGTCGTGCTTACCGCCTTCTTAGGGAAAGTTCTTACTTTACAACAACAGTAAGAAGAGCTGCAACAGTGCTGGTAAAGTAACACAAAAAGCCTCAAACCGCATGAGAGGAATCCATACTTTGATTTCCTCCTTATGCCAGAATCATCCTTTTCAGGAACTGGTGCACTGCTGGCATAGGGCAGGACTGCATTGCAACTCCTGTCATATTAGCCAAGTGCTTAAATTATCTTGCTTGTCTTAATGCTGTCATTCTAACGTAAGAACATGTTCTTAGTGCCTTAACTAGATGGGACACTGGAAGATCTGTGAAAGAATCTTCCAAGTGTTTTTACTGGTAAATGGGAGCCTTATTGTCTAATTTACCATTCCTGTAATTAACCAATTAACCAAACCTGAAACTGCTTATAACTGAGGCTGGGACTTACCTTATAGTAAGAAGTTTGTTAACCAGATCTCATGGGTATGCATCTTGAGAAACAAATTTAAATGAACAAGAATGTGTCCTGTAGTCATCTAAGTACTAAACAATATTAAACTCCAAAATATGATAGGCAGTGGGCACCATTTTAATAGTGATGTAGCACTGGTTCAGGGTACCCAAAAAATAAGGATCAGGATTGAGTGATTTACAGAAAGCAAAAGTAGGCATATGGCTGAACTAGTATACCAGGGGTGGCCAAACTGCAGCTCAGGAGCCACATGCGGCTCTTTCACACAGTCTAATTTAATGTTAATAAAAAGCAAATTTGAATATTTTTCAATAAAAAATTGTGTATAATATTTGTTCATGTCTTGCGGCTCTCAAATATCTGATGTTTACTCTGTGTGGCTGTTATGTTAAGCAAGTTTGGCCACCCCTGTACTATACAGTAAAGCTGATTCTTTACTGAAAGGTCCAATAGCCATCTTCACAGCCTTACATAATTCTGTATGTAAGGAGGATCTCATACAGCAGTATACTTAGACAATATCTTTTAATGTACTTGTAAAAGATAGCAATGTGAAACTAAGAAGGCCTAAACAAATTTTCCTTGTTTCAGTCCAGAATAACAAAATATTTTGGTCAAGATTTCCAGAGTATCTAAAAATATAAACTGTCAAGAGTCTCTGGATACTAGATGTGATACAGGATGCTGCTTCATACTACTCATCCTACTCTAAGGGTAAAAATCCAGATCTTATTTCTTCTGCAGACCTTTGAAGTGGCAGCAAATAGTAGTAATAACATTCATTACTTATGGACAAAAGCAGTTACAATAAAAATTGTAAAATAATGAGACAACAATAAAAACAGATTAAATGAAAATTAATAAGAAACAAAGTGATAGCCTGGCCCAAAAACACGAATCAAGCTGCAACAATTTAAATCCTAAGCACTACTTTAGCTCAAATTTTCATTACAACCAATGCAAGCACTGAAGCCATGCAGGGCAGTTTCAGCTAGAAGCAGTATAGTTTTCTCCACTGCTGGACTTGGGTCAAGGCTGGCTAGGACCGTGGCAAGAAATTTAGACTTGGGCTCCTTGTAGAAAGGGCAGGATGAAACTTAGTGGGGAAGGTCCTCCACTGCTGGGGCTGTACAGAGACATAAGTGCTGAGGAACATGTTGTCTGGTATAATGGCCCATTAACATGACTGTTGGCATAGTTCAGAAGCAGATGGCTGGGAAAGCTATTCTGAGCTTATGAAAATTGGTATTAGAAAGGTAAGAGGCTCTGTTTTGATCCCTTTTGATCAATCCAAAAATTTGGAGCTGAATAAGGCACACCTGCCTTGAGAGTTGACCAGTTGCAGTATTCCTCTGTTTAGGCAACATGCACGTAGGTCTCTACTGAGAGGAGACCAGGTTCAGCCTGCAGCAGGGCCACTATGCCAGAGTCAGAATTCTCCTTAAAAAGAGATTTTGAATAGTCATTCCAGCCCCAGATTACAGCATCATGCAGGAATTGCACAATGGTCACAGCAAATAAGAATCAAACCTAACATTAAAGGGTCGACTAATAGTCATCAGACACAATATGTATGTCTGAGGGTTTGTGTATCATACATGTATGTCATAAATATACCTATATAAATAAATTTTTTTCTGGACTGCTGTTTATAATGTCCTAATGTTTTGCTCATGGCTTGAGGGCATTAAGTGATAATGTTGCATCACTGGTGAGCAATACTAGCTTAAAGGTTAAGAAGCATTTTTTTAGATTATTGTTCACTCCATTTATTTTATTTGCTTCATTTATGGGGACCCAAAGTGGCTTATATCATTGTCCTCTCCTCAATTTCACTCTCACAACAACCCTATGAGATAGGTTAGGTTGAGTGTGCGAGACTGGTCCAAGGTCGCCCAGGAGGGTTCTATGGCAAAGGGGGATTGCTGTTCAGTGCTCTGTTTTAACATTTTAAGAACTGATTTTCATGTTGCGTTAACTAACTTATGCTATTCTTGCAATCCAGTTTTGGGGATGATGTTTTTGTAGGTTTTCTAGTGTTTTTCAGTTTTTTTGCTATTGTTGGTTTTGGACAAATGTTGTAAATTGCCTTGGGTATAGTTTCGTGGAGAAATATGGTATATAAATGCTTTAAGTCCTTAAAGCTTTTTTTTTTTTTTTGCTTTTAGGCATAAATTAATGCCAGTAATCATATTCAGGAGACTGTCAGGATTAACTAACATATTTGTGTATTTGTGTATTCAAATAAGTTGTTTGGAATCATTGGAAACATTTATAGTAAGCAAATGTTGAACGATTCCTGTAATATATGCAGAAATCTAGAAAGGTTGATCATTATATTTGCTCCAGAAACAACTTGCATGCTATACTACATTTTCTCAAATGAATTGGGATTCCTGCTCCAAGACACTGATGGAAGTGATATGTCTCTTAGGAATAAATCTGATGATAACATTGATGTGGAAAAGATGAAAGAACAAAAATGTTTGAGGCAAAAGAAATTTTTTAAAGATCAACTAAACCACTACTGCTAGTGATTAAAAATATTTTATCTACTTTCCCAAGCACTGCCTGAAAGCCTCTCATAGCCTGGTATATTGTTTTATCATAGTATTATTATGCTTCTTCTTTAATGTTGCTCTAGAAAATCTTGAAAGATTCAGTTTGTCTCAGCTCAAAGCACTTGGAACCATTTACAAAAACTTGGATTATATAGATCCATGGTGGAGTCTTGGTTTTGTGTCTTGTTAACATCACATTGCCCTCATTGTTCAACTGTAACCCAGTGCTACTTATACAAACGTTCCACTCTCCACAACACAGACTGTTTTAGTTTAAAGGTCTGTCCTCTAAGCACAAAACAAGACTAGCTGTTCTTAATTTATTGGTTGCCAGTAGATCAAAGCTCAGACTGACAAAGTTGAACAAAATGTTAGTAGACTTTAGCCAATAATAAAAATGTATTCTCTGATAGAGTACCAAATCAGGTCAGTAAACATTTGACTCTTTTTTAGGTCTTTAGGAAATTTAAGCTTCTTGATTTCCGAAATGCTTTAAGGAATGTTATGTAGGCATGGGTCCTGACTAAGACAAAACCACCTTTCCTTTTTGTTCAGCTTATAAAGACAGCTGGTACTATATTGAAGTTGCACCAGCATAAGCAAAGATATGTCTCTATAAATGCTCTAATTTGCCAGAAAAAGTTTGCATGACCACTAGGAAGACCAGGATTCAAAACCTAACTTTATGTTACAAATGACATGAGTCTACTATGGGGATCCACAGCCACATTGAAGCTGCTAGTTCCTGGTAGAACTTCCTTTAAAAGGGCCATGGGGGGGGGCTGTTAAACTAGAAACCATGGGGGGTGGAGGAGAGGCTCCTGCCTTGCTTCTTGTGTCATTTTTGAAAACAGTGCCAAGACACCAGCTGCCTTATCATAGGAACATAAGAGAAGCCACTGTTTCATCAGGCCAATGGCCCATCAAGTCCAACACTTTGTCACACAGTGGTCAAAAATACCAGGTGCCATCAGGAGGTCCAGCAGTGGAGGCAGGACACTAGAAGCCCTCCCACTGTTGCTCCCCCCCCCCAGCATCAAGAATACAGAGTATCACTTGCCCCAGACCGAGAGTTCCTATCTATACCTTGTGGGCTAATAGCCACTGATGGACCTCTGCTCCATATGTTTATCTAATTCCCTTTTGAAGCTGTCCGTGCTTGTAGCCGCCGCCACCTCCTGTGGCAATGAATTCCATGTCTTAATCACTCTTTGGTTGAAGAAGTACTTCCTTTTATCTGTTCTAACCTGACTGTAGGGATGTGCATTCGGTTTGTCCAAACCAAATGCACCCCCGAAAATGTCCCATTCGGGCCCCTTTTGGGCTTCTGAGGGCCAATTCAGATTCTCCAATCTGAATTGGCTTGTTGCTGAATTGCCGCCGAATTTCGGTGGCAATTCAGCCCCATTATATCCTATGGGCCATTGAAGTCAATGGCAAAAACATAGGGTATATTCTGGGGGCTGGAGGGGAGGGGGTTTGAGGGAGAGGCTCCAAACTCACAGGAAGCTGATGGAGCCTCCCCACCAAGTTTCAAGGACATTGGACCAGGGGGTCCAATTCTATGGGCCCCCAAACAGGTTGCCCTCATCCCCTCCATTGTTCTCTATGGTGAGAAAAAAGTTACATTTTCTCACGGTGCTGTTAGTGGCTCTGGGGGGGGAAGGGATTTTAGGGAGAGCCTCCCTCAAAAAGAATATTTATAACACGAAAAAATGCAGAAAAGGGCAACTGCAGATGAAAGGAAGTACTTCTTCACCCAAACAGTGATTAACACATGGAATTCACTGCTACAGGAGGTGGTGGTGGTGGTGGTGGTGGCTGGCATGAACAGCTTCCAGATGGAATTTGACAAACATATGGAGGCTGGAGCAGACAGGAAAAAAAACAAACCAACCCCCTCCCCAAGCAACAGCAACCAGCAGAACTTTTTAAAGTTGTAAACCTCTAAGAACCAAAAACCTTTCATCTGTTCTAACTTCTAACCTGACTGCTCAGCAATTTCATTGAGTGCCCACGAGTTCTTGTCTTGTGAGAAAGGGTGAAAAGTACTTCTTTCTCTACCTGCTCTATCCCATGCATAGTCTTGTAAACCTCTTATCATGTCACCCTCAGTCATTGTTTCTCAAAGCTAAGATCCCCAAGTGCAATAACCTTTCTTCATAGGGAAATTGTCCTCCTCTTATCATTGCAGTTGCCCTTATCTGCATTTTTTCCAGTGCGATAAATATTCTTTTTGAGGTGTGTGTGGTGTGAGTGGTCCAATAAGGTTGCACCATCAATTTATACATGTATAAATGATGTTCCTTTTGGTCTTTTGGGGTTTCTGTGTGGCACTGTGGCATGCTTGCACTACCACAATGCCACTTGTTCTGGAGTGTGCCACTTGTTCCCATGGCAAACAAGCACCTCCCAAGACAGTTCACGTTCCCTGAGATTTTCCGGGAGACTCTGACTGCTGGTGCTGCCTGCTTGCCTGCCTTAAGTGCTGCTGACTGTGTTTCCTCATTGGAAACAATGAAGGTAATGGTGGTAACCTGTTCGGGTGCCCATAGAATTAGGCCCATTGGTCCAGTTGCTTTGAGACCTGGGGGTGTATGTGGGGAGAGGCTCCCAAAGCTACCCTGAAAATTTGGAGCCCCTCCCTCAAATCCCCTCCCCCCCAGAGCCACTAACAGCACCGTGAGAAAAAAGTAACTTTTTCCCCACCATAGAGAAAAATGGAGGGGATGGGGGCAACCTGTTTAGGGGCCCATAGAATTGGACCCCCTGGTCCAATGTCCTTGAAACCTGGTAGGTATCTTGGGGAGAGGCTCCATCAGCTACCCTGTGAGTTTGGAGCCTCTCCCTCAAACCCCGTCCCCTTCAGCCCCCAGAATATACCCTGTGTTTCTGCCATTGACTTCAATGGCCCATAGGGTATAATGAGGCTGAAACTGACATTTGGCTAGCAGAAAGACTCCCGAATCCCTTGGTACTGCCAAAACTGACATGTGGAAGCCTTTCTGCCCTCTGAAACTGATTGTGCCCGATTTGGCTGAACCGAATCAGGCCAATTTTTTTTTTTTTGCACACCCCTACCTGACTGCTCAGCAATTTCATTGAGTGCCCATGAGTTCAGGGTAACTGCATGCAGACCCTAATGGCACAAATACCACCATCACCACCCATTGTTTCAGCTCATAAAAAAGGGGGGGAGCTAGTAGCCCCTCCTCCTCCCATGCCACAATCCCAATTGGAATTGGGCCCCCACAGTGCTTTTAAATGAGGAGGGCAGGAGGTAATGTCCCCTGCTTGACATTATTCGGAATAAACTATATCTCTGGACAGTTCACTGACACTGCATACTGGCTTACCATTGTGATAAAGAATTAAATGAGCCCATGTGATGTGTGTGTATGTGCGTGCTAAGTGCCATGAAGTCACTTCCAACTTATGGCAACCCTACGAATTAATGGCCTCCAAAGCACCCTATAATTAACACCCTTTCTCAGGTCTTGCATACTAAGGACAGTGGTTTTATTCATTCAATCACTCTCATGTTGGGTCTTCCTCTTTTCCTGCTGCCTTCAACCACTGTAATAGTTGAATGCATGTCAAAACCACAAATCCACTTGCTCAGTAAAGGAAGGGGGGAACTATCTTTTGTTGATAATGTTGTTTTAGTAATCATGATTATATTTTGCATGTGTCACAATAGGGTTTTCTTAAAATTCACTGTTTTTGTAAAGTATGAAGGTGTCCAGTGGGAGGGAATTTGAACCTTGCTAGAACATGTACTAGACTCCCATTGAAATCTGAAACAGTGGCCCTGCTTCTTTCACAATGATTTGCAACTTTTCCTGGCTCCTATACATAGTTCTCACATCAGTCATTTCTTCTGCTGTGATCAGCACAGCAGAAATTTGGCCTGTGCTCATTTCCAGCTGCTGTCACAGTTCCTGTTCTTTTCAGTTCTTCCCTTGGACTTTTACCTTGCCTGCAACAGGCCATGAGATCATTATTTTGTATGTGCATTTATTTGTGAGGTGATCAGCTTTATCCCAGCTTGAGGTTGGAATCTAATGCACTTAAAAAAATTAATTACATGGACCAGGAATGTCTGAGTAACAGGAGTTCTGCTGTCGTACATAATTTTGAAGTTGTCTGATATTCTTAGAACCCTTGCATTCTTTAATCCTTCAGTTTATTAATTTTTTACATACTAAAATATTTGTATTCCTTCTTGCTGCTTCTGTTTTTATCATTATCCATTTATTTGTTCTTTAATCAGGCTTTGGGTCCAGTTTTTTGCCAGTACTAAGCCAGTGCATTCAGCTGACAGATAATACTTAGTTTTGATCATGGCTGAATGCCAGTTAGTTAAAACCAACTGAATTCTTATCAGATGCGATTTCTTGATAAACTTATGCAGATATTCACTGTTAGTTATGTACTTCTTTTTTTCCATCATACCAGAATGAGCTAGCAGTGCTGGGGGGGCGGGTACACTGATCATTCCTTTACGTACTCAGCACTGAACTTATTAGCTACTTGAGAAGGATTGGGTTGGTGGGTTTTCACAAGGGAAATTCTATCTTCTATAGTACTCTGGTGGGAAAATAGATCACGGGCCTCTAAAACGCATGTGAGCCTCCGCTACAAAGACTTCAAGCTCTTTGCCATTTAATTATTTGCTACCAAAATTAAAAACATATACAACAAGGCAATGTTTCCCCTGTGGCATTGAAGTTAGGGGAACACAAGGGATGATTTTACAGTTACCATGAGAATCCAACACAGGGGGAAACAAACAACAAAACAGTGGAGTATGCATTATTAAAGTCCTGCTTGACAATTAGTCATTTGGGCTATGATCCAATGTGCTGTTAGAGGTGCTCATGAACAATTGAAATCGATGTGCTGGATTGCAGTCTACTGCGATAGAGCTGCATTAGTTGAGGAGCAGCAGGTAGGGGCTTCTTCTGCTGTTGCTGCCTCCATGATCTATGTCTAGTAAGGAAATCAAAGTTGCATATCTCTAGGTCCCTGTAAGGCAAATCATCTACAGTACCTTCCTTCCAATGGAGGTGGTCCCGTTTGTTTTGACTTGGATGGATCTGATGGGCCAAGATATGAGAAGGGTGACTGCATTGGACTGTACCTACACTTCTTTCTATGCATCTGAGTCTGTACCAGTGATTGGTGAGAGAGAACATGCACACCAGTAGCACACTGGGCCAGTGGCAAGACTCCAAATGTTGATGCCAATCATGCCCTTGACAAAGTGCTAACTGTAATATTTGGCCCTTGGTTTGATGGCATTATTTCTTTTAGATTGTTGAATGTGGTAAAACTCTTTTTGAAGTGTGGTACACAAAGTTGTTTCCACATTGGTACCCCCACAAAATATAGTATAGAACCTTTTCCTGGACAAGTTCTGAGGACCATTATATGCATTACTTTTTCTGAAGGTTGAATGGTAGTACAGTCACCTCTTTTGCTGCATGGAAACAGGCTGAGAAGCTAATTATACTTGCATGTCAGAGAAAAATATTGTGTGAGTTGCATGTACAGAGCTCCTCTGCATGTTGAATGAAGAATCACACCTGAATTTGTCTGTATGAAACGTTTCACTAATAGAGGTGACATTTGAGGCACCAGCTTACAGTTGAGATGCACATTTACAGAAGTTACTTATGATGGCAAAAAGTATCCATGTGCCATTGTGTGTTCCCATTTAAATAGACTCTGAGCTGCTATTAGCCTGCCAAAAAACCATAGCCCAGGCAGGCACTGAACTAGCATGCTAAAAGTGCATACACAGCAACTGAGGATCTAGCTGGCTGCATGTAATGTCATATGGGTAAACTCTTTTTGCCAGCCCATATTGCATTTACATTGGACCAAACCTATAGATACCTTTGAATATGTCAGTGCCAATATGGCACCAAAGTCTAAATCTATACCAAAATGCAGGATTAAATAAAAATGAAGGCAAAAGAGAACATGACAACCATTGACATGATCAGGCAGTGGGTAAGGTTTGTTCTTTTTAACTGGATTACTGTATGGTGTTGAAGTGCTCTACAAATATGATAATTTTTAGAACTACTTGAATGAGTTTGTCTAAAGTGTATTATTTTCCAGTCATTGCTCTAATATATTATATACCCAATGAAAGGTCTTTCTTGCCAGTTTTTCATGGGCCCATCCAGAAGGGCCCATATTTAGAGTTTTTTGTTGTTGTTTTTTTGCTTCTGATGTCTACAAAAACTGCAGTAACACCTCAGAAGTATTTGTAATAAGCTGTTTTGAGGACTCCCCACTTGAATGATCTGGGAAATGTATTGATCATAAACAATTTTTTTCCCTTCATGATTAGACTTTGGCCACAGAGCTGCAGCGTATCGTGAAGGAGATCCGAACACAAATTAGGCATACTAAAAAAATACAACAAGAGAAAAAATATGGCAGTGGCATTTCAAAAGAGTCAGTTCACCGGGCCCAGTATTTGGCTGCCTCTATTCTTAACATTTCAAAGACAGACTTGGATGATATACTTGATGTTGAAGATGAAGAGGTAAGCTACTGTTCATTCTTGATTCTGCTAAAAAATCAAGGTCAAATCTTCTGTTGGATGGTGACAGCTCCATTTAAATCATTGGGCTACAGCACTATTTTTGAAATAACCAGGTAAGAGTTTCCCTTTCTGTTTCTAATAAGATACAACCCAGTTCAGTCACAGAGTGTATCTTCCTGTGCCACACTGTGGTCTAAACCTTCCATGTTTGGTAGGGTTTGCTTCCTATTCAGGGAGGAGTTCTACAGTGCATTCCTGTGCAGAGTTACTCTAGTCTAAGGCCATTGATTTCAGTGGAACTGGTGTTACTGCATGGGATTGGACTGTTAAGATGGCTGATAACAACTTTATGTGATAATGATCAAGGTTTTTAACCATGGTAGTGAAGCTTTATACCCAAGTCCTATGAGTTATTTATTAACTGAATACCATATAAATATTTCCCAAAAGATTAGATAAAATCGTAAGTTAAATCTTCTTCTCCCAGTAAACTTTAATTGCATTAATTTTAGCTGAATTAACTCTGCATATCTATCTTTTGCATTTTCATGTCCTTCATCTTTTTAGGCTGGTGTCCCCTCTCTATCTGGCCACCTTTGAAGTATCAGATGCTAATGAAACAAGTATACTCAACAGTCAGCAGCTTGCAAAGATGCTCCTGAGAGTGATGTTATACACAACATCATACTTGAGGCTTATACGTTTAGCTTATATTCTTCTCAATCCTTCCCTCAGTGTCACCTGTGCTCTCATACCTTTTTTTAAATTGTGCCATTTTGAATATCGCAGTAAGACACTCTTTATAACTGCTTCTATATAAGAAGCTACTTCAGGATAACCCTAAACTCCTCCTCTGTCTAAGCAGAACAGTGGCTTATACTTACAGTTGCACAGCCACTTCTAACTGTTAAGCATTTTCAGCTATTTCCACTCAATTAAATAAATACGTTTTAATTCACTATTATGACTATTTAGGTTATGTATAAAATCACCATAATTAAAATAATAAGGTAGCATGGTTAGGAAACAAAGGGCCAAACTAAATGTTACTGTTTTTAAAGAGACCCCACATGGAGCAGCAAAATCGGGGGAAAGAATTCCCCCTCCAGCATTGTTTTTGTGTAGAAAGCTTGAGGGGAGTGGCAGGAACCTTTCCTTTCCTACCTTGGTGCCAATCGAAGCCCATTTGGGTGCTCCTTTTTTTTTTTTTTAAGCAGTTCTCGACAGCTGCTGGGTGGCTGCAGGGAACACACACTGGGTCTGGGGAACATTTAGTTTGGCCCAATGAGGCCCAGGATTCAGTGAGCCTTGAAGCTTCCTTCCCAGGAGAAAGGGGAAATAGAGTTGCCTCTCCAATAGCAGCTTCCATCTAAACCTGTCAAATCTCCAAACCGGGCAAGTTTTTTATTACTGCTCTGTAATTTTCTGGAGCTGGATTGCGGTTTCACCCACTGATGCCTCAGAATTGCTAGAACTAGGCTGAGTTGATGCCTTATCGTCTTCCCAGGTGTACACAAACTTGAGCAGGGTGGTGCCCTCACTCCACTTTGGCTGTTACCTGAGAGAAGCAAGTCTTCTCTTCCCACTGGTCTCCTTTCATGGGTTGCTACCATAAAGCAAGATGGCCTTGTTGGTGATAGTTACATTCTGGAAACTCTTCCACACTGACAGAGATTATGCACTAATATTTCATTTTCAGGAAATGGAACAGATCAAAAGAGAACATGAAAATGACAAGGAGTGGATGAGCTACCTACAGAAGCTTCTGGAAGGACAGGTATTCAATTCACTTATAGCTAATTTGGTGGCAGATATTGCTTGTTTAATGGGAAAAAGAATCGCTTCTCACCTCATTGTGTAGAACATATGACACTATCTTAGTGTAAGTCAGTTTTGTCAGCTTTGGCTGGTAGTGGCCCTCCCATGTCTTTCATGGCACCAATTACCTGATCCCTTTCTAACCGAAGATGCTGGGGATTTTATATGAGACCCTCTGCATGTGTAAAGCAGATGTTCTTCAACTGAGCTATTGTCCCTCTTCTAAAAATCTGGCATGCTTGAAAGGCTGGGGTAGCCAGCTTCTTCATTCTAGGGGCCAGATTCTCCCCAGTCAAGTTTCATAGGGACTGGAAGGACACACTGTGGTGATATTATCATCCACTCTCAGAATCTCAAGCCATAAGATGAAGAACATGGCGGTAGCTGAGCCCAGAGGAAAATAACAGAGGCACATTATGTTCCCTTTCCTAGCAAACACCCTTCTCATTGGAAAATGGGAATTTACCACAGAGGCCACTGCATCATCCCAAAGTTATTACGAGTGATTCTCCCATCTCTATGTGAAAGAAGTGCCTGCCAGGTGAGTGAGGCACCTCTCCTGGCCTCAGGGAGTGATCTAGCTGGTCCAAAAGTGCTGTGTAAAGCACAGCATCTTGTTCAGCTAACATGGCCTCCCCATGGGAAAAGAGAGATTACAGTGAAATGGATCTCTATGACAATTTCACCATGAAAAATTGCCACTACATCAAATATAGGCTGAAGACACAGCCTCACCTAGAAGGACTCCTTTGAGTAGGAATTGAGTGGTGGCCTCTAGTTTACCATTCAGAAGGGCACCTGTCAGGTGAGAGCAGCACTGTACCAGTCTAACATGGTGCAAGGAGAGCACTGAAGATGGCTGGATAAAAGGATGGGACAGCTAGATGCAGCCTGATTAAAACAATATTTAAGAAAGAGGAGGGCAGTTGGATAGCACTAGAACTCTTGGTAGGGTTCACTTACATATGTGAAGTTCAGGAGCAGATTTAATTACCCAAATGTTTAAATAAATGTCTTAAAGAATTACAGCTATTATTCCTAAGGACTATTTTCTATTAAAGGGGCTTTTCAGTAGAATAAGGGAAAGGCTTAACACCACATTTGTTTGAGCTAACTTTACAGATGGAAGTAAAACATCTAGGGAGAAAAGCATACATCTTGGCAACATATTAATTAAATTATTGAATCTATCTGTATCCTTGGTGGAGGGAAAAGTATCCATTCCCTCATATGTCTTAGGAAAAAGAGATTTTTTTATTATGTGCCTTTAAAGTTAGTAGTTGATATGGACACCTGAGGAGTTCATGGGTTTCAGTGACCTTTTACTATGGACCTGTTTCCAGTCAATTCATGTTTTCCTCACAGCCAGACAGCTGTTTATTACCGTGTCTTCCCGCATTCTCTACAATATTTTCTACTGAGACCTCAAGCAGCTTGTTAGTGGGAAGTAAATATTGATTTGGCATCCTGTCAATGCAGAAAGAATGAAAAAATTTCCACTAGAGGCCCCTCAAACATTTTCCTATCGACATTTTCTGGGCAGAGTGGAAAGCTGCATAGAGGATGACAAGGCTGAGACTAGTTGAAATCCCTGAGGGGTCCATTGAGACTGCCGCTGTGACCTGTGTGATACTTTTTCTTCTCTTTCAAGTCTTTTTTTTTTAATACACACACAGTCTGCTGGGATGCTCCCCTCTTGTAAGTGATCAAGGGCAGCTTATTGGCAGGTGAGAGCCCTGCTTTTCTAGTCATAGCCAGCTTTTGTTTCAAGATGGCTGACAACATAAACTGTATGTTGAAACGTCTTTCCACTGTAATTTTTTATTTATCTTTTTAATTTTAACAGCATGCTTTGAAAAATCTGGAGGAAATTCCCTCTCTAAAAAAATCCTTTATGGCAAACATATCTAGGTGCTTACTATGTGTATAGTGTAAAATACATGTGTTGTTTCATTTCTGTATAGGCGAAAGATGTAAATAGCTTTCAATTAGTATTGTGGGGTAAAAATGAAGTAAATAATAAATTATCAGAAAATACATTCTGCTAAAAGTTAATAATACTTGTGCTGCCTACGGTGTATAGATAAATGATTCTTCACCTTCAGTTTTCTGTACAGTCCCACACTGGGACTCTGCTTGCACAGGCCAACCACCTGAAGCTCTCTTACAGCTACTCTGGTATTTTTTTAACACTCAAAGGGGAGCCCCTCCCCTGCAGAGCTCATTAGAGGCTGTCTTCCCGCCTAATGGTCACATACTCTGCAGGGAGAGGAGCCCCCCTTTTCCTCAGTCCTTTCTTCGCCACCATGTTGTGAGGATGTATTCTCTTCAGCTCCGGTTGTCATGAGTTTTCTCAAAGTTTTCTTTGATTCCTGGGATTTCTCCCCTGTTTGGGAAATGTCGCAGAAGGCTTTGTTTTAAAAAGTCTATCCAGAGTGGTACAAAATGATCTGTTCAGATGAACACCTTCTCTGCTTGGGTGAGGCCCATAATACAGCTATATGCAAGATTTGCCTCCAGTTTACCCTGAAAGCCCGTTCAGATCAAGCAGCACACTTAAAGGCAAGCTTATGGGAGAAAGCAATCTCTTCAGGCCCGTAGCTAAAAACTTTTTGGTCAGGGGGCCCATGTTTTTCTCAGGGGGCCCACCACCAAAGACTGGGGGACGGGGGGTAGAAGAAGTTTTTGCAGGGGGGAGAAGAAGTCTTTGCAGGGCCGCGCTGAAGCACGGTCCAGCAAAGACTGGGGGACGGGGGAGAAGAAGTCTTTGCAGGGCCGCGCTGAAGCACGGTCCAGCCAAGACTGGGGGACGGGGGGAGAGAAGAAGTTTTTGTGGGGGGGGAGAAGAAGTGTTTGCAGGGCCGCGCTTCAGTGCGGCCCAGCCAAGACTGGGGGACGGGGGGGAGAAGTCTTTGCAGGGGGAAGAAGAAGTCTTTGCAGGGCCGCGCTGAAGCACGGTCCAGCCAAGACTGGGGGACGGAGGGGTGGAGAGAAGAAGTCTTTGCAGGGCCGCGCTGAAGCGTGGTCCAGCCAAGACTGGGGGATGGGGGGGAGAGAAGAAGTTTTTGCAGGGGGAAGAAGAAGTCTTGGCAGGGCCGTGCTTCAACGCGGCCCAGCCAAGACAGAGGGACGGGGGGGGAGAAGAAGTCTTTGCAGGGGGGAGAAGAAGTCTTTGTAGGGGGGGAAGAAGAAGTCTTTGCAGGGCTGCGCTTCAGCGCGGCCCTGCCAAGACTGGGGGCCGGGGGAGAGAAGAAGTCTTTGCAAGGCCGTGCTGAAGCGTGGCCCAGCCAAGACTGGGGGACGGGGGGGAGAAGAAGTCTTTGCAGGGGGGAAGAAGAAGTCTTTGCAGCCAAGACTGGGGGATGGGGGGGAAGAAGTCTTTGCAGGGGCCCGTGCTTCGCGGCCCCTGCAGAGCCCCTGGGGATGGGGGGTCGGGGGGAGAAGAAGGCTTTGCAGCCCTGCAAAGCTTGGGGACGGGGTGGTGGTGGAGCGTGGAGGCTTAGAGCAGGACGCGGGGGGGGGCCCACAGTCAGCAGCCACTTACCTTGGATTCCAATGGTTGCTGCAGCGTCCCTCACCCACATGCAGTTCTTTAGGCGGGAACTGGAAGTCTGCACTCCATGTGGGCAGGTCAGGAGCTGGTGGAGGCGGAGGGGATATCTAGCCCCGCCCCCATCTTATGAGTGCTGGGAGGGGCGGAGCAGCGGAGGCAGAGCGGAGTGGAGCCGGTCTAACCTCCCCTTATGAGAGTGCTCCGCTCCTAGGAGGGGGGGAGGGGGGAGCAGTGGATTGGGGAGGGGGGCCGTAAAACCCACGGGGGGGGTGGCCCCCAGGGCCCCACGCAGGCTACGGGCCTGAATCTCTTGCTGTAATAGCCCAGCAGCAAAAGCATCTGCCCCAGCAGAGCACTGTCAGTCCTTGCCTTCCAAGTCACCAGTTAGAACAGACCAAATTGCGAGCCCACCATCAAATGTCTTAGTTTCATTGGTTCTGGGAACCTAAGAAAGTCTGTTCCAAATCCAAACACAAGGAGAAGCATTGTTCCAGTTCCAAGATGCTCCTGGAATCAATTAACTCTTTGGTTCCAGCCAAAAACATCTTCATTTTCGACGGAATGGAGGAAAATCTCACCATGAATGCCTTCTCCGCATGTTTCTCCCGCTCATTCATTCTCAGAAGGGGAAATAGAGCCTGGCCAGGATACATTGGCGGTCCCAGCAGCTAGTCAACTGTTGGAACCATCCTCCCTGGCACCATGGCAGAGTTCTATGCCTTCGCCTCCTTGTCAAGGCTACCCTTATTATTTTCCTTCTCCTATATCTCTAGAATGGGTCTACTGGCAATTGCGAAAAGCACCATCAGAACTGAGGCACCCCTTTTCATGGAACCATGATGCTGCAGGTCCACCAGTTTGGTATCCTCCTGCAATCTCTCCCCACCCATTTATGGGGCATTCAGATTCTGAGGAACAGCAGGTTTGGGGAGCTAACTCCCCTTCTGGTCCAGGCTCAAACTAACCATTGAACCCTTCCCCTGATGACACTATAGGGGACCCTGATCCAGTATCACCTAATGAAGATCTGGAGCTCTATGCAGAGCAAATGATGTGAATGGCTAAATCACTGGAAATACAGGTGACTTCCAGCAACCCAAGAACTTGAGACAAGATCTTAGGCAAGCTCTATGAAGAGTCATCTGGTATAATCACCTTCCCTATCCTAGAGGGTATTGCCAACATCTCCAAGGCTCTCCAAGGCAAAACCCAGTTAGCATGGCTGCTGCATCCAAAAAGGTGTAGAATTTATACAGGGTGCAACAAGAAGGTCATGCCTATTTATTCAGCCATCCTCCAGCTTCATCCCTCATAGTCAAGGAGATGCAGGCAAAACAGCATACAGGTGTGCATTCCTCACTAGCTGATAGAGAGGGGAAAATCGATGCAATGAGTTGAAAAGTTTACTCTTCTGCTGCACTCAACCTGCACATTGCCTACTATAATGCAATTCTGGAAGGATACCAGTTGTTCCTCTGGGGAAAGATGACTGCTTATAGAGAGCTTCTGCCTGAAGACAAGAAACCTCTGGCTAAACTTCTCCAAGCAGAAGCGTTGCACTTATCCAAGCGACGGATTAATGCAGGCAGACATGCAGCTGACTCCTCCTCCAGGGCCATAGCTTCAGCACTCGTACTGAGAAGACTTGCTTGGCTGTGCTTCACAGGTCTCCCTCCAGAGACCCAGCAGGAGGTGGAAAATCTCCCTTTTGAGGGAACAACACTATTTGCTTTATCAGCTGACAGGTTGGCTTCTTTTAGTGACAAATGGCAGGAGGTCAGTCATGACATTTTGGTTTTGTCAGTTGTTAGTATGGGTTATAGATTAGAGTTTTGGCAATGGCCACCCCCCCAGTATCCTAACCAGGCTCTGAATAACTCCATGCCTAAGTTGGAACAGGGGCTGTTGTCCCTTATCCAAAAGGGGGCAGTACACAGGGTTCCTGACTTGGACCCATCACAAATTTCTATTCATGTTTTTCCCTTGTATCCAAGAAAGATGGAGGCTTTAGACCAATCCTGGATCTGAGGGATCTGATTTTTTTCATGAATGTTAGAAAGTTCAAAATGTTGTCTTTGGAGTTGGTCCTGCACTGTTAACATTAAACTGCTGGTTTTGTGTACTTGACCTTCAGGACACTTAAGAATGTAAGAGAAGCCAATGTTGGATCAGGCCAACAGCCCATCCAGTCCAACACTGTCACACAGTGGCCAAAAATACCAGGTGCCATCAGGAGGTCCACCAGTGGGGCCAGGACACTAGAAGCCCTCCCACTGTTGCCCCCCCAAGCAGCAAGAGTACAGAGCATCACTTGCCCCAGACCAAGACTTCTTATCTATACCTTATGGCTAATACACACTGATGGACCTCTGTTCCATATGTATATCCAATTCCCTCTTGAAGCTATCCATGCTTGTAGCCACCACCACCTCCTGTGGCAGAGAATTCCATGTGAACTTAGTCTTTGGGTGAAGAAGTACTTCCTTTTATCCATTCTAACTCAACTTCTCAACAATTTCACTGAGTGCCCACGAGTTCTTGTATTGTGAGAAAGGGAGAAAAGTACTTCTTTCTCTACCTGCTCTATCCCATGCATAATCTTGTCCATCATGTCACCCCTCAGCCATCGTTTCTCCAAGCTAAAGAGCCCCAAGCCCTTTAACCTTTCTTCATAGGAAAGTGTTCCAACCCTTTTATCATTCTCATTGCTCTTTTCTGCACTTTTTCCAATGCTATAATATCCTTTTTGAGGTGTGGTGACCAGAATTGTACACAGTATTCCAAATGAGGTCGCACCTTCGATTTATACAGGGGCATTATCATACTGGCTGATTTGTTTTCAATTCCCTTCCTAATAATCCCCAGCATAGCATTGGCCTTTTTTATTGCAGTTGTACACTGTCTCGACGTTTTCAGTGAGTTATCTACTACGACCAAGATCTCTCTCTTGGTCAGCCTCTTCCAATTTGGACCCCATCAACGTGTATTTATAGCTAGGATTTTTGACCCTAATGTGCATCACTTTGCACTTGGCCACATTGAACCCCATTTGTCACGTTGACACCCACTTGCCCATCCTTGACAGATCCCTTTGGAGTGCCTCACAGTCCTCCCTGGTTTTCATCACCCTGAACAATTTCATGTCATCCACAAATTTAGCCACATCACTGCTTACTCCCAACGCCAAATCATTAATGAACAAGTTAAAAAGCACTGGACCGAGTACTGATCCCTGCGGTACCCCACTGCTACCACCCTTCACTGAGAAAATTGCCCATTTATACTCACTCTCTGTTTCCTATTAATTAGCCAGCTTTTGTCCTTTTATCCCGTGACTATTGAGTTTACTCAGGAGCCTTTGATGAGGAACTTTATCAAAAGCTTTCTGGAAGTCAAGGTAAACAACATCTATTGGGTCCCCCTTGTCCATGTGTTTGTTCACTCCCTCAAAGAACATTAACAGGTTAGTGAGACAAGATCTTCCCTTACAGAACCCATGCTGAGTCTGCCTCAAAAGTTTATGTTCATCAATGTGCCTACTAATTCTTTCCTTAATAACTGTTTCCACCAGCTTACCTGGTATTGACATCAGAATGACTGGCCTGTAATTTTCTGGATCTCCTCTGGAACCCTTTTGAAAGATGGGAGTGACATTAGCTACCTTCCAGTCCTCAGGAATGGAGGTAGATTTTAACCATGCAGGCCTTTTTCTGTACCTATTTGTGCCTTTCCTAACCTGCGATATATTTTTTCTGAGCTTCTAGGATTGTAGTTTTAAATAGTCTCCAAGTTTCCCTAATGGTTTTGACCCTTTCTACATTTTCTTTGAGTTTCCTCCTCACATATTCCCTCATTTCAGAGAAGTTACCCCTTTTAAAGTTAAAAGTGATTGTGCCGGTCTTTTGGGGCAACTCCCTATTTATACAAATGTTGAACTCAATAACATTATGGTTACTGTTCCCAAGTGGTGCAGTCACTTTTACATCTCTCACCGGGTCTTGGGCGTTACTTAGGACCAAATCCAGGATTGCCTCTCCCCTGGTAAGTTCTGTGACCATCTGCTCCATAGCACAGTAATTGAGAGAGTCTAGAAACTCAATCTTTTTTTCCCGACTAGAACACATATTGACCCAATCAATGTGTGGGTAGTTCAAATCACCTATTACGACAGTTATTTTGTCTAGCCACTATCTTTAATTCATTCATCATTTTATAATCCTCCTCTATCTTTTGATCTGGTAGGCGATAACAACCTGTCAGTGTTAAGCTTCCTTTGAGGCCCACTATTTCAACCCATAGCATTTCCAGAAGCAAATCCAATTCTCTTACCCTCTTAATCTTACTGGACTGTATACTCTCTCATACAGAGCCACCCCACCTTCAACCCTTGCCCCCTATCCTTCTGATATAATTTATAACCAGGAATCACCATATCCCACTGATTTTCTTCATCCCACCAAATTTCTGAAATAACCAAAATGTCTATTTTTTCCGCCAACACCAAGCATTCCAACTCCCTGATTTTACCTCAGAGACTTCTAGCGTTTATATATAAACATCTATAATTTCCCAGGCATGTTAGGCCTGCAACCTTCCTCCTGCTGCCTTGAGACCTTGCCAGGCAATCCATATCATTAGCCACAGTCTCAATGGACAATTCTAGTCTATTTCCCTGTAGAAAAGTAACACCTATCCCCTCATCTCTTTGAGATGAGCCATCCCGAATCAGAGACTTCTCATCTCCTGTTGGCTTTCCCCCAATATTCAGTTTAAAAACTGCTCTGCCACCTTTTTTATTTTAAGCACCAGCAGCCTGGTTCCTTCTTGGGGCAAGTGGAGACTGTCTCTTTTGTACAGCTCCCCCTTGTTCCAAAAAGCATCCCAGTGCCTAACAAACTTGAACTCTTCCTCCCTATACCATTGTCTCATCCACGTATTGAGACTCCTGATCTGTGCCTGTCTCTTTGGCCATGCACATGGAACAGGTAGCACTTCTGAGAAGGCTACCTCAGAGGTCCTGGCCTTCTTGACTAGCAGCCTAATTTTTTCCTCCACGACCTCATGACTGCATTTCCCCACATTGTTGGTACAAACATGTACCACAACCACTGGCTCCTCCCGAGCACTGTCTACCAGGCTATATAGAACATGCATGATGTCTGCTACCTTTGCATCAGGCAGGCAAATCATACAGTCAGTATGCAGGTTTGCCACCCAGCTGTCTTACCCGGCTAAGTATCAAATCACCAACTACCAAGAGCCCCCCTCCCTCCCTGCCTGCCAAGGGATGGTTCCTTGGTGCGAAAGGATATCCGTTCACCACCAGAAAAAGAGGTCCCTTCTGAGGGCACATTCCCCTTATCCTCAACACAGTGCCCTGTTTCCTCTTGACCCTCATGCTCCCTGACAGCGGCAGGGCTGCCATATTCAGAGCGGGGCATATCTAATAAGTCCCCGAGAGTCTTCTCTCTGTGCCTGTCTCTGCTTCTCCAGGTCAGCTACCTTGGCCTCAAGGGAGCAAACTCGCTTCCTGAGAACCAGGAGCTTCTTGCACTGGGCACACACCCAAGGCTTCTATCCAGTGAGCAGATAGTCATACATGTGACACTCCGTGCAAAACACTGGATAGCCCCCACCCCCTGCTGGCATTCTGGCTTCATAATTGCTTTTTAAAAAATTAAATATAATCCCCCTTTTAAAACCCTTTGTATTTATGTGGTTCTCCTTGTAGAAGTCTACTTACCTTACTGGGAACACAAGGAGACTAGGGCCCTGGCTTTCTCATCCTTCCTGGGCTTCTTCCAGAGTCCCTAGGCTAAGAGCCATATAGCTATCCACCCCTGTTATTGCAAGTACTGTGCTTTAAATATAATCATATTGCTTACCAGTACATGGCTCTTCTATTTGGGCTGGCTACTGCCCCACAGGTATTTTCAAAATGTGCTGCTGTTGTGGTAGCACACCTCAGGTCTAAAGGTTGTTCTATTTACCCATAGTTTGATGACTGGCTCATTACTGCACCTTCCCGTGAGAAGCTAGAGTCACAGGTTTCCCTGATTATACAAACATGCCAGGAATTGGGTTTGGTAATTAATAGCAAGAAATCATGCCTCCATCCTTCTCAGAAGGTTTCCTTTATTGAGGCCTTTCTGGACGCCACAGTGGGCAAAGCCTTCCTAGCAATAGATAGGGCCTTACACATCAAGGTGTTAAGTGCCTATCTAACAACAGATTTCAATCAGTTCTTTTCTTTCAGAAACTGTTAGGACTGATGGCCTCTACCACAGCCACAACCCTGCATGCACGCCTAAGAATGCGACCTTTACAGAATTGGTTTTTAAGTAAATTTCGTCCTGCCGTGCATTCCCAACATACTAGGTTCACAGGACCTAGGTCCATAGTACGGCAGTTGGGCTGGTGGGTATTTGATAGCAACCCCCATTTGGGCCTCAGCTTTTGATCACCTCTGATGCCTCATAAAAGGGCTAGGGAGCCCATTGTGGGTCACTTTCCATTCAGGATGTGTGGTCACCTGAAGAAAGAGGTTTTCATATTAACCTCTTAGAGTTACATGCAATATATTACACGCTTACCTCGTCTGCAGAGCTCACCAAGCAAAATGACTTGTATAAACCAACAGAGGACACAGTCTCGGCAGCCCCAAGCAGGGAAGCCACTTTCATTTGGGAATTGATCCTAGCCCAAGGATCCTCCTTCCAAGCAGTACATGTGGCAGGTACAGCCAATAAAAGGGCAGACATCCTCAGAAGAATGGGGCAATCAGAATATGAATGGTCTCTGGGGAAGAATTACAGCCTCCCAATTTTTCAACAGTGGGGTTTTCCAGGAGTGGACCTTTTCGCCACCCACACCATTACAAAAGCCCTAGCATTCTGTTCCAGGGTAGATACCAATCATCTCTCTCTAGGACAGGCATGTCCAACTTCAAACAGGTCATGATCTATTTTTTTCTGGCCAAAAGTGTCAGTGATCTACCACTATGAAAATAAAGTTTCAAATTCGTTTCAAATTAGATTTTAACCCACTAAAGTTGGATTCCACTGCCCGCGCCCCCCCCCCATTTATAATGTACCTTCTTTGGAACACTCATCTTCGTTATACTGGGGTGGCTGGGATGCTAGGTTAGTATAAACGCTGGCTGAATCTGGTCCAAAACTGTCACTGTCCCAAAGTATTAAAGATCAACAGGAACTGAAGACCTCTGGATGATGCCAAAACCACACATGCAGTTCTAAAAGTAAAAATAAGAATTCATCATACTGGCACCAATAATCAAATACTACCAAACAATCATCAAAAAAACCCAAACACCTGTCCAGCAAACCAGGAAACCAAGTGGGACTGGTGATCTACCTCTGACCCCTCCATGACCTACCTGTTGGACATACCTGCTCTAGGAGATGCATTCCAAATCCGATGGACAGGCACTTTGTTTTATGCCTTCCCACCATTCCCATGTATCCACAAGATGTTGACCAAAATCAAAGAGGAACACATTATGTGGTGTATCCTGATCACTCCCTTTTGGCCCAGACAAATCTGATTTCAGGTCCTCCTATCATTATCCAAGGGCCACTCTATATACTTTCCCTTAGCGGCAGACCTACTTCACAGGGGTCTGATGGTCCACCACGAGGTTTGCAGGTTCAAGTTGACAGCTTGGCTGCTGAATAATCCCAGTTTGGGTTCTCCAAGCAGGTAGCCAATGTCCTCCTTAATGCCCGTAGACATTCCACTAGGAGGTCTTATATGAGTAAATGGGTCCATTTTTCTAACTGGGCACAACACAGGGAGTTCACACAGAGAATTGTCCTATTGCCTTTGTATTTGAATATCTACTGTCTCTTAAAGAGTCTGGTCTGGCAGTTTCTTCCCTTAAGGTACATTTAGCTGCTTTATCTGCCTACCATGGCAAGTTCCAGGACAGGACGCTGTTTTCTGACCCAGTGTCCAAGAGTTTTGAAGGGGTTGTTTAATTTGTTTTCTCCATGGCCACCTATAGTGCTGCAGTGGTCCTTGTTAGTGGTTCTCTCTCATGTTAACTCCATCTGAATTGCTAGGTTCTTGTACCTTGTGACTCTTGTATTTCAAGATTGCATTTTGGTGGTGATCACATCAGCCAGGAGAGTGGGAAAGTTGGGAGCTTTGAGGGCTGACCATCCCTTTATTAAGTTCCAGACTAGGCATGTAGTTCTGAAACCCAGTTTACATGTGTGTTTTTTTTACTTAAGGTGGCCTCTAGTTCCCACCTTGCTCAGGATATTGCCCTTCCAGTATCCTTATTCTAATTCCAGACTTTTTTTTTCTGTGCGGATACCTATTCCCTCCAACAGGGGCCTCACTCTCCCCCAACTCTCCTTCCTGCATAGTCAGTAGACTTCCTGGGTTTGTAGAAAAATCCAAACAGTGAGGAAATCCCTTCAGGGACGGTTGAATTCCCCCCAAAAGCCTTTTGAAATGGCCTCTGCAGGGACCTGACTCCAGGCAGCAACGGTGAGAGATTAGAACGTTGGGGGGGGGAGGGGGCTTCTGACTGGCTCTGTCAGTCAAAGGGTGGGGGGAAGGGCCCTTTCTTTCCAGGCCTCTTTCAGCCTTGGAGGGGGAGGGGGGAGGGAGGGAGGGAGCCTTGGGGCCAGGCTGGGGGATTCCTAGAGGTTTTGGGGTGGAGTGCAAGGAGGGCAGGATTTGGGGAAGGGAGAGGCCTCAGCTGGGCATCATGCCACAGAATCCACCCTCCAAAGCAGCCATTTTCTCCAGGGAGACAGATCTCTGTTGTTCACCCTCCAGCAGGCCCCACTTGGAGGTTGCCAACCCTAGGCCTGGCAGCAGTCTAGGGTTGCCAGGTCCCCCCACGGGCACTGGCAGGGGATGGGGGTAGTGGGGTTGCCAGCTCCAGGTCTGGAAACTCCTGGAGATTTGGGGATGGAGTCTGGGGAGGACAGGGACCTCAGTGGGGTACAATGCCCTAGAGTCCACCCTCCAAAGCATCCATTTTCTCCAGGGGAAGTTATCTCAGTAGTCTGGAGCTGAGCAGTAATTCCAGGGGATCCCCAGATCCCACCTGGAGGCTGGCATCCCTAGGCAGCACCCTCTGGGTGACTTGATACCACCTAATTTGCATGACTCAACTTGGCCTGGCTGCTTGCTGCTGTTCAGCAGCCACCCTATGAAAGCCAGCAGTGGTGCAGCAGTTAGAGCCTCAGAGTAGGGTCTGCAAGACCCAGGTTCAGATCCCCATATTGCGGTGGAAGCTGACTGGGTGATTTTGGACCAGTCACATACTTTCAGCCTAACCAACCTCACAGGGTTGTTGTGCATATAAAAAGGAGGTGAGAATAATGTAAGCTGCTTTGGTCCCCACTGTGGAGAAAGACTATAATTTTCCTTGGTAGAAGCTGTGGGGGAGGGGGTGGAGAAAAAAGCTGAAGACAGATAAAGGCAGATAAAGGTTAAGTTGGCTGTTGGGTGGGAAGGAAATAGGGTTGCCAACTCTGGATTGGGAAACTCCTGGACATTTAAGGGGTGGATCCTGGGGATGGTGGGGTTTGAGGAGGGGAGGAACTTCAAACCAGTATAATGCCATAGACTCCACCCTCCAAACCAGCCATTTCCTCCATGAGGACTACCATTGCCAGCCTCTGGGTGAGGGCTGGAGATCACCCAGAATTACAACTGTTGTCCGGGTGACAGAGATCAGTTCCCCTGGATAAAATGGCTGCTTTGGAGGGTTGAGTCTATGGCTCCACCCCCAGAAGGGAGAAAGAGTGTGAGATAGGTAAGGGTAGAGGGGAGGAAGCAAAGGTGTGAGGAATGGGATGACCATCCCACAAGTTTCTTGCGGGTCTCCACTTGTTTTTTCTATTCCCCTACCTTGGAGGCCAAAAGAAACACTACATTCCTTAGATGTGAAGAGGTCTTTATTGTTTTACTTAGAGCAGAAGGCTTCTGGCAGTCCCTGCACCTTTTTGTGTGCTACTCTGGTAGCTCAAGGGGGAGGCCAGCCTCAGCACAGATGATTTCTACATGAATAGTCTCGGTCATTTAGTTAGGGTATGAGCAGGCCAGTCTACCATGTCCTCTGGCGCTTCAGGCATATTCTACTCTGGCACAGGCAGCATTCTGGAGAGGCACTCCCTTGGAGGACATCTGCCAAGCAGTGACATGGTCATCATTGGACACCTTTGCCAAGCACTATTCTGTGGATGTGAATGTGAGAAGGGATTTAAGCAGTTGGCAGAGCCATGCTGTAATCCTTGTTCCACTGAAACTCACCCTGCCTCCAAGGTAAGGAGTCCGTAGTCTCCCAGTGTGGGACTCCGGTGGCTAACCTGCACAAGCACAATCCCAGTGTATGCCTGCACAGAAGACACCTCGATGAACAACAGTTATAGATAAGTGCAACACTGTTTTCAGATAACAGAAAGTGTGAATGATGCAATCCTCTTAGAATGAGGATACACACACTTCCCTGGTGATCTCTGTACTGGGGTTAAGGAGGGATCAAGAGCAATCACAATGGGATTAGTCTCTCCTCTCCTTTTCCCTTTTCCTCTGGCACCCTTCACCTGAGAACCCTAGCCCTGCTTATGTATTACATGGCTATTGATATTTACTATGATTAGAGCTAACCAGGTTTCATCCTTAGCCATGATTTCAAACTAGTTAGAAATTCCTCTTTAAGATAGAATCCCAGTGAGTATAACCATAGTTTACATTGATGGATATTTATTTTATTTATGGGGGGTTTCCATATAGATACTGCAACATGTAATACCTCCTTTATTTTCATAAATATATGCCAAATGAAAGGTACCTGGCTTCTAAACTGGATGGAGAACTCTAGTGACTGACTCTGACAGAGTTTTCTCCTCATTCAAGGCAGCTACTATGTGCTCTAGCCCAGTTTCTCACAGAGCTTTGGCGCTAGCAGCTGCTATTTCTGCTCTGGACACTAGGCGTGGGGTAAGCGGATTACCCACATAAGACTTAGGTTTCCATACAAGACATTTACATTCGTTTCGCAATAAACTGGGTTTGGTCGTCTCCCCCACACACAACAATCTACCTTTCTTTTCTGTACAAAATGTCTTGCAACAAAGTACATGAGATCACTTAATACTGAAGTTTGATATAGTGTCTTCTTGTGCCATTGAGCCTGGCCTCTGGAACGTAATTGCCCAACAGTATTGATTTAATTGCCTAGGTTTATTTGTGGACTCCTAATTATTGACTGGAGGTAAATTTAATGGAGAAACCTTTATGAACACAGGGAAACTGCTGCTGTTGCTGTTATACATAAATGAACTGCATCACATCCCTTTAGATCATTTTTCAAGCTAATTTTATTCCACTGTGACAGTATGATAACATTTAAAATGTCATACAACGTTTTATTTTTATTGCTGACATGCACCATTTTACTGCTACATTAGAATTTGGGGAAGGGGGGGTGCTCACAGCGAACACTAGTTGTTCTTTATTGTCATTTAAAGATTCCCCTGGAGTGTAATTATGAGCTATGGCACACCTCTGTCTTATAGTCTTTCTCCACCTGTGTTTTCTATAATGCTGGTGTCAGAAAGGAGTGGAATCTTTGCCTCTCTGGACAGCTACAGAACAACTGTACGTGCATAAAGTACCCCCCAAATGAGAGAGATTACAGGCAGATCAAAAGGTTCACTTTTAATTGGATCATCAGTTTTTTTCATTAAATTTTTTTTCATTAAAATTATGTATTTTTAGTTGGGAAAATCTTGGAGTGGAAAGAGGGGGCAGAAACTGTGATGTCCCAGACATCTTGAAACAGAAGACATGTAGTATGTTCAGCGTCCTTCCCTGACAAGGACATACATGCTGCTTTTTGTTGTGTGAAACAAACTCACAGATCATCTGCTAGTATACAAAGTTTAGATATTGACTTCAGCATTTCTAGAAGTTAAAATTTAAACATTTAAAAACCTTATTACAAAAATAAAGTTTGGGGAAAGACAAAAATACTGTATGCCAAGGATATGAAATGGGACAAATGACCCCTGCATTTTATTTGTTTTATTTTAAAAATAGACACACAATGTCTACAAGCCTAAATATCTGGGGCTGGCAACACAAGGGCTGGCTGAGAGTCAGCAACCAGGACCCAGCAGTCAAGTAGCAGCTGGTACACAGCTTGGCCATTCTCTTTGCTTTGGTACTAGACTTACTCATGAAACAAAAAAATCCTGCAATTTGAAGTGCTGACCACATTCTTATGCAGCTCACCATCTGGCCATAGTCTGATCCAGATTCACCTTGCATGTATAAGAGCTGTAAATGTCAGGCCAAGCTCTGGCAAAGTCAGGGACCAGGATCTGGAAGAGAGTCAAGTGGGGTAAAGCCAACATACAACCAAAACGAATCTAGGCAGAGGCAAAGAAGAAACATATAACTGCAGAAAGGGCCAGGAACAGGTAACAAAAAATACCCTTGTCCATGTAGAAATGTAGACGGAACCCACTGGGTGAGTCATCTTCCTCTGACCACACTCCCACTGGGAGAGGGTGAGAAATACCTGTGTCACTGCACCCTTGGTTATCAGGCACTACTTGTTATTGTTTCAGGCTAATTTGCATAAATAGTCAGGCTGTAGTAGGCCCCTTTCTTTTTTTCTGCATTGCCCATTATTTTTAGGCATGATTCAAACAAACTGGACAAAAAGAGCAGGGGTGAATAGGAGTGGCCTGTAGTCATATAAATGAACCCCCCATTGTAGAATGCCAGTGCAGCTATTGTGGTCACTTTGGGAAGACTGTTTTTTGTTTCTGTTTTTTCAGTATGCTCCTTGGGCCCAACTCTAATTAGCTTTGTAACATGATTGAGTAGAGGTTGTTCAGAGAGCCCTCTGCTAGCTCTTGGTACTCAGAGCAAGAGGGCTTTAATAGTAGTCTTTGCTGTCCCTGCAGAATTTGCTAGCAGAAGATTAGTAGTTCACTTTCTGACTTCTGCCTCTTCTCCCAGGAGCCCTTACTCTCTTGAAACTCTCGGAAATTAAAGCTTCCAGTATCCTTACATTAAAAGACGCTGAAACTTATGTGATAGGTAGGTTATGAAGGATCGGCATTATCCATTATATAATGCAAACACCATTAACTACAGAGCTGTCACAAACTTAGGCAGAAGAGTTTTCCATTTCTTGGAGTGTTTCAATAATGTAATGCAATATGAACTCAGTGGTTGTGTGGCATATGAAGAGTGGTTCCGCATTACATCACACACAATTAATGAACAAAACAGAGGAGCCAGATAAGTTAAAAATGGACCCAGGATATCCAGTACAGGACAAAAACATATTCAGCTGAAGTTTGTTACATGGTATCAGTGATCACTATAGACAACATGGTCATGGAACAACATAGGGAGGAAACATTTACTTTAAAAAAAAATTTCCAAACTCTCAAAACTAGTTTTTGCTGAAGCTTGCCAGTGCTAAATCACTTTTACCTGTTCAAACCAAAGCAGGCAAGCTGCAGAATATACTGATGTGGTGAATAAAGGGGCAAAGGATGAGAAGGAGAGCACATATGTGCATGCATGTGTGGTGGGTAGAAGGAGCAGAGTGCAGCCATGTGCCTGTTCCACTCTGAATATAGGTTAGTAGTAATCATTACTTAACAATAATTCACTTTGCCTAAGAAAAATCAGGAGTTTGGTTGTTCCCTAGCACTGAATCTAACATCAGCTTCACTCTTCATTCTGACTTGATTCTTGTGATTACAGTTGGCACATGGATTTCTGTTGTGAAGACAGTTGTTTTAGTATTATGTGATTTGCCTTTCCTTACCACTGGGACTTTGTTTGGAGCGCACTTGATGGATAGAAGGACAGGGTATGGTGTCTAAAATACCCCCATGCTTGCAGTTTGTTCCCTCTAGCATCTCTTTGGTCTGGCCTACATGAATTTATTTATTTATTTATTTATACTTTCGGCTTATATACCGCCCTAACCCCAGAGGGCCTCTGGGTGGTTTGCATAGTGGTTCTAACCAACCAATTTTAACCTAACTAGGGCCACATAGTCTACAGGGTGGTGACTGCCTACCAGCACCCCGGGCTAGTTGTCATCTGGCTTCCTTCCGCGGCTTCAGATATTGGCGTTCTGGAGCCGATCTCCGGGCAGCTTCCTCTGGCAGGTCTTGTCCTGGTGCGTGGCTCTGTGTTGGCTGCAGTTCCAGCTACTGTCCACAGGTGGTTCCGCCGTGCTGCGCCACACTGTTCTCTTTCTCCCTGTTTCATCTTACTCTTACAGCTTTGTAGATGCCATCTCTCCTTATAATAATTATCTTTTGGTTTCGTAAGATTCCATGCGCTCCCATTGGCTGTAAAATGCCCTCCCTCAGCCATTGGCCCATCAGCCGCCACTCAAGAGTACTTGCATGCCATTGGCCGGGTGCTGGGTCTGCTCCTCTTCCCCACCCACTCCCCCTTCAGACAGATTTGCATGTCACATTTACTGGCAGACCAGCTCTCTCTCCTGAGGAAGACAGTTCTCTTGACTCCTGTGAGGGACTGTCCCCTCAGTGGCTGTTGGTAGGCAACCAAGCTTGGTTCTGTGAGTAAAAAAACAAAAGACTTTCAGCATAACCCCCTCCCCAATGGCCACTTTCCTGTCAGAATAAATGGAAAAAGGCTCTTTCTCCTGCTTCGCTTCAGCATGGCTGGCTGGTTAATGAGGTCGGCCAGCGTCTGACTTTCCCCTTGGGTTGCCAAACTCCAGGTGGGACCTGGAGATCTCCCACTGTTACAATTGACCTCCAGATGACAGAGATCAGTTCCCCGGGAGAAAGTGGTTGCTTTGGAGGGTAGACTCTATGGCATTATACCCTGCTGAGTCCTTCCACCCCCCCCCCAAATGCTGCCCTCCACAGGATCCACCCCCCCCAAATCTCCAGGTATTTCTCTAATCAGAGTTGGCACCTGTACTTTCTCCTCTGTCTGTAAAAGGCCCTTTCCACACCTATGTTGGCCTTTGGAAGAAAACTCATTGGACCCAGTCCTGATCAGATTGCCAACTCCAGGTGGGCAATACCTGGAGATTTGAGGGATGGAGCCTGGAGAAGGTGAGGTTTGAAGAGGGGTGGCACCTCAGACAGGTACAATGCCATAGACTCCACCCTCCAATCCAGCCATTCCCTGATGGGGAACCATTGTTGCCAATCTCCAGGTGGGGGATGGAAATCACTCAAAATTACAACTGCTCTCTAGGATGGAGGGGGGAGGAGATGGAAAACTAAAGGTAGGTTGATGGTTGGCTGGGAGGGAGATAGGGTTGTCAACTCCGGGTTGGGAAATTCCTGGAGATTTGAGGGGTCGAACCTGGAGAGGGTGAGTGTTGAGGAGGGGTGGGACCCCAGACAGGTACAATGCCATAGACTCCACCCTCCAAACCAGCCACTTCCTCCTGGGGAACCACTGTTACCAATCTTGGGGGTGGGCTGGAGATCACTCAAAATTACTACTGCTCTTCAGGTAGCAAAGATCAGTTCCTCTGGAGAAAATGGTGGACTCTGCCACAGCAAATTGTCACTGAGTGCCCAAAGCCGGGGCACTCTCCCAGAGCCTCTTTCTAGAGCCCGTTGTATTTATTTCCACAACAGGCCTTATTCCTAGTAGTAATTATAAAGTATAGTTTATGTGATTGCTTCTTGTGCCTTACTGTTCTGTCATGTACAAATATCTTTCAGTAGAATTTATAAGTACCCTTTTTTTTCTTTAGCGGAGAGAGAAGTGTCTTGGAGTAGCATTTTTCAGTGGGAAGATGGCAGGGGAGGAAAGAGCTAAAGAGCTCTCCACACTTCTCACTCAGTGGCTGCCTTTGGGGGGAGGGAGTCTTTTTAAATAATCACAAAAGCATGTAGTTCCATCCTTAGTTAGTGCCCAAGAGCATACAGTATCACAAAAGGAAACCTGTAATTCATTAATTCTTGACCGGTAGTTTAATTCCCAGTGAAATATCTATTAGGTTCACCTAAGTTCCACTGAAGTGAACAGCACTTAAGTTCACAGTTCAGCACTTAGGTACCATTCATTTTAGTGGGATTTAAGAAAGCCTAATTTGTTCTTTCCAAATTGCACCTGGTGACTGTAAATTCCACTTGACTAACAGTGCATCCAAATAGCTGGCCTCAGATACTTTTAAGACCATAGATTTTTTATTGAAGTACTTTATATTTATAAAATTCAGATTTACAAAGTATAGAAATGTGTTTAACATTTTAAAACATTTCACATTTATTTATTACAATATTTATGCCCCACCTTTCTTTGTGATTCAAGGCAGTGTGCTGTCAGTTTTCTGTAAAAGGTGTGATCCTGACCACTGTGTACCATTAGACCCAAGACTCATTACCATAATGCCAGCCAGTTGTTTCTCACCATGTCTCTCTGCATGGTGTGTAAAACATTTGGGTAGCATTCAAATTTTGGCTGGATTGTATAGAACGAACTCTCCTTTTAACTCTGGAATTACAAACACATAGAGGAAATCTTGGTGTATTTACAAAACTATCAATAAAAATCTGACAAGGCTCTATCGAAGATGAAGACTGCAAAGATGCAGTGTAGGATGTATGTCTATAAAGAGAACTAGATAAGAACATGAACACCCTCCCAGAAGCTGATAAATGCACAAGACATGTGCAACATTTCAAGCTCCTCTTCCCCATGATTGCCCTGAATGATTAAGATAGAAACATCTCCTTAAAAATCATTTTACAGTGGCAGAGCAGCCATAGAATGTAGTGAACAGCAGGTAAAATATAGAATGATAGGCACCCAAGATAGCAGTGAAGTAATACATTCATCTAAAGCAAGATGTTATGAGGAAAAAATATAGATTATCAAAAGTAAATGCAGTCTGGATAGCAAAAGACAAATTGGAGAGAATTTGGAGAGTGGAAAAACCAAAGGCAACTTCACACACAATATTTTGGCTACAGGGGATGGGATGCAAAGTGCGTGTGCCCAGTTATGTATACACCATACTGCAAAGGTTTCCTCTGCTGCCAGTATGATATAGTTGTAGTGACTCCACCATCAGTGTCCTTGTGGCAGTGGTATATATGCTTCATATATGGGTATTAAGCATCAATTTACACACTAATCAGTTACATCCACTACTCTGATTCCCACCCCCCTCTTTTAAAATTCACCTTAGAAAATCTGACATTTTTCTTTGCCTTGGTGTATGCTCTGCCTCCATTTGGATATGTGGTCTTATATTCCTCTTGTGGACCTACTGTTTGTTTGTTTTTTCTCCCCTTAGCCTATCACAGAATGTCTGTGATGTCGTGAGATGTTAACAAATGTCTTGTCAGCATTGATTAGCAGTATTGGTTATATGACAATGGATGAGCACTGTAACTTCTTGGAATTTACTTACTTCATTTATACCCCACTTTCCTCCCCAATGGAGACCCAAAGCCGCCACTTACAGTATATTTTTCTGTTTTATGCTCACAATAACTGTCACAAATGCCCAACCCTCCAGTTAGACATCTGGGTTACAAAAACAGGCTGCACAGCACTTTACAAAGTCACTCAAGGGAATATAACACACCCTTAAGCATTCAGTAGGCCGCCACCATGTCTTTTAGTCAGTCTCCTACAGTCCTGAAATAAAAGACCAAACTTCAGACTGGAATATGAGACTTAAACACAAGGTCAGTTCTGCAGAGGGAACTACAGACTGAACTCATATGCAAAAAGTATTTGTAGTAGTGGTCCCGAGTCTAGGCAATTGGAATTAGCCTTTTAAGATTCAAAGAGCACAAACCACAACAAGCTAAAAAAGATTATTACTCTATTAAGGTGCAAACAAATTATAAAACCAGACAATTAAACAGTGAGGATACAAAATAAAAGACCTAAGCTTAACCAGGTTTGCTAAGAACTTACAAGGCAGTTGCCTTCAGGTTACAAATGGCATAGTAATCCAACCATGACAAAGTCAAACAAGCAAGCCCATCCAGGCAACCAGCATGAGATGCCAAAGTCCCAGGTTGCTCAGAACTAACAAACCACAAGATCCTTATAGTTCCAGGCAGCCACACACATCTCTCAGAATGAAAACCTTATTTTATAGAAAATGGTAGCTGTTGGTCAGTTCGGGTCTTCAACCAACCAGAAGCCAGAAAAGTTTTTCTGTTACTAGGGTTTCATGACATCCCATAATAGGTAGACTGAAGAAGAACCAAAACTTATCCTGTTAAGGGTCTGCTTGACTCCAACGCACAGGTGGTAATAATTCCATAACTTAGGAATGTGCTTGATTGGGGCTGGTTTCTTCCCAGGCACTAACAAGCTCAGTACCAACTGAAAACACTTCTATCAGGGTCACAGTGCTTCTGCGTTATCTTTGTCTCTAGGGAAAGTACTATGGCAGGCCTTACAGCCTGAACCAAGCTTTTCTACTTAAAGCCACAAGCATTTGAAAATGGCTTTTCCGTGACAATAACCCTGTGAGGTAGGTTATGCTGAGAGTGTATAAGGTCATCCAGTAAGTTTCCATAACAGAGTGGGGGTTCAAACCTAGGTCTTCCATCCTGTTCAGCACTCTAACCATTACACCACACTGAGACTTCCTCTACCAGTATAGGGCTTTCTAATGATTGCAGCAACTGCAGTGTTGTGAAACTGCCAGCCTGGCCCTCTTCGTCACAATTAGCAATCCAGGAGTGGACTTGCCATTTAATGTAGAGGGGAAGTTATCAATAGTCACTGCTCTGAAGGGCCATTGGCAGCTAGGAGTAAGCAGAGCCAGTGTCAGGGTTGGGCCCAGCCCTGACAGACAAGCCTAGGAGTTCTGGCAGTACTGCAGGGACCACTCAGCTCAGTCCTGGCCAGTGGCACCAACAATGGGTGGTGGCTCTCTCATTGCCTCCCCTGTAAGACATTAGGGGCTTACTCCCTGGCCATTTTATAATATCCTAGTCCTGCCCTTTGAATATTGGTTTCATCTGCCAGGCTGGCAACTTTCTTTTGCATCTACCCTGGACATATACCTAGAGAGCCATTTGAAGCATAAAGGAGCATTTCAGCACACGCACACACCCATTGACAGGGGTGCTACTGTATCGGAAATTCTTGTGCTTTCACTTCAGCAATACTTGATGCAGTCCTTTGGTTCCTCTGTTTTGATCTGGGGCCTTTTCAGGAAAGCACCATTTTCCAACACCGGAGTGAATCTACTAACTAAGGCTAGAGTTAGATGACCACCTCTACCTCTTCATATAGAGATAACAATACAGCAATTGGAAGGTGAGAATGATGAGTTATTGTCTAATGAAAACTTCAAACACCAAGGCTTTCACAATAATTATACTCATCCAAACTCAACTGTCAAGTCCAAATAAAGTGCTTTTTTTCCCCTATTGCAAAGTTTGCCTTGTGCTTTGGCTTTTTTGTGCCATCTTGATCTATGGAGAGATTTTTCTACATTTAGTCACCAAAATTTCACTGGACTCCTTTGAAACTATTTGCCCCCAGCCCTAGGAGCTGTATTGATAGCTCCGTCTCTCCCTCTCTTGAGAGCAGTCAGCATGCCGTGCTGCGTCTACTTATAAGTGCCCCAGAGATGACTGTAACCTCATATTGATCAGCTGATTGAAGATAAATGACAGAGCTGCTGGTATTGCAGATTACATCATTAACATGGTCAGTAAACCATGAATTGTTCAATAAGGCGTTTATCTTTTTTCATTTTATTCTGCTCTTTTATCATTTTTATGATAAGGAACAGTTACACACACTAATCAGGAGGATCCGTTTTAGGAACGAACCGACATGGGCAAGTGTGCCAGTGTCAGAACTAAGTGAAATCTAATGGCTTCAAGATACTCAGTAAATGTTTTTTAGCTGAAGAAAAATATGGACTTCACTGATCATTTTTCTTACTCTGTTTCTCTTTTAGTTTCCTTTTGCTTCGTATTTAATGGATGCTGTGCTGGAAAAACTAAATGAGCAGAAGAAACTGGCAGAAGAATACAGTTCTCTTGTGAAACAAATAATGTAACAGTGCTGCAGAACTGAATTTTGACCTTTTTTGTGTATGTAGTTTATGTTAAGAACCAATTCACAGTTCACAATAGCAAGTTATTTGGTGCATTTGTACCAAAGTAGGAAAAGTTTGGCATTCCATATCTAAACATACAGTAAATAAGCACCAAAGAGCTATGGAGTCGTGTAGCGAATGCCAGTTAAAACCTGGTATATTCACTTATTAGTATAATATGTGAACCACCCCTTATTAAGAAATAAATCCTACTGAACTCAGTAGGACTTAACTTGAAGTAATCAAGTTTTTGATTGGGCTGAAGAGCTGTTTCTTTCTGATAGGAATACTTTGCTAGACAGCTTCTATAAAAACCTCATGAACTGAGCCCCGTAGCCAGGATTTTTCTTATGGGAGGACAGTGGAGGATCCATAGTGCCAGGAAGAGGATGCAGCCAGGGGAGGAGGAGGCAGAGGCAGCCAGGGTGGCATGGTGCAGAAGAGCAGGGCTTAGCAGCCTAAGTTGGCTGGGCTCAGCAGCAGCACTACCACCAGTGGCCAAGGAAGAAGAGAAGTGACACTCCCCACCACAGCCAGCCACCAATTCTGGCCAGGCACCACCTTCGCCTCCTCTGCAGAGCCAAAGAACAATCTCCTTGCCGGCCACTGCTGCTGAGGGAGAGGGAGAGAGCTGCGCAGGCAGGGCAGCATGTGGCAATCAGAAAGAGGCATCATGATGCCTCTTCCTGCTCGCCGCTGTGCTTGCCTGCCTTGGCTCCCCTCAGCAGCAGCATGGTGGCTGGGCTGGCTGGTGCAGGTGCAGTGAGGCACTGGGATGGGCCATTAGAGAATGGCCCACCCTGGCACCTCATTGCACCTGTGCCAACTAGTCAAGCCTCCAAGCTGCTGCTGAGGAGAGCTGAGCAGGCAGGCACATCTCTTTGCAGGATCCAGGAGTTGAGTGGGAGGAGAAAGGAGGTCAGGCAAGGATAATCTGGGGATGGGGGTCATCCATGGGTGGCATTGCCCCTAATGCCCCACTGCTGGCTGTACCCTTGAATGTATTCCATATTAGCTGTGGAACAATTAGATATTATTTACATCCCCATTCCTGCTGCAAATTACTTAAGTACTTAGTTGCTAAGCACAGGGATTCTAGTAAACCAATGAAAATAGCCAATTGTTTGTCCAGTTCCAAGTTTTCAAAGATGCCATTGTAATGGGTTTAGCCTTAAGAGCAAGGAACACTTGATAGGCCCAGTCCATTGGAATCTTCTTCCACAGCTGTACAGTTAGTTCCTTTGACCTTTTAGGATGTTCTTTTGGCTTACAACTCCAATCATCATGAAGATAATAGATCATCTATAAATTCTGTGTTTATTTTGAAATGTATCTTTAAAAAGCATGATGTGAATTTAGATTTAGAAGACTAGTAATTCTAATTTTTGACTGTGAATGTGTGTATTAAGTGTACAGTGTATTTAAAAGTATTTAAGAAGAATAAATTATTTTGATGTTGTGTTTTTAGCTGGAAGCTGTTACTCCATGCACGTCGGATCACATAACCCCGAGAATCAACTGGAAGGGTCTTCCAAAGGGAAGAGAAAGTAGAGAAGTTCTGCTTAGGCAAGGACCGCATATCACCAAACACAATCCCTAGTACTATCTTGAACCACATAAGGCTTTTTGTAAGACTAGAATGAAAATTATTTTGTCTGAAAGAAACCCAGGAATTTTCCAAAGAGATACATGCTGAAACAAGAAGTAATTGAGCTTTAGCACTCTTACAGGGGAATCATGAGATAAATATAAAGATTCCACTAGTTTTATTGGAACCAGTTTTCTATGAATCACTCCTGTACACTCCTGGGGGTTGTGTTTAAATGACCCATACTGGGGAGCAGGGGAACTGATTGGGTACGCCTCTATTGTGGAACTGGCAAAAATACTCATCCTGCAAATGTGTGCTCCACAGTGTGAGCTTGCATGATCAGTCAACCCACATGTTTGAGTCTGGAAGTATTATCCCAGTTATACAAGAGCATTCCATGGAAATCGACTTCCCACACAATTAAGGTAATGTTTAGGGTAGTAATCTTAAAATTCTACAGCCCCCTATTAGATTATTTGAGATGCTATGAATTTAGGAAATGTTAACAATATTTTGTTTATAGATGAGAGTGTTTGAGGAATGAGTTGATTTAAGTGAACATTAGGAAGAACTTTCTGACTATAAATGCATTTCACTTTTGATAATTGTTGTATCCCATTCTTTGAATGTTTGCAGGAAAAAGCTGGACAGTTCTTGAAGATACTTTGATTTAGCCTGACTGATGGATAATGATCTATTGATAATTCATACAACTCTGAGATGAGCCATAGCACCACCACATTCGGCTGGTTAGGGATCTCCCATCAACCCTCCAAATGAGTGTGACTAGCATGACGAGTAACTCATGCTTCTAATGATATGCACTGCCCCTGCTTTCCCTCCTATTTAGAATGAGTCTTGTGTCCCCTGAAATACTACGTGTCGTATAAGCTTCTATAAGCTGGAGCCTGCTTCATCTCAAAAAAAAATTGTCACACTAAATCCATTACTCTTGAATTTGTTGTTATTTTGGCTGTAGAAGGAATTTGTCAAATTATTTGTCAAAATACTCAGATTTTATTCATCTTCCCTGTCATTTCTGCATATTTCCAGCATGTTCCAGTTCAGCTACCTGCTGGTTGCAATAATTTGGGGGCAGGTTTCCCTTCGTGGATACTATGGGCATCATCTCTCATTATTTTTGCACCTAAATGATGGCTTCACTCAGAACACAGACCAATCCTTTCGGCTGATTTACTAGCATTCCCCACTCCTCTTTGCTTATAAATTTCTCCAGATTGATCCTGTTTTTCAATTGATTCTAGATTTCTCTACAAGTATGGGAACATATTGGTTTTGGATTATGATAAATTCTGAGCCAAAAAAGTTTTGCTTCCCACCAGTCATATTTCAAAGAAGAGTGAAAAAGGTAGATCTTGCTGTATTCAGTGACAGGATGAAGAAGCAGTATTCCAGGGAGAAGAGCTGTCATCCCCAATCTTTTCTTCAAATAAATCTGTTAAGACTTGGGATCTTACGAGAGAAGCTATAAAGATAGTAAAAACATCTACCACCTTATATTTCAGGTGGAAGATTACATATTTTAATTCTTTCCCACGTGGAAAATTAGTGTACCAAGCTGTGGGATCTCCCCGGTGTGCCAAGTACCTGTGATTTTGCTCTATATTTAAATTAGTCCTTAGAAGGACACATTAATAGATCTGAAAGTCTAGAAGGTTTCTGAAGATGGTCTATTTTTACTCTTTGCATAGAGATGGCACTGGAATCCAGAAGCTTAAACACCCACGAGTTCAGCTGATTTTCTGTCACAAACAGGGAGATGATTTTTAAACAGACTGCTTGCAACCAGTCTGAGACTATTCAGTTGGTTACTTTCTGCATATTCAGTTTACCTTTTCAATGCTGCAGTACAGTACAACCAGCAGCATTTCATGCATGTGTGTTCTCACACAGCTTAGGTCCTAGTTCTCCTCATACACACACACACACATACAGACCTGTCCTTATTGCTTGCCACCAGTGGCCAATCACATAAATACACAGTGAGAACATCAGTCAACCACTGATTAAAAGCATTGTGTCGTTGTTAAGTCTTACCATTTGGTATATGTTTAAATCTGCATTACTGAGCTCATTTCACATGTACATTTTTGCACAGCCTTATGCAAGTCATAAGAACATAAGAGAAGCCAATGTTGGATCAGGCCAATGGCCATCTAGTCCAACATTCTACAACACAGTGACCAAAATACCAGGTGCCATCAAGAAGTCCAGCAGTGGGGCCAGGACACTAGAAGCCCTCCACTGATCCCCCCCAAACACCAAGAATACAGAGCATCATTTGCCCCAGACTGAGGCCGTGGTCACACAGCAAGGAAATTGCAATGTAATTGCGATTTGTTCCCGGTAGCATTGCACAAGGAGGCTCTGGGCACTGTCTAGATGCAGCCCCTCTCTTTCCACCGCCCGCCGTCTGCCAGTCCCTCTGGCACTTCCTTCCCCCTGCCTGCCTTAAGCAATTTTCCCTGCTGCCTCCTCCGGGTCCTCCTTCCCTCCCCTCCTAAAGCCGCAGCTTCGGGTCCATCGCCTGCAAGCCCACCCAGCACTTTCCCCGACCACCTCCCCTCCCCAACAACTTTACCTCCTGCTGCCCACCGCAGCTTCACTCCTGGGGCGGGCAGGAGCTTTCTCCGCACTTGAGCACATGAATGTTTATAATGAATTTTTTAAGCACAGGATTGCTCAGGCACTTTGGTGGAAGCTGTTAAAAAAACAAAAACTCACAGCACAAAGAATGGTCAGACGGCCCCAATCGCAATCGTGAGAGGTGGCGGTTCAGATGGGCGAAATTGCGGATTTAAAGTGGAAGTACTCAGAAAATACTTGCTTTTCCCGAGGGCAGGAAAAACCAGGAGCATTGCAGGAGTGAGCCTGCTTCGGCACGGGAGGTGGATTGGCACATGTGAACAGAACATTTCAATGCAAAAGGGAACAGCAGCGAACCCCGATCAAAAGGTCCATGTGACCACACCCTGAGAGTTCCTATCTATACTTTGTGGCTAATAGCCAATGATGGACGTCTGCTCCATTTGTTTATCCAGTTCCCTCTTGAAGCTGTCCATGCTTGTAGCCACCACCTCCTGTGGCAGTGAATTCCATGTGTTAATCACTCTTTGGGTGAAGAAGTACTTTCTTTTATCTGTTCTAACCTGATTGCTCAGCAATTTCATTGAGTGCCCACGAGTTCTTGTATTGTGAGAAAGGGAGAAAAGTACTTCTTTCTCAACCTGCTCTATCCCATGCATAATCTTATAAACCTCAATCATGTCACCCCTCAGCCGTCGTTTCTACAAGCTAAAGAGCCCCAAGCATTTTAACCTTTCTTCATAGGGAAAGAGTTCCAGCCCCTTTATCATTCTCGTTGCCCTTTTCTGCACTTTTTCCAATTCTATAATATCCATTTTGAAGTGTGGTGACCAGAACTGTACACAGTACTCCAAATGAGGTGGCACCATTGATTTATATAGGGGCGTTATGATACTGGCTGATCTGTTTTCAATTCCCTTCCTAATAATCCCCAGCATAGCATTGGCCTTTTTTATTGCAGTCACACACTGTCGTACCACCTCACCTCCTACACCTGACTTTGGAGGTGAGTCTATTTCATCTACTATGTAGAAGCAAAAGGGGCTTGGCAAGGCAGGAGGAAATGAAGTGCCACCACCACAGGCTGGTACAGCACAGCCGCAAAGCTGTTGGGCAACTGTTCAAAGCAGACAGGTGAACAGATCTAATGGCTGGCTCACAAGCAATCACTGCTACTGAACACAGTATTCTCTGCAAAGTACCCAGCATTTCTAATTGTAACGGTCCTGCACGTAAGATCTATATACCAACTAGAGGGAGTGGCTATCTGTTGATTGTATGTTTTACTAACAGCCTATTTTGCTGCACTTAAACTGTGGATAAGTTTTTCCATTTCATCTTAAAAGAAAATGTCACTGTAAAGTGACATCAAATCCTTAGCTGTACATACCCTTGGATAGGTTGCAGAGCCACATCTGGTGGTCTGTGTGCCCCTACACAACTGTCACTAATTTTTGCTTATGGGAAAGACATTCACGCATACAGAGCAAAGGTGCAAAGCCTCCTGCTGCTCTTTGTACACATACAGAAAAGGCCAGCAGAACAGTAAGTTGAAGTCAACTCAGTGGTAGCACAGGCAGCTGCAGAGACTTTCCCATCCTGCAAAAACTCTCCCTTGCCTTCTCTTGCCCCTGCGCAGTGCAGTCTGGCCCAGCCATCCCATATCTCTACCAGTTGGTGCTCCGGTGCTCCTCACACACTTGCAACAGAGAACTCACCGTGACATCATAACTCATCACAATCCCCAGTGACATCATAAATCCATGCCACAGTCTGGGCAGTTGAAGGTGGGTCCTGTGTCTATGCCCATTTGACAGATAGCTCCTGACTATTTCTTGAAAATCCCCATGGGTGAAGCCTTGTCTTAATGAATGTGTTTTGTCTCTGGGTATATACTAAAGAGGCATTATGTATACTGTACAGTCAAACTGCTTTTACCCAAACCCTGGTTATTGACAGCACCAATTATCCAAGAGTACTTACACATCCTTATTTTCCTCTGGAGTCTTGTGTGCTACATTATCATCATACAAATTTCATTTTGGTGAAATAATAAACAAGATATCAGCCAAAGAAAGAAGTAATAAACATCAGTTTATAAACAAAGCAAATTAATACCTTTCTTTCATTTTACATTCCCACGTCACCAATTGATTTAGCAGCAGTGGATGTTCTAAATTGCAGGCTGCCACTGAATTGTATCTGGTTATTAATTCTGAGACTTTACAGAATGAGACGAGTGATGAAAGATAGGTTTTTACTAAGTACTATCAACCTCATTACATTTTAAATGTAATTCTTTACACAGTCATTTTTATTTCCAGTTGGCTGGTTGCCATTTTTTTTTCCTGTAGCAGCTCATATATTTTATCATTAATTGCTGGACTTGTTCTGGATTAACTTATTAATATACTTCCATTCTGTGTATATAGGTAGGCTATTTTTAATAGGATACGTCTCTGGTTCTGTCCATCAACCAGGTCTCTACAAATCCATTCACTGGAACAGGTATATCTGAACATCTGGTGATGACTTCTGCTCTAACCAGGTCACCCTCAGCGCACCAATCCCCTTTTCCCAGTTCCCCATGTAACAGAGATAATTTGGAGACCTCTCATGTTACGCTATGATTCAGAGCAAGGAGATTGATCACCCCGGTTAAAAGCTCACTACCTCTTGTGATCTCCCTCTTCCCTCCCCACATCACAATCATCTTTCAACCAGATAGAAATAGTGTGATAGATTTCTGTTTCTTCCTACTTCAGGCCAGTGCAGTGTGAGGGAGACACATACATCCCTTGCCCAAATCCTCTGTTGTATGCCGATAGCATGAGGGAGGAAATAGTTGGTGTTCATCGCCAATAACTGAGCCAGGCCAGCATTTGTAGATGCCTGTATCCAATGAGATCTATTGGATCCCTCTGTAGATTCCTTTGTTCATGGGGATCTGTGGATCTTCAGGAATAGCATGGAGGACACAATGAAGATCTATAACAAAATCAGCATGCATACACCGATTCTGAAGACTGAAATGCCCTTGTGTCTTAAAAACAAGGGATACCAGCCACTCATACTGGCCAGATCACAACTGCTGAAGGCTAGAATCCCTTGAATGACTTCTTCGCTATCTGAACTCCTTTCTTATTCCATAAGAAAGAACATAAACAGATACACAAATTCAAATGTATATACTAGTCAAAAATGACAAATTCAAAATTATATACTTAAGCAATAAATGCCCAACATTTGTGTACTTATCTTTTAGAACAATCCTGTTTACTCAGAAGCAAGTCCCATGGAGTTCAGTCAGCCTTAGTTTCAAATAAGTGTGCATGGGATTGCAGCTTTAGTTTTAGTTGAATACTATTTAGTTGAATACCATTTTTATTCCACAAATATATTATCCACTTGATAAAGTTTGTGTAAACATTTAGGGGTCATGGGTAGTAGACGTGTACTCCCAGTTAGGTTGACTACTATAGGAACCAGTCTGCTTAGAAGAGCAGGGTCAGGACAGAAGATTGGATTTGGTTCCCTTTATCCTTGAACAAATGATGGCTGTTATCACCAACCATCAGGGACTTATCTTCTGATGAAGGATCTTCCACGTGGGTGCATGAGGCCACAGCCTTTATCTCCACGTAGAGCTCCTCGTGCATCTATTAATAGGCAAGCAGAGGTATACTTATATGCACCTTCTGCCCTAGCATGTTGGGGTGCCAAGTCTGCGACACAAGGAATCACAGAATCCCATACAGGCCACCTAGTCCAACCCCCTTCTCAATGCAGGATCAGCTTAGAGCATCCCTGACAAGTGTTTGTCCAGCCACTGCTTAAAGACTGCCAGTGAGGGGGAGTTCACCACCTTCCTAGGCAGCTGATTCCACTGTTGAACAACTCTTACTGTAAAAAAGTTTTCCCTAAGATCCAACCCTTAATTTAAGCCCATTATTGTGAGTCCTATCCTCTGCTGCCAACAGGAACAGCTCCCTGCCCTCCTCTAAGTGACAGCCCTTCAAATACTTAAAGAAAGCAATCCTGTCCCCCCTCAACCTCTTCTTCTCCAGACAACATTCCCAAGTCCCTCAGCCTTTCCTCATAAGGGTCTCCGGGCCCCTGAACATTCTTGTCGCTCGTCTCTGCACCCGCTCCATTCTGTTCACAACCTTTTTGAAGTAAGGCTTCCAGAATCGCACATCGTATTCCAGGTGCGGCCTGACCAATGCAGTGTACAGTGGTACTTTCACATCTTGCAATTTTGTTGTTATGCCTCTGTTGATACACCCCAAGATTGCATTAGCCTTTTCTGTTGCTGCATCACACTGGTTGCTCGTATTTAACTTTCGGTCCACCCATACCCCAAGATCTTGTTCACACACACTGCTACTCAGAAGTGTATTCCCCATCTGGTATGTGTGTTCCTCATTTTTGTTAATCAGATGTAGAACTTGGCACTTATCCTTGTTAAATTGCATCTTGCTGACATCCGCCCACTTTTCCAGTGTGTTCAGATCTTGTTGAATTCTATATCTTCTGGTGTGTTTGCTGCTCCTCCCAATTTGATGTCATCTGCAAATTTAATTAGCCCCTCCACACCCTCATCCAGAACATTTATAAAAATACTGAAAAGTATCAGGCCCAGAACCAAGCCCTGTGGCACCCCACTGGACACCTCCCTCCAACTACAAACTAGAGACCATCTAGTTTCTTTTCTGCAATGATGAAGTCACCCAATATAGTTTCTAGAACTCTGGCATACTTATTTTGTACTTTTACAGGTTTAAATGCAAATTGTGTATCTACATACCCCAGCAGGAGCACAGAAATCAGAGAGCCAGTCTGATCCTTCTCCTGTACGGACAAAGGGAAGGGAATTTTCTACCGGAAAGCTTTATTCTTCCATTAGGTGTTCCTTATGCTCCACCTAGTGGCAAGAAAGGTAGTAATGTTAGATATACGTTATCACTTATGGGTTGGGGGGCATTTTCAATGAAATAATATTATTTTAAACATTTATTCTGAGTGTTCCCTTTTCTAATATATCCTTCCAATATTTCTTTTCTAACATCCCGCTGAGACTATAACTGCTTCATCTTGCTTGTGTGAGACCCAGACCTAATCCCCACCATTGTTGTTCAACAGTTGCTCCATTAGTAGCACTGCTGGAGAAAGAAAGGACAGTGGCAGAAATGTTCAACAGTTTCATGCACAGAACTAAGCTGACCAGATCCAGAAGCACCCTGTGCTTGCCAAGCTGTATACACATCTGGTGCTGGAAGAGAGGCAGAGGAACAGGGTAAGCTGAGAGAAGAGTCTCTGGGAATTTCAGTGACAAATCTGGGTTTGCCTCTGCAGAATGTGCAAAATGGCCTTGAAAAGCAGTCTGTTGCTCCATAATACTATATATTTATAAAAGTTAATTTGAAGAAAAGGGGGGGAAATGAACATATACTGATTCAGTGTTAACTGATGTGAAAACCTTGTGTTTTATGTTGGGAAGGGGAAAATATTTACTTCATTTATATGCTATGTTGTTCCCCAAAGCATCTTACATCATTCTCCTCAACCCTATGAGGTGTATTAATCTGAGAGTGTGACTGGCCCAAGACCATTCAGTTAGCTTTCAAGGCAGAATGGGGGTTTCAACCTGAGTGTCCATATCCCAGTCTGGCACTCTAACCACTATACCATAATATTGGCATGGAATTACCGGAAGAAAAAGTAAGTTCAAAAGTGGGAACTACTTTTAAAAAGTTGAAGAACTACTGACTAAGGAGCAAAGCGGGTGTTTGTAATGGAAGAGGGGAATCTGCAGAAATCACCATACACACACAAAACATAAGAGTCCCTCTGTTATCGGAAATGGACTATAGGATACAAGCCACTATATCTTGATTATACAACCCATCCAAATGGTATACAAGCCTATCTTTAAATGCTTTACAACAGCAATTGTAAGGCTTTTCAGGGGATGTTTTCCAGTGTGTCACTTTAAATGTGTTACATACCCCACAGACTATTCTTCTGAATTACATAGGAACAATTCCAAGTAAAAACAGATAATTTCTATTACACACATTCTCTGCAGCATGTATTCTTTTTGCCCATCATTAGAAAAAGAAATCTTCTCTGAATACACAAGAATGGTTGGACAAATGTAAAGATTATTTTTGCATGGCCAGATTTTCTGGAAAACTTTACTGGGATAGACGATCAGAATCAAGCTATGGCACGTATGGTTAGGACTTAATGTTGTATGTTATATTTTTAAAAATGTGTTACCTGAAAAGAAACTCTTTTACGTGTGTGTGTGCACGTGCTAACTTTTGGCATAAATATACAGGTCATGTCACAGCAACTCTATTTTGCTGTGCTCTGGAAGCAAAACGGAATGTGGTCCTGACTTGGCCTGTTTACATGTCTTAATTTGTTGTTGCCCCCGGGTTTTTCCTGTTAATTTACAGTGGTATTTCTTTGTAGAAGAAAGACAATTTTAAACTATTTCTCATTATTGCCACTAGATGGCAGATATTTTTAAAAATTTTACTATGTTGTGTTGGATGGGAGCACTTCTCATTGGACTATGTACGTATTTTATTCATGGAATGGATCTTAATACAGATTCACAATTCTGCTGCTAAAACAGATGGAAAGGAGGGCAGGATACTCTAGTGCTTCTTTTTGCAAGCACCATATGCAAGCATGTATTGAATATCTCTTCTAAAGCAACTTAGGTCTTCCTGTCCACACTAAGCCAGAATGTGGGAAGAGTTCTTTCCTAGTCTTCTCAAACAGGCTGAAATGCAGGAAAGCATAAACTGATAGTCCTTCCCCTTCATGTAAGTAGCCAGGTGAATGACATAATTGAGAGTGGCTAATAAGAGCTGGTTTATAAATGAAGTACCCAGGAAGGGGGCAAGGTGACATAAACTGATGGTACTCCCCCTCCATCTAAGTAGCCAGGTGGATACATAATAGGTTTTGGAACACTGATGATGTACTTCTCAGGACCATATCAGGTTCAGGACTAAGAGAGGAATAGGAAGATTAGCTAACAATGTGCGTCTTTTCCTCCACACTAAGACCATGTGTTGTTCAGAAATATTAAGTCTGTAAATTGCTAAGTGTCCCTAGATGTGCTGATAGCTCTGTTGGAAGTATTTCTAGGTTACAGAAGCTATGGCCTTCAGAATGAAACAGTTTTGCTTCAAGTTGTTCTACCTCCTCTGTCCTGAATGCTGTTTTTGGATTCTGAATGTGGCACATACATCTGTCTGGTTCTCCAGTAGGTTATAACTGGAAGGCTCTCGCAGCCAGTAGCATAACTTAGACTATAAGAGATACGTTTGCCAAACAAGATTTTCCAGCAGTGGTGCTTACACAGCTAACCATTTCTCTCAGATATCAGCGAGTAATACAGTGACTGGATTCATAGTTATGTGATCCAGGCTTGCTGATAAGTGGCTTTGTTGTAGCTCTTACAAGTAATTTGTATAGATTAGAAGGCTGGCATAAGGCAGGCATGACGTAGTGCGTAGAGTTGGATTCAAGTCCCCGACTCATCCATGGAGGCCTGCCAGATGACCTTCAGCCCATCACAGTCTCTCAACCTATCTAGCCTCCCAACACATGGCTCTTGTGAAGATTATGGAGAGGAGGGGGAAACAACGTGAAAAGTTGCTTTGGGTCCCCAATTAGAGAAAAGCAGGATATAAATAAAAAAGGATGATGATTATTATTATTAGGCAGCCAAAGGAGGTTTGTGGATGGCTTTTGCAAGGTTAAGGTAGCTACCTTAATTGGTACATTATGGGGAAGGAAATTGTAAGCCGCTCTGAGACTCCGAGTGAAGGGCAGGGTATAAATCCAATCTCCTCCTCTTCTTCTTCTACATAATAGAGATGCTGGGTGAAAATCAGCCATGGAAGAGATACAGTATTCTTCATTGTTGTCATGCTCACATTTCTGGAGAACAGGTTTTCTGGAAAAGATAGATGGCCATTTGATGTGTGTTTAAAGTTGACTTTTACGTATACAGATGGGATGGTAGAAAGTCAGTATGAAGATGAGTAATGTGTATTAATGAACCAGTTCCCTTTAATGACACATGGATGATGGTATGTCTGAACACACAGACCTGGGCTACAAAAGAATGTAGTAGTAGGCTCCTGAGGTGACAGAACTTGTTGTTCTATAAAGGGGATCATATGTTTGAATGCTCTCCTACACAAAAAACATCCTGCTTATGGAAAATTAGCACAACAGAGAACAGCCTGCTCTAGAACTTTTCTCCTTTTGTGCCAGTTTTTCACTTACAGCAAGTTTTACATAAAACTGGAATCTCTCACCTACACCCTAAAGTGATCTATCCTACCGTTTGGGGATTCTACCACCTCATTCTGCCACACATATAGACCAGACCTCTCTGCACAAGGAGAACAGATGTCCTCTTGTATCAGTTGTCATATGTTCATAGGCTCTTTAAATTCAACTGCGATTATGGACCATAAAAAATGTCATATGATAAATGCAACACTCCCTTTTCTTCTTACTGTCTCAGCAGCTGATTTTTGTAACACATTGGGGGAGGGAGACAGAAACCCTTTCTATAAAACACTGGATTAATCATGTCTGAAATGCAGCCTTTTTAATTAATAAACATACTATCAAAGAGATGCAAAGCAATAATTTACAATGTATAGACAAGTTTTTGCTAAGGAATTTTTATTATGTACTGGAATGAAACAAGTTATAGATAAAATATATCAATTTGCTTTTTATGAATTGTTTTAAGCACTCTGCTTTTCTTTGAATTGTTGTAAACCCCATACTTCTCTTTTCTCCTTCTTCTTTGTATTATAATGTAGTGTAATGTGTGTAGTTGTACTAGTACAAACCACTTCCTTTTCTATTCTCTGGTTAATATAAATTAATTGTGACTTGCTTACTTGGAATAAGTGCCAACTAATTGATGCAACTTTTTCTCAAGTTAGTGTGTGTAGTGGGATTTCCTTCTCAGTAAATACGCACAGGATCATGCCATAGGTACTACTGAAAACAATGGGGATTTAGGTGATGCTAACTTGTTCCATTGGTTTTAGATGGGATTTATTCATTTACCTGGATTGGGCCTCTTGTTTCAAAATTATCTTGTAACAGCGAGTTACAAATCTTATTCAGAGCAAGACTTAACTAAATTTAAAAGGATGATTACATAAATTATCTTGATTAAATGAAAATGATTGAAGAATCATCTCTCAGAAAAATGATTTTTCCCCAGTCTAGCACACGATGGTGCTAAAGTACAGAAAATGAAGCCTGCAAATGGTTAGCAAAATCTGAACTTCCGTTCCCACAGGAGAAAGTCATTCTCCCATCTCCTAGTGGTCGTAATCACAACCTGTGTATTTTAAGGTGCCAACAAAAAGGGATTAACTATTTGGGAGGTTTCTATTCATTATTAATTTTTGAATTAGCACAAGTTACACTGAAAAGCTTACTTCTCCAGGGTTCTACTTGCCCCTGTCTTTATTTTTGGTCCTGAGGCTTTTGGTGTAAATATCAATGCAGAGAGTCCAAGGAGCAAATCCAGGTACAGAGGTAGCCTTTTATTTTCTCTGATCTGAAATAGTGACTAACATGTCCTCTAAGCATTGGGGTTTTTTGCGCTAGATAAGTTTGTTTACTTCTCATGCTTTGCCCAGGTTTCTGGGTCTGTGTGGCATCTTAGAGGATACCAGACTCTCATTGGTTGGATACAGGAATCTTATTGGAGAGCTGGCTTTGGTTCCCAGATGATTTAGCTGTTTGCTGTCGTATCTAGGCAGACTCAGTAACGCAGTCTGAAATGTTCTGTCAGCTTTGGTTTAGTCCTGCATATGAGGCAGATTAGACCATCTGCTCCTCTATTTTGATGGGGAGCCAAATTCACTGGCCAGCAAATTGTCCCATAGGTAAATAACACCACAGTCGAGCAACATGGCCAGACTTTTCAGCCAAGGCAGGCCATATTCAGTGACACAAAGAAATGTTAATGCAACAAATCTGATATTAAAGGAAGTATTCGAGAAACAGATTTAAGACAGAACAAATGGGAGGCCACAAGGGGGAACCTCATTTTCCTGTTCCCTTTCTTCCTTTTGCTTCTCCTCTTTGTCTCCATCTGGCCAGGCCTCTGCAGCCTCTCCCATTTCCTTCTTACCATCCTCACTTGCTCTCTACCTGTTTCTGTTCTGCTTCCCCATCTTCAGGTCCTCCCTGCTTTTGGGGGCTGTTCTCCCTTCCAGCTCTTCTTCCCTCCTATCTTTTACTATTTTCAATCCCTCTTTCTCCCTCCTTCCTCCATACTTAAACTAACTGGGCAGTGTTAACTGGGGACTGCTGAGCAACCCTAACAGAGAACCATGGACAAGCCTTTAGTTAAACTTTTTTGCTTATCAAATGAATAAAGTGCTTCACTTCAGTCCATGCTCAGACTGCAAGCTCTTTTCAACAACCAAATTCCTCCTGAGACGGTGTAAAAACACGTGTGTGTGAAGTGCCTATTAATACATGCAGAATGCCTTTCAGTGCAGACTGATGTACGCAGCATGCCTTTCTTTCACCACAGCCTGACCATAGCCTTCCTTCCACATGTGAGATAAAGGAGGAGCTTGGAGATCAGATGGTAATACTTCCTAGAAAGCTTGAGAACTGGCCCCTTCCTAAATGGAAAATGTAAATGTTCTCCACAATGCCATATTCTCACAGAAATGGCACTGCCAAAGATTTGTAAAATGGAACATTCATTCATTCATTCATTCATTCATTCATTCATTCATTCATTCATTCATTCAAATGTCATAGGACAGCACAGTTCCCCCACATTCCCCCTCCATCCAGATGTTCAACGTCACTGATAACTACCTACTATTGACAGATGCCCTCCATCAGAAATGATCATCTGCATCCTCCAGGCTGGCTGGGAAAAAAGGTTTCTCTTACATCAGCTTGGGAGTTGTCCTCCCACTACTTGAATGAAAGATTGCGATGAGAGTTGCTGGCTATTCCAAAAAAGTATGGAACAATCCTAAGTAGAGCTAGTTTTTCCACTACCCATCAACTTCTTTGATCTCCTGCCTTAATACTCCATGCCCCTAGTAATCATCATGTCACATTTGAAGAATTCCGCAGAGGCGTGAGTATATCATAGCGTGTGTGCATATCTGTACCCATACAGCGGGTTCTTGTAATAGTTTCAGAGAAATTGCAGCATACCAAGGCAGAGCTTTGAGTTTATAGCAGGCAGAAGAAAAACTGAAATAATTAAGAACCAAATTAGTTTTATAATAAGATATCAGTCTTTGAGTGGAAATTGAATTGTACGTGCTTGGAATAAATAGACAAGGAGCGAGTGAATTTCTAAGTGAATGGTGATTAGATGCTGCATCTAGCCTCTAATGTGCTGTGTTGCCCACATGCCCCAGGTTCTTTAGTAACCAGTCACCAAATAACTACAAATATCCCTTCTATGCAAGGGCATCCAGATCAGAATATATCTGGCATAATGGTTAAGATACTGGGGAAGCTCAAGCTCAAATCCTGGCTCAACCATAAAACTTCGTGAACTACCTGAATCTCTCCAAGCCTAACTTCTCTCGCAGGATGGTTGTTAAGATAAACTGGAGGGTAGAAGCACTAGGTACACCTCCTGAGCTCCTTGGACAAGGGATGGGATAAAAATGTAACAGATTACAGCTATATTTTAATCCCATTAGCTCTCATTTTAGAATAAGATTAAAGAAGGAGAATTGGGGGGGGAGAGAAATAAAATAACAGGAAACTATACAAAGCAGAATGGTAGCGCAAACAAAATTTCTGAGATATGATTAAGATTATTTACAGCAGTCATTTTAAACTTTCTTTTGGTTGAATAAGATCTCTTAACACATGATCGCCTGTGTTCCCCAACCTCTTTTCCTTGCTCCTTCTCTAAGTAAAAAAATAAAACTAGTAAATAGTAGTGATTTAAGTTGTGAAGCTGGTGATAGTAAAATGTTGTGGAATCTCTGGAGGGTCCAAGGAACAGTGGTTGAAAAACCCTGCTTGGTGGCTAAACATTCCTTCACCTTTAATGAGCCCTTGCCAGCGCTGTACTCTCATGCAATATTTAGTCAAATGCTGTAATTGTCAGAAATGCATTTCAATGTGTTTTTGCTGTTTGGCTCCAAGACTGAAAAGGGACAGATTGCGGTAAGCTAAACGTTGCAGCTCTTGTCAAGTACAAACTGTGCTACCTCTACAATGCCTGGTCTAGGGGGAACGGATAGCTTGAAAGGATTAACATCTGCTCCATTTAGTAGCTAAGAGATCTGTAGCTAATAGACAGTCAAATGAATACAAAACATCAAGCCTGATCTGTCTGCCAGTTAAACAGAGAATAAATCAAGAGAAATTACACTGAGCAAGGTGAGCTACGAGCTCATTTCGTTCACACAGTACTGTTCACTGCTTTATGAACTCACTGGAGTAATTTACTTGGGGGAGCTGTCAGACACGTGAGCTTGCCCTTTGGCACCTTTTGGGTGGATGGGCTTGCTAAAATAGCTTGCATTTATGTTATTTATGCAAGGGGAGAACCTTCATGGCACATACATGAGATCACATCCTTACATACAGCATTCATTACAATCACAGATGTGAACTAGAATTTCCACTTCAACCTGCAAGCATGCAATCCAGGTCGGTAATACCAGAATGTGAATTTTTTCAAAGCCCACTGTGGTCACATAAGTGAGACGGTGATAACCAAAGAAAACATTTTATGACTGCATCTGCCACACTGTATGCCAAGAAGGAAATCTGGATTTGCTAATGGATCACAAGCACTGGTCCTGAATTGCCTGTAATATCAGCACAATGTTTAACCTTTCATGGCATGGGAATAAGTGTAATTACATGCTCATGTCTGCAGAGGAAATTGGTGGTAGCGCCAAGAGCTGGTAAAAATAAAATCTGGTGATCCTAGTGGTCACATGTTATTTCAGACTAGGAATAAGGCCCGTTGTGGAAATAAATACAACGAGCTCTAGAAAGAAGCCCCAGCCTTGGCAACCTCAGCAGGGTATAATGACACAGAGTCTCTCATTTTCTCCAATGGAACTGATCTCTGCCATCTGAAGAGCAGATGTAATTTTGAATTATCTCCAGCCCTCACCTGGAGATTGGCAACAATGGATCTTCATTGTGGTCTCTGTGCAGTCCCACATATGGGTTGGGCGCCTACACATGACCTTGATCGGAGAAAGTTCCAGAGCTTGCCTCAGGAGTCTTTTTTGGTGGGCTCTCTTCCCACCCTGGGGAGCAGACGCACACTGTCCATGCCTGGAACAGGGAGTTCTTCAACCACCTTCATGTTCACACCTCACTACCGTCACTCTTCAAATTGCCTCAGCTGAGCATTTCTTTTCTGTTTTCTTCATCTACTTCTTCAGTATTTCTTCTACTTTCCTCTGAAGAAAAAAAAAGCTTTACTATTTTTCTTCACTTTCGTTTCTACCCTTCCCGCTCCCCCCAAGTTGGGTTGGGAAGGGGTTTGCATGGGCCACACCTGCTTTTTTAAGGTGTGCCGCTGTTGCCCAGCAAAACTTCCAGCTAACAACGGCCACGATCTTTGCCTTCTTTGTCTGGGAGAGTCTCACCAGGTGGATTCCTGTACCCACTGTGCTAACTTTACCCATCAGGCCCGTAGAAATAGGGCGGCCTGACTCCATACAGTTTCTCCTTGAGACTGCGTTACGCCCTATGATGTCTTCGGCTGCGTCTCACTCTTCCGCGCCCAAACAGCCTGCTGAGTGCTCTGAGACTGCGAAACCCGACAAGCATAAGACCAAAAAGCACAAAGACAAACTGCTATCCAAGCCGAAATCGAAGCCATTGACGTCGGCTTTGAAGCTCAATCCCGTCATGATCTCTGGTCTCTCGACATCGACTTTGGTGGTCTTTGCCGCACCATCTTCTCAGAGGGCTACCCTAAAGCCTCCGACTCCGTTGCCTACTTTGTCATCCCCATCTGGGAGTATCCCACCAGGTCAGCATTTGAAGTCACCTCATAAGAGATGTTCCTCCCATCATGACTCTTGGAACCAATCCTGAGACTCCCATATGCCCATCCACTCTTTGAATGACAGGGAGTGTTTTATGAGGAGTCAATCCAGGTCCAGGTCCCATGATGGGTGGAGAAACCATGATTATCATCAATCGCTCTCAGGCTCGAGATCAGTTTTGACTACAGGTCCTGGTCTCCAGACATCAGAGACCGTAGAGCATATTACCCTCACTCTTACTCCAGGTCTTCTACCCCTCACCATTATGATCGGTTCCGGGATGAAGATCGAAGGGGACACCGAACATCTTCCTTGTACTCGAGATGTTCCCACTCTGTAGCCTCCATCCATTCCCTGGGGCTTGAACAGCCTCCAGAGGCATTGCTCCCGGCAGATGCCCCAAAGCATTCTCTGTTAGAACCTAGGCACTACCCTCCTGCTGATGATGAGGTGCCTGTGGACAACTCTCAACTACTTCAATCATCCTCTCCAGACTCAATATCTGACCAGTCTGTGTCCGATGATCTTGACCCCGACATCCTGCATATCGATGATGACGCTCACCGATTGGGTTCTATCTCCCCGAGTGAGGGCCCAAAGGCCTATTTGGAGCTTGTTACGAGGATGGCTACAGCTCTCCAAGTCCAAGGTTCCACTGAAACTCCTGCGGTGACCGATGTGGTTCATAAGCTCATGCAAGCTGACTTGACGCCTTCGATGATTCTGCCACTGCTGTCAGTCCACCTTTCCGTCCTCAGAGAGTCTTGGGACCATCCTGCCTCCATCACTCCCAAATCAAGACGTTATGAGGGTCTTTATAAAGTTCAGGAATCTTCCAGAAAATTCCTCTTTACTCAACCTCCACTGAATTCGATGATTGTACATTCATCTTCGAAGTCAAAACAGCCTGTAAAACACTCCGCTCCACCTGATCAGGAGGAACGCAAGACAGACGTTATCACTAAGAAAACTTATGCCGTCACTTCCATGAATGTTAGAATTGATACCTACCTTTCCTACCTCTCTGCTTATGCCTTCAATGTGGCCTCCACAGCTTGTCCAGTTCTGGAATTTGTTCCAGAGGAACACCATCTTACTTTGTCTGCTGCCTTATCTGAAATTTCTACAATTTCCAAGCAACAGATTAACTCCATCCATCTTGCCATCACATGTTCCTCTAGGGTCCTGGCTGCTTCCATCGTGCTTCACCATCGTGCTTGGCTTCGGAGTACCTTCCTCCAAATGGATGTTAAGTTCAAGATCGAGGATCTCCCCTTCAATGGTGATAGACTCTTTCACTCGACAATGGATAAGACTTTAAAAGCTGTCAATGACAGTTGGAAACAAGCACAAAACCTCAGAGTTTCTACTTCTACCCCAAAGCTTCACTATCACTCATGGAGGCCTTATTACAATAAGCATCAGCCTTCCCCTGCTCCCACCTCGCAGTGGCATAAGAAAACATATGAGTAGCGTCCATCTCAGCAACCATGACAGCAACTTCCCAGAAGCCCCAGCAGCCCAAGCATTCCGTTTGACCACCTTGATCACCTGCCACTGCCTGTCTCATTCACCCCTCCCGTTGGGACCCAGCTCTTCCCCTTCCTTCCAGCTTGGGAAGAAATTACCACTGACTCCTGGGTCCTTACCACTGTATGGGTTGGGTATGCCATAGAGTTCATTTCGCCCCTGATCCTCCCTCACTTTGTCATCACACCCCCAGATCCATCTCTTCATCTAGAGGTCCACAGCCTTCTAGGTAAAGGGGCTATCGAGAACTGGAGCTGAGGCTTGCAAGGGATGCAAAAAATAACAAGAAAAATTTCTATGCCTATGTTCGGAGCAAAAAAAGGAATAGGGATGGAGTAAGCTCATTGCTAGGGGAAGATGGTCAAGCCTTAACAAGGGAGGAAGACAAAGCGGAATTACTCAACTCTCACTTTGTGTCGGTCTTTAACCGTAAAGTGAGCTGTATACAAACTGAAGAATGTAGGGCATATGAAGGAAAGGGGAACTGCCAGTTCAGAATAAGTAAGGAAATGGTTAGAGAACATCTAGCTGCCTTAAATACTTTCAAATCTCCAGGGCCGGATGGCTTGCATCCGAGGGTGCTAAAAGAAATTGTGGATGTTATTTCAGAGCCTCTGGCTATAATCTTTGAGAGGTCCTGGAGTACGGTGTTGTGCCGGAAGACTGGAGAAGAGCGAATGTTGTCCCAATCTTCAAGAAGGGGAAAAAGACGGACCCGGGAAATTATAGGCCTGTCAGTTTGACATCAATACCTGGGAAAATTCTGGAGCAGATTATTAAACGCTCTGTCTGTGAACACCTTGAACAAAATGAGTTAATTTGTAATAGCCAGCATGGGTTTATGAAGAATAAGTCATGCCAGACTAACCTTATCTCCTTTTTTTGACAGAGTTACTAAAATGGTTGACTCTGGCAATGCCATGGATATAGTGTATCTAGATTTCAGTAAAGCATTTGACAAAGTTTCTCATGGTATCCTTGAGGATAGGCTGGTTAAGTGTGGGCTGGATGGCGCAACCGTTGGGTGGATTCATGGTTGGTTGAAAAATCGTACCCAACGAGTGCTCATAAATGGCTCTGTGTCTACATGGAGGGAAGTCTCAAGTGGAGTACCACAGGGCTCGGTCCTAGGCCCGGTGTTATTCAATGTTTTTATAAATGACCTGGATGAAGACATAGAGGGGATGCTTATCAAATTTGCAGATGACACGAAGCTGGGTGGGATTGCTAATTCTGAAAAAGACAGAGTCAGGATTCAGAAGGATCTTGATAGGCTGGGACAGTGGGCTGAGACGAATAAATAGAGATAAGTGCAAAGTCCTACACTTAGGTACAAAAAATCAAAGGCACAGATATAGAATGGGAGGGACTTGGCTTGACAGCAGCACATGTGAAAGGGATCTAGGTGTTATGGTTGATCACAAGCTAAACATGAGCCTGCAGTGTGATGCCGCTGTGAAGAAAGCTAATGCAATCTTAGGATGCATTAGCAGAAGCATTGTGTCCAGATCACGGGAGGTGGTAGTTCCGCTGTATTCTGCTATGGTCAGGCCCCACCTGGAGTACTGTGTCCAGTTTTGGGCACCACATTTTCGGAAGGATGCTGACAAACTCGAGCGGGTCCAGAGGAGGGCGACCAGGATGGTGAGAGGGTTGGAGTCCAAGTCTTATGAGGAAAGGCTGAGGGAGTTGGGTATGTTTAGCCTGGGAAAGAGAAGGTTTAGAGGGGACATGATTGCAGTCTTCAAGTATTTGAAGGGCTGTCATGTAGAAGATGGAGTGGATCTATTCTCTCTTGCTCCGGATTGCAAGACTAGATCTAATGGGTGGAAATTACAAGGGAGTCGTTACCGGCTTAATATCAGGAGAAACTTCCTGACTGTAAGAGTGGTTGAGCAGTGGAACAGACTGCCTCGGGAGGTGGTGGATGCTCCTTCGCTGGACGTTTTCAAGAGGAGACCAGACAACCATCTTTTGGATATGTTGTAGGTATGTAGGGGTTTCGGCTGTGTTCCTGCAGAGTGCAGGGGGTTGGACTAGATGGCCTGAAAGGTCCCTTCCAACTCTAACATTCTATGATTCTATGATTCTATAACATTCTGGAGGCGCAATGGACTCTCGGCTTCTATTCCAAATATTTCCTCATTGCCAAACGGGATGGCGGTCTGCGGGCCATTATGGATCTTCGAGATTTCAATCATTTTGTTCGTTGCTGGAAGTTTTGGATGGTCACTTTACAATCCATCCTGCCTCTTCTCCCCAAGTCTGGCTGGCTGGCATCCATAGATCTTCACAATGCATATTTTCACTTCACCATCCGTCCTCAGCATCGAAAATTTCTCTGTTTTGCAGTCGGAGACAAGCACTTCCAATATCCGGTTCTCTTGTTTGGCCTCTGTACGGCCCCCAGGGTCTTCACAAAAGTGATGGCCATCGTAGCTGCTGAGCTCCATCGTCGGGGAGTTGTCTTTTATCCCTACATCGACGACTGGCTTCTGGTGGCTCCCACAAAGACTCAACTTCTCCAGGACGTTCAGACTACCCTGGTTCTTCTACACACCTTAGGGCTGTGCGTCAGTCTGTTACAGTTGGAACTACAGCCTACTCAGGTCCTCCAATTCTTAGGAGCCCTTCTGGATACCATGACCGAGACCGCATTCCTTCCAGCATCAAGAGCCTCAGACATACTCACTTTGGTGTCCCTTTTCACCCCCTCTCCTCACCATTCGGCTCGGTTGGACATGAGGCTCCTGGGTTACTTCGCATCCACTATCTTTGTTGTCAAGAATGCCAGACTACAGATGTGCCCTCTCCAACTCTGGTTTCTTCACATCTTTGATCTTCAATCAAGTCCTTGGCACATGGTCTTTTCGATCCCATCTCGAGTGATCGACTCCCTGGTGTGGTGGTCCCTTCTACAGCATCTCCTCTCCAGCATGCTTTTTTGACATCCTTCTCCAGACATTTCGTTGTCAACAGATGCATCCCTTCGGGGTTGGGGAGCCCAATGCAGGACGCTATCTGCCAAGGGACTTTGGTCTCCCCGAGAGTGCAGCCTTCACATCAATGTGCTGGAGCTGCATGCACTGCATCTCACCTTAATCTCTTTTCTACCAGTCTTACAGGGCAAAGTGGTCCAGGTTGCTTCGGACAATAGCATGGCAGTTTTTTATATCAACAAGCAGGGCAGCACCGCCTCTCATCGCCTCTGCATGGCAGCCATCGATCTCTGGAATTGGTGTATTCACCATTCAGTCATGATATCTGTGATCCACATCCCTGGTGTTCAGAATGTCGATGCCGACCTATTAAGCCCCTCGGTCCCTCAGGACAATGAATGGTCCCTCCATCCCCAGTACCTTCGAACTGTCTTCCTCGAGTTCGGACACCCAACCATCGACAGCTTCACTATCGCCGAGAACACTCGCTGTCACCTCTTCTTTGCTCAAGGTCCACTGTCTGCCAGATCTTTGGGGGATGTGTTTCTTCACACCTGGACCGGGACCCTGTTCTATTTCTTTCCACCATTTCCCCTCCAGGGTTCTCCAAAAGATTGTGACCGATGGCACGTCCTGTATTCTCGTTACTCCTTCATAGCCATGCCAGGTGTGGTTTCCTCACCTCCTGTGGCTCTCCAGGGGACAATTCCATCATCTCCCCTGTGTTCTGGATCTCCTCTCCTGGAATCGGGGTCAGGTCCTCCACTCCAACCTGACCTTCTTCAAGCTGACTGCCTGGAAGATCCTTCAATGACATTTCCACCGAAGGTCTCTGAAGTCCTTCTCAGTGCAAGGAAGCCATCTACCCATACCAGCTATCGGTTGAAGTCTTACACTTTGCAACATTCTTTTGACCCGACCCACATCTCTCTGTGAGACATTTTCTCTTACATTGTCTCCTTGAAGACATCGGGCCTTGCATATTCTTCTCTCCGAGTACACTTGGCTGCCATCTCAGCATATCACCCCTTGATATAGGGCTCTACTGTTTTTTCCCATCATCTAACGAAGTCCTTTCTTAAAGGTCTCCTTCATCTCTGTCCGCCTCAAAACCCTCTTGTGTCTCTGTGGAGTCTCTCCCTAGTCCCGACTCTACTCATGGCTAAACCGTCAGACCCATGGCTACTGTTGATCTTTGGCTGCTTTCATGGAAAACAGCCTTTCTGATCGCTATCACGATGGCTCGCCAGGTAGGAGAACTTGCTGCCTTTCAGGCAGATCCCCTGTATACAATCTTCCATAAGGAAAAGGTTGTTCTCTGCCCAGATCCAACTTTTCTCCTGAAAGTCGTTTCTGCTTTTCATCTCTCTCATTCTTCTTCACCCTAAGAGTGATTAACATATGGAATTCACTGCCACAGGAGGTGGTGGCAGCTACAAGCATGGACAGTTTCAAGAGGGAATTAGATAAACATATGGAGCAGAAGTCCATCAGTGTCTATTAGCCACAGGGTATGGATAGGAAATCTCAGTCTGGGGCAGGTGATGCACTCTATTCTTCATGCTGGGGGGGAGCAGTGGGAGGGCTTCTAGTGTCCTGGCCCCACTGCTGGTCCTCCTGATGGCACCTGGTATTTTTGGCCGCTGTGTGACAGAGTGTTGGACTAGATGGGCCATTGGCCTGATTCAACATTGGCTTCTCTTATGTTCTGTTGCCTACCTTTTTTCCAAACCGGCTGATGCACCTCAGAGAGCATTACACTGCTTCGATGTCCATCGAGCACTCTCTTTTTATCTCTATCATACAAAGCCTTTTCGAAAATCCCCAAGGTTCTTTGTCGCCTATGGTCCCCCATCTACAGGTGGGCCAATCTCCTCTCAACAGTTGTCAAAATGGGTGACTTCCACCATAGCCCTTTGCTGTGAGTTGGCACATCTACCCATACCTACCTGTGTTACTGCTCACTCCACGAGGGCAGTCTCGACTTCAACGGCCTTCCTGGCTGGTGTCCATTTGGAAGACGTCTGTGCTGCTGCTACGTGGTCCTCAGTATTGACCTTCGTCTCCCACTACGCACTAGACATCCAGGCTCGAAGGGATGCTGCATTTGGCCAGGCTGTGCTATGATCTCTCTTCACCTGATGCTTCTGCTTCTTTAGGTAGGACTTGTACATTGAAATAATAATGCTATGTCCTAACCTGTTTGTTATTTCTTTCAGTTGCCAGCTCCCTCCTTCAAATGGTGCAGCTCTTTTAATTACCCATGTGTGGGACTGCACAAAGACCACGATGAAGATAAACAGGTTGCTTACCTGTAACTGATGATCTTCAAGTGGTCATCTGTGCAGTACCACAATCCCACCCGGCCTTCTCCTGCTGGCATCTCCTGATCACTTACCTTGAGTTAATGTGACTTACTGGTAGCGGTTGAAGGAACTGAGTGGGAGGCAGCTCTCTCCCCATTCCAGGCATGCACAGTGCATGTCTGCTCCCCAGGGTGGGAAGAGAGCCTGCAAAAAAGACTCCTGAGGCAAGCTCCAATTAAGGTTGTGTGCAGGCACCCAACCCATGTGTGGTACTGCACAGATGACCACTCGAAGATCATCAGTTACAGGTAAGCAACCTGTATTTTCCCAGGAGCAAATGGCTGGTTTGGAAGGTGGAGTCTATGGCACTGTACCTGTTTGAGACCCCACCCCTCCTCAAACCCCACCCTCTCCAGGCTTCACTCCTCAAATCTCCAGGAATTTCCCAACCTGGAGGTGGCAAACCTATCTCCTTCCCAGCCAACCATCAGCCTACCTTTATCTGCCCTTCTGACCAGCTTTCTATCTCTTCCTCCCTTCCTGCTGCCTCTGCGTAGGAAAAGTATAGTCTTTCTCTGCAGTGGGAACCAAAGCAGACCCTGCTCTGAAGCACTAACTACTAGGCCACACTGGCTCTCTTAGGGGGGCTGCTGCTGGTGAACAGATGGGGCCCACCAAACACAGTAGGACTTAGTTTAGAGGAAAGCTGCCTAGGCTGGATGGCCAATGGTTTCTGTAAGGATCACACAACTATATGTAAAGTACTGTTGTGAATCTAAAGTACATAGTTATGGCCTATGTGATTGGCATAAAGTGGCATGCCTTGAGGAAACCACAGCCTATGGTCATGTTTCTTAGTGACTACATCCCTCAATGGTAGGGAAATGGCTCCATCCAAGCTTTCTCAGGGCTTGGAAAAGGTGATTCCCCACTCAGCTGAAGGGTGGGAGCAGATATATGGCAGTCTGTGCGAAGAAAGAGAGAATGATTTTGGCAGAGAGAGAAAGAGAAATGGACTGACACTGTTGTGAGTTGGCTGAAACATCTTGGACTGCAGGACTGTTGTCTCATATGAGGCAGAAGATCTGTTGCCCTGCCTCTTTGCCTATACCTTTGCTCCCATATATTTGAAAGCAGAGCAAATACAAGAATGCTATAACCATAGTAGTCTGTCTTCCAAAGGTAAGTGCTTCCCCTGGAACTTCTCCAGAAAAGTGGAGGAACACATTATAGTTCCAACTTGGTCAAGACAGCAGGACTGAAAGCCAGTGTGGTGGAATGGTAAGAGTGTCAAACTAGGGTATGGGAGACCCCATTTCAAATCCCTGCTCTGCCATAGAAGCTTGGTGGGTGACCTTGAACAGTCACACTCCCTCAACCTAACCTGCACCATAGGAGTGTTGTGATGATTAAATGAAGGAAGTGGACATTGTCGACTTCTTTGGATCCCCACTGGAAAGAAAAGTGGGATAGAACTATGTAAATAAAGGAGCAAACATTTATGAGCCTAGGTGGTCTGTAGTTTGCATGTCATAATGCTGATCTGCCTTTATTTATTTTAGTGTTAAATTTATACCCCGCCCTCCCCGCAAAGCAGAATGAGTACCTTACGGAGGTACTCATTCTCAGCCTATTTAATGTTAGTCAAATATAGTTATTTCAAAGACTGTTACCCAGTGATTGCAGATGACAGATTTCTACACTGTACTGTTCAGGGGATTGGAGAGACTATTGATTTTCAGGTCTTGGTGATCTTGGAAAAATCTCCAAGAAAAACTAGCTACTTAAACTGTAACTCATAATTTCATCATCCACATCCACTAAATCAGACTTACTATGGCATATATTTAACTCTACAAAGATAATTAATGCCATTTAAATGCCTTGTACACCAACTATCCAATCAACTCAGGCTGTGTTCTTATGCACACTTCCTTGAGAATACTGTATACAGTGAAGGTGTTTCCCCATAAATATTAGTTGGCTTTGGCTGCCTGGAGTATTGATGATGGGTATTCCAAGCAGCCTATTTCTTTGAGCTAAAGAGACAAGAGCTCCTCAGTCTTGATCATACAACTGTGGCTCGGTGGATGAGTATGTGCTTTGCATGCGAAAAGTCCCAGGTTCAATTCCTGGCATCAGATTTCCAGTTTTAAGAAGTAAGCATGCTGACTTGCAGATCGTGGTAAGCATGCTGAGTTGCGGATTGGAAGATTGGTAGGTCAGCAGTTCGAGACCTGTTATGTCCGCAGACCGCCACTAGGGCACAGTGGTTTACATACGGAGCCTGGCTCCAAGAGGACAATGGGGACTAGGATCGTGAGACTCCTAGTCAGCACCTACGGGAACTGTGGCGGGAAATTCAAACCTGCCAATGGGATCTGTGGGTGGCACCTGAGGATTGTATATAGTTGGTCGCATGACCTGTTGGTGTATTCTTATGTTGTGTACAGTAAAGTGTGAGATGCTAATCACTCAGTGTCTGTTCTCCATATACGTCAAACCCACTACACCACAATGGCGATGAGGATGGGATCCCGCTGAGCTGGCCAGGCTGCTGGAGCACCAGAGGATGACAAGGAACCGCCGCCTCTCCAACACATGAGCACCAAAGGCGAACCCCACCAACACATTCTAGGAAGAGCTCTATCTCCTTGCGAGTGAGTCGTCAGAGCAGGTACTGCAACTCCCTAGCCAAACCTCGGCCCCTAAAATCCAGGTCCGGGTTAAAATTGAGGGGTCCCCCTGTTCCATGGAGATGGATTCTGGCTCCGCAGCCTCCATCATTTCAGAGGAGACCTTTAAGAGACTATGCCCACAGGGACCCCGTCTATGCCCTTCCCTGGTAATTCTGATGGACTTTCAAAGAAATTGCATCCCTGTCCTGGGAGTGGGGAGCTTCAGGGTCCAATGCCGGGGGTTTGACGACTACTTGGACTTAATAGTGGTCCAGGGCAACCTGGTCAGCCTATTGGGCCATGTGTGGTTCAACCCGTTGGGAATTTCCATTGAGGGAGTCAAGCTCTGCGCCCCCCAAGACTTTGGTGAAGTGTGAAGGGAGTTCCCGGCTGTCTTCGATGGGACTCTGGGCCGATACACGGGCCCTCCCATGTCATTGCAGCTTGTCCCCAAAGTGGCCCCCATCTGCATGCGTTCCAGGACTGTTCTGTTTGTGCTGAAACCTAAGATTGATGCAGAACTGGATCACTTGATGGCGCAAGGAGTCTGATCCCAGTAGTGAGCCATGTGCTAGCCACTTTAGCCAGTGCCAAGATCTTTGGCAAGCTTGATCTAGCCCAGGCTTACCAACAACTCCTGGTGGATGAGGCCACCGCCGCTGCACAAACAATAGTGACTCACAGAGGGGCCTTTCTCATGAAGTGGCTACAGTTTGTGGTGAGTGTGGCCCCTGGACTCTTTCAAAACCTGATGGACTTTCTCTTAAAAGGGATTCCAGGTGTCACACCCTTCTTTGATAATGTGATGATTGCCACGGCCACACCAGAAGAGTTCGCCCACTGTCTGCACACAGTCCTCCGCTGCTTCCAGGATTCAGGACTGAAAGTTAAATGGGAAAAGTGCCTGTTGGGGGTGCCATCTGTCAATTTCCTGGGCTTCACGGTCGACACGGATGGCCTGCATCCAGCTAGGGACAAAAATAAAGGCTATTGTTGAGGCTCCCCCACCCAAAACGAAGGCAGAACTCCAGGTGTTCTTAGGGCTCTTGAACTTTTACCATGCCTTCTTCCCCCACAAGGTGACGGCGGCGGAGCCCCTACACCAGCTGCTGGACAAGCAGGCCCCTTGGTCTTGGGGCCCCCACCAGGCCACAGCGTTCAAGGCGGTCAAAGCACTGCTGATCTCCAACTGGGTCCTGGCCCATTTTGATGAGTCCCTGCCGGTAGTTCTGGCTTGCGACACCTCCCCTCACAGCGTGGGTGCTGTGCTGGCCCATCATCTCCTGGACGGGTGGAAGGTGCCCGTCGCCTATTACTCCCGGACACTGTCAGCGGCGGAATGGAACTACGCCCAGATTGACCATGAGGGCCTGGCAGTTGTGGTGGGTGTCAAGAAGTTCCATGACTTTGTCTACGGCCAGCCCTTCACCATCGCCACAGACCATCACCCCCTTCTCGGCCTCTTTGCTGCGGACCACTGGAGGCCGCAAGTTCTCTCCCCAAGGGTCCTCCGGTGGTCCATTTTCCTGTTGGGCTACAATTACACGCTGGTGCATCACCCAGGGAAGGCCATGGGTCAGCCGCCTGCCCCTGCTGTCCATCAACGTGGACCTGGCCCCGGCACACCACATCCTCCAGGTGGAGGACCTCCCCGACTCCCCCCTCTGGGCCGAGGACATCACCTGGCGCTCGGCCAGGGACCCTGTTATCTCCTGGGTCCTGGGCTGGGTGCTGAGGGAGTGGCCCGTGGCCGCACCAGGCCCAGAATTTACAGCTTTCAGGGCTCTAAGGGATGAGTTGTCCGCACACAAGGGATGCCTACTGTGGGGGCACTGGGTGGTAGTCCCCAGCCCTAGGGCACTGAGTCCTGACAGCCCTTTACGAAGCGCATCCTGGGATCGTGCGCATGAAGGCCTTAGCGAGGAGCTATGTGTGGTGGCCGGGGATCGACACAGAAATGGAGGATTGGGTGAAGCGCTGTCAAACGTACCAAGCTGTCTGGTCCAATCCGCCAATTGCGCCCACCCAGGCCTGGGAGTCTAACTGGATGCCATGGTCAAGGCCCCACATCAATTTTGCCGGGCCATTCCGTGGGCTGTTGTTCCTGGTCACAGTTGACTCCTTCTCAAAGTGGCTGGAGATAAGCCACATCTCTGCCACCTCCTTCAAGGCTACCATCTGGGCCCTTTGCAAGATCTTCGTGACCCATGGACTGCCAGACATCGTCTCGGACAATGGGTTGGCGTTCACCTCCGAAGAGTTCCAAGAATTCCTCCACGGCAACCTGATCCGGTATGTGAGGTCAGTCCCATTCCACCCAGCCACCAATGGTCAGGCGGAAAGCATGGTGTGCACCACCAAAGAAGCCCTCAGCCGCCTTACGGAGGGGAACTGGGAGTTCCGACTGGTTCGGTTTCTTCTAGTGCAAAGGACTACTTCCAGCCCAGTCTCTGGCCACTGCCCAGCAGAACTCCTGATGGGCTGGCAACCTGCAATTCTCCTAGACCACCTACAGCCAGATAGGGCCCCGGAGTTGCGCCATCTGGAGGAGCAGAGGGAGGCACCTCACGGGTTCTTTACCGATGACACAGTCTACACCAGGAACTACAGCAGGGCCCCCCATGCCTTGCAGGTAGCATAATCCGCACCACAGGTCCTGTGTTGTACGAGGTCTCCGCTGAAGACAGCCGAGTCCTGTGGTGGCACGTGGACCAGCTGTGATGGCGCATGCTCCCAGCATTGGACACTGACCCCGCTGCCCAGTGACCACGACTGCAAAACAACAGGGGGCAGTCTGCAGGAGCCAGCTCCCATTCCCACTACATGGTAGAACCACAAGCTGCGTGCCTCCGCCCCAGTGTAGGACGAGACCCTTCTACCACCGCGGCCGAGCCGAGCATACCGGAGAGTCTGCTGGGTAGGGCTCCTGAAACTCCAGCCCCAGCTCCACGGCGGGCATCGGCCCCCAGCCTATCTAAAGGACTATGTCACCTAGGGTGGCCTCGAACTATGGGGGGAGGAGTGTTATGCCCGCAGACCGCCACTAGGGCACAGCGGTTTACACACAGAGTTTGGCTCCAAGAGAACAATGGGGACTAGGATCCTGAGACTCCTAGTCAGCACCTATGGGAACTGTGGCGGGAAATTCAAACCTGCCAATGGGACCTGTGGGTGGCACCCGAGGATTGTATATAGTTGGCCACTTGACCCATTGGAGTATTCTTGTGTTGTGTACAGTGAAGTGTGAGCTGCTAATCACTCAGCATCTGTTCTCCTTATGCGTCATACCCACTACACAACAAGACCCTAGTGCCACAGGATGGAGTAAGCTCCCGTCTCTGGCCCCAGCTCCTGCTAACCTAGCAGTTCAAAAGCAAGAAATTGCAAGTAGATAAATAGGTACTGCTTCAGTGGGAAGGTAACGGTGTTCCATGTGCCTCGGCGTTTAGTCATGCCAGCCATATGACCACAGAGAAGTCTTTCGACAACGCTGGCTCTTCGGCTTGGAAATGGAGATGAGCACCGCATCCCTAGAGTCGGATTCGACTAGCTTTTGAGCAAGGGAAACCTTTCCCTTTACTTTAAGTGGATATTGGGCTTGCTGGCATTCCACTGTGAGTTCAGCTACCCCTTGTCTAGTCCCCTGCTTCCTGACACTCCCTTGGCACTCTTAATGGAGTTTCCTGAGGATGTGAAGTGGTTAATTTGAAAAAATTGGAGTCAGAGTAGATGATGCCGACTCTGAAGGACGTAAGGGCTGGTCCGGTATAAAGCAACTTCATGCAAACACAACACCAGTACACTAGTTAATTATTCCTTTCTTTACATACCTAGAGCTCAATCCTCCAGTCAGCCCCAATGAAATGCACAGAAATGCTTCTTTAGAGTATCACAGCAGTAAACGGTTTAGAGGATTTCTTCCAGAGCTGATACTGGAACCCGTGGGTCACAAAGCCAGGGGCAATCCTACTCGGGACTAACCTCCACTGAAAGCAACGAGACTTACCTCTGGAGGAAGCAGACTAACCATGACATTCTAAACTGCCTTAACTTCCACTCTTGTGAGACTGCCATTTACGTCAGTGGATTCAGAAAGGCATGACTCTACCTAGGATGGCTACTCGAGCATTCTGCCTGGTTGGCTAGCCCTGGAAGCCCGAAGGCCACTCAGCCGTAAGGCACAGCGCAAGGCTTGTCTGACGCGCGGATCCCAGACGCCGGGGAGCGTTCCCTTTAAGGGGCCGGGTCCTCTGCCTCTGACGTCAGGGCGTTCCTGCACCAGAGCCGGGCAGCATCCGAGAACCTGTTCAGGCGCGGGGCGGGGGGGAGGAGGCGAGGGAGCGGTGCGATCCCTCTTCGGAAGTGTCCCCGGCCAGCCGCCCCTCCTCATCTCTCCTCGGAGCTCCCCGGACCAGCCAGCAGCCATGTCGGTGGCGGGCTTGAAGAAACAGTTCCACAAGGCCACGCAGGTAGGGGGACGCGCGGGGGCTGCCTCCGCGTGAAGCAGCGCCTGGCCTCGCAGGGGAGCAGCTGCTGACCCTCACCTGAGGCGAGAGGCGCTGCCTTCCTCCCGGGGTGCTGGCGACGCAGTGAGCCGCGAGAGGAGGCCTCGAGGGGGCGCTGTGCGGAGGCTGCTCCTCCCGCCCGACTGAAGTTGGCGGGGGATTTTTGCCCTGCGGGAGGCCGCGGCTGAAAGCGCCAAGCCGAGGAGACAGGCGGAGATGGCGACGTGCTTGCCAGAGAGGGATCCACGGGGTCCCCCCGTTTCCCTGCGTTGCCTGTGCGTGGCTAGGGCGGCGCTTGCAATGCCGAGCATTCCGGCTCTGCTGCCTGTGGCCGGAGCTGGCATGAGTCCTTGGGTAGCGCTCGGTTGGGCACGTCTGCAGCATCACTGTGCATGCTGCAGTGTGGTCTCCGGTGAGGAGGCGAAGGGGAAGCGCTCGGGGCCATCGCTCGCCCCCCCCCGTCTTATTTGTTTGTTTGTTTGTTTTGAGCACTCACACAAGCGCGAATCCGGATCAGAGTCCCGGCTGGTTGGCAGGAGACTCCAGAGCCTTCTTTCCCCCCACCCCGCATTGGAGCACTTCACCCCCTGCGTCGATGGCACGGGCTGGGGAGGATTTGTGGCTGTTTCTCCGCCGCTCCTGCAGCCCTTGCCGGAAGGCCGGGGAGGAGGGGAGCGCCAAGTAGAGAGAGGACAGGCGGAGATTGCAACGTGCTTGTTAGTGGGGGGGGGTGTTGAGGGCTGTTGATCAATTGTACTGTTTCCATTCCTCCCAAGTGAGTTTCTCGATGGGACGCTGATTATGTAAAAGTCCTCCTCCAATGACCTTGCAGTGATGTCGTTACTATGCTTTGATCGGATAAGCTGGTCCGTCACATAACCGATGCTCTAGCCCTGATTTTGTGCACATTCACTCTCCCCGGGAAATCGTTGCTGCCCCCCATCCCCCCACCCCTTTCCATATTTTTTCCAGTTAACTGGGCTCCTGGACATTAGTGGTTCTTTGAGAGAAGTGTGCGGAACCTTATAGTAAAGCTATGTCAAATACTGGGCTTTTAAATCCCAATGTGGAATTGAGTATTTAAACTGACTTTGTATGTAGGTAACTTAGCTAAGAAATCAGAGCAAGGGTTATGATGTGGGGTTTTGGAGGTGCATGGTGGATATTTTAGAGCTTAACTACCACATCTTAGAACTATTTCTGTACAGGGCAATCATTACTCTGTTGACAGTGTTTTGGGAGAATGACCCAATGCCTCAGTTTGAAAGGATGTGCTGTAAAAATGTTATCCTAGAGTCTAAAGGTGCAGTGTTTTTATAGTTTAGTTTTCAGGTTGCTGTGGTTGTGACTAGTGGTGATGAAAAAATGCTGCCTAAAAATGAGCACTTATGGAACATGACATGTGGATTAGTTTAATGGCTTGATTTTAAAAGTCATATTTTCATATTGTGGTACAAGGATCTGGTTCCATTTGGGTTCACATGGGGGTCCTGTGGGACCGCAGTAGTGTTCTTGCCTTTGTTGTAGACATAACACATACCATCTATTATATAATGTTTCGTGTGAAGAGTTTTCACACCACTTAAAATATCATCCTAGTCAGTCTCCTTGCAGGAAGGGATGTGGTTTGGTGGCTTGCTTTGCATGGCTTTGCATACATCATATGCTGTAGAAATCTCAGGCCTTCCTTCCTGAACTAATAGGACTGGTCAGTAGATGCTTGCCCTCAAATCTCATTCTTTTTACATCAACATCAATAAATTTCATTCATGCTGAATTTTAGCTAATGGTATCCAAGTGAGCTTTAGCAAATGCTTTCCTAGAGAAACATGACATGGTATTGCTACTGTTGTTTAGTGCTCTGGACATCAATGTGGCATGTTCAGTCACAGGCATGCTGGGGAAATGTGTCATCATCTTATTTATCTTCTCATTTTATCATTTCTGTCCTGTTAGGCGTTAACCATGTTAACAGCTCTTATGATTAATTCCGGCGTAGGGGGAAGGGAAGTTTTAACAATATCCTCACTGGTTAGGCATATTTATTATTAAAACATGTTGGAAAGAATTTCCCTGTCATTAACCAGGAGTCTTTTTAATTATTTTGGTAGTTACAGGAGTCACCAAAATCTTTCCTTAAATAGGGAAGGACTCTTAGCAGAGAATGTTGGATCAATAATCCAGTGACATTAGCTGACATTGTTTCTGGCTTTGATCAATCATTTCTAATAGGCATACTTGCATATTCCATTAAGTCAATAGCAAAATGTTGATGACTTTTAATAAGTATAAACCACTTGTCTCCTCTTGCTGAGGCAAAGATTCCCCAAAGCATACTGTGTCCTTGTTCTCTCTCTATGCATATACATGAGGTATACGTGTACACTCATAAAACTTTTGCATTGGCTATATTAAATGGGCAGGAATGATTAGTTTGCATGTGTGTGTAGCTTCTTAAATAAACAATGAATTCAAGGCATATTTCTATGTATGAAAGCACATAATATGTTACATAAAATTTATTTGTAAAATTACATTTAGTTTATATAACTGAGAATTCAGTCTAAGGTTTCTATTTTTAAGAATCTGACACTGGGGAAAAACAAGGAGCGCAGAGACCTCAAAAAGCTGAGTGAAAAAGTAATACTACTGAATTTTCCATATGGTTTACTGGAGTAAATACGGTTGAATATGGTTTACTGCATTGAAAGTTTTCAGTTCAATACCTATGGTCAGAGTTTAGGAAATTAGATTCGTGACTCCTCGTCCTCTGCTCCCCTCTTTAACCTATTCTGCCTCCTAGTTAACATAATCTGACAAGACTGACGCATACAAATCCCTTTTGATCCTTCTGCTGAATAAGGTAAAGAGAGGCTACGCATACCCTCGTATTCCATGTGAAGCTCTGGATTAAACATGTCAGGGACTGTTTCGGCATGGCTGCTGTGCTTCCTTGGTCTTCCTGCCTGCCACTCCACTCCATATGTTGCATTTTTAGGTGTACTGTTAAAAATGTAAACAATACATGGAGCAGAAGGGAGAAGGATAAAATGGGCTTTGTGCAGGTGCATTTTCCAGAGGTGGGCATTAATTGCACCTGTCCATTGAGAATACACTTGGCATGTTTCTGTGTGATGTGGCCTTTGCTAATCTTGAAGTTGTTGCTGAACTTTGAGCAGGCAGCTAAGGTTTTGAGACAGTTGTCTGTGTTCAGAGGCTGCTGGCCATGCTCGTAAAAAGATTGACTGTAGGCAGGGGTCTTTTCGTAGAAAAAGAGCTTCAGGAACTCATTAGCATATGGTATGCTAATGAGCTACTAGGCTATTAGCATATGCCATGCCCTCTGACATCACCAGAAGTGATGTCAGAAGGGGAAGCAAAAGGGGGGCATCTTCGAAAGCCTCCCCTTCCCTTCCCCAGCTGGCCTGGGTGGGGGAGTGAAGAGAGAAGAGGTTTAAAGTTTAAACCCCTTCTCACTAGAGTTGGGCCACAAAAGGAGGAAAGACGGAAGGAAAGAGAGAGAGTAGAGAGAAGGAAAGAGGGAAAGAAAGAGAGAAGGGAAGAAGGAGGGAAACAGGGAAAGGAGGAAAAAAGAGAAGAAGGCAGGAAAGAGGGAAAGGAGAGAAGGAAAGGAGGGAATGAAAGAAATTTGTCAGCAAGCACCTCCCAATACAGTTCACTTTCCCTGAGATTCTCTGGGAGAGTCTGACTGCTGGGTGGCTGCCTGCTTGCCTGCCTTAAGTGCTGCTGACTGGGTTTCCCCATTGGAAACAATGGAGGTAATGGGGGTAACCTGTTTGGGTGCCCTTAGAATTAGGCCCATTGGTCTAATTGCTTTGAGACGTGGGGGTGTATGTGGGGAGAGGCTCCCGAAGCTATCCTGAAAATTTGGAGCCTCTCCCTCAAACCCCCTCCCCGCCCCCAGAGCTATTAACAGCACCGTGGAAAAAAAGTTACTTTTTTCCCACCATAGAGAACAATGGAGGGAATGGGGGCAACCTGTTTAGGGGCCCATAGGATTGGACCCCCTGGTCCAATGTTCTTGAAACTTGGTGGGTATCTTGGGGAGAGGCTCCAACAGCTACCCTGTGAGTTTGGAGCCTCTTCCTCAAACCCCCCTCCTCTCCAGCCCCCAGAATATACCCTGTGTTTCTGCCATTGACTTCAATGGCCCATAGGATATAATGGGGCTGAAATTGACATTTGGCTGGCCGAAAGACTCCCAAATCAGCTTGTACAGCCGAAACTGACATGCGGGAGCCTTTCTGCCCTCCAAAGCTGCCTGAGCTGTGCTCGGTGCACTCCCCCCCAAAAGACCCCTGACTGTAGGTAGGGTTGTGAACCCTCCCAGTGGGGCTCGGAGATATCTTGGAACTACAGCTGATGGTTTCTGTAGCCTGGAGGAAGTGGCTGCTTTGGAGTATGGACTCTCTGTTCCTTCCCCTCCCCAAACTCCACCTTCCCCTGTTCCACCCCCATATCTCCAAATATTTTCCATGCAGATATCTCTGTTTATGTATGCAGATTTATATGGGAGACAGAAATACAAATTGAGCTGTACAAGCTATTTTGTAAAGGCCAAAAAAATCATAAGTGGAATTGAGTCATTCTCCTTTCTTTGCTTCTCCCCAATTTCTGCAGTTTTCTCTAGCAAAGCCACAGGCCACTGCAGGTCAATTGTAGGCAAGCTGAAAGAGGCTTTAAATGTCTCCCCTGGGAATGGTATTAATAGCATTCTTAATGAGTGAACGCTAAGTGCCATGAGCCAATTTGGCAAGTGTGAAGTTTATAGTTGGAGAAAGGTGTTTAACTTTTAGAAGGATGCCAGCTGTGGGATGACTTTTGGCCTTCCTATTGTGATAGGGTCCAGAGGATTGACAGTGACAACACAAACACCAAGGAGTCTTGTTGCACGTGAAAGGCTACCATTTTTATTCTGGCAAAATCTTTTGTGGATTAGAGCCAGTTTCATTAGATGCATTAAGTGGTATCTTGGCAAGCAGATAAGCAACAATGGAGGAAAACAAACTGTACACAATGGAATCCAAAGGCCATGAAATGCAAGCAGTGCATTCTGTGACCATTTCCATGCAGAGCTCAAGTGTATAAGCTCAATGTGATTTTGCCAGTTATGATGCCCAGTCTTCCTATGCCAGTCTTCCTAGTTTTGGTAAACTACTTAACAGCAGTAGTGAGTGCCAAATACAAAACTGTGAAATACGGTCAATGTGATAATTTTAATTCAACATTTGCACCCTGAAATCTCCCTTTTGAAGTTATTTTGCTGAAGTAGGCTGCCTTTCAAGTCAGTGAGAGAGTCTCCTGAGAGACTGAAATGTTATCTCTCTCATTTTCTCCAGGCCACTTTGGCTGGAAATCCTGGAGGTTTTTTGACATCTTCTGGGCATGGAACAGTGGTCCCTTGGGATGCGGGGGGGAGGTATTTGTGAATTTTCTGCATTGTGCAGGGCGTTGATGACCCTGGAGGTCCCTTCCAACTCTGATTCTATGATCTCTGAATGTTGCCGTTACTTGCTGTCATTATTTGTGCCTGCTTTTGTTCTGCATAGAGACTCACCTGTTTGACCTAGGTAGGCATCAAAATAGCATTGCAGACAGTGAATTTAACCAGCTTTCCCACTGCTAAACATGGGAGGAAAGGATCCCCTTTGGACACTCAAATAGCTGTTGTGGGGATCATCGGACCTGCATGAATAAAAATCCTCATGTGGGAGAAGGGTTATAATAAGGAGGGGATTCAGGAGGGATTGTGTGAAAAGGCTGGTTGGATCCAACCCATGTGATAGCATACATTATTATGCTGGAAGATGAGTTGTTGATGGAGACAGAGTTGGCACCAGAGTTTCAGAGACGGGTGCTGTATTTGTGTAGGTTTAAATCAAGACCACTACAGGTGATAACATTAGTTTAGCAATAGTAAGAAGGTTGTGCTATCGCTTGTCATTGCCGTTGTGAAAGATCACTGTGCTTATGTTTTGTTTCTTATAGAAAAAGCAAATTCCCGTTTCTTCCTTAGAAGGCAAATGCATTATTCAAAATCCATATGCGTACAATGGTTTCTCAGTCTGAAAGTCACACAGAGTTTCATTTTTCCTTCTGGTATTCTTTTTATTATAGATTAACTAATGGCAGTGTACAAAATAATTTTAAAATGTAGATCTTCCAGATAAGAAAGGTCTTCTACATTTCACATATTAAATGCCTAGATGTACTGGAAAGTACTACCTTATATCCATGACAGAATTGATCAGCAGTCAGAGAAACAGAACTAGTATCTCAAAGACATTTAATCTATTTGGGGAATATGTAGTGACATACATTGTGATATTGGTATTAGCACTAATGTAAGACATTAATCCATCAGTACTCATGTCAGTTATTTAAGATTCATGGAGCATACTTTCAGACAGAAGACTTTGCTTTTGTTAGCGCTGCTTGTCTATCATCCTGTATTTCATACCTGGTACCAAAACCATAATGTGCAATATGCTTACTTGGTGCAGATGCCTTCAGTATTCATTGTGAAGAGGTTTAGAAATAGCTACTTCTACAAATCACAGAAGTGGACTCAGGCAAAGGATCAGGTCTTCATCTGATGCATTTTAGAGGTCTTCCTTTGATACATTTTAAAGAGAAAGGTGTCAGTTTACAAACATGCATGCTCCCTTCACAACTGCAATCATATTATTTTATGAAGCATCAGAAACTACTAGGCACTGTACAAATTAAACGTAGTTAAAATCCAGACATGTTAAGGAAGAAACAGAAAGGGAAATTAGGTTATGTGTATTTGAGTATCTATACTAAAATGTAAAATGCAGAGCCACTGATGGGGCCCTATGTACATCACTATTGGCATCATGGGAATTGTTTCCCATGGCTTCTTCCAAGTCAGTTCTTGTAATTCCTGAATCCATGAATCACACAGGCAAGGATAACAACAAAACTACTCACCTCTTTAGTGTTGTCTTCTGGTTTGGGCTTGGTGGTAATCAGACAATAGGGATCCATAGTGTTAGCCCCCATGATTTAGTTCCTGGATCATATGTTATGGGGAAGCAGTTTCTATGTATCTGATAATTTTAGTCAGGATTTCTGAAAGTTTTCAGTCAGGAATTTCAGTCAGGAATTAGCTGCCATCTTCAATTCTTTCTTTTCACTGATATAATAGAGAAATCCTTGTTGGATACTATTTTGTTAATGTGACCATCTGTAAACTTAGTATCACCCTCAGATTGTCCTTGAAGAAGGTTGAGTCATCCAATGAGCGACTATCATTTTTGGTAATGTTGCAGATCCTAGAGATGTGGATCTGAATAAGTAACCTTCCGTTTGCCTTGCAAATCACTAGCTTGGGCATTTTGAAAGAGATTTTGTCAATTGTAAATTAACAGCCACCTGATGAATGATCCCTGCTACTTGCCTGTTTCTCTGAAACATTCTGCCTACTGGAATTCTAATCTAGGAGGGGTTCTGTTGCTAGAAACCCAAGTGATGTTTAGATACCTGTCTCTGAGGCCCAGGCCAGAGAAGTAGTTTGTCAATGTACAAGTCCCTGCAGTAGGGTCCAATCCTGTTCAAGTGAGTAGTGCTGTGACTCCTACTAATGCCAGTCTTTATTAGCGTTACTCCAGATCTTTTTACCGTGTGTGTGTGTGTAGAACTTGTCATGGAAAACTTACTTAAACAGAGTTATACTCTTTGAAAGCTACTGAAGTTAATACCCTTAGAAGGGTATAACTCTGTTTAGGACTGCACTGTAAATGTTGGAAGGTCAGCCATTTTTGCTTCGCAAATGACTTTCTTTTTACTGTGAAATGCTAGCATTTAGACTTACCCAAAGAATCCTTTTTGCTTAACTTTGTGCTCAGTTATAGTTTATCAGAAGCAGAAACACTGTTACCTAATGTTTAATTACTCTGCCAAGTCTGGGTTTAATCTTTAAATGCAAAATAGTACCCCTCTTTCTTAATCTGACATTAGGGCAGATGTCTCGGAAACCTAGCCAACTCTCTCTGCAAAACTGTGCAGTATTCGGTGAGTGTTATAAAATACATTGCATAATTGTACAAAGTGACATGTGTGCCCAACATCACAATCTCACTAGTTTTTATGATAAGCACCACGTTACCATTTGGATGTATGAATTAATTTATAGTTCACTGTAATAAAACGTAACCTGCTAACCAAAGTCATAAGCTTGTTGTTTGCTTGTCCCCTGCAGTTGTGGGGATTTACTGCAATATTTAATTTTAATTTGGCAAAAATAATTGGTTCACATCAAAGGACTCCCATCTCACTGTTCACACAGAGCTATGATCCCTTGCTGTGATTTGCCAGAGTAAAGCAGTGGGACGCAACCCGTTGGAGGGCCCAAGTCAGGATAGTCTACCAATTTTATTTTAATGACCTCGTACATATCTTGACATCAGAATTTATTTTATCTAGGGATAGATGTTTTCCCTTAGTGGCTCAGCTGTGTGTTTTTGTTCTGCAATCCTGCTTTTAAAGGGTAACCCTTGAGCACCCACTGGAAACTCATCAGCTGCCTTTGATTTCAGAATAACTTGGTTTCAATATGTTCCAAACCCTTGAAAGCCATCTGGGGAGTTTCCTAGAAGTATGGAAACTAGGTAGGGATACCAACCCTATTTAGCCAGTGTCTTAATGGTATGACCAGTAAAGCTATGTATTCTGTGGAGCAATTGCCATGAAGGTTCTGAATAGCCAGTAAACCCCAGATTTTTACCCTGGCTGTTACATCTGGTCCCACTGGGGGGGGAAAAACATCAAAATTAAAGGAGAAATGGTTGTATAATACCTGGGGGGGAGAGACAGATCCTCTGATTAATGAAAGTGTTACCATCGGGGTGAACCACATATTTATTTGTTTGCTCCATTTTTATCTTGCAAAGTGGCTTACAAGATTTTCCATTTTTTCGCTCACAACAGCCCTAGTGAGGTGTGTTAGGCTGAGATTTTGTAACTGGCCTAAGGTCACCCAGTGAGCTTCCATGGCAGAGTGGGGATTTGAACTTGGTTTTCCCAGATACTAGTCCAGTACTCTAACCACTACACCATGCCACCAGAACTCCTTGGAGGAAGGGAGATACAAACAGTTGGATGGTGTGGGATAGAAGGGTAGGAGTTATTTCAAAGAGACACCAGAAGACTGGGAATTACGAAATCCAAACTTTCCTACGCACACTGCAGCCATCTAGGCTTGACTGCAATTTCCCCCAAAACTTCACAGTAACGCAGGCTGGGGGAAAGCTGGGGAAACCCCAGGACGTGCATAAATGCATCATCATGCTATAGGGAAGCATGAAAAAACCCACTTCCCCACAGCATTGAACTCAAGGCAGATAACTCATGTGGCAATGGCCAAAAAGTAGGCATGGACCACTTTTTGTACTGCCAGTCACTATTCAGTCCAAGTCTGATAATGTCATATGATTTCCAGTTGATCAGTTCCTGTGAATGCTTCCCATTTGAACCTTCTTGGAGCCTAGGACTTGATAAAATGTGTGGTGGTGGTGGTAGAAAGTGCCATCAGGTCACAGCTGAGTTACAGTGACCCAAGGAAGAGGCATTCAGAGGTGGTTTGCTGTTGCCTGACTCTGCATAGCAACCTTGGACTTCCTTGGCAGTCTCCTATCCAAGTACTAACCAGGGCTGACCTTGCTTAGCTCCTGAGATCCGATGAGATCAGGCCAGTGTGGGCCATCCAGGTCAGGGCAATAAAATGTTTAGCACCCCAGCTAAAGGCCTACTAAACTATTTCACCGGCTGTTTCATAGATGACACATTCTTTTATGATATTTTTCCTGTGTAGGAAAATGTCTGCTGTCTGTCACATGTGACTGTTACATCAACATCTTTTTTATTAGTCAGTAAAATAACACAGTGTGTATATGTGTTGTGTTTAACACAGAACTGAAAGAAATTGCTCAGGTATAAAATACAACTTTACAATGTCTTGAAAAAAATCATATGCTTGAGTCCCATCTCTACTTATTGTTCCAAAACATGATAAAGAATGTACGTGACTCACCAAATGTATCTGTATAATAATGCCACAGGGTCCATTCTCCAAAGCTGCCATTTCCTCCAAGGAAACTGATCTCTGTTGCCTAGAGATCAGTTGTAATCCTGGGAGATTCCCAGGTCCCAACCGGAGGTTGGTAACCCCACCACCACTGGCAGAGCTTTGCTGCCTCATTCTCCTGCATTTGTAAACCAGACCTTAAGATTCGTTTCATTAGGAAATGAGTGCATTAATACAAGGTCCTGTCTTAAAATATAAATGATACTATGCAACAGAAACATCAGTAGCAGGGAACCTAGTGCTGGGCCCTTGGCTCTTTTTCACTCATCCTCTGAAGAACATCTTGAAAGAATCCTCTCCTTGTTTTACGTAGAAGAATGAGAGAATACAGTGGGGTGTGCTTGATTGCCCACTTTGTGCTGCTACACAGAAGTAGCCACAGTTAAGGACAAAATATGAGAACAGATGGAGATTTTTCATGAAGTGAAATTTTCAAATGCATTTGAATAACTATTCCAGTTCTGGCATGCAGACTGAATTAATCAAACTGCCAGTGATTTACTCTTGAAGATATTAATGTCTTAATTAAAAAGTGAGGCTGTTTATGATTCTTAACATGCTTCATACTAGTGAAGCTCAGAAGTGACGGTGGCTGTCATGCAATGGTACATGTGTAGCAGAAAATGGTCAATTAATAATTTGTGGCATGTTTATAGTACTTTACTGAAAGTGCTTTACCTACATCATCAGTACCCTGTACAACAACCCTGCAAGGTAGACGTGCTTTCGTTAAATGGGAGTGGGGTCAGGGTACAGTGGCTTGTCTATGGCTGCTTGGTTTACTTTTGGCTAAGATGAGGTTTGAACCAGGGACTAATGCAGTTCGTACTCTTGGCTACATTCCAGTACCAGCAGTATGTATTAACAATTGTGCAATTGTAACGATACAAGAGTGTAAAATGAATAAAATAATTACAACCAACAATTGCAGTAATAAACTGCATGCCACACCTTAACTTTTTAAAATGAATGTCACATTTCCTTGCAATGAATAGATTTCTCTTGCAATGAATGTCACTATTCTTTGGTTGTGCCATTCTCCATGATCCAATGTCCTCAATTGCTTCAGGTTTAATCACGAGCAAAATGCCTGCCAAATTGCATTGCTAATCTGAAGCTATTTTAGGTCCATATGCCTTTTACAAAAAATATTCCCAACACTGAAATCCTTAAGCTGCTGTCCTTCATATTAGGACTTATTTTTACAAGTTAGTAACTGATTTCTGTATTAATCAAGTTTGCTTAGACCTGGTATAGAAGCCATTGCCAGGTACTGAATACTTGTGGGGATTCCTTACAATACTTTTTTTTTTCCATTTTGGCTGTTGAGACTGAGATTCAAATGTACCACAGTTAACTGTGATTATTGCTCCACAAGTACAGAGGCATATGGATAAACACCTTTTGCTGTGTATACAGTTGCTGCAATTTTAGAAGCAAGGTTTTCTTTTATGAAGGATAAGATGAGTAAAGGATACTGAGGCTGCAATTCTTAGGGCACTTTCCTAGGAGTAAGCCCCATTGGGCTTACTTCTGAGTAAATCTGTTTAGGATTGCTCCCTGGTAGAGCAGTCCTTTGCAGACTTACTCCAGTCTAAGGCCAGTGATTTCAGTGGTCTCAAAATGGAGTAACTCTGCATGGGACTGCACTGTGAATAACTCAGGCTGGGAAAGAGCTCTCAAAGGGACGGTGCATGAGCTTTGTGATATAAGCACATACAGGCATACCGGGGCAGGCTGCTAGTTTGCATGGGATTTTTATTTTCCTAGGTAGGGTTGCCAGCTCCAGGTTGGGAAATCCCTGGAGATTTCAGGGGTGGAGCCTGGGGAGGCCATGGCTAGGGGAGGGAACAGCCATAGAGTCTGCCTTCTACGGCAGCCATTTTTCCCCCAGGAGAACTGATCTCTGTCTCCTGGAGATCAGTTGAAATCCCAGAAAATCTCCACCTACCCCCTAAGGCTAGAGTCACTGGAATCTTGAGTTTTCATTTTACCTGCCATTCCAGCTGAAACCAGAATCGGGAGCTCCTGGTCAGTGTAATGATAGTCCTCATGGTGAACCACCAGGAATGGGGAGCATGGAAAGAGTCACCCTCAAGCCTCACCATCTATCCATTTTCACACTCCAGGGGCCCACTTGTTCTTCCTAGACTGGCAATACATCTATGGCCTTGTCCCTACAACTTTCTGTTCCTGTCTGCTAGTCCCTTGTTCCGCCTACTCACTCTACTCCTGCACCCAGTCTCCTCTGAATGGATTTCATGGCTCAGACCCGGGTCTGTGATTAACTCTCGAGTCTTGGGATGACTTGAAACTCTTGAGCTATGGTCATGCAAGAGTTTGTCTCTGTGCTGCCTCCCAACCAGCCTCAGGAGTGCTGGGACTTGCACTTTCCATGTTCACTGTATTTGGCTGCTAACACCTCCCAGCATGAACACAACCAGTAGAGACCTGGACCCGGGGTTTCCTAAAACCAGAGCCCTTCTCAATGGCCACATTTATTTGGTGTCCTCTTTCAAAATTGCCAGAAGAAAGCAATTCTGACAACTGTCCTGACTATTCTTTGCTCAGCCATTCTTACAGTTTGTCTTGACATCCAGGAAAGATGATTTTTTTTACTGGATTTGATTAGCATTAGGTGGGCAAAGCTGCAGAACTGTGACTGGGAAGTAAAAAGTGGCCAGTAGTAACCATGAGTTCACTTGTTTTAGGGAGGCTTGAAGACAGAAGACAAAGAGCTGTTTCAGTTTTGGGCAAAAAGCAATCTCCTTCCCTGTTTAATTTCAATGGTCGCCCTTTTGGCATTGTTAGGACCAGGCAACTGGGAGGGCCCCCCATGCATTCTTTTCTGGTTGCTGTTTGCATATAATCATGTTATCCTCCTGCTTGCAGTAACTGATGGGACAATGATGTCATGCCAGCAAGATATGTCGGTAGTGAGCGGTGTATTTTTCTGCTACAGTAATTGGCTGTCTTATTGTTGGTTTAGATGTAATTATGGTTCAGGGGTGCCATCTCCCAGAACTCCGTCATTGAGCTGTGTTCCCTAAGCCTGCCAGAGAGAGAGATGTTCTGCCTTTAACAGATGCCAAGGGGGAGGAAATTGTAGAAATGTTGTCTCATTTTGTTCTCTGTGATCTGTGAAAGGAAATACAACTTTTTGTATGCATTTGGAGGGTTTATTGAATTAACCACAGCACGTACAGCCTGACAAGCTAATCATTCAGCCTTTTGAAGCTTTTGTAAACTATTTTGCCACGTGTTAGAAAATTCTCAGTAGGTGCTTATACAAGTACATTCTTCTAAGAAGTCTCATCTTTTGTATGTGTTTCCCTCAATTCCCTTAGGGAGCAGTTTTGAGCAGGCATGTTCAGAAGGAAGTGCCATGTTACTCAGCAGCATTTACTCCCATGGCAGTGTCCTTAGGATTTCAGCCTTGGTATCCTGTAGTTATCTTACTGAGCTGCCATTCTAGTTGATCACTTCATATTGTCAGCAATTTTCTGTAAATGCTCCTGGTAGTCATTGTGTGAAACTGTCATCTCAATTGTTCGTATTTCTGAAGTGCTTCAGCACCTTGTAGGACTTGAGAGTATATGTATGAGCATATTGTGACTATGCTGGTTGGCGTCACACTGGCTGGCCTCACACCTGTAGCTCACCCCACCTCCCTGTGCTGGAGGGCACATCTTTCACTGTTGGAGCCTGCAAGCATAGACATTTATATGCAGAGATCGGTATATGGATCTGTGCCCAAAAGCCATGTGAAGTCAAGAACTTAAAGACAGCAAGGCCAGGTGCTGTAGCATTCCAAACATATACTTTGGATATACTTTACCTGTCTGACTTCACAAGGTTTTTATGTTGTGAGATGCTGATTATTAAATGCTCCTTTGTGATAACATACTGCATTTTTAAGTATGGTTACCTTTTTTACGGCCATTTTACACTTACTCTCAAAGAATTAATGAATCTGTATCATCTGATAATTATTAAAAGTATGGATGAGAACTGTTGACAGGACTTTGATACCTCTCGGTGCTAAGCCATGCATGGTATTCATTTGGCTGTCTTGGTTACTGGACAATGTCTGTCACCTACGACTGAGATTCTGCACAGCAGTTCTATGGCTAGAAATCAGCCATGCCTTTTTGGAATCTCTCAATATTTGGCTAAGGGTACAGAGAAAGTTGCAGTTCACATTTTGAAAAGGGGAGGGGAGAAAATGTTGAGGGTTCAGTTGTTGTGCTGATTGCTTCAGAAGACTCCTTGATTCCAATAAGTTATCTCTATTTATTTGAAAAATACATAGATCTTCTAGTGAGGCAGTGTGTTTGAGTGTCTTGGTTAGATGTTACTTTTGCATTTCCTTCTTCCCCTTTTGAAAATATGGTTGAAATCATTCCAGTGACTTGGTCTTCGGGAGAGGAACAGCATTGTACTGGGCTTTGTATTTCCCTTGCCTTTCTTGCAATGAGGGCTGAACTAGTTTTGTTAACTTGAAGCACAGAATCGTGCCCTGCACACGCATACCAAAGTTTATTCCCATGTCTTAGTGTTTTCACATTACAAAAAAGCACGGCCTATATGGTTAAAATGTGGCACCAAGACTGAGGGAGACCAGGGCTCAGATCCCCACTCTGCCAGGGAAACTTAGGGTCCAGTCACACTGCCGTTTTGATCGGGATTTGCTGCTGTTTCCTTGCGCATGTCAGTTTCATTTCACACGCGCCAAGCTGCCTCCCGCCCTGAAGCAGGCACACTCGCGCAATGATGCCGGGTTTTCCTGACCCCTGGAAAATCAAGTGTTTTCCTGGCACTTCCGCTTTGAATGTGTGATTTCGCCTATCTGGACAGCCCATCTTTCGCAATGATTGCAATTAGGGCCGTCTGAATGCTCTTTGTGCTTTTTTTTTTTTTTAAAGCTTCCAGTTTGAGCGATTGAGCAAACATGCGCTTAATAAATCCATTTAATGTTTAATAATGGATTTATTAAGCGCATGTTTAGTCAAGCGCTCAAACCGGAAGCTTTTTTTAAAAAAACGCACAAAAGACGGCCCTGGAGGCGGGGGCTCCGGCAGCCTGGATGGGGCCGGCAAGGAGGATGGCGGAGATGGTGGACGCAGCGGAGCCTGTTTCCGTGTGGCAGTGGTGGCAGCATAATCCCTCCAGTGTCGGCAGAAGCAGCAGCCGCCCAAGCCTCCCCCGTGGCCAGCAGGATCGCCTGGAGGGACGGTGCAGCAGCAGGCGAACGGGTACTGTAAGAGAGGGGCTGGCTGCATCTAGTCAGCCCAATGCAAAGAAAAATGTTCCCGATTTAAACAAAGTGGGAACAAAGCGCAATTACCTTTGCAGTGTGACCAGAGCCTTACTGACTGAGGTTGAGCTGTGTCTTCTCGTCCTGTCTTAGAGGAACTGCTGTGAGGACAGATTCCTACTTGAATCTCTAAGCACCGTGTTTTCTAAGGACTAAAGATGGTACTTAGGGGTTATTGCTGTACCTGTAGATACATGCAACAATTTTGTTGAATTAGGAATGTATGAGACCCTTACTGAGAAGTGTTGCTAATGTTATAAGCACTCTGTTTCTCTTCCTTGAAATTACTGTCATTTTGCATGAGCTAGAAGTTCCAAATCCATCTGCAGCTTCACTTTAGTGAATAGTTAGGTTGTCTCTCTAGTTGAAAAGGATGAATAATGTGACCAAATATAGTCAGTAATTGCCCTCCTTCTTGCAGAACCCTGCAGTACTCACGTGAATAAAGGCAAATAATATTGGATAGTGGGCAGATGCAGAAGTGGTTTAGAGTTGTCTCCTGTTTCCTTCTCTCCTTCCCCTCTTGGGATGGAGAGTATGGTCCTTGCTGGCTCCCTGCTACACTCTGCAGGCATCTTTATGCATTCTGACAGCCCTATTTGTGGCAGGTTAACCTAGCTATGAAATCAGATTTCACTGGCAATACAGCACTGAGTGGCTTTGCTTAAGAATCTGCCCTTTGGTGTTTGAAGGGTATTTTTAGATGTCTCAGTAGCTAGTTTCTTTTTTTAAGCCTAAGTTTCATATAGGAATTGTTGCTTCCCAATTCCTCTCAAGGCTGCAATTTTTGCCTGAAAGATTAATAACTTGATTCATGATTGTATTACCCTACCCATACCTCCCTTAAATTAGCCCCATGCCTAAATACCATGCCTTCACTTTATTCTATCTTCTCCCCACCCTCTTCAATACCCTGCCTCTTTTATTTGTTTGTTCTTTTTTCTGTCATGTAGGGCAACCTGCCTCCCTCCCCCACCATGCAGCTGGAGACAGTCTTTGAATTCTGGAATCCAATTAAGGACTCTCTGTGGGCATGCAGGCCTCTTATGGTCCCCTGTTTCTTTTTGTGACATGCCCTTAGTGTAGCAATCAGTAGAATTACTGCTGCACATGCTCTGTTTCCACAGCTCAGAGTATGATTATTTATTAAGTGCTTTCAGCCAGCAAGATGAATACATTACTCTTGGACAAAGCAGACAGCAAGCTCTTAAAATGTATTGTTTCTAATGATATTAAGTCTTAAAATGGCAGTATGGTGGACCTGCAGCTGTCCCTCTTCACCAACAAAAAAACACCATAACTGGATTATGGCAAACCTCCCAAATAGAGGCTGCTGAAAGGAGATGATGATCTCCCCTTGATGGTTGTAAATTTAGATCCATTAAGACACTGCGGAATTGTCTTGGGCTGCCTCAGGCCAGAGACTGAAGTCACTTGTGTGCAGCTTATATATTCCCCCAAGGTCTCTGCACTGTTTTTTCTTTAGGGGTCCCTTCAGTTGCCTGGCTTGGCCAAATATTTGCAGTGGGTTCACACACATACATTCCTGAAAGGTGACCTGTGCATGTGAATGAGCCATCAGGAATTAAATGCACTCATCCAGTGTCCCTTCAAGCAGCCTTTTATAAAGGAAACACTTCATTCTTTTTTCTTAATCAGTTAAGTGATTGGGCAGGCACATGAAATGAGAGCCAGTTTGGTATAGTGGTTAAGTGCGCGGACTCTAATCTGGGAGAACCAGGTTTGATTCCCCACTCCTCCACTTGCAGCTGCTGGATGACCTTGGGCAAGCCATAGTTCTCTCAGAGCTGTTCTCTCAAGGACAGTTCTGGAAAGAGCTCTCTCAGCCCCACCTACCTCACAGGGTGTCTCTTGTGGGGAGGGAAAGGAGTTTGTAAGCTGCTCTGAGACTCTTGAGTGAATGGTGGGGTATAAATCCAATCTCTTCTCTTTTCCTTCTTCTCCTCTAGAAGGTTTTCTGAAAAGCAGGAAAGGGCAAAACTCACCAGGCTTTGTCAAGGGTCTAGCTCTGATCATTTCAAAATGTTGTGTACTAGCTTTGAAACATTTACTTAAAATGAGTCTCAAAAAGTAATGTACTCAAAGTGACTCTTTAAAAGTAAAGTACATCGCAAAAATGAACCAGAGCTACTAAAATACGCAACATAAAACAGTAGCTGGAATCCATGTACAAATAGTCCACAATAAAGCATACCTGATAGCAAATGTGCTGCCCCCTCTTCCAGATACCTAATCAATAAGAGGAGGGCCAGGCAGATTTCTCTTTGTGAAGTATTTCCACACCAGACGAAGATACTATTCTTTGGCCCCTCTGGTATGGGGAAATACCTACTAAGCTCAAACGTATCAAACTGCTCCATCTCCTGAGCATTTCCTAAGACAAGGAATTTGGACTCAGAACCATGTGGCTCCCAGACAACCAGCTGTCAGCAGAAGATTTCTGTGCATAGTCACAATCCAGCAAACTGTCAAATGGAACCGCTTCTCAGCTTCAGCATTTGGTCTGTTTTTGCAAAGATTGGCTGCCACTTTGATGTATGGATTCAAAATAACTGCCAAAAATGCTGCCTTTGACACCTAGCACTTCAGAACTCCAGAGAATCATGTAACTCCACGATTAACTCTCCAGATTATTCTGAACCATTATAGTTCCATTGACCTTCACAAAACTGACAACATACAGCTCAAAACAATCATTGTTTTTACTAAAACAGCACTGATTATAATGCAGAATGCCACAGCCGCTAGTTTCCAAAAGATTAATACAAAAATACTATCTAATTAATTTCTACATTAGTGGAAGACTACAAGTGGTCAGTTTTGTTTATGAGCTTGAATGTGAGACCTCATAGCATTATGCCAGGTTATTTGTGCAAAACAGCTTTTTGCTGGAGGACCCATTTTCTCTTTTGGAAAAAAAATGTAACATTATGAAGTTCATTGTAAAATTCAATACAGTGCCCAAAAATATAATTTAACTGTCTGTGTTCAGTACATTTTAGTGGGCATGGCATAGGTACCATTTTGGAGCATGGCTTGGCCCTGTAGAGTTCCAGTGTGCATCACTAACATGAAGTAGGTGAATGTTTAGGAAAGCAAAAGAGAAACTGGAAAATGGTTTGGCAGGATGGGGACTTGTTCCATCAACCAATGAGATGTATTCAGTGGTATTTTTTGGTAAATCTTACGGACCTTGAGCTAGGTGGATCCATCATTTTTCAACATGAATGCTTTGTCTAATATTACTCAGCCAAAAGCAGCTGCTCTGCAGTGGCCAGTTTAGGGAGAAGAATGAAAAGCAGTGGCCTCATGTCGCCGAGTTCATACCTCAACATTGACTGAGAAAATCAGCACTATGGACAGCGCTCTGCACTGGTCAGTCTGAATCATTTTTGTTTTTGAAACCTATCATAAAATTTGGGTTTTGGAACAAATTCTGTGTACATGCATCAAGCGAACACTGCTATTTCCCACAGAAATTGTAAGGTGAAGCCTTCTTCTAAAGTGTATTGCAATAAGTTTATGAATTAGAACATCTGACTACCCTTTCCCCACTACCTTTTCCACCATGTTGGGGGTTACTGGCTTAGATTCTGTTAAATTCAGTGAAAGTGATACTCTTTCTTTAGTTGTCTACTAGGGATAAAGTAACATAGCTTATAATTATCGAGAAAATGGAGGGGATCATGAAAGTGCAGGTAACATTCAGTGCTTCCCTTTGGTTTATCATTACAAAATATCAGCTTTACTCTTGTGAAGGTCCTGGCTTATGGTGTTGAGAAGGCAACGTATCTATGAGTATTTATGGGGTGAAAAACATTACAAAAATTTCAAGTAATGTGAATGTTGCAGGAGTTACAGCATAGTACTAAAATATCCAAAGTGTTAAGCCTAGAAATAAACTTTTATGATGCCCAGTGTAATCATTCACATTCTCTGATCTGTGCACTGGGGTGGCTTCCAGGCCATATCACTGGGGCATATTAATTGGGACTTACACATTCTTCTGGTGCTAGTGTCCTGCATCAGCCCTAAGGTAAGCTTCTTGTCAGTAATGTTGCTGTAGGGAGTTATCAGTACTAGGTTCTGTTACTAAGAAATTAACCAAAAGGGGCACATCCAAATAGCCTGCAGAATTTGATATTTTAGGTGTATCCACAGAAGGGGAAGTGAAATCCTTTCATATATGAGGCTCTGGATTCTGACCATAAATTTATTTATTGAGCATATTTCAATGCTGCCTCTTCAGAGTCCTGCTGGAAGTGGCTTATATTTTTTTTAAAGTATTAAAAGGAACAAACTTTTTAAAAACAAACTATTGGATATAACCAGCATAAAAACTTTCCATAAAAAAGAAGATAATTAAAAAGTAGAACTGTACATTCACATAATTGCCCTTTTTTGCATAGTAAAACTAATGATGTTTTATAAAATCATTCTTTACTGAAGGACTTCTTAGTTGCCAAAAAATTCAGTACTTAATTCTTGGCAGTTTCAGGAGAACATCTTGTGCATTGATTTCTTTCAATGTATTCGTCTACTCTTTAAAAAAATCTCATGTTTATTTAGAACCCATCTGTACTTGTCAGTACGAGTTGGACCCTAGGTTTTTTGTCTGTTGGCAATGTCATTGTCTTCTAGGACAAGGAATGTCCAAGCACTGATGGATCCAGTCCAGTTGTTAACCCCTGAACCCCATGTCATAATACGCCATGGCTGTAGGAGGAATCCATCTGGGAAGGGCCAAGGAAATCTGGTCAAGCATACCGTGCTGTCTTGTGATGAGGCTATCAGGATATACAGAAACCTGCCTGCCTAAGAATGTGTCATGTGACTCCAGGTGATCATCTTAAAAATAGATTATCAAGATGACTGATGCATGTGAGACATTAACAAACATTTCAGCATGCTCAAACAGACTTCTAAAATAATTTCTAAGCATCACATCAGTTGAATAGATTTCCTAAGACAATCAGCAAAGAGTGGATTACCTTCTGTCATTAATTGATCTCCACAACTATCTCAGATCCCAGAAAGCATGAAAACGCAACAGTTCAATAGACTCTTTTTAGAGTGCCTCAGTTCCTGCCCCAGAACAACCTCACCACTGTGACAACTGACTGTACCCGTGCTTTAGAAGCAGGCAATATATGTTCTGAAACTCCCTTGTACTCCATCTTTCTGTCTCAAGTGACTCACTTTCTGCCTCTCCTTTTTCCCTGTGAGCCTGGATTTTTCAAGCTGTATTCCCACGTGGTCAGCCTCTCATCCCTGTCCTGCTCCTACTTCTGCCTCTTCTTCTAGCATTCTTTCCTTCCAGCCCAGTTGTTCCTCCCTTGCCCACAGAAACCTTCTTCCTCAGAGCCAGTTTTAAGTTCTGCCTCCTCTGGCCTCATGCCTCACAGGGTAGTTGATGTGAGGATAAAACAGAGGAGGAGTAAGTGGTGTTGTAAGCTGTTTTGGGCATCCACTGGGGAGAAAAGTGGTGTATACATACCTAAATAAATATACCTGGATGTCTCAATTTCCTCTCTAGGGTCATCTGCCATATTTTTGCTTGAAATTGCATTATTGGCTTCTTTTCTCTTATCTTCTCTTACACCAGTCATACATATGTATATGCGTAGGGAATGCATGTGAAAGGACACGTGCACATGTCTCCTATTTCCCAGGTAACTGAGTGCATTTACAGAGCAGAGAAATTCATGATTACACTGAACTTTTCCTAGGCAAAGTACACTGGATATTTTAACACACTGAAGTTTGAGCAGAAGCAAATTTGATTTAATAGAAACTCTTCTCAAGGAATGTGGAAGAGGTTCATTGTACTAGGAATAAGAAACCATGTTTGCAGATTAAAAATATTTAATAAAGCAAAAAATTCTGCTATATGAGTTGTGCCTTTTGAATATTGGCTTAATGTTGTTGTTGCACATCAATTGTTACATTCTCTGTTTTTCATAAGTTACATTTTTTTCAGAATCTGTATCTTGTTTACATACAGAATGAAGCAGTAGTAAACTCAGCTCAGGATCAACCATGCTAGCAAAACATTTTTGCAGGGAGTTCACCTTGGGAGGCTGGAATTGCCTCCGTGCATTGTGTGTGTGTGTGTGTGTGTTTGTGCGTAGACCCACTATGTATATATAGTGTGGGCCTTAATTGGCCAGTGTGTGTACCTTCTGATTTTGTACTGCAGGATCACTCTTGAATTGCTCACCTAAGTGGGACAAAGCAATTTGATTTGTCTGAGGTCATCAAGGGAACACAGAAACCTATTTTTCTGTTTCCCATAAATTGTTCCCACCAAATCCTTTTTTAATTATTTTCCTTAAAAAATAGTAATCTAAAATGCTCCATCTGAAGATTGCAATGTAAAAGTAGCAGTTGTCATCAAATGTTTAAGTTAGTTTATAAGAGACTCCACAATACACACTTGCACGCACGCACACACAAATCTGCAGTTTAATAGGTGCTAACACGTGCTGTTTCTGATTTGCTTAGGAGACTTCACAAGTCAGGGGCCTGCAAAAATTCATTTGGGAAGATAAAGAACTGGAAAATAATGCCCCTAGTGCAGTGCTGAGCTCTGGAACTAGATTAGTAGCTCACTCCTCCGCTAGCCCTGAGTGTTGGCAGTCTGGCATTGCCTGGACTCCTGCAGTTTGGGAACAAGGTGATGAAGAAGCTGCTCTTTTGCCCTGGACCTGAATGGCACATCACAAGACCAGAGTATTTTTTTTAACCTCTTCTCAGTTCTGTGTAGTTGACCTGGGACATGTATGGAAATTGTAATGCATTCCCCAGCCTTGATTTCTTCTTTCCATTTCTAGACACTATACACTATCCTGGTCTTGGTCTCCTTTGCAGTGTTATGAGTTCTTTCATCCTTAATGTGCAAGGAGCCTGATGCTCTGTCTTGAAATGGCTTCACTCCTCATGACCTCTGCTATTGGATAGCATATCTGCCTTTCTCATAGATGCAGGAACTTATGCTCTCTAGAGACAAACAAGAACTATTGATTAGAAATTTACCATAGGTAGTATCTGCAATTAGGTTAATCAATTGTTTATTTCTTCAGATGCATAGGTGATAATATGCAAGCCGTATAGATCTTTCTGTCTCCCCCGAGAACTTTTCATTTGAGTTGTTGACTGCAGTTATGTTTCCTTGAATAGTTTTACTTCTGAATGGTCTTGGCTACTTCTTCCTCATGTGATCAGAGTAGGGGTGTGTACAGTTTGTAGTGGAATTATCCTTTCCCTGACTTCTGGCTGGAGGTTTGCTCCATTTCATTGTGCTATGTAATGTAAGCTGCTTTGAGTCCTCCAGTGTAGGACAAAAGCAGAGCAAAAATCTTGAAATAAATAAAGTAAGTATCAGTGGTAACTCCAGAGTGGGTATTTTTAGCATTAGTCAAATTGAAAGTGCCATGTCACAACTATCTGATTTAATTAATAAAGCCGTTATGAAATTAGAAGCAACAGCAAGGTAAACTGTTATTTCCTTCCTCTACCTCAGAGAATGCTTTCCAGGTCTCTCTTGGATTTGTTTTTGGATAGCCCCATAATGGAGTAAAAATAGAAAGCAGACTGGGCTAAGAGATTTGCTATTTCAATTTGAAATATTTAAGTGCGTTCAACATTTATCACCTAATACCTGCTGGAGCTGCTTCAGTTGCCATTCTAAAGCCTGTAAATGCAGCTTTTGTGCACAAAAGTGGGACTCCAGGGCTCAAGCCCTTCTGAGTAAGGCCCGTTGTGAGAAGAAATACAATGGACTCTAGAAAGAAGCTCCAAGTGAGTGTCCCAGCGGTAACTGGTGGGGCAGCAGAGGGAAGGGGGAAATGGTGGGAGGTGAGCCATGTTTATTTCCTTCCGTTTAGCTATAAGGCAGAGCTGTGTCAAGTCATTTTGCTGCCCCGTGTGGGTAGTGTGGGAGGAGAGCCACATGGTAACAGGTATGGTTTCCTCCATCCCTGACTTACGTTGATCTGGGCCTTTCTGTGGCATTGAAGGTAGAAAAGCACCTCCTCCTATGCCATGTCTTCTGGGTTCCGAGGGTCTGGAAAGTGGTTCCATAGCCAGTTACAGGGTTGCCAACTCTGGGTTGGGAAAAACCTGTAGATTTGAGGGGTAGAGCCTGGGGAGGGCAGGGTTTGGGGTGGGGAGAAACTTCAGCAGGGTATAATGCCATAGAGTCCACTGCCCAAAGCAGCCACTTTCTCCAGGAGAACTGATCTTGGTCATCTGGAGATCAGTTGTAATAGCTGGAGATTTCTAGGTGCTGCCTGGAGGTTGGCTTATGTTGATTTGGAGCTATGCAGTGGCAGCTAAGGTAGAAAAGCTCATCCTCCTATGCCATGTTTTCTAGGTTCCAAAGGTCTGGAAAGTGGTTCTGTAGCTGTTGGTAGGCAACCAAATGTGCTTCTGTCAGTAAAATGACAAAGGACTTTCAGCATAACCCCCTCCCTTGCCCACTGTCAGCTTGGCCACTTTCCTGTCAGAATAAACTGAAAACGGCTCTCTCTCCTTTTTGGCTCTGCCATGGCTGGCTGGCTAATGAGGTGGGCCATTGGCCATCAAACCAGTCTCTTCTGCCCCCTGCTTTTCAGCTGACTTTCCCTTAAGGTTGCCAGTCTCCAGGTGGGACCTGGAGATCTCCCACTGTTACAGTTGCTCTCCAGAGATCAGTTCCCCTGGAGAAAATGGCTGCTCTGGAGGGTAGACCCTATGGCATTATACCCTGCTGAGTCCTTCCATCCCCCCCCAAATGCTGCCTTCTACAGGAACCCCCCCCAAATCTCCAGGTATTTCCCTAATCAGAGCTGGCAACTGTACTTTCTCCTCAATGCCTGTTGCTAGGCAACCAAGCTTGGTTCTGTGAGTAAAAGGCCCTTTCCACATCTATGTTGGCCTTTGGGAGAAAACTCATTGGGGCCAGTCCTGATTGGGTTGCCAACTCCAGGTGGGAAATTCCTGGAGATTTGAGGGATGGAGCCTGGAGAGGGTGAGGCTTGAGGAGGGGTGGGACCTCAGACAGGTACAATGCCATAGACGCCATCCTCCAAACCAGCCGTTTCCTCATGGGAAAACATTGTTGCCAGTCTCCAGGTGGGGACTGGAGATCACTCAGAATTACTACTGCTCTCTAGGAGGTAGGGGGGAGAAGATGGAAAGCTGAAGCCAGGGGACCGATAACGGTAGGTTGACGGTTGGCTTGGAGGGATATAGGGTTGCCAACTCCAGGTTGGAAAATTCCTGGAGATTTGAGGGGTGGAGCCTGGAGAGGGTGAGGAGGGGTGGAACCTCAGACAGGTACAGTCCCATAGACTCCACCCTCCAAACGAGCTATTCCCTCCTGGGGAACCACTGTTACCAATCTCCAGGTGAGGGCTGGAGATCACTCAGAATTACAACTGCTCTTCAGGTAGCAGAGATCACTTCCTTGGGAGAAAATGGTTGACTCTGTGTCATTATACCCCGCTGAGGTCGCTGCAGCAAATTGTCACTGAGTGCCCAAAGCCGGGGCACTCTCCCAGAGTCTCTTTCTAGAGTCTGTTGTATTTATTTCTACAACAGGCCTTATTCCCTGTGTGTGTGTGTGTATCTTAATCACGGTTTGGGTATGCATGTGTTTTATCCATTATGCTTGATACACGACCTAGCTGTGAAAATTCCTGTAGAAACCTCATCCCCATCATGGTTTTATTAATTACATAGCATCATCAATTTTACATGGTGTTTTACATGCCCCAAGAAGATAGGCCCATGCCCCAAGGAGCTTGCAATCTAAAATTTAACTTGAGGGAGGAGTCATCTGGGTGGAGGAAGTATTTGTTCAAACCAGATCATCTGCTTAGATAGTTTCAGTAGGGGGGGGGAAACTAAGCTGTTATGCACAGGAAACATAGTTACTGAGAACTGATTTGAAGGAAGTTAGAGATGTGGCTTCATATAGGCATTGTGGGAGTCAGTTCCAGGTGAGGGGCTGTGGCACAAGGCAGAAAAAAAAGGCCGACCTCTTTGAAGAGAGTCAGGGACGTCAGGGTGGCATTAAAGCGACATGGCTTGGCAGCAGGCTGCACATAGGGAACAAAATAGTGAGAAGAATCAAAGATGAAATCAAGATTTTTGTGCCTTTTGATGATGACATTGCCAAGGGAAGTAAACAGTGTACTAAAAAAAGAGGAGAGAAAACCTTGGGCAGAAAGATGAGATGCTCCATTTTGGTTCTGTTGAGCTCAAGATGTCCAAGTGGAAATATCAGATGGGCAATTGAAGCTGCAGGATTGAATGGAGGGGAGAAAGGTCATCGACAGAGAGCTAGATCTGTGTGAGATTGAGTCTGAATGGGGGACAATCTAGGACTGCACCACAGAGTTGCAGAAGGATTAGACTGTTGCCGTTTTCTGACAAATGAATGTACATATCCTGCATAAATTAATTTCCACCTTCTGCATTACCTGTCAATGTACCTCTGTACATTGTCGTTGCCAAACATGAAGAACTTGAAATGAGCACCAGCTTATCTCTGTTTGTTCCAGTATCATATTTTGATAGGTCACCTGGATATTGGACTGCTACTGGGCTGGCAAGCTTCCAGCTTTTAAAGTAAGCATTTTTTTGAAGTTCTATGAGAAAAGAAAACCACACCACCTTGTTCCCTGCTGAGTTCAATTTTCATGCTTATCGATAACCCGGGCACTAATAAAGTATCTATAGATGCTTCTGCTGAAAACAGAATTTCTTAAAGAGGAACCTGGAGATCAGGAGATTAACATAAACAGGACTTCTGATAGGAAAGTGGTGACTTTTCTTCTCTTGAAGTGTTACTGAATGCTACAAAAATAAACTGGTGCCTCGTGGCACCTTTCCAGACTAACAAAATGTTATTCCAACATGAACTTTCATGGATCATACCCTAGTGCTTCAGATGCAGTGGGTGAATTCTCCCTATGTGGTCAGTTCACATTAGGGTATGAAAACAGTGAGGTCAAGAGGCCATGAAATGCATAAGTACATTGTGAAAGGCAGTTATGTAAAGTTTAAAACCCAGCCAAGAGAAATATGAGAACATTTATGAGGTGGTAGTACAACCAGTTCAGGAGAGAACAAAAGGATGTGTGGCTAACGTGCCGCTGTGGGCTGTCTGGGAACCTTCAGTATTGTCTTGAGTTTCATAAGCAAGGCAGATAATTTCTCTCATTTTTACAACTCCTTTCTTATAATGTAGTGATGCCCAACCACTAATTGTTTCAAATATGGTCCCTTGAGCACGTTAGAGGGACTTGCAGTGTGGTCCTAAGCAGAGTTACAACCAAAAAGTCCACTGAAGTCAAATGAATTTAGAAAGGGCATAGTGCTGCTTGGGATTGCACTGTAAAAACAGTAATCCCTTCTCCTTAGGTATGCAAAACAAAATTAATCTAAATATGTGTACGTGGCTTGGGATATGTATAAATAAGCAGTTGAACCCGAATACTTATCTGTACCACTAGGTACGAGTAAGTGGAGGAATAAGTGGAGAGAGTAAGTGGAGGAGAATACCTTCTATATATAAATGAGTATCTATCTATATATAAATGAGTAAATGTCATTATGAGTATACCTTCTATATATAAATGAGTATACCTTCTATATATAAATGTTTTCAGTAGGTACTTTCACAGGTACTCAACCACAGGGTATTAGCCAGAAGTTGTAGATGGAACACTGTGTCTGGGGCAGTAGTGCTCTGTATTCTTGGTACTTGGGAGGTGACAGTGGGAGGGTTTCTGGAGCTCTGGCCCTGCTGGTGGACCTCCTGATGGCACCTGGTATTTTTGGCCACTGTGTGACACCAAGTGTTGGACTGGATGGGCCATTGTTCTAAAGCAATATAGCGTCTCATGTTCTTATTTTCTAACCCATGCATCTGTAGAGTTCCCTCTTTCTTCTTTTCATCTATGTAGCTCTGCTTTAGAAAGTTTCATCTATTGACAACATGTTGGGAGTCATTTCTCAAAGCAGCATGGAAACAGCTGCATTTTAAGTCAATAGCATTGCTTGCTAAAATTAACAGTACTCATTTCTAGAGATGTAGTCAATGAAGTGCTCACAAAGCTGCACAAGGAACAGCAGTTTACCTCCCTCAGTGGGTAGGAGTTGATTTCCTTACCTACCCTGAAAGTGTTCTATTATTGACCAAGTCACATTCTAACCCAAAGAAATAAGCTAGATCCATTGTTGAGTTAATAAAGACTCTCTCGCTCTTGCTCTCATTTTCTCTCTCTTTTGGCCAGCCTAGGAAGCTATTAAAATCAATAGTTCTTATAGTCAAACTCCTTCATGTATCCTTTCTCTCCATCATATCCAACAATTCTTACCAATTACGCCTTCTTTGTCTTTCTCACCTACCAATAAGCCTCCAATCTTTACACCATTCCAATCCCCAGTTGGCTGACTGCTTCTTCGTTCCCCTTAACCTAACCTCAGATCCCCAGGTACCTTCAGTGCAAAGCCACACAGACTGCATGGACTTCTGTTTCTGCCGCATCACTGCATCCAAGTCACCATGGCTGCAGATGTAAGCTCATAACAAGCAATTGTTATTCATAATGTTTAGATAATAGGATGTGTTTTTCTACATCAGACCCATGTAGGAATGTGGGATGTGTCCTGGGAATCTCTTAATTAGGCAATTGCTGTCAGGTTTCCCCCCCTAGGGCTGCCATTCAAGGTAGCTGAGGAAGTTCAGTTGGTTAGCAGCGCTGCTGTCCAGTGGACCATCTTACTGTGCATCGCACTCCTGTATTGCAAGATCTGCACCGATTGTCTACTTGTTTCTGAGCTAAGATGCAGGTTTTGCTCTTTTGCTTTTAAAGTCCTGCTTATGAAAGGACAATCACCTCCTGTACAAGCCTTCCCCACGTGTCTGCAAGTGAAGTCTTCTTAATCTGCCACAACCTTCGGAGGCTTGCTTGACAAACGGAGGGATATAGAAGCTGTGTCTAGGGTTAGAAAACACATTGCAAGCTGCCGAAGACTCATTTGAATCTATGCTGCCGTGACTTTATGTTCTTGTTTGTACTGTTTTAATTGCCTTAATTGTGTTTCTGTTTTTGCTGGGTCTGTTTAACAGCCTTTGGTTCTCATTTAGAGAAACAGATATTAGAAGTGGATTGAATGGATTGCAGGCAGGTTCAGAAGGGGTATCTTGCAGGGCTCCTTCACATTTTAATGCTAATGTTACAGAGGTTAATCCATTTGGGAGGGTGGATATGTATTTTATAATTTCTATGCTAGGAGGGGTTTCTTGCCTATGTATTAGAAGAGCATGACGTGCTGGGTCTTTTTAATCTCTTGGAATAAATACAGTTGAGCTGGCATTCAGACATGGTGTCAAAAAGTGTGTGTGATGTCTGAATTCGGCAAGGAGATGAAGATGTAAGAAAGAAAGATGCTCTGCCAAACAGGGAACCTTAATAGCAAGTTCATAGAACTCTTAACTCTCTTTTTCCGTGGTGGTGCCAGCTACTGAGTGGCTGCAAAGTCACTGTGAAACCCTTTGTTTAGGTTTCCCCCAAACCAGCTTCGGTCTGATTCTGAACATAAAATACCAGCCGTTCCATGCATTCCTCGCTTCCCTAAACTGAGATAAATGACATTGACACATTGATGCCTTGTTCTTTCTGGAGTGTTATCAGTCAAAGGACAAGAACAAAACATTGTGTGTTGGTTTTCCAAAGCCACGCAGACAGTGGTGGTTTGTTTCTCTACTTATTTATTGTCCAAGCCTATTTCACACACACTTCTGTCAAACTGGTTATGGTTCAGCTAAGCTCCTGATGGTAGTTGAATTAAAGCAGGATTTTTCTAGAAAGGAAGACCAGCTTTTATTTTCTTTTAGTTTTCTGGTCCTGTTTTATTGCCCCACTTCTTTTTTTAATTTTTATTGTTTTGCAAATATACTCAATCAAAGAAAGGGCTAAAAACTGTTACACTCTATGCGATTAATAAACGATAAAATTACGTCTTCATGGCATGGTCTTCAGGGACTAGTTTGGCACAGGGGCTAAGAGACTGTCCATCAGGATGTCACCAGTTTATGTCTTGCCTCTGCCCTGTGTACACTGTCTTTTTGTCTCTACCACTTGCAGCTTGTAGCTTCTTGCAAACATCCCAGGGTGTGGCTGTATGTTATTTTCAGGCTTTGGCTGCCCAGCAAGATGAGTGTTGCTGTGCTCTCCCACCGCATCCCAGTCAGCTCTTTTCCAGAATCCAGGGTTCTTGTAGGAGCATGGTAGCAACCAAACCCTAAGAGACATCTTGACTGATCATGAGTCTTTGTTTTATGCTTGCAAGTATTCCCAGTGTGTAATCACAAGAAGTATGTCACTGAAATGCTGTGGAATGTATTTATTTGGTCACTTTGATTCTTGCTCTGATTACATCCAGTTACTGTGCTTTAGAGGGATTGCCTGTGTCTGGAAACTACAGTAGGCCCAAAATGGACTAACTACAGGGGTGGATACAGAGATCATATCGCCCCTGTGCTGAGAGATTTGCACTGGCTGCCCAACTCTTTTCTGGCACAATTCCGAGTGCTAGTCCTTACCTTTAAGGCCCTAAACGGCTTGGGCCAGGCAGTTTGGAGGACCCAGTTTCTCTCATTCTGTCCGGATCGCCAGTTAAGAGACTCTTCTCAAGCCCTGCTGTGTGCCTCCACCTACAGAGGTGAGGTGGGGCAAAGATGTGGTTTTTCAGTGGTGGCACCTCACCATCAAAATGTTCTCCCTCTTGCCTGGCACCTATCTATGCATTAGACAAAAGGCCAAAACATTTCTTTTTACCCAGGCTTTTAACCAAGGGATTCCATCTTTTTAGATGTTCTTATTGTCTGTTTCTAGCTTGGGATCTGTTTTATGAATTTCCTTTTGAGGCTGTTTCATGATGTTTCGTACCCTAGCCTGTTTGTATGGCTTGTTTTAATGGCTATTTGTTATCGATAACATGTGCTTTTGCCATGAATTTATTGCATTGGTTTACTTTGTGAGCCACTTTGAGCAGGTCTCTGGAGAGCCAGCATATGAATTTTCTAAATTAATGAGAGGTGGCTCTAAATCAAGGTTCTGTGTATTCTGTGCTACATTCTGCCTCATCTAAGTCCTGAACCAAGGTAATTCAAATCTGTCTCAGGGACAGTTTACTTCTACTAGCTGAATAGATTAAAGTGAATTGGCAGAATTAACATAATTATGCAGTTTCTACTCAACTGCGTAATCTGGTTTTGCAAGTTGTAGGACAAGACAAAGAGTTATGTAAGGCTTTTTTTCTCTATCTTCTGAGATGTCAGCAATCATGTCTTAGTAATCATAGATACTAGAAAAGCTGACATATGGGATTTCTGCATAATGTACGCAAAGAGTAGCCATGTCCCAAATTTCCATAGGCACCAGAGGTTACAAATTTATTCCCTTCCTTTCATTGAAAGTATCTCTACCATATGATGGTATAATACTTCAACAGTTGTTCAAAGATAATTGTCCAAACATCTCAGGGAATTTTAAATAAAGGGATATGAGTTCATTTTGTAAGGGATGTTGGTAAGATTCCCTATTACATTTTTAAGGCTTCTTCCTTGAAATTCTACTCTGGTTTTATAATTCATGATGATATTTAAATGACTTTAAAAAGGCATTTTATGGTAAACTTGAAAACGTGTTCCCTCTCTTTAGTGAGACAGACTTAGCTGATTCAGCTTGTTTATAATGTTCTCTAGAAGGAAAAAGAAGTCATTACTGTGTAAGAGATACAGTTTGACTTCAGCTGTGTTGCTGGGTGCGAGGGAAAGGGCAGAATAGAATGCTTAAGTGAATCATTCTTCTTGTCCTTGTATAAATAATTAAGGTAGCCCAACCTTCCAAAGGATATAAATAAAACAGTGACATTGTGCATGATCTGTTAGTCACATAGGGAAATGGGTCACCAAATCATTGAAATATGACAGACTGTTTTCACTCAAATGTGATGGTGTAGGGAAATTATTCCAGCAGATTGTCAGCAAATGAGGTTTGTTTTTAACACTGTGAAATGCTGAGACTTGCCATCTCATTAATTTTGTGTGCTTGCTTTTCTTAACCTGAAGAAACCCCGACCATCAGTGTATACTTACATAATAATATTTACAAAACCTTGGCCTAAAAGTCTTATGTTCTGTACAAGCTCTATTTTCTTCTCTTAGCCATTGGCTGAATTTCTCTGATGTCATGAGATGTTCACAAATAACCAAGTTGGAAGTATGACAATGGAGTGAGCACTGTAACTTGTTGAAATCTGTTCATTTATTCAATAATACCTTGCCTTTTTCCTCCTCCATTTTATCCTCACAACCTTGTGAGGCCGGTTAGGCTGAGAGTATGTGGCTGGGTCAAGGTCACCCAGCAAGCTTCCATGGCAGTGTAGGGATCTGATCTTAGTCTGGCAACTGAACCACTACATCATGCTGGTTCTCCTGGAAGGAAATGGTTCTCTTGAAAAGAAGTTTTTATGTGTAGTCTTGGAGTAAGAGGTTTATAAAAGAAAGGGCAAGCATTTGGCTACACTGGATGACTACAAATGCTCTGGGCCAGATGGTGTGCACCTGAGAGTGCTCAAAGAACTTTCTACAGAGCTTGCAGAGCCTTTGTCTATCATTTTCAAGACCTCTTGGAGGATGGGATATGTGCCACAAGATGGGAGGAGGGCAAATTGTTATCCTTCCTCCTTTTTTTGAAGATTGGGATGACCCAAGAAACTACAGGCCAGTCAATCTGACCTCTGTCACAGGAAAGATACTGGAACAGATTTTAAAGGGATCAATCTGCGAGCATCTAAAGGACAACTCAGTGATCTGGAGAAGTCAGCATAGATTTGTCCCCAACAGGTCCTGCCAGAGCAACCTCGTTTCCTTCTTTGATCAAGTGATGAGCTTTTTGGATCATGGGAACGCAGTTAACATTGTTTACTTGAATTTCTGTAAAGCTTTTGACAGGGTTTCCCATGATGTTCTGATAGGCAAACTGGAGGACTGCAGAACTGATTCTAGCATAGTTAGATAGGAAACTAGTTGGAGAACCACACTGGAAGACTAGTTGTCAATGGCATTTCATCTGGTTGGAGGGAGGTATCTAGGGGGGTGCCATGGGGCTCAGTTCTGAGCTTCATACTCTTAATATTTTTATGAATTATCTGGGTGAGGGTGTGGAGGGACTACTCATTAACTTTGCAGATGACACCAAATTGGGAGCAGCAGTAAACACTCCAGAAAATACAGATATAATTCAATGAGATCTGAACACACTGGAAAAGTGGGTGGATGTGAATAAGATGCAACTGAACAAGGATACGTGCAGTGTCCTGCATCTGGGTAACAAACTTGAGAAGCATGCATACTGGATGGGGGCATACTTCTGGATAGTAGTGTGTGTGAACAAGATCTTGGGGTTCAGGTGGACTGTAATATGAGCAGTCAATGTAATGCAGTGGCAAAAAAGGCTAATGAGGTTTTGGGGGGTTATCAATGGAGGCACAAAATCCAAATCACAAGATTTCATAATCCCATTGTACACTGCATTGGTCAGGCTGCACCTGGAGTACTGTGTGGAGTTCTGGAGGCCTCACTTCAAAAAGGATGTGGACAGAATGGAGCAGGTTCAGAAGAGAGTGACAAAGATGATCAGACCAAGCCCGACGAGGGAAGGTTGAGGGACTTGGGAATGTTCAATCTGGAAAAGAGGAGGTTGAGGGGGCAGGATTGCTCTCTTGAAGTATCTGAAGGGCTGTCACTTAGAGGAGGGCAGGGAGCTGTTCCTGTTGGCAGCAGAGGATAGGACTCACAATCATGGGTATAAATTAAGGGCGGGAAGGTACCAGCTAGATCTTAGGAAAAACTTTTTTACATTAAGAGTTGGGCAACAGTGGAATCAGCTGCCTAGGGAGGTGGTGAGCTCCCCTCACTGACAGTCTTTAAGCTGCACCCAGGCAAACACTTGTCAGGGATGCTCTAGGCTGATCCTGCACTGAGCAGGGGGTTGGACTAGGTGGCCTGTATGGCCCCTTCCAACTCTGTGATTCTGTGATTCTGCATGAGCTCTTTTAACTTCTGCCGAAAATAAAACAGGAAATAAATGATGAGCTTTGGGAAAATACTTAGCAATGTTTTATTAAATATTAAAAGGTTTAACAAACAAACACATCAAGGCCATTTTCCCAAAACTTAAAGCCCACTTTGGAGCAAAACCCCCTGCCAACTCTCAAGAACCGATTTGGAATGCATGCATCTTATACCAACTTAAAGTCAGTTGATTGGACTGAGGAGATTAAATCAGTTTTTCTTAATTCTGGAAGACACCATCTCCCAGCATACCTGGACACCCTCAGCATTAGCATGCTACTGGAGAAGTATGAGTAATATTTTGTTCTTGGAGGATTTCTGGACAATACTACACTGGTCAGTGTTTTGTCATTCAAACAATGCAGCTGACTAACAGTGCAATCCTCAGCAGCGTTACTCCATTCTGACGGGGCTTAGTGTGGAGTAACTCTGCAGAAGACTGCGCTGTTAAGTCCCTCACTCCACTTTAGAACTCTCCGGAGTCTGTATGGATTGGTTGCATCCATGATTCTGTACTGCAAATGCTGCTCGTTTGCTTTCCTGAGGCCATGTCACTGCGTAACATCTGAACATACAGACCTCTGAGCCCGCTGTGAAATACCACTAACAGTTCTGTGTATTTTGGTCAGACCCCTGCAGCTGCAATGTTTTTTTAAAAAAAATATCCGACAGGCTTTTGGTTCAGGAACTTAAGGCTCGTTGCCCATTTTAGTGCCTATTGAAGCTTATGAGATGAGATTGTGCGATATGAAGGAGGTCTAAGATGCACAAATCTGTTGCCATCAGTGGGGAGAGGTCAGGTGTCCTCCCTGTCTGGTTCTTAGAATTGATTCGGAAGCTTTTATTGGCTTGTATAAGACTATTACTTCAGCCGCCCAGGAAGTAATCATAGGCCTGTGCTCTACTGATCAGAGAAGCTGCAGCATTAGCCTTTGAAAAACAGTCTGGCTTTCTCCCGGCCCACCATTTTCAGCAGTTTTATTGTCAAATAATAAAGCATGGAGTAGGCTGGGCTGCCTGACCAGAAACCCAGGGTGGAGCCAGTGAGGTGGAGTGGGAAGTAACCTGGCTACCACTGCTGAGAGGTGACCAAGGTGAAGCAGGACCCCCATCTTTACCAGCAGGCAAAGCGAGATGATGTCAAAGGCAGGGTGAAGCTGCTCCATGTCCTACTTTGCCTCTTCGGCCACAGAGGACTGTTCAAGGCAAAATAGTGCTCAGGATACCTGATCTGACAATCTCGCATGGCGGGTGTGGCTATTTCTGTTTTGCTTTTTTATTTAGTACAGTGCTATTTACCCACATGCATGCAACTTGGCAGACTTCTTTGCTTAGGAGCTCAGTATGTTCTTTGTGTCTTGATAATAAACAATTCCTTGGAGAATTTTGCTCACCAAGGGTTACTGCTGGGATTTATGAGATGTATTATTAGTGGAGTTTAAGCACCTGGCTTTGCACTTATTACTATTTACAATCATTTCTATAGTAGCATTGTCCGTGCTTTGTTGTCCATAAAGTCTCAGGGATCGACTACTGGCTTAAAAATAAACATTCAGCTTTTAAGACAAGCAGGCAGTCTCCCTTCTACTCTGTCACGATGCTTCTGGTAGTGCTTGGCAAATATAAATGTTTAATAGCTTCTGCAGTGTTTGTGGAGGTGGCCGACAGCATTGAAATGCATTAAATTGGGCTATTTTGTTCCATGCACAGCTGTCATGATATTCTTCTGGAAATCTTTTTTAGTCACTGATTAATTTTGTTTGTTGAGCTTAGGACCCAAATGTACATTGTACTGTAGCTTGTTAACTCAGCATGCTTGCTTAAGTTATACCCCTTGAGCTAGTCATTCCACTGTGATGTATAGAATAATCTAGTAGAGGAAGCATTGTTATTGTTTCTTTGGGACTAGACATCTCTCTACAGGACTTCCCCCATCACCATTTCTTGCCTACCCTACTGCACTGGGGTTCACAGTGGACATTGCAAATGTTCACGATGATTGAATCTGGACCTTGGTAAAGAAGAAGAAGAAGAAGCCACCCCCCTGAGCCTGTATTGAAAACTGTGAAATAATGTGGTAAACTGAGAGAAACACAATGCTTTCAAAAGGGAATGAGAACAAAGTTCATTCAGAAAGAAGCATACAGCTGAAGTAGATATTAACAATCAGGAGATGTGGGATATTAACTTTTAGACAATACATGCACATGAAAAATCATCTTTCAGGCAGGTTTATAACCCATCATTAGCAGTCCATTGTAGCTTTGTTTCACGCCAGACCCAGCAAACCCTGCTGGAACACTGTAATGCCATTCACACTCAGTTACCCTAAAGGGGAACTTAATCCAAAGAGCTGATCTCTCTGTTGTTTTTTGATTCATAATCCTGGTAAAAATGACCCTTCTCTGTCACTCCCAGCTTCTCACTGTCCATCATAAAACTGACTAAACCTCCTCCTGTCAGATCTTTGATTAGAATGAACCACTGCTACAGTACAAACATATTCATGGCTCATATGGGTCTGATTTTTAAGCTCCATGGTCTGAATATCTATGTAAGTCAGTGGGTGCCTTTTAGATGCTTATAGTCATCACTTCCTGTTCCTAATCTTAGTAACATCAACTAGCTTAACAGCTGGCTGGAAGCTGTTGTGATGCTCTGATGTGCCGTGATGCAATGCTTAGCAGTTTGTATAGGCATGGAATGGTAATTTTACATATACGATTTCACAAAACTTGAACTGTTTTTGTTTATAGAAGAATCCTAATAACAAAGCTCACTTTCATATTGTAGCTGAGATAAATGAGCAAGCTGTGTTTTGAACACTCCCATCTTATGCAAGTGATAGTGACCTACTGCTTTAAACAGTCAAAATTGCTGTGAATTTTTTTTTTTTTTACAGAACACGTGTTGAGTAAATTCCATGATTGCTGAGAAATACAAGGTATTCATCTAAAGCCTTTTGCAATGTCCAGACTGGAGCAGGTAGAGCTGTGAGCTGGGCAATATCGTAGTAAAGTCTGTAAGCCTGCTGGCTCACGAAAGGAAGTGAAACTGCATCATGGGGAAGACAGAATTTGCTTACCTATCATTTCCCCCTCCCATGCCCTTTCTCTAAGGGACCGTCCTCAGTTTTCATCCTCACAATAGCCCTGTGAATTAAGTTATATCAAGAGAGTTACTGGCCCAAGAACATCTACAGAGCTTCCAGGGCCGGCTCCAGGGTTTTTTGCACATTAGGCGAGGCAACCTTCTGGTCCCCCCCCCCCCCGGTGTGCACTGACTCTCCAAGCTTGACAGCTTGGTTGCTCTTTAAGGTGCCACTGAACTCGTACTTTGTTCTAAAATCTGTGCCAGTCTTTCAGGTGTGGCTGGAGAACTTTTGCTCTCTGTAACCCGAAGGGAGCCCCCCAACCCAGGGGGAGAGGCTTCCCCACCGGATCCTGCTACTTTCCCACAAAGGGAAGCTCCCCTTCAGTTTGCCGGCGTTCCCCTGCGGTGCTTTCACTTTTACGAATGCTGGCTGGGAGCCAATAAGCCAATGGCTGCTGCAGGAGCCAGCCCCTCCTAACGGGGGTAGAAGGCGAGCCCTTCGGCAGTCGGCAGATGAGCAGGGCAACGGCAGCCCAGGGGGACCGAAGCAACCACAGGAACGGAGGGCGCATCACCACTTGCGCCTGGCCGCTGGGCATGTTGACACGGTGCGCATGTTGCCAAGCCTCCTACTGCCTGCTTGCTTCTTCCACCTTCTACCTGGAAGAGCCACTGAAGAGCACATGGAGAGAGGAGGAGAAGGAGGGCTGTGGTAGACGGCGGCCACCTTGGGGCCTTGCTGGGTTTGGGATTTCCAGGCGCTCCAGTGGGAGGAGGAAGAGGAGACGGCGGTGAAGGGGGGCAGTTGGTGGTCTGGAGGAGGAGGGGGAGGGGTATGCTGAGGGGTAAGAGGCGTGCTGAGCAGGAGGGAGGAGGCGGGAAGTGAGCAGGAGGGAGGAGGCGCGAAGTGAGCCAGTGGGAAGCGAGGAGGTGAAGTGAGCCAGCAGGCGACCAGAAAGCCATGCTGGGGCAGGCAGCAGTGGTGGCAGGGGCCTCGCTGCGCCCCTAGGAGATCTGCACCCCTAGGAGATCTGCACCCTAGGCCATTGCCCTAGTTGGTCTAGTGGGAGACCCGGCCCTGAGAGCTTCACAGCTAAAAGGAGATTTGAACTCTGGTCTCCCTGTTCCTAGTTTCAGCACTGAAGTGGGTGTACCACACTGCTTCTGTAGAGCTTTAGTTTATGCTATCTCATACATGATCCCCCTCCCTTCTGTGGGATCGTGTAAGGACTACTGAAGACCATCAAAATTGGCAATAGGAATGGGAGATTACTGCAATACTAGATTTGCTTTGCTGCTTCTTTCCATGGATTCATAGCCATATGATGGACCTGACCCTAGTTTTTCCAGCATGTTGATGCATCAGTTATAAAGTTTGCAGTGCCCTGCATGGTTTCTATGCTTCTCTTACACATAAGAAGCATACCTGATTATCAGAGCTGCTGGTTGTGTAGTATAGTCTATTCAGTCTCTTAAAGAACCCAGTTCAGGCTGCAGTCCTATGTAAGTTTACTCAGAAGCAAGACTCAGTTTTTCAGCACAGCTCCCAGGTTATTGTTCAAAGGATTACTGTAAGACTGCAATCCTAATCAGTGTCATACCATTATCTGTCTATTGACTTAAATGGATTTAGAAGGGTGTAACTACGTTTAGGATTGCACTGTAAAACTGCAGTTCTATGCATATTTAGTCTACATTTTTATTTGGGGTTTTTAATCCCATCTCCTTATTTGGAAACTCATCATACCACTAGTCATTAAGAACCAAGATACAAAGCTGAACTGCTTCGTATTCAGTTAACAATTCCTTGAAAAAAACTAGTTCCCTCTTCAGTATAAGGTCATGTAATCAAATATTGTTAATAGATAAAAATCTTGGAAGGACTTCTGCTGCTTACATTAATCCACATGTTCTTATTACCACATCACTTGGGATGGTTAGTGCTTGTATCACTGTCAGCAGGTTGACTCTCAACAACCAACATTGCTTCATTACATCTACCACTAACTTGTGTATGGCTCATTAAATGTTTCTCCCAAGCTCAACTATTCAGCTAGTAGTCCCAGGTATTGGCAGAGATCCTTGTCATACTTGTTCAGTGGCAAGTGAGCCATCATGATTTATGGTATTATGGCTGGGATAAGAATTGGTCAAACAGCTGGGCTGGGATCTCCCTCCCAAGGTATTTTTTGGTCAGTCTCTTCCTTAGGCAATCTGTGGCAATTAGGAGTGGCACTGCAAGGTCATCTGTAATGAACCTCTTAGTCTGCATTCAGTGTAATGTTAAACTAACAATTTCACCACAAAGATAATTTATGCTTTGAGGAAATGCATGCAGATTGGTGCTGGTGTAACATTTCGAGAAGCTAAAGGAACTGGGGCTATGAATGCAGGCTCCCAGCCAGAATCTCTGCAACAGTCCTTCCATCTTAGGGGTGGATAAGAGACAGATTCAGTTTCTCCTTCCTTTTACATCTGTTTGGTTGGCACTTTTACAGAGATGCCGATGGGTGCATGCAGTGCATGCAGATCTCAGCTCCAGGATCACATTTCTTTTTAGCATGGCAGGTATGACTTTATTACTTGTTTCAGTACTCATTTCTTCCATCAGATGGGGTTGCTGAGGTGTACTATCCACATATCCTGTCCATTATCATCAGTGGGCTTTGCATTTACCAAAGAGAGTAAATATTGTCCTGCTTGGCCTACCTGTGGTCCTGAAACAGTGGGGCATAGTTGTTAAATTGGACTAGGACAGTGTAGACCTGAGTTCAAATTCCTGTTCAGCCTGGATGAGGAACTGAAGTAACCTTTCACCAGCTACTCTCCTCAGCCTAACCTACCTCATATTGTGGTAAAATAATTATAAATACTTTCCCAAACTCGGAGAAGGTTAGTATTAAAAACTTAATAATAGTTGCTGGGACAGAAAGCAAAGAAAAGCCCCTGATAGACGTCCTAATGGTTCATGACTAAATTTATTCTTGCTTTTTCCCCAAAAAACTCTCCTTGGCCTCAGGTTAGCTCCTTTAATTGTGTAAAAGAAATTAAAGGATGGAAACTCTTAGTTGTTTCCTTGGTGATAGATATGTAAATATGATTGTATGTATGATTGTACAGGAAGATACATCTGTTAGTGCCTTGAAACACAGAGACCTATTCAGAATAAAAATCTTAAAGATACAAAGTGGTAACCAAATTCAAACTTCATTAATTGATTCCCAGTAAACCCACTGAAATAAATAAGCATTTGGAGGCATGTAGATGAAGTCTGTTTTGCTCCAGGATTTTTAAAACCGCTTTTAAAATGCTTGTATTAGAAAATCGGACATTTTACTGTCAGTGGCCAAATAATCTATAGGGATTCTTAGATGCTCCTATCATTGTTTTCAGAACGGCTTTGTCTTTAACATGATGGCCAAAAAGCCATCTATATAAATCCCGTATTATTTTGCCTCTTCATCAGTGGCTCCTGTGTAATTAAAAAAGCAAAAGATCCTTTTTTTTTCTTACTTGTAGTGTTACCAGTGTATTGGTTGGTGGAGCAGTCATGGCCCCAAGGGCACATATGACTTTTGTGTTACTTTTTGAACAGGTGTGTGATTTTGATCTTGGTTCTGTGGGGCATAATGGAGATGATATTCTAGATAATTGAAAGTCATTGTGTGCTGCCTCAGATACAACAAAATAAATTTAGTCGGCACTGTTTCCACTCAAATGAAGTGCAGTTAACAATATCCTTCATGCTTCTTTACCCACATCTCCAGGATTCAGTTGATCTTTGCACTGTTAGAATAACTCAGCTAAAATTCACAGTCTTATACAAGAATGGTGAACATTTTGGTTTTCTGTGCTTTAACTACTGGCCCAACTTTACAAGCAGTTCTGTGGCCTTAAAATTCTCATTGCTGTTGGATATAGATAGTCTGGGTTGATGGTTTTCCTTCAGTGCCACTATGTAACTATTAAACATTGATCTTCTCTTGCAGTGGAAGCTAAATTAACTGGAGTTCAATTAAGGCTAAGCTGTGTCAAAATTTGTGCATTTTAGGGACTACCTTATGCTTGAACTGTAAAGCAAATTGCACAACCCCCCCAAAGCATCTTTGGTTGTAGTCATGGGAATCAATCACATCTTAAAGAGATCTGTGCAAAAGCCCCAAGTGGCTGGTTTTTAAGGCTTAAATGCAGATCAAGGAAACTGTACTATCTGTGAGTTTAACAAACTATACTAAGGCTAACTTCCTAACTTTATCAAAATACATAAACATTTATTCTGTGCTTGCTTCAAACTTTTTTTATTTTCCTAATTTAGCTGCCAGAAGCTGCATGTACAACATTAAACAAAGTCTCTTTTTCTCTATACTTTTGTATTCCTCCCCTTGCCACTGCTGCCCATGTCATTGGTGCCAATCCTGCTCTACTTCTGCCACCCAACCCAGTATAAATGGAAGGCTTACACAAAGGACAGTCTGCCTAACCTTTGGCCCAGATTCATCAATCAGGTTCTTTGAACATAAGAATAATCTGAGGATTGCATGGATCCCTGAGGTATCCCTACTTGAAGAATGGAGGTTTTGCACATCTACTTCTTCTTAGTGAGAGAGAGAGACAAACTGTAAAGGTGGTGCTTCAGAGCATACCAAAATACCTTTCTTTTTGCAGAGTGGGGATGGCACAAGTAAAATTGATGAAATAAATCATTTTGGGTTAATTTTCAAATTCCATTACGATTTGTATGCTAAATTCCCCTGGTGCAAATACTTTTGATTAAGTTGGATCCTAAATTGCTCTTCCATCAGCATAACAGCAGTTCTGCTGCTGGAACAACATTTCCATTGGCAGAGGAGGGGGAATGATGATTTCTGCAGATTCTATCACTACAGACCCCTGCTTTGCCCTGACACCGTTCCTGGAGGAGGGTTCCGCTGACCCATGCAGGTATAGTGTTACGGCCAATATGATGCATCTTCCTTTATTTAAGATCCAAACAGGAATTAATCTACATGAGATATCCTTTCAGTCAGTTCAGCAGCCGTTCAGTGGCTATTAGCCACAAGGTATAGATAGGAACTCTCTGTCTGGGGCAAATGGTGCTCTGTATTCTTGGTGCTTGGTGGGGGGTCAACAGTGGGAGGGCTTCTAGTGTCCTGGCCCCACTGCTGGACCTCCTGATGGCACCTGGTATTTTTGGCCTTTGTATGACAGAGTGTTGGACTGGATGGGCCATTGGCCTGATCCAACATTGGCTTCTCTTATGTTCTTATGTGTATGCAGACAGTAGTGGCATTGGCTGCTTGCAGTGAAGTGGTTTGGGGATTATTCCAAATCCTGACCCATTCACATGAAGTGGATTGTCATGTTGTTCCACTGACTTAGAATCCAAACATATAAAAGGACATGGCCTATCTGGGTTGCTCTGTGATTGGATTTTATTTGCTTGTGGGACAAAAAAACCCCTCTGAGCAGTTTAATTTCCTAAAAAGAGCCCAGTGTCTTAGTCCTGGGTGTGGGATGTAGTCTCTATCTCCTTATAGCCTCACAACACTCCAGGACTCAACCCTAGTGACAAATTCAGGTTCTGTCACCGCACCCAGCAACAGATTGAAGTCTGAGATTATTTTGATCACACAGAGTATGTAACTGATATGGCAAAGTTTGGAATCTAGTGACCAAGGATTTACAGTGGAAAGTAATTGGGTTATGAAGGCAGCCATATTGGATCCCCTGGTGAGTGTTTGCTAGTAAGGGACCTGTAATCACTCCTGATTTGTCAGTGAAGAAGAGCTACCAGTGCTCGTACCCAAACTTGCTTAAGAACTTCTCAGTATCAGCTCCAGGGTTTTGCAGAGCTGCAGTGTCATGTGTAGTGTGAATCACCAGACATGGCCTCATTCTGGTATTCGGGGCAGGGGAATGCTAGCAGCTGGAACTTGCTCCTGTGTCCTCTGTGGATCAGATTCAGCAGTCTTTCTCAGCACTTGCCTGTCAGTCTTGCAAGGAAGTTGTGGGATATTTGCAATGCTGTTTGAGATCCCTGAACTCTTCCTTCCACGCAGTCACTGTGACTCTTGGAGCTATAAATTATTTAGCAGAAAAGGGTCTGCTGCCAACCTTTGTTACATCAAGCTGGGTTTTGTTCCTTTTTCAATATAATCCCCTTGCAATAAAGACCCTTAAGGCCAGATGATTCACTCCGTGGCACCTGTATCATCCCAGCGGCTGATTCCCCAAATGGCAGTGTTTGGGAGATGCTGTGACAAGGGAGGGGATTTCAAATGAAATGATATGCAGCTCTCCTGGTGATTTACAACTTAACAAAGTCAGAGTGTCTGGTTAGAATATGAAATGTTTTTGCTATGTTAGGTGCAATGAACAGGTCCTGGTATGCCCTAGTATTAATTTTTAAGTTCCATTGGTTTCCAACAAAATGTGTCATTAAATCAGTAATGGGCCCTTTTTTAATTATAAAAGAAATTGTGCTCTTTCACTCTGTTTTGGCCAGTTACATGGTAATTGTAGCAGCTTGGCTCTGGAATGTATGCCGGGTGAAATAACCCTGCAGAGGACAGCTCTGTGTTGCTATGACATGGCCTGATTAGATCAGCACCAACTGTTCATGGACAGCGTCCAATATCACTGGGTTAAAGTAGAAGAGAAGCATTCACTCTGGAGAGACTGCCTTTTTAACCCTCACTGTATCCCAGCCTGTATGTACAAAAAAACCCTTCTTGCTGGGTTTTAAACAAAGATGAATTAGTTTAATTTCTTGTGGCTGATGCAACTTGTTGGGAGGCCAGGGTGGTGTCTCTTAAGACGCAAGGGTGTCCTTTCTCAGAGGCATCCACGGCAAATTCAATTGGAAATAACCACAACCACAACATAATTTTTTGTTGTTCAGTCGCACAGTCGAGTCCCACCTAATATTTAAACAAATGGAGGCTTTATTTTTCTTTATCTGCAAATAGCTTTTACTTTCCTAGGCACGGTTATGCCCCTTTTCTTCCCAATGGAGACCAGGAGCAGTTTACAAAAATAGCAAAATAGATTCAACAAAATACAACATAAGTAAAATACGATGGGGGGTGTGGAATTGTGCTCTTCAGAGCCAGGGCAGTAGATGGCCCTTCTGCCTGCCTTGAAAATCCCTATCCCTCCACTCTCTAGATGTCACTGCACTGGCTCTGAGGAATGCACTTTATTTTCTGTTTACTTATGCTGTACCCTGCTTATTGTACTTCGATGCTTTTGTGAGTTGCACACTCTCTCACATAGCCCCCAGGGCCAGTCAGTAGTCAGTTCGATCTCTCCCAGTGCAGTTCTAAGAGCTCTTTCCTGGGGTAAGCTCCATTGAGTAGGCTTCTTCAGGAGGATTCTGAGCAGACCTGCTTAGGATGACACTGTCAGGATTCTTCCTGATGCCAGGTAGTCAGCAGCTCAGCTCTGCATCTCTTCAGATGTTCCCTTTTCCAACAGCCCCCAGCTGACAGAGTCACAGGCTAAGAGCTGAAGAATAACAGCCCCTTTGGCTCCTTCCCTTGGCTCACAGTAAAGTCTCTCTTACCTCTGGGCCAGTTCAGATTTAAGAAGGTTTTAAAAGGTAACCTCCAGTAAAGAGGCAGGGTACATACCAAGTGGTCTTCTGCTTCCTTTCCATCCTCACTTTTTTCACGGCAAATGCAAGCAAGTTTTGGGCTTTGACATCATGCCCACCACCCCCGGTTTGTGCTTCACATCCCAGCCTGCAGATTTTTTGATCCTAATAAAAAGGCTGTATTTGACTCCCCCTCCCCCTCCATGGACAACTACAGCTGTCTACAATTTTGGTCTCTAAGTATTAGGACCTCAGAGGAATTATTATTCAGATTCACCTATAGTTCTAGCCTTTCACTTGCCAGTGTGGTGTCATGGTTAGAGTCTAGTATCTGAGGGATCCAGATTCAGATCCCCACTCATGCCATGGAGGCTTGCTGGGTGACCTTGGGACAGCCATACTCTCCCTGCCTAACCTACCTCACAGGGTTGTTGTGAGAATAAAATGGAGGAGAGGAGCATGTTGTAAGCCACTTTGGGTCCCCATGGGAAGGAAGGCAGGATATAAATCAATTAAATAAATACTATCCCAGTTGTCTCTTCACTTTGGTCATCTTGGACCATTTATGAAACCCAATTCATGCAGTTTCAGGTGCTTCTTGCACTGCATACTGTTCTACATTTTCTGCACACAATTAATCTGGACCAGTTCATATGTTGGCCCTGTAGAAGGCACAAGTTATTCTTGTGTTGTGTAGCCCTCTCTTGCCTTCTAATCATGTAGATTTGCAGCTACTGATAGCAGAAAAAAATACTCAAAGGGCATAGTGCATGGCCCTACTCCGAAGACGAGTAGCAATAGTAAAGGGACTGGCTGTGAATTGGAAGTGATTGCTCTTTTAATTTTGCTAGGAATTGAGTTGTGATAGAAGCATCAAGTTTTACTAGAAATAGAATGGATATTGCAGTGTTATTGCAGTGTTACTGCCAAGTAGCCTATGTACAATAATTAGAATTGTACTCTGTGAACAGCCCTGCGAACACATCCACTTCAGGCCTTGTGGATAGCTTCTTTTTAAGCATGACATCCTCTGTTGAGCCATCTGGTCTCCTGTAACTAGGTTTGCAGAGTACACTTTGCACAGGAAATCATATATATATTTTATTTTAAGAATCTCTCTGGACAATTAATTACTATGAAGTTTCCATTTTGCAGTTTGAATTGCAAAAAATAATTGAATTCCCACTGAAGCTTTGCAGAAATCTGAATAAATTGTTGGAGTAATGAAAAATCTGTTGAAGCTAGAGGAAGGTACAGTGTGCCAAGACTTGTTTACTAAATGTTCTCTATTTGAACACAGTGGACATGCTAATGAAGCTTCTGTATGAAGGGGGGAAGTGGAAACTCATTGTTTGTGCTTTGCCCTCTAATGTTTATTCTGCTCTATGGAACATCAGTGTTGCTTGATTAAATAATCAATGGACCAAGACAAGGGCCATCACTACCATTATCTCTCAGTGGTGGGTAGTTCAGTGTGATGACAGGGGCAGAACCTGCCTATAGTCACTTAGTAAATTAGGCCTCCTGATTTCCTTCCCCAGTGTTACCAATCTGGCTGAAAGGCTGAGTATCTAGTTGCTGCCCATGGGATGGCTATGCAGGATGGCTATGCAGAACATTAAATCCAGTGCACCCAGTGGGCAAGCAAGAAAGTTTAACCAAGATCCACATTGCTGAATATTTGGTCCTACTTTTCTTCCATATTGAGGAGTTGATGCAACTTAGAAAATGAAAGAAACATAAAAATACAATTTGCAGAATTGATGTCCAGCAACCACCGCCTCCAAGTTTCACACAGGTAATCATCCACATAAGTATCCCAAGCTGATCCCACCAGTACACCATACATGGAGCAACAAGCTAATGGCCAGGAGTCCATTGACTCTTGTCAAAGGCATATGCCATTAGCCATGCCCAGAGTTTATTTATAGAAAGGGAGAGACAAATGCTCTCCCCCAAGTCATATTTAATGGGGTTTGAAGCTTTTGAACTTCTCACATTGTCATCATCATCATTACTGGGTTCTACACTATGTTGCATTAGTGTAGTGTTCATCCATGAAACAGATTCAAAAGCTTTTTTTTTTAGCCATGTCTGTCTTGTGTTCTGCTTAGTTAAACCCCTTATTTTGATGGATCCCGGCTGGCATCATCTTCTGTGTTTCAACTTTTTGTGTATCTGGTGCTGTGAGACTGTCTCCATGAACAAATTTATATGATCCTGACAGTGGTCAAAAGGAGCAAGATTCAGTTCTGTTCTTGAAGCTAAGCAGGTTTTGCCCTTTAAATAGTCTGAATGAAAAGCTGTCACATATGAGCTATTAATTGCTTTGGAAGAAAAGCAAGCTGTAAGTACAATAAATAAATAAATGACCTTTGCTTTGAGTGCTGAAGATCACATGTAAACAGAGTCCAAAATGATCACTGTCAAGCACGGCACGACAGGCCTCAATTTTCCTGCTTGAATCTGATTTTTGATTGAAAAGTGCCTTCTAAGAAAAGCAAGTCTTCTTCATTACTCTGCTGCCTTCCTACAAGTAGGAAATAAGACAGTGAAAACAAGAGGAGAATCTACCCTGTAGCATCCTTCACATTTACATAAGATCCTATCTTGTTGCAGTTGTCAAGCACATGTGACTGGCCTCTTCTTAATGTTTTGCGGGAAAACATTTTTTCCCCCAATAAGAGAAGAGGAGGAGGAGGAGATTGGGTTTATACCCCACCCTTCACTACCCAAAGGAGTCTCAGAGCAGCTTACAATCACCTTTCCCTTCCCCTCCCCACAACAGACACCCTGTGAGGTAGGTGGGGCTGAGTGAACTCTCCCAAGAACTGTCCTTGAGAGAACAGCTCTGACAGAACTTGTAATTGACCCAAGGTCACACCAGCAGGTGCATGTGGAGGAGTGGGGAATCAAACCCAATTGTCCCAGATTAGATTCCAGGCTCTTAACAACTACACCAAACTGGAAGAGGAAAAGAAAAATCCTCTTTAAAAAGATTCAGTGCTATGGCGATGAAGTACCTGAACTTGTCTCCTGAGTGGGAATTAAAGCTTTTTTGCCTGATTGGCAAAAATCTTAGTTTGCTTAATATGTATGTGATAGACTAATATTTGCATATGAATTAAAATAGCTCTCAAAAACACCTTTCTTTGGGTTTTTGGTATTGTGTGTGTAATATAGAAGGCATTATTTTAGAGAAAAGCTTCTCTCTTGTAAAAAAAAGGGGTGAATGCATCTCCTGTGAAGGCTAAACCTGTACATTTTTGTAAGTACAATATCTGCTGGCTTGACAAATGGATTGAAAGGGTTTGAATCAATTAAACAGGAATCTCTCCATTGCAGCCCTTGTAAGAATTCCATCTAAATGTTTCTCATTTCTTACTGAAACAAACTATGCTCTGTTTTCACCATAACCATGGAATAAGTAGCTATACGATTCAAAATGTAAGGTGTGGTCCTGTGGGGAGCAGGGCGTGGTGGCACCTCCTTTGATCAAGCAAGTGGAGCAAAGAGAAGCAGGTGGGGTTACTCTTTTCTTCCATCCTTCTAGCCTCTTTTCCTCTACTGCCATTCAGCAGTGCCAGATAAATGGTAAGGGCCATTTTGAAATTGTGGGTTATTGGCATTGTATGGCAAGTCAACAAAAGAAACTGAGAGGAGGCCTGTCCAGCATTCTTGCTCCTTGGTTGACTGGGAACCTGGTTCCTAGCCTCTGGCCCTCATTCTAATGAATGATGCAGGTCCCCTTGTTACTAGGGTTGCCAACGTGAAGTTGGGAAATTCCTAGTTGGGGTGGAGCCTGGGGAGGGTGGGGTCTTTTGAGAGGAGGGAACTCTGTAGGGTACATCGCCATGGAGTCCAGCCTCCAAAGCAGCCATTTTCTCTAGGGTAACTGGTCTCTGTTCTCTGGATATCAGTTGTAATTCCAGGAGATCTCTAGGCCCCACCTGGAGGTTGGTAAGTATACCTATACATGTTACTCATGTTTGATCAGCACAGTGTGAATGCATATATTGGAATAGTGCATGTTCACTGGGAATGTGGAGGGGTTTTGTTGCTCTCGTGTCTCAGGCGCTGGTCTTCGCCTGACACATTGCTCCATGCCCAGCATAGAAGGAGCCTTTCTCCATTCCTGCACACGGTGAGCAATATTCGGCCTCTCATTTTAATTTTTCTGTTGAAGTTGCATTGATTAGCACTAGCTAGGTCTATTTTAGCAGTTCTTTTATTTAAAGACTGCTGTTATGATTAAAATCTATTTTCAGAGATGTGCGGAAGGGAAATGTGTAGGAAGAGAGAGGTGTGATCGCCTTAAGCCACCCCCATCAAGAATAACTTCAGAAAAAATATTCCATGGGCAAAAACAATGGGCTTATGACATGCTGTCTCTTAAGCAAATTACTGATTTAATAAATGGGTAATACAGAAACCTTTGGCTACTTTGCAGGAGAATAAAAACTTAATAGATTTGAGTTACCATAGACATCCTGACCCTAGGTAATTTGGATGTGTTTAAAATATCCACATTATTTGGACATAATGGGTTGGAAGCAACTTGCTTTTCCACTGGTGAAAAAGGGAGGAAGGGATCCATTTTTCTCAACAAAAAGTCAAGCTAGGGATCATGGAACCTGCATGAGCAAAAGCCATTTAAGAACATAAGAACATAAGCAATGTTGAATCAGGCCAATGGCCCATCTAGTCCAACACTCTGCCACACAGTGGCCAAAATATACCAGGTGCCATCAGGAGGTCCAGCAGTGGGGCCAGGACACTAGAAACCCTCCCACTGCTGCCCCCTCCAGCACCAAGAATAGAGTGCATCACCTGCCCCAGACTTAGAATTCCCATCTATACCCTGTGGCTAATAGCCACTGATGGACTTCTGTTCCATATGTTTATCTAATTCCTTCTTTAGGATGGGGACAGCAATAAAGAGAGAAATTGGCTGAAATCAAGCAGTAAAGCTTGCTAGATCCAACCCAGTAAGTGAAATGTCATCCATTGTTTATATTAAAGAACAATTGAAAATACCCATCTCTCTTCTGATTTTCTGGATTATTGTTAGGCAAATTTGGTACAATTATTTCAGTTGCCTGTGTCTCATTAAGGATTGTTCAGGTATAAAGGATGTCATTTTTATTGTTACTATATTTTTAGATAAATAGTACCAGTAGTGGACATAGTCCAGGATGCAAAGTGTTATGTATCGCTTGTCCCTTCTGTGAGCCACATGGCTCTTCCGTTCTGCTGGACAAAAGGAATTGGAATTTTCTGAACTCCCTGAAAAACTCTCAGAGCTTCAGCAGCTCTCTGGAACAGCATGCCATGAGTTTAAGAGAGCTTGAACTGGAAACATATCTTACCTGCTGCTCTTTGCTGAGTTTAGGAATCACCAGTGCAGTAGGTAGTGCTGCATCTGTTAGCTTAGCATGTATCCAGTACTACAAGGGCCCAGGAGGGTTCTAGCTGGTTTTGTAAAACTTCAGAATTATTCCTTGTTTCTTGGGTCTGAGCAGCAAAATCTAAGTAATGGCCATACTGTTCTCAGTGTTCAGCTGTATGTCATATGTGATATTCGTGACTGGAATCTCCTATTGAATCTTTTTCTTTTTAATTTAATAGCTGCTGGTGGGTGGAGATGATGGATCTGCACTGCTGGGAGTGTTTAAAAAGATTTCCTGATGGACAGGATTTTTCTTGAGGATCCTTTTCTATCCCCTGGCTTAAAACATGAATATGTTCCTGAGAGATCTGTGATCTTGTATCATTTGACATTCCAACTATCTGGGTCTGTTCAGAGGTTGTTTGGGCTCTTGCCAGCCATACTATGTAGCTTCTGGTGACCTCCTTATATTCTCTAAGATAGTGCCACACCAATGAAAGTGAAATGTAATGATTTTATCAAGAGAATGATTGGCTGCTAATCCCCCAATGTTTCTCAAGTCATGAAATTGCCTTGTTTAGCAGGCCAGTTGTTTAGCTCAGCCTTGTGCCGAAGGTCACCAGCCGTGCATCATGCCAGCAGTGGGGGCAGTGGCTTGGTGGTGGAGCATCTGCATTGCATGCACACGGTCTTCATTTTAATCTCCAGAATCTCCAGTTATTAAAAAGACCCAGGTAATAGGTAATGTGAAAGCCCTGCACCTGAGACACTAGAGAGCAGCTGCCAGTCAGGGTAGACAGTACTAACCTTGATAGGCCAATAGGCCAGTTCAGTACAATATAACTTCATGCATCCATCGGGTGTGTCCATACTGTAGTCCAAAGCAGGATCAGTGTGGGAGGCATAGTGGGCATTGCACCAAAAGAGCAGTAAATTCTCTGACATGAAATAGACATGTTGATAGTGTTATGTCCTTGTGATTGGACCGGTTTCTATTTGTAGCCAGTTTGGTGTAGTGGTTAAGTGTGCAGACTCTAATCTGGAAGAACCGGATTTGATTACCCCACTCCTCCACTTGCACCTGCTGATGTGACCTTGGGTCAGTCACAAGCTCTGGCACAGCTGTCCTTGAAAAAGAGCAGTTTCTGTCAGAGTTCTCTCAGCCCCACCTACCTCACAGGGTGACTGTTGTGGGGAGGGGAAGGGAAAGGAGTTTGTAAGCCGCTCTGAGACTTCTTTGGGTAGTGAAGGGCAGGGTATCTTTTTCTCTTCTTCTATTTGTGAAACAGCTTTTTAAAAAGCATACATTTCTCTTTCATGCTTTTTATTAAAAAAGGTGTTAAAGTGGGAGCCAGACCAATTAGGCTTCATCACTCATGGTGTAATAAAGGGCGGGTCACAATTTGACGCATACACAAGCTAGTGCTTGATGCTGCAGCCATTATCACAGATCAGACACCATAAATAGAATCTTTGGACACAATGCTTTTCAATGGAACTAGTATTTTGTTGCTGCTTGCATTTGGTGAGTCACCAAGTGTTAAGTAATCAAATAATGAACATGGATGTAAGGGAACCTGCCCAGGGGAGTAAAATGTCCGTGCTCTAGCAGTTCCATTTTTTAAAAGCTGCATCTGATTGTATCATGTCAGTGGCCCTCTCATGGCTGACCTTGGAAAGGTACATCAGAGGCTAGGGAAAACTGCGAACCGGGGGCTTCAGTGGCCTGCTCTTAAGCTCTCTGATGCCTTTGGCTGGCCACTGTGGATAGAGACTACAGGTCTGAAAGGACCTTTGAGTTGATCCAATAGGACATTTCTGATTGTTATCATTGTTATAATTCTGATGCCTTCATTATTGATTTGGAAAGTATAGTTACTGCTTAAGAGTACTGGTGCTATTTCCAAATTTTTACAACTGCTGTGAGAAAACTGAGGAAATTCTACAAAACAGCTTTACATACAGTGAACTACTAAACACTCTGTGCCTTGATTATTTTGGACCACTAAAGCTGAAATCTAGGGAATTGTCTGAACAGATTTTAAACTAGCTTGGCTGTTGCACTTTCCCAACTAAATGGACCTGTATGACTGGCCTTGATTCTGATCTTTCCTTTCTGTCTCATCCACGAGCAAATTTCTCGGCTGTCAAACCAGGGATGACCATTTTTTTCATATTAGCAACTCTGCTAAAGGAATTTGAAGAAGTACATTTGCCAAAATTCCCTACTCTGCAAAACTGTTGATTATACAGAATCTCTAATCAGTGATGCATTCAGTATGGTGTGCACAGTGAGTCAGTGGATCTAATTGTTTAACCAAGAAGATCAGTCCCTTCTACGGACTTAAATTCTTGACTGCAATCCAAGTGCAAACTTGCACACCATGTACCATACATGTAACCAAGTTTATGGATATCACTAAGTAATTTGTTTTGGTTTAATAATTGGGTCAATGGACCCTGCATGTACCACAGCAGTATATCGATGAATATCAATTGCCGGGGCCAAACAGGGACAGACTGTTCGTGTGCTATTTGGAAACCTCTGGAGGCATATTGATGGCCATTTCTTGGAACAGAATCATGGGTTAGATGGATCTTTAGATCTGATCCAGGAAAGTAAATCTTAAATCATATACATTCACACTGGATGATTCTAGCAAGTTAACTGGACTTTCAGAAAGTAATTCCACAGTTCAATTTTTAGGCTGTTCACCCTTCTCTCTTTGTTGCTAGGCAACCTTGACTTCGCTGTTCGTGACAGTGAATACCAACTATGGTTTTGTTTGATTCTTTCTCTGTCGCTCCCTCTTCCTCTCTTTAACTCAAAGGAACTATCTGTGGCATAATGTCAGATGCTCTTTTTAACAAAACAAGGTTTACAAAGAAAACTGTGCTCAAGGCCCTTTCAGCTTTTAATGACTGAAATCAGTGCTGCGTTAAAGTGTTTGGATTCCTGAGACTGGGAAGAAGCAGGTTGTAGAAATGGAAATCTGCCGATGGACATTTTAAAGCAATCTTAACTCACTGATGAACATACCTGCACAATGCATATATTTGTAAATCATTAATGTGACCAGCAGGTGTTGAATTACAGAGAGGCAAAGAATGCATAGGAAAAACACTCTGGTTTTTCACCCACTGTCTTTCTGTTTCTCTTCTAAAGCTAAAGGTAGTTTCAAAGAAGGCACCTCCTTGCAAAAAATTGTTCAGCAGTAACTCACTTGCTAATGACTGTCATGTGGTGAGAGTATTTTTGCCTTCTTTTGTTAGTAGTGTCCTCAAGCCATAAATACTAACTGTAATTGGCCATGATGATAGACCTGACTTGTGGAACTATGCTTAGGCTGTGATGTTTTGCAGAATGTCTTATTCCTCTGTATCATTCCTATTAAGCAGGGGTGAAAGTCACCTAGTATGAACCACTACATCGTTCTGGAAAGAAGTGGACAAAGTATTCCAGAGAAATGCATAAATTTATTCTTAATGGCTCTAATTGTGGTAGTTAGTATTAAGGAGAGAACTGGAGGAGGACTGGAGACTGGCAATACAAATGTACCAGTAAGAAATTTAAGTTACATACAACTCTGTTACTTGGTGATTCCAGTTAGGTATCTGGATGTTTGCAAACTGGTCCTAAACAGCTGCAGATCTGACCACCTCAGCGGGTGGGGTTGCCAGTCCCCAGGTCCCAGTGGAGCCCCCTCCCCCAGTTTTGGGGCTTCTTCTGCTGCTGCCAGCCAGCTGGCTGGTGAGGGAGAGCCTATCCCCTACACAATGCTACACAATGTCCCCAATGCAATAACATCACCTGGAAGTGATGTCACCATGTCGGGGGAGTTCCATGGCAAAGCTCTGGTTTGAGGGCAAAACTCTATGATTTGAAGCCGGTTTTACCATAGTGTTTTGCCCTCAAACCAGAGCGTCACTGCGTGACATCGCCAGTGTGATGATGTCACTTCCGGGTGATGTCATTGCATTGACACGTCTTGAAACACACACACCCAAATCCCACCCCCCCCCAGCACAATGAGGGGACCTGGCAACCCTACCAGGTTTAGCTTAGCTTGCAAGAAAATGTTAACTAGCTTATCTGGAACAACTTTCACTGGTTTATTAAAGCACAATATGAATGAAATCTCTAAGCAAATAAAAGAAACATATAGACAAATCATTAAAGGCAAGTATGGTATATGGCCAGGGAAAAGTAATTATAAAGATAAATAACCAATGGTTACATAGCAATAACTTGCATAATATGCTATCATCCTTATCACATCTAATATGTCTAGTTAAAAGCTAAACTAAACCAGGCTCTCTAGAAGCCAAACAAAATGTTACTTTTTTAACAGTTTGGAGCTGCATGCACAGTGTTCTGTCCTTGTGCATTTCCAGTATGGAGCAAATAACTCCCTCAGGAACCATTTTGGCTTGGGGGAAACAGTAAAGGGGGAAGCAGAAGCCCCCTCCTACACCCACACTGCAGTCCTGAACTGAACAAGGCCCCTGTAGTCATTTTAGAAAGCTGTGTTGCTGTGAGGAAAGCAAGTCCCAGGTTGCTAAAAATGTAACTTGTAGTTCAGCCCTCAGTTACTTTAAATCCCATGCTATTCATAGCTACTTGTTCAGGAGTTCAGTGGCTGAGGATTAAAAAGTGGAGAGAGCATGAGGAAAGTGTTAGCCGAAATGCTCTCTCTTACTTATCAATAGAGCAAAACGGTACAGGTATTTTATAATCGGGATACTGGTCTATGTATACGAAGGATGGGCTGCCCCAGCACTTTCCCAATGAAGAAACAGAGTCCAAATTAAATAAATCTTTCATTTACTAAAAATGTTGAAAGGCAATTCATACAACACAGTGTTTGCAATCACACACACAAGAACTAAGAATAAAAGAGAGAGAGATATAAGCACTTTCGCATTAGCAGGAATCTTTAGATGGTTGATGAGGGTGATATTTACCTCAAGTAGATGCGCGACTCCTAAAGCTTCTAGCGGTGCGGGATCGGGATGGGTAGGAAAGTAGAGAAATAGGGAGCCCGTGGACCAGACCGGCTGAAAACATGTGCGTTGCTTTGGCTGCAGACCAAAACCTTATAGCGAGGTAGGGTTGGGTATAGTCAGCTGGACTTAAGAGGTAAAGCAGACAGAGAGGGGTCGTAGATGAAGGGCTAGCCCTATCTCTCAGAGGCACTGGGTTTTTAAGGCCTCTGGCTAGAGGGGCGGGGGAGCATCAGGCGGCTTACACCAGAGGACACTCCCCGTGGGTCATGGATTGGCTGGCAAGGTCAATTTCAAAAGCTATAGGCTAACTTGACCGTTGATACCTGGGCGCGGGAAAGCAAAGCTCGAGACAATGGGGAGGGGATGACTCATCAGAGATCCATGCTGTCCTTCTCGTTGGCAATGGCAGCATCTGTGCAGTATATCACGTAGGGGTCGTTTAGGGTGATTAATGTCTCTTTTGTCCTGGGGGCCGGGTGCTTGTCGGGCTGTGAGTAAGTTCGTCAGCTAATGTAATACCTGTGATTGTGTAACCCTGATATGCGGTCGTCACTGGAACACCTTGGGAGTGAAGTCTGGCCAGCATGTCTTTGTTCTGTGCTGGTGTCTCGTTCCTCTCTGGGTGACCTTTCAACATGGCGATTTTCCTTATGGCACACTTCATCAGGTTCTATACACTAGCATGAGTACAGTCCAAAAATGGCCCAATATAGTGCAGCTGGGCTAACAAAAGGCAAGTGAAATTTCTGCTAAACAAGAGGGGGGGCAGCTTGTTGAGAGAGAAGTTCCAAAAAACTGTTTCCTTTGCATAACTTTTTTCTTTGATCAAGAAGTTTCCTCTTCCCACTTTAAAAACGGCAAATTTATTTGCTTAATCGGCTGTTTTCTTTTGGGGGAAAGTCAGCATGACTGGTGTTTTCCAAAAAACTGGTATCTGTCTTATTCATCCTAACCTCATCACCAAACGTTAGTACGCACAAGGCTGTTTGGTTCCCTATAAAATTAACTTTGCTTTTTGCACTGTTTTCCAACTTTATTTTATGCCTGTGTTATCAATTATACAGCTGTAAACATTGCTGCTTCCCTCCTCATCAGCTGGATGGCTGACGTTTCCTCTACTTCTCCGGATTCCTGAAGGCTACAACACTTTTTCACTTAAGGAAGATTCTTCTGGGCCATCAGAGCTGAAGATTTTTCAGGATAACCAAAATGTGTTTCTTTGGTATTTGGGGACTAGATTAATAACAATAACAATGTAAGACTATATCCATTCCATGAGCCATATGTGATAATGTAGCATGTATTTGACAAAGCCCGTGTCTCAGGCTCCTGTGCCACTCCCATTTATCTCAGTCTCAATGGTGTTTGCCTTAGAGAAGTCACCTGTTGGATTATGCCTTTGATTAAGAAGTGTGAGAAGTGTGTAATACAGAAATAGGAAAAAATATAAGTCATAGTCTAGAGAGGAGTCATGTCCTATTGAACCTGGGATTTCTTTCCTTCAAAGCCTGTGCACTACTGTTGAGCTTCCCTGTTGTCCATTAGATCAGCAATAAGCTCTTCAATGATGATTATACCCCAGTTGTCTACATATATTTCAGTGAAATATTGGAAGATCACACATGTCTGTTTGGTGCTCACAACAGTTCACCATATAGGTTGAACAATGTTCCCTGCATTATACATACACTGGATCGTTTAACAGAATTTTAGAACTGTTGCTGAAACTTCTCTTAGCATAATCTTTTGTATGAAGAAAGGATTCCTGGTCTTTACTAATGCTATACTATGGCTGTGAGAAATCTGTTGATGCAACAAATACCATTAACGTTCAGACTGCACAAAAGCAGAACTGTTTTGTCTGTGACCTTCAGAATTTCCATGGGTACATCATCAATTATCTAATTTTGGAGGCACACAGCATCATCTGTTCTAGGGGACTTGCATGAATTGGGAATGACAGGAATTTCTTTCAGCTCTGATGTTTTCCATATCTTGTGGACTAATTCAAACTATTACCTGTCTACACTATGTAGTGATTGCTGGGTCCCACCTCTGAGGGGGCATTACTTTAAATAGCCACATGGTGATTAAAACCTCTTTAGCTGAATAAAAGCAATGCATTAGCCAGTAAATTACAGAGCTGCTTGATGACTGAATGTTCCCTTACAACTTCCAGTCTTTGCACAGCCATCAATCTCTAAGGAGGACATTGCGGTTGGTTGGTTGGTTCCAGGTTCAAAATGAAATCCTTTATTTCCCAGCCAATAAACAGTTTATATATTAATTAAGACTTCTATTTAAAAATAATCTGATCACTGTAGACCTGCTTAAGCATTTGAACAGATACACAGATCAGTGGCGTACCTTATAGAAATCAATTTTATATTAAACATGTCATTCCTAATCTACCTAATTTGATTATAAGAAAAAAGTTTGGTCGCAAAGTTTCTTATCGAGAATGTTGCCACAAAAGGCAGAAGCAGATTTCACTGAGTTCCAGATCTGTAAGATTCAGAGGTACAGGGTATGTAATATAGAATTACATAGGCTAGCACATGACTTTGCAAAGGTTTCTGATTTGTGGTCTCTAAAGGTGTGGTGGAAGACAACTCTGAGCATCCCAATGTATATTTGTTGCAATCTCTATTCCATTTATTCATGGATTTATCTTTGGCATAAAACCATTTGTTCATAAGTTATTCTTCAAGGCAAAACAGTGAAAAAATGCATATTTACAGATTTATAAAGGTAAAGGTAAAGGTAAGGTTCCCTTCGAAAGCAGTCGAATCCGACTCTAGGGTTGCGGTGCTCATCTCCGTTCAAAGCCGAAGAGCCAGCGCTGTCCGAAGACATTTCCGTGGTCCTGTGGCCGGCATGACTAAACACCAAGGCGCACAGAACGCTGTTACCTTCCCACCGAAGTGGTACCTATTTATCTACTTGCAATTTCCTGCTTTCGAACTGCTAGGTTGGCAGGAGCTGGAACTAGAGACAGAGCTCACCCTGTCATGCGGCACCCGGGTCTTGAACTGCTGAACTACTGACCTTCCACAGCCTGCAGTTCAGCCTTAACCACTTGAGCCACCACAGCTCCTTTACAGATTTATACAAGAGCCTAAAAGCAAAGTCTCAGTCCTACTGTGTCAAAACATCCTAAACACTGATTTAAAGTTAAAAGCCACAGTAATGGAAAGAACTGTGAAAATGCTGGAAAAATTTGCATTAATTATTGAAATCTCATGGAGTGTATATACACATCAGCTCCACACAGATGTTGCAGCAGCAGCCATCTCTTGTATAACTTTCTTATAGATGCCCTACTAGATGCCCTACGCAATCACTTTCTTCAGGAGGACACAAACCTTATCCAGGAGAATGAGATGATTCTAGCTTTGGATAATTATATGGAGCCTGAGGGATGTTTGAACAATCCCAGAATTTGTGGGGCCAACGTAGAAAAAGAACAGCATATTATTACATACAGAATGGAATTAATGCAAAAGTGATGGTTCTAGCTGTCCATTTTGAATAAACTTTCCTCAGAGCATATAAGTAAAAGTACGGTGTGCTGTCTGAAACCACATAGTTACAATTCTAACACCATGTAATTTTGCCCCAAGTGATGGAAACATGAGAAGAAGCCAAACCAACATCTGATGTCTTATGATTTAAAGAAGTATGCTTGGCTCACTGGGAAAGATTGCGAGCCCCAACTCCCGCCGAGCCTGCGCTGGCGGGAGGGGGCTGATTTGCCTCCACGTGAGGCAGGAAGAGGAGGACACCAAGCAGAGGGCGGAGCCAGCCTATTCAGGCTCGGCTCCTGCCCTCTGCCCTGTGTAGTTCTTCGACGTGCTCGGAGCCAGTAGCAGCTCCGAGCACGATCAATAGGCCTAGAGGCTGCGACGCAGCGCCCGGGGAGCGTCGGAGCCGCGCTGCAACGCCCGAAGAGCGTTCGGGCCGCCCCGCGACGCCCGGGGAGCGTCCGGGCCGCGGCTGCGGTGGCTGGGCAGCGTCTGGGCCGCAGCGCCTTAGGAGCGTCCGGCCGCGGCACAGCGCCCATAGAGGATCCTGGCCGCGCCGCGACGCCCGGGGAGTGTCCGGGCCGCAGCTGCTGTGCTTGGGCAGCATCCGGCTGCAGCGCTGTAGGAGAGTCCGGGGTGGCGCAGCACCCAGGGAGGGTCCGGGCCAGGCCGCAACGCCCAGGGAGAGTCCAGGCCGCGGCTGCGGAGCCCGGGAAGCGTCCGGGCTGCGGCTGCAGCGGATGGGAGCATCTGGGCTGCTGCAGCGACAACTTGGAGAGTGGGGCCTCGCCAGCCACTGGCGGAGCTTTGCGGGTGTGCAGGCGGGCCAGTACCAGGGGCATGGCGGCAGCGGCACCTTCTTGGCGGTGCTGCTCTGCCTTGTCCACGGAGGACGCTTCATTTAAAGGGGGGAGCTTTGTGAATTAAGGGCCTTAGTCTTCTGGTGAAGCTCCAGGTTAGCCCCCCCCCTTCTCCTTTGGCAGCCATTTTGGTGGAGTTAGGAGTGGCGGCCATCTTAGGGGACATTAAAGTATAAGAGGGGGCAGTGTTGGATAGGGCCAATGACACATATAGTCCAATAACTTGTCACACAGTGGCCAAGAGGGCAGAGAATCAGGTGCCCCAGACTGAGTGTTCCTATCTATAGCACCTTAGGGATTCTGCTTTATATGCTTATCCAATTCCTGTTTTGACACCGCTCATGTTGGTGGCCCCCGCCACCTCCTGCGGCAGTGAATCCCATGTGTTAATCACTCTTTGGGTGAGGCAGTGCTTCTTTTTATTTGTTCTAACCTGATTGCTCAGCAAGTTCATGGTGTGCCCATGAGTTTTAATATTGAAAGAAAGGGAGAAATTATTTCTTTCTCACCTCGCTATTCCTTCATACTCTTAATAACTTCACTTACGTCACCCCTCAGCCATCGTTTTTACAAGCGAAATAGCCCCAAGTGTTTTTAATCTTGGGGAAAAAGGATTCAGACATTTTGGGCCTGCGCCTCTGGAGAGTGATTCCATTAAGGACAGCTTGGCTCCAAAAAGGGTTTGGGTGCCGCAAAGGGAAGTGGCCTGCTCCTAAGTGGGTAGGCCAGGCTTTTACCTTTGGTGGCCACTGGTGCTTTCCCTATATGGGGGGCCCAAGTGCCTGTAGTTGTGGCTTCCACAGTTGGCCCTACAGCACCTAACATGCGGGTGGGTGCTGTATCTACACAATTGGTGTCCTCGGCAGCTTTGACCTTGTCAGTTCCCTTGGGTGCCATTTTGCCTCTGTCTTAGAGGTTCCTTGAATAACCCAGTAAATAGGGCTATTTTGGAGAGGTGGCCACCATTGAGGGACGTATGGGTGGGCTTTCATCCATTGTTGGTGGGAGCACTGCCCACTGGGTGTACATTGTGGGGAGGAAAAAGAAGGTTTTGGGCCACTAGGAGACTCCCGAGTGGCATAAATCCAGTCCCTTTTTCCTTCTTTCCTTCCCCTCCATTCACGGTTGCTGGCATGGTTTTTTGAATGTAGGACTTATACAAGAATTAAGCTCTGTAATATCTGATTTGCTAAACTATGTAAGGGGATGTGTCTCAGTGAGAGACTGTCTGTTTAGGGTGCAGAGGGTCCCAGATCTAATCCCCAGCATTTTAGTTAAGGTAGTGGGTAATATGAAATAGCTCTGCCTGGGACCTGCTGAGCTTCTGCCAGTTTGAGTAGGCTATACTCATTTTAGCAGGCTTGAATAAGACATAGCGCTATTGAAGGGGCTATTCCTTTCAAAGTATCAAAATGACTTAACTACTTATGGCATCTGGGCTTATTTATTTTTGAGATGGTAGATAAGGATCTCTATTCAAAATAACAATTTTGCATGGTTTTATTCAGAGGAAGGCAGTATAAATTGCCAATCTTCCAATTACAATATTGGGCCCTAATACAAGAGAGATGTACTTTCCGATGCATTGGTTAGGAGTGAAATCAGGTGCAACTTGATCGGAAAACAGCTGAACTCTAAGGGTTTCCTTCTTTGAAGGAAGCCTTGCAGCAGCACGTGAATTTGTCAGTATGAATACACTCTTGAGTTGGTAAATTGTTAGTTTTGGTCATGTGTTAGGATTTGAAATAACCATTGCAATACGTCAATTGTGTTTTCTGTTTTCTGTTCTGGCAGGAATACAGTGTGACTTCCTCCTGATGCTGTGATCTGAGAATTGGACAGCCAGCACGTCATTACATGTCATTGGTTGTCCTAATGAGCATATTCCACAGCTTATACATGCATTCGTTTGTAAGGGGAGGTCCAGCGAGTAGCCACGGCCTGTCAGAGTTGCATGGGTCTTTATAGGCTGTGGGTGGTGCCGGCTGGGATGCTGTGGCAGTAATGAGGCAGGTGGCTTCCATGGAGGTTCTGTGGGGGCCGTTCTGCCCAAGCACTTGGCCAGGAAAGAAATTTTCTGGCATGGCAGCCCAGCCTTACTCATGTACGTATGATAGTAGGGTTCCCTGAATGTAGGTTCATATTACAATGAATGAACATTTAGCCTGCAGATAGGTATACACCTGTTTGTAAAGGGGCATGTGCACTTTACTGTGTGCTTGTCCTTGATCTTTGGGATAGGAACCCAGTTTCTATAGGAAATTATAGGTACTGTGCACTCATTAGGATAGGATGTTTTTCGAAACAGATACACAAACAAATTAATATATATAGTTGTTGTTTTTTTACAGTGACAATACTGTTGATTGGCACTTATGTTTCGAAAGCCAAACTAACTTTTTGTTCTAATGGGTCTCAGTGGTTAGTCGAACTGGGAAAGATTATATACCAAGAAGTGTTTCAGAATGCCTTATGGGGGATAGTCCCTTGAATTTTAAATATTGAATGCCTGCGAATAGTCCTTTAAGGAACTCCGTGGCTGAGAGAATGTTTCATAGTCTGCCAATCCAGTGGATTTGGAACTGAATCAGAGACGTTCTTTTCTGATATAGAACTTAAGACATGATCATTCTTGGCCTCAAGTTCCTTTCTTTCAGGGTGCAGGATGGCCAAACAATCCAAAGACTTAGGTCTTGTCTGCCTTATAGAGACGGACTATGTGGAGTTGCACAGCTGTGGTTTTTTCATGGCATGGAAGTAATAGAATGCCATTGGATAATTAATGTCCCTTTAAAAGGGGTGGGCTGCCTATGCACCCAGGAATATCAATAAGTCAATTCACTGGATCAGTGTTGACAAAAGCCCTATGAATGTTCGGCCGTGCCTTGCAATATCACACTGACTGCGAAGGTAAGCATTGCGGTGTAAATGCCTTGCACCCAGGAACATCATTAAGTAATTCCTTGATTATGGCAAACATAAGCCTTAAGAATATTGGGCAGTGCCTTTCAAAGCAATGTCGGTGTAAATGTAAACATTGCTGGTCAGGTAGTGTAATTTCTTCTGCATTCTATGTAGGTCTTGGGAAATGGAAGCTCTAGAGGACCAGAGGCAACCCATTTCCCTGGCCGTAGAAAAAGGGTCAATTTTACAAACTGGGTGTTACTGCACTTCTCATTATGAAGACGGTTACTGCTTGGCATGCGGATGGCGTTCTGATGATCAGGCACCAGTTTGCGGCAGTAGTGCCTGGGCTTTGGGCAAGTGGGGCCTTTCCCGGTGTGAAGTTTGAAACTCATTTCTCGGTTCAGTGCCGATTCCACTACAGCTGCCTTGGGCTATGTATTCCCTTACTGAGTGGTAGTGTCAGTGGGACCTTGTTCAGGTCAGGACATTTGTCCAGTCGCTGCACTCCTGTTGGGGGGTGGCTCTGTGGATTATGAGCTGTGTTGGGGTTTTGCCTAGCATTCAGGAATCGAATTGCAAAGTTTTAAGTTACTAATAAGTTTGTCCTTCAGGTGCTGCTGGCTGCAGGGCAAGATGAGGAATCAACATCTGCGGTCACAGCATGGTCTTTTGGGCCACCCACTGAGATAAGAGGACTCCCTGGAGGGGAAGGCCCTTGTGTTACAGGCTGAGACAAACCTTTGGAAGATAAGAGCAAGATGGCCCAGAGTGCAGATAGTCTGGCCAGCTATTCTGCTTCACCATGAAGGACAAGGCCCTTGTGATTAAGTGGAGGCTGGCCTTGTGATGACAGGAGCAAGGTGGCCTGGCGTGCACGTGGTCTGGTGGCCATGCTGCATCGACATGAAGGGCAAGGCCCTTGGATAAAGTGGAAGCTGACCTTGTGATGATAGGAGCAAGGTGGCCAGGAGTGCACATGGTCTGGTGGCTATGCTGCATCGCCATGCAGGGCGAGGCCCTGGTGTCACGAGTGAACTGGTTGCCTGGGGTGCAGCCTCATTGTGATGGGCTGGTGGCCCAGAGTGCACATGGTCTGGTGGCTATGCTGCATCGTCATGAAGGGCGAGGCCTTGGTGCTACAAGTGGACCGGTTGCCTGGGGGCAACCTCACCGTGGCATAGATGGCCTGGTGTGCACATGGTCTGGTGGCTATGCTGCATCATCAGTAAGGGTATTTGGCCCTGGCTTACAGGCAGAGGCTGACCTTGCGATGATAAGAGTAAGGTGGCCCGGAGTGTGGATAGTCTTGTGGCTATTCTGCACTGCCAATTGGCACAATTTTGGGGACTCCGCTAGATGTTAAGGCAGCCAGTTGCCTAGGGTGCAGCTGGTCTTGTCTGCAATAGCACTGTGCCAGGTGTGGCGTAGCCTGGGGGTTTCTAAGTCCTTGTGCTGGATGAGATTAGGCACCACTTGGCAGCTTTAAATTGCCATGGAAGGAGGCTTGGACCTCTTCTTGTTGCACCCTGATATAAGGGTCGGGTTAATGGACCTGTATAGGGAAGACAGGGTGCACCTCCTTAACAAGGGCAACGCTATATTTCTGGCAGATTTTAGGCGAGGGGTGCTGTTTGTGCTGGATCGCTTGGTGGGGGGCAAAGGCCTAAGCAGAGGCTTGACCTTTGCTATGGCGGGGTAGTGCGATCAGCAAGTTGAAATCGGTGAGCACCTGGGCATTGTTATAAAGGAATTAAAGGGTCCTCCATGAACGGCTTTCGGGCCTTTGCGGCTCAAGGCCAGGAAGGGGTGATCTTCCTTAGAATAATCTGGCCCTGCCTATCTTAGCAGGCCTTTGCGGCTTCTGGGGTGGTGGGTCAGGGGGTTCTCATAAACATGCCAAACCGCTGGTCAAGAGCCACATTGGGTGGCTCGAGATCGGGGAAGGTGCATCGCCCAGAAGGAGATGAAGGTAGTCAGAAGTTTGACACCTGTCATATTCCTCAATACATTTTTAGCAGCCCCTTGCCAGTTGTTTGATTATAAATAATTAATAAAGTGGCCCTTGTTAAATCCATATTGGTGTCCGTCTCTTCATTCCGATTGTGGGGGCAATGTGCCAATCTTATTAGTACACACATTGTGACTGAATCAGTCCATTAATATGCAGATTGATAAATAATTTCCACCTTCTTGAATTCTACATTTGTCATCTTGTAACTGAAGGATGAGAACAAATCCTGTTTTATGGGATAGAATTATTATATGATGGCTGTTTGTACAGATATCCTTTGTGTATTTATATAGGCTGACTGGCAATTTTCCATCAAACCTCAGTTCATCAGAAATATCTTAAATTATGTTACGTCCTACTTATTGCTTTGAAGATCAGTGTAGAATGTCTAATAAGGCAAACATTTATGTACTTAGGTCGTGATAATGCTGTGCTGAATTTCATGAGGTTTCATTTTTTATTTTGCTGTGGAAGTTGTCAGTTCGGGAGTGATGTAAAAAATGTTCATGAGAAAGTACCATACTTTCTGCACTCTTGTACTCCCTCCCCCTTCACCTGTTCTCACATTTTTAAGATGTGTATATACAGGTATATGTGGTGTTCCTTCATAAAGTGATGTGGAAAAAAATGCTGGAAAGGGAGATGCATTTTGCATGGGGCAAAAAAATTGCAAAATGCCTCCCTGTTTTTGTTCGCCACTGCTCCGTGCTACATTTTCCAGGTATGTGTACTGCCGAGTATCCCAAGGAGATCCTGAGGAGTCACACTGCAGATATAACCATTTACTATTTTGCCAAACTGGAAAGAAATGGAAGGTGCCGAAGAATTTCAATAGAAAAAGGTCATCCTAGAATAACTAAAATGGCTTTAAGCAGTAATCGATGACTTCAACTACTACTGAGTAACAACATCCTTGTCAATAAACCATTACACTGTTGTAGGTCATGGCTCACAGCTCAACCTTTTTGGAGGCTGAAACAGTTTTTCTTGATATTTGGCACAGAATCATCAAGGCAGTAGTTACCACACTTATAATGTGTATAGCTCTTGCCTCTTGCTGAGATTATTTGCTCCTGTGGCTGTTTCCAAATCTAATGATCCTGATTGTGATGTTCATTTTGTAAAGTTGTCATCCTAAGCAGAATTACACCCTTCTTTGTGCATTGAAGTCAATAGGTGTAGAAAAGTGCAACTCTGCTTACAATAGCTCTGTTGACAAGCTATTCTGGTATGTCCACTTTTGGCTTAATTGTTCTCATCCAGTTTTCTATTGATGGATGGCAACCAGAGTCAGTTCACCATCCCAGTGACTTTCAAGCAGCTGCTTGCTTGGGCCATCAAATAAAAGAGTGTTGTAGAAAGAGGCACCTGCCCATGTACCCATACTTCTGCCTCTCCTGGCTACAATGCAGACTACAAAGATTTTACTTCCGGAGCTTGCCTGATCTGGGAGGGGAGAATAGCACTTGAGGCAGTAAAATGCCTTGAGCTCACTCTGAACAACAAGTTTGTTCAGGTCACACTAACAGATTATACAATTGCAAAGTGGAGTGCTAGATCTCATCACATTTGCTGACATGTGTGATGTGCCTTTATGCAAATGAAGTTTTCCCTTTTGGTTCGATAATGTCTATGATCAATCTGGAGTAGCTTAAATGGATCTGGGAGTTATTCTTCAAAGCTTTTAGGTATTACGTTCTGGTGTACTGGTCAGAATCATTTGCACAGGTGCTTTGTGACTTAATTCTGGCCATGGTTCTTAAAGAGGCATTCTGCTTTTCCATGCAGAAAAACACAGTCTCCCCCTTTGCATTTATATCTGGTCTGTGGCTGGGAATAATGGCCTTTCCTGAGCTACTATAAGAACCTAGCATGTTTGTGAAGATGTGGTTTGCTGTGAGAATTTGCTGGGACCATCTACCTATTTATACAAACACAAATATTTTTATTGTTTCAGCAGTTAGAGGCGTGGAACACCTCAGCTTTACAATCAGTCTCATTTTGTGATTGCTTGAATGTCATGCAGTGAGCCTATATACTAGTAGAAAAATGATTCAGAACAGATGGAAGTGAGCCTTTAGATGCTGAATTACCTAAAAGAGAAAGAAAAACACATGGAATGTGAGGACAGAAAAATCTGTTAAGAATGTATAGGGCAAGCAAAGGAAACATTTCCACTTGAAGCGAATTTACTGCTTCCTGCCCCTCTCATAAAGTGTTTCTGATTATGTCATAATTAAATAACTGGATTTCAAAGTTATTAAGTAGCACTTATAATAAATTTAAAATTGTAATGTGCCAGAGGAATTACAAAAGACTGGGAGAAGAAAGAGCTGGGACAGCTAAAAATCTTTGTGGGGAGTGATAAAGACTTGATAATAAGAATCATGTTTACACAGATGCCCTCCTTTCACATGTGTGCAGGTAGTGAAACAACCCCCCCTGCTAACCTTTGTACATTGTATTTGCTGCTGTGCAGACTAAACATAAAACCTGGTATTCTTCATATGTATAAGAATCTTCTGGAGGGTGGTGGGAATGAAAGTGAACCTTTTTGACATGCATAGAATATTTCATATTTCCCCCCACCTACCTTGTGTTTGCTCACCATAGCCGGTTGGATCCTGCTGGAAGGATTTGATGGGACACATTTGGTCTGCCTTCCCATTTTACCTTGAGTACCTCCAAAATACTCTGCTGTGGGGAAGGGACCCTCTTAAACAAAATGCACCATGGCACATAGAAGCTGCAAAGAGAAGAAGAAATCTTCCACTGGCAGAAATTGCAGCAGGAGTTAATTTCGCGATACTGATCCCACTAACCCTTTGTACATATTTCTGCAGAATCCAACTCATTGTTTTCTCCCCCTCCCCTTAATTTGTTGAAGCCAGTTGATGTGTTGGACTGATTTCTCTATAGCACTTCAAATCTATGCCATCTGTAATGTGCCCCAAATACCCCTTCCACAACGCACACACCCATAACGCTGTTCCCAATAATCCATTGAATTTAAGCTTTTGAACATCCTCTTGGATTAGAACTGATGGGTGTTAAGATGGTCAGAGACAGGTCAGAATTTTGACAGGCTGGGGCAGAACCTCCAGGATTCCAGTCAGCAATGAATACCAGCAAATCAGTGATGAAGACCCAGAATGCTTGTGCAGTCAGGCTAGCTGATCACCAGCAACAGGGAAAAATAAACTGTCAGTACATCTATTTAGAAATCCAACAACTATTTCACACATTGATTGGGTGAACAACAGTGTGATCATATGCAGAGTTTGAATTCAGAGTGAGATACGTAGACACACACACACAAATATATATATACACAAACCAATACCCATAAAGCCACAAAATGTCAAATATGTACCCATATTCTTGAAGTTTCAGATGAAACAGTGTCTTGAAGCTACTGTGGGATACCATCATTTTTGTATGTTTCCTTATCATGCATGGGCGTATGTAAAGAGTGGCTGATGAACAGACAGTCCCACATCATCACCTCAGCTGCTAGTATAGTGCTTCCTGGGTGCTTTAGGTTTGCCGCATGTATGCCTGCAGTTCCATTTTGCAAACTCTCAGTGATGTGCTTGCAGCAGTAGCAACATGCTCAAAAGATGCAAACTTATCAAACTGTGTCTCCCAGGATACTCCTGTGCTCCAAATACATTCTTCAGACTGCCTGTTCCTTTTGATGCCCACTGTTAGTCCACATGGTGTTTGGTCACAGATCTTTTGGGAGATTTGACCAGTCCTTTTGGAAAGCTTACCGGGGGGAGGGGTGCAGAGTGTGCATTCACTTGCAGCACTCAGGAAGACATATAAGACAGTTTTATTTCAGAGAGTGTTTGGCAAGTTTGGATGTGTTTTTTAACCTGTGTGCTGTTTTAATCATGTCAGTTACCAGTTTTCACCTCTATGAGCTTCACTCATCTGAACAAAACCTTTTCAGGGGACAAACAGGTAAGATTGGCAGTGGCATTCTCTGTTATGGAACAGCCTACCTGAGGAGATTAGGAAGGCCCCGTATTCCTATCATTTCACAGAATGTGCAAAACAGAAATGTTCCAGAGGGCACTGAGTAAGAGCAACTGCTGTAAAGTGACCTCAGAGCACTGGCCAATAATGGAACCTCTCAGGAGGATGCTTTTATAAAGGAATAGGATTATAGTCTGTTGCAATGTTTGTTGTATGTATCGCTGCTCTTTTACTACATTAGCTTTGACCGTAGTAATCCATTTTCTGCATTATGGTATGTCACGCCTTAGACAATTTTTTTGTTTGCATTGTTCTCTAATTCTATAATTGCAGCCAAGTTACATTGTCTGTTGGATGCCTTATGCTGCCTGATTGAATTGCTTTCTATATTTTGTAATCCATCTTGAGTCTCAGTGAGAAAGACAAGCTATAAATGAAGCAAATAAAGATATATATATTTTTGCGCACATGCAACTTTTATTGCTTGTTAGCTGCCTAGAGTCTAAGGAGATAAGGTTAGGTACAAATATTAGAAAGTAAAAACTAAAAACTTCAGTGGTGGACACATAACTGTTGGTAACTCACAGGTGGGGACTTCAACAGATCTAACCAAGTATACAGAGGTAGAAAATCCCCATAGAGGGGCTCAACCCATACTAGACAAAACGGCAGTTTAGAATGTTGTGCATGGGGAACCTAAAATCATTTTGCATTGTTGGGGGGGGGGGGTAGGGGTGAGACCTGAAAGGGATCACTTGATCCTCAGTAACTAATCCAAGGTTTCCCATGCACACTGGATTCTTGCCTCTTATCGGCCAGTGCTCTGAGGTCACTCTAGAGCAGTTGCTCAGTCAGTGCCCTTAAACACTTCTGAGTTTTCCACTCAGTACCATTTTGTGATGTCAATTTCCTATCCCTAGTTTAGGGTGGCCAAAGTAACTCTCAAAATAAGTGAAGTACCTAGAAAACTCTTCTAATATACTCTCACTAAAACAATTTGAAATGACCTGATAAAGTTATAATAAATAAGTGAAGTGGTTTGACTATGACTGGTAACTGAAAATGGCAATGTTAACATGCTTGACCCACTACCAGGTGATTTATCTGTTCCTACAGTGGCTGACAAAGGGGCTGACATTATGCTTGTATTGGTCCTCTGCCAAAGGTGGTGGCCGAACCACCACAAGTGCTCATCCAGCTGAGATTAAGGCTAGTTTTAATGGTCTTTTGGCAGACACTACTTTTGGCATGGCTTGCTTGAATATGACGAGCCATTACAATCTCAGAATGTATAAACATGTCCTTTTGGATTTTATTTTTGTTTTCATTTTGCCTATTTGTATTGCCAGTGTCCTCAGTTCTTTTATGCCACATTCTGCCATTAATATGTCTTCATTTTACTCAATTTATATGCAAACAATGCTGAAGTAATGCTAATTGTTCTATTGCATTTTGTAGGTATGACTAGTGAAAAAGGCAACTGTGGTTTTGTTTCAAAAGGAGAAAACCATTATCAGAAACTGATTTTCAATTTAAAACTGTGTGTTCATGAAATCTAGTAATATTCTTAAATTCTCTTCACACAGCTGGAGATTAGCAAACTGAGTAACCTCTAGGGGCTTCTTACAATAGAGTTCCCAACTGGTGCTCTGTCAAGTGGTTTCTCCTTGATAGGGCTTGGCAACTTCACAATGAAGTGGTAGACCTGTGTCTGGTGTGTAATTGTAGACCACCTCAAGCAGGTTCTCTGGAAAGGCAGCATCAAAATTGTCTAAATAAGTAAATAATAGTGCTTTTGACTGTGGTTGTGGGCTTGTGTGACTGAATGCCCCTCTTTTCTTTTTAAATTCCCTTTGTGTAGAAAACTAGTATGTCCATTGATAAGGGTAGGCTAGAACACTCCGCTGTTGCATCTATTTCTTATTTTATGCAGAGGAATTTTTTAATGCAGTCTGAAGCCTTACTAAGTTTCCAACCCAGCAGAATGGGACATGGTCCCACCTAAATTTCAATAGTGTTCTTCATTTGTTTTGAGAAGTGAGCTTCCGTGTCCCAAAATCACTGTCATGAAGTAATTCAGCTTTATTTCCAAAGCCTAATCATGCTTTTAAAATGCACCTGGGACCTCCTGATGTTAAGAAGTTAGCACAGAAACTTTAGCTGGTTTGACCAAAGGACTGCTGTTGCTATGAGGAGCAAGAACTTGGCCTATCAGCGCTGCAACCTCTGTCACAGAGTGGTTTGCCCACACTGGAATAGCTGCCACTTCCTGCTTGTACATGACAACTGGGATAAAATGAACTACAGGGAAGAAGGGGATTGAATCAGCAGGTTTTGCTCTTGACTGATGTGCATTCATTTGGCACATGCAGGTACCTTCTCAGGGTCCCTGATAAAGGAAAGAGAATGCTGTATTCATGCATGCTGACTTTATGCAAGTGAACACACACCTGACAGGGCCTGCGTCTGCAAACCTACTCCTTCTCTCATGCATTTTCATTCTATCCAAGTTGTCCTCTGAAAGAGGATTCAAAGGACAAAGTTTGGCATAGCCAGTCCAGAGCTGCTCTGAGTTTGTGGCGGGGCAGGGGGCATGATGGCCCTCTCTCATCCTGATTTGGGGCCATAAGTTGCTGACTCTAGTATGACTAACGGTGTTATGCATCCCATTTTCATGATTCCTTATTATGATGCAAATGGGATTGCCATGCCATTCACTATTTTGTTTTTCTAATCCCAAACTTTGCTCTGATGTGTCTTCTGCCAGAGCTTCTACCTGCACCTTTTCAGCTTCAGTGAATTTCAGCGTGGTGGGATTTAATTATGTAATGCGCTGTCAGGATTCTTAAAATAAATGACAGAATTTGGCATTTCAGCTTAGAGCAGCTCAGTGATGTCCCTACCCTCTACTGCGTGTGGTGTAATTGACAGCTACAGAAAACAGTCTGAACACCCCAATTAAGTGTGACTGAAGTTTAATCAGCACATACGGTATTTTAAGGAGCTGGCTATGGAACACTGTGTGGGCACTTACGCAGGCTGGTCCCCCTCTGTGGAGAAGATAGTGTTGTCCATTCTACTGAAGTAGTGATACATTACTAGTACTTAGGAAGTATATACTTCTAGAATAAAGCATGTCCATTAAGATATTCCTTCCTTATATGGGCCCTGATCCAACAGTATCTGTGGAACTACTAGCCATATAATTTTTTTGGTAAATACAATTTATTATTGGATATATCACATACTCATACATTTTCAACCAACCTATATATCCATTTTTCTAATTTCCCTTCTACCCCCAAACAAGGCTTCCCACTGCTCCAACCCCATTAATATCTCTCTTATTCTGTTACAGTTACTTCTAAACTTATTTTCTCTTACTAACGGTAACAATTCAAAAATCTAATTCTATTTCATTTTCCTCTTAATAACTATCAAAGCAAATCAAACCACGTTTAATGTCCCAATTTTTCAACAAGTATTTTTGAAAGTCTTTCCAGTCTTCAAAGACGTTTCATCTTCTTCGTTGTTTAACTTTCTTGTTAATTTGTCCATTTCTGCCAAAACAACGTCTTTTAATCCATTCCCATGTTTCAGGTCTACTAGCCATATAATTTATCAGCTCTCTGTTGAACTGTTTTATGGTTGCTGCTATTGTGGGTTATTAAGGATTTTTATGCTTTTATTTGTTTATTTAATTTCTAATCTACCATAAGATTTTGTACTCAAGGAGGAGTACAAAATCAAACAATGACATAAAAACAGGCTATATATACAATGAACAGTGCAATAAAAACTGCCTCAAATTTTTCCAGAGACATTAAAACCACAATTCTGTTCCATTTATGAAACTGTCATCTAATCTGTTGTTGTGATTTATTCATGTAAATATTCAAACCTTACCTTTTCTCTTGGCTCAAGGCAAGTTATAAGTAATACACTTTATTCATTTCAGCTTCTGAATGTGTTGGTTATAGTTCTGAACTGATGTTGTAAGTCATCTATTACGTTTTATGTAAAATGGCAGTGTATAAATATTTTTAAACCAGTGTAATAACTGAGGTCCGGATGTGAATGGCATCTCCATTCTTAGCCCAATGTAGCAAGCTAGTTCAGTAGGGCTTGAATGATGATTGTGATGCACATGGGGAGATGTACATCCAGAGGTGCATTTATAGAAACAATGCCAGCAGAAGGCTGTTTAGATGTGTGGGTCTCTCCTGATCTGTTCTTTCAAAGATGAATTGCTATCCAGTTCAGTATTCAACATAATGTTCACTGATTTCTTTAAACCACGTCCTCTACTGGTAGTTTCAATGCTTTTTCAAAGAAGTCCTATTCAGACAACCGAAGCCAGTGATGTGGAGGAGTGGAGTAGGCTCCCCAATCTATATGCGCATGCAGTGTCAATGTGCATACAGACTATATCTGTGTAAGCTTGTCCATGCAATTGGGAATATTGGTTTTTACGGGGAAACTAATAACATATGCTTGAAATATCTTTAAACATTTTTCACTGAGCGTCTAATTACATGAGACATTGAGAAGTCTATATTTGGAGCTCCCAAGCTTTTTGGTTGTTGTAGAGATATGAAAGGTTGATTTGGGCAAAAGCTTAGGGCAAAAGAGGAGGTCGAACTCTTTCCACCTATGCCTTTTTGGACCTTGTGGATCTCCTATTTTTCTCATTGGGTTAAATGCATAAAAGCTTACCTTTGCCCCTCAGGCACATGTAGGAACTCAATGGGGACCTTTTAGGTTGAGTAAATGAAACAGAAGAAGAGTTAAGACCCTCTGATACACACCATGGTCCTGATCTGAACTGGGAAGCTACATAGCTGCTGTTTACAAAGTCTCAGTGGATCTTAACTTGTTCACATTCTAATAAATCTACTTATGATTTACTACATTTATCTGATTTTAAGGATGTCTTGTGAGGGGAAACCCTACGGTCTAATGAATGCACTAGACTTACCCATTGTTGTGAATCTCTCCCTCTCTGGTTGCTGTAATACTTTGATCAGTAACTACATTTCCTAAATGGCCACTGAGAAGGAAAGTATGTTCTTATGGGCCGGTGTTTCAAACTGCATCCCTAAAATGGGCCTCTCTTCAAACTAGCTGACATCCCTTTCACATTTACTTCTTGTACCTCCAGCTTGTGGCTCCTACTATAATATTTTTATGCTTGGATTATAAAATTGTACAACTCTATACAACTCTTAAATAATATTAAAATATGACTAAGAAGTCTGGAGCTCTTCCTCACTGCATTTCACCCAGGATTGCCTGTCTCTGTCATGGTTGCCAGACTGTGCATGCAGTTGGTGGGAGCTTGGGGGACAGGGCAGCATCATGTGTACCATGACATCACTTCTGGACCAGGAAACACTGGAAGTGATATCATGTCACCCTAGGAATTGCCAGAAACGATGGCAAAACCATAGAGTTTCTGGCAATTCCTACACTGATGTCACTCAGGGTTTTCTATGGCCATATACAATAAATTTTCTACTACCTACCAGAAGTGATGTCATACCATGTGCACTACCAACCTAAAAAAAAAATCTTCTCCTCCTGCCACTTAGAACAGCAGAGAGTAACAAATGTTGCCGGCAGGTGCTGTCAAACTGCTTCCAATTTAGGTTAGCCCTATGAATTAATGACCTCTTCCAACTAGCTGCCTCATAAAACTAGTTGTTGAACAGAGTCACGTCCTGCCCAACTTTTGAGACCCCTGCCAGGATTTTACTTGAAAGTTTGGAAACTACAAAGTGTGAGATACTGAGGTGTGAACTATACTGTATAAATTAGTGGTTCATTTATATATTAGTTAAGCCAGGATTGCTTTGTCACCCACTCATTACATGGAAGAGGCAGTACAAATAGCTGCAGTACTCTGCCTGAATGGTCAAAAGAAGACATGCCATATTTTCTACTGCAAGGGATAGCAGCACTGAAATATTCTTCCTTACTTTGTGCAGCAAGTGGCTTCTATCTCAATTGCTAAAACACTTGCTAGCAACACATTTTCCTGTTATGTCTAATTAGGCAATTTCCAGGGAAATCAAACTGCCTTTATTTTAACTGAGCCATGAACATTATTTAGAAGGTTTTTAAAAATCTAAAAATAACTTCCTCTCCCCACATCACACTTTATTTTATTTGCCCATATGCCTAGCCTATACCTTTCTTCCTACTTTAAAATATAGGATTACAACTACTGTGCTTCTAATGAATTAATGGATTATGGCAAGTGCGCAGGCTAAACCCTATGGGATCTAATATCTACAGAGAAAGATGACATTCCAAAAGGCAAATGCAGCAGGAAGATAACTGCAGACATTAGATAGGGGTGTTAAAATTAATGTGTGGTTGAGTCATTCTGGAGGTATGGCAATCTCGCCCTCTTCCCTCCCTCCCTCGTGCACAGGATTTTCCTTTTATTTTTTCTTTCTTTCTTTCTGAGCAGCCCCTACATTTATTTTCTTCTTATTTGTTGGTCTATGGCTGTCCCACCCTGTCACTTTATTATATATTTTGAAGCTGGCCCAGCCCAGGGACTTGAGGGAAGAGACAAAATCACCTGCTAATATTCTATTCCTGTAATGGCACATGAGAGGCTTTTGAAAGTTCCAGCATTTAAAAAATATATTTTATTTAACTTGGTGGGGAAAAGGTCAGGTGGAATCAGGAGTATGATAGATGAGGTGAACCAATAATAAAAAGTGAGGTAACTTTGTAATTGCACTGAACCCAGATAATAATTTGTCAACAAATAAGTGTTTTTGCTTTTCAATGAAGTCTTTGAAACTTTGAGAAGAGAGGCTTTCTTTTCAGTTTCTGCTGTAACTTGCAAGAATAGGTTTCTGAGTTTCACTGACACTTCACATTTAGGAGGTAGGAACGTACAACCAAGTTCCCCAAATCCTTCTGAATACATAGACCAGGGATCACTCCTCTTTTAACAGTTATCTCCCTTTTCACCTGGCAGGGATTACTTCTCTTCACTAGAAGCTCTGTCCCTTTTCAGCTTGAATGGGGATTTTCTGTGATCCTCTCACTCCTCTTTGCCTCCTTCCCAGTCCTCAGTTGGTGCTAAACTGTATCTTCTTTAACTGACACTCTCCACAGAATTCTGTTTGAACAGCCTGTCACTCAGAGGTTCTCGGACTTTGAGAGGCATTAACCATTGAGAGTCCATCACAAGAGGCTTACGGTCCAGCAGTGGCAGATTAACCATTAAGCAGACTAAGCACGTGCTTAAGGCACCAGGGCCAAAGGGGGCACCACAAAGTTGGGAAAAGGGTGAAAAGAAAAAAAAAGAATGAAGTTTTGTAAAAAAGAATTGATAAAACTAGTGCAAATTGATCATGGTGCACCCTAGGGTTATCTTTATTTTTTGTTGGTGAGGTGCAGTGTCATAGGCTATGTTTAAAAGTAAAACGCATGTGTTTAAAAGTAAAATGATGGAGCCAGATTCAGTTGTCATAACAGTCATTTCAATTACCCTCTCTGCCCCTTTTTAATTTCAGCCCCATGTAAACATCAAAAATGAAGTGTGTTCAGTTGAGTGGTGCGCAAAAGAGAAAACGTGCAAAAGAGAATGAGCAAAAGAATCTGTCTGTTGTAGCCAGGACAGGAAAGCTGACAGATTTCTTCTTACAAACTGCAGAGAAAGATGATCCAGATCAAAACCAGTGTCAGTCTTCAGAGACAGGAAGTGAATCAAATCTATCTCCTTCATCAGAAACAGGCAGTGTTGGTGCAAGGCCAGATTTTCATGATGATGTTGCACATGATGAAGTGCCACAACCTGGACCTACTTCTACGACAAGATGAACTGTCATTTTTTGACAGCTTTTGAACTGTCCAAGGAGTTTAGAGAACTGACCAAGGGTGAAATGAAGAAGGCTAAGGACCCAGGGTTGTGGGATGAATTTTATGGTGATGATGTGACTTACTGGGTTGCTTGTGGACCCAGTGAATGTCAGCACCACAATGGGCCATTTGACAAATCGTGTTGCAATTTCATCAGTGGGAATCCAAAGAGATACTGTTCACAGAAGACATTTTTTGGAATAAAAGCCAGTGGTGAACACTACAAGAGAGAATGGCTGTTGTACTCTCCTTCAAAAGGATCAGTTTACTGTTTTGTTTGTAAACTATCTGTGCCCAAAGGGTCAACGCATTTTGCTGGAAATGAGGGATTCAGTGACTGGCGAAACACTGCTGTAATTGACAACCATGAAAAAAGTACAACTCATCAAGATGCCATGTTGACATATTTAACTCAGAAACAAGGCTTAGGCTTGACACAGCCATTGGAAAAACAAATTGAAGAGGAGTGCAATTACTGGGCGAATGTGCTTCGGCCTATTGTAGCAGTCATTTGCACACTGGCTGAATGAGGATTGGCATTCTGAGGAAAAGTGGAAAAATTTGGGTCTCTCAATAATGGGAATTATTTGGGCTACTCAAATTGATAAGTCACTGTGACCCATTCTTGGCTGCTCACATATCACGGTATGGCAGTGCTGGAAAAGGCAACCCTTCGTACATGTCCAAAACGATATGTGAGGAACATATTGAGTTAATGGCAAAGAAAGTGCACTCCATCATCATTGACGAAATTAATGTTTCTGGGTACTTCAGTCTGTCTGTGGACTCAATGCCTGATCTTTCGCATGTTGACCAACTGAGCATAGTGCTCAGATACTTGCAAGATGAACAGCCAGTTGAACGATCTATTACATTTTTGGAATTACAAAACTACACTGGTGAATTTATGGCACAGCAGGTGTTGAAGTACTTATATGATGATTGTAAATTGGATTTTACTAAATGCAGAGGGCAGTCATATGACAATGCTGCCAACATGTCTGGACATTACAATGGTATGCAGCAAAAACTTTTGGATGCAAATCAGTTTGCCGTTTATGTACCCTGTGCAGCTCATTCACTAAATTTAGTTGGATGAAGTGCTGTGGATTGCTGTCAAGTTGCAGTAGATTTCTTTTCTACTGTACAACTACTCTATACATTCTTTTCAGCCTCAACTGCTCGGTGGAGAATTCTCAAAGATTGCATTGGAAATGAAAAAGTGTTGAAATCACTTTCAGACACCAGATGGGAAGCACATGCTGTGGCAACTGCAGCAATTATCAACTCTTTCTTCAAGATTCTTGAAGCTTTGGAAGATTTATCAGATGACCAGTTGCAAAAAGGTGGCACTAGAAGGGAGGCAAAGAATATTGCAAACAAGATGCAAGAACTGGAATTTGTGTTCATGCTGAATTTTTGGAATGAAACTTCAGAAAAGTTTCATAGAACAAGTCAACTTCTTCAAAGTGAAAATGTGATCTTGCAAACATGTGCAGATTTGTATTCATCATTGGCAGACCAGTTGCACTCATCAAGAGATGAGTTTGAGAGATTTGAATCACTTGCAAAGGACATGTTCCCTGATGTAGAATACAAAGCAACTCAAACGCGTAAACGTATAAGAAAGCGAATGCTCAATGATAGAAATGCACCAGAGGTCATTCTCAGTGCCAGAGACAAATTCCGTATCTCCCCTTTTTATGTAATTGTTGAAAAGTTAGAACCGGAAATGAGGAGGAGACGAAAGATGTACACTGAAATAGCAGACAGATTCTCTTGTCTGACAGATGTTCCTAATGCCACCCAACAAGGTGCTAATTCCCAATTATTAGAAAGTGAAAGGTACTCAAAGACTTGTCAGACACCCCAGATGACATGAACAACACTTTGTCTACAGAGCTTCAGCAGTTCCATTCATATGTTCCTCATAAGTTTAAAACAGCCAAGAAAACATCTTTCACTCACATGGAGCTTTACAACACAATTACAGAAGACAAACTAGAGAGTGCCTTTCCAAATGTTGAAATTGCCTTAAGAATATTTTTAACATTAATGGTCACCAACTGCACAACAGAGAGGTCTTTCTCACAACTGAAACCTGTAAAAAACCCAATTAGATCAGTTATGCTTCAAGAAAGACTCAGCTCATTGTGTATATTAACAATTGAAACAGACATTCTGAGAAGTATTAATTTCGAGGATGTTATCAGTGATTTTGCGAAAATGAAAGGTAGAAAAATGCCTTTCAGGTCATGAATATTGAATCTTTGATATATTTAACTTGTGAAATATCAAAATAGATGTCGTATTGCATTTTTGTAGACCTTTATGTAGCCAAAGCTTGGCTTAGTTTGTATAGTATATTGTGTTATCATATGAATAAATGTTTGTATTGCTGCACCCTGCATTGTATATCTGGTCAGACAGGTCAACAACTAAAATGGACTGGGTCAGTGTGGAAAGGAGGGGGGCACCAAGATGGGTCAGTGCTTCGGGCACCAGTGAGCCTTAATCCGCCCCTGCGGTCCAGGATTTTCCCACTATTTCCTTATAGTTTCTGATAGCAACAGTACTCCCTATGTGTGAGTCACTGGCATGCAGGTTGGTCTAGTTAAATATTTTCTTTACCCTTTACTTCTACCTTATGCATCCTTGAGAGAGAATCTCCTTTCTAGGGACCGACCAGGTCTATGTGTGCTCAACTTTATGCTATGCTACAGCAGTAGGTTCTTTTAGGCTATTGGGATACCTCTTTTTCTTTCTTTCTTCTGCTGGAGGGTGGTCCACAAAGAATCTTAGCCAATCTTCCCCATTGAGCTTACTGGCCTAATGTATGCAATTCATTATGTTTGCAAGTTTAATTGGAGGATTCATGGAATAAAATACTGCCCAGTTCACAAAATCATAGACTGTTAATCAAAACAAAATCTGGGTGTATCTTATACAAATGTGAATGATTTAATTCAAATCACAGATACACATTCAACTGCAAAAACATTCCCTAGGCATCATTGTGCTACTGAATGTTAGATGTTATAAAATGGATGGTAAGCTGATCTCTCTGTGACAAATATCGACAGCCATCCCAGGTACTTACTTTTGGATTGACACAGGCTGCTTGTATAGTGTTATCTTAGTGGTAGATCATTTTTATGACTAGATGTAATGCTCCTTTAAACTGCCAGGCACATGAATGAGGAAGGGTGCTCCCAAAATTTAACTGTGCAGGACATTACAAGCTCTCTGTGGCTTGAGCAGACAAAGGTCTCCTCCTCCTGTAATTAGATAAATATTTTTTAACAAAGGTCTCTCTTTTTTTTGAGGGGGGTGGTTTACATCATCATGCAGTGCTGGATTTTGATGCTGAAGGAGCCATTTGGCTTAGATTGTTCTTGGGACATTTTTTAAAATGAAGTTGGGACTATTTTCTTATGCTGTAATTTGGTCTACTCCCTCCCCCCAAATAAGCAGCCCCATCTTCAGTATAAGTTGCTGCTAGCAAGTAGTCCGCCAGCATTTTAGGCTGTACCCTAGCTCATAACTTGGTTCCAGGGCTGTTTTAACTTCCCAGTCTGCCCCTGTCTGGGTGCCTTACTTTGGCACATCAGTTCTCTCTATTAAGTCTGTATAAATGGTTTTTAGTAGTATCAATACAGGGCTAAATTTAGAAGATGTGTTACAGAAAATGTGAGGGCAATATAGAGTTCTTGGTAATATCAGAAATACAACAGGGAATGTTTATTTATTGAAAACGTTTATTAGCTGCCTTTCTACCTTACTGAATTCAAAGCAAATATATACAATAGAAAAATAAATTCATTAAAACACTCAAAATTTAACATCATGATTTAGGGCTACCAGTAACTTAATCAAATGCAGTCCTAAATAAAAGCATCTTCAACTGCCTCCTAAAGATCCGAAGGTGAGGGGGGGGCAGATGCACCTCCATAACCATAGGGCTTCCACTGAACAGCCCCTCTCTCATGTACCCACCAAATTAGCTTCTTTGATTGACAATCAGGTTGGGCCTCTTCCTGTGATCTTAATTCCCAGGCAAGAACATATGGGAGAAAATCCTTCAGATACCCTGGTCCAAAGCCACGTAGGGCTTTAAAGGACAAAACCAACACCTTGAACTAAGCCTGGGAGTGAATTAATAACCAATGTAATTGCTGTAGTATTGGGGGCCCATACTCCCAATAGATGGCCTTGACCAGCAGTTTAGCTGCAGCACTCTGCACTAGCTGCAGATCCGAACACACTACAAGGGTAGCCCCAGGTAGAGCACATTGTGGTTGTCCAATCTTGATGTAACTAAGGCATGGATCACAATGGCAAGATCTGACTGAAGAAATTGACACGTGTGGCATACCAGCTGAAGCTGGGTAAAGGCATTCCAAGCAACTGCAGCCACCTGGTTTTCCAAGGTAGCTGCTGTGTTGAGTAGCACTCCCAAGCTGCTAACTTGACTTTTTAAGGGGAGTAGAATCCCATTTGAGACAGGAGAGATCTGAAGTCCCTGGTCTGCCTTTTTATTTAACCCAAATAACCTGTGTCTTGTCAGGATTCTTAGTTTCTTCACCCTCACCTGGGCCATTGGATGTTTTACCCAAGTTAGTGCTAATAGGATGGGCTTTGGCCAAAGCAGTCAGGCTAGAAAACATGTTAGTTGTAAATATATAATTATGGATATGGGTAACCATTGCTTCTGGCTGTATTATTCTCTCTCACTGGACTGTTTCATTTTACAGAGAAAAAGTGTGAAATTCAGGCCAAAGTTTAATTGAATGTTTTCTGATGAAGTGGCCTCCAGTCCCCATAATCTTAGGCTAGAATGTTAGCATTTACAGTGCCACAAGACTCACTTTTTATGTCTAAAACTTTTGCTGAAAGACAGAGTTAAGGTCTGATTTGTAACAGAATTCTGTTGTCAGCAGTCTCTACATTTCACACCCCATATATAACATGTTCTCTTATCCCAATTGCTGGACTCAAAAGATTCAAATTTTATTTGAAAAAGTGTACAGCTTTAAACTCTGCATAGGATTGCAGCCTAAGAAAGGTATTGCCCTTGTCAGTTGGGAAAGATGTGTCAACAAGTTTTTATTTTGCATTAACAGTCTAATAAGGTATGTCTTTATTTGTCATGGCCTATTGCTGGTAAATTTTCTAATCTTCAAATTACAATATTTAAAGCTATAGCATATAAGTCAAACTGCTTGCATTTGGCAATCTATGTTATGATATCTTGCATTTGGGATGGGAGGGAGACCTGCTATGATTTCAGTCTGCTTTGAAAGGAGCAGGCTTTAGTCCCTCCTCTTCCACTTAGTATTTTTACAGCACTGTCTAGCGGGGTGTTGGTATAGTGTCATACTTGCTTAATAGCCCCTATTCTTTGCATGTTTAATCTGGTCTAATTTAGGAACTGCCTGCCAGTGAAATTCCAATTTAGAGTTGGTTTAATACAGGAAGTCAGATTAATGAGTCTGAAGGCAGCAAATAGATCTTCACAGAGGGATGGAAGCTTCGATGCCTACTTGAGGAAAGGGGAATGGCACGGATTCAACCATCCCTTTGCAGATTTGGCTGCCGCTAAATGCTGAACTCACATCTGGGCAGGACACCATGCACAAAGCTGTTTGTATGAAATTGATACCCTTGCAGTTGTGTCAGTTTTCACCACAGCACTGGAGTGTCCCCTTGAAAGTGCTTTTGTTAGCCAGGGGGGGGAAAAGTTGCCTCCATCTGGGAAGACATTTCATAGCAAACACAGAGTATGACAGTGCTGTGGGGGTTGCAAGTGGAACCTAGAATATATGGATTGCTTCAAATGGCAATTAAAAACAATTGTTTAAAGGGATCTTCCCTTTGATTAGGTAAGATGATAGGGAAAGTTGTATAGGAGGGCTTGGTCCTTTGGGCTTCTGACCTATCCCTCCACTCAAAGTGCAAACCAAATCTTTCCAACACTTGTTTCATATTTCTTCTATGTGGATGGATTTCAAATAATGTAGAATGAAAAGACTTCATGAATCATGAGACAAGTTAGGGTTTTTGAAAACTAAGATCCAGAGAGTGCTGGAAACACCAGTGGACAGCTAGTTCTGAAGGCATGTGGTCATGTGAAATGGATGCAGCCTTCTGTGCAACAGCCCCAGCCATATCTGAAAACCAATGAAGATGGGCCATGAGAACCCAGCATTAGAACACCCTGAATGCTTGGGTGCATGAATTTTTGGCAGGTCAGGACACATTTGGGAGCTCCACTTAACCTATAGTGGGTCGTAACAGTGGCACCTCCATCACTATTTCTTTTTGCTGTGGTTTGTTTTGTTTTTAACAGAACAGTGACAGTGTGTGATCAAAGGTGCGTAATGAGTTTGAAAAGCTTAAAGGCTAGTTTTATTTATTTGCTTCATTTATAGCCCGTCTTTCTCACTGAAACTCAGGTCAGATTCAAGGTAAAGGTAAAGGTTTCCCTTGCTCGAAAGCAAGGGAGTGATGATAATCAGCCCAACTGAACTGCTGCAGCACAATGGAGGGAGTCACTATTTGAATCACCAAAAAGAAAGTGCCACCCTAAGCCCAGCTGTGCATTAAGTCCATTGAGGTTGGTGGGCTTAAAGGTAAAGGTTCCCTTTGCTCGAATGCTGACTCTAGAGGGTGGTGCTCATCTCTGTTTCCAAGCCGAAGAACCAGCACTGTCCAAAGAAGTTTCTGTGGTCGTGTGGCCGGCATAACTAAATGCTGAGGTGCACAGAATACTGTTACCTTCCCACTGAAGCGGTACCTATTTATCTACTTGCATTTTCTTGCTTTCAGACTGTTAGATTTGCAAGAGCTGGAGCCAGAGACAGGAGCTCATTCCATCATGCAGCACTTGGGTCTTGAACTGCCAAACTACAGCCCTTCCAGTGTGCAGCTCAGAGTCTTAACCTCGGAGCCACCACAGCCCCTCAAGTCGGATAACAAAATGTTAAATAAAATCAGGCAGTGTAAAACATCCCCAAAACAATGCAATTTGACTAGGATTAGGATTACAGAATTAGCAAACAGTGCAAACACAATATTAAGAACATAAGAACATAAGTGAAGCCAATGTTGAATCAGGCCAATGGCCCATCTAGTCCAACACTCTGTCACACAGTGGCCCAAAAATACCAGGTGCCATCAGGAGGTCCAGCAGTGGGGCCAGGATACTAGAAGTTCTCCCACTGCTGCCCCCTCCAGCACCAAGAATAGAGTGCATCACCTGCCCCAGACTGAGAGTTCCTATCTATACCTTGTGGCTAATAGCTGCTGATGGACCTCTGCTCCATATGTTTATCTAATTCCCTCTTGAAACTGTCCATGCTTGTAGCTGCCACCACCTCCTGTGGCAGTGAATTCCATATGTTAATCACTCTTTAGGTGAAGAAGTACTTCTTTTTATCTGTTCTAACCCAACTGCTCAGCAATTTCATGGCGTGCCTATGAGTTCTTGTATTGTGAGAAAGGGAGAAAAGTACTTCTTTCTCAATTTGCTCTATCCCATGCATAATCTTATAAACCTCGATCATGTCGCCCCTCTGGCACGAGCTGAAGGGTGAGAGGGTGAGGCTCTTTGCCTGTGGCTCTTGGCCTAGGGGCTCTGTAAGAAGCCCAGGAAGAGCCAGAAAGACAGGGACCTTGGCTCCTTGGTAAGGTAAGGTAAGTAGACTCCTACAACAGGAGCCATATAAATACAAAGTGTTTTAAAAGGGGGGTTATGTTTAAAACATTTATGTTTAAAAACAATTATGAAGCCAGAATGCCAGCAGGGGGTTGGGGCTATCCAGTGTTTTGCTTGGAGTGTCACATGTATGACTATCTGACCACTGGTCAGAAGTCTTGGGTGTGTGCTCGGTGCAAGGAGCTCCTGGTTCTCAGGGAGCGAGTTTGCTCCCTTGAGGCCAAGGTGGCTGACCTGGAGAAGCAGGGACAGTCAGTTAGGTGCACGGGGAAGACTCTCGGGGACTTGTTAGATATGTCCCACTCTGGATCTGGCCACCCGGCTGCTGCCAGGGAGCATGAGGGTCAAGGGGAAAAGGGGCACCATGCTGAGGATAAGGGGAATGTGCCCTCAGAAGGGACCTCTTCTTCAGCTGGTGAACGGGTATCCTTTCGTACCAAGGAACCGTCCCTGGGAAGGGTGGGAGGGGGGCTCTTGGTAGCTGGTGATTCGATCCTTAGGCAGGTAGACAGCTGGGTGGCGAACCCGCATACTGACCGTATGGTGACTTGCCTGCCTGGTGCGAAGGTAGCAGACATTACGCGTGTTTTAGATAGGCTGGTAGATAGTGCTGGGGAGGAGCCAGTGGTCGTGGTGCACGTCGGCACCAATGATGTGGGGAAATGCAGTCGTGAGGTCCTGGAGGAGAAATTTAGGCTGCTGGGCAGGAATCTCAAGGCCAGGACCTTCAAGGTAGCCTTCTCGGAAGTGCTACCTGTTCCACGCGCAGGGCCGGAGAGACAGGCACAGATCAGGAGTCTCAATGCGTGGATGAGACGGTGGTGTAGGGGGAAGGGTTCAAGTTTGTTAGGCACTGGGATGCTTTTTGGGACAAGAGGGAGCTGTACAAAAGGGACGGTCTCCACTTGTCCCGAGAAGGAACCAGGCTGCTGGCGCTCAAAATCAAAAAGGTGGCAGAGCAGTTTTTAAACTGAATAATGGGGGAAAGCCGACAGGAGATGAAAAGTCTCTGGTTCGGGATGGCTCATCTCAAAGAGATGAAGGGGTAGCTATTACTTTGGTACAAGGAAATGGATTACAATTGTCCACTGAGACTGTGGCTAATGATAGGAACTGCCTGGCAAGGTCTCGAGGCAGCAAGAGGAAGGCTGTGGGCTTAACAAACCTGGGAAACTATAAGTGTTTATACACAAATGCTAGAAGTCTCCGAGGTATAATTGGGGAGTTGGAATGCTTGGTGTTGGGGGGGAAATAGACATTGTGGATATTTCAGAAACTTGGTGGAATGAGGAAAATCAGTGGGATACGGTGATTCCTGGTTATAAATTATATCGGAAGGATAGGGGGGAAGGGTTGGAGGTGGGGTGGCTCTGTATGTCAGAGAGGGTATACTGTCCAGTAAGATTGAGAGGGTAAGAGAATTGGATTCGCTTCTGGAAATGCTATGGGTTGAAATAGTGGGTCCAAAAGGAGGCTTAACAGTGGGAGTTTGTTATCGCCCACCAGATCAAAAGATAGAGGAGGATTATAAAATGATGAATGAATAAAGATAGCGGCTAGACGAAATAACTGTGTTGTAATAGGCGACTTTAACTACCCACACATTGATTGGGTCAATATGAGTTCTAGTCGGGAAAAAGAGATTGCGTTCTTAGACACTCTCAATGACTGTGCTGTGGAACAGATGGTCACAGATCCTACCAGGGGAGAGGCGATCCTGGATTTGGTCCTAAGTAACACCCAAGACCTGGTGAGAGATGTAAAAGTGATTGCACCACTTGGGAACAGTGACCATGATGTCATTGAGTTTAACATTAGTACAGATAGGGAGTTGCCCAAAAAGACTGACGCAACCACTTTTAACTTTAAAAGGGGTAACTTCTCTGGTATGAGGGGACATGTGAGGAAGAAATTGAAAGGGAGAGTGGAGAAGGTCAAAACCATTGGGGAAGCTTGGAGACTATTTAAAAAGACAATCCTAGAAGCTCAGAAAAAATATATACCGCAGGTTAGGAAAGGTACAAATAGGTATAAAAAAAAGCCTGCATGGTTAACAAATAAAGTAATGGAAGCTGTAAAAGGTAAGAAGGATTCCTTTAAGCGGTGGAAAGCTAGTCTTAGTGAGGTTGATAAAAGGGAACACAGACTATGGCAAATAAAATGCAAGTCTGTGATCAGGCAAGCAAAAAGGGAATATGAGTAGCATATCGCAAAAAACATAAAGACCAACAATAAAACTTTCTTCAAATACATTAGAAGTAGGAAGCCAGCCAGGGAGGCAGTGGGGCCCTTGGATGACCAAGGGGTAAAAGGAGTAGTGAAGGATGATAGGGAAATGGCTGAGAAGCTGAATGCATTTTTTGCCTCTGTCTTCACTGTGGAAGAGGAGAAGTGTTTGCCCACTCCAGAAGCACCGTTTTCGGGAGGGGGTTTGAAAGACCTGAATCAGATTGCGGTGACAAGAGAGGAAGTCCTCCGACTGATGGACAATTTAAAAACTAATAAATCACCAGGCCCGGATGGCATTCATCCGAGAGTTCTGAAAGAACTCAAATGTGAACTTGTGGATCTCCTGACAAAAATATGTAATCTTTCTTTAAAATCTGCCTCCATTCCTGAGGACTGGAAGGTAGCTAATGTCACTCCCATCTTTAAAAAGGGCTCCGGGGAGATCCGGGAAATTACAGGCCAGTCAGTCTGACATCGATACCGGGTAAGTTGGTGGAAACTGTTATTAAGGAAAGAATTAGTAGGCACATTGATGAACAAAAACTATTGAGGCAGACTCAGCATGGGTTCTGTAAGGGAAGATCTTGTCTCACTAACCTGTTAGTGTTTTTTGAGGGAGTGAACAAACAAATGGACAAGGGGGACCCAATAGATATTATTTACCTTGACTTCCAGAAAGCTTTTGATACAGTTCCTCATCAAAGGCTCCTAAGTAAGCTCAATAGTCATGGGATAAAAGGACAAGTCCTCTTGTGGATCAAAAACTGGCTTATAAATAGGAAACAGAGAGTGAGTATAAATGGGAAACTTTCTCAGTGGAGGGTGGTAAGCAGTGGGGTACCACAGGGATCGGTACTCAGTCCGATGCTTTTTAACTTGTTTATTAACGATTTGGAATTGGGAGTAAGCAGTGATGTGGCTAAATTTGCAGATGACACGAAGTTGTTCAGGGTGGTGAAAACCAGGGAGGAGTGTGAGGCACTCCAAAGGGATCTGTTGAGGATGGGTGAGTGGGCATCAACTTGGCAAATGGGGTTCAATGTGGCCAAGTGCAAAGTGATGCACATTGGAGCCAAAAATCCTAAATACAAATACACGTTGATGGGGTCTGAACTGGCAGAGACGGACCAAGAGAGAGATCTTGAAGTCGTAGTGGATAACTCGATGAAAATGTCTAGACAATGTGTAGCTGCAATAAAGAAGGCCAACACTATGCTGGGGCTTATTAGGAAGGGAATTGATAACAAATCAGCCAGTATCATCATGCCCCTGTATAAATCATTGGTGCGACCTCATTTGGAATACTGTGTACAGTTCTGGTCAACACATCTCAAAAAGGATATTATAGCATTGGAAAAAGTGCAGAGAAGGGCAACTAGAGTGATAAAAGGGTTGGAACACCTTCCCTATGAAGAAAGGTTAAAACGCTTGGAGCTCTTTAGCTTGGAGAAACGACGGCTGAGAGGTGACATGATCGAGGTTTATAAGATTATGAATGGGATTGAGCAGGTTGAGAAAGAAGTACTTTTCTCCCTTTCTCACAATACAAGAACTCGTGGGCACTCTATGAAATTGCTGAGCAGTCGGGTTAGAACAGATAAAAGGAAATACTTCTTCACCCAAAGAGTGATTAACGTATGGAATTCACTGCCACAGGAGGTCGTGGCAGCTGCAAGCATGGACAGTTTCAAGAGGGAATTAGATAAACATATGGAGCAGAAGTCCATCAGTGGCTATTAGCCACAAGGTATAGATGGTAACTCTCAGTCTGGGGCAGGTGATGCACTCTATTCTTGGTGCTGGAGGGGGCAGCAGTGGGAGGGCTTCTGGTGCCCTCTATTCTTGGTGCTGGAGGGGGCAGCAGTGGGAGGGCTTCTGATGCCCTGGCCCCACTGCTGGACCTCCTGATGGCACCTGCTATATTTTGGCCGCTGTGTGACAGAGTGTTGGACTAGATGGGCCATTGGCCTGATTCAACATTGGCTTCTCTTATGTTGTTCTTAACCATCGTTTCTTGTTTAAGGCATGATGTAATAATGCCGAAAGCACCATTACAATGAGAGCTAATGTGCTGTAATGGTTAGAGTTGACTGAGAAGACATTGGTTCATGTTGGAAAAGGCAGTGTCTAGTGTACAAAGATCTCCAGCCAACTCTCGTCTACCTGCCTTCCAAGTTTGGTGAGGATTGGATTTATGAGGTCTGAATTATGGGCCTCCCAAAGAAGGTGCCCTCAGGAAAGTGCTTTCTGGAGAAATGAACATTTCCCCAGAAACCACTTTCCTGGGGCTATGCTCTTCAGGGGGCCAAAACTCAGTTGCTGTAAATCCAATCCTCACCAGACTTGGAGGGCAGGTAGAGGAGAGTCGGCTGGAGATCCCTGGCAAGTTTTATGTCTCTGGCTTGCACAGGTTCCATTCTATAGACTCCTGAACCTGCACCTGTCAAAAGAGTGTATAGAATGAATCCTGTGCAAGTTAGAGACATCAGAGTCACAGAGGACCTCCCACAGATGCTCCTCTACATGCCCTCCAAGGTGTTGCTGTGAAGTTTTATAAACATTTTGATTGAGTGGAGACTATCTGGAAATGTATCCACTCATGAACAGGCACATCTTGAAAGTTCATGGAAGTTTGTGCTGGTCACCCTTTCACGAACTTGACTTTGTGGAGAACAAACCAGCCAAAATTCATCACAAACTTTAGTTTCGTGACTTTAGTCTGTGAGCCAGTTTGAGCTCATCCCTACTTTTCATATTGTGTCTGTAGTAAGCTAAGCAATGGGAGCACTTCAGCTGGACATACTCATCAACTTTGCCTGAATAAGCAAAGCTGATTGTTTCCCATCACAAAGTTTCATATGCCAAGAAGCCTAGGGTTGGGTTAAGATAGTGGTGAGGACCTTTGGGTGAGTCATGAAGCCCATAGTACAGCCAATTTTTGCTGCTTTTTAGAAGGACCTGCTGCTGTGAACAGCAAGGTGATAAGGTTTGTTTGTTTATTACTTCCAGCTCTCTTGGTCTGCTGCCCTTAGACTTGGCCCTGGCAACACTGACAGGAACATAACTCTGGCTTCTCTTCTTCCTGTCATGTCACTTGGAAGGTAACCTGGTGGCATATGATTGTAATTCTGTAAATCCTGTGTTGCCACCTAGGGATTAAGGGTGGGCCCCAGGTCTGAAAAGGTTGAAGACATCTAGAAAACCACTTTCCCCAGCAATAGGTAGTCTCCCTTCTTCAGTGCCTTGATCACCAGGGAACCAAGCCCAGGTGCTCAGCAAAACCCCTTCTTTGATCTTCCCCCAACTGAACTTCCGGCTGCCCTAGTTTAGTCTTTCTGGCTCATCTTGTCCTTCCTTGCTTCAGCTTCCACAGCTGATCTCTGAGAACAGCAGAGAGCAAGCAGCAGCATCCATGATGGCACTGCCCATTGGCTGAGAATGCTTCTGATTGGCTGAAGACCCTCCAGTCACCCTCCACTTCTGAAAAATAGATGTTGTGGATCAATAATGGGCGAAGGAAGCCACTTTCATTCTGTGTTTAAGAACACCCATATTCAATAGTCTTGCTGCTGCTAGGGAAACAGGTGTTGTCTAAATGGTTCTTATCCTCTTTATTTGAGAGCCAATGTGGTTGAAAGTGTCCAAATAGTGTCTGGATACCTGGCTCTGAATCCCCACCTGTGCCATGGAAGCTCGCTGGGTGACCTTGTGCCAGTCACACTCTCTCAGCCCACCCTAACTCTCAAGGTTGTTGTGGGGATAAAATGGAGGAGAGGACAAGCCACCTTGGGTCCCCATTGGGTGGAAAAGCAGGGTGTTTGAGACCTATACCTTAAAGGGTTTGTAATCTTGGGCAAGACAGAGATTGGAGTAGGATCTGTATCAAACCTGAATGGAGAAACATGTCTGTGATACACAATTATATGTTATAGTCTGAGTATAATAATCCTGCCCCCAGGGAGTTGGGGTTGACTGATCACATACTAGTGAATGCATTGCTTCATCTGACCATCCTCATCCACGTGGCTAGCCATTTCCAAGCATCTCTTTGCAGCACCACTTAAAAACATCTCCTGATGGCACTCACATAGGAACTTTAATGTTTGAAATAGCCTCTAGTAACAGAGAGAGTAAGTCCCGAAGTTTTCTTTGCAGGAGGATTTTCCCCTCCAGATTCCTCATAGAAGTCTGTAATTCCCCAACTTCTATGGAAAATTCTGCTTGGATGATTGAAATGCAAAGTAAATGTCTGGCAGTGTGGTAGGTAATACTTGCTGTGAATCACAGCACATCTGCAGCCTGCAGTCATCTCTGCAGTGAGTACCGGGCTTTGTGTGTTGCAGTGACCTTTCATCTCCTGTTTGTTCTGGGACCAATTCTAGACAGAAAAGTGCCCTGGCCCCAGGGAACATAAGAAGAGCCCTGCTGAACCAGACTGAGAAGAGCCCATCTAGTTCAGTCTTCTGTTCTAACAAAGGCCGGCCAGATGGCCTAGAAGCCCACATGCAGGGCAGCGAGGCAGTGGCCCCCTCCTGTTTGTTCTCGCCATCTACGATTCATTGAGAAGCTGCTTCTGAACACAGATATTTCATTCCACTAGAGCCATCAAGAGACCTGTCCCCCAGAAGCAAATTTAATTCTCCTTTATTGGATCAGTCAGTCTGTCATCTGTTTAGTAGCAGTCGATCAATTTTGAAGTGGAGAAAGCTGTGGGGTTTTTTTTGTTTTTGCTAAGAGGCAAAATTTTGAAAATTTGCTTGGGGGAAGAAGCTGAAAGGAAACTCTGGTTGCCAAAATCCTAGAGCATCAGTGACATCACTTCCAGGTTTTATCCAGAAATAACACTGGTGCATCAACCATGTCCTCCACCCTATTTTCTCCTGCCGCTCATTTGAGCAGAGTGGGAAATGGGGGTGCTTTGGCAGGGATTTGCTTGCCAGGAGCAGCCAAATGTCACCCCTACTGCAGCCAATACTGGGCACGATTGCCCAGAGTCCTCCTTTTTCCTCCATCTTTCACCTGACACAAATAACTGCTCCAGGTTATGGCTGAGAGCTGACTCCTTCTTTGTCAGAGTTGCTAGTCACTCACATATGGTTTGCTCCCCCTAACTTGGATGCTATTGGGAAGCAGTTTTTTAGCTGCAACAGTGGAAAAGAGGCAGACCATCCTATTTTCTCAAAAAAGGAGGGGGGGGATCCTGTGCTCCCATAAGTTATGAAACTGTTGTGGCAGCTACAGGTCAGATTTTGTATACTTACATTGGGCCACAAAATACTGGTGGAAATATTCTATGTGACATTGCTGTGCTGTGTAAATAAGCTTTGTTCTATGCTGCATCACTGCTGGTTTGGTGCAGGATGCTAGTAGAGTTGGAGTGGATTATACTGCAGACAGAAGAGGTTAAGGCATGCTCTGCCATCCTCACTCTGAATGGGGAAGAAACAGTCTTCGTTGAATCATTAATGTTAGAGAGGAAAGTCCAGTTCTTCAGGCTATGACTTGGCAACCATGTGACAAGTGTGAAATATGACAAATGTCTATAAAGGTCAAAATACATGAAATGAGACATGGGCGCTATATTGTGAACTGTACAAAGCACAGTGGGATTCAAGTGACATCAGATGTCTCTACTGAAACAGACCTGTGACTGTACACATCCCTCTCCTGGAAATGTACTCTGTGCTGAAGCAGTTTGCTTTGTATTAACCAAAAGGACAACTAATCCTCCAAACTGTCACAGTCCTAACCTTAGCCCTATACGGACTGTTATGCCAGCTGTAATCATCCAGGCTTTGCTGTGCAAATCTGATGCCTTTAAGACAGCTTGCTACAGAGAAATGAAACCTTTAATTTGCAAAGCTGCTGCTACTCATTAGCAGGGAGATATCACATGGAGTTATTATTAAAATATAATTAAATGAACCATGGGATGCAAACCAATTTTAATTTATCTTGCAATTTACAAGATCATACAAATGCAGAGTCATAGAAAAGGCTATCAAAATCAAAGAAACAGTCCAGGGAAGGCATTTACCTTCTCTCAGTTTTAAGTAGTGAATGTGATACCATTAGGGTAATAAAATAAAGGTACAGGGTTTTTTTAGGTATCAACAACTTTTTGTCTAATTCTGATGTGACCTGTCTGTGGATGCTTAAATCCAGAGACTGGGACCATGAACAGATAAGCCAGATCTTTCTACAAACCTGAGAAAAGCCCCAGGTTTGCAGAAAAAGCTGGGGGGAAACTGAGATGTTTACCTGCCCCCCAATGATTGAAGCAGTGCTTGTAGCATTAAGAAATGGGGGCCTTCCTTTTAAGGTCTGAGTGGCTGTTGTGGGGGTTGCTAGGAGACCAAAATACTGCCAGCTTTCAAACCTTGGTTTCCATCAGTAAAAGGCAGAGAGGAAGGTAGAGATTACTCTGAAACAACTCACTGGACAGAACGGGAGAAAAGGGCTTTCATAAAAGCTGGATCAACCCTGCATTACAAACAAGGTCTGAACAGCTGTGTCTGAAATGTTAAAGCAAATGGCAGCCCAAAATTGGTTTACTAAGGCCCCATGAAAGGCCCCTTAGACTTGTTAGCTAAACAATGTATGTTCTTGCCTGTGATTTTTGTAAGGGCTGGGCAGTCACAGTGGCAGTTGGGTGGGATCCTCCTGCCATTTGCACCTGAGTGCTTTGACACCCAAACTTGTTTGTGCCTTCAAGGTTAGATGCTGGCTGATGCAGGAAACTGCCTGAAGTATTCTTTCAAATTAGGAAGGCAAGAACCAGCACTTGGCAAGAAGGTAGAATTAAGCCAGGACATCTGTGTTTGTCCCTCATGCGAAACTGTGGTTTATAAAGTGACTTTAAGACATAATTGCAGATCCTAGACGGAGGTACCCCAACTATTGCTAGTGGGGTGGTCCATGTATGTATGACCGACCAACTGACCAACCATTGTTTAATTAAACCATGTCATTTTTATGACCTCTGAACCAAGACATGGAAATATACCACATTCTGTCAGGATCTGTATCATAGACGAAATCATCCTTCCCACACATACACCTGCCTGTCACAATGATAGGCATGTTGCTAGTAAATAAAATAAAAATCAAGCTGCAACTGAAGACAGCGAACGCAATGACTCCTCCGAAATCCTGCTGGAGACTAAGCTGTCATGCAAGTGTTGCTGTTGAACATTTTTGTCTGCAGAAGTGGCTCAAGCCAAGGCAAGGATGCTGCTGGTGCCTTGCGTAATTCCAAGACCTCAGTGCTCAGTTTTATTGACTTCTCTTGAGTTTTGATTAATTTTTCTTTGGGAGTTTAGTGAGTAATGCTTCACTGTAAGAGAAATGCATTGTAAAAAACAAACAAACCTTCATTTCAACAGTCTGTACTTTTGCATTCTCTGCAAAAGCCCTCTATCTTCTTGGCTGAACTAAGGCAGAGACAAAGCATGTCTGGAAGCCAGGGTGTATTGTTCTGAAAGCTCTTTTGTTTGTTTGTTTTAGTCTCCTCTACCGAATCTGCCTTGCAGGTACTTTTTGTGGTAGTATATAAAATGTCTGTTGTAGTTAGATGAAAGACAGCCTCTTTCTGAAAATTCATTGCATTCTTAGTTATACTTCACCCTGTGATAAAATGATGATAAAAGGTAAATCTCGATATTGTTGGGTGTAAGGCTGCAATTCTATGCAGCCTTATTTGGAAGCAAGTCCCGCTGAACCAGGTGATATTTATTTCTGAATAAACAGACTGACTCAGACTTCAGCAGTAACATTTAAACACACTGGAAAATGTATGGAGTACATCAAAGTCAATATAGAACAGAGCAGTTACTGCTGGAATAATTGCACACCAGAACTTACATACTTAGCAGTTATATAGTGCTTTCAGTGTTCAAAGTGTACTGTAATGATATCAAGTTATATGTGTGTGATTCTTTAAATGGTTGGTAAGTGTCAGAAGAACAAGGGGGTGAAAGAGGGAGAAGAGTGAGGTGACTGGTTGGTGACTGAGAGTGTGTGGGCGGAGCTAGGAGGTGTGTGTGTGTGGATAGAAAGAGAAGGTAGAGTTTGAGGTCAGAAGTCAGCAGCTGTCAGTTATGGTCAATCTACACAGAGTCTGGGAAGCAGTCTTCCAATTAGAAACATACAAGAGGCGGGACCTGCGATACTTGTGTGACAGGAGAGTATTCCCCATAGCTCCCGGCCTGCAGAAGCAGGAGATGTGGCAGCAGGTGAGCCCAGCCTCCTCCCTCCCCCCAGTGGTGGCGGCAAGGCCAGCCCACCAAGCTTTCTCATTCCCCCTCCCTCCCCAGTGGTGGTGGCGGCAAGGCCCACCCACAAAGCTTTCTCTTTCCCCCCTCCATGGCAGCAGTGAGAACAGCCTGCCAAGCTTTCTCCTTCCCCCCTCCCTCCCCAGCAACAGTGGCGGTGAGGCTGGCCTACACACCAAGCTTTCTCCTTCCCCCTCCCTCCCTAGCGGTGGTGCCGGTGGTGAGGCTGGCCTGCCAAGCTTCTCTCCCCAGCGGTGGCAGCAGCGAGGCCCACCCACAAAGCTTTCTCCTTCCCCCCCTCCGCGGCAAGGCCAGCCCGCCAAGCCTTCTCCTTCCCCCTCCCTCCCCAGCAGTGGTGGCGGTGAGGCCAGCCCACCTGCCAAGCTTTCTCCCCACCCCCAGCAGCGGCGGCGGCAAGGCCAGCCCACCAAGCTTTCTCTTTTCCCCCTCCCTCCCCAGCACCAGCAGTGGCGGCGGCAAGGCCAGCCCACCAAGCTTTCTCTTTTCCCCCTCCCTCCCCAGCAGCAGCAGTGGCGGCGGCAAGGCCAGACCACCAAGCTTTCTCTTTTCCCCCTCCCTCCCCAGCAGCAGCAGTGGCGGTGGCAAGGCCAGCCCACCAAGCTTTCTCTTTTCCTCCTCCCTCCCCAGCAGCAGCAGTGGCGGTGGCAAGGCCAGCCCACCAAGCTTTCTCTTTTCCCCCTCCCTCCCTCCCCAGCAGCAGCAGTGGCGGCGGCAAGGCCAGCCCACCAAGCTTTCTCTTTTCCCCCTCTCTCCCCAGCAGCAGCAGTGGCAGCGGCAAGGCCAGCCCACCAAGTTTTCTCTTTTCCCCCTCTCTCCCCAGCAGCAGTAGTGGTGGCGGCAAGGCCAGCCCACCAAGCTTTCTCTTTTCCCCCTCCCTCCCCAGCAGCAGCAGTGGTGGCGGCAAGGCCAGCCCACCGAGCTTTCTCTTTCCCCCTCCCTCCCTCCCCAGCAGCAGCAGTGGCGGCAGCAAGGCCAGCCCACCAAGCTTTCTTCCTTCCCCCTCCCTCCCCAGCAGCGGTGGTGGCTGCACATGCACATGTGCAGGAAATGCTTCTTTACTTTTGGGGGGATTTAACGATCCCCCCTATAGTTTTTCAAAGTTTTCAGATTTTTTTGCACACCTAGGAACTGCCCCACGTGTGCAGGAAAATCTCCCTGCCCCCCAGGTGCCCCTGATGTGTGGATTTAGATATCCGCATGCCTTGGCTATTAGATATATAGAGGTGCTGTGAAAGGCATTAAAATTCTAAAGGAGAAAGAAAAGTACTTCATGGGGCAATTTAGGCAAAATCTAATATTGTCAGAGTATTATAAGAGTGTGAGGGGGAAAAGCTGACAGAGACCTGAGTAAAAAGGGAAAGATTTTACTGAGGAACTTAACAAAACATCTTGTAACCATTACGTTACTTTTACCAATAAAGTTTGATCTTCTTTATTGTTAACCCAGAGTCTTATCCTCAGAACCACATCGTCCATCGAAGGAGCCTTAGAGCTTGGGCACAATATTCTGGGAAAGGTTAATTAAAGACTGGAATTAAATTTCTGGTGGCAGTGATAAATACTTTGAGTGAGAGAAAGAAACAAGAAATTTAAAATTATGTCATACTTAACCGCATTCTGTTGTAATAATGGGAATGTCAGAGGTGCCCTGCTAGATCATACCAAAGGTCTGTGCTGTCCAGCATCTTCTCTCACAGAGTGGCCAACCGGTTTCCCTAGAAGGCCAACAAACAGGGCATAGAGGACAAGGTCTTACCCCCGGTGTTGCCTCTTAGCATTGGGGTTCAAGAATTTACTGCCCCTGAATGTGGAGGTTCATTTTCCATGAAACTGTCTAATCCTCTTTTAAAGCCATCTGTGTTCATATCCATCACTACATCGCCTGGTAGTGAATTAATTATACAACTGAAATACTCGTTAAGTGGATAAGTATTTCTTTTTGTCTGTCCTGAATCTGTTGCCCATCAGTTTCATTAGGTCCCCCTGAGTTCTAGTATTATGGGAGAAGGAACACAGAAGATGTTCTCTCTGGCCATTTTCTGTATCCCATTCATAAATTTTAAAATCTCTGTCATGTCCCTCCTTAGTTGTTTCTAAGCTGAAAAGTCCCAGACTCTTTAGCTTTTGTGGGCGTTTTGCAATCCACAGGATCTCAGGCAGAGATCTTTCACATTCTGAGAAAGTCCAGAGGCTAGCCATGTTGGTCTGCAGTAGAACAGCTCGATTCGAGTCCAGTGGCAGCTTAGAGAGGTATGAGCTTTTTGAGAGTCAAAGCTCTGTATCTGACCAAGGAAGTTTCCACACTCGAAAGCTTATACCCCCCACCCCCCAAAAAATCTTATTGATCTCTGAGATGCTACTGGGCTCAAATCTAGCTGTCCTTATAGGAAAGGTGCTCCTGCCTCCTAATCGTCTTGGTTGCCCTCCTGTGAACTTTTCCCACTTCTGCAATGTCCTTTTATCTTTTTTGAAACAGTGACCAAATCCTTTTAACAACCCTATAAGGTAGGCCAGCATTATCATCTCCATATTACAGGTGAATGGCTGAGAGATTGGAGTTTGCCTAAGGCCATTTATTGCATTTGTGGCAGAGGCAATATTCAAACAAGGTATCCTGCAGATTGTAGCTCAGTCTCTCAGACAGTGTACTACACCAGTTTCCAATTTCTACTCAGCTTTATGGAATTTGCAATGATCCCAAGAGATCAGTTGCTCCACTAAGCCTATGAGGTAGGTTCATTCATGTTTATTATACTTCTTAGGTATTATCTGCCTAAAGCAGAAAGCCACATAACCTCAAGTGTTTTATATTTTATTTAACAACATCCCCCTTAAATATCTGTTTACATTTGTTACTCTTGCAGTTGCTTGGAAAAGCAAGGACACAGAATTGCTTTTGAATAGCTCAGTCAGATGTGGCTGTTTTGCAATCCACAAGGTCTCAGGCAAAGGTTTTTCACATTACCTACTACCTGGTTCTTTTAACTGGAAATGCCAGAAATTGAACCTAGGACCTTCTGTGTGCAAAGCAGATGCTCTACCACGAGCCACAGCCCCTCAGTGAGAACTGGCAACTTTACAGTTTTGATATGGCTGGACTTCATGGCAACTATAGTCCTCACCTGGCGACTGAACAGCAGGCTGGTTTCGGTGGTGATGGAGAGTATCTGATTACATCTCAGGAAGGCGGTTGTCAGTTGGTGAACAAATTTCACATGTGCCACTGTTATCTAGAAGATCAAGAAGCTAAAGCTAAATGTTTGGTGGTCCTTGTAAACTTGGCAAAGGAAGCAGTGCAGTCTGTTCCCAAGGAATTATGAGAAAATTACACAAATGCTCCTGGGATGGAAATTAAAGCAACATTGGTGCATTAATGGTGATCATTACTTCTTGGTTATCATTTGAACTGTGACTGAGTTTGCATTATGCTTTGCAAACTCCCCCAGTGAAACTGGCAGGATTGATTTGCTGTTAGCATAGGCCATGTGTCACTGCGGACACCATTTGTCCTGACCTTGTACTGTACTGTAGTGCTGTACTGTAGGGCACTTTCCACACCACTGTTCCTTCTGTCCTCCCACGCATACTCTGCCTTTTGTTCCCTGATGGGTGGACGGGGCCTTGGATGTAACGCAATAGCACTGCAGCGGAGAATCTGCAATGACAGGCTGGCAAGATGGGAGAACCCTCAGCAGCTGATGCTCAGATTTTCTGTTCTTGTTTGTAATGCCTGAGCCACAGGAATATACCTCCCCGAACATGCAGCCTCAAAGTCCTGCATTTGAAAACATGGAAAGAATCTGTTTAAAGAGAATTACGACTATCCCCAGATAAATTGCATCATACGCTAATTCCAAACAATATGAGGAAACATCAGGTCCTACAATGCCAAGACCACGGCTACACAACCCGGAAAATCTACAGCAACTAATGAACTCCAGCCGTGAAAGCCTTTGGCAACAGTATGAGGAAGATATAAGTAGGGTATTTATGCTGTCAGTGTTACCCACACTGGACCCAGAGAAGTGGAAATAAGCTATTAAAAAGGAGGGGTCCAGAAAGGAATAATGCAGGACCTTGTATACAGGGCGGATCTCAGAAGGGACACCCCACAATAAATTTATTGAGAGAGAGAGAGATTTTAAACACAAATAGCTTTATTGCATACAAAATAAAGTAAAAGTAAAAATGTCAAGAACCTACACTGGGCACATGAGAACTAATTCCCTAAGTAACCACACACACACACACCAACAAGAGGGCACACTTATAAAAGGGAAGAGGGAGGAAACCAGGGCATTTTTATGGAAGGGACATCTGGGATTGAGATCTGGAGAGGTCCGGGGCCCAGAGCAGGGAGGAAAAAAGGAGCCTGCAATACAGTTGCAAGGGTGTTCAGGTAGTGGGAAAAACCTGGCACACATTTCACTGACCTGGGATGTTCTTCTTATGGGGAAGAGTCCCATAACTGGACACGGTGACGGAAACCCACTTTCTGAGAGACGTGATTGGTCCGAGATAAAAAGTTTAAATCCCACTGGGTGGTTTAAAGTTAACTGCTGTCAAAACTTTGGCAGGAAAATTTGGGAGAAATACCTTGATTAGGTTATTGTGAGCCAAATCTGCATGGGCACAAAGAGCCTGGGTGAAGCAACATGATTAACATACTATAATTAAGCTGAAGTGAGCCAGATCTGCATTAACACAAAACCTTAGGTGAGTCAAGATAGCTCCTGAAACAGGGTGAACTGTAAATTAATGATTGAGTGCCCTTCTTGGTTGAGTAAAGAAAGGGAAAAGATGAACCAGGCATTGGTTAATGAAATAGCAACTTCGTTGGGCTGGGCAGACACCTCTGGAATATGCTCGGATATCCCAGTGTTGCAAAGTCTTTTGATACTAAGAATGAAGTGAAGTCTTAATGTTATTGAGAACCCTGAACCGGGGGAGATTGCACATAATCAGTTTGTATAGCCAGCACACCCTACCTGGCACTTGGGCTCTAAAAGGGGGTGCCTTTTAAAACAACGACATCCAAAATAAGATAGGGACCCCACCCACTAACCAAGGGGATCTCAGCTGGAGGAAGGGGCGGGGTCATTACAGTTAGCATGTGAAGACCATACTTTTTATCAATTGCTGTAGATCAGTATTTCCCAAGTTCCCAGTGGCTTTTCCCCTTGAATTAAAACTGCAGGTGTGCTTCATTCCTATACCTGAAAAAGTTGCTCTGAGTATGAAAGAGTAAGGAATACATGCCTTCAGCATAGCCCATATTTAATGCTTCTGTTCCTTCTGACAGGAGACATGCCTATAGCAACAGCTCATACAGAAAGCACTGTGGACAGCCCCTCTGAATGACTGCAGGAAATCAGCTGAACAGTTGGCTCGGGGGGGGGGCGCTACTCTGTATCTCTACTTGAATCTATACTCTAGGTATGACTGAACCAATCACTTCCAGTACAGAGATTATCAGAATTCCTTCCTCTTCAGGAACAATCACCCACTGTGTTCTCAGGCTTTCAATGTCTTACTTATTTCTCATGGCAAAAGCTTGTGAGTCATCATTGTTGTCATAAATAAAATTGATATGGTTTACATGTTAGAATAATGTGGAGAGGAAGAATTGTCTCTCCTCAGGACAGAAAATGGGAAACTATAGGTCTGAAAGTATTAATTGCTACAGATAGGTAAGTCACCAGTTTAGATCCATGCACCAGTACGTGTGTATGCACCCAAATACATGTCCTTTTGTTGTCTTTGGTATGTGATGAGAGCATGCACTGCCAAAAAAAAGTTAAGTCCTTAGTCTGTGCTGCATGGGTGGTTGGGATTAAACTTTCCACTGTTGTGTCAAAAGCCATTAAACAACAGACACTGCTTGCAGAATCCATTCTCTACACTACAGGGAAGAACCCCAGCAATCCTCTCATGTTGGCAAAATAACAAGATGTTTCCAGGACAAAACTGATTGCAATACAGATGTTAGCTCTTAGCAAGACAGCTAGTGGACACTCCCATGTTACATATGTCAGTGGGTGACTGCATCTCCAGCAAACTGGATTGATGTTTGAGGAGTCCAGAAGGTCCGAAGTAAAAGCTGTTGTTCTCTGTGTCAATGTCTTCTGCTGAGAATAGGTATCTGAATGTAGGGGAAAGCAGCCACACTTCCAGTCTTCAATATAATAGATTCAGATTCCTTACTCTGCTCCTTCTGCAGAGCTTGTGCCTCTGGTTTGATTATTATATTGATTCACTATTTGTAAATAATGATTGTGGCTTTGGACACATAGCAAATGTGTAAGGGCATTGAGGAATGGTACCCTGGAAAGGACCCTGCTGTTGCTGTTTTATGTTTTCTAGATTTCACACAATCATCAGTGCAATCATCCCTTTCCTGAATTCTTCAGCTGAGTTCTTCAGTACATTGCAAAAATTAATTAAATATGCTCAGAGCCCATGCAGTGAGTTAATTTTATAATGTGGAATTGTTTGTTTCTGTGTGAGGTGTTTGCATATTTTGTACATATGTATGTTTTTAAACTGGTCAAGATAGCCATGGATCAGTCCTCAGGGTACCTTTGATCCACGTAGCTTTGATACTGTATATTCTTTACCTACTGGGTTTTCTGCTGGAGTGTGAGTGGTTGACCCAGCAATACTGTTCTGAAGATAGACTGTCTTGGTGTATCAGTATTCTGTATTACAGTCACAGACCAGCATAACACAAAACAAGATATTACACATCCATGACTTTCAGTTAAAAATGTGGTACCAGTATACATTAAAAATTAAAAGAAATTATATACAAATACGATAATTTTGAGTGAGTAAATACAATAGTTGGCAGGACCAAAAATACAATGGCAGGACCAGAAGCAAGAACAATAGATTATATGCTAGTTAACAAGAACTTAACACCATGTATTTAAAAACTTCAGGTACTGCCACATTTGCACATTGACCACTTACCTCTTAAATTTTAACTGAATTTACCGGGTGACCAAACACATTTGAAAACTCTGTTGGCTACCTTTGTTACCCCATTGGGAAGTTGTGGTTGCTGTGCCATCTGGACAGAATGACTGGACCTGAAAATTAAGTCATCCTTGATGGAAGAAAACTTTCTAGCACTTTGTAAAACTCTCCTGGAATCTAATTTGATGAGTGATCCACTGATTTTATATGACAGTTTAATTCAGAATTTGAAACCTTTACTGACTGTCTTGATGTTTCCCTCAGTGCTCTGCCTTTAAGGGCAGCCAGAATTCAAGTAGAAAGGAGCTGACACTCCATCCTGCTTGCAGCCTTGAAGCAGCCTATGAGGACATTAGGATCGCCCAACAAAGAAGAATGGGGAATAGGAAAAATGAGATCAGAGCAGAGCACAAATAGATAATCAAACACATCATAAAGGTCTACTGGCATGCTGAAAACTAACAAGCCTGTTGTGGCATATGCTTTTGGTCAGTGCCTCTTCTGTCTGATAGAAGCCCCCTCAGTTCAGCACTCTCTAAAGGGTGCTGCCCAGTGGCTGAGCAGATGCCTTGCATACAGAAGGTCACAGGTTTGGTCCCTGGTTAAACTGATCTCAAGTGGTAGTACTGAGAAAGATTTGTGTCTGAGACTACAGAAAGCTGACCAGTGTTTCCTTGCATTTTTGGATCTGCTGTCTCCACGTCATAAAGTTTGAAAATATAAATATTGTTGAACTAGACAAAAAATATTCAGCAGTTTTCCGGAGCTGTATGCTAGCAGAGCAGTTACATACCCAAAATGTGCTGTGTCTTTAGTTTAGGTAATTAGATTGTTTCAAGGATTACTATAACAGCTGTAAAAAGAGGGAAGTCCCCCAAACCACACCTTCTTTCTGGCATTTAGCCACATCATGTGGAAGTGTGAGGAAAGGACTGGTTTTCCTATCAATGGAATCCATACCCCTGCTGCAACCTGCTAATGAGGTCTGAAAAACAAAGAACAGCTAACTCAGCTAACTTATCTTACTGCTTTTAAAAAACTCTTTTAAAAGAAAGTTTACTCTTTTTCTGTTCTGTGTAGTACATAAAACAAGGAGGGTTTGGCCACAATTAATGACTTAAGCCTTAGATAGTGCTCAGTGTCTTTGCCTTGTTACTATTCCAGTGCCATTGTTCAACTTTGTTCCCACTGATTGTTTGGAACCCCAGCCAAGAACATGTGCCTGTGCACATGTCCTCTTCAGAAGTGCAAGCAGGTGGCAAGGTATATGTGGATAGGTGGCAAACCCTTAAAGTGCCAGGTCATTGTGGCTGCCTCTCCTGAAATTGCTTTCTGGTGGGGCGATGAGGGTCTCCCCCTCACCCAGGACAAGAAAATAATGGCAGAGGTAGAAACCGCAAGAGATGGTCTCTGAAAAGGGAGAGGACCAAGGTCAAGAAGGGAGACTGCTTCTTACCCTCTGCCCTGTCCCTCTGTCACACCACTCAAGGGAAGGGGCCTGCCCACTGAAAGTATGGATGGGAGATGGGTAAAGTCTTCACCTTTCTCCCTTTGTTACCCTTCCCTAGGGACATAAGTATAGAGATGAGGTTAGCAAACTTTTGTATTCTTTTTTGGGGGGTCCATCTGATGCTTTGGAAATGTTCACTGCTCCAGATTGGGTTTCTTCCCGCTTCACATGCACATACCTTCATGGAGCAAGGACTTCAAGAAGAGTCCTGTTACTTGTTTGGTGATTTCTTGTTAACTATTCTTTAAAAATCTAGCTCATAATTTAAGAATACACTACAGTGTCTGCTCCTCCTCACCCATACCCAGTAATACTCCCTTCCACAATTACAGCATGTACCAAAACAAGATGGGAAGAACTATTCTCCTCCTGCATCTAGTAGTTGTACACACCTATTAGAAAGGATCACACCCTGCACAACTGGCAGATTACAACAAGGCACACAGGACAGAGAAATTTGCATTTACCAAATTCAGTCGTAGTCTTGGACATATAGCCAATAAGAAAGGACTTATTCAGTCCAAATCAAGTATGTGACTTCGAGACACATTCCTTGTGCAACACAAAACATAATAAATGTTTGTGAGAATCTGTATTAAGTCAACATTAATTGTCACTGTAAGTAATCTGTGCATATTGAACTGTTCTTGTAAATAATGTTGTATGTATGTATATGCACAGAAATGGTTTTCTTAAAACTGCACTTGATTGGGACTAATGAGTCATATGAAGCTGAGCAATTCACAAAGTATTCTAACACATGCAAAACAGGCAGGATACAACTTAGCCTTGCAGAAAAATACTAGAGGGGACAGGATCTGTTTTCCTAATGTACCTTCCCAGCCCAGTACTGTCAAGTCACCAGGAATAAACAGCTTAATCTAGTAGGCTTCCTCCTTCAGAGTATGCATCATAAATAAAGACCCACATTAGAACTGATCCCAAACAGATCATTGGCATTCAGGTAGCACTGAGTGGAGGCTGATGGCCTCTTACCTTCTGCAGCAGCTCCCACATTGGAGGCAAATGGCAAAGAATACCAGCATCATGCATTTCCATTGCTTAGGAATGCCTAGCCTGAAGAGCAAGTGATGATGAGAAAAGCATCTACTAGAAGCAGCTGGCAAAAGGACTTCATAGAGTAGGGATCCCCAGCCTTGTTGAACCTGTAGGCACTTAGAATTTTGAGAACAAGTTGTACATGCCAAAACAAAATGGCTGCCAGGGAGAACCAATCACAAGATGACTATCATGAAGATTAGGTCCACTCACAAAATGTTGGAAGGGCCCCCAAATGTTAGGTCATCCCAAAACAAGCATTCTCCTTTCCTTTCCTCTTCTTTTATCCCCCTAGAAGCTCGTTGATTCACCGATCTTGAGCAGCACCAAACATTCTCCTGTGATGATTCCAAATGGGTGCTCCCTGCAGACACAAACGTAAAGCCCCCTGTGTTCATCTGAAGCAGCTCTACTGAAGCAGAGGAAAGCTGGGGAAGTTGCTTTGGTGAAGAAGCAACTGGGTGCCAGGAAACACATCCATGGGCACCAGAGGGTTAATGGGCACCACTTTAGGCATGGGCAGGGCTTAAGGAAGGGAAGCTTAAAGCTAAGGACAAATAGGGAGCTATTGCTAAACCTGACTCTCTGGCAAAAACATATGTATAATGATTGTGAGTTGTTGACTCATTCACACTTTAGATGTATAATTGAAAACATCTTAGATAGATTATAAAAAATGTATAACATTTGAAATGGTTTGGGATTTAAAACTCCACGTTGTTCAAAACTGTAGACTTTCAGTCCATACACTTCAACAAAAGTTCTGATAAATGAAGCACAGACTCCCAATTAATTACTGTTCTGAAAACACTCTTAAAACATGTGGAACTGCTTTCTGAGCAGCAGTTCTAAGTAGGGTGCAATGTAATACTACAGTACTAGTCCATTTAATCCCCTCCTCTGTTATATGAGTAGTGATAGATTAATTACAGAGTCATCTTTGCGTGTTAATGTTTCCTTTTTGACACCTGTTTCCTTGATCAGCATCCTACTAAGTATTAGAAATGCTTATACCTGCATACTCTCTTTATATTGCTGGATTAGGGTACCTGGAAGATGCAATAGAAAACAGTAGCTGTACAACAAGCTACGCAGAGTGGGGTCTTTTACTTTAGAGTATATTGAATTTAATGTTATTTCAAAGTTCTTTTTTCCATATCTCTGAGCTGTTCTAAGGTTTCCTGCTCTGCCCCATTGTTCATGCTTCTAGAATATCCACTTGGTACCCCTTCTTTCTCTTTCATCAAACCACATTTCGAAACCATCTTTTTTGATATAACCATTTTGTCGTCATTCCCAGGTGAAATGAAGAATAGGCATATGCATGCACTAATTTCTTATTAATGTTACTGACCCCTTTTTATATGAAGCTTTCCTGTGTGCTTCCTTCCTTAAAGTTTTGGTGTAGCTGTGTGTCAGTTCAATTCCTGGGACCCACCAAAGTTGGGAGAGAAGCTGCTAGCCATGGCTGACTTGCCTTCAGCATTTGCCTCAAATCTTAGTTGTAAGTGTGCATTATGTGTTGTCAGGTCACTTCCAACTTGTGGTGACCCTATGAATTAATGGTCTGTAAAACACCCTGTCATTATCAGATTTGTATTGTTACTACAGCATAATGGATGTACATTTGATGGGGTAACAGGACAAGAAGTTGTCAAAAATCTTGCTTCAGTCTTGATGAAGTCATAGTTTGGTTTCCCTGACTGTACTATAAATTTGCAACAATGGTTTCCCGGGAGGAAAAGTCATCTTTCTCTGTAATGGGGACCAAAGCAGCTTACATCATTCGCCTCTCCCCTTTTTGACTTGCACAACAACCCTGTGAGGTAGGTTAGGCTGAAAGTCTGTGACCAGTCCAAAATCACCCACTCAGGTTCTACAGCAAGAACCTGGATCTAGCAGAACCCACTTTGAAGCACTGACTGCTACGCCTAGGGCAGCCAACCTCCAGGTGGAGCCTGAAGATCACCAGGTATCACAACTAAACTCCAGGCAACAGATTCCCCCCCCCCCGGAGAAAATAAATGCTTTAGAAGGTGGGCTGTATGGCATTCTGTTCAGCTGAGGCCTCTCCCCAAACCCTGGCTTCCAAAGACTCTTCCAGAAAATCTCCAGGAATCTCCCTACCTGGAGCTGGCAACCCTAGACTCAGGACTGGCCCCAATGAGTTCATCTCAAAGGCCTGCAAAGAGTTTCCGTACTTTGTCTGAACCAAGCTTGGTTGCCTACTGTGGTGAAACAGGCTCCAGTTTACCACTCAGCTGTTTGCCTCCCACCCTCGTCCCGTGTGCGTATTTCACTCCTTAAATTCGCTGCCACGACTAACTTAATTATCACTGCCATTTTAGAGGGACAGTGAGACCCCTGTGGCCGAATATCTGTGTCTAGAGATGGAATCCGCAATCTTTGGGGGATCCTTGGAAAGTTGGCAACCCAAGGGTCTGGCCTTTGCCTCCTTGGGCTACCCCCTCCCTTTGTTATTGTGCAGAGTGGGGTAGACTATGTGGTCAGAGCACAACACAGATTATTAGCCCAAATAAAATAATTTATCTAACTATTTACACAGTTATGGGGCACACACACACTATAGGAGTAAGCACACACTATGAACCAGCAGGACATAAACCCACAGGGGTTAAATGCCATCCTCTTCCCTGCACACTGGCCTCTGGTGGCTCTCTGCTCTAACCTCTCTCTCTCTGGCTCAAGAGAGCAGGGAAACTTCCATTCATTCCCCAGTCCAGCCGACTGTGGAGTGGCTGAATTTCTGCTGCCTCTCAGGGTTCACCCACGTCTCTGGCTTGTGGCCTGGTCAGCCCAGGCAGCAGAAGGCTTTCCTAACCTCCTGTAGGACAAAGTCGGCCTCCTCCCTGGACGGGCTGCAGTCTATATTGATGCTGCCCTGCATGTTGGGACAGTCCCTGTTTTCCTGCCCTTTTCTGCCTTGGGGCATCTTGGAAATATAGTCCAGCAGATGAGGAAGGCCCATTCAACCCAGTGAGTGATACGCCTACAGGTCCCTCTCTGGAACTACAGCTCAAACCTTATGGTGGAACATTTTAAACAAACAAGCACAGACAGCAGCCCAGCAGCCATCTTACAAACACAGGTAACTGCCATTTCATTACACCTACCAACAGCCACTGAGGGAAAAGTTAAGTCCCACACAGGAGGCAAGCAGGAGAAGTGTCTTTGTCAAGACAAAGCCATTTGCTAGGAATCCTGACAGAGAAGAGTGGTTGAAGGGAAAGTGAGCGGGGAAGAGGAGCAGACCCACCACCTGGCCAATGGCACGCAAGTACTCTTGAGTGGCAGCTGGCAGGCCAATGGCTGAGGGAGGGCATTTTACAGCCAATGAGAGTGCATGAAATCTTGCCACCCCAAGTTAGCTTTATATATAAGGAGAGATAAAACTTAAGAAATAAGGAATTCTTATATGTAAATAATGTCATTGATTAGACCAGACAGTTATGTGGTTGCCAACCTCCATGTGGGACCCATAGATTTCCTAGAATTACAATTGATCTCCTGACTACAGAGATTTGGGGGTTCCCCTGGAGAAAATGGCAGCTTTGGAGGTTGGGGTCTATAGCATTATACCCCACTGAGGTAATTTCCCTCCCCAAACCCTGCCCTCCCCAGGCTCCACCCACAAATCTCCAGGAATTTTCCAACCTGAAGTTGGAAACCCTGTATCTGTATTTAACTATGCAGTTAAATGCCTGTAAGGTTTGTTAGTAATTTTTGCCAGTGCCTCAGCCTACTGAGCCTCGATTTTCTGAATAGGAACAAGTTATTAGTATAGGCTGTATCTTCTAAGCCCATTGACTTCTAAGCCTATATATCGGTTTACCAATTGGTAATGAGGATTTTACCACACATCTGTATCTACCCATTATTTAGAATAGTTAAAGGCTGTGGTCCTGTATTTTTAAGAAGTTTGGTTATTAGATGTTTTAATTTTTGCTTAATGTCTTTAATTATCCAGTTGTGACAATTATGCTAGTCTGAATGAGTAACTGTGAAAACTAATTTTGTTCATTAATACTGAATAAATGTTCTGGCTGTAGATTTCAAAGCACTGGTAGCACAACCCAACTGCACTTTAATTCATTTATATCCTTTGTAGTCTGCCCTTCTCACTGAGATTCAAGGTAGATCATATAGTGTAAGTCAATACAGTCAATAAGACAGGACATCAAATAACAAATGCAATAAGATTTTGATTGCAAAAATTTGAAACCAAGCAGAAATCTGAAACAAAGCCAAAAACAAAACATAAGCATTAACATGACACATTAAGTGACACAGAAATTGTATAGTAGGATCATACATACAGCAATAGCCAGTATGTACTATAAGCCCCCATCCCTATACCAAAGAATCTTTCTGAACCATTTTGTTTCAGTACAGCTCTATTATCTGTGTAAAAATTCACTTCAGAATAATGCAGTTTGGATCCATGTGGCCAGACTGGCCAAGTCAAGGTAGGGGACCATCTTCCAGGTTAAACAGTTGGAAGAAAATGTTTCTTTTTTCTGTAGATGCATTCTTACTTATCTAGCAGTAAAGTTGGATCCAATATAACAGATATGCTCTTAACCTAGTCACAAGGATCACCCAGTGGGAAGCACAACATCGTTCAAGATCTCTGCCTTCCCATCCAGCATTACCTCTGTCTTGTCTGGATTTAGTTTCAATTTGTTTACTTTTAGCCATTGAACCACAGCAGACAGGCAAAGTTCAAGACTTCTACCACATCATCAGGAGATATGGATAAGGAGATATAGAGTGGGTGTCATCAGCATCTTGATATTAGTCAACCCCAAAATTACACATTGTTTGTCCTAAGGATTTTACATGAAAACATGGAGAATAGAATCATGCCCAGTGGAAGCTCACAGAATAGGTCCCACACTGATGACAAGTGGCCTCCAGTGGTAACCCTTTGAAGTTGGTCCATGAGAACTGATTTGAACTAGTTAATGCAGACGCACTGATACCTACTTCTGTCCAAAACTCAACAAGATGGTATGGTCCACTGTATCAAAGACTGCAGATAAATCTAGTAGAAGCAATAAAGAGGCATAGCCTTTGTCTACATTCAGATGGAGATAATCAACTAAATCTACCAGAGCTGTCTCTGTCCCATAGCCCAGCCTGAAACCAGAATGAAAAGGGTTTAGAGCAGATGAGTTATCCAGAAAGAGCTGGTCTTCTACAGCTCTCTCAATCACTTTGTCAAGAAATGGCAGATTAGAGACTGAATGATTATCGTCCACATAATTTTTCTGTGGAGATGGTTTTTTTTTTAAAGTAGTGAACAGATCATTGCAACTTAAAGTGGTCAAGGGAAGGTGCCCTGAGTTAGTGATTGATTTATGAGAGACTCTAGGGGTTCCTTGCATGATTTTAGCAGCCAGGATGTGCAAGGATCCAGAGCACAAGTAGAATGCCAAAGTGATGGCATTCGGCAAGCATCCAAATGTGGTCCTGGATGATAAAGGGGAACCAAATTGAACAAGTAAACAAATTCACTTACCTGAGGGTAGTATTGCAGGAGACCGGGTCCAATACAGCACACTGTCAGTTGATGGCTGACCACACTGAAAGATCTATATATGCTATTATGAGAGTTTTTTCATTCCAAGGTGGGTTTATATGTTCCAGCAGCTTTGAAGCTATATCAAGCTATAGTAATAACACAGCTCTTCTATGGTATTTATTTGGGCATCCCTGATACTAGCTTGTTTTCCTCGAGAAGAAACAATCTGTCATGGGTCCTGGCTCCACTAAGGCTGATTATTCCTCAGATGAGGAAGAGGCATGGAACAACCCAGCCTCCTCTGGAGTCAGCCCAGAAGAGGAATCTTTAGCAGCACCTGAGGGAGAAGAGGCCCCAGCAGCTGCACAGGAGGGGCAGCAAGGCGAAGAGACTGAGGTGCAGTCAGAGGGAGAGACTGATTCAGAGCCTGGCCCAGCACCCCCAGTTGGAGACACCACGAGGCCAGAATCCCCACCTAGCTCACCTGATTGTCCCAGACGCAGGGCACGCCAGCATCTGAACGTGCAAGAGAGAAGGAGAAGTGCCAAACTTCCAGCTGCTGCAAAGGCAACATGAGATGCTGTGAGTCTTTGCAGATTGACTCCCAGGGAAGGGAGTATCTGGTCATAAACAATCCCGCTCACCTGCCACAGTGCAGAAGCAACTATGCGCTCTCGGACTGAGTCTCAGCTGTCAGCCTCCGCTCCTCACTCCTGAAAACTCTGACTGATTTCCCGGCTTTCTAACCTTCGGCTCTGTTTCTTGGCTTGCTTTTGGACTGCGTATCCAGCTTTCAGTGAAGGGTATCCATGGCAGCCAGCCAAACCCAGCACACAATCTAAGTTTGTTCTAAGTTTCTTCTTGCTGTTTTACAGGTACCCCCAGGTGTGTCTAATGCCCTCTTCCACTTAGAAACAAGCCAAATGAGAATTGAGGCTAGAATTGCTTAAGCTTCATACAAATCAAAAAGGCCTCCTTCCCCTAATAACACAAGACCTCTACCAGCCCAGGTGGATGTGAATGGTTGTGAGAGATTTAGAACGAATGGGACTTTTGCCCTGTTTCCTTTTGGTTCAGAATAGAGATCAGGCAAAGTGCATTATTAAACAAAGAAATAGAGACATAGAACGCCAGCAAGATTTAATGAAATCACCAAACTTTATGGCTCCCACGAAGCTTAGACATGTTATGACCATGACCCAATATCTTACCCAGTTAGAAGTTCAGTCTTATAGGAGAGCTAGATGTGTGACTATGCCATCAGTAGTACCAGAAAGGAGAAGAGTTTGCCCCTGCACTATAGGTGAAGTGGAATCGCTGGAACATGTCTTTTTTCTGTTGCCCCTTTTACGAAGAAGTATGGGACAAGATTATTTCTCCCCTCTTAGATAGACCAACAGTTTTTGTGGATAAGGCCTGGAGAAACTTTTAATAGATGAGAACCAGTGTTCCCTCTAAGCTGAGTTAGTGTGAGCTAGCTCACATTTTTTTAGCCTCCGACTCACACATTTTTGTCTTAGCTCAGGAAGGATGGCTCCAGAGCAAACTAACTTATGCAGCAACCAAATTGCTCGCTCACAACTTTAATGCCAGTAGCTCACAAAGTAGAATTTTTGTGCACAAGGCTCCACAGCTTAGAGGGGGCATTGATGAGAACCCAATCATGTCCAGGAAAATAGCCAAGTTTTGTGTTCATGTGACGAAATTTTGTAGCAAGTAATAGAGCCATAGAATGTAGAGGTCCATCTCTTTCCTCTTTCTGGCACGATTTTAAAGATTTTAATGATTTTAATGTACATTTTAAATGGTATTATGTATTTATTATACCTTACACCCTACATATTGTAATTTAATAGGACTCTTGTTTTACTTGGGATTGCTGTAACTATTTATAAATGGTTGTTAATGGTCGTTGACCGCAAATAAACATTCATTCATTCACCTTCACAGATCCGAGTATCCCACCGGCATCCATCATGGAAACTCAGTCAAAATGGTCTATAAACAGGCAGTGTTATTAGGCATTTTTTCTGATTGCCCTACGTTACAACCAGCATCCAGATGAGAGTGTATTCATGATATTTTATTAGCAAAAACCTTGGCAGAAATATCACAGCTAATATCTGTTCCTGAGTCAATAATGGCTCAGCTTTAGGACTAAGCGGATGTTGAGATAATTTAAGCTACTGGGATGGCTGTGAAGGAGCTGGCGCAGTGGTGGCAGAGAAGTGACATATCTTTGCTGCTGTCACCACCACTTCATAGGTCTTCCAGTGGGTTCTGTAGCACAGTCCGTCAGAATTCAGTATGAGTTTTCTGTCAGCATCATTCTAGAAAGCATGTCTCCTGCTCTCTTCAAGTCACCCATGCTCATGGCAAATCGTGTGGTAAACTATCATATTGATTTCAATTAAATGAGTTATTACTTCATTTATACCATCTCTTTCCCCATAATAGAGAAGCAAAAGCAACTTATATCAGACACATGATTAAACCAGTGGACTGAACAGAGCTCGGCTCTGGCTGCTTTGCAGTCTTTATATGGGAAGATATGTGTGTCCTTGGTACTCAGGAGCCATGAAAGATTTACCTATTCATTAGCTTTCAGTAAGGCAAAAGTATTCCCCTGCTTCCTGATAGGAATGCCATAAAGAATGGACAGACACAATTTTATTAGGCCACAAAAATAGCCAGGTAAGCTGGGCTTGAGAACCTTTACTAAGACAGTAAATAAAATTAAGATGGTTTATGAATTTTATATATCCTCTGTGTGTATTTTCTGTTTTTGAATGCTTCAGTCTTGATGCTTAATGTTTTAATATTTTCCATTATGTTTGCCAATGCAAATGATAACTATGTTGAACACAGCATTCTACTGTTTGTGCTGGTTTATAACTCAGAAGACCATTATATCTACTACTGTGGCCAGGAATCCCGTAGAAAAAATGGTGTGGCCTTTATAGTCAACAAGAGAGTGAGAAAGTCAGTACTGGGATACAATCTCAAAAATGACAGAATGATCTCAGTCCGAATCCAAGGCAAACCATTCAATATCACAGTAATCCAAGTCTATGCCCCAACCACTGCTGCAGAAGAGGCTGAAATGGACCAGTTCTATGAAGACCTACAACAGTTCATAGAACTAATACCAAAAAATGATGTCCTCATCATCATAGGGGACTGGAATGCTAAAGTAGGAAATCAAAAGGTAACCGGAATAACAGACAAGTTTGGCCTTGGAGAACAAAATGAAGCAGGGCAAAGGCTAACAGAGTTTTGTCAAGAGAACATGCTGGTCATAGCGAACACCCTTTTCCAACAACCTAAGAGGCATCTCTACACATGGACATCACCAGATGGGCAACACCAAAATCAGATTGACTATATAATTTGCAGTCAAAGATGGAGAAGCTCTATCCAGTCAGTAAAAACAAGACCTGGAGCTGACTGTGGCTCAGATCATGAGCTACTCATTGCAAAATTCAGACTTAAATTGAAGAAAGTTGGGAAAACCACAAGGCCATTCAGATTTGACCTAGATCGCATCCCCGATGAATATACAGTAGAGGTGAAAAATAGGTTTAAGGGACTAGATTTGATAGACAGAGTGCCTGAAGAACTATGGACAGAGGTCCGTGACATTGTAAAGGAGGCAGCAATCACCGCCATCCCAAAGAAAAAAAAATGCAAGAAAGCAAAGTGGCTGTCTGATGAGGCTTTACACATAGCAGAGGAAAGAAGGAAAGCTAAAGGCAACGGTGAAAAGGAAAGATTTGCCCAACTGAATGCAGATTTCCAGAGAACAGCAAGGAGAGATAAGGAGGCTTTCCTGAATGAACAATGCAAAGTAATAGAGGAAAACAATAGATTAGGAAGGACTAGAGATCTGTTCAAGAAAATTGGAGAAATCAAGGGAACGTTCCATGCAAAGCTGGCCATGATAAAGGACAAAAACGGTAGGGACCTAACAGAAGCAGAAGAGATTAGGAAAAGATGGCAAGAATACACAGAAGAACTATACAAGAAGGACCTCGATGTCCTTGACAACCACGATGGTATAATCACTGACCTCGAGCCAGACATCCTGGAAAGCGAAGTTAAATGAGCCTTAGAAAGCATTACTAACAACAAAGCTAGTGGAGGTGATGGTATCCCAGCTGAGTTATTCAAAGTCTTAAAAGAAGATGCTGTTAAAGTGCTGCACTCAATTTGCCAACAAATTTGGAAAACACAACAGTGGCCAGAGGATTGGAAAAGGTCAGTTTACATTCCAATCCCAAAGAAGGGCAATGTCAAGGAATGTTCAAACTATCGCACAATTGCACTCATTTCACAAGCTAGCAAGGTCATGCTCAAAATCCTACAAGCTAGGCTTCAACAGTACGTGGATAGAGAATTGCCAGAAGTACAAGCTGGGTTTCGAAGAGGTAGAGGAACGAGAGATCAAATTGCCAACATTCGCTGGATTATGGAGAAAGCAAGAGAGTACCAGAAAAACATCTACTTCTGCTTCATTGACTATGCTAAAGCCTTTGATTGTGTGGATCACAATAAATTATGGCAGGTTCTTAAAGAGATGGGAGTACCGGACCACCTCACATGTCTCCTGAGAAACCTGTATAAGGGTCAAGAAGCAACAGTTAGAACCGGATATGGAACAACTGATTGGTTTAGCATAGGAAAAGGAGTACGACAAGGATGTATATTGTCACCTTGCTTATTTAATTTATATGCAGACTACATCATGCGAAATGCTGGCCTGGATGAATCACAAGCTGGAGTTAAGATTGCTGGGGAAAAGATCAATAACCTCAGATATGCAGACGATACCACTCTGATGGCAGAAAGTGAAGAGGACCTAAAGAGCCTGTTGCTCAGGGTGAAAGAGGAGAGCGCAAAAGTGGGCTTGAAGCTCAACATCAAAAAAACTAAGATCATGACATCTGGGCCCATCACTCCTTGGCAAATAGAAGGGGAAGTCGTAGAAGGAGTGACAGACTTCACGTTCCTAGGATCCCAGATCACTGCAGATGGTGACTGCAGCCATGAAATTAAAAGACGCCTTGCCAACAAAAGTCCGCATGGTCAAAGCAATGGTATTCCCCGTAGTAATGTATGGCTGCGAGAGTTGGACTATAAGGAAGGCCGAGCGCCGAAGAATAGATTCTTTTGAACTATGGTGCTGGAGAAGACTTGAGAGTCCCTTGGACTGCCAGGAGATCAAATCAGTCAATCCTAAAATAAATCAACCCTGACTGTTCCCTGGAAGGCCAGATCCTGAAGCTGAAGCTCAAATACTTTGGCCACCAAATGAGAAGGGAGCATTCACTGGAGAAGACCCTGATGCTGGGAAAGAAGGTCAAAGAAGAAGGGGACGGCAAAGGATGAGATGGTTAGACAGTGTCATCGATGCAACGAACATGAAATTGAGCAAACTTCAGCGGACAGCGGAAGACAGGAGGGCCTGGCGTAATCTGGTCCATGGGGTCGCGAAGAGTCGGACTCGACTGTGCGACTGAACAACAACAACAAAAATAAGTTTTCATGACCTTGTAAAATTGTTTCACTAAATTTGGTTCCCTAGTGAAACCTGGTCCTTCTTTATAAGCTGCTAAAGAAAGTTGAAGATGGAACTATGAAGGAAGGTTAGGTTTTTTTTTCAATTAAAAGAAAAACAAATGCAGATTGAAGACTAGAAAAATGAAATTTCCAAAGAAATTATTTTTTCTAACTGAAATTTCATCAGTTTTCTGTACTCATGGATCTACAATACTCTGAAGTGTAGTGGTGATTATCTGTACAGTTCTTAGTAGAACACATTATTGGTTCTAAATATATGTCAAATAATATATGCCTGTTTCATTCAGGTATCATTTTTGCATCATCTCAGAAATTATAACAGTGGCTTGAATCAAACTGTGATTTGGAGCCTTCCAAGGCTCCTAAGTCTACTTTGGCTCTCATAGAGCAAAAACCCAGAAGATCTGTGTCTAGATTTTTTTCACTAGACAGCCCTCTGTTGCTGGTGGGTTGATTTGGCTTGCCTGGCTAAGAATTAGTTAGTCCAATTGGACAGATTATTTATGAACGTACATTGTTCCTCCTTTATGATACTGTTCCCTGTCTCTTCTCCCAAGACACAATGACTGTTACCATCAAGTGATAGACCTGGATTATCTGTAGGAATCTAATGTGCAGTGGATTCTACATGGTTTGGTGGGGAAATTGCTGAAATTCACCTTGTTATGGCTATAAAAGTACACAATCAGTCTCTATCAGTACAGAGTGCAAATAAAGGCCCTAAAAATTTGCTAAGGAAATTGTAATGAATTGATTAAATAAAAGGTTGCTATTGCACACTCTTCAGAGTCTTCCTGAGGCTGCTGCAAGTCTTCCATAATAAAGGGTGGCAGTATTTCTACTAGAAATGTAATCTCAGTGTACTCTGCACCATTCTGGATTTCAGACCAGAACCGTCATCTGCTGTACCCTTTTGTTTCTTTATGTAACCCCTAACTCTTTTATTACTAGAAGGTACTCTGCCTCTTTTACTATGGTAGAACTATCTGTATACCTACATGAATCCTAGTTGACTGGTAGTCCCAATAATGGCTGCAGTTCCCAAGTGAAATGATGTGGCTTGAGGTCCGACACCTTTGCTGCATCCATTATGTCCTTCAAAGAAAACAGTTCAGCACTGAAAACAAAAAAGCTTGCAATAAAGCTACTTCTAGGTTATCAGGTTCAGCCAAATCTCTGTTTGTTTTTGTCCTGCAGAAAGTAAGTGAGAAGGTTGGTGGAGCAGAAGGAACCAAGCTAGATGAAGACTTCAAAGAAATGGAAAGGGTGAGTCTGAAAACAACTTGTATTATATTTTATATCATTACAATAACAATCCTGGGAAACTTTAATTAAGAAATCTGAATACCAAGTAGCCATAAGATCCTATTTAAGGCAGTACAAGGTTCTTAATGTAATGAAAGGTCACATGGTGGCCCTCTCTGTAGCCCTGGCTAGCATTGACTGCACCCCCCTCCCTTTAAAAGTCCGGCATGGAGCAAAGAGAAACAGTCTCCTCTCTGCTCCTCACTCTCCAGATGTCATATCGCCAGTCAAAAGGGGTGAGGCCTGTACCCGTGGGCAAGAGCTAATACAGGGCATGAACATCCAAGTCTTTCTGCTCTCTCCGTCCTCCACTTGACGCAAAACAGGCACTCCAGCTTATGGCAAGGAGCTGGATTCATGAGAGAAAGGGCCACATGATCAAGAGGCTTGGTGGTCTATACAGATTAGGGCATCCCACCTTGTTTTTTGTTGTAAAATTTTATATCCCAAGTGAGGGATGTGAGACCTTGTTGTAGTTTGAATCAGAAATGGTTCTTCCATTTGTACCTTCCATTTGCTCTTCACCTGTTGCAGAGGCAGTCCTGTGCAGTTCTTTCCTGTGGTTTTTAGTGCTTTTTTGACTCTTTGAAAGGCACTGGTCTTCTGTGAGCAGACGCTTCTAGCACCATACCCACAGCAAAAAGGGTGCCACATAAGTGGAAGCAAGACTTATAATCCAAGGCAGTGACTATAATAAAAAACACAACAGCCCAACTGAGCTTCTGCAGCACAATGGAGGGAGTCACTATTTGAATCACCAAAAAGAAAGTGCCACCCTAAGCCCAGTTATGCACTAAGTCCATTGAGGTTGGTGGGCTTAAAGGTAAAGGTTTCCCTTGCTCGAATGCCAGTCGAATCCGATTCTAGGGGGCAGTGCTCATCTCCATTTCCAAGCCAAAGAGCCAGCGCTGTCCGAAGACATTTCTGTGGTCATGTGGCCAGCATGACTATTATTATTATTTATTTAGTAGATTTTTACCCCGCCCTCCCGGCAAAGCTGGCTCAGGGCAGCTCACAGCAATATAAAACACCGAGGCACACGGAACTGTGTTACCTTCCCACCAAAGTGGTTCCTATTTATCTACTTGCAATTTCTTGCTTTTGAACTTCTAGGTTGGCAGGAGCTGGGGCCAGAGTTGGGAGCTCACGCCGTCATGCAGCACTCAGGTCTCGAACTGCTGGTCTGCAGCTCAGCATCTGAAACTGGCCCCCAAACACAGCCAAAAGCTTTAGTTGTTATGCATAACCAACCAGTTGCTTGAACAGCATAAATGTACTTGCACAAATCACATGAAATATTTGCTGATCTGTTTTTTTCCTGATACCACTAGAATTATGGAAACTTAAACAACAGAGGGTCAGAACTGAATCATAACTTAAAAGTTGAAGACATTATGAAACGAACATCCTGAAGTGAGCAAGATCTTGCTTCTGACTTTTCTCTTACCTTTTTTTGGATATCTATATACGTGCTGTTTTAACTGGTGGGTTGTCATGTATTCCTGCACTGAAAGAACATGATTATTAGGTGTAAGTTCACTCTGATGTTTAGATGTGTCAGGAGGGCAGTAACTGGGAAGCTTAAAGACACCCTTTTCTTCTGCAGAGGAACAAAAAGGCCATGTGTACATCAGGCTGTATAAATATGGCCCTTCTGCCATTATAAACACTTAAACAAATCCTAATGAAAGGTTTGTTTGTTGTCAGTGATTGGCAATGGGCAGTTGGCCAGTAATTTGCAATGATCTGAAGCAAGAGTCTGAGGCATGTTGCTCATCTCTGGATGCCCTAGTTTGCGCTCTTCTGGAAACACTGGTTAGATATTGCACTTGATTCCAAACCGTTAGCCAAAGCATCACACTTGATTGGAATGTTACATTTCGTGCGTGCCTGAAAAGACAGCTCCAGCTAGGAAGTGGTTTGAGTGTAAAAGCACTTCCAGATTGATGTTTTTATCTACATGATCTTTGGAATTCCATCAAAATGTTCTGATTTGCTGTAGTTACAGTCACACATGTTCTTGCATAATCTTTTTCAGACATTACAATTGCACATACCAGGAGCATACCAACTATGTGTATAAAGAGCGCATGCTACCTGTGATCTTCCCAATGTGTGTGGCTGCCATGATGTGCAAATGGGAGCAATGTGTATTTACCATGCATGTTGAGCCTTGGTATGTGTCAACATGATCCCTGATAAATTCAATGGATAGCTTGTGTGTACCAGAGCTGTATGTGCATGTGCTGCCTTTGTTCACACAGCATGGCAACAACACATATCAGGACGATCTATGTGCAGCTGGTAGACTCCTGAAATGTGCAATTGTAATATCTGAAAAAGCCTCCTACAAAAGACAGTTCAAGCTGCAATAGGGGCCTTGTGAATTTGAAGTCCTCCCAGAAAACAAGTTTTTTTGACAGACTTATAAATAATTCCCTCTTTATAATTATTCTTCTGTAGGCAGCAAAATCCTTAATCCAATTAAAAGTTCAAAACAAGTTCAAGCTCTTTCTGAGAGAGAAGCAGCATTTGAAAAGATGTTGCCTTTCTTTGTTCTCCGCTTCTCTTATTTCCTCATATTGGTTTTGAGTTGAAAGTCTTCCACCTATAGTGCTTTACCCTCTCCTACCACCACATGCAGTCAAGATACAAAGGGGGGCGTCCTCTCTCAGGCAGTGATTAACAAAGCAAGGAGAAAGATTCCAATTGAGAAACCACAGGAAAGTTCGTGTTCATTTAAAAGAGACAATATACAACAAGACTAGATGAGGAATGAAGACATGGTGGTACCCTACACATCTAGGGTTGAAGAGTTCATAAAACATTGGGATCTAGTAAAGGCTGATGAGCTTTCATGGTTTGTATGGGTAACAAAGAGGTACAAAACAATAAATAATTTTGAAAAATGTCTTTTGTTAAAAAATTACTGGAATTGAAAACATTCTGTTCTTAATAGCACTTCCTTTGCTGTGGTGTGAAGAATTGTTTGGCTGAATTGTACAGTTCTCCAGTTATCTTATAATTAATCTGACCACTGTGTATACTGTTTTAGCTTTTTTAATTTTAATTGATAATAATTTAGAGCAGAGGCCTCTCTGAAAGCCGTGTTACTTAGTTTTCAGTAACCTATTTTAATAAGCCATGTAAACGGTGGTGTTGCTATTCTGATGGAAACTCATGGAAGTGTCTTCATTGACTTCAGTGGACTAGGTCATATATAACTGATATTTTATAGTCCAAATCTTGAGCTTCTTCAATGAGGGATAGTTCTTACTCTGATCTAGCCCTTCCCCTGATTAGTAGCTCCTGAGCTACTAATACACAACTCCCTTTCCTGTTTTCTTTAAGAGAATATTTGCCTGCATTTGAAGAATGAGCTAAAGCTGAATGATGAATCTACAATTCAGTATTATATGAACTTCTATGGCTTAATCTTCTTTCACTGCTTTTAATGTTGGTCTTGTTTCTTTACCTTGACATTTTATGTTGATACATAGAGATCGTAATTAGGACATTGCTTTGGTAAGCATTGTAATGATGCATAATAAACACTAATTATTCCAGAATGCCCCAAGAGCTTATTGTCAACAGACAGCAAAGCAGGTGGGTGAGCAAATAAAAAGAGGTCATAGAGAGGAGATTAGCAAGACACAGTAATACAAGGAAACGTGTATGTGTACATAACAGTGCAGGCATGCATGGAAAAAAGCAAGTCAATAACACTGTTATCTAAGCAATTGCATTAGCATTATTGTTAGGTTTCTGTAGAAGCTATTAGTAAATTAGCTAGTTGCTTTTGTGTCAGTACATTTGGAGGAAGGATCTTAAGTGGCTCCAGTATGAATTTTCATAGAATCATAGAGTTGGAAGGGACCTCAGGGTCATCTAGTCTAACCCCCTGCACAGTGCAGGAAATTCACAACTACTTCCCCCCACAACCCCAGTGACCTGCTGTTCCATGTCCAGAAGATGGCAAAAAAACTTCCAGGACTCCTGGCCAAACTGGCCTGGTGAAAATCGCTTCCATCCTGACCTCAAAGTGTCGATCAGCATTTCTCTGGGTGTGTAAGAAAGGGCCACAAGAACTAAGCACTGATGCAACCCTTCCTGCCCTCCCTCTCATGATCTGCCTAAGTTCACAGTTTAGTATGTGTTTGTGTGCGTTCTTGTTCACAAACGGCTAAAGTTGAACAAGAGCTCAAGATAGGGAGATCAAGAGGGGAAAAGCTACGTACGCTGTGACTAGAACAAAAGAGATCAGAAAACAGGTCTGGTACCAGTCCCTGCAGAATTTTATCTAGTACTTTTTTATTCCTACCCTTCCTCCAGGGAGCTCAGACTAGTATACATGGTTTTCCCCTCTTCCACTTTATCTTCAGAACCACCCTGTGAAGTAGGTTACACTGGCAGCAAATGACTCTCCCAAGGTCATCTAGTAAATTTCATAGCAAACAGGGATTTGAACCCAGATCTTCCCCTTCTACTTGCCAAGCTCTTTGAACAACTGAACACATTGCAGTTAGCTGGACAAGAGATCACCACAGCACAGCAGCCCACCCAGAGCAACAGTCCTTTCCTGCCCTTTCTGTTTTCTGTATTTGCATTCTGTCCAGTGTACCAGCTGTGGTGCTGGAATATCCAAGGATCACTGTAAGTAATGGGTGTAACATTCTTGCTGATTTCTGAATTAAGGGAGGGAACTGAATCTGCTTTATGTGTCTCATCTTCCTTTAAAATATGGGTCAGCCTTCCTGTTGCTGTGATGTGTTTTCTGCACTTGCTTTTCTGGATGGGAATCACAAGAAGACTGCAACTCTTTGAAGAATTTCACATTACCCTTTTAAAACAGTTATTGTACTGTCATGGAATAAACAGGTACAAGGATGGCTGTTTCGCACAGCCTTTCCTTTCCAGTAAGGAGCCATCTCTGAAGCGGTGTGTCATTTCAAACTGTGCCACTTTCTTTTCCTGCCAATACCCACCCCCACCCCACGCACACGATCTCCCTGACTTTTTTTTTTTAAACATTCTATTGGGAACGCTATGGTGCTGTATCAGGACTACAAAGCAACACCATAGTGACCCCATTGAGTTGCCTGGACTCCATTTAGATACACTGATATAAGAACATAAGAGAAGCCAATGTTGAATCAGGCCAATGGCCCATCTAGTCCAACACTCTGTCACACAGCGGCCAAAATATACCAGTTGCCATCAGAAGGTCCAGCAGTGGGGCCAGGACACTAGAAGCCCTGTCACTGCTGCCCCCTCCAGCACCAAGAATAGAGTGCATCACCTGCCCCAGACTGAGAGTTCCCATCTATACCCTGTGGCTAATAGCCACTGATGGACCTCTGCTCCATATGTTTATCTAATTCCCTCTTGAAACTGTCCATGCTTGTAGCTGCCACCACCTCCTGTGGCAGTGAATTCCATGTGTTACTCACTCTTTGGGTGAAGAAGTACTTCCTTTTATCTGTTCTAACCCGACTGCCCAGCAATTTCATGGAGTGCCCACAAGTTCTTGTATTGTGAGAAAGGGAGAAAAGTACTACTTTCTCAACCTGCTCTATCCCATGCATAATCTTATAAACCTCGATCATGTCACCCCTCAGCTGTTGTTTCTCCAAGCTAAAGAGCCCCAAATGTTTTAACCTTTCTTCATAGGGAAGGTGTTCCAACCCTTTTATCATTCTAGTTGCCCTTCTCTGCACTTTTTCCAATGCTATAATTTTTGAGATGTGGCGACCAGAACTGATATTTGCTACTGCTGTCCCCTGAAAACAAAGAGCTCACTGAATACAGAGCTCAAGTGCGGGGAGGGGGAACCAGACAGTTTTGAAACCCAGGGAACAGGCTATTCTGGTGCTTTTTAATTAATCAAAACCCAAACTAGTAAGCCCCTCCTCCTTTTTCATGCTGTGCTGGTACATTTGTGCTTATTGCTATTTTCAGCAATTTAATCTTTAAACAGACATGATATATACAATGTCTGCCCCAAAATTACCTTTTAAAATGCATGCTGAGATACAGTAGCAAACATCAGTGTATCTAAATGGAATCCAGGCATCTCAATGGGGTCGCTATGGCGCTGCTTTGTAGTCCTTTTTTTTTTTTTTTTTTGTAAAACTCTCTTAAAAAAGAGAGAATTTTATTCTTTTTATAAGAAACGGGAAGGGTAGACAGATGGAGAAAGAAAAAGATGGAGTGAAATTTTTCCTGTTAGTGAGGGTTAGTTTAGGTTAATAACCAATACCAATTTTGGCATCTATCATGGTTAGAAGATCTTCTTTTTAACTATTGCAAAGTCCAAAGTCACTCTGTTAATGCAGTTAGTAAAGTCCATTGGGGTTAGTAATTAAACAGCTCCTTCCAGATGTTACACGAACAGTCCTCAAAGTCTCTTCCAATTATGGATTGAGTCCATTTTAACTTTGAAGTCTTCCGTTCCATCACCACTTTCCCCTGGGCTGCTGTCTTCTTCACTTGTCCCAGTTTTGAATACTGCATCTTCCTCCCTGCTGGCGTGTCTCTTCAGAAGTTTCTGTATTTTGAAGATGAAATCCTTCTTCTTTCTTTTCTCTTTTCCTTAAACTTCTGGCCTTCAAGCTTCCAGGGCTCCATAAACTCTTCAGATGAATTTAGATCTCCAGTTTGTCGCTTGCTATGCTCAACATCCCCTTCTACTGGCAGAATATTCTCTTTTATAAAAGCGGAATAGGCTTTGGGAGCCTCATCCACCTCTTCTTTTAATTTTATCGCTTCACTGCCAGTTAGGGGTGCCAAGACATTTGTCAAGGTAAATCCGAGATCTTCTTTCTCTTCTTCTTTAACGCCCTGGAAACCTAGAATCCGATTCGATTTCTGTTCGATCTCCATCATCTTTCTAGTTGTTTCCGATATCTGTTTCTGTCGACTGATGAGAACACTATCCATTTTAAACAGAGTTTCGTTGATTTTCTGCAATTGTTCCAGCAGGGGGCACAGCATCTCCTTTTCCTGTTGATTGACAGCAAGCTCTTGGGGGGGCTGTCTGGACCGGAAGTCCCTCCTCTCCTCTCTTCCGGTGTCTGCAGGACTTTTTCCATTATCGACATTTTGGTTTTTTGTTTACTTTTAAAAAGTTCGTGCCGCATCCCCCAGGAAGCTAAGATGATCGCAGTCTTCCATGCAACCCCAACGGTACTTTCACCAACACTTTTTTTCTCTCAGCCCCCTTCGCGCTCCCTTTGTAGATCTTGTTTCTCAAAGGGGGTGGGAACTCCTCCCTCCTCCCAACGCTTATACGCATGCAGGGGGCTCCGATTTACGCTTCAAAATAGATCTTCAACTCACGATTCGATGCTACTTCTTCTTTTTATTTTAAACCATAGCGCTGTCTTCACTCCTGGAAATCGGTGGCGCCGCTAAGTCCCATTACGGGCACGCCGCAGCGGGGCCGATTGGGGCGGGGAGAAAGCCTCAATTTCCCGGCTGTCTGCCGGCAAAGAGGCTACTCCCCAAGCGCCCCCGGTTCGGAGCCTTTGCCTAAGGCTCACTAGGGTCTTTCGCACATGCGAAGACCCCCCCTAACTGCGCGTGGGCTAACCGCCTCCGGGAGCGTCCCGAGAAGCGGCCGCCATTCGCGACGCCGAAACCGAAACCGCGCTGCTTTGTAGTCCTGATACAGCGCCATAGCACTCCCAATAGAACACTCAAAAAAGAAAAGAAAAGAGGACATTGCGCGCAGGGAGAAAAAGAGCGCAGAAAGAATTGTCATCGCAGGAAGCGCTACGGGGCATTTTATACAGCACCCCATAGCACTTCAGAAGCGGTAGAAGGGATTGAAGACTGATGGGAAGCAGTTTGAGTGAACAACACTTCAGGCACGCTTCCCAAATGGGACAGAAGCATTTTTGAGTGAACAGGTAAATATATTCCGTCAGGGAACAGTTACTAAAACAGTTCTGTCTGAAATGACAGAAACAAACCGTTAGTGAACAGTTCCTGAAATGTAATACATAGGCTGTCTGAAATTCCTTTTTATTGGGACTTAGTTTCTCAGAGAATGAAACTTGGTTCATATGTTGGCCTCTTAATGAGTCACCACAAGTACTGAAGCCTCCTGAAGCCTGTGGTTTTGAAATCTGCAAGAGGCACCCTCAACAGCTGATCTTCCCATTCCAGACTTTACTTTGTGCCCTAGCAAAGAATAAGAGACGCAGATGCCCAGCCTTTTCCCCTTCCTCCCTTGCTGTAATCCGATGCTGGCTCCTCTTTCCTATTCTTCAACTTCCCAACTGCAAGAGAGAGGGAAAAGGAGAGGAAACCATCATGGACTGACTTCCTCAGTCTTCCCTGAAAGAAAAAGCAGGATGTCAGAAAATGAGTGACTGGTGGTGACAGCAGCTCTCTTCCACTTGCCCCCCAGGGTCCAAGCAAGGTAAGGACTGGAGGAGGGCTCACTAGTAATGGGTAGCTGGTATAACTATGAAATCCAATGGCCACTATGAAGTCTAGTGTCTGGTGCCTCATTAAGAAACTAACACATGAAACTACAGCATTATAGGTCTTTCGTTGTGGCACAGGATTCTGTCACATGCCAGATAACATGTTAGTGAAGTGTAGAAGTTAATTATAGTATGTAGTTATTGATATTTGTCATATTTGTGTCATTTATCGTCTCCAACAAAGAATCATAGAAGCACAAAATAATGGGAAAGTATTGAATTTGTTTCTCAGTTAGTTTTCTCCTTTTTATATTTCATGTTGCAATTGCAGAAAGTTGATGTCACTAGTAGGGCTGTGATGGAAATAATGGCCAAGACAATAGAATATCTTCAACCAAATCCAGGTAAGGATGCTTCTCTATAAATCAGAGTAGATTTACATCTAAAGCTTACTTTATCTGAAGGCCACTTCAGATAGTTTTCTCAAAGAGAAAAGGAATGCATTATCTCTGCCAGAGAAACAAAACATAATTTTTTTTTACAGAAGACTTCTCTGCATTATTTCCTTTGTCAGTATTTGCCAAAACCTTTCTTAATCACCTTTCCATAAAAATCTGTTAATTTCTGCTATATACCACATTTTTGATTCCTGCCTCCAATGAACTCAGGCTTCAAGGATGGCAAAACAGTTCCCTCCTCCAGTTTTTTCTCACATGAATTCTGTGAGGTAGGTTGGGCTAAAAGTGAGGGGGGGAGACCAGTCATGCAGTGAGTTTTGTGAGTGTGTAGAGATTTGGACCAAGATCTTTTCAGTTCTAGTCCACACTCTAACCACTATATCACACTGGGTCCCATAAGTAGCTTAGACCCAGATCTCCTCAGTTTTGTGCCAGCATTCTACCTGCCATATCACACTGGCACCCCTCAGTAGTTTATCAGTGCTTGTCAGGACCACTTTGACCTTTACACAACAAAAAACATGTTTGGAACACGTTGAGCTGTTTCCTGTTGTCAGGCTGTTCCCAGCATTGTGTGCTCTTACTGGCGACAATTTCCCATGGTCTCCAGAAACTAAAGATCAAATCTTGGGAGCATGTACATGCACAGCATGTTTTTTAGCATTGATCTGTGGGGTCCCCCATGCTTATCACCATGTTCTTATCACTACATGCATATAGGACATGGACCCATTGCTGGTTCTTGCTCCTGGTATGTTTACCTCAAGAACTCATATTGTGATACATGTGTATTTGATTCATAAATGCATGATGGTTTTACAGGTAAACCATGTAAATTCTAGAAAGCAGCCTTAGGTAATAGATGGCACTGTAGGGTGCTTTTTGTATTAGAAGCTTCCTGGTCCTAAATGATACTGTGTTTCAGTGCTCTTGATTTGTACTTCAGCTATCCTCAAGGTGTCTGGTGCTGAATTAGGCTAGGAGCTATGGCCTTAGCTGAAATTACTTAGGATTCATGGGATAAACCTGAGGTTGAAAATGTAAATAACGTAGTCTGCTCACATCCTAGTATTGATTCAATCTCTGTTGTGAATAGAATTAAAGCACTGTTTATTTTCAAGGTGCTGACTTCTGCATGAATTGCTTCCATCTTTGAACAAAGAGAAATAGAACCTCAGATTGTTTCTCAAATGTGGAAGTGCTATTCCTTTTCCTTCAGGGTGTATCTGGAAATTAAAACACTTATTTTATGATAATGGACATCACTTAACAGTCCAGTCCACAACTGCATCCTGCCAGGGAATTATGTAACAGCACTTGCCTGGATCTATTCTTTGCTGAAACAAGAAAGGTTGAGGAAGGATTATATGGGATCCAGTGCCTCTGGAGAAAGTTTACAGTGGCATAAACAGGCTGCTTGATGCTTGAGGAGTTAGTGCATGCATTGAAACCCCGTATTTCACCAAGCAGGACAGAATTATTATTATTATTGTGCATTATGTTGGTGCAGAGCCACTGGCTACTATGCAGTAATCTGTGCCACAGTGGCCAAGTCATGTTTTCAAAAGCAGAGTGGCTGATATAGTAAGAGCTACTTCTTATTAAACATTTTGTACTCAAGTATCAGTACCGTTACAAAATGCATATTGCATTAGTAATAAAGGATGCTTTTGTATATAAATTGCTATAAATGAAATATATAGGAGTAGCTCACACATACTGGTTCCCCTTGCACTGTATTTGAAGGTGGTTTACACTTACCATGAGAACCTTCCTGATTTGATTCAAAGTACAAAGGGAAGGAGTGGGGGGGATCCTCTAATTTCATGATGGGCTCTAAAGGAAAGCAAAATAAAACAAAAATCCAGACTGACAGCATGTATTTTAGTATGAGCTTTAGTGAAGCTTCACATATCTATCTGACAAAGTGGGCCGTGGCTCATGAAAGCTCATACTGAAATAAATGTTGTTAATCTTTAAGGTGCCCACTGGACATTTATTTTGTTTTTGCTACCCATTTTTAATCTAAAGGAATGCACCCATGCAAAATAATAGGAGGTTCCTGGGGCCAAAGGCAGCTCAACTGTAACAAGAGCAGCTGGGCAGCCTTTCTGAAACATTGTAGGAAGAAACAAGACTGAAAGCATTGAATGGGTTTGTATGCATGTCTATTCCAGCTGTGAAGCTAGGACAAAGCCAGTCTCCAGTCACAGGTGAAGAAGCCTCTGTGGCGCCATCTGTCTTCATCCTTATATCATTTATATCACTTCTCTCGTCTTCTCCCCAGTCTACTCACTCTTGCTGATTAGGCTGTTTATCTGCTTGCAGCTTCCAGAGCTAAACTCAGCATGCTCAACACCATGTCCAAAATCAGAGGCCAGGAGAAAGGACCTGGCTATCCTCAAGCTGAGGCTCTACTAGCAGATGCAATGCTGAAGTTTGGCAAAGAACTTGGAGATGAGTGCAACTTTGGTAACTTGTTTTCTTTTCTTTTAAATCTGTCATGTACCATAGACCTCTACAATTGCATTCAACTGCATCTTGCTAGTGTTTAGCATCACATAAATGATCCTGGAGTTTGAATCTGCCAGATGATATATTTGGCAATAAAGGATTTATTCCTCTGTCTGGAAGTCTAATGGGACAAGAACTGGCATATTTCTGAAGAGGGCTTTCTCCAAAATTGGTCACTAAGGCTAATCTTTAGATAGATAGATAAGCAGACAGACAGACAGATTAGATAGATTAGATAGATCCAGGGCTCTTTTTGTAGCAGGAACTCCTTTGCATATTAGGCGACACACCCCTAATGTAGCCAATCTTCCAATAGTTTACAGAGCTCTTCTTACAGGTGCTACTGTAAGCTCTTGGAGGATTGGCTACATTAGGGATGTGTTGCCTAATATGCAAAGGAGTTCCTGCTACAAAAAGAGCCCTGGATATATCTGTCTTTCTCAATTGCTTTCTGAGTAGACTCTAGCACCTTATAAATTAAATATTCACACCAAGACTTCAGTTTGAAATCTACACCATCTCTAAATACTGGATCAAATGAGTTAATATAGCACTAGTGGTATACTAGATTCACAAATGTCAGGTTTTCTCAAACCACCTCAATGGATAACAATTCTTTAAAACTTAGGTCTGGTTAATACATAGCTTCAGTACGCAGGATGTGTATGCAGTGGGTACAGGAGGAAGCTTTGGGATCATGTTTATGAAAACTGTCCAAAGCACATGGATACTTACACAAATCAGTATTCCTGCTTGCTTGGAACTTGTGGAGAAGTTTGTTTATTAGATTTTTATCCCATCAGTCTTCCAAGGAACTAAGGCAGAATACATGGTCCCTCCCCTATTTTATCTTCACACTTATGAGGTAAGTTATGCTGAGAAAAAGAATGACTGGCCCAAGGTTACAAAGTGAGTTTTTTAGCTAAGTAAGGGTTTAAACCAGGGTCTCCCTGGTCATAGTAGGACATTTTAACCACTCCACCACACTGATCATGTGTTGTGGACTTGTGTAAGCATTTATGTTATAGGACCCAGTTCATATAAAAATTAATTTCCACATCCCTCTTGCATAGAATTTAGAATATGTATGTCCATTTGTTTTTGTCTGTGGCTTTAGAACTATAGATTTCCCAGAGCTCCTAAAAACTAGTTTTATTACTCTCCAGAGAAGTTAAGCAAAATAATATTAGTTCTATAGGGAGTTTTTTATTACTGCATGGTTATATGGGAGCACATTCTTTCTAAATTTACATCAAATAAAGAAGATCCTGTTCTTGTGTTTCAGGACCAGCTCTTGGGGATGTTGGGGAAGCTATGAGAGAACTTTCTGAAGTGAAAGATTCATTGGACATTGATGTGAAACAAAATTTTATTGATCCCCTTCAAAATCTTCATGACAAAGACTTGCGGGAAATTCAGGTATTGTTATAAGTTTTGTTGAAAGCTTAACGTGGCTCAATGAAAGAGCATCTGCTGGGCATGCAGAAGGTCCCAGGTTCAATCCCTGGCATCTCCAGTTAAAGAATCTGGCAGTAGGCGATGTGAAAGGCCTCTGCCTGAGACCCTGGAAAACCTCTGCCATTCTGAGTAGACAATACTGACTTTGACGGACCAAGGGTCTGATTCAGTATAAGGCAATGTCATGTGTTCATGTGACATTTCGAGAGATGGAGAATTGCAAGGGCTCAGTTATCTTTGGTCAAGTTGTCAATATGATTGCAGCCTGCTCATATTTCAGTCATTGCAATGGTCTCCTTCATAGCAGCAGTTTGCACACATTTCAAAAAAATCTAATTACATTTAACAATAAACGTGTGGTTTTTCACATGAACTCCCAGTGGCTACAGTTGCATCCATCTCGTTTATATAAACTCAGCGGGAGATTGTTTTTCCATTAGCAATATATGCCCAAGGGTTCCCAGAATCATAGCTCCCAAGGTCAGGATCATATTGCTGCCTGAAGACCAACAGGTAATATTTGCTAAGTGTACGTCGTGTTTGGGTTTCTGGTACTCTCTGAACTGTAGTGCATCAGGGCTCATTGACACCATGAACTTAAATTGGTTTCCAACTAGTTTGTAATTGTGTCCCTCCAAGGAACGGTCAGAGTAGTAATTTTATTAATATGCTGACAACGGATACAGGCATCTGTATCTCACTCACTACTGCTTCTTGAAATGATGCCATTAAAATATGTTAGAAATATCTACTAAAAGAAATATCTAAAAAAATAAATATATAAAGCTGCCCTGTAGGCCCAAGAGCTCTCAATTTAATTTATAGATTTTTTAAAAAAATTACTATATCCAATAGTTAAAGGCTGGTCACCATGCAGATAGACAGATTTGCCAGCCATGGCTATCAATTCTAGTGGAGCCCCCAGATTTATAGAAAACTCTTAGTTTTTTAAAATTTAATTTGAGTTTACTGTTTCCCCTCACCCTGAGTTAACAGCATGGACAGGCAGCACAAAAAGGGGGGAAAACCCTTTACAAGAGTTGGGGTGGCAGAGCTGGTAGCAACCCCAAATGGAGAATGAATATCCAATACCCAGGGCAATAAAACGATGGCAGAGGAAGAAGACTGGAGTTTGGGTGGGGAAGACGAGCCCAAGTCAAGGAACAAGCAAGCCTCTTCCTCATTAGTCCTCTTGGGGGCATCTTATGGTGCAATACAACTGTAATAAAGTTTAATGATAGCCCATTAAAACTCAAAATGATGAAAGAAACCACTGGATTTACAAGATGTAGCCTTTAAATCAGGATATAGATGCTCAGAATTCCTAGTCACTGAGCATACAGGAACATGAGTGGCTATAATTAGGCAGCTCTTTTTTTTCTTCTGTGGCTCTGACCTTTCAGTGTACCTGAGAGCCTGCTTCACATTGAGACAGTTTTCTGCTGTACCTTCAGCTCTCTGTTCAAAGCATAAAAGGATCTTGCTGCAGTGTGAACCTTTGGGTTTCAAACTGCAGCAGTCCATAGACATTTGAAATTATATTCTAGAGCTGGGCTGCAGTGTATCTGTGGAAACTCTCTCTGCCTCCTTCTTTCAGCACCACCTTAAAAAACTGGAGGGCAGACGCCTGGACTTTGATTACAAGAAGAAAAGGCAAGGCAAGATCCCTGACGAAGAGCTCCGTCAAGCTCTGGAAAAGTTTGATGAGTCAAAGGAAATCGCTGAGTCAAGCATGTTCAACCTGCTAGAGATGGATGTGAGCAAATTATTTTGATTTCCTTTTCATATTGACAGGGGTTTTTTGTTGGCAGTTTAATGAATTTTTAAAAGCCTAAGAACTGAGTTTTTTGTTCGTGTTTCCTAGACTCTGCTCCATGAGTATGCAGATCTAGCTTTCCAAGGTCAGTTCTTTTGAACATCCTGCTGGAAAAGTGAGTTATATTGCTGTAATCCCAAGGCCAGACTTTGCAGAATGTTTTGGCCAAGTGGCCCCAGTCAGTAAATGATTATATTTGCTACCCGGATCTATGCAAGTAGGGAGAAAGTTCGCTGTTAATCCATTGGACCAAGAGTTGCATGATGTAAATCTTCGTAATCAGAATTTAAATATCAGTTCTTATCTGGCTAAAGATTCAAGGGATAGTCTTAGCGACTTCACTATCAGTTGGCTTCATTTCTATATCTGTATAATGGGAATAATAGTCACTGCCTCAGAAGGCTGTTCAGAGTACACAAAGCAAGGAAGTATTGTAACATACTTTGCACCTTCCAATCAGGGTACATTTTATAAATCAATCTTAAATTAAACCAACACCATATTTGGATGTATCAAGAAAAATGTCCATCAGTGTTGAAACAGGACCATAAACAGTTCAGTTTCTCTCTAACCTCTTTGCCTAAGAGGTTGATTAAGGCTCTGTCTACTCAGAGGTTGACTAAGGATGGAGTGTCAGTTTTTTCTGAGCTGAAGACGGACAAACTATCCCTCTTTGTTCCAGAATGGTGATCTGTCATTGTTTGTACCCCACCTACTTGTGAAGTAAAGGGACCCAGCTTCATAACATCCAAGGTTCTTACTCCTGAAGTAAGGAGGGCTCCATCCTGGCTCTTGAAATGACAGCCTGGAGTACAAACCTGCCAGTGGGATTTCTTCTGATTAAGCATTTGACCATGCTGTTTCAAGCAGCAAGCTTGCAAAAGGGGATGTCCCATTGAGGTCAATGGCATCTCATGAGTAAGCTCCTGGTTTGCATGACCTGGAGCTGCAGTCACAGATATCACTAAGGATGAGAACTGCATCAGCTGTTTCTGGGATGCATTCTAGGTAAAACAGCTGATGTGGATGTATCAAAGTAGTTCATGTTATATGCAAACAGTGCAGAAATCCATGTTGAACTGATGAGGCCTGTAGTGCAGGGTAAGGAAAACTTCAATTAAGCTAGTGACATCTGTGAGGTATATAGGAGAGTGATTTTAATTTTCACTCTCCAGTTTGGCATCATACAGCAACTTCAGTTCTGTCCATTAGAAAATCTAATGAGCCCACTGACTTGTATTTGAATTTATAGAGCAAGAGTGAATTTTCAGGCTCTCCTAACGTTCGAAAGCTAACTGCTCCTATGTTAAGTGATTCTTCATATGCGCTCTAGCCAAGGGAGATAAGGAATCTCTGGCTGCATCAGATCCAAATCCATTTAGCCTTGCATTCTTTACAAAAATTATAAATACCAAAAGGCAGTAGTTGGTCCACCAGAAAATGATCAGTGATTGAACAGCAGGCCATAGTCTGCCTTCTGCTTGCTGTACAGTAATACCCTTAGTGCATATTCAGGACTCACCTGGATAGCACAGGCTAGCCCAATCTCAGATCTCACAAGCTAAGCAGGGTTGGCCCTGGTTAGTATTTGTATGGGCAACCTCCAAGGAATACCAGGGGTGTGACGCAGAGGCAGGCAATGGCAAATCTCCTCTGAAATGTCTCTTGCCTTAAAAACAAGTCTAGTTCACCACCTAGTGGTGCATAATGCTAAAAGAGTTAGAGCTTTTGGCTGCCAGACAATCTTTGGATCTCCTAGCTATACTACATACTGCCATTTGATAATTAATTAGTGCAGATACTCTGTCCAGTGTGGTGACCTTGTTCACTTCATCTTCAGCATCAAAGGGTTGATACCAGAAGGAATGACTGTGAATAAACTGGTTGATACTATTGAAATAAGGCTTTATCTTCATGTGCCTCCTCAGATTGAACAAGTGAGCCAACTTTCTGCACTTGTACAAGCCCAACTTGAGTACCACAAGCAAGCCACTCAGATCCTACAGCGAGTTAGTTCCAAGCTGGAAGAAAGGTAATACGCATGCTTTTGCTTACCAGGTATCAGGGTAGAACCAGTGTTTTAAATTATATTATATTTAGCCTTAAATTTTGTCTCTTCCTAGTCAGTTTCTGATCCAAGTAAATAAATGCTATAGACACAAAGTTCATCTTAGAGAGCTGAAGCCCATGAATTTATTTATTTAGAGTATTTCTATGCTGCCTCTTCAGAGTTCTTTGAGGTGGTTTACAATTAAAAATCACAACATAAAAACACAAGCCATTAAAAAGTAGTGCTATCTGCTGCTATGATTTCACCAAAAATATTTTTACACTGAATTCACTATCACCACCCATCATGACATTTAGAAGTTCCATCCATCTGGCCAAATTGGGGAGGATCCCGTTGTGCCAGCACCGCATTGGGCGGTAGAGCGGAGCACAGCCAATCATATCGCTGCTGCCTTATGCGCAATGTGGGTTGCTCCCGGCTTTTTGGGTTGGCGTTCACACTTCCCGGCAGTTGGCGTTCACACTTCCCGGAGAGCAGGATAAACGGGCTCTCAGGGATTTGCTGCCACTTTCACCAGGTATCTTTTAAATGCGGGAGCGAAGCGGAACAGCACGGGTTGACTACAGGTGGGAAATGCCAGGCAAATGTGCCTGTGTGAATGCCCCCTTTAATCCGCTTGTGAAACGTGGCTGAAATGTGGCTATAGCGGGGCAAACTGCCAGTCTGAACTCAGCCAGAGTTTCAGCCATTCATGGGCTTCAAGAATACCTTCAGATATATGTGTTTATATGTTCTGCTGCTGGAGGTAGCCACTATTTGTAAGACACAAGCTCTTGTAAGTCTTTCATTGTCTTTGGTGATTATAGCACAGCACTAGGATAAATACAGGTTAGCTGTGCATCTCTGGTCTAGAACAATTTGGAATACGGTGCTGTTGTACAGGACTGTGTATATGCTGCAGTTTCTCAAAGGAACTCACAGCAGTGTTCTTGGGGTTCCCATATCCTGATCTCCCATCATGAAAACTGTCCTCTTCAGATTGCTTAATTTCAGAAGACAGAATTTAGTTAATTTGCTGATTCAGTGAAGGAAATCTAAGCTTCTCTTTGACTCTTCCCAGTTTCCTGATTAAACAATCAGGAAATGGGGGAGTACCCCCACCTACCCATTTGTTGTCAGTACAACATGGAGAGCTTTGTGTGCTGGGACTGGGGACAGAGAGAACTGCTCCTTAACTTTACTGATTACTGCTGCTATTGTGCTCTGAACCCACATGGTTCTATTCTCGCTTTGCTTTTCGTTTCCCTGATGCTAGCTCCATGTTGGGAATTGCTGGCCCTAGACAAGATCTGGGTTTTCCAAAACAAAACTTAAAGACATGTGTGAAAATCCCCCAGTTTTTATTCATTTATTTTACTGATCTTGGCAAATTGATTCAGCTTCTCTAAGAGAGCCAGTTTGGTGTAGTGGTTAAGTGCGCGGACTCTTATCTGGGAGAACCGGGTTTGATTCCCCACTCCTCCACTTGTACCTGCTGATGTGACCTTGGGTCAGTCACAAGCACTGGCACAGCTGTTCTCTCAAGGACAGTTTGTGTTAGAGTTCTCTCAGCCCCACCTACCTCACAGGGTGTCTGTTGTGGGGAGGGGAAGGGAAAGGAGTTTGTAAGCCGCTCTTTGGGCAGTGAAGGGAGGGGTATAAATCCAAGCTCTTCTTCTTCTAAATTTTACAAGTGTTTTGCCTGAGCACGGCTTCCCAAATTTATATCAGCCTGTACTCTTGACAAAATATGCTACAAATCTTTATCTCATCATCATAATGAAAGAATCACCCCAAAAATGGTTTGTATTTTTAACAATTATCCAAGCCTTTGTTTACCCTTGTGTTATATGTACCAGGGCTTGCATATAGATTTTGTGGTCATTTACTGTATTTTGCAGAATTTTTGATTTGTTTGTTTGTTTATTATTAAAAATGTTGGCAGGCTAACTAACTTTGGCAGCATCTATGTGCCTTTCCGCTTCTCATAAATACTAGCTTTTCCATTTCAGGCCAGGATATTAATGACATTAAGCACCTTGGACAAGTCCACCCATACTTTCTTTCACTGGAGATTTTCTTATACACAGAGCCAAGGAATCTAGACAGCCTCATATATGAAACTATAGTTACTAATGTGGACTGCGATATCTTGGCAGAAGCTGAGCTTTTCTCTTAACAAACAGCACTGTTTCCTCTGCAGGTAGTAAATGCCTACAGTCTTAGAAATCACAAACTTGGGGCTCTCAATGGGGCCCAAACATGCAGTGACAGGAGCATGAGAGAACTACAGGTCTGATCTCCAGTACTCTGCACTGTAGCAGCTGCAGATGGCTAGAGTGTGAGCTACAACTTATGAGCCAAGCAGGATCAGGTCATATGAGGAGTCAGTAAAGTATCTTAGGCCTACCTACTCACTAGCCGATACCCACCGCTCCCAATCCTTTTTTCCTGTGTGTTTTAATTTAGGACAGTTTCACATGCTACATGGTGGCAGCCCTGATTTGCCAGCAAAGACATGAAGGAAAACTACTCTGTTTTATCCTTAAAACAACCCTGTGAATTAGATTCAGCTGTGAAAGTGTGACTGGCCCAAGGTCACTCAGAGAGCTTCATGGCAGAGTGGGGATCTGAACCCTGGTTTCCCCAGTCCTAGTTGTACATTTGAACCTTTACACCACAATAATGCTCAGCAGGAAATTGCAACTATGACAATTCCCCCCCAATCTCTTTATCTTCTTCTTGGCTGGGCAAACACTTATTAAAATGTGTATATGCTGACCCAGACTAGAGATCTGAGGGACCGACTAAAATCGTTCTTTTGTCTTTGTTTGAAAATGACACACGAGAAGTTGATGATAGTTCAAAATTAACAAATTTTTATTTTACTTATGAGGATAAATGGTCATGTAGGTATCAGGTTTAGGACTTAGAGGGTGAACAGGCAACAGGAATGAGGTAACTTTGTATAAATATAAACAAAAGCTAGTTTGTCACAACTGTTTAATTGTACAGACAGTTGTTTAAACAGTGAGGAGAGAGATTTTGTGGCAGTCTTTGCTGAAATACATAAACATAAGTTTCTTTGTATCACAGACACTTAAGTGGATGAAGGCAGGAACATTCACACAAGTTCCAGTATCCCTTCCTAACCACTTGACAGGTATCACCCCCCTTTACTAAGAGCTAGATCCCTCAGACTGGATAGTGATCACCCTCCTTTACTAGCTCAAGATAGGTAATCATATTAGTCTGTAGCACTAGAAAAGAGCAAGACTCTAGTGGCACCTTAAAGACTAACAAAATTTGTGGCAGCATATGAACTTTCGTGAGTCACTGCTCACTTCTTCAAATACAGCTAGAATGTGAGTCCATCTGTCCTTATATCTTGGAGAGTGGAGTGATTTCAGATTGCAAATGACAATAGCAGGTCAGTGACAATAGAATGTGTGATTGGATTAGGTGTGATATGCAGAGGGGTAGTAGGCATGGGGAGATCAACATTGGTAATGAGACAGGAAATCTAGGTCTCAGTTCAGTCCAGGACAATGCATTGTCTTGAGCTTCATTGTCAGTTGCAATTCATAAAAATGAAGGAAGGCATGCAAGATAAAAAGCTAAAAATCAGCCACATTTTCCAGGCTAAAAACTGATGACTATTGTGTAGGGACGTTCATTTGGTTTATCCAAGCTGGAAAAAAACCTGGGGCATATCAGCTGGGGTATTTATCTGGCTATCCAATACGGCTGAGCCCGGAAAGTTCCAAAAAATATTCAGGATTTTTTGGTGCCGCCAGGTAGTTGACATTAAGGGGTGTAATAAAGGGATTGCAATCCATGAAGCCATGGTTTGGAGAAAGCATTTAAAGGGACCCATGTAGTGATATCAAAGCTATTTTAGAGCCTAGTATTTCAGTATCGGAATATCTCCAAGTCAGGGACTACCTTTGTAAACAGATACAAAAAGAATCCTGTTTTAAGACCTACAACAGAGTTTGAGGAACTTCTTTTAGCAGATGCTAGAAGTTTTATTTCCAGAAAGTATTCTTGTTTATTGAAAATGACACTTAAAACTGATCAAAACTTTCGCAGTAGGTGGCAAAAAAATGTAGGTGACAACTTAGATGATTTAACATGGAAATTTATCTTCACTCATGGTACTATTTTATTTTATTTATTTATTTCTTGGATTTCTACCCCACCCTCCCAACCAAAGCCGACTCAGGGCGGCTTATATAAAAACAGATAAATTACATAAAATAAATAAGTTACATTAAAACATGAATTACAATTAAAACAATTCAGCCATAAAAGTGCTAGTAGTCGTTGTTGTCAGTTTGGTGGTGGCAGCCACTATTCAATGTTCTTGGCTCACAGTCAGCTCGCAGTCTTCATTTTTAGTTGTCCTTGCACGGATTGATGTCCTTTGGATTGTTTGTGAATATTCCAGGAATCCAGGGCCCTCTCTCATTCTGTTGTTAATTGTTAGCTATTGATGATGGTGGCGGCCCCCAAAAGCCTAGTGGAAGAGCTCTGTCCTACAGATGCTGCAGAACTGTAAAAGGTCTCCTCCGGGAGCTCATTCCATCAGAGTGGGGCTGCCACCAAGAAAGCCCTGGTCCTGGTTGTCGACAGGCTAGCCTCCTTAAGACCCGGGAGGGCCAGCCAGTTCTGAGCCCCTGATCACAGTGCTTTCTGGGGAACATGTGGGGAAAGGCGGTCCCTCAGGTATGTACCTTTACAGTCTGCCTCTCTTTTAGAGAAAACCTGTTGAAAATGATTTACAGATGGTATTTAACTGCATTAAGGTTAGCAGAAATCAACAAGACTGGTACCAGCTTATGCTGGTTCTGTAAAGAAGACAAGGCAGATTTCTTTCACGTGTGGTGGGCATTCATATGTGCCTCCAGTTACTGGAAACAAGTGGTGAAAATTATATCAATTGGGTTGGAAACACAAATCCCTTATAAACCAGAGACACTGCTGCTGAATTACCTACCTGATATCCCTAGAGATCAGCAAATGGCTGCCTTACATATGATTACTGCTGCCAGGCTGGTTCTTGCCAGGTAATGGAAACAAAAATATATCCCTAAACTACAAAACTGGTTGTTGAAAATAAAGGAGATCTCTACTTTAGTGAAATTATCTGCTTATCAGAAAAATAAAGATACATATACAGTAGAAAAAATGGTACTGGCAATTGTACAATTGGAAATAGTGTTAATATTGTCAGTTGCTAATGAAGGTTTTTATACGTCCATGAAGGCAGGATGAAAGGGTTTTTTAATTGGTAATGTATCTTATGAACATTTTGAATTTTTTGTATATATCAGTAATTTGTTTATTTTAATAAAAAATTTAAAAGCCTTCAGAGTTCAGCTGCAACTTGCAAAAGGCATTTAAAGGGACCACATTCCCTTTAAATGCTTTCCCCCCTCCATTGGAAACAATGGCGGATGGGGGCACCTTCTTCTGGGGCCGATAGAATTGGACCCCCTGATCCAATTTTTTTGAAACTTGGGTTTTTGAGGAGAGGCACCAGCAGCTATGCCATAAGTTTGTTGCCCCTACCTCAAAAAAGAGCCCCAGATGGATTCTCCATTGTACCCGATGGGGACCATTGACTATAATGACTACATTGACTACAGAGTATAATGGAGCTGAAAAAAGATTAGCAATCCTGAAAGTTTGCCAAATCCGAATACCATACTGTATTGGAATTCAGGAATATTGGGAAATACTGATATTTTTGAGTTCAGTATACCCAAACCCAAAAAAATTGGGCAGGTTTTGCCCACCCCTACTATTGTCTTAATAATAATTTAGGCCACAGTTTATGTACCGGAAGAGGGGCTGAGTAGTATACTCTGTTTAGCATGACATATCCATTGGAAACAATGCTCTGCCTACAGAGCATGTCTTCCTTGCCTGTCCTCTGCCATGGGAGCTCTAAGTGCCTACTGAAATCCTGTTCCTGGGGATTTGCATACTTCCTGGATATTTACTTCCAATACGAAAAAAACATGTGTTACTATAAATTAAATGTGATTCTTTTCATGCACTACTATTTTCATGGAACAGGATTTGGGGGGCATTGCAGGCTGCTGTGGGAGGGGAGAGATGAAAAAGTTGTGTGTGCTGTTGGGGCAGAAATCTTGGTGCCATTAGAAAAGCCAAAATCTTGGTTCTTAGGGTGAGTTGATACATGTTTAATATGCTATAATAGGTGTTTGCTCATGTCCTAGCAGAATAAAAGAGGCTGCAGTACAGCCCAGAAGAGAATACCAGCCGAAACCACGCATGAGCTTGGACTTTGGAAGCAATGAAAATGCTCAGCACAATGGAGGGATATCTCATGCCACTACCCCTAAGCCATCAGGTAAGCAGAACAGGAAAGAAGAGGCTCAAGAGTACCTGAGAGTAGCTTTGGGTAATGTGTTGAAATGGGACAAGCAGTTTCATGAGGGGCTTGAGTATCTCACATTTCTGGTATACTTTCCAAAAGCTGAATTCATACATCTCCACTGCACTATGGTATATAGCCCATCATATGTGGATGTTATGGTACATCCGTATGCTTGAGGTAGAAAACAAACCAATTCCCATGTGAATTTTCAGGGGAACCACAACTCCATTAGTCTGAGACAAGCAAAGCACATAAGCAACGTGGACTGGGGTGGTAATAGAATGTCTCATCTGATTATATGTCACAATAACCTGTCCACTCAGAGAGGAAAGACCAATGGAGATAATTTCCTTTGGTCTGATACTCATTAATGCCTCTCTGCACCCCACACACTTCCTCTGCACTTTACCCTATACATGCTGTGTGCAAAGAACCCTGTGATTCTTGGGAAATAGTTATTGGCCATATCGCCTTACACCGGGAAGTTTGAAGGAGGACCCCACTTTCTGATAGAGCCAAAAAGAAGCTCCTGCTTTTGAGGGTCCCCTTGAAATATGGGGTCATGAGGAACAAGTCTTTGTCACTCCGTTACCACACTCTCTGTATTGTTGCAAGAAACTATGTTTTGTTATTATTTTCTGTATTTGTCACTTCTTAGAGTTTCATATTAGCTTATTTTTGAGTGCATAGAATAAAACTCTTTTCCCTCAGTTTGTTTTCAAAATATACACACTCAACAGATCCAGAAAAATGGATAACTGTAATAATTTGATAAGAACTTACATCAACGTTAGCTGCTGTGTGCATGCAGAAGCTTATTCATTTCTTAGAGTCACAGGTGTTATTGTTCCAAAGTGGCAAGAGAGGCTATTGAAGCACTGAAACAGAGCTCAGCCAACAGGCAGGCTACATATGAGTTTGTATAAAGTACTATCAAGTCACAGCCAACTTATGATAACCCTAGCAAGGGGCTTTCAAGGCAAGCAAGAAGCAGAGGTGGAGGCAAGCAAGAAGCAGAGGTGGTTGGCCATTGCCTTCCTCTGCAGTGTCTTCCTTGGTGGTTTCCCTTCCAAGTACCAACCCCACATAGCTTCCCAGATCTGATAAGACCAGGCTATACCATGCTGCCTTCTCCCCGGAGGGCTAGGTAGAATAACTTAAAAGCAGGCTCCACATCCCTGATGGGTAGGGTTGCCAAGTACTTATCGTAATTCAGTGGGGACACACAGTCCCCGGCCGGAACATTCCTCCTTGGAACACCCACGCCATCGAGTTTCCAGCCCCATTGCCAGAGCGTTGCCCAGTGTCACTTCCTGGCGACGGCATCGTGCGCTGCATCTCCCCCCCCCGGGAATGGTCCTGCCAAGAAGTATGCGTCCCCCATCGAATTACTGATGGGAGCATTTTCCACACTGTGTCTGTTACAGTCTGGGATGGGGAACTTGGAAGGCCTGAGGGAGGCATTTACCTTTGGGTCCACCTGATAAGACTGCAAGACAGAATCATTTAAAAGAGCTTGTGGGGCAGCTTGAATGGGTGCTGGCTGGTTTGTTTTAATTATTTGTTTTAATCATGTATTTTAATGACTTTAATAAAAGATCGTCTTTGTTACCTGCCTTGGATCCTGTCTATGTCAAGAGAAAGGCAAGGTATATAAATACTCTTCTCAGGCTCCAACTTCCAGGAATTGGAGTCCAGGGCTGCCACTCCCTTCAGTGTCCTTTTGAGGCAGGCCCCAAAGTATGACTCTTGTCTCCCGCCACATGCATCTCACCTGGCAGCACAGGAGTGACCTGGCTTGTCCTCCCTGGCCTTCCCTGGGCCAGCCTATTAAAGGAGCCTCTGGGATGGAGCAGCTGTAGGGTCAGCCATTGGCTCTCAACCTCTGTTGATGGGGTATGAGAAACCTCTGCCAGTGGACTCCTGGCCTGGTGCTCTGCCCTCCCCCAATGTGTCAAAGGGCTGATTTCTCATTCCACACAGGCCCACAGAGGCTGGGGCCCCCACCAGCCTCAGTTGCTGGGTAGCCAACAGGCACAGCATAATGACAGAGCCCCACCTCTGCTGCATCATGCAGCAGACCCAACCGGCTCTGGGATCAGCCAACCCACACCTCCTGGCATGGCTGCTTGCCTTCCTTCCATCACTCCCAGTTGGGAATGAGCTCCTGGAGGTGTCTGGGAAGCATCAGCCATTGAAGGAGCCCACGCCATCAGCCCAGGTGGCCCTCCTAGAGCTGGTAAGTGCAGGTGTGAGATTGTTGATTCCGGACAACTCTAAATAAATGAATTTAAAGTTCTTGATAAAAAATAGTTTAAAATCTGGAGTTAACGGGGGTAGAGCAAATGGAAAGTGGGAGCTTTCCCCCCTCCCTCCCATAGTACCAGAACTCAGGGATACTCTATGAAGTTGATGGGCAATAGGTACAGGAGAGACAAAGGAAAGTATTTCTTTTAATCAATGTGTAATATTGTGGAATTTGCTGTCAGTGGATGTAGTAATCATGAGCATAGATGGCATTAAAAGGGTGTTAGTAAGATTCTCAAAGGATAGGTTTAACCACTGCTACTAGCCATGGTGAGTGAAGGGAACCGCCACATTCAGAGGCAGTAAGCCTCTGAATACTGGAGCCAGAAGGCAATGTCAGGGGTGTTTATTGGCCCCACTAGGACAGCTGGTTGGCTATTGGATTAGATGGACTGCTGATCTGATCTAGCAGGGCTTTTCTTATTTTATACTCACAATTAACCTGATGAGGGGTATGCATAAATCCCCCTTCATTTATTGCCCATTGCCATGTGCAGACTTTCAGGTAAATTTCTTTCTTTGATTGAGTGACAAGCTTACTGGATCGAGGAAATGCTCTTGATGTTGTTTACCTGGATTTCAGTAAAGTTTTTGATAGGGTTCCCCATGATGTTCTGATGGGTAAACTAAAGGACTGTAGACTGGACTGTAAGATAGTTAGGTGAATAGGGAACTGGTTGGAGAACCGCACTCAGAGAGTGGTTGTCAATGGCATTTCATCTGAACGGAGGTAGGTAGGGCTCGGTTCTGGGCCCAGTACTTTTCAATATTTTTATACATGATCTGGATGAGGGTGGGGAGGGGCTACTCATTAAATTTGTGGATGACACTAAATTGGGAGGAGCAGCAAACACACCAGAAGATAGACATAGAATTCAATGAGATATGAACATGCTGGAAAAGTGGGCGGATGTGAACAAGATACAGTTTAACAAGGATAAGTGCCAAGTTCTACATCTGGGTAACAAAAATGAGGAACATGCATTCTGGATGGGGGATACACTTCTGAGTAGCAGTGTGTGTGAACTAGATCTTGGGTACGGGTGGACCGAAAGCTAAATATGAGCAGCCAGTGTGATGCAGTGACAAAAAAGGCTAATGCAATCTTGGGATGTATCAACAGAGGCATAACATCCAAATCACAAGATGCCATAGTTCTGCTGTATACTGCATTGGTCAGGCCCTAGAGTATTGTGTGCAGTTCTGGAGGCCTTACTTTAAAAAGAATGTGGACAGAATGGAGTGTGTGCAGAGAAGAGCGATGAGGATGATTGGGGGCCTGGAGACCAAGCCCTCTGAGGAAAGCCTGAGGGACTTGGGAATGTTTAGTCTGGAGAAGAGGAGGTTGAAGGGGGACATGATTGCTCTCTTGAAGTATTTGAAGGGCTGTCACTTAGAGGACAGCCGGAAGCTGTTCCTGTTGGCAGCAGAGGATAGGACTCGCAATAATGGATTTAAATTAAGGGCAGGGCGGTACTGGCTGGGTATTAGGAAAAACTTTTTTTACAGTAAGAGTTGTGCAATGGTGGAATCAACTGCCTAGGGAGGTGGTGAGCTCCCCCTCACTGGCAGTCTTTAAGCAGCATCTAAACAAACACTTGCCAGTAATGTACCACCGAAACATGCTATGGCCTACATGAATATCACTTGGATACCGCTTCTGGTGAGGGGATTGTATACTGATGCCGCCATCAGTTTGCACTGTACTGTTAGATTTTATGATGTTAGGAATTTGTTTATGTATATTTTATTGTATTTTATCGCATTGATTGTTTTACTGTTTTAATGTTGTTTGTTGCCTTGAGCCGACTCCCGGCAAGGCAGGATATAAATTGAAAATAATAAATAAATAATACTGTGGGCTGATCCCGCATTGAACAGGGGGTTGGACTAGATGGCCTGTATGGCTCCTTCCAGCTCTGTGATTCTATGGGTCTAGGCCCATTTCTGTTCAGCAGGTGGAACAAACCAGTCAGCAGCAAGGACAGAAAAGGGTGGCCCAGAAAAACAGCTTCTGAAAGGACATGGCACTGTGGACTTGTAAAACCATTAGATATTGGGTTAATACTTGTGAGCTTAGCAACCTATGATCCTCAAAGCCAAAGGCAGCTTCTTTGCCATTTACTGTAATCCACCTGACTACAATATATGGTGAATTAGCTGTTTTTGCAATCCAAGTTAGGCTGTAAAAACAGATTTATGGAGTCACTAATGGTTCTCAAGGCTAGGAGGCTGTGTTTGGCTTGGTGGGGCAAAAATTGTGCAGAGCTGCCTTGGAGGCTGACATGCAGTTTAGAAGCTAAGTTGAAACATGTCAGATTGAATCCATAGCATTAAATCTGCTTTGCATTTTTCACTTTTTTAAAAACAAAATAGCATTTACAATTACTGTGGTCTGATTTTTTGCATCTGTATTAACAGAGCATCACTACTTTAAAATAAATATTTAGTTCTAGTTTTCAAGTGCTCTCCTAGCGGAAGCTATGTTTATTTCAGTGCGGAAGTCTTAAATTTAGTCTGCCTGAAACTTGAATACAGCAGCTCTCAAAAGCTGAAAGGGATATTAACCATGAACAAGTGGAATGTTCTGGGGAAGGGCAGCATCCAAAGAGCACTCTGAGTCAAGAAAGAAAGCCTCATGGAGATATAGATGATATAGATATAGATATATACACGCACACACACATTTAATAAATACAAAGTATTCAGAATTGACAGATCTGGAAAGTGAGTTTCCAAAATCAACCTGAAATAGAAATAGCATATACCCAGGGCTCTTTTTGTAGCAGGAACATCTTTGCATGTTAGGTGACACCACCCCTAATGCAGTCAAACCTCCAAGAGCTTACAGTCACCCCGTAAGAAGAGCTCTGTAAGCTGTTGGAGGATTGGCTACATTAGAGGTGTGTCACCGAATATGAAAAGGAGTTCCTGCTACAAAAAGAGCCCTGCATATACCAATAGGTTTTCCACACCCTAGTTTTAGAAAATACCATATGCTCAGTGGTGCTACACATTTTGCAGAACTGAGGGCGGGGGGAATGCCCTAAAACATGACAGACATCACTTTGTGAAAGGATTGCATAAGAAAGGTGGGCTCCAATAAGCTTTTCTTAGCAATTATGAAGGGTTCCTCCTCTCTCAGTTCTTTCTCTGACAAATTCGGCAGCCAGAGAGAGAGATTTAATTAGTGTTGTTACCACACTATTATCATTTAATTAGTTAGATTATTATCACACCTTTCTTCTAGGTGTTCAGGGTGCCATACATTCATTTCCCCTCCTCTATTATACCCTCACAACTATCCTGTGAGATTCAGTAGACAGAGAGAGAATGACTGCCCAAGGTCACCCAGCAAACTTTCATGACACAGCAGGGATTTGAAGCTGTGTCTCTCAAACCTTAATCCAACATTATAACCACTACATCAAACTGGTGTCAGACTCCTGCAACAGTCAGATCCAACAGCTCTCTTCTCCGGAAGTGAAGTTTATTGGTACAATATTGGCAGAGCATCTACATTTCAGGATCTGCGTTAAGACTAACAGGAAAGGCGCGGGGATGTGAGATATACTGAGCTCAAAGGGGTACGCTGATGGCGCATAGCCAGTCAAGACATCAGAGGAGCCCGCCAGAAGTAACGGTTCCCAACAGTGGGATCGTTCTCAGGGAATGCAGTACAGCTAGGCATTCAAGGTCAGGCACATAAAACATACAGATAGCAGAGTATTGTCAGGCAGACAATAATCAAATGTAAAAATACCAGGCAATGGTCTTTCCCCTCCACCCACTGATATGTCACCTCCCTGACAACTGGAAGCAAGAAGAGAAATCTGCTTCTTGGCTTCTGCAGCAGTCCAAGTACCAGCTACCAGGCCTGATACTACATCTGCCAGTGGCTATACAGTGATTTTGTACTCCTGCATCATCTGACAGTATTTCTCACTTTGAGCTATGGATCCTTTCTGAGATACCTGGGTTCTAACCAGAAGTTTATTTTTTTTTAAAAAAAAGACCTGCCTGGCTTTCAGTCTAGAGGGTCCATCTGATCTAGCATGCTATCACCAATAATGGTTTACTGGATCTAGTACTATGGGAAATTCACAGGTAGAGCATGGCAATAATAGCCATGCCTCATATATTCCTTGGCAGTTGAGGGTACATTGTTCCTAATCATGGCTTCTCACAGTCAGTATCCAGAGAGAAGCTTATCTACAAAAAATGTAAGAATATTGTTAACATTGGTTTTCTAAACCCATTTGTCGGTCTTTTTTCCTTTCTCTGTAGGTGTTCCTATGGACCAGCCATGCTGTCGAGCTCTCTATGACTTTGATCCAGAAAATGAAGGGGAGCTGGGCTTTAAAGAGGGTGATATCATTACCCTTACTAACCAGATTGATGAAAACTGGTATGAAGGTATGCTTCATGGCCAGTCGGGCTTTTTCCCCATCAATTATGTGGAAATTCTTGTTCCTTTGCCTCATTAGGATGGCTGAGTCACCCTGTCTTGAGTTCCCAACCCAAAAGAAAGTCATCTGTTGATACCACTGCTTATAAAATTAAATAAATGAATACGTAAAATGGCTGCTTACTCCACATCACAAGTCCAAGCTGCAGTGGTTTAAAAAAGTCACCAGGCCCCAGAGACAGTCTTTGGTTTTCGTGTTGTTGTGCCGCATAGTGGTGATACGTGGTATCTTCTCAAAGCAACACAGCTGGGCACACGGGATTTTCACATGACACCCGTGGTTGCCATGGAGACGTTGTTTTCACAGTGATGGGGATCAAAGATGGTAGCAAGTGATGTGACTCAGTAATACTGTTGCAGAGGGGCAAGTGGTTGGATTATCAGAGAAGATAAAGCCTATCACCACTCTGCTGTAATTTTAGTTCTCTGTACACAAGGGAGAAATGTCCTTGGTCATTCCATCTTTCCCTTCCCAGGGGACATGGTTTATGCAGACCTAATGTTGCTAACCAGTTTTTTGTGTCTTCTCATCTCAAAAATGACTTTGAGTCCTTCCCTTGGAGAAACAGCATAGTGCGTTACTCTGGTTTCTCCAAAAATGAGCTGTTGCCATCTCGTACATGGTTGGCGTAGAGCCAGCTTTTATATACTATGGTATTTAATAAAGAGCCTGTTCAGTATCCAGGTTAAATTGTTAAAAGTATCCAAAGGATAGACCAGTGAAACAAAGTGTGTGACTGCAAGCCAAATATGGCTGTTCAGAAATTCTGAATATAATAACCATAATGCCAGCAGCAAATACATGTTGCTAGAGGGAAAATAAATGTAACTGTTGTTCTCTTCATAAAATGTCTGGGCACAAATACCGCTTACAGTTGTAAACACCAAGAGTCCTTATTCTACATATTCCCTAAAAAAAATTAATGAAAAGCAACTCACACCGTGTATTTTTATTTTCATCTACCTTGTGTTCTTTGAACATCATTTATGTATATTCTGCCCTCAATGAGGACTAAATAAAAAAGAATCTTTGTGCTAAGCAATTAAGGCAACATGTGGCTATATATGCAAAAATGTTTGGGGTTTAATTTCTCTAAATGTTCCTGTTTGGTTCCCCCCCTCCCGTCCTATTCTCTGCATTTTTGTGTGGATAGTGTTGTGTCCTCCAATTCTCTGTTCTTTTTGGTAACTGTTGTAAGACCTTGTTTAATTTGGATTATCCAGAGTTCTATTTATCTATAGATACCTGTACAGACTCTTCCTGCACTGCTCCAGATGTGCCACTTCAGTATTGGATCATGTGAAATTAAGCAATCCTCCAGCTTTTAATGTACAAACTATATCATGGAAAGCATTGATATTTAAAATAAAAAAGTGCTGACTGACTAGCCAGAACAACACTGTGTACTTTTTCCTTTTCCTTTTCATTCAGGCTATTGCAGAACCAGCACACTCTCAGCCTGTGGGTGGTAAGAGTCATCTGGCAGCTAGCAGCTAATCTACTCTGTCATCACAAGAGCAAGGCTTGGCCTCTGGCTGCCATGGCTTAAGCTGTTCTGATGTCACAGAGGAGGTGAATGGCTTTAGGCCCAGTGTCACAGTGCTCAGGGGCTCTGGGAAAAACCTTAGACAAGCATTAATACTTTTTGGCAAATAAAACTGCACACACATTACTTGCAGAGCTTTGGCTTCCCAACAACACCTTGGTGTCAGTTGAATGGGTTTGTTTCTGGAACCTTTAATGAAAACACATAGATAGTGCTGTCTGCTTATGTAAGTAATGGGCCACTGTGTACTCAGAGTCTGACTTTGGCCTGAAACAATAACTCAGTTCCTGTTTGGACCATCTGCAAGATTATGTCTTCCTGCGTCAAAACAGTAATGAGCTCTTTAAGATCAACGTAATGTCGATGTTAATCTAAGGACAACCAAAGTCTGGAACCAATGGCCACAGAGCTCAAAGCACTATGATGAGTCACAAACCAGCCCACCCTGCAGCCTACAATGTACTACTAAATATTTATTTACAGTGCAACCGAGTAGAGTGGTACCCTTCTAAAACCATTAATTTTAAAGGACATAGAAAGATGCAGCATGGTTTAGGATTGTATTATTAGATAACAAGCTCTCACAACAAACATATCGTTACCCCAAAGTCCTATAAACACACCCATGCTAGCTTTCCTCATTCTTTCTAATGGACATTAGCTATTCTCTCACCACTACACATTCTACAGAGACTTAAGAGTGGTCCTTCATTCCTTTCAGTAACCACAAAGTTTATTTACTTATTTGAAATATTTATGTACCGCTTTTCTGTCAAACAGTCAAAGCAGTTCTTCTCAGTGTAGTTCTAGCCTCTCAAAGGAATCATTGTACTTAGTGCATCAGAAAAGTTTTCCTAATTAAAACAACTAGACCCTCCCAGAAGTTTTTAAGATAAGACTAGGCACATGTCGAGCATTGTATAAATGCTACCCCAGTCCTAAACAGCTTGGTAGCAAGGTTCATTAATTTGGGTGGAGTGTGCTCCAAATATGGCCCGTTCATATGTACCCATAGAGGCCTGGGAGCATCTTCCCATGGTGCAATCCCACATCACTGTTACATGTCTATGAGAATACTAGCACATGCATCTTTCCCACCTAATTTACAAAGGGGAAGGGGGGTGATAATGGCAGGGGGCTTATGTGATTTCACATTCTTGCAGCACTTTGAGATGGTACCACAGGAAAATGGCTCCCAAGCATGAAAAGCACAAATGCATATTTAGAATCAGAGGCTGATGCTTCCTGCAGTTGCGAGGAAGAACCAAAGAAGTATTTTGCATCTGAATACATATGATGTTGATTGTCAAAATAAAAATGTTTAAGTCAGAAGTCATAATTACAGTGGAGCCTGGGCAGGAGGAAAATGCTTTACTGGCTTTATGCTATGTGCCTATGACTGATAAATATCAAATCTCAGATCCTTTGAAGCTGCTTATCCTCTGGGACTGGATCACTGACAGCTAGCCAGGGCATATTTTATCCATTATTGAGGAAGGCAGCCTTGCACTGTCATTGGCAGGTTAGGTTACCTTCAGTTATTTGGACTGGAGAGCTTTACATAGTCTTCCAGAACATTTCTTAAAAGCAATATAGGTGCTTTACTGCCACAATAGTCAGAAGCAGTTTGACATATAAATCTTTTCAAACAAGGTAAGTGCAAAATTCCTTTCAACACTGAAATATCAACAGAGAATATATATGCCGGGCTTGGTGCTCTTCGTCTTGATAAAAGAGGTCGCCCAGGGCATAAAAGATCTTTCCCAGAAATATAACCATAGCTCCCATGAAGCACTGCAATAATGTTCATGAGTGAATCTGTCTCCAGATAGGGGAATGTTTGGCAACAATGCTCATCCTGGAATCACCTGGGATATTATTGTGTAATCCACATGAAGTCATAACACTTTTAAAATAATTTCATTTGCATAGAAGAGACCACTGCTCAGTTATGTGTCTTTAGAAGAAACTCCTCCTCAATGAATTGCCTTTGAACTTGTTTCTTTGCCAGTGTGGAGGGGCTGCAGAAGTTCCTAAGCTGACTCCAGAAGGTTTATTGTCATGCAAGGATTCTAGACTCCGAGGGCAGGGGAGCCATTACAATGGTGCAGTGGAAATATTTACAGTCCTTATATGCATGAAAAGCCTCTTGGGCTGTTGAAGCACTGTCTTCCACTCCTCCCTGAATCCAGAATGCACTTCATGCAGTATGGCACATCCATCAAATCAGAATTTCATAGCTTTACTAATGCAGTATGCAGTATGAAATATATATATATAGCTTACTCTATGAGAAAGCTAAGTTGTTACTCTGGGACATCTTTGATGTGATAGCTTAGATTCTATGGCTGGTTTCAATCCTCATAGGTCATTTTGCTTCTCATTTGTTCTCCTTCTTTCCTGTCATTCTGCTTCAACTCACACACCAGGTTGACCACTACTACTATCTTTCCATTACTACAAGAAGACCTCGAGCATGTGCACTGCATAATGTATGTTGCTGTATGTTGATGCCATCTCGAACAAACATGAATCTTTTTCGCCTTGATTTTTTACACTGCATAATTTTTGTGAGTCTGCTTTTAAAAACTATACCAAGCAAATGTTTTTGTTCATGTTGCATGGAATAATCTATCACAATTCCTTTTTCTTGGAATCTCTTATTAAATTTTATATTGATAGAACAGCTATTTATTAAGGCTGGATTCAGATATTTCTGTAACAGCATGGAACCTGTTCAAAATAATTTCCTCCTGGGTTGTTGCTGTAAGTTTTAGATGGTGAAGCAACATGGTTCCTTCCAATGTGATGATTGCTTGTTCCTTCTCCTGGGAGGATGACATTTATATGGGAAGGCGTTACATCCTTTGCCTCACTGATGGTACTCATGCATTCAAACATTACTGAAGTAGTGTGGGGGGAAATAGTGGGGATGTGAAAGTCTGTGTGGTGTGATGGTTAGAGTACTGAAACAGGAGTACTGTGAAGCTTGCTGGGTAACTATGGGCCAGTCACACTTACTCTGGCTAATTTACCTCAAAGGGCTGTTGTGAGATAAAATGAGGAAGGGAGAACCATGTATGCTGCCCTGAACTCTTTGAAGGAATGGTGATACTAAAGTTTGCTGGATAGACAGACTTCTGCAGTGTTATGACTCAGCCATGACAGTGATGCAAGACAGAACTTCCATTAACTTTTTACAGTAAGGAGTATACAGTGTACTGCATGAAAAACTAACAACAGACTAAACTATATGAGATTTATTCATGTATATATCAACCTTATTAAAGGCTGCAACTTGTAAAATCATTGCTTGGTATGAACGGCACATCCAGCTGTTCCTTGTTTCCTGTGGTGGGCAAGCCAGACACACTTCAGTCCAGAGATGGGGATATAAATGACAGAAGCTTGGCAGGGTTTGTGCACAAGCAGGGGCAAATCCAGGAGATTATTTGAGTGTTACTGTCTGGCATTTGTAGAAACGTCTCAAAACTTCCACACGTTAATAAAAAGCACTGTTTTGGTGGCAAATTGGTTTGCTGGCTGGGTTTCCTTTGGCTTTGCTGTGTGCTTTCAACTTTATGGCCTTGCCCAGTTTCATTTTTAGCTTTTCTGGGTTTTGTGTTGTGGGGGAGAGTAGGTTCGTTTCACTGAGGAAATTAAAAGAAGGGTGAGGCTTCTGAAAAGGAGAGGGGAAAGAGAGGATGCTTATACCCTGAGGCTTTGGTTCACTGTATGCTGAGAACTAAGATTTCAGCCTGGAAAAGCACAATTCTGAAAATTCGGTCAGAGAAGAATATTACACAGATGGTGCAAATATGATTTGTTATTGCTACTAATGTCTTACTGACGTTTTCAGAGTAGGACTTATATAGAATGAGAAAACATGCAAAACAAGCATCAGTTTATTAGTCTACCCAACATCTCTCTGTCACATTAAGAGTAGTGAGACACACTTGCCCTTGAAACTAAGTGACACTGGGCCAGCCCTATTGCTTTGAGGATAAAATGGAAGGGTGATTATTTATGTTGCCCTGAGCACTTCCATTAAGCAAATCCCGCATTACAATGATTCCCTTTCCCTCTATTCTTAGTAAACAACATTTTAAAATGACACCATGTGGGACTTATGAACTAAAAATGGTCAGGTATCAGTTTTGAATGGAACTGCAGAATGCAAATGAAGAATCCATATTCATCCCCTTTCTCTGAAAGCAGGTTCAGATTCATCGAATGCCTGCTTCTCAATGACTTGGGAAAAATGTTTACAAATATAGATAAATGAGGACAGTGATTTGCATTACATCACAGAAATATGGAACTTGTGTTATTATATCCTAGTAAGATCCACCCCATTGTCTTGCATGAAGATATGTGCTAGCTGAAGAAAACAAGGAGGGCTCATCCTGTACTGGAGGCAAAGATTAATATATGAAGCCGAATCAGATCATTAGTCTGCTTGGACTGCCATTCTCTAGGTTTTCAGGCTGAGGTCTTTCATATCATCTTATCACCCAATTTTTTTTAAGTGGAGATGCTAAGGGCTGAGTCTTCTGCATGCAAAGCAGGTGTTCTACCTAGAGTTGCCAACCTCCAGGTGGTGGCTGGAGATCACTTGGGATTACAGCTGATCTCCAGGTGACAGAGATGAGTTTGCCTGGAGAAAATGGCCACTTTGGAAGATGAACTCTGTGGCATTATACCCCACTGAAGTTACTCCGCTACCCAAGCCCCACCCTCCTCAGGTTCCACCCCCAAAATTCCCAGGTATTTCCCAACCCAGAGCTGGCAACCCTGGTTCTACCACTGAGACACATTCCTTCCCCCAAGCCATAGGGGAAGCAGCCATGAGGGAGAGGCATACTAAGCTTTGGGAAAGGATAGAGTTGATAAGAGAGACTCAGTACATTGCAGTTTCTCTGGAAAGGGGTCTTGAGGACTGAATTACAAAGCTGCTCTGCACTGTGGCAGATCAGTGGTCTACTTAGTCCAGCATTGTCTGACAACAGCTTCCCAAGGTCTCAGTCTCAGAAGACCAAGAAGACTTTCACAGCATCTGCCACCATTGAACTGACACTTGCCAAGGACTGAGCCTGAGATCTCTGGCGTGCAGAGCATGTCCTCTACCACTGAGCTACCACTGTGGAGAAAGGTTAAAGCAGCACCCCAGGCATCAGTACAAGAAAATAAAAGAAGAAAATATCTGAAACAGAATTGGCTAAAGCCTCCCAATACTGTTTAATTAGCTGCCCCAGCTGAACACACAAGAGTGCTTTAAAAGCAGTTAGTTTCAGGTGGGTAGCGGTGTTGGTCTGACGGAGGAAACTTTAACTCTGGAAAGCTTATCCCCTGGAGAGCTTGTTGGTCTTTAAGGCACTACTGAACTTGAATCTTGCTCTTAAAAGCCATTGAAACACATTGCTTCCATAGCAACAGAAACAGGTACATATTATGCTTTGTTTAAAATTTTGTCACTGTTTAGTTGCCATTTAACAGTTACTGGGGTTGTCAAATAAAAATGACTCTTCTGAATAGATGCTCTTTTCTTCCCTACATATGTCTAGGACCTGTGTGTGTATATACATGTTTAACCATTTGCAGCACATTATAAATGACTTGCAGCTGCAGTCTAATACTATCTTTTGTTCCATGGGTATCTGTAGAGTTGGGAAAACATTCGGTAATTGCAGTGCAAATAGCCAGTAGAGGGCACTCTGGCATTTTAAGATGGTTAAAGTCTCCAAAAGGGATGAATTTCCTTTTGGCAACTTCATCCAGTAAACTTCTAACAAAGGAGCAGGATTGCACTAAAATTTCTGCTCTCCTCTGCTGTCTAATAGAAAAAGCAAGCGAACTGAAACTGTTCCTTGCATTTTGCCAGCTGCTATTTAAGACCCAAGGAGACTGAAAAGTTCTAAATAGGTAATGTAATATTGCTTGTGGTGTGTAAGGGCCACTCACAATGTTACATTTTTAGCAGGTACTTTACAGACCCATCATCTGGTGCCTACTGTTTCTACTGAAGTAAAGGTTTCTGGTCCACTATTGTGATTTTAATGTATTTAATATTTATTGTATTTTATTGTATAGTAATTATCTGCCTATTGGCTATTGCAATTTTAATTTAATTAATATTTATACAAACAAATTACCCTGTGTGTGGCAAAATTTCTAGACACTGTTGTCAAATCACATGACAGCTTTTGCAGTAGCAGCCTTTAAATTCTTCCACATTTTCCTGTGGAACGAGGTTTAGTGTAGGACAAGGGTTTGCTGTTATGACTCAGGTTGCAAAAACAGTAAAGAAAAATATTTTATAGTATTTAATATTTATTGTATTTTATCATCTGGTAAATTATCTGCCTTGGGTCATGACTTCCAGGAGAAAGGCAAATTTATAAATATTTTTGATAAATATATATCTTTCTGTTATTTTTAGATCACTGACCTTCACTTGAGTGTATTTGAATTGCATCGCTAAATAATTTGTTTGTGATATTTAATTTGAAACTGTGTTCATTATAGAACAGTAAAATATTGCTTTTAACAATTACTGAAAGTAGTTAACATTTTGGTGAGTAAAGATACTGATAGAATGAGCATTACATTACCTGACTGCTAAAGTCAAGTTGTACTACCACGCTAATTGTGAAATAAGCTGTACTATACAAATAGAGTGGCACTAGGGTTGACAGCCCTCTGCTAGCATCCCCCAAGAGCATCGTGGGGTCAGAGGTGGTGGGAAACCAGCACCGTGCAATGCCATAATATCACTTCTGGTGCATAGATGGAAGTGACATCACAGCATCAGCAATGATCTAGGAAGTTAACCACAGAGATTCAGGCAATAAACTTCTAGAGTGTCATGTGACACTATGATGTCACTTCAGGTATGCAATAGTAAGTGATGTCATGACATCACATGAGGCTGATTTCCTCCCAGTTTTGGTCCCACTACTCCATTAAGCAGTTTTGGGAGCTCGAAGGAGGGTGTCACGACTCCTGCTGAGTCTGAGCACACGGCTCCAGCAGAAGAGCTAAGTGCTCCTGGGGATTAGCTCCTGATGCCGGAAAATCCTGCACCTGACAGCGCGGAGAGTTCGGAGGCTGCTCCAGCAACAGCTGAGGCAGATACCCGCCTGGTCAGCACTCCCCCGATTCACCTCCACTGGTTTCCCATTTGAGAGAACAGTGCCGACAGGACATGGTAGGACATGGCGAGAGGCACACATGCACAAAAGATGCTCTTTCAGTTCCGAGTATTAGCAGGAGCCAGGATGTCCTTGGGGCGCGCAAATTGCCAGCAGCTTAGTGAGCTATTTAGCCCTCACACTCATGCTGACAAGTCATGCCAGCAACTAGTCACTTTGACAAAGCTTTGCACCTCCTTGCTCATGTTCCTGATTCCTGTCTCAACGTCCTCAGCTCCTTGACCTCGGCTTGCACTACTACGCTTAGACCTGCACCTCGAACCTTTGACTCCCTGACTCTTGACTCTCGGGAACTCTGGCTTACTGACAACTCTAACGATTTGTGCTTTGGACTGTACCCTGACCACCCCGCTTTTGCCTTGCGCTTTGGACTTGGCTCCCCTGGTTGGTTAGTTTGCCTGGCTCTTGACTATGGACTGTACCTTGACCACCCCGCTTTGCCTTGTGCTTTGGACTTTGTTTTCCCGATTGGTTGGTTTGCCTGGCTCTTGACCCCAGACTGTGCCTTGACTTCCTCACTCTTACCTGGCCCCGCACTCCGGCCCATGACGGAGGGGGAGGTCTGGAGGTCAGCCATCATGCTGGGCAATCTGGATAGAGCTCAAGCTTTTGACTTCCATTAACCTAATTTATGTGTCATCTAAATTCATCCTTCTATAGATGGTTCTGACAGTCATGGATCTTACCTGCATTTCCCTCCCCCCAGGGAAAGTATATCTCCAGGTCACAGGTGACATGGTCTAATAGCTACACAGGTTGGGAGGATGGAGAGAATGAAATTGCTCTTTTCTCCTCTTCTATCCGTGCAGCCCTAGATGGAAAAAGAAAAGACAGGTAATTTTGTCCCTTTTCCTCTCACTGCGGCTTCCATACCAGCATGGCTATTGGCCCATGAGGATACCACAAACCCAGGAATGAACTTACTTGGGGTTGGAAAGGACTGATATGGGAAGGAGAACAGTTGTTCATTTTTGTGTCTTCTGTGCAGGCACAGATGGGATTGCCTGAGTGCAGATCTGCCATGGAGAGGAAATTCCTCAAGCCCCAAGCTCCCCAAGTACTGAGTGTTCCCACTCCCTTTCAGTATGAATCAGAGAGCTCTAGCCTCTGTTCCTGTCATGTGATGAAGGGAAAACCCTGTTCAGTCAACAGATGGATACAGTCCTTGACAGGATCCATAAAAATAGATTAACTGCCAAGTCACTTGGCATCACTTCACAGCAGCCCAGTAGTTTCCAGCCAAGGTACTTTCCCAGACATGCTCATCAATTTTATTATGGGAAACAGCACAGGTACTAACCCACTCAGCACTACCAATCTCAGTTTTGATCATGTTTCCCCCCTCAGGGGCCTTCCAAATGCCAGCAACCTAGGCTTAGGAGCAAACAAAGGGCTCAATCATTTGAGGCATCTTCCCACAAAGGGACAGTCCCTACAGTGACTAATGTCTAAACCCACATTTTGTGACAGGCTCTCCTTTTTCATGGACCAATGGAGTGCTATGACCCAGGACGATTGGGTTCTTCGCATAATGAAGTTTGGATATTTCGTGGAGTTTAAATCTGCTCCTGACTGTCTTAATTCAGAGCTTTCAGCAATTAACTCCCACCCAGTATTACAGCAGGAGATAAACCAGCTCCTAGAGAAAGGTTAGAGGAGGAACCAGACTTCTACTCCAGGTATTTTGATCAAAAAGGAAAGAGGAGGAAAGAGACTGATCCAGGACCTTAGAGCACTTAACAAACATCTTTGGATCCCTAAATTTTGCATGTTATTATTAGGTGGTGATCTCCCACTAATCGATAAGGGAGCCTGGTTTGCAGTCCTGGACCTCAATAACGCATTCTTTCATATTGCCACTCATGAGAGTTGTAGAAAATTTCTGCAATTCAGTTGTGGGGGATGTTCCTATCAATACATAGTGTTAACATTTGATCTGGCCCCAGCCCCCAGTATTTTCACAAAATGCGTGTCAGCATTGGTGGTGCACTTGTGGTTAAGAGGATGTTGCATTTACCTGTAGCTAGATGACTGGTTAATCATAGGTGAATCAGAGAATGAGCTTAGATTGCACCTGTAGCTATTCTACAGGATTTGGGGTTCATCATCAACTACTCCAAATCTAGCCTTATCCCAACACAGGATATAGAGTTCATAGGGGCAAGGCTGAATTTCATTATATACAGGGAATTCTTACCAGTCCAGAGAACAAGAGCCATCCAGAAATGGGTGGCAAGGTTCTCTCACAACAGATTTCAGAAAGCTGTTCATATATAAAAGATGGCCTTAACTATAACAGTGATACGTCATGCCAGGTTACATATGTGATTGCTCCAAAATTGGTTCTTGAGAAAGTTCAGCATGGGGTCAGATTCCCAATGGCTTAAGCTTCCCATCCATAGAAATGTTATCAGGTCCCTAAACTGGTGGTCTATGGACACCAACCTACTAGGGGGCATCTCTCTGGTTTCATATCACACAACCTTCATTTGTACACACAGATGCATCCTTAGGCTCAGCTCCACTTTGCAAGCAAGACACAAGGGCTTTATTCAAAAATGTAAATAAATCCAAACTGATATAATGTTAGTGTTCAGTGTAGCTTCATTGTTACAGTCAGGAATGTGTATGCTTGGATTTCTTTATGCTTTCAATTTTAAAAAATTCCAGTGCTCATCTTCTAAAGACATTATATGAAAAAGGAAGAAGTGTCTTCTGAGTATTCAGTGAGACTCAAGCTATTTGTCATTTTTAAAGTATCTGCTTGACCCTAGCCATAAGGAGACTTGTGTTTTCCTTCTCTATAAATACCTGTAGAAAGAGTTCTTTGACAATACTTGGCATAACTACAGTTTGTCTTTCATCACAAGTTAACCAAATTTACATATCTTTCATCTGAAGGCCTTCCAAGATTAACAAATATTAGGTCTAACACACTCTGAGAGGGGACTGTCTTTATTCCATGAACTCAGTTATGAGTCACAGGAAGATTTAAGATATACGTAAGCATTTCAAAAATAATTGAAAGTTATTCTTACCAGCCTTGTCATTTGTAACAAAATCTGTGGAAAGTGTCTGTAGAATTCAAACAAAGTTGGTGCCAATGGCTACATCCAGTTCAGTTCTATGAAGGATTTGTATCTCTAGAGTTTGAAGCATAGGGTTACCAGCCTCAAAGTGGGGTCTTGAGTTTTCCCAGAATTACAATGAATATGCAGTCTACAGAGATCAGTTCCCTTGGAGGAAACCTCTCCACTAACTTTGACCTCCCTGGGAGCCATGCCAAATCTCCAAGAATTTCCCAAGCTGGGAAATTGCATCATACTGATGCATGAACATGTAAAAAATTGCCTTCTTTCTCAAAATACCTCTCTGTACTCCCTCTCCCCTTCTATTGCACATTATGCCACATTAAAGACATTTACTGGTTTTGGAAGTCTTCTGTGTAACTCCAAGTTTGGTGTAGTGGTTAGAAGCGCAGACTCTAATCTGGGAGAACCAGGTTTGATTCCCTACTCTTCCACATGCAGCTGCTGGTGTGACCTTGGGTCAGTCATAAGTCTTTTCAGATCTGTTCTCTTAACGACAGTTCTTGGGAGAGCTCTCTCAGCCCCACCTACTTCACAGAGTGTTTATTTTGGGGAGGGGAAGGGAAAGGGATTGTAAGCCACTCTGAGACTCCTTCAGGTAGTGAAGAGCAGGGTATAAATCCAATCTCCTCCTCCTCCTCCAAGTTGTAGCCTTAACAAATTGAGGTGTCCTTCCCAGTAATATGGATTTTAAACCAGGATTGAATTATGATCTAGAATCCTGATTTTGGGGGAAGGAAAAAATCCAGTTTGTTGAAGTGCCTGCATTCAGATATCACAACAGTTTGGAGCTAGATTGAACCAGGAGCTCTCTGATCCTGGAACAGAGGATCAGAGTAACAGGAAGAAAGCACATGATTCCAAGATGAACCAGGTCAATAACTGTCATGAACAAAGTTTGCTTTCTTTCTTATATCTGAATACAGCCAATGTCAGGTCCCCCTCTCAAAGTCCTCATGAGGCCGTAGATTTCCTCTTCTCTTTTAACACTGTTTCACAATGCCTAGTTCCCAGAATGCTAAACTGCTTACTACATTTTCTTTGTGTCCTCCATGGGTCCACCACAAAGACTTCTAATCAGATGTGCCCTTTGAGTTCAGTGCTTGGGACCCAATTCCAGACATGCAGGGGCCTAACTGCAGCACACATAGAGAGAGGGATTAAGCCTTCCACCTGGAACTATTATCATAATCTGAAATGACTTCAGGGAATCATCATTTGCCCCACTGTGGAAACCTACATGTAAACATCAGGGGGAAATAATGGCTCTCCAGGGCTGCTTCAAGCTAGGAAAATGACATGGAGGGGAGTTTCAGTGCTCTCCTTACACCATTGGTTTTGATCCAAATTGATCTCTAGGCTTGTGGGAAGTAAGCATGGAACTTACAACACAGACCTAGGGAGGACGTGAGGGAAAAGTAACAAATTTGCACTGCCAGAATAATATAAGAAAAATACTGTAATATAACACATTTTCTAAACAAATTCAAAATCTGACATTTTAGGATTTGGGTTTCTTTGGTTTGGTACATGGTTATGAAAGAAAAAAGATAGGCAAGGAGTGAATCACTACAGTGTGATTTCAAAAGGAAGAAAACAGAATGTGAAAAAAATCTTATTGCTTTCATTTTGCAGGATTATGATAGTTGATACTTAAAAGTAAGCTAATTGGTGCTCACTATGGTTGCCATGCTCCATATAACACTTTTATATTGGCATTGAAGAGTTTGGCTGGCCTTAGGAGAAGAGGAAACAATACAATTATGAGTTCAGATTCCCTGTAGCACGGTAAATAAAGGTGAGGAGGACTACAGTGAGGCCTAGGTTTGAATCTCCATTCAGCATGAAACTAACCATCTTCAGCTATTCTAAATGAATCTCCATTCAGTATGAAGCCTTTGAGAAGCTGTTACCTCATAAGGTTGTTGATTGCCCCATGTGCACTATCCAGAGCTCCTATGGAAAAGGGCAGAATCTCTCCTATATAATAATTCTGTTTTGGGGTGGCAAGATTCAATGCGTACCAAAATCAGTTGGCTGGCTGATCTGTCATGCAGAAGGTCTGCCAATACCCTGACTGCGTTGGCTGAGTCCCACCCACAGAAGCAGCAGCCAGTGTCTCAGCCTCAGTGTGGTGGAAGCCAATGGACAGGATGGACAGTCCAGCGGGTGGAGCAACAGGAGGCTGACTGGGAGAAAGGGGGGGAGCAGAGCACAATGGCAGAAAACCAGGACCATGGGGGAATACAAAGGCAAGAAAAATGGACCTGTAGTAGTGTTAAAAGGACAAAAAACATGCTGGCTGAGGCTGCAATCCTACGCAGACTTCCTCAGCAGCCATTCACCAGCACTTCTGAGAGAGTAAACACAGCCAGAACCCCACTGTTCAGTCATCCTGCCAAGGATATGGAGCTCTCCCCCCATCCCACCCCCACTGTGAAAGGAACTGCCATTCCCAGTGCCAGGAAGACGAGCAGGGCCATCATACACAAATGAGTTCCTCCTCCAAGGAGAAGGGTTCAGGGAATGTCCCAGTGTGGGGTGGAGTACTCAAGACCTGCTTCCTGCTCACGTTGATGGCACCGACGCTTGCCAGGGGGCCCTTCGAGGACAGCCCACACCTGGCTGCCCCCCTCAGCCCATGCCAGCCTCCCCTCATGAGCAATGGGTAGGCCCACAGGTCCCATTGTCCCACCTAAGTGCCCACCCTTCTTCCACTCCAGCGTCAAGGCCCTGCAGCTGCCTAGCCTGCTTCCCCTGTCCACTTGGCCCTGGCCTCCACTTCCCTCCCTGCCTCCCCTTCCCCCACACCGCAAGGCTACCTGCTCCGGCCAGGCAATGGGGAGGTGTCTCAGTGCTGTACTTGCTGCCTCATGATGAGACCAACTTCACAGCAGCCCCCCAAGCCTCAGCCCCAGCCAACTCGCACCAGAATTCACCGCTGGGTATGACGGTAAGGAGGCCGACACTGACCAGGTACAGGTGGCTGGCCGGCCACAGAGTGGCCACCAGCCAACGCCATGAAGGCCAGTCAAGGTGGGAAAGACATGGCACTCAGAGATCACACAATAAGCCTTTCATTGCCCCCAGAATGTCCAGTTTGGAGCCTACCCAATTGAAGAAACTGCTCCACGGAGACCTGTCTGCTATGTTTTCTGGCCGACAGAAGGTATTTCTTGACATATGGTTTCTGAACATTTACTTCCACATTTGTACCTTTCTATGCATTCGTTACACATCAAATCTTTCTAGAGCTCGTTTTATTGGTTTTACAATGGGCTTTACTGCTTGTAATTAATAAAATTATATATTATATGCTTTAGGAATGAACTTTGCTTTACAGAGTACTTCCAAGTTTATGTTTTCATCTGTTTACATGTCAGTAAGCAGCTACATTAACTATGGTGTCCCCTTAATGATGTTCTCTATAGCAAAGGCCTTATTGTTGTCTCTTATTCAGTGATGGCTAAGAAGGGAAATTGTATTTTTACAAACATACCATTTCCAGATACAAGACAACATATGCTGTAACAGACATCTGCTAGAGATTCTACCATTCTTATTAACTTTGTCTCAAATTGTTCAATGGCCACTGGAGGTACTAAATTTTTGATTAACTGGTATGCAATTAACTTGGATGCCCTCTGGGGAAAATATTTGTAATTTGAAAAGAATTAGGGAGGAAAGGAACCTTCCTTCAGTCAAGTTCAAAGGCATTCAAGGATGGGAAAGAATGTTTGTGAGGCCCTGTTAACATATTAAATATTATTGAGAGATTAATGTTTTCCATTAAGATCTGTATTAATTATGGATTTCAGATGGCACTGTGTTACAATCACATCTTCAAATTGTGATGTGACATCAAAATGGCCAAGTTTACCACAAGTACAGTTATGAAAGGCAAGAGTATCCTGTTTGATTTCTTTGGGAAGAACCATTTAAGATGCTATGATATTTCCATGCTGCCTTTTTCACTTAACTGAGCAGCTCCTTTTTATTCTTTGTTTCTTTGCCCCCCCCCGATGTTAAAATGTTTATAGATATATTGTGACCCAGCCTAGGATGCTGAGGGACGGAAAATCCCTTCATTGGTACATGTATGAATATGGCAGATGAGAGGCTGATATGAATTCACAATACATAAACTGTTTTATTTCATTTTAATGAGGAAATGATCAAGTCAGATGGTCAGGGACTTTTTAGGTCTAAATTGGGCAGGTGAAAAGGCAACAGGAATGAGGGAAACTTTGTATAACTATGTACACTAGATATTTTGTCACAAGAATGTAGCTGTTTTGTTCTATCAACAGGTGTTTGTTGAGAGAGATCATGTGGCTGTCATTCCTTAGATAAACAGGCAAAAACTTATTTGAAACAAGATTTCTAAAGTCTGGAGGCAGGAACATACATACAGCTTCCAATTTTCCTTCTGTAACACTTGATGGGGATCACACACACCCTTTCCTAGGAACTGTTTTCCTCAGGGAAGGATGCCCATTTTCCCTTCCCTCTTTCAGGATCCTCCTCGATCCTTCACTCTCCTCCTTCTCCATTCCCCCAAACCTTCCTTAACAGCTGCTCTCAATTGCCACTCCTTCAAGTAGATAGCAGAATTATTTTTGAGCCCTGTCAATCAGGGGTCTCAGACTGGTGTAAGGCATCTACTGTTAACTGTCCACCACAGATACAAAACTGGCATGTAGGCTGGAGAGACAGAAGCTCCAAAAATAGCAGAGTAGCTAAAGGCAGTAAGGCATGGGGACAGCAAACCCCCTTGGTTTAAAGCTCTCTTTTGGCTAAGAACTTACTAGGTGGCTGTCGGTCAGTCATATGGGAATAATACTGACCAACTCTATGGGATTGTTGCAAGGATCTACTGAAATACATTCTAAAGCACTGTATATATGCATGCAGTCTGAAACTTGGAAGTTCTCAGACATAAATGGCAACCCTGCTGAGATTGTCGGAGAGAAGAGACTTACCTCTGACAGTCTGGCAGCTCCTCCAAGCCAGCATCAAAGGCAGCTGCAGCAATGAGGGACACTAGCTCTTCTCAGATGATTTGTGGATGGCGGAGCTGCATCAGGCCTGAGCTGGAAATACTATATACGCCAAAGGCCAGGTGCCACGACTGAAAATGTCTTGTCTCTAGTTGCCACTTGCCTCACCTCTTAATTTCAGTTCAGGTTTTCTAAAGGGCATGCTTTTTGTTATGCCGGAGAACGTTGTTTTAAATTTATTTTCCAACACAGTTTTTGGGATTTGGGAACCTCAAAAACGTGACCTTTTAAAAAATCCTTACTAGAAATTAAAGCAAAATTTGGGTGTACCCCTCTGGGCCAGGAGTTGGGATAGAGCAAGCTAGGCCAATGGAAATAGCTGTTAGGTGGCATCTCATCCCTTTAAATTTTAAAGGGACAGGGTTCAACTAACAGCTGGTAGTCTCCTGGCCTCTGGAAGCCAGGTTTACATAACCCGATGGTCCTTTAAATGTTCAAAACATAAAGGGAGTTTTTAAAATTCTTATTTATAACATTTTCATGTATTTCATGTATTGAATACTGGTGCACATTTGAGAAATTTCTGGAGCCTTGTGTGATGTTAAGTCATATACGATTCATATCTGTTCATCTATTTCCTTAAATTATTGTTAATTAGGACTCTAGTATGGCTGGTGATCTCCTGTACTGTTAATGCAGAAGGAGAACTATTAATTAGTGGAGACACTAACTCAGTTGTGGGTAACATCCAGGATAGGATAGGTAGAGATCAACATTATCAACATGGAAAGAAAACCTTAAGATTCAAGAGAGCTTTTACATATGGATATTTCCATGAAAATACAGGCTTCATACATGAGAACCAGAGCCCTGGAAAATCAGGGTTATGATTTGCATATATGGAAGCTGTATTAGTTGCATTACAGGGAATGCACACTCCCAATATACATAGATTGTAGGCTGCCAGTTCATGTGGACATAATGTCTGAAGAAGGCTATAGTTTCTTTGTTAATTAGGTCCATTGTATGATAATGTAAGCATGTTTCAGATCCTCTGCTATTCATATGAAATTACTGCATGTAAAATAACAGCACAGTACTCTGTGACATTAATTGCCAAAGCTTTTTTTTACACTTGAAATTCAGTATTGGCTTGAAAAATGTTTCTCTCTGGAAAGCTTCCCCTTTCAGAGCTGTCAAGGCTTAGAAAGGGGAAACGTTGCATTAAAATACACTGACATGGTTAACAGCACTGGCCAACTGATATTTTCTGGCACGCCTAAAGACAGCTCCCCAAAGGTGTGGTTCCATCACAGGGGATGGACCCAAAAGCTCAGGAAGTGACTCTGGCAGGAAGTTAGGGTGTGTCTTCCTGCCTCTTGGGGGGGGGAAAGAAAACTTTTCTGCTGTGTTTGCCAGCATCGGCCTGGGAGTTGTCTCTGTGCAGGCTGTTCTTTGACAAATTTGTAATTCCCAATTCTCAAAATGTCATGGTATACCTGAACCTTACTGCCAGCACATAACATTAGAAAATTGTTCTATGTTAAGAGAGCAACTTTTCCATTCAGTGTTCCTTTTGAAGTCTGAAATTTACTAGTTGTTAATCTACATCTTTCTCACCGTTTGAGTATATATGAACAGTAAAAAGGTGGATTCGCTTTGCTGGAGGAATATGTCATTCATCCCACTGCTTATGAAATGCACAGGAAAGGGGGCTTTCAAATAACCTGAATGAACTGCTATATTCCTATGAGCAATTACTTGCATTTCTTTCTCACCATTCCTGCACTGTTTGCACTGAAGGCAGGGCTGGTTTAAGGTCTATTGATGCCCTGAACACAGCCCTACAATGGTGCCCCTCAGCCCTTCCACTGCTTAACTGACAAGGCATTAAGGCTCAATAAGAGCTGGAGGTGGAATAAGAGATTAAAAATTCAGTTTTCTTCCAGGCCATCCCCTAGGTCAGACCCAACTATATGAAATATAAGTGTTAAAAAATTATTAATGTAACACTAAATAGCAGTAAGCCATATAAGCAAATTACCGAACACTATTTTTAATCACCCTCGCACAGATTGTAAAGCAAAAAATGATCTGATGTTATCACTACTAAAATTACATGCTCTCGGTGGCATACTTTTCAGTTTTGAAAATCTTCTTGGTGGACAATTTTCCAAAAATATATTCTAATTGAGAAATATCATTATTTGCATGAAAGAAAACATATTTTATTCCATTGCTTTCTAACCCTGAAGATATATAGCATTTCAAAACACATGGATCAAAAGTTCCAAAATAATGCTTATTGTTGCCCATACTTTTCTACTTTAAAAAGTTTTCTCCTACTTTTTAAAACTGCAAAGTCTTTGATCAAGTCCTTAAAACTAATCTGGCGTAACAAATCTGCTTCTATAGTTAGCAGGAACAAGACATCCAGCCTGTCTTGTCACGTAGTTGCCCCTGCTGCCCCCACCCCAGTGCTAGTGGTTCCACTGTCTATCATTTCTTAAGAACAACCATAACAAAAAGAATGACTGACCAAGATCAGGATAATCCATACCACAGTATTCCCCGTTACTAGGTATGGGTGTCAAAGCTGGACAATGAAGAAAGCTGACAGGAAGAAACTTGATTCATTGGAAATGTGGTGTGGGAGGAGAGTTTTACAGATACCATGAACTGTCCAAAAGACAAATAAGTGTGTTCTGGATCAAATCAAGGCTGAACTCTCCCTAGAAACCAAAATGACTAAATTGAAACTATCATACTTCAGTCACATTGTGAGGAGACAAGAGTCACTTGAAAAGACAACAATTCTAGGAAAGGGGGAAGGCATCAGGAAAAGAGGAAGATCCAAGATGAAATGGATTGATTTAATAAAGGAAGCCACAGCCTTCAGTTTGTAAGACCTGAGTAAGACTGGTAATTATGAGACATTTTGGAGGTCATTAATTCTTAGGATTGCCATAACTCGGAAATGACTTGACAGAACATAACACACACACACATATACAATTTTACTGATGTTACACTCCACGTCAACTCAGTTGTGAAGCTGACCTACAAAAATCTATGAATTGTGTCCCCTTTCAGTGCAAATCTGTCTTCACTGCACGTTACTTACTAGGATTCCACACACACACCCCAGCTGCTTATATTCAAGTTGTACTGTAGCACTCTGGTGTGTTGTGAAAGAACTGCTCGGAAAGAGATTCAAACAGAAGCAGATAGATTCTCCTGAAAGTGGCCATTTTATTCTAGCAGGAAAACACTGTTCAGGTATAATAAATAAAGTGTCTCTCTAGGTTTTTAATTCAGAAAAAATACGTCACCCCACCCAGACATTTAGGAAAGATTGTGTTGTTTGCTGCTCCATAGAAATGTATTTGTTACATATTTCACTTTTCTATTTTTTAATTAGAAAACTGCTCACTGCCCTCTAGTGTGTTTTTTTTTTCCAGGCCAGGAGGTACAATTTCATTTAGTCAGTATTACAGACTAAAGGCAAGTACAGCACATTGGTTTCAAAATGTGTATTTGTAGATTGAAAATCCAACATGCATAGTAAATGGTTCCCCAACAAGTAGGAAGGGCTGCGTCAGTGCTTAGCTCTTGTGGCCCCTTCTACACACGCAGGGATATGCTGATCGCCACTTTAGGGTCAGGAAACAATTTTTCTCCAGACCAATCTGGCCAGAGATCCTAGAGGGTTTTTTTTTCATCTTATGGGCATGGACCAGGGGTCACTGGGTGTGTGTGGGGGGAAGGTATTTGTGAATTTCCTGCATTGTGCGAGGGATCAGACTAGATGATCTCAGAGGTCCATTACAACTCCATAGGTTCTATTATTCTAAGTATCAGACTGTAATATTCCCCTGCAGAATTTAATATGCCCCAATCCACTTTGTGTGCATCAGGGGGAATAAAGAAGACTGGATAGGGAAGCATCTTTTGCAGCAGTGTTAAAATGTGGTGAAGTCTTTGCATTTTTGCCTTTCTGGTAGGTGAAAAGGACCTATGTGACCCTGGCAGATGCAGATATTAGAACCTGGGGTATAAGAGGACTTAGCAGATCTTGGCTAGCTATAAAGTTCTCCTAGCGTGTTTAACAGATGGGAAGGGGGCCTTGGCAGCATGATGTCTTCTGATTGCCCCCTGCTAAATGTACTGCTGCCATAATTTCATCCTTCTCCCCTTCTTTTGTCTGCTCCACATTCAGGAAGAAAACAGGCAGCAGCACCTCCTGTCCCTGGGCATGAGGAAAGCCAGTGAAGTCCTGGGAGGGCCATGGCTAATACTATCATGCTGGGCCTGGTTGGTTGACTGGGTCTAGAAGGTTATAAATGACAGCGTGCAGGAGGGAGTAGTGCCAAACACTTTGAGACAACTGATTGGGAAGAGTCATCCCAAAGAAAGCATCCCTGGGTCCAAATGATCTAAACAACTACTGCCAAGTGCCTCATATTCCATTCTTAGGCAAGATGCTCAAGTGGGTGGTGACTGACTATGCATCTTCAGGCAGCTTTGGAGGCAACAGATCATCTAGACTCATTTAAATTTGGATTCAGGCTTTGCTTTGGGATGGAAACAGCCTGGTCCTATCCTTCACCCAAATAGAGTAACAGGGGAAATGCATTCATGTTGATTCTCCTGGACCTCTCAGTGGCTTTTAATATTAACAGCCTTCTGGAGAGTCTGGCTGGATTGGGAGGGGGAGCACCATGCTTCAAAGGTTCTGCTCTTACTCACCCAACCAACTCCAGAAGGTGGTTCTGAGGGACTGCTACTCAGCCTTGTGGCATTTATGCTATGGGGGTCCCTCAGGGTTCCATCTTCTCCCCCACATTATTTAACATCTACATGAAACCACTGGGAGAGGTTATCCAGGGATGTTGAGTGAGGTGTCGCCAATATGCAGATGACAGCCAGGTCTATGTTTCCTTAACACCTAAGCCAGGTGGATCTGTGAAAGTCCTGAATAGGTGTCTGGAAAAGGTAATGAGATGGATGAGGGCCAATAAACTGAAGTTTAATGCAGACAAGACTTGAGATGGCATAGTTCAATGGAGAAACTGCTTCGGGACTGTGGAGTGAGCCTGTCCTGGAAGGGATTGCGCTCCCCCAAACAAGCAGATTTACAGCTTAGGGGGCGCTACTGGATTCTGGCCCTATGGTTGGAGGCTCAGGTCTCCTCCCTAGTACATAGTGCCTTTTATCGGCTACCCCTAGTTCACCAGCTATGACCATTCCTGGCCATAGTGACATCTGCTGTGATCACATCCAAGCTGCCTTTGAAAATGGTCTGGAAACTTCCATTGGTCCAAAAGGTAGAGGCCAGGCTGTGGTCAGGGGCTGACTCCAAAAACTGTATCACCCCTGCGCTGAAAGGTCTGCACTGGTAACTCATCTGTTTTTAGACACAATTCAAAGGGCTAATTCTTACATTTAAGGCCCTAAGTGGTTTTGGGCCAGGGTACTTCAAGGACCACAGGCCAAAAGCACATCCTTTTTTAACGCATGCTTCTACTTAGGGATTTTATCTTACTAGCTTTTCAGTGGTGTGCTTCTGTGTTATGGGTAGCTGTTATGCTGTTGTTTCCAATGGCTTGTTTTGATATTGTGACATTGTTTTAATTGTAAGGCACTTTGAGCAGGACTCAAGGAGCTCACAGAATTATCCTAAAATAAATAAAGGCCAAACAACAGTGATAGTAATTGGCATGCAGAAGGTTGTTTGAAAGTCTGGCTTGAGAAGGTTTGGAAGGAATGGTAGGGAGGGAAGATTATGAAGTAAGCAGCTGGTACCAGGAGGGAGAAGAAGCTCTCAGAACCAGCTACTGGTCATGTTCTGAGCAAAGTCCCTATACTCAGGCATGCTAGGTTACTTTCCTTGCTTCATTGTCAGCGTTACGTTCAGGTATCCTCCAGATATGCCAGGTAACTGATAATAGATAGGTGGGTAAAGTCCACCCAGCACACTGAGGAAGGAGAAGAATTGGAGAGGAGTTCAGTCTCTTTGTTGCTTTCCAGGAACGCCGTTAATCTCTAGACATCAGCCATCAAACACTGCAGTCCTGAGCTTTCCCACCAGCTGAGGGCTGCCCCACCATTGCTGTCTCACTGCCCGGATTATTCTCTGTCCCCAGTGAGCACCTTTGTGACCAGCATTGTACAGTTCTCATCTGGCCATGTTTACATCCCCCTAAACTGATTGTAGAGTTGTCTTGTGCCCCTGGCAGTCACTTCCCACCACACTACTCTTAGCCTCCCCCCCCACAATATCAAAGGAAGAACAGACTAGCAGAGCAGTTCTATGCAGAGCTGACCCCTTCTAAATCCATTGTCTTCAGTGGATTAGACTTGTGTAACTCTGCCAAGGTCTGCACTGTAAATCTCCCTAACAGAAGGAACACAAAATCTAGACAGGTGGTTGAAGTTGAAGGGTTTTTGTCACCCTACCTCCAAGAGCTTGAAATGAACTGATAGTCTGCACATGTATTGGAACTATCCTGATGTTACTGCCTTGTGCATTTCTTCTGGGCATTTGTGCATGCGCTGAATCTACTTTTCCCCCCTCTGAGAAAGCACTTGCCTTTCAGAGAGCAACAGCAAATGTTCTAAATTCCCTGCATACTTTCTTTTTACAAAAGATGCTTTAGTTATCTTCCATTTACTAAGAAGAGAAAATACACACTTATGGAGCATAAAAAATAAACTGGGAGACATAATTTGTAAAATAATCTTCAGTGAGGCAAGATCATAAAAGGAAAAAGATCTGGGGGAAGGAATGGTAAGTCCTCTAGAAAACCCCTAACCTATTTGTACACAAACCTAGACTACTTTTCTCATTTCACTGTCAGTCTCACAGCTCTGACTTCCTGTTGCCAGATTTGGGGGGGGGACCCCTGAGCACAAATCAAGTACCTGCAGGTATGTGTTAAGAGAAGTTCACATGCCATTTGAACAAACTCTCTGAAGAATCCCAGTTATAAAGCAGGGAAGGTTAGATCAACTAAGAAGAAATGTTAACTCTTCCCCTGCCTTTGTTCCCTGGGCATACTTCCTGAAATCACTGAAAAGACTTTCTAAAAAATTAACAGTTGAAGAGAATGCTGTTCAACATTGTTGTAATGGGAGCCTCTCGCAGCCACCCAGGCCCCACTGTTGTGGCAGTACAAACAAAAGACATAATGGTGTCTGTTCAGCAGCTCTCACATGTGGCTGTTACTGTCAAAGATCACAGAATTGCATCTTTAGATTGGGAGGGATGCTGCTGGAGAGGTTTAAATGATTTTTTTTTAAAATCAACATTTGGCAATGATGATTGTGTAGCAGGTGGACAGCTTGAACTGCTTTTGCAGCCAAGCATGAACAGAGTGTGATTCCAACATAAACGTATGTTAATGTTATGATGATTTTCAGGCCTAAGGTTGCCAACTCCCGGCCAGGTAAATCCTGAAGATTTGGGAGCAGAGCCTGGGGAGGGCAGAGTATGGGAAGGGGAGGGAGCTCGGCAGGGATGTGGTGCCACTCTCCAAAGCTGCCATTTCTTCCAGGGGAACTGATCTTTGTTATCTGGAGAGCAGTCATCATTCCTGAAGAACTCCAGCCCCACCCAGGGTTGGTAACCCCACGGCTTATCCTGGCCTGCAGCCCCTCTTGGTACCAGAGATGCTACAGGCCCACTGGGGGGTGGGCGATCTCCTCCCCCCCAGCTCTCATTGCCAGTCACTAGTCCTGCTAGGGTTGCCAGCTCTGGCTTGGGGAATTCCTGGAGATCCAAATACCTTCATGGCTCCACCTAGAGGCTGGCAACCCTGACTCCTGCACCTGGTAGGAGGGAAATAAATAATAATAAAAAATCACTGCCAGTGCAATGGCATTACCTCACTTTCAGGGAAAACCTGGATGTGATTTCACTCTGCTGTAGGGATCACTGGAAATTCTATGGCAGAGGTGTCGAATTCATTTGTTATGACGGCTGTATCTGACATAAATGAGACCTTGTTGGGCCAGGCCATGTGTGTGATAAAATGTAATGCCAGACAGCAGAGATATAAACTTAATAAAGGACACAAACACAATTGAAGATTTTTAAAATTTTAAATAAAACATACTTAAAACACTAGTACTCTTGCAATATGTTGTTTCTTTAACAGTGTCTGATAACCAGGGCCGGCCCCAGGTGTCTGGGCGTCCTAGGCAGGACAGCCTGGGGCGCCCACCCCACTGGGGATGCCAACCTCCCGGTGGGGCCTGAAGATGGCCCAGCGCCTGGGAGAGCCGAGGAAGGGGCGGGCTTAGAAGCCCCCCCTTCCCTCCCAGGGGTGGCGCGCGGCCCCCGGGTGTCCGCAGCCGCGAGGCACCCAGGAGAGTCGGGAAGGGGCGGGCTTAGAAGCCCCCCTTCCCTCCCAGGAGCAGCGCGCTGCTCCCGGGTGTCTCGCAGCTGCGAGGCACCCGGGAGAGCTGGGGAAGGGGCGGGCTTAGAATGCCACCCCCTTCCCTCCCAGGGGCGGCACACGTGGCTCTCCCAGGTGTCTTGCAGCCGCGAGGCACCTGCGAGAGCCGGAGAAGGGGCGGGCTTAGAACGCCCCCCCCCCTCCCAGGGGCGGCACCCTCGAGGCACCCAGGAAAGCCAGGGCTGCCGGCATTGGACGGCCCAGGGGGCTTTTTATGGGGGGGTGGGGGGCATTTTGGCGCCCCTGCAGGGCCGGTGCCCTAGGCGAGAGCCTAGGACTCAGGGGAAAACATGAAATGGCTGGGCATTGCAAGCTTTTGTACATAAATTGCTTCGTGTGCTGGTCAAGAACATGAGAAGGCACCATGACACAGACTGAGGGCTATGTGTTTGTCTAAAAAAACTATAGTCTTCCTCAGTGGTCAGTATCAGCCTACGATGTGGGAAGTCTAAGTTCAAAATCCCCAAAGGAAATGTACTGGGTGAACTTGATTTGGATACATACTCTCAGTTTAATCCACCACACTGGCTTATTGTTATTCCTCATCTAAACAGCTCACATTGCTTTCCTGATGAGAAAGATTGGATCATGAGGGCGTGAATGCAGTGAAAAGGGGGAGGGAACCCAGTTGCATCCAGGAGAGCCACAGCATAACAAGCCCCCCCAAAAATACACACCGTAGCAAGGCACACAAAAACTCATACCTTGGATAAAACTTTGTTGATCTTAAAGGTGCATTGTATTTCTCCTGGGCAATTGAGGCAGCCAAGAAAAGTAAGCTCTTTCTCCTTCCCTCCCTCCCTTCAGGGAGGAGCCTCAGCCAATGGAGGGGAAGAAAGGCTTGCCTTTGTCTCCTGTGCGATTGAGACAGCCTGGCCAAGAAGCAAGCTCTGGCTTGTTCCCTCTCTCCCTCTGGGAGGGGGAGGGGAAAGGAGAAGAGCCTCAGCCCTTGCAGGGAACAAAAGCTTGCCTATCTATCTTTTCTGAGTGATTGAGAGAGTCTGGCAAAGCAAGCTAGATGCAGCAGCAGAACTGGAAGAAGCAGGAGACAGACAGTTCCACTGCGGGCCTGATAGAACGAAGTCCTCTGGGACCCTGATCTGGCCTATGGGCCACATGTTTGACACCTCTGCTCCATGGTTTTACTCAAAAACTCTATGGTCTTACCCAAAAGTGACATGATGCCATTAGTCCCCCCATGTTCCTCCCGTCCCCAGGCTTTTGCTGGTTGCCAGCTGCTGGCTGACAATCCTCCTTAGTACCTAATTTTCCTGCCTCTCTTTCAAGCTGTTGGTGGATGATGTGGGAATGCCAGGCTGCTGCCGGGGCTTGTACAAGGAGGACAGGGGAGAGGGGTGTGGACTCCCAGACTGGGGGAGCTGGATTCCCACCTCTGCTCACCTGTCGGTGCATGACCATCCATTTGGGTTGAGCTTCTGGATATTGGGTACCTGTTAAGGATCTGAAATGATAACATGGACTTTGCTCTCCCCTTGGCTATTAGTGCTAAGTGGATGTGAAAGCGATGTAGCTGTGACATCTGTCACCCCATTAATCGCCAGAGTTAATTCAGCTGATCTGGCTGGCTAGGTGGGTGCCCCCTACCTCCCTCACTGCTCTATGTGCATCCCTCCCAAAGCTGCATGCTTAGTGGAAGAGACTGACTGTCCCAGATAGAAGGAGTATACTGTTCTTCAGTCAAGGGTATATGCTTCCCTGTTAGAACCTCCAAACAAGCTCAAGGTCCATTTGTAGGAGAACATAGGGTTAGTGCTAAGAGTGCATGGCAGAGTTTCATCCTGTGTGCCCTACGTACTGAACTGCAGGGCATCCTGGCTGGAGTTTATGTAGTGCTGAGGAGGACTGTGATTGGGTGCAGGGGAGGGGTTTTTGCCACCACTGGGTGGGGGTGATTGGTCAGGCTGTGATTGGGATGCTGTTGTAAGGGCACCTATGGGCCACACTGTGGTTTTTGATGGCATAACTTTCTGCTGGTTTTAGGGGGTTGTTCCTGGGCTGGGGCAGCTTAGGGAGCTGATTAAGACCTGCTACATTCATGGATCTGCTTCTTTCCACTCTGGTGCAGCAGCTTGTGTTGGCCTTGGTCTGTGACGTTGCCACACTGGTGCCCAGCCAAGGCACAGCATGCCATGGTACTCTACCAGTGCATCTTGGAGATATGCTGGTGTATTTCAGAGATATGCTGGTGCAGCACCTCATTGGTTCCCTGTACCCTTTCAGAAAAAAACTGCCCATCTTTCTCTTCTCCACTTACTGCTTTTGCATATCAAGGACCATGCAGTGCAAATTCCATATCCTCTCAAATTACAGTCCAGGAGATAAGAGATGGATGAAACAAGCCACAGAAACAAAGCATCAAAGCTGGCCAACTACATAGGGGGTAGTGTGGGTTTTAGAACACAATTCCTGTAATTATTTAGGGTTAATGTTTAATACTCATTGATCTTGATTCACTAACTGTTGGTAGCTGAACAAGGATTCTGCAGATTTTAAGTACTATCTTTGTCTCTCGCTGAACAAGAGACTTTCCCCAAGAGTTATATAAAGTCCTTTTTAATAAGCTAGTTGTAAGCCAAGTGGATCCAGAGATGCCAAATCTTACTTATGGGAAATGTGGATTTTAATTCTATCTTATTGGCTTTTATCTTTTAGTTTTACGATTGCTTGTTTTTATAGATGCCATAATATTGCCTTATTGCTTAACCTTTTTGGATAGGATGGAAATTAAAAAGGAAAACAAACACACCCTTTGCTGTCTCTCTGTCCCTATCCCTCTCACTCCACTGCCCCCCTCCCCCCGGGAGAGTAATGAGACTTGTGTTACAGTTTCCTATCACTGAATATCACAGCCATTTGGTCAGGGCTTGTCGTGTGGATCTTTCCATTCAAAATGCCTACTGAGTGGGAAAGACCTTGTGCAGTTACCCCTGCAGATATGGTTGTAATATTCACACTTGAACCCAAACTGTGTATGATCACAGTATGGGAAAGTAAGTCCCACACTGCTGTGGTGGGACTAACTTAATCACTGTTGTTTTTGCAAATAAGATGCACATTAAATTTGAGTCAGATTACTCAAACCAACCTGTGATATTTATGGCTGCTGAACAGAAACAGCAGAGAGGCATTTGTAATAAGAACAAACGTTCTGGTATGAAAAATTACCAGGTAACTTACAATGTAATCCTAAGAAGACTTTCTTGTAAGTAAGCCCCCCTGAATAGATCTGAGTAGGGTTCTGAGTAGGGTTGCTTAGGATGGCACTGCTAGGCAGCCATGCTTTAAGCCTCCTGTATGCAAACACATAGTTACCTTCCTGGGACTTCAAATTAAATAATGGTTTCACACCCCTTCCCCACTCCCAGCCATTTGCAAACTGTATTCCACACTTTCAACTTGAACATACAACTCCATTTCCCCTTCTTTAAAACCATTAGATTCTGTGCTTATTATGATTATCCAAATACCTTTGTGGCACGCCCCATGCTGTGTGAGAGGAGGCTGCCAGTTGCTGCAGTTTAAAGCCTGTTTAGTCTGCTTCATAGCTCTTCTTACTGACAAGATATGACCACAAGGCGTGAAGCGACACGTTGCTCCCTTGAAAGCACCCTTTTCTCACTGGATGGTGAATACAGTCTACATGTTACCTGAGAAATAGGAGGAGTGAAGCAAGTGTTGGGTGTAACTTTCTTCGGTCCCAAGAGGGCCCTTGAGAAAAGCATTTGTCCAGTCTCTTTGTCAGCTTCACTACAGTGTAGGATTGCCAAGTCCTCCCTGGCTGCCGGCAGGGGGTGGGAGCTAGGGTTGCTGACTCCAGGTTGATGAATTCCTGGAGATTTGTGAGTGGATCCTGGGAAGGACAGGGACCTCAGTGGGGTACAGTGCCATAAAAGTCAACCCTCCAAAGCATCCATTTTATCCAGGAGAACTGATCTCCTGGATGAGCTGTAATTCCTGACGAGCTGTAATTCCTGGGATCCCCAGGTCCCACCTGAAGTCCTAAACATAACATATGAGAGTCCATTTAGTTAAACAAAGCTGGTGGAAGAATGTTACAGGCCCTGAACACAGGGTGGCTTTGAATGTTGGCTTTTTCTTCTTCCCAATCACCACTCCCACCAGGAAATATCCAGCAATATCACAAGATCTCTGGGACAGGCTCCCACTTCCTGATGGTCAAAGAGTATGGAGAAGGAAGTGCATTGCATAGTTCTCTCGCACTCTGCTTCTTCCGTTTTCACCAGAAACTAGTTTGGCTTATTGTTTCCAGTTTGCTGTCACCACTTTATTAGGCTGTGTTAAACTCTGTTACTGGCCCTACACACAAAAATGACAGAAGACCTTTTCAGACGTTCCAAAAAATACAGTGGGACTGGAAGCCCACCAACTGCATGGAATGGGAGTACACAATTTGCACTCTAACCCCTATGCCACACCAGCTCTCAGTGGTCTTAGGCAGACCACTCATCCTTCTAGCACAGCACTGTCTATTCAGATTGACAGCAGCTCTTCAGGGTCTCAGGTAGAGAAAGGGCAAGCTGAGACTTTTTAAGCGGACATGGTGTAGATTGAACCTGGGACCTTGTGCATACAAAGCATGTGCTTTACTAATTAAGTCACAGCTCCTTCCCCCGGCTACAGGCAACGACTGAGGAACATAAATCTGACAGAAATAACCATTGCATGGGTACTTTCTTTCCGCAATAATTTGGCAAGCTTTTTGAACCTTCCAAATCTGGACTGAAGCAGTCATATAGCACTCATAACTTGAAGATCAGCAGCTGGAGACCCCAGGGCCAAGCCCACTCCACTGAGGGTTGTAACAGAAGAATGGTACAGAGCAGGATTTTGACCACAAATTCACTAAAAAGCCTGACCTATGATTTTTTTTTATATCGTATTCAGAGTTCTAACAGCTAATGATATTTGAGTTTTATACAGCTTTGTTGTGTTTGAGCCTGTGGCTTCTTCCAAATTCAGTCAAGTTGTAATAATGCTGGATTTGTGACACTAGGTTCATTTCTATAGCAACAAAACGGACTGTCATAAATATGGGATTATAGCTGTCAGGCAATAAATTATTATTCAGGCAAAATAATATATCAGATAATAAATAGCAAAGGGAATGTGGAATATGATGGGCCAACTGTATTTGGGTTTTTAAAAATATTTTTTGAGAGACAGTAGAGAAACCAGTCTCAAATGGCCACCCAAGAGACCAGCAAAAAAAACAGCCAGATATGGATGTGGATGCCTTCATCCAGAGGTCAAACACATTTGCCTTTAAAATGCAAGGTCATTACAAGGCATCAGCTCAGAGGCAAGAATGGTATCACAGATAATGCCATAGTTTTTCCCTAGCTTAATGCATGTCTTTGCAATCATGTAGCTAGTGGTCAAAAGCTTACCTTTGTGGGGGGGGATGACTGATAGGCATCTTTGTTTGAGCAAAGAAGCTAGCTTCCTGATTGCACAGACTGTGATCTGAGAAGCATGTTGAAATCTGACCCACAGTGCATTTGGGTGCAGGTGAAATCCTTGCAAGATCTCTTCGTCATGTGCCCAAGTTCTGATCTATATTTTCAAATGCAGGCAGACTTTTGAACATGCCAGCACAAATTCATCAAGGGAATGATGCAGTAAAGTGTTTGGCCATGTCCAAAAATGATGTAATGTATTTTTATACATATATGCTGGGTTTATAGCACTTTGGTACAGTACAGAGTTGCTGGACAATCCCTGGATCAGATGCTTACATCAGCTGTTAACTCACTAGGTGGCCTTAAGGCAAGCCTGCAAGCAGCAATCATTATGTTTCCCCTGATGGGGCAAATAACAATCCATGGGGGTCATTTAAGGTCAAGTAAATATTCCCAGTGCTGCAGTCCTGGTGTAAATTGCCCTCACTCAGCAGGTACTATTTACCAATACAAAGTGCTAGGGAGACCCATTCACCATTTTGTTTGACTCATGCTCATTTGCAATATCATGCAATATGGCCTTACCTTAAAAAATCTATAAGGATTACAGAGATAATGTAATGAATTGTTTGGAACATTTGGAATGTGTTTTATAAATGCAAAGTAATAGTGCCAGAGACCATGAGAATGCTGTAGTTGTAGCTATTGTTGTAGCTATTTCATCTATATTTTTTTAAAAAATCTGTGCTCTAGAGTCTAGATAGTGCCCTGCCAGGAGCCTAAAGAGAAAATCCTGCAAATTAATTTTAAAAATCAGTCCAAGCATATAAAATGTTTATATGTCCTCATTTATTTTAAAGACTCAAATGTTAGTCCAATAGCTTGGATAGCTAATTGGATGGCTGTTGAACAATATGAATATACAAAACAAGGAATCTATAACAGTGCATTCAGACACAAGATATATACGACATAAGCAATGCACCTATTATGGCAGATCATAGTCAGTCTTTATAATATAAATAAAGTTTAAAAGCCAAACATCTTGAGGACCCTTTTAACGTGGTGTGCTTCTGCAACAAATAGTTAGTAATGCCGACTTCAATTATTTCCTAGGAGCGATTCATTGGAGAACATACATGTACCTTTGTGCTGCATTTTGGCAGCTACTAGAGATTCCTTGAAGAAGAGCAAGAGATGAACCTATCTTTGCTAAATATGTGGTTTCTCTATATCAATGATCTTCAGTCCATGGACTTGGACCCCTCTGGTGGATTGTAGGGAGCCCTGCCTGCAGGACTGTGAGTCACTATAGAGCTGCCATATCTTAGGGTGACCACATTCTGAAAAGCAAAAAAGACTGCCTACTTCAAACAACTGATCACTATGGCAAATCTCATTTTAAATACCCCTGCTATTTAAGCTGTGATAATTGCTAGTAGTTAGGAATATTCCTACCCCTCCAACCCAAAAAAGGAGGACATTTTCAGCCATTTTTTTAAAAAAGCCCAAAAGAGGATGGACACACAAAAAATGAGGACATGTCCTCTAAAAAGTGGACATCTGGTAACCTTACCATATCTTCATACTGCTTGATGGAAGGTGCAGCCATTGCATGTGTGTAGAGAGCAAGGATGCCATACCTCTTGCCTTTCTTCACCTTCACATGGAGAGAAGTGGCAGGACAGTGAAGTAAAGTCACTCAAGGGGGAGTGAATTCCTCTTTAGCATTACCAGGTTTAGAGATTGCTCCTCTCCTCAAAAGCTCTTCTTTGCCTTCTTTCTCTTCCCTGGTAAGGCCATGTGCTGTTTCCCCAGTCAGTCAGTTCTCCAGTGCTCCACATGCTTGAAGTGTGGAAATCCCCCTTCTGCCGCTCAGATCATAGCTCTGGTTCTTTTTCCTGTCACATGAACCTAATATCACATGACTGTCTATCACATGGTTGCAGCTCAGTGGGTCCTGTGTTCTCACCCCGTGTTAAAGATGAGTTGCAGTGCGTGTAGTGCAATCTTTCGGCTGACGCATCATTGGCCATCTGGACATCAGTTACAGGCAACTGGCACTCTGTAGGGTGGATGGTGTACACTTATCCAAATGGGACATGGCTATTAAACCCCTGCTTTCTGCTCTTCATGAAAAACAACTGAATGGCTGGGACAATTCTGGGCAGCCTCTGTTGTGCCAGGACGTCACCATCTGGGGCAATGAGCTGCAAGTCTGCCTGTGGTGGTCCAAGACCAACCAGTGAAGGTGGGGTGCACAGATCCTCCTTCATGCTGCACCCCAGGTCAACCCTGCACGGTCTGGTTCATTCGTGATTATACCCAGATCGCTTGCGGGGAGGGCGGGATATAAATCTAATAAATAAATAAATCAGGCCCTTGTCCCCTGACACCCTCTTCGTGCATGCCAATGGGTCGTGCCTCTTGAGATTCCAATCTGTCAGCATCATGTGCACTTGCATTGTGGCTCTGGGGCTTTCTCCTGCAGAGTTTGGCATGCACTCTTTTCGCATTGGTGCTGCCACGGTGGCCTCAGAGTTAGATCTCCCCACAGATCGCATTTGTGCCACTGGCAGATGGCACTCTTCAGCATACTGATTTTACATATAACCTCAGTGCAGCTTGGTCGCTAATGTTTGTATCTTTCAAACCCTTCAGGTCTTATCAAAATGGTGTGAATTGTCGGCAACAGCATTATCTACTGGTCCAGGACATATGCCTAATCGTCCGGATGGGGCGGGGGGGGAGTTCTGGGACTCAGCAAAAAACTTCAGATCATCTGCTGAGACTCACCTTGGGGGATGTGTTGGTCTTCTCTCCTTGCCACGGTTTCTTGTCAGGTCTCACGCCTTGGACCACCAGACACTTTGGTCATCCAGCTTGAGGAAAATAACCTTGTTACAGAGAAAGGGTTTGTGCTGTCATGCTCTGTAATGGCGGACTAGGAAACTATCCACTCTTGGCTTCCTGACTAGGGAGGGCAAGAACAACAAAACCGTGGTTCAGTTCGTGGTTCATGGGCAAACCACAAACCAAATCATGAACCCCATAAAGCCAGTCAGCATGCATATGAACCGAACCGGGTCTGATCTAGTTTGGCCCTTAGAAATACGGATTTGGTTCGCTTGAATAATAGAACTTTGTAAACTGTCCAAAGGGCTTTGGCTACAGGTGGTATAGAAGTAGTAGTAGTAGTAGTAGTAGTAGTAGTAGTAAATAAATAATTTCAAACCATTCACTCAGCCTGCCAGCCCATTGAGATCTTCATGAGAGGCCCTGGTCTGAGTTCTCTGGTTTGCACAGTCCAGGAGGTTAAGCAGCAAAGTAAGGGCCTTTTCTGGAACTCCTTCCCTACAGAAGCTCATCACCTGCTGATTTCACAAGCTTTGAGGTACCAGTTGAAAATGCTTTTATTTTCCTAGGCTTATGTTATCAGATTTTATTAGCTGATTTCATTAGCTGCCAGCCTTCCTCCCAATCACTGACAGGGAACGGAGGGATAGGGTTTCTAGACCCAGGTATGGAAATTCTTGGAGATTTGAAGATGGAGCCTGGAGAGGACAAGGACCTCAGAGGGGTACAGTGCCATCCAGTCCAGCCTCCAAAGCACCCTTTTTCTCTATGGGAACTGATCTCTGTAGTTCAGAGATGAGCTATAGTTCCAGGGGATCCCCAGGCCCCACTTGGAGGCTGTCTTCCCTAACGGATTTAACAAATTGTCCTGCTTTATCCTATGGTCCTTTTAATTTTTTTTTTCATGTTGCCTGTTTTAGGATTTTGAGCACTTTCTTGGTTTATTTCTGGTTCTATTTTTTTTGTCCTTTATCATTTTATCTGATGCCATTTTCAATTGTTTTATTGCATTTCCTCTGGGTTTTGTTGCAGGTTTTATCTTGCTATTTGATGTTATTTTTAATTCTTGTTGTTGTAAGCCACTTGACATATACGTGGAAAGATGTGGTATAAACATTTAAAATGAAACATAAATTAATAAACTCTCTTGTTCTAATAAATGGAACTTACGAGTGCTTATTTGTGACTGTAATATTTTCAAAATACAATACGATAATTATTAGAGAAAATGCTTTCCAAATATGAAATAAGATACATTTTGGCATGTACACAGTGCACAGAAAAAGAGGAAAATTGTAGCTACATCTTTGCCAAACATCTGTGTTCTCCAGTAACTTTTAATGTGCAGTTTATCTATGGATAGTACTTATTCTCAGAAGTTGAATACTGTTGTCACTTTTTTTTGTTTCCATCAGTTATTTCATCCTTAGATTATTTCACGCCCACACTTGCATTTCTTCAGCCTTCCTTGTCTCCCTCAAATTATTCTGCATGAATGAAGCTATATGAAAGTAAACAAGGAAATAAATACAGGTATTTTTATGGCCGCTTTTTGTTCAAGACAAAAAGCTTCTTAACTTACAACTGCAAAATATTTTGGCAAATACCAAAGATCTCTGAGATTTCCAGATGACTTGGAAACAATGTTAAGAATTCTGCCTTGGTATGTTGAGAAACCACAATATTAAGTAGGTGACTGCTTTAAATAGGTGCTGTTTAATGCTTCTTTTGTGCTTAGCTCAACAGGGCAATCCTGTATGTTCGTAAGAGCAACAGAAGCATTAGGTTCTGTTGTTCTGCAGAACTGGAGTGGGAATACATGAGATATAGTTCCTCATCTTCTAATTTCCAAAAACAACAAGACCAAAACAATCTGATTCCCACCTCTATATATATTTGGGTGAAAATGGGATAGTCTTATTGGTTTCAATCAAATAATTCACAGTAGGTAAACAGTACCAGTGTCTAAAGAAGTATCTACCAACAATGAAACAGGCTCTTCTTGACTACAGAAGGTGATACCACAACAGATGCCTTAGTCTTTCAGGTGCTGGTAGAAACTTTATTGTCTTTCCATCAAAGGACTAGTGTGGTTTATCATGGTAAATAAAGTTACAAGATACATAAAAACAGAATGAGGAGAAATCCCACCTTTTCTCAAGTCTAAGGAATCAAGGGAGTAGTGTTACCATCTTTGTCTATATATACGGGTAAAAATGTGAGAAATCCTTGGTGGTGGGAACTGCCGTTAAGTTGCAGCTGACTTACGGTGACCCCTTCAAGGCAAGAGATGTTCAGAGGTGGTTTGCCATTGCAAAAGTACTAACCAGAGAAACCTTCTTAGCTTCTGAGATCTGATGAGATCAGGCTAGCCTGGGCTATCCAGGGTAGGGCAAGAAATCCTTAAGTAAAGCAAATGGAAGATGTTGCATACAGTCACCTGCCTGATGTAAGATCTAGCGCATGTATAAAATATTGCAGGGCTCTGCAGAAGGAGTTTGTCATGCCAGAGGTACTGATTTGCAGAATCATCATGGATAAGATGCCTGTAAGTTTAGTCAGGATCAGCACATCCAGTGAGTTAAGCAAATGGGAGACAGCTGGGTCAAGGCAGCAATCTCTAATTAGTCTAGGACGGGGATTGGGGAAGTGAAAAATAAGAATCCAGTCCAAGAAGGCCAGAAAAACCAGAGGAACTGATGGACTTGCCTGAACGCGCACTCATCTACGCATTTGGAGGAAGCTGTGAGACCGGAGGTTCTCGACAACTTGATGAATGCCAGGAATGTTGCACGTGGCCTTGAAGAGCCAGAGACTGTGGCGGGAATCTTCCTGAACTGCTCACCGTGAGGTATAGTCCGGGTGCAGGAGCTGCTCAGAAGACAGCCAGTGTCTGCAAGCAAGTGAGTCTTGGCAGTTCTGTGTAAACCCTGAAGCAAGTGGCTAAGCCAGAGGGAGCTGGACGTTCAGGGAGAAAGGATCAACAAACCGTCTGTATATAGTAGCTAGATAGTTAGGGTTAGTTTTGTCTATTGTCCGTTTTATTCCACAACTCCCCCTTATCTGTTTTTACTTTTCTTGAATAAACCTTTATGTTTTATAAGCCGGGAGTCTGAACAAGTCTGTGGGCAGTAGAGACTGTTTATGTGCCCTCCTTGCTTCTCCTAAGCTGAGCCGGCTGGCTCTGTAAACGAAGGGGACTCAGGATAAGGGAAGCACGCTACCAGAGTGACCCTGAGCCCCAGTTTAAATTGAGGCCCAGACCCAAGGGGTTGCCTGAGAGATATTGTGGCCAAACACCCACCTGGCACCCCAGGGTCCTGATAGACAAAGCATTTACATCACATGTATGTGATATGGTGGCAATAATTCTCCAATGGAACATGCCACGCATCAGCTTGGATCCACTGGAAATTTCCACTCATTGAAGGGATTTCTGTCAGTAGAGTGCGACTTTCTCACTTCACCCCTCACAGTGCAGACCAAAATGCCTCGCCAGTGTTGCTCCTTAGGTACAGGGAAACTCCCCGGAACAGCACAGGAGAAAGTCAATGGTCTATATCAGGAGTGGAGAATCAGCAAAACTCCCCACCCTTCTGTCTATGGAAATCCTGAATCCAAGCCATAACATGACAGCAAATCTTAGATTCTCTTATTGTAGACTTAATAGAAAGTATTGTGTCTCTAAGAGTTTGAACAGCTTTAATATATTATGGACATACATATTCACTGAAAGAACTTCCTTTGGAGAGAGACCATAATCAACATGTCTCCTTGGATCATCCTTTACTGCTTGATCTCATCATTGTTCCTCCACTGATGCTTCCTTTTCACACCCTTCCCCAACCCAGTGAGCCCTAGAAAAAGTTTAGAAACTAAGAATATAAGGAGGAGGACCTAAGAATTGCATTTGATGTCACTTTTCTCTACGTGGAAGTTTTTAAAAATCCTTTGTAAAATTGAAAGCAGCCATGTCTGTCTACATCCATGTATTTTGCCAGTCATGGTTAGTGGGCAGCATGCGTTGGGTTCCTGTGGATTCTATGCAAGTTTGCATGTACTATGGATTTCCTATCCATTTCCTAACCCCTCCAACCTCTTTAAGATGCAAGCAGTAATGAAAGTGGCTGGGTGGCATATGGCTTACTGAAAAAATATTACAGACATTGTGGTGCAGTATTTTCATTCATGTTACAACTGCAAAAAAATGAGACTGAAAAACCAGATGGACAATGCTAGCATCCTACAGTGTAGGCTGTCTACTTCCTTTTTTTTGGGTAGGAATAACAGAGACAGCCCAAACCACCAAAAGTGGTAGTAATACCATCATATCAGTAATGTATAAACTGCTGTTTTTTAATATTCCTCTCCAACAGTAAACCGTATCTGATTTATTAAACAAAATGGTGGGCATTTCTTCGGCTGTTGCTGTCATTGCCCATTGCTATAGATGAGATAATGGGCTGAACTAGTACAGATTCAAAAGACAAAAATCTCTTCAGTGATATGGTCAGAAACAGCTATGGTAGAATACAATCCCACCACTGTAATCTACTGAAAGACATAATGCCGCCACCACTGTAGTTACATGCCCAGAATCTCACATGTCAAGCCCATTACAAAGCAGGGGTACAACCCTTTTACTAAACTGACTGTCTGTATAAATGGGGTGATTAAAACTATGAATGACTTATCTTAAGTGATCCTGAGTAGGTATCCCAAACTTGATAAAATTCGAAACTGTCTTCCAGCCTCAGTACTCTTCAGATCCAATGATGAAGAAGTACCAGTCTTTTGAAATACTGCAATAAACAGCACAAATTATTTGTCTCTGGACTAATGTTCTGGTTGTAGTTCATTTGGATAAATGGTATAGTTAGGTTCAGAACTTACAACATCGGGGCTAGGTCAACCATTGCAATTTCCCCTACATTCCAGGTAGGGGGGAAAACTCATTTCAGTGTATGTATCTGTGGAATTTACAGAGTGTAATCTGGAGCATATAAGAGCTAGTTCTAGTGTGCAGAAATAATGGAACAGATGCATGTGCATTCCCTTCACATGGTGATCTATGTGCAGCTTTCATGCTCCTCTGTGCATGCTTTTAATCTTTCTATTTATTTATTTTATTTGAAATGTTTATTAGCTGCCTTTCTTCCTTATGGAGCTCAAGGTGCCTCACAATGGAATTTCACATTACCCTTTTAAAACCGTTATTGTACCGTCTTGGAATAAACCAGTACAGGGACCTGGCTGTTTCACACAGCCTTTCCCCTTCTGGTAAGGAGCCATCTCTGAAGCGGTTTGGCATTTCAGACTGTGCCACTTTGTTTTCCTGCCCTTTTTTGCCTCCGCGGGCAATCTTCGACTTTTTTTTTTTTTTAACCACATTATTTTAAGAGCACTATGGCACTGTAACACAACCCCAAAACAGTGCACTAATGACCACATTGGGATGTCTGGACCACTGAGATACATGAGATCACTACATCTGCCACCTGGAAACACGTGGAAGCTCAGGCACGCACGCACACACACTTCTGGATCTGATTTCTGGAACGTTAGGGAGGGAGGAATGGATGCTGTCTGGGTTTGTAAACTGTCCTGTCCCCCCCCCTTCCCTCGCTGTGACTGCACTCTCTTTCAGGTTGCCTGGAGTTTAAAAGTCTCTTCCTTTAGCTTTTCTCCTTCAGGCTCCTTAAATCAAACTGCTTCCCCCCTCCCTCAACGCAGTATTTAGGGACAGGACAAGTAGCTATCTTGCCCAAGGAGAATTCCAGGAACTCAAAACCTGTGGCAGGGTTTTAAAATCTCCCCTCCTGCTTTTCCAAGCCACACTAGCTCCTTCCAGCCATGCAAACAGCATCCTCCTCTTGATGGCCAGCATATAGGGATGCCATGTCTCCAGGTGGGACCTGGGGATCCCCTGCACTTACAGGCAGTGTTCCCTCCAAGCTGAGTTAGTGTGAGCTAGCTCACAGTTTTGTAGCCTCTGGCTCATATGTTTTTGTCTTTGCTCAGGGAGGATGACTCCAGAGCAAACTAACTGATGCAGTAGCCAAATCACTTGCTCACAACTTTAATGCCAGTAGCTCACAGAATAGAATTTTTGCTCACAGGACTCCACAGCTTAGAGGGAGCATTGCAGAGTTACAGCTTATCTCTTGCCTACAGATATCAGTTCCCAGGCATAAAGTGAATGCTGTGGAAGGAGGACTCCATGGCATTGTGCTCCACTGAAATCCCTGTTCTCCCCAGATGTAGTGGTCTCATGTATCTCAGTGCGGGCGAAAAAGGGCGTGAAAATCTTGTCACTGGAGGAAGCACTAAGGGGCATTTTACACAGCACCCCATAGCACTTCAGGAGTGGTAGAAGGAATTGAAGACTGGTTGGAAGCAGTTTGAGGTAAAAATGGCTCAGGCATGCTTCCTGAACGGGACAGAAGCATTTCAGTCTGAAAGGGTCAATATATTCCATCAGGGAACCATTACTAAAATGGTTCTATCTGAAATGACAGTCAGAAACCATTAGTGAACAGTTCCTGAAACGGAACATATCGGCTGTCTGAAATTCCAAGTATAAATAAAATACATAAAACAGAGTACATAAAATACTTAAAACCAAAATTTAAAATCACATTTTAGGACTGCTTTAATTGAATGCTGTGAGGGGCCAGGCACACCTCCCTTGGGAGGTTGTCCCATAATCGTGGGACTGCCACTGAAAAGTCCCTCTCTCATGCACCCACCCAATAATCTTCTTTGATTTATGGGACAGGCAGGAGGGCTTCTCCCTGTGCTCTTAATTCCCAGGCAGGAACATATGGGAGAAGACCATCCTTCAGGTACCCTGGTCCTAAGCAACAGTTTGGGTGCCTGTTTTCTATTTGTTCCTGTTGAACTATTGCTCAGTTCCCCAGCTTGTTATACATGTGATTGATAACTGCAGTTGCACTGATTGTACTTTATGCACAGGTATCTGCTTCTATCAGTTAACATTTAGTCAAAATAAATTCCTATGGGGATAAAGGGAGAGAGCAGTTACAGGAAAGAGACACACTGGATTATTAGTTCTGTAATAAAACTCCTGATTTTGGAGTCTTCAATAAAAGTAAATCCTAAAGTGAGCCAAAAATGATGGGTGTATGCTTCTGTGACGACATGTTGAATTTAAACAATAAATACAGTTGCATTACAACAGCTAATAAATATGTACGTAACTGTTCTAGAGTTAGGAAGCAATGCTGTAAGGAATTTCTTCCCTGTAGGATGAGAGACATTGAGAATGGGGGGGGGGGAGGAATCTTGTTTTATGGGAGAAGCTGCTGCTCTGTAATCTGCAAGCAAACTCCTTCCCAGCAGAAATAAAGAACAGGTGGCAATTATTGAGAGCCAAAAGCGGGAAGCACGTGTAAAGAAAAGACCAAAGCACTGTCCTCACCTTTCCTTCAGAAAACCAATCATTAATAAGCAGTCAATTTGGTTGCAAGAGGATGGTATGATTCCCCCCCCCCAATTGTTTTAGCCAACACAATTTCATTCACATGTGGCACTTTTCATATGTGAATATGGGAGGGGTGGAAGAAGAAGTCCCAATATCAGAGAGAGAGAGAGAGAGAGAGAGAGAGAGAGAGAGAGAGAGAGAGAGAGAGAGAGAGAGAGAGAGAGAGATGTTGACAAAGCAGAGTTCTGTTCGCACAGTGTCTGTCTGCAGCTTAATGTCTGGCATCAGAATCACATTTGGGCTCCAGCAACAGAACTGCTGAAATCTGGTGTGGCTCCCCAGCCAAAACCACAGAATTCTGACTTCTCCCTTTTATAGACCTTGGTTTTATACTAAGCACCAGGCTGTTGTTACAGTGATCTACTTCTCAGAATGTTAATAATAACTATCGTTTTTTGCCTCTGTACTTAGTGAGAGTAGTGTTCCCTCTAAGCTGAGTGAGAGCTAGCTCACAGGTTTTTAGTGTCTGGCTCACACATTTTTGTCTTAGCTCAGGGAGGATGGCTCCAGAGCAAACTAATTTATGCAGCAGCCAAATTGCTCGCTCACAACTCTAATGCCAGTAGCTCACAAAGTAGACATTTTACTCACAAGACTCCACAGCTTAGAGGGAACATTGAAGTGGTGTTCAATATTGATACAGCAAAGACCTGGTGTCAGTATTGATACAGCAAAGACCTGTGAAAGGTGGGAGAAGTAAGACAGAACTCCTAGTTGTTTCTAGGCTAATTTACAAAAAACAAAGTGAAGGGTTCTAGCCTTGTGAATGATAAAACAGTGGTTTCTAAAAGTGGATTGGTGTATTTTGAACCAATGTGTTGCTACTTTTCTGACTATCCTTATGCAGGGCAACAGCCAGTGCTGTGTAGTAGACAGCACTGCAGAGTGAGGCTTAGGAGATGGGTTTTCAGATGCTTGCTCAGTCACTAGATGACTTTGGGCCCACCACAGTTTAACCTAGTTTACAGAATGGTCACAGGTTACAAAAAGACTCTCTACTAAATGGTAGAAAGATAGGTTTACATATGTGGCAGAGAAGGAGAAATCTTAATGAACAATTCTTTCTCTGACTGTAGGACAAACAGGAAGTTTTTTTTTCTAGTCCACCTTGCAGCTATGTACAGCTGTATGCTGATCTATGTGTGAGAGCTGGGATTGCCAACCTCCAGGTAGGGCTTGGAGATCTCCTGGAATTACAAGTGATTTCCAGATGACACAGATCAGTTCCCCTGGGGAAAATGGCTGCTTTGGAGAGTGGGCTTTATGGCATTATACCCAGCTGAGGTCCTTGTTCTCCCCAAACACTGCCCTCTCCAGGCTTTACCACCCCCAAATCTCAAAGAATTTACTAACCCAGAGTTGGCAACCCAAGTGAGAGCTCCCATATGAGAGTAGTTACGGCTGAACCCTACTACTTCAGTTTGCATCCCGCTTTCTGGTCACAGTCAAGAAACTGACAAGCTGTTTGGAAGTGTCCACATTAATTCAGATCAGATGTATCCATTTATATAACCAGACTGCCTTCTAATAGTGGCCACGCCCCCTTGCTGCCTCCAGTTGTTAAAAGGTGCAGTTAACAAGGGAAGAAGAATCTGTTTGAGATGTTTGTGCTGACACTTATTACCTAGATCTACTTAGATCTCCTTGTCTGATTTTGGTGTTTGTCTGACCTTGATCCTAGCTAATCTTGTGATCCTACCTTGTAATTCCTTCAGAAATAGATGCTACTGAGTATGCAGGGACAAAAAGCAAAAAGATGCAGTGGGTTGGATCCCACAATCTATTGGTGCAAGGATCATGGGATCTTCCCCCACCTTTCCCGTCCCCTGGAGCCATTTCCAATTTATTCCCTTGGTGGAGGGACTTGCACATGCTAATAGCTGTGCAGACTGGGCGGCTGCAGTGGGGAGGAGGAACGGGGCAAAATCCTTCCTTTCTTTATGTTTCATGACTGGAGCTCCACTCACAAAAGAGGTGCAGAGGGTGATCTCATTCCCTTCCCCTCCCGCACGACAGCCACCAAACTGGCACAGCAAGTCATATACACAAGCCCCTCGACCCCAGGAATAAAATTTCCAAAAGCTGGAAAGGGCCCGGCGGGGGGTGGGGGGAGGAAAGATCCTAGACCACCTGGCAGACCATGATGCTATCAGAATTTTCCAATGATGGTTTGCAGGATTCAAGCCAATATCTCCAATGTCTCCGAGAGGCTGGATCAGTCATTTAAAAGACCAATCAAACTGTGCATCACAAAGAGGGGGCAAACTGTAAGCAGCATGTCACAACATATCCTGACCATGACTCTATGGATTAGGTGCCTCTTTTCCAGTTACTTAGCATATTTACAGTGACATCCTGAACAGAGTTACTTGAAGTCAGTGGGTTCAGAAGGGTGTAACTGTGTTTAGGATGGCACTGTAAGATAGGACTGTAAGAGTTGTTACTTCTGGTTGTAACCTGGCACTAAAGCACAAGTGGCTTGATGAGTTGATGCAAAGCTGCTCAGCATGATGCTGAAGACAAATCTGAACAACTGTTGAGGTGATCCAATCAGGAACCTGCCTCTCATGTAATTGGGAATATTCAGTCAAGGTAAATTTGCCTGGCAATTGAGTTCATATCAAAGTTCTCGGCATGCTTATGCACAAGCTTTACTAATTTAATCATGTAAGCTAATCATGTATTCAGGCACTTACAGTGTCATACTGAGCAGAGTTATACCCCTCTAAGGCCATTGACTTCAATGGGTTACTAGGTCCCTCCTGGAAACTGGTGGGGGATGGGGGGACTTATCAGGAGTGGGAGGGAGGCCTAGGCAGCATCAGTGGCAGTGTGGCTATGTCACTTCCTGCATGCACCAGAAGTGATGTCATCACTCAATACCACTGCGGCAGTGCTCTAGTATTTTGGCAAAAGCCATATGGTAAAAATGGCTTCTGCTGTAGAGTTTTTGCCCAAATACCAGAGCGTCATTCGGCTGTCACTGGTGTGATGATGTCAATTCCCGTGCATGCTGGAAGTGATGTCACCACATTGCCAGCAACATTGCCTGGGCCTTCCTCTGTCTCCTGGTACTGTTCCCCCACTGGCTAGCTGATCGGCAGTGAGGGGGCTGGCAGTGGGGAACACCCTGCCTTCATCAGGGGAGCTGGCAACCCTACTTAGAAGTGTGTAACTCTGCTTCATATGGCCTTGTTAAATCATGTGCACAGGTATATGACTACATGGAAGACTATTTGAACTGGGATGTTTACAGAACCAGAGGTTCTGGGAAAATGCCTCCACAATAGCAGAACTTTTTTACTAATGTTTCTCCACATGGTCTACTACACGTATGATCATGTAGAAAAATCAGTAGGGTTTGCTTGTGTGAAGCAATCAAAGATATGGAGAACAATCCTAAGCAGGTCTACTCAGAATTCTACTTGGGCTTATTCAGCAGGGCTTACAGCCAGAAAGTAGTCTTAGGATTGCACTGTTAGGGTACCAATTTAATTGACAACCATGGCAGAAAGCACATTGGACTTTGGATCAGGTAAACCTAGATTCAAATCCCCATTCATCCATGACTTACTTCGGCCTAGTTCACACCCATATGAGTGTTTGGGTTGTACCATTTGGAAGGCAGATGGAGGCTTACATGATTTAATTATCATCATGTATGTCAAGAGGATAATGTGCATTTTAGTTGGGGTTGTTTGGACCTCTTCAGCCCCTTTGGAGAGTGGCTGAAGTTGGTGGAGTTTCCTGTTAGGGTTGCCAGGTCCTGTCCACTTGGTGTTGGGGGGACTTGGGGGAGCATCCCTGGAGGGGGTGGGGATGTCCCCAACATGATGTCATCATGCAGAAGTGATGTCATCACATTACGGAGGCAGCCTGAACTGCAAGTGGCGAATTCACCCCTTGGAGTTCAGGTGTGGTGGCCCCCATGTAAAAAGCATCTAAAGGGTCCCTTTAAATGTTTTTTACAAGTGCGGGCCGCTGGCACCTGAACTCCAAGTGGTTAATTTGCTGCTTGCAGTTCAGGTGTGTGGCCGGTGGCCACCAGTCTCCCTCCTCTCCTGCAAGTTTTAACAGGCTCTCCAGGCCACGTGATCTAGCCAATCAGCTGGAGGGCCCTTTAAATCTTGCAGAATGGGAGGGAGAGGGGTGACTGCCAGTGGTCACTCTTGGAAGCAGGGTTTCCCCCTGCAGGCCAGCGGGCCAGCTGCAGGCAGGAGTCTGTGAAATTGGGGGATACCTGCCCTCACCTGTGGACTGGCATCTCTGTTTCCTGTTCTTATTGTTAGTCGTGTTCTGAGACAATGAACTAATTACACTTAAGGCAGGGCCAGCCCCAGGTGTTTTTGCACACTAGGCAAGGACACCTTTTGGCGCCCCCGCGCTCTTTCCTCGGCAAGGACCAAGGAAGGGAAGGTTTAAACCCCCTTCCCTTCCATCTGAGCACCGGCTTGCTGAGAAGCCAGAGAAGGGGCAGGGGCTTTTGGTGGGGGCGGGGGGCTTTTGGCACCCCTAAGGGCCGGCGTGCTCTAGGCGAACACCTAGTTCGCGACTCTGCCCTGACTTAAGGCCAATTAAGCCTTAAGACCTGTTGAGTAACATCTTTGTGCATGAAACAACTAGCTTTGCAGGAAGGACATTTTATACCATTCTTCCTGAAATACTAGTTTCTATGTAGAGAGTTTTCTTTGGGTACAGAGCAACACAATTAGTTGGATCTAGACAGCTATTTCACACCATCTTCTGCAATTCTCCCCTTACTACAGGCCCCAATTCACATGACTTTTGTTCCTGCAGATCCTTTAACCCACAGTTTAATTATTTTTAGATGGTCAAAGGGGTCCTCTTTCTCTTGTTTTGACCTGTGGAAAAGCTAGCTGGATCCAGCCCTGTGTCTACAGTCTGTAGTTGTACAGCTACACACGTTTACTTCTTTAGTGAGACTATTGCTTTAGCCAACCCACTTCTGCACTGTCATTTTTGTCATTCATTTGTCCCTATTCCCTAAGACGGGAAAAGTACAGGTTGAGGGGATGTGGAATTGGCAAGCATGTGTGTGGGGAGGGTTATCATACTGGGTGCCTATGGGCTTTGCAGTCAGGGTGACTCAGTTGGGGCCTCTTCAGGTTGAGGGAGCATATGACAAGTCTTAAGGCTTTGCAGCCCTGGGCTGGAATGTGACTTTCCTTTCCCCTCTACGCACTGGCGTACAGACTGTGAAGAGTAAGGTCCAGAAGGAGCCAGGACCTGGTTCTGAGCCAGGGTGGGTTTGCCCTGTTAGGAGGCTTGCAGTGCAAGCCCAAGGCAACCCGTGCTTTAATGTATTGGTGCAGATCAGCTTATATATAAATAAAATTCCCAGGCTAACCCATAACTTGTGTTGTGTTTCATTCAAGGTGTGGGCAGGCAAATAAAAAATAGATGCTGGTGCTGATAATTACAGTGAATCTTTAGAAAGTGCTATAATCCATTTGTGTCATTTACAGTGACAGTCTGAATTACTGTACTATTATATGTACATAATTAATTGATTGTAATGGCTTATTCTGATTTCAAAATCAAGTACACAAAAGAAGGCAAGAGGGTGTGGGGCTGAATATGAATGAATGCGTTTTATTCAGTGTGCTTACAACTATAGTTCTGAGCAGTTAAATTGTGCTATGTCAGTGTTGTTATCCTTGGAATTCAGTACTGATGCTGTAGAACTTGCCAGGTATACATGTAGGGACATTGCCTAGCTGACCCAAATAAGCAAAACTTTTCCCTTCTCAGTTCCAAAAAATTGGGTGCATAACTTGAAACTGTCTCCAGGAAGCTTTAACTTGCAAGATTGGCACTTAACACAGCTGATCATACTAGGCCTTAGTCAACTTGGCAGCAAAAGAGCAGTCATATTTTTCACATGGATGAACTGTTCCTGAACAATTTCTCCAATGTATTATGCACAAACAGGCTTTTCTTCTTCATCAGGGATGCGAGTCTCACCTTCCTTTTTGTGCCTCCCCATATCAACAGAGATAGTTGTTGTAGTACCTATGGCAGAGTGGATACTATCCAAATCCAAATGGTGCATTCCCCACCCCTGTGGACTGATATAATTGAGACCAGAGAATTATTTTTAAAGCAATGTAATTACTCTGGGCTGCACTTTGACTGCTCTCCGCTGCGAGCATGAGAGGTACAAAATATTTTTTCTTCTTTTCTTTTCTCTCCTTTGTTTGTGCTACCAACACCCTACAATGACAGATGCAGCAAGAATGGTCCCAATATTGTATTAGCTGAACCAAGAAGCATACATGAAGACTGGCTACACAAGCCCTGTTCACATTACAGTAAACGCACATACAATCCATGTACAATCTTACACTTTATTGTTCTTTGTATGTGCACTGAGTAAATCTCACACTACAAGTCAACACTGCTGAATGTATGACTGTTCACTATTAACATGTGAATGGGGCTACAGAAGATTGCTCCCCTCCAGCATAGATAGGGTTGCCAGCTCTGGGTTGGGAAATACCTGGAGATGTTCAGGGCAGAGTTTGAGGCATAATGCCATAGAGTCCAACTTCCAAAGTGGCCATTTTCTCGGCTTCAACCAGTTTACGTGAGATGTAAATGCCCCGTTAGAAAAACATTAATGTTGACAGTAAGATAATGAGAAGCTCTGGCACTTGTTTCAGGTTCTATGCTTTTGACAAAGCTACAGGCAATACACGATTATGAAGCTGACAAATGTGTGAAGCAATTTGGGAACCGGTTCACAACTCATATCGTGTTTGGAGGCGTTGTCCTGCTGAATGTTTTGGATTCCTTTCACCACCAATTTGTTTCATTTACTGGACTTATCTCTTTGGACATTGGTTTGCAACAACATTTGGAGGTTTAAGAAGTTGTTATATGAACTGGACTTACTTTTTTGGACATTGTTTTCAATAATCAGAGTTGGTGGTATATTTTGGTTACATATTATGAGTATATTTGATTATACTGAGTATATTTGATTACAGTATTTACAGTTTCTTTGATGTGTTGTCATTTCATTACACAGTAGTTTTGGTTTTTGTTGTGACCACCTGGAGGTTGGCAGCCCTAAGAACAGAAAGCAGTCTTGACCATATATAGGCTACTGAGGCATACTCTTGGGGAGGTGGGCATTCATAGGAAGTATAGCACTGGTGCCCTAAACTCATCTGATACGTTACCGAGTAGAAAGTGTCCCAGTTATCACAAATGGGGGCTGAGAGTCTCAAGATCTTGCTACTAGAAAGTGGGAGAACTTAGCACAAGGTGGCCATTTTCAAACACCAAGGCCAGTTATAAGATCTAATTCTGCTCTCATACAGTCAGCATAAGTTATCTTTATTCTCAGAGCTTGTTTGCATTTTGCTCTGCAATTTCCTTACCCTGTATGCTGGAAATGTAGCCCATGTCATAGTCAGGATTCTGCTGGGCTACTTAAACACCAGACTTCTGTCCGGGATTGTTCTATTTGCTTCCATTAGAGAACAGAATTTATGTATTCACCCATCCCACCCCCACCCACAGTTTATTTTACCCATTTCTCACTGTTACTGTGATAGCTACTCCCCTCTCTTGTGTTTTCTCACTTTTTGTGAGAGATATGGAACAAAGCTGTTATAGTTTTTCACACTAGAGACTTGTCTGCATATTAATTTTTCTACCTGGGAGCCACTTGATGGTTCCATGGAACTGCTTCTTGGGGTGACCGTGGCATTACAGAGGTGTTTGTTGTATAGCTTGCTCTTGTTGTATTGAAGCTGTCCACTGGGTTAGGTTTAGGACAAGTACCTCTGAATAGGGGAGAAGTGAGCAAACAGTATGCTATGGCTGATATTTGTACATTCTTGGTTTTGTACCTCAAGTATGTTCTACATATGTGCAGCAATTTTAACTGCTTTGCCACAAAGTTTAGTAATGTAGTCATTGATACGTTTTCCAAAATATATGCAATGGGTGTGAATTTTGGGCTGCATTGCTTCTCTTGAAAAGAAATTTACAGGAAAAGAGCCAAATGGTTCTCGCAGGAAAGATAAATTTTTGCTGCAGACAGGTTGTACAATAACATCTGCTGTTGTAAGATTTGTGTAGGACAATGAGGGACAGCAGAAAGCTATAAAGAATTAGACTTAAATAAACGAAGCCTCTGAGATATATATGAGCTGTCTCTTCCGGTATTTGTCCCACAGTTCAGCACAATAGTGAACCAATCTTGATAAGAGCCTTTCAGTTCAAATGTAAACAGATTAAACTAAGTTGTTCTGCTATATAACTTACCACAGTTTGCACTCCTTGACCATCTACTGTGCTGTTAAATTATAATCAAACCATTTATAATGCTACCTGGCACAGAACGTGCCAAAAGTCTGTACCTAGGATTTGCTTGTTTGGTTGTGGGACTTTCCACATCCTGTTGGCTTGTCTTCCATCCTTAGATCATTTTTCTTATGTTTAACAGATACATAAAATCTCTTTGCATGATGTGTGTTCCAATCATAAACAGGGCAACTGCAAAATTTGATACTGGAGATTGGCACAATTGTAATATGGACAATCAAACAGTATGGTTAACAGTGTATCTTGATATGTAATAATCTTTGTGGGACATGGAATGGATGAAGGAATGGTGATGTGGGGAGAAGAAAAAGAAGGCACAAACTTCTCTTTTGTAATCAGATCCCTAAAAATCTTTTCTGGGCAATAAGTACAAAGGGTGAGAGGCTGAACCTGGGATTCTTTTGCATCTAAACATGTTCTCATTGGCTTGCTTCTTTGTAAGTCTGCAGAGGATAAGCAGCCTTAAAAGGCAAAGGAAGCTGGCACCTAATTTTGATTCTGGTGTATAGAAGTTACAGTACTGGTCAAGTGCCAGCTTCACTCATAATGTTATGTCTGGACATGTGCAATCTTCCACTCAGGCTTAACTGCTATGGGTGCTAGTAGCCTGCATAAGGAGGCATGCCTGGACTTCTCTGGCAGACCACCTACATGGAGAGTGGGGAGGCATGTCTGGGCTTGTCTGGGCAGGCCACCTAGTTGGAGCTTGAAGCAGGCAGGATCCTGGAACCCACCTGTGGATTGGCCCCTGAGGGCAGCCAATTGCATGGGGGCTGGGAGTGGCTTAGGTGTATATAGTTAGGGCAGTTGCTCCATGTAAAGCATTCCTGTTGAGATGCAATAAACTGCTGCTTGTTGAAATCACTCTGCCTTCGCCTCTGCCATGTTAAACCCACTGTTTAACACATAAGCTCTGCACTGACCAATGTTATTAATTCTGTTTCATTCAGTCCCTTAAATGGTCAATTTTCAATTAACAAAATCTTCATTTTCACTTGTTTTGCTGTTTCTTGCTCTTATGGAATGCTTGGATTTCCCTTCTGATTCTGTAAGGCTTGGAGCTTTCTCCAACAGCTATTTTACTACCGATACTGTTTTACTACTGATTCTCCTGATACCACTCAGGGTGCATGTGTGGTTTTCTTTTCTCTTCTGCTGTCACCATTTGTATCTCGCTTCTCTTTGCTTTTTTCATAATCTATTGATTCATTCACTTTATGTTTTTCAGTCTTCATGCTTTTTGGCTTGTTAGTGTTCATCATCTCCACTGGTGCTCCTCTCTTCTCTTTCAGAATTTGAGACCTATTTTCTCTCCTTTTTTGTTGTATCTTGTCTTTGTTTCTTTGGCCCTTCTTTAATTTTCATCTCCCGCTGAAGGATTTAATTGCTCTTCCCATTTTGTTCTTCACCTGATTCTTCTGCTCCTTTGTCAAACTAGACATGAAGGAGCAGATCTCTGCTTTTAATCTCTCTCTCTCTCTCTCTCTCTCTAAAAAAAAAATCCCAAATAGCAATCCCATGTAACTGAAGAACTTAAACGGGGTGCCTTAAATGGATCACTCTGGGATGCCTTCATTTCTGCCTTTCCCCTTCAAACGTTGCAAGTATTTCTGGGGAGGAAGGGCAGAGAGAGAAGAACAGCCCTTCTAAATTTCAGTGCAGGAGAAAGGGGTCAGAAAGCACTTCCCTGATACTCAAAACAATCCTTTTTATTTATTTATTTACATAATGTATAGTCTGCCTTTCTCATTGAGACTCAGGGCAGATGACAAATACATTCAACAGGATGTGGTATTCAGTAAACAAAGCAATAAGGTTTGGATAGAAAGCAAGCAGAACTCTGAAAACAGAGCTGAAACAAAGCATAGGCATTAACATGACACATGAAATGATGCGGTAATTGATGCGCTAGTAGTAACATCCAACAGAGAGTATGTTCTATACAGAGTAGTACAGTCTGCAGTTCCTATCCCATTACCAAAGCATATTTCTGAAACTTTATCAAAGTACAGCCCTAATTACCTGTGTAAAAATCTTTCCTCAATAATTCACTGCTGCACAGTTTGTGGAAAGCCAGGAAGGTGGAAACCTTTCTGACCCCCTCAGGTGGGCCTTTCCATAAAGTGGGGACCACAGCAGAAAAGGCGCGTGCACTTGCAGTGGCTGATTTTGCCTGTTTGCAGGGTGTCACAGCAGAGCACAGTGGGTTTTTGAAAATGTCCTAATGATGGATTTGCCTTGTTTGTATATAATCAGGATGATTATAGATATCCCAAATCTGCCATGTCAACCCACGTTTGATCCCCATATAATGCCTTTATTTCTTCCTCTTCCTAAATATGGAATTTGGACTCCTAAGAATTTGATTCCTCCCACTCTTCTTCTCTCTGGTTTGCCTGAACCACTCCTTCATTGGCTCCCATTTCCTTATCAGAAGAAATTTAAGTTATTACTTTTTGGTTTTACATTTCCTCTCCTCAGCTCACTATCCTCTCTCTATTTTCCTTCTCTGCCATCTCAACTTGGTCAATCTTCATTCTTTGCATAAAATTTTGGATTCCCTTTTCAGAACTCCAAGTTTTTGCTCTTGCTGTCATCAACAACCAAACTTTCCCTCTCCTTGCAAGAGTCAAAACAGTGACTGAAAATTCCTGGCTTCTTCCACCTTTCCTTCTTCTTTCTTTAAAGACCATGCCCATTGCCTAGTTATTTCTTCCCTGCTGTTAGATTGTAAGGCTATGGGCTAATTTCTTTTAAACTTCTTGTACAGTGCTCTAGAGTTGAAGATACTTTAAAAGCAATATCATCTACAGTAGCACATACTTTTGTTAGCATAACAAACAACGAGGTAATGTTACCTGAGCCAGTGTGGGAACCAGTGGCAGCTCTAGATCAAGTATAAACTTAACTTGGTTGGTCTGAGGAGGCTGTGCCAATTTAATTACTATAGCCATTATTTACTTTTTTGCTGTGATGTCACAACTGACATGCCCACCTGGTGGTGTTTTCAAGGCAAGAGACAATTCAGAGGTGGTTTGCTGTTGCCTGCATCTGCATCGCAACTCTGGTGTTCCTTGGTGGTCTCCCATCCAAATACTGACCAAGACTGACTCTGCTTACCTTTCCAAGATCTGATGATATCAGACTAGCCAGAGGCATGGGGGATTTTGTAGGCCACTACAAAGTGCCTCCATTTCGTGATAGCTCCATATGAGATTCTGACATCTGTAAGCTGCTTACCAGAGAGTCTTGGCCAGAGTGAATGGAGTTTTTCCATGCCAGCCCCAGAGACTGGCAAGCATGTGTGATGCTGTCAAAGAGGCGTTCCACTCGATTGGAGTGAGCTACAACAGTTTACAAATGATGCTGCAGTCCCTGCAAAGACCAACTACCACATGGAAACATTTTCAGCAGCTTCATGTGCATTGGGGAGGGGGTGTAACATTTGATTTGGTCCTTTATGAGTTATACGGTCTGAACTATACACATTGCAAACGCTGCCTCAAGCTGGGTGGGGTTGTACCAAAACAGAGTAGAACTGAAAATGTCAATCAGTGGCCCTATAGTTCTGGCTTTCAGATATGCTGAACAATCTCAGCTTCCACTGATCACCTTCACATAAATGTATGCCTTTGAAAGCAAGCTGTTTATGCCTTTCCATGGAATGAATGGGGGAGGATCCCTACAAAATCTTGCAGTTGCGTTTAAATAATGCTGTTCCTTGCTGAATAGCACTGACTATTCCCTCTGGTGCATTCTAGCTAGATGATGTAAAGTAGTTCGGGTGTGGGAGGCCATACCATGAAGCACAGGAAATAGCTTAAATCTTCTCAAATGTTTATAAAGTTAAGCAAATGAGAAACGGCTATAGCTGACACTGCCAACCACTTCAGAGCTTTTTAGTGAGAAATCATATATATATATTAAAAAGTAATAGTAACAGCATCTTTCTGAATCAGAGTTGAAGCAAATCGCACAAGGGAGGAGGGTCTATGCTGAATGGATTGTTTGCACCTCTTCAGGAAGATGCAAAATATCATTACCCAGAATGTTTCTTATCCCTCTGCACTAAAGTTTAGCAATGGACCAGGCACTCAAGAGGCTAGAAATTAATTATTCTTTACCCACCCTGTGATATATGATCCATCAGAATGGTGAGATCACTAGTTCCCAAACTGTTTGGGGGCACACTTAGGTGCCAGAAAAGAACTGCTAGTGGGTCATGGGAAACAATGAGCAAAGGTCCCAGTGAGCCCAAAGTAGCCCCCCAAAAGGAGGCTTCCTGCTGTGTAATTCTGTCCTGAATTAGGCCAGAGTATTCAACCACTCTCTAATGCAGAGATGCAACAGAATTACCTGCAAAACATGTCCTTACAGGAGGAGACTTGCCTCCACATCTCTTTGTAGATCAATGCTCTGGGCCTGCAGTCTTCTAAGAGCAAGACCATTTAGGATGAAATTCATAGTAATGGATGGGAAAGGAAATAAATATAAATAGCTTTCAAGCAAGAATGTTCAGGATGCAGCTGTAAATCCTCTAGATGAAATGAACTTCTGGAGGGGAAAGACATTTATTGAGAATGAAAGCAAATGAGTTTTCTGCAGTGTTGTGAAAGCGGAACAACAAATCATAAACCATGCGCTAGTTCTGCCACAGAAGAGCTAAGCATAAAAATTTTTGTTTACCAAAACATCTTTTTTCATTCCTCACAGACTATTTAATATACTGATGATTCATAATCCTAGAAAATATATGTCATTAAAAATATCTCTAGGTTTTTCTTAGTATCCCCAAATGGCTATACATTTGTCAGTAATAAGCAGCCATGCATTACCAGACTAGTTGATTTGGCGTGACGTTTTTGTCCATGCTCAGCTAAGCTGTAATCTCAGTGGATCTGCTTGATATGCATGTATTTTATATCTCTCATAAAGCTTCTCTCACATAAAATTATCTATCCCATGTATCAGAAAAATCTATTTGGCTTCCTCGAATTCACAGTTTCATTTTAGCATCCCCGAGTTTTCTAAGAAATTCACCTCAGTTTTGACCTGTCATTGCTGATTGTTCTGTTATTGGCTTTGCCATTAATATCAGTTTGCAGATGTTACTGCAAATGTACAGCATGTAATACAGCTCTGATGATATTAGCAACCTGCTTCTCCTTAAAATACAGAATATTCTCTTTTCCTCTAACAGCTCTTGTGTATCCACATGAATCACTGTTACTTATTAGAAGCTGGCATGGACACATCTTGAAACACAACTTGGGTAACACCTTTCGATGACCCAACATCTCATCAGAACAAAGCTCCTGTCTTCTCATAATGACATGTCAGACTGGGACTACAGAAAACTTAATACATTAGTTTGCAGCAACTGTTTTATTAGATGCCTTCCTTTTCTTTGAACAAAAGTACTTCTTGTCTTATATATCTCAGCGGATTTAGGAGAAACTCAATGTGTGGCTAAAACTATTCTCTGCATGTTAGATCTGCTGTGATCAAATAGTTATTCTGTATTAGACCATGAATCTGCTACAGAGTGAAGCGTAAATGTGATGCCAAGCATGTTGAAAAATCTAACTCCCTGGTGTTTCCTGAGCTAGTGTCTAATTTAAGCTGAGTTGCGTAGCCTATATGTATGAAGATATGTGGCACAAGTTGGTACCATTGTAAGCAGTTCAGGGCTCGGTTTAAACAAGAAGCCATCTACATGGAACCCTGCACAGACAAGTTTTTCTTATCTGTCTGATGCCACAATATAATGGGGCTTGGAGCAGCATAATCAGAGGATGAATGAATTCAAGCCACCATTAATGATGACACTTAAACAACTATAAAGAGTAGAATATTAGATATATAATACTGTGGTGACCTAAGGGAGTACCCTCAGTTAGACTGTAGGGTAATGGTGCCAAAAAGGTAGGGGAAGAAACTTCAGCTGCCGCTGTCAGTAGATATTTTTGGGGAAGGTGCTTCTGCATAACTTGTTATTCTCAGCCAAGACTTTGACACTGAACTAAGACACTGATCATCAGAGTGGGACCCACGGGCACCATGGTGCCTACCAGTGTGTTCCCTGGTATCCACTTATTTCTTTCCTCTTTTCCAAAACAAAGAGCCTGCTTCTAGAGGTGCTTCAGAAGCTGTTGGAAGCATTATCTTTGGATCTGTGGGGAGTGCTTGTTGGGGGGAAAATGCTGCTATCATAGGAGGGTACTTGGCTTGAAACTTCCCAGCATTTTGTAATTGCCCCCCCCCAGCAGCCATTTTGTGATTAGTCTTACTTCCCAGGGCAGCCATTTAGTGGTGGTGCCCACTCCTGTTTTTCAGAATTCCAAAACCATCTACAGATTGAACAAGGTAGTTTGTGAAATAGAGACTCTTTGAAAGATGGCTAGCCCTTTCCTTCCCTGAGATAATGGTACTGAGTGTATTGAGTGTCACACTGAGATGCTCCTTTCTTTCCTTCTATTAAAAAGCCACATGGGCTGAAACAGAGCAGCCAACTTATATTATCCGAACAAAGATGCAAAAACCCTCACCAGTCAAAAATTGACATCAGAATCAAAGTCTGAAAGAAGCCAGGTAATCTTAGATTCAGCAGTCACACAAGCATCAGAAATAAATGGAAAAAGGGGCAAGAGGAACTAATTCCTGGCCCTGTTCTTAGAGGGCAGTCAAATACAATATGAGCTATAGTCTTAATCTTACTTGTGGCAGATTCTCTCTGAGTAAACTGTCTATGAATATCTCCCCTTCAACACTGTGGAAGGTAAAGAGCATGTGTGCAAACATACAGGCTCGCTGGAGCTTTGGAGCCTTCAACTTATATAAATATGATGGTATTTTTTAATGGAAGGGTAGCCAATGGGAGAACAGACTCATCGAGCACTTAGATACGTACTATTGTGATCCAGTTCTGTAATTTGGTCCTTTATTGATTTGTACACCTCATTGGTAGGTAGACTCACTATTGTGTCTGTTGGCAAGTTTAAAACAGACAACTTTCAGTCCATTAATTTATCCCACAATGATACAAATGAGTTATTATGAATAAGAGGTAGTAAGCTGTGTCCCAGTTCAGATTTGAGAATCGTAACATAATAATTTAATGCTCTGATCCACACCATTGCCTCCAAAGAGATTTGGCCTAACTCCGCCCAGAAAATAAGTCCAGAGACACATTCAAGGGCACCTGAAATGATACATAAAAAGCATAAAAGCACTTTATAAAATTTATCGGTTATAGTCTCGATCGCTTCAATCCAAATGGGAGTACCATATAATAACTATGCTTCAATTTTTGCCACATAGGCTGCAAAGGCTACTGGGATATACTATCCTCAGTCTGTAAAAAAGAAACAAGAAATGGCTGCAGCTGATTGAATTGCCAGTTTGGTGGAATATGAAATATGCAGGTACCATGAAATACAAGAATGAAATAGGATCCCCATGTAACTATATTGGCCGACCCGTTCAATTGGTCTTCCATCTATTTTCCTTTTATATACATGCTGAATGGATTGAAATTTCAAAACTTTAGTTTTATTATAATTTATAGAAAGTTTATCCTCCTGACAATATTTGGGAAAAAAACCTTCAAATTTTTTCTGAGGCTAATAATTGATCTCAATAGGAGGACTGTATTGTTCGCATACAATAGATCTGGTATACTTTGATTTTTCAAGTGATGGGAAATGAAAACTTGGATCTAAGAGATGATTCTTTAGATCATTTAAATACAGACTTAATAACTGTTCATCCATCTACAAAATCAATTCAATCAATAAATTAAATCTCATCTATGATGGCAAAAGACTGATCTGTCTGTAGTCTCTAGGATCACAACAATCACCTTTATTATATATAGGTAGTATAACTAGGGATGCCAAGTGTAAATTACCTTAGAGCGGGGGAGTCCCACTCTATCCCTGGAGTCCCTGTGCGCGCGCAAAGTGCGCGCGCTGCCGCCATGACGCTACCCAGAAGTGACATCATCACGTCAGGACGTTGGGGGCGGGGCCACCAGGATTCGAGGAAAAACATAGAGTTTTCCCTCAAATCATAGAGGTTCCCGTCCCCAACGTGCCCAGCGTGATGATGTCACCTCCAAGTGACATCTGGGGCAGGTTTTTCTGGGGGCGGGTAACAGGCCTCTCAGGCAGGCCTCGCCGCCGCCATGACGCTACCCGGAAGTGACGTCATCACGTCAGGATGTTGGGGGCGGGGCCACCAGGATTCGAGGAAAAAACATAGAGTTTTCCCTCAAATCATAGAGGTTCCCGTCCCCAACGTGCCCAGCATGATGATGTCACCTCCAAGTGACATCTGGGGCGATTTTCTGGGGGCGGGTAACAGGCCTCTCAGGCAGGGGTTTACCCGCCCCTCGGGGGGACTTGGCAAGCCTAAGTATAACAGAATCTTTCCAAGAGAAAAGGATATAGCCTGTTCTATTAACTTGGGTAAAAAATAAGGGACAAAATATCTGCCCAGCAATCTAGGTTAGATTTAAATAATTCAGCGGGGGCATAATTAAGCCCAGGAGCTTTGCCAAGAGGAAGAGACTGAATCAATACATGTATTTCATTTGAGGATACTGGTGGCCAGTTAGGCAGAGCTGACAATTTAGTCTCAGGCCTGCCTGATTCCTCCAAAGTGGCTTTGTACAGGTCTGCAAAAAAATTTCTCCTGAACACTCACGGATATATGTAAAACTACAGGCCGATGTTTCTTAAGTCCACTAGATATCATGGACCCAAATGCACTCATATTGTTTGCTGGATGCTCAAAGAAATATAGCAGCAACTTACTCCAGATAAAAGGAAAAGGAGTTCGGGTGTTTTTTTTTTTCAAAGTAGGAGGCATTTTGGAATAGGTTCTGTTCTCATTGGGGAGTCAGTTGACTTAGGCTAATGAAAAATAAAAGCATAAACATGCTAGACTAGCTGAACATGTTTGCTGAGGGAAAAGCCTCCCTCCCCCTGTACTACTAACTCAGTAACGTAATTGTTTCTGGTGTGCAAAAAGCATGCTGTAAAGGGTTAAATTTATAAAGAAAAGGACAATTGGGCCTTATTAAGGCTGTCTTCATTTAGATTGATGGGCTGCAGTCATTTAATATATTTTGAAATTAATATTGCTTGGCAATATAATTAAACATGTCTTTCGTTATTCACTCAGTCTTGAGTACTGATTTGGACTTAGCCCTGAAGGGATTACTTCATAACGGAGCCCTGAGCTTTTTGCATTATTTGTAGGCTTTCTACAGAGAGTGTGGAATGCTGTAGAAATAAGCATTTCTTTCTCCCTCTTTCCCTTTTAATTCTACATCCACATACAATTTGGGGGGGACTACTTAAGACAACTGCTAGCACCATTGTGGTGAAGCCTGTGATAAGAGTATTTCTAAAATTGGGAACATTTCCCAGGGTGATCGCGTTAAAAGAAAAATCACTTTACAGAATTCAAATGAATTAAAACCAAATATTTTCAGGAGTAGGCAACTGGAGGCTTGGGAGCCACATCTGACCCCCAAAGGATTTCCATCTGGTCCCTTGTACAGCTGCTGACTCCAGTTCCTCCCCACTATTGTGCACATCAGCCATTTTCTTCCAGGCAAAAACAAAGCAAAGGACTCCTCAATGTGAAATTAGTGAGAAGTTCTGGTAAAGCCTTATGCATCCAGCTGAGTGATCAGAGAAATGGTGGTGATTAGGTGAGGGAGCCTAACAGAAAGGCTATGCAAAAGCGTCACTTGCTGTAATATGCTAACCACCTATACTGGAACACAGATGGATGTATACTGGCAGTGCTCTGCTTTCACTAATGCTAAATAATGCACTTTTAGTGATTGTTGTTTGCAAGTGGATTTCACCATTTCACAAAGCAAAATCCAGTTGCAAACTGGATGGAAAGTGCATTATTCAGTGTGTGTGCATATGCCTTTCACTGCCACAGGCTCCACTGCACTGACACCCAGACATTCCATAGACCTCAAAAGGTGATTTTAAAAAGGCAGAAAGGACCCACATCCCAAATGCCAAGTATCCAAAATCCACAGAGTGTCCATTAGTCTAAACCCACACCTTTCAGCATCAGGCTGCAACAATGCACTTGTCTACTCCAATGCAACTCTTTTAATCTTAAATGCCTTGGAGTACGTCTTTCCAAACCTGTGGCTGGCAGCTGCTGTAGGATTAGGGAAAGCTGCACTTATCATGGAAGACATTGGCTAGGAGTTGTAGTTAATAATTTCTGTAAAAAAATGAAAGGCATCAAAGATCACATCCATGAGACCCTGCGTATGGGTCTCCGCTGGGAGTGTTTTGACTATAGTTTACTTGGGTGCGGGGGGGGGCTGCATTGTCACTCTTTTACATAAGGACGGTCACCACCTGGGAATTCCCCCCCCCCGGGCCAAGAGACAATTTGTATCACCTACCACTGTTCATTCATAGGGAAACACTAAGATGCCCCTGAAGTCTTAGGATAAGGTTAGAAAGCATGCAATACTTGAATCCTTACTGAAGCTAAGCAGTGCCTGGACAAGGAGACCAGCTGGGAACCCTTTGGTTAATGTCTTGAGTCCCATGATGGAAGAAAAGTTGGATATAAATGTAATTAAGAATGAAAAAATAGGAGCTGCGCAGGCGCGCCTAATATGGAGGACGCGATCTAAAGCAGCTCCAAACTGACTCTCATCTCCCCGACTTCTCGATCGGATGAAATCAACCAATTACCTTAACTAAAGGAATGGGAAGATCAGGAGCAAGAAAGAAAGCAAATTCCCCACCCTCAAAATCGGTATCGACTTATTTCTCAAGAAACAGGACTGAGACAGAACGGACTTCTGAAAATCTTAAAATGGCGGCCGCGGCAAAATCCAGTGATACAGAAAATGCAGACACCGAACCATTATGCAGAAAAGACATCCTAGACCTTCGAGAAGGTTTACAGTCCTATTTTTTGACATCTATGAAAGAGCTACTTAACCCAGTGCAATCCAAGTTGGAAGAATTAACCGAAGGCCTGGGAAATGCATTTAAAGCGGCAGAGTCTGCATTGGAAACAGCAGAGGCATTGCAACTGGAAATGAAAGAAGTACGTTCTGCAGAAAAATCATTGCAATCAAAAATGCTCGCACTGGAAGGAAAATGGCGCCAATCCAACCTGAAACTTCGTGGAATGGAGGAAGGCGTGGAAGGTAATGCTGATCTTGCAATCTTTATATCTTCATGGCTTGCTAAAGTACTTAACTTGGAAGAGGGCACAGCACCAGCAATAGCAAGAGCACACAGATTGGGACCACAATCAGCAGCCCGCCCAAATCGTCCCAGGGATATTCTAATTCAATTTGTCTATGCTAGAACAAGGGACAGAATTTTAAAAGAAGCAAGACAAAAACAAGCATTAACCTTAAATGGGAAGAAAATCATCGTTTTATTGGACCTTCCAGCAGAGATCTTAGAAAAGAGACGTCTTTTGAAAAACATATCCAGTAAGCTCTTTAATGCAAAGATTCGCTTTCGGTGGAGCCCTTCATCTAATATATCAGTCTACAGAGAAGGAACATTATATCAAGCTTCGGATCTACGTTCCGGCCTGGCTCTTCTAAAGTCTCTTGAGATACATCTCACCCCTGCAGAGGAACAAGAAATCAGAGAGCATCCTTCCTTCCAGAAAGACCCTGCTGACTGATCTTTAATAAATCTGGTAGTATTAAGTGATAAAAACACTAAGGATGAAACAAAAGTATTTTAATTCTGAATAGTTTATTAAATGAAGTCATTTAGTTTCCCTTTTGGGGGGTATAAAAGAAGAAGGGAAAATCTGATACATAGGTGGAGAAGTTGTAATATTTGTTATAAAAACAAGGGGATATTGTATTTCATGTCTTTTTTATAAGCTGTTATGTTAATAACTTTAGAACAAACAGAATGATATTCTTGCTTCATAAGACTGAGTGATACTAATCAACCAACAAATAATCAAACATAATTCTGCCTTTGAAACTAAAGGTAAACCTTAGAATATGAGAAGTTGGCTTTATTTTCTAGCTCATTTTAGGGAGGAGCCGGGGAGGTTGAGAGATAAAGTTATTTCTAGTTAAGTATTTTCTTCATTTATAAGTTATAAAAGTAACGGAAAAGGAGTACGTATTGGTCTCCTTAGCTATTGCCTTGTGGCAAGGCATCTGTTTACTTAATCCTCTAGGAAGGATATTGTTGTATTACTTGTTAAAGTTTATAGTTTTGAAGTTATTTTAGGAAATTTTTTTAAAAAATTATAAGTAGTTAAAAATAACCTGTTAGTGGTAATGGACAAATATAGGGTTCTTACTTGGAATTGTAGAGGTCTGAATAACGTTGTTAAATTGAGAAGACTTTCAAATGCGATTACAAAGGAAAAACCACATATAGTTTGTCTCCAAGAGACACATTATAAAAATAAAGTAAAAACTGTTTTGAAATCTCCTTTTCTACAGCATACATACCAGGCTCCAGGCAACTCAAAAGCAAGGGGAGTGGCAATCCTGTTGGCAAAAAATTTTCCCTTTCAATGGGAGGAAACAAAAATTGACCCCAAGGGAAGGTATATCTTTATTAAGGGGAAGCTGGAGGGTAAACCTGTTACTATAGCTTCCATATACGCTCCCAATTCAGATCAATTAAATTTTATAAAAACAACACTTGATTTGTTAGCTACATTTCAAATGGGTGAAATTATAATAGGAGGTGATTTGAATATAATAGCTGATATGTCATTGGACAAAACTCACAAAAAGTCTCAGTTAAAAAAGAAACCTAATCAACCCACGGGGTTACAAGAATTATTGAATCTCTATGGTTTTTGTGATATATGGAGAGTTTTGAATCCAGGTGTAAGAGAATACACTTACTATTCAACAGTTCATGATGTTTATACAAGGATTGATTTCATTTTAATTTCAAAAAATTTATTGAACCATATTCAATCTGCTGATATTGGGAATCGTATTATTTCTGATCACTCGTGGGTGACTTGTACTTTAAGAGATTTTTCTCAAGATGCCAGACAACCTTGTTGGTCCTTAAATAAATTATTATTACAAAAAGAATCAATGATAGCGACAATAGCCAAAGATATTGCAGAATATTTTAAGTTTAATGCAAATGGAGATATAGCCCAGGAAATAGTTTGGGATGCCTTTAAGGCAGTATTAAGAGGTAGATTTATTTCTTTAGCAGCTTCCTATAAAAAAGAAAGGACTAAATTAGTGGAAGAATTAAACAAAAAAATTACTATCTTGGAAAAGAAACATATGAAGTATGGAGGAAAGAAAACTTTGAGAAAGTTAAATATAGAAAGGAAAAAGTTGGATGCATTAGAAATTTCTTCAGTACAAAAAAACTTATTATATTTAAAGCAAAAATATGTTACAAAAAGCCAAAGATCTTTTAAGTTACTGAAATATAAAATAACACAAAAGCAGACCTCATCACAAATATATTCGCTTAAATCATCTCAAGGAAAAATAGCAAATACCTCTAAAGATATTACAAATATTTTTTATGAATTTTATCAAAAACTTTATAAAACAGAGAATCCTAATCAACAAGCCATACAGGACTATCTTAATAATATAGGTTTTAATGTAAAACTTTCAGAAGACCACCTCACTTATTTGGATCAACCCATTACTGAACAGGAAGTGTCTGAAGCTATAGCTAAAATTAAAAATAATAAAGCACCTGGAAGAGACGGATTTCCCATAGAATTTTATAAAAAATTTAAACCGTTATTATTGAAACAGATTACCATTACCTGTAATCATTTAATAACAACAGGAACAATGCCTGAAACGTGGAAAGAGGCCAAAATGATAGTTTTATATAAAGAAGGGAAAGATAAAACAAATCCAGATGCATATAGACCTATTTCAATTCTTAATCATGACTTTAAAATATTTTCATCAATAATGGCCCACCGTCTTAATAAGGTTATGCCCCAATATATAAATTCAGATCAATCGGGTTTTATACCCGGTAGAACATTGTTAGACAACATAAGAAAAACTTTAAATATTGTTCACTATTGTAACCAAAAAAAGATTAATTCAGCAATATTAGCTTTAGACGCAGAGAAAGCGTTCGACAAATTGGAAATAAATTATTTAAAAATAGTTCTTTTAACTATGGGATTTGGGCCAAATTTCTTAAGAATTATAAATACCCTTTATTCGTCACCCAAGGCACAATTATTAATTAATGGTTTTAGATCAGCTGAGTTGAATATATCTAGAGGTACACGTCAGGGTTGTCCATTATCTCCTATTCTTTTTGCTATTTCGTTAGAACCTTTAGCTTTTTCTATAAGGAATAATCCACTTATTGAAGGGATCCAAATTCAGTCAAGCATACACAAAATTAGTATGTTTGCTGATGATACAGTAATTTATTTTAGTAATCCAATCTCTTCTTTAACTCACATTGAGGCGACATTGAAAAAATTCCATGAGATCTCTGGTTTTACAATAAACTATTCAAAAACTGAGGTGTTCCCAATGTATATCGAACAGGAAGATAAACAGACTATATTGGATAAATTCTCCTTTAAATGGGTAAGCAAAGCATGGAGACATCTAGGCATTTATATTCCTCTTAATTTAAAAGATTTATATGTTAATAATTACGAAAGGTTGGTAAAATCAATTGGTTCCACAATAAATTCATGGTCTAAATTAAATCTTTCACTATTAGAAAAAATAGAATTAATAAAAACAATAATTTTTCCAAAGTTTCTTTTTTTATTTCAAAATCTTCCAATTAAAATAGACAATCAAATTCTTCATAAGTGGCAGATGATATTAACCAAATTTTTATGGAATAAAAAAAAGGCACGTATAAATTTCTTATTATTAACACGTCCTTTAAAAGAAGGGGGTCAAGGGTTACCCAACTTAAAACTATATTATGAAGCCTCACAATTAAAACAAATATTGTTATACGCATCTCCAGAAACAACCAAAGCATGGTTACAGATAGAGAGATCGTATGTCTTTCCCAAACTACTACATGAAGTTCTATGGAATCCATCTAATAGAAGGCCTAAGACTATATTAGACAATCCTTTTCTTAAAATGACACTTGAAATTTGGGATAGAAACAGAGAAACTTTGGCTCCAGGTATTTCCCCAGTAACAGCTTTCTTGGGTCAATCATGGTTTGGGCCTGGTGAAGAAGTATCCACATATAACAACTGGAGAAAAGCAGGAAAATTCAGATTGTGCGACATTTGCTTTAAAGGGAATAAAATATCAATGGAGTTACTTGAGTTTAAATATAACTTGAACATTTCCTGGTATCAAAATCAGCAAATATCTCATCTGTTGACTAGTAATGACATTATAGAAAGAACTAACCGTCCATTAACATATTTTGAAGAAATGATACAGAAGAATACACAGGAATGCAAAGGAGTAATTTCAAATTTATATAAGTTATTAGCGTATAGAGATTGGTCTAAAATATCGGCGCAACAGCAAGCGTGGCATAAAGATTGTGCAATTTCATTATCCCCAGAACAATGGGGAAAAATATGGTCTAATAATTTATACGTGACTAAATCTCTTAATATAAGACTTCAGAATTACAAGCTCTTTTCTAGGTGGTATATAACACCCTTAAGGCTATACCACTCTAAAGCAAAAAAGGATCCAAAATGCTGGAAAGGTTGTAACCAGACAGGCACACTGTTTCATTGTTGGTGGTCCTGCCCGAAGATCCAAAAATTTTGGATAGAAGTAGTTACTAAAATTGAAAAAATAGTGGGTATACAAATCCCATTAACTCCTGAAGGAATATTACTTAACTATTGGGAAAACTTATCACTATCTAATAATGGGAAGGAGCTTGTAAGTCTGATGTTAATAGCAGCAAAGACGACCTTGGCTCAACTTTGGAAAACAGAAAAAACACCTTCTATTCATCAATGGTTTTTAAAGTTGTGGGACGTTATAGCAATGGATAAAATAGCTTCACAGATTTTGTCAATAGAAAATCCAAAACAGGAAAATTGTTTTTTGAAGACATGGTTTTTATTTTTTGAATATGTAACAAATGTTAAAGATACTGTTAGTGCCTTACCAACAAAATATACGGATTTTATATTCTTTTAAAAAATATATATGTTTATATGTATGTATATATATATATATGTATATATATAGATATGCAGAAATATTTTGGTGGACAGAAAATGTACACTACAGGTTGTTGTTGTTAAAAATAAAGCCCAATTTGAAATACTCTTGTTAATTTTAGATATCACTTTATTATCTATGTATCATTTGTTTAGGAGTTTAAGGAGTGGATAATAAATAGTTTTTCAAGCATCACTGGCAAAGACGGAGGGAAAAAAAAAATATATATATATACAATATAAAGCAGACAATGCCAGTGACACTATGTATAATATGATTTAATACTATATATAGTGGTTTAAAATGTAAGAGATTTTTGTTGTAAACATGCTAAGTGGAAAATAATAAAAATGTTAAAAAAAAAAAAATATCGTTTTATTTTGTGTTGTTTGTGTAAAAGTTGAATTAATTTAATGTTTGAAAGTTGATGTTTTTTCTTGATGTTATAAATTTAATAAAAAATAAAGTAAAAAAAAAAAAAAAAAAAGAATGAAAAAATAAATTATATACACCAAATTAAAAAGAATTGCTTATGTCTAAAAAAACCATTAGCTTGTAGCAAGGGCTGCTGATGAGTGCAGAAGGACTTAAATATTTGGCACAGTGGTTTGTAAAGTGTCAACAGTAATGAACTGTAGTTACAAACAGGGATTTCTTCCCTTTGGCTGGGATCCTAAGCACATTTGGAAGCAAATTCTGTTGAAATTTAGTGGGACTTGCCTCCAATAAATGTATTTAGGATCAGGTGCCGATTACATGTAACAGTCACAAAGATAATAAAAGGTATGTAGAAAGCAGTGGCAGTAGATTGCCTGGAGGGCTTTGTTTAAATAGTTCATGAGGGTTTAAATGTTTGTCTTGCCTAGCAGAGCTCACAGAAGAAAGCACTGGACAAATTCTAAGAATGTGGCTTTGGAATTTCCTCAGCAAATAAGCAATTAAATAGCTAAATGTGGTATATAAAAAAAATCTAGACAATGGTTTTGCATATCCTGAACTATTTTTAAAACCACTTTAGAGTTTTGATTAATAATTTTAACATACTCCAATACCATATTTGCAAATGTTCACACACCATTCAGCAAGAATGAACTCTCTGTTTCAGTGCCTCTTTATTGCAGCCAATTATTATTCATAGATCAGTGAATGAATTAATGAAAATAAGTAAAACACGTTGATTCAAACAGGCTACATTAAGTCTTGAATCCTCAGCATATTTATCTGGGAATGAACAGAGTTGCCAAATGGCAGCCAAATGGTTCAGATCCCTCATTCATGTGAAGAGATCACGAGGTACAGTGTTTCAGGCCACAGAGCTCTTAACCTTATCATTTTAATCACATTTTTTGGGAGGAAAGGGAAACTATTTGGGCTCTTTAAAAAGAATCAGGACAGGTATGTTCAGACACCCCTTCAGAGAAGCTCTACCTCTCTCTTTTTTGCCTCTAACGACATCAGTACAGTATATAAGGAAACGTCCAGCCAAAGTTAGCAGTTCTGTCCTGCTGACTTAACTCAGTGCATTAAGCAAATGCTTGACTTGCTCCTAGTGAAAGCACTTATTCTGTTTCTGTACCCTCATAAGAACATAAGAGAAGCCAATGTTGAATCAGGCCAATGGCCCATCTAGTCCAACACTCTGTCACACAGCGGCCAAAATATACCAGTTGCCATCAGGAGGTCCAGCAGTGGGGCCAGGGCACCAGAAGCCCTCCCACTGCTGCCCCCTCCAGCACCAAGAATAGAGTGCATCACCTGCCCCAGACTGAGAGTTCCCATCTATTGTTGTTGTTGTTCAGTCGCACAGTCGAGTCCGACTCTTCGCGACCCCATGGACCAGAACACGCCAGGCCCTCCTGTCTTCCGCTGTCCGCTGAAGTTTGCTCAATTTCATGTTCGTTGCATCGATGACACTGTCTAACCATCTCATCCTTTGCCGTCCCCTTCTTCTTTGACCTTCAATCTTTCCCAGCATCAGGGTCTTCTCCAGTGAGTGCTCCCTTCTCATTTGGTGGCCAAGTATTTGAGCTTCAGCTTCAGGATCTGGCCTTCCAGGGAACAGTCAGGGTTGATTTCTTTTAGGATTGACTGATTCGATCTCCTTGCAGTCCAAGGGACTCTCAAGAGTCTTCTCCAGCACCACAGTTCAAAAGAATCTATTCTTCGGCGCTCGGCCTTCCTTATAGTCCAACTCTCACAGCCATACATTACTACAGGGAATACCATTGCTTTGACCATGCGGACTTTTGTTGGCAAGGTGATGTCTCTGCTTTTTATCATGCTGTTTAGGTTTGCCATCGCTTTCCTCCCAAGGAGCAGGCGTCTTTTAATTTCATGGCTGCAATCACCATCTGCAGTGATCTGGGATCCTAGGAATGTGAAGTCTGTCACTACTTCTATGACTTCCCCTTCTATTTGCCAAGGAGTGATGGGCCCAGATGCCATGATCTTAGTTTTTTTGATGTTGAGCTTCAAGCCCACTTTTGCACTCTCCTCTTTCACCCTGAGCAAGAGGCTCTTTAGGTCCCATCTATACCCTGTGGCTAATAGCCACTGGTGGACTTCTGCTCCATATGTTTATCTAATTTCCTCTTGAAACTGTCCATGCTTGCAGCTGCCACCACCTCCTGTGGCAGTGAATTCCATACGTTAATCACTCTTTGGGTGAAGAAGTATTTCCTTTTATCTGTTCTAACCCAACTGCTCAGCAATTTCATAGAGTGCCCACGAGTTCTTGTATTGTGAGAAAGGGAGAAAACCTGCTCAATCCCATTCATAATCTTATAAACCTCGATCATGTCACCTCTCAGCTGTCGTTTCTCCAAGCTAAAGAGCCCCAAGCATTTTAACCTTTCTTCATAGGAAAGGTGTTCCAACCCTTTTATCATTCTAGTAAGGTGTTCCAACCCTTTTATCATTCTAGTTAACCCTCCCTGAGTTAAAAATACCTTGTATCTCTTTTAAATTTTATTATATAAATAATCTAGCTTCTTCCACGAGCTATGTCTATCTTCGTCCTAATATCCAGAGAAGATATTTCTTAAGTCAATATTTTGATTCATTACCTAACTTTTTAAAATTAGCAATTATATTCTGATAACATGCTAGGGTGTATTTTGCTTTTCAAATTGGTGAAAGCATAGGAATGGGGAGGAGTGATGGGAGGTCATGGCATAGGCATTAGCCAATGTATAACTGAGGCACTTCACTAGGTGCGGGCTGTAAGGTATTCAAAGTCAAAGTGGGTAGTGCCAATGGTGTTTTCCTAGTGGCTGCGACTGTAATCAATCCTAGAATGTGGTTTTCTCACACCTAATGCTGAGAAAAAGATATTTAAACCCTCTGGACTCCAACATGTGAACGTTGCTTGAATTCTGCACAAACAATGTTAGACACGTATATTTCTAGGAGCAACCAATAATCTTAGAGACACAGCCTTAAGACTCATCACTTCTTCTTTGTGGAGCCCTCACTGAACATTACTCTTCAAATCATGATTACTGCCACTGGGGGGGGGGGGAGTGTTCCTCTGTTTCATTTTTACGGTAGCTTTTTCCGGGTGTTCTGAAGGCCATCTTGTTCAAGACCACAGGCCCACTCCTGGCATCTGTCACACTCTTCTGTTTGTGGTACAGCTTGCTGGGATTTTAAAACAGGCCTAGGGTTGCCAGTCCCAGATGGCAGCAGAGGATCCCCTGCTTTTGTGAGTTCCTCCCCACCGCCAACCAGTTGGTCAGCAGGAAAAAATTCCCCCCAATGAGCACGTGGAGTAACATTGATGATGTTAGGGGTGCTGCTCTTGTTTTTGGGCAAAGCTCTATGATTTGAAGTGAATTTTACCATAGAGTTTTACCCTAAAACCAGAGTATCACCCCTGATTTGCCTGCTTGGGTTGCTAGTCCCTCAGTCCAGGCAGGGGTTTCCCTGATTTTTGGGCTTCTGCCCAGTGCTGGCCAGCTTCTGCTCACAAGGTTGTCATGTGGCATCCCCAACATGATGATTTCACATGGAAGTGACATCATCTTATCAGGCAATATAGAGTTTTGCCCAAAATGCAGAGCATTGCCACACAATATCCCCAATGTGATGACATCACTTACATGTCGGGGATACCATCAGGGACATCCCCACCCACCCCCCAGAATGCCCCCCAAATTCCCCTGCCAGCAAACCAAGGGGACCTGGCAACTGTAGCACCTACGTCACCTATAATACCCAGAAGTAACATAGGCATGTGTGCAACGCCACTTCCAGTGATATCGGCACATCAGGAGTGTCCCCCCATTCCCCAGCCCCGGTGAATCAAGGGACCTGGCAACCCTAAACAGGCCACATTGTTCCTTTTCAAATTTCTGCAGTTCCTAGTCCAATTACATTGCTTATTAGATGTCTTATCCCATCAAGTGCATTGGTTTATGTTGTGTAACCCCCCTATAGTCTCTGTGAGAAAGGCAGACTATGAATAACATACCTAGTTTTGCCAACTTGGGAAATTCCTGGAGATTTGGGTGAGATGGCTAGGGACGGTGGAGTTTCGGGAGGGAGGGAATTCAGCAGGAATATGAAGTCATAGAGTCTGCCCTCCAGAACTTCTGTTTCATCCAGGGGAACTGATCTCTGTAGTTGGAAGTTCAGTTGTAATTCACGAGAACTCCAGGCCCTACCTGGAGATTGGTAACTTTAGTCTCAACTGAATCCAAGAAAAGATTATGCATTTTGCATTTTTGTTTGTTTGATTCTGTAATTAGTCTGTTAATATACACTTTAAAATGCTGGTACAAAGTATATTCTGTGGAAGTTATTAAAAGACCTATCTTTTTTTCAGTGGCATAAATCTAGAGCCATCTGTCTATGGGAATATGTCAGCTGTACAAGCAACTAGCTACTAGACAGACATTACTTATGTTGCATTGCAATCCTCTATAAACAAAACAAAACTAATGAATATTTAGTCTTGCTACAAGTTATGAGATTTACTTGTGAAGAAATCACTTTCTCTAGCAACATTTGTGAATTATTAGTTGCCTGGCTAAAAGCAAGACTCTTTTGTGATGTAATTTAATCCAAAAAGAACTGGAACTTGACCAGCACAAGGCTGATCAACAGTTAAACTCCTTCTTTGGTTATGGATCTCATATCATATAGGTGTTGTGTGTTCATTTGTGTGTGTGTGTGCCTGCTTGCCATTTATATTTGCTGATTTACAACCCGTCTAAGTAGATTACATGCCAGACAACGGGGTATTATTTTAGGAAGAGCTAAAGCAGTAAACTTCATTTTTGTACATAAAGAGGAAACTATGTTGGATAATCAATTTTAAAGGAAGGAAACTGATTATGCTTTCAGTGCAAAACGGAAATGATGAATAATGAAAATGAAACATTTGATACAAAAACAGGAGATCAAGGAAACACTGTGTTCTGGTTGCCAGATTGGCAATGCAGGGGGTGTTTCTGCCTTTAAGGTTACTGACATGGCCAGTTATCAGGCCCGTAGCCAGGATTTTGTAATTCAGGGGGCCTTTAAATAAGTCAGGGGGCACTGGTGTCACAAAATAAAAATAAAATTAAAATTATTTTTTTAAAACTCACTTTTGCGGTGTTCACACTATGCCTACATGGGGAAGGAAGCAAGCCACACTTGGGGAAGGGGCAGTGGTGGGGAGTCCTCCAGGTGGCCCCAAAAGCTGGGAGTCCTCTGGGTGACCCAGAAAGCCAGGGGGCCTGGGGGATGGATGGAAGTTGTGGGGTCTTGGCAGGAAGTCAGGGGGGCAGGCCCCAAAATGCCCCTCAGGTGGGAAGTAGCAATAGGCCTCTGTCACTGAGCAGCAGCTAAGGAGAAAGGTGTGTGTGAGGGGCACAGACGTATCAAACATTTCACATATGAACACAAAAACGAAGTTTGATTCCAGTGGCACCTTTAAGACCAACAAAGTTTTATTCAAAGTGTGGGTTTTCATGTGCATCCACACTTCCTCAGACACACTGAATTGGAAGTTATCATTCCATACATATAGAAGAAGAAGAGACTGGATTTGTACCTCACCCTTCACTTGGAGTCTCAGAGCAGCTTACAATCTCCTTCCCTTCCTCTCCCTACAACAGACACCCTGTGAGGTAGGTGGGGCTGAGAGTGCTCTGACTGGGAACTGCTCTTGAGAGAACCCAGCAGCTGCATGTGAAGGAGTGAGGAATCAAACCTGGTTCTCCCAGATTAGAGTCCATGTTCTTAACCACTACACAAAAATGGCTCTATGTAGGTAGAGGGTGAACAGCCAATTAGCATACAACATAATGAAGATGTTTTAACAGATGTGAGAACCAAACTGGAATAACAAGTTTATATGGTCACTGTTTGTTTGGATTCAATTCTGGTGCAAAAACACAGTGAGGCAAATAAATCTGTCAGAATTGGAGACTGATGTGTAATTGTATCCTTCTTAATTATGGGATGCTAAGAGCAATTAACAAACAAATAGTGGCCGTATAAACTTAGCTTGTCATTCCAGTTTGGTTCTCACATCTGTTAAAACATCTTCATTATGTTGTATGCTAATTGGCTGTTCATCCTCTGCCTATATGTACAGACTGATAACTTCTGTTTCAATGTGTCTGAGGGAAGTGTGCGTGCACACAAAAGCTCACACCTTAAATAAAACTTTGTTGGCTTTAAAGGTGCCACCGGACTCAAACTTTGTTCTGCTGCTTCAGATCAACACGGTTACCCACCTGAATCTAAAGACAAGAACAGTTTCTGCACTTCTGATCTGGAAACTCTCATTCTTTTTTTAAATATTTTTATTGTTTTTAACAGCTTTACAGTAAGCAACATAAACACTATATTAGTTACAATATGGCAATAACTTAACCATAAAGGATGTTCTAACTTACTAGTAACTATGTAACATAAAGCACTTCAATTTGTCATTTAGAAGGGATTATTCCTTTGGATTACCTTGTGAGTTTGGAGTGTTTTCATTTGTTTGTTCTAGTATTTTCCATAGTGTGGGTAGCCTATAGGTATAACCATTTGTGATATATTTGCCTTGTTGGTAGTATCTCATGTGTTGTCATGTACTCTAGAACCAGAGCCCATATCCTAACAAATTTAGAGTAGGTTGGCATGTTCCCGTCATTTGCCCTATTTAATGAGTCTGTAATTTTAGCCATTATGAACTGATCCCAGATCTTTTCTTGCCATGTCGATAGAGCTGGCGGTGCAGGTGACTTCCAAGCCACTGCTATGGTCAGTCTAGCTGTCACAAGTAATGTTGAAGTAAGTTCTTTGGTGTCCCTAGTCGCGTTTTCGTTTCATAAATCCAGGAGCGCCACCTCTGGTCTGTGCAGTATTGTCTGTCATGTGATTGCATTTATCTGTGTTATTACTGCTTTCCAGAATTTTTGTATTTCTTGGCAATCCCACCAGCAATGCAGGTAGGTTCCTGTCTGGCCACAGAGTTTCCAGCAGGCTGAATGTATGGTTGGATTCATTTTGTGTAGTTGTTGTGGTGTAAGGTACCAACATGTTGTCAGCTTAAAAAATTGTAGTCTAATGTTATATATTGGGGATTTATTCGCAAAGGATTCCCATATTTTTTCCCAGTCCGGTCCCTGTATATTCAGAATCAGTTCCTCTTCCCATCTATTCTGGTATTTGAGTTTGTTTGTGTTATCCTCCTCCAATATTGTTTTGTATATCTTTGAGAGCACTCCTTTTGGTGGTTTTTGATAGTTCAAGATTATTTTTTCCAGGTTTCTTAGATTCCACTGAAAGATTCCCAATTTGCCTAGCTCTTCTATTAAATCACATAATTGTAGATACTGAAACCAGGGGCTATTTTCTCCTAATTTCTGGTCAAAGTAGATTTTGTCTTGTATTTCCCCCCTCTGCACCAAGTCCCAGAGATGTCCCATTCCTGCCTTTTTCCAGTTTTCAAATGCCCCAGGTAGCATACCCTGTGGGAACCATTCCTGGTTCATGTAGGTTGCTAGTTTTGACATCCCCGGTGAGAGGAGCTTCTTCCTCTGATCCCAAGTCTTAAGTGACATTAGCAGTAGGATATTATTTTTGCTAGCTTTCGGTTTGCGATGTAGTGGAATCCAGAATAGTTCTTGTAGACTGTAGGGTTTTGAATATGTGCTTTCTATCTGCATCCAAGGGTTTTGTTGGTCATAACTTATTTAGCTTGCTCTTTACATTTTGGAACAATTTTTGGTAGTTATTTTTTGAAGAGAAGTTTTGTGTTTAGGAGAATCTGCACCCCTAGATGTCTCCAGTTTTCTGTGACCCAGTCATATGAGTACAACTGCTTCAGAGTTGACATTGTTGTCTGCTCTAGATGAATGGGATAAGAACATAAGAACATAAGAGAAGCCAATGTTGAATCAGGCCAATGGCCCATCTAGTCCAACACTCTGTCACACAGCGGCCAAAATATACCAGTTGCCATCAGGAGATCCAGCAGTGGGGCCAGGGCACCAGAAGCCCTCCCACTGCTGCCCCCTCCAGCACCAAGAATAGAGTGCATCACCTGCCCCAGACTGAGAGTTCCCATCTATACCCTGTGGCTAATAGCCACTGATGGACTTCTGCTCCATATGTTTATCTAATTCCCTCTTGAAACTGTCCATGCTTGCAGCTGCCACCACCTCCTGTGGCAGTGAATTCCATACGTTAATCACTCTTTGGGTGAAGAAGTATTTCCTTTTATCTGTTCTAACCCGACTGCTCAGCAATTTCATAGAGTGCCCACGAGTTCTTGTATTGTGAGAAAGGGAGAAAACCTGCTCAATCCCATTCATAATCTTATAAACCTCGATCATGTCACCTCTCAGCCGTCGTTTCTCCAAGCTAAAGAGCCCCAAGCATTTTAACCTTTCTTCATAGGGAAGGTGTTCCAACCCTTTTATCATTCTAGTTGCCCTTCTCTGCACTTTTTCCAATGCTATAATATCCTTTTTGAGATGTGGTGACCAGAACTGTACACAGTATTCCAAATGAGGTCACACCAATGATTTATACAGGGGCATGATGATACTGGCTGATTTGTTTTAAATTCCCTTCCTAATAATCCCCAGCATAGCGTTGGCCTTCTTTATTGCAGCTACACACTGTCTAGACATTTTCAGCAAGTTATCCACTACGACTCCAAGATCTCTCTCTTGGTCCGTCTCTGCCAGTTCAGACCCCATCAACGTGTATTTATATTTAGGATTTTTGGCTCCAATGTGCATCACTTTGCACTTGGCCACATTGAACCCCATTTGCCACGTTGACGCCCACTCACCCATCCTCGACAGATCCCTTTGGAGTGCCTCACACTCCTCCCTGGTTTTCACCACCCTGAACAACTTCGTGTCATCTGCAAATTTAGCCACATCACTGCTTACTCCCAATTCCAAATCGTTAATAAACAAGTTAAAAAGCATCGGACCGAGTACTGATCCCTGTGGTACCCCACTGCTTACCACCCTCCACTGAGAAAGTTTCCCATTTATACTCACTCTCTGTTTCCTATTTATAAGCCAGTTTTTGATCCACAAGAGGACTTGTCCTTTTATCCCATGACTATTGAGCTTACTTAGGAGCCTTTGATGAGGAACTGTATCAAAAGCTTTCCGGAAGTCAAGATAAATAATATAATAATATCATATTATATTATCATAGGCAAATCATGCTTTTCAAGAAGCATAACAGCCAAAGCTGAAAAGGTGCTACATGCCACCTGAGCTTCCAACCACAGGCCAGGATCTAGCAGCACCCAAAATATAAACCTGTTCCTTCAATGGGAGTGCAATCCCATCCAGAACAGGCAGACTTCTTAATGCTTGAGAGACTTTATTGTGATCAGCAGTACCATAGTTTTGTCAGACTAGAGCTTCAGTGTACTGATCCTCATCTAACCCATTACCTTCTCCAAGCATCTGGACTTCTGCAGACCCAGCTGACAGGGAGAAGTAGATCTGGGTGTCATCTACACATTGATGCCACCTCATTCAAAATACCCAGATGATCTCATTCAGCAAGTTCATGTAGATGTTAAATAGTTTGTGGAACAAGATGGATCCCTGCAAGACTCCACAGCATAAACATCATGCAACTGAGCAGCAATCCCCTGGCACTACCTTCCAGAATTGGCCAGCTAAATAAGAGCAGAATCACCAAAGTATGGTGCCTCCTACTCCCAACTCAGCCAGTCTCCAGAAACATACCATGGCTGATGGTGTGGAAAGCTGCCATAAATTCCAGGAGAATCAAAAAGGATGTACTCCTTCTGTCACTTTCAGTCAGGCAGCCAATCCTATTTCTGTCCCAAACCCAGACTGAATATAAATTGAAAGACATCTAGCTAATCTACTTCCTTCAAGACCACCTGAAACTGTATTGCCACCATTAGTTTGAGCACCTTGCTTAAGAATTAAATGTTGACCCCAGGTGGTAAATATTTAGGTTATTTGTATCCAGGAATGACTTCTAAGAAGCAATTTGGGGCACTCTTTTGCTTTATAAAGCACCATATTTGTTGATTATACTTTATATTCATAGATATCAGTCTACCTTATTGACTTCAACAGGAGTGAACACTTCTACCTCTAGCTAAATTGCTGTGGTCACTTGGAGTCTTTTTACATGCCAACCACATTCTGTTCCATTTCATGCACCAAGTTGGCTCTAGCCGATTAAAGCTCATACCACAATACAATTATTCATCTTTAAAGCGCTTGCACAACTTTGTTGATATAAGAGAGATGTTTAGGTTAGACGAAGTTTCTACTAGCTTTCAGCTCTTTTGCCATGTAACAGCTGTTCTTGTAATCTATGCTGAAACCGTGATGTAATTGTTTTCTGCGGCTTCTTTTTCATACAAGTCATCAGATTTGTTACTGCTTCCCTATAAAATACTTTAGCTGCAGTACATTATTTGTAGTCCACAAGAATTATCAGTCATCATAATACTAATACATAATATTCCCATAATACTAGAACTTGGGGGACTCCCAATGAAGTTAATGGACAATCAATTCAGGATGGACAAAAGGAAGTAAATGGTTACTAGCTATGGTGACTAAAGGGAACTTCCACATAGAAGCAGTAAATGTCTGCAAATTAGTGCTATGAGGCAATACCAGGGGGTGGGGTAAGACTTTGGACTTTATACCCTGTTCTTGGTCCTCCAGGACAGTTGGTTAGCCACTGTGTGAAACAGGGTACTAGGTATACCTTTCAGACTTACTGAAGTAGATTGTCTTCATCTTGAGGAGACCTTGATTGATTTGCCTCCTAGTACATCAGGGGATTTTAAAGGTGCACATCATATATCTCTCGGTTGCAGCCTGGTAACTCTAATAGTCCAAGAAGTGGCCCACACAAATGTTAGAACAATGAAAAACAACATTAAAGTTATAAAGTAGTTAAATAAAACCACATAAACAACACTAGAACCAGGGGGATGGCTGATAACCGTTATTGGGAATACGCCAAACAAAACAAAAAGTTTTCATCTGCTGGCAGAAGACATTGATAGAGTGAGACAGTTAACCCTCCCATGGGTGGAAGTTCCATAGTTTTGGTGTCATGACCGAGAAAGCCCTTTCTTGGGCTACCACTCATCTAAACTCAGATGGTGGGGACAACTGAAACAGGCCACCGGAAGATGCCTGGAGTGAGCAAGTAGATTCATATGGGAGAAGGCAGTTGTGACGGACAGTAAGCAATTGGTAGGCTTTTAGGCAATGCTCCTGGAAAAAGGGTGAGCTAGCTGAAAATTGAAGGCAGCTTATTGTGGAATGGAACACTGAGCTGTTTAAAAAAAATCAAATGGGAAGGATTTAGTTAGCCAGTTGGAGTGGATCAGTTGGAGCTAGAGTTGGAGTTGGGGAGAAGAGTTAACAGAAAACTCCTAGTGAGAGACTCTGAAGAGAATATGGCTGCGATTATACGCACAATTAGACCTGACATAGGTGCGAATGCCAGGCAGATTTAAAGGGTGCAATCAGACAACAACATCTGGGAAGGGCCCCGCAGCCGTCGGCAACCTGTTGTGCTCCATTGCAGAAGCAGAGTTAAAAAACAACGGGGGAAATCTGGTAGTTAATGGGTTGTGATGGGCCACGGATGGACTTTCTCATGTCTGATCGCTCCAGCATGCTCTCATGCCATCCCAACTCTGTGCTGTTGTTCCCCCCACCTCACAGTATGTGCATCATCATGTTGTATAGTGGGTTAGACACATAATGAAACCATGGACAATGATGTAGTGATCAGCATGGTTTGCTATTATACAACATGAGACAAAGAATACCTGGCCAGGTGGCCAACTATATACATGCTAAGGGGAACGCCCCCTGGTACCATTGGTGGGTTTGAATTCCTGCCGCCGTTCCCATTGTTTTCCCCAAAGCAGGAGCTCAGAGCCCCAGTCCCATTGTTCTCCAGGACTCAAGCTCAGGCTCCTTCGCTGACGGCCTGAAGTGGTCTGTGGACACAACACATCGCAAACTCCATAGGGAGCCCTCGGTGCAGAGGTGCAATTCATCAATCCCTCGGTTAAGTGCACGGGGGGGAAATAGCACAAAACCCCACCAACTCATCCACAGTTGCATCTGATCATGCACTGATGGACTGTGGCTGCAACTTCAAAGGGAGGTGTGATTGTGCAACTGCGGGTCAAATTCCTCCAGAGGAAATAGCCTCGCTTTCCCCCCATTTTTTTCTGGCACATGTGACCGCAACCAAAGAGTTTGATAAGCCCTGTCTGGAGCAGAGCAAGTGTGTTCTGGCTGCTTCAAATAACAGATTTAGGATGGAGACAGTGAGTCTGGCAAAGAAGTGTCAGAACCTCACCTATTCGAGGAATGGAGAGAAAACTCCCTGTGTGAAAAACAGAAACATTACTTGAGTGGAGAATTAGACATTCTCAGTATGGAAGCTTATTAACCAGTTTACAGAGGCTGTTCTTCTGGAAGATAGGGATTTGACCAAAAGGTTGGAGGAGGCACAGAGGTCTCTTAAGCAAGTCAAAAGAGGTTATTGCTCTTAAGGAGAAGAGAATAATAATCTGGCCAGAGGAAAAGGAAGCAGATAGGAAAACCCCTGGTATATAAACATAATAAAATCTCAAGTCCATGTGACTATCCAGAAACAAGTCCAAAAGAAGGTATAAGGGACTGTGAACTCTGTATCACAGTAAAAACAGTGAAACATAACTAACAGCATCAAGCCAAAATCAACCAGGGAAAATAACTCACTAAACATCTCTAGTGTTGGATAAAAGCAGTTTTGGATATATATTTGAATCTCTCTTAATCAAAACTACCCTTACAAGTTCTCTTGTATATATAATTTTCCAATCCCTGCCTGTTTATTCCAATAAATTTGATTTCTGTTTCAGTGTGTCTAGGTGCCTATTTCTGAGAGAGAATTTATAGACCCTCCTCAATCAGACCCTCCTGAATCACAGTTCCTTATCTGGGGTGTAAGCCGACAAAATATAAAACAATAATAAGATGGGACAACAGCATTATAATAAAAGTTTATTTACCACATAAGAAGAGTGCTACCTAAAGACTACCCAGTTGTCAGATGGGTGTCAGGCTGCTGTGCATTTTACTGTGTGCCTGCCATGAAGGGGGGTTCCCTTCCCTTTGATGTCACTGCGGATTGCCAAATGGTAGAGCCAAATGTCCAGTGTCTGCTGTGGTTATTATTCTACTTTTTGTATATAGGGGCTACATGCTAGGCAATGGCTAGGTTAAGGAGGGGGTTGCTTGACTGATAAATGTAGTGGGGAAATACAAGGGGGTGATTGGGTCTTGGGTTTTATTACTCCCATTTGAAACTGATATATCTGTAACCTTACCATGTTTGTCCTCAGTTCTAACAAAGGATTTGTGCAGAGGGTATCTATCACTGATCTCAATAAAGTTAGTTTCTCTCAAACTGGTTGGCATTGAGAACTGATTTAACTGGGACTCTGAAAATTCTTAGGGAGGTTGGAGGGAGAATCTGAGAACTTATAAGAGCAATTATTTGATAGGAGTGCTCATCTGGTACAGCAGTCCTTAAGGTAAGTTGTTCCCAAGCCATACAGGGCTGCTAAAGGCCATGCCAGCACCTAAAACTGAGCCCGGAAACAAACTGGAAGCCAGTGTAGATGGAAAAGGATGAGTAGCAATTCCCCTTTTCAATGCTGCCTCTCTGTAAGGAAAAAAGAGGAGTGGTGTCCTCAGCAGTATTGTACTAGAGACAATAATAAAAATTGCTGAGCTTCTTTTTCTGCAAATACTTCATACCTTTATACCGTACCTACTACATGCACATGCTCAGAGAGTGTATGACAACTTCAACTACTTGAAATTTATTCTATTAAGTTGTGTGTGGGTATTTGAATCTCTCTCAGAAAGCCTCACCCCAGAAGCAGCTGATAGATGTTGTTACAGTACTTTTGGAATGTTAAGTGTTTTAGAATAGCAAATATGGGTATATTTTAGTTCCCCAAAGTTGTACTATAGTGTTAAAACTCTTTGAAAAGTCAAAATCACATGGTATGAAAAAGACAGTTTTTCATGTTTTCACTTTGAGATTTAGGCAAGCCATTTTTAGAAGTTCGATGTGAATGATTCTGGTATGCTCTGACATTTTCTCTACTTATTTCTGAATGCCAGTAATCCATTCTAACATTTTTCTCTAGTTTTCACTTTAAGAAGGCAAAACAAAAACTATCTTCCCTAAAATTTGTAAACTCCTTAGACATAAAGTGTATACAGTTGATTGATTTTCTTATTCCTTTTAGAAATATACTTTAAACCAAATACAAATTTCCAGCTGCTATTTTCAGCTACTTTTGTGCCATTTCATCTACAAATCCAATCCTGCACATTTCATTACTCACAAGAGATCTCATCCAACGCCCACTAAAGAAAATGGAAAGACTCCAATTTCATTTCAATTGGTGTTTGGTGGCCATAAGAGGAGGAAAATAGCAAATGAGCATTTGAAAATGCATGCATATTCACATATTCCCTAGGGATGAGAGTACAGCCAATAAATAGTGGGCTGGGTGAAGAAGTAAACATCCTACTTTGTTTCTTCAAATGTTGAGGCTCACAATTTTAAAGGTTGTAACTCCTACAGCCTTGGAATAGACATAGTCTGGAATGTCCTGTATGTTGAAATAATTCAAGAATGGAAATTGGGCAGCAAAGCACACATCACACGATGGAAGACCCAAATACTGGACACATTAGGCTGGATCCTACCAGCTTTTCAACTTGATCTCTTCTGATTTCATCTCCACTGTAGCCACTGTGTCATGGCGACTTTTGTCCACACAGGTCCCACAATACCTGTCATAGTTTTTGGGTAATCAAAAGGGGCCATGTTCTGCCTCTTTCACCAGTGGAAAAGCTTAAATTGCCTTCAAGTAACTGTGATCAGAGTTTGAACACTTTGGTTGTTGTCTTGCTTATGGTAAAAGCAAGATCACTAGAATTTATGGTTGAATGGAAAATAATAAAGGAAGTAGCTCTTTCCATACATTCACTTAATAGCACAGAGAGGTAGGGTAGGATTGTGCCTGCTGTCCCAACTGAAGTGTGAACAGCATCCATACTTTATTTCAAAAACTTACATGCCACCTTGCCAGAGGCCTGTGCTGGAGGATGCTGTATGTATATAAGTTGTTCATGCATAATCTCTCCATGTAATGGGAAATCCTGCAAAAGGCATGGTCTCTGGTTGCATATACAGAGCCTATAATAAGGATATATATATATTAAGGATATATATGCACATATGCTCTGTTTAGTCCTCCACTTGAGCTTGAACATTTGGGCCAGTGGCTGCAGTCCCATTAGGGATGCCAGTCTCCAGTTGGGACCTGGGGATCCCCAGAGTTACAGCTCTTCTCCAGACTAAAGAGATCAGTTTCACCTGGAGAAAATGGATCGTTTGGAAGGTGGACACTATGACATTGTACCCCACTGAGTTCCTTGTCCTCCCCAGGCTCCTTCCCCAAATCTCCAGGAGTTTCCCAACATGGATCTGGCAACCCTAACCCCCCTACCCCACTTGTGGCCAGGTAGGACCTGGCAACCCTAAGTCCTATCGACTCTTTTCCACCAGTCAGTGCACACATGACTATTGTCAACAAGGTTGAAGACAGGTATAAATTAGCAATAACCAGGTGACAGATTCTACAAGATGTTAGTGTGGGCTGCACTCTGTTCACTGGAATTTTATTTAAACCATTGTGAGGACATCTGAGATTATGGAGTTGGTCAGGAAGAATGTGTTTTACATTCTCAATGTCTGATGCTCTTTTAGAAGTAAAAGTGTCTCCAAATGAAGTTGTCAGGGTGGCTTTTAGAAATGTAATTAATGTAGGAAATCAGCATAGTGAGGTGCTAGTCTGATTCACACATGGAAAATCAGGAGCACACACAGCTCAATGGTCATTTCACCAGATCATCATATTGCCTCATGTATACTAGTTTTTTCTTATATATATATATTTTATTTTACCATTTAAAGGGGTATAGAATAAAAAGGGACAAAAGGGAAAGTGAGAAGCATAAAATATTATTTGTTAAACACATTTTAAGGACATTGCATAATATAAAAATATAAAATGTGAAAAAATAACATGACAAATCAAAATACGGTAAGATAATCAATACTTCAACATAATATATTTCCATTATTTTATATCTATAGGGCTAGGTAAAAAAGCATATAGGCAAGATATATAAGAGAAGAAAATGATTTTAAAAAACTTTTTCTTATCTTTATACAAGGTTTATACTATCATATAATAGCTAGTAAATATGTAACTATAAAAATTAGTGAATATAACTATAAGAATATGATTATATGATTTTGAGTATTAATCAATTTAACTTTGTAACTTCTCTAACAACTTTATCTATGTAGTTTGTAACAGTTTGTCTGTAGTAACTATAAAAAGCTTTCCACTTATTCTCACATTCGACGATTGGCTTTTTATTTATATAGTTCATCATTTTTGTCATAACATATTCTTCCATTTTGTCTCTCCAGTTCTGAAGATCTGGGCAGATTTCAGACTTCCACTTGGTTGCAAATACTAGTTGTGTTGTGGTTAACAGCTCATGCTCTAATCTATTTATAGTAGATGATAAGATTCCTAATAGTATTGTCTGAGGTTTCAAGGGAAATTTTAAATATTCTGCATTTCAATATGCATTTCTATCCAGAATGTGTTGGTCTTTTTGCAGGACCACTGCATGTGGCTAAAGGTACCATCCATCTCTTTACTTTATTTCCAGCACTTTATAATTTTTATCCATCTTCTCAATATCTTTTGGAGTAATATACCAAAGGTATAAACTTTCCCACTGCTGAAGTGAAATTTCTTCATCAAAATTCTGCATCCATTTCACCATGCATGTCTTACTTGTTCCGTTTCTGTATCATATTGAAGTAGAAGTTTATAAATGTGATTTAAAATATGCTTTTTATTCATTATTATGTTTTCAAATTCCATCCAGTCCCTTAGTTTAGCTCTTTTTGCATGCATTGCTTCTTTAAGCCTTGAGGTAAGTTGAAGATAAGTTAGCCATTGTAACTTTTTTCCTTCTTCAGTCATTGTCTGCTAGGATTTAATTTCACCTTGAGAATTGGTCATATATGATAAAATCAGTGTTTTTTCTTGTAGGTTTGTCATAATCCTTCTTCACCCAAAGAGTGATTAACATATGGAATTCACTGCCACAAGAGGTGGTGGCAGCTGCAAGCATGGACAGTTTCAAGAGGGAATTAGATAAACATATGGAGCAGAAGTCCATCAGTGGCTATTAGCCACAGGGTATAGATGGGAATTCTCAGTCTGGGGCAGGTGATGCACTCTATTCTTGGAGCTGGAGGGGGCAGCAGTGGGAGGGCTGCTAGTGTCCTGGCCCCACTGCTGGACCTCCTGATAGCACGTGGTATTTTTGGCCGCTGTGTGACAGAGTGTTGGACTAGATGGGCCATTGGCCTGATTCAACATTGGCTTCTCTTATGTTCTTATGTTCTTATAATATGCATCTATTGGTGACATTATAGGTGAGAATGGTGGGCTAATTCTTGTTTTCATAGGCTGCCAAATTTTCAATAGACTATCTATAATTACAATGGAGCTGTGGTGGCTCAAGTGGTTAAGACGCAGAACTGCAGGCTGTGGAAGGTCAGTAGTTCAGCAGTTCAAGACCTGAGAGTGCCGCATGACAGGGTGAGCTCCTGTCTCTAGTTCCAGCTCCTGCTAACCTAGCAGTTCGAAAGCAAGAAATTGCACCTAGATAAATAGGTACCACTTTGGTGGGAAGGTAACAGCGTTCTGTGCACCTTGGTGTTTAGTCATGCTGGCCACATGACCATGAAAACGTCTTCGGACAGCGCTGGCTCTTTGAAACAGAGATGAGCACCACAACCCTAGAGTCGGATTCGACTGGCTTTCAAGTAAGGGAACCTTTACCTTTACCTTATCTATAATTACATGGCCCTTCATTGCCTTTTTTGGTGATTTTCCTGTTTGTTTTATCCAGAGATAACTATGTAGTCCTTCAGTCAAATCCACTGTTTCCAATTTCATCAGTCTTTCATTCGGATTTTTGATCCAACTGGAAATCCACAGCTCCAGCCCTTACAAAGTATCTCAATGTGTTTAGCATGCCAGAACAATCTCTAGAAGGACTATGGATGTCTCTGCTTTACACAGATTACAGCAGGCTTTAAGTGGAATCCTGTGTTTGTGCAAAGCCACTCAAGGACACTGGTTGCCTCATGTTTAAATTGGCCTTCGTCACGTGTGTGTACCTTGATGCACAACATATCTAGATAGTGTATAGTGAGCTGTTGGCCAGTTGTGTATCAGCACCAGCTCTACAGCAATTTGTGAAGCTCCAGAATGACAATTGTACATGCAGTTGTTGTTCTGGGAACTGCAGGTCAGTGCAAAGCTGGGTCCACCTATGCAAAACCATTCCTGGTTAACAAAATTCAAATCAACCTGTAGGCCCCACTCCTAATCTTAAGAGTATAGCATTAGTGTGAAGGAAGCGTATTGATACAGCTGAGCACTTGAATCCTAAGCCTCCAAATGTAGCCCTGACCTGGATGGCCTAGGTTAGCCCCATCCAGACCTGTAGCCAGGATTTTGTAATTCAAGGGGCCGTTAAATAAGTCAGGGGGCACTGATGTCACAAAATAAAATAAAATAAAAATGTTAAAAACTCACTTTTGTGGTGTTCGCAATCTGCCTGCCTACATGGGGAAACAAGCCATGCTTGGGGAAAGGGAGGCAGTGGGGAGTCTTCTGGGCAGCCCAGAGAGTTGGTAGTCCTCTCACTGGCCCGGAGAGCCGGGGGACTGGAAGTCGGGGGGTCTTGTCAGGAAGTCAGGGGGGCAGGCCCCGAAATGCCCCACTCTAGCTACGGGCCTGGCCCCAACTCAACTGATCTGGAAGCTAAGCAGGGTCAGCCTTGGTTAATATTTAGGTGGTAGACCACCAAGGAAAACGGGGGTCATGAGGCAGAGCCAGGCAACGACAAACCACCTCTGACTGTCCCTTGCCTTGAAAACCATATGAGGTCTCCATGAATTGGCTGTGACTTGATGGCTCCACAGAACTCGGTCTAATTAACAACATTGGGAATAGGAGAAAAGAAGAAGAAAAAGAAGAGATTGGATTTATACCCCACCCTTCACTTGGAGTCTCAGAGCGGCTTACAAACTCCTTTCCCAACAGACATCCTGTGAGGTAGGTGGGGCTGAGAGAGCTCTGACAGAAACTGCTCTTTTTCAAGAACACCACTGACAGAACTATGGCTTCCCCAAGGTCATCCAGCAGCTGCAAGTGGAGGAGTGGGAATCAAACCCAGTTCCCCCAGATTAGAGTCTGCACACTTAACCACTACACCAACCAGGCTTCTCATGTGTGTGTGCTGTCAAGTCACAACTGACTTATGGTGACCCCTCTAGGGTTCTCAAGGCAAGAGACTTTCAGAGCTGGTTTGCCATTGCCTGCCTCCATATCATGACCCTGATATTTCTTGGAGGTCTCCCATCAAATACTAGTCAGGGCTGACCCTGCTTAGCTTCTGAGATCTGACAAGATCAGGCTAGCCTGAGCTATCCAGATCAGGAGAAAAGCACCCTAGCAATTAAAGTTGCAATCCTATGCACACTTTGTTGGACACAAAGGCTCACTGAACTCTGTAGGACTTACTTCTGAGAAGGTCACACTGCAGGATCAAGCAACACATATCTGGATTGAGTGGGCATCACACTCCCTGAGGCAAACTGCTTGTTCTTGCTAAATAGCCACTTCCACACAGGGCGACATTCTTCTCTGGTGGGTTCTACTGTTTCTGTGGAATTCTAAGACATGATCATTCCACGGCTGCAGCTGTTTTCAAGTGTAGAATTATACGTGAAGCATTCTGTTTAAACAGAATGTTTATATCTGCAGCTAAGCATAGTTTGTTTGCTATCTAATGTAGTGATTTATTGGATGATCACATATCTGATGTGGTGGGTGTATTGTACTAAACACTTGCTTTAAAAAAAGATTGCATTGAATACATAACAAAAGTTCAAGATTTATCTGATTAAATGGGGTATAAATTCTAGCTTGAATAGCTTCTAAAGATTCACGTTGCAATGTAAACATTAAAAACCGTCTTACCTTCTCTGCAGGTGGGGGGGGGGATTGTCTCAAAAACGGCTGACATAATACACAAAAGATAAAGAGAGCTGTGGTTATCTTCAACCTGCACACATGCTGCTTAATCACCGTACAGTTTTTATTTAGGATTCCCATATGGTGTATTTGGCTCTTCAGTGAGGTGTGTATTTTCCATGGATAATCCAAGTATGTAAATACTATATACCCAGATGCTAAGGGAGTGTTCACATACACTCATAATGGGAGCTGAGATATGTATGTAATAGTAATAATAATAATACATTTTCTTGTGGTTTAGCAAGAGACTTTGGGGACCCAAGCTGAACCTTTTACAGGCAGCCAACACAAATGGATCCAGGTTGATATTCTTTTTGATTGTTAGATGTGTCCTGTGACTTTCTCATTAACAGATGTCCGGTTGTGTGTGTAGGCCAAAAAATTAAAAACTCTGAATCAGATTTTTTTTTAGTTTTTAAAAGAGCTATTGGGTGCCTAAATAAGGGTTGCATTGAACTTTGAGCATCTTCCATCCCTACAGCTCTGAGATCCTTTTTTGTTCCTATGTGCACTTTGTAAGCATACCAACTCTGATTTTTTTTTTAAAGCTGGCCTGTTCCCGTGCTATTAACAACAGCCTGATGAAACTAAGCAGATGAAACTTTTCCTGCCACTTGATCTCCATGCCAGGAAAAGCTTCTCTTGCTTAATTGCTGTGTCAGGTTGCTTTTAAAGGCTCAGGGATGTGAACACAAATATCTAATTATCTGAATCCTTTATATAATTTTTTTTCTTTTGTTCCAAAATCCTGTAGAAAGCCTAGCAGTGGTCTAAAAGAGAAATTGACGAAACAGAGTTGCATTTTCCTAGGATGAATGTACTTCTCCACCAGTGCTTGCAGAACTTTAACTACATTAAAAGGGGGGGAATGCTTAAAATAATACTAGCTTTCTGTATTGAAATTCTGCCCTTTGCATTATTATGCTATTAGTTTGATGAGTATTGCGTATGGGGAAAGAAGTACTACCTAACCTAAAGCATTGCTGAGGGAGAAGGAAGAGAGTGCATCTCTGCCTTTTTGTCATGCAGTAAACTAGTAAATAGTATACTAGTAAGGTTGCCACAATCTCTCCCACCCCACCCTGCTGCTGCTGTTGTGTCTTTGTCAGACACTGAACATATTCAGTAGTATCTCCCATTGAAAATAGTGGGAATGGCTCCTAGCCCACTTATGGTGAGCCACATTCAGTCACTGGGAGTTACCTTTGAGTGTGCACACATTAAGTTTCGGTTGATCTCATTCGGAATGTAGCAACTAATTATAGGTTAGGTGGGGCAAGGTGGAATTAGGGGGCATTCAGGCTAAAATCAACGGCGTTCTTCCAAATCAGGGCCTGATTACGCACGTCTGAGAATTTGCCAGCAAGTAGCAGCCAGAAATCCTGTCTCCTTCAAGTATACTACCATTATTTGTAAAGTTACGTGTTCGCATTCACCATTTATGTTTCTACGTCAACACATCTCTAGGCACGTGTAAGCTCTATTTTTAATTAGTATTTAAATAAACACGAAGCATGAAGTCAGTCGGCGATTGGATTCTGTGCTGCTGCTGAAACGGAGTCTGCTTTAGGTCAGCGGCTTGTGTATTATCTTTGTCTGGGCGCGTGTGTTGCGCTGGGAGAACGCGTGTTCCAGGGTTACGCTGCGCGGGGAGGAGGTGTCAGATCAAATAGGGGTGTGTGTGTGTGTGGGGGGGGAGATCCTACCGAGAAAGCAACGCTATCTCTTTAAGACAAGTCAAACAGGGCGAGGCCCTCTTCCACTTCGCCCGCCGCCTGCGCTGCAAACTTATTATAAATTTAGAAACAATGTTTCTTGGGCGGCCGGCTCCTGAAATTAACACCGCAGCAGGCAGGGGCCGGAGCAGAGACCGTCCCATTCCCGCCACCCCCCCCCCCGGCCGAATCGGTGCTTGTTGCTCTCCGCCTTCCACCCCAGCCTGACATCGAGGAGGAGGGGGGAGGAGGAGCGGCAGCAACACCCCCTCCTGCCCTCCAGAGCGCCGCCGCCCGCGAGTCCTCTTTCCTCCTCGGGCCCCCCTTCCCCATGTACCACACTCAGCCAAGCGCCCCCCCCCCCGCAACGCCCGCTTTGCCAATAAGGGAGCTCCTGGGGAACGTCCAGCTGCAAGGCAGGAGTTGGCCGGGCGAGGAACGACCGGCGAGAGCCGCTGCAGGAGGGATTAATTGAGGCAGAAGGTGTCTGAGGGGACCGGGAGGGAAGTCGCGCGCCTCCCTCTTTTCCCGCCCTTGGAAGCCTGAGGAGGAGGAACAGCAGTATGGCAGCGGCGGCCGTGGGGCAGTGCAGCAGCGCAGGGGCCCCCCTCCGCCGCCTCCTCTCACTCACCTGGTGGTGGTGCCTCTACTCGGCTCTGCAGGTAAGAGAAGGCGAGTCCCTCCCCCCCCGCCGGTTCCCCTCGCAGATGGGTTGCCAGTGTGGTCAGCCCCTTCTTGGGCCAATGGCAGGTGGACTCACCAGTATGGGAGATACCCGGCCAGAGAAAGCCCCGACATCATTTGAGCAACGCCCCCTGTCCGGCTGCAAGGTGTGTGTATGCATATATGCCTCCCTGAGCTCCTTGTGGAATGGCTACAACTGAAAATGTTATAGATCCCTGAGCTGCTCATGTGGCCCTTTCTAAAAGTGGAGGGCACATTTTGGAGCCACGATGTACAATGTGGTGTTGGTAGCTGCAGTGACACAGAGCCTTACACGAAGTCGAAACTTTTGGGATGGGTAATGTTTTCTACTTGGAATGTCTGATGCCTTCAAATGTGAAGTTTTTGCAGTTAACACTGTTATGTAAAAACAGTTTGACAGGTGTCTTGCTTTTGGGGATGCCCCCAATGGTACTTTAAAAAGTTGACCATTTAATCCCAACAGTGTAGTCCAGGGTGGGTGGGGTGGGTGGGTGGGGGGGGACACTCTAAACTGTTTGAGCACAATGCTTGAGCTTCAAAAGTGCTGAATTCTGATTTGGCAGAAGTTTTGTTCTTGAATTTGCAGGCAAGGAATAGGTCAATAAGGAGTTAATTTCTTCCTAGCTTTAATTTTGTCTTCCTGTATGCAGGAAAAACTGGGGAGAGAAATCTGCCCACCAGTTCCTGGAACTTTGGTGTCTGTGGGCAGTGCATAAATGGCAACAAAGAACGAAATCTGACTTTAGGGATACATTCCTACTTTGAGATATGGGACTGGGATAGAGGGTCTTCAATCAGAATTTCCCCTAATCCATGTGAGCTGGGGTAGCATCCAGAGTGACTTGCCAATTGCTGCCAGTGCATTGGTACTGAAAATAGAGCTGTACCTGCTGTTTCTGTGAAGTAGAAATACATAGGAGTCTAATGGTATTTTAAGGACTATATTTCATTTCAACACACACTTTCACAGACTAGAACCTGCTTCTGGTATAATGGCTTCTCACTAAGCGGTCCTTTTATATACAGATAAAAAATAGCTGGAACAAGGGGCTAGTGATTTAGAAACCCCAAATTCTTCTTTTCTTCCCCTGGGTGGTGGGTGGGATGCACTTTTTAAAACTGTTGCTGAATTCTAATTCAGAACTTTCATGCTGGGTTCTCCCCCTGAAGGTCCTTTGCTGAAGAAAGTTGACTTTTAGCTCAGTAAAAGAATGCTTGAAAGACTAAAATATTCTTCCACTCACTGGTTTCTGAATATGATAATTAATGTCAGATTTGACCTTGCTGGTTTTCCCGTACCTCCTGTGTGAAAGATCTGCCTGATAAGGCCCACCGCATTATATTTGAAGAAGTGGGCTCTGGCTCATAAAAGCTTGTGTTAGTCTTTAAGGTTTTGCTGCAAAAGACTAACCACAGCTATGCCTCCAGAACTGTTAAACAGGTAACTTATCATCCTTTTGCTTATGAGAACTGGGACAGCGAAGGAAATGGAGGGCAAAACTAGAATTCTTAAGTAGTTCTTATAGAAAGAAATACTAAAAGAACAACTAACAGTAAAAGCTAAAAGTGGCTTGGAAATCACAAGTGCTGCCAGGATTAGTTTTCTTCAAAACAATAGAACCTACATTAAAAAGAAAAAAAAACCCTGTTATGTGGCCACTTAGATTTCAACCTTCACCCTTTCCCCCACTTTTTAAAAAAGACATGTGTTATTCAAGGTGCCAATCAAATCTATATTCGTAGCATGGATTGTGCCAGTACAGGTTATGCCAGTATCCTTAGAGTTTTAAAACAGAATCTGCAAATGCCACTGTGTAAAATGGAGATTGTCTGCCTTTTCTGCCTGTGCCACAAGAATGATAAATTTGGCATATTCTGGTTCTCATAGTGCCAAAATAAAATCCATACTATGAATCTTGCCAGATTCTATTTTTGTTCATTGTTTTAAAGATAGATCATACCCTCCTGCTGTGAGTGCACTGCTGAATAAGCACCTGGGTCTGTTGCCATTACTGGCTTCTCTGTGAAGGATCAGGCAAATTCCTATGACGTTTCTATGATTTTCTAGTTGCTATGATTCTCTAGTATAGCATCTTCTAAGATCTACCCTTTATTTATAGTTCGTCTTTTTCACTGAGGCTCAAGGCAGATTACACAATGTAGATCCATATGATCAGTGGTTGAGACTTTCAAAACAAAGCAATAAAGTTTGAAAAGAAGCAGAAAACGGAGCTGAAACAAAGCATGACCATTAACATGACACATTAAACAATCCAGAAATTGCATAGTAGGATCCTATTTACGGCAACAGAGAGTATGTTCTATACACAGTAGTACAGTCTACAGTCTCTATCCCTTTACCAAAGCATCTTTCTGAAATGTTATAGCAGTACAGCCCTAATTACCTGTGTAAAAATTGCTCCTGAATAATTCACTGCTGCATAGTTTGTGGAAAGCCAGGAAGATGGAGACCTTTCTGACGTCCTCAGGCAGGCCTTTCCATAAAGTGGGGGCCACAGCAGAAAGGGCGCATACACCCGCAGCAACTGCTTTTGCCTGTTTGTAGGGTGGCGCCTGCAGAAGATGTCACCTGCAGAAGTTCCCGCTTAGATGAGTGAAGCTGACATGGCAGAGTGTAGGGAGATAGGTGGTCCTGCTGATGGAGGTGACTGAGGCCATGAAGAAATTTGTATGTGATAGCCAATAACTTGAATTGCAGCTGGTAAGTGAAGGGGCATCATGAATTGAGCCTGGAAGCCAACAAATATACCATGCAATAGATAATCTATTGTCTGAAGAGTCTCAAAAGGCTAGTATTGCATTGGGAGAAAGATGTATTCAGCCTTAGTAATGTGCTGAATGCTGTGTAGAACACAGCACTGTCATGTTGCCTGTAATGCATACAATCTAGTGCAAGACATAAGATGAAAGCAAACAGTGATTTTGACTTCTTGTGCTTGTCTTGAGAGAAACAAGATTGTGGGTAATTGTGACCACTGATATATACACATCTCTGGACTGGATGGTTTTCAAATGGAAAGGGAGACTTTCAGCAGATACGGGCATTCTTGGTAAAGTTTCCCAGTAAAACACTTTCTACTTCTTTCTGTTGCTAGTTGATTTACATGAAAGTGGCCTTGACTCCACATGGGAGAAAAGGAGAAACTCACCTGTGGCTTCAGCCTTCCAGTAGTCCAGTATGTGGACAGCAAATGGTCTCCCTGCTGCTTCTGATTTCTTCTATAATAAGAGATCACGTGGATGGACATGACTAGCTTGACTTTGTTCTGCCCCAGTGGTTTGGACTCAGAAGTGTCATGAACTCTGATAAAGGAGAAAACCGATCCTTGTACCAGGATATCTTGGTAGCTAAGACGGTCTTGCAAATGCCTCTCTGTCCATTCTGTTCTGGATTGGTGCATCTTGGACCTCATTCTTTTTCCATTGGCTCTGGACAACATGGGTTTCAGTTCATTAAAATGGGGAACCTGCTATGAACTGAGTTCTGTAATGCTAAGGAAAGGAAATTTGCATGGTATTATAAATTCTACAAACTTCAGTAAATATTATGGACTGAGCTGCTTAGTTATGCTCTTGGGGGAGGAAATATTTTCCAGGGTATCAAGTAGTCTTGTAGTCCCCTGTCTTGTTTTCAAATGAGTTTTTCGTTTCTTGAAAGAAGCATAGTGAGCTGGGTTGCGTCCATATGCTTCCCATGAGTATAATTTACACCTGCTTGAAGTCATTTTAGTATTCTCTGCGAGGTAGTTCCCTTTGCTTAGTCATGGAATCTCTATTGTGCAGATGTTGCTTTAGGGAAAAGTATCACTGTTTAGCTTTGGTGGAAGGGACCATAGAATATTCCTACAGATGCTGTGGGACAGACTAGAATTTGATTTATTTTAATGCTTGAAACTGAAAGTAAAATTAGTGTGAGAACCTGCCTCTCCTGGTTACTGTTTGTTTTTTTCACAGTTTTGGAGCAGATTTGAAGAGCTTTCTAAAATGTATCAAAGAGCTCAGGCTTGACAATCTTTATGTTGTTCTTTAAGTAAGGGTAAATTTACACTTCTTAAGAATAATATTGGATTGCATGGGAGTGGGCAAACTGCCACATCTTAAGTAATAGTTGTATAAAGGTAGTAAAACATGACCTGCTCCGCCTGGTTGCTAACTACATCATCAAAATATGTTTAGTATTAAAACCAGGCATTACAGTACTGCTAATTCATTTAATAGCATGTGAGGCATGTTTACAGATAGGCCTTTCAAGTCTCTCTTGTTGATTAATCAGTGTGCAGGGAGGGGGGACTTAATCTGTATGGACCTGCTTGAATTGGAGAGGCTTTTTTTTTGGTATTGTGTGTGTGTACTTGTGAGCCTGGAAGTCATGGTGACTTCTGGCAACCCCTACTGGGGCTAGGATGTTTTCAGAGAGGTGGCTTACTATGGCCTGCCTCTGTGTCTGGGCCCTGGTATTCCTTGGAGGTCTCCCTTCCAAGTACTTGCCAGAGTCGGCCCTGCTTAGCTTCCAAGATCTGAAAAGATCGGGCTTGCCTGGGCTATCCAGGTCAGGGCAAATTGGTGGGGCTTGAAGGGTTTACATGTCAAAGCTAGCTTGGTTCTGGTATATCCATGGAATGGAGACAAAAAGAGTGACCATTAGAGGTGACCATTCTGTCACGCAAGGAGTGGTAGCCTTCTTTTGTGTAGATAATGAAAATTCTGCTCCATGGGTTTGCATGTGGTCTTGAAAGAGTCCTTTCCAGAGAAGAACTGGCACTTCTCATTCAGCTGCAAGCTATTTCAACTGCTGGTGTAGAGCTGGGTCATGTTACATGATCATAAAGAAAACTTTATGTTTCAGCCAATATACTAGGGTTACCAATCTCCAGGTGCTGCTTGGAGATCTTCTATTGTTATAACTGATCCCCAGATGACAGAGGACAGTTTCCCTGGAGAAAATGGCTGCTTTGGAGGATGGTCTGAATGGCATTATGCACCAGTAAGGTCCCTCCCCTTCCCCAAGCTCCACCCCCCCCAAATCTTCAGGTATTTCCTAACCTAGAATTGCCAACACTACCATATACATATGCAGCCTCTGGACAGGCCTTCTGTGTGACATCGATCTAGGCAGACACGTCTAGTATTAAGGTACACATATTTGAACCAGTTTGTCATGTGCTATGATAAAATAAAGAAGACTGATTTCAGCAGACAGCAATTCAAATTTTGGTGTAAAATGAGATTTTTTAGGGGACTTCAGAGGTATTTTCAGGACATATTGATTTGTGATTCTAGTGCATGGTAGATCATTCAAAATCCACCTTGCAAAAACAACCCACAGTGTCCTTCTAAGCAGGGTCCTGATTTCTAAACCCATTACCAGTCTACTTTTGTGTACTTCACTGCATCTGAAATCATCACATGAATCAATTGGCCTTTGGAAAGAAATCAATGTTGCTCTTGAATAGTTATGATGTAATCTAGACAAGCTAAAGGAACAGGTGGGTTCAATTTTGCAAAACAGATTTTTGACAGTCAGTTTAGTAACAGGGTTCCCAGCATGGCCCCAGGGGCACCATGGTACCTGCCGATACCTTTCCTGGCACCCACCAAGTACTTTTAGAACATGGGTGTGACTAAGTGAGCTTTTTGCTCTGCAGGGTTTCTGACTGGTTATGCAGATGAAATAGAGGTTCTGCCTGAAATGTTGAGGAGTCAGTAGGCCAAGCTGAGAGACTATGACTGCCCGAAGGTCACCCAGTGAGCTTCCATGGCACAAGTGGGGATTTGAACCTGGGTCTCCCAGATACTAGTTCGACACTCTTAACCACTACACTACACTATTAGAGGTATATATAACTTTACTCCCTGACATTTTGTGGTTTGTTCAATCTCCTGCAGCAACCATTTTTTTGTTTTGCTAGTCAGTGGTACTTTAAGCAGTGTCCCATTTAAGGAGACAGGCTGGGCAAACCAAACCAAAGCGCTGAAGTGTGAGTTCACACACCCCAGGGTAGCACTCCTTTAACTACCCAGACAGCCGAAGACCAAGGGACCAAGCCTCTAGCCTTCCCAGTTCTAAGAACAAAGAAAGTCTACCCTGCAAGATTGTATACTTACAAGGCAAATTTCAAAAATCAGTTACTTTGTAGTCAATGAAGGCAAAAGTACTGGATTACAGGAGTTCTGGATTCAAAGTGAAGCCCCCAGAATTCAAGAAGACTATAGAATATAATTAAAGTGATTTATTGAAAGGTTGTTAAGGAATATATCATAAAAGAGTAGTGAACAGTGAGGATAAAAATAAGAAAGCTTAAATAGTTATCCTAAGCACTTTTACAAACATTGATTCCAAACTAGAAGTTACCTTGATAAGATAGTTCCAAAATCCAAATCAACAGGTACCCAGCAGTTCTGGTCTATCAAGAATTAAAAGTATCCTAATTCTAGTTGTGTTCCAGTCAAATGGCAAAAGTAGAATAATAGATCTTTTCTTTATACTTTGCAGTCTGCACTGGCATGATTCTGGCTGACCAATCAAATGATGTAACTCAGCTAACCATTGGTGTTGCTGACCAAGTGATTAAACCAACCAGGCAGGATTGCCAGTTTTGACACTCTGCAGATGCATCAGATCCAATGAAGCAGATACTGAGATGGAGTGTGTAGACCCACTTTGGTGGCCTTGAAACTGCTAAAGGCAGGTGATGTACCCAAGCACCTATTAAATATCCCATGTCCTTCTTATCTTTCCCTCTGAGCCATAGTTAGCTCAACCTTGATTTTTCAGGGAGCAGAAAATTTCCATTTTCTCTCTCAGTCTCAACCTGAACCATTGTTTGTATTTTTTAACAAGAGACTATGAAAAATCTCTTGACTGTTCACTATCCTGTGTCAGAATTCCAGAGGTGCCTGCAGACTGATTTTTTTTAACTTTACCATGGTCTAGCCAAAGAGCTAAAACACAGTCTAGAAACAGACACACTTATGCTTATTATTTTAGAGTAAGGAGTTTTATTTATTGTTATTTTATTATTATTTATTTTATTATTTTAGACTAAGAAGTTCTGCTCCCCACCATCCCCAGACTCTACCCCCCAATTTTCAAGTATTTCCCAACCAGAGCTGGTAACCCTATAAGTTTGCAGCTATAGGAGGTGGGGACTCTCTGGTGGATCTAGGCACAGTGGAGGGTAGCCTGGCTGCAGCCTTTTCTCCCTTTGGTATCATCGGCTAAGAGTAGCTGAGAGAAGAAAGGAAAAGTGATTTGTCCTTCTGACTGTGTGGTTGGAGGGGATCCCCCCATGCCTCCCCCCCCCCGTCCTAGTGACTTGGTAAGCTTGTGCTTGAAGCTTGGGGTCCCTAGTTCTTACAAAGGATTCTTTTCCCTGTGATTTGTGTAAACAAATCAAAAGTTGAAGTGCAGTGTTTTTCCAGGATACTTCATTAAACCCTGGGAGAGAAAGAGATCCAACTTAACTTGGCACATAGCAATACAAAAACCCACTTGTATGCCAAGATACTTGACAAAATAGTTTTGTGACTTGTTTCATAGACACTTCATTGTTCATTCTCTGGAGTGGAAGAGTGAACCAAAGATGGTTTTGTAGCCTTTGTTTCTTACATGCAGTGAAGTAACTATAATTATCTCCCCCTTTTTCTGGTAAAGATGCTTCCTAGAATTACTAAGTGTTCCTATTAGAACATTTTTGTTAAGTTCTTGAGTTCTCCTGAGATATCAGATCTCATAATATTTCTGTGAACGAGACATACTGAATTATAGATGATGAACCAGCTCTGTCTTAGTACTTTGTTTTTGTGGTAGTTTTCACAGCAGCTTTCTGCTTCTCTGTGAACTGGACCACATAGTGCCATAACTTCTTGTTCTGTCTGCAACTAGATATGGGAGAAAGTCTTAGGGAATGGGAAAGAGGAACAGTGTGGTATAGCGGATAATGTGTTGAAATGGAACTTGGGACTTGACCCCTGTGTCTCCTCATTCTTCCATGAAGCTACCTGGGTTATCTTGGTCTAGTCATACTCTCTCAGCCTGACATATACAGAGCTTTCATAGGGAATAATGGGGAGGGGAGAACAAAGTAAGAACCAAGTTCCTTGGAGCAAAAATTAGTTAAAATGTGAAAAGCTAGGAGCATAACTATTCCACATGTAGAATGTGTTGTGACCAGCTGCGTAAAATCCATCCATGCAATGTGTTACCACATAAATTTATGTGGAATAGTTGGATGACAACTAAATATGTAGTACAAAGAACCCTTCTTCCATCTTGCCTCTTGCAGAAAAACACTGTCCATGGCATAGGGGATATAGAAGACTTCATCTGGCAATGGAAAATACGGTGGGTCATGTCTGTATTTGCTATCTGGAAGAAGAATACCCATATGCTAGAACCTCTGAGATAAAATCCCATGTGTGTGGTCTTTTTTTCTTCAGTTGACCATTGGATCTTGTTTAGAATTGCTCCACCAGCTTTTGGCCTGTACAAGCTACTCAGTATAATTCATTCTGGAAGTGGTGCTGTTTGAGAAAGAGGTGTGCAAGGCCTAGCATCTCAGAAACAAGTAAACAAGCCATGAGTTAAGTAAAAGGGGAGCAGCCTAGATTTAACAGCTTGGATTTAAAAAGTCTTTGTACAAAATAGCGCAGTGTTTTTGGTTCCAGAGACTGAAATCAACACTGAGAATGCCTATCACACATGTGGCAGTTGAAAGGCCTTTGAATTGATCCTTCAAAGATCTGAAGCAGAGCTCAGTATGACAGATATGATGAATCACAGAGAAACTGTTGGCCCAGAAGGAACATGTGGAGCTTGTATTGGGAAGTTGGAGGCTGAAGTAATGGCGAGCAAGTCACAGATGGAGACTATCTAGACATTTCCCCAAGGAAATATGTATGAGGAAGGGTGTCTGTGTGTGGGGGTGATAGACCATTGTCAATAGACCTGTAAATGAATATTGATGTACATTCCTTCTACTGTTTGTTGAGGGCGGAACGGAATTGAACCATGGTGCTGCCTGACGAGAAAAGCCATCAGCCAATCATAGAATGATGGGTAATTTGCTATTTTAACATTTTAAACTTGGAGCAGATGTTGGATCCTTGACAGAGACAAATGGAGTAACTTCCATGTATGTGTCAGCTGTCCCCCTCCCAACATTTTTCTAATACATTTAGGCTGCAATGCCATTCTAAGAGTAAAAATGGTAAAGATACATACAGTACAGTGGGTTTACAATATCAAGTGCCAGGTGAAAAAATTTGTCCTATTTAACTTGTCTGTTTGACAAATTAATTCAGGAAAGACTGCACAGTTGCAGACACATGATGTAACATCATCATGGTTGAGGAGACAACAAACTAAAATATAAACCCGCTAAAAAGAGTGGGTCTGGTGTGGTAAAGCCTCTGTATGAGCCATTTAAAATCTCATCTTTGCTTCTCATGTGGCCTTCATGCAAACCCATGTTCTTTTAATGTCCGTTGGCCTGTCTACAATACGAAAATAATAAAAATGGGATACTTTACCAGGAATCTGATAAAGATCACAAAGGTAATGTGTGCAAGCACTCTATAGTGCAATCCTGTGCAGAGTTAGTCCAGCCTAAACCCACAGACTTTGGTGGAGGAACTCTGCATACAGTTCTACTGTTCAGTACTTGAAATGTGCTATATAAATACTAAGTAATATTGAAATATGGAACTGGGAAGGGAAAAGTTTAAATAGCCTGAGAGTATTCTTCTGAAGAAAAAAAACCCTGAATTATTTTAGAAAGATTGGTTTAATTCACCCCTTTTCTGGAAATGAATGATGATTATAAGAATATGTAATTGCATGAATAAAGAAGTAATACTGGTAGGCTTTAATGTAATCCTAGTGCTTTGTGTGTTGGAATTATGTCAGACTGCAAGAGAAGTATGAGTAAATAGAAAGAAATTGAATACTCTCTGGGTGCTCCAGGTATAGTGATCAGAGCTATTATGGACCTGGTGACCCATAATTACACACTAAATGCCAGTTCTTCCTCTTAGAAGTGACACAGGAAGCCAGTTTGGTGTAGTTGTTAAGATCATGGACTCTAATCTGGGAGAACTGGGTTTGATTCCCACTCCTCCGCATGTAGTTGCTGGAGTGACCTTGGGTCAATCACAGTTCTCTCAGAGCTGTTCTCTCAGTTCTCTCAGAGCCTCTCTGAGTGAAGGGTGGAGTATAAATCCAATCTCTTCTTCATACTAGCAGTGATGCTTTCAAATGTTCATAAGTCACTTAGAACTTTGAGGTCTTTTATGGTCTGGTGACATCCACTTTTACTCAGGAATTACTGTCTACATCGTGATTCTGTACTTAGAAGTAAAGGTTGCTTAGGTGAATACGAATAGATCAAAGTTGAGTCCTAACAGGATTGAGGTGGTGGACAACTGTGATCTAGAAGATTTAACGTATCTGTGATAGGTGGGATTACTGTTTCGCTGCCTAAGATCCTGGGGTAGAAGAAGAAGAAGAGAAGAGATTGGATTTATACCCCGCCCTTCACTACCCAAAGGTGTCTCAGAGCGGCTTACAAACTCTTCTCCCTTCCCCTCCCCACAACAGGCACCCTGTGAGGTAGGTAGGGCTGAGAGAGCTCTTAACAGAAACTGCTCTTTTTCAAGAACAGCTCTTATCAGAACTATGGCTTGCCCAAGGTCATCCAGCCAGGTGCAAGTGGAGGAGTGGGGAATCAAACCCGGTTCTCCCAGATTATAGTCTGCGCACTTAACCACTATACCAAACTGGTACTGTCAATAATGTGTTTTTACCATTTGCAGTTTGCGGGAAAGCTCTCTTTCTGGGCAGGGCTCACCATGCTGATCCTTACAATTGTAACTGTCAGGCATGCTCTAAATAGGGTTGCTAGGTACTACCTGGCTGCCAGTGGGGGGGACTCCTGATGCTTCCTGCAGGTCTGTTGACACATGCATTGTGATTATGTCACCCAGAAGTGACATCACATTTCCAATGTTGGGGGTGACACTCTAGGATTTGGGCAAGACTCTATGGTTTTTTGGGCCTCTAAATCATTGAGTTTTGCCCAAAACCTAGAGTGTCACCCCAACATTGGAAATGCAATGATGTCACTCCCATGTGATGGCACCATGCCGGGGGTGCTGGGGAGGGCTTCTTGGGGGTGGGGCTTCCTCTGCTGGCCAGTTGGGGTGTGGAGGATTGGGCCTCCCAAAATTGGTGGATCCCTTGGCCCCACTGGGGAAATGGCAATCCTAGCTCTAAGTGGGGCTGCCCTTGGAGACTAGTCAGAAGCTTCAGCTAGTGTAGAATATTGCCTTCTTATAGCAGGAGCATTCATATGCAGCCTATTCTTTCTCAGCTGCACTGAAGACCTGTGCCAGGTTAAATTACTCATCTTAACCATTGGATCCATACTTAGCATGGGATCCATGTTTATGGACAGTTGTAGTAGTAATTTATTTTAAATGGCCAAAGTCCATTACAATCTTAGGTGAAACTGAGAACACAGAAAAATGCAACAGTTAATAGGACGTGTGCTAAAAACAAGTTAGATAAAAATTAAGAAAATTGGAGATAAAATCCGCATATGGATATTATCTCCAAATTTTAGCCTGTGTGTTCACTCTGGAATGTTCTGCTTGAGACATTCCCACCCCCCCTTTAAAGGATGCACAATGCAGGGGCTTGCTAGAATAAAGGAAATGCCTCTTTTGGTCTTTGGCATGTAGGGGATGTGTTTGGGTTCCACTTTCCAGTCTAGAATACTTCCTGGATTTCTTCATTATAACCAGGCAAGAGCTTAATGATTTTGATGAATTTTACATTGCTAAATTGTCCTGAAGAATCTGCTCTTAATCCAATTGAAGCTGTGTCTTTGAGTAAAGCTCATAATAACTGAAAAGCATCAGTTTTCTTTTTCCTTTTGGAAATTACAGTATTGAAAGTGTAGTTCCATAAACAAGGTGCTGCCTTTTCACTGGTTGTGTTAGAGGTGGTTTTCCTGCAGAACAGCCTCTTGTGACCATTGTAGGGCTATGCAGTCAGGAAATTTAGAGGTTTCCAGAAAAGGATTTGCATTGTTGCATATTGCTTTAAGTTTGCAAATAGTACAGATCTGTGTCTGGAGCCAGTGAAATGCTTTCGATTATTTTATATGTTAATTTAAGCATCACCAATTAGTTGTGTACAACTTCATGTTTTTCATTTTCTTAAAAACCTGGTGTTAATAATTATGTTCCTCCATTTTGGCATTTGTCAGTTACTTGTACTGGAAAGCATGTAATATAATTTGTTATGAATTGACAGGTGAAGGCTAAGAATAAGAGACCTTTTCAGTAGTGTTCTAAGACTTCTTAATCTGTTGGTTCATCCATAAATGACTACATGGATCAAGCCCACTAGGAAATAAGGTATAAGGTGGCTTGAAGAATCTCTATGGTGAGAAATAGCACAGCCTGCATTGTTCTGAATCCATGGTTTTAAGTAGCAGTTTCACTGTGGCAGCATATTCTTGTTTATTTAAAATATTTCTCTGCCACCTTTCAGTCCAACTCAGGGTCCCTGTTGTGTATTAACTGGAATCAGTCCCCAAGGTGCAAACATTAAAATTGTTGTGTATTGAGAGCTTTGAGTGAACACTTATTGTTTGAGAGGCTCCTTACAGCTACATTAAGAACATAAGAACATAAGAACATAAGAGAAGCCAATGTTGAATCAGGCCAATGGCCCATCTAGTCCAACACTCTGTCACACAGCGGCCAAAATATACCAGGTGCCATCAGGAGGTCCAGCAGTGGGGCCAGGGCACCAGAAGCCCTCCCACTGCTGCCCCCTCCAGCACCAAGAATAGAGTGCATCACCTGCCCCAGACTGAGAGTTCTCATTCTATACCCTGTGGCTAATAGCCACTGGTGGACTTCTGCTCCATATGTTTATCTAATTTCCTCTTGAAACTGTCCATGCTTGCAGCTGCCACGACCTCCTGTGGCAGTGAATTCCATATGTTAATCACTCTTTGGGTGAAGAAGTATTTCCTTTTATCTGTTCTAACCCGACTGCTCAGCAATTTCATAGAGTGCCCACGAGTTCTTGTATTGTGAGAAAGGGAGAAAAGTACTTCTTTCTCAACCTGCTCAATCCCATTCATAATCTTATAAACCTCGATCATGTCACCCCTCAGCCGTCGTTTCTTCAAGCTAAAGAGCCCCAAGCATTTTAACCTTTCTTCATAGGGAAGGTGTTCCAACCCTTTTATCATTCTAGTTGCCCTTCTCTGCACTTTTTCCAATGCTATAATATCCTTTTTGAGATGTGGTGACCAGAACTGTACACAGTATTCCAAATGAGGTCGCACCAATGATTTATACAGGGGCATGATGATACTGGCTGATTTGTTATCAATTCCCTTCCTAATAATCCCCAGCATAGCGTTGGCCTTCTTTATTGCAGCTACACATTGTGTAGACATTTTCAGCGAGTTATCCACTACGACTCCAAGATCTCTCTCTTGGTCAGTCTCTGCCAGATCAGACCCCATCAACGTGTATTTATATTTAGGATTTTTGGCTTCAATGTGCATCACTTTGCACTTGGCCACATTGAACCCCATTTGCCACGTTGACGCCCACTCACCCATCCTCAACAGATCCCTTTGGAGTGCCTCACAATCCTCCCTGGTTTTCACCACCCTGAACAACTTCGTGTCATCTGCAAATTTAGCCACATCACTGCTTACTCCCAATTCCAAATCGTTAATAAACAAGTTAAAAAGCATGGGACCGAGTACTGATCCCTGTGGTACCCCACTGCTTACCACCCTCCACTGAGAAAGTTTCCCATTTATACTCACTCTCTGTTTCCTATTTATAAGCCAGTTTTTGATCCACAAGAGGACTTGTCCTTTTATCCCATGACTATTGAGCTTACTTAGGAGCCTTTGATGAGGAACTGTATCAAAAGCTTTCCGGAAGTCAAGGTAAATAATATCTATTGGGTCCCCCTTGTCCACATGTTTGTTCACTCCCTCAAAAAACACTAACAGGTTAGTGAGACAAGATCTTCCCTTACAGAACCCATGCTGAGTCTGCCTCAATAGTTTTTGTTCATCAATGTGCCTACTAATTCTTTCCTTAATAACAGTTTCCACCAACTTACCCGGTATCGATGTCAGACTGACTGGCCTGTAATTTCCTGGATCTCCCCTGGAGCCCTTTTTAAAGATGGGAGTGACATTAGCTACCTTCCAGTCCTCAGGAATGGAGGCAGATTTTAAAGAAAGATTACATATTTTTGTCAGGAGATCCACAAGTTCACATTTGAGTTCTTTCAGAACTCTCGGATGAATGCCATCCGGGCCTGGTGATTTATTAGTTTTTAAATTGTCCATCAGTCGGAGGACTTCCTCTCTTGTCACCGCAATCTGATTCAGGTCTTTCAAACCCCCTCCCGAAATCAGTGCTTCTGGAGTGGGCAAACACTTCTCCTCTTCCACAGTGAAGACAGAGGCAAAAAATGCATTCAGCTTCTCAGCCATTTCCCTATCATCCTTCACTACTCCTTTTACCCCTTGGTCATCCAAGGGCCCCACTGCCTCCCTGGCTGGCTTCCTACTTCTAATGTATTTGAAGAAAGTTTTATTGTTGGTCAGATTGGCCGCTCTTGCTGAGCCAGCCAGTCAGGTAACAGCAGATTGAATGGTGCCCATGCAAATAAGATTTCCAAGTGTCTAGTCACCTATTGGTTTATTTGTATTTTGTGGGTTTGTTTTGGGACTGGGGTTTCTGTATATAATTGCGGCCTACCATATGTGGTTATTGCTGTTGTGTTACTGAATAAAGAGTTGTGCTGAAACCATGATAGTCTCATGAACCCAGTACAACAAAATATTTCAAATCAGGGAAGGAAAACCTTTAATAGCATAGTAATACAACAATATAAAAAGAAGAAAAAAACCCAGAAACTTGATACCAATAAATATACACTTAGATAAAAAAAGGTCTCCACCAAACAGGATCTATTTAAAATTTCAAACATTAAAAACAGCATTTAAAGTAAAGATATATGTAATATTTAAAACAAACACAGAAACACACCCAAACAAGGAGGAGGGCTAATTTGTTCGAGAGGAAATGCAATACAAAACAAAACAAAAAGTCTTCTGTGGCAGAAGACTATGGTAGAGGGAGACAGATGCATCTGCTGAATCAAGAGTTTTGGAACCACAACCAAGAAGACCCTTTCCTAGGTTGCCACCTGACTTGCCTCAGATGGTGGGGGCATCTGAAGCAGGGCCTCCAAAGATGTCCAGATCAGTCAGGTGAGTTCATGTGGGAATAGGCATTCCTTAAGGTATACTGGCCCCAAGATGTGTAGGCCTTTAAAAGTCAATACCAGCACCTTGAACTGGACATGGAAGCTAATTAGGAGCTGTAGATGGAACAAGACTGGGGTGATATGGTCCCTGTGACTCACTCCAGTTGCTGTTTTGGCCACAGCAATCTCTACCAACTGGACAGTCTTCAAGGGCAGCCCTATTTAAACTGGGTACACATGCTGTTGAATAATGCACAGCTGTTGTGCTGTTGGAATCATTTACCTCTTCATTGGCTTGTCTGCGGAGGAAAATCCAGCTGATGAGTTATTACAACCATGATTGTAACAATCCTGTAGTATCCAATGAGGTGTGGATCCAACTGTAATTGCTCTGTTGAGCCAGCTGTGAGTGGAAAAGCTTTCAAATTGCAGATAACTTCTCTGTTAGATAATGGCTATAGTTTCCTGAAGTATAATTTTGCTCTTTAAAAGCATGCTACCCCTTGGCAACAACACTGATCTCATAATGATGGAAAAGACTTCATAAGAGAAGTGAAATTTTTTTGGCGGGCAGAAGCAATTGACTTCCTAAGCTCTCCTGACATCTCATGACTGTTTCTCATGCTTGATGGTTCATCAAGAGATACCGCCCCTGAAAGCAAATGAGACTCTTAATGTTTTAAAGGGTTAGGAGCCTCTCCATCCAGTTTAGCAGATGTCTATCTATCATTTTGACCAATTATAAAACCAATTAGTTCAAGGAGGCTTGTCATATTGACAACAAGATGTTTCCTGGAAGATGATCAACATAACTTTTAGATAATAGTCATTAATGACAAAATGATTTACATATAACAGTAGATCATGCCTAAATGTATCCACATTCTAATGTACATATTCTAACCTTTCCCCCAAACAGCTACTCAACTTTGATATGTCAAAACAGAAACCTATTCTTCATAGGTTTTTACTCCATTATCAGAAGCCAGCTGTGATTTTGTTCCAAATAGCGAAGCACTGAGACTCCAAATAGCATTTTCTCCCATCAGAAATTGGTAATAGTAGGGTATGTGTCCCACTTCTTCCTAGATAAGGGTAGATGGGAACAGGGTAGATGGGAACAGAATGTTTCTTATTGGTGCCTTTTAAAAAAATATAGGCCTATATGAACAAGCCTTGGGGGCAGCTAGATAAGGCTGCTGCAGCAGATGCTGGGATGGCTCTAGGCAATGATACAGCAGCAAAAGACAGGAAATGGTTTTTTAAAAGTCTACCACCCTTCTAGGCCAATGTCTCTGAGCTAGAGGTGTGAAAGGGGGCAATGGTTTTACACCCTAGAGTATTTTAAATAAATAGGTAACAGAAACACATTTCTGTGGGGCAGGGAGATTTGTGATACTTATCAGTGTGGGAGCCTATTTGATAGTGGACATTTCCTGGATCAGGAGTCTTGTGTTTGATGTATACATGTTTCACACTGCAATTGAGTTAACAGTGCTAGTGTTTGCACTCATTTTGAGACGTCCAAGCAACAGAGACACTGTTCTGGACAAAACTCTGGGTCTCTTGCCAAAACTTGTCTAGGTAAGCCTTAATCTTACAGACAATGCCAGTTAATATTTCCATCAGTGTCCTTTTGTGGCTTTCATCTATACTGTATCTTTCACTGATACTTGTACCCCAGAATTACTGAAATTGTTACTAGGCAGAATAAACTGAATAGTGAATGTGCTCAGGGTCACAGTTATATGAACTAAAATGCTTGAAATTGCTAGAACAGTTATTAGTTTGGTACCCACAGGTACATGCACCCACATTTTGCTAGTTTAACTTATTTCATAAAAGAATACATGAAAAGAATTAGGTTAATTAGTTGCAATTGGTCACAAAAGGGAGAAGTTTTCAAGTGCCATGAAAACCTGATCCCTCTTGTGTTTTATAGGGAGGAAGTTTGGCCTCGTTAAGGAACACTGACTACAGTACCAATGTTCTGTGATTTTTTTTAAGGGAATAAAACATTGTTGGCTAAGTGCATGACCGTGGAAGCTCAAAATTGAACCTCTGTCTTTTCAGAAGGATGGAATGTTGAATATTTGTGTTTGGACATGGGCTAACTGGTGAATTTTTAAAATACAGATATTTTAATGCAAACTCCTTGTGCTTTTTTTGACTGTTGGTTTAATTTTTTTTTAGAGTGAAAAAGCTAGCATTTTCAGGTTTTGAATATAGCAGTAAACCATTTGTATGTGTAGCATTCAGATACAAATGATCTTGCATTCAAGCTTTTCTTATTTTGTACCGAGAACTATCACATGGTTAGATTGGCACCCCGGTTCTGTAACTGCCACTGCTTTCAAAACCAGCATGTCAAATATTAGGTTGTTGATGACAATCAGGAAAGCAATGTGATGAATATAAGAATTGCTTTGCTTTATTAGACCAAAGTTTGCATTGCCTGCATTCCACTTCCACTTAGTCCTTGGCACTGGAACATGATTCATTCACGTTCTTCTAAGTCCCTTGGGTATCTGCAGGGCTATCAAAAGCCTTGTTGGTGTGTATATACTTTTGATTCATAGAAACATTTTAATTAATTGCTGTCTTGCAGCACTGTTATGCAGATCAGTTCCCATGTCAGGCTTATCACGTGCAGAGTGTGCCATACACGTGAAGGGCTAGGACACAAGTCCCAGGGCAAAAAGGGATCTTTTAAGTCCCTTGTATACGTGGGTCCCAGTTTGACAGAATAAATCCTTGAGGAGGGAAAGATGAAAGGAACACAGGTATTTAACAAGCAAGTAAGTTTATTACCCTAAGCCATATGCAAAGTAGAAAACGAAAAATCAAGACAAATATAAAGCAGCAAGAATGAACTGTTCAGTTGTAATAGTATCACAGCAGTTTACATGTGACAATCCAATAAAAGCCATTCCTGGTTTCACACTCCTACTATATATTACTTATAGCCAAATACCTAATTTTAACATATTCCAAATTAAGTTCCTCTCACATGTCTAGTCCAGAGGAGGCTAACACAGAGAGAAGAAAAAGGTGAGGGGTTGTCTAAAGGGACCAGAAGGTGTAGTGCGGTAAACGGGGAAAGAGTTGGATATGAAGGAAGGAATTCCTAAACAGGTAAGGGGAGGACTGGCTGGTAGTAACTGACTGGCCAAGAATGGGAGACAAAGAAGCTGAAGAATGGGGCATAGGTACAAAGACCTGGAGGGTTAAATTCAGGAAGGAAAGAAGAATTGGTGGTAGGGAAAACTATTCCCCCTACTTTAAATGGGAGGGGTCCAGTGTTTTCATGCTGGTGATGCTGGAAGAAGGTTCTGGAGGGGAACCAACTACGAAATGGAGAGCTTGAGATGCCTGTCTGTGCATCTAGACTTACCTGGGTGCCAATAGGGGAGCTCTACTATTGGCCAGATTTGGTTGCAGAAATAGTATCTGCAATGGCATTGGTGCAAAAGTGTAGAACCCAGATGCCCATTAGTGGAATTAAGGTTGTGCTCTGGTACAGCTTTAGCATCCAAGACATTATTGATGGAAGAGTCAGGAGCTTGTCTGTCATAGGACAGTTCAAATTTTATGCAGTGAGGGTAGTATGAGATGATGCATCGAAGTGATGTAGTGGCAAGAACAGATAGGTCTGGTGCAGATAATGAATTTAGGATAGAAGGCAGATGTGCCTTACAGCTGCCAATGATGGCCAAGAGATGGACTTACAGGCTTTCTTGGGCTTATTACTGAATCATCTGCCTTAGTATCAGCTGGATGGTTTTCATCTGTGCCTCTGACTTCTGAAGGCCAAAGGAATCTGAGATGCAAAAAGACACGGGTCTCTGGGGAGGGGAGGCTGCATGTACCAGCTCCAAAGTTAGTCTGCGGCATGCTTGTATTAACCCAGCACCCAATTAGGAAAGTGCTGGTTGAAACTCTTCTTCTTGCTAGTAGTTAGTATGGTTCATGTTCTCATTTTTTAGGTCACCTCCACTATCTTCTTTCATTTCTGCAGCTCTTATGCATTACAAATTACGAATGGCTGTCCCTATCCCGTACACCCTCTTTCTCTTAAGAGCCAGTCAGATATTGTGCTGTTTGGTAGAGGAACTTTTTTTTCTGTCTTGCTTTTTGTAAGGTAATCTTCAAAGGTTGTGAATGCTTTACTCTTTACCATCCGTGTACAAGTAATTCCATTAAGCTAGAGATAAGTGTGCTTAATGCACCTCCATTGCCTTCTCCAAATAATAATAAAAAAAGACAGAGAGACTTCATTCATACCAGCGGTTCACTTAAAACACAGCCTTTTGATAATAGAGTTTCTAGGGCATTGCTGCATTCCATGGGTACCATTAGTATTTAGTAGCATCCTTGTTTTGAAGGGTAATATGTAGGGCTGGACCTGTCCCAATCAGTTTAGAGTTGACTAAGCTGAAACTCATACAGGGGACCAAATAGGATTTTTTTAAAAAATGCTACTAGTCTGCCAAAAACCAGATTCTAATTAGTTTCTCTAAGCTGCTTATGTTTTCTGATATAAGGTCGACCTTCTCGTCATTATGTAACCTGGTTATTGCTGTATTATATGGCTGTGCTTTATTTTCCATCATGGCATGTGCACAGAATTGTAACAGAATTGGAATCATTATCCATTTGGGTCTAAACACTATACAAAAATGAAGTCTACTTCCTTTGACTCTGGTTACTCATACATAACCATTCAAAACCAATTTTACTTCTAGTGCTTTGTAAGGACAATATATTCAGCACCATGGACCACATTAGAAACATACCTCAAATCCTCTGCCTGCTTCTAATCTTGTTTTAAAATTACAGATTATACAGTTTGTAAAACTTGTGAAAACTTAGTAGATGCCTTTCATTGCCTGGGTAGCTGTCCTAGTACTTTTTTTGTGTGTGCCTCTTGGACCAGTTTCAGTTTTCAGGAAGTCATGTAAAATATTCTTACAATATTTTTATCAGAATCAGGAGTTTGAAATCTTACCATGCTGCTATTGGAATAGCTTAGAGAGGCACATGATTTTTAGGAACTGCTGAAATGAGAAAGAATGCTCATGTCAGTGCATAGATTTTCAGAAGATAGGAACACAACTGTGCGTATTGCCTTTGAGTTGATCTCAGAGGAGCAAGCAGTCTTTGCATCCAGAGGATAAAGTATCGCCTAGATTACAATTTGGCAACCTGACATGTTTTACAGGCTCTGATTTCAGCAAGGGCAATTAAAAAAAAGCCTGTGACTAAACCAAATGAGAGTTTTTAGGTATTGTGTTCTTGGTCTAGTGATGCAGATTCCTTTCCCAGAGCAAGCAGAAAGTGTGGTTTGGTAAAGTAAAGCTTTTATTGTAGCCTGACAGAGAATGGCAACCCAGCAAAGAAAAAGCCTTCAGAAGTCAAACATGAGGAAATTCATTCAAATTCAGAAGTATAACAGTTTGAACAGCTTGAACCTCTCTAGGGTTCAATTAGCAGTAGAAGTCGTCGTGTGTCAGAACTGACGGAAAGAACTCTGTCAAGTTAATATAGATCATTTCCCCAATAAGAACTGCATTTTCCCATATTTATATATTTATACACACACACACAATTCAAACTAAGCAATTTTGCATGAACTCTTATTGTGTAGCTGTTGGAATTTATATTATTTTGGTATACCTTATGCAGCTTCTGCTAGTCAGTAAAGGGTGCAGACTAGGGAAGCCACAGCCCTGGTCATCAGGAATTGTACCTAATATCCACCCTGCAAGTTTCAGAGAAGTCACTTGGCATTGCCTATGAGCATTTTTGATGTACATCTTTGCAGATGTAAATTTTTAAAGAAGTCTAAGAGAAAGGAGAGGGAATAAAATGGACCTCAATTAAGATCTTTGGGAAGCTAAAGTTTTGCAACCAAATTATATAACTTTTGTTGTAGCATCCAGCATGCACATAATGTAGAAGTCATGCCAGTAGAGCATAAATCCAGAAGTCCTCCAGCACAGCAGACTATGCAGATTACTATAGGCCATTGATTTTTGTTTTGTACACTTTATATAAGGGTTGAGGCTCTAATTTTGGATGACAGTGTAGTGTGAAGAGTGGGGCGGGGCATAGCTTCACAATATTGCTCTTTCTATGATGGCTACTTATTCTCCTTTGGCTAGCTTAGTGTTTTTCTTTGAACATTGTCTAGGAACTTTGATCATTCTTGGAAGCTTAGGGCTAGTTCTTCCAATACTGGCAGACAGACTTCATTGGAAGATAGCCTGGCCACACTCCTGCCAATTTTTCTCTCTCTACAATGTGCAGCCTTTTGGATGTGCTCTGAGGTGCCTAGTCCTGATTCACCCAAGGCATTGGTAAGACTCAACAACTTCAAGAAGGCTCCCACTCATCTGTCATTCCACAGAATATGCAGGAGTGCGTTTATATAAAGTGAATAAGTCTGTAGACAATGTCTGTGAAATTTAAGGCAGCCTTCATTGTATACAGGGCTATTCTTGGGCAGGAACACACAGGAAAGGAGTTCCAGCTGGCTTCTGAGTTGGACATGCCTACAGTCTCCCCCCGTCGGGTTCCCGAGGTGTCTCACAAGCTGCGGGGCGCTTGGGGAAGCCAAATCAATCCAGGGAGGGAAGGAAGTTTAAACTGCCTCTCCTCCTTGGGTTCCTCAGGTGCCCCACAGCTGCAGGGTGCCTGGGGAGACACTGCCTTCCTTCCCTCATGTTCCCCATGCACCCCGCAAGCCGTGGGGCACCTGGGGAAGCCAATCCTGGGAGGGAGCTGCGCTGTCTGGGGTGTGGCCTAATATGCTAATGAGTTTCTGCTGTTGGGTGTGGCCTGTAATGCGAATGAGTTTTTGCTGGGCTTTTTCTACCAAAAAAAGCCCTGTATATATGTTGTTGTGAACATGGTTAAACAAAATAGCTTTAGGAAATAGGCTTTTGACCATTAACACTGTAGATATTTGTATTTAGTGTAAATGCATGCAAAATGGTAACATTATGGTCACCAAATGTTGAATTCTAAATTTCTAGATGTGTGCAGACATTTTAGAAACCTCACCAAGGGATAGCCAGCTTCCAGATATTTTGGAAGTCTCATCAAGGGATGGCCAGCCTTCAATGGAAGTCTAAGATTTGCCAGCAAAACAAAGCTTTTCCATGTCTTGCAACTGCCATTTGTTATTTAAGCTGATGGATCTGGAGCAAGGCCTTTTCTCTTCTTGTACTATGCTTATGAAGCTACAGCAACCAGTCCTTGAGGACTTGTAGAAGAAATGGTTGAAATGTTTGTGTCCTGTCCATTCCATGATATTGGCTGAATGTAAACTTTGCTACTGACGTATTTTTAAATGTGTGTTGTATTTATGTATTGTTGTATGCATGTGTTGCTGTTAGTTATATAGCATTTTAAAGCAGGCATTTTAAAGTTCTTACTTAAAGAAGAACATGAAAGTTAAAGAATAAATATCTACACTCTGTTTATATTCACTGATATTTAGGTTATTTGCAGAGTCTTGCAATTGGCCTCAACTCTCTCCTTTCTTTCTTGCAGACAGTTTGAAAATGCACAGCTTTTAGCATTTCAAGTCTGATGAAAGTTAAAACCAAATACCACTTAAGGCTCAAAATGTAACATAACACAGTCGTTCAGTGACAAAGCAGACAATGGGAAAATATACTATGACTGTTATGATTAAATGAAGAATTCAGTTCACTGAATCAGAGTAGTTTATAGTATAGCTGAATTCGTAGAAAACAGGAGAGTAATACTGTCGTCTTTGACTTCTACTGAAGTGCAGCCCAAATCAAAAGATTTTATAAAGTACAGGACACCCACGTTGCCAGGTGTAGTAGCTCTATATTGTAATAGGTTTGAAACCAGTAAATCAGCTTGCTTTGCTTTAAATATATGACTGGAAATGACAACTTCTGGCATTGTAATAAGACAGTTGTAGGCAAGTTTAAAAAGCAGGGATATTGTTAAATGTCACAACAGCCAATATGTTTACCCCATTGCTTTAACAGTAGTAAGCAGGGAAGCCAGTAGTTTTGGACCAACTTAATCCTGTGAGCAATGTAGATAAGGTGCTGTAAGATGCAGACCTTGATGGAAATGGGAATCTGTTCTCCTGTAAAACACAGTATTGACCCATTAAAAATCCGCAGTACAAGTGAAGACATTAAATGTGGGGGTTAAAAAGTTGAAAGGAAGGAAAGGTTACATTTTGGACTACCTTTTGAATGGTTGCAGAGCAGTAAAGGGGATCACAGTATTGTATCAAATATAAAAGGAATATCAGTGTTCTGAGTTGTTCTTCAGTGTGTGAACAGGCTAAACGTTTTTACTTTGAATGATGCTCTACATTTGTGTGTGCTTGGTTTCTCTCTCAGTCTCAGGCACATCTGTTATTGCTGCATTATAAACTCAACACTTTAGAGCCACTGGGAATGCAATTGGGATGAATGTGGAGCTCACTAAAAACTTGACAAGTCTATGTACCCTGATAGCAGATCTGATGGCACAGTCGATTTTGAAATATTATATAACATCATGACCTTTCTTTGATGTACGCGGCGTGGATGACAGATGTACTTTGGCGATGGCACTCAGAATGCTTCAAGTTAATCTTGCTCTTCATGATAGGGTTACAAGGCAAAAAAAAAGAGCCTTCTGTATGACCCAGCTTTGCAAGGGAGTGAAAAAAATAGATAGCAAAGTCCAGTTTGGCTAAGGGAGTCATCCATGTGGAACTCTAAACCTTATAAATGGTATCAGTGACTGTCAGTGCCAGACACTGAAACCGTAGTGGGGAGGCAAAAATGAAAAGCAAGAACTCAGTGGCAGTTTAATAGCAACACTTCAGTGTTGCCATGCCTGCACTTGCAAAAGTAGGTAGGAGAGAATTGGCAGGTGGGCATGTGTTTCAGGCTTCAAAACTTTCACTTCCTAATGCTGTCATAGTTTCAAAGAAGAAAATGCATTTTGGCAGGACAATGCCTTACACATTCTCAAAATAAACATGCTGCTTTCCAGAGACCTGCTCAATGTGACTCAGGAAGTAAAATAATAACAATAACATGGAAGAAAAGCCATTCTTAAGGCAAAATGCCAGTTTCAGTATGACATCTAGAGGTGGTTGAATTGTGAACTTATTTTAATATCATTCTACTCACTGTCCTTTCTCCCAGTACCTCAGGACAAAAGACAGGTGGTAACAACATAAAACTAAATAAAAATAAATATTAAAACAGATAAAAACCATATTAAAAACCAGTCTAGGGACACCTGTACCTCACTAGGAGTGCATTCCCCACTTTGCCCAGGCTCAGTCTGTCCCAGTAGTTCTCCAAGCCAACCTTGTCTTACAGCCTTGCCAAGGGGGGTAGAAGCTTCCCTGACTTATTCTGGGAGGCTGTTCTAGAGGTCTGGGGCAGCCACTTAAAAGCTCTGGATCCACTGAGACCTTTCTGTGAAGGATGGAGCTGCTTCATGGGGAGAGGCAGTCCTTCAACTATATAAGGATGCGAGATCATGAAGGGCTTCAAAAGTGAGCACCAACACCCTCAGTTGGACTCGAGAACTGATCAACAGCCATCAACAGGTTCCCAAGTTCTTAACAGAGTTATTCGGTAAGAGCTGTGCATCATCAGTAGTCAGAAGTTCCATCCCATTGAAAACCATAGTCCTTCCAGCCAGTGTGACTTCTATCTAGAGCAAGTTTGGTGTTAAGTATGGAACTCAACAATGGAATGATTTCAGCAAGTGATTTCAGTTTATTCGTAACAGCAACTTCAACTCAGAACACCACAACAAACACAACACAAAACAGTGGAGCACAGCTCCTTCTTTTAAACTCTCCCGGGCTGTCAAAGCCACTCCCAAAATAAGTTAAGGACCAATAGAATTACAGAGATAAGGTCCAATCACAATTGTTCCCGCTTTGATACATATTTACAAGATGATTGGTTCTGTACAAAGGTTTCTCAGAAACCAGCCAATAGTAATGCGATAGCTGAAGAGCCGCATTTGAAATCAAGCTTAACATAGGAATGTATAGCCCAGATTCACATTGCAATACACAACAGGTGTAGTGGTTAGGAGTGTGGATTCTAATCTGGGAGAACTGAGTTTGATTCCCCACTTCTCCAAATGCAGCCAGCTGGGTGACCTTGGGTCTGTCACAGTTCTTTCAAAGCTGTTCTCTCAAGAGCAGTTCTCAGTCAGAGCTCTCTCAGCCCCACCTACCTCACAGGGTGTCTGTTCTGGGGAGAGGAAGGAGATTGTAAGTCACCCTGAGACTCCTTCAGGTAGTGACAGGTGGGGTATAAATTCAATCTACTCCTCTTCCTCCTCCTCGTCTTCTCTGGATTCAGCTTCAGTTTGTTCTCCTTTGGACCCTTGACCACCATTGGACCAGGACAGAGACTGCAGCAGCCAGTTGCTTACTCAGAGTAATACATAGCTGGCTGTCAACAGCATATTGATGACAACCTAGTCCAAAACTTCAGATATATGGAAAGACATGGAAGAGAACACAGAACCTTGTGACACCCCTTGTTTGACATTATCCATTTGCAGAGGAAATTTATTTTTTTAAATTTATTTACTTCTTTTGTACCCTGCCTTTTTCCACAGTGCTGACCCAAAATAATTTATGTTGTTCTCCTCTCCTGCATTTTATCCTCACAACAATCCTTGTTGTGACTTGCCTGCCTGGTGCGAAGGTAGCGCACATTACATGTGTTTTAGATAGGCTGGTAGATAGTGCTGGGGAGGAGCCAGTGGTCGTGGTGCACGTTGGCACCAACGACGTGGGGAAATGCAGTCGTGAGGTCCTGGAGGAGAAATTTAGGCTGCTGGGCAGGAAAGTCAAGGCCAGGACCTCCAAGGTAGCCTTCTCAGAAGTGCTACCTGTTCCACGCGCAGGGCTGGAGAGACAGGCACAGATCAGGAGTCTCAATGCGTGGATGAGACGGTGGTGTGGGGGGGAAGGGTTCAAGTTCGTTAGGCACTGGGATGCTTTTTGGGACAAGAGGGAGCTGTACAAAAGGGACGGTCTCCACTTGTCCCAAGAAGGAACCAGGCTGCTGGCGCTCAAAATCAAAAAGGTGGCAGAGCAGTTTTTAAACTGAATAATGGGGGAAAGCCGACAGGAGATGAAAAGTCTCTGGTTCGGGATGGCTCATCTCAAAGAGATGAAGGGGTAGCTATTACTTTTGTACAAGGAAATGGATTACAATTGTCCACTGAGACTGTGGCTAATGATAGGAACTGCCTGGCAAGGTCTCGAGGCAGCAAGAGGAAGGCTGTGGGCTTAACAAACCTGGGAAACTATAAGTGTTTATACACAAATGCTAGAAGTCTCCAAGGTAAAATCGGGTAGTTGGAATGCTTGGTGTTGGGGGGGGGTAAACATTGTGGGTATTTCAGAAACTTGGTGGGATGAGGAAAATCAGTGGGATACGGCGATTCCTGGTTATAAATTATATCGGAAGGACGGGGGGGAAGGGTTGGAGGTGGGGTGGCTTTGTATGTCAGAGAGGGTATACCGTCCAGTAAGATTGAGAGGGTAAGAGAATTGGATTCGCTTCTGGAAATGCTATGGGTTGAAATAGTGGGTCCAAAAGGAAGCTTAACAGTGGGAGTTTATCGCCCACCAGATCAAAAGATAGAGGAGGATTATAAAATGATGAATGAATTAAAGATAGCGGCTAGACGAAATAACTGTGTCGTAATAAGCGACTTAACTACCCACACATTGATTGGGTCAATATGAGTTCTAGTCGGGAAAAAGAGATTGAGTTTCTAGACACTCTCAATGACTGTGCTATGGAACAGATGGTCACAGATCCTACCAGGGGAGAGGCAATCCTGGATTTGGTCTTAAGTAACACCCAAGACTTGGTGAGAGATGTAAAAGTGATTGCACCACTTGGGAACAGTGACCATAATGTCATTGAGTTTAACATTTGTACAGATAGGGAGTTGCCTAAAAAGACTGACGCAACCACTTTTAACTTTAAAAAGGGTAACTTCTCTGGTATGAAGGGACATGTGAGGAAGAAATTGAAAGGAAGAGTGGAGAAGGTCAAAACCATTGGGGAAGCTTGGAGACTATTTAAAAATACAGTCCTAGAAGCTCAGAAAAAATATATACCGCAGGTTAGGAAAGGTACAAATAGGTATAGAAAAAAGCCTGCATGGTTAACAAATAAAGTAATGGAAGCTGTAAAAGGTAAGAAGGATTCCTTTAAGCGGTGGAAAGCTAGTCTTAGTGAGGTTGATAAAAGGGAACACAGACTATGGCAAATAAAATGCAAGTCTGTGATCAGGCAAGCAAAAAGGGAATATGAGGAGCATATTGCAAAAAACATAAAGGCCAACAATAAAACGTTCTTCAAATACATTAGAAGTAGGAAGCCAGCCAGGGAGGCAGTGGGGCCCTTGGATGACCAAGGGATAAAAGGAGTAGTGAAGGATGATAGGGAAATGGCTGAGAAGCTGAATGCATTTTTTGCCTCTGTCTTCACTGTGGAAGAGGAGAAGTGCTTGCCCACTCCAGAAGCACCGATTTCGGGAGGGGGTTTGAAAGACCTGAATCAGATTGCGGTGACAAGAGAGGAAGTCCTCTGACTGATGGACAATTTAAAAACTAATAAATCACCAGGCCCGGATGGCATTCATCCGAGAGTTCTGAAAGAACTCAAATGTGAACTTGTGGATCTCCTGACAAAAATATGTAATCTTTCCTGAGGACTGGAAGGTACCTAATGTCACTCCCATCTTTAAAAAGGGCTCCAGGGGAGATCCAGGAAATTATAGGCCAGTCAGTCTGACATCGATACCGGGTAAGTTGGTGGAAACTGTTATTAAGGAAAGAATTAGTAGGCACATTGATGAACAAAAACTATTGAGGCAGACTCAGCATGGGCTCTGTAAGGGAAGATCTTGTCTCACTAACCTGCTAGTGTTTTTTTTTGAGGGAGTGAACAAACATGTGGACAAGGGGGGCCCAATAGATATTATTTACCTTGACTTCCAGAAAGCTTTTGATACAGTTCCTCATCAAAGGCTCCTAAGTAAGCTCAATAGTCATGAGATAAAAGGACAAGTCCTCTTGTGGATCAAAAACTGGCTTATAAATAGAAAACAGAGTGAGTATAAATGGGAAACTTTCTCAGTGGAGGGTGGTAAGCAGTGGGGTACCACAGGGATCGGTACTTGGTCCAATGCTTTTTAACTTGTTTATTAATGATTTGGAATTGGGAGTAAGCAGTGAAGTGGCTAAATTTGCAGATGACACGAAGTTGTTCTGGGTGGTGAAAACCAGGGAGGAGTGTGAGGCACTCCAAAGGGATCTGTTGAGGATGGGTGAGTGGGCGTCAACATGGCAAATGGGGTTCAATGTGGCCAAGTGCAAAGTGATGCACATTGGAGCCAAAAATCCTAAATATAAATACATGTTGATGGGGTCTGAACTGGCAGAGACGGACCAAGAGTGAGATCTTGGAGTCATAGTGGATAACTCAATGAAAATGTCTAGACAGTGTGTAGCTGCAATAAAGAAGGCCAACGCTATGCTGGGGATTATTAGGAAGGGAATTGAAAACAAATCAGCCAGTATCATCATGCCCCTGTATAAATCATTGGTGCAACCTCATTTGGAATACTGTGTACAGTTCTGGTCACCACATCTCAAAAAGGATATTATAGCATTGGAAAAAGTGCAGAGAAGGGCAACTAGAATGATAAAAGGGTTGGAACACCTTCCCTATGAAGAAAGGTTAAAATGCTTGGGGCTCTTTAGCTTGAAGAAACGACGGCTGAGGGGTGACATGATCGAGGTTTATAAGATTATGAATGGGATTGAGCAGGTTGAGAAAGAAGTACTTTTCTCCCTTTCTCACAATACAAGAACTCGTGGGCACTCCATGAAATTGCTGAGCAGTCGGGTTAGAACAGATAAAAGGAAATACTTCTTCACCCAAAGAGTGATTAACATATGGAATTCACTGCCACAGGAGGTGGTGACAGCTACAAGCATGGACAGTTTCAAGAGGGAATTAGATAAACATATGGAGCAGAAGTCCATCAGTGGCTATTAGCCACAGGGTATAGATGGGAACTCTCAGTCTGGGGCAGGTGATGCACTCTATTCTTGGTGCTGGAGAGGGCAGCAGTGGGAGGGCTTCTGGTGTCCTGGCCCCACTGCTGGATCTCCTGATGGCACCTAGTATATTTTGGCCGCTGTGTGACAGAGTGTTGGACTAGATGGGCCATTGGGCTGATTCAACATTGGCTTCTCTTATGTTCTTATGTTCTTATGTTCTCTTATCCTGTGAGGTAGGTTAGGCTGACAGTGTGTATCTTGCCTGAGGTCACCCAGCAGTCTTCCATGGCAGAGTGGGAATTCAAACCTGGATCTCCCAGATCCTTCTCTGGCACTCAAACCATGACACTGCACTGTCTCTCTGTTATGTTCCTCTGCTTTCACAGTATTGTAGTTATATCTGCAATGCATCTATATCCTGCAGAGTCTCCAGTAACTATGAAGTAGCTGTGGAGATATGAATTGTGCAGGCAATAATGAAATATATGCTGTTGAAGAGTACTGTTTAACTTAATGTATGTGGCAAGTGTTTTACTTAGGCTAAAAGCATTATTATGAAAGGATGGAATCACTGTACAAGTATGCCAGGGGATGGGTATAAGGGTTGTGTTAGTCGTTAAGTTTATCTTAGCCTATGGTGAATATCAGTGGATCAGATTGAGAGATGCTTAAATTCACTTGAGAACTTCAAGTAATGCATTTAACTATCTGTGAACTGTATCTAGTATTACCCTCTCATGTTAGCATTGCAGCTTGGTCCTAGTCCCAGCAGGGTTTCGCTTAAGCCTTCCATTAAAATGCCCCTTTTGTTTAGGGTTCCCTGTCTTTCCTGCCTCTTAGTTCTTCCTGTGGATTGCTTTGGTAGTTCGTTCCGTCTCCATATGCCCAGCAGCAACAATATTGCTCAAAATAAGCTGCCTGATGGTCAGCATGGGCTAATCTGTTTTAAGGGTCATTTGTGTGTGTGAGAATACAGTATATATATTTATGTGTATCTGAATGCAGAACTGAAACAAGAGAGGGTTTTACTTCTTCCAAGTGTGCAATCTAAGTTGAACTGAAAGGGCTCTTTCACTCTGTTAAACTTCTTGATGCATTCATGCCATTGTATACACACGATTAAGTGGTGATATTCAGACATACGAAGTCGCCCCAAAGACTACCTTTTAAAAACTGATTATTCAGCAGTGCTCTGTTTAAGATGAAAGACCTGTTGTCAGCTAATTCCCTGTTTCAGTACTAGTTGATTCTAAAAATAGCAATTACGAGTAGTACTTGACAGATGAAAAGAATTAAGCTGTCATTGTTTAAGCATTAGCAGCCTATTTATTCAAGCCCTTCATGCTAGGATGATTCCACAGTAAATAATCGTGGATGATACGCTTATTACCGATGTACTTGCACATTTCAGCCAATGAAATCTGGGTATGTTTTCTTTAAATACCCTTTTTACTTTGACCACATTTAAATTGACATAGCTTAATAAAAACAAATCTTCCTTGTGTTTTAACATCTCATTTTTGGAAGAAGAGACAGAAGAAAACATCATTATTGACAGCTGTCATTGTGGTTTTATAACTTGAGATTAAGAACACCTGTTGGTTGGCAACCTGTTCAAGTAAGTTTATTAGGAACAGATGTTGACTGGCAGTGAATGGTTCCAATTGACTCCCACTGCTGTTGGGACAATCTTCCTGTTATCATAGGTGTGTGAAAACTGCTATGTTTAATTACCTGCAAACAGGCAAATTTAATTAATAAATGAAAGGGTTTTTTAAAAAGAAGTTTCGAAATGAAATCTTTTTTAAAAAGGCAATAATATCTTACATGCTTTGAAATGAATGCAGGAAGCAAATTACTTGTGTGAGAAAAAGAAATAACAGACTCTTTCTGTTTTTCTACGCCTTATGGGAGTCATTTGCTTATAGTGACCTCACGCAGCTGCATTATGTACTTGAATATTACAACTAAATAGGTGGAGTTCCAGTCATTTGTGGTATATGAAACTTACTTTAGGAAAGTATTGGTGTAATTGCAACTTATTAGGAAGGTTTATTTTTTTGTAATGGTTATATGTCATCCCTCAAATAGCAAGCCTTTCATTTTCTTAAATAAAATGGGCATCTGGACTAGAGAATGGAATAATGGTTAGAGCAGGGTGTCAAACTCATTTGTTATGAGGGCCAGATCTTACATAAATGAGACCTTGTCGTGCCGGGCTATTAGTGTCATAAAATGTAATGCCAGGTAACAGATATAACCTTGATAAAGGACACAAGCACAATTAAAGATTTTTGTAAAACTTAAAATAAAACATGCTTAAAACATTAGTATTCTTGCAATATTTTGTTTATTTAACAGTCTCTGATAACTGACACCTCTTGCTCTGGATTATTGCATCAAAATCTGGAGACAATGTTTGTGCTGTAGCAGTCTTGAGTATGCTGTTCAGGAGTTGTTCAGGTGTGTATCTGTAAGTTGTAAACCTACTTTTGATTTATTTTCACTACAGAAATTTCACAGTCAGTGCTTTGAGCCTTAGACCCAGAGAAAAACATGAAATAGCCAACCATTGTCAGGGCCGGCCCCAGGTGTCTGGGCGCCCCAGGCAGGACAGCCTAGGGCGCCCACCCCACCAGGGATGCCAACCTCCCGGTGGGACCTGGAGAGGGCCCAGCCTTGTCCTGGGCGCCTCGCGCAGCTGCGAGGCGCCCAGGGAGAGCCGGGAATGGGGCGGCGCGGCTCTCCCGGGCCCCTCGCAGCTGCCAGGCGCCCGGAGAGAGCCGGGGAAGGGGCGGCGCGGCTCTCCCAGCCCCCTCGCAAGTGCGAGGCGCCCGGGGAGAGCCGGGAATGGGGCAGCGCGGCTCTCCCGGCCCCCTCGCCGCTGCGAGGGGTCCGGGGAGAGCCGGGAACGGGCGGGCTTGGAACGTCCGCCCCTTCCCTCCCAGCGGCGGTGCGGCTGGGGGGGGAGAGAATCCGCTCCACCGCCCCTGCCTCCTCTCCCCCCGGCTTTGGGGAGAGGGCGGGCAACCTCCGCTGCTGCCTGCTGCCTCCTGAGCCCCGGCGGGGCGCTCGGGGAAGCGGGGGGGCTTTTCCTGGGAGGGGCCGGGTGCACTTTGGCGCCTGTGCAGCCGGCGCGCCATGCCCCCAGGGAGGAGGGGGAGGGCGACTTGCGCCCTCAGTGGGTGCTTTTCCGCAGCGGCGGCAGCAGGGGATCCTGCTGGCCGCCACCGGCCACTTCCTCCTCCTCCTCCTCCCCAGGGAGGAGGGGGAGGGCGACTTGCGCCCTAGCCGGGCACTTTTTGCGGCAGGGTGCCCGGTTAGGGCGGCAGCGGGGGCTTTTGGGGGGGGAGCGGGGCGCCATTTGGCGCCCCTGAGGCCGGCGCGCCCTAGGCGAGCACCTAGTTCGCCCAATGGGCGATCCGGCCATGACCATTGTGAACTTTTGTAAAGTTGCTTCATGTGCTATGTTTGTCTACAAAACTGTAGTCTTCCCCAGAGAATAGGTACAACTCCTATGTGGCATTGCAAGAATAGAGAAACAGCAGTGTATATCAGCTTACTATCTGGGAAGTCTAGGTTCCAAATCCCTAGTCTAGAAAGGAAATGCACTGGGTGAACTTGGTTTGGACACACACACCTTACTGGCTTGTTGTTATTCCTCATCTAAATAGTTCACATTGCTTTCCTACTGAGAAAGGCTGGATCATGAGGGCATGAATACAGTGAAAAAGGGGAGACAAACCCAGTTGCACGTAGGAGAGCCCTGGCATAACGAGCCCCACAAAATTCTCTCTCTCTCTCTCTCTCTCTCTCTCTCTCTTACACACACACACACACACACACACACACACACACACAGTTTTGGGTTTGAACTGATAAGAGAACAGAGAGCTTCTGTATGCAGAATGAAGAAAGAGCCTATGCTATTGGGTCAAGACAGAGAAGAGCGTGTACACTGGGGTCCAGACAGAGAAGAGCATGTACACTGGACAGAAGATAAAAAAACAGGAAAATTGAGAGTGGTTGCAAGTAGAGAAGACAGAAGATGCAAAAAAACCTCATATCTTGAATAAAACTTTGTTCTTTGCGACTACAGGAATGGGCAAAGCAAGCCCAGGAGATGTGAAGGGGGAGGAGCCTCAGCCAATGGAGGGAAGAGAGGCTTTGCTCTGTAGCTCTGATGTGTGATTGAGGGAGCCTGGCAAAGCAAGCTCTCTCTTTCCCTCCCCCTCTCTTCCTTCCCAAGGGAGGAGCCTCAGCCAGTGGAGGGAAGAGAGGCTTTGCTCTCTGGCTTTGCTGTGCGATTGAGAGAGCCTGGCAAAGCAAGCTGTATCACAGAAGAAAGCAAGAGAGAGGGAGAAGTAAGCAGATGGCAGCCAGTTACTTATGGGTCTGATACAACCCCTTTGGGGGCCAGATGTGGGCCATGGGCTGCATGTTTGACACCCTTCAGTTAGAGTGCTGGACTAGAATTGGGGACACTCAGGTTCAAATCCCCATTTTGGCATGGAAGCTTATGTGGTGACCTTGGTCCACTCAAATGTGGCCAGCCTCAGAGGGTTGTTGTGAGGATAAAATGTAGGAGAGGAAGACTAAATAAAATGCTTTGGGTCTCTGGGGAGAAAAGTGGGTTAAGAATGATGTAAATAAATTATCGCCAAAGATTTTGGGACATGCTAGAAAAACATAATAATCCTCATGAGATTAAGCTGATCTCCAGTTAAAATGGAAAAATTAGCCTGTAGATTTTGAGGCACTTCATACAAATTCTAAAAAAAAACAAAAAACGCCTCTTCCATTTGCATAAATCCATTTGACACAGAAGCCGTTGGCTTCCCACTGCATGACAGTTCAGACCATCTGTAGAAGAGGCATAGAAAGAAGCAGGGGTCTTTTTTGGGGGGAGCGCACTGGAGCACAGCTCCGGGAGCTCAGGAGCCCAGCCCCCAGCTGGCGTCCCGGGGAGTCTTTCAGGCAGCCGAAAGTCAATTTCAGCTCCATTATATCTTATGGGCCATTGAAGTCAATGGTGAAAACATAGGCTATATTCTGGGGGCTGGAGGGGAGTGGGTTTGAGGGAGAGGCTCCAAACTGATAGGGTAGCTGATGGCACCTCTCCCCAAGATACCCACCAAGTTTCAAGAACATTGGACCAGGAGGTCCAATTCTATGGGCCCCCAAACAGGTTGCCCCTATTCCCTCCATTGTTCTCTATGGTGGGAAAAAAGTTACTTATGTTTTCACCATTGACTTCAATGGCCCATAGGATATAATGGGGCCGAATTGCTGCCAAATTTCTTTCATTCCCTCCTTTCCTTCTCTCTTTTTCCTCTTTCACTCCTTCTTCTCTTCTCTTCTCTCTTTCTTTCTTTCCCACCTTCTTCTCTTCTCTTTTTTCCTCCTTTCCCTGTTTCCCTCCTTCTTCCCTCTCTTTCTTTCCATCCCCTTTCCTTCTCTTTCTTTCCCTCTTTCCTTCCTTCTTTCCTTCTCTCTACTCTCTCTCTTTTCTTCCCTCTTTCCTCCTTCTGTGGACCAACTCTCATGAGAAGGAGTTTAAACTTTAAACCCCTTCTCTCTTAGCTCCCCCACCTAGGCCAGCTGGGGAAGGGAAGGGGAGGCTTTTGAAGATGCCTCCCCCCCCTTTTGCTTCCCCTTCTGACATCACTTCCGGTGATGTCAGGGGGCATGGCATATGCTAATAGCCTAATAGCTCATTAGCATACCATATGCTAATGAGCTCCTGCAGCTGTTTTTCTACGAAAAGACCCCTGGAAAGAAGGTACACACTACAAGGGAAGAAAAAGGATGTAATGATTTTTCAACTTTTTCTCTCTTCAATAACTTCTGACCATCTGTCTTTGGCACATTTTACTACTATGTTTCTGGTTGAAAAGGCCTTGGTGAAATGAGGTTGCAGACACAAGGAAAATGTGTAACTTATATAAAGCAGCCAAGACACCCCAACTCTCTTTACTCTTATGTAGCATCTGCACGGTAAATTCTCTTCTTTTTCATCCTTTTGGCACTGGGGAGCCCCAGGCACCCAATGGACAGATGAAGGAGGAGAAACCCTTTTGGCATTTTAGATGCTACTTCTGATTTGTACAAGACACCATGCCTTTAGTGCATGCTAGGGAAGGGGTTGATTAGGGTGCTGGCTTGAATAGCTGGGCACCCTGAGGACTGTGTTCTCCACAGTGCATGTCCATATTTGCTTCCAGGGTACAGGAGGAAGGGAGGAAGGGCATAAGTCTTCTTTTCTAGCTAGCCTCTGCCTGAGAGCTGCAGACACAAACAGTGTAGCAAGTTGGGGGGAGACTCGTGACCAAATGGCATCTAAATCTCCACCCTCATCTTTGTCATCTAAGCAAAATAAATGAATGTGGTCTATCCTTAATTTGTGTGATAATGAATGCACATCTCTGGAAAGTAGTCCCTAGAATAATCTGATGGAATGTAAATCTCCTTCATCCTATTGTGAATCATAACTATCTTGAGTAGGCAGGTGACTTGCTGGACACAGAAGGGAGCAGACTTTTGCTTTAATGGGCAACATTGTTTAGCTCTGAAGTGCAGCCATGTGGTAATGGTAGTAAAACTGTGTGCTTGAGTAGCACTTAGAAGTTACTGCCAATTTAAGCATTTCATTCTGCATGCTAAGCACCTTGGAGTACATCAGGGTTGCTTGCTTTTAAATGGGTCAGAAGTGTCATTAGATTGCGTTACTGAAGTAGTCCCAGGAAGGAGAAGAGGATTGTTTCCCCACCCTTAATGACTTTTTACACATATGCATTTATTAAAAAGAAATTAGTGAACTGAATAGATAAGACTGGCAAATGTTAATAAACAGTAGCATTTTTGCTCTGCTTAACATATCATCTGATCTGACTGTCAATGAATCGCAAACTATGCTGAAAGCAATAATACATTCAAGAGTACATAGTGGTAGCAGGTGGTTAAACCAGACTTGGGGGGGGATGTTGGGGAATGGCTACTGAATGCTTACATGAGTATTGTGTGTTTCTCTGTTCTTGAAGACCGTATTCTTGCTTCGCTGAAATCATTTGGCCTTTTTTTAAAAAAACGCACACACACAAAACCTGGCATTATTAGAAGTGGCTATTCTTGAGTATTCTAACTTGCAAAAGTACAGACAGTAGTTAGAACAGATCCTGCTAAAACAGGAAGGAATCTGACAAAGGGAGTTCTGACTGTGTTGTCGAAGGCTTTCACGGCTGGAGTTCATTAGTTGCTGTAGATTTTCCTGGTTGTGTGGCCATGGTCTTGGCACTGTAGGACCTAATGTTTTGCCAGTAGCTGTGACTGGCATCCTTAGAGGTATAATACAGAAAGATGGAGTACTCTCTGTGTCAAGGTGAGCAGAAGAACGGTAGGCAGGTAATTTATATCCACTCTGGAAGGTGGGGTAGGGCTGAATCATTGTCTTGTAGGAGTTCTCCAGGCTATGAAGATGCTAATGGGGGAGCTTTCCTGAAGAGGTTCTTTTATCTATGGATTGTTTCCTGAGGAGGTTCTTTTGTGTGTGGAATGGCTATTAAAACTCTAATCTTATCTGTAGTGCTATTGTCAGCTGTAGAGCATTTTGTGTTTTTCAAAACAGGAAACCATGCCCTATTTATTTTTAAACTCTCATCTTTTCTGTTGAAATTGTGTTTATGTTTATGAATTTCAATGGCTTCCCTATGTAATCTGACATGGTAATTGGAAGTGTTGTCCAGTCTTTCAGTGTCTTGGAACCAAATGCTATGTCCTGTTTGGGTTAGGCTGTGTTCAGCCACTGCTGATTTTTCAGGTTGGCCAAGTCTGCAGTGTCTTTCATGTTCTTTTATTCTTGTCTGAATGCTATGCTGTGTGGTCCCGATGTAAACTTGTCCACAACTGCATGGTATGCGGTATACTCCTGCAGAAGTGAGGGGGTCTCTTCTGTCTTTTGCTAATCGTAGCATCTGTTGTATTTTTCTGGTGAGTCTGAATACTGTTTGTAAGTTGTGTTTTTTCATTAGTTTTCCCATCTGATCAGTGATTCCTTTGATATATGGCAAAAACACTTTTCCTGTGGGAGATTTTTTCCTCAGTTGTTTATTTTACCTTTGGTTTAATCGCTCTTCTGATTTCATTCTTAGAGTAGCCATTTGCTTGAAGTGCATGGTTAAGATGATTTAGTTCATCATTGAGAAAGTGTGATTCACATATCCGTCTTGCACGGTCTACTGTTTTGATTATGCCTCTTTTTTGCTGAGGGTGGTGATTGGAGTTTTTGTGTAAGTAATGGTCTGTGTGAGTTGGCTTTCTGTAGACCTTGTGACCTAATTGAAGGTTTGATTTGTGAATGATCATGATATCTAGAAACGGGGGTTTACCTTTGACTTCTTTTTCCATGGTGAATCTTATGTTGGGGTGGATGTTGTTGAGGTGGTCTAAAAACTCCATCAATTCTACTTCTCCATGGCTCCAAATGGTAAAGGTATCATCTACATACCAGAACCAGACTGTTGGTTTGTTGGGTGCGGATTCTAAAGCTGTTTTTTCAAAATTTTCTATGTAGAAGTTTGCTGTAACTGGACTCAGAGGGCTTCCCATGGCAACCCCATCCATCTGTTCATAGAATTCGTTATCCCATTGGAAGTAACTGGTTGTCAAACAGTGGTGGAATAAGGCTGTTATGTCATCTGGAAAAATCTGATTAACAAGTGTTAGTGTGTCTTTTACTGGAACTTTGGTAAAAAGAGATACCATATCAAAACTGATGAGTATGTCCTGTGGGTTAAGTTTCAGAGAACTGATTTTGTTGATGAAGTGTGTTGAATCTTTGGTGTATGTTGTGGTTTTTCCGATGTGGTTCTGTAGAACATTGCCTAGGTATTTAGCTAATTCATGCATAGGAGAACCAATGGCACTCAAGATGGGTCGGAGTGGGACTGAGTCCTTATGAATTTTCGGGAGTCCATATAGTCGTGGTCGTTGTGCTTCTGTCTTGCATAGTTTTTTATGTGTGTCAGGATGAAGTGAGGAATTCCTGATCAGTGAACTTGTTTGTCTGGTGATTTGACAGGTAGGATCTCTTTTTAGTTTTTTGTAAGTGGCAGGGTCCAACAGATCTCTAATCTTATTTTTGTATTCTTCCGTTTTCATGATCACCGTGGCATTGCCTTTGTCAGCTGGTAGAATGATGTCTGGATCCGCATTGAGGGTCTTGATGGCATTTCTCTCCTTACGCGTTATGGAGTTTTGACTCTCAAAAGCTCACACCCTGAAAATCTTTTTGGACTCTAAGATGCTCCTGGACTTACATAAGAACATAAGAGAAGCCAATGTTGAATCAGGCCAAATGGCCCATCTAGTCCAACACTCTGTCACACAGTGGCCAAAAATACCAGGTGCCATCAGGAGGTCCAGCAGTGGGGCCAGGGCACCAGAAGCCCTCCCATTGCAGCCCCCTCCAGCACCAAGAATAGAATGCATCACCTGCCCCAGACTGAGAGTTCCCATCTATACCCTGTGGCTAATAGCCACTGATGGACTTCTGCTCCATATGTTTATCTAATTCCCTCTTGAAACTGTCCATGCTTGTAGCTGCCACCACCTCCTGTGGCAGTGAATTCCATATGTTAATCACTCTTTGGGTGAAGAAGTATTTCCTTTTATCTGTTCTAACCCGACTGCTCAGCAATTTCATGGAGTGCCCACGAGTTCTTGTATTGTGGATCTAGCTGTTCTACTTCAAACCAACATGGGCTGCCCTCCTGAAACTGTCCTAAGGAACTATTGATCTACAAAAAAATGATCTACAAAAATTGATCTACAAAAAGAAACTATTACTCTACAAAAACCGATCTACAAAAATCCACAAATCTACAAAGTCAATGGCTCAAAACACCATGCTGTGCAGTGTAAAACCCAAATATGTAAAAAATGTTTCTCATTATTAAAGTCTTTGTTAATTCTATGCCTTGTGGGACATGTGAAAAATAATTGAATTTTTTCTATCTTCTAGTCCTAAGAGGCAAGATGTAAGTGCTTTATACAGTTCTAGTTGTGGCATAAATCTAATATTACATAAGGTATTAGTACTACCCATCTTATATGTGTTTAGTCTGTTAGAGTAATGATAAGAACATAAGAGAAGCCAATGTTGAATCAGGCCAATGGCCCATCTAGTCCAACTCTCTGTCACACAGTGGTCAAAAATACCAGGTGCCATCAGGAGGTCCAGCAATGGGGCCATAATAACTTTCTGGAGTTATTTGAATACAATCAATTCACTGTGAATTCTTTTTTGCTACAGTGTGTGAAGTACCTTCTAAAGAGTTTACAAACAGCCAAAATATGTAAGCCCTTTAAGGGGAGGAGAGTTTTACCTTTTGAGAGATTATTCACAGTATTTACTTAAATACAAGATCCAAGTCTTGTCATCTTAAAGTCTCATACAAGTTGGTACTGTCTGGTGATAAAAATATTGTGTATAATATTGCAGGGGTGGAATCTTAAATTCATGGTCATGTTAGCTGAATTCCCTTATTTCTTATTAAGCGTGGGGAATTTTGATATTAAAGGGCAATTGGCAAATAGCACAGGGACTTAACCTGTGTATACCAGAGTCAGAATTCTCACAGCATGTGAATAGACAAGGAGAACAGGTTGATGTGATAATTGGTCTTTTACTTAATAATTATCAAAATACAAAAATATCAAACAACATAAATAACTAGCTCACATATGCATTCAGTACAGTTCTAGGAAAATTAGGCAGGAAAAAGACAGCGACTTAGCAGGAATATTGTTGGTGGGTGATATGTTACCTGTCCGGTGAGGTGAATAGACCTTGCAGTGAAAAGGGAGGAAAAAGAGAGGGGGAGTGGATTGTGAGCCGGCCGGCAACACATGTGGAGTGGTCCCAAACGTGGGGTGGGGGTGAGAGCTCCACTGCATGTGCAGAGAGTTTCCTTTAAGCAGCCAATTTTGTGACTTGAGGCAGGAGCCAGGCAGTCACTGGTTCCCAGGAAATGTAGAAGGGAAAAAAAATCCCTTGGATGGATCATAGAATCATAGAATGTTAGAGTTGGAAGGGACCTTGCAGGTCATCTAGTCCAACCCCCTGCACTCTGCAGGAGGATAGCTGAAACATAGCCCTACATATCTGCATACCTACAACAGACCTGAAAGATGGTCATCTAGCCTCCGCTTGAAAACGTCCAGCAAAGGAGCATCCATCACCTCCTGAGACAGTCTGTGCCACTGCTCAACCACTCTTACAGTTAGGAAGTTTCTCCTGATATTTAGCCAGTAACGATTCCCTTGTAATTTCCACCCGTTAGATCTAGTGTTGCAATCTGGAGCAAGATAGAATAGATCAGCCATCTTCTACATGACAGCCCTTAAAATACTTGAAGACTGCAATCATGTCCCCTCTAAGCCTTCTCTTTCCCAGGCTAAACATACCCAACTCTTTCAGCCTTTCCTCCTAAGACTTGGATTCCAATCCTCTCACCATCCTGGTCACCCTGTTCTGGACATGCTCAAGCTTGTCAACATCCTTCCTAAAGTGTGGTGCCCAAAACTGGACACAGTACTCCAGGTGAGGCCTGACCATAGCAGAATAGAGTGGAACTACCACCTCCCGTGATCTGGACACAATGCTTCTGTTAATGCATCCTAAGATTGCATTAGCTTTCTTCACAGCCACATCACACTGCAGGCTCATGTTTAGCTTGTGATCAACCAGAATACCTAGATCACTTTTACATGTGCTGCTGTCAAGCCAAGTCCCTCCCATTCTATATTTGTGCCTTTGATTTTTTGTACCTAAGTGTAGGACTTTGCACTTATCTCTTGAATTTCATTTTGTCTCAGCCCACTGTTCCAGCCTATCTAGATCATTTTGAATCCTAACTCTGTCTTCTTCAGAACTAGCAATCCTACCCAGCTTTGTGTCATCAGCAAATTTGATAAGCATCCCCTCTATGTCTTCCTCCAGGTCATTTATAAAAACATTAAACAACACTGGGCCTAGGACCAAGCCCTGTGGTACTCTACTCGAGACTTCCCTCCATGTAGACGCAGAGCACTCGTTGGGTACGATTTTTCAACCAACCGTGAATCCATCTAACGGTTGCTCCATCCAGCCCACACTTAACCAGCTTATCCTCAAGGATATCATGAGAAACTTTGTCAAATGCTTTACTGAAATCTAGATAGACTATGTCCACGGCATTGCCAGAGTCAACCATTTTAGTAACTCTGTCAAAAAAGGAGATAAGGTTGGTCTGGCATGACTTATTCTTGATAAACCCATGCTGACTACCACTAATTAACTCATTCTGTTCAAGGTGCTCACAGACACAGTGTTTAATAATCTGCTCTAGAATTTTCCCGGGTATTGATGTCAAACTGACAGGCCTGTAATTTCTGTCTTTTTTCCCTTCTTGAAGATCAGGACAGCATTTGCTCTTCTCCAGTCTTCTGGCACAACACCAGTACTCCAGGACATTTCAAAGATTAGAGCCAAGGGCTCTGAAATAACATCTGCAATTTTTTTTAGCATCCTGGGATGCAAGCCATCCGGCCCTGGAGTTTTGAAAGTATTTAAGGCAGCTAGATGCTCTCTAACCATTTCCTTACTTATTCTGGACTGGCAGTTCCCCCTTCCTTCATATGCCCTGCATTCTTCAGTTTGTATACAGCTCACCTTATGGTTAAAGACTGACACAAAGTGAGAGTTGAGTAATTCCGCTTTGTCTTCATCCCTGGTTAAGGCTTGACCATCTTCCCCTAGCAATGAGTTTATCCCATCCCTGTTCTTCTTTTTGCTCCGAACATAGGCATAGAAATTTTTCTTGTTATTTTTAGCATCCCTCGCAAGCCTCAGCTCCATCTCTGCTTTAGCCTGTATGACACCATCCCTACAGATTTGAGCCTGCTTCTTGTACTCACGCTCAGTAATCCAATGCTCCTTCCATTTCCTGTACATTTCCCTTTTTAGTCTCACCTCTTCAGAGAGTTCCGTGTTCAGCCACCTTGGCTTCATTACCCGTCTCCCACCTTTCTTTCTTACTGGAACAGTTTGAGATTGTGCCTTAAGCACTTCATTTTTCAGCATCACCCATCTTTCCTGTGCAGATTTCCCCCTCAGCATTTCCAGCCACGGGATCCTACCTATTATTTCTCTGAGTTTTTTGAAATCAGCTTTCCTGAAGTCCAGGATATGAGTCCTACTATGTCCTGGTTTCACATCCTTCTCTATGTCAAATTCCAAGCTGACATGGTCACTATTTCCCAAGGATCCCACAACATTCACTTCATCAATCAGTTCTTCCTTGTTAGAAGTAAATCTAGGATAGCAGATCCTCTGGTTCCTACCTCCACCTTCTGAGAGATGAAGTTGTCTGCAAGACTGTTCAAGAATCTGTGGGATGCCCCATGTCTAGCAGAGTTAGATTTCCAGCAAATATCTGGATAGTTGAAATCTCCCATAACCACTACATCCTGTCTCCCATAACCACTAAATCCTGTTTAGTAAGCTGTTGTACAAATGCATTATCCTGTTCCTCCAGTTGATTCTCTGTAGTATACCCCCACAACAATATCCCCTTCTCCCCCCCCTCTGTCCTTACCCACACACTTTCAACAGGGCAATTCTCAAAATCCTGAATTTCAGTGCAAGCATATTCATTCTTGACATATAGTGCCACCCCGCCTCCTTTTTTGTTTATTCTGTTCCATTTGAACAAGGTATATCCTTCAATCGCTGTGCTCCATATATGAGACTCATCCCACCAAGCCTCATCCCACCTATCAGATCATACTTACTTTCCAATATTTGAAGTTCAAGTTCCTCCTGTTTATTTCCCATACTCTGTGCATTAGTATAAAGACATCTCAGATTACAGACATCCTTTCCTACCATAGGTCCCTTTGAATTTAGGATAGAAGAACTGACAGTTGGACAATTTAGGGCTGATGTGCATAAGGGAGTGACTCCTCTTGGGGAAGGGGTGTGATAAGGGAATGGGGAAAGAGGGTGCAATCACTTTAATGATTTGATGCTTGTCATGGGCGTCTTCTGGAACAGTGGCAGGGAGGCATCTTTTGTTCTTGGCTGGGCAACAGCCTTTTTTTGAGGGTGACTCAGGGGAAAGGAATGTGCTGCATGATGGAGAACCATTCCTTCATGGCTTCTCTGCAGGAACATCTGGCCTCTTCCAGAACATGGCTTCCCTCTGGTCTGCTGCGGTGTCTGTGTTCATGAAGATCAGGGCTGTTGGTCTGCATCATAGTGCTTGTGCGGATACAGGGTGGAACATGGGCAGGAGTCCTTTGTAGTCTCGGGTCCAGATCTGGCTTGGCATGCTGCTTTGGCACAAGGCTGCTTTGGCCACAGTATACATCCCATAGTCCAGCATGGGGCACCTAGCTTAGGACCGCCACTCTGTCCATTGCCCTGGCACACAGTTCACAGTCCAGCAAGGCATTGAGAGTAAAAGAGTCTCTTTAACAGTGCAGTTGGGAGTGGCTTCTTGGCAACAGTCATCTTATTTTTGAGTAAATACAGTAGTTTTGTATATTGGCTTCTGCTCAAACACACAACATTTCGGTGTTGGTAAGGTGGAAGCCCTTTAAGTAAGGAGATTCTTTCATTTTGTGAATTAATATTTAAATTTTATATTAGAATAATTTTTTTTTGCATTAGCTTTTGCTCATACTTGCAGCAGTTTGGTTTAGAGTTGGGAGCTGTTTCCTAGATGTTGGAATCTGTAAGCCTGCAACAACCGTGTAATTGTCTTTTTCTTATAGCAAATAAAAATTAAATGCAGGATGGAAACTAACGAATTTATAAAGGGAAAGTAGTTAGAGAAAATGAAGCCAAAATGCAGGCTTGTTGAAACAAACAAAATGTGTGGAAACAAAACCCAAAAGGGATTTTTCAAATATGCTATCTGAAGCTATATTGAAACCTCAAAAATCTGTTATAGAATAACAAGATATCTAATCCCACTGCTGAAATAATTGCATTTTTCAAGAAAGTAGCTAAAAAGAATTCTAGTAGTTCTCCACATAATATGACCCTATAATTTGACTTGTCAGTCACCGGATGGCGCACATAGAAAAGAGGTGCTGTATGGTATTGCATTTCTTTCCTCCTTGTCTTGACTAGTGAATAGTTTGACAAAACTAGAGACATAACAAGAAATATGGTACGATCTATAGCAAAACTCTCCCTTTGACTTTTTATAAGGACCATGTGTACATGGGGGGATTGCTTTTATACATGTGTAAAACAGCCAGATACATATATTTTGAGACATATAGGTATACTTGATTTTAAAGAATAATGATATCTTGGGGAAAAGGGCAAAAAATAAGTTGCTTAAGTATGACTGTGTTATTTTCAAGAAGCGGTTAAATGAAGGGAAAATTAATCAGTCAAATAGTTGACAGAAGAGTAGATGAAGGCTGTATACTGGACTATATTCATGCTATGACCGAGTGCTTGTCAATGCAATAGTTTCCCGGGAAAGTGCTGTGCATTCTTAGCTGGTACCATCAATTAGAGATTGATATCTGTGGTTATTTGCTATCACATGGCTGTAGATGCTTTAGTTCTTGGCATATCTCCCCATTTTGACACTTGCTCTTATACAGGTTATCTGGAAGCAGAACATTTTCTAATTAATAGTATTTCATTTATTTAATTCAATTTGTATCTCACCCTCCCTGCCAAAGGCAGGCTCAGGGCGGCTTACATTAAAAAAATTAAAATATATTAAAACACAAATCCATTGAACACAATGCACATAATAAAAACTCATATACATGTCAAATAACAAATAACTGCAGTTAAAGGGCTAGTAATGATAACAATACATCCCTATAGGCCATGATTTAGTAAATGTAATGGATTTATTTTATTTTATTTATTTGGATTTATATCCCGCCCTCCCTGAAGCATTATGGCCAGAGGCTGTTGTTATTGACATCACAGGTTGTTGCTGTTAGCATAGAGGGCCTTACCCCAGTTCAGGTGTTATTAGTAGTGGCTCCTAATCAAAGGCCCGGTGGAAGAGCGGTAAGAGGTCCCACAGGGTCCTGATGTCTTCTGGGAGCTCATTCCACCAGTATGGAGCTGCTACAGGGAAGGCCCTGGCCCTGGTAGTGGCCAGTTTTGTGTCTTTTGATCCAGGGAGGGTGAAGCGGTTTTGCAACCCCAACCTCAGAGCTCTCTGGGGCATGTGCGGGGAAAGGCAGGCCCTCAGGTAGGCAGGCCCCAGTCCATATAAAGGTCAAAACCAGCACCTTGAAGTGGATCTGGTATGCTATTGGCACCAGTGCAGTGCCTTCAGCACAGGCTGGATGTGCTCCCGCACAGGGAGACCCATCAACAGCCTGGCTGCTGCATTTTGCACCAGCTACAGCTTCCGCATTTGCGACAAGGGCAGACCCATGTAGAGAGCATTACAGTAGTCCAGCCTCGGGGTGACCATTGTGCAGATCACTGTTGCCAGATCATTGTGTTCGAGGAAGGGAACCAAGTGCCTAATCAGCCGAAGATGGTAAAGGGCTGTCTTGGCAGTGGCTGCTACCTGGGCCTCCATCGTTATAGGAGTTATCCAGGAGCACTCCCAAACTCCTGACCCTTGGCACTGGCACCAGCTGTGCCCCATCAAAAGCTGGTAGTGGGATCCCTACCCCTGGTCCACTCTGACTCAGGCACAGGACCTCCGTCTTCATCAGATTCAATTTCAATCAGCTCAGTCTAAGCCAACCCACTATGGCTTGTAACGCCCAGTCCAGATCTTCCAGGGTAGAGTTAGACTGGCTGCCCAACATCAGATATAGCTGGGTGTCATCTGCATATTGGTGACACCCCAGCCCGTGCCTCCAAGCAACTTGGGCAAAGGGGGCGCATATAGATGTTAAATAACACTGGGGAGAGCACTGCCCCTTGGGGCACTCTGCAGATCAGCTGGTGACTTTGGGACAGCTTATCCCTGAGAGCCACCCTTTGTCCCTAACCTTGGAGAAAGGAGACGAGCCATTGCAAGGCAAGCCCCTGAATCCCAGTGTCGGTGAGGTGGTGGATCAGTAGCTGATGGTTGACCATGTCGAATGCCACCGACAGGTCCAACAACAGCAGCACTGCCACCCCAATCCAGATGCCTCTGGAGGTCATCTGTGAGGGTGACCAGTACTGTCTCCATCCCATATCCTGGGAAAAGCCAGACTGGGTCACCCTGTTCCCTCCCGCATTTAAATGAGCTGACTAGATAGGCTGATTTGCCTCCCGTGGCGAAGACGGCTAACTTGCGCAATGTTTGCAGTTTTTCCTGCCCCTTGGAAAATCAAGTGTTTTCCTTGTACTTGCACTTTGAATGCACGATTTCACATATCTGGACAGCCATCTATCGCAATGGTTGCGATTAGGGCTGTCTGACCGTTCCCCACGATGAGATTTTTTCCCCATGCTTCTGCCTTTGAGCGCATGGGCAAGTCCTTGCAAGGTGCTCAGGGCGACAACAGCTGCTGCAGGCTTCGGAAGGGAGGGAAGGTGGAAGAGGAGTAGCTGAGGGCATTGCAGCCTTTAAGCCTTCAGCAGCCTTTAATCCTTCAGCAGCTTAAGGGAACCCTTCCCTCTGAAGCTCTCTTTCTCCCACCCAGGATATCGGGAGGCTGAGCTTCCTAGGTCACCTGGGGTGTTTGCAGCCATGGGGGAGAGGTGTGTGAATTCTGCAGTGACTTGGGAGCCACAGCTGCTTCTCCTGTCGGAGTCTCTGCATGGAAGAGCATTTCGCTGATGAGGGACTGAAGTGCCGCTGAGTCCTCAGGCTGTCTCCTGGGCAGGTGGGCTGGCAGGTGAGCGGGCAAGCGGCGGAGAGAGGGGAAGGATTTTCAGGCGAGCGGGTGGTGGAAGAGAGGGGCTGGCTGCATCTAATCAGCCCAACCCAAAGAAAAATGTTCCCAATTAAACTAAAGCGGGAACAAAGCGCAATTACCTTGCCAGTGTGACCACAGTCTGGGAGGGATCTAACGTAGAAGTGTCATCCATAAAGCCGTGAATCTGTATCGCCACCGCCCTCTCAATTAATTTGCCCAAATAGGGCAAATTGGAAACTGGCCAATAGTTGGCCAATTCAGCCGGATCCAGGGATGGTTTTTTAAAGAGATGGCTGACCATCGCTTCCTTGAGTGCCCCTGGGAACAGTCCCTCTAAGAAGGACTTGTTAATAATTTCCCTAAGGGCACCTCGGAACCCCTCACAACCAGCTTTAATTAGCCATGAAAGGCACGGATCAAGGCTACATGTGGGTGAGCATACCGTTGAGAGCAATCTGTCGACTTCCTCTAGACTGAGTGGACTGAAATAATCCAAAATCAGACTAGAAGGCATGCATGGAGCCTCGAGTTCACTCACTGTCTCAACTGTGGCGGGAAGATTGCAGCAGAGCAACAAGACCTTATCTGTGAAATAGCTCGCAAAAGTCGCACAGCCCTAGCATTTAGTCTGCCCTGTGGTAGGAGTGTCAAAGACTGAATAGTTCTAAACAACTGGGCTGAGTGTAAGCTTGCAGATGAATAGAACTCTCTCTTCATGGCTTTGACTGCCATCTCATAAACGTTCTGTAAGATGTTCTTGTAGCTTCATCATGTGAATGCATTCATACGTCGCGTAAACGTATTCATGTGAGTAAAGACTTCAGTACCACACCATGTTGTTTCCCTGTAAAATAATTTTTCCCTAACAATGTTAACTGGTCCTATTGCTGGGCAGTAGTGCCTTTTACCAGGTTTGATTGGTTAGCCAGCTGTGGTCTTTCCTGGGCAGGAAAGATCCAGCCACTGTGGTATGTGCACGGTTTTCATCTAGATCTGATTACTGCAGTGCACTCTATGTGGGGCTGCCCTTGTGAAGTGTTCAAAAACTTCAATTGTGTGAAGGTAACAAGTTTTTGAACATTTCACTTGACTGGAGTGGGTCATAGGGACCATATCACTCCAGCCGTGGTCTACCTACATTAGTTCTCAACTTGCTTCCAGGCACAATTCAAGGTACTGGTCTTGACCTTCAAAGCGCTATATCATTTGGGACCAATATACTTGAAGGCTTGCTCCCTGATGAATTCGGCCTGCCACTAAGTCTTTGCCTTCTGAGTTTTGGGGGATGGCAACCCAGAAGAGTGCCTTCACAGTTGTGGCGCCAATGCTCTGGAAAGTTCTCTCCACAGAGATTAATCTGTTCCTTTCTGTTTCCATTTTCCAGGAACAGATTAAGACTTTTTTGTTTTGTTTGGTGTTCCCTCAATGATTTCTCCTTCCTCACTAATTGTTATTTTTATGTCTTTGTACTTTAGCCCTTTTTAAAATTGTTTTAATGATGTGTGTGTTTGGGGGAGGGTTAAACCGGGTTTAAAATGCAATTCTATTATGTATGTTTTAATTTCTTAGCTACTTTTTGGCCCTTGTGAGGGCAGAAATGTGGGATATACATTTTGTAAAATACATAAAAAAGAAATATGCCTTGCATGCCAGAAAACTGTAAGCTGAAGAAGAAATAACAAGTACTATATTTATCCAAAAGGAAAATCATCCCCATGAAAATGTAATACACAAAAGGTTTTTTTAATACTCCACATAACTGTAACATGTCAATAAATTTAAGACAACACCCTGACCCAGATAACCCCAGCAAACCTGATCTCTTCAGATCTCGGAAGCTAAGCAGGGCTGAATCTGACAAGTATTTGGATGGGAGACCTCCAAAGAATACCAGGGCCGAGAGGCAGAGGCAAGCTATCAAGACATTTCTCTGAACATCCTCCATGCCCCAGTAGGAGTCATGAGAAGTCATCATGACTTCCAGCACAGGTGCACACAGAAATGCAAAAATACCTCAAAATAAATTAAGTTAAGACAGCCATCTCTTTTTCTTGCTAGGACCTGTGAAGGAAAATGTGGTATAATTCAAAGTCTTCCTTCCTATTTGTCTCATTTATTCACTTTTTCTCCTATTTCTAGACTTTTCCCCATTTCTGTTATTAGAAAATGATAAATCTTGGGGCTTATCTGTCCCTCACATTTTGCTTCAGTTGCAATTGTTGTTTCTTATTTATCTGCTTATAGCTTTTGGCACAGTGCTAAAACTGGCCCAGATTTCATAGAATAACAATGGGAATGCTGTTACTGTGGGGATTGGTGCCAAGTGAATCAATCTATATCTATTAATCAACATAGCCAAATCTGTGGATACTTAAATCCAGGGACTGGAGCTCTGACTGGACAAACCTGACAAAAAGCTTCTGGTTTGCTGAAAAATCTGAAACCTAAAAGAAAAAAAGACTTAGGGGGTTAAAACCCCCAAAATAATAGAAGCAGCTTGTAGTTTAATGCCCTCTGAGTGTCCATTGGCAGCCTTCAAGCCTTCAAGCCTTGGTTTCTGTCAGTAAAGGACAGAAAGGAGGGACTAGGGCCCTTTTAGGGTGTTTGGCCTTTGAGGGAAGACTCAACATGGCCAGGTGTGTCAGCAACCCCCAGGCATCTTGCTACCAGGGGAGTTGAATGACTTTTCCAGGTACAGGAAGAAGTGAGGTGCCCCCCTCAAGTCCTTGGAGGTCCCCCACAGTGCAACTGGGCCCTTGTTTTCCCAGGTAGAGGCTGCCAGGGGGAGGGAAAGTTGAAGATAGTGGGGCAGATAAATATAGAGAAGAAAAGGAAGCAGGATCTTCTGGTGCATGCACATAGTGATGACATCATCATGCTAGGCACGTCACAAGGGGGATGCTCTAGCATTCGGCTAGAAACTCTATGATAACATAGAGTTTTCAGGCTGAATGCTAGAGCACCCCCTGGTGACATGCCCAGTGTGATGACATCACCTCTGGGTGATGTCATCATGCTGGGCACATTGGCCCAATCCAGTCACTTTGGTGGTGGGGTTCCCCCGCTGGCTGGATCTGGGCCAGCAGATCAGGGCCCCTAAAGTGGGCAAACCCCTGCCCCCCTGGCAGTCTGGCATCCCTAATTAGTAAAAGTTTGCTTGAATGCTGTGAAACTGTAGTGAACCAGTTGTAGCACCCATCAACTCAAACAGGGTTCAGTTTTAGTATGCCACTGTAAAATTCTGCCAAACGTGGATTAATAGTTAGATGGTGAATCTTATGCACAGTGAGTAGCTAGCTTTGGGCCAGTATAATTTAGGAGGCAATTCAGACAGACTTTTCCTTGTGTTTACTATAGGACACTGAAAATAGTGGTGTTGGTATAGTCACGGCTTTTTGGGAGGAGGGTAGAAACACCTGAATACGGACGTTCATAGAGTTGCCAGCAGTGGGTAGAATCAAGGCTGAAACTTGTTGGCTTTAGGTCTCATTAGGAGCAGAGCTTTGACGAATCAGGGTATATTCTGTAAAAACAATTAAGCCCCCCAACATCTAATGCAAAACCAAAATGCCCTCCTCCCCATTTGCCATCCCTTTTGCAGGCTATAAAGTTGGTGGGGGGAATTTTTGACAATCATGAACAAGAGATTTTGTTTTTGCCCCTCTTACATGCCTTGCTGTTCCCACTACTAATTTTTCGTCCCTCCTCCTCCTTCCTGACAAAAAAGGTGTTGTGTGAGTCAGGAAGCAGCTCTTAGTCTTCTGTGGCTTCCTGATGGTATGATGTAGCCAACCAAGATCTGGCTATATTGTGTTATCTGAAGCTAAAACAAAATGAAGGTGGTCTTGTAACCAATACTATCCTCCCCCCCAAAAAAAGGAAAAAGAAGAATGTGCTTGCTGCCACTGTTGAGGGCATGTGAACAGGTGATAACAATGATAAAGGTGAACAGCAGGGGTCATTTCCTGCCGGAGCGCCCTGGAGCAGCGCTCCGGCAGTAACGAGCCCAGGCCCCACCCTCTCCTGAGGGGAGAGAATTAAATGCCTGGCTTCCCTGCGCAGTCTTTGTGCAGGGAAGCCAGGCATGTCTGCTGGGCTCCCCTTCCTGTCTCCAGCCAGCCCAGGTTGGCTGGAGACAGGAAGAGAAGCTGGGCAGATATGCCCTTCTTTCCCCCTGAGCTGCTCCACTTTTGCGGAGAGACTGGGGGGGGAGGGATTTAAAAGCCTGGCTTCCCTGCACAACCTTCTCACCATGGGGCACTCAGAGAAGATCAGGCAGGGAAGCCAGCCATGTCTGCTGGGCTCCCCTTCCTATCTCCAGGCAGCCCAGGCTGGCTGTAGACAGGAAGGGAAGCCGGGCAGATATGCCCTCCTTTCCCCCTGAGCCATTCTGCTTTTGCGGAGAGACTGGGGGGGGCACATTTAAAAGCCTGGCTTCTCTATGCGACCTTCTAGCTGCATGGCAGATTGCACAGGGAAACCAGGCATGTCTGCTGGGCTCCCCTTCCTGTATCTGGCTGGAAACAGGAAGGGAAGCCGGGCAGAAATGCCCTCCTTTCCCTCTGAGCCTCCTTTCCCCCTGAGCCTCCTTTCCCACTGCCAGGCACCTGGAGAAGATTGAGCAGGGAAGGCAGGCATGTCTCCCCACCTCCTCTTCCTTCTCCAGTCAGCCCACCGCAGCTCATAGTTTATACTGAGGAAGTCTATCTCTCCTTCTCCCCCCCGCTTTCATTTATTTATTTTATTATATTTCTTGGTCTCTCACTCCTCTCAAAGGGTCTTGCTCTTGTATGCATGTCTCTGTGTAATGGAACAGTCTGCTCTTCCCTTAATCCCTTAATATCTGTGTGATTTAGTTTGGTCCTGTTGGGTGGAGCTCTTGTTTCACTTTTATTTCTATATGTTGAATGGACCCGAGAATGGGTGGCTGAGTGAGTAGTCTAGCCTGGGAACTCACAGCCAAAGGAGGACGTTTCAAATGTAAACCTTCAAACTCCTTTTTAACTGCTGGTGGGGGAATTTAGAACTTGGGGAAAGCAAACATACACAGAGGCTTTCATTTTCTTTCCCTTTCTTTCCATTTCTTTGCTCCCTTTCTTTGCCTTTCCCCCATTTCTTTTCCTTTCCTTCCTTCCTTCCATTTCTTTCTTTCTGTTTTTTCTTTTTCCTTCCTTCCTTCCTTCCCCCCTCTCTTTCAGCTAATGAGTTCGGCTATAACCAGCTTTAATAAAGGTTAACAGTCAATAAACACAAAATGTGTCACACAAGGCTTGAGTCCAGTGGCACCTTTAAAACCAGCAGAGTTTAATTCTGGGTTTAAGCTTTCATGTGAATAAACTTTGTTGGTCTTAAAGGTGCCACTGAACTCAAACTTTGTTCTGTTGCACTGGAACAGATATTCTTAAGTACCACTGCTAATGAAACATTGAGCTGCTATCCTACCTTAAGCATGTGTGGACAGAAGGTGTTGAGTCTACCCTAATAATTTGTTCAAGTAACTTTGTGAAGTCTTTTGTACAGTGTATAACCCTTTTGCTTGTGTAGAAGAGCCCTCTTGAATAATTCTGGTTTACATAGATTCAGGTGGGTAGTCGTGTCGGTCTGAAGCAAAAGAACAAAGTTTGTGTCCAGTGGCACCTTTAAGACCAACAAAGTTTAATTATGGGTATAAGCTTTTGTGTTCATGCACTCATTTTCAGATACATCAACCATTACATGTAGGTAGCAAGTGGAGGCTCTCATCACCAGGTGGCATGGGAACCACATAGCTGCTGGCACTTACACAGCTCCCTAGTGTTTGCCAATTCCTTGGTTACACCCCAGCAGGCAGGCTGGGGTAAGGGGTTCATTGGGTAGCAGGCGGGTCATCCAATTCGGGATTCGTCCCTATGCTGCACCAGTGCTGCTGTGATATCATCAGTAAAAGCTATGGTCTTTTTATTTCTCCAAATCACTGGTCTGTTGCATCTTTTGCATTTTCTCTTGCCTGTGCACCCCCTCTATGGCCCTGGGCCCACAAAGATCCCTTCTGTCAGTGGAGACTTATGTAAATGGTAGAAGATGGGTTACTCATTTGCACTAGCACTAGGGACAGGAGGCCAAATTTCAAATGTTGGTTTAGTGTAGTTGTTAGGAACGTGGACTCTAATCTGGGAGAACTGGGTTTGATTCCCCACTCCTCCACATGCAGCTGCTGGTGTGACCTTGGGTCAGTTACAAGTCCTTTCAGACCTGTTTTCTCAGGAGCAGTTCTCGAAAGAGCTCTCTCAGCCCCACCTACCTCACAGGGTGTCTCTTGTGGGGGGGGGGGAGGGAAAGGAGGTTGTAAGCTGCTCTGAGACTCCTTCAAGTAGTGATGGGAGGGGTATAGAAAAAACCAATACAGTTATTAACAATGAAGAGAAGTGAACCAAAATCATTGACAGCATATGAAATATTAAAAATGAAAATGGTCATCTCTCTCTTGATCCTGAGCTTGTGTTAACAATGTATAAACTCTAGCACTGTCTTCTGCCAGCAGGTACAGACTTTTTTGTTTCGTCTGATGTTTCCTCAGTGATCCCTCCTTCCTGTCTTGGATTTTAATTTGTTGTCCTCTGTTATATATGCATTTTAGTCCTGGTTTTAGTTTGTTTCATAACAAATTTCATTATGTTGTTTAATTAGCTGCCTTGGTGACCCTGATTGAGCAGAAAAACAGGATTTAAATGTTGTAAATAAAATAAATAAACAAATAAGATTGTCACTGTCTCTTTAAAGACCTTAACTTTTTTTTATGGGGATGTCTTATCTATGTACATATGCAAGCACTGCTGAAATCCTTGGTAGTTCATGGAAGAACAATTCCAGTGTTCTGTTCTTCATGAAAGAGGGAGGTAATATTTCATTCCAAAATCCAGCTACTACTGATCTGAATATCATTTTGCATTTGATCATTTTGGAATGTTCAAGAACATTTCTTAGTTTCTGATATTTATTATTTTGTAAGTACTTCATGCTAAGTTTAGTGTGTGTTCTCTTCTTGAAATATTGACTGCCAAACAGGCAGCAAAGAGAGAATATTTAAGGTCTGATGACTAGAGGGAGATTGAAATGGATGTTTGCTTCAAATAGAATAATGCAAGGTCTTCAAATAAATGATAGACCATATCATGCCAATGCTTGCTGGGAGCAGAATAATTTAATACTTGGATAATTCAGAGTTACTGTAGTCAAACTGCTTTTGACAGATAGGACTACTTGCATAGTCCTGTTGGGCTGCACACACAGAACCAAGAAATTAACCTCTGAATACCGTATAAGCAATATATTTTAATTTAGCTTGTGCTATGACTTTTGGCATTGTAGTGTAGTCTAGGAGATAAGTGTGTAGGTGAATAATCCTCTTGCAGGCATCGGCTTGCTAATCTTAACAAGTCATTTCACCTTTTTTTCTGTCTCTGCTTCCTTTTACCTGCCTTGCCATTTTAAGAAAGCATGCCCTTTGTTCTTTGTTTAGTATAGACTGGGACCACAACGAAGCTTGTGTATAAGTTGAGGCCTCTAGGATACCCCATAAAAGATGCATATTGTAACTTTAGATTTGTATCACTCTCTCCTCAAACACTTCACAAGGCAATTTTTAAAATTATTTTTACTTTTATTGTATATTAACTGAATTTTTGTGACATTTTACTGGCTGCTTCTTAAGTTGTAAACTGGTATAGGGATGATTTACTTGACAGGGTGATCTTGAAAAACATTAAACTAAATTGGGGGGAGTTAGGTTCTGATTTCTCCTAAGGTTTTCCTGGCTTTTGTTATCTTAATAATTATTAGTATTTTTTCACAGGTTAACAAAATTAAAGTAGGCTTAACTGATTTTGAATATGCTACCTTATGATCTCTTGTGTGTGGCTTCCAGCTCACAGATCTTGGAGGATATTGATGATACTGTGATCCCCAGGGGTCTTTTGGGGGCGTAGCACGCTGGAGCGCCGCTCTGGCAGCCCAGGAGCCCGCGCAAATGCTGGTGGTGGCAAGCCTCGCCCCCAGCTCCCCACACTGAAGCATGGGGCTGGGTGAGGCCTGGAGAGCCCTGTAGCCAGGTCCCCTGGGCCTGCGCAGAAGTGCTGCTGCTTGGAGCAGGCCTGGAGAGCCCTGCAGCTGGGTCCCCCAGGCTCACGCAGAAGTGCTGCAGCTCGGGGGAGGCCCGGAGAGCCCCACCGCCGGCTTCTCCAGCAGCACCAAAGCAGTAAGTAAGGGATCGGTGGGGGTGGCGGGGGCTTGATGGGGGTGGGTGGGAGAGCCTCCCTTCCTCCATCTCTTTGCCATCTTCTCCTTCTTTACTTTTCTTTCCCTCCTTTTCTTTCTCTCCTTCCCTTCTCTTCCTTCCTTCCTCTCTTTTCCTCCTTTCCTTCTCTCTTTCTTTCAGTCCCTTCTTTTCTTCTCTCCTTATCCTTTTTCCCTCCTTCTTCCCTTCTCTCTTTCTTTCCCACCTTCTTCTTTTCTCTTTTTTCCTCCTTTTCCTCTTTCCCTCCTTCTTCCTTTCTCTCTCTTTCTTTCCCTCCTTCTTCCCTTCTCTTTCTTTCCCTCTTTCCTTCTCTCTTTTTATCCCCTTTCCTTCATTCTTTCCTTCCTTCTTTCCTCCTCCCTACTCTTTCTCTTTCTTTCCCTCTTTCCTCCTTCTGTGGCCAAACTCTAGTGAGAAGGGGTTTAAACTTTAAATCCCTTCTCTCTTTGCTCCCCCCCCCCACAGGCCAGCTGGGGAAGGGAAGGGGAGGCTTTTGCTTCCCCTTCTGACATCACTTCCGGTGATGTCAGGGGGTGTGGCATATGCTAATAGCCTAGTAGCTCATTAGCATACCATATGCTAATGAGCTCCTGCAGCTCTTTTTCTATGAAATGACCCCTGGTGATCCCACCCCCTTTTTTCCTTGCTTATTGATGATATATCCAATGGCCATTATGGGAAGTTAGCCTAGGAAAGGTATAGTCAGCCCATAGTTTTTACAATATAGATTGGCTGTTGGTAGAAGCCGCTTTTTGAAAGAAGTCCATTAGGGAGTGCCAGAAGCCTAATATATATGGAAGGGATCTTTTCTGGGGATTGTTTCTATAAAATGACCCATTAGTTCAAGCAATCATTCTGCTCCTGAGGACGATTTCATTTTCCCCATGTAAATCTCTGTTGTATGCAGGATGCCCTGCTTCCTTTTGACTTATCTGGCCTAATGAGCTGTGGTAGAATTTCTTGACTACTAGGGACTTGAAGTATGACTTCCTCCTGTACTGTCCAGCTAGGTTTGCCAAACCCTAGATGGTTGGCAGGAGATCTCCCACTATTACAACTGATCTCCAAGTGACAGAAATCAATTCACCTGGAGAAAATGGCTCTAGGGGCTTATACCCTATTGAAGTCCCTCACCTCCCCAAACCCTACCTTCCTCAGGCTTCACCCCCAAAATCTCCAGGTATTTCCCAAGCTGGAGCTGGCAGGTATTTCCCAACCTGGAGCTATGCCCATTCTAACAGTGAAGATACTCTTCTAAAGGTCTGCTCTTTGTGACCCCACCTTCAAAAGTGAGCTGAGTGGCAACCAGAGATGGGTCCTTTTGAAAGTGGTGGTACCTTACCATTTGGAATTACCCTCTCCCTTGAGGCTTGCCTGGCACCTACCTTAGCCAGGCCAATAAGTTTCTTTGTACCCAGGCTTTTAGCTGAGAGGCTCCATCCTTCTTAAGAGCTCTTTTATGGTCTACTTCTAGCCTGAAGACTGTTTTGAATTGTGAGTTATTTAACCTGCTGAGCATTTTGTTTTATGGCTTTTTTGCTGCTGTTTTAATTGTGAGCTGCCTTTGACTGAGTCAAACAGAATTGTTTACTCTGACTAGCAGAAGCTCTTCTGGTTCTTGAGTAAAAGTATTTGATGTGATTTATGGTCTGATTCCTTCAAAGGGAGATGTAAGAAATTGAACCTTGTACTGTCTGTAAGCAAAACAAATACTCCACCATAGAACCAAGGCATCCCCCATGTTTAATTTTGGTTTTCCACAGACTGGCACTGAGCACACTTTGACTTTTCAGGAGAAATTTCCCCTCAGATAAAGTTAAATTTTTTGCACTTAAAATGATATGATTGATAGTATCCCGTTTAGGCACATAGGAAAAGAGAGATTTTGTTTGGAAACGTTTTAGCATGCATCCTTGTTTAAAATATATTCTGCAGCGGAGTTGGATGTCATAACACAACCTCTTCATTTACAACATGCCTCCAATTGTTAGATTCATTCTCTGGACATTATAAACTACCTTTGAGTTAGTTATGTTTGGGAGCCAGACTCCACTCAAGTTTCCATCCTCATGCAAACAAGAACAGCTATTCCCATTTGCCTCTCCACAGTGACAGTACTTGGTATGGTATTTTTTAAAAAAGGATTTTGAGAAACAAAAAAGAGATAAGTGTTATACACAAATGTTGCCTTCTCTGACTTCATGTGGAAAACTATTCTTATAGAACTTACAGTTGAGCATACTGCATATGCATTGGGTGTAAACCTATTCATACAGTTGCTGCAAAGCATACACAGGAGTATATGAGACTTGAAACAAAAAGTGAGAAGCAAATAGGGACTAGTGAGGAGAAGGCTCTTGGTTAAAATAATACATCTTTGGCATTCTCATTTTAAATAATTACTAGCCCATCATATCCTACTTGTTCCAATATTTGTGATCTTAGAAGGGACCATGTGAGTTATTTGACTTCTTTCATCTCAATATGTGTTATGCAAGGTCTTGGGAAACTGGGTAAATCTAATTTATTTGTTAATTCAGCTATATGATCATCTTTGTATTCTTCCCATTTCTAGGAAGCATAATTTTATTTGCATAGATTAGGTTTCTTTAGAAAAAATAAAGCAAACCCTATTGACAATTTTAGAATCTCATTTTTTGTTTTCTGTCCTCAGAGTTTTTGTGGCATTTTTGTAAGAAAATGAAGCTTCCATAGATGCATATAATTGCATTGGCATTATCTATAGATGCTTCCTTTTGTTGGAAATATTACTTCCTTCTGTTAATTCCTGCTCCTGTTGGAAATCATCTTTCCCATGATTTATATCACATGACAAAACAAATGTTGCACTCCCCAAGGCCCTGAAAGGAAAGCTGCTCATTGGTGGGAATTGGGGAAGAAGTAGTGTGCCAGCCCCTGGGTTTCTTTAGCATTCTGCAAGATCATCTGAACCAAGCAGTACTTTTCTTTAAGCTGATTTTTGTAAATCTAATTTGGAAGAGGTCTTCAGAAAGGTAGTTCAGAAACTTCAAACATAAATAATCAGTAATGCTTTGAAATTCTTTTGAGAAATGTGCAGAGAAAAGCCAGCCAAAGGCTGCCATCACTGTAATTCTTTCCTCCTTTCTTTGTATTTATGTCTGGAAACACCAACTTACCTGTTGGTCCTCTGCTGCTCCCTTGATTTTCAGCAGTGGCTTTGCAGAGATTAATTTGTTGTAGGTTGGTGGACTTCTGTTCACCCTTGTCCAACACAGCATTGTAACGTTGAATGTAAAAACTTTATTACTGCTATGTGCTGTATGCTAAACTTGCAAAACATCAACTCAGTCAACTTAACCCTGGAGATTTTGCTTAAATTTACAATTCAGTTTGCTCATAATCAAATTAGGAAGTATAGAAAAATGCTGATCTCTGTAAATATCATAAAACCTCTTTCATTATAACGTCATCCCAAGAAACTGTATGTTAGTTTATTTTCAGGATAAGTTTCACTTCTGATAAATTTGTGTAAGCTTTGTATTTTTTAGTAAGTGAGAAGCTGCTAAGGCAAATATGATGCCCAGTTATTCAGCATTTAACAATTTTTCATTTGCAAAGATAGTTCTGTTTTCTACAGAGGAGCTCTGTCTGATTGACAGTTCTTTATTGATGCTGGAGAGAGGCCAGTTCAAGCTTCTTGATTAAGCATCAGAAATTTAAAAAAGACCCTCCATCTGGATCTAAGTGTTATGCAGTTTACATTAAAATGCTCTGCCTCTCTAGGATTCTTAAGCTGGAAACTATTTTGCAGCACATTGCTTAACTTTATAAGAAGTAGTTTTTAGTCAAGTAATGATAAAGATTTGAGTATTATGTTCATTTTGGATGCTGTACCAGAGGTGCTAAAAACTGAAAGCAAACCAAACATTAGTCAGACTGGGTTGAAAATAATATTTTTGCCATCCTGTCATACTGTGTGCAGCGGACACAACTGTATGGTCAGCTCACAGTCCTGAACTACTGGGGGAGGAAGGTAAGGTAAAAATGTGGTGGTGGAAAGTGCCATTAAGCCACAGCTGACTTATGGTGACCCCGTAGTCTTTTCAAGGAGGTGGTTTGCCATTGCCTGCCTCCATGTCACAACCCTGGTATTTTTTGGTGGTCTCCCATCCAATGCTAGCCAGGGCCATCGCTGCTTAGCTTTTGAGATCTGACGAGATCGGGCTAGACTGGGTGAATATAAATGTCCACTTAGTTAATATAAATTACCTCTTGAAATATAAATGCATGGGCAACTTTGTGTGGTGAGTTACGTACTACACATGCCTCACATGATACATTGATGACTGAGTGTAAACTACAAGCTGCAAAAGGAATTGTACAGCTCTGCTGAACTGCTTAGCCATACCAAGAGATGACAACCAGTGTGCTACATTGGCTGGGCTTGTGATTCAGAGTTTCAATCTATACTCTGTCATAAAGCTAACTGGGTAACAAAGATAAGTCTCATACTCTCAGCCTCTGCCTCCAGAGAGTAGTTACATGATCTGTGAGGAAGACAACCATCCCCTTTCCTGAGCTGGTTGGAAGAAGGACAGTATAACAATGTAAGTTGTTCAAAAGCTTATATGCAGTTACTGTTGGGTGTTCATGCAAGTTGCATGGTGTGTATTTATGCATTACTTCACTGAGCTGCTACATATACGGTAATTTGAATGGATGAACAAGGCCTAAGTGCTTTCAAGCCTAGGTATTGGTAATGCAACAGGTAAGCCTGCTGGAGTCAACCCAAGGATGTCAGCCAAGCATGAATAGACAAAATCCATCAGAGTATCAGTTGCAAGGGTGAGATCCTTGTGATGGCTCAACAGGGATTAGTAGATAAAGAAGCAGAAACTGAAAGAACGAGCTGGTAACTGAAAGCATGAGAAGTAGTGCCAAGTGGGCTTGGACAAAGAGAAACAATGGAGTCTTAATGTTGCAAATAGAGCTTGTTAGCAGAATGCCTGAGCCGGAGTGGCTTCCAGAAGTAGGCTCATTGCTTGACCTGTTTTACTCTTATTCATATTGTGGGATTTTTCAAAGGTACCATCTACTGTTCTCCTGTGCATGTCAGTGCATTAGCAAAGAAAAAAGGCTGTACTTGGTGGCATGTAGCCTATCACTGTGTGTATGTTAAGTGGCATTTTCCCACATTCCTCGCTGGGTTGCAGGACCCCTGTAGAAGTTTAGCCTATAGGTCACATGGTATGGGTCCTGGGACCCCATGAATGGCATTGGGAAGGTGTTGGAAGGCGCTGCCAAAATGTAGAAGAATGCATGAGAACTTTCATTCACAAATGGATGGATACTCATTTTTACACCTACGAATATGTTTGTGGGTGAAGCTACTCATAACCCTGTTACTTGATGAGTGTCCCTATGCTATCTTTATTATTTATTTATTTAGATGTCTAACATTGGGATCATTAATTTCCTTCTGAATTGTACTGTGCAAGACCTGTTCCTTCACCACCATGTACTCAAACAACTCCTTGGGCCATTTTTGCTTCCTCCCAATTCAACACCCTTTCTGCTATTCTTCACTGGAATTCAAGAGGGTGTACCTGGTCTGATGGGCTTCTATCCAGTAACCGTACCTGGACCTGCTTAGCTGCAGCAAGATTACTGCATAGCCTAGGAATACAGGAGCTGTGTTGGATAAAATCTTATCCTGAGTTGTAAATTACAGTCTTGGAGTGAAGCTTGCTCATTCAGATAGGGCAAAGGATAGATATGGAAAGCTTGTTGATCACAAAGGGTCTCTTTAGAAATGTGACGTTTGTTTGGTGCTTCATTTTGCATGTTTTATGTAGAAATGACCTAAAATTGTGCTGCTGTTTCAGATCCAAGCCACAATTGGTACTCCTGTGGGTGTGCATAAATGTGGCATTCACTTGTAAGCAACATTCTCCCTGTTTGTAAAATGATTAATTTTTTTACATCAGCTCAAAGTAACAGTTCAACATTTCAGTCTGTTCATGTGAACAAGAGATCTGATGGTGCTCACTTGTCAGGTTCATTAAATACATACCACAACTGTTAATGGAGTTTAAGACTTTAAGTTAGAGTGAGACAGTTCATAGTAGGGGGGACAAAATATTTGAAGTTAGTGCTACCATACTCCAACTTCATGGCTTTGTTGAGTGTATAAGAAGGAGGAAACCAGGCCTGTGGTAACATCACATGAACAAAAGCTGGGCTTTTCCCAAAACATTTGCAAAGCTGCTGTTGAAATTGTCTGTTTAACAGTTTACAGATGTCTGATCTATGCTGTTTTATTTTAACTGTGAGGGAAATTCCCCCCCATTCCCATCTCTGTAAATATGTAAATTCTATATAATTCATTTATAAAAACATGAAAACAAAAGTATAAAAGGCTAGGAAATATGTATTTAATATATTTATATCTGAATTCATAAATGGGTTATAAGAGATCTTGGAATGAAACAATGTTTTCTATTTAAATCCATCAAGGATCCATTAGTTCCTAATTCTTTTGTGTTTTGTACCACATGATTTTTTTCGCCCCCAGACTCTCCCCTGTTGAAACCTCCAGTGGTACCCATGTTTAACTGAAACTTTAGGGCCATTGTTCTAGCCTGACCTCTTTTGTATATTGTGCAGTAGGGTTTACTGAAATAACATATCATTATACTTAGTCCAGTTTCCTCATATCTGATAGGTTCCAAGGGTAGCATTTAATGGGTCTGGTACACTTTGCTTGAGAAAGCATATCTGTTAACAGAATCATATTTCTTTAGCCACAAATACACATACAAACAATAAACAACAACAAAACACTGTTGCAGCAGACATTGTAAAGTAACTTATTTTTAGGTGTAAAAAAGATAGAGTTCCATAGTACAATGTAACCCCCAAAAGACACTGTTCTTGGCTGATGAAAAACTAATTTGGTGAGAAAAGATCTTAATGTACAACGGGCGGGGGGGGGGCTTACAGAAGGTAGTACTGCTTGATGTACATAGAATAGAATAAAGTTTATTGTATGTGGTCATTGGCTGTCACAATTTTATATAAAGCTTGATGTACATGGGACTCGGATGCCACAGTGTTTTAAAACTCTTCACCAGCACCTTGAATTAAGCCTAGAAATACAATAGTAATGGGTATAATTTTAGGATAAGTATAACATGGGTAAATAATCTTTGGCACATATGCCAAATTGTTGTTGTTCAATCGCACAGTTGAGTCCGACTCTTCGCGATCCCATGGACCTCATCACACCAGGCCCTCCTGTCTTCCGTTATCCTCTGGAGTTTGCTCAATTTCATGTTAATTGCATTGGTAACACTGTCTAACCATCTCATCCTTAGCCGTTCCCTTCTTCTGTTACCTTCAGTCTTTCCCAGCATCAGGGTCTTCTCCAGTGAGTGCTCCCTTCTCATTTGGTGGCCAAAGTATTTGCGCTTCAGCTCCAGTATCTGGCCTTCCAGGGAACAGTCAGGGTTGATTTCTTTTAGGATTGACTGATTTGATCTCCTTGCAGTCCAAGGGACTCTCAAGAGTCTTCTCCAGCACCATAATTCAAAAGCATCTATTCTTCGGCACTCAGCTTTCCTTATGGTCCAACTCTCGCCGCCATACATTACTACTGGGAATACCATTGCTTTGACCATACGGAGTTTTGTTGGCAGGGTGATGTCTCTACTTTTCATTATGCTGTCTAGGTTTGCCATAGCATATGCCAAATATAGCACATCAAACCATTTAGCTTGGCACAGTGGGCTCCTTGTGGTCTCAGTTCTCATAAGTGCCAGCAGCCCTGCACAGTGTATTCAGATTGTAAGGTGAGTGCAGGAGGTTGCCAGCTGCATATGCAGTACCACCACCTCTCAGAAGAGCAGAACCTATTGCTGCTGCCTCTCATGGAGCTATTTCTTAAGTCCTGCTGTTTGGCAGTGGAGCTTCCCCCACTGGCCAGCTGGCTAGGCACGTATTGGGGGCCCCAAATCAGGGAATCCCCTGGCCCCACCAGGGGGATGGCAACCCTACTTCTTTTCTCTACTCTGCAGTCAACAGTTGTTCACAGAAATCTGATGAAATCAGATTTCTCTTTTAGTTTTCCAAATATGGTCCCATAAGAATTTACAGAAATTAAGCAATTAATTAACAAAACAAAGCTGATCATCCAGTACACATATGACTGTTGCAACATTATCCTTCTCTCCTTTTATCCAGACAACAAAAGAAATAGGCAGTTAAGTTTCATATTGGAGCCTAGATATAGAACAATTTAAATGCCAAAAAGGAAAGGAATGCAAAATTGAACTATCTGTGATCAGAGGGCAGACTGGACTCAGCTGCACCATTATAGAGCTCTTTTCAGGTCCATAAACAATTAAGTAACGTGACTCCACTTTTAAGTTCACTGATATACTGGCATAAAGTACACAATTTTATGTTCAAGTTTCCCCCCTGTGAAGTATTGTATTCATTTAAAAAAAACCCTGGAGAAGTTCTCTATATTTCAAATAATTCTTTTATAATAACTTAGAAGTTGAACATTAGAGCAATGTTTAATAAGCAGGCTGTGGTATATCTATCTCTCTGAAGTTGTTGGAGTATGAAATCAGGAAATTGAGGCCAATAATTTATCTGGTTTTGCTGCTCAGTGCCAGCTTCTGCTGAATTCTGTATATGTAGGTGTTTTCCAAGATCTGTGATTTCCATTAATCAGGATTATTTAATCGAGGCTTCAAGTAAGGAGACTCCTTGTATGTAGATGCTTAAAGAACTAGTCCTTTTTGTCATCTCAAACAGAGAGGATTCAAATTGAATTCTAGCCAGATTTGAAAACAAAGAGTGCAATGTAGTTCCAGAGTGCACACCTGTTCCTTATTCCTCCTGCCAAATTTTGTAGACTTATGATCTAATTATATGTTTGAAAGGACTTTCTTGCTTGTGTGTTGTAGTGAAAAATCTATGAAATTGAGTGGATGGATAAATAGACTGTGCCCACAGTTGTAGTCCAATAAATGAAATGGGGGATAAAAATTACACCAACTTTGTGTTTTTAATCTTCCCAATTATTCATCTCTTAAACATATGAAACTTCTCATGATTCATTCATATGAATGTACTTGTGTATGTATTTAATATATTTTCCCCTACTTTTCTCCCTGATGGGGACCCAAAGCAGCTTACCTTAAACCAATTTACAAATACAGTATAAAAACAAGCAACCCAAAAAGGTAGACAAGACATTCTGGGCTGATGTCCACCAGGTCAGTCCACTTGGCTGAGGCCACACGCTGTAATCTACTTCAGTTGTCACTCAAGGGCTCACTCCAAAGGGAAATAAGGTATTTAAAAATGATCAACTAAGAGAGATTTTTGCTAATTACTACCAAAGTTTCTTTAAAGCAGAGGAGAGTAAACAATTTGGTGAAGTCATAAAGAATAAAGTTAAAGGAGTTATAGAACTAAATGATGATATTATACAACAAGAAATCTTAAATGTCATAAACAGCTTAAAAATGGGAAATCACCAGGTTTGGAAGGATTTACAGCAGAATCTTATAAAATGGTGGGAAATTTGATCTTTCCGGAATTACAAAGGTTATTTAATAAAATTTTGAATAAAGGGAAAGCTCCTGACTCTTGGAGGAGGTCAGAAATTATCACAATTGCAAAACCACAGAGAGATCCGGAGGATCCTAATTCCTATAGACCGATAAGCTTGGCAAATCAGGATTATAAAATGTTTACAAAGGTCTTAGCAAATAGATTGGAGAAATTATTACCAAGCTTAATAGAAGACCAATATGGCTTTGTGAAAGGAAGGTATATAGGACACCCTATAAGGAACATGATCAATGCTTTATATCATGGAAATAATAATGGGAAAATTGCCCTTTTGAAATTGGACACATATAAGGCATTTGATATATTAAATCATGAACATTTGTTCCAAGTATTAAATAAATTTGGCTTTGAAGGACCTTTTGTGAATGCAATAAAAATGTACAGAGAAGGGAGAGCAGTGATTAAAATAAATGATGGACATACTGGGGAAGTATTGATCCAGAGAGGAGTTAAGCAAGGTTGTCCCTTGTCCCCGATGTTATTTGTCATATCAATGGAACCATTGGCAGACGAATACAGGGGTATAAGGTAGGAAAGGAGGAAATTAAACTGAATTTATTTGCAGACAATATATTACTGGTTTTGGGGAATCCTTTAGAAGCGATGAGAGAATTAGTAATACTTTTAGAAGACTTTAAAGCATGTTCAGGTTTGGGTATAAATATTAGGAAATCAGAAATAATGTTTAATAAGATAGAAGATGTAAAGGAACAAAAAGAAATAGCAAAGTTAACAGGTATGGAGCTAGGAAATAAGAAATTGAAATATTTGGGAGTAATAATAACAAGAAATGTTAAGAATCTGATGGGGATAAATTATAAAATAATATGTAATAAGATGCAAAAAAATTAAATCAATGGAATAATAAGTATTTGAATATGTTAGGGAAGATTAGGGCACTTAAAATGTTTATAATACCTAAGTTATTGTATTTGTCTCAGGTTCTTCCAGAATGGGTATCTAAGAAGCAGTTAACAATATGGGATGAGGAATTAAAAATTTGGGTTTTTGGAAAGAAACAAGCTAGAATACCAAGGAAAGTGATCTATTCATCAAAGGAACATCTAGGTTGGGGTATGCCACAATCAGAAGGATATTATGAAGCATTTCAAATCAAAATGTTGCTCGAAATGGATGGTAAAAGTAAGTATACATGGGTCTGATGGGAAGATAGTATAAATGGAGGGAAAGGCAGGTTTGGTATATTTACACAAAGATTAAAAAAAAGAGATTGAGAATACAATAGGTCCAAGATGGACAGCATTAAAAAATATGGGGAAAAAACAGGTTAAGTGGATGCCTCCTCTTTCAAAGTGGGCCCCACTTGAATCACTAAATGAGGAATTTAAAAATTTTGAGGTAACTTTTTGGAAAGAGCTAAGGAGAAAGGACTTATGGAAAGTGAAAGATACGTATAATGCTCAAGGGAGTTTAATTCAGATGCAAGAAGTACTGGGAAGAGTGGGAGGACAATATTGGTTGAGGGTTATTAGTTTATATAATACCTTGAAACAAATGAAATATGCTGGAATATTAAATGAGGACACCCTGATGGAAAATTGTATAGAATTAAAGAGGATAATAAAAAGGGTATTGTAAGAAAGATATATAGCAGATTGACTGAAGATAAAAATTATATGATTGGTGTAATACAGTCAAAATGGGAGAAAGATGTAACGTTATCAGAAAATGAGATAAATAATATGATGAGAGGTATTAGGGAAATAACAATGGGAAAATTCAGAGAAATGGAGACAAAATTAGTTTTGAAATGGTATAGAATGCCTGTTCAACTATCTTATATGATCAAGGGATTGACATCCAATTGTTGGCATTGTAAAAAGTAAAAGGGATATTATGTACATCTTTGGTGGGAGTGTTCTAAGGTGGTTAAATTTTGGCAAAAGATACTGGAAAAGGTGGAGGAAGTTTGCAAGGTTAAAGTGGAGTTATCAGGGAAAGTATTATTTATAGGAATTTTAGGGAACTGCAAAATAGAAAAATCATACGCGGATCTATTTAAAGCTATGATTTTAGCTGCCCATGCAGTTATAGCACTTGGCTGGAAAGATGCTACAAAATGGACTATAGATAAATGGAATGGTTATTTATATGAATGGGTACAATCAGATATATTAACGATATTACAACAGGAAAAGTCAGGTGAGGATAAGATTAAGGAAGTTAAGAAGAGATGGTTAGAGTATGTAAGATGGGTAAAAGCAGGGGGGGGTCAATAATGCTATACTGGTTAAACTCCAAAAAGTGTGCTTATGGTTAAAGTTATAAAATAAGGAATTATTGCTGGTCTTTTGAGGGAGGGGAAGGGGAAAAGGGAACAGGGGAAGAAATATGCAATGTATTGAGGTATGTAATATATACTATGTTATGTATTGTTTGAGTTATATGGAAGTAGGATTAAATACTTCAATAAAAAACAAAAGCTATAAATACCTGCAGCGCAAGAGAAAGAAAATGCTCAGCCTAGCTGTTTCAAGCTAACAGCTACCTTCTCTCAATTCTTCCTCCTGCTGAAAGTTGCTGTGGAACCAGCCTCTATAAGGGTAACCTCTTGATTTCTAGAGTGTTTTGAATATCTCTATATAATCAGGGGCAGAGTGGAACTATAGAAGAAATACTGGATTTACATGGCAAATCATCATGCAGCCATAAGTGAATAACTACCGCTCTATTCTGTGGACGCAAGACCCTTCTCTTCCAGTGGAATGCACCTTAGCTGAGCAGAGTTGTATGATAAAACCCAGTGTTTACTAGATGTACTTCATTGTGTGAACTCTTCCTTCAAACCTAGTCAAAAATGTTTTGAGGATAAATGACAGCAGAACTGTAATATGTCTGTCCAGTATAGATTTCTCTACAGTGCTATCCTAAGTAAAGCTAAACCTTCAAAGTCTATTGACCTCAGTGGACTTAGAAGGATGTAACTCTGCTCAGGATGGCAGTGTTCATAATTTGCTTTGTGCGTGCTTTTGCATTTGCGTTCCATATTGCTTCAAAGGAGCTCAGGGCAATGTGTCTAGGGCTACTCTCATTTTATCACATATATAATACAAATTGTCTTGTGTCTTCCAAATAAGCTTCTTAGCTAATCAGAGATATAAACCCCGATCCTAAATACAGAATCACAAGGTCTCTCCTTGTAGCCCAATGGGAAAAGTGGCTTTGTCTTCCTATGAGTTCAACTTTTCATGAGATATCTTGAAAGTAACCATGAGGCTTACAATTAGACATATGCTCATTGTGAAAGTTGTTTCATTATTTCACTCCCTCACACATACACCACAGAATTTTTATTTAAGGAGGCTGGAAAAGACACAAGACAGTTGCCATCATCTCATAGCAAGCTTAGTTCCACTGCAAGTATGTCACTGTTTTAACCTGTATGTTTGGAAATGATTTTCCACCTGTGCTCCAGGCCTACTATTCAAGTGACTAATTAAGCAATTGCTACTGGAATGCTCATAGGATAGGACTGTCCAAATGTAATTAAATTCATAGAGCAGGTGCACACCTGTTGTAAAATCATTTAGGGAAACTCTTGATGGATCAGTTTCCCATTCAGATGCAGCACTATAATACAGAATACTTAGGTAAATTAACTAATCCCTGCCTGTATTGAACAATGCAAAAGAGTCAAAATAGGCAAAAGCAATTATAGGTTATAAAAAGCAGCTAAAGTTCGAATAATGGTAGCAATCCAAGTATCAAAGCTGTTAGAAGCCTCAACTGCCAATTTATTGTGTGTACATTCTGAAATGAAAGGAGCTATGTCAAACTCTGGGATATATAAGAAACTTCCTCTCATTGGTCCTTCTGTCTGCTGTTACTCTCACTTTGTAAAATATTCTCAGTCTTTAACAGCAGCTAATAAAGCAGACATCGAACATTGTATATATTGCAATGCTCTGTAGTCCTGTTAAACACTTTAACAAGTCTTGCAAAAAATTTATGCAGGTGAATTGTGGTCAAATTCTTCATAATGCAGTGTATTTGACATCATAATAACATCTTTACTTTTAGGAATTAGAATTTCCACAAAAGGGATGAATGAAAAAAGGATAAACTCTCATTGAGATAAGAAATCAAACTGTACTTTCTCTTCACTTCATTCTTGTGTATTTGCTAAGAATGAAATACTGATCTTTGAGTGAGTTGATTGGAGTCTGGAAATGGTAGAAAGAGAGGCTACTCTTCTGGCCTAAGTAATGCTGGTTCAGGAAATGTACCATCTGGTGACAAGGCTACCCATCTCAGAGAGGAAGATTCAACTGTCTTTAAAGTGCTCTAACTGGAGCTCTGTGTAGGCCACGGCTGTGGAAAACACAGTTATGAGGTAGTTTTGAATTTAAAATGGCTGTCTTAATTAGTGTTGCTTTCAGTGGAAGGAAGTTAATGCACCAAAGAGTGTGTCTTAAGTGCTGTCAAGTTGCTTCTGACTTATGGTGACCCTGTGAATTAATAACCTCCAAAAAGTTCTGTTGTTAACAATCTTACTCAGGTTTTGCAAACTGAGGGGCACGACTTCCTTTATTGAATCAATTCATCTCATTTTGGGTCTTCCTCTTTTCTTGCTGCCTTCTACTTTTTCTGGCATTATTGTCTTTTCCAGTGACTTTTGCCTTCTCATAACATGACTAAAGTAAGATAAGCCTTAGTTTAGTCATTTTAGCTTCTAGGGACTGTTCAGGCTTGATTTGATCTAGAAACCACTTGTCTTTTTGACAGTCTGCAGTATCTGTAAAACTCTCCTCCAACACCACATTTCAAATGAAAACTTTCTTCATTGTCCAACTTTTGTTCCCATGCATAGTAATGGGGAATAGTATGGCATGAATGATCTTGGCCTTGTTTGCCAGCAGTGCATCCTTATACATGTCCTCTAGTTCCTTCGTGGCTCCCCTTCCTGGTTGCTGTCTTCCTTTGGGTTGATGACTTAGCCAAAGAATAGAAATTTTTTAACAATTTCAATTTCTTCACCCTTTAAAGTTATATAATCCCCCAGTCATCATTACTTTGTTTTTCTTGATGTTCAGCTGTACCCCTGCTTTGTCACTTTCTTCTTTAACCTTCATCAGTAGCCATTTCAAGTTGTCACTATTTTCTGACAGTAATGTGGTGTCATCTTCATATCTTGAATTGTTAATGTTCCTTCCCGCAATTTTCACTCCACCTAAATCTAATCAGTCTTACTTATGACATATTCTCCATACAGATAGATAAAATACATCCTTGTCTGACATCTTTGACAATTGGAAACCATTCTGTTTCTCCATATTCTGTCCTAACAGTAGCCTCTTGTGCAGAGTGCAGGATGCATATCAATACAATCAGATGTTGTGGCACACTCCTTTCTTTTAAAACCAACTGTAACTTTTCATGGTCCACACAGTCAAAAGCTTTGCTGTAATCTATGAAACACAAATTGATTTCCTTCTGAAATTATCTCATATGGTCCAATAACCAAAGTAAATTTGCAGTATAATCTCTAGTGCCTCTTTCTTTTCTGAATCCAGCTTGAATGTCTGGCATTTGCAGTCCTAATGGCATGTGAAGGGTGGGAGGACATGCGGCGTCATACAAAATCACACAAAACAGAGTTGAGGTAAAATAGGCCACAACTTTATTGATTACAGCAACAGGAGCATTGGCATAGCATAGGGCGCAGATCCAGGCATCAGACAACCCACCTGCTGTCCGATAGAAACCTGCCCCAGTCCATCTGCTGGGGGTAAACCTGGGATGGCAAGTGAAGAACACTCACATCGGTATATGCCTGTGAGTGGATCCCTTTCCACTTGTGAATGGACTCAGCAACAGTCCCTGAGCTGGGCATGCCACAGACTGGCTCCACCCCCAGAACTCCTTAAGGGGGTCCCCAACTGGGGGAAGTAGGCATGCAGGCACAGCCTACCCCCCCAATGGGTCCAGCCCAATGCCTAAAACCACCCAAAGCTGTGACCAACACATAAACAAAATACTGTGTTACAAAACACCCAGAAAACTGAGGCATTATGGGAGGGGCTGGCCTATAAGCAAAGTGGAGGAGGACATGCAGCTGTACAAATGGTGATCCCAGGGGAGGGCCTTCAGCCCATGGGAGCCCTCCCTCACTGCCTGCCTAGAGGATGAGGCAACTGGCCATGGGCTACTGGTGGGTAGCCACCGGGCACCTCCCAATGCAAATGAAGAAGAAAAAGAAGAGAAGAGGAGATTGGATTTATACCTTGCCCTTCACTACCCAAAGGAGTCTCAGAGTGGCTTACAAACTCCTTTCCCTTCCCCTCCCCACAACAGACACCCTGTGAGGTAGGTGGGGCTGAGAGAGCTCTGACAGAAACTGCTCTTTTTCAAGAACAGCTGTGCCAGAACTATGGCTTACCCAAGGTCATCCAGCAAGTGCTAGTGGAGGAGTGGGGAAACAAACCTGGTTCTCCCAGATTAGAGTCCGCACACTTAACCACTACACCTGGAGCCACATGGACTCCAAGCCACCTACTATCCCCAGCCCTCCTCCATGCAGCCACAATGGTGGCTCCAGGTTAGTTTGGGCTGTGGCTTGTCACTCCATATATGATGACTGTCTTTGTTGTCAGATTTTGAGCATCACTTTGCTTGCATGAAAAATTAATGTGATGGTCCAATAGTTGTTTGACATCTTTTTTTTTTAGAATTGGAATGTAGATTGAGTGTTTCGAGCCTGTGGGCCATTGTTTTGTTTTTGATATTTTCTGGCATATTCCTACTAAGATTTTGATGGACTCTGTTTCTGTGGCTTAGCATAGATCTGCTGATATCCCATCTCAAATGCACCAAGTATAGCAAAAAAAATTAAAAGAATCTGGGGGTTGTTCTGATGTAAATAATAATATAGGAAGATATTATTGTCCAAACTAATACATTTATTGAGAGATGAGTACCTTATATTATGTGCTAGAATTCACAATTGTAAGATAATATACAATCTTATGTATTTTTCAGTGTTACGAATGATGGAAAGGGTTAATGTTACAATTGATAGTTGTTAATTGGGTCTGTGTATTTTTATATAAAAAATTAAAAATGTGGACTGAATCTCTGATAAATTTAAATGTCTCCAGATAAGTTTTTGGAATGCTCTGGTAACAAAAACATTGAGAAATTTGTGGATATTCTCAAAGACTGAGGCAAAACAGTCTGCACTCGTTGTCAGAAATTCATGGTTGTTCACTAGAGCTGTCAAAAAAGGAAATTTTGCACTTAAATATACTGTATGTGATTGTTTCTGCTGCCTCCTGCTCCACCAACCCCTGCAGGAATCTACATGAGGAGTTTGCTTCTGACCATACATTTTCCATGATAGCCAGAAAACCTGAATATTGGGCAACATAACATTATAAGCCATTCTCCCTAAGCTATTAGCTGCCACACATTAAAAAAATGTAGCAAAGGAGAGTAGGCTAAGCAGGTTGTGGACCATAGAATAATCCAATGGATGGCCTAAGGCAATCAAAAATTGTGACTGCAAGGAAACCTGTGTTTCCACCTCAGTCATGACTTAGTTATTTACCACTGGTAGGTAACTCTAATAGGGGTTATCAAAGAGATTTTTTCGTATGGTTTCTCCCTTTATGGAGTCATGAGGGTAGGTTTTATGTGGCTTAGGTGGTTGGAGATATAGGTAAATTGAGATGTTTAAGGCTGTGAATACTGTGATTTTACTCTCTCTCTCATGATATGCAAATAAGTAAATGCAGGGCTATTTTTGGGCAGGAACACACAGGAATGGAGTTCCGGCTGGCTCCTGAGTTGGCCACGCCCAACAGGAACTCATTAGCATAATAGGCCACACCCAACAGCAGAAACTCATCAGGATTGGCTACATTAGGAGTGTGTGGCCTAACATGCAAAGGAGTTCCTGCTACAAAAGAAGCCCTGGGTTTTGACAACAAACAAGGTAAACAGAATAAGAAGCAAAAGGTGGGTGTGGCTGGATGACCACACTTCTGGCAGTATGGGGGTATGGCCTGATATGCTAATGAGCTGTGCTGTCAGGGGTGTGGCCTGTTATGCTAATAAGTTCCTGAGTAAATGTAAATCTTTTTGTAAACATAAATAATCCCAATTCCTATTCTGCAGCTTCTTCCCTTTAAAAAAGTGCATGTAAAGTACCCTTTAACTCTTAGTGCTTGACAATACGAAGAAATTCTTGTGCTTGTTTACAGTATCTGTTCTATGGGAATACTCACTTTGTTATGGTTTCCACTCCAAAGGTGGCCTTCTACCAAAGTTCTACCAAAATCAGGAGATGTTGGGCAGTCTCTGAATGAATGAAGTTGCCAAAGTAAATGTTTTCCATAAAACATTCATCCTGGTGTGTAATGAAATTGTCATTTTTAAAAAAGGATTCTATAACCATTGGTTTTCTTCAAGACCTGCAATGAAGGTCATATGGTACTATGGGGTTGTTTCCATTCAATGAACTTGACAGTAACCTATTATGTCTGGGAAGCTGAATAAAATTGCTGACAAATAAAATTAGGGCTGAGTTATAGTTACAATAAACTTTGTTTCTCAGCCATTTTAAAAACCTACCAAACTGAGCACTGGCATGCAGATTAGTAGGCTGGAATATAATGGCCAATGTATACAGTTGTATACAGTTATAAATATTGCAGGAAATCAAATAGATATGATATACATTATCTTTTAATTTTAATTTTTTTTGTGTTCTGAATTGACTTGAATAACTGAATACTTGTTAGACCTTTTACAAAATGGTAGAAGGTAATGCTGCTGTTACAACTTACCTCGTGACCATGGGCATTCTCCCAATTTTGCTGCTGCTCTCCCGCTGCTTTTCTCTGGGCAGTAGGAGGAAGGGAGGGGAGTACTGAGTGCCTAGCAACGTTATTTCTGGTGAAAACATGGAAGTGGTGCCACAGCCACTGTGATGCTTTAGGAATTCTCCAACTTTCTATGGTCTTTACCACAGAGATTTGGAGCATCATGGGGTGGCTGTGGCATGATATCTAGGTTTTTGCCAGAAGTTATATCACAACACACACAATTCTTTTTTTCAAGAGTCCCCCCCCCAGCTCCCATGATTTATGGGCTTTGGGCTGACAACCCCAGTTCTGATCTGAAATATGTTGTCCAAGATGTCCTGATATATAACCCCTTCTCAGAGGGAGTTGAGAAGTACCTTTTAAATTCAGGGTTTGGGCTTGACAAAACTCTCACCTTTAATTTTAAAACTAAATATATCTGCAAGACTGCCTCTCTCTCTATAAGCCCTGAAGGGCGTTACGATCTGCCAGTCAACATCTTCTTGTGGTCCCTGGCCCCAGGGACATCTGTCTGGCCTCAACTAGGGCCAGGGCCCTACCTGGTGGAATGAGCTCCCATACAAGATCAGGGCCCTGCGGGACCTTTTACAGTTCCACAGGGCCTGCAAGATGGAACTCTTCTGCTAGGCTTTTAACTAGGGCAATGGACATCCCTGCCTCTTTACTGGGCCTCCCCTCAGCAGGTCAGAACTGCATACCAGAGTTGGCATCTCTGTTTTAATGTCAATAACAATGGCACCAGATGAAGGTTATTGTAGTATTTTATTAATGTTTCAATCAGGGCTCTTTTTGTAGCAGGAACTTCTTTGCATATTAGGCGACACAGCCCTAATGTATCCAATCCTCCAAGAGCTTACAGAGCTCTTCTTACAGGGGCTACTGTAAGTTCTTGGAGAATTGGCTACATTAGGGGTGTGTCACCTAATATGCAAAAGAGTTCCTGCTACAAAAGAGCCCTGGTTTTAATTGTGTTAATTGTGTATATTGTATTTTTATCAAATTTGATGTAACCTGCCCTGAGCCTGCCATGTGGGGATGGTGGTATACAAGTCGAATAAAATAAATAAATATAAGTTTTTCATAGCAGATGACAGGCAGGAGGGGGCAGATACCAGCCATCAGAGCTTTGGAAACACTAATGGCCATCCTGGCCAGAGATAATGAAATAGCCAGCTCACACTATAGTTGGAATCTGATATCTGGAAGTTGACACAAAGTCTTGGAGACTTGGAGGTGTGAGAGGCTAGATCAGAGGTGTCAAACATGCGGCCCGGGGGGCGGATCAGGCCCCCAGAGGGCATCTATCAGGCCCGCAGTGGAACTGGCTGTCTTCTGCTTTTTCTTCCAGTTCTGCTGCTACTACATCATTGTAGGTTTGCAGCTTACAGATACACACCTGAACAGCATACTCAAGATTGCAACAGCACACATGTTTTGCTGCAATAATTCAGAGCAAGAGATGTCAGTTATCAGACACTGTTAAATAAACAAAATATTGCAAGAGTGCTAACGTTTTAAGCATGTTTTTATTTTAAGTAAAAAAAAACCCTTTGTGTTTGTGTCCTTTATAAAGTTTATATCTGTGTTACCTGGCATTAGATTTTATGACACACATGGCCTGGCCCAACAAGGTCTCATTTATGTCAGATCTGGCCCTCATAACAAATGAGTTCAACACCCCTGAGCTAGATTGTATCTTTCTGAAGACCTCAGGAAAGGATTCTTTGACCCACAGGGGTTGGGCAAACAGAGATAAGGGAAAGGGCCCATTTTGGCTAATTCCTTCAGCAGAAAAGAGCTCCATCTTGATTGCTGCCATTTCCATGTGGAGCAAAAAAAGGGCTGGCTGCCTGGAGAAAAACTCCAACGTAGAGGGAAGCTTTTAGCAAACTGTAATGTATAAGTTAAAGAAGATGCATTAGAATAAGACCATCTAGGCATATATAGAGCAAAGTGATAGAAGATCACACACAGTTTTCCTTTGTATTCTTTGCTCAGTCCATTGCTTTTTAATTTGGATGCATTCTTTACTATTTTAAATGCTAGTCATTCTCTATACCACTTAGACCTCCTCCATTCAAACATACTATTTAAAACAGGCCCAAGGGAAGTGAGACTGTCAGTCTTTAAATCTCTGTTTTTAAAGGAGTGTGCAAGTGCAACGATCTATTCCTGTGGTAACCAGAACTTGAGTAGCAGGAGCTGTGGGCACAAGCAAGTGGTAAGGAAGCTAGGAGTACTGAACCTTTTAGCAAATAATTACTACAGCTGCCAGTTAATGACTTTGTAAGAAAGAAAGAGTGAGAGAACAACCCCTCTGAGAGTCAGGAAAGCCAGGAGAGTGGTGCATTGCCAGGTGGAGACTTGGGATGTTCTCTGGGCACCTAGACACCTCAGAAGGCTGAACAGAGTGATGTTCATGGATCAGTGGGACTGTTCTACCACAACAGTGTCTTCTAAATAAATCTGTAACTATTGTTGCTCACAAGCCTACAAGTACTAAACAGTGTTAATATTAAAATATACTGAGTAGTCCCAAAGTCAATGTGATGGGAGAAGTAAGTCTCCTTAGTCTCTAGGCTCTAACTCATACACTCCAGGAAGGTCTGATGCTTGATGGGGTCTCTCTTATTTACAGACTCTGAGAAACATCTTTTCCTTAGAGCAGCAGCAGCAGCAGCAATGACAACAGCAGCAGTCCCATAAGCACTGTGAATTGAAGGCCCATGCCAGAATCAGGAAATCATTGAGTTGGAAGGGACCATACAGGCCCTCAGTCCAACCTTCTGCTCAATGCAGGATCCTCTAGAAGATGTCCCCTCTTCTGCCGACTGCCCTTCTATGGAACTTACTTCACAGAAATTGTCCACTTCCTCAGAAGAAATCAACGCCTTCTAGTCTAGAGGGCAGCAATTCCAGACTGAGGAGGAATACATTAGGAGAAATGGGTCATAAGCATTTTAATACTATTTTAAAGGATTACAGAATTAATTTGCCTAAATTCATAAAATATCTCTACCTAATCACTTGAAAATAATTCTTTCTTACCACATCCTACCAAGCAAATGGGAGTCTACAAGAATGGTATACACTCCAAGAAAGGACCCAGACATGTACTAAGACAGTATAGGATAGACATGAAGCAACTTCTCCACATTTGTGTAATCTCTCAGTCTCAGCCACCCTCCACTTCTCCCTATGTGCCATAGTTGTACTGAACAGAATTGGTATTATCTGGCTGTTCTTTATGTTTTATCACCAAAAAACAACTGAACAATAACTTGTAGTCATGGCATAAAATCGCAGGGGTGTCAAACTCATTTGTTATGAGGGCTGATCTGACATACATGTCGCTTGGTTGGGCTGGGCTATGTGTGCCATAAAATGTAATGCCAGGTACCAGAGATATAGAATTTATAAGGGACATAGACAAACCCAATTAATGTTATTTTTTTACTCAAAATACAAACATGCTTAAAACATTAACACTCTTACAGTATTTCCTTTATTTAACAGTCTTTGATAACTGACACTTCTTGCTCTGAATTATTGCATCAAAATCTGGAGTCAACATCTGTACTGCAGCAATCTTGAGTATGCTGTTCAGCTGTGTATCTGTCAGCTGATAACATACTTCTGATTTATTGACATTTATTACAGAAAAAAGCTGTTCACAGACATACGTTGTTCCAAACATAGACAGAATTTTAGAAGCAAAACCCTTAAATTGGGGGTAATTTGGACCCAAAACCCAGTAAAATTTCTAATGCCAACTTCAGAAAGCTTATCCTTCAGTACAGCATCACTCTCCTCCCCCACCTACCTGTGATTTGTGGCATCCTTTCATTGGTAGGTGGGGAGCAGTGTGACTGTCCCATTTTGTCAACTGTACTGACTCACTATGTGTAATCCACCTTAAGTAAATCTCCCACCTTAGAGAAACTTTTCCTGTCCACCTCCACCTCCCTGGCAGAAGTAATCCCAGGGGTCCTCTTCCCTTGCTGAAAATACATTTCCCCTACCACAGTTTTCTCTGGAACCCTGGAAGCGTTTTTGTGTGTGAAACAGAGTTTCTTCCCCACTTAGAGAGGTCCATCCCAAAACGTACACATATAATATAAACCCTCCAAGGAACTGGAGACACCACCTTCAGCACCTTCTCAGTCCACCACCTGCTCAGTTCATGAACCCTCCATGGAAGGTCTTATGGAAAGCAGAAGCAAAACTGGAATCATCCAGTTGAAAATATAAAAACGTTGTAGTTGTAGTGACAAGAACAGTTTTGTAATATGTGGAGTCTGGCTTGCTGGGGAAATTGAAGGATATTTTTTATGCTGCTTTTCTCCCACAAAGTGGTTTACAGAAAATTCTATAATACAGTCACAACAACCAGTTGAAGTTCTGAGATGCTGAAGTATCTTGAGATTTCACTCCAGAAGTACTGATCTGTTATCAGCCCAAGTAACGTATGATGGAAGATGAGCATACCTTGCAGTTAAAGCAATGAAAAACTGACAGAAGGATAGTTAAGTAAAAACAGCATTCATGAAGAGTCCTAAATTTCTTGCTGCATGTATTTACGTGAGCTTCCTGGTGTTTCCATTAGTTTAGTTTCTTTTTGCTTTTTATACGAGTGTTAACTGATTTATGGTGACCCCCTAAGGGTTCTCAAGGCAAGAGATATTCAGAGCGGGTTTGCCATTGCCTGCCTCTGTGCAGGAACCCTGAACTCTGCATAGGAAACCTGGACCTCGGTGGACTTCCATCCAAATACTAACCACAGCCGACCCTGCTTAGTTCCTGAGATCTTTTGAGAGTGGGTTATCCTGAGCGACCCATGTAAGGGCTGGATAATGAAACAAAGGCCAGGACCAAGAAGCATACATTTGGACAGATGAAGATGACAGAGCCTGGGAAAGAGAGGAAGAGACAAGAAATAGAGCTGTAGATGGCCCACCGCACTCCAGAGGACCTTACTGCTTAGTTTTTGTTGTCTAATAGATGTGGGTTTTCTAAAAAAAATTAGAATAGGAAAGGTAGCCATCAGAAAACTTTCCAGAAGTAGTATATGAGCTGATTTACCATGTTAAGTATACTTGTATTTAGTAAACAGATTATGAAAAGACTTCATGTTAATTTTATGTCTGAATAACAAAGAATATTTCCACTGAAATATTTGATTATGTTTTTACAAGTATTATTTTTTTAAAGTCCCTAGAGACAATGTAGCATATACTTCCCTTGTATTATTTAAATGTATGAAAAACTGAAGACACTGAAAGCTGTTGACACATCAAGTGGAGCACACCCAAAAAACTGTGCATCTGTGGATGGTTGGGTGCCTTGTACTCTGCAGGCCAGCCCAGCTAGGTCTTCTGAGTACCCTCAGGTCCGGATGGCAACGCTTGAGGGCATCAATAGGTGCAGGCAGCCAGGAACTGGAACTGAAGGCAAAGAACTGGAGCTAGCACACAAGCTTGCACCTAATGAACCTGTTGATACAGGAAGACAGCCTTAAATAGGTGGGGAAGTAATTAGGCTCAGCTGCCCTGCTGGCAGGTGTTGAGCTCCTGCACTGTACTGTGTTTTGGCCAGGATCCTGCGAAGAATTATTGTTCTCATGATCTGGCTCTGGGATAGGATTACGTGTAGCCAGTTGAGTACTTCATTTCCTTTCTGCCACCTCAGCCTGGGCCTTTTGCCATCGCTGTTCCAGAAGATTGAGAGCGTCCCCTGGCGGTGGTCTTTGGGCAAGAGTTCACATCCCGCCTAGCAGAGAGAGGCCTGGTGACTTATTTCAGGGGCTGCTGGTGAGACATCCCTTGCAGGCTCAGACAAGATGGCCTCTGGTGCTGCTGGACCACTATCAGCAGGTGCCACAGTGGTACTGGGGCCTCTGTGATCCCCCTGGTCCTCCTCAGACACGGGCTTTGGCTCCTCGGGCTCCATCCCTGAAGTCTCTGAGTCTGAGTCACTGGACTGGTCAGAGGGGGCCATAACATAGGGTTGCCAGATCCCAAGCCTCATCATCTAGACCTGAGGGTACTGCCTGGGCCAGCCTGCAGAGTGCAGGAGACCCTACCATCCACAGATGCAGTTTTGGGGGTATGCTACACTTGTGATAACAGATTTTAACTAATCCACAGATGTCATTGGTGCATCTCAGTTACACTGTAAATCTCTGTGGCGTTAAGTACTTCCACATCAGATTTGGGGTGACAGTATTCCTTCTACCATGTGAAAGAAATGTATAAACAAGAATTTTAGCTTTGGCATCAATTTGACCTGCACAGTCCTAAAGTGAATCCATAACTTGATTTCTTAATTTGGGTTATTATATTGGTAATGACATCCATTTGTTGTTGAAACAATCTTTTGAAATGGGGTATATTTTTTTGTCCCACACTGCTGAATGTGTTAAGGCGGAGATCCAAAGAGCACTAGGATCAGTTCTTCACACCTATAGAAGTTTCTCTGAACACTATCCCCTCTGCTGCAAATTGCTTCTCAAACTGAATGATACATTGCTTGCCTAAGAGTCATCCTTGAAACAAAGCCTTACTTTTTAATTCGCTTGGCAACTGTGCAGCAAAATGCCTCAGAAATTAGCCCAGTTACCACACTAGAGTTTCCCTCCTAGTGTGACTAAAGGCTAAAGTCTAGCAGCCAGGAGTGGAGTTACTCCTTGGCCCAAATCACTTTCACTAAAGTTCCACTCTACTGTATTTTATTCAGTACTGGCTCCTAATCGTACCCATAGCTTCTTGACTTTCTGCAACACAGGAGGTTTTTAATGAAATATTGTAATAAGATGTAATCTACTGTTCAAAGGAGATAATGTCAAAACTCCCATCTGCGACAACTGCTTGTGTCCTGCTGAAGTGCTATATGTATCTTAGACTAGTTTCCTGTCTCCAACAGCCAATAACTGCAGCTTCCACTGCATTTTTATTTTGATTGCTTAAAGGTGCAAGCTCTGAAGAATGTCTAATTATGTTCACAAGAGAAGTTTTGAAAAACAACCTCTTGTTATACCTCAAATCTGTCTTGCATCTGCTGTTTTGGCGAAAGCTCTGAATAAAATCAGGACCTAAACTGAGCAGGGTTGTACCACAGTGTATCTTTGTTATGTTTGACTGTTACAAGTGAAACTTTTAACAGGTGAAAGATCATGTAGACCATGAGGGTGCTGGGAAAAAACCATGCATACTCTTCTAACTAGGGAAGAGCCCATGTAAAGTAAAAATGTCACTGGAAAACCTAACAGAGCCAGATTTTTACACTTCTGATAGAGATTTATAGATTTACAGACATGAAGTATTCTTTCGTAACTTTGGAGAACCACCTTGCAGTTTGAGTTCATACGATTGCAAATCTCATAACACCTTCTGCACTTACCATTCTGTGCTTTCAGTTTCTTACAGTGCAATCCTAATCAGTTATGTCCTTTAAAGTCCATTGGAATCTCAGAAGAAGAAGAGGAGGAGGAGAAGGAGGAGATTGGATTTATACCCCGCCCTTCACTACCCAAAGATGTCTCAGACCAGCTTACAAACTCCTTTCCCTTCCCCTCCTCACAACAGATACCCTGTGGGGTAGGTGGGGCTGAGAGCTCTGATAGAAACTGCTCTTTTTCAAGAACAGCTCTTGTCAGAAGCTCAGAGATTAGAAGATTTTAGCATGGCATTAATAGTGCCTCTAGGCCGAATTTTTTTGATAAGATTGTTAGGGAAGGGGCTATGGCTGAATAGTAGAAGATCTGCTTTGCACGCAGAAGGTCCCTGCTTCAGTTCCTGGAATCTTCAGTTGAAAGGACCAGGCAGTAGTTGATGTGAAAGACCTCTGCCTGAGACCCTGGAGAGCTGCTGCCAGCCTGTGTAGACAACACTGACCTTGATGGACCAATCAGTGGTCTGATTCAGAAAGTCAGTTCCATGTGTATTTTGCAGGCACACGTCTTGACAAAAAGAGAGAGAAAATTGATCATTTCTGTATTTCTATCAGGACTTCAATAATCCTTACTAAGACATTTATATCCCACCTTTCCCTATGGCTCAAGGCTACTTACAAATAATTTGAAACATCAAAGAACAATAAAACAGCAGATCTCTCCCTAACTTAATAAAATGCCTACTACATACACCCTGTTAAAAGCTTTGGTAAATAAAGTAGCCTTACAATGCTTCCCTAAAAGTTTCCAGGGGCAGCACCCCTCCAGCTCCTTCGGGAGCCCATTCCATAGTTTTGCTAGCTGATGCTTTTAAGCCAGACATCTAGTTCATAATTCCCACTGGTGGTATTATAATTATGGTTTCTTGTTTGTCCTTTTTAAAAACTTTTCAACAAAACTCCCTTTGTGGAATGCCTTAATAATGCACTAGAGTATAAACACATCTTTCTAACAAGTGGCAAATATCCTGATTCCACAGCTGTCAGCTGACATTGCTCGGTATTGGACTTGAGGAACTTACTTTTGAGTGCTTCCTTCAGTTGGTGTGTATGTTCTAAAAAGTCATTATAGCCTGACAGGAACAGAAGGCAGAAAGAGAATGTGATGCTGTTTTGAGAGCAATGCATAGGGCAACTACTGAAAACATTTGTGTAGTTGCGTGTGAACTGAGTGCCATTACAATAAAACTGAAGAAAGTAAGATTTCAGTATGCTGAAGAAATGTGACAAAGCCTTTGGATAAATACACAGTACTGAAGGCAGTGGGAGTTTCCTAAACCAAAAGGGTTCATTTAAAAATGAAAGTTTAAGGTTACTGTTGCCAGCTGAGAGGGCAGGGCTGATCTGTCACACTGATCAGAATGTAGCAAGCGGAGACTTAAAGAAAAGTGTCAAATGAAAATTTCATAATGCATTTGGGGACTGGTACTTAACACAGTACAGAATATTGCACAGATGTGAACTCTTTGGAGGTTTTTTTGCCAAACATTGTGTGCTAGTGAAAGAGCGCACCTAAGCCAAAATAGGCCATGGGAGCCTACGAAATTAAGCTGCTAGTAGGGAAGACACAGATGATAAAACAATTTTTAAAAAGCACCCCAACATTGTGATTTATAGCCTAAGCAGATGGACTGTGTTCTACTACATCACTGAACAGTGTTCTCTGATGTAATGAAGATGTGAAGTGTGTGGGTGGGTGTGCACAGAAACTAGGAGAATTGAGTCAAGTTGAAGAAAAGTTGAACTGTTCTTTTTTAAAAAAAATCTTTTTAAAGTTGAAGAACTCAAGTATGTCACTGCCCTACTAGAACAACAATGTTCTGATTGCAGTTCAGATCCCTAGCAAGATGTTCTTCCTGCACAGAAAGCTTCTTTTTGATATTGTCAGTCTTTTTCAGGGAATCATTGCTGTCAGTGCTGTTGGGAAGGTTGGTGACCTAGGGATTGGGTGTGTAAAGGGGAGAGGTTCAAGTAACTTTTGGCAGCCTCTAGATTATTAGCAGGAAATGGCAGGGAGGAATCATGCAATTTCTTCTGTTCTTGCTACTCTTACATAAATTACAAGCATCTGTGATGTTCTAGTATAACTTAAAAACAACAACAACAACATGTTGCAGCCCCTGTAAACAGTGCCCCGACATCCCTCTACCCCAGGAGGGTAGGTGGTGTTTCTTGCCCTAAAGTACAGATAGAGCCCTGCAAGATCTTTGTTTGTAAGTGTTGTTGGCTAGACAAATGGGAGCTGGAAAGAGACTGTCTTGAAGATTGCTGATAGGGAAGACATGGGGGTCAGTATTGGCAGATGGCTGCTGGACTACATATGCAGTTAGAATCCTGCCAGATATGATGTTGAGAGCTGCCCAGCTTTTGTAATTCTTCAGCATGCTATAATTGAATCAGTAAGACAATTTAACTTCTTGAAAATGTGAATAAACCAGTGAGATTTGAGATTGGAAGTGTTTTTTCCTCTTTTCCATTTTAGCAGGAAATTCTTTAGAATTAAAAATAACTCTTCAGCATCTGTTCAGACATGGGGGAAAAGTGCATTATTTTGTAATGGCAACTTATGTTGGTATCTCCCAGTAAGGCCATATGTAGTCTGTTTATTCCAGCATTCTTGTGATATAAGATGTGGCATAGGGAGCAATCCTAAACACATATACTTGGAAGTAAGTCCAAGGAAAACATTCTTAGGATTGCAGCTATAATCTGTTGGAATCATAGGCTTTGATGGGACTAAACTGTGATAAGAAGAAGTGAGCTGTTTAGCATCTGAAAGTATTTTCAAGCTAAGGCATCCATTTAGGATTTCAATGCCACATAATACTATTTAAAGGTTCAGATTGAATTTACTTGGTAGCACTATGTATACAGAGGGTTCCGATTGAAAAGAACTGTTCTCCTTACCTGTAATTACCCCTTGTTGCTCTCTGATAACCATTAAGATCAGAGCATTTTTTTGTATTTTACTAAAAAATGCTGTAATAAATATCTCCACAGGGGCAGGGGCAGGCAACCTTTGAGGCCTGAGTGCTGAAAAAAAATGGAGTGACTAGGAAGAGACAAGAGTGGTACTTGGCCAGAAGCGTCAGAAGCAAACCAAACTACACCAGCATTACCTGCACCTCAGGGGCTCACCTCAGACCTGTCTGGCCACTGTGCAGGTCTGGGAGGCAATGATTGGCATAAACCATGCCTGTTGCCTTCTCCTGCACTCCCAGTTTCCAGTGTTCTGTGTGCCAAGCAAAATGATATGACATGCTGCATTTAGCGTGTGTGCTGGAGGCTGCTTAAGCCTAGTGTAGAGTTTAACAAAAACACACCAATGATATGTTCTGTTACCCCTATTTTAATGGTTGTCTTTTATCAGATTTATGTGGGTTGGGCCCTGTGGATGCAGGATAAGCATTATCCTGCTCCATGATTATTGAATGATTGTGTGCATAGGTTATGATTCAGTTTATGTGTTCTCCTCTTCCACATCAAGTTCAAGTTCAAAATTTTATTTTGATACAAAATCAGCTCCAGAGAGTCAGCAGTAATAGTAAAAAAGTTTTTGGGACTCAAGTCAGCTGCTTGTATATCCTGCACATCCAAAGGCAAAATTTGGCAACTTTATCTCCTGGGAAGAGTCTGTAAGAAGGAGAGAGACATAAAGTTATTCAGATCTTCCTGGTAAAGTTGACATAATTGGAACAGCCAGCTCTTAAACCTGCTTGCTTGTCCATCAGTATGTCTTCTCGATCTAACCAGTGAAGGAGTTTCCAGTATAAACATCTTGAATATAATTTACTAATGATGCTAAGGATACTTGGTAGTTGGCAGAATTTGATTTTTCTCCTTTTTTCTATATTGGAACAATAAGGGCAAGGCCCCAGTCTGAATGGATCCAGGCTGACAGATCAATGTGGTGCAGTGAGCATTGGGGCCCACCAGTAAATATTGGATTTTATTGTCTCTGGAGATATCATAGTATTTCCAAGAGACCTGCCAGATCTCAATTTGCTGTTGTTGTTGTTGTTGTTGTTGTTGTTGTTATTATTATTATTATTTTAACTTTATTAACCATTACCAGTGGCCATGCTGGGAGGCTTTGTAGTTGGATCTCCAGAAAAGTATGTGGGTCTGTTTCAGACGAATAGAGTGCGTGGAAGTGAGATTCCCAAAGCTGGGGAGAGATATTGCAGCTTATCCTTGGGGTCCCAACCTCTTCCACATCAGATTGTGGCTGGTTCCACATAGAGCAACTTGTCTTTTGGTTATCTGGCATGTTCACATATCTTTCTCTGTGCGTAGCTGAAACATCAACACAGGAAGCCTTAGAGGCTCCTGAACTAATCTAGTTATGAGGAAGACATGCAAAATGAGTAGTTGTAAGCCGGTTTTTCCACACTGGAGTCCAGTGATCTACTTCTGGCTTAATCCAAGATGATGATACACTTAATGAGAGTTAGCTTGTCCCTCTTTCTTCCTCATTTGTAGCATAATTTAGATGCCAAGAATACAAATACTGAATATCTGCTCATTGCAATATATTCATAACCCTAGACCTTACTGCAGTAGACTAGAGTGTTGGAGAAAACATTGTATAATGATCCACAAAGACCAGTTTATATATAATATATGTAAACAAATCTACTGGCTTAATATTTACAAGGCAAAACAACCTTTAGAATCAACTACCAAACTTTCAGTATTTTCAAGCTGTATTTTCACATTAAACAGTTACATTGTTCCAAGGAAAAATACATGAATTGCTGTCAAAGGATGAATGGAAAACGATTTCACAGGTGGGAATTGCCAGGAGAAAGCTTTACTGGATATTAATTAGTACTTCAATGTTAAAAATGTACAACTGTGCCACCAAACTTAGCTTACAGCTCTGTTTAGTTGATGTACTAGCACAAAGGACATTCAGAAAATGAATGGAAAATTTACAAAGCATCAAGCAAAGAAAAAAAGATTCATATTAAGTTGCACAACAGTTCTAAACTAGCCTGTAAAACTTACATCCAATAAATTGTCGGCACGCCTGCCACATATGAATGCGAGTATCATTTGGTCCACCATGGCCTTTTCCAAGTGGCAACATACCCTTATGGAAGCCTGTAGTACAGCAGCAATGGATCTCCTTCCCATGGTGGCCATTCTGCACTACAAGGGGGCTTTTTCCAAGTTGTTTTTTCTGAACTAGTAATGGACATGCTGATATACATTTATATTGATGTGCCAATTGTTGATTTTAAAATAAACCTCAGGAAAGCCCCCTGGTGGTGGTAGGGAATGGCTTCTGAATGGACTAAGGTAGGGAAAGTGGGTGCTGTATGGATGGGAGTAGAAACATCCAGGATCTCCTGTACACAGAACAGCCAGCCTGGCTTTGTTGTGATCTTTCCCAAAACATCTCCGCAAAGCAGGTTTGGGAAATATTTCAGAAAAGTCAAGGAAATCCCAGGTAGTGCACAGAAGGACCACAAGTAGGGTAAAGTCCCTACTTCCCAATAGCATCAAAGCTAGGACAAATCACTTGTGTGGAAACTGCTCATCCTGGTCCAACATGGCCCATGTTGTTAGCATTTTTCAATGGTCACTGGTATCTTCTAAATATCACTTTGTAGTAGGCCTCCCTCAATATGGTACATACAGAGTATCATTATCTTCCAAATATATTTCCATAATGATCTCCCAAACTCCTCATTGTGTGTGTAAAGTGCTGTCAAGTCACAGCTGACATGGCAACCCTGTAAGGTTTTTAAAGCAAGATATTTACAGAGGCATTTGCCATTGCCTTCCTCTGCACAGCAGCCCTGGAATTCCTTGGTGATTTCCCATCCAAATAATTACGAGGGCCAACCCTGCTTAGCTTACAAGATCTGATGAATCTGGGCTGGCCTTGGCCATCCAGGGCAAATTCCTCATTGCTTTTCACTACTGTTAACTTATTTAGGAGTAACATCAGTATGGTGCATGTTATATTTCCACTCTGTTCTGCTGTCAAACTATGCATTCACAGTCAATATCAGGTCAGAAAAGAATTCCTGTTAAACCCCTGAACGGAATTGTTTGAGAGCCAATCTCTTGAACCTTTCTGCAGGAGATTGCTGTGACGGGGTTGGGAAGCTTGGTGATAATGAGATTATGGTCATTCCTGGATATTAGGTTCTAGAAGGTGACTCTTCCTGTGTATCATCCTGTGACCTTTTAACCTTCTTACTTATGAACCTACCCATTCTTTAAGGTTATTCTCACTCTTTAGTGCATGTCTCCCCTTCATAAGTGCCTTTGCCTTTATTCTGGGTGGTTGAGTAAGCGTTTTCACTGAAGACACTAGGGTATTAAACCGCTCCCCCATTATGCCTCTGATTTAGCATAATGCTGGCTATGTTATTATTTCAGTCAATTAAATATATTTTAAGTATTCATGATCTTTTACATTATGTGTTTCTATTGGTTGTGAGCTGCCTTGAATTTTTTTCTTTAGAAAGGCAAGATATAAATATTTTAATAAAGAAATAAAGATTTTGTTTCATTTTTCTGTGTTAATTAGCATAGTTTTTGTTATGCAGATAATCGATTTATTATACGGTGTTGTTCCATCTTTAGATAGCAGTTTGTCAGGTGCTTTATTACATACCATAAATGCCATAAGAAAAGAATATAAAACCCTAATTTTTTCAACTGCATGTTAGGTGGGCAGATGTCTTGGTACAAGAATGGCTGGTGCCCAATCTTGTTCCAGAACATTGTTGTTTATACTGTAACACTCTGAGCCTTAAAAGGGTCAAGTTAGTGATCACAAAATTGTGGAAGCCACATTCAAAACCTGAATTGCACTTAAACAACTTTTATCTGAAGGTGGGGGAAACAGTGGGTTTAGAACTGGGAGTTTTAAAGAAAATAGTGTGAATAATAAATTTTATTGAGCAGTCTTGAAGTCAGGGTGAAAAGAGAAGGAAATCTATTTAGTTTCTCAGCTTGGGTTGTCATCAAGTGGTGACTGGAGATCTGGGATTACAATTGATCTCCAGGTGACCGAGATCAGTTCACCTGGAGAAAATGGAAGGTGGACTTTATGACATACCCCATTGAAGTCCCCCCTCTCCCAAACCACACTCTCCTCAGGCTCTACCCCCCCCCAAATCTCCAGGTATTTCGCAACCTGGAACTGACAGCCCTACTCTGGGCATTGACTCACAAATTGCAGACAGGCCACATTGCACACTTGGTGAAGTCTCTCTTCTTCGCAAGCTCTGAGAAGCCACTTTTCTTCAAAGTCAGAACAGGAGAAGTCCCATGAACACTCAGGATTGAATGCCCACAAAAGAAGATGGCCCCTCTTCTGCCAGCTGTTTTTCTCCTCTGAAATTTCTTCAGAAATTCTCCACCCTCTCAGAAAAAAAATGTGTCACCTTCTACTCTCTGCTTCTCCCTTGGAGTTTACCTCTCCTTCTCTTGTACCTTGCCAAGCAACCACTCACCCAACTTTCCTGTAGAAATCACTTCTCTTTAGAGTACAGTGTTTCTAGACCAGGGCCCATTACACAGCTGGAAAGTGTCACAAACTTTTTAATAATACATACATTTTTTAGTGAGACTCACAATGCCAGAACTGTGTATTTATGGCTCAGTCAATCCCACAGAAATCTAACTTGCCTTTATGTAATTCCAGGTATAAAAAAATGAGCTCCCATATTAATTGTATTTATTTACTTATTTAATTTGATTTATTAGGTCACCCTTCTCTGAAAGCAGGGCTCAGGGTGGCTTATATCATAAGGCAAATACAATAAATAATGAAAATTAAGAACAATGTTAAAATACTTAAAAAGATCAACAACATACCAACATATTATCCAAGATAGCAGAAAGTATTTCAGGTCCCACCAGCCCCCTGGATGGAGGGGATGTGGTGAGGGGCAGGTGTGCATATCAGAGTGTCAGACCATCACTGTCCTCAACCAAATGCCTGGTGAAACATCTCTGCCTTAGATATGATAGCAAATCCCATAGGGCATGGATGTTCTCCAGCAGAGAGTTCCACCAGGTGGGGGCCAGAGCAGAAAAGGCCCTGGCCCTAGTTGAGAACAGCCGGATATCTCTTGGGTCAGGGACCACCAGAAGGTTCTTATTCCCAGAGTGTAACTCTCTTCTAGGAGCATTCTGAGAAAGGTGGTCCTGAAGATATGTGGGTCCCTATGAAATCCTTTTGCTTCTCATTAAGCGAAGACCACATGGCTTTGTTTATCATCCCTTTTTTCACATTTCATTGCCCTAAATAATGACATTAAATATGGTGAAAAATGTTTTCTCTCCTTGTCTTTTTACTGTCTTTGGTCTTACCCTTAAAATTGTTACATATAGGTTTTCTTTTAGATTAGAAAATGACTGAATATCAGACAAGATTCTGAACTGTGGCTCACTGAAAAGAAAGTCTAGTCTTGGAAAACTATTTGTTCATTGCAAATGTAATAAAAATGAGCACTGTGTGTAGCACTTTCCCACAGTGTTTTCAAAACTGTGAAAAAATTCACAATATTTTTAAAATGGAAAGTGTTATGGACTATTACATTGGGAGTAGCAAGAAGAGAGAGCTGTATGAGAGAACAATCCACAATCTCAAACAGAACAAGGGTGTAACTAAAGAATCTGTCTTCTGTCTTATGAGGAAAGGCACATGTAACATGGCTGGTAAAAACAGCAGCAGCCGCCTCCCCATGCTAAAAAGGCAAAGTCCAACAGTTATCTTTGGCGGGGGGGGATAATGTGTGTGTGTGTGTGTGTGTGTGTGTGTGTGTGTGAGAGAGAGAGAGAGAGAGAGAGAGAGCGCACCTGGAAGTCATGTTGACCTTTGGTGACTGACTCTGTGTGCACCTGGAAGTCATCGTGACCTCGGATGACTGACCCCTACTGGGGGGCCTGGAGGATATTCAGAGAGGTGGCTGAATAAAGCCTGCCCCCACCTTCTGCCTCTGGTATTTCAAGGAGGTCTCCCATCCAAGTACTTGCCAGAGTCAACACTTCTTAGCTTCTGAAATCTGATGAGATCCGGCTTGCCTGGGCTATCCAGGTCAGAGCATTCAACAGTTATCTTGAAGACAATGGTGAGGCTATTGAATATTTTTTTCTCCTTGACCATATTAACAATAGAATATTAACTTTTAGAACTCATGACTATTTCTGTGGTTAACGCCATAAAAATAAAAGGACAAAATGAAATATAACTCACAACTAAAAGACAACAAAATGAAAAATTGAAAGGAAATGTCCCTAATAACCAAGCAAGTTGTCTGTCCTTAAAAGATTTTTTGGGGAGTGGGATTATGAGAACCAGAAGATTTATGTCAGTCTTGAGAGGCAAGAAGTGTAAACTCATGCTACACTCCCCTCTTGTCTTCTTCCAAACTTCATAGTTGGGAGCAAGGAGAAAGATCATATTTTCATGGCTTTCTCTGGGCAGTTTTTAAATAAAGCACAGAAGTCCAGCTGTGGTCCCACTGGGTCACAAATTCATGTAAGTCATCTGGGCCTGCCCACTTGCATGAAGCTAGCTTGAGTGGGAGCACTCAATGCATCGTAGAGGGGGGACCCTGCCCTTTCATTTGGCTCAGAGATCCATCTCAGGGCAATGAACAGGGCTCTCCACAGACAGAGGACCTGTATAGTTTCTTACAATCAAGTTACAATGGTAAAACAGCAACCAGAATCTTTCTTGTCTGGGTAAGAAGATAATGGGAAGCTTTAATGGACTTGTGTCCCTTGGTCTTCTCCAAGATTCTATGAATCTAGATTCCAATCTATTGCAGCCCACGGCTTTTCTTTAAAACTCAGACTGCTTTCGGACTCTCATTTTTCATGATCAAAGATTTGTTCTTTGGTTTTGTGAATAAATAGAAATGAATGAGAAAACATTAATCTGAAAAATATTAGTGATGATTTGTTTGAGTTCTGACTGTGTAAAAAAAGTTTGTTCCCTTTAGAAGGTTACCTTTAGAAGAAGTTAATGCATGATATGCATTAGAGCTTTTGCACAAGGTATTGTTACATGAATAACTAACAGTTTCAAGTTTGCAAGAACAATTTGAAGTATGTTCCATAATGTAAGACCAATTGCAAAAATCTTAAGTTTAGGCAGCCAATTATCATATTTTTCTTTTCCTTTCACTACCATCTTTTAAATTAAAATCCAGGCAAGTGTTCTCACAGAATTGAGAGAAATAATAAAAATAATATTTAGCTGAACTGTACCAGTGGGATTGCATCTTATTCATGTGCACCTGTTTCTTGAATTATTAAAGTATGAATTTACTCAAGTGATCCGATATCAATTTTGTAAAATTATAGGAATGGAACATTCTTCCTTTATTCCATTAAATCTGGGAGAAGAAGCCTACACAGATGGCTTTAGAATATTGGAATAACTAATGAAATGCATACATAGTAATGTGAAATTTAGGTTATGGCATAAGTTAGGCTGTAGTAAACACAAGGTTCATGGGCAGCTTGGCTGTGCTCTCTGCTCTGTAACCACCTCCTCATACAGAAATTACCACCTCATAAGAACTACTTCATGGATCTCATGCTGTATATGCCAGCAGTTGAATGTAATAGGAAGGTCAGAAAGAACCAGTGTAGTGTAAAGGTAAAGGAGAAATCCCGCCTCAGTGTGAAAATTACTGGGTAACCTTGTACCAGATACAGTAACTCACAAGGTTCTGATAACTATGCTTACTGCTTCACATTTCATGGAGTAAGAGTGCGGTAAAAATTTGGTAAATGCAGGTTCATTATTTTAAAGAAGGGTTTTATCTTAAAAATGATAGAATACTTGTATCAGTATTTCTAATTGCTTTGTTTTATGCTTTCCTGATTGTAATATTACCTGTAACATGAATCATAGGTAGGTTACTTAACAAAACTGGATAAGCTTAAGATTATGTAGTTAAATGTTTCTGGCTTCTTATTAAAATGGTGGATTTTAACAATAGCACTGAGTTCTGAAGCAATGGTTCCACGAATGTGGAGGGCAAAAAAAAACCCTCTCAGGAAGGTGAATGTATCATACAATAAAAGGTTTAAAACAATCCAAAGTTTTAAGTTCTTTAAGAATGCTTACCAAAATTAAGGACACAGAGGTATTCATGTTTTGTTTGTGTATCCAAATTGAAAACTTTTCCCAATTGGAAATATGCCTCAGCTGTTTTACATATTGGGCAGATCCAACCATCCTCCAAGGAGCCTTTCTGCAGCCAAAGGAGACTTTCTCCAACTTAAGTGGCTCTTCCTCCAATGGAGAAAGGCTCCTTAGATTGGAGGAAGGCTTCACACATGAGCCAAAAGCAAAGGTGGGGTGTAAATATTTTAGTAAATTAACAAACTGCTCAGTGGAGGGGTAGATTAGGATCCATCCTGATGTTTATCTAGTGTGGAGAAAGGGATCAAAAGCTTACCTTGTCCAGGTTTGAGTCCAGTAGCACCTTAGAAACCAACAAGATTGTCAGGCTATAAGCTTTTGAGAGTTAAATCTCCCTTTGTTCTGCTACAAGTACTGCAAATGTGGTCACAGGGAAGCAAGTCCAGTTGCTAAAGCTGTATTTTTTTTGTCATTATACATCAGCAAAGAAATATTGATAGTCTCCTCCATGTGATATGGGTAGCAAAAGTTTGTATTCCATTAGCTATGTTCTGTGTTGGCTGTGGACATTTGTGTGCCACGATGCCTGTAAGGGTAAATAAAGCCACCCTTTTGAATTCTAGATCAAGATGTCTTATTTTGTAATCCTTGCCTGGTTTACACAGATACATTAAAGCTCAGGGATTTATCCATATACCATACAGTTCCAAAAAATTCACCTCTGGTTTCAAGAGGAGATGCAATCCTAAATCTTTAAAGCTACATCAGGACAAAGAAGAGACCAAACTGTTCACATTCCTGGTTTTAGCTGGCCTTTCAGGATTTAAGTCTTCTCATGGCCCCATACATCTGTGCTTAAAATACTTCAGGTCATGAGCGCTGCTTAGCTCCTTCTTCTTTCCACAATTGATTCTAATGCTGGCGCATGCATTTCTCTTTATTTTATTACTATGCATTTCTATCAATCTGAGGTCTAAACTATACATGGTATCTGAAGATCTGTTACTGGAACTGTCAGCGTTTTTTTGTTTTTATTTTAAAGAGACGATAGTGAGCCCTGAATGTGAAGCCATGGAGCTGGAGAAGAAAGTTTAACTTTCTCTCTGTAGCCTTCTTCCAATTTAAACGGTTCCCTAAAGCAGCTTTTGAGCCCACCACATTAAAACAATAGTTGTCTGTCTTTTTTCTATTGCAGAACAAACAGCAGTTTTCTACCATTTAGGCTGGGAAATCAGTGTGTGTGGGGGAATAAATCCTTTCTGATCATGGATCTCTTGGGCAATTTTGACCCTCAGTTGTAAGAAACATAAGCTTTGGGTTAAGGTTTCTTTTTCTAAACATTATTTTTTTTAAAGGACAGCAGACATTTACTAGACCAGATGGTGTTTAATGGTCTCATGACCAAACTTTAAAATCTGAAAACATTAGAAAATACTTCTTGTTGAACTACTGATAGCTATAGAATCTGTATGTACGGATTATGCCATGTTCCTAAATATATTTCTTGCACTAGCACATTCTCGGTTGGGCTACTGTGTCTCCAAAAAAATAAATTTGCAAAGTTATGTGAAATTAATATTTTTGCCCTCTGGCAAATTGGTGCTGCAACAAACTGATTGCTGTAGCTGCATATAATTAACAAAGTACTTGTTTGCATGGATCGAAGACCTTGGGACAGTTTCAGCAGCTGAGGCAGATATTTGCAAATAAACAACCCCAGCTGGTAAAACAGGATGCCACCTGCCACGTTCACTTCTCCATTATCTCAGAAACTCTTTCTACTCACTGCTTGCTTGCTGTGAATTCCATACTACACCCACCTCTGTGTAACTGAGATACTGACCTCAGTATTGTTTACATGGTCCTCGGAGAATGGGAGTTGAATTGAGGAGAACCTCCTGATTGTCCTCAAGTGCTGGCATTCATTTTTAGCACACTCAGTTTTCAGATCATTTGAGGTACATAAACAAATCTAAATTAGGATCTGTTCCTGGTTTGTGATCTCAAGTTGAACTGTAACTCACTTAAATACCTAGCTATGCTAAACACCAGGCCTCTCAGTTGTAAAATTAGTGGCTATGTATTTATTGGAACATGTACTGCCTGCCTACAGATCATCTACTGTGACACTAGCTCAGCTATCAGCAGCGAAGAAATAACTTTGTTAGACAAGCTAGCAACCTGATAATTCAGGTTAAAAAAAAACAGTGGAAAAACTGAGTGAAAATTGTTGCAGTTTTACTCTTAGAAAATAATTGCATTTAGTGTTCTAGGAGAGAAAGTCATCCTGAAGATTATAATAGAAAGTAGAGCAAAAGGCTTATTTACATTTGGACTTTGTCACAGATCTGTATTTGTCAACTCTGTCAGACAGACAGACAGAGACAGAGAGAGAGCGAGACGAGAGAGAGAGAGAGAGAGAGAGAGAGAGAGAGAGAGACCTTTAATGGCATAATAGTACAACAATTCAAAAAACTAGACACCAATAAATACATATGTACACATACTAAAAGTCTCCACCAAACAGAACCCATTTGGAATGAATAAAAAGAGAAAAAGGTAAATCTAAATATTGCAGTTTCTAACCCATAACTTCCATATACATAATAGGTACTCAGCAACAACTGCAGTAATTTCAGGACATTTGTCAGATAACAAAATACCAAGGTCTTTATTGGTCATAGATTTTGCAGAAGAAAGAAGGGAACGGACCCAGGAATGACATAGCAAGGAGTAATGAAAGCAATGAAAAAGAATATGTTGCACAGAGTCAGGTTCATTGTAAAGACAGGTACAGACGCTTTCTTTATAAGGAATACCCTTAAATCTGCCTGTCGAAACAGTCAAAGGGAAGAGATTGAATCTGGCAAGCATGAAAGCTCTATGGTGTGAAGGGTTTATCACTTAGAAAAGTACCAGTCCATAGAATCTTGTGCAGAGAAAAGACCAAGAAAACATGGCGAACAGACTCCAGAACTACCAGCATTAATAACTTGAATTTCGCTGTCCCAAATCCTCCTCTGGACAATTGAAAGAATATCCATTTCACCAGAATTTGCCAAAAAATCCAGATCAATACCAATAGATTTGATTTTAGACATTATGAATTGGGACCAATTTGAGGTGTAAGGGTCTGCAGGGAGGAGAGCAATAAGACTGTTAGCAGTGGGGCTAGACCACACCCTTGATTCAATAAGGTGTAAACCCAACTCAGTACAGAGTGTAAAATAAGCAACAGAATTAGGGAGCCCAAGTATTCTGTGCAGAAATAAGGCATTGATATGTTCAGCCTCTTTAGAAAAACCCTGGATCCACACAGGAATCCCATACAACAGGCAAGAGATGGCTGTAGCCTGAAAAATTCTGAGGGTGTCTGGAACAAACTGATTACCTCTTTGATAAAAGTAACATGTTATAGCTGCGATCTTACTTCTGGCCAAAAAAGGGAATGCTCCTGGTGAGAGGATAGCCTACAGCACCCGGTATTCCCAGGAGGTCTCCTGTCCAAGTACTAACCAGGCTCGACCCTACTTAGCTTCTGAGATCAGACTAGATTGGGCGTGTTCAAGGTGATATGGCCGTAAGCAACTCTGTCTTTGTGTCCAATAGAAAATACAAAAGAGAAATGTGGGTGGTGTCCCTATTTCTTTACATTAGTCATTAGGGGAATGTTTGGGAGGCAGAGTGGGGATGGGGGGAACATCACCAACACTGATGTCACTTTCAGGTAAATAGCTAGAAATACCTAGAAATAACATCATGGTGTTTGCACTGTCACCCCCCTCCATTTTTTCTCCCCCTGCTCCCTTTATGGAGTACAGAGGTGGGATGTTGGCTGCCAGGGGGTGGGCAACTAGGAAGTCTATTGGCAGTTCGTTCAGAAAAGATGTTTTGCATGAAACGTTCCTAAAAAAGTTTGCTCTGAAGTATAACACAATTACTTCTGAGAGAGCTGGATTTTTCATGCACCAGTTTAGTGTAGTGGTTAAGAGCGGTGAACTCTAATCTGGAGAACGGGGTTTGGTTCCCCACTAGGGGTGTGCACTCCTCCACATGCAACCAACTGGGAGACCTTGGGTCAGCCACAGTTCTCTCAAGAGCAGTTCTCTCAGAGCTCTCTCACTCCACCTGCTTCACAGGGTGTCTGCTGTGGGGAAAGGAAGGGAAGAAGATTGTAAGCCTCTCTGAGACTCAGAGCGAAGGGCGAGGTATAAATCCAACTCTCTTCCTCCTCCTCCTCCTCCTCCTCCTCCTCCTCCTCTGAAGGGCAGATCAAAGCTCTTTGCTCCTTGGAAACTTGAAAATATTTTTGACATATTTTGTGAAACTCCTTGTAACTTTCCCTATTATACATGCTCTATAGTTCTTCACACAATACCTTTTAATAAATATTAAAGCATTGTTAGAGATGAATAACGTAATGGTGTTTTTACATGGGAACAGGCTTGTGTGGTTTCCTTAATGCTGCTGTGGTTGACTATATATCACATTGGCAATGGGGCTTCCACATAACGGTTTTCCCTGTATTTTCCATGCCACAGTCCCCTGCAGCTGCCATTCTCCTTGGGGACTTTCTTTTTTAAAATCAGCTAATGGCATGCTGTTATAGCATTTTAATAATTTGGCTGTCAAGTTCTCTGAATCTCCAGCTTTCATTTTTTTAAAAAACAGTTTCTAGATCCATTTGTAGTGGAGGAGCTGGAGACTTGATTTTTTAAATTGAAAGCTGGAGATTCAAACAATATGATAACTGGATGGTTACAATGCTGTAATAATAAGCCAGTTGCCAAATTTTAGAAAAGCCTTCTAATGGTGGTGGTAAATGGTTGCTGTTGGGGATTGGGATAGAGCAAATGATTCTGATATTGACAGGACTAGGAAGATCTGGAGCTTCCTATGTATTTGGGTACCACCAAAGCTGGGCTGTGATTTTCCCCACAGCACAGCAGAATTTTTTGGAAAGATCACAGAAAAGCTGCAGAAAATCTAGGAAGTGCATAGAAGCACCATGATGCCATGGGTAAGTGGGGTGGGGAAACCTACTTCCCAACAGTATCTGAATCAGGGGCAAAAAACCCACGTCAATTTCACACCCAAAGCCGTGGGGCTGCATTTTGACCTGTGGCTTCGCCCGATTTCCCCCGCAGTTTCGTAATCCTCAAAATGCAAATGGTGGCGCAACCCCGAGGCAGCTGTAGTGGGAAATCAGCCCTAGTGTAAATGGTTCAGGTGGGTAGCCGTGTTGGTCTGAAGCAATAGAACAAAGTCTGAGTCCAGTGCTACCGTTAAGCACAATGCAGTTTAATTCTGGGTATCAGCTTCTGCATGGGACACATAGCTCTGTAGGATGGTCCAGTGGTTCATAATCACTGATTTGGCTTCCACCAACAGGTAATGACTTTTTCTGAGCATGGTTTGGGCACAGCATGTGGGAATGAGCTCAGAAGTCGAAAAATTAGACACTCTTCTTTATTAACAGTAAGCTCCATTGACCTGAGGTCTTGAGCTAGACAATCCAGTACATTGAAAACACAGATCACATCAGAAACATTTACAAATAAATAAAAATCATTATATCACTAATAAAAGAGCATTAAAAGATATTAAACCATCCAGGTTGTCACATTAATGTGTAGCAGAGGGAGTATTTCACGGATATCATAAGAAACAAAAATTTGATCACTGCTTGCATCACCTCAGAGTTAGCATCAGCCAGCAGAAAAGAAACTACTTGGAGTTCCATCGGCAAGATTCATTGATGGTAGGATAACAAAACATCATCAATGGTTTTGATCATGCCAGAGGCATAGGGACAGAGGCAGTCGGGGAATGGAATATTTATGAATGCCCCCCTCAATTCAGTTGTGGGCAAAACATTCAGCCTGCTGAGCATAAAGGCATGGTGATCGCTGGGATTGGTAGATGTTTTATATATGGAGGGAGAGTTGCAAGGGGAGAGATTCCAGGAGCTAAGGTGGAACATACCCAATGTGCTTGGAATTCAGCACTGGTTCTATTGAGTTTAATTTGCCCTCATTTTGATCACTCTCACTGCCTCATGGACACTCATGTCTTGAATCATAGCAAAGGGGAAACCTAGGCATGTCTGCTATCCACCAATATAGCCCAGGCACTTTCGTGTGTTCCCTTAGGAGATGTAAAAACCTCAATAGGCATTTGATTAGACACACATATTCACACATGTATTTCATGTTTGATTTAAAATCACAGCAGCAAGCAAGTGGCATCATATAGTGAGGAGGGATGGCTGTGATGGGCAGAGCATATGGCAAAATTGGTAGTGCAAGGAAACTCCTGTTGATGTGTCATGCATATGAAATTGTTGTAGAATGAAACCTACAACAGGTGCAAGTTGGTTTTACCTGGAAAGCTCATTATTTTGATTTTAGAGGAATGTTTGGCCCACAATCATTTGCTTTCCACAGAAAAAATAAACTCTAAATTTGCTATACAAGGTTTGAGAACAGTTAAAAGATTCATATCAGAAGAATGTGACCCAACTTGTTTCATTAATAACATATGTGACAAAGGTTATAGCATACCAAGACTGCAAAGATTAATAGGAAATCCCCAACATCATACCGCCTACGTCCATATTACAGTGTAGATTTTTTTTAAAAAAAGATGAAATGGTTATTAGAAACCAGTTTTACCATGTGAAGGAAACATTTAAAACCCATCCCATTGAATACATCATCTGGAAAAAGAAAGTAAAAAATCAATCATGGAAGAAAAGATGCTTAGATTCTAGATAACAAGATTTTTCTCACAGAAAGATAAATTTAATGGGGAGGGGGACTAAAATGTCACACTTGCTTTAGATATAGCCATAGGAAATAATTGCTGGTATTAAATATTGTGAAAGGTTTTGTTTGGGTAATTCTATTGGGGAAAGAAGCACTAATTTTAATTGTGAGTCACAAATGAAGTGGGGAGAGAGCCAAACTTGGGCTTGCACTGGAAAGTATCATGTGCCCAAGAGGTTTTTGGTTCTAGGTTTTCCAAAAAGCAGCCTTGATTCCCTTCTTTTCCAGTCCTGCTTTTGAAACTCAAAACTTACTAAAGGAAATTGTGATGTGGCAGAGAAAATTTTCTGTTCAGTGTGTGTGAAAAGAGCCATCAAGTCACAGCCAGCTTATGGTGACCTCCATAGGGTTTTCCAGAGAACAGACGAACAGAGCAACTGGAGATGCCTAAACTTTGGTTGAGTCTGAACTCTAACCATTATAATTTTGCAAAATATGTCTACAAAATGACAATAATTGTTGCCTACTCAGTCTACCACTTAACACCTTGCTTCAGTCACCGGGCACAGATTTTTTTAAAAAAAAGTCTTCTAAGTCATTGTAGGTGAGTAAAGTGTGCACAGTGTTGAGGAACTTGAGTGTCTTTGGTTCTGGGGACAGAAAATGCTGATTAGTAACCAGGCCCTGTCCCCTCTGACAAACTTCTTCTATAGTAAGAATAGCCGAGGACTTTTATGTAATTTCTTGTCCAATTCTTGATCAGAGAAGAAGCCATTTAGAATGTCAAAGCCCAAGACCAGGTTTCTTTCCCAAATGTGCCAGGAGATGATACAAACTATTAAACAAAGGCCAGAAGCTTATATGTAGTGATTCATTTAACAAGTCTGGGCAAAGTGAACATAGAGATAAAGCATAAATTCAGATAATCAGGCAGTATGGATAACTCAGTTCCTTTTTTAAAAAAGAGAAAAAAGAAAATAAAGATTGCTTAAAATTCATCATAAAAAGCTAATGGGTGTGTAAATGCTGAAATCCTGTGGGAAATTTATCTATTAAAATATGTATAACTCTTTTCCCCACAGGTAATATACATGTGTCCTTCTAAGCAGATGTGGTAGTAACTACTAGTGTTTCTCAAAACATCTGAAATATTTTACAAAGCAGGAACCTTAATTCAAAATGGCTCTGTGCTGTGAAATTTGTTGGCAAGTTTTAACTAAAAAGAAGACTCAGTTTTTAACTACAGGCATGCACAGGCTTCTGAGGGTATCCTTACTTCTTTTGTCTTTGCTGACCATTGGTAGGTCACCAGCAAGATTGTTCTAATCAGCAGGGTTTTTAAAATAGATGTAAAGCACTGATTTGTTTGCTTCTATATGAGTTCATCTTTCTTTTCCCACAGTCTGCTGCCTGTAGTTTTTCTGCCAACGTTGCTTGGCAGCAGAAGCGTTGGCGTGTTTTGTACATCTGCAATTTTTTTTGCCACTCCATTTGTTGGGGCCATATTGGCTTTCTCTGTTGTTGGAAAACTGAGGGTCAAGTGTAGGCGTGTGCATGCTTTACAAATAACATCCCCATCATCGCTACTGTCTGTCTCAGATGTTAAGTTGCTGGTGGCTTTGTCTGAGGGGGCACTTCATGCTATAATTCTCGGGTGCAAATCACTTTTTGTTGCTTTTGTTCCTTGAGAAAAGAGAGGCTGAAATGGAGCTGAAATAATTTATTTCAATGAATACATTAACCAGACTCCTCTATTGTAGCTGTTTAAGGACTGAAAATAATTAGCACAAAGCCACATTTTCTTTATTGGACACTAAAAAGGAGTCAGGGTTCTGTTGTAAAGAGGAACTGTGAATTCAGCTTCAGTAGAAAGAAAGGTTGGGAGGAGCGGGAGAGATTAAACATATTTCATTGGCAACTAGAAATTTCTGGTGGGAACATTTTGTAGCAGAATGAAACCTTCCCTTGTGAATTATTGTTGTTTGGGTTACAAATTTGTGAGACTCATCGCATGTCTTGAGACTATTCCATCAATGCATGTTCCCATTTCCTTAAGTGAGAGTGATGCTGATGCATCTTTATGGAGTGAGGCAGTCTTTGTGCATCTTTGAGGAACACAAATAAGGACATTTTTTTTTTTTTAAAGACTGAAACCCAGAAAACCATTCCAAATGATTGCTATTGCCCATGAGTCTATGGATACCAGGCTTCCCGCTACAGCAAGAGGCCTCCTGGTATCCCGCTTTGGGGGGGAATGGGAGAGAGGCTTGGCATTCCAGTGTTGCACTGTCATACCTATGTCACTTCTGGAAAAAACCGGAAGATGTTAACACCACCCTTCAAGACCCACTTATCCACGATGGTTTAGCCCATGGAATTTGTGTTCTTGCATCCAACTGTGACAAGCCCATATATGTCAAGCTTGTTGAAGCACTTTGTGCTGAACGCCAAATCAATCTGAAGAAACTGGATATGTGGTTAGGTCTCTGCAAGATTGACAGAGAAAGAAAAACCCACAAAGTTGTGGGCTGCAGTTGTGTGGTTGTAAAAGACTACGGCAAAGAATCTCAGGCCAAAGATGTCATTGAGGAGCACTTCAAGTGCAAAAAATGAATAAATAAAATATTTTGAGCCTGAAGGGGAAAAAAACCTTGGAAGTGACATGGTGGAGGCTCTAGCATTTTGCAAACAAAACAAAACAAAAATTCAGTAGAGTTTTTGCACAATGCTACAGCCTCACGATGTCACTTCTGGTAAAACCGGATGCATGTGCACTGGCACCACACCAGGACATCAGGGCCTGGTCTGCATTTCCTCCTGGAGTTGCCAGCTATCGCCTGACAACTCTACATGAGTCAGTTTAGCAAGATGATGGCAAACGAAGATGCTAATTCATATATAGTTACACAGAAAGAGCCTCATGGGATGAGAGGCTACCATGGTAAGATGGGAATATTATAAGGATTTCTGTGCAGGAATGATTTTGCCCCCACAATCGGAATGAAGAGACGGACACCAATATGGATTTAACAAGGGCCACTTTATTAATTATTTATAATCAAACAACTGGCGAGGGGCTGCTAAGAATGTACTGAGGAATATGACAGGTGTCAAACTGCTGACCACCTTCATCTCCTTCTGGGCGATGCACCTTCCCCGATCTCGAGCCACCCAATGTGGCTCTCGACCAGCGGTTTGGCATGTTTAGGAGAACCCCCTGGCCCACCACCCCAGAAGCCGCAAAGACCTGCTAAGATAGGCCGGGCCAGATTGTTCTAAGGAAGATCACCCCTTCCCGGCCTTGAGCTGCAAAGGCATGAAAGCCGTTCATGGAGGACCCTTTAATTCCTTTATAACAATGCCCAGGTGCTCACCGATTTCAACTTGCTGATCGCGCTACCCCGCCATAGCAAAGGTCAAGCCTCTGCTTAGGCCTTCGCCCCCACCAAGCAATCCAGCACCAAAAGCACCCCTCGCCTCAAATCTGCCAAAAATATGGTGCTGCCCTTGTTAAGGAGGTGCGCCCTGTCCCCCTCTACAGGTCCGTTAACTCGACCCGAATATCAGGGTGCAACTAGAAGAGGCCCAATTGGAGTTTTATCTCATCCAGCCCAAGGACCTAAACCCCCCCCAGGCTACGCCACACTTGGCACAACCTAACTGCAGCAAGACCAGCTGCACCCTAGGCTACAGGCTGCCTTATCACCTAGCGGGGTCCCCAAAATTGTGCCCACCTGGCAAGGCAGAATACCACTAGACTGTCCGCACCCCGGCCCACCTTACTCTTATAATCGCAAGGTCAGCCTCTGCCTGTAAACCAGGGCCAATATCCTTCCTGATGCAGCATAGCCACCAGACCATGTGCACTCTGGGCCATCTATGCCCCACGGTGAGGCTGCACCCCAGGCAACCGGTCCGCTTGTAGCCCAGGGCCTTGCCCTTCATGGTGGGGCAGAATAGCCACCAGACCATCTGCACTCTGGGCCACCAGCCCATCATAATGAGGCTGCACCCCAGGCAACTGGTCCACTTGTGACACCAGGGCCTTGTCCTTCATGACGATGCAGCATAGCCACCAGACCATGTGCGCTCCTGGCCACCTTGCTCCTATCATCACAAGGCCAGCTTCCACTTTATCACAAGGGCCTCGCCCTTCATGACGATGCAGCATAGCCACCAGACCATGTGCACTCCTGGCCACCTTGCTCTTATCATCACAAGGCCAGTCTCCACTTTATCCAAGGGCCTTGCCCTTCATGACGATGCAGCATAGCCACCAGACCATGTGCACTCTGGGCCACCTTGCTCCTGTCATCATAAGGCCAGCTTCCACTTTATCACAAGGGCCTTGCCCTTCATGACGATGCAGCATGGCCACCAGACCATGTGCACTCCAGGCCACCTTGCTCCTATCATCACAAGGTCAGCCTCGCTTAATCACAAGGACCTTGTCCTTCATGGCGAAGCAGAATAGCTGGCCAGACTATCCACACTCTGGGCCATCTTGCTCTTATCTTCCAAAGGTCAGTCTCAGCCTGTAACACAAGGGCCTTCCTGGCCAGGAGTCCTCTTGGCCCAGGGGTGGCCCAAAAGACCATGCTGTGACCGCAGATGTTGATTCCTCATCTTGCCCTGCAGCCAGCAGCACCTGAAGGACAAACTTCATTAATAACTTAAAACTTTGCAATTCCATTCTCTGAATGCAAGGCAAAAACCCACTGCAGCTCACTATCCACAGTGCCACCCCACAAACAGGAGTGCAGTGACTGGACAAATGTCCTGACCTGAACAAGGTCCCACTGACACTACCACTCAGCAAAGGAATACATAGCGCAGGGCAGTGGAAGCAGCACTGAGCCGAGAAGAATGAGTTCCAAACTTCACACCCAGGAAATATCCAACTTGCCCAAAGCCCAGTCCTACTGCCGCAAACTGGTGCCTGGTCATCAGAATTCCATCCACATGCCAAAGCAGTAACCATCTTCGTATGGGAAGTGCAGAACACCCAGTTTGCCAAAATGACCCTTTTGCAGTAGAAATTCCACTACATGAACACAGCAATGTTTGCATTAGCACAGTCATTGCTTTGCAAGGCACTGCCCAATATTCATAAGGCTTATGTGTGCCCTAATCAAGGAATTACTTAATGATATTCCTGGGTAGCAAAGGCATTTACACAGCAATGCTACCTTCGCACAGTCATTGTGATTTGCCAGGCACTGCCCAACATTCATAGGGCTTTTGCCAACACTGATCAATTGAATTGACTTATTGATATTCCAGGGTTCACAGGAAGCCCACCCCTTTTAAAGGGATGTTAATTGTCTGATGGCGTACTTTACCTCTATGCCATGAAAAACCACAGCTGTGCAACTCCACATATTCAGTCTCTATAAGGCAGACAAGACTTAAGTCTTTGGATTGTTTGGCAATCCTGAACCCTGAAAGATAGGAACTTGAGGCCAAGAATGATCATGTCTAAGGTCTATACCAGAAGAAAGCGTCTCTGATTCAATTCCAAATCCACTGGATTGGCAGACTGTGGAAACATTCTCTCAGCCACGGAGTTCCTTAAAGGACTTGTCGCAGGCATTCAATATTTAGAACTCAAGAGACTGCCCCCCATAAGGCATTCTGAAACACTTCTTGGTGTATCCTTCCCAGTTCTACTAACCACTGAGACCCATCATAACAAAAAGTTAGTTTGGCTTTCGAAACATAAGTGCCAATCAACAGTATTGTCACTGTAAAACCGCTATATTTATTAATTTGCTTGTGTGTCTGTTTTGAAAAACACCCTATCCTGACCAAAGCACGGTACCTAATTTTCTTATAGAAACTGGGTTCCTATCCTAAAGCCCAAGGACAAGCATGCAGTAAAGTGCAATGGCCCCTTTTCAAACAGGTGCATACCTACATGCAGGCTATAAGTTCATTCACCGTAATGGGAACCTATATTCAGTGAACCCTACTACCATATATACATGAATAAGGCTGGGCTGCCATGCCAGAAAATAATTCTTACCTGGCCAAGTGCTTGAGCAGAACAGCCCCCACAGAACCTCCGTGGAAGCCACCTGCCTCATTACTGCTACAGCATCCCAGCTGGCACCGTCCACAGTCTATCATGACCCACACCACTCCGACAGGCCATGGCAACTCACTGAACCTCCCCTTACAAACAAATGCACTATTAAAACTGTGAAATATGCTCAGTAGGACCAACCAATGACATGAAATGACGTGCTGGCTGTCCAGTTCCCAGATCACAGCATCAGGAGGAAGTCACACTGTATTCATTAGAACCAAGCAAGACATGTAATGACGTGCCGGCTTTTGAATTTCACAGATCACTGTGTCAGGTTGGAAGTCACACTGCTAAAACAGAAAAACAGAAGATACAAATGACATATTGCAATGGATATTATCGAATCCAAACACATAACAAAGACTAAGCCAGGTAACCAACACAGAGTGCATTCACACTGTCAAATCAAATGTTGCTGACCAGGATTCCTTCACTGAAGGAAGCCCTTAACCATTCAGCTGTTTTCTATTCAAAATACCTTCGATTTCACTCCCACTCCCTAAGTGTTCAATCAAGCTACCTAGTTTCAATTAGCTATCCCCCTTGGCTGCACTCCCTCACCTCAAAGTCTGTTTCTATTCGCAGTTTACAGTCAGATACCAGTAAAGGCTTCTATAGTACCCCAAAGAAGAAAAAGAAGAGACTGGATTTATATCTTGCTCATACTCAGGGCGGTTTACAATCTCCTTCCTTTCTTCTCCCCACAACAAACACCCTGTGTGGTAGGTGGGGCTGAGAGAGCTATGAGAGAACCGCTCTTGAGAGAACAGCTCTACGAGAACTTGACTGACCCAAAATCACCTAGATGGCATTATGCATAAATGGGAAATCAAACTTGGTTCTCCAGATTAGAGTCCGCTGCTACCCAACCACTACACCAAACATATATCCCTATGCATTAGGGCCAAATATTGTAATCTGAAGCTTGGCAATTTACATTTTCTTTCCCGTAATAAAAATGTTAATTTGGAGAGAAATCTGTCTCCCGTCTCAAATATAAATAAGCCTTGCAGCAATAAGTAGGGAATCAACTTGTTATTCTTATACGGAATAACTTCTTGCTTAGCACAGTGTGCTTTCAGGCTTGTTAAATAAGTATTGCCTACTCAGCCGGCAATGCTCTCCAGGTCTTAGGCAGAAGTCTGTCATACTGACTACTGCCTACCTACTGCCAAATCCATCAACTAAAGATGCCGGGGTCCTGATTGAACCTGGGACCATCAGCATACCAAGCAGATGGTCACTCACCGATCTACTTCCTCCTATAATGCCCTTGAGGCAATTATTACAAGCCTAAAAACCATGCCAGCAAAAGTGTATAGAGGAAGGAAGAGGTTGAATTTAACTCAACCCTTCACTCAGAGTCTCAGATTAGCCCACAAATTCCTTTCCCTTCCCCCCCATGGGACATCCCATGAGGTAGGTGGGTTGATGGAGAACGTGCCAGCACTGTCCCTGAGAGAACAGCACGAACTGAACCAAGTGAAGAAATAGGGAGTTATTTTTTGTTTGTTTGTTTGTTTTGGTTTAATACCTTATAGTAAAAACAAAACAGGTCAGCCTAAAGCACTCCTAGAAACAACTGTCAACAGTATCACTTTAACATAACCCCCTAAATTAAATCCATAATGGCCGCCAAAGGAAAAAGGTTTGTAAAATGGCCACCAGAGAACACCTAATAGAAAATGGCCACCCCCAAAACTGCCCGTAAAATGGCCACCGCACTTAAGGAGAACCCCAGGCCCAGCTCATCCAACTGCCCAAGCTAGTCAGACAACTTTTTTTTTTTGTGCTAGCTTTGGCCCTTTAAATAAGCGTCCCCTTTGAGGCCAACCCTTACACTTTTTTTTTTTACTTTGTTATTACAAGAACGCCTCTCGTTGGCCCCAAGGCAAGCTGGGCTGATAGTGTCATTAGAAATTATCCTCAAGCCGACAGAGGGCCACTTCCTGCCAAAATTCTCCAATTGGTTTTTATTCCGTTCATTCCCACTGGGAGGGGGAGCTGGCCCCGCAGCCTCACCAACAGCAGCCACCCAAGACAAGGCCAAGGAAACTGCGCCGAACGACACAGCCCCGGGAACCAGCCAGCAGGGCCATCCAGCAGATGCATGCGCGGCTGCAGGGACCGGGCCGCCACCGCGAGCACGGGGACCGGGCCGCCAACAATTGTGCCACCATCAGAACCGTGCCGCCGCGGGCACAGGGATCAGGCTGCCACCACGAGCGCGGGGACCGGGCCACTGCAGACATCAGGTCACCACAATTGTGCCACCACGAGCACGGGGATCGGGCCGCCGCGAGCACAGGGATTGGGCCTCCAGAATTGTGCCACCACCAGGCCTTGCCACCGACCTCTTGGCACCCATCTGCAGTGATCCTCCGCCCTCGCGCCCCCACTAGGCCGCACCTCTCTCCCCTCCGTGCTCGGATGTCCGCTCCATCCGAGCACGCCGAAGACTTCTGGGGCAGAGGGTGGGAGCCAAGCCTAAATAGGCTGGCTCCGCCCCCTGCCTGGTATCCTTATCTTCATGCCTCACGAGGAGGCAAATCAGCCCCCTCCCGCCAGCGCGGGCTCGGCGGGAGTTGGGGCTTGCAGTACTGGAGTTGTGAGCAGTTTTTATTTTGATTTGAATTCTGTATCTATACCACATATTGGTCATGTTTCTTAAGATTCTTAAAGTTAACAGGCAGCCTGGTCCTGCACATGCTAAATCAGGAGCAAGTCTCATGGAGTACAATATAAATTACTAATTATAAAGTATGCTTCACTGTTGCAGTGTGATCTAGTAAAACCGAAGCCTTCTGTGTTCAGTAATTAGGCTCCTTGATTTACAGATGCCTAGACAAAGATTCAGGAAAGTAATCAAAGACATTGCATTTCTCAAAACTGTGGGAAATGGATGCAGTAATTTTATGCTAAAGATTTAAAATGAATAGTCTATTATATATATCCCTTGAATGTAAACGCTGAAACACTTTGATACAAAGGCTTAAAATTTGCTGCTTCTTGGCCACCTCCAGTGGTGGCTTCATATGTTTTGCACTCCCTCGCTCGGAAAAAATTTCAGAGAGTGACCTTTTCAAGGGTCAGAGAGTACTGGGATCTTGCAATAGTGCATAATCTGTTTGGTGTAGTAGTTAAGTGCGCGGACTCGGACAGGCCATAGTTCTGGCACAGCTGTTCTTGAAAAAAGAACAGTTTCTTCTCAGAGCTCTCTCAGCCCCACCTACCTCACAGGGCATCTGTTGTGGGGAGGGGGAGGGAAAGCAGTTTGTAAGCCGCTCTGAGACACCTTTGGGTAGTGAAGGGCGGGGTATAAATCCAATCTCCTCCTTCTCCTTCTCTTCTTCCAAATACAGCCAGATTGACAGCATTATTCAGTGAAGCAGGATCCATTCCCCAAAAGCACCTCCTAGAATCATATACTCACACAAAGTTGGAAGGGGCCATCAGCCTAGAGCATTCTTGACAAGTGTTTGTCCAGCTGCTGCTTAAAGACTGCCAGTGAGAGGGAGCTCACTACCTCCCTAGGCAGCTGATTCCACTGTTGAACAACTCTTGTTGTAAAAATATCCAACCGGTACCTTCCTGCCCTTAATTTAGACCCATTATTGTGAGTCCTATCCTCTGCTGGCAACAGGAACCGCTCCCTGCCCTCCTCTGAGTGACAGCCCTTCAGATACTTAAAGAGAGCAATCATGTCCCCCCTCAACCTCCTCTCTTCCAGACTAGACATTCCCAAGTCCCTCAGCCTTTCCTCATAGGGCTTGGTCTCCAGGCCCCCAATCATCTTCATCACTCTCCTCTGCACCCACTCCATTCTGTCCACATCCTTTTTGACGTGAGGCCTCCAGAACCACACACAATACAGTCTGATCAATGCAGTGTACAGTGGGACTATGACATCTTGTGATCTGGATGTTATGTCTCTATTGATACACCCCAAGATTGCATTAGCCTTTTTTTGTCACTGCATCACACTGGCTGCTCACATTTAACTTTTGGTCCACCTTTACTCCAAGATCTTGTTCACACACACTGCTACACAGAAGTGTATCCCCCATCCTGTATCCGTGTTCCTCATTTTGTTACCCAGATGTAGAACTCAGCACTTATCCTTGTTAAATTGCATCTTGTTCACATCTGCCCACTTTTCCAGCATGTTCAGATCACGTTGAATTCTAGCTCCTTAGAGCTTTCTTCTCAGGCTGCATTTTGCCAAGCCAGCTGTGTTCAGATAGCTAACTCTACTTGTTTCATAGATTAAACACACAGATTAAACCCTGTCCAAGTAGGTGTGGTTTGCTTTCCCTGGCTGTAGAATAACAGTGCCCATGAAGTGCCCATCCTCCAAGGCTGAGAGAGAGAGTAATCTGCTGTACTATTTGCTTCCTGTCTTTGGGAACCTATGAGGCTACTACCAAAAATGGGGTCTGAGAGTCAGGAGTGTCGTACAGCTGTTATAACAGGTGATGAGGTTTGCCATGTCAATAAGTGCTGTCATAGGCAGAAACCCTGCTGCAGAAACATTTTAGGCATCTGCTATATTTGCAGCCCCAATATATGAAGCAGACCAATTCTGAGTGTGCTAGATGTGTACACTTCCATTGGGTGCTTCTGGGTATTAATGTTACTCTGTTCTCCAATGCCAACTTAGACTGTTCAAGGTATGTGGCCATCTGTAGATTTTTCTCATCTGGTTTTGTAAAAAACTTATGGGTGTTTAGAGTTGCCAGGTTCAGGCTGGGAAATTTCTGGAGATTTGGGGCAGAGTTTGGGGAGGAGAGGAACTTCAGTGAGGTTGTGATGCCACAGAGAACCACCCTCTGAAGCTGCCATTTTTCTCCAGGGGAACTGATCTCTGTCATGTGGAGATCAGTTGTAACTCCAGGAGATTTCCAGGCCCCACCTGGAGGATGGCAACCTTATTATGTTATTGATCATTTCTGTACAGCATGTTGCATGAAAACCATTTTCCTTTCCTTTTCAACATGCTGCTCTGGTTATTTTTCGTGAGATGTTTTTTACCTTAGAATTGTGTGAAAAGGTAAGCTGTCATTTCCCTCTTTCCACTGCACATTAATTTTATATACTTCAATCACATCCTCCTCTTAACAGTCACTTTCTGGGCATCCAAATGTAGCTTAAATGTGACTGTAATAGTGTTTATCTCTTTTCAGCACTCCCTTTTGCTTTTCCTCCCACTCTCCACCCCCCTTTTATGAAAATAAACCCACCCTTGCTTGAAGCAACACAGCAGTGCTAATCAGCAAGTACTTTTGGCAGCGGCCAGCAATACGGACACATCTGCAACCCTGACAGGAAGTCATTCCTTGTCCAAGAAACTTTGCTGTGCAAGAGGCCTGTGATACAGTAACAGGGTTACTTTTGTGCATGTTTGAATTTGTTCTCTCATTCAGCCAGGACAGGCCCTTATAATAAGAAATTAGTACCCGCTCACTGAGTGGCATTTCGTGTTGAAACAGTTTTAATTTCTTTCCTGCTGGGACTTTTCAGCTCTTGCACCCGTTAATCATAAACACAGATTCTTTGCTCTTAATTATAAACATTGTGCCTCCTGTTTCTCCCTGCATTCAGTGAGCCAAGCATGTGCTTGGTTTCTAAAAGAGATCAGAAATGGGACATAAAGCTGCCAGGACTTCTTGTCATTATTGCAGAGGTTCTGTGTTTATGAAAAGGGGAGGGGAGTAGCATGTACTTAGTTCAGGGGTGTCGAACTCATTTTGTTATGAGGGCCGGATCTGACATAAATGAGACCTTGTTGGGCCGGGCCATGTGTGTCATAAAATGTAATGCCAGGTAGCGGAGACAATTTCACATTACCCTTTTGAAGCTGGTTTGAAGCTGTTTTTGATCCGTCGTGGAGTAAACCGGTATAGAGCTGCCATTTCACACATGACTTTCCCCTTCCGGTAAAGAGCTGGATCTGAAGCAGTTTGCCATTTCAGACTGCACCGCTTTTTCCTACCGTTTTTCGGCCATGCGGGCGATCTCTGGCTTTTTTTTTTTTTTAATGTTCGCTTTATAGCGTTAAAGCGCTATAACACAACACTCCGGGCATTCCAATGGGGTATAATGCTATTGCATTATAGTGTTATAGTGCTATAACACTATAAAGCGAACATTAAAAAAAAAAAGCCAGGCATCGCCTGCGCGGATGAAAATGGCGGGAAAAAGTGCATTGGAACTGGGAGAGGAAACTGAAGACTACTTGGATGCAGTTGGTAAAACACTTCAGCCCCATTTCCTAAACGGGACAGAAGCATTTGTATGTGAAATTACAAATATATTCCAGTAGGGAACCGGTTCTAAAACAGTTCTGTCTGAAATGACAGACCAGAAACCGTTTGGGAACCATTCCGCTTTCAGATTATATTGTCTGTCTGAAATTCCCTATAAACTTTATAAAGGACACAAACACAAAGGGTTCTTTTTAACTTAACATAAAAACATGCTTAAAACATTAGCACTCTTGCAATATTTTGTATATTTAAGTATCTGATAACTGACACCTCTTGCTCTGAATTATTTCATCAAAATGTCTGTGCTGTTGCAATCTTGAGTATGCTGTTTGGGTGTGCATCTGTAAGCTTCAAACCTATGATGACACAGCAGCAGCAGAACTGGAAGAAGAAGCAGAAGACAGCCAGTTCTACTGCGGGCCTGATAGAAGCCCTTTGGGGGCCTGATCCAGCCTGCAGGCTGTATGTTTGACACCCCTGGCTTAGATGGTAACTTAGATCCAAGTATGGTTAAAATTCCTGAGAAGGTTACACGGACAGCAAGCAACAGGAATCGAGTAACCTGATGCATCATGGGAGTGTTACAGGAACAACAGATCCCAGTGGATATTATGGCCACAATCCTAAGAATACTTGCCTAGATGCAAACCCCATTAAATAAAATAGGATATAGTTCTGAATAGACTTGCTTGGGATTGCTCACAATACACTTTTCATCCTTAGACTGAGAAAAGCTATGCTGGACTCAGGAAAATTCAGGTCTTAATGGTTTTATATGGAGTGTATATCAATACCAGTGGAGAGATGAGTTGCAAAGTGTTAAACATTAATGAAGTAACCTATTCACTTTCTAATAACCATCAGCAAACGGTGAACCTCTTACGACAAAGCCAGTACTTGCATTTCTGAACATCTTCTCAACATGGATTGATTATGGGCATTGCCTTTTGTCTTCCTGCTTTTTTGATGGTCTAAGGAACAGTTTTGAAGAGAAGCTGGCAAGTTATTCAGTAGCAACAGCTTTCAGTATGGAGTTTGCCTTCACCAAAGCGCACTTTCCAGAAGAAAACATGCTTGTGGGAGAATAGACATAATGTGAAGAAATATGTCCCACTCTGTTGCAAAACTGATCCAGCTGGTCTCCTATCTAGCAAATTATTCTTGTTTCTTAGTACTTTTTACTCATTCTGGAAGATGGGCAAAACCTCAATTATCGGTCTTAAATTATTCCAGTAAATCAGGACCTATTCACATGATCTTCCACTAGGTACCTGGTGCCTCTATCTTTTTTTCCTCTGTTCATATTGGTCATGCTAATAAGCTGCTCTGCAGACATGCACAACTTTGCAATGTGTGTTTGTGATGAATGAGCTGCAGAACCAATTCATTACATAAGCATAAAATGCAATCCAGAAAAGAGAAAGAAGTGTACATCTTCACAGAAAATAATTGCGGACCTCACTCCTTAAGCTGTAAGCAGACTTTAATTATTGCAGAGAGTCTGTTTTATATGATTAAATCTGAGTTTACGAGCATCTCTCTTTTTTTGTTGCCTTTTTCAATAGGTAGAAATTCCACTGGGGTTAGTTCTGTACTTTTTATCACTGGCCACAACTGCCACTTTTTCCAGCTGGAAGCTTTCTCTCTCCCATTTCTTTTGACACACTGTTTTAATTCCCACCTGATGCATGTTGTACTCATTGTTGCTATGGCACAATGATTCTTATGTAATATGACAGGGTGTGTTCCTCTATGTTAACAGTATAGTGCAAAGTCTGTGCATCTGTTTTTAAAAAATCCTCCGTGCTTATAAAGTCATATTTGTCTTACAATAAGAATATGTTTTTAAACATCTGATTTTACAGCAGAAGCGTCCAAAGCTCTCAAAAGGGCTGAACAGTTCCCGCTCCCACTATTCTCATAGGTATATTCTAAAGAAATTCTCCCCAGCTTACTACAATATAAAATTCAAGCCAGTCTATGCTCAGAAACCTTGGATTTTCTGTCCACACTTTTGGCATGGTTCTTTCTCCACACCTCTCTTACCCTGCTTAGATGACTTGAATCTAAAGTAATTATGCAAAATACTACTGCTTGTTGTTTAAAAGACTTTCCTTATGGATAGAAATACCAAATATCTGTTATGGAGCTGTAATAATGGTTTAATAACTAGGCAAGGGCAAATGGTATGCAGAGGTGGTTTTAAAAACTCAGTTTTTCATCATTATGGTATCTGTGCAGTCCCACTGCAGAGAGGATTTTGAACCTCAAAAAATTCCTGAGGGTGCTCTGTCCCCTACCCCACACTTTTTGCTGTCTTTTCCAGAGTGATAAAGAGGAAGCAGTGCCTTTCCCTCAGCTCCTCTCTGCCACTGTGAGAGTGAAGTAGAGTTGTTGGGTTTTGTTAAGAGCTCACAGCAGGGCAGGATGGAGGAATGTGTGACAGCACAGGTGACCAGTTGATAAACAACAGTTACACATAAAGGCAGCCCTGTTTTTAAACAAAATTCCAGCAGTTTAAACCTTTGCAAAGATGTTTTGTAGTCTACAAACCAGTCATGGAAGCATTAAGGCAATGCTGAAAGTGAGACAAAAAATAAGTAATTTTTACTTAGGCTGGTTTCAATGGTGGGAGCATGTAAACCAGATGTCCCCAACCATTTTCAGCATGCAGGCACCTCTGGAATTCTGACAGTGCTGGGTGCAAACCATGGAACGGCTGTCAAGTGAGGCGGCACCAGCCTTAAAATGTCAGGGAGTAAGGCCATGCATAACTCTAATAGTAACTCTTAAACATTTAATGCAGGAACTCTGCTTAACAGGTTGCCTTAAAAATGAACATTATTGTTTTAGAATATTTTCTTGCATATATCCAGCTTACCTTCAGTCACATAGTGATGATACTTGTGCTGTAGTGGCATTTGCTGCCCAAGCAGGTATTTTAAAAATCTGCACAACCAAGCAGAAGCCCTACTAAGCAAAAAGTCCCACCTGGCCCTGCCCATGGGCATAGAGTTGCTAGTGCCCAGGTCCCAGCAGGGGTTCCCTCAATTTTTTGGGCTTCAGCCTGCCACTGGCCAACTGGCCAGCAGGGGAAACCCCACCCCCAAACAGCCACATTTCAGTGCGATGTCCCCAACATCACCTGAGATGCTCTGGTTTGAGGGTAAAACTCTATGGTAAATTTGGCCTAAAACCATAGAGTTTGGCCTCAAACCAAAGCATCCCATGCGATGTCACCGATGCAATGATGTCACTTCCTCATTGTGTTGGGGAATGTCCCAGAACACCCCCCAAATCCCCCCTGCCGGTGGGCGAGGTGACTTGGCAACCCTACATGGGCACCACATTGAGGACCTCTGTTATAAGTGGTTAAGCTACAAGAATTGCATCTTTATGTGCCTGATGTGAACTAACATTATTTTATGTTATAAAACTACTACTAGTGTATGGGTATTTGGTGCACACAGCGAAGCTTTGGCTGCCAGCATTCAGTCTCTCATATATTTTAAGAATAAATTGTAGTGAGCTTCAAATATACTAAAAGGTGCTTACCTGTTGACACTTTCAATTTTCATTCATAAATACTTTTAAGTACAGTGCAACACATGGATCTACATGCAGTTTTGCTTTGTGTCAAACTGAATTTAAACATAGCTACAGATGGGAAGCCTGCCACTGGCAATGTTTCCAAGACTTAATGGTTCTGCAAGGAGACCATGATATTCGAATACCACTCACCATCCTAGTGGCCCTTAATTGTCAGTAACAATGAGTGGCTGTATCAGAAATAATGAGGCATCAACATGAAGATTCAGGACTGGCAAAAAAGATAAGGTAGAATTCTGATGGGGTAGATGCAGGCTGGGCTACGGGCAGCAATTCCACTTAACATTTAGAAGCCCAGATCGGGATCAGGTTAGCTTGATCTCTTCTGATCTCATTCATAAGCTAAACAGGGTAGGCCCTAGTTAATGCTTGGATGGGAAACCACAAGGAAGTCCAGAGCTGCTTTACAGAGGCAGGCACTGGCAAACTACCTCCGAAAGTGTCTTGCCTTGAAAATCCTATGATGTTGCCATAAGTTTGCTGAGATTTGATGGCACTTTACAACACTAATATTTAAACCCCTCCCTGCAAGTAAAAGTAAAACAACAATAATAATAGGAAGAAAGGATTTATACCAGTCCTCTTCTGGTTGTGCTGATCTAGAGCTAAATTGCCTGTGTTTACTTAGAGGGGCACTGGGAAAAACAAATTCATACCTGCCGTCTGGAACACTAAACTCTATTCTGTCACCTTAGGACTCTGCCTCCTCAATCCCATCCTATTATGCTCCAGGTCTCACTCTACAATGTACCTTAATAGAAAAACTGTCACTGAGGTAGATGCTGTTCAGACTATATTATAACAGAAAGTTATTAGTATTCTAATCCTTATTTTTTATTTTTATATAGAAATTCCTCTTTCAGAGCATTCCTCAGAATGTTTAGTTGGAGGTGAATTCCACTGTGCAATGGGAAGTACTGTTATTAAGTGTGGGGGGTAAGATTGAATATGCTACCTTCTAACTCTGTGTTACAATGCGACTTAATGCCAATTCCAAGTGTAAAAAAGTCCCATTGAAATCAATGGAATCACTGGGACATGCAGATGGTTAAGATTGGCTGCTTTGATTTGTTAGCAACTTTTTGGTATTATATCTGGTTTTATAGTTCTGTGTATAGTGTCAGTTTTGAACAATTTCGTCATGTATTTTATATAATACATGAAACAGCATAATTGTTCCATTTAGCTTGAATATTAAGATAAAAAATGTTGAGTCTTATCAGTCTCATTTAATTTTTTTTTGTAAATACAGTTTTTTATTGGATATATCACATGTTCATACAATTTAAACAAACCACTGCATATCCATTTTTCTTTCTCCCTCTCCCCCCAAACAAGGCTTCCCGCACTGCTCCAACCCCATTAATGTCTCTCTTATTCTATTACAATTACTTCTAAACTTATTTTCTCTTACTAACGGTAACAATTCAAAAGTCTAACTCTCTTTCATTTTCTTCTTAGTAACTATCAAAACAAATCAAACCACGTTTAATATCCCAGTTTTTCAACAGGTATTCTTGAAAGTCTTTCCAGTCTTCAAAAAAAGTTTAATCTTCTTCGTTGTTTAGCTTTCTTGTTAGTTTGTCCATTTCTGCCATAAACAACGTCCATGTTTCAGGTATTTTATCTTGTTTCCAACATTGAGCAAAAGTCAGTCTAGCTGCTGTAATCAAGTACCATAATAATGTTCTCTTGGCTACATTTATTTCTTCCATTTTAAGACCTAGCAATAACATCTGTGGGTCTTTCTTAAAAGTACATTTCAGAATTTTTTGTATCTCATTGTGGATCTTAGTCCAATAACATACTGCTTTATCACATGTCCACCACATATGGTAAAAAGACCCTTCATGTTTCTTACATTTCCAACATTTGTTAGACATACTTTCATTTATAATAGCAATTTTTTTAGGCGTCATATACCATCTGTACATCATTTTGTAGCAATTCTCTTTAACATTTACACAAGTTGAAATTTTCATTGACTTTTTCCACAAATATTCCCAAGATGTCATTAATATCTCATTATTAACATTTACCGCCCATTTTATCATTTGCTCTTTTACAATTTCATCCTCAGTATACCATTTCAATAAAACCTTGTACAGTTTAGAAATCATTTTTTTCCCCTTTTCAAGCCATACAGTTTCAATTTCCATATTATTTTCTCTAAAACCATGTTCTCTTTTATCGGTCTTAAATAAGTCATAAATCTGTCTATACTTCAACCAATCATATTCAAATTCCACATCAAATCTATCTTTTAACACAAAAATTTTCCCTTCTAATTTTAAAAGACTTTTATAAGGTAGCCAATCTGACCCTTGATTTCTTGAATATGGATTAATCACTTCTGCTGGTACTATCCAAAGTGGTCTTTCTTCTGAGAAGAATTTTCTATATCTCATCCAAGTCTCGAACAGTGTCTTATAAAGTGGTGTTTGAAGAATTTGTCCATTTTTACTTTTCCATACCATAAGTATGCATGCCATCCAAACTTGTTATCATGCCCTTCTAAAGCCAATAACTTCTTATTCTCAAGATTAATCCACTGTTCCAACCATGTTAAACAGACGGCATCATAATACAGTCTTAGATTTGGTAATTGTAGACCTCCTCTTTCCTTTGCATCACATAAAATTTTCATTTTAATCCTTGGCTTTCTTCCTGCCCATACAAATTTGGATAATTCTTTCTGCCACGTATCCAATACTTTCCTTTGTTTTAATATTGGAATAGTCTGAAATAAGAACATCAAACGCGGTAAGATATTCATTTTTACAGTTGCGATTCTTCCCAATAATGATAAATTCAACGTATCCCATTTCTTCATGTCTTGCTGAATCTTGTACCACACCTTTTCATAATTATTTTTAAACAGATCAATATTTTTCATGGTTAATTCAATTCCTAAATATTTAGTCTTTGTAACTACTTCACATTGAATTTTCTCTTGAAGTTCTGTTTGTCTTTGCTTCATCATATTTTTGCACATCACCTTGGTTTTACTTTTATTAACGTAGAATCCCGCAACTGATCCAAATTCTTCAATTTTTTCCATCAATTGTGGTATTTTCTCAATTGGATCCTGAATCATAAACATTACATCGTCTGCAAATGCCCTGTATTTATATGCAAAACCTTTCACTGTAAGCCCTTCAATGCTGTTATCTTTTCTTATCGCTGTCAATAATATTTCCAATATCCAAATAAACAACAACGGGGATAGCGGGCAGCCTTGACGTGTTCCCTTTTGGACTTGGAAGAAATCTGTTCTTTCTTTATTTATATTCAAAGCCGCTTTCTGTTCTGAGTAAATTGCCACAATCATGTTTAAAAAAGACTGTCCTATGTCCATTTTTTCAATAACTTGCAGCATAAACTCCCAGTTTAAATTATCAAAAGCTTTTTCCGCATCTAGGAAGAGGAATCCAACTTCTTTTTCTGGATGTTTGTCATAGTATTCAATTGCATCAATCACCACTCTTAAATTGTCTCTAATTTGTCTATTTGGTAAGAAACCAGCTTGTTCTTCCGCTATAGTATCTTTCAAATGTTTTTTCAGTCTTTCCGAAATTATTTTTGCAAATAATTTATAATCATTATTTAATAGCGATATTGGTCTATAATTCTTAACTTGAGTTAAATCCAAACCTTCTTTGGGTATCAATGAAATATTTGCTTCTTTCCATGAGTCTGGGATCCGTTTAGTCTTTCTTATCTCGTTCGACAGAAGTACTAAGATAGAGGTTAGCTCCTCCTTGAATTTCTTGTAAAACTTTGCAGTAAAGCCATCTGGACCTGGAGCTTTGCCCAACTTTGCATCTTCTATCGCCATTGTGACTTCTTCCTTCGTTACTAAACCATTTAATAACTCTTTAATTTGTTTTCCCAGCTCTGGAACTTCGATAGTCTCCAAGTATTTCTTAATTTTCTGTTGATCAATTCCTTTCTTTTTAAACAGTTTGGCGTAATATTTGAAGAAGACTCTTTTTATGCCTTTCAAATTCATAACATCCTTTCCATCTTCGGTAATCTTACTTATAAAATTCCTTTCTTTTTTATTTTTCAATTGCCACGATAAAAATTTTCCTGGTTTATTTGCACCCTCAAATGCTTTTTGCTGTAGTTTCTTCAGATTCCAGTATAATTCTCTGTTTAGTAGAACATTCAGTTGATCCTGCAGAAAGTGGATCTCTTTAATAATCTTTTTCTTCCCTGGTCTTTTCTTTAATTCCTTTTCTTTTTGTCGAATTTTTTCATGAAGGTCATTTTGTTGTTGCATCTTTTGTTTTTTATCTTTAGAGTTCAGAGAGATAAGCAAGCCTCTCATTACCGCTTTGTATGTATCCCATACAACTTGTATATCAGTGCCTTTATTTAAATTCAGTTCAAAGAAGCTTTTCGTTTCTTTTTTTAAAGTTTCATTAATTAATTTTTGATCCAATAAGTCCTCATTAATTCTCCAATATAATTGTTTGGGTTTTTCTTTAGATATCCAAAGTAAGGGGTTGTGGTCTGAATTAGTTTTCGGTAAGATTTGTATTTTGTAGGTTTTTTGCGCCATCTCCTCTGACATCCAAATCATATCAATTCTAGAAAAGGAATTATGTCTGTTAGAATAAAACGTATAATCCTTTGTCTTAGGGTTCCACTTCCTCCAAACATCTTCTAGTTTCTCTTGCTTCATTAGCTGAAAAAAATTTTTTGGCAACTTTCCAACCGTCTCTCCACTTGCTTTGGATTTTCTGTCCAATACATTGTTCACTGTACCATTAAAGTCTCCTGCAAGGACTATTTGATCATAATTTAAACAGTCCAACTCTTTAGTCAAATCCTGGTCTTCCTCCTCTTCTATTCCTCTCAATCTCAAATGATTCTGAGTGGCCCTATATTCCATCATGGACTCCAATCTTGTGTTTTCTGACAGGGTTCTTTTAACTTTCTGTTCCATTTCTTCTGATTTTGTCACCAGACTTTTAACCTCTTTTTTAACTTCTTCTGTATCTTTTTTTATCCCTGCCACTTCTGTTAGTACCAGTTCTTTTAATTCTTCCATATTTTTTTTCTGTAGTTGGACTTGTACTTGTTCTATTTGCTCCAGTTGTATTTGCAGCTGTTGTTGCAACTGTTGTTGCAGCTGTGATTCTATTTGCTTTCCCAAACTCTGCACCACTTCAGTCATCCGTTTTTCCATCGCTTCTATGGCAGCCTGCCACTCTTTTTTTCCTTTGCAGTCATTCTTGGGCTGGGTGATGAGGCAGCTCTTGGTCTTGGCCTCAAATCCGTCTTGGAAGCGACTTCCGGGCTAATCAATCTTTATATTAGCAATCTTCAAGCCAAATCGCCACCTTTATAACTTCTTCCAGTGCTTTTTCGGCTTAAAAATAACTTTTTAAAATTTAGTCCTCCTCAAAATGGCGGGCGCAATTTCTCTATGATTTTCTGGCTAGAGTAGGCTCTTTCCGAACTTCCTGTTTGTCTGTCCGTCACTGTAATCCAACTTCCGGTGGTGGTGGTGTCACACACTAAAACAACCGTCTACTTCCGGCACAGCGACTTCGAAAACATCCACTCTAGTCTACTTCCTGTATCATAGAGTCACAGTCAGTTTCGTTTCTGCTACGCAAAGTTTAGACTTAGCTGACCACAGGAATGCAAAACAAAGTCACTTTTCGGCCGTTTTCTCTAAAGGAAAGCTTTCTTTTTACTTTTAAATCAAGCGGAATAGTTCATTAAAGCTTTCTACGCTTATCCGTACGTTTCGATTTCGCGTTCTTCTTTAAACCGGTAAGCAATTGTTCTTTTGTTACCTTACTTGTAATCTCGGGGTTTCGCAGTGCTTCTTCTGTAATCGATGTTAATCTTGATGTTAAAGAGGTCGGTAGATGACGAATTTATGCTGAATTCTCAGCCCAGCTGGTATCTGTAGTGCTGATTAGCAACTGCCCTTTTCGCGGAAGGAGATCAAAGTGTAAACAAGCTTCCTCCGAAGCTTATCCACACCGATCTCAACTCCCTCTCAGGCTTGGCTGCTTGCTTGCCACCCCCCCGTCTGGGGAGTGCTGCGCTGGGCCAGGTAGAGCCCAGACTGTCGTCAGATACTGCTGTGCACCCTGCACAAATTGCAAAGTGTGTCAATTCGCCATTTTAACTCCGACCGGAAGCCCAGTCTCATTTAATTTTTAACATGTGAGAGCTGACGTGCTGAAGTGATTAGAGCATTGGACTAGGCTCTTGGTGACCCAGGTTCAAATCCACTCTGCCATGGATCCTTCCTAGGTGACCTTGGGCCAGTCACTCTGTCTCAGCCTAACCTGCCTCACAAGGCTGATGTTTTGAGGACAAAAGAGAGAGGAGAACAATGCTGTAAGCCATTCTTGGTCCCCATTGGGAGAAAAACAGGGTATAACTTTACTAAGGTATTAAATTCTAGCACAATCTATCAGCTGTGAGTTTGTTTTATTAGCATTGCTACTTTTTGTTAGCTTAGAAGACAGTGATTTCTTGTATTCTATCTCATCTATTTGTGAGAAGAAATCACTGTCTATTAATAAATAATATTAATTAATAATCATACTTATTGCTAAATAACAACAACAACAACAACAACAATAATAGTTGATTTTATACCCGGCTCTTCCCTACCCAAAGGAGTCTCTGCGTGGCTTACAGTCATCTTCCCTTCCTCTTCCCACAACAGAAACCCTGTGAAGTAGGTGGGGCTAAGAGAGTTCTGAGAGCTGTGACTGACCTAAGGTCACCCAGCTGGCTTCATGTGGAGAAGGAGTGGGGAATCAAACCCTGTTCTCCAGATTAGAGTCCACCGCTCTTAACCACTATACTATGCTGGCTTCACCAAGCTAAGTGTATGAGATACCTCAGGATCTATAGTTAAAGATACATTAGATATCTTAAGTCAAAAGGAAAATTACTGTCTGTATGTGTTTTTCCTTTCTGTTAAGATTCCTGGTTAATTATTCCTGTTTTTATTCACTCCTCATACCCCATAGCACTATCCCATTTCCTGGTGTTTAAATCTTTAATAATAATTCTCTTATGTATTAGCCATTTCCATTTCTGCCATTGGTTGTGCTGTGCGCTCCATCAGCCATTGGCCTATCAACCGCCACTCAAGAGTAATTGTGTGCCATTGGCTGGGTGCTAGGTCCACTCCTCTTCCCTGCCCACTGCCACCTCAGCCACTGTTCCCTGTCAGAATAACTGCCAAATGGCTGTCTCTCCTGATGAAGACACTTCTGCTTGGCTCCTGTGGGACTAACTTTTCCCTCAGTGGCTTTTGCTAGGCAACCAAGCTTGGTTCTGTCAGTAAAAAGACAAAGGAATAAAGCCTTTCTGGGGAACTCATTGGGACCAGTCCTGAGTAGGGTTGCCAGCTCCAGGTTGGGCAATTCCTGGAGATTTGAGGGATGGAGCCTGGAGAGGGTGAGGTTTGAGGAGGGGTGGGACCTCAGACGGGTACAATGCCATAGACTCCACTCTCCAAACCAGCCATTCCCTCCTGGGGAACCATTGTTGCCAATCTCCAGGTGAGGGGTGGAGATTACTTATAATTACAACTGCTCTCCAGGAGGGAGGGGGAGGAGCTAGAAAGCTGAAGTCATATGGACAAATAAAGATAGGTTGATGGTTGGCTGAGAAGGAGATAGGGTTGCAACTCCAGGTTAGGAAATTCCTGGAGATTTGAGGGGTGGAGCCTGGAGAAGGTGGAGTTTGATGAGGGGTGGGACCTCAGACAAGTACAATGCCATAGACTCCACCCTCCAAACCAGCCTTCTGGAGAACCATTGTTGCCAACCTCCAGGGGAGGGCTGCAGTCAGATGGGCAGAAAGCATTAGGTTGATGGTTAGTTGGGAAGGAGATGGGATTGCCAACTCCAGGTTGGGAAATTCCTCAAGATTTGAGGGGTGGAGCCTGGAGAGGGTGGGGTTTGATGAGTGGTTGGACCTCAGACAGGTACGATGCCATAGACTTCATCTCCCAAACCAGCCATTTCCTCCTGGGGAACCATTGTTGCCAATCTCCAGGGGAGGACTGGAGAGCACTCAAAATTACAACTGCTCTTCAGGTAGCAGAGATCAGTTCTTTTGGAGAAAATGGTGTACTCTGTGTCATTATAATCTACTGAGGTTGCCACAGCAAATTGACACTGAGTGCCCAAGGCCAGGGCAGTCTCCCAGAGCCTCTTTCTAGAGCTCATTATATTTATTTCCACAACGGGCCTTATTCCTAGTGACTAATATGTCTGGTATTCTCAAAAGTTGTATAAAATATGTTACTTTGCCACATATGGGCTTGTTTGGAAATTTCTTTTGCATACAGTTTTTAAAACTTAGAAGTTAAAGAACTGATGTATGTAGAATATAGGGAAGGTTATATATCCAGTTGAAAAGTATGATTAAAAAGTTGCCTTTATGCTTATTTAAGGTCATTCATTCAAGGAAGCATAGGGGCATTTTACTCAGCACCCCGTAGTGCTTCAGAAATGGTATAGAAAAGTGAAGACTGCTTGGAAGCAGTTTGGAGGTAAAACGATTCAGAAACGCTTCCCTAACGGGACAGAAGCATTTCTGTCTGGAAGTGAAAATATATTCCGGTAGGGAAGCATTACTAAAATGGTTCTGTCTGAAATGTCAGACCGTGAATTGACATAGAATTGCTTATAGACTGTTGTATTAGTGAATATTTTGGTTATTATTCATCCTGTATGCCTTTTATGATACCACTAAGAAAGTTAAAAATTCTTTTTTTAAAAAATTCTATTCTGTATTTACAGGTTAGTGGAGATGAAAACCAGGGAGCTGTTTTTCTACGTGAGTTTACATTGATTCGGAGAGAGAGCCTCAGTGAAGATTTCCTTTCAGATTTGCTGAATCATAATCACAAACTTGATGATCCGGTAGGACCCACCTAGCTATCCTTGAATTACTTTGTGTGTGTGGAAAACTACCCATGACATTTACAATTGGTTTTCTTTATGTTTTTAAAATGGCAGTGGAGAAATTTGAGATCTCTTAGGAAGAAAAAAAGTAATTCCAGGTTTTTTTTAAAAAAGCTTTCAAATCCGTTGTTAAAAGAAAACAACTTTTCAACTTGTGATGTAATAATAGTGTGCGTAATGATGATTTCATGAGGTACTGAGAATTATTTTAATTTGTTGACTGAACATGAAATCAGTGTAACCTCAACTTGCTTTATTTCGGATTGATTTACTGATGCCCATTTATGTGATAAGCCAAAAATACTTTCCACGAAGTAAGGAAGAGTGGGGCTTTTGGAAGAGCCAGTTTCTTTATTAGCTGAGTGGTATGGCTGGTGCTGTCAAACTGCTTCAGCACAGTAGGTCTTTCTCATGAGCAGCTTATATTATGTGGTTGTACTCATCTCAGCAGTGTACCTCACAAAGGAATGGGTGTTGTTGACATAGATATATTTACAATGGAACTGAAATGGATTGGACAATATTTGTACTTATTACCAGAGTGGCACATGTAAGTCAATGTTACTGAGGCGGCTCAAGGATATCACAGCATTGCAGTAACTTGTATCAGCCCTAATTATAGCATATTTCAGCTCCTGTGAATACTTCTGGACTCCTGGTGACATCTGGAATGTCCCAGTCTTCATTATCTACTGCTATTGCATGATGTGGGCATTTAGTTTAATGGTGATTCCAATGGGAGTTGAATGAGTGTAAGTTTCTCTGGATTGTGCTTATGTGCTAAATTTACATGTTGCGTTATTTTTGTGTTTTATGGTTTTTATTGCCCTGCTCTTGAAAGTAATTTAATATGAAGATAATTACCTTCTGCTGCACTAATACTTGGTGGTTATCATTGGTGAGAGCATGGTTGGCTGGAATATTGAGATGAGGTGGGCTGTATGAATAAATCTCACTTAGGTCAAAGAACTAGTTAACAAAAAGGGAATGGAAGCATTAAACAATCCCTTGTGTTTGCGGTAATCCATCTGTTTTCCAGCAAGCCTTCTCTAGGATTCTCACAATCCCACCCAAAGAGTTCACGCAACGGGCAAAATCAACACTTTGTTTTAACCAAGTGTATAAATTCATTGGTGAGTGTTGTAGTAGATCAAGCCATGCTGCCAAGATAATAAAGATTCTTTGTAAAGATGATACAATTAACTGTCACTGTGATTAATGATGTGTGGCTTGAATCACTGTGTATTGGATGCCATGTTGCCTAGACTAGCAGGCAACCTTTTTGTTAGTTTGGTTTCTGTTTTGTTGGCTTGGCCTCTTGTTGCTCTGAAATACATTGGTCTTGTGATGGATTGTGAGAGTATTTGTATATGGTTAATGACTGATAGTATTGTATAGAAGATTTCTATTAAGAAAATACTTATCAGCAAGTTCTCACTCAGATACTATATAGCATTAGACATATTTTTAAAAGAGATCAATTTATATTGCTGTGTCCTGAATTTTCAGCTTAAAACAAATGTTACTATTTTTGTAGACCAGAAAAATCAAATTATAGTTACACTATGATTACCTTTTTAATATTGTGTTTATAGGCCATATTAGGAGTTTAAATATTATTTAATTACTATGTTAGCTTTGCAGTAAGGTCCACAAAAGTTGCTACTCTATTGAAGTTTTACTGGCTTGTGTGCACCCCCTCTGCACACATATTACATAAGATTCAGACTAGCAATCTGGAGTAAAACCAGCTCCTTTCCCCCAATTTTACAAAATATTCTTGATTGATCACCCAGGCAGCCATAGGAGTAACTGTTTGCAACTCTGCAAATATTGTACAAGACTGGAGTGCCACAGACCTCTGAAATCATCCAAAATTGTTTTCGGAGCATTCTGTCAGGTGGACCAGAAGAAGATTACGGTCATGCTTACTTGACCTCAAGTAGGTGAAATTTCCTGATTTTGTCACAAATTCCAGTAGGGTTCCTATTTCCACTCGGCAATCCTCTGCTTGAGATAAGTTGGTGACTTATCTATTTTTCTGGATTTTCTGGATTCCTGGGAGGTAAGACCTTGAGAGATTTTATCAGGACTTCATCAGCTCCACCCCACTTTCAGTCACCTTCTGAAGATCCTAGTGCAACTACATTATGGACATAATACAGTTCCAGTGCAAAGTAATGCCTTTGACTGTAGATATCTTAATGGTTCCGGCTGCCAACCAAACTACACTGGACAGTTCTCTGTCTGCAGGCAAGCCCTGTGATACAATTAAATTTATTCCTGTTCCTTGTACAGGGACTCCCATGTAGGAAATGTAATCAAGCATTCTTAAAACACAACCCACTCAATGGAGAAAAGGAATAGACTAACAAAGCCAGATTGGTACTGAATAGTGAGCTACTACAGGGCAGGCTGTAGAAAGAGAGAAAAGAACAGAATACTACCTGTCAGCTATAGTTACCATCTAAAACCACTCCAGGAATTATCTATAGCCCATCCTAGACTATGATACCTCTCCCACACATGACTTTTTTTGCTTACTGATAGCACCGTGATCTAAAACAGTTTAGCAACAATGGATATTCTAATAGCAACACACACTAGTCCAGGGGCAGACTGCAACAAACTCATGGTCTCTTTACATGATATGGGAAATTTGAGTTGGGTTGGGGCCCTAGCCCAAAATATTTCACATATTGTGAGGTGAGACCCTAACTCTATCCCTGTATCTACTCTGGCAACACTAATAACATCAGTTGTACTACGAAAGACTCATTTACCTGGCTCATCATTCATCATGATACAAGCAATCATCTGATGGCAAAACATGTGTCTTCTGTCTATGTAGGAAAAATAACTCAGTCTCTACAGGGAAAAGGGACACAAAAGACAATGAAAAAACGAACAACAAAAGTGCAGCACACAGTAACGAGTAGCAAAGAATAACAAAACCACAAAAAAACCTGTGAGCTGAATTTCCCGCAGAATATTCACAAAAGATACTTAATTTAAAGTGAAATGGATCTATTGTCTGAAGTAAATCACCATACAGTCCATCATAGGAAAATACAGAAGTCAAAGAAAAAACAAACTGGAAATGGAACCTGGAGAGGGTAAGGTTTGAGGAGGGGTGGGACCTCAGACAGGTACAATGTCATAGACTTCACCCTCCCAACCAGCCATTCCCTTCTGGGGAACCACTGTTCCCAATCTCAGGAGAGGGGTGGAAATCACTCAGAATTACAACTGATCTCCAGGAGGGAGGGGGGGAGTAGATGCAAAGCTGAAATCAGAGGGGCAGATAATGGCAGGTTGATGCTTGGCTGGGAAGGAGATAGGGTTGCCAACTCCAGATTGGGAAATTCATGGAGATTTGGGGGGTGGAGCCTGGAGAGGGTGAGGTTTGAGGAGAGGTGGGACCTCAGACAGGTACAGTGCCATAGACTCCACCCTCCAAACCAGCCATTTCCTCCTGGGGAACCATTGTTGCCAATCTCCACATGAGTAGAGAAGAAAACAACAACTGTGATGTGTTACGTCACAAAAGTCTCCACAGACTGAAAGTCTCTTGTTCCAAAATTCAGTTTACTTGTAATTCAAACGCCACCACACAACAGATTATACATATTATCTCATTTCGTGTGCACCTGTGTCAAACAGAATAGCGTTGAACTATCAAAATATCCTATATATAATGTAAAAATATAAAAATCCATTATTACTATTAATATTAACACAAATATAACACAAGGCTATGCAGACAACTGGCTGTTATCTACCATACTTACAAGATTAATCCATTTAACAATCTTACAGCTAGTGTCTCTTGGTGAGACTCATTGTATCCATCAGTGTAATGACAATACATTCTTCGATACTACTTATCCATATCTAACACCCTTAATTACTGCCAGCTGACTGCTTGCCAGACTTGCATCTTAAAGGGACAAAACCCATTTACAAGGCAGAAATGCCCTGAGGCATAAAGAAACCAATGAGGTGTTACAAATTATAATCCTTTACCCACTTCTACCAGATGAGGTTTAATATACTCTTTCAAATACATCAGTAATTGCTATTATCCTGACAGTAAACCCATTTGACAGAACAAACTTCTTATACCAGAAGCAAAAGGACAGAGGGAGAAGAACACCATTTTAAATTGCCACATAATTATACACACAAGAAACCCATTACTTCTCACTAATTTACAAACACACTCATCAAAAAGAAGAAATCCCAACAGCAAACCAACATGATCTTACATAAGTTAGAACCTATGCTGCACAACAAATTATACAAGTACAGATCTTCAGGTAGCAGAGATCAGTTCCTCTGGAGAAAATGGTGGACTCTGTGTCATTATACCCTGCTGAGATCGCCACAGCACATTGACGCTGAGTGCCCAAGGCCTTGGCACTCTCCCAGATCCTCTTTCTAGAGCTCATTGTATTTATTTCCACAATGGACCTTATTCCTACTATAAGATAAATAAGAAACTGCTAAACATAAATAGGGAGATGGTGTTATCATCAATTACAGTTGTTGGGTATGGTCACTGTGGTTATCTTGCATATGTTTTTCCCCTGTAGAGTTTCTGACAATTCCTAGAGCTATCCATTGTCACTTCAGGGTTGCTTACTGCTAGTGCCCTGACTAAAAATACAAAAAACAAAAAAACAGTTCAGTAACAATTGGCAGGGAACAGACTGCAGGAAAGGGCAACAGGTGATTGGAGGGCTCCCATCATAGAGGGAGGCCTAGCAGCCCAACATATTTTTTTTCTTCTTCTCAGACTCTCAGCTAGCCATGAATCACTGCCTTGCTACAGTGTTAAAAGAGAGAACAGGGTATGAATATATAGATCAGAGGTGTCAAACATGCGATCCGGGGGTCGGGTCAGGCCCCCAGAAGGCTTCTATCAGACCCATAGTGGAACTGGCTGTCTTCTGCTTCTTCTTCCAGTTCTGCTGCTGCTGCATTATCATAGGTTTGCAGCTTACAGATGCACACCTGAACAGCATACTCAAAATTGCAACAGCACAGACATTTGTGTTTGTGTCCTTTATAAAGTTTATATCTCCACTACCTGGCATTACATTTTATGACACACATGGCCCAGCCCAACAAGGTCTCACGTATGTCAAATCTGGCCCTCATAACAAATGAGTTCGACACCCCTGATCTAGATGCTAGAGATCAAGTTTCAATTTTTTCCTTATCCAAAATAATGGCATCTTGTCTAATACTTTTTGTTTTGTTTCAAATTTCTCTAATCCTCCTCCAGTTGCATTGCTTTGTTAGATGTCTAATCCTACTCATTGCATTGACTTACACTGTGTAAAAATACCTTGAGTCTCCATGAGAAAAGCGGACTGTAGATAAATAAAGCAATCCTAGAGCCTAAGGCCTAGTTCACAGATGCAGGTGATGAGGTGGTCACTGGTCGAATGCTGAATTTGTAGAATGAACTGCCCTGTTACAGCAAGCAGGTAGTCAATTTCATATTAAAAACAAAGAAACAAAACTTCCATGCAAAGAGAAAGCAAGCACAGCAGGGAGAAATGTTCTTCCCATCTCCATGTGGGCTTTATATTTGCAAGATCTTTTAAACCAAATGCAAATCTCCACCCACAGTCTGAAGTAGTGCATTCCGGTCTTTACCACCTCAGTTTCTAGCATGTATAAACTAAGACATAAAGTCATTTAGCTCCTATGGGCGCCAGATTCTACAAGCACCAAAACCCAAGGATTTGAAGCATAGCACTCCTAGCTTTAACCTCAGAAATGTGAAACTTCAACTAGTCTCTGCTGGCCAGGGGAAGAATCCCCCCCCCATCTTTATCATATTCCATCTTGTGCTAAACTAATAACTAAAATTGTACTAAAGAATGCAGCCCAGCAATGGATACCATGTTTCCTCCAGGGTATGCTTGCTTGCCCTCCCACACCCTCAGTTTTAAGCATTCAATAGAAACATAGAATTTAAAAATAATTTTTGAAAGCTAGGATGAAATGTACAATAATAGTATACATACAGTCAAGGATTTAATGCTCGCCAAATCAAAACAAGTTCCATGCCTCTAGATTTAAAAACAAAACCTGTCTTTTGGGAACACTATATATACTTTTACAATCAGTCAATTTCTGTTCTAGGTTTATGCTAAATAGCATTGAATATATATTTAAGGACACATATTCCTAGCAAGAAAAAATAGTTTTAAATACAGCTTAGATACTGTTGATAAGCTTGAAATGCTTTACTAAAATGAAGTGAAATCAGGCTTTTTAAAAGGATTTCCAGCTATGAAATGTGCTCTCTGCTCATTTGGTATGTTTGTCTCAGGTTAAGTTATTATTTTTATACATCTCTTTGTCTATCTGTTTCTGAGAGTGTGTCATACACTAAATTATAAATGGTTGATGAACAGTGGAAGCCAGAGCATTAAACTGAAGTCTTGAGCCAGTTTGTTCCAGCTAGGTGGGATACAAATCTAAAGTAACAAACAAACAAACAAATAAATAAATAATACTAGTCAGTTTTGTCACCATCTTATTTACTGAATAATGTGAGCATTTTGAGCTAGCTGGGGTTATGTTTCTTTCGACCCTCCCCACTTCTGATCCTTTGCTTTCACTCCATGATACATCAGAATCCACATTTCATATCCAGCTTGTCAAACCCACATGGACAGATTTACCAGAAAAAATGTATGTGGTTTTGCCTACTGCTCCAGTTCCATCATAGAATCACAGAGCTGGAAAGGGCCATACAGGCCATCTAGTGCAACCCACTGCTCAATGTAGGATTAAAACCAAAAGGCAGTAACCATACTGGAAAAGACAATGATGTGTAGAAAAGTTGAATGCAGTAGGAAAAGAAGAAGACTCAACTTGAGATAGATTGACTCGATAAAGTCAATAAAGGAAGCCACAGCTTTCAGTTTGAAGGACCTGAGCAAGGCTGTTAATGCTATGACTTTTTGGAGGTCTTTAATTTGGAAGCAACCTGACTGGTCATAACACACACAGCAACCATAGCTTTGTACCCAAGTAGTAGCTCTTCTCCTCACCCAAAAAACAGTGTGAAGAATGGGTGGGACCAGAAAGGTGATACCCATTTCATTGAAGTGATGAACCACTATGTTGTCTCATTGGGGATTATATAATTAGAATTTGCATGTTCAGAAGTGATAGACTTCTGATGGCCCCTTACCCTTATTTTCTTCTTGTGACTTCTGCAGAGGCATATGCATGGCTGCTGTTTAAAACATCCAGCAGATGTTGGTTCTATAAAGGAAGACAAAACAGATTTCTTTCATATGCAGTAGTCTTGTATTTGTACCTCCAATTTCTAGAAACAAGTGGTGAAATTACTATCAATAGGGCTGGGTATACAAATCCTTTATAAGCCAGAGTCATTATTGCTGAATTATCTTCCTGATGTTCCGAAAGATCAGCAAACAGGCACTTTGCATAAGATTACTACTGCCAGATTGGTCTTTGCCAGGTTGTGGAAACAAATCCCCAATCTACAAGAATGGTTACTGAAAGGAAAGGGAATTTATACTTTAGTGAAATTAACTGCCCACCAGAGTAATAGGGATGTATATAGATTAGATAATTTATGGTCAAGAGCAATACAAAAAATAGAGCTGTTAATTGTATGATTATATTTAACAGAAATGTTGACAACTGCTGGAATAGGATCCTTTATGTTCACGAGACAAGGTGGATCACAATTTTGTATGGCAATGTATTTTATGTGTATTCTGTATCTCTTTTTTGTATTTTTAATAATTGTAATATTTTTTAAATGAAAAAAGAGACAGGAAAAAGAAAACAGAATGCTTGACTGGAGAGGCTTTGCTTTGATCCAGTAAGGCAGTTTGTATACTCTCTTTACTGCATTTGAATACATGTTTGCCCATTGTATGAGCACTGGCTTTTGAAAATACTAAACCCCAGTTAATTTTTCTGTGGCTCAAGTAGTGTAGAAGATGCCATCCAATTTAGAAGTGATCTGATTAAGCATTCTGTCAAGAGTTTCGAGCAGATTTCCTGCTGTGATCACTGGTTCATGATAAGATTTATATCTTAGTAATACAGGATTTTCATACATTTGGTCATATTTCAAATTTAAGAAATATTAGAATCATCTCCCCTTCATCTTCAATCTCTTGAAATCAAAACTTCAGTTGCTGCATTTTTGTTTTTCACATTCAAATTACTTCCTCCCTATTGGACTGCCCTCCCGCCCAGTGAACAACACCAAGTCTGCTGCTATGCCATAAGGAGCAAGGTAAGGAAAGGCAAAATGACACTGTTTGTGGTAAAGAGCAGTAGAAAGCTGGAGACCTCTTTTGCTCAGATTGATATGAATTTTACAGGGATGTATGAAATCATAAGAAAGTAATGAAATACTAGTTATCACCGGTTTTCCAATCACTCATGTTTCTAGATGTGCTCATGTAATGGTAAATAGTCTAATATTGTTCTTTTGACAGTATTTGTCTGAACACATCTGAGCATGTGACAGTTCTGTCCTTCTAAAAACAGGGCATGACCCTTTCATGTCTGGTGCATATTACTGTTGCTATTTTTTTCTCTCTGTTAAACAGCCAATCAAGATATCACTGCTGAAAAGAAAATTACATTCCAAAGCTTGGAATTCAGTTCTATGTCTGCCAGAATTGTCTTGTGTCTAGGCCCAGTGCTCAGGTTGACAAAAAAGAAAGGGAAGTAGTCTTTGTAAAGTCAGAGCTATTAACTTTGTCCACACTTGGAAAATTCCCCTGATTTTGGTCCAGTCACTATGAAACAATGGGGACTGTCGTTTGTACAAGGCTACCAGTTGTGCAGTTGCTTTTTTCCTGAATAAGGCTGATGTACTCATGTGGAGTTTTTCTGGTCTTTGGGACAATCTCTGCAGATCCCTTCCCTCTTCAGAACAATTAAGAGTTGGAAGTGTGATGTTTCCTTGTTGATCACCTACATTTTCTCAGTGTTACACATAGAATATAGTTTGTTTCACGTTAATGTTTGGAATGTCTTTGAATGGAGATGCAAATGCTGCTAAGAAATAATGAAATACTTTATAGAGTTGCTGAAATAGGGAGGTGAATATTAAAATGTTTGTTACACAGTATTAGTTGTTTTCTGGTTTTCTACCCCACAAGAGACCAACCTGCCCAAGAAGAGAAGGGGACAATGGTGGTCTTTGTACCACCAAATGATGTCAGAGCATTCCCATATTCTTCCACCCTGCTGTGAGGACAACCTCACACCGGAAGAAGGCAAAATTCAGTGTGCCAACAAATGAAGATGCATCCATGTTGTCCAGACCATAAAGCCACCAGAGGATGTGGAAAGGAAGAAGGGAAGAGTAAATGCTCAGAGCAGTCAGGTATTTAAAGGTGTCTCTGTTGGCTTGTAAGGACAGAGAAGAGAGGAAGAAGAAGGCTTAGTGTATTGCAACCACCTCCCTTCTGCTCTGAAATTTGATATTGGTGTCTGGGAGCAGGGTGCTCCAGCAGTTCATATACCTGGGCTTCAAATGATACATTATCAATGACACCAGGACAGGCCCACCCAACTAGTCCTGGTAACCTTCAAAAGCCAAGTAAGGTGTCAGGCAGAAGGGAGAGCAAATCAGGTAGCCTGAGAGAAAGAACCTGAGAAGCTAAGGAGGCAGATCACAAAACTTCACATCCCAAGGATGAAATAATCTGCATGCAGTACTCCCATTACCCTTTTGTGTGGGCATTCTGCCTTAGGGCAGGCAAACCTGGTGGAATGGTTCTGTGGCATCCCAGTCTAGGCAACAAAGACTGCTGCCACAGCTGTATCTGTACATCCTGCTATTATCTGAGGGAGACTGAAATATGTTACTTCTATGCAGAACTCTGTCCTCAAAGGCCATTTGTGATGTGGAAACAATAGTGCAATAGGCAATTTATTTTTTAAAAAGGCTTATTCATGCATTCAAGTTACCATCACGATGCTTATAGTCAGTGAGTACCAGACATAGAAATGTGAGGTGATCTTGAGTGTTAGCATAATAGCTAATGTAGTCCTAGCTTTGTACAATTCTGGAAGCTTTCCCATATTTTGTTTTCACAATGGCATATTACAATCATTGCTTGTATATGAGTAGGTTGGGTCCTTATTCAAATCACTTGCATTCCTCCATCAGCTCTTTTAATATCTGTCAGAATGTGCACCAAAATCTTTAACAGCTTTTTGGTTAAAAAAAAAGCATACAGTAGGAAAACGTATTAATATGTTCTCAACTTAGCATGCAAGCAAACTTTTCAGGGAGTCAGTCATAACTTTGTTTAGCTGTAAATGTCAGCTTAATATAGCCCCTTGTATTGAAATAATAACTTGGTGACATTTGAATTTTTGTGTCTTCAGTGTGGATGCACATCAGTCATTTATAAGCTTTCTCTCCCCAGTGAGCTCTACTGACTCTCCCCACCACAACAAACAGTTCTGCCCACAAAATAGGAACTTAATATTGTGCATATAAGTACAATCGTGTTCAGTTGATCCTGAGCCAGTATCTGTAGCACTTAGCATGCTGGGCCTTGACTGGGGAGTCCAGGCTTCAAATCTCTGCGTATCTATGAGGCATACTGGGTGTTCTTGGGCATGTTACACTTTCTTTCTCATCCAGATCTACCTTATAGGTTGTGAGGAGAAAGTATATGTCATGGTGAATAGGCTGGAGGAAGGATGAGATACAAATGCAATAAAACCAATAGTAATATGTAAATATAATGAGATTTATTTATATTTGTAGTCTGCCTTTTTTACTTGGACCAAAGGCAGATTACACAGAGTGATTCAATACAATCTATAGATGGGATATTCAATAAACACTGCATAGGATTAGGGTTGTAGAACCAATGAGAATTCTAAAAACAGAACTGAAGCAAAAGTGTAAGTATTACTATGACACATTAAATGATACAAAAATCCATAGTTAGATCCTAGTTTCAACAAGCTATACACAGTAGTATAGACCACAGACCTTAATAATTTTTCCAAGTAACTTTGTGAATCATTGAGTCCAATACAAGTGTATTGCCTGCCTAGAAAAGCCCTCTTGAAGAATTCAATTTTTCATTGTTTGTAGAAAGCCAGGAGGGTGGGAGCCTTCCTGCCCTCCTCAGGCAGACTGTTCCACAAGGTGGGAGCCACAGCAGAGAATGGTTGTTATCAGTTGTTGATTTTGCCCATTTGCAGGTTAGCACCTGCAGGTGTGCAAAGCTGTCAGGGCAGAGCATAGGGGGAGAAGCGGTCTCACAGGTATGAGGGTCCAAGACCATGAAGGGCTTTGCGTATGGTAGCTAATACCTTAAATTGAGTCTAGTAACTGACGGGCAGCCAGTGAAGTGCCTGCAGGATGGGAGTAATATGCATGTACCATAAAATAAATTGAATGGAGCTCTCTTGGAAAACCTGTCTTATCTAGCAGTTTATGTTGGTCTCTCTTGCCTCTCAGTTCCTTTCAATATATATCAGCAGTTAGGTATGTGTGAATGTTCATGGGAAACATCTGCAGCAGAATGTTGCAGTATTGTATGCAGTTTACTTTGTATTGTGTTTGAAAACTCATTCCTATTGCCTAAAACAATTCATATCAGGGGAATAATTAACTGAAATAACTTCTGCAATGCTGGTAGCAACATTTTTTTAAAAAGAGGAGCGATTAGATAGTATCCTGTGTGCATTTGGTGAAGTTGGTAAAATTAATTCCCAAATGTACATTTTTGGTTGAAACATCTGCCAAATTACAAACTCTACATAGTATCCATCAATGCTAACTTAAGTGGGAAACCTTTACAGGAATGTTATTAAAAAGATGAGGTTTCTTTAGACTCATAGTTCCCATTTTCTTTTAATTATCATTAACTCATGGATTGGTTTGTATAGTTATATCCCACTCGTTCTCTTACTGGTGTTTGTGGGTTGTTTTCTTTTTTAATCCTTGTAACAACATGGTGAAGTAGTATTTTAGGCTGAGATTGTGTGGTGCCCAAGGTCAGACTTGTAGCCTGCTGTGTCCTTAAATACTGCAAAAGCTTAACATTTTCCTTATTTTGCTTGCCCTTGCACTTATTCTGGAAGACGTTTCTGTGCTATATCCATTTTGTAGCTGAGAAACTGAGGCTCACAGTTTGTGCTCTTCCCAAGAGACGTTGTCATCAAACCATCAAATGCCTTCCATGTATTGTGCATGAGCTATTGGCAGTACAAGCTTACTTAAAAATCTGTATGATTGGTCCTGGTCATGTTCAAGTGGATTTGAGAGGTGGAAACAATCGTAGTAACCATGCAGAACTGGAGACTTAACAAGCAGATGTATCACATCAGCTTGATGATTTCCCTGTGTCTGCACTCTAAGGTAGGTAGCAGAAGCTGGAAGCTTGCTAAGCTTGTGGATGATGATCATAAAAGCTGGGTGGGCCTATGGTGAACAATTGCATTATTTTCCCTTCTCTTGTACTATTCAGGAGCATATTGATGGCTGCTATTAGTGGCAATGTTCATTTGTTTGGCTTAACAATCACATTATTGATAGCTTTTTAATTTTTTAAGTGCCAAAAATTTCTAGGCACTACATAACATTTTAAGAATACCCTCCCCCCTTTTTATGTGCATTGTTGGAATAATATGCAATTTGAGATGGAAACTGTGTAGGAGTATATTGATGTTCTAGATTTGTTTTCCAAAGGGAAACTTTTAAAAAAGAGAGAACTCCTTTTGGCTGGCTTACCTTGAAATCCGGTCTTTGCATTTTTTCTAAGTGGCTCCAAAATATATAAAAACTTTCTTCCTATTGATTTATACAGGAAAACCTTCATTAACACCATTCTGAATATAAGAAGTCCTTATTTACAAAGATAGATATGACAAGATTCTTATTATTTTTTAATTCTTCATTCACATTGAAACATGAGATGGAATTCTAGAATGCAAGTTTGCACAGCAGTAAATACCTCCTCAGGAAGTCAAGGAATATCACTGCATATATCCATGAGCCGGGTTGAGTCAGGTCACAGTTACACCACTATTGTTATAACTTTTAAGCAGGGCATGTACTCTGTCCTTGTCTTCTAGGGAAACATCCCCATTATGGAGAATAATAAAGCTAAAATGAGTCGAAGGATCTATTGTGGTGTGATACTAGCACAACAAAAATAAGATGCTTCTCTTATCTGGGAATTATTTATTTACAAAAACTGTCTGGTGCATTTTGTGGGAAAACTCAGGCTGTGCAAGCAAACTACAAAAATGTGTATATTTCCTCCTGGGCCTAATTACTCCTATGTCCTTTGAATATAAGCAACAAGCTTGCTACCATGGAAAGCTGATTCACAATGGTACAACTGCTACAAAGCTTCCATAATATGTGCTAATGGTTTTAAAATACAATAAGACATAACAGGAAAATGAAAAGAAGTTCCACAGTAAGAAAGCATGACACAAAAGAAGGGTAACTGAGAATGTGATATGGGGAATTAATCCATCTGCAGGCAGGATCTGAACCAATGTAAGTAGTCTATTCCTTTGTGAATTGCTATAGAGTCTAGAGATGAAGAAAGGTCAGAAAAGCCACCTGAATTGCTGGGAAGGAAACAGGCAAAAGTGAACAGAAACTGGGCAGACCATCAGATTATGCATCGACTGCAGGAGGTTAAAGTCACAAAGGCAGACACATGCTCATGGCCTGAATGACCTGTGGAAACTCTGGAAGGGGAGCACAGTACACCACCCTATACTTCACCAAAGGTCTCTAGCAAGTGGAAGTGGTGCCACAGGACCAACCCAAAGCTACCTCTACCACCAAAGCCAGTTTATTTACATTTACAGTTCTCCAGGCTTAGAAATGCCTCTGCTGCCTTCCAGAGGCTTATGGACAAGTTGTTGGAGGATCTGAGTGAGTTCACTCTAGCGTACATTGATGACATGGGCATATTTAGCCAGAACTGGGCAGACACCTGACTATTGTCCTATACCAGATAAGGGAAGCTGATTGTAAAGACAAGAAAATGCCAGGTTGTGCTATGACAGGTAAAGTGCCTTGGACACATCATGGAAGGAGGAGTCATCAAAATGAAGATACACAAGTTAGAAGCCATCAGGGAATGGTCAGTGTCTCTAACCAAATGCCAGGTAAGATCCTTTTGGGTTTGATTGCCTACTATAGGCAGTTCATCACTAATTGTAGTGCCATTGCAGCTCCATTGTATGGCCTGACTAAAAAGGCTCTACCAGATACTGTGAACCGGATGGCAAAATGCCACACAGCCTTCCAAACATTGAAAGAGCTGATAACATCTGAAGTCACTGGCACCTGACTTTGTAAAACCATTCATTGTAACCATGGATGCTTCAATGTGGGTATGGGACAGTACTGAGTCAGTATGGACCTAATGGACAGACATACCCAGTGTTATTCCTGAGCAGGAAATTCCTGGCCAGGGAACAACATATTTTTCATCTGTGGAAAAGGAGTGTTTGACTATTGTGTGGGTGCTAGAAGAGCTAAGGCCTTATATCTGGGGACAGAAGCTTACCCCCTACACACAGATCACTTCACACTGTTCTGGCACTACAACACTACGGGAAATAATGGCAAATTATTCTAGGGGAATTTGCTTGTACAAGACTTTGATTTTGAACTAATTCATGTTCATGGTCATGAAAATGTGGTAGCTGATGCTTTATCCAGGAGGATATAAGCCCAAAAGTGTTGTCTGAACAAAAGGAAAGGAATGTTTTATATTTATGTATATATGAAATGTTTTACTGTATCATGGATTATTTTCTTTATATCAGTTTCTGTAAACCAATGGTTAAATGGCTTGTTAATATCTCTGTGTTGTAAAAAAAAAAAGAGAAAGTAAAGTGTGCCTCATTGTCCGGGTAGAGACCTGGAAAAGGTCTCACCTGTGTTAATGAGTTTCCAAAAGGGAGTTGTGTGATGGACAGGAGGCTGTCCTGCTCTAAGATGTAAAACAGCCACTCAACTGTTTGACACCTGAGCCTGTGGGAGTGATGCTCCAGCATCCAATTTCCTTCAGGCTGGGTGTGTGTGTGTGTGTGTGTGTGTGTGTGTGTTTGAGGGATGCCTTAGGGAGAGAGCAGTCAGAAGAAAGAAATACTTCTTCACCCAAAGAGTGATTAACACATGGAATTCACTGCCACAGGAGGTGGTGGCTGCTACAAGCATGGAAGGCTTCAAGAGGGAATTAGATAAATATATGCAGCAGAGGTCCATCAGTGGCTATTAGCCACAAGGTATAGATAGGAATTCTCAGTCTGGTGCAGGTGATACACTCTATTCTTGGTGCTTGGGGGGGGGGGTCAACAGTGGGAGAGCTTCTAGTGTCCTGGCCCCACTGGTGGACCTCCTGATGGCACCTGGTATTTTTGGCCGTTGTATGACAGAGTGTTGGACTGGACGGGCCATTGGCCTGATCCAACATTGGTTCTCTTATGCTCTTATGTTTTAATTATCTCAACACAAGGGAGCAGGCAATTTCATGTGTGGCTCTGCCTGGTAGTGTGGCAGAGTCATTTCACTCTACAGAGTTGTGAGGCCTGTCTCTGGTGAAAAACTGATCTGTTAGCTACAAGCTTTAAAGAGAATTCACCACATAACTTGTACGTAAATAACCTCCTGCTTCAATGATCTCTCTAATCTGCATGAACAATACAAGACTTACCTCACACCACTGATTGAAAGATTTTATACTTGCTACCCTAAGAACATCTTGTAACTGAGGGGAAGATTGTATCATAAAAACAAGCAGGTTCCCCAAATTCATCAGAGAGGCAGCGTGGGTGTCCATAGTTTCAAGAAAGGGTCTGTCACAGTAGTCCATTCCTCTGTGAATTGCTATAGATTCTAGATATGAAGATCAGAAAAGCCATGTGAATTGCTGGGCAGGAAACAAACTATGTCTAGAGGTGAACAGGGACTGGAAACTATAAAAGGAAATGTATGTACTTGGAGAGAATACAAGTAATAAAGGGAGTTGTGTACTGAAGATAGACAATCAGGTTGCAGTCAGAATGCATAAGGCTGAACACCATCCTGGTTGTCTGCCAGGCCAGAAAAGTTACTTTTAAGTACTTTGAGATAGGATGTAACTGCTGCATCTTCCAATGTATTTCTTTTCTGCTTTTGGATTTTGGATTTTCTTTCAGCTTCTTGCTTTCTTTCTTCCCCTCTTGTTAATAATTTAAAATGTTGTTGAGAATTTAAATATGTTGGCCAAAGGAATGGAGTAGGATGCATTCTGGCTGCATCCAGTGCCATGGAGCATTTAAGACACCATCTCTGGATGAAGAATTGTCAAGTCTGATGGACATGTTTCCAAATCATAGCTTAGGGCTCTGATTCAACACTGAAACATTCCTCATATTTTTGAATGGTGAAAAAATAGTCCATAAATCCAAGTCAGCAGGTCCTTGGAAAGAGTATATCCAAAAATGAACCTGGACCAGAATCACGTTTCTTTACATGTGTGTTCAAACTCTTGGCTTTTTATAATTGGTCACATATGGGATTTTAATAGAGAAACCAATTGCGTAGGCTTAGGTTTGGATGTTGTGGGAGCTTTTTCTCATTTGCAAAGAGCACTTAGCACTGGAGGAGAGAACCCACTGTATTTAATTAGTGGAGCTTGTGGAGATATTTAAAACATACGTTCCTCATGTCAAAGCTAATGTGAAATTATGAGACAAATCCCTCTCTTCATTCTCTATAGATAACAGCTGATTTTGTTGCTTGCTTCTTAAAAAGGATGAGCTTCTTTTTAAATTATCATCTAGCCAAGAATGTGTTTTTCCCCCAAATATTTTCAGATATCTGCCTTGATGTGTTCATTTGTTTGACTCTTCTCATATTGCCTGTAAGCTTTTATGGGTCTTTGGTGTTTATTTTGATGCCTTTGTATTGAGTTACATGTATGGGTAAACAATAGATATGCAAAGATTACTAAAACCACAATATCCAGTCAGTTCTTCTGTGTGTAAGGACTGCTGGAACGAATAGTAGAGTGCTCAGTACAAGGGAACATATGGAGACTTAGGGCGTAGTTCCATAGAATGTTACGTATAAAATCCTGCCAATCAGTCATTTGAATGGGGGCTTATATAGGACCTAGGATATTGTGTCCTATATGTCCATATATGTTGAAACTAAAATAATTGCATGAAATGGCCTCTGATTCTGTAAAGGTTTCTCATGTGTCTTGTCAGTTAACAGTAGGATTCTCAAAGACAGCTGTTTCAGTGGAACAAAATGAATTGTAGTTATTTTGGAATTAAGAAAATAAATATTTTTATTTAATTTTACTTTTATACTGCAACAATCCACTTCATCAGTGGAACTGAATACACTAAATTACAGATTCTTAGCATATAGGTTTCTTTTACATAAGAGGAGTCTTAAAATGACTAACTTGAAAAAAATATCTTGGAATAAATTAATGTTTCTTGCAGATGAAAATGTCATTTTTGTTGAAAATTTTTAAATTACCTGTTTAAAAAGAGTAATCTCATAATGAGAAACCACTTTGCTCCTTTCAATTCATTTCCAAAGATATGCATGATGTAATATTTAAAGGTAATTGAGAGTGACAGAAGTGATGGTTTTTTTCAATATGTCAATTTAAATTTGTATCCAAATACTAATCTTTGAGTTACAGGAGTTCTGTTTTTATTGCTCTGCAAAGCAGCAAATTAATGAATAAACCTGGCAGTAAAATAGGCATAAGAGAAAAAATGTCTGATGCAAGCTACTACATGTTAGCTAGTTAAGTACATTTGTTTCTAGATTTTTCTTTTTTTTTTTTTTGAACAAAATTTTTTATTGGAAATAAACAGTCAACATTTTCAATAACGGTACCAATACAAATTCCAAGAAAAAAATCCCCAACCCTCCCACCCCCTAATAGGCTTCCAACACTGCTAATAACAAACAAAGATATAAAACGATAATCAAGTTTAAACTTATATGCATTATCAAACCAGGTAACTTATTATAAAAAACCTCTACTATTACATCATATTTTCAGATAACAGTATAGTACAATTCCAAATTCGTTTCACTTCACGTTCAATATCCAAACGTATCCAGGTTATATATTTTCCCTTCATTCTATATTCAGTTTCTAGATACAGTTTCAACCCTTCCCATTCTTTTGTATACTGTTCTGCCATTTGTCCATTAAGCTTCTTTGTCATTTTGTCCATTTCCGCTAAAAATAGCAGTTTTCTCAACCAGTCATGTATATCTGGTATTTTCTCCATTTTCCATTGCTGAGCAAAGGCCATTCTCGCCGACGTAATCATGTACCATAACAGTGTCCTTTTTTCTTGTGGAATTTTTTCCATTGTCAAACCGAGGAGGAAAAGTTCTGGCTTTCTCTCAGTTGGGGTTTTTAATATTTTCTGCATCACACAATGAATATTAGACCAGTATATTTTCGCTTTATCACATGACCACCACATATGGTAAAAAGAACCCTCTATTTTTCTACATTTCCAACATTTGTTACTCAAGTTCTTATCCATACTAATATTAGCAATCTTTTTTGGTGTCATGTACCATCTATACATCATCTTATAACAGTTCTCTTTTACATTGATACAAGTAGACATTTTAAAAGATCTTTTCCACAAAAATTCCCATGATTCCATAGAGATTTCTTTGTTCATATTTATGGCCCACTTTATCATTTGCTCCTTTACAGTTTCGTCTAGAGTATATACAGTCAACAAAGTTTTGTACATCTTTGAAATCATTTTCCGCTCTCCGTTCAGCCATAGATTTTCAAATTCATCATTGATGGCTCTAAAGCCAAACTCTTTACAGTCTTTTTTATAAATGTCTTTTATTTGACAATATTGTAACCAACCGTATTCAAATTCTAATTCATTGTTTGGCTTCAAAACATATTTTTTCCCTTCTTTTTGCAATAGTTCCTGATATTTCAACCAGTCATGACCTTTATGTTCAGAAAACAGATGTATAACAGCTCTTGGAACAATCCACAAAGGCCTCTCATCCGAAATTTTTTCCCTATATCTGGACCATGTATCAAACAATGTCCTCCTTACATAGTGATGCTTAAACATAGAATCCATTTTATTTTTCCCATACCAAAGATAGGCATGCCAGCCAAATCTGCAATCATGTCCCTCAAGAGCTAACAGCTTTCTATTCCCCAAATGAATCCAATCAGATAACCAAGACATACAAACAGCTTCATGATACAAACGCAAATTCGGAACTTGGAAGCCACCTCTATCCTTAGCATCATACATTATTTTCATTTTAATTCTTGGCTTCTTTCCTGCCCAGATGAATTTAAAGATTTCTCTTTGCCATTTGACCAATACTTTCCCATCCTTTACAATCGGTATTGTCTGAAACAAAAACATTAACCTGGGCAGTACATTCATTTTAACAACGGCAATTTTTCCAAGAAGAGATAACCTTAATTTTTCCCATTTTTCTAGATCACTCTTTATCGAACCCCACAGTTTTTCATAATTATTTTTAAACAAATCTATATTTTTCATTGAGATTTCGACTCCCAAATATTTAACCTTTTTAACCACTTCACATTCTGTCACATTTTGTAACATTTGTTGCTTTGGACCAATCATATTTTTACACAGTATCTTAGATTTATTTTTGTTAACATAAAACCCTGCAAGGTCGCCAAACTCTTTCACTTTTTCAAATACCTTAGGCATATTATCAACAGGATCTTCAACAATAAACATAATATCATCTGCAAATGCCCTTAGTTTAAATGAAAAACCTCCAATATTCAAACCTTTTATGTTATTATCATCTCTAACCGCTTGTAGCAAAATCTCCAAAATCCAGATAAATAACAATGGGGACAGGGGCATCCCTGTCTAGTACCTTTTCTTACCTGGAACATATCTGTTGATTCTGCATTTACAATCACTGAAGCTTTTTGATCTTTATATATCGCTTGAGTCATTCTTATAAATTCTGTGCCCATCAAAGATTTCTCAAACACTTTAAACATAAATCCCCAATTCAGATTATCAAAAGCCTTCTCTGCATCCAAAAATAAAAAGGCAACTTCTTTTTTAGGGTGTTTATCATAATACTCAATTGCGTCTAAGACAACCCTCATATTGTCTTTAATTTGTCTATTTGGTAAAAATCCAGCTTGATCTTCACCAATAGTGTCCAATCGTTGTTCAATAATGAAATGGGCCGGTAGTTCTTTACATTTGTTAAATCTTGTGCTTCTTTAGGAATTAAAGTGATTGCAGCTTCATTCCAGGAGTCCGGAATTTTTCCAGTCCTTCTAATTTCATTTAAAAGAATCTCTAACACCAGAACTAAGTCTTCATGAAATTTTTTATAAAATTTAGCAGAAAAACCATCCGGGCCTGGGACTTTAGAGATTTTTGCCTCAGCTATTGCTCTACTAATTTCTTCTTTGGTTATTACAGCATTTAACAATGTTTTCATTTCAGGGTTTGGTTGTATCAAATTAACTTTGGATAAATAATCCAACATTTTTTGAGGGTCCACTTGCTTTGCTTGAAAGAGATTTGCGTAGTATTTATAAAATTCCCTTCTGATTCCTCCTGGGTCTGAAAATTCTTTATTTCCATCTTTCAGACAGGTGATTATTTTTTTCTCTCTTCTTTTCTTTAATTGCCATGCTAAGTATTTGCCAGGTTTGTTTGCACCTTCAAAGGATTTCTGTTGCAATTTTTTCAAATTCCAAAATACTTCTTTGTTCAGTCTTGCCTCATATTGCTCCCTTAAAATCCTCAATTCTCTCAAAATCTTCTTTTTGCCAGGTCTTTTCTTAAGTTCTGTTTCTTTTTGCCGAATATTTTCCATAATTTCTTTATCTATTTTCATTTGTTGTTTCCTTTCATTATTATTAATTGCAATCAGATGTCCTCTCATCACGGCCTTGTAGGCTTCCCATACCGTTTGCGTCTGTACACTCTTATTTAAGTTCAATTGAAAGTATGTTTGGGTTTCTGTCCTTATTTTGTCGACAATATTTTGCTTGTCCAGTAAATCTTCATTAAGTCGCCATCGAAATTTTTTCCTCTTAACATAGGTTGACCATTTTATCGGACTGTGGTCAGAAAGAGTCCTAGGTAGTATTTCAATTTTACGTGTTTGCAAGACTAAGTTCTCTGTCATCCACATCATATCTATCCTTGAAAAAGATTCATGTCTTGATGAGTAAAAGGAGTATTCTCTAACTCTGGGATTTTTAACTCTCCACACATCTTCCAGATGCTCATGTTTAGTCAATTGAAAAAATACTTTAGGAAGTTTACCCATGGCATCAATTCCTCTTTTAGATTTTCTATCGATAACATTGTCAACAGTACCATTAAAATCACCCATTAAGATCATTTGCTCATAGGTCAACTGTCGTAGTTGTTCCCACAAAACCTGAAAAAAATTTTCCTTCGCGCCATTGGGAGCATATAGGTTAACAATTAATGCCTTTTTATTCTGCAGCATGGCTTCTACTGCTAAAAATTTCCCTTCATTATCTTTAAAAATCTCTTTTGGTTCCAACTCTTTTTTAATATATATAACAACTCCTTTTTTCTTTTGAGAGGAGAGTGAATAAAATTCCTCTCCTAATCTTTTTTGAATCAAAAATTTGGCATCAGATTTTTTAATGTGCGTTTCTTGCAAACAAACAATATCACATTTTTGTTTTTCCAACCAAAGTCTAACATTTTTTTCTTTTTTGTGGTGAGTTCAATCCATTAACATTCCATGAAATTATTTGACTCTCCATGTTGTTTTATGATTATTTATCAGAATCTTTAAAATTATCATTGATGAAACTGGTCATTTGCTCCACAGACTTGATGGTGACTCTCTTCTGTTTAAACGAAAAACTGACACCTTTAGGAATTTCCCATCTGTACCTTATGCCTTCTGTTTTCAGTTTGTCAATCAGATCTTTGAAGAGTCGCCTATCCTGAAGCATTGCTCTGGGTAGTTCCTTTAGGACCAAGATTTTCTTGTTGTCAGTTGTAAAATCTTCCTGAAATTGTTGCTTAAACAAATCTTCCTTCAGCTTTTTAGATATAAACTGGACAATTACATCTCTGGGTAGTTTTTTCCTTTGCGCAATCGCAGAGTTGACTCTGTATACCACATCAATCTGTGCCGCCACTTTCTCCTCTTCCATTTTCAAAAAGTCTGCTACAGCGTCTACCATAACTGAATGTATGTCTTCATTTTTGTCTTCAGGGATCCCCCTGAATCTCATGTGGTTAATTGTTGCATTATACTGGACCATCACATTCACTTTATCTGTTTCTATAGTGACATCAGCTATATCAGATGCTACTCTCTTCACCCTTACATCCATCTCATCTGCTCTTTTAGTCAACGTCTGTATTTCTTTTGTGATTCCAGACATTTCTTTTTTCAGTTCTGTAACTTCTGTTATTACAGTCTTTTCTAACTTCAAAATCGCGTCCATCACCCGTTTCTCCATAGCATCCATCATACCCTGTAGCTTTTTTTCCTCTTTCCCAGCCATTTTCGGGGAGGACCAGGAATTTGCCCTCTGTCGTTGCCACAGGTCGTACGCCGTTGTTCAAAATTTTTCCTCCAGTCCACTCCAAATCAAAGTCCTTCTTGTGCCCACCAAAATCGCATTAATTCCACTTTTTTCTGTTAAGTCTTTCGTTTAAAATAAAAAAAAAAAATTTTGACCTTCCCAAAATGGCGGGCGCAATTTCTCTATGGTAAATGGGTCTTCCGGGTACTCACTTCCTGTCCGGCAATCTTAATGGTCCCCCTTGTTCTTGGTTTCTTCCCTTCTTCCGGCCTCCTGAGTCTTCTCTAGGACGAATACTTGTCTGGTCTGAAGTCACTTCCTGTTTTGCCGATTTTTGCTGTCGCAGCTAGAGTACTTTTCCACTGTAGTTCTCGCGGATTTAACTGTTAGTTTCTGTTTTAAAGTCAATAATACAACCGCAGGAATGATCAACAATCCGGCTTTTTGGCCTTTTTAAGCTATTAACTGCACTTTTTCCGCTCCAATGTTAGTACAACAGATACAGCACGATCAAGCGCTTCATCGGGTGTTGTTTATATTCGGCCAAAACGCGTCTCCGGTGAGCAATTTTAAAAAGTTACCTTCAAAGTCCATATCTTGTTATAGCAGTGTTTCCTTAATGTCAGTTTCCTTAAGATGTTCTGGAGGTCTCGGTCATGCGTTCTTATGTTGAGATTTCAACTCGATAGGGTCTTGTAGAAATTTTCCGAAGTGCCTTCTCTGGGGGAGGGGATCAAGGCTGGTCGCGACGCTCTTTAAAGCCCCGCTATCAGCCGATCTCAACTCTCTCTCAGGCTAAGCTCGATGCCAGTCACCCCCCTTCCTGGGGGGATCTGCGGAGGGCTATAAGAAGCCCACCCTGTCGTCAAGACCCTTCGTATGCTCTGGGAGCTCAGGGAGCAAGCCAGAGCACGTCAGGACTCCATGAATCCCAGACCGGAAGCCTTTCTAGATTTTTCTACATGAAAAATTCTCTTCACTAGTTTGGGAAGCTGAAGATGAGATATTTCAGTTATAAGTTTCTTTCTTTTTTATCCATTTATCTGATATTGATGTTACATAAGTTCACATACTGGAAGCCCCATCCAAAAACCATGTAACTTCTATCTCTGACAGTCATCCCAAAAAACGAATGTCATAGTGTAGCTCAGAGGTGCTGCCTTACTCGTAGGTAGCCCTAGATAACAGGGCACCCCACTTGTAACCTGAACCAGAGAACCACAAAGTCAGACCAAAGGAAGCATTCTCAGCCTGAACCACAGAGCAAGCCAAAGCTCTGGGAAAAGGGTCTACATTTTCAGATGACATGAGGCAGCTCTCAGAGCAAACCTCCAGTCTTCCCCCTCCACCTGGAAAGGTATGCATGTGAAACAATGAGTTCCACCAGGGAAAGTAATTATCTACATTTCTAAAGGCTATTCAGAAGCCACCTGGTGAATAGCCCTTCTGTCTCTAGAACTTCACCTAGCCCTTTTGTGTGCACCTATGTCTATGTGAAAACCCTTTGTCTCCACAACTGTCCTTCCTGCTCCATCTCTCAGGATACTGAGATAACCAACCAAACATTCAAATGTTCATTAGTTGTTGTAGATTTTCCAGGCTGTATGGCCGTGGTCCCAGCATTGTAGTACCTGACGTTTCACCAGTAGCTGTGACTGGCATCCTCAGAGTATAACACAGAAAAATGGAGTACTCTCTGTGTCAATGTTCAAATGTTCAATGATCCTTCCTGATGCTAATCAGAGACCCATCTCCTACCTTTTGTATAAGCCTGGGAACCTATTCAACTTGTCTGGGCAGGACCATCAGTGCTCATCAAACCCATTCAGCTAGCTCCGGTACAGTCATCCAGCACCTGGCTAATCCCATTAACGCTATCGTGAACCCAGACTCTGCCTCTCTAAAACCTCATTGGTCACACCTGGGTCTTACCCCTCCTGATGCCACACTCCCTGGGACCCCTGATTGGGCCAGGTAATCTTTTGTCTTCACCTGAGACAAGCCCTTCAAAACCTCCCATTGGCCTGCATTGTATATCCATCCACGCACATGGCCATCAAGGTGGGCACTCAGGATGAGCCTATACTTTGAGTACACCCCCAAAGTCTCTCCTTTGGGCCTTCTCCATAGCACATAACACTGGCCGTTGGTCCCATTTTCCTCAAGGACCTCTGCACATCTGGGCAGGTAGTATCACCCTGTAACTGATCTCTCTATTCACTATCATCACCTCCGCTTTCTTAGTTCTGAATTGTTTGCTTTTTTTTAATGCTAGGTTGCTTGTAGTTAGAGAAATCTTTCAATAAAGACTATTTAATTTACTCTTCAAATCTGGAGTCTTCCCACTGTACTAGACTTTGGTATACACTGGTGTGTAATCCCTGGTGCCCCTCTGGCCTCCCCTGCCATATAGCTAATTTCCCCCAACAATGAGGCAAGTAATTGGCAGTAACAATAGATAGAGACCTTTATTTTGACTATACAAATATGGAAATCTGTTGAAAATTCATATAAAGGTCTGTTTTAACTAAAAGTAAAGGTAAAGGTTTACCTTGCTCAAAAGCCAGTCAAATCTTACTCTAGCGGTGCTCATCTGCTTCCAAGCCAAAGAGCCAGCACTGTCCAAAGACGTTTCTATGGTCATGTGGCCAGCATGACTAAATGCTGAGGCACACAGAATGCTGTTACCTTTCCACCAAAGTAGTATCTATTTATCTACTTGCAATTTCTTGCTTTCAAATTGCTAGGTTGGCAGGAGCTGGGGCCAGAGACAGGAGCTCACTCCGTCATGCGGCACTAGGGTCTTGAACTGCCAAACTTACGAACAGTGTCTTAACCTCTGAGCCACCACAGCCCCCTGTTTTAACTACCTCGTTCTAATTCAACTACTTTATTTGTTGCATTCCACATCTCTACTTTTTTTTTTTTTTAGTATACACAGTATACTTTTTTATCCATACACAGTATTTATTGTGATGATCCTGTTCTGGCTGCGTGATCCCTGACTGGTTAGAATCTCCATTTCAAAAAAGAAGACAACCCTTAAAGAAACAAATATGCTGAAACACCTGCGAGGAGTGGCAGTGAAGATCAGCAAATAGGTGCAAGTGATGTTATTACCAGTAGGTGGGAAAGCTGGGGAATGCTTCCAAGTCCCCCTTTCCATGCCAAAAATGTTCACTGTCAACATTTGATGCACCTCTGATCCTGTAAATATGATGAAACCATCCCTAGCGTTATGGATAAGACTGATGATCTGCTTTCAGATATATGTCTTACATGTTATAAAAGATGCATCTTACTGTTGCAATGGCAAATTGCAAGACCTCAGTGAAGGATAGTTTACTCCTGAGAAATAAGAATGCTCATAGCTCAGCCTATACTAACAGTTAAAGCCAATTTTTCTTCCTTCAGATTCCTGTGGCGGTCTTGTTGATCTAATTTTGGGGGGGAGGGGCAGAATATGTGTGCATAATCAGTTCTTTTTATTTGAAGCCTAATGCATAATCTGTCCTTATATATAAAAGCATCTTTGCATGGCAAAGTTCTATGCACGCCAAAATCAGTTCACTGCCTGAATTGCCACTCAGAACGTCTGGCAATCCCCTGGCTGCGTTGGGACAGAAGGTCATTGGCTCCATTCCCTCAGTCCCGTTCTTAGAAGAAGCGCCCACAAAAATTTAGCTCACACTGTGCCCAGCCCCCTCAGAAGATGGAGACTCCAGCCCTGCTGCTTCACTTTGTTCATTTAGGATGAGGGGCCGCACTCAACCCGCCCCGCTACAGACCCCCCAGTGCTCCAGGTAGCTGCTGCCGAGCCTGTGGTCTGCTTGGTGGCCCGAGGAAGCGTGCATCACACGCCTTGCAGGAGGAGTCCTGTCTTGTGCATGGGGAGGTTCCCCTTCTTCTCAAGGGGACAAGGTAAGAGGAACTTCACTTTCCCATCCCAACCACTTACAAGGGCTTCTGGAGATGCCCCTGCCCCATGCTGAGGTTGGGGTAGCTGGGGAGGAGGCTGCAAAGGTGGCTGCTCCAGTCCTGCCCAGTATCTGGCAGCGGCGGGCAGTGCGGAAGCGGCAGAGGATGCCTGATTTGCTCACCCCTCCGCAGTGGGGCTGGCTGGAGTGACTCCATGGTGGCTTTGGGACCCCCATGCTGTGGTGGAGGGAGCAGGGGGGCAGCACTGTGATGGGGCACAGGCTGTGGTTCAGCCAGGGTAAACAGCCTCTGGCAGATGGGGGCCCACAGGCTCACCATCCCACCCACACTGATGCCTGGCCTCCCGGCCACAGAGGCAGGCAACACTGCACGGCTCCCATCCTGCCGTGGTCTGGCCATGGTGCTCGGATGGAGCTGTGGGGGGCCACTGGCCAACTGCTGCAGGTCGGAGCACTTTCCCACACTCTCCCTCTAGAGCTCGTTGCATTTTTCCCCGCAACAGGCCTTATTCCTAGTTCTACAATAATGACAAGAAGTTGTTGTATATAGGTATGCCTTTGAAATTCTTCTCAACTGACTTTTCCCCTGGAGCTGCTGTTGTTAGGTAGATTTTTTCATCCAGATTTTATAGATATCACTGTATGTGGATTCTTTGTAAAATTTGTGCATCCCCTCCCGATTTCGGGAGGGGGTTTGAAAGACCTGAATCAGATTGCGGTGACAAGAGAGGAAGTCCTCCGACTGATGGACAATTTAAAAACTAATAAATCACCAGGCCCGGATGGCATTCATCCGAGAGTTCTGAAAGAATTCAAATGTGAACTTGTGGATCTCCTGACAAAAATATGTAATCTTTCTTTAAAATCTGCCTCCATTCCTGAGGACTGGAAGGTAGCTAATGTCACTCCCATCTTTAAAAAGGGCTCCAGGGGAGATCCGGGAAATTACAGGCCAGTCAGTCTGATATCGATACCGGGTAAGTTGGTGGAAACTGTTATTAAGGAAAGAATTAGTAGGCACATTGATGAACAAAAACTATTGAGGCAGACTCAGCATGGGTTCTGTAAGGGAAGATCTTGTCTCACTAACCTGTTAGTGTTTTTTGAGGGAGTGAACAAACATGTGGACAAGGGGGACCCAATAGATATTATTTACCTTGACTTCCGGAAAGCTTTTGATACAGTTCCTCATCAAAGGCTCCTAAGTAAGCTCAATAGTCATGGGATAAAAGGACAAGTCCTCTTGTGGATCAAAAACTGGCTTATAAATAGGAAACAGAGAGTGAGTATAAATGGGAAACTTTCTCAGTGGAGGGTGGTAAGCAGTGGGGTACCACAGGGATCAGTACTCGGTCCGATGCTTTTTAACTTGTTTATTAATGATTTGGAATTGGGAGTAAGCAGTGATGTGGTTAAATTTGCAGATGACACGAAGTTGTTCCGGGTGGTGAAAACCAGGGAGGATTGTGAGGCACTCCAAAGGGATCTGTCGAGGATGGGTGAGTGGGCGTCAACGTGGCAAATGGGGTTCAATGTGGCCAAGTGCAAAGTGATGCACATTGGAGCCAAAAATCCTAAATATAAATACACGTTGATGGGGTCTGAACTGGCAGAGACGGACCAAGAGAGAGATCTTGGAGTCGTAGTGGATAACTCAATGAAAATGTCTAGACAATGTGTAGCTGCAATAAAGAAGGCCAACGCTATGCTGGGGATTATTAGGAAGGGAATTGAAAACAAATCTGCCAGTATCATCATGCCCCTGTATTAATCATTGGTGCGACCTCATTTGGAATACTGTGTACAGTTCTGGTCACCACATCTCAAAAAGGATATTATAGCATTGGAAAAAGTGCAGAGAAGGGCAACTAGAATGATAAAAGGGTTGGAACACCTTCCCTATGAAGAAAGGTTAAAATGCTTGGGGCTCTTTAGCTTGGAGAAACGATGGCTGAGGGGTGACATGATCGAGGTTTATAAGATTATGAATGGGATAGAGCAGGTTGAGAAAGAAGTACTTTTCTCCCTTTCTCACAATACAAGAACTCGTGGGCACTCCATGAAATTGCTGAGCAGTCGGGTTAGAACAGATAAAAGGAAATACTTCTTCACCCAAAGAGTGATTAACATATGGAATTCACTGCCACAGGAGGTGGTGGCAGCTGCAAGCATGGACAGTTTCAAGAGGGAATTAGATAAACATATGGAGCAGAAGTCCATCAGTGGCTATTAGCCACAGGGTATAGATGGGAATTCTCAGTCTGGGGCAGGTGATGCACTCTATTCTTGGTGCTGGAGCGGGCAGCAGTGGGAGGGCTTCTGATGCCCTGGCCCCACTGCTGGACCTCCTGATGGCACCTGGTATATTTTGGCCACTGTGTGACAGAGTGTTGGACTAGATGGGCCATTGGCCTGATTCAACATTGGCTTCTCTTATGTTCTCTTATGTTCTTATGTTCCCCCATTATTTTATTGATACACACATGTACCCTGCAGAACTTGCTAAACTGCAAATCTGTGCAAACTGAAATGTTTGGTTTCCCCACCCCCATCCCCAAAGTTACTTGGCAAGAGATTACGCTCTTAATACATACAACTTGACAGCATGTTTCTGGTACTGAAAATTATAGGATGGATTTGGAGCTTTTGAACTCCTGAGCTTACCTAATTATAGGTGTATCGCTCTAACAAGACTACACAATTTATAGTGGCTACTCCTTCCTAATTATCTCTTAGGTTGTCTAATTCTCTAATTAGTTCTAATGTGTCATTTTCTTTTGAATTTTTGTACTACTGCCTTCGATCATCATCCTTCGGATATCTCAGGAGACTACACATGCCTTAGGTGTATGAGATATAATGTCCATAGAGCCCACCCAAGAGATGAAGAAAGAAAACTTGGAACAGATGCTCAGGTAATTATATAATTATATAAAGAAATAACATCTACAAGTAGAAGAAGATGCGGAAGATTCCAGAATGCAGTTGAACCTTTTTCATATGGGTATTTTTAGTCAAGTGAATATTAAATGAAATACAGTTCCTGAAACCATGACTCAAAGATGCATGTGGGGGCGGGGCGTGATCTGCCTCAGTGGGTGGAGGAAAGAGCCGGAGAGCATGACATTGCTTTTTTTGTGTGAAGGAATTGGGGGGGGGGGAGGCAAAGGTTTTTCACACAAATATTTTTAGTCAACTGGATATTAAGTGAAAAGAGGAGTATGCATTTAGCAAAATGAATGAGTGTCTTCACAAACTTGATTGGGCTCGCTGTTGCATCTTAAGCAGCTGTGGCTGTTAAGCATGTTGAATGCTCTGAGATTTGTCTCAGGAAGCAAAATATTTTATAATTTTTAAATTAAGATGTCCCCAGTCTGTGGAAAGATATTTTGAAGCAAGTTCATAATTATTTTACTTTTAAATGGTGAACTGGAGGTTGGGTTAAGTTGAAAGCAGTCCTGTGGCCCTGCTGAATTGGTGGTCTGTTAATACTAGTTTAAGATAAGGAGCATAGCAGGGCTGGAACTCATAGATTTCATGCCACTGAGCAGTTATGTAAACATGCTACTGACCAGGCCAAAAGACCACATTGTGAGATATTTGTAAGCACTGTGAACTAAAATTTTGGAACCAGCCATACACACCAGAATGGAGGAAGCTATGGTTGAAGCTGTAGCCCTCTCAAACACCACAGCTTTAATGTGTGTAAGGTCCAAGGCTATTTTTGGGCAAGAATGCACAGGAACAGAGTCCCGGTTGGCTTCAGAGTTGGCCATGCACACTACAGCCGAAACCTCTATATGTGTGACTACAGAGGGAAGGCCTGGAGAGCGACCCCTCCGGTGACTCCAAGGCAGGTGGGACCAGGGGGGCCCTAGAAGGATTGAGGAGGCATTTAAATGCAGTTTAAAATGCCTTCCCTGGCCTGTCCAAAGGCTCACTTGCCCAGGCTCCCCGCAGCCGCGGGGCGACCAGGCAAGCCAAGGGAAGGCAGTTTAAACTGCCTTCCCTTCCCTTCAAGGGGGGCTTGCCCGGGCTCCCCACAGCCGTGGGGCACCCAGGCAAGCCAAGGGAAGGCATGGGAGTGTGGCCTAATAGGCTAATGAGCTATGCTGTCAGGGGTGTGGCCTAATATGCTAATAGGTTTCTGCTGTTGGGTATGGCCTGTTATGCTAATGAATTCCTGCTGGGCTTTTTCTACAAAAAAAGTCCTGGTAAGGTGTCACATTCAAGCTCCAAATATAGTCCACCTAACAGAGTGTGCTGGAAGGAGCTTCACATACCATTAAGAGTGTGTCCACTGTGCAGCAATGGAGGCATGATCCACAGACCAATACACTATATAGCTTTTAGCTTTCTTCTCACGTGCCTCAGACTGTTTGTCATTGTGCCTTGTTCCCTTTCTCCTGTCTGCCACACCTCCCTAGTGCTCATTTGGCTTAATGAGCTATACCTGCAGCTTAATATTGCAGCATACCTTGTTATCCATTCCCCTCCTCTAATTCATGCAGCTGGACTGTATAGTGTATCACACTAGCAATCGTTTGTTGGCATTGTGAACACTTAGGAGTCTGACCGTTTCCCTGCACTGGTGCCCAAGTTGCCAGAGAGTGAAAAAGCTGGAGACTTCTTGAAAGTGTAAAGTAGCCCTTGAGGTCCATCTTGTCCAATAGGTAAAGAATCCCAGTCTTCCCCGGGTCTAACTGCATGTTACACTTTGTACAAATTCCTTTTAATCCCCAGCTCCCTTTGGTTTTGCCTCTGCTGCCCACACTTCAAGATGTATCTGTTATAGTAGAGAGGGTAGTCACTAAGGCAGTAATCACCCACTCCCTATAGACCCTTCATCTTATCCATTTATTTTATCCATTTATTTTAGTATATTCTTATCCCATGCTTCCTCCCAGAAGCTCATTGTGGCATTTGTGATTCTCCCCTGCTTCATTTTATCCTCACAACAACAATGGGAGGGACATTAAATTGAGCCCGTGTGACTGGCCCAAGGTCACCCAACAATCTTCTTAGCAGAATGGGAATTCAGACTGGTGGAATACAGTAGCTGTGGTGCTTCACAACATCAGATACTGAAGAGGAAAAGGAGGCTTGAGTCTGTGGTAAGTGGTAGCATTGAGCGGCATGGAATCTTCCTCAACAGAGATGGGTATGACATCTTTTGCATTTGCCAGGGGCTTGTACTACCTTATCATACAGTTTTATGCACAATGCATACTTACATCGTGCTCTTTTATAAGAGCTGGTAAATTTCTGGGGAGAAAGAATAATTAAACCAGTGTACAATATTTGCTGGGAGGGGATTGGGGACCTTCACAGATGTAATTCTTCAAAGCATGTATCCTCCATGGTTGCTTAATCATGTGTGGTGTTTTACCCTTCATTTCATTTGGAGGAGTGGAGTACAGGGGCCTGTTTCGGTCCTGAGTTGAGGTATCTTCAAACACTCTGAAAAACAGCTTGGCAAGATGACCTCCCAATATTTATTGTCAGGCTTGGCTGGTGTTTGGGTAGCATGCAAAGGGGCTTTCACTATCCATTCCCATCACTGAAGTCTTATCTTGGGTAAACCAAGCTTTTCAGTATGTATTCATTGCTCCCTCTTAATCTGAGGTGGTTTTCCATCTGGAGTTTATATGTGGCTTACCAAAAGCCATATTTTGTGGCACCTTAAAAACTAATGCATGTATTGTGAAGTAAGCTTTCAGAGTTAAAGCATACATTCTGAGATTCATATTCAGTAGGTGTTCTGGCTGCAGAGTTAGAATCCTATGCTCTGCCAGGGCTGTAGCGTGATGGGAGGAGGTTGCAGGGAAACCGCCATTTTTAGATTTCCTCTGAGAGATCAGTAGGAGGTTTTGTTGTTGTTAATTATGCTTTCTCTTATGCTGGTGTACTGTGGTGCCTTTATTGGGAATAGAATCTGAGTGAACTCAGGATGCCCATGAAGGGCAGTTCTACTTTTAGAGCCCCTCCTGTTGTGTATTGGGATGTGAATCGATGCTATACATTCCTATGTTAAGCTTGATTTCAAATGTGGCTCTTCAGCTGTCGCATTACTATTGGCTGGTTTCTGAGAAACCTCTGTACAGAACCAATCATCTTGTAAATATGTATCAAAGTGGGAACAATTGTGATTGGACCTTATCTCTGTATTTTCATTGGTCCTTAACTTATTTTGGGAGTGGCTTTGACAGCCCGGGATGGTTTAAAAGAAGGAGCTGTGCTCCACTGTTTTGTGGTGTGTTATTGTGGTGTTCTGAGTTGGAGTTGCTGTTACGAATAAACTGAAATCACTTGCTGAAATCAAGACGTTGTTGAGTTCCATACTAAACACCTCCCCACTGGAAATCTCTCTTGCTTATTCCCAACTAAGACAAAGCATTGACTGTGCACTATATTTTTCTTTTGCCTCCCATAACATACTTAAAGACTGTCCAGAAGCTACAGCTGGTACAGAACGCTGCAGCCAGAGGGGTAGACGGGAGTGGGTTGTAGGGATCGTATCACTCCAGTCTTATTCCATCTACACTGGCTTCCGCTTTGCTTCTGGATTCAATTAAAGGTACTGATATTGACCTTTAAAGCCCTTTATGGCCTGGGATCCACATACTTTAGGGACCGCCTTCGCCCATATGAAGCTACCTGTACACTGAGGAAGCCCTATTTCAGATGCCACTCTATCTGAAACTAGATGGGATGCAACCCAAAAAAGGGCCTTCACAGTAATGGTACCAAGAATTTGGAACTACCTCCCCAAGAAGATTTGTCTGTTTCCCTGTATTGGTGTCTTTTGTTTCATCTGACGTACCCCCAATACTGGTCCTCTTTCTGATACTGTTTATTTAGGTGTTCTTAATTGAATTATTTTATAATTTAAAATGTATTTTAATTGCTCAAATATTGTAATTCTTTTAAGTGTTTGCCTATGTGAACCATGATCAGGTGGAAAGGAGGCATAAAAGTGTTTTAAATAAATAAATAACTTAGGTTTGGGCCATGTGCCAGTTTACTATGTAATTAACAAAGAATGTAATTTACTTCCCAAAGCGCAGTGTTCCCCTTAAATTCAATTCACTATATATTTTCTCTGTCTTCATAAAGATCTGTGAAGGCTTGCTCATTTGTTCTCTTGGGATAACTAAAGCCACTCCCACCCTGTTAAGATTACTGCCTCCATTCTATTCTTTGAGAGCTGGCTGTTTTCCAGCAGTGCCAGTTAGAATTCCTTAGGTAGATCAGTTAAGCAATATTTCTCAAGTGTTCTTCATGTTCTCTAAGATGTGTATTCAATCTGAAGTGCTTGTGCATGGTTAGCAGGCCCATGTGTCAGAGTTTCTCAGCACATTTTAGGCATTTTTTTGTATATCTAGCCATAATTGGTAAGGTGTCATCCTTGATCTATCTCCCCCTTCCCAGGGGTGGTTTGAAATGCAGCTTCTTTCCTGTCTTTTCTTCTCTGCATCAGCACTGCACCTGCAGCTTTCCAACTTTGTGTAATCCCTTAAATAGCACTTGAGCCATGTTGTCACATTCCTAGAATAAATGCATGTTGTGCTGCATGAGGCTGGTAGTTTTACTGTAGGTTTGAGCTTGCATATTTTCACAGATGGATTGAAAAAATAGTTAGAACCTTGCCTATCCATGGGTGCTATTATCATATGCCTTGGTTTAGTCTTGACAATAATGAAACCAGAAGCTTTTCTTCCACCTCCTCCCCATTGCTTTCCTTGTGAATGAATGGAAAATTGGAAGATTTTCTGGTTCTGACTTAGGGTTGCTGGGTCCCTCCTGGCCATCGGCAGGGGATGGGGAGGGGGTAGGATTGCCAGATCCATGTTGGGAAACTTCTGGAAATTTGGAAATGGGGCCTGGAAAAGACAGGGACCTCAGTGGGGTACTATGCCATAGAGGCCACCCTCCAAAGCAGCTATTTTCTCTAGGGAACTGATCTCTGCAGTCTGGAGATGAGCTGTAATTCTGGGGGATCCTGGAGGCTGGCATGCCTATTCTGACTGCAGTATATCACAATGTCCAAATTAGACATTGTGATGGACTGTGGCTTGTTCTCTTGGCTATCAGCTAGTATTATGCTCTGTCTACCTGCAGATTTACTATTCAAGTAAACATGCATGAAATCCCGCAACTGCATAAACAACAGTTCAGATATGAACAAAGCAGATTAAAACTGTGTTATGTCTCTATTGATGTTTCATTTTAAGATATTTGAAACATTGATTGTGCAATTAATCTTTAATGGTAGAATATGTTTAAGGTTATATTTTTCATTGTGTTAATTTAGATAAACAGTTTGTAGATGAAGAAAAGGAGAGATTAGATTTATATGCCACCCTTCACTACCCAAAGGAGTCTCACAGAGTCTGATCAGACGGGCACTTCAATCCACTGTTACCCCACCTCTAATTGAGCCAGATTATTTTGTGCCAGAAAAATCATGACTACACTCACCTCTTTTATTGCACTTCAAAGCGCTTCTACTGGCCCTGGAGTAACCAGACAGCAGCAGGCAGGGAGTCAGCCCATCGGCCATTTTTTCAAAAAGTTAGTCCTTGGAGTATGTCCACAAGCACTTATCAGCCTACTGGGATATGTAGTTCATGGGGCTGTTGGCCATTTTTAAATTTTTTTGCCTTCTGAGCATGTGCACAAATGCTTGCTAAGACTGCTGGGATATGTCTTCTGCTGGGATATGCCGTCCTCCTTCTAATCTTTTAAATTTACCCCTTCCTCAAAGGACAGAAAAAAGCTGAAGAACAGAGGCATCTTTCTTTTAGGCTTTTAAAAAAGAAAACAGCTTTGAGCAGTCCCTGTGTGTGTAGGGTGAGAGGTGTGAATAAGCAGTTGTGCGCACCTCACTAACTACTTTTTAAAATGGCGGATGGAAAACAAGAGGAGACCTGCCTGACTGCTTGGGTGTGCAACAAGAGTGCGACCAGACAGCAGGAAATCCACTTGGGAACCAACTCAGACCAACAAGACTGGATTTTCTCAGGTATTAAATAAACTCGCGGCAAAGGGAGGGGGGAAGGGGACTCAGACGACTGGGGATCAACAGACAGATGTTGCTGTCTGATCATGCACTTTAAATCCGTTAGGGAACAGCAAAGGCAACGGATCAAACTGCCCATGTGAACATGACCAGAGTGGCTTACAATCTCCTTTCCCTTCCCCTCCCCACAACAGACACCCTGTGAGGTAGGTGGGGCTGAGTCTTCTGAGAACTGCCTTTGAGAGAACAGCTCTGACAGAACTATGGCTTGCCCAAGGTCACACCAGGAGCTGCATGTGGAGGAGTGGGGAATCAAACCTGGTTCTCCCAGATAAGAGTCCACACTACTACACCAAACTGTAGTGCACAAGTTAATATGACAATTGGTTCTTAAAGTACTGGAGAATGGGCATACATAGTTCTAGAATGTATATTTTCTCCTCTCCTTTTGCTTCAAGGATGTCCAAAAATACCAACCACTTATGTTTGTTCCATTGCAGTTACTTGCAGTGCAGGCCTAACCACTCAGAAGTAACACAACAAAGTTTGAGTCCAGTGGCACCTTTAAGACCAACAAAGTTTTATTCAAGGTATAAGCTTTCATATGCCTGCACATATCTTCAGATACAATGAAATGGAAATTATGAGTCCATATATAGAGGTTGTGATGCAGTCGTCTGAGTCCCACCCCCGCCCCCCTTTGCTGTGTGTTTTTTGATACCTGAGGAAGTCTGGTCCTGTTGATCTGAGCTGGTTCCAAAACAGATTTCTTGCTGTCTGATCACTCAGTTGCACACCCAAGCCATCAGGCACGTCTGACTGGTCTCTTGTTTTCCAGATGCCATTTTGTTTTACTAGTTAGTGAGGAGCACATAACTGCACATATGAACCTTTCTCTCACACACACACCCACAGAGGCTGCTCAAAACTTTGTTTTCTTTTTAAAAACTCTCAAAGAAAGACAGCTTTTTTCTGCCCTTTGGGGAAGGGGTAAATTGAAAAGATTACAGGGAAGTTGGCTGTGAACTCCATATCCCAGCAGTCTCAGCAAGTGCTTGTGTCCATGCCCAGAGGACAAACTTTAAAAAAATGGCTGACAGCCCCACGAACTACATATCCCAGCAGGCTGATCAGTGCTTGTGGGCATGCTCCAAGGACAATTTTTTTTAAAAAAATGGCCAGTGGGCTGACTCCCTGCCTGCTGCCATCTGATCATGTAAAAGTACTTTGAAGAGTGCTAAAAGGGGTGAGTCTGATCATAGCAAAATAACCTGGCTCAGTTAGAGGCAGGACAACAGTGGATTGAACTGCCCGTCTGAATGCAGCCTTAGTGAAGGAAATGAATATGTCAAAATTGGAGAATGATGGGAATTAAGGAATTAAGCATTCCTTAATTGTGGAATGCTGAGAGTAATTAACTGAGACTCTGCCATTATGCTCCATCAGTCTCCTCTCAAGCATGGAGGTGACCTTAGTGTATCTTCATCTTTGAAATGTGGAAATTGGCTGTGTAAGGTTATCTCTCCTCTCCCCAGACAAGAGATATACATTCCAGTCTCCCATTCCAAATTCCATTACATTCTCCTGCTCACTACATTACATTACAATCTACAATTCTAATCTATTATTCTAAATAGGAAATAAAATAAAGAGGATGTATGGCCCTTAGGGAGAATACAGATGTAAGGGCTGAATGAGGTTAGCATATATAGTGAGATAAGAAACCAATATCCCTGTTAAGTCCTGGGGATTCCATTGTTCTGAGTGTTATAATAACTTGCAACTCAGCAATTTCCATGTCTAGTCTGTTCCTGACATTCCTTTGCAATAAAACAGTTACTTTGAGGTCACCCATTGAATGTCCTGGAAGGTCGAAGTGTCCTCCTACAGGTTTCTCAGTCTTGTTATTCTTGTTGTTAGATTTGTGTCCATTTATCCTTTGGCATAGCATTTGACCTGTTTGCCCTATGTAGAGAACTGAAGGGCATTGTTGGCATTTAGTGGCATATACAGTGTTAGAAGATGAGAATGTGAATAAGCCTGAAATGGTGAGTTGATGTTGTTAGGTCCAATGATTGTGTTGTCTGGGTGTATGTGGCAACAAAGTTGGCATCTCGGTTTATTGCAAGCTCTGGTACCAGTGCCCATGTTCAAATTAGATGTTGTATTATTGTGGAAGATGAATTGTTTGAGATTGGGAGACTTTCTGTGCACAAGAAAAGGTTTGCCCCCCCAGTACTTGTGAAAGAGAACTGTCATTATCCACTAGAGGTTGTAAATTGCTGATGATGCATTGCTGTTTTGAGTTGAGAGCTCTATGTGACCAGTGCGTTTAGGATTGCAGCCTAAGTCATTGGCAAATGTTTTTGTCACAGAAAAGAGTTGGTATGGGATTGAAGGGATGGGGCTTAGTAAGAAGAGCTCTTGTGGAGATCCTAAAAAAAAACACCACACAATGTTTTGGAATAAAAATCAGGCCACAACTTTTATTGATTACAGACCAAGGAGCATTGGTGAAGCATGGGGGCAGATCCTGGAAAATTGAATGACCAGCCTGCCACTTGGATAACAATACCCTTCAGCCCATCTGCTGGGGAAAAACAATATTGCTGGTATCACAAGGGTGACTGCCACTGAGTGGTACCAATTTGACACCTGGGGTGAGCCTGGGCACAGCCCCCAAGCTGGGCGTACGGCATGGTGGCTCAAATCCCCCCCCCGACCCCTTAAGGGAGTTCCTAAAAGGAGGGAGCTGGACACTCAGGCTTGTCTCCCCCAAAAGGATCCACCCAGATGCACAAAACTGCCAGCTGTAACAGCAAAAGCATAGATACCCAGATAAACCTTAAAACAAGGGGAGGGTGGGTGGGGATTCCAATCAAAATTGTGCTGCCAGACCCCACCAACAGTGTGTCAGGTTCTACATCACCACTGCATAGAGCCCACAAAAATTCAAAGTGACCAATCAAGCTGGCCCCACCTGGCTGATGTGGAGCTGGCCAACATGGTTGCACGAGGCTCTCGCCTTTGCCAGCCATTAGCCCAAGGGAAAGGCCTCTTCCAGACCTTTCCTGCCTGCTTAGCAATCCGGCCCTCTTCAGGTTAGTCTCGGCCACATCTCTAGAAGTACTTTGAAAAGGTTATTGTCCTATGCAAACAAAAGAGGTGAGGTTGTGTCTTAATAAAGTGCCACAAATAAAGAACCAAGTGAATTACCTAATTGTGTTATGTATCACGGAGGAGACACAGGCCTCCACTGGTAACATGTATCTAGCATCACCCTTAAACTGCAGACTTTAGGCAGAATGCTTCCTTAAGAATATGAGAGAGAGAGAGAGAGAGAGAGAGAGAGAGAGAGAGAGAGAGAGAGAGAGAGAGAGAGAGAGAGAGGCCAATGTTGGATCAGGCCAATGGCCCATCCAGTCCAACACTCTGTCACACAGTGGCCAAAAATACCAGGTGCCATCAGGAGGTCCACCAGTGGGGCCAGGGCACTAGAAGCCCTCCCACTGTTGACCCTCCCCCCAGCACCAAGAGTACAGAGCCTCACTTGCCCCAGAGTCCCTATGTATACCTTATGGCTAATAGCCACTGATGGACCTCTGCTCCATTATTCCTTGTTCAAAACAAGCCTACTTCTGTCCATGATGTCTGAATAGGGAAATGTGTGTATGCACAAGGTTTAGTATACACAGATGATATACTACATCTTCATGGTATGGGTTTGCACATGATGCCAGGAAATATGCATTGTTCCCCATTCAGAGAAAGTGGTGGCTACACATATTGGGAGTATCAAATATAGCACATGCTCCTGGTATATACAGTTGGGTCTCCCCAGCAGTGATCTCTGAAAAAGTTACTACTGGTAACTTAGAGGTTTAACCCTTGGTTTACTAGGCTGGTTTGAGTTTTGTCATGATGATACAATTTAGCTACACAAGATGTCGGAACGGTAATATATAAAACTAGGGAGCAAAGCCCATTGTGGTGGAAGACAACGGGCCCTAGAAAGGAAGGGAGGGAGGAGGAGACGGTTGAGGAAGGGAGGAAGGACGGTTGGAAGGAAGGAAGGAAGGAAGGAAGGAAGGAAGGAAGGAAGGAATAGGGGGAAGAGTGAAAGAAAGGAGAGAGGAAGAAAGGAAAAGGGGGAAAGGAAGGGAAGAGGGGCAGAAAAGGGCTTCTCTGAGCCCAGAGAAGGCCTTTTCTGTCCCCACACACCATCCCCTGGGCCTTCTATGGGGGCAGTAGGCAGTGTGTGGGGGAAAGGGCTTCTCTGGGCCTACTGCCCCCATAGAAGGCCCAGGGGATGGCGTGTGGGGGATGGAAAAGGCCTTCTCTGGGCCTACTGCCCCCATTGAAGGCCCAGGGATGGCATGTGGGGGGTGGAAAAGGCCTTCTCTGGGCCTACTGCCCCCATAGAAGGCCCAGGGGATGGCCTGTGGGGGACGGAAAAGGCCTTCTCTGGGCCTAGTCCCCTCATAGAAGACCCAGGGGATGGCGTGTGGGGGGCGGGAATGGCCTTCTCTGGGCCTAGTGCCCCATAGAAGGCGTGGGGTGGGGTGCGGAAAAGGGCTTCTCTGGGCCTAGTTCCCTCATAGAAGGCCCAGGGGATGGTGTGGGGGGGCAGAAAACGGCTTCTCTCACTTGCCTCAGCCTTGAGAGCCTGTCCCTGCGCTCACACTCCAGACAGTCCTCTCCTGTTGAAGGACTGGAGCAGACTGAGCTGAAAACACTGACCGGGGCTGACGTGGGTGGGACTTTGCGAAGCAGCCAGTCAGCCCTGGCCAGTGTCTTCTGACTGCCAGTTCTTGAGCCGAATCAATTATGGCAAGCATAGAATGTAGTGAAACCAAAATTGAAATATATATAAGGAGCATTGACTGCAAGGAAAATTGCTACAGTCTTCTGGACACTGAAATGATTTCAATGGACTCTATTAATGTATGAAGGGACCCACACATGTTCCTTTCTATATATGGATATACAGTAATGCTACTGGGAAGGAAATCTAAATTGAGTTGCAGCAGATTTTGTAGTAATAACATACCTTAATTGCATAGCGTTAGCATGCCCACATCTTGGTTTGATAAAGTACCTATATGTAGTTTTAAATCACACGTGTTTCTACCCCCCCATACTTGTTAAACTCAAGAAATGTTATCTGCCTTATCTGCAAACAGAATCTGAACAAAGGGAACAACATGTTGATGGGGAGTGTGTTTTTGATTGCCAGATAACTGCTTCCATCTGTTCCTTAACTGAGGCTTATGGCCAAGTTTCTTCAACACCTGAGGGGAACAGTTCTCTCGCAGCAACCACACACCCTGTTGTGTCATTTTCATATTTCACAGCAGGTCTTAATTAAAGCCAAAACCAATTAAATGGTTGTTAGTTGAGTGAACAGTTAGATAATGCTCTCTATCTGTAATTTGTTTAACTTCCATTTTCATCAGCGTAGCTCGTGTCCTAAAATTGCCAATGCTTGGAGCTATATCTGTACACAAAAACTTTCTAAAGTAGCTACAGAATGAGTAGAAGTATAAGTAGCCCCGGCAGCTGTGGAGCCCACAGTCTTCAAAACAACACAACTCCTTTTATAAATGGCTGAGGGCAGCAGCAAGTCTAGTTTGCAGATAGTTCAAAGGACTTCAAAATAGTAGATACTTTCAAAGCTGAAATGCTATATATATGGCATTTGACCCCAGGAAAAAACCTTAGTAGGATATATCATGCAAATCTTGTGCAAAAGCACAATAAATAGGAGGTTATTTTGGGTGGGGGGAGCTGGTTAACTTTCTGGACATGCTGTAACTTTTAATCCTTTGACTGCACTATTTTAATAGATAAACTTCTCCTGGTCAGTGTGGTTTAACATTTAAAGAAGAAGAGATTGTTTTTATACCCCACCCTTCACTACCCAAAGGAGTCTCAGAGCAGTTTACAAACTCCTTTCTCTTCCCCTCCCCACAACAGACACTCTGTGAGGTAGGTGGAGCTGAGAGAGCTCTGAGAGAAACTGCTCTTTTTCAAGAACAGCTGTGCCAGAAGTATGGCTTGCCCAAGGTCATCCAGCAGCTGCAAGTGGAGGAGTGTGGAATCAAACCCGATTCTCCCAGATTAGAGTCCACGCACTTAACCACTACACCAAACTGGCTCCTTTGAGAAGAGGACTGGGTTCAGATTCCCACTTGGCCATGAAGCTGACTGGATGGTCTTGGACTGGTCTTTCTCTCTCAAGGTAATCTTTACCTCAGAGATTGTTGTGAGGATGAAAAAGAGATGGGCAGATGGTCTTGAGTTCCTTCAGTGAAGGAGTGAATAAAAATATAAGATAGAATCAGTGATTCTTTAAGAGGGTCAGATATCCCACAGGGGGAAATATACAAATCTTGGGGAGCATTCAGAATGCTGGAAACCCAACAAACAGGGATCAAACCTAACATTAAGGAGTTGGTTGGTGGCTATTGGGCACAAAAGTCTCAATGAATGTATTTCTGAGATCTCTGTATCTTACACGTATATCATAAAATTGTCTATATAAATAAAGCTACCTTGGCAAGAGAGCTGTTTTTATGTCCTTATATTTTATTTATGGCTTGGGAGGACAATGAATGATATAATGTTGCATAATGTTAATGGCCAGTAGTAGACTGAAGACTAAAAACTGCTGTGTGATAGATATTAGTACTAGTTAAAATTCTCTACATTTATTAATGAGTGGTTAAGAAAATCCTTTCAATTGTTGAAATGGACTGAAACTGTAGATAAAAGAAGAATATAGACCACAAGATTCAGACAGGAAATTGGAACTATTCATTACTTATTAGTGTACATACAGTAAAGGTTCAAATGTGCAGTTACATTATTTAATTCATCATTTATGTGCATATATACCTTAGGAAGATATGTTTAAGGTCACTGTCTTTCTTAAGAACATAAGAACATAAGAGAAGCCAATGTTGGATCAGGCCAATGGCCCATCCAGTCCAACACTCTGTCACACAGTGGCCAAAAATACTACGTGCCTTCAGGAGGTCCAGCAGTGGGGCCAATCTCCATTCCATCCCCAGGAATGTGTATAGGAGTGCTCTCCTTTAAACCCTGCCCCCCAACCTTTCTTCCTCCTCAGATTTTCAATGCAGAGTATTGCTGACATTGATTGTGCATTCCTTGTGTTGGATTACAACTTGTGTTGTGCATTCCTTGTGTTGGGTTACTGTCCACCAACTTGCCACTAGATACTTTCCCTGAGCAGACAGAGGTGGTCTGTGGCTTCATGATAAAATCTCCCAAGTCATTGATTCTGAGAGATTTCAGCATCCATACAGAGGTGGCCTGGACTGGATTGGCTCAGAAGTTTGACTGCTGGGGGGCTGTCCCAAGTTGTAGTGGGGCCATGAAAAAAGTTATACATAGATCTAAACTTCTGTACTAAGCAGGCTTGTAGTGATCTGATTAAGGGTTTGGAAATACAGCCTGTGCCATGGTATGATCATTATCTGCTGAAGACTTGATTGACCCCATGAGGGTGGTGGGCCGATTAGGTTAGTCTGCCTCTGAAAGCTAATGGATCATGTGATGTTCCAAGAAATGTGAGGGATTTGGGGAGTCTATAAAAAGTCTCGTGGGAGTTTAAAATGACCTGCTCCACCAGACAGTTGCCAGGGGTGCTGCAAGGTGTCATCTTCTGCCTTCAAAGACAAGGACACCACGGATCCTAGGGCATACCGCCTGATATCACTACTCAACATGGACTATAAAATCTTTACTTCGATCCTTGCAAATAGACTCAAGACTATAATCAGTGAATACATCCACAGTGACCAAACAGGCTTTATTCCATCACGAGTCATCACTGACAATATCAGAAAGACTCTGAACGTAATCCATCTGGGAAAGAATAACACAGCAGTTAACTCAGTGTTACAAATGCCAGACATCGAAAAAGCCTTCGATACTTTAGAAGTCACTTTTCTGGAAACACTAATGCAACATATGAAGTTTGGCACTGTATTTTGCAGAGCAATCTCGGCCATCTACAACAAGCCCAAAGCAACACTTTTGATAAATGGCGACACATCAAACAACATAGACATACATAGGGGCACCGGGCAAGGATGCCCACTTTCACCACTTTTACTTGCACTGGCCATAGAACCATTAGCTCTTGCCATTAGAAACAACCCCAAAATCAAAGGCATAAACATCAATGGGAAAGAATTCAAAGTTAGCCTCTTTGCAGATGACTTAACAGTCTACATCTCAGACTCTCAGTCATCTCTACCAGAAATCCAAAAAACATTAACAACATTTGGAGATGTGGCAGGACTGAAAATTAACCAAGCAAAGTCCACAATATACCCAATACAAATGAGCCTTACAGAGACAACCCAAATTCAGGCTGACTACTCTTTCCAATGGGTCAAATCACACCTCTCATACCTTGGAATTAAGTTACCATTAAATATCTCAGACTTAATCAAATTTAACCACATATCAATAGATAAGGAAGTGAATGAACTTATAATAACAAATTTATATCATGGCTAGACCGTATTCAAACATTCAGATTGTTTATTTTCCCGAAATTTTATATTATTTCAGGGCCTTGCCAATATCTATTCCAGGTTCTCTACTAGCAAAATGGCAATCAAATATCTCAAAATTTTTATGGCAATACAAAGCAACAGCAAGAAGATGACTATGTAAGGAAGGTCTGGCCATCCCGGATTTGCATCTATATTATACGGCAACACATCTGACCAATCTTATCAGACAATACCACAGGTCAGACGAACTAGATTGGCACTTTATAGAAGAAGCTTCACTGGCTCAAGGCACACTTAAGAAAATTCTATGAACTGAATGACCTCAAAAATTGCTAAAAAAGGTATGCAATCCTTATTTACGGACAACACTCCAAATTTAGTATAAGAACAAACCTCAGTTAATGACCTCTCCATCTAAGCTAAGTACATTCATAGGCCAAAGATGGTTTCCACCAGCTGAAGAACCAAATTCATTCCAAGTCTGGAGAACGGCAAATATAACAAGACCAATTGTCATAACTTCTCAGGGCAAACTGCTGACAAAACTAGAACTTGAAGAAAAAACAAACCTTAAAATCGCATGGTATCTTCAGATACAGCATCTAATGAATGGCCATCAATTTCAACTCACCCTAAAAAGCCACTTACCAGCTTCGAGAAATTAATGTGGAAACAGGAGCGTAAGAAAGGCCTAATTTCAATGATCTGTAAACAACTTCTTGAGACTAAAGCTAACAAACCATCTAGTTATCAAGATGCATGGCGCCGAGACATCAATCAACACTTAACTGATGACCAGTGGAACAAAATCTAGAAAACCCATGCAAAGATCTCGAACTCACTAATCATACAAGAAGTAGCTCTTAAAGTACTGCATAGGTGGTATCTTACACCTGCAAGACTATCACATATATACGCCCGAGTATCACCATTATGCTGGAAACGTTGCGGGCAAAAGGCCTCTTTTTTCACACATGGTGGAGCTGCCCACAGGTAGCACAATACTGGAAACAAGTTATTCAACACATCCAGTTTCTCACTGGACACAACTTACCTTATGATCTGGCAACTATCCTTCTTCATCTCTGGACATCCATCTGAAAATAGAAAAAATCTCATTAACGTTTTACTGATCGCAGTAGAAGTATCTCTGGCAAGTAAATAAAAATCTGATACTCTTCCAACCGTGCAACAGTGGCTACACAAAGTTTGGGACTTTTTTTTACAAGAGAAGATTTCCATATGGACAAACAGCAATGATGTTGAAAGTCAATTACTTAACCCTATAGACAAATAGTACCCTATAGTGGAGAAAATGAACATAGATAAGCTCAACTGGGAATCCATCAAATCTCCTAAATATGAGTTATTACTGTATGGTTGAGGACAAAATACACAAGTATTAGTACTAATTATTGAATTAGACCACACCAACCCAGGGGCAAGCACAACCATAAGGTGTTTCCTCATTTGAATAGCAAGTGTCATAAATATATGTTGGATTATTGCACCACATTTAATTATTCTTTTACTGAAAATGTAATCTACCGTTTGTTGTAAATCAAAAATTACTAATAAAATGTTATTTAAAAAAATCTATTGCCTTCAAAGAGGACTCCAGCCCCCTGGTTTACAGAGGAGTTGGGTGTGTTAAAAAGGTCTTCTAGATATTGAGAATGATGGTGGCATAAAACTAAGGCTTATATTGGAGAGAACATGGAAAGCTATGAGGTGGTGGTGATGGTGGTAAAAAATCTTGCTTCTCTACTGCCATTAGATCAGCTAAATGATATTGAATACAATTATTTATATTAATTAGGCATTTGACAGCTTCCAGGAGTGAGTCTGTAAATGCTAGTGATTCAGCATTTAGCTGTGCTGTTTTTGCAAGGTTCTCTGCTGACAAAATGTCTCAGATTTTGTTCCAACTCTGGTGGTGAATTAATAGGAACACAGACAATACAGGTCTGGATCATCTAGTTTTTGTTGCTTAGATCAGTTCATTCTGGTTTCTCTGATATAAACAAGATTCCAGGAGCGTGATTTGTAAGCTAGATAGATTACTTTTGGCTTGTAGGATCCTACAGGGGGATTGGGTCCTTTACACCAGAGGACTGAGAATGCTTCCCTGATTGAAGTTTTTATTCCAAAACCTCTGGAATAGGCAGCTATCAGACCTTTACTCAGTTAAGGCATCTTTAGATAAATAGATTTCGACCAGTTATAGATTTGTCTTGAACCTTTCATTTTTGAGAAAAGTTAGTGAACAAGTAGTGGCAGAACAAGTCCAGAAATACTAGGGTGAGACATCTGCTCTTGATCCTCTTCAATCTTACTTCAGGCTTGGGTTTGGGACAGATGGCTTTAGTAGTGCCTATGGATGATCTTCAGATGGACAAAAGGAAAGTATCTCTAGTGTTGTTACATATGCCATCTGCATTTGATGTGTGTACTGTGTAATACTGCTGCAGCACCTGGAAGGTGAAATGGGTGTGGATGGAGCAATGTTGAGATGGTTCTGTTCTTTTCTGTCAGAGTGCTCACAAAAGGTTGTAGTGGGAAATGCTGAACCATTCCCGTGAGAGCTGACATGGGAAGAAGGTCAGATGCCACAAGACCATGTGTCACCTGTCATGTTATTTAATATCTGTGCAGGGCTCCTTAATTAGATTGCCCACAGTTTTTGAGTAGATTGTCACCAATATGAAAGCCAGCATGGTCTAATGGTTAGAGTATCACACTAGGGTCTTGGAGACCCAGGTTTGAATCCTCTCCCTGCCATGGAAATTTACTGGCTGACCTTGGACCAGTACCCTGAAAGCCTAAACCAGGGGTGTCAAACATGCGGCCCGTAGGCTTCTTCTTCCAGTTCTGCTGCTGCTGCATCACCGTAGTTCTGCAGCTTACAGACACAAACCTGAACGGCATACTCAAGATTGCAACAGCACAGACATTTTGATGCAGTAATTCAGAGCAAGAGGTGTCAGTTATCAGACACTGTTAAATAAACAAGATATTGCAAGAGCGCTAATGTTTTAAGCATGATTTTATAAAGTAAAAAAAACCCCTTTGTGTTTGTGTCCTTTATAAAGTTTATAACTCCGTTACCTGGCATTCCATTTTATGACACATATGGCCCGGCCCAACAAATAAATGAGACCTCGTTGGGCTGGGCCATAAATGTCAGATCCGGCCCTCATAACAAATGAGTTTGACACCCCTGGCCTAAACTGCCTCATCATGTTGTTATGAGAACAGAATGGAGAAGATGAGATGTTGTAAGCCACTTTGGATCCCTGTGGGAGAGAAAAATGGAATATAAATGAAGTAAATAAAATAATGATGAATAAAGATGCTGACCACATACTGCTATATATTACGCAAAATAAGCCACTGGTTGCTGCTGTCTCTGTTCTGACCTGATGTCTGAATTCACTAGTCAGGTGGCTAAGAGTACCCAGCAAAAGGTGAGCCCAGATATGATGAAGATGATGCTGGCTGGCCTACTGCTATAAATGAGAGTGTGCTTCTTACCATTGGTGGTATGCAGTTTATTTATTTATTTAAAACCTTTATTAGCCACTTTTCTCCCTTGTGGAACTCAAGGTGGCTTACAATATAGATAAAAAATTATAAATAAATAAAACATCATTAAAACATTATAAAACACAATAAAAACAAGCATTATAAAATCCATAAAACTACAGTTGAAAACTCCATATATGACCACCAATAATAGCTAAATCAATAAAAATGCAGTCCTAAATAAACTGTCTTCAACTGCCTCCTGAAGATCAACAGTGGCCGGGGTGGGTGGGATCAGGTGTACCTCCCTGGTGATGCTGCTCCATAATTGGGAGGCTGCCCTTGTGTACTCATCAAATGAACATCTTTAATTGGTGGGACAATCAGGAGGGCTTCTCCCAGAGCTTAAGAGTCTGGCTGGATCTTGATCTCCTGTTCGAGAAACAGATGTTCATGGCAACAATAAACGCCTTCCCCCACCCAGCTCCATCTAGTTAGGGGCTGCCTTTGGGCAGGAGCATCCTACTTGTGGATGCCTGATATGGTCATACTTCAGTAACCTCAAGACTAGACTACTGTAACATGCTGTACATGTGTATATGAAGCTGCCCTTGGACAGTCAAGAAACTGCAGCTGATACAGAATGCAGCAGCCTGTTTATCGGTGGCTCACCGGTGGAACCCATGTCACTCCTATTCTGAGGTTCCTTCACTGATTGCTGATTAGCTTTGGGGTCCAATTCAAGGTGCTGGTGTTTCACTTTGAAGCCTTCTATGACCTGGGGCCACATACTGGATGGATTGCTTCTCCCTCCATGTTCCTATGTGGTGGCTTTATTTTCCACATATACAAGACATATTAAACAACAGTTCAGGCTCCAGCCTTTTCAGTGGCTGCCCCGTATCTCTGGAACAGCTTCCCAGGATAGTTTGGGAGGCTCCTACCCTCCAGGCTTTCTGGGGAGGCTGCAAAACAGAGTTGTTCCAGAGAGCTTTTTGGGTTGACTGAACCTGGGTAGAGGATAAATACCTGTTGGTGCGGGACATGTGGCTTAATATCTGTTGTTTTCAGTGTTTGCTTTTTTAAATTGTTGCTACCCACCTTGGGATGGGATTCTCATGAGAAAGGCAAGCGTATAAATATGTTAAATAAATAGGTAAATATGCAATTTTTTTGTCTAGGGGGAACCAGGCAGGCAAGATAAGAGTGTTTGTGCAACACAGAAAATCATGAATCTTCTGAAGAATTTTGAGTGTATTTTAAAGCAGTGTATATGTGTAAAAACATGTTTAATTTTAGTTTAATCTCTGTAAAGGATATTTGAATTTAATATTGTTAGGATTCCTGATGTAGTTTAGGAATTATCACTACTATCTTCCTTGATGTAATTTTTTTATTAACCCACAAGGCCTTATTACGTGTTGATGTTAAAGTCACAGAATCATGTCATGGGACCCCCATGTAATATTTAGCTGGGACCTAAGTTGCCCTTTTGCTTGAGTTTGGCTAGCATGGCAATTATACAATATGTTTTGACTTACAGTTCTAAATGAGTGAATAGTGGTGCAATCCTGAACTGAATTATGCCTTTCTAAATCTCCAGATGTAAAAGGGTGTAACTCTGATTAGAATTACACTGTGTGTGTGTTTGGTTAAAGCAAGCCTACATGTTCCATCTGTCCCCCATCTGTTTCTTTGCAGTGACATAGAGTCAATCACTGTGGGTTTGCTCCCTCTTATGTGGAAAGTTTTCTCATCATCACATCCTGGTCACATAACTTGCCCTGCATATTGCAGAGGGTATGTTGAAAAGTGTATGAGGGTGTGAAATAATGTAATGTATTGATTGACCTTGTGTCAAGCAGATGCCTACTTCAAATAGGAGTGGTGTTAAAAAAATGTTCTGCTGTATTAATTTTTTAAAATAAAATAGTATTTGCTTTGAAACACTACTTTTTAAAAAAAGGCCTCTGCTAATTAGCGAGGGTCAGGACAGAGGGTATAAACACAGTAGTGCAAAATAGACTCCAAAGGGTTATAAAATATGAAACAATGTATTGTGCAGCAGTAATAGAAGTAATTGTTCTGTGGTGTTTTAAACCACCTTTCCGCTGTAATTTCTTTTTATTTGATGTCTTTACTAAAAGGATAAAAGTGAAGTGCAGGAGGCTGGAGTGAAATGTTTCATGTCCAACTTTTTTGTTGATGTAGCAATTAAGAGACAGAAACATTAATTATGTGGTGTCTTTTTAAAATTCAACACAGTTTTGAGTTGAAAGATAAAATTAAAAAATAATCTGTCAGATGCTGAGACCACATTGAATTTAATACTTGAAGTCACTACATGTTCTAGATACCAGCTTCGTATGCTTATGACAATTCTGTCTTCTGTCTACCAGTGGAATGAAAGAACAAACTACTTATTGTGAGCACCCAAAGCCACATTAAATATGACCAGTTTTAGTGGTGATAGGGTGCAGTTTGTTTTCTACATCCCTGTCCATATTGGTGATTCCACCCTCCCTAAGCCAAAAGCCTTTTCTCTTCTAAAGAATATTTTATAATAGAAAACAAAAAATTGTGGTTTCAGTTAGTGAAACCTTATGGGGGCTAAACACCCTTCCCCTTCCCCACATGGTCCTTATCCTAAATGGTGCTTATAATCCAAATTGTGGCTGTAATGTAGCCTTTGAAGACAAGTGAAGATTCATGATCTGTGTCTTGTTCAGTAAGACTCAGAAAAAAACCTGATTACATTCTTTGAGTTCTCTCTCAGACATGGTCTAGTCCTTTTTCCAGTATGAGTTTGGGCTTGCATTTTTACCCATCTCCAATCCCAAACTAGCACCAGCCTGCCTTTTGAATGTAAAGAGTCTTTTTCTAGTAAACAGTCCTTAACACATTTTTGTATTTGATATTACGGTGGAATTACTGTCACTTCATTTTGTTCCAAATTATGAATTAATTTTGGTTTTATTCAAAATTTAAGTGCTTTTTTACAAGCTTATTTTTAAAATAATATTGTTACTGGGTTTGATCCAAAAGATAAAGACAAATTCTTTGCACTTCTCTCTGCCTTGTGCCTTCAGCCCCCTCCCCCAGCGTCACTTGAAAGTGGGTCAGGAGTTCTTAGAAGCATTATGGGATGCAGTGCAGTAGGCTGCTGAAATTCTGTTGAAAGCACATCCATCCTTGGGCTAGGGGAACTATCCTTGCACAAGGGCAACTTTGGATCAAACTTTTTTTAGGGTCCTGAAATTGTGTGTATGTGTTTTTGTGTGTGTAATTGGCAGTGAGAAGCAGAAATCTCATGGTGATAACAGAATACTAGAACTACCACTGTTGAAAGTCACAGCTCAGGGCAACTGCTGTGTGCTTGCTGAATATTTAGTCAGACAATTTATTTCCAGTCTCTCAGCTATCTATTATTGGTGGAGAGAGATGCAGACATCTGCAAATAATAGTATAGCTTACCTTCTGTTAATGTTTATATCCCTTGTGACACAGGGCCTCTTTATCAATAACAAATTGCACTTGGAAATTTTATTGAAATGAATTTCTCTTTGATTATGTCAGCTCAACATGATTTTCAAATACCAGTTAAATGTGTATTAGACAATAATAACATTCAGTCACTGAAAAAGTTTCTGTGTGTAACTGAAACATATTGGCAAAGATGTTGAATAAAGGGGAAATGTAAATCGGCAAAGTAAAATAATTTGTTTCAGTTCCTATTGTGCCCTGTCCTGGGAGCACTGAATATTGCATTTTACCTGTATGATAAAACAATCTGTTGAGTGTTATAAGAAATTTAAATTTGCTGATTCAACCTAGTCATTTTTTCCAGAATTGTACACTTATAATGATTGGTAAATTCCTGATGTCAATCCTCAATCAAGATGTTCATTTTAAAAACGGTAAAAGGCTCCGATTTGGTGGAACTCTTTGTCTATCAACATCAGGGCCCTGTGGGACATTACAATTTCACAGGGCCTGCAAGGCAGAGATGTTTCCCCAGACATATGGTTGAGGACAGCCATGGTTTTTAATGGTTTTTAATAGTTTCAGTGGGTTAACAACTCTCTGGCTGCTAGCTGCTTTTCACCCGGTCTTCCCTTCTCATGTTAATTGTAAATTGGGGGTTTCAGAAATTTGTGTTATGATGCCATATAGTTGTTAGATTTTAAGGTTTGATTTTAAATTGTTTGACATAACTTATACATATTTATATGTACTTATTAACTACCCTGAGCCTGCTTGCAGGAAGGGCAGCGTACAAGCCACAACAACAATAACAGCTTCTGTTTGCTATCCCTACCTCATATGTTTGTTTTAGTTATACAATGGTCTTATATATTACTAGCCTGATACCCATGCTTCACTACAGTATTTAAGTTCCGTAAATCCACCTGCACCTTGCCATTGTCGCAACACATGCTGACAGGATCTTCCTTCCACTTGAGGGCACTGCAGTACTTGCATTTGTGCATCATGGTACCCAGAGCTACAGTGCAGTTTGCCTCATAAGCCACATCGGAATCATATGCCATGGCTGAGTGAGCCTTGACTTTCCACAGAAGTGATGGCCTCTCTACTTGTGTTCCTGGATTGTTTTGCTCATATGGAGACTGTGTTGTTTCTGAGCACCTCAGGGAGATCTTGCTGGTATTTGGCCCACGCAGCTCAGTGCACTAAAGGAGTACTATGTGCAAATATCTTTGTCACATTCCTAAGTTGACTCTTCCTTGTAGCGTTGAAGTATCTAGCTTGATGTTTGCCAGGAGCTTTCTTGGGGGCAGTAAGAGATGAGAGGTGTGAGAGGGAGTTGGTCTGAGGGAGTGGTGATGTGGCGGACATTTCTTCAGGTTCATGAGGGAGGCACGCATCAAAATGGTTCCTAGAAAGGTCCTTTACTACCTTCCCATGAACATTCATAAACTCAATTGCCTTGCTGGCCGTTATGAGAAATGTCTGTTTGGGAGTCTTGAATCACTGATTTCTGTAACTGTCCTCAACTGCCTGCAGTCTCTTTTAACTGTGTTTTTACCTCAGAACTCTAAGATACACAGTTGACCAATGTGGGGGGGGGGCAAGGAGGCAGCAGCCTGACAGGCACATGGAAAACAATTGGGGGAAGACATTTTGCCCCTTTTTTACCCTCTTAGGGGTCATGTTTCTCAGGAATCTCTTCATAGTGGGGGTTGATGTCATAGTAGGAATGCACTCCCCTTATTTTGTGTTTCTTGGTGCAGGGCTTTGACCTGGGCATTGGATGGGGGGGAGGGGATGTAGGGCATACATTTTTTTTCCAAAAATGTTTCTAATTGATTTTACATTTAAGAAGTGGGACATAACTACGTATTCAAAACAACATCCGAGAAATTATGGAGCAGATCTATTCTCTCTTGCTCCGGATTGCAAGACTAGATCTAATGGGTGGAAATTAGAAGGGAGTCGTTACCGGCTAAATGTTAGGAGAAACTTCCTAACTGTAAGAGTGGTTGAGCAGTGGAACAGACTGCCTCGGGAGGTGGTGGATGCTTGTTCGCTGGACATTTTCAAGCGGAGGCTGGACGACCATCTTTCAGGTATGTTATAGGGCTATCTTCTGGCTATGCTCCTGCAGAGTGTAGGGGGTTGGACTAGATGACCTGCAAGATCCCTTCCAACTCTAACATTCTATGATTCTATGATTCTATATTTTTAAACAAGTTCATATAAACCAATTTTCTAGAATCCACATTGTGTAAAGTTAAATAATCGCATATAGGAAACCACTTTTCTACAAATTTAAGGTATATTTCCATAGCGGGTGGGAATGTAGCTAAAGCCAGGTGATCCTGCTGGGGTGGCCTCTCTGATGGATTAAAGTACCCTGGCCCTGTTCCTATGCCTGACAAACACCTGCCTATCTAGTGTAAGGGGGAGGATTGTATTTAAAGGCATTGGGGAGCCTGGGCCAGCAGCAGCACTAAAGCAATCCTGCTGAGCAAGCCTCCCCAGTGAATTTAAGGACTCTGCACCCCTTGCAACCCTTGACAGGCAGTTGTCTGTCAGGTGTAGGAGGGGTAGCCTGTCTGAAAGCATCAGGGAGACTGGGCCAGCAGGATTGCTAAGGTGATGCTTCTTGGGCAGCCTCCCCAATGGCTTTCAATCCTCTGTCCCTGCTCCTCCCACATGGGAGGTGGTCTTTGCAGACAGGGCACACCTCTTCAAGGCACTCTGGGCTTTTGCTTTAGTCTACAGAGGGGGGTGATTGAGCACTCAGGATTTCTCCCTTAAGTCAGTTGGATGGAGTACACCTCACTCTGGGCCTTGTTCTAGTCCATGGGTGATTGTGCGTGTGTGTGTGCTGTCAAGTCATAGCCGAATTAGATTAACCCTGTAGGGTTTTCAAGGCAATTGACATTCAGAGGTGGTTTGGCATTGCCTGCCTTCACCTCACAACTCTGATATTCCTTGGAGGTCACCCATCCAAAAACTAGCCAGGACAGACCCAGCTTAACTTCCAAGATCTGATGAGATCAGGCTAGCCTGGGCAGTCCACCCAGGAATTTCCCACAGAAAAGTGGTCTTTGGCAGGCTGGATGGAGTGCACCACTCAAAGACATTCTGAGGATCTTTATAGACTGGATGGAGTACTCTACCCTGCAGAGGGCAAGGACATATGGTTTCTGGATTCCTGAGCTGGATTGGTGCAGGTATTACAGGTTCCTTTGGTTAGGTGGTGGAGCCAGGCAAGCTAAGCTACTTGCCTCCTGTGATGTTTACACATTAGCTGGGGAACATAGTGCAGTTTGTGCAGGGTAGTTTTCTTGCAGTTCCAAAAGGAGAGTCCCTTTGAGGCGCTTGGGGGGGCACAGACTAGCCAACCTTGGGGCTGGCCAAGCCCCCAGGAGGATGGGGATGGCTAGGAATACCAGCCCTAATACCAGTGCCCTGCTCTCAGTTACCTCAATAGGTGGGTTGAGGAAGGCGCAGACAGCAGTTGGGCTGCCAATCGCACCCATTGTCCCCAGCTATGTTGTGTCAAGACCTGAGGAACCTATAATCAATAAAGTTGTCACCTGATTCCTCCCAGCACAGTGTGTCTGTGTCATCCTTCCCCCCCCACTGACCATGGGCTGGTCCCCATTCCAGATACAAAAGTAGAGCTGGGTATCATCCACATAGTGGCAACACTGCAGTGCTCTGTTATTTTTTAAGAATGTGGAACAGCTGTAATATATTGGCTCTTAAAGGCAGTTTCATTACAATGGGAACAATTCACAGTATTGTTTTTAATTTATCATTGATATGATAAGTGCATTTGATATTGTCAGCCACTTGAAATAATTTTCTCAGTTCATCCTACCTCAGTGTTTACCTGCCATTAATCATGGCCAAGACAACAGACTGCAGAATCATGCATATTTCCTCACCCAACCCATCCCTCCTCACATGTGGATTCCTCTTGCCCTCCCCACCCTGATACCACTAATCATGATACAGTGTTACAGCTATGCATGTTTTAACACAAACCTGGGTGCTCTCCTTTCACTGAATTTTAAACTATGGCTAATGACCAGCTACCCATTCATTCATCTGAGTCCTTAGTATAGTTCCAGTTGCCTGAATAAATGTTGTTCTTTGTATCTGAGAGTGTGTATACAAATGATTGGCACATGTCCATGTTCAGATTGATATCTTGGGTAATCAAGGGAGAATACATTCTGTAATGCAACACAGCATGTACAAATATGCCCTCTGTAATCATCATCCTTGTTCGGTGTGTTTTCCTAGCAAAGCTGACTTAGTTGAGTAGCTGGAGAATTGTGGTATGTAAATTGTTCAGCAGTTTGATTTGCCAGTATAAAACTGAAATTTGACTTTTGTGTTGACAGAAGATACATGGATGATATTTGCCAATCTGGACAAAGGTGTTGAATAGTATAAATTCAGAAGGGATCACTGTGGACTCAGAGCTACAGTTGCTTCCTGCATAATAACAAGCTGGATAATTTTGCTCTTTGACTTGCACAGTTTGAGTTTGCTAGTTGGCTGGCTTTTTGTTCTCACCCTAAAGGTTAATCAATGAGGCAGTTTTAAATTTGCATGTACTTAAGTGAATTCAGTTATACAGATTATCACTGACCAGTTTCTGCTGTGTTCAGAGACTTCTAGAATAGTCTCCTTCCTGGCATATTAGTTTTCTGTATTGGTGGTACTGGTATTTCTAAATGGGAAAACATTCAGCCACCAACAGTCTGAAGTGTACATATCAGACATTTATCATTGCATCTGTGGTTTTAAGAACTAAGACTTGGTATCTCTTCAAGCTGACAGAATATTGGGCACTGAAATTTAGATATGCAGGCATCTATCTACTGCACTGGAATTAGCAGCATCTGACTTTAAATGCAGAAGTAGCATCATATTTTTCAGAAAATAAGGCATATATAGGCATTGCAGCTAACAACAGCTTGCATCTCACAACTCAGGTATTTGAGAGTTAATGAAGAAGCAGATAACTCTGACAGATGAGCCACTATTAACGAGAAAAATTGTAACTCCTGGCATGCAAAGTGCAAAGATCATATAATTTATCCAGGCATGTGGCACATGTACCAACATGCTGGTTTCAATTAAACACAATAATTATGCATCCCAGGCAAAATTTTAAAGCATGCAACATGTTTTTCCTGTAATTGAGATCTCTTCCATGCTATCATTTGGAATGATCTTCTAATATCTAATTCTTTAATAACTGGCAGATTTCTTGAGGGTATATGTATGTACATGGGAAATATGTCAATTGTATTCTTTATCTGTTAACATTTCATTTTGATTTGTGGCTACTTTGTTGTCAAACTCAGCTGAAAACTCTGGAAATTTAGGCAGTGTTGTCCTAAGAACATTTTCCTGGGAGTAAGCACTATAGAAAAAATGGAAATTACTTCTGAGTAGGTCTGTTTAGGATTATTTCCTGGTTGTCACAAATGTGAAATGCATATTGTGGTGTTGCCGCCTACTTTTCTTTGTGTTCTCCTCCTCAGCTTGCTGTCTGATATCCTCCGAATACTATACCATTTGCTAATGAAAGTTCCCATATTAGTCTTATTATTCTTTATTTAGCTTCTGTAACAGATTTTACTTCAGAAAAGGCAGAAGAATAGACTAGGGCAGATCAAGGCTTCCAAGCAATGGAATGCTTTTATCTCATCACTGATGATAATACATTATTGCCACCATCATTACTGTTATTTAAAATTTAACTACCTTCACTGTACTTATTATGAGATGCACTCTTGAACTCAATATGCTAATTAGTCTAACTTTTTTTTTTGCTAATGTATAAGCTGGCTCCGAGGATAGGTAAGATGAAACCACCATTAGAACAGCATGGGTTCATGTGTGAGGAGCTATTCATATGAACACAACAACATGTATAAACTCAGTTGCAAAGTAGATACTATGTACCTGTTTAGCATCTGTAGGACTCATCACTGTGAATGTTGTTTTTACAGTGGTTATAGTGACAGGCCAGAAACTGCATCTAGACTGGCATAGCAGTGTGATTGGTTAGCTTTTGTAGTATTTGTTTCCCCTTGCATCTTTTTTACAGCCAAGTCTGAAGCAACAGTGCTGCTGTCTCATATTATGTGCTGTAATGCATAAGCAGCCCTGCCCCATACATTAATGTAGTTTTTTTCTCTAGCCCAGTGATCTTGGAAGCAAGCAGTAGCACAGTGCAGGAGATGTCCACAAGAGTGCAGCCATGGCATGATATAGTCAGACTTGCAGTCTCCAGTCTCCTATTCAGACATGTTGTAAACTCCTGTTCAGCTTGGTTACCCACTGATCATGCAATCAGCACCTGAGTTGAACTCCTGCAATTTCACATGAGTTTTACAAACTTTCCCATGACTTTTTAACATAAGATTGGTGAAATTTTCTGTGTATCTTGCATAGGTTTCACACAGTATTAAACAGGGAAACTTCAAAATCTTTTAAAATAAGAACTTGTGCTTATCCCATCCACAGATTGATCATCCATTGAAAATGGATCTATGGGACTTCCCACTTCCCACTTAGTACATATCATCCTACACATACAGTTTCCCAGAGACTGTGAAGACTGTGAACTTTCAGTGCCAAGGGAACATAAATGTCAGGGTCCTACGATCATGGATAATTGGAAAGTGCACACAGGTGTTTGCTAAGGTTTCTTTGTTTTAACACTGAGGAGAGCATTCACTGAGAAAGAAATTGTGCTCTGTAAGAGTAGGACAAATGCTCGTCAGAGTGGTGTAGTGTATCTATATGAGTGAAATTGGTATTTTGTTCTGAGTAGGCTGAAGTTAGAAGAAGGGGTCAGGTGTTGTGAATGTACCAGAGAGTTGAGTGTCTGAGTGGATTCGTATGTCTTGTATGTATAAGGAGCAAGAGTGAGTGATTTAGCAATATTTATTTGAGTATACATATGAGGGTGAAAATATGTGCAGAAAGGGGTGATACTTGGTTTCAACTTGTAATTAAAGTTTAATTAAATTAAAGCAATGCTGAAGGCATTCTAATGCAGGACTTTCTCTAGTCCTGTGCCTTTAGCTCTTTCATGCTATAGCATTGCAGCTCTTATTATTCTCCATTAGAGGGTCCCACAGCACAGCTAACACAGCATACAATATTTAATTGGAGAAGTATATGCTTTCTTTTGCATTCTCATTTCTACACCCCAGTTTGAAGAGCTTGTAAGCATCTGCAGTCATTCATATTGCTCATTTGTTGCCATTTTAAAATCCAGTAGCAATAATAATAGTAAAAATACCTTGGATGGGGAGATCAAGTCAGTGTGGATATTGAGCGCCCCCTGTTATCAAATTCCCAGGACCATATGTTCCAGCTGTTCTTATTTGTCCCAAATAGTCCTTATTTTCTGGTATTTGTCCATACTAAGTCACTGTACATCTTTTGTCCATGTCTAATCTCTTCAAGGAAGTTACTGGAGAAGGCATTGTTGTGAAAATGTTCTTCATGTGTTCACACTTGTGTACTTGGTTCCCTTCGTTCAGCATCCATCGCTTCCCTGTAACAGCCTGTCAGAGTAGGAAATGTTTCAGAAATGTGTCTGAGTAGGGTTGCCATGTCTGTTGGAAGCGTTGCCAGGGGGATGGGAAGGACGTTCCAGGAGCGGGGAGTGACATTGCACAACATGCTTACATCACCCTGAAGTGATGTAGGCATGTCACTGATGTTGGGGGCAGCGCTCTGGTTTTGGGGCAAAACTGTATGGTAGAATCAGCCTCAAACCATAGAGTTTTGCCCAAAAACCAGAGTGTTGCCCCCTGACGTCACCAACATGCCTATGTCACTTCCAGGTGACTTAGGCATGTCACGTTTATTTTTGATGACGTCGCTGTTTGGGTGTGAGGATTTCCTCCCAGTGGCTGGCTGGCTGGTGGCAGGAAGAAGCCCACAAAACTGGGGGATCCCCACCCCCAACTGGGGACTGGCAACCCTATGTCTGAGTTACAGTTATTCTGTCATAAACACAGCCAAATCGAACATGAGCAATATCCTTCATGTTTGTTTGTTTTTTTAAAGATTATTGGAAAGCATCTAAAACCTGTTTGCAAAAAAACAAAACCAAAGATTCTACAGATGCCCATTCTGCACCAGAAGCTATACGAGTACAGGAGTGGCAAATTTAGAAAGTATTGTGGTCAGCTTACTAATGGACCCTTGATTCAGAATAGCTTGTGCAAGCCAGAATATTAAGCGCTAATCATGTAGTGGAGAACTTTAAGCTGTATGCAAGGTGTGACTGTGTGAGCCAGAGTTCCATGCACTGGTTTTAGTGTGAGAAAATGAGCATATATACAAAAGCATATCCCGGTTTTCAGTTTTTAAGTATTGGGGGGAATGCAGTCCCCTTCCTCTCAAGATTTCTGGCAGGTAGGATTGACAACTCTGGGTGGGCAAATTCCTGGATATTTGGGGGTGAGGTTTGGGGAAGGAACCCAGCAGATATGTGTGCCATAAAATCCACCCTCTGAAGCTGCCCTTTTCTCTAGAGGAATTGGTCTCTGTAGTCTGTGGATCAGTTATAATTCCAGAACTCCATGCTCCACCTGGAGATTGGCAACCCTGTGCTGCAGGTCTGCCCCTGTCTCGTAACAGCACATGGCTACTCTTGCCCTGTAGATCAAGGCCTCACCCTAGCTTTCCATTCTTTGGCCATTTTGTTCCTTTTCTGTCTGCTTCAGCCTTAAGTTCCACTTAAGTCCCAGTCCCCTGCACCTCTACTTTTATCACTCTGCTGCTGTAGTCTCATTTTCAGCTATCCTGTGCCTGGGAATACAGTGATATTTACAGATATATACAGAGTCAGACCACTTATTCATCTGGCTTAGTATTATCTGTTTTGAGTGACTGACTTCAAGCAGGAAATCTTGTTGAGAGAGATCTTTGCTGCAACCCTCTGTCTAAAGCTCTTTTAAGTGACTATGCCATAGACTAAATCCGAAACTTTTTGCATGCAAGGCTTGTGGTCGACCACCAATCCACAGTGCCTTTTAGGGCCTCCTTTATCTACCGTCCCATTCAATCTTTATAATCCAAAGTACTTAAAAGAAGAATTCTATTCATATTTATTTATTTACTGCCTGCCTTTCTCACTGAGATTCAAGGTGGATTGCACAGTGTGAAACAGTGCAATCAGATAGCATGAGTCTACTAAGCAATGCAACAAAACTGGAATTACAGATCTGAAACAGTACAAAAAGTTATCTGACAAACAGAGCATGGAATTACAGAAGTAGAAAACAATTAAGTAAAAGCAGGGTACCACATACAATCTCTCCATTGGCCCATCAGCCGCCACTCAAGAGTACTCGCGTGCCATTGGCCGGATGATGGGTCTGCTCCTCTTCCCCACCCACTCCCCCTTCAGACAGATTTTGCATGTCAAATTTACTGGCAGACAGCTCTCTCTCCTGAGAAAGACAGTTCTCTTGACTCCTGTGAGTGACTGTCCCCTCAGTGGCTGTCAGTAGGCAACCAAGCTTGGTTCTGTGAGTAAAAAAACGGACTTTCAGCATAACCCCCTCCCCCACCCATAACCCCCTCCCCAATGGTCACTTTCCTGTCAGAATAAATGGGAAAAGGCTCTTTCTCCTGCTTAGCTTCAGCATGGCTGGCTGGCTAATGAGGTGGGCCAGCAACCATCAAACCATTTTCTTCAACTCCCTGCTGTGCGGCTGACTTTCCCAAGGGTTGCCAATCTCCAGGTGGGAACCTGGAGATCTCCCACTGTTACAATTGACTTCCAGATGACAGAGATCAGTTCCCTGGGAGAAAATGGTTGCTTTGGAGGGTAGACTCTATGGCATTATACCCTGCTGAGTCCTTCCACACACACCCCAAATGCTGCCTTCCACAGGATCCACCCCCCCAAATCTCCAGGTATTTCCCTAATCAGAGTTGGCACCTGTACTTTCTCCTCTGTCAGTAAAAGGCCCTTTCCACACCTATGTTGGCCTTTGGGAGAAAACTCATTGGGCCCAGTCCTGATCAGGTTGCCAACTCCAGGTGGGCAATTCCCGGAGATTTGAGGGATGGAGTCTGGAGAGGGTGAGGTTTGAGGAGGGGTGGTACCTCAGACAGGTACGATGCCATAGACTCCACCCTCCAATCCAGCCATTCCCTGATGGGGAACCATTGCTGCCAATCTCCAGGGGGGGGCTGGAGATCACTCAAAATTACAACTACTCTCTAGGAAGGAGGGGGGAAGAGATGGAAAACTAAAGGTAGGTTGATGGTTGGCTGGGAGGGAGATAGGGTTGTCAACTCCAGGTTGGGAAATTCCTGGAGATTTGAGGGGTGAGTGTTGAGGAGGGGTGGGACCTCAGACAGGTACAATGCCATAGACTCCACCCTCCAAACCAGCCACTTCCTCCTGGGGAACCACTGTTACCAATCTTGGGGGTGGGCTGGAGAGCACTCAAAATTACTACTGCTCTTCAGGTAGCAAAGATCAGTTCCTCTGGAGAAAATGGTGGACTCTGTCATTATACCCTGCTGAGATTGCCACAGCAAATTGTCACTGAGTGCCCAAAGCCGGGGCACTCTCCCAGATCCTCTTTCTAGAGCCCGTTGTATTTATTTCCACAACGGGCCTTGTTCCTAGTAAATAGATAATATATTCCATCAACGATGGCATAGATTACAGTCCTGATGGTTTATTATGTGTAATAAAGAATTCAAAAATATCTTTTTTTTCTACAGCAAATTTAAAGCTTTGTGGTCCACCCTCTATCCCGATTCTGTTGTTTCCAAATTGTATAAATAGGGATTTGTGTGTCATAATAAAAGAGATACTGAAGGATATCCTTGCAGACAAGCCTGGTAAATTCCTTTGTGTGTGTGTGTGTGTGTGTATATTGGTTCTTAACTAAATATGTTGGATATTATAACATAATCCTCAGATTTTTTTAGACCCTCAGACTATTCTGCCATCATACAGGCACCTAAATTTTCCTAATACTGTTTGTTTGTTTGTTTTTCTTATGAACTAACGTTCATGTTTATTTTTTTCAAGTATCACCACTGATCATAATTAAGAGAGAGTACACACACACACACACACACACACACACACACACACACACACCTTCTTAAAAAATCCAAACTTACACAATTGAAGAACTTTCATCTACCTGCTGTTTGAATATACCTGACAAATGTTTTCTAGATTCTACAGGATGGTGAAAGAGAAACCCCAAACTTCCAATCATGCATGTAACTTGTGACGCAGGAACAGGACAGGACACTAGGGGTTGCTGTTTGATATCCTTCTTTCAGTTTCCAGTAATGGCACAGAAGAGGTAATAATAACTTTATATTTAATAGGTATGTTTATATTCAACTTGAGTAGGTATAACCGAAGTGTAAAAACAGATGATGTGTCCGGGAGGTTTAAGTCCTCAAATCCCTATTGGTCAGAAAGTTAGTGTTATTGCTTGTCATCTGGTACTGCATAATCTCCATAAAGAATATTGGAAAGTACAAAAATGGGTTGTATAAAGCATCTAAAACCTGTTTGCAAAAAAAAAAAAAAAGATTCTACAGATGCTCGTTCTGTACCACAAACTATACAGGTACAGGAGTGGCAAATCCTGATTTCTTAATGAACATTTAATGCACAGCTTAAGTGAAGTGCATAAGACTCCACTGCTTTATGCTAAATTAATTAATCAAAATAACTGCCAGTTCATGTTGTTGGATCTATGTAAACCTGTAGAGTGCATTGGTGCATTTGGTTTCATTGCTAAAGAGTACATGATGCATAAGAGATATAATTGAGAAGGTACTTAACTGAACAGTGGTCCTTGATTTATTTATACTGAGCTATCTAACATTTGCCTCTTGATTTCTTCATGCATCCACAAGAAATCAGGCATGGAGATTAATAAGTTAAGGAAAGGTCTGTATGTTTCATGTGGCTCCATGTTTCTTGCTCTTTTACAAATTGCAGCTGCAGGTCTGCAATTTAAAAGTGGTATGAAGGGGGGGGCAATTTAAATCTTGCCCCAGTAAGAATTTAACTCTCACCTCACCGTCCCGCAAACTTTTTTACTTTAGCAACACTTCTCTTCTTGACTGCTGTGCTTTCCTGTGCTCTGCATCCCTCATATACCTTTTGTACCTTTTCATCTTTGCCTCTTTCCCTTTCCTTCACATTCTACATCCTAACTCACTTTCCACCTTACTTTGTCTTTACTTTTCTTTAGAACAAATTTAGAGTCATGCACAGAAAACTCATACCTTAAATAAAACTTTGTTGGTCTTACACTTTCCCTATGAAGAAAGGTTAAAGTGCTTGGGGCTCTTTAGCTTGGAGAAATGATGACTGAGGGGTGACATGATTGAGGCTTATAAGATTATACATGGGATAGAGAAAGAAGTACTTTTCTCCCTTTCTCACAATACAAGAACTCGTGGGCACTCAATGAAATTGCCGAGCAGTTGGGTTAGAACAGATAAAAGGAAGTACTTCTTCACCCAAAGAGTGATTAACACATGGAATTCACTGTCACAGGAGGTGGCGGTTGCTACAAGCATGGACAGCTTCAAGAGAGAATTAGATAAACATATGGAGCAGAGATCCATCAGTGGCTATTAGCCACAAAGTATAGATAGGAACTTTGGGCAACTAATGCTCTGTATTCATGGTGTTTTGGGGGGGCAACAGTGGGAGAGCTTCTAGTGTCCTGGCCCCACTGGCGGACCTCCTGATGGCACCTGGTATTTTTGGCCACTGTGTGGCAGAGTGTTGGACTGGATGGACCATTGGCCTGATCCAACATTGGCTTCTCTTATGTTATGTTAAAGGTGCCACTGGACTCTAAATTTGTTCTACTGCTTCAGACCAACTCGGCTGAACACCTGGATCTATCTTTACTTTTCTTTGTTCAATTTAATTCATATTGTAAGTGTTTGTTGATTTAGGCTGCATCTGTTTGTCTTGTAAAGGGTGGAGCAGAACTAAGTGTCTGTAATGGAACAAATTCAGAGTCCAGTAGCACCTTTAAGACCAACTAAGGTTTGTTCAAGGTATGAGCTTTCATGTGCAAGGAACATTTTTTCAAATATTTGAAAAGTATCCAAGTATTTGAAAAAGCGTGCCTTGCACATGAAAGCTCATATGTTGAATAAACCTATGTTGGTCTTAAAGGTGCCACTGCACTCTAAATTTGTTCTACTGCTTCAGACCAACACGGCTGACCACATGGATCTGTCAGTAATGGACTAAGGGAGAGAAGTGAAGGATATCACACTTATGGCCTACTGACTTGAGATCAGATATGTGATCTAGTGGCTTTAGTGTTTGTGTACATATATGAGTGCACACATAGGAACTTTTCTGTTCTCCTCTGGAAGCAAGGAAAAAACTTTGATCAGTGCCTCAGGAATGGATCCCAATGGCCTTTGGACCTCATTCTAGTCTTTGTTTAAAGCAGAGAAGGTTCTCAGCTTTGAATGTTCTCCTGTATTGAAGACTTGTATGACATATAGGCCCTAAGCTAGAACCCTTCTGCCTGTCATAGTAGTTTCCTATGTGTAGGAAACTTTAAAATCGGAAAGCATTCAAAATGTTGCCTGAAGCCAGAAGAAATGTGGTCCAGCCCAAAACTGCAGAGTGATTTTGCCAAGTGTGTTGGTTGGTTGTCTTTTACATTAAGTTTGATGCTTCTAAATTATTTCTGTGACTTTGGTCTTAGTAAATGTAGACTTCTAGCCATCTTGTAATTTCCATAAATAGTATCTTGATTTCTGAGAGGAAAGCCATTTTGCTGCTAGTAGGATGGTTTTCTTTCCTTCCCAACTACTAAAATCAAAGCATCACTCTGATTTACAGATGGGCCTTTAAAAGCAACAAATGTTAGAGGAGAAAAAAATTACAAGGCCTAGACTTCGTTGTTCAGTTAAGTAAATATTCATTTTTCAATTTATTATTGTGTTTTTTGTGCCTGTGGGGTATGCTGCAGCAGTTCTTTCAACACTGGAAACAGAATGGACTGGCAAGAAAAGCAGTAAAAGCCAGGATACTTGCAATTTCAACAGCTGGTGTTTTAGGAAAACAGCTAAATGAGATTTGCTGTAGAATTTTGTTAGCTGACACAACCCTGCTAGTAATTAAAGTTATTACAGTGTCTTCTGAGAATAACTATGGTAGGGTAGCATGTGTAACTGGAACATTGAGACAATAAGTAGTAACTAAAGAAGCTGAACATTTGATCCTATCTGCATGACACTGAGCATTCTAATCAAGCTGACAGGAGCTAAATATATGATTTACTGTGGGTTCATGATCTGTTCTATCGGGGCTAACCAATATCCTGAAAAATAAACATGTGCTTAAGAATGCTTCATACCATCTGTGTACCCATTTGGTACACAGAAGTACTTCCAAGTGCTTGTGAAGGGTATATTAGTTGCCAGAACTTGGTGTGGTCCCCCCCCCAAGAATACAGAAGGATGGAGTTAGTAGGCAAGTTGTGGTGCCTGTAATGGCAAATCCATGTATTATACCCATTGCAAGAGGCAGAGCCTTTGTTGGATGTAACTCTCCTACTTTTTGTTGGAGTCTTCACAGTTCTAGACCCAGAGACAGCTTGACCTCTAGAACACATTTAACATATTGAAGGCAACAGATTAGGGCAGGATCATATGTGAAACCTGTTTTCCACATGGATTCTTGACTCACACTGTTCTGTTTGTCTTGAATTGTAGGGCATTCATGTAATCTGAACAGAGTCTGTAAGAGGGTGTCTAGTATTCAGCCATATCAAGATTCTCACTAACTTGGAAATTGTCTGAACTGGGCCTAGAATTAACTGGAATTGGATGATAAGAAACCACACAGAAATTGCCATTCAGGATTCATACCTAAATAGCCTTCTATTTGGAAGAATTAAAAAAGTGAAAACAAAGCAAATGTTAAACATAATCTTGCAGGACATAATTCTTGTAGATTCAAATAAGACCACATATACATATCTGCCTGAGTGCTTTGGCTTGACCGAATGGACTATGGTTGAGGTGAGGGAGGTGGTATACTGCCACATCAAAGTCCTCAATGGCAGTATTGAATCAGTTCATGTCTGATCCGCTTTGGATCTTCGCTTCTGCCACAGAGGTGGTGGAAAATCTGTATTCCCCACCAGGTGAAACTCTGGCTGTGGGCAGATAACATTTCCATGATAAGGTTCTGAGTGTTATGCAAGCATGCTGAGTCAGCCACTCAGCAGTGATGGGATGTAAATATGATTGGACAGGGCAGTAGAGAATGGTTCAAAACATCTTCAAGGCTGGTTTACAGATACCAGAAGATTCTGCGTAGGGTCACCAAAAATATTATGCTGAATTACAGCACCAAATGACATCTGCATCGTGCTACTAGGCTGTGGCATTCATAACAGAAGGTTCATCTTCAGTGCTAATTATGTCTTCCCCCTTGACTATGTATTCATGGTAAATTATTGTTACATTTTTTTTTGGAATTTTTAAAGATAGAATTAGCCCAGTGTGTTTTGGTACTGGTAACTTGTAAGAATAATTTAAATACACTGGGCATAACTGTCAAACTTTTATTAGGGTGTCCAGGTTACATTTTGGCCTCTGTAGAACAGAGCTGCAGAGCTGGTAGGACAGAATGCTATCCTTGGTCATACATAAATCCCAATAGCAAACGGATAGCAAAACAATACTGAATTTTAGTCATATTGCTCAGCATAATTTATTATGAAAGAGTAATCCAGAATATTTCCAGAAATGTCTCTCCTTTTTTGATCATCCCTTCTTTCACCGTTTGGGTTTGTTTTATTTGCATTTGAAATTATAGTAATTACGTGTGTAAACTAGACATGCAGTTTCATGCCTAAATTGTTTGATAATCTTATTTTGGAAACATGCACATTATGTTTAAAAGATTTTATGCAATTAAGATTGAAATTGTGTATGTGTGAAACAAAGAGAGACAGAAAGAGAGCACGTTACCATCTCTCTTCAAAGTAGTTGATTTAAACTCTCTAGAAATGCTTCATCAGATGAAATCCAAAAGATTATTTTTGAAACCGCAAGGCCTAGGAATAGTTTATTTGAAATGGAAAACCTGAGCTCTGTGGATATATCAAATGTGCCAGATTCATAGCTTAACACATCTGAAACAGGCCATCTTCGTTTGTATAAATATGTATAGTAGTTACCCCTCACAAAAGTTTGGGCTACAATAAAAAGGACAATCATAATATGTCTGTGTGCATGTGTGTGTGCACACGTGCATGCATGTGTTTTAATAATTGAAATTTTTTCAAAGAAAAAGAATTCTGATATAGCAGAATGAAAAATGATGAGTAAAAAGAACATAGAAACATAGAATCACGGAAGGGGCCATACATGCCATCTAGTCCAACCCCCTGCTCAATGCAGGATCAGCCTAGAGTATCCCTGACAGCTGCCGGTAAAGGGGAGCTCACCACCACCTTAGGCAGGTGATTTCACTGTTGCACAATTCTTGCTGTAAAAAAGTTTTCCTTAATATCCAGTCGGTACCCTCCCGCCCTTAATTTAAACCCATTATTGCAAATCCTATCCTCTGCTGCCAACAGGAACAACATTGGGAACTGTGCTGGTTGCGGAGATTGGAAGATCTTTGGACCCCATCTTGGTTTCAATAATAGCTGTATTCGAGCACCAATATTTTAATGTTAATTGATGGAGTATCTTCTTTGGATTTAATAGTTTTAGGATGGAATATGCCTCTTGTTAGCCGCCGTGAGCCTACAGGGAGGGCGGGATATAAATATGAAAAATAAATAAAATAAACAGCTCCCAGCTGTCCTCTAAGTGACAGCCCTTCAAATACTTCAAGAGGGCAATCATGTCCCCCCTCAATCTCCTCTTCTCCAGACTGAACCTTCCCAAGTCCCTCAGCCTTTCCTCAGAGGGCTTGGTCTCCAGGCCCCCGATCATCCTCATCACTCACCTCTACACATGCTTCATTCTGTCCACATCCTTTTTGAAGTAAGACCTCCAGAACTGCACACAGTACTCCAGGTGTGGCCCAACCAATGCAGTGTACAGTGAAACTATGACATCTTGCGATTTGGATGTTATGCCTCTGTTGATACACCCCAAGATTGCATTAGCCTTTTTTGTCACTGCATCACACTGGCTGCTCATATTTAACTTATGGGCCACCCTTACCCCAAGATCTTGTTCACACACACTGCTACTCAGAAGTGTGTCCCCCATCCAGAGAGGAGTTTCTAGGTTGCGGCGCTACTAGGCGGTGGGAGCTCAGTCTGAGCCCTGCCAGCTGTTTGTTGCTTTTATTGGAACTCTGGGTCTTCCCGAGTTTCACCAGACCTCCTGTAGAGAGGGCTGGAGCAGGAGACTTGATCTGAGCCACCCGCAAGTGGCAGTGAGCAGGTTGGAGCCGGATCGTCTTGAAGCAAGAGCACGAACCAGCACAGTCACAGTCCACCATGACTGCTTAGTGGTGAACGCCTGGCTAAGAGAGCACCATACCTCATCTCTAACATCGATGAAGAAACAGTGAGTACGTTTACAAAGCAACATCAAAGAAACAAAAGACCCCTTGATTAAACCCTCTTTGTATCCATGACAACGAGGAAAGGGGGAGGAGAAACTCCCACCCCCCTTGCCTTTGCATAATCGGCTAGCAAAAGCACCGGATATAAAGCTTTTTAAAGAACTAGGGGGGGGGGAGAAAAGCGACATAAATAATCTTATCTGATCATTCTACCACTCGTATTGGAATTACAAATTAGCCAAATTGCTGGCTTTTATCGACAAGAAGAAAAAATACAGGCATTTTAAAAGTAGCTTCCTTATATGGTAATAGAATTCCTGTAACATCAGTCCTGCTTCTGAAGTTTTCTGGGCTCAGAAGACATTGATTAAAAGCAATCACCTAGCTCTCTACTGAAAGACTCTTGGTTGTTATTATGTCTGCTATAACAGCTTATCTGGCAATGCAGTTTAACTGTTAGATTGTTGATGGACTGAACTGCTTATACTTTCTTTGGTACTGGGGTTACAGAAATTGTTTTTAAAATGGATTTCCAAGTAGGAAGTGTATTAAAAGTTCCAAACACAGATGATATTGCAGGTGCTGAGTTGACTCAACTTTCATGGGATGCTCTTAAATACATGATTCGGGACTTGATTAAACTAGCAATCAAAGAAACATGTGCTGAACTATATGACATATGCTCAACTGCTCTATTGAAATCTACAAGCAATTCAGATAAACCGCAGGAGCAAGCTTTGAGAGATACTGATCAAAACTGCAAGCAAGAGGACCTCTCTTCAGCTGACTGGAAGATTTATGAGTAGCTCCTCCACACCCTCATCCAGATCATTTATAAAAATATTGAAAAGTACTAGACCCAGATCCGAGCCCTGTGGCACTCCACTGGACACCTCTCTCCATTCAGATGAAATGCCATTGACAACTACTCTCTGAGTGTGGTTCTCCAACCAGTTCCCTATCCACTTAACTATCCTACAGTCCTGTCCACAGTCCTTTAGTTTATCCATCAGAACATCATAGGGAACCCTGTCAAAAGCTTTACTGAATTCCAGGTAAACAACATCAACAGTATTCCCTCAATCCAGTAAGCTCATCACTCGATCAAAGAAGGAAATGAGGTTAGTCTGGCAGGACCTGTTGGGGACAAATGTATTTAGTTCCCATTGATCAAGAGAAGCAATGTTCTTTTTAAAGGGTGAGAAGGGTCTTTCGTTATATGGATTTTTATGCTTGGGAACAAAAGAATCTCATTTATGGCACAGTTTGGCCCAGCTAAGGTCACTTGTATACTTTAGATATATGCAGCGTTATTAGCAATTTTCATGTGCAGGGTGATGTGTGATCTAATGTGAGAAAAAGCTGGAAAAGAAACATGGTTACCTGTTAATTAATTGTGGCAACTAGATTACTACTGGCAAACAAAAACCCCTAAGTAGAAAGGATGTAGAAGACAGTATCCTCAGTGGAAATTTGGCCTAGGAAATGCTGGTTCATTTTGTTGAACAAAATGGGGATGGGAAAAGAAGACACTTTTGCAAAACCATGTTTATTCAGAGATGCAGGCCCTTTATTGTTTGTTAGAATAAAGTAAAACCAGAGGAAAATGTTAAACTATGTGTATAAATGGTGGAGGAATGTGCCATCAAGTCACAGCTAAGTTATGGTGACCCCGTAAGGTTTTCAATGCAAGAGTCATTCAGAGGTGGTTTGTTATTACCTGCCTTCACATCACAACCCTAGTATTCCTTGGAGGTCTTCCATTCAAATAGCAGCCAGGGCCAAACCTGCTTAATTTCCAAGATCTGATGAGATTGGGCTACCCTCGGCTATACAGGCCAGGCATGTGTATAGATACATGGATTAAAACAGGAAGATGTAGGGTTATCTCAAGTACAGTTATCATGGCATTAATTCTGCTGTTTCTCTTTGTTGTATTCATTCATTTTTATATAGACATTTTGGTGAATGTTTTGTAGCTTATACATACACACATGAACATAAGAAGAGCCCTGCGGGATAAGAACAATGGTCCTTCTAGTCCAGCATCCTCCCCTGAGCCTCTGGGGAGGGCGGGATACAAATCCAAATAAATAAATAAATAAACAAACAGTGGCCATCCAGTTCCTCTAGATGGCCAGCAACAGGGCTTAGAGGCCAAGGCCTTCTCCTGATGTTGCCTCCTGGCTCTGGGATTCAGAGGCTTAGTGCCTCTGAATGTGGAGGTTCCCCTCACCATGTCTAGTAGCCATTGATAGAGTTATCCTCCATGAATCTATCTAATCTTCTTTTAAAGCTGTTTATTCCTGTGGCCATCATCCTCTGGCAGCAAGTTCCACATTTTAATCACTCTCTATATAAAGTATTATTTCCTTTTGTCTGTCATGAATTTGCTGTCCATCAGTGTCATGGGATATGCTCAAGATCTAGTATTTTGAGAGAGGGAGTAGAATTTCTCTGTGTCAGCTCTCTCCACACCATGCATAACTTTATAAATATCTATCATGTCCCCCCTTAGCTGTCTCTTTTCTAAACTGAAAAGTTCCAGACTCTTCAGCCTTTCCTTATAGGAAGGTTCTCCAAACCCCTGATTATCTTGGTTGCCCTTCTCTGTACTTTTTCCAGTTCTGCAATGTCCTTTTTGGAGATATGGAGACCAGAACTGTACACAGTATTCCAAATGAGGCTGCACCATAGATCTATATGGGGCATTTCATTATTGGCTCTTTTATTCTCAATTCCTTTCCTAATAATTCTTAATATAGAGTTTGCCTTTTTCACTGCTGCAGCACACTGGGCTGACACTTTCATTGAGCTATTCACTATGACCCCAAGACCTTTTTTCTGTCTCAGTCTCACAAGTTCAGACTATACTTGAAGTTGGGATTTTTTTTGTCCCAGTGTCCATCACCTTACCAACAACGAACTTCATTTGTCACATCATTGCCCACTTAGCTTGTGAAGGTACTCTGGGAGCTAGGTTGCCAGGCCTTACCTCCTCACCAATGGGGGGTGGGAGGGAGCTATCTGGGAGTTGGGGGGGCAGGGTAGCCTGGGGGGGGGTAGAGTGTGCGACATCATGCAGAAGTGATGTCATCATGCTGGGGATGTTGTGTGGTGATGCTGTGGTATTTTGGGCAAAACTCTTTAGAGTCTTGCCCAAAATACCAGAGCATCACCACACTATGTTGCCAGTGTGATTATGTCACTTCCATGTGATGTCATCGTGTTGGGGACATCACGCCAGGTCATGGCTGTTGGGAGTGGGGCTTCCTCCACCAGCCAGTTGGCCGGTGGCGGGCAGGAGCCCACAAAATCAGGGGAACCTCCACTCCTACCTGAGGGCTGGTAACTCTACTTGGAGCTCATCACAGTCAGCCTTGTTTTTACCATCCTGAATAATTTCATGTCAACTGCAAACTTGGCCACTGGTGAATAACTTGAGGTCTTGTAACACTTTCTTACAGTGAAAATGATGTGTGAATATATTGTCTTGAATTTGTCATATGTACGCTCTTCTCCCAGACTGTCAGGCTAATTAAAAATAGAATTCCTGAAGTTTTATTCTGTCTTGAGACTTATTCAAGGAGCAGTCTTTTGCCATGATATCATAAGAGCCTAAATCAGCTCAGTGTCACTTCTTACACTGATTTTTAGCCTTGCATCCTTTAGAAAAGTATGTGAATAGGCAGGTGCAAGCCTGAAAGACACTTTCATTTGACTATCTTTTGGCAGTTTGTACTGGCCTGGCCCTACTGTTCTACCATATACAGCTGCTTCCCTGCATGCTTTTTAAAAATGTAGGAAAACAGCCCCAAGCACTTACTTGAGTATCTGTAGTGACTTCTACAGCTTTAGTCTCTAGTCTTCCCCCCCCCGAAGTGTAGTTTTATATTGTGAAGCTAATCACTTTTCCTATAAAAAAGCTAAGAAAATCATAGCTACACAGAGTATTGCTTTAATTTATGCAAGATATGCCCCCATTTCCCTCAAAACCTTATATCTGTACAATTTTGTTTGGGTCTCCGGCAAATTTGCTGTACCGGTCAATTTTGCCTCATTCTGCTTGGTCAATCTGGTTGTCCTTCTTATGAAAGGGTAGGTTGCTTCATTAGGCCCAGCTGCCCTCTGCCAAGGCAATACCTCTGGCATTGTTGAGCTGCCCGTCTGGTTGCCTTCATGTTGCCTTTGGAAGTCTGTGCTATCTCTGTGGCTTTTGTGGTTGTTTCCATCAGGCAGTGTGGTCCCTTTTAGAGGCGCTAGCATGCCAGACTAGCCCATTTGAATTTGTGCCAGCCCACTTACTTGGGAGGTGAAGCCAAATATTTTATATTTAAAACCGTAATGCTGTGCTTGTCCACCTCACTCCTGTCTCCTGAAGTCATTAGTTGTGGTTTTACTTCACTGTTAAAACACTCTTCAGGTCCGTGTTCTCTCTCTCTCTCTCTCTCTCTCTCTCTCTCTCTCTCTCTCTCTCTCTCTCTCTCTCTCTCTCTCTCTCTCTCTCTCTCCTTGCTTTCCCCTTCCCCCCATCTCCTGGCTGTTTTCAGCTCTTGTATATTTAGTAAGCTGTGTGTAGGTAAAATAAAGAGATTCTGCTGCCCTATTTACTTTTTTCCTCTTGTGTCCCAAGAAAAAAAAAGAATATGTTTCTTATTAAATGTGAAACACTATGTTTAAATAACATTGGAAGTCAGAATTTAACCAACCAAAACCAAGGCATTCACTGCAGATGTTGACGTTCTGCCTTTTAGCACAGGGAAACACATCACTGGTATAGTCTGAAATGAGAACAAAGTCCATAAGGTGAATGTATAAGTTACATCAGTGTTTATATAATAACTGATAATGATGATAATTGAAACATAAATAATACAAGATGATATAAAGCATAAATATTTTAAATTAATTATTTTTGCTTGGTATTGCAAGCACTACCTCGTTAAAGTCAGAAGGTCTCAAAAGCTTCCAACGCCTTCAGTGCTGTTTATCATTTGTGACTTTCACATGAAGCAGGCTTGCTATTATTTTCTTATAAGTAGTGCTTCTTAGTGTGGGGATATTCACATGTTCCCTTCCTTCTGTTTCAGACTCCCCAATTCTCCCAAAATATGTCATTAGTGAAACAAAACAAATTTAAACCATTTTGCAAATAAGGCATCCATTTTTAAACATTTCAAAGTCTAAAAGAATTGAGCACTTTTTTATGGAGGTGAATCACTAGGGTGAATCAATAGCTAATCCAAGTTAAAGAACCAGCGCCATTTTAAAAATTTAGCAGGAGTAGTTTTTTTATTTATGCTTTGCAGGATACCCTCTCTTAGCCTCAACAATTAATTCAACACCTCTTTTCACCGGACAACTTCACTTGTGCCAATCTAGTGATGTCCATTGATCAAACTACAGATCAAAAGCAATCCAGTCCCTATATCATAACATTTTATAGGCAGAACTCAAGTGTTGCCCTACAAGGCGCATGTAACACCATCTTGGACTTATAATTTCATAAGCAAAAGAAACCTGGACTGAGTAAATGGTGTGTAATAAGGGACTGTATTGCATGGTGACCCAAAGTGATGCCAATTGGAGACATATCCAGCAGAAGGAAGCCTTCTTGAGATAATGTGCCACGGTTCCTGAGGTTACCTGCCCACTTACCTGTTGTAAGATGGACCAGCTCCCTAGCTGCTTGAAGCTCTGGAAACCAGGCAGATGCCATGTCAAGGCAGGGGAACAAAGACTCAAACTCCATGAGGAGTTTCTTCCTGCACACGTAGGCAATGCACTCCCCCTCCCCCAGATTGACTCACCTCCCTGAAGCTGCAGCCAAAAGACAATAGAGGACCATCCATGATAATGGCTCTGGCCACATGAGTCATAATCCCATCAGGCGTCACCTCCTTACCCAGAGTTATTAGAATTCAATATTGCCCACTCCCTTAGACCCTTCCCCCTTGAACCCAGCACCAATCAGTATGTTTTTGGGGATGGACTAGAAGGAGGTATAACAAGGAGTGTGGCCAGCCTAGCCCACCCCACCAGGTGTCAGGTAATCCTGCCATAAAATGGATGGAAGGGTAGGAGGGAGGGATGGTCTGCAACTTTTCATGATTGGAATGTAGGGAGGTGTGCAGGTTGCCTAGGAGACCTAGACTTTCACAGCCTGGGCAGTCTGTTATCGCACCAAATGTCCTTGGTCTCACAATCCTTGTTTTCTCTGTATGAGACAGCTTTGGGGCAGTTTGGTTATTTACTGCTTTACAACTTTTGCACCTCTTCCCGCACGCGGGCTTAGTAACCATTGGTAGATTGGGGAGGGGGGGCACCTCGAGTGTGTCTAATTGTAGATGCTTCTTTTGTGTGAGTTATCCCTGACAAAGAGATGTCAACGTGCCTTTAGAACTGCTTTCAATAAACGCTATCTTCTTCATGAAGCCTGGTGTTTGACTGACTTTCTGAAGTGCCTGACACCAGGACCCCCATATAAAAGAAGGCACGCACACATGTGCACTCTCTCTAGCTCTCCTTCCTCTCTGTCCTATACCCATTCCATCCTCACAACTCTCAGTTTGCGCAGCCAGAGTTTTCATGTGTCACTGCAGGCCAGGACATAATCCTATTGTAGCATCCCTATTTTTCCAAAGGATCACTTCTTCACACTGTGGATTAGGTAATGTATTGCCCACCAATGATTTCCTAATGTGAATGTGCTATCCACGTCTCTCTAATTTTCTTAGCTCTGTACAAGTGTATGTGTATGTATTGTTTGATTGTGAAGAATCTACAGTAAAAGGATCATTTTATATTGGAAACCAGTCTCCTTGTCTATCTCTAATACTTCTGGAAGAAGCGGGACCTCTGTATTAATAGGTGTTTGCTCCCGTATTACCTATTGCTATTTTATAATATCATAAATTCCCCATAGTAATTAATAATTCAGAGCAATCAGGCTCACACAAGGGGATACAAGAGTCCCTTGGGAAATCAGCACATCCTTCTGCTTCAGCTGATTGGCTTATTCGTTTTAGTCTGCCCAAAGAATAAAGCACACCTCTGGCTGACTTCAATCAAAAAGCAAAGCTCAAGGGAAATTGAAAGAAGATCTCCTGATGTCATACTATGCCAGAAAGAAAACCACAAGATGATCTAATTTCATGCTGAATTTAAATCTGTTTGCCAGAATTATCTTCTGAGATGTTTCAGTTGGACAAATGGACAAGGTACAAAGGTTGTTTTTGGTTAATAATCTTATGCTATACAAATAAGCACAAGGTTTGGCAATGCAGACACCAGTGGGGTAGATGCTGTTTCATGAGGGTGAAAAAACTAATTTGTGTCTGTAGTCTCAGTTCACTCTATAAATACAATCTTCACCTCCTGGTATCAGATTTTAAACTTTTTCTTTACCAATTGTTGTATGGTGTTAACTCATTTCTGACTTCTAGTATGGCAGTTAAAGGGAACTTTTCTTTTCTCAGCCGTACTTAATAGAAGCACATTCAAACTCTACCTTTCTGTCTCACTACTCCTACTCTAGATGTCTAGACATCAATCCATCAAGTAAATAATTAGACAGGTGTTTTTTATTCTTGCTCCTAAAGGTGTCAAACTGGCAATCTTGAAAACTGAGATCATTTGTTTTTTCACAAGAAAGGTAAGGAACAGACATAAGTACAGAGAAAGTAGTTCATTCTTCCTGCCTGTTTAATCCTTGATTTTAGACAGCTTGCCAATAAGTTGTCAATTAAAGTCAATTATGGTGTGGTGTTACGCTGTTGGCAACTGCCCAGAAATGGAGGGGTACTGAGTCCGATTTAAGATGGTCCACTAGCAAGCCATCATAGCTGCATTCTCTTATGTTATTATGGACCTGCACTTGTGTGTTAAACCTGTATCAGCATTGATTTAAAAGAAGCCATCATGATAGAAAGCACTCAAACCTCCAGCTTCTTATATATATGGCTTTTTTTTTCGTGGACAGTAGGAAATGAATATTTATTTACTCAAAGTCAGTATTCTGATTGAGAGATGACTTATTCTGCTGAACTGTGATTCACCCAGCTTCTTCAGTGAACCATATGAAAATGTGTGTGTATCTGTGTAATACATCTATTAGTAAGGCCACTGATTACTACTGATTCTTTTCTTTCTAATGGACACAGAAATATGTTTTCCAAAGAATTGTGCCTGTGAAATAAAAGTAAAGCTATATACACTTATATATTGTGTGTTATTTTGTATTAAACATTGATGTGAGTAAAGGGTAATTTTTGGTGTGGAGTCATATGGTTTTTTTTAAAAAGCCTTGATGACAAAAAATTATTCAGTTTTGGCAGCAGGCTGTATTTAGAACATATTTTAATTTAGTTTTGTCTAGTTTCGGTGTATTGCTCCATGAGATTGCCAGAATATGCTCTTCAGTTTTTAGAAAAATAGCTTTAGATATTTACATTCTTGGTTGCAATCCAGCTCACATTACAAGAACAGCATCCCAAAAGGTACTGTTGTTGACCATCCCAGTTTTTAGGAGTGTGTAGGTAACCAGCAATGCAGTCCTAAGCAGAGGTCTGTCAGTAGGTTGAGGAGGGTGTAACTCTGCTTAGTGCAGTCCCCTGCAGAACTACTGCATTGCCCCCACAATCGGAATGAAGAGATGGACACCAATATGGATTTAACAAGGGCCACTTTATTAATTATTTATAATCAAACAACTGGTGAGGGGCTGCTAAAATGTTTTGAGGAATATGACAGGTGTCAAACTCCTGACCACCTTCATCTCCTTTTGGGCGATGCACCTTCCCCGATCTCGAGCCATCCAATGTGGCTCTCAACCAGCAGTTGGCATGTTTAGGAGAACTCCCTGGCCCACCACCCCAGAAGCCTCAAGGCCTGCTGAGATAGGCCGGGCCAGATTGTTCTAAGGAAGATCACCCCTTCCTGGCCTTGAGCTGCAAAGGCCCGAAAGGCCTTCATGGAGGATCCTTTAATTCCTTTATAACAATGCCCAGGTGCTCACCGATTTCAACTTGCTGATCACGCTACCCCGCCTGACCACAAATGACCATCCTATTTAGCAAAAGCCGCCCCCCCCAGAGCCAATTCCCAAACACCACCATCTTCAGTGCAAGGTAGGCAAAAACACCCCTACTTCTGAAGCCAAATTGAAAAGGAGTGAAAAATTCCTACCTGGCTCCATTAAAAAAGGCAACCGGTTGAAACCTGCACTAAAGCAGGGTGGGAGGGTGGGCCGAGCATGCCGAACACTGCTGGAGCAGAGGGCGGGAGCTGAGCCTAAATGGGTGGCTCTGCCCCCTGCATGGTATCCTCTTCTTTGTGCCTCACGAGGAGGCAAATCAGCCCCCTCCCGCCAGTGCAGGCTCGGCGGTAGTTGGGGCTCGCATTCTAGGCCCATTGACTTTAAAAGGGACTAGAGAAACTATGCATGAGGAATGCAGTGGAACATTCCTCACTCAGATGATGCTGACTATAATTTTGCACTCACTGGTATCTTACTGGTACATTTAATGCCAGTCTTTTTTGACAAATACTGCAGATAAAATATGCAAACCAATTCAACTATGACCAGTTAAATGTATGTGAAGACTGGATCCTAATGTTAATACTTCTGAGTAAGTTTCTTTTCATAACCAAATGATAGATTAGCAATATTCTCAGCTGGTTCTTGTGTAGCACTACATAGTAAAGAGCCCATTTAAATTTAGAGCTTTAACATACTGCAAATTATTAAATATAATAAAAACAGTAATATACCTGTTGGATAGCGTGACAGAGAGAAGCTGTATGGTTTTGACTCATGTATGTGGGAATGTTTTCAAAGGTTTTGAAAATAAAAAAGGCCTTATATCTTTCAACAAACTGCTTTCCAAAAGCCAAAATAATGAAACATTGGTAATGGGAACTAGTTCTCAGAATGAGACATCAGGCTCTTGTGTTACTAGCTATAATGTGATATTGTGAATTCTTTGTTTTAAAAGTTCTTGTGCAAACTAAGGAGAAATACCTTGTTGAATTAAAAGTGGAATGGTGATGAAATTTCTGCCTTTCTTGAGAAACTGATCAATGGAAGCTTTTCACTGAACTTTGATTAATGAAGAAAAATAACATTTATCTCTCTTTATTCAGCAAGTCACTGTTTCCCTGTACACAGAAATTCTTATGCCTTTGCTGGGAAGCAAATATGCCCTGTAAACATGTTTGATAAATGCGTACATGTAGAGAGGACCAAGTCACACTCTGTTCCTGCCCCACCTTTCTGCATGCTCAGCTGAATAGCTGCAGAGGGCTTTACCCACATCATATATAAAAGTGTGCATATTGCTCTTTCATGTGATTGGCACTGTTGTTATGAAGCATTCCTGATTCTTTGCCCATGCAAGGCTTGCTGCAGGCATTCTGTATGAAAATACAGACATAAAGGACAGGAATGGTGGGCACAGTCTTGGTCCCCTCTACATTTATACAGTGTACATGTTTCTAAATTTCTACATAGGTCTACCTTCTTGTTCAATCCACCCTTTCCCATGTTTGTTGTGGGGAATTGTTATCAAGGGACTGCTTGCCTTTGGCCTTCAGGTATACATCTTTAAGTCCCAATGTAAGGGACCTTTGGATCTTTTGTAAAAAGCACATGCTTAGAATAGTACCTTAGGTGCAGTTGTGCAAACAGAGGAAGACAGTAACTGAATTTTTAATCTTCACTGAACATACAAAAATAACAGAGAGAGAAAATGTGGGAAAAGTTGTCAGACTTACAAGGTAATGCTTTATGGAATTTGGTGAATATATTAAGCTATGAGTAACTGGGGTGGCGTATAAAACATGCAAACATTTGGAGAACAAGCATTCAACAAGAAAATCATAAGATTTGTCATGGAAGTGATCCTGCTTATACTAGGATCTATTCTATGATTCTACATTTCAGGATTCAAGCTGCTTTAATTTGACTTCTTTGTGGGAAATGTTAACAGGATGTGGGAGACCTGAGTTCAAATCCCACTCTACTGTGGAAGCTCACTTGGTGTCCTTAGGCCAGTTGTGTTCTCCTAGCCTCAAAGGGTGGTTGCTAGGGTAAAATGGAGAAGAGAACAATGTCGTAAGTGGCTTTGGATTCCCACTGGGGAGAAAAGCAGGGTATATCCAAATAAAAATAAATGGTATAATGGGAAGGAGAGATGGGTTTTGCCAAGATGATTGAATTACCTCTGGCAGCAGGCATGATTAATAGCTGTCAGTAATGGGTCAGGGTGGAGCTGCGGTGGCTCAAGTGGTTAAGACGCTGAACTGCAGGCTCTGGAAGGTCAGTAGTTCAGCAGTTCGAGACCCGGGTGCCGCATGACAGGGTGAGCTCCTGTCTCTAGTTCCAGCTCCTGCCAACCTAGCAGTTCGAAAGCAAGAAATTGCAAGTAGATAAATAGGTACCACTTCGGTGGGAAGGTAACAGCGTTCCGTGCACCTTGGTGTTTAGTCATGCCGGCCACATGACCACGGAAACGTCTTCGGACAGCGCAGGCTCTTCGGCTTTGAAACGGAGATGAGCACCGCAACCCTAGAGTCGGATTCGACTGGCTTTCGAGCAGGGGAACCTTTACCTTTACCTAATGGGCCAGGAGATGGGTAGGTGGTCTGAACCACGCATTTGACTAGAAAAAATCTGCATTGTATGGGAAGATTCCTTAGTGATCTGGTAGATGGGTAATAGTCTTGTCCTGGTCGTTAAGCATGGTTAGAAAGCTGATGAGCCTCAGAGGGGCACAGAATTTGACCTGTTGATTAGGTTTGGGAAATAGGCTGTCTTGTCTTTAACAGTTTCTTAATTGCATGCAGCCTGATCTTTTTGCAACTATTGGCAAAACCATGTTAATTGATTCCAGTAGCTTATTTCAGTCAACCAAGTATATACATAATTAATTTACATAATCATATTAATTTACAAGTGTATTATATATTCTCACAGTTTGCTAATTACTTTAGTAAGTCCACTTTAGGTGCACCAATCACCATTTTTTAAAGACTGAGAGCCTCCCTTATAAAACACGAATGGATGCTGTATCTGTGAGTTTTTGAAGTAAGTGAGGAAGTGAAGGGAGGGAGTCTCCTAAAACAAGAGCTCTTGGAAGTTCAAGCCATCACTATTCCAACAAGAAGGAAACAGGTAGGGAATCTAAGAAGCCAATGTGGATGAACAGAGAACTCCATGATGTGCTAAGGGAAAAAAAGGAAATGTTCAAGAAGTGGAGGCAAGGACATACCTCTAAAGAAGAATATCTGTGGGTTGCTAGGCACTGTAGGTCAGCCATCAGAGAGGCCAAAGCTCACAGTGAGCTAAAGCTGACCAGGGAGGCTAGCTACAACAAGAAAAAACAGTAGCTTTTAAATTCATTTGCTGGCATATGTTTTCAAGGTTCAAGTCTGTTTGGCTCTTAAGCAGACTCTCAGGGTATATTGAAATAAAAATTAAAAAAAAACAAGACTATTACCCAGAGACTCAGGGAGGCTCTCAGTCTCTCAAAAATGGTGATTGGTGCACCCAAAGTGGACTTACTAAAATAATTAGCAAACTGTGAGATTATACACTTGTAAATTAATATACCCGCATTCCCAAATGGCTCTTAAGCAATCAAATCTGAAATGCCTGGTGGTACAGTCCCTGCTAAATTACTCTCTTCCCAAGCCATCTTGGCCAGAACCTCCCACCCACCCACTATATTTTATCCATTCCCCAGGAGAGGAAGGAGTACACTATTATGGTTGAGGACAGCAAAGAGTTCCAACTTTGATTGGACTCCCCTCTCTCTTCTCTCCCCTTTTTCTCCCTCCTCTTTTTGGCCAGACAGATTATGAACCACTCCCCTCTGAGTTTTACGCCATCTTTTAATTATACTGTTCGTTTATAATATAATGTATTTTACTGTATATTGTTAGGTATTTTATTGTATTTATTGTATCCTGGCATGTCAATTGCGTGCAGGTTCACGTAAGAAACTTTTTCCTCTCCACTATACCCTAAACATTGTGTTAACAATGACAGAACAATCCAACATCTGTTAAATGACACAAACCCAGACATCACAGCTCTGGTTGCTAGGTTTCTGGCTGAAGCAGTTAGTGATAGATACAAGCTTTCTGTATGATCTGCCTAATTTTGCTGACTCTGTAATGCCTCCCTGCTCATATTTGATCACACTATGTATTCTATTGTTATTCCATTAAAGGTATTTGATTTGATTTGTATTTATTGTGCTGTGTATTGGAATGTTTTTATCATGAAATTACCCACTTTGAGCCTGGACACAGGGACAGCGGGATATAAATCTAATAAATCAAATCAATCAAAATCTTCTTTAGATATGTGAGGAGCAAAGACAAGATAAAAGAGGCTACGGGCCCACTGTTGGGTGAAAATGGAGAAACTGATGGAGGCCGGAGAAAAAGCAGAAAGGCTTAATGCCTATTTTGGCTCAGTTTTTCCTTAAATAAAAGAACAGGCTCATCTAGTGATGGTAGTAGGCAAGGCATGGTGTTTAGGCTGCTGGTTGACATGGACAGAGAGGTAGTTGACAAGCACCTGGCTGCACTGAATGAGTACATACCCCCGGGCCAGATGGTATGGCCCTAAGAGTGCTCAAAGAACTTTCTAGAGAGCTTGCAGAACCTTTGTCCATCATCTTCCAGACCTCTTGGAGGACGGGAGACGTGTCACAATACTGGAAACTACAGGCAAGTCAGTCTGACTTCCGTCCCAGGGAAGGTACTGGAACAGATTTTAAAGAGATCAATCTGTGAGCATCCAAAGGACAACTCAGTGATCCAGGGAAGTCAGCACGGATTTGTTTCCTACAGGTCCTGCCAGACTAACCTCATTTCCTTCTTTGATCGAGTGATGAGTTTACTGGATTAAGGGAATGCTGTTGATGTTGTTTACCTGGATTTCAGTAAAGGTTTTGACAGGGTTCCCTGTGATGTTCTGATGGGTAAACTACAGGGCTGTGGACTGGACTCTAGGATAGCTAGGTGGATAGGAAACTGGTTGGAAAATCGCAGTCAGAGAGTAGTTGTCAATGGTATTTCATCTGAATGGAGACAGGTGTCCAGTGGGGTGCCACAGGGCTCAACTCTGGGCCCGGTACTTTTCAATATTTTTATAAATGGTCTGGATGAGGGTGTGGAAGGGCTAGTCATTAAATTTGCAGATGACACCAAGTTGGGAGGAGCAGCAAACACACAGAAGATAGAGATAGAATTCAGTGATATCTGAACACACTGGAAAAGTGGGCGGATGTAAACAAGATGCAATTTAACAAGGATAAGTGCTGAGTTCTACATCTGGGTAACAAAAATGAGGAACACACATACTGGATGGGAAACACACTTCTCCTAAGTCATGCCTCCTAATCCAAAGATATGTGTGGTGGTTTTTCTATAAGTGGCAAAGTACAGGGAAAGAGTATGAGTCTAGTAGCACCCTAAAGACTACCAACATTTATGATAGGGTATGAGCTTTCATGAGTCACTACTCACTCCTTCAGATACAGCTAGAATGGAAGTCCATCTGCCCTATATATTGGAAAGTGGAGTGATTTCAGATTTCAAATGACATTAGCAGGCAAATGACCCACTGTTATTTGCTCTCTTTAAATATCTGTGAATTTTCTGAGCAAGTGAGCAAGTGAAGGGTGGGTTCTCCTAAAACGAGCTCTTGCAAGTTTACTTGTTTCTACTGCTACAGACAGACTAACATGGGCCCCGGTTATACGGGCCAGAAAATGCTTGGGGGACGTGTGGCTGTTTGCCCTGGAGCAAAATAAGGCACGGTAGCCCGATCACGCGGGCCACCGGGTTGCCACGCTCCAGCTCCGAGTGCTGATCACACCACGCTGCTGCAGCATGGCAAAAAAAGGTGCAGCAGAGCATGCAAGCTGCGCTGGTGTAAAGTGCACATGCACCGTTGGGGGGGCGGGCCGCTGTTGGTGTCTTGCGTGTGCGCATTCACCATTTGGCGTTGGTGTGCATCCCATGGAAACTTACAACATCCAGAAACCCCAGGACATGGGTGGGCGTTGGATGCCACAGGATACTGGCGCTCGCATGATCAGATGCCAGCCTTTGCCCCAGGGTTTCTGGAAACTAGTGCTTCTTCCCTGGTAGTTTTTTACTTTGCATCTTCGGAGGGAAGCCGTGGGATGGCCACAGGAGTGCTACGCCTCCCAGATGTGTCTGTGTGATCGCACACAGAAACTCCGCAGGGCTACCGTGCCTTCGGCGGGGCAAATGCTCCGTGTGAACAGGGCCATGGCTACACATCTTAAAGTACATGGAAACATTCTTGGGGCTAAGCATATCCCTGGCTTAAAACTAAGCTCTGAATCTGCCTTTTTGAATTGTGATGAGAAGTACAGAATCTTATTTGATATGGTATTAAAAGAGAAGAAGGTAAGCAATGAATTTACTCCCTTTCTTTTCTTCTTCCCTTCCCAGTGTTTCACTACTATCAATACTTTCTAGCACTATTTGTTAACTGGTCATTTTAGGCTACCGACATACCAGGGGAAACCCAGAGGGATTAAGTCTGGATGAGATCGAAGAAGCCTCCTCTTGTGTGTCTTAGTAAAAATATCAGTCATATCGAAACACTAAAAGGAAGAAGGGAGGAAAAATGACAGGCAGCCTCTCTGATATTACTAGGAAGTGTTCCTGTCTTCTGTGAGCTAACAATGCCTCTATTCATTTCCCTATGTCCTAGTGGGGATTTGTAATTCCAAGAGTGTGGCTTGGCAAAAAACAAACCCTCCCCCCAAAGAGCCCAGTAATCCCCCCCCCATAACTAGTCTGTTTGTAACTGAGTAATTCTCAGTAAGCAGGACTAGCAACATACTCCAGGCATTTTAGATTGGGAAAAGACAGTGCCTTTTTCTTAAAAAGAGTAACAATGGAATTTGACTGACTTCTTGTATGCAGGTTTCTTTACCCCAGCACAAATGTTAAATAATTTGGATTTGTGCAAATTGAATTCTTTTTATGCCAAAGCATACCAAAGATCCCTTGGGGCTGGAATTCAAGATGACTGAAAGGAGTTTGGGGGTGATCCAGCTTACTAATTTAAAGAGACCTCTTCATTTTTCCCTGTGGAAAGATACTACAGTAAAGTATTCATGAGGAAACGAACTCCCTTTCAACTTTTAACCTTATAATTCAAGCTCCAAAAGGGGGGTGTTTAATTTCAGAGGAAATAGCAGTCAATAAAAAATAAATAATTATCCCTTGTTTGAGTATTAATATCAGAAGCAAGAGTCTTCATTGTCAGAACATGGGACATTTATTCAGCTAAAGAGAAAGTTTCCTCTTGAATGAAATAGTTGATCTGCCCTGAAAATTCTTGGAATGGAAAGGTTTCGTTTAACTTTTTTTAGATATAATATTTTTTCAAGATGTTTATTCTTTTTTTACTATGTTCAAAAATTGAACAGCATTTGTAATTACTGATTGGATGTTCAAAAATGTATGTCACTTCAATTTATGAGAAATCTGTTTTCGAAGGGTGGTAAGCTATAAAAATACCATTTCCATGAATAAGAGCATGGTAAAACCTCTGGAAGTTTAGTTTGGGCCAGATTCAAACCCAAAACCTTCTGCAGAACTTGAAATAAACTGAATTGCTACCACAAACCCAAAGTGGGAAGCTTCATTGAGAACTCATTTCCTCATTTTGCATCTATATCCTATATTTTAGCTTTATTCTATACACATACACTGTCTCAGAGAGACAGTGACTTAGATATGGCAGAGATGCAGGAAAACAGGAAGCTCATTCTTCCATCCTCTATTTACCTCTAAAAGAAGTAAATATTTTGTATTCCTTTGTGGCCAAAATACAGCTTTTACATTTCCTTCCACATGTGCAGTCTGTGTAGTTATTTCTCTCCATGCAGTGAGATGTGTAATGTTATGTTTTATTCTTAATGCTTGGGTTTTTAAAAATTTGTATCCCACTTTTCTCCCTAATCAGGATCAATTTAGTTTTCCCATCTTCCACTCTAGACTTACCAAAAAAACCTCCATGAGACAGGTTAGGCTGAGATGGGCCCAAAGTCACCCCCACCAAGCTTCCATGGCAGAACCGGAATTCAAATGTAGTTGTCCCTGGTCCTAGTCCAACAGTCTAACCACTGCCCCGTGCTGATTCTCTGTTTTGGAGATTACAAAGAGGTGTGCAGTCAGGGAGCCCAAGACCATTGAATCTCAGATTTGAATCTGTTGCACATGTCACACTTGGCACATAGCTTTGAGGAAACAGGTGTTATGTACGCGGTCCGCCACCAAGGATCCGTGACCGCAGTAAGGAGCTTGGTCCCAAAACACAATAGGGACCAGGGATCCTAGACCACCCTGTGTCCACCAGTAGGACCTCTGGCGGCAAATTCAAACCCTCCAATGGGACTGTGGGTGTGCCAGGTGGAGTGTATATAGTTGGCCCTTACAGGGCCATTTTTCAGTCTTGTGTGTGAAGTACAATAAATGCATCTGAATGCATGTCGTAGTCCGAGTCTCCATGTGGCGAACCCAGTACTTTACAACAAGGGAGGGGCCTTGGCAGGACCGATGCCACGTTTTTTTGCACACTAGGCGAGGCTACCTTCTGGTGCCCCCTGCCCCATGCCTACTAGTTTTCAAATATAAATGCATTTTAGGAAGACTGAGAAACACAAAATTTGAAATTGCTAATTTCTTTTTTTTAATTGTGAATGTTCAGGCATGATTCCCTGGGTAAGGAACATCCCCTCTATGCTCTAGCTCCTCCCCCCACTCCCTGTGCTTTTTGTTCCCTTCTAATGAACATCTGAAGAAGTAAGCTCTGATTCACAAAAGCTCATGTTGAAATATATTTTGTAAGTCTTCAGGGTGCCACTGGACTGCAATTTTACTCCTTAAGACAGTCAGAGGCAATTCTCTCAAGTTAACATTTCTGAGGAGCCCCAGTTCTATCTCCCTATTATAAAATGCCAAAAACAGCAGAGAAAGGTGTGGCATTTTGTGATTGGTACTGATTACCTCTCAGGAGAGATGCCTGGAGCCACCACTGACTTCAGTACAATCACTGGACTGACAGCATCTTCTAGCCTATGATAATGCTTTCAAGGAAAGCAATAAATGCCCCCAGAATGCAACTTTATAGTTTAGAACTCACACATGCAGGTCATGAGGACTAGAAGGAGGAACGGTAACACACTTTTCCTTCTCGCCATGGGCAGATTTTATCCCGCTCTCCCTGTGTCCAGGCTCAAAGCAGATAACATCATGATAAAAACATTCCAATATACAGTACAATAAATACAATAAAATACCTAATTTTGTTGTTCAGTCGCACAGTCGAGTCCGACTCTTCATGACCCCATGGACCAGATTACGCCAGGCCCTCCTGTCTTCTGCTGTCCGCTGAAGTTTGCTCAATTTCATGTTCGTTGCATCGATGACACTGTCTAACCATCTCATCCTTTGCCGTCCCCTTCTTCTTTGACCTTCAATCTTTCCCAGCATCAGGGTCTTCTCCAGTGAATGCTCCCTTCTCATTTGGTGGCCAAAGTATTTGAGCTTCAGCTTCAGGATCTGACCTTCCAGGGAACAGTCAGGGTTGATTTCTTTTAGGATTGACTGATTTGATCTCCTTGCAGTCCAAGGGACTCTCAAGAGTCTTCTCCAGCACCATAGTTCAAAAGAATCTATTCTTTGGCGCTCGGCCTTCCTTATAGTCCAACTCTCGCAGCCATACATTACTACAGGGAATACCATTGCTTTGACCATGTGGACTTTTGTTGGCAAGGTGATGTCTCTGCTTTTTATCATGCTGTTTAGGTTTTCCATCGCTTTCCTCCCAAGGAGCAGGCGTCTTTTAATTTCATGGCTGCAGTCACCATCTGCAGTGATCTGGGATCCTAGGAACGTGAAGTCTGTCACTACTTCTATGACTTCCCCTTCTATTTGCCAAGGAGTGATGGGGCCAGATGCCATGATCTTAGTTTTTTTAATGTTGAGCTTCAAGCCCACTTTTGTGCTCTCCTCTTTCACCCTTTACAAGAGGCTCTTTAGGTCCTCTTCACTTTCTGCCATCTGAGTGGTATCGTCTGCATATCTGAGGTTATTGATCTTTTCCCCAGCAAACTTAACTCCAGCTTGTGATTCATCCAGGCCAGCATTTCGCATGATGTAGTCTGCATATAAATTAAATAAGCAAGGTGACAATATACATCCTTGTCGTACTTCTTTTCCTATGCTAAACCAATCAGTTGTTCCATATCCGGTTCTAACTGTTGCTTCTTGACCTTTATACAGGTTTCTCAGGAGACATGTGAGGTGGTCTGGTACTCCCATCTCTTTAAGAACCTGCCATAATTTATTGTGATCCACACAATCAAAGGCTTTAGCATAGTCAATGAAGCAAAAGTAGATGTTTTTCTGGTACTCTCTTGCTTTCTCCATAATCCAGCGAATATTGGCAATTTGATCTCTAGTTCCTCTACCTCTTCGAAACCCAGCTTGTACTTCTGGCAGTTCTCTATCCACATACTGTTGGAGCCTAGCTTGTAGGATTTTGAGCATGACCTTGCTAGCGTGTGAAATGAGTGCAATTGTGCGATAGTTTGAACATTCCTTGACATTGCCCTTCTTTGGGATTGGAATGTACACTGACCTTTTCCAATCCTGTGGCCACTGTTGTGTTTTCCAAATTTGTTGGCAAATTGAGTGCAGCACTTTAACAGCATCTTCTTTCAAGACTTTGAATAACTCAGCTGGGATACCATCACCTCCACTAGCTTTGTCGTTAGTAATGCTTTCTAAGGCCCACTTAACTTCGCTTTCCAGGATGTCTGGCTCGAGGTCAGTGATTATACCATCGTGGTTGTCAAGGACATTGAGGTCCTTCTTGTATAGTTCTTCTGTGTATTCTTGCCATCTTTTCCTAATCTCTTCTGCTTCTGTTAGGTCCCTACCGTTTTTGTCCTTTATCATGGCCAGCTTTGCATGGAACGTTCCCTTGATTTCTCCAATTTTCTTGAAGAGATCTCTAGTCCTTCCCAATCTATTGTTTTCCTCTATTACTTTGCATTGTTCATTCAGGAAAGCCTCCTTATCTCTCCTTGCTGTTCTCTGGAAATCTGCATTCAGTTGGGCAAAGCTTTCCTTTTCCCCATTGCCTTTAGCTTTCCTTCTTTCCCCTGCTATGTGTAAAGCCTCATCAGATAGCCACTTTGCTTTTTTGCATTTTTTTTCTTTGGGATGGCGGTGATTGCTGCCTCTTTTACAATGTCATGGACCTCTGTCCATAGTTCTTCAGGCACTCTGTCTATCAAATCTAGTCCCTTAAACCTATTCTTCACCTCTACTGTATATTCATCGGGGATGCGATCTAGGTCAAATCTGAATGGCCTTGTGGTTTTCCCAACTTTCTTCAATTTAAGTCTGAATTTTGCAATGAGTAGCTCATGATCTGAGCCACAGTCAGCTCCAGATCTTGTTTTTACTGACTGGATAGAGCTTCTCCATCTTTGACTGCAAATTATATAGTCAATCTGATTTCGGTGTTGCCCATCTGGTGATGTCCATGTGTAGAGATGCCTCTTAGGTTGTTGGAAAAGGGTGTTCGCTATGACCAGCGTGTTCTCTTGACAAAACTCTGTTAGCCTTTGCCCTGCTTCATTTTGTTCTCCAAGGCCAAACTTGTCTGTTATTCCGGTTACCTTTTGATTTCCTACTTTAGCATTCCAGTCCCCTATGATGATGAGGACATCATTTTTTGGTATTAGTTCTATGAGCTGTTGTAGGTCTTCATAGAACTGGTCCACTTCAGCCTCTTCTGCAGCAGTGGTTGGGGCATAGACTTGGATTACTGTGATACTGAATGGTTTGCCTTGGATTCGGACCGAGATCATTCTGTCATTTTTGAGATTGTATCCCAATACTGCCTTTCTCACTCTCTTGTTGACTATAAAGGCCACACCATTTTTTCTACGGGATTCCTGGCCACAGTAGTAGATATAATGGTCTTCTGAGTTAAATTCACCCATTCCTGTCCACTTTAGTTCACTGATTCCCAAGACGTCGATGTTCATTCTTGCCATCTCATTTTTGACCACGTCAAGCTTACCTTGATTCATAGATCTTACATTCCAGGTTCCTATGCAGTATTGTTCTTTGCAGCATCGGACTTTCCTTTCACCGTCAGACACATCCACAACTGAGCGTCCTTTCAGCTTTGGCCCAGCCGCTTTACTCTTTCTGGGGTTACTCGTACTTGCCCTCTGCTCTTCCCCAGTAGCATATTGGACACCTTCCGACCTGAGGGGCTCATCTTCCGGCGTCATATCTTTTAGCCTTTTGTTACTGTCCATGGGGTTTTCTTGGCAAAGATACTGGAGTGGGTTGCCATTTCCTTCTCCAGGGGATCACGCTTGGTCTGAGTTCTCTGCTGTGGCCTGTCCGTCCTGGGTGGCCCTCCACAGCATAGCCCACAACCTCATCGAACCACGCAAGCCCCCTCGCCACGACAAGGCAGTGATCCATGAGGGAGAAAATACCTAATAATATACAACAAAATATATTATATTATAAACAAACAGTATAATTAAAAGATGGCGTAAAATTCAGAGAGGAGTGGTGCATAATCTGTCTGGCCAAAAAGAGGAGGGAGAAAAAGGGGAGAGAAGAGAGAGGGGAGTCCAATCAAGGTTGGAACTCTTTGCTGTCCTCAACCGTAATAGTGGACTCCTTCCTCTCCTGGGGAATAGATAAAATATAGTGGGTGGGCGGGAGGTTCTGGCCAAGATGGCTTGGGAAGAGAATAATTTAGCAGGGACTGTACCACCAGGCATTTCAGATTTGATTGCTTAAGAGCCATACAGAAGCAAACAGACTCGAACCTTGAAAGCATATGCCAACAAATGAATTGAAAAGCTACTGTTTTTCATCCCGTCTATTAAAGTAACCAGCAGGAGGAGGGAGAAGGAATGGTCTGTAATGCTTATTCAGACTGAAAGTAAGGCCAGTGTTACTGCAGAGGCCATCCACTGCCTGTCTCTTTACCCTTCCATATGACTTTCTGTTGCACATACTGGCTTTTGTTCCAGATCAGGAATCTGAAAGGAGCTAAAGGATCATCTTTGTCTCTCTTCAATGCAGTCCTTTTGGGACAGGGATTTGGTACCTTTTAGTAATCATCTAGTGTGGCTTCTTTCAGCTTTCATAGAATGGGTAAGCCACATCTGGTGAAGTGCTTCCTTTAATGCAGTGTTTAAATGTGCAGAATATGCATTCAAGAGATGGTTCTACCAGATGCAGCTTGCACTTTGAGTGAACAGGCAAATTTACCTGACAGAACTTCTCCCTTTTATGCACTCTTGTGACCCTTGAATCCTGCATCTTTACAGTTTATGTCAATTTTTGATTATCCAGGTTTATAAGAAATATCTCCTAATTTCTATATTTTTAAAGGATATTGTTTTGAGGCAGAAGTTTGTACAATTTCCACAGTAAAGGCACTGTGGAACACTTTCCAGAATAAAGATATTTTTTTTCCGGTCTAGTAGGCATCATCGGTAAGGGAGTCTGTTCTCTTACACTTCTGATTGTCCTGGCTTCCAAACTGAAGGAAATTGCTTAACTCAATGCCTTGCTTAATATTATGTTTACTGTAATGTTTTTTTTTTATGAAGATATTGCTTTTGATGAAAATATTGCATAAGGAAAGGTAGATTCCAGTGGATAGCCATGTTGGTCTGAAGCAGCAGAACAACATTTGAATACAGTGGCATCTTTAAGACCAACAAAGTTTTATTCTGGGTATAAGCTTTCATGTGCATGCACACTTCTTCAGATACAGTGAAACAAAAGTCACCAATCATTACATATAGATAGAGAATGAGGAGGTTGTTGCCAGGAAGAGCCAATTAGAGTCAAGATGCATAAGTAACTTTGTAGTTAATAAACTCAATGAAAGCAATTGGTAAGACCTGTGAACAGCAGCAAATTAGCATACAGCATAATAAGGAGTTTACAAACAGATGTGAGAACGGAATGATGTTGGATTAAGGAAAGGTAATTACTCTGTGTCTTCACTAACACAACTCTCAAGTTGATATACATTTCTGCTTACTAACACATCTCTATTTATCTCCTTAATGCTTAATTGATAGTACATGTCAGGTAGCCCTGCCATGATGGATGGAGGGGAGGGGAGGATGGCAATGGGCGCCATAGTGGCGTGACAGGCGGGAGGTTGGAAGCCAAGGGGTGTTGATTTATGACTAGGGTGTGAGAGTGGAATGTGCATCTGGTAACCCCTATCTCTCGCAGACTGAACATTCTGACCTTGAGGAGTCAAGCTGCGAGCTTTACTATCGCTTTCAAAGCTCCGGCTTTCCTGAGAATAATGGGAGCGTTGGGAACTTCATTAGCGTAGTAACTTTTGATTCCCAGTCGCATGTTATTCCCTGATTGGTAGAAGGGGGGGTCCCCATTCACCCCCTTCTCGGTATAACCACTTGCTTTCTGTAACCAAGTCATTCTGAACAATGTACCTGCTACAGTGACCTTTCTATTGCAGCTCTATAATAAATGCTATTCTTGCTTGAACCGCAAGGCATGGTGTTTTGCTGACTAGGTTAGGGCTTCTGACAGTTTGTTCAGAATCATCATCAACTTCGGGACTGGTCAGAAACCCGCAACTCCAAAATGAGTAGCGGTGAAGAAGACACTCTCCCGATTGAAGAAGAAAAGAAAAAGGAGAAGAAACCTCCCGGGAAGGACGTACCCAGAGAGACCCCTGACACATACGTGCCGGGACAATGGGGTCTGGAGTACGACTTTGGAGGGCCCTACGGGGATCCATATGGGGCGGCCTATGGAGGGGTGACCCACCGAGTCGGACGCAGACGAGATTGGGTGAAACCCCTGGCTGAAACCCACGAGACATGGTTTGGAACCCCGCGAGCATCGGTGGGGGAGGCCACCCCGAAAGATCGGTCCGCAGACTGATTACGGCGGGAGCCCTGGAGGAACCCGGCCGAGACTCCGAGAGCCTGGAAGGTGCCGTGGTGAGACGGAGGTGGAGTGGGGAACCGAGCCAAGACCGCCTGATGCGCTACCTAGATGAATCCCTCGCCCGCATCCCACAGATGATCGCGGAGGGCATCCGAGAGGAGCGTGAGCGACAAAGGCGAGAGGAGCCACCCGACCAAGCTCCCCAGGATCAACGGCCGGCGCCAAATCAAGGCCAGCAGAACGTACCAGCCGGCCCTCCGGATCAACCCGCGGGGCCAGGGCCGCAGGGGCCGCCGGGGCAACCACCCCCTCGACCTTGGGGGTTTTTGCCACCGAAACCTGCGGAACTGCTGGATGCAGATTTTGACGGAGACCCTGAGAAGTTTCCGTTCTTCCTCGTGAGAGCCGAGAGGTTTATCGAGACTTGGGGCCATCTATTCCAGCGCGAAGAGCGTATGGTCGATGTCATAGCAGCCCACCTGAAGGGAGCGGCCGCTGACTGGTATGTGGGACTTCACCAGGCTGATGGGCGTGAGTTGAGAGAAATCGATTCTTTTATGTGGGCCATGAAAGAGCAATTCGAGGACGCGAACTCTAACAAAGCGGCAAAGGCAGCGATCCGAGCCCTCAAGCAACGCACGAGATCGGTGAGAGACTACACGGCGGAGTTCCGTAGGTGTGCGGCCAAAATCCGAGGGGTGCAAGATGGGACCCTCGTGGACTACTACAAGTTGGGACTCAACGCGGAGATCCGACGAGAAGTCACCAAAACCCAAGACCCAGACACCCTCTCGGGATGGATACAAGCCGCCATCACGATGGAGAACCGGCTGAAAACCATCAAACTAGATGATGCCGCAGCGATGGCCAACAGCGGTCCTGCGCCGGCAGCGAGGGGGAAACCCCCTACCCCGAATCCAAAACCGAGGGATGGTACGAGAGAACTCCGAATGAAGCAAGGTCTTTGCCTCAAATGCGGAGAAGGGGGCCACTTCGCCGCGAACTGCCCGACCGCATCAGCATCGTCAGGAGCGCCCAAGGGAGCCAAGAAGAAGTTCGACACCTCCACGCCGAAACCAGTGGCAAAGCCGAGGGGGGCGAAAGCCCTGCAAGCCAAACCGCTCAGCGAGGCATCCGATTCATCCGATGGCGAAGTTGCGCCGCAGGGAAACGAGACGGACCTGCTGTGAACAGCGCTGAACAGCAGGTCCCGGACTCCCAGGCGCAAACCCCGGTGAGCAAACCCCCTCTCTTTTCTTTCTTACAGTGACTTTAATGGACCCGGGACTATTGACCCATGTGAGAGTACGGGCTCTCATTGACTCTGGGTGTGGGAGAGATCTCATCAATCCCACACTAGTGACGGGACTAGGGGCGAAAGTTATTAAACTAAACGACCCCTTGATATTTACTCAGATGGACGGCTCCACCATGAAAGAACCCTGTAAATACGAGACTGTACCCTTGAGGGTGGGAATTGGGCAACATTGGGAAGAAAGGCCTTTCGTTGTTACCCCAGCTGCCCGCTTTCCCCTAGTACTCGGAAGCGCGTGGTACTTTGATCACGATCCACACGTCCTATGGGGGAGGGGAAAGTGAATTTCATCTCCGACAAATGCCAATCCCACTTATGGAAGAATGAGTGGGGACCCATGACGGGGGGCAACTCCTAGTGACGGTGGGGGTGGCGGAAGCTGAACTGGAAGGCATTCCCCCTGAGTATCACGATCTGGCCCCTGTCTTTGGGGAGGAGGAAGCCGACGAATTGCCCCCCCATAGAAACTCAGACTGTGCGATTGAAATTTTGCCTAACCAGAAACTACCGAAAGGGAAGTTGTATTCCATGAGCCCCTCAGAAAAAGTGGAGCTGAGGAAATTCATTGACAAAAATCTGAGTAGGGGTTTTATACGGCCAGCATCCTCCCCGTTTGCGGCTCCTGTGCTTTTCCGGAAGAAAAAGGATGGGGGTTGCGGCTGTGCACCGACTATCGTGGCTTGAATGCAGTCTCTAACACAAACGCCTACCCCATGCCCCTGATTAAAGACTTGTTGGCTGCGGTGGCTGGGGGAAAGGTTTTCTCGAAGCTAGATCTCCGTGATGCCTACTTCAGGGTCTGAATTCGGGAGGGGGACGAATTTAAAACGGCGTTCAACACCCCTCTGGGCCAATTTGAATACCTGGTCATGCCGTTCGGGCTTCAGGGAGCCCCGGGAGTCTTCATGAACTTGATTAATGAGGTGCTCCACAAGTATTTGTTTAAGGGGGTCCTTGTTTACCTTGATGACATTCTTTTATATTCCCCCGACATGAAGTCCCATGTGAAACTGGTGCGGGAAGTGTTACAAACGTTGCACAAGCATAAACTGTTTGCAAAACTGTCCAAGTGTGAATTTCACAAAACAGAGATCCCTTTTCTGGGCTACCGCATATCCCAAAAGGGGATTGAGATGGACCCTGATAAAATCAAAGATGTGATAGGGTGGGAAGCCCCCAAAACACGGAGGCAACTCCAAGGGTTCCTCGGATTCGCGAACTTTTATAGATCGTTCCTATCGAACTTTGCCCAGGTGGCCCTTCCCCTAACTGACTTATTGAAAACCAAAGGGAAGCCACCCGAATGCACTCGACCCGGGGCCAAATTAGAGTGGTCGCCACAGTGCCAGAGGGCATTTGACAAATTGAAAGCCCTTTTTACGTCGGAACCTGTGTTAGCCCACCCAAATGAACTTAAAAAATTCATTGTCCAAGTAGACGCTTCTGATGTTGCTATGGGGGGGGCGATCCTCCAAGAGGGGGAGGATGGTAAATTACACCCCCTTGCCTATGTTTCCAGAAAATTTAACGATACTGAACGGAATTGGTCAGTGTGGGAAAAAGAAGCGGGATCGATCTGCTTAGCGTTGGCTACCTGGCGACATTGGCTGGAAGGGGCGCGAGTTCCGTTCGAGGTCTGGACTGATCACAAAAACCTCGAGCTTCTCCGCTCCCCCCGTTCCTTGAACGCCAAACAGCTGCGTTGGGCTGATTTCTTCTCCAAGTTCAATTTCACTCTGCACCACTTCCCGGGAACGTCTAACTCGCTAGCTGATGCACTGTCACGCCTCCCTCAACACGACAGCAAGAGGGAGGAGATTCATGACTCGGTCTTCACGCCTTCCCAGTTGGGAGGGGCAGTAACCACTCGGAGGCAGGCTAAACATTCCCCCCCAGCGCCAGACCCTCCTACCAATGATTGGGTGACTAAATTCTCTACGGCTATGTCGGACGCTGATAGAGAGGAGGTGGGGGGGGAAGACGGAGTTTCCCGAAATGTGCATGGCTGCTGGACTAAAAATGACAAGCTATTTGTCCCACGTTCCCTTAGGGGGAAGGTGATGAGCTGGGCGCACGGGTCGAAACTGGCTGGACACACGGGGTTTGTGAAATCTCTCCAGCTTCTCCAAAGACAGTTTTGGTGGCCAGGGCTTAGAAAAGACATTTCACTGTTCACGTCGGCTTGCCAAATGTGCTTGATGAGTAAACCTCGACCCGGTAAACCCCCGGGGGCTCTGCAACCCCTCCCCACGCCGGCTCGCCCGTGGGAAGTAATCTCTATGGACTTTATTACTGACTTACCCCCTAGCGGGGGAAAGACTGTCATATGGGTGATAGTGGACCTGTTTACGAAGCAGGCTCATTTCGTTCCGTTTGCCTCTATCCCCTCTGCCAAGAAACTAGCCTCTGCGTTCCTGCAACACGTCGTGAGGCTCCACACTTTGCCTGCTAAAGTGATCTCGGACAGGGGGGTGCAATTCGTTTCACGGTTCTGGAGCGAGTTGATGTCACTGCTTGGGGTGGAGCGGGGGGTCAGCAGTGCGTACCATCCAGAATCCGATGGGCAGACTGAACGTGTGAATCAAACTCTGGAACAATATTTGCGGTGTTTTTCCAACTTTCAACAGGACAATTGGCATTCTCTTTTGCCGCTGGCTGAGTTCTGTTACAACAATACTCAGCACTCGTCGACGGGGATGTCCCCGTTTAAGGCAGTACATGGATATGACGCCCCGCCTCTGCCATTTCTGACTTCTCCCGACCTCCCGGCGGGAGATGCTGGAGACTGGTGCAAACAATTGCAGATGGCGTGGTCATCGTTAGCCAAGACTCTAGAGGACGCTAAGACTGCTTATAAAGTCCAGGCTGACAAGAAACGCAATCTTGCCTGGATTCCAAAGTGTGGGGAGTTTGCTTACTTGTCCACGCAACACTTGCGTCACATTCAACCGAGTCGCAAACTTGGTTGGAAATTTGTTGGACCATTTGAGATTGTTAGAGTGATTAACAATGTGACTGTCGAATTGGCGTTGCCCAAATCTCTAAAGTCTGTTCATCCTGTTTTTCATGTAAGGCTTCTTCGCCGGGCACCTGAGGAGAACAAATGGAGACCGCGACGGCCAACCCCGCCTCCGCTGTTGGTGGGGGGGGAACCTCACTACGAAGTATCGCAAATCTTGGACTCTAAGATCTCTCGCAATCGCTTGTTTTATTTTGTTGAATGGATTGACTTTGGGCCGGAGCAGAGGGAGTGGGTGCGGGCGGAACATGTTCTGGCCCCCCGGCTTATCCGGGCGTTTCACAAGTTGTACCCCACAAGCCAAAGGGGTAGAGTTATTTTCGAGGGGGCTGCATGTCAGGTAGCCCTGCCATGATGGATGGAGGGGAGGGGAGGATGGCAATGGGCGCCATAGTGGCGTGACAGGCGGGAGGTTGGAAGCCAAGGGGTGTTGATTTATGACTAGGGTGTGAGAGTGGAATGTGCATCTGGTAACCCCTATCTCTCGCAGACTGAACATTCTGACCTTGAGGAGTCAAGCTGCGAGCTTTACTATCGCTTTCAAAGCTCCGGCTTTCCTGAGAATAATGGGAGCGTTGGGAACTTCATTAGCGTAGTAACTTTTGATTCCCAGTCGCATGTTATTCCCTGATTGGTAGAAGGGGGGGTCCCCATTCACCCCCTTCTCGGTATAACCACTTGCTTTCTGTAACCAAGTCATTCTGAACAATGTACCTGCTACAGTGACCTTTCTATTGCAGCTCTATAATAAATGCTATTCTTGCTTGAACCGCAAGGCATGGTGTTTTGCTGACTAGGTTAGGGCTTCTGACAGTACAAGAGTCTCACACCCAATGTCTGATAAGAGTCGGAGGAAACAAAATCAAGGGTGGGGGGGAAGAGTACCTGAGATAGTTTTGATTCATAGAGACTGTGGTGTCTTTAAATGCCTTCCCTTCACTTGCTGTGGCATGCTGCTGCTTGACTTGCAGAGTCGCATGGCCACGGTGGCACAACTCTGTGAGTCACATGGGCAGCTTGGCATTGCAAAAGTTATTTAAAGGGAACTTTCCCTTTAAATGGCTTTTGTAAAGCCAAGCCATGCACCAGGAACCCAAAAGCGGTGTGAGTTCACCTGGAAGGTGAATGAACTCACACTGCTTCAGCTAGTGAAGCTAAGCCCAAATAAAAACTGAATAATATTGGCTTTTATTTGGGCTCAGCTAGATTTGGTAGCTGAATCAGATTAGAAAATCTGATTCAGCTGAATAAATACTTTAAATATAAATATTTATTTGGCTCAGTTTATACCAAGCACACACCCCTAGTTTGGACAGGGACATGTTTCCAAGTGGATCAAATTCAGTTACATCTGCCAGCCATCTAACTGGCCAGCAGGATTTTATTTTCTGTCCTGTTTTAATTCATTTTTAGTTCACCTATAAAGGTATTTATGAAATTAGAGACACTTTCTGCTTTCCTTTTCCCCTTGTTTTTGTTTTGACTGCCACACACTATTGTAACCAAGTTGTTAAAAAAGCATTGCCATAGATTCTTCAGAGCAAAGTTTGAGTCTAGTGGCACCTTCAGGACCAACAATGTTTAATTTGGGTATAAGTTTTCATGTGCGGGCTTACTTCTTCAGTCACTGTAAAGAAGCAAATGTTAGGAAAGTTTGCAAAGAGTTGCAAGAGCAGTGCCACAAAACATTCTTAAGTAAAAATTATTTAAACAATGTTTAGAGTAGGGCATACAAATAATATGCTTAGGGTATGGTACACAATACATCTTTACAGTGTCACTAGAATTACATAAAAATGGAATTACAGTTATAATACATCAGGGTTACAGGCAGTTATTCCAGTAACTGTGTTTGGGATTATATGTTAGTATTTCTCTCAGCAAAGTGCCAGTAACTCATCCTGAAGTAACTTCATCCAGTTATTGGCATAGTTCATCTGTTACATAATTCTGCTAGCTATAGCATGGTTGATATGAAAGGTATTTCTACCTGAAGATGCATTTGGAATGCTCCCTGTAATCATAGAGATGATGTCCCACAAACTTATTTTCTTGTCAGTTCTTACTCATATTTACATGCACTTCAGAGGCTGGAAAAAAATGGCTTCCCAGATTACGGAGGCTGGGAATTTTACAGTGAATGTATTTCACTGCTGAATGGGTTCAGCAGCTCAATGTACTATATTGGATTCTTTGAATCAGACTGTAAGCCAAACAATGTGAACAGCTAATCACCAGGTTTTCTGCGCTGTTGTTCAGAAGCAGATCAGAGATTGGCTTCAGTTCTCCCACTGGGGTGTGTATGTGGCAAAATCCCACTTGCTGGAAACCTTTCTGCACGTCTAAAATATACAGCAATATATCTTCCAGTAGGATAGCTGAGGCCGTATGGTAGACAAGACATTGAAGAATCTTTGGCACTGTAAAAACAGACCAGTTTTTGTGATGCAAGCTTTTACGAACTAGGGCCTACTTTGTCAGATGCATGAAGTGTTACAAGGTCTTTAAGTGCTGGAAGCAGAAAGGGCCCGGGTAGGCCGGGCCCGACATTTGCGGGGACGGGCAGGGACAGAGAGGTCGGCCGGCCGAAAAGGGGGGGGGGAGGGCCTGGCGCGTGGTGGGAAAAGACGCGCCTCCCCCCCTTCCTCAGCCAATGGAGGGCAGCGGGGTGGTTGGGGAGGGGGAGGCATTAAAAGCCGAAGGGAAGCCGCTCCCCCTCCCCACTCTGATGCAGCCGGTAGCGCAGGGTTCGGTGTCTACTACGACAGCAAGTGGTTCGCACAGCCCTGGCCCAAGGAATGGGAGGGGTCTGCGGTACTCAGAGATCTCACCTTCTTGGAGCTCTTCCTGATACTGGTGGCAGTGATCATTTGGAAAGATCTCTTTAGGGACAAAAGGGTGCGGTTCTGGTGTGACAACCAGGCGGTTGTGCGGGTGGTGAACAAGCAAACTTCCAAGTCAGACCGGGTGATGCGGTTGGTTCGCCACCTGGTTTTGGCCTGCTTGGCCGATAACATTACTTTTTCTGCACGGCATGTGCCAGGCATGGATAATAGCATAGCGGATGCTTTATCTCGCCAGCAGGAGGAATGCTTCCGCATCCTGGCACCAGGAGCCAACCGCGTTTCAGACCCGTTTCCGGAGGAGCTGTGGGAACTTGGGAAGGTACAATAAGGTGGGGCATCTATGGGTCCCTTGCCCCCTCCACTCTTGCCATGTATGCCAAGGCGATAGATGCCTTTTTTGACTTTACCGCGGGGTTTGGGGGTCCGCAGACCCTGCTGGTGGAGGGGGACTGGGTGCTTCGCTACATGGCATGCCTGCAAGACAGCGGGTTCTCTCACAGCACCATCAGGGGTTGCATGGCCGCCATCGCATTTTTTAGCAAGGCTGAGGGGTTCGAGGACCCATGCCACTCATTCCAAGCTCATAGAGCGGTTGAGGGCTGGCGAAGGCAAGCCACACGGCCTCCAGATCATAGACAGCCCGTGACTTTTGAGTTGTTGGGGGGGATTTTGCGGGAGCTGCCAGCGCTGTGTTGTCCCAGTACGAGGCTGCACTCTTCGAGACCGCATTCATCTTGGCCTTTTTTGGGGCCTTGAGGGTCGGGGAACTGGTAGCGAGCTCCAGGATCTCATTCACCAACACGCCCTTGGGAGTTCGGGATGTTTCCTTCGGACCGAAGGGGCTGTCATTGTATATTCGGAGGTCAAAGACGGATCAGCTGGGAAAAGGGGTGTGCCTGCACCTGGGGCCACTATCGGGCGACCCGTGTCCAGTGCAGATCACCCGAGCCTTTCTAGCAATGAGTCCTAAGGGACTTGGTCTGCTGTTTATCCAAAGGGACGGGGCCCCATTGACGAGGTATCAGTTCACGGGGGGTTTCAGATCAGCACTGGGGGCTTTGGGCTTACCAGGCGAGGAATTTGGGCCTCACTCCTTCAGGATCGGGGCAGCCACCACAGGTGCGGATATCGGCCTGCTGGAGGCACGCATACGGGCCATTGGCTGCTGGCGCTCTACAGCCTTTAGAGCATACATCAGGCCGCAGCTGGAGTCCAGCCAGTGATCGTCTCTCTGACTCCTCAGTTCCAGGACAGGTGTACAGGACAGTCTGGATTTTTGGGCACAGCATCGTCCATTGGGCAGGTTTGTATGCATCCTCATCGGGCTGGGGCAAAGACTTGGGCTTGGGAGGTGCAGCGCGCATTATGTGGATGGCACAGTGAGGCATGCGGTGGAGGTCCCTGTTGCCCTGGTTGAGGCGTGTCGGGGTGATGCGCTGCTGCTGCAGCTTGGGGAAAATGATTTGACAGAGTGCCCTGGGGTGGCCCTCGAGCGCCAGGTACTGGCTGACCTGGCTTTAGTGCACGAGCTCCTGCCCAGCACTGTCATCTTCTGGTTGGATTGGTTGGAATGGAGGTCATGGCGGGGCGCGAAGCATCCCAAGAAGGTGGAAGTGGCGAGACGTAAGGTGTCCAGCAGGCTGGGCCGGGCAGTCGAGTCTGCAGGCGGTATCCGGATTCGCCACCCAGACATCTCTCATAAGATGGAAGCCCTGTTCCGGGCGGATGGCGTGCACCTATCGGCCTGGGGTATGGATATATGGTTGCACGGAGTCCGTCATTACCTGCTTGCTTGGCTACAGCTGTAAGGGCGTTGGCGGGAACAGGACTAATGGGGGCGTCCTGTTCTTGTGGCGGTAACAGCATGGGGCTGGATCTATTGGCAGAATTCGGCCTGCGTGCCAATTCCGGAGTTGGGGACCCCTTTAAGGGACTTGGCATGAGGGCTGAACGGAGCTGGCTAGCTCAAGGAATAACAGTGCTTGCCCTCACAGCCAGAGGGCAGGGGAGCTCACAAAGGGGCAAGCGTCCGTGTGAACTCCGATAACCTGCCCTCCCGCCGTCTCCACCCATGCCGGCTGGCTGGGTAACGGTTAACTCGGCTGGCACACGGGCCAGCCGATAGGTCGGATCCAGTGGACCCATGCTGTGCCAATGCTCTACAGCTGTAACCAATAAAAGTTGTGGCCAAATTTATCCACCTAATTTTCCAAAGAAACTGGTTGTGTGAATTCATTTCAAAGGGGGGGCGGGTGTACTAGGCGAGCTGACCTCGGTGTCCCAAATAAGACATGGAACCGCAATCTTCTGGACTTGCTCTGTGGTAATACTCTTTTCTTCAACTTCTGCTCTTTGTACCTTTGAATATATATCTCTGTCAACTGAATGCTGCATCTCCTGCATTTGACAAAGCAGGCTCTGGTTCAGAAAAGCTATCTGTCAATAAACGGGTTAGCTTTTAAGGTCCTTTTTTGTCTTTGTTGGAACATGACACAATACAAAATGATTATTTCTTCTATTCAAGAAGTGCTGTGAATGTCTTCTGTTCTTCATTAGGCTCCCCACTACTTTTTATTTTCTCTAAAGGTAATGTTTCCCTCATATATTTATATTTTTCTGCATGTGGGCCTTTGGTTTTGGATTTTCATATTGGCTTACATAATCGAAGTGGTTCTGGTGCATTTAAAAAGTATGCACATATATTGGTACAGACCATTTTTTAGCAAATAGGTTTGTTGCATTATACTTTGTTTGCCGTACTGAGCGGGGGGTGGGGTAGATACTCTGGTGGAATTTTTAAATAGATTCCTACCAATACAAATGTGCTGTTATACTGGTAAATATTATTTTTGTGAAGGCCATAAAGGAGAACGCTCACCAGTTGCTTTGTAAAAATCTTGACACTCAATGCAGCATCATCACTTTAGTCTCACCTCCATTGCATAATTCAGCAATATTGAACCTTATGAATCCAGTTGTCTGTATCAATGATGATGATGTGTTTAGCGCTTGAGAGGACTCTGTTATTTTCTTTAAACTTAAAGGCATGTTTTATATTCCGGTCACATTCAAGCTGCTGTTTCTACATTTTTATTTCTTCATGCTGCCCAGTGAACACTTATCTGCTGATCTTCTTTATTACTCCCTTTCCAGTAATAATCTGACTTTTTTCTTTTGCAATGTTTCTTTTGTTTGTACTCTGATATCTGCTTCTCTTGAACATTTCTTTCTGGTAATTTCCCTCCTTTTAATGTGCAAGTGATCCTAAATTTCAGCGCTTTTTCTGTAGAAAAAGCCCAGCAGGAACTCACCAGGAGTGTGGTCATCCAGCCACACCCACCTTTTGCTTCCTATTCTGTTTACCATGTTTGTTGTCAAAATCCAGGGCTTTTTTTGTAGCAGGAACTCCTTTGCATGTTAGGCCACACAGCCCAAATGTAGCCAATCCTAATGAGTTTCTGCTGTTGGTTGTGGCCTGTTATGCTAATGAGCTCCTGCTGGGCGTGGCCAGCTCAGGAGCCAGCCGGAACTCCGTTCCTGTGCATTCCTGCCCAAAAATAGCCCTGCTAAATTTGTTCTGCTAACTTCAGTTTGTTGTACAGAGTTTCTGTATTGGGACCTATCTTTTCTGTTTGTGTGTTTAGTCATCTTTAGAAATATTACCCCTCCCCATTTTATTTGTTCCACATACTTTTATGTCATTCTGCTTTGCTTATTTATGTATCTTCTTGCTTTTTTGTAATGAGCACAGCTTTGTCTTCTGCTTGGACATCTTTAATATTTCTTTTGCCTTTTTTGTTGTAGTATGTTTATAGAATGTTTCCTTGCACTTTCATTCAGTATATAATGAAGGGGAACCTGCTCTGCTGGTATTTTACACAGTTTGAAAATAGATTCTATTTTGAAATAATTTTACTTGGAACTTTGTCAATTTTTATTGGATTATTTTTAGTGCCTGATAATTGAACAGAATCCTTTTTTACCCCATTTATCTGCTTTTGTTTTATATCTGATCCTTTTGAGTGATGGGTTTATCTTTAATCATTTTTATACTTATTTTCATATCATTTTCTTTTTCTTTTGCTAAGTTTATTCTATCAGATTTCTAAAGGGCCAGTTTCTGTTCTTCTTCAGTGTAGGCACAACAGTCAATATCTTTTTTTGTTTTATAGAATTTTTGATTATTTGTTCCTATTTATATATTTAATCATACAACTTATTTTTCCAATTTTAAATTATTTGTGCTAATTGCAAAGCAGCAAAATTGAGCTGCCCACAGAGTAGTTTCTACATATTGAGGTTACACACAAAAGGGTCTTTTATTACTGTAAAAAACAGTAACTTGTATGTGAATTTAAGACAGCCACCTGTTTTTCTTGATGGCATGTATGGGAAAACCTTTGTCTTTCTTCAGATAAGTTTGTTAATACATAGAACACACTTAGTTTGGAAAGAATATGTTGAATCTTGGGAGATTTTTTAATGGCCTGATCAATATGAAATTCTAATTATGTGTATTACTCATTGAGGTTTGTTTCCACGCACTAAGCTTCACATAGCATTGTTGGTCCCAACATGCTAAATTGCTTACCGTTGTTTATAAGAGGTTTAGTATGTTTCATTTTGTTTTTTTAATGTATATTTTTGTGGTAATGAAAAGCAAAAACAATTGCATTGGTAGTTCTTGTTTTGCAGGCTTCACAGAATGCCATTTGCAGAGGAACAACAACAAAAATTCCTGCCCCTTCTCTGTTGCATCAAAATTCTCATGGCAATGCCATATTTCATATGCCTGTATTTTTTGCAAGACGATTCTCTAAGGTAGTGAGAGATATTCAAGCGCACACCCTAATGCAGGGAGCATGTAAGAATTTTAGCTCCTTTATAATCCTATAATGAATGATGTTTTAATTAAAAACTTCTGTGGCTGGAGACAGGCAGTCCTGGGAGAAAATGCTTCATTGTGGAAATGATGAGAACTTTGAACAATTAAAAAGCTTATAAAGTGGGTAAGGGAAAAAACTGACAACACCTAAATGCATTTCTTTGTGCTTGAATTTGAAGAAGATGGAGAGTATGGGGATGACTCAAGAATTTGAACCACAGAATTTGGCAATACTCTATATATAAAGGTAGACAAAACAGCATTCTGAGAGAAAGCAGACCTGGCACCCACTAATTTAAATCATTTTCTTCAGGAGAAACCAAGTCCCCTTTACTCTTAACCTCTTCCTTGGTTTAATTTCCCATCTCTTTCAGCCCCGGGACAGAACTAGCCAGCTGGCTCCACTCAAACTTAGTCTTTTCCCCTTTTCTTTTTTATTTTATGCACCTTTGAGAATTACATTGGAGTACCTTTCAGACTATGCAACATCAGAAATCACCCACCCCCCAGAACAGGATTCTTGCCTTCTATCTTATAACATTTTTGCATCAGAGTGTCTCACAGTGTAGTCCTAAAGAGAGTTATACCGTGCTCTGTCAGGAAAAGTCAGAAAGGTGTAACTCTGTTTAGAACTGCCCTGTCAGTGTATCAGGGTGCTCTTTGCCTGTCCTTTTAAGACTCTTTTATGCTGCCAAGATTGAGTAAAAAATATGCCCTTGTACCTTTATTAAATATCTCTTTAATATTCAGTTGGCATTGAACATCCAGTAGCTGTCATATTAAATCTCTGTCAGAGCTACATTAAGGAGCTAATATAAAGTATAGCAAGATTATTTTATTTATAGATTTTTCCATCTTTTCCATTATGCATTTTTGTCTTTTCCATCTTCCCTTCATGAATAGAAGAAACCATAGCTTCTTTGCCAATCAGAACCCTATTTCCATGCAGGTTCATACATATAATGCATATTTCTTTATCTATAGAAAGAAGGCTAGAAGTATTTTAAAAAGTATTGATGAGGTAGCTTGCATCCTACCATTCTACTCAGCCAAGTTTGAAGCCTTTCTCTAATGAGGACCCTCTTTCTCTGCAGAAGAGCTGCAAGTGTCAGAGGAATGCTTCAGACTTGGCAGAACAGAATTCTTTTTTTGTAGAAAAAGCCCAGCAGGAACTCATTAGCATAATAGGCCACACCCAACAGCAGAAACTCATTAGCATATTAGGCCATACCCTGATAGCGCAGTCTATTAGCATATTAGGCCACACTCCCATATTACCAGAAGTGTAGTTATCCAGCCACACCACCTTTTGCTTCCTATTCTGTTTACCTTGTTTGTTGTTAAAACCCAGGGCTTTTTTTGTAGCAGGAACTCCTTTGCATGTTAGGCCACACACCCCTAAGGTAGCCAATCTGAATGAGTTTCTGCTGTTGGGTGTGGCCTACTATGCTAATTAGTTCCTGCTGGGTGTGGCCAACCGGAACTCCATTCCTGTGCGTTGCTGCCCAAAAATACCCTGATTCTAGGGTACAAGCCAGTGGACACATCTGAACCCTAAAAATCCAAGAAGCACAAGTTGCTTATTTTGCTAATGATCTGTGAATATGCAAAACAAATACAAAAAGCAAGTGGCATAAGAACATAAAAGGAACCTTCAAGTTCTACTGTGATAGAAGAGGGAGAAAAAAATACTCTATCCACTTCCTATACTGTGCATCCTATGCATAACCTCAAGCATGTCCCCTTTCTTTGTGTTGTTTCTAATGTATCGTAGTGCTACCCCAATAGCAGGGTAAGGAAGGGAACAGCAATAGATCTTGACTCAAAGCGTTAGCTAAAAGAATGAAGAGGAAAGAGGGGTGTGTTTTTTTTGCAATGTTATATAAGGAGAAGCAACATGAGCTGGCAAATGATTGATTATACAAGGGCAAATTAATTAGTATGAATCATAAAGAAAAGGCTATGTGCCTAGTCAATAAGGCTAATGGTGATGGATGTTGTTGATAGATATGGAAAGCAGTCAAGAAGGGGAAGCCTTGGAAGGACAGGTAAGTAATTAGGTCATGGACATATTGCATTTGTGCTGGTTATGATGCAGCAAACTGCAGACAGGCAGGGCAAGGCAGAGATGTTAAATTGGACAAAGGAGAGCTCTGGGGTAGAGAGGCTCAACTGAATGGGATCAGCACATAGGTGGTATGGAATTTTGGAAACTGTAGGGGGATAACCCAAGAACAGAACCGTGAGGCTTCCTATTTAAATGTTCCAAAGTTGCTTGGCATGAGAATGGACTGATATAGCTCAGTGCTGCACCACACCATCTAAGATGTGGGTTTCCTACTAGGCTTTTACTGCTTTAAATATACCATAATTGATAACAAATTAGAATAAATCCTGACCTTTCAGGGTCATGGAAAAAGTGAGAAGAGGCTGAGCAATCATTTTGGTTTCAGTCAATTTCAATGGAAGTGGTTTGCTCCACTTTTTGCTGGTACAATGTTACACCAGTTTTGTGATAGTAGAACCCTGGGCTAAGGGAATTTGGGCTCCTTAGTTCCATTTCTCTCCCAATATGCTCTAGCACAACCTGATCCTGGCACTCTGCTGGCATAATTGCATAAGCAGAGGTTTGAAACTAGGGTATCCATTATTATTATGCCAATGTAAATCTCTTGCACTGGGGGATCCTGAACATAAGGGACTAACAGTGCAATCCTAAACAGAGTTATACCCTTCTAAGTCCATTGAAGTAAATGGATCCTATAAATGTCCAGCCATGCAAATGGATTATAGGATTATGTTGTCAGTCTCAGGGAATGAGTTTCCAATGTCATTTAACATACTGAATAAAACAAAATACAGACTGGGGAAATGGATTATTGGGGACTTAAGTTAAAAAAAAAATAGGAAGCGTTGATAATAAACAGAGAAAGCAAGTGGAAACTAGAAGTCTGAAAACCTTTTCCAAATCAGGGAGGAAAGAAACATAGCTGAGACAAGGAGAAGAACATGCTTTTGATTTCATAGCCTCATATTCATGGAATTGTAAGAAACTTGTGACATCTTGGAAGCTGCAGATATTTCTGAACATGCTAACTTGTGATTTCACTGCATGAGTTAATTATTTCCTACCCTCCCCCAGCATACACCCCTTTGCAGCATCCTTATCTCCTTTAAGAAAACAGATAATATAAGAATCATATCCCACTGCTAATTAAAGTTACCCCTTTGAAGGGTATACAGGTGCTGTATGCTAAGCCACTGTAAAAAAATAAGTGGAAAGGAGGGGTATTCGATTTTAAAGATGTTTGCTGCAAAACTGGTTTAGGGTTAAGGTTAAAACTGGAATGATCCAGTGGAGATCATCATTGCCACTCTAAAGACCTTTGGAGAGAATAATCTGTTATGGTGTGTGTAGGAGTTTAATCCAAAGATTTATATTTTGTACTAAGCCAAATTTATTCCATGATTTATTGATCTGAGACACATATTGGGTCATATGTTGTTTGGACCACAGTGATACATTTATATAAGAATACTGCATTGCCTTAATAAGTACCACAACATTAAAGCAGGGCTAACATTGGATCTAGCTCCTACAAAGTAGGAATGTGTGTGGGAGAGGGGGAGAAAGGCAAAGATGGGTTTGTAGCTAGGAAGAGCAAAGTCTTCATGGTGTTAAGACCACCAAGCAAGCCTAATCCAGAAATGTTTACAGGATGTACAGAATGTCACTTGGGATGATTCCACACTAGACCTTAAATCCTGGTTCAACCCTGTCCCCGAACTTACATTCTACATTACACTCGAGTTCACCCCTGTAATTATCTTGGGGTATTGTTTCCATATTACATTGAGGTCACCGCAGTTTTGCCCCACACTTGTCCCGGGATATACTGTTATAACCAGGGATAAATGCAAGATATTGCATTGCAAGTTGAACTCTGATAAAACCAGGATGAGATCCAAGTGCGGAAAGGATCTTTACTGAGACAAAAATACTTCTTTGGGTTGGTCTTCTTGAATTTCCATTCTTTGGCTAGAGCTGGATGGTGATACCACAGAGGCTGAAACCTCCCCTACATAATTCCTCAAATCACCAGTTCAAGACCCCCTGTGGACTGACATATAGATGTTTAGGCCCATCTGTTGAGAGGTGTGCACTCTGCTGTTCTTTTTTTCCTGCTAAAACTAGAGGGTAAAATGTTTGAGAACATTCTGTTATCTTCATATTTATTTAGAATTTTTTTCAGTGGAGTATCTATATATGAGTAGCAAAGTCAGCCAAATCTTTGGATACTTAAATATGGTGACTGGAGCTGTGAATGGGCAAGATAGATCTTTCTACAAATCTGAAAAGGGCCCTAGGTTTGCAGAAAAACATTGCGGGTTTAAAAACCCTGAAAATGAAAAAAGGAATGCCTTTAGCTTTACACAACAGATTCACTCACGCTGTTTCTAGGTAACCATTGTATGTGGTTCTGCATGTAAAAAGGCAGGGGGAGGGGGCAGGGCCCTTTCCAGGTCTATTTTGGCCTTTGAGGGAGGACTCATTGGGTCAGGCCTGGCTAGGGTTGCCAGCTCCAGGCTGGGAAATCCCTGGAGGTTTTGTGGTGCAGTCAGAGGAGGGCAGAGTTTGGGGAGGGGAGAGGCCTCAGTCAAATATGATGCCAGAGAGTACAACCTCCAAAACAGTCATTTTCTCCAGGGTTACAGATTTTTGTAGTCTGGAGTTCAGTTGTAATTCTGGAAGATCTCCAGGTCCCACCTAGAGGTAGCAAACCTAGGCCTCGCAACAACCTCTGGGTGACTTGATATCACCCAACTTGCATGACTCAGCTAGTCATGACTGCTTCCTACTGTTCAACAGCAGCCACCCTATGAAAGCCAGTGTGGTATGGCAGTTAGAGCTTCAGAGTAGGGTCTGGGAGAGCCAGGTTCAAAGCCCCATCTTGCTGTGGAAGCTCACTGGGTGATTTTGGGCCAGTCACACATTTTCAGCCTAACCTACCTCACAGGGTTGTTGTGTGGATCAAAAGGAGATGAGAATAATATAAGCTGCTTGTTTTGTACCAAGGTAGACCTCACACGCCGTTGGGCTTGCACGTAGTCATGCGGACAAGCTGAGCTTCGCATCCAAAGACAATAGAAGCAAAGGATCCGAGAACTCGCCAGCCCAGATCCTAATAGTGAACCAACAGGGGGAGTTGTCTGTAAATAAACCAATCACGTTTGTGTGTGTGCTGGGTATGTTCAGAACAGGAATATAAGTGGGCCATGGGCCATGCTAGTTAACTCATGCTTTAATAAACTATAAGCTGAAAGTTCTCCTATGCTTTAATAAACTATAAGCTGAAATCGCAACGCTATGCCTCAGTCTCAGTACTTTATACTGGCGACGAGGATGGGATCTGAATGAGCCAGCCAGATGATGACTCCAGCACCACACCACGCACCAATCTCCTGCATGCTGCACCACGCACTGATCCAACGCATCACCACCCTGCGCACCGATCCCCTCTGAGACATCGCCCCCCACATTGCTTCAGAGTCATGGCTGCCACTCAGGGTAACCTGTCTGCTTTCGACCCCGCACATCTCGAGTTCTGCAAAGCATGGATAGAACAGATCACGAACTTCTTCGAGTACCAAGAGGTCACTGATGTGGGTAAGAAGAAGGCCTTACTCAGCACGTGTGGCATAGCCATAGTTTGCTTGGCCCAGGGCCTCCTTGTTCCCAAGAAATCGGCAGATGCGATCTATGATGACGTCATCCAGGACCTCACAAAGTATTACACGCTGAAGTCCACTAAGATGGCCAAGCGCATGGACTTTTTTGTGCACCTCCAGAGGCCTGGGGAAGCGGCTCTCGTCTCCATGGCAGAACTCCGCCAGCTTGCCATGGACTGAGAGTTCTGAGATGTAGAAGACAGCATCTTATCCCAGTTCGTGTGGGGCATTCGAGAAGTGAACCTCCGCCGTAAACTTGTAGGTACTGCAGACCTCAAGTTGGAATTGGCCCTGCAGATGGCCACCGCTTTCAAGGGGTCACACAGCGACTGTCCGCCATCTTCAACTCACCACATGGCCCTGGCTGCTACATCAGACATCTCGGACGAGGAGGAAGTCTTGCAAGTTCACCACCCAGACCGTCAGAAACCGCCACCCCCGTTGTCCGCGATCGGCCATCCAGAAAAAGCAACTGCTCCAGCGTCCTGTGCCAGCTTCAGGGAAGCGCATGAACGAAAGGCCTGCTGTTTCCATGATGCTGTCTGCTGGTCCTGTGGGAAGCAAGGACACATTGCCTGTGCCTGCTGCTCCAAGGGGACCCGCTGGAAGGCATCTGCACATCACGAGGCAGTAGATCTGCATACCCTGACCATCAACCACCACCAGCATCAGGTACTGAACTTGCCCCCTGATGTCCCTAACAAACTGCAGGTAACCGTGTCAATAGAGGGGTCCCCATGTAGAATGAAACTGGACACGGGCTCATCCTTTTCTCTAATATCTGCAGAAACATTGCAGAAACTCTGCCCCCAAGGGGGACCTCTCCTAAAGCAGCCACGGGGTCTAGCCCTACAGGACTTCCAGAAGAACCCCGTGGCCATCAAGGGGTGGGGCAAGTTCAGGGTGCAATACAGAGACTTTGATGGACTGCTAGAATTGCTGGTGGTGGAAGGGCGGCTCATGAGTTTGTTGGGAATCGCATGGTTTGGACCTCTGGGGTTTGAGGTGATGGGTGTTCACAACATACAGCCACAGGACTTTAACTCAGTATGCAATGAGTTTCTGGGAGTGTTTGATGGCATGCTTGGTCGCTACACCAGACCCCCGGTTTTACTCGAGCTAGACCCCTCGTTGTGGCCCATCAGGATGAAAACCAGGCGGCCCCTGTTTGCACTTTGGCCCAAGATCGAGGCCAAATTGGACTGCTTGGTGGAGCAGGGGATGGTGAAGCAGGGGAGACCCCCATAGTCACCCCTGTAAAGCCAAACGGGGACGTAAGAATTTGTGCCAATTATAAGTGTACCATTAATAAGGCACTTCAGGACCACATTGCCCAGTACCAATGGTCAGTCATGTATTGCCCTCTTTTGGCTGGGGCCAGGGTTTTAGGCAAGCTGGACTTGGCCCAGGCCTATCAGCAGCTGCCAGTGGATGAAGCCACTGCTGAGGCTCAAACCATAGTAACCCACCGAGGGGGCTTCAGGATTCAGTGGCTGCAATTCGGGGTGAGTGTGACACCAAGGATTTTTCAGAATCTCATGGATTGTCTCCTCAAAGGCATCCCAGGAGTCCAGCCATTTTTCAACTATGTTTTAATCGCAGCTCCCAACTCATGGCACACCTCCAAATGGTGCTCCAGTGCTTTCACTTCGCTGATTTGAAGGTGAAGGAGGAAAAATGTCTTCTAGTGGTGCCACGGGTGGAATTCTTGGGGTTTGCGGTGGATGCCCAGGGGATTCACCTGACACAGGACAAGATCTGCGCCATCATGTATGTGCCTACCCCCTCCTCCTAGCTGGAACTGCAGGCCTTCTTAACTCTTTTAAACTTCTACCAATCGTTCCTGCCCCACAAGGCCGTGGTAGCTGAACTGCTTCATCGCCTCCTCAATAAGCATGTTCCCTGGGTCTGGGGACCCAAACACTCCACCACCTTCCAGGTGATGAAAGAATTGTTGGTTTCTGATGTGGTCCTGGCCCACTTCGACGACTCCCTACTGGTGCTGTTGGCTTGTGATGCTTCTCCATACGGGGTGGGGGCTGTTCTGGGGCACAGACTGGCCGACAGCTGCAAGGTTCCCATTGCCTATTACTCTTGTACATTGTCTGTGGTAGACAACTATGTCCAGATAGACAAGGAGGCCCTAGCGATCATAGCCAGCATGAAGAAATGGGCCTTCACAATTGTGACAGACCATAAGCCCCTCTTGGGCCTCCTTGCCCCTGACCGTCAGACCCCTCAGATGCTGTCTCCTCGAGCACTGTGCTGGTCCATCTTCCTGTTGGGGTACCAGTACATGCTCATCTACCACCCCAGAAAAGCAATGGGCCATGCAGATGCACTCAGCCACCTTCTGCTGCCCTCCTCCGATTCCAACCCAGCACCGGTTCACCACATCACCATGCTGGAGGAGCTGCCTGATTGCCCAGTACTGGTGGGGGAACTGTCCTGTCACACGGCCTGGAATCGCATCCTCTCCTGGGTCATGGACTGGGTGGGGAGAGGGTGGCCCACTGGCCCACTGGCCCACTGGGACCCGAATTCTCAGCATTTTCGTCCTGCAGGGATGAGTTGACCTCACAGAAAGGGTGCTTACTTTGGGGCAGCCAGGTGTTAATACCACCACCTCTGCAAAGCCGAGTCCTCATCACCCTGCATGAGACACACCCGGGAATCGTCAAGATGAAAGCCCTGGCCTGGAGCTACGTGTGGTGGCCGGGGCTGGACAATGAAATTGAGGACACAGTAAAATGCTGCCAGAAATGTCAGGAGTCCCGACCCGAACCTCCAAAAGCACCGCTGCAGCCATGGGAGTCGTCTCATAAGCCATGGACAAAGTTACACCTGGACTTTGCCAGGCTCTTCCAGGGACAAATTTTCTTTATATTGGTTGACGCTTACATGAAGTGGCTGGAGGTGGTACCGGTCCTGTCTACCTTGCCCTGATGAGCCATCTGTGTGATGTGGCATATCTTCAGCTCCTACGGGATACTGGACTCATTGGTAACCGACAATGGCATGGCCTTCACCTCCATGGAATTTCAGGAGTTCATACAATATTATGGCATAAGGCATATATGCTCCACTCCATTTCACCTCACAACCAACGAACAGGCAGAGCACATGGTCCAAACTACAAAGGAGGCACTGCACCGCATGGACAAGGGGGACTGGAACCACAAGCTGGCCACCTTCCTATTTGGCCAGTGCACAACCCCCCACACAACCACTGGCCGCAGTCCAGCAGAACTCCTCCTTATGACCCGGCTAGACCACCTCCATCCCGACAGGGCTCCAGAAAACAGCACAAACCCTGAAGATCAGGAGGCCCTGTAAGGATTCTTTCCAGGGGACCCCATGTACATCAGGAATTACGCCTGGGGTCCTGCCTGGATTCCAGCTAGAGTCATCCGGGTGACAGGACCCCTTCCTATGAGGTATCCAGCAAAGATGGCCAGTTGTGGAGGCAGCACATTGATCAACTGCGCCACTGCCTCCTTCCTGCAGACACCGACATGCCCACCGTCCATGGAGATGATGGCTTAAAACCTGGTGAGATCAAGGCACCCGCCCAAGCACAACCACAGGCAAGCACTTGACCAGGAGGGGAGGACAGCAGCAATGTAGAGCCGACAGACATCCAAGAGCTGCACAGTGCTCCAGCCCCAGTGGAGGTTCTGGCGGCTGAGGTCCTTTCCCCTGAACCAGACAGAACAATGCCGGAGAGTCCTGCCTCAGCTCCAGACATGCGCTGTTCCATTAGGGAGCGGCAGAAACCCTCGTACCTCAGAGACTATGTCTGCTAGGGGGGATCTGGACTGGGGGGGGCTGTTGTGTACCAAGGTAGACCGCACATGCAGTCGGGCTTGCACGCGGCCATGCAGACAAGCTGAGCTTTGCATCCAAAGACAATAGAAGCGAAGGATCCCAGAACTCGCCTATCGGCCAGCCCGGATCCTAATAGTGAACCAATAGGGGGAGTTGTTTGTAAATAAACCAATCACAGGTATGTGTTTTGGGTGTGTTTAGAATGGAAATATAAGTGGACCATGGGCCATGCTAGTTATCTCAAGTTCTCCTATGCTTTAATAAAGTATGAACTGAAATCACAACGCTATGCCTCAGTCTCAGTACTTTATACTGCTTTGGTCCCCACTGTTGACATACGTGGGGGTATAAATGAAGTAAATAAATAATAATATAGCGGAAGATGGGAGGCAGATAAAATGTAGGTTGGTGAATGGCTGAGAAAGGATATGGGGATTGCCAAGTTGAACTAAGTTGTCAACCTCCAGGTGCTCTCCAGATGACAGAGATTAGTTCCCCTGGAGAAAATGGCTGGTTTGGAAGGTGGACTGTATGACATTATATCCTTCTGAGGTTGTTTCCCTCCCCAAGCCTCACTCTCCCAAGGCTCCACTCCCAAATCTCCAGGGGAAATGATCTCCGTAGTTGGGAGATCTGTTGTGATTCCAGATTTCCAGGCCCCACCTGAAGGCTGGCAATCCTAGAAGGAGAGAAGGAAGCAGGAAAAGGGGAAAGACTACAGGGGCTTTTAGTAAAAAGAAATAGTGGAGGAGGGGGAAATGAGATGCCTCCTGCAAATCCTTGTGGGTTCCCATTTGCCAGGGGTCATTTCCTAGAAAAAGAGGTGCAGGAGCTCATTAGCATAACTTATTTGCATATGCCACACCCCCTGACATCACCAGAAGTGTGTCAGAAGGCAATGCCCACCGCTCAGGCTCCACCCCAAAAATCTCCAGGTATTTCCCAACTTAAATTCAAACCTGGGTCTCCCAAATCCTTGTCTGGAACCCTAACCACTACACAACACTTCATGGGGCAGCAGCTGTTGAGCAGTAGCAAGCTGTTGGGCCTGCATGAGTTATGCACACCCCCAGTGACCGCTGTTCCGCACCCAGAAGATGGGTTTTGGCTTGCAATGAATTGCGTATGTCATGTGTCCTTTGAGTCAATTGTCCTGGTTTATTTATAAAAAGGTTTTCCTGCACAACTGGGGTGTGTCCCCCAAGAAGGTAGAAGAAAATGTGAGTGAACTGGTGGTGGATCATCCAGTTAACTATTAGATGTGGGTTTAAAATGAGGTTGATTTTAAAATATCAGGCTGTTGGTAACTATATTGGGGCATATCCTTGCTCAAGAAATCATTGTGTTGTCCAGGGCCTACTGTGGCCAACCACGTGCACAGGCAGATTCAAAACCATATAAGAAGGAATTGGTTCTGTTGCTGGCAAGCAAAATAAGAGTCCCATTCTTGTAGATTTTGTTGTTGTTTTTGAGACAATGCATAGAAAGCTTGCCATGGGGTGGGGGGCGGGAAATATACCTGCAACACTACATTTCAATACTGTCCTCATTGCTCAGGATGTGTCATTGGCATGAATCAACAACAAACAACCAAAAAAGATGGTGTTTTTTTTTTGTTCAGAAATGCTATTTATCTACATGTTTCAAAACATAATTGGTTTGGACAGTTTGCCCTGACCAAGTCTTACAACAAAATCACCAACTCTTAACAACAAAATCCCACAATAAGATGAGGCATGGGTGTTTTAACTCTTTGTGGCAATACTAGCTAGGGCTAGTGTGGTGTAGTGGTCTCAGTGTCAGTCTGGGATCTGGGGACCCAGGTTCAAATTCCTACTCTGCCATCGAATCTTGCTTGATGATCTTTGGAAGTCGCCCAGTGCTGTTATTCTGAGGATAAGATGGAGAAGAAAAGGGTGTTTTGAGTACCCACTGGGGAGAAAAGTGGAGTATAAATGAATAGATAAGGCTGCAGTCCTAGGTGCAGTTAGAGTAAATCCTGTTCCAAACTTTTTTTGGGGTGGTGGCGGTGGCTTACTTCTGAGTAAACATACCTGCAATTCCACTCAGAGAATGCAACTATGCCCATGTGCTGGGGAATGTATTGAACTGAGTGGGAATATCTTCTTTGTTAACATATAGAATTGCACTGTAAGAACAACTCTGTGCCCACTTGCATGTGAGTAAATTTACTGAATTTCGCCAGACTTTCTTCTGAGCAGGCATGCATAGGACTGCCCCACAAGAATGTAACCCTATATTGATTTGTTTGGGATTAAGTCCACTGAATTCAGGGGGATGGATTTCTGAGTAAACAAGCAAAGCTTGCTCTGCAAGCATGCAACCTTATGCCCAGCTGCAGAGGACTCAGGGGATTTGCTTCTTGGTAGTAATTTAAATATGTTCAGGGTGATGGATTTATTGTGGTGTAAAACGGTAGCCAGTTTCGTCAAATGCCCCAACGTGAGTGTCATTCCACAACTCTCCCATTTTCAGGGAATCAAAAAGGATTCCCCCCCACCCCACAAGGTCCTGGGGTGAGTATCTGTGAGAGAGAATTCCCCAAACTCTCAATGGCCTCCCAAAACCCACGATCCAATAAAATGACTCTCCTTGGACATCAGAGAGGCTGCAGGGGGACCCTGGCCAGCCAACAGACAGCCGCCCCCACCGAGCCTGCGGCAGGCCTTGACCCTTGGGGGGGCTCTCTAGTCTTTGGGGGAGGGTTTAGCACAGGATGCGTGGGATGCCTGGGACATGCCTCAGGGGCCCTGCCATTCTGATCACTCCCTCTGAGACTCACCACGACCACGGTGGCCTGACTGGCTCCCCATGCCTATGGCCTATTCAGGCCAAAGTAACACTGTGCCTCCCCAGCGCCTTGCCTTTCTCTGCGGGTGTTGTGTGGCCACTCCACCTGGATCGACAGACAGCACAGAGGAGGCCCCAGCGGGCAGCCTTGACCCCTGAAGCTGCATGCGAGTCCCGAGCTCAGACTCTGCCCTCTGGAGTGACCAAGATGGTGGCGGCACTGGGGCAGGCTACAGCCGAGGTGGAGCCTCGGAGGTGCCGGGCAAGACCACAGAGGAGGCACCAGTGTCACAGTGCCTTGAGCTGCCCCACTCATGGCTTTCTCTGTCTGGTGGGCTACCACCAGGCCTGAAGCACTGGTTCCCGTGGCTGGAGGAGTGGGATGGGGCTGGTGGCGCTGGGCGTGGAGCTGTTCCCACTTGGTCGCCTCCAGACGTTGCTGGGAGGGGAGGGGGCAGGGGGTCTGTTTCCTCCTGGAGCATTGCTCTGGCCCACTCTGGCCCAAAATGAGGCCTGCCACTTGCAATATCCAAAATAGGCACACAGTGGAAATAAGACCAGCAGTTTTAACCAATTAATTAAATACATGTGCAACAGTGAGACAGGCACAAAATTTCTGGGCAGCATTAGGATTTTATAATGAACTCAATAAGCATCTTTAACATCTTGTCCTTAATGCAAACGGTATCAATGGATTAAGTAAAGAGATATATGCAAAAAGACCCCAAAGACTTTATGAGAGATATACCACATAGAATAGAACATGTTTAAAAATGGAAATTTTCCCCATGCGAACTATATAATTATAGTTAATAATAGTTTAATTCTAACATGGTCACTCACTACCTCCTCAACCATTTTTGTTGCTAGTTTTCATGCTCTATTCCTAAAGTTTATATAGACAAATGTAAAAAAAAAAAAAGAATTCATCTTAAACCTTTTCTCACAGACATAGTATTAAATCTTCATAGTTGCTTAAGAGGATTTCATATTACCTGCTTACCATTTTGACTAACAGAAATACCTTGCAATTATTCAAATCAATAGAAAGATTGTTTTTGGCTCTCTGAGAAATAAGATCTCTTGATCAGTCCATCCCTTACTTGAATTTTGTTCAATTAACTTTAATAACTTTGCTATCCCCCTTATCTTGAACATCTGGGTTTTAATAGTCAAGTTTTTTGTGCTCTTCCAACTACTGTCTATCACCAGTTGTAAGCCATAACACTGTGTATGGAAGGGCAGGGGTCTTTTGGGGGGGGAGTGCACCGTAGCACAGCTCCAGCAGCTCAGGAGCCAATCCCCGCCCCCAGCCATGGCACCGGGAGTCTTTCAGGCAGCCGAATGTCAATTTCAGCTCCATTATATCCTATGGGCCATTGAAGTCAATGGTGAAAACATAGGATATATTCTGGGGGCTGGAGAGGAGGGGGTTTGAGGGAGAGGTTCCAAACTCACAGGGTAGCTGTTGGAGCCTCTCCCTAAGGTACCCACCAAGTTTCAAGAACATTGGACCAGGGGGTCCAATTCTATGGGCCCCCAAACAGGTTGCCCCCATTCCCTCCATTGTTCTCTATGGTGGGGAAAAAGTTACTTACATATTCTTCCAGAATTTCTTCACTACTAAACATCACCACATTGTCACAAGATCATCATTTATAAAATAAGTAGTTTTGTGACAATAAATCATCCATGATTGGCTTGACGCTTGGATAGATTAGAGATCTAATGCAACCTGCATGGAGTCAGAGACAGCCTGCATGTAATATTAAAATGAATTTACTTTATGTTTGAAAACATCAGAGTGGTAAGCAGTGCTGTCCTAAGGCCCCACACTGGTCTCTTTTGAAGATAGGCTGTGGCCTCCAGTGTAATATCACTGTGATGCTGCCATGATGTCACACTGATAGAACTGTGATACTAGCTCAGTGAAGATGGCCTAATGATGTGAGCTGGGCTGCATGGAAGATGTGTTCAGAGATGTGCAGAATTTAGGATTCTGTTTTCTTTCAGCCCAGAATCCCACCTCTGAAACTGGTGTAATAATGTCACCAGCAAGAAGAGTTGAACAAATCTAAATATTTTTTCTGGGATAATTGGAGAAAAATTCCCCTTCCCTGCACTTTAGACACAGCCACAACAAAGCAGAGGAGTAGAGATAATTGTGCAGCCAATCACAGTTTGTTTGCAACAGTACGCAAACCCTGGCAAGACGTCCATATTTCCAATGACAGAACAAACTTCATGGGCCTATATCGCTCTGCCTCATGGCAAGCACAATAGGAATACACTGGTGGGGATTTTGATGATTGGGACTCTGGGAAAGGTACATAAAAAGAGAGTGAGATGAATAAATATAGGAAGGGAATATTGCTAATTATTGCCTTCTCAATACAGGTACATCTCAGGACATAAAGACCAAATAAGAGTCTCCAATACACCCCATATAAATATGCAAAGGAAAGCAGATTCCTTGTCTAGAAGTATGACAACTGCAGATGTCTCCCATTTTTTCCCCACTCTGGTAAAATGTAGCTATTGCATATTGGCTTGACAAACCTTCCACCCCCAACATTTGCCAGCAGTATCTCCTACACTGAAAGTACAGGGTAAGCAGGAATAGTACAGAAATGGGGGTATCATTGAAGATATGGCTGTGTGACATCACCACTAATCTGACGTTATTTGAAACCCTGATGGCAGCATGATGTCATGCTGGTAAGGTACCACATGAAAGTGAGGGATATGAATACAACGCCATATTTCGGTGAACTCTAGTAATTCCACTCCAACCATTGCTGCTGCTGGCAAAATACTCATGAGACCTTTTGCCTTGCAGGATGAGAGCTGTTCTCATGGAGATCACAGAACTGTAGACAGAGTAACTACTTCCAAGGTCAGTATGGCCCCAGTGACTTTACTATCTCACCTGGCAAGAAAATCTCAAATTGTGGGAGGAGATAACGGGAACTTGGACATCACCTACATAGTGCCACACTCATGTATCTGTCATTTGGTCCCAGTCTGAATCCTGATGCAGTCTCTTGCAACTGCTGAACATTATTCAATATGGTTTCTGTGTCTTCCTTCAACAGAGGTAGAGCAAGAATAGACCCCACTCACAATGCTGTGCTGACCACAAGTGAGATGTGCAGCAAAAGCAACAGCTGCAATGACCAGTGTGCATCTAGCTGCTATTCTGTGTGGTTGCTCCAGCAGGGTCACTGCACCATTGCAAGCTGCATAACAAACAGTTCATAGAGTAGCAGTTGGAAAGTTCTATCTTTTCTTCCATCTGCCAGCGCAGCTTTCAAAGGCACAGACGTTGCTGAAACATGAACATCTGCAAACCCGTTCATCTGACTTGTTTTCAGAACCCCATTCCTGATGCTGTTCACAATTGTGTGTCTGTTAAGAAGGCTTGGCAATAAAATTCTGTCCACATCCCCTGCTCTTAGTTAATGTTGGCTGACCTTCGAACTGGACTCTTGCTGTGGGTTTGTCACTGTGTGGACAGTTGTGCCTCAGCAGTGGAGAGGAGGTGCCTTCTCAGATTCCACAGTTCACTGCTGGTGTGATAAAACAGACTGGTTCCATGGCAGGGAGTGGAGATGGAGCTTCTTCTACATCTCCCTTTCTTGGCTACTGGGATAATTAAGCAGGCAGCAGTAGTCACCCAGGTGAATCCAGGGAGCTTGGCTGGATGGGAAAGTGCCGTTTCTTTATCTGAAAAACTGTACCCTGCCCCATGGTCTGAAGGCTGCCAAGGCACTCAAGTGCAAATGTTAAAAGCCCACTCAAACCCACAGCTACAGAATTTAAATCATGTGGCCCTTATAAACAATTGTGGACAACTTTAAAGCAGCCTTCCAAGTTATATAAAAACACACAAAACAGAGAGGTTAAACACAGCAAGTCAAACATATGGAGAATGATAGAGCAGGAACTAATCAAAGTAAAACCATAAATAAACCAGCAGGATAAAACATCCTTCAGCAGAAAGGCTGGATGAACAAGGCCATCTTTACTGTGCACTGGAAACTCACAAAGTTTGGTGCTAGGTGGATGGATGAGAGAGGTCATTCTAAAGTTGGGAAGCCACAATTGAAAATGTTCTGGTTATGGCCAGTGTTCCCTCTAAGCTCAGTTAGTATGAGCTAGTTCACAGTTTTTTAGCCTCCGGCTTACACATTTTTGTCTTAGCTCAGGAATGATAGCTCCAGAGCAAACTAATTTATGCAGTAGCCAAATTGCTTGCTCATATTTTTAATGCCAGTAGCTCATAAAGTAGAATTTTTGCTCACAAGACTCCACGGCTTAGAGGGAATATTGTTTATGACAGATTTCACAGTCAAATCTTGGTTCTTCCCCATCAGACTGCTCTTCACATGAATACTCAAACTATGGATGATCCAGTGAGTAGTCTAAGATGGGTTCACTTCTGTGGGAAAATATTTTCATTAAAGCCCCATAAATGCATATATTTGTGATCAGGATATTCAGGGATCCTGGAAAGTGCAGATTTGTGTGTTGTAAAAGAGAATTTTAAAAACTACCACTTGATTCTCAGAGTTGTGGGTATGCCTTTTCATGGGATCTGCATTTTTTAAATCTTGTCTCTCTAATCCTTGGAATCTGCTTTACCAAGTTGCACATAATTCAGTGGAAGGTTATCAGAGCAAAACCATGGGATTAAAGGTGGAATGAATCCTATCTAGGATAGAAATGGAGAAATCTACTCATCCCTAGATTTTTTCTCTGGATCTTTCCTCTCCAAATAAGCTGTGGAAATGGCTGGATAATATTCTTTCATAGTCCATCTTCCTTTCACTTTGTGTCCTGCTTTCAAAAGGGTAGCTGTTTGCTGAAAAGGACTCAAACCTCCATAAGCAGGGGGTCCCTGGAGAATAATAGTCACAGGGCTTCCGTTGGTATTACCACAATCCGTACATTAAGGCTGCTGTGTTACGTTTATGGCTGAGTTCAGACTGACAGTTTGAAGCAGGAGCCAGTCGTGGCAAAAAAGCCCCGGAACAAACCAGGGCTTTTTCCTGGTAATCCGGCTATGTGCGCATGAGTGCATATGCGCTCTTGTGCATAAGTGCATCTGGCCAATTTGGGGAGGATCCTGTTGCACCAGCACCACATTGGGCGGTAGAGTGGAGCACAGCCAATTGTATTGCTGCTGCCTTATGCGCAACATGGGTTGCTCCTGGCTTTTCGGCTTGGCGTTCACACTTCCCAGAAGCAGAATGAAGTGGGATAAACGGGCTCTCAGGGATTTGCTACCACTTTTACTAGGTATCTTTTAAACACGGGAGCGAAGCGGAACAGCACGGGTTGACTACGGGTGGGGAACACCAGGCAGATGTGCCTGTGTGAATGCCCCCTTTAATCCACTTGTAAAATGTGGCTGAAACATGGCTATAGCGGGGCAAACTGCCAGTCTGAACTCAGCCTATATCTTTCATGTTTTGCTTGGTGGATAGGTGAGGAAGCATTATGACATCACAGAGGTGTGTCACCATCACTAAGAGCAGATTAGCTCTTTCCATGTATGATTAACATGGTGCCTTCATCATGCTGTGACTGGTGGCTGTCAGCAGTGTCAACATGGACTGTTGTCTCCGTGCTGTTGTCTCCGTTCCTTATAGTACTAAGGTTTTCCTCCCTGTTTTTCACTGGGAGAGCATAGTTGGTCTCCTAAGGCTATGCTGGGACAACAATGTTGCAGAACCTTATGACTAGACTGCATGTCATGATCCAAGGGGAACCTCATTATGAAGTCTCTGAAATCCTGGACTCTAAAGTGTCTCGCAACAAGTTGTACTATCTGGTTGAATGGGTTGATTTTGGACCTGAACACAGGGAATGGGTCCGGGTGGACCATATTAATGCCCCTCGTCTCCTACACAGGTTCCATCACCACTACCCGGATAAGCTGGCGGGGAGCAATTATCGGGAGGGCAAGATGTCAGGTAGCCCTGCCATTGCTGTGGATGGGGGTTGGAAAAGACATCTTTCACTGTTCTGGAATGCGGGAGTAATTCAGAGTCTCCAGTCTCGTTGATTTAGAGTGTTTGTTCTGTTCTTTTATCACTTTGCCTGACCTTGGGTCTCATGCTGCCTTGGCATGGGAATTTACTGGTTTGAGGTGTTTCTTTTCATGGCTTAGCACGCGCATGAAATGTATTCATTGGCTTATAGGTGGGGGGGATTAGTTCGAATGGGCTGTAATTGTAATTGCTTTACTTTAATGGCTATCACTGACAAAGAACTCTAAGACTGGTCTTTAATAAATGCTATCTTCTTATGAAGCCTGGTGTTTGACTGCCTGTCTGGAGAACTTGACAGCTAGGTATCCAATTATTTGTCAAGATTTCCTTGGGAAGTTCTCTATTAAGATCTGCCTCCCTATTTTCCACCTGAGTTGCACCTTTGCTTGATGTGGAAAAGTTCATAAATAAGAGAAAAATCCTTGTTGTTTTCTGCTCAAAACAAATAACAGAGCTTCAGAATTTGTTAGCTTCCCATTAACATAGCCCATTACTCAATAAAATTTGCACTTGCAGCAATTGGAGCAGAGGGACTTCAGCCTTCTTTGATATATCTTCCTTACTGTGCGTTATTGTGCCTTTTAAAGAGTGTAAACTTTATTTTCAACCTATTTGTCCCTCCATGCCAGAATAAAAAGGGACACTTGGTGAAGGGGTAGATAAGGAATGGTGCATTTGCCATATCTCTTTGTGTAGTATGTATTGATTTTCAAATTATATTTCTTCTGGTGAATTAAAAAGGCTAATTTTGGATTGGCAGAAAGTGCCACCAGTACCATGTCTATGAGCTATAATAGGAAGGTGATGATTGTTCTAGAGCTTTAGGAGATGTCTCTCATCATAGTGTGTGTGCTAGTGAAGGATGAAATTCTCATTAAAATTTACAGTACAGTACACATAAGTGAGTTAAGACAAACCTATGCTTTCTTAACTTCATCTGTTTAAAAAAAATGAAGAAGGCAAGCTTCCATTACTTCCAGAATATACTTGAATTCTGATAAGTTTCTGACATTCTGTTGTGGAGTATCACAAACGTTTCCTTTCAACAACCAGAGAGGGGGAAGAAGCAGATGGGTCTGGGGACATAGTGGACAATACATGCTGGATGTGTACATGGTAGAACTGGAAAGCTGCCAACAACCTGTGTCCCAGTAAAATTTGTCCTAGGATTCTGTGATGAGAGCATGGAGTGACTTGAGCTTTTCACATTTATTTCTTCTGCTTAAACAAAGCTACTATATATGAAGTAAACAAAAGTGTTCATCTGGCAATGCAATTATTCTGACTATATCAGGACATCATACTTTTCCAAATAAAACTTTGAAGACAGCCTCTTATAATTCCTTTTTAAGCAGGCATGACTCCGTCATCAGCTCTACCTGTGAAACCACAAAAGAGCCAGGTCTACTTCATTTTTAAAATAAACAGATGATGCAGTAGATAAAATGGCTTTTACAGATTATAGAGATTATACAGTACAGCAAGTGCCAAGCATAGTCAAATGGCCAGCTTCTATGCTTCAGGCTAGAGAAAAGTAGAAAGAATTGATGTTGCAACTGATACCACAGGGGGCTCATCACTCCTACTGCATGAATGCATGTAACTCACATTACCATTAATGAGAGTTGCGTATGTACACTGATGGGTGAAACAATGTAATCAAGAGGAGGAAAGCTGCTTTCTGGAATTTGTGCTACTAAAAGCTACCTTTATTTACAGCTCTCTTGCAAGTAAAAGCATGTGCCACATCTATGTTGTTTGCCTATGCAACTAAAAACACTTTCACATATTTTTATTAGGCCACCCTAAGGGATTGTATCCTATATCTACCTATGAAAAATGGCAAAGTCTGCATTCATGCCCTAAAGTCTGTCTCTGGCACAATCGTGTCATGAAAATAAGTTAGGTCAACATGAATACCTGGATGCCACATAGTTTTCTTCCAGAGAGCTCAGGGCAGGTTACATGAGAGTGATCCCACTTTATTATCCTGTAATCCCTCTGAGGTAATTTAGTCTGAGAAAGTGGTACCAATTTACTCAACAAGCTTCCTTTGAACCCAGGCTCTCCCAATCAAAAGTCTGATATTTTATCCACCAGGTTATGCTCGCTCTGGAAGTGGGCTCACAAGAACAACTCCCCCCCAATGCCAAATAACCTTGAGACAACTTTTTTTTAATTGATTGTGCTTCAAGGATGTGTTAGCTCTATGAAAATGTTGGCTTTCTTATTGTGGATTTGATTGTTGCAAAGGGATGCATTTGTGCTCTCATTGAAATACTGTTCTATTCCAGTTGGTGTCAGAACTGTTCACAAAATCACTGCCCTGTCCTGCATATTAAGGTACATACATTGGACACCTCCTTAACTATGTTCAGCAAGAACAAAGGGTTATCAGTTAATTACCCACAATGGGGATGGGAAGGAATAAGGGGGTTGGAGTGCTAATTTTCAGTGGTTAGATGGTACAAAAGGAATGATTTAGGAAGTGCTTCTCCCCCTCAGTCAGTCTTTTCCTTCAAGACCTAGCCCAGGCAGCTGCATTATAAACATCCCAGAAAAAGAATCCACTGAAAAACATGGTTGGTTCCACACTAAAGGACTATACAGAAGGCAACATCCATTTGTTGGGGATTAGTTGAGCTCCTGAGTTTACATTTTCCTGCATAAATAATTTTGTAGCTAGTACATGGTTTGCAATGGGTTCTGTTTGAGACGGTGCTTGAGAATCAGGGCTCCTTCTGACCTGACTTTTTATGCTTGGGTGTGATGATCAGATACAAAATATGGTTGCCTAAAATCAGTTCTAAATGGTGTATCTGTAAATTATCACCCCCTTCCCTGGTAAAATACATGGAAGCTAAAGTGGGGACAGGATTCTTCACTACTACCATGTATATACACAATTGTATTCATGCTTGGGGGTAATCAGAAGGTTATGACGGTGTTCCAAATCTGCATGTGGTGGGGATCTTAGATGACTTTAGTATACAATCACTCAATTTGGATCAATGATAAAATCAGTGTCGGTCATGCATTTGCCGTGAACTGCAGCTCTCTCCCCTTTCCCTGAACAATCTTCATTCTTCACATTGGAATGAAATAGGCTTGATGAACCTAACAGCTTAAAAACATCCCTACTATCCTCACATTGAAAAGCCAAATACTGTATGTTGCTACTTAGGTGACTAAAGTATGTTAAAATGGGCTATATGAATAGTATTATTTTGGAGAGCGGTTTACAGTTTTTTTAAAATGTAAAAATTGGCAGCTTGTAAATGTGTTTGAAATGGATGAAGACTTGAAGCTTTTAGGACAGTGAAATATAGTAATGAGCTGAATGAAATTATAAACCCTGAAGCAAAAAGGGTGGGAGCTGAAAGCCCTGTTGGATAACATGGATAGATGCTCTTATCTGTAAACATCACTGGGATGAAATAAATGTATGGAGACCAATCTTAATTATAAGAGAGTTGTAGGCATCTTAGATATCTGACCTGTGGCTGATATAATAAGTTGATACGCGATCTCTCAATTACCATATGAACTATTCATCAGCAGGCAACAACATACTGCCGTGTATCCTGTATGGCTAAACTGGAGACCTCTTCCTTTAAACAGGTGATTGTCAGGAGTCTAACATTACCTAGACCTGTCCTCAATTAAAGTAATGCAAATGATATGGGGGGGATTACAGAAAGTGTAGGTAAATTACCTCATTACACTTTTATTGTATTAGTTACTGAGACAGAAAGGGGTGTGTGACTGAGTTAGAAAATTCAGCATGTGACAGTCTAGCCGGTAATTATGTTTTGTTCTTGATAAGGCCTTGGCTGACAGCCTATCACAATATTGATATGAAATCTGATCTGCTGGGACAGGGGAACTTTTTTTTGGCAAAAGGAATGGGACCAAGAGTTTTGGAAGTTTTCTGGCAACTCAGCTGTAGTAAATCCAGGAGCTAGAAAGCACCAGTTTTTCAGAGCTGAACCTAAAGAATATATATGTCTCTACAGGAAATGCTTTCTTCCTCTTGCATGATAGTCTCCTGCCTGGTTCTCTCTGTCCTTGTTTTTCAGTCTGAAATATGTCTCCAACATAAATCTCTACTTGTTTTTTAGTTTGGAGAGAATAAAGCAAGCCTTTAAGTGCTTGAATTAGATAGTATGTTGTATGCTTTACTTCTTCTCTCCCCTCTTATTAAGCCAAGTGTTGTGGTTAAACACACACCCAATTGAGTTGTACAAAAGCAAGCACACAGATTAGCTGGCATTAGGTAACTGGGATAAAAAAACAGAGTTTAACTCAGACTCAGAATCCAAATCTGTATTTTGTGGGGGGAAGAAACTAAAACTGTTTGACCTATGCATCTGCATTCATACATCACAGGTAACCAGAGTTAGTGCTTAACCACAATTCTCAGTGTGAGAGGGCTGGAACACATCTGAGTCTTACTACAAGTAAGATTTGTGTACTTGTTTCCTTAATTATGGTGTGTGTGTGTGTGTATATATATATATATAAATTTTATTGGTTTCATTTAAAAAACAGCAAAAAAATAAAGACAAAAAACAGAAATACAGAAACAAAACTATACTCCTAAACCATTTTTAACATACATCCATAAAATCAATTTCTTTTAGGCCCCCTATGCCTTTTATATCTTAGAATTAGCACTCTTTCAAATAATTATGGTTAGATTTGATATCTGATTGCAGCTTTTGGTTGTAACCCTATGACTACCTAGCATGACTCGCTCTTTAAAGTCCTTCCCCCATCAAGTCACAGTTCACTTATGGCAACCATGTAGCATTTGCAGAGGTGGCATCCCTGGTATTTCTTGGTGTTCTCCCATACAAATGCTAACCTGCTTAGCTTCCCAGATCTGATGAGATTGGGCTAGCCTCGGCTGTTCGGGTCTTTGAAGTTATTGGATTCTCAATAAAAGTCCCAGGATTTTGATAAGGTATTCTGTTACTCAGGTCCTTGATTTTCTTGAACAATGTACAAGTGCTACACACTTCAGTAACAAAACAGGATTGCCATCTTGCAAAGCAGACAGGATTATTTTACCTTTAATGGTTAGTTCTTTCATCAATGTGCAGCACTTCCAGTCACCAAGGTGATAGATGAGCTAGAAGAGTGTCCTGATTATGCCCTGCTAGGGATGGGTTCCAGGGGGCTGGCAGGATGGGTTTGGTGCCTGGGGATGGGGGCTTGTGCTACAGGGGGGTGGAGCATGCCTTTCCCCCATGTCAAGTACCCTTTGTACCCACTTTCATTCTCATGGCACAGAGGTGTTCACAATCAGGAGGGGTGGGAAGGTATAAAATGTGGGTCCACTAGCTAAGCACCTCTGCTAGCAGAGAGAGACAGGGTGGCTCAGAACTGTGAGTCCACCTAACACCCCCAATCAAAATGTGGGTCCTCGGCCAAGGAATCTACTAGCTAAGCCCCTCTGCACAGCATGAGCTGAGAGATGGGGTGGTTCAGAACTCTGAGTCCACCTAACATGCCCAAACCCCAGCAGAGGAGAGGAGATCACAATCAAAATATGGGCCCTCAGCCGAGGAACCCACCAGCTTGGTGTGAGCAGAGAGATGGGGTAGCTCAGAGCCCTGAGTCCACCTACATAAGAACATAAGAGAAGCCAATGTTGAATCAGGCCATTGGCCCATCTAGTCCAACACTCTGTCACACAGCGGCCAAAATATACCAGGTGCCATCAGGAGGTCGAGCAGTGGGGCCAGGGCACCAGAAGCCCTCCCACTGCTGCCCCCTCCAGCACCAAGAATAGAGTGCATCACCTGCCCCAGACTGAGAGTTCCCATCTATACCCTGTGGCTAATAGCCACTGGTGGACTTCTGCTCCATATGTTTATCTAATTTCCTCTTGAAACTGTCCATGCTTGCAGCTGCCACCACCTCCTGTGGCAGTGAATTCCATATGTTAATCACTCTTTGGGTGAAGAAGTATTTCCTTTTATCTGTTCTAACCCGACTGCTCAGCAATTTCATAGAGTGCCCACGAGTTCTTGTATTGTAAGAAAGGGAGAAAAGTACTTCTTTCTCAACCTGCTCAATCCCATTCACAATCTTATAAACCTCGATCATGTCACCTCTCAGCCGTCGTTTCTCCAAGCTAAAGAGCCCCAAGCATTTTAACCTTTCTTCATAGGGAAGGTGTTCCAACCCTTTTATCATTCTAGTTGCCCTTCTCTGCACTTTTTCCAATGCTATAATATCCTTTTTGAGATGTGGTGACCAGAACTGTACACAGTATTCCAAATGAGGTCGCACCAATGATTTATACAGGGGCATGATGATACTGGCTGATTTGTTATCAATTCCCTTCCTAATAATCCCCAGCATAGCGTTGGCCTTCTTTATTGCAGCTATACATTGTGTAGACATTTTCAGCGAGTTATCCACTACGACTCCAAGATCTCTCTCTTGGTCCGTCTCTGCCAGTTCAGACCCCATCAACATGTATTTATATTTAGGATTTTTGGCTCCAATGTGCATCACTTTGCACTTGGCCACATTGAACCCCATTTGCCACGTTGACGCCCACTCACCCATCCTCCACAGATCCCTTTGGAGTGCCTCACAATCCTCCCTGGTTTTCACCACCCTGAACAACTTTGTGTCATCTGCAAATTTAGCCACATCACTGCTTACTCCCAATTCCAAATCGTTAATAAACAAGTTAAAAAGCATCGGACCGAGTACTGATCCCTGTGGTACCCCACTGCTTACCACCCTCCACTGAGAAAGTTTCCCATTTATACTCACTCTCTGTTTCCTATTTATAAGCCAGTTTTTGATCCACAAGAGGACTTGTCCTTTTATCCCATGACTATTGAGCTTACTTAGGAGCCTTTGATGAGGAACTGTATCAAAAGCTTTCCGGAAGTCAAGGTAAATAATATCTATTGGGTCCCCCTTGTCCACATGTTTGTTCACTCCCTCAAAAAACACTAACAGGTTAGTGAGACAAGATCTTCCCTTACAGAACCCATGCTGAGTCTGCCTCAATAGTTTTTGTTCATCAATGTGCCTACTAATTCTTTCCTTAATAACAGTTTCCACCAACTTACCCGGTATCGATGTCAGACTGACTGGCCTGTAATTTCCCAGATCTCCCCTGGAGCCCTTTTTAAAGATGGGAGTGACATTAGCTACCTTCCAGTCCTCAGGAATGGAGGCAGATTCTAAAGAAAGATTACATATTTTTGTCAGGAGATCCACAAGTTCACATTTGAGTTCTTTCAGAACTCTCGGATGAATGCCATCCGGGCCTGGTGATTTATTAGTTTTTAAATTGTCCATCAGTCGGAGGACTTCCTCTCTTGTTACCGCAATCTGATTCAGGTCTTTCAAACCCCCTCCCGAAATCGGTGCTTCTGGAGTGGGCAAACACTTCTCCTCTTCCACAGTGAAGACAGAGGCAAAAAATGCATTCAGCTTCTCAGCCATTTCCCTATCATCCTTCACTACTCCTTTTACCCCTTGGTCATCCAAGGGCCCCACTGCCTCCCTGGCTGGCTTCCTACTTCTAATGTATTTGAAGAAAGTTTTATTGTTGGTCTTTATGTTTTTTGCGATATGCTCCTCATATTCCCTTTTTGCTTGCCTGATCACAGACTTGCATTTTATTTGCCATAGTCTGTGTTCCCTTTTATCAACCTCACTAAGACTAGCTTTCCACCGCTTAAAGGAATCCTTCTTACCTTTTACAGCTTCCATTACTTTATTTGTTAACCATGCAGGCTTTTTTCTATACCTATTTGTACCTTTCCTAACTTGCGGTATATATTTTTTCTGAGCTTCTAGGATTGTCTTTTTAAATAGTCTCCAAGCTTCCCCAATGGTTTTGACCTTCTCCACTCTTCCTTTCAATTTCTTCCTCACATGTCCCCTCATACCAGAGAAGTTACCGCTTTTAAAGTTAAAAGTGGTTGCGTCAGTCTTTTTGGGCAACTCCCTATCTGTACAAATGTTAAACTCAATGACACCTATACCCCCAAACATCAGCAGGGGAGAGGAGTTCACAATCAGGAGGGAATGTATTCTGCTAGTCTTTTTTTAACAAGTTCCCTGCCTTTCTGTGTAATGGCAAACAGCTGACAGAGGAGAGGATGTGTAGCTGAGCGTATGTATAGCATTCAGATCCCATAGAGGAGAATGGAAACTCTTTTACTGGCAGCCAGCAGTGCCTGTTAAACTTTGGAGGGCTCCTATTGGTGTTTCCAAGGCTGGAGATTCCCCCCCCCCATTGCCTTGGAGTTTTGTAAACAGTTTATTGAGTGGAGACAGTTTGTCAGGAAAATGTATCCATTTATGAACCACCATGAACATCACCAAAGTTTGTGAAATGTTTGTGCCAGGCACCCTTCCACAAACACCGCTTTGTGAACCAAGAATCACCCAAAAGTCATGATGAACTTTACTTTGTGAGCTGGTTCGTGCCCATCCCTAAAGAGAAATCTTATGACTGCTTCATCCACTGTTGCCTCTGGGATCATAATGTAAACACAGTTCCCTTACAGAGTAGCAATGTCCTCCCACAAAGTCATTCCTTATATGGTTTAGGACGAACATACTTGAACAACCACCTACTCCCTTATGAACCTACCTGACCACTGCAGTCATCTTTGGAGATCCTGCTTGGGTGTACTCACCTTCTCAGATTAAGCAGATTGCAACCTGGGTGAAGGCCTTCTGGGTTATGGCACCTAAATTCTGGAAGTCTCTCCTCAGGGAGATTAGTCTGTTCCTTCTGTTACCATTTTCCACCTGCAGTTGATGACATTTTTGTTTGGTTTGGTGTTCTCTCAGTAATCCCTCCTTCCTGCCCAATGTTTTAATTGTTGTTTTTATGCCTTTCCATGTATTTTAGCTCTGGTTTTAATTGTTTTAATAATGTGTTGTTTTTTGTTGTTTTTAATAGTTTCATAATGTGATTGTATTATGTATGTTTTTAATTTGTTAGCTTCCCTGGTGGCCCTTGTGAGAGCAGAAGAGTGGGATATAAATTTTGGAAAATAAATTTTAAAAATTATTTTTTCCATGCACATTTCAGGCTTGTTGCTTTAGTGCTACCTAAATGTTATTTTTTTTAAATTCTACTCCTGTAGAAAATCTTTCTTTGCCCTATGCCACTTTTGGTAAAAGGATGACTGACACATCAATGAAAAAAAAATTTACAAACTTTTGGTGGACATTAAAAACTATAACAATATCCCTTTTATAGAACTATCCTCCTTAAACATTCCATTTTGCACATCCTATGGAATTATTGTAGGGCGGGAGCCTTTCTGACCTTGTGACCTGTTTCGCCACAAATGGTGGGGACAACCAAATCAGGACCTCTGAGGATAACTGGAATGAGCATGTAGGTTCATATGGGAGAAGGTGGTCCTTAAGGTATATTTGGTCCCAGGCTGTACAGAGCTTTAAATGTCAATACCAGCACCTTGAATTGAGCTTGGGAACAAATTGGAAGCCAGTGTAGGTGGAACAAGCCTGGAGTGATATGATCCCTACATCCCACTACAGTCAACATTTTAGCCGCAACATTTTGAGCCAACCACAGTTTCTAAAGAGTCTTCAAGGGTAACGCCATGTGGAGCACATTGCAGTAACTCCATGCAGAGCACATTGTGGTAAACTAGATGTTATCAGGGCATGCACCACAGTGGCAAGTTCTTTTCTGCCCCAGAAAGATGACAGCTGGATCACTAGCCAAAGCTGGTGAAAGGCACCCCAGGCCTGCTCCTCTAGGGGGAGTACAACCTCATCCAGAACAGGGAACAACCAATTTCCTGGGCCAGACCTTCCCCCTACCAGAAGAACCTCTGTTTTATTGGGATTAAGTTTCAGCTTGTTTACCCATAGCCACTTGACCATAGCGACCAGGCACTGGCTCATGATATAGAAGAAAAGAAATACAGAGCTGGGTATCATCAGCATATTTATGCCAGCTGTCAAGGATGATCTAGCCCCAGTGGCTTTACATTAAACAGCATGGGACATAAAACTGAATCCTGCAGACATCTCAGGCCAAATCCCCATTGATGACATTGGAAGCAGTTTCAGGCATTGTAGGTTACATTTTTCAACAACGGGGAAAACTAGTAATATGTTTTAGTTTGGAAATGCCATTTTAGTTCAGATATACACTTTCCTAGGCCTTCAGAAATACTGCTGATCTTCACACCCTTCATTCTTCCCAAGTGTTGTCAGCCCCTCTATCTTTGAATGAGATTTCCTGTGCCTTAAGCTGTAATAAATGATGTGAGCATTAATTATAAGCCTGTAGTCCAACAGGAGCCAGTTTGGCTCAAAATCAGCTTCCCCTGTAAACCAGGAGAATCTATAATCTTGATTGATTACTTCTAGAGAATATTTTTGTCATTTGTAACATACAACATTAAAGTCAGCTGTTCCATTTCCTTCACCCCTAAATTGTTTTTCTTAATAATGTTGGGAGAGCAGGGTAGTGATAAAAGCTTCATCATAATCCCATACTCAGTCTGAGATGTATAAGGAGCTTGCCATTTGTCTTATACGGAGTAATAAACTGTGATAAATTTCATTTGGCACATTAGTTCAAAGCACTTATGCTTTTAATTCTCAGTGTCTTCTATTCTGTTTCAAGGAAGAGGTGGTGTTTGCCAAATACCCAACCAAAAATAGCTCTAGAATTTGGCACAGCCATGATCCCTCACAACACTTATCATCTCCTCAGGATGACTGAAACATTTTTACTTGATGTTTTTAAAAAATGAATCCTGTTGATAGACGCTAAATTCGCAATCCTGGAAAATGGAGCTCGAGAGACCATGTACAGTATAAAGAGCAGTCAGGCAAGGATCTCCCTATGAATTTTTTATAGGGGTGCTGTGAAATTCACTGCAAATGAATTCATCAGACAAGCTTACACATTCACTGGAAACAACTATGCTGAGTCAACTGTCCCACTTAACCAGGCAAGGGCAGGTCCAAGACCACTGCTTCAATCTAGCCCTGGCAACAGATAGACAGTGTGGTCTGTCTAAGAATTCAAAGTCTACAACGCAGTCCAAGGTCAAGGCAAACTTACTAACTAACTTAAAAGTAGTCAGTAAGAAGCAGAATCCCAGTCAAAGTCAGGCAACAGGTTCTCCAATTCAGGTGCACAGTTCCTATGCAGGATAGAGATGTGAAGGCCCGGAAAAAAACTGAAAAAAATCAGGGGGGGGGATGGGTTTTTTCATTTTTTTCCCTGGAGCCTTTTTGGTTTTTTCCCAAAAAATTGAAAAAAGGAAAGAAAAGAAAAAAATTGATTATGGAATGTTTTATTTTAACATAATGAATAAAATATTTTAAGACAAGGTGTTCAAATATTTTCCAAATCATTTCTAAAAAATATGTATTGTATCAGATTAATCTAATTTCTGTGCACTGAGCACAAGTAAGTCCTTACAAACTGAACTTTCCAATGCAAGAACAAGATGCATTTCTTAATTTAGGAGGTATTTTGTCACAAGAAAAGAAAAAGGTTTCAGTTTTGTTTTTGCATGTGAGTGGGTCTACTGGCTTCAATAGGCCTCAAAGCTTTGGAAGACAATATAGAGCAACAAAAAGGACCTGAAAGTATATACTTACTTTGAAAAGGTAAGAGTTTTAATTTATCTGATTCCAGAACACTGAATCATTTAGCTACATTAGTTTATCTTTATAACCTTTGTGTAAATAATAATTTAATTACTACTAACCTAGTTTTTTATTTCCCCACCCCCACCTACAACCATAAATTAGTGTCTTCTTGCAAACTAACTATTACATTATTTTTCTTTCTTCCTACTCTCCTCAGGAAAATGGTGAACCAATATCTAGCATATGGAGGCATTTTCACATTACAAGTTCTTCTGAGAAGAAAAATGTGATTTTCAAATCTTGTCAGATGAAATATGCATTTCCGAATGCTACCAGGATGTCAAAACACATTCTTGTATGTAACAAGTGTCCTGTAGATATTAAAAAATCCTTCATGGATCTAAGTGAAGAGGATCACAATGATGAAAATGTACATAGTTTTTCTCAATGTTCTCGTTCAAGAAATCTTTCTCTTTCTCTTTCTACTCCATCTGTAACATCAGCAGCAACACAAAGTGTTGTCCCATCAGCAGCATCTTCAAGTGAACAGATACTGAAGACAGCTGTATCCAAAAATTATTCAATTAATTAATTTGTAGACAAGATGACACCTGAAGATCAGGAAAAAATTGATCAAGCTCTTGCAAGAGAAATATATTCTTCTGGAACACCATTTTCAATAACTGAAAATACATATTGGCAGGAAGCTTTAAAATTACTAAGACCATCATACCACTTGCCCAGCAGACATTCTTTGAGCAAGCCTCTTTTGGAGTTGGAATATGAATGTGTAATGGAATCTGTGCAAGGAAAAATTAATGAAACACTGTGTCTTGCACTACTTACAGATGGATGGACAAATGTGAGAGAAGGAATTATATATACTGCAGAATATATCAGCTGTAAAATATGTGAAGTCCTACAGAAAATTGGGAGTGGTAAAGTATTTGCTTTGCTGATTGTCAATGCCAGCAATATGAAAGCAGCATGGGAGATCATAATGGATAAGTATCCACATATTACTGCAATAGGATGTGTATCTCATGGCCTAAACTTGCTTCTTAATTATATTATGAAACTGGACACCCTTCAAATGATCTATAGACAAGCAAAAGAAGTTATAAAACATGTAAAAGGTACTCATATTGTAGCTGTAGTTTTTAAGAAGAAGCAAGTAGAAAAAAATTCAGAGAATAAAATAGTGACACTGAAGCTCTGTAGTAAAGCTCGGTGGGCTGGAATGGTGATCTCCTTTGAAAGTTTACTAAAAAACAAAGAAGCTCTTCAAGAAACAGAAATAGTTGAAGACCTTAAAGTACCCAGGAGTGTAAGAAACACTGTTCTTGATCAGGATGTCTTCTGGGTTCAGCTGCAAAATTTCCTGAAGATTCTAAAGCCAATTGCTGCAGCAATCACTGCATCTGAATCAGATAGTGTACTTTTGTCAGAAATTCCTTATCTAATGACCAAGATAAAAACCACTGTTTTAAAAAATCTCAGTATATCTCCACTTACAACTATAGAAGAAAGTAAAGTGAAAGATTTTATTTAAAAAAGGGAAGAATTTTGTTGCCATCCAATCCATGCTGCTGCAAATCTGCTGGATCCAAGATTCAAGGGTGGAAAGATAAGTGATGATAACACTGTTACTGCATTGGACTGGATTATAAAACAAGGATCACATTTAGGACTTGATGTTGGAAAGGTACTTTCAAATGTTGCAGAATATAGAAGTTCTTCAGGGATTTGGTCCAGGAATGCAATCTGGGATTCTGCCAAACATATTCCTCCTGCAACATGGTGGCAAGGTCTTTGCACAACTCAGCCTCTGACTCCTCTTGCTTCTCGCCTTCTTCAGATTCCTTCATCTTCTGCAGCATGTGGAAGAATCTGGTCTATGTCTGGGAACACTCACACTAAATCAAGAAATAAACTAACATGTGAAAGGGTAGAGAAGCTTGTTTCAATCCGGGCAAACCTTCAGTTTTTAGAGGTCCATAATAACTGTGATAATGACAGACATAACAGAGTAGCTGCAGAAGCAGAGACTGAAACTGATACTGATAATTACAGCTCAGAAAATGATTCTGATTAAATTTTATGCCCATTCATTGAAACTTAGTCCCACACTCCCTTCTATACACTTTCCCCCTCTTCAGTTCTTTTTATGAGAATGGGTTTTTATTTTTATTTAATACTGTGGAGAGGAACTATGAATGTTACTTCTGGATTCTTAAAAATTGTTTTGTGGAGTTTTTTTTTGTCTGTTCCACATAAACTAGTAAACAGTTCAGGAGATTGTTGCTCCATGTGTTACAATTACAAATATTATTTAAAAATGTAAATTCTGTTTGTAATAATTGTTTGGATACACTATATTTTTAATATGCTAGTTGTGATAATTTCATGCCAGGTAAAATTGTCCATGGTCATATTTTATGTTCCTAAAGTGACAGAATGACTTTCAATCTGGAAAAGAAAAAAGAAGTGCTAATGTAGCATTTTTTTCAATTTTTCCAAAAATTTCCGTTTTTTTCCGGAAAAAAACCCAGGGTTTTTTCCAAGCGTCAAAATTTCTGGAAATTTTACATCTGTAATGCAGGATCATCCACTAGCACATTAATCCCACACTGATTTAAGTAGCCAGTTTCCCTTCTAGGTGCAGCTGGGTCCAGTTCTCTTAGCTCCTCCTCCTGAGCACAGCCCAGATCCTGTAAAGAAGCATCACTGTAGTCTTTTGCCTGCACCCTGGCTATTATCCTTTCCTGAGGTCTTAGGGATACTGTGGTGGGTCTGGAAGGGGGTCTACTCTTACTGATGCCTCCTGTCTTGAGGGCCCTTCTGAATCAGGGGCTGGTGATTGTACTGGTGAAGAGTCCTTTCTGGGAGGAGGTCTACCTTACAGGAAGTGTCTGCCAGTGTTGGTCTCAGGGACAGGTCGTTCACTAGTTATGACTCCCACACTGATCCAGGGCTGCTTACGACATTGATCCCGAGATTAGTTTGCTGATGCAGCAGATATCTCAAACTACTTGCAAACTGCTTGGTGGCTGTGTTCTTGTTGTTTAGTTGCACAGTCGAATCTGACTCTTTGCAACCCCATGGACCACATCATGCAAGGCGGTCCTGTTTTCTGCCATCCTCTGAAGTTTGCTCAATTTCATGTTCATTGCATCAGTAACACTATCTAACCATCTCATCCTTTGCCATCTCCTTCTTCTGTTACCTTCAGTCTTTCCCAGCATGAGGGTCCTCTCCAGTGAGTGCTCCCTTCTCATTTGCTGGCCAAAGTATTTCAGCTTCAGCTTCAGTATCTGGCCTTCCAGGGAACAGTCAAGTTTGATTTCCTTTAGGATTGATTGATCTGAATTGTGCCATTAAAGATGTCTGAATCTGAATCTGACTGATTTGATCTCCTTGCAGTCCAAGGGACTCTCAAGAATCTTCTCCAGCACCATAATTCAAAAGCATCTATTCTTCAGCACTCGGCCTTCCTTATGGTCCAGCTCTCTCAGCCATACATTACTACTGGGAATGCCATCGCTTTGACTATGCGAACTTTTGTTGGCAGTATAAGGTCTCTACTTTTCATTATGCTGTCAAGGCTTGCCATAGCTTTCCTCCCAAGGAGCAGGCGTCTTTTAATTTCATGGCTGCAGTCACCGTCTGCAGTGATCTTGGATCCCAGGAACATGAATTCTGTCACTGCTTCCATGACTTCCCCTTCTATTGGCCAAGGAGTGATGGGGCCAGATGCCATGATCTTAGGTTTTTTGATGTTGAGTTTCAAGCCAACTTTTGCTCTCTCCTCTTTCACCCTCTGCAAGAGGCCTTTTAGGTCTTCTTCACTTTCTGCCACTAGAGTGGTATCGTCTGCATATCTGAGGTTGTTGATGTTTTTCCCGGCAGTCTTAATTCCAGCTTGTGATTCATCCAGGCCAGCATTTCACATGATGTACTCTGCGTTTAAATTAAATAAGCTGGGTGACAATATACATCCTTGCTGTACCCCTTTTCCTATTCTAAACCATTCAGTTGTTCCATATCCAGTTCTAACCGTCACTTCTTGACCCTTATACAGGTTTCTCAGGAAACATGTGAGGTGGTCTGGTACTTCCATCTCTTTAGGGACTTGCCACAGTTTGTTGTGGTCAAAGGTTTTAGCGTAGTCAAAGAAGCAGAAGTAACTGTTTTTCTGGTATTCCCTTGCTGTCTCTATAATCCAGTGAATGTTGGCAATTTGATGTCTCGTTCCTCTACCTCTTCGAAACCCAGCTTGTACATCTGGCAGTTCTCTATGTACGCACTGCTGAAGTCTAGCTTGTAGAATCTTGAGCATGACCTTGCTAGCATGTGAAATGAGTGCAATTATGCGATAGCTTGAACATTCCTTGGCATTGTCCTTCTGTGGGATTGGAAGGTAAACTGACCTTTTCTAATCCTGTGGCCACTGTTGCATTTTCCAAATTTGTTGGCATATTGAGTGCAGCACTTTAACAGCATCATTTTTTAGGACTTTGAATAGCTCAGCTGGGATACCATCATCTCCGCTAGCTTTGTTGTTAATAATGCTTTCTAAGGCCCATTTGGTGGCTGTGCAGTAGTCTTTTTACTACTAGCTGTACTACTTGGTTGATCTCTGGGCATAATTAGCAGACAGATCTATCATCCAGTTTGTTGTAGATCCAGAAGGGAGAGTGAGTGGAATGGAGCCCTGGAATGGAGTTAGTGGAATGAAGCCAGAAGTGGAAAAAAAGATTTTGACTACACCTAGTGGCACTGACAAGGCTGAACAGTGTGTTTTTGTTTGCAAACACACACAGAGTCTTTACATCTTTCAATTGAGAGAGCTTTCACTAAGTACTTTCTTTGTAGCTGCATCGAGCTAACTATCTGAAGCACCAGAATGCAAGAGACTGGCATTTGTGAATGATACAGGTAGTGAGAGGTGGGGAGTGGATAAAGAAAGGTGCTATTACTAACTAGTGAAATGGGGAAAATACAGCTTCCATTATCCTTTGCAAAACTGTGCACATATTACATAGCGTGATTTCAGAAAGGCCAATAATGCTTGCATGCTTTTGTGCTAAATGTGTAGCCACCTGGCAAATTCCAGCAAATGGCTCAGTGAACACTGCATCTGACATCAATCAGTTTGTGAAGTGATTCAAACCTGTAGGACTTTGGGCATCTATATTGATTTATTTAATAGGGAAAGCTAAGGTCTTGGAGATCATTATGATTCTCAAATATGATAGGGTTCAACTGACCCTTGCTGATTACGTTAAAAGTCTAGGTGTTATACTGGTTCCACAATTATTGCTGGAGACCTAGTTAATTTAGTGGCAAAAATTACTTTCTGATATCTTAATTTAGCGTAGAAGAGGGCTCCTCTCTTTGACCAGGCTGATATAGTCATATGAATCCATGCTATAGAAACCTTGTTGTAATATTGTCCTCAAAGACAATCTGGATATCATGAGCTAGGTGAAATGTGCATATTACATTTGTTCTGCAGTCACTCCATTGGTTACCAGTTAGTTCCCAGGTTCATTTCAAGATATTGACCTACAGAGCCCTTCACTGCTTAGGATTCACATGTCTAAAGGACTGCCTCTGCCAGTATTTCCTACCATAACAGCTGTGCTCATCTGAGCAGCTGCCTGTACCTGAGCAGTCTCTGGTGTGGCCCCCAGTGTGTGGAATGGCCTGCCTGAGGAGGGCAGGAAGACTCCCGCACTTCCATCATTCTGCAGAATGTGTAAAATAGAATCATTCAGGAGAACATTTTTATAAAAGGAGTAAGGCTGTAGTAAAATTGAACTGTACAGAAGGATGCTTTTATAAAGGGTCAAGAGCTGTAGTTTATGGCACTAGTTATTATATGAACTTCTTGCTTTTATATTTCTTATTTCTGTAAGCCGGTTTTTGTATTTCTTATGTCATGTCTTATTCTGTATTTACTGCATTGTTTTTCTAACTCCATAATCCTATCTTATATATCTTGTATTGTGCCTATTGCATTACTAAATTTTCTCTTCCACTTTGAATTACAACAAGAAAGCTGGACTATAAGTAAATAAATAAATAGTACTTGACATTAAGTATTTCAGTTTAAATTCAAGATTTGTTGATACCATGAAGAACTAATTCAAAGATTCCAGTCTTCATTTTTGACCCATGTTTTCAGGCTGTTTTTAAGGTGAGAACGTCATCACAAGATGGCTTCCTCCTCAACACCAGAATAGATAAGATGGATATCCCTGAGTTAACCCAGGGGAGATGATGCCATTTTAAAGAGTGAGTTTCCAGCTTGGAACTCTTTTAAACTGTGCCTTGAGGCCCTGATTATTATTGGGACAATCACAGCAGAAGGAAGGAGGGATCCTGCCTTCCCCATGGCGCCATTTTTCTTACCCAAAGTGGCTCCTACGTTGCTCTGATTATCGGTTCAAGTGAAAAATAAAATCTCCTCCTCCCAGTTTTAGCATATTATTATGGTCCTCTTAAATACTAAACATTGTTTCATAGTATAACAGTTTGAGATATTATTGCCTGAGGTACTTCTATAACATCATTTCCTGCATAAGAGAAAGTTGCCATAGGTAACCGTTCTGCTCACTAATGGCTATGTGAATAGCTCTTTGTCCAGGTAGCTGTTGTATACATTCATGTTCTTAATGTCTTGAAAAAGATATACCCACATTACTGCTTTAATAATTATTCACTCTTTCACAGAAGAACCAAATGTCATTCTGTGAGGTGAGGGCTAGGGTTCTCCAGTGGAGGATTCTCAGCATCTTCCACAAGGCATAATTGCCAGCACCCTTTGGGAGGTGGAGTTATGACAGTGGTACAGACATAGGTCTGCTAAAAGTCTGTAGATTAGATATGCCCAGATAGTCGCAGAAGGTCTTTTTAAATGGACAATTGTATGTTAACATGGTATTGTTTTACTTGTTATGTCTGTCCTGTTCTATTGGGACAACACAGGAACAACACTCTAGCTTGATCTGTTTTGGCATTTCTCCACCTCCCGGGCATTTGTGTCTCTCATAATAATTCCAACTTGATTGCCCTTCATAAAGGCAGCACTAACTAAGAAAGTATTCACAGATTTCTTGGATATAAAAAACAATGTGTGCTTTAAGACATTGTTTTTAAACGTTCAACTGTACCTGTTTTTCAGTCGCATTACTAGCCTCCCTGGTATTTCTTAATTTTGAGATCTGCAGTAAAAGAATTTATAAGGGGCTTTGATTCCGCCCCTCTACCCCCACACTTCTCTGTCTGGCACACAGTTATAAATATTTTGGGTTTCAGAAATAGTACCTTTTGGTCTCTGATGTTAAATAAAAATTAGGTCAACAAATTTACTTCTGATTGTATTTGAAATGTATTAGAAATGGAGCATTTGCTCCAGTGTTATCCCATTGTTTTTGGGTGGTTTTTTATAGTCTTCATTTATATTTCTGTTGTACTTCTGATGAGCTTTGAATAGTTTCTCCCCTTTCTGGGTGGCCTGCTTGCCACAAGCCGCTGGAACAAATATGTACCTAAGCTTTGTTTCTCCATGATTACTTTGCAAACCTTTACCTAGTGGGACTGTAAGAAGACCTGGATAAAGCAAAATCCTGCAGCAAAACCATACTTCAAGATTGCTTAGATCTGATTACCTTTATATTAAAGCCATGTCCTTAAAGAGGCATATTTGTCATTTCAGCCTTTTCCCCCCTCAAAAGGCATAATGCTTATAAAATGGTGGTAGGGAGTTCATTAAAGTTGAAATAACGTCACTGGGTTGAATAAAATATAAATGGAAGCAAATACCACTGTCACTATTCAGCAGAAGGGCTTGACCACTGGTTCCACTTGGTTAGAGATAAGGTCAGTGGAACTGATTTGGACAAAGATTTTGGTATGTAGCATAACTAATCTGTGGGGAAAGGAGACAGTTGGACCTCCCTACCAGCCACTTACAAACAGAAAAACAACAAAAGGTGCCATGGGATTTATGTTTTATTTTACTTTGCAAGCACATATGCTATAATGGGTAGCACTAGCTATGGCTCTTATGATGCTGGTCATCATCACTAGGATTGCGATACCTGGTAAGTGCAAGTGAAATGCAAGAAAAAGACTCACTGTAGCTGCTTGTCCTAATTCACCCTTATTTCATCCCCACTTTCATATCCACTTGCACAAGATCTTCAATTTCTGGGCACTATAATATATAGGGAGGATGGTGCTACATATTGCACAAGATTTTGTGCAAGTGGAACTGAGCTATGTTTTTGCTTGCGCATTGTCTGATCCAATCCTATATATTGTAATTAAACACATTGCTGTGGTACTTCATCTTGAATAAGTGCAAGAGCAAATTGACATGTAATTAAAATAATATCTTTTATACTTAAAACAATTTTCAGTTTGGTTAGAAGAGCATAAAGTGTTGGCAAACAAAAATAGGAAACAGAAATTGAGTTTTAAGGAGAAATTATATTGCACACTTTTACTCAGTATGCTGTTATGCAAAGCACAGACTTGGGACTTGTCTACATTCGGCACCTACTCTGTTCAGTGTTGCTTACAAGAAGATGTTTGTATATCTTGACTGTGTACCTTTTCCCCATTTGACTAACATTGTTTCATTTTTTATATTTATACTGCACCTTTCTTTTTCCAAAAGAAAAAACCAAGACTGCCTGCCACAAAGTGTTTTTAATATACAATGGATAACAGTAGAAGTGGCCTTGCTGTTTCTCCCTCTCCTCTTGCAATCTATAAAATGGCAGGCTGCTTGCATACTCTCTTCTCAGAAGAGAGGAGCCTAGTAGTAATAGATCCCAGTAGGCTGATGGAAGATGCAACCCACATTGCTTTCTTTCTTTCCTGCCATCTATGTAGACCAAAAACATTTATTTCTCCTATTCTGGGTCTGATTAGTTCTCAGTTTGCCCAATGAACATGCTAAATTTGATCAAAAGCATTATAAATAAATGGCTTGATGCATGTTGGTTTAACCCCTGATCCAGACCTTTCTCTTGTTATTTTATACCTCATTATCAATAACAAGTCACTCCGGATGGAGAGTTGCACCCCACCTCACCACCCACACTCTCCTCTTATATTACTTAATATTAGATTCAAAGTCCACTTTAAGTGTATGCGGTGAATTGTTTTATTTAGTATGTCTGTTTTGGCACATACACAAGATTCCTTAATCCTGAAATAAAGAGCATATCAAATCCAGGCCCTTTCCCCCTGGGTCCTACAGAGTGTGTAGTGGGTAATTTGCATTGACAATAACAGAAGAGTCATATATATATATATATATATATATATATATATATATATATATATATATATATATAAAAGATGCAATATTTTTAACATATAAAATAAATAATATAACATGAAGACAGTAATTAGACACTGTTTTTATCTGGGAACAGCACCCAAACTCTTCCTGTAAAAATCAATTATTACAGTCCCTACAGGACTCCCTGCCTAGTCCAGGATACCTCCTATCCCTTCTTCCAAAACCCAACTGTCCATTTTGTCCATTGGTCATTGACATTTAAACTGCCGGGCTTTTCTTTTCTTCTCTCCTTCACTTCAGAATTCCATTTGCCTTTTAAACCCAATTGGTCTGCGGAACCTTCTCCTGCCCATCACAACTAGTAATAGCCATTCCTTTTTCACCTCTGATTCCTGGGTCCTATACCAAACTGTCTCTCTTGGTTTTGTTGTGCAAGGTCAATTTAAAAAAAAAAAACAGTCATGGAGTTGGTGTACCCATGGTCCTTTTGTATTCAGACTGATTCAGGGATACCTCTTGTTGCAGTTGACAGAATCTGTGCTTATTCTTATAACAGCAGCAAAAGACATTGAATTAATGTTGCCCTCCCCCCAATGGGGGCAGGGTTTCCCACAATTTCAGGGGCCCTAATCTGCTGCTGGCCACCTGGCCAGTGGGGGGAGCCCTGCCCCCAAAGAGCCCCATCCTGCCCAACATGCCTGGAGGTGATGTCATTACTCTGGGCACTTTGCATGGGGGACGCTCTAACATTTGGGCATCTGGGTGACCATAGAGTTTTTTGCCCAAGTGCTAGTGTGTCCTGCCCGACATGTCCAGCATGATGATGTCATCTCTGGGTGATATTGTTGCAGTGTGTGTGCCAGAAGACTCCTGGAGTGAGACTGGAGCCCCCACCCCTGCCAGCAGCCAGGTAAGACCTGGCAACCCTATGTTGAATGGAACTCTCCAGGCCTTGCTGAACAAGAGCAAACAGCTAGGCGGTTCTACATATCTCCAGAACTGGTGCCTCAGTTGCACAAGGAAAATGAAATCTTCTGAAAGACTCACAAAACTGTACTGCAGTGGCATCGATTCATGTTCTTATCATTTGCACAGTAATCAGTCAGTTTACGATGATAGGCACTTATTAAAATAAATGTATGCTAACTAATATTATTTTACAATTTTATTTTCATTGGAGTCCATAAAGAATAGCAAACTGATAACTTTTTTCCATATTCCCCATTAAGAAAATAAGATAAGCCGATCTTGGATCAGGCCAATGGCCCATCCAATCCAACACTCTGTCACACAGTGGCCAAAAATACCAGGTGCCATCAGGAGGTCCAGCAGTGGGGCCAGGACACTAGAAGCCCTCCCACTGTTGCCCCCCCCAAGCACCAAGAATACAGTGCATCACTTGCCCCAGCCTGAGAGTTCCTATCTATACCTTGTGGCTAATAGCCACTGATAGACCTCTGCTCCATATGTTTATCTAATTCCCTCTCGAAATCGTCCATGCTTGTAGCTGCCACCACCTCCTGTGGCAGTGAATTCCATGTCTTAATCACTCTTTGGGTGAAGAAATACTTCCTTTGATCTGTTCTAACCTGACTGCTCAACAATTTCATTGCGTGCCCACGAGTTCTTGTATTGTGAGAAAGGGAGAAAAGTACTTTTTTCTCCATTCATGGGCTCAATGATGGGGGAGGGAGACCAAATTTAGACTAAAGTAGTGGCCACAGTGCTGGTTCTTCAGCTTGGAAATGGAGATGAGCACTGCAACCCTAGAGTTGGATTTGACTAGCTTTCGAGCAAGGGAACCTTTACCTTTACCTTAGTGTGATGTTGGGGGGGGGGGTTATTGGAGACTAGTTATATAATGGGAAACTCATATGTTATCCATATCTTTCAGCTGTGCTCTCTGAGTATAATCTAAAAAATTTATTTGATTTTAATAATGGAATACCTGATATCAGTGACAGTTCTGTCCTCCTGTATTTGTACTATTCCAGAAGACTGCAGTGTTTTCATTTTAAAAAAGGATATGTGCCAGACCACCACCAAATGATGATAACCTCAGAGGGCAGACTTTTTTCATAGCTTCTTCAGGAGTGCTCCTTTGTCATACAATCTCCTGACATAACCTGCCTTTTTTTTATAGCACCAGGATGCCTGTTAATAGAAAACAGGTCACTCTTGCGCTGAGAGGCTCCTTTAGGTTTGTTATGCATGGGGGCTGTGCTTAACTCTAATCAAAAGTTCTTGCTGTTTTCACAGACGTGACATGGAAAAGCTGGAATTATTTTTCTTTAGGGGTTTTTTTGCACTCTCTTTTCTCTCTGGAAGGTTAGGGAAGGGGGTAGGATGAAAAGAAAAGCAATGACTTGGCTCAGGATTAGATAGATACATTTTACCCACAAAGGAGGTATCAAATGGTAAGGATAGCAACACACACACACAAAGTGTGCTATAGCAATAAAATATTTTGTACCACAGAAAGATAGAATTCCTGCAGTTGGGTGTTGAACTTGGAACCAGTGGGCTCTCTGCAAGCAAAACAACCATTAGTTGTGTGTGCAGTGTGTGTGTGTGTGTAGCAAAATTTTTGTCGGCAGTAATTAAATGTAAAAGGGGATAATATAGGATTGTTGCAGTGTGATACTGCTTGTGGCCAGTTGGCTGTTAAAACGATATAATTTAAGTACACTGTGTATATGTGAGAAAGAGAGAGAGAGAGTGCACTGTTGTTGCCTGTAATGAGCTCCTCCATGCCATGGTACTGGGTCCAGGGGAACATCCATTTTCCATTGGATATCCATTTTCTAATGATAACTTTACCACAGAATACTTGGTTAGCAATTCCTCTGCCATGTCTTACTGCAACAGACATCTAGAACAGCAGGATATGGTGAGACTCTTCTCATCCGTTGACCAAGATATTACAGAAAAAGGGTTTTCCAAGTGTGTAGATGCACATCAATGGAAGTTAAGCAAAATTCCAGGCCCACTATCATAGAATTGCCTCTTCTGCTTTTGTACAGAGAGTATATATAGCTCAAACAACTGATGGAATGCCTCACTATCCATACATCAGTCCTGTGACTTCCTAAGACAAGATGCATTTAATATTTTGATATTAATGCATTAGTTCTGCAATCACTCACTTGAGACTATGCCAGTGGAGCTTGCTTCAGACCAGAGCAGGCAGCATGAATCCTTTCTTCTTTTTTTTTTTTTGTAAAACTCTCTTAAAAAAGAGAGAATTTTATTCTTTTTATAAGAAAAGGGAAGGGTAGACAGATGGAGAAAGAAAAAGGTGGAGTGAAAATTTTTTTCTGTTAGTGAGAGTTAGTTTAGGTTAATAACCAATACCAAGATTTGGCATCCATCATGGTTAGAAGATCTTCTTTTTAACTAAAACAAAGTCCAATATCACTCTGTTAATGCAGTTAGTAAAGTCCATTGGGGTTAGTAATTAAACAGCTCCTTCCAGATGTAACACGAACAGTCCTCAAAGTATCTTCTTCTTAATTTTCTTCCAGTTATGGATTAAGTCCATTTTAACTTTGAAGTCTTCCGTTCCATCACCTTCCCCTGGGCTGCTGTCTTCTGCACTTATCCCAATTTTGAATGCTGCATCCTTCTTCCTGCTGGCGTGTCTCTTCAGGAGTTTCTGTGTTTTGAAGATGAAATCCTTCTTCTTTCTTTTCTTTTTTTCTTAAACTTCTGGCCTTCAAGCTTCCAGGGCTCCACAAACTCAGCAGATGAAATTAGATCTCCCGTTTGTCGCCTGCTATGCTCGACATCCCCTTCTACTGGCAGAGTATTTCTTTTTATAAAGGCGGAATAGGCTTTGGGAGCCTTATCCACCTCTTCTTTTAACTTTATCGCTCCACTGCCAGTTAGGGGTGCCAAGACATTTGTCAAGGTAAATCCGAGATCTTCTTTCTCCTCTTCTTTAGCGCCCTGGAAACCTGGAATCAAATTCGATTTCTGTTCAATCTCCTTCATCTTTCTAGTTGTTTCCAATATCTGTTTCTGTCGACTGATGAGAACACTTTCCATTTTAAACAGAGTTTGGTTGATCTTCTGCAATTGTTCCAGCAGGGGGCACAGCATCTCCTTTTTCTGTTGATTGACAGCAAGCTCTTGGGGGGCTATCTGGACCGGAAGTCCCTCCTCTCTTCTCTTCCGGTGTCTGCAGGGCTTGTTCCATTATCGACATTTTGTTTTTTTGTTTACTTTTAAAAAGTTCGTGCCGCATCCCCCAGGAAGCTAAAATGAACACATTCTTCCATGCAGCCCCAACGGTACTTTCACCAACACTTTGTTTTCTTTCTGCCCCCTTCGCGCTCCCTTTGAATAACTTGCTTCTCGAGGGGGTGGGGACTCCTCCCTCCTCCCAACGCTTATACGCATGCAGGGGGCTCCGATTTACGCTTCAAAATAGATCTTCAACTCACGATTCGATGCTACTACTTCTTTTTATGTTGAACCATAGCGCTGTTTTCACTCCTGGAATTCGGTGGCGCCGCTAAGTCCCATTACGGGCACGCCGCAGCGGGGCCGATTGGGGCGGGGAGAAAGCCTCAATTTCCCGGCTGTCTGCCGGCAAAGAGGCTACTCCCCAAGCGCCCCTGGCTCGGAGCCTTCACCTAAGGCTCACTAGGGTCTTTCGCATATGCGAAGACCCCCCTAACTGCGCGTGGGCTAGCCGCCTCCGGGAGCGTCCCGAGAAGCGGCCGCCATTCGCGACGCCGGAAACCGAAAACCGAATCCTTTCTTCTTAAACATGTTCAAAAATCATTGTGAACTTAAGGTAAAACCAGCCATCTTGCAATAGATCTGTGATTAGAAGCTCTCACATTTTAAAAAAATATATAATTAGTATTCATATATGACTGCTTTGAATATCATGGATGGCTTGCCGCAAGAGGGGCTGTTTTTAACCGTTTCCTCCCATAACTCTTCCATGAATTCAATTGCTTCTCTGAAGCTACAATTAGTTCCACTGTAGGAAAAAAATCAAGTACAAGCATTGTACCTGTCCCCCCCCCCCCATGGAACTTACTGCAGCTTCAGTGGAATAGTTGTTGAAGAGGTTCCTGGTAGTTGTTGTTTTCCTTCTGCGGAACCAATTGCAGCTTCAGAGGTACGATCTCTCATAGCGAAAGCAGGGGGAAAGAACTAAATACTCTGTCCTTTACTGACCTCTTCATTTTTGTGGTAATCTCTTTAAATTGTACAGCAATTAAACACTCTGCATGTCCCAGTGATTTGCTTATATTGGACATCAGTTGATAATTATGGCAAATGTTCATCATAATTACTCCTTCTGTGGTGGTGAGCTAATGTGGCACCAAATCGTGTCCTAGTTATTCAGAATGTCCTCTGTGAGTAATCTAAGATGAAAAAGCTATAGTTCAGTAATAGAACACATGCTTTACATTTTGAATGTGGGAGGTTCTTGGTCCCTAGCATTTTCAGGTAAAAACATCTTCAAGAGCCGTTCTTGGGAGGGGGGAGAGCCCTGATCAGATGCAAAGGAGCCTTTGCCAGTCAGTATACAAAGCATTAGAGTAGTTGAATCAGTGGTAGCCCCCCCTCTATTGTAGGTCAGTTATCATCAGGACTTTGGTTATCATTATCTAAATCTGTGGAGATTTTATCCCACTAGGTGCTTCATTTTGCACAAAAAATAAGAGCACCCTGAGAACAAATAGTATATTTCAAAAATAAGGAAATCTTGTGGTTTTTTCCGTCTCTGTAGGATTCTGTTCTTAAATTCCTTGATAACTAGATAGATGCTGTTGGAGGATGCAGAGGGAAAACATTACTGAATGTTTGATAGCTGAGCTTCAGCTGGAACTTTTTTTCTTTTTAAACTCAATTATGTAGGCATGATAGGTGCTGAAGTACTATGTTCTATTTAAAACCTCAGTAAAGTGGTTTCTGAGCCTATTGAAGATTCCATACAAATGCCTCAAGAAGGGGGAGGCACACGCAGCAGAGTAAATATTAAATGGATTTCATTTCTGTGCTGATCCTGGTTTATAATTCTGATACTACTATGAAGTTTGGAACAATCTCCAGGGATTTGGTAATTTAGTGAATTAAGTGGTGGCTTCAAACCAAAGCAACTTTTAAATGAGTATTGTGGCCTCAACAGAGTTTACCAGCAAGATTTAGCTTGCATTATGAATTCATCATAGGCAATTATGTACAATTTGGTACAATTGCCATTCCCCACTTAGGAGAAGGCTGCCTAGGCAGAACTCTGAGAGTAAAGGAATTCCTTATTATGCCTAGCTGGATTAGTACTCTGAGGTCAAGGATTCATTGCAGACATGGTCCATTGCTGCAAAACTGACATCAGCATACCTGATGTCAAGGTCACTTAAATTATTTTTATTGCTATAAAACTGGGTGCAGCCTGCAGCCAGGAAGAGCAAGTTTCCCTGTTGTGGAGAACACTAAGCGAGGCTGGCCAGGAACTTTATAAAGAGCAGTCAATTTCTGTGGCTGATGGTCCTGCGGTTCCTTGTTTTGGAGATGTCTGAACGGTGATGCTTAGTCTGTATCCTTCCTTGACATTTCTCAAGTAACCCCTTTCAGTTTTTGGATCTATCAGCAAGTTTGCTTAAAATCCCTCCCAATGGTGGGGCGATGAATTAAGAAAGGGTTTGAAAAATACAACTGATTATGCCCTTTCTTTACAAGGCTGTAAAGTTTGCTTGACTATTTGCCCCTATAGAGGCCAACTAATGAACTGATCTACTAAGAAGGAGGTTAAAGTAGCATCTAAGCATATTAGTGAGGAGGAACTCTTCACTTATTGATTTAGTCTCGATCAAAAGTCCAAATACTGATGTTACCAAGACAGTTTTTGAAACATAATGGAATATTTCCAACTAGACTTTTTAATAACACAAAGATTGCTTCCCTGTTCTCTGCATCCTTATATGAGTCCCGAGCAGCTGAGCCTGAAAGAAAGATAATAGCTGCAACATCATCTGTATTAACAGAGTCTGCAGAATTCGATGTACCTAGGAAAGCTGCTCACCTGGAGAACTCTGTGAAGAGTGATTTGCTGTCACCTCCTTTGCATTACAGACACCTGAGCTGATGGCAGGCTCTTCCTTCCTTTCTGCTTAGTCACACACAGAGCCATTGAGCAAACACATAGGTAGCAAGAGCAGCTGTAGTAGCAGGTCAGGCTGAGTCCTTCTGTGATACTGGAGTCCTGGCAGCTATCTGAAGATGCCAGCCCTAGTGGCCTGTATCTTGAAATCTTGCCATCAAGTCGAATCCAATTTATGGTAACCCTATGAATTAATGTCCTCCAGAACATCCTATCATTAACAGCCATTCTCAGATCTTGCAAACTAAGTGCCGTGGCTTCCTTTATTGAGTCAATCCATCTCATGTTGGGTCTTCCTTCCTTCCTGCTGCCTTCAACTTTTCCTAGCATTACTGCCTTTCCCAGTGACTCTTGTCTTCTCAAATGTGACCAAAGTACAATAGCCTCGGTTTAGTCATTTTAGCTTCAGGTGAGAGTTGCAGGCTTGATTTGGTCTAGAACCCATGTATTTGTCTTTTTGGCAGTCTATGGTATCCATAAAACTGTCCTCCAACATCACCTTTTGAAGGAATCTACTTTCTTCCAGTCAGCTTTCTTCATTGTCCAACATTTACCCCTATATATAGTAATGGAGAATTAACTTGATCTTTGTTGCCAGTGACACATCTTTACACTTAAGGATCTTTCTCCTTCATAGATCTAGCTCCTTCATGGCTGCCCTCTCCAGTCTCAGTGAACATTTTTGTTGCAGTCTCCCTTTTGGTTGATGATGGAGCCAAGGAATAGAAAATTTTGAACAATTTCTTCATCATCAACCTTCAAGTTGTGTAATTCCCTAGTAGTCATTACATTTGTATTCTTGGGATAACATTCACATATTTGATATGCAACCTCTTTAAAGGCCAGATTCTATTTAATCTCTCTTTTGTTTCAGAAATAAATATGAATCACTTGGTCTTACAGCATTCTTCATCTCTTGCAAGGGCTGTTTCAACAAACAGTTTAAGAGGGAAGGGGGGAAGATGTGTTACTTGCATTTTCTTAGGTAGACAGAGGGACAGCTCTGAATATATGTGTGGGCATGGGTAGGAAGGCTGGTAGCCTGCCTCTGCCTCAGTATACCCTCTCAGCATGGGGACTGATATATTCAGATTGTACAAGAGCAGCCCTACCAGGAAGCAAAGTGTTTTGGAGGCTGTAAAAGGCTTGCTGTCAGAATTTTGGGTAGGTGCTGAAGTCAAAATGGTTTGGGAGGATCTGATCCACCACAGCACAGCAGCAATAGCAGTTCCTGATATTTGCTCTTAAAAGTGGAACTGGAAGGATTGGCTTGCCAGCATAACTGAATTCTTTCCAAGATCAGCTGGGTGAGGTTTGGGTCCATGCTGTACTCCTCTGCTCGCTGCATGTTGGTAAGTGCATATGTGTGAAACAGAAAAGACTGACCAAGGAGGGGAGATAAGAAGGCTGCCCCCCAAAAAAACCACCAACTTGGAACCACTTCAGACAATCCTTACTTATACACAATAAATGTATTAACCATTATCTTTACTTCTTCATCCAAGAGTTTTTAAATAATACTCTCAACAACCTTGATAAACTATATGTTTTTCCCATATGTTTTTTAAATGTAGTAGCAACAGCAAGTAACATGATGGATTTCAGACCTTACTAGTTTGCTTGGAGAAAGTGACCATTTTGCAACAGAGGGTTTTAGAAAGGAAGGTAGTATTTTGGCCTACTTTCTCTGAATTTTCTTTACATTATCACATAGGCGGTGGATCAGAAGGCTGAGGAAAGTTTCCAAGTTTTGTTCAAAGTCTGAGAAGCTGTGAGAGAAGTAAAGTTGGTCAGACTCCCGTTAAGAAAATAAACCAAAATGATGAAGTACCCAATAAACCAGAGTGATATGATGGCTCTTTGGTAATTTTAAGTATTTCTTGTATTGTTTTAAATGTAATTGTTGAACTGAATTTCTTCCAGTTAAGGATGTTAAATTGTTAGCAATTAGGGTTCCTGCCCCCTTCACATTCATTCATATTCCACAGTTGTACCTTTGCAGTTCCTTACATTAATTAATTTGAACAGAGAAACAAATAAGTTGAACTATATTTTTTCCATCGGCCACCATTTTGCTAGTAAGCCTTGGTACGGGCACCTGTTTAAATAATCAGAACAACTAAAGTAAACCTATGTTATGAGTAGAGTTGTTTTGAAAAAGTTTTTTTGGAAACAAACTTTTATTATTTTAAGCGGGGCTAAATCTCCTACCTCCTGTGTTCTTAAATTTTAGCACAGCCTTGCAAATAAACCCAAAAAAGAAACCTACAGCAGCATTTTGTAGCCTGCTTGCCCACATATACTTGTGTTAGTCATTTAGAGTGCTATTGATTTCAGTGCCCTGACCTAGATGGCCCAGGCTAGACTGATCTCCTCAGGTCTTGGAAGCTAAGTGGGGTCAGCCCTGGTTAGTATTTGGATGGGAGAACAACAATTCCAGGATTGTTGTGCAGGGGAAGGCACTGGCAAACCACCTCTGTTAGTCCCTTGCCTTGAAATGCCTACAGGGTCACCGTAAGTTGGCTTTGATTTGAAGGCATTTTACACATGCAAACTGACTTCAGCAGACTTAGAAGAGTGTAATTCTGCTTAGGGGTCACACTGTAAGTCTGTTAGTTATGATTGTACATCATGAACTGTAAATGGAAAAAAACTTGGAAGAAATATTAATTTGCCATTATTCACTTAACAGGAATTTTTAAAGTACTGTGTCTGCCTGAGCCATGAAATGTGCTGCTCGTTGGTTAAGCTTTTTGGATCAAAGATAGCTATTAAAACAAGAAGCTGTGGAACTTTTTTCCAAGGATTTGATATCAAGTCAAACTTCCCATCCAGGTACTCCATGCCATCTTCTTTGGTAACAAATGTCCCTAAAAAAAGATGTTCCACATTCCTTCTTATTGCAGGCATCATTTACTTACCAAAATCCACATTTATTTTTCAAACATCATTTATTAATTAAATTATTTAGTGCCAGTCATCCAACTCAACACCACAATAAAATAGCAGTCAACCAACACAGAATTATCAATAGGTTTGCCAGCCTCCAGGTGGGGCCTTGAGATTTCCTGGAATTACACCTGGTCTCTGGACATCAGCGGTTGATTCCCCTGGAAAAAAGGTCTGCTTTGGAGGGTTGAATCTATGGCATCACATCTCTGCTGAGGTCCCTTCTGTCCCCCAAACCCCACCCTCCCCAGGTTCTATACCCAAATCTCCATGTATTTCCCAGCCTGGAACTGGCAACCCTAAAATCATCACTTATTGAAATGATCATTGGAATGGCCCCAAATAAGCTAAAAACAGAACAATAGTTAAAATAACAAAATAACATAGTAAAAATTATGCACACAGATTAATCAAATGAATACAATTCTGCATATTTTGCATAAATGAGATATATCTTTCTTCAGAGAGCAGTGCTTGTCCTTCATATTTGAACCAGCAGGCAAGCATACCAGCAAATCAAAGAAGACTGGTCCAAGCTGTCAGCCTTCACCCTCCTTGCCCATTTCCTCCTGAGCTTACTCACTGCTACTTTCTATTCCTGCCCCAGAAGTGGAAAATTAATAAACTCACCAGTAGGAAAGTGCTTAAGAATGGGAAGCTTCTCATCTCAGACACATGGCTACATAGTTCTTTATTCATTATTGTAATCTGTAGGATGAGAAAGAGAGAGAGTAGGGAGGGGCAAGACTGACAGCTGGAATCAGCATTTGGTTTTCTACAGGGCACTTAGTTAATTTTCCTCCATTACAGCAGGAGGAGAAAGCAGAGGTGATAGTAAGGGAGGGAATAGGCAAGAATGCTATGCTTGTCTCAGTCTGGTTGGTTGCCAATCTCCAGGTGGGGCCTGGAGATCCCTTGGAATTACAGCCAAACTCCAAACAACAAATAATTTCTTCAGGAGAAAATTGCTGTTTTGGAGGGTGGACTTTATGGCATTGTACCACATTGAGGTCCCTCCCCTCTCCAAAGCGTGTCCTCCCAAATCTCCAGCAATTTCTCAACCTAGATTTGACAACCATACATTGAGAAGGCACACTTGATACACTGTGAGCCCCCTTTCCATAGGGCACCTGCCTTCTTAAGCATCTGTTGAAGTTAAGTTCTGACTCATGAAAGCTTCAAATAGACTTCTGTTTTATGTTGCTACAGTAGACTAAGCTACCCCTCTGGAATCATCTGTCCTCTCTCTGTGTCTTTATTTGCCACAGAAAATAAAGAAAAGTAGTAAACTGTATTATATATTTTACAAGTACCCAAGCCACCTTTCCAATAATGGACTGATCCAGGCAGCTAGCATTTAAAAACAAACATTTTAAACTCACATAGTTAATAACAATAAAATATATTAAAACTTCAGGCAAAACCCATTCATGTATCTCCAAAGTCCTTCCAGTACAGATATGTCTTTAAATGGCTGCCTGGCTGTTGTGGAACTGTGATATATCTAGTAGCTTTTATACAGTCTTGTATACAGTTGTTTCAATTTCTGTTTTCTGTAACAAGAAGCAGAACAGTTCAGCCTGTATGCATAGCACAGGAAGTTCACCTGCCCCCCTCACATCCCAGTTTCCAATGTCTTATTAAAACATTTTATTTCTGTAGGCTTTGGGAATGAATTAAGCTTCATGAATTTCTTCTGATGGCAGTGCTTTACTGCTGTAAGGCTGCAGACCTTTTGTTTGATTTTTGTGCTTTGTAACTTTTGAAATTAAGTTATTACAGTGGGGACATTTATTGTGTTAAATGTAGTGTAGTAGTTAGAGTGGTCTGGGATCTCATAGACATAGGTTTGAATCCCCACTCTGTCACGAAAGCTTTCTGGGTGAACTTGGGCCAATTATTCAGCATAAACTACCTCACAAGGTGGTCATAAGGGTGAAATGGAGGAGGGGAGAACATCATATGCCTTCCTGAGTTCCTTTGAGAAAGGGTGGAGTATAATGGTACTGAATAACCATATATTATCATTCCTAATGTTTAAGCCTTTACAGCCTTTTATAGCCTTAGCTATATTTACTGCTCAGTTACTTATGCATCTTGACTCTAATTAGCCGTTCCTGGCATCAACCTCCTCACTCTCTACCTATGTGTAATGGCTGGTGACTTCTCGATGTATCTGACAAAGTGTGCGTGCACACGAAAGCTTCTACCCAGAATAAAACTCTGTTGGTCCTAAAGGTGCCACTGGACTCAAAATTTGTTCTCCTGCTTCAGACCAACAGGGCTACCCACCTGAATCTATCACTATACATGTTACAAATGGGGGGGGAGGTTGCCATTCCCCATAATTTTGAATAAATTTTGTCTGTGATATGAGGGGAGCTGCTGTTTTTGTGGTTCTTTGAATTATAACTAGAGGTGTGTCTTTTTCACTGTTACCATGTATATATTGTTTCAGTACAACCTCACTCATAACAAAATTACTTCTAATGAACTAAAGCAGTTATGAATATTAATGTACTTAGAAGTATTTCCTTGCCTATTAGTCTGTGAACTGTGATTGCCACCCTCAGTTATAAATATCTGTAAAATATCTGGCTGTTGGCATGTTCCTCAGTCTCTGTTTGGCTAGGGAAGCTCAGGGCTTGTGCATTTCCCTTGGTCTCATAGCTCAAGGGCTTCACTCATCTGTGCCCTGTGGTCAAATAGCTCATGGTCTCCAGAGTTTCCCCAGAACCTTAAAACTCACTTTGGGGACTTTTTGGTATCTTCCTCTGAACTCTGGTCAGTATCTAGAGCTGTGCAATCTGATTAGCATTTTAACATATCCGTTATAAATTGTAACATCTGAAATATATTTAGCTTAGCCCTAGTGTAAACAGTAAAAGCAGCCTCTGTTAGCATTCTCACCTAAATCCTTCAGCAGTCAACATTCATGAATGAGCCAAGACCCAAGGCTGTGTATAGCTGAGGTTCATAGGGAGAGAATGATGCCAAGGTCTGTTCACACTGTGGAGGAAGGAGTTCAGAGAAATGCTCAGTAACCCCTCTGTGCATTTGGAGGTCATTACAAAGCCATTTCATTTGGGAACAATGATCTATATAGCATGGCAAGGCTACTTTACCTTACTATTGCATTTGGCCTCCTTCTACTGCAAAGGGGAGCCAAATGTGTACTAAAAACTAAATACTGGGACCTTGATCTTCTTTGTGTCTCATTCCTTAGAGGTGTGTACAGCAAGTTGGGAGTAGTTGTAGGAGGCACAAACTCAATGCCATTACTTTACACTATGAGTTAAAAGATAAACCCTACTGTTTCGCCAGGTGTCCTGTATTTTGCTACCTGCTCCTAAGAGCCTTCAGTTGATTTTTTTTATGGCTCTGTTAAGCATAACTAACATGATAATCAGAAAATCCAAACAGAACATTATCCTTGGGCTATATTTTTATCCTCTGTAATCACTGGAAATACATGATCTCATATTTTGCTGCTTTGGTTTTATTAAAATAACAGGAGTATTATTTAATAACAAAAGATGATGTCAGGCAATGAAACCTTGTAGCAAAAAATGTTTTGAGCTGTAATAGAACATAGCTCTTCTTAACACGGAGCTTAAGTAAAACATATTTAATCCAAAAGAGGCAATATTAATTCTGAACTATATCTGTAATAAAGCCCTCTCATGAAATCTTGACCTTCTAAGGAAGACATTAGCAAACTCATTTAAAGATAGAAATTAGCCTTTGCAAAAGGGCTACTGGTATTTCTCATGGGATTTCAGCTTGCAGAGAGATGGAATCTCAGTGTGTAAATACAGGAAGAGCATTAAAAGGTATATGAGAGCTGACAGATTATGTATGAGTGGGAAACCTGAGCTGGCAAGAATAGAAAGCTTTTCCTTTCTTGAAAGGTTCTGCATAAACCCCAACTGAAACACACTGCAGTTATTTCTCAGCTTCAGGCCTGTTAAAGGCAGTAAACTGTAATCAGAGTGGGAGGATGTTTCTGAATCTGCTTGTTTTGGAATCCCCATTTCACAGGTGTACCCCCAATAACGTTCCTATATGTTAAGGAACAGCCATTAACACAATCTGCAGTTTGTTGGGGAGACACACACACACACACATGTGGGAAGTACATAGACTAAACTCACAAGCCTCTCTGCATGTTTCAGCTGGAGATGCAGTTAATACCTGGTTTGCATTTTGGGGAATTGAAGATGCCTGCTTAACACAGTAGATAAGTGCCCTGAACATAACAGCAGGATTCTAGTTTGTTATGGATTTGTGAAAGATTTTTTTTAAAAAAGAAAAGACTTATTGCATCTTTTAGCCAATTTCTCAGAACAGAGATAGATCTTAAATAGCACAGTCAGCAATTTAGGAGGGACCTATGGGGAGTTCTAACCCAACCAGCAACCATGATGAGCACTGTGTAGACCACATGGGTGCACAATAGCTAGCTGGAGAGACCCAGCAGATGAATGAGAGTGTGTCCTGGAATATGTCCCAGAATCCTCTGCAGCTCACAGTTTTCATGGCAGACGTTCAGGGGTTCCTTGGCAGACACCTCGGAAATGATTCCCTCAAGGTAGAAAGATTGAGAACTATAGCTCCGTCTGCTTCTTGTGTACTACAAACAGCTCCCTCTTTCTTCAGTTAGGTTTTGATTTGATTGTTACATTTGGCTCCGAGTTTAAAATAAACAATGTAATGTATAAAAATGCAGTTCTCATTTTTGTAGGATAGTTTTGTTGATTTAAGTGTATTTTGAGAAGTGCTTGCATCTGAAAGTGAGTGAACATGCTCTTTTGATCCTTCATTTGGCGCAGCTCGGGGGCTGCAGTGTTTCCCCCTTCACTTTGAACCTGATGCAGCTTTCAGAGATGAAGAAAACAGTGTTTTAACACTTCTCTCCACCACTACCACCCCAATTCAGAGCCAAACCTAAACTTGGCTCCGGAATTTTAAATAAAATGTATTTTAAATACTGTTTTTGAAAGCAGAATGTGGCATGATCCCCCAGAAGCATGATTCAGAGCAAATTAGGAGTATCTACAGCTGAAACCAAGAATGACAAAATATCAGAGGACGGGCAGGTTTGAATTATGCTCTTTCCACCCAAAGACTAATCTTGAAAGCAGACAGAGCAACAGAGCTTATCTGTGGTAGATTTTTTAAAATAGTAGATATTGGAGATGCAATTGCAGTGTGTTCTTATTAAGTGTCAGCATCTCAGGATCATCAACTTCAAAGTGGTGTGAATATTACAGCCTCTCGAATTCTTCTCTGGTTTGGATGGTATACCCAAGTATTTCCCTTCCCTTTTCCCATTAACCTACTATCTCTGTGAAGACACATAGGGATGGCAGGGGAATGTCGTGGCTGGCTGTTTGGCTGAATCCTTCTTTTTTCTCCTTTTTTCCACCTCCACTTCCACCCCCTAGGGTCTTGGAGGCCCATTGCCTTAGACCCTGGTGTGATGTGGGAAATATAGGCTTCAGTCCTAAGAAGTGTGAGTAGAGTTGTGCTAGCGAAGGCAACTTCCCCACCTACCCTCCATCACTGTAGTCTTTTTGTGCCTTCTGAAATCTTGTTTCTGTGGTTTAGAGTTTATCTTAGAGTCTACTTTATGATGGTGGTGATGGTGGGGAAATTATTTTCCACCACTGTCTTCACTATGTTGTACAATGATGCTGTTCTGCTTTATAAAAATACTTCTTATAGCTAGCCCTATCCCCATTGCCCAGGAGCAAGTAGAACATGTCTCAGCAATGTCCCACTTGGACTACATGTTAATTACAAATGAATGTTCCCAATACTTCAGTTAGTTTCCTTTAGATACTTTTCAGTTAGAGTGCAGATCAGTTGGTATTATGAGGTCTTCTAATTGCTTGCTTCCTGGATCCCTGTCTTTTTTGGCTAGTAAAATTAATAGATGGCCTCAATGGATGTGTCTGACCTTAAAAGAGCCAACCATGTCACCTTTGAAAAAGCCATTTTTGAATATATCATTATTTTAATAATTGTCAGTAAGTATAGAATTTGCCATTTCCAAATAAGATCCTTTACAAAGTGGTGGCTGCTCAGCCTCTGGATGCTTTCTGGATGACATTCTGGATTACCTAAATCTTTTCCAATGTGGTTTCCATCCTCGTCATGCAAGAATTGCTTTTGTCATCCTAATAGAGGATCTTTGCTGGTTTACCAATAGTTGGAGTTTACCCTGCTTGATTTTTCCTGGATTGTTCAGCCGCTTTCAGTACCATCAACCAAGTATCCTTCTGGACTGTCTTCCAGAGATGGGTCTTGGAGGAATAATTCAAAACTGGTTATGACCATTCCTAGTTTCAGAAGCTGGTATTGGTGGACCTTGAATTCCAGTTGCTGTGGGGGATCAAGGAAGTTCATAGCCAGACTTGTAGGTTAGATTTTCATAGGGCTGACTTCAACAAACTCAGAGGCTTGATGGGAGTCATTCTGTGGGGGAGTGTGCTGGAAGGGAAAGGAGCAAGTGAAGGATAGGCTCTTCTCAAACATGAGCTTTTGCGAGCTCAAGCCCTCACTATTCCAGCAAGACGGAAACATGGTAAGGGCTCCAAGAAACCAATGTGGATGCACCAAGAGCTTCAGAATAAGCTAAGGTACAAAAAGGAAATGGAAGGAAGGTCATATCTATAAAGAGGAGTATATGAGAGTTACTAGATACTGCAGATAAGCCATCAGAGAAACCAAAGCTCAGTATGAGCTGGGTCTGGCCAGGGCCCCCCACTACAATAAGAAAAACTTCCACAGATACGTGAGAAGCAAACACAAGGTAAAAGAGGCAATTGGACCACTTTTGGGAGTAGAGGGAGAAACTCTGGTGGAGGACAGAGAAAAAGCAGACAGTCTTAATGACATTTTTGCCTCTGTTTTCTCCCTGAAGAGCTTGAGCCCATCTAGAGATGGTATAGGACATAACAGGACACCTGAGTGTCCAGCTGACATTGACAGGGAGGTCGTGGAGAGGCACCTAGCTGCACTGGATAAATACAGATCCCCTGGGCCAGATGGTATGCACTCAAGAGTGCTCAAAGAACTGTCTAATGAACTTTCAGAGCCTCTGTCCATCATCTTCAAGGCCTACTGGAGGACTCGAGATGTGTCACAAGATTGGAGAAGAGCAAATGTTATCCCAATCTTTAAGAAAGGGAAGAAGGATGACCCGGGAAACTACAGGCCAGTCAGTCTGACTTCTGTTGCTGGGAAGATAATAGAGCAGATTTTAAAGGGATCGATATGTAAGCATGTGAAGGACCACTTAGTGATCTGGGGAAGTCAGCATGGTTTTGTTCCCACCAGATCTTGTCAGACCAACCTGGTTTCCTTCTTTGATCTTGTGACGAGCTTACTGGATCATGGGAACTCTGTTGATGTGATTTACTTGGATTTCAGTAAAACTTTTGATAAGGTTCCCGATGACATTCTGATGAACAAACTGGAAGACTGTGGACTGGACTATAGAACAGTTCAGTGGCTAGGGAACTGGTTAGAGGACTGCATCCAAAGAGTGGTGGTCAATGGCGTTTCATCCGATTGGAGGGAGGTGTCCAGTGGGATGCTGCAGGGCTCAGTTTTGGGCCCGGTACTTTTCAATATTTTTATCAATGATCTGGATGAAGGGGTAGAAGGGCTACTCATTAAATTTGCTGATGATACCAAATTGGGAGGAGTAGCAAACACCCAAGAAGATAGAGTTAAAATTCAACAAGACCTGAATACTCTGGAGAAGTGGGCAGTTGCAAATAGGATGCAATTCAGCATAGATAAATGCACAGTATTACCATCTGGGCCACAAAAATTTCAAGCACAAATACTGGATGGGGAATATGTTTCTGGGGAGTAGTGTATGTGAAAGAGATCTTGGGGTAAGGGTGGACTGTAAACTAAATATGGGCAGTCAGTGTGATGTGGTGGCAAAAAAGGCAAATTCAGTCTTGGGTTGTATTAAAAGGGCTGTAGCATTGAAATCGCAGGAGGTCATAGCCCTTCTGTATACTGCCTTGGTCAGACCGCACCTTGAGTACTGTGTGCAGTTCTGGAGGCCTCACTTCAAAAAGGATGTGGACAAAATCGAGAGGGTGCAGAAGAGAGTGACAAGGATGACAAGGGGTCTGGAGACTGAGCCCTACGAGGAAAGGCTAAGGGCCTTGGGAATGTTTAGTTTGGAGAAGAGGAGATTGAGAGGGGGACATGATTGCTCGCTTTAATTATTTGAAAGGCTGTCATTTGGAGGAGGGCAAGGAGCTGTTCCAGTTGACAGCAGAGGACAGGACCCAAAGCAGCGGGTTTAAATTACATGCAGAAAGGTATTGGCTGGATATTAGGAAAAACTTTTTCACGGTCAGAGTGGTTCAAAGGTAGAATCAGCTGCCTAGGGAGGTGGTTAGCTCCCCTTCACTGACAGCTTTCAAGAAGAGGCTGGACAAATATTTGTCAGAGATGCTTTAGGCTGGTCCTATATTGGGCAGGGGGTTGGATTAGATGGTCTGAATGGCCCCTTCCAACTCTATGATTCTATAGGTTTTATGACTTCAGCTCAGCTCATTGACCATTAGTATACATGGGGTTCCTGAACATTCCCCCATGTTTCTTGTGCTATTTAGTAATTACACAAAACTGCTGAGAGGTATCTGTTGGAATGAAGTGTTATCTCTCCCTTCCCCCTCCCCCTTACCTTTCCATTTAATACCAGAGAGGCAGTAGAAATACTGAAATTGTACCTCAAGTTAGTAAAGGAATGGGTAAGAGTGGACAAATTGAAAGTAAATCTAGCAAAACTGAAGTGCTGTGAATTACTTCTAAAACTGACTCAGGAACGGGCATACAACCTGTTTGTGTGGCATTATACTTACACTGAAAAAGCAGGTTCACAATTTGGGGTGCTCCTGGACACTTCTTTTTCCTTAGATAAACAGGTGATGGTGGTAATTGGGAATACTTTTTACCAGCTTAGGTTAGTGTGTCAGCCACAGCCATTCCTGGAAATGGCAGACCTGACCACTGTTATACATGCGTCCGTATGACACCACTGTAACATAAAAACCAGAACAATGAACTCGTTCACAATGCTGTAGCTAGAAAGCTAACTGGGACTCACTGTAATAAGTAGTACTGTACTACCTTTGCTTGTTTCAATTTATTTCTAGGCTTAATTCAAAGCACTGTTTTTGACCTTAAAGCCTTAATCTCTGGAGTTCCAAGCCATGCTTAAATTATGGAACTCCTTTTCACAGGAATTCTATCTCTCTTATTATATGGTAGTAAGATTAAAATGGTAGAGAGGAGAAAGTTGTAAGCCACTTAGGATCCCCACAGAAGGAGGAACAAAGTTAAAAAATAAATTATAGACAATCTAGCATCTACTAAGCCCCTGTTTACTACAGAAGGCCTTCAAACAGGAAAGTTTATTTCCAGATTTTAGTTCTGTTTAACTGTTTGCTTTTACTAACAGCTTCATTATGATACTGTATGTGTTCTTTTTTCCTTCTAAAAGCCTCCCTAAATATCTCTTTAATGGAAAGATGTCAAATAAATAAAGGGCTTGATGGAGAATTAATCCGTATAAAGGTTTTCAATTACTTTGATGTTCAAGCCAGACTTCCTAGTATCTTCTGTGGAGGGGCCAGTAACTTAGAACTAAACTGCCCCCCAGATGCCTATATGTAGACTGGTAACTCATTCTGTTGGGAAAGCTCCTTTGGAAAGATGCATTTGAGAACAGAGGGACTCCAATGATGCTCATTTTATTTGTTTACCAAAGCTAAGCATGTTCATATTATTCAAGTGTTCTTAATCGGAGTGAAATACTTTACACATTCTCACACAGCTGCCTGGGAACTGTAATTCAGTCCAATAAATTCCAAGCATATGCCAACATGATAACTGCCAACAATTGTGCAGGCGCAAAAGCAAAACATATATTCAGAAAATAACTGATTTTAAATGATTGATAGCTTGTCTACGATAACCATATAGGCCACATGTCAGCCCAGCAATCCAGTAGATTGTGAGTATGTGTCAAAAGCAGCTAACCAGCCAGCTGCCATGCTGAATGGCACCAACTGCACAAAAGCAAAATTGCTCAAAACACTGTGAGAAAGGGGCAATTGTGAACAAGGTAAGTTTGATCTTCTTCAAATATTATATTTGCAAAAATCCTGTCTTAGTGTCCTTTTGGTGCCAGGCCAAAGTATTTATTTTTTTACTCAGCTTTTAATTGAGGGGTTCTGAGAGCAATCCCAAACAGGTCGACTCAACATCCTCCAGAGAGTACGTCTCTCTAAAGAGATAGCATATAATTTTTATAAATAAATTATCATCCAGTTTTAATTAATTCAGTTTCCTTATTCTTGTGAAAGTTGGTTTCTGTCTATGTATGTTCTTCTATCTGGCTAGACTGTAACCATTCCAATGTATAAAGCTAACAGTCTAATCCTAAGAACATTTTCCTGGGCGTAAGCCCACTGAATAGATCTGAGTATGATTCTGAGTAGACCAGCCTAGACCATGCTTCACTTATGTGGGAGTTAATCCTGCATGCCTGTGATTGGGCTATTAGTTTTTAAACAATTGAACTTGGAATGAAATAGAATTAATCCCCACCGAAACTGCTATAGTGAAAATTAGCTTAAATCTAAGAAATATCTGGGTCAGGTTTATCTAGCTACCATCCTTACTATCTCCACCAGCTTCAAAGGAAGTAGTAACACAGATTGGTTGTTGCACATTAGACTTGTTCATCAGTTTATAAATGAGTGGAAAATCTTTCCCACAGTCTGGAAATTATTTAGCATTTTAAACAATACATTCCCATCATACTCTGCCTGATTCTGTTCCCTTTTCAAATAAAGGCCATTTATAAGCTGATGGTTTGTATAATCTATTATAGGCACACACTTTACCCTCATTATAGGGCTGTCTCTGTTTTAGCATGCTGTTTGGTATAGGTCTCCAGTTGAGCTATCATGCATACCATCATTAGAATAATACTTTATGATAACACACTAAATGCCTGTCTCCTAAAGTTGGTATTTTAACAAGGGTGGAGTGCATCTGAAATGTATATCACATTGCAAAGGGCTTTATATTGCCAAACCTTAAATACAAGCTATAGCCACTGGAGGGTTTTTTCCCCTTTCCTTTTTTTGTAATAGAATTTGATATTATTTTACATGTTAGCTTTGCATGGAATTTTTATTTGCTTATAAATATATGGTTGTAGTATATTGTTCATGTACAACTTTATACAGAGTCCCATTGAGAGTGAAATAAAAAGTGTAGTGGATACATAATAATTAAGCAATAATCAAATGCATATAATCATATTCTTTAAGCCTGCAGTACATTAGACATAATGAAATTTGCCATTCAGAAATCTATTGTACCTCAGGGCACAATAAGTGTTGTTTATTAAAATCTAGCGTCCAATTTTTTGTGATGAACTTTCCTGTTTTAGGAACATGATCAGCTTTTGGTTTCTTGGATGTATGTCTCCTGTTTTCTATTGATTTTAGTTCAACACATTTCTAATGATAATGAAAAACAAAGGCGGAGAAGCATACTTGATTTTCAGAATAAATATTTATGGCTTTTCTGACTTGTATAGCTGGACATGAACCAGTTGTTGGAATACATGCTTTCAGTCGCTGTTTCTTTTCAGTTTGACTCCTCAGTAACTGTGGCAAAAGATGCCACCAGAACTGCTGACAAAACAATCAAAGAAAAAGGTATAATGAAATGGGAAGAAAAGAGTGTCTTGTCAGTGCATAACATTGGCTTGGCTTTTTTTCTCTAAAGTTTGAGAAAAATATATATCTTACAAGAAAAGAGGTTGAACTGTACCTTTACACTGAGCAAGTTGTCCAGAAAATCCTATTGAGACTCTGTGACCCTCTCCAGGGAATAGCTTTTCATAGCAAATGTTTCTGTTTAATCAGAAAACAGTAGGCATGTTGCTCTGCAATGTCTTATTTGAAAATATAATTACTGATTCAGATACAGATACAGCTTTTAAAGAATAACTTGTTACCAATTAGTTAACTGCTTTATGGCTGTGGTGCAAGCTCAGTGTAAGTTGCATGCAAATTTATTGTTGTGCATTAAAAGCATGGCCAGAAATGAAGTACAGTTCCAAGAGATTTACTCTCTGAGCAGTACCACTTCAAACTTGAACATGGAGGCTTCCATGACTTGAATGCTCCCTTGTGCAGAACTGGAAGCACTGTTCTTGACTAGCATAGCCTTCTTGCTGACAAACCAGTGGAATTTTTTAATTGATATGGAGGAGTACTTGATCTCATGAATCCTCACTTGCAGTCTGTTGGGATTACTGGCCCGATGAGCCACTAACAGTGAAGAAAAAACTCAACAAGTTGCTCCAAATTTAGGATCATATCTTACAACTTTGGGATCAGGATTACCGTACAGACTTTTCATGGCTGCCACAAAGACTTTGGGTCAGATATGCACTTGGAACTCTGCGCTAGGAACTCAGTTCCTGGATGTGTGGGCACAATTTGGATAGGACTATTGTATGTGAAGAAAAGGAATTTCCTTCCCATGCCATTTTTCCAACCTGAAATGGCCCAAGGGAACTGCTTGGCAGCTATGCTGCCATGGGGGGGGGAGAAGGAGGCTGTTGAATGAGTTTCTTCTTGTGCTGGAATTTTAACTTTCATTTCTCCTCACAGTGTCTTATCTCTTAGCATAGGCCTGTGACCTTGGTACCTCTCTCTGGGTGCTTTTGCTGCGGATATGAATCCATTAGTTTAGGCATACTCCAGTTAATTCCCCGATTGGCTCAAATCCATCAGGGGACCCCACTTTGAATCCTGTATATCTTCCCCTCTCCCGCCTTTAGGGTTAGTTCTGACACTGAATGTATGCACAGATGACCTGCCTTTACTATACTCAATAAACTTGAACCTTCTGAAGGAACGTTATTGAGAACTGATTGGTGTGGGACTCTGACCCTGCTCTTTGTACTTTTGGGAAAACTTATGTGTAGCCACATGGACACATGAAGCTGCCTTCTACTGAATCAGACCATTGGTTTATCAAAGTTAGTATCAGGCCTGTAGCCAGAAAATTTTCGGGGGGGGCATTGGGGGGGGTACAATGTCACTTCTGACATCACAAAAGCAATAAAATAAAATTTCACTTTCTATGAGAAGAAAGGAGGATTTACTTCACTTTAGGCCACATTCTCCCTCCCCTCCCCTCCCATCTGACTAAACCGAACTGTTTAGCATCGTCACTCCAACTGACGGGAGGGGATGGTCAGTCTCTCAACCACTACAACAAATTCTGCAAACCACTCCAAAAATGCCTCTTCCCTCCCCTCCCCTCCCCTCCCTTCCTTCTCCTTCAGCAAGGATTGCCAAGCTTGGCAAGAGATAAGAAGACACAAGTGAGAGTGTTATCAAAATGCAGAGGGATTGCACATGCACTTACAAAAGTCAGTTTCAGACCCTCAGTATTGTCTGCTCAATCCTCAGTATTGTTTACTCAGACTGGCACCAGCTTTCCAGATTCTCAGGCCACGATCTTTCACATCACTTCCTATCTGGTTCTTTTGGCGATTGAACCTGGGACCTTCTTCATGCCAAGCAGATGCTCTGCCTCAGAGCCATGCCCCAGTGCTCCCCCGGCCATCAGTACATGTAAGTTTCCCCAGCTTGCAAGGAACAGCCCTCTGGGCCATTTCAGGTTGGGAAGAGTGCTGGAGTAGTGAGACTGAAGTTTCTTCTTTCTCTCCGCACATTGTAGTGAAGTCTAAGTTGGTTCTCAGTACGCATCTTGTATACATTGGCTCCCAGAACACATCAGGAGAATGTCCACATGGACTTTGTAACACAAATTGATTCTAAGAGGAGGGAAAATACATGCAGCATCTCTTTCCACAGTGCATCCCCCTGCCCCAAGTGCATTCCAGGAACTGTAGTTCACTGAATGATTCACATTTTCTTTCTTCTACATTGCACTCGTGAAGAAAAAAGAGAGAGAAGGAAGGGAGGTAATGAAAATGTTTCCCCTCCTTTGAGTAGCCTCATCCTGCTACCTCATTGCCTCCAACAAGGCAGATAAGTTGGGGGCAGTGTGGGAGAGGAGACAGGAGGAGTATTTCAGGAAGAATGCATAGAACTCTGTGCCACTCATGATGACATCATCTTGTAGTATTCTGTGCTCTCTGAAAGCTCAGATTTCAGCTCTACTAAAATGAGCTTTCTAACAATTTATCCTGGAATCTAAGGTGAATTGGGGTGGGGTGGGGAGCTTCTCCACCTTTAATGGAAAATAGTGCTGATACTATTACACAAAGTTGGTTGTATGCAAATAGAAGAAACACAAGTCTACAATATTTTTTTAAAAAATACTTGAGGTAAAGGATGCTTTCCTGAGCTGCGTAGGGAGCTAATAGCAAATGTTGCCAGACACAACAGATGTGAATGTGATCTTAGTTTCTTCTCAAGACACAGTTTTTTCCTTCAAAGATGCATGCTCTGCTGTGGGGGAAAATATACTTTTTCTTCTCTAATAGGATACATTGGGCTTCCTTAATACTTATCACATAGGGTGTGAAAATAGCTATTACTATATCAGTGTTACAATAGTTCTGCTTCTCAAAACAATATTGTGCAAAATGGAGAGCCCAACATTTCCACTGTATTTTAGATTCATGCACCATTGTTATAAAGGGTAAAGGTAAAGGTTTCCCTTGCTCGAAAACCAGTTAGATCTGACTCTAGGGGGCGGTGCTCATCTCTGTTTCCAAGCCAAAGAGCCAGTGCCATCCAAAGACTTCTCTGTGGTCATGTGGCTGGCATGACTAAATGCTGAGGTGCACAGAACGCTGATACCTTCCCACCGAAGCAGTACCTGTTTATCTGCTTGCAATTTCTTGGTTTCAAAATGCTAGGTTGGCAGGAGCTGGGACCAGAGATGGGAGCTCACTTTGTCACACAGCATTAGGGCCCATTTCAATTCCTCTTTCTTGATTTCTTTCGAACCCACAATGCAGGAGTAAAAAGATATACGCTTTCCCAATCTTGTAACCAATATTAGTAACTGTACATAATTACACCTGTTTTAGCTATGCTAACATCTAGAACTGTAAACTCAGCCCTAAATATATATATATTTTTATCTGTAGGCAAGGTTACAAGAGGAGGAGCAAAACCAGTCTCAAAAATGTCATAAATAGCTGTAAGATTTATAGCCCAAGCCAATGATTTCCTCTTTTTTTCCTTTTAATTTTTTTTTTAAACTTGGAAGATATCCCACTGAGTTTAATGGGAACTTGGGCAATGTTCAAGGTTTTTTTACTTGAACTTGAATTTGGGCAATGAAGGAAAAGGGACAATTGAGGAAAATCAGGATCAAAAGTTAGACCTTGTTTTATAACCTACTCTGTAGTGGTGATGTTGGCAAGGAAAAGTTACTTCTCTGATACCATTGTGTCTATAGAGAGCTATCCAGTGGAATTGCCACAAATAGTGAAAAATCTGCTTGATATAGGTATTAACTCTACTAAACTCTCAACACACTTATGAATAGTTTGCTAGGCACTTGGTACTCATATTTGCTTCTACTATTGACCTAACTTGATTACCCAACAGTACTGTAGCCCCAGATTCTTACTTTCACCAAGATGAGATTCATTTGTTGTACCTAACCACCAGGCACTTGGAAGAGATCTGACCTACTGGCTATTTATTTGACACTTCCTCTTCTTGGCTGACTGTATCTTGTTGGAAAAGAATAGCCATATGAGTTATAATTGCTTCCTTGAGAGCAGGAGCTGTCTCAACTCTCTTAAAAGCTGTTGTTATAAGATCTCGCCCATGGAGATCTTCTGTGAACTCTTTTGATCTGTTGGGAAGTCACACATCTCCATTTCTTGAACATGATGCTCAAGTAGGTAGTGGCAGTCAAGTTCTATGCTCTTTTAAATGATTGTTGATTATCTGGACCCATTTCAATATTGCTTCAGGCCTAGGTTTAGCACAGAAATTTCATTGGTCACCCTCATAGATAATCTATTCTGGGAAAGAGATTAGGGAGTGATATGGGTTACATTTTTAAGGCACATCAAGGTCTATTTTTGAGTTTTTCTTTATTTCCTATGTTGCAGAAGTTCATACGTATGCTCTTCTATAACACAGGAACAATGTAGAACCCTTTGTGTCCAAGAAAGGAGAAACTTTTTTTTTTTTTTGCTTTTATTACAAATATTAGAAGCAGTTTAAGTATGCCATTCAACTCAGACAGGACAAGTTTTGAATGGGTTTCTTTCTTTTGTTATTATCTATGTAATAATTTGTTTATATGATGTTTCTTTGAAAGCAGTTTCATCCCAACTATTATAACTGTAATACAGAACTTTGTTTGGAGCACATGTGATTAGCTGTGAAGTGTGTTGTTTCCTTTTTATTGCTTTTTTGAGTGCATTCCAGGAATGTAACTCCAGAATACTCGAGATTCTGACACTATGAACTTTGTTCTGATAAATGTTTCCGAAATTACAAAAGCCCAATAACCAAGGAGATATTTGATAAAGAAGGATATTTTAAGCATGCTCTCTGAAGCCATAGATGTTCCTAGGACTTCAGTATTCCTGTTCACTTAGATCTTGTTGGAATCCCTTCTTTGACTACCTCACCAACTGAATTGAGGTAGGAGGAGATTAAGGACTGATAGGGCTTTCTTAGTTGTGGTGCCATATCTCTGGAACACTCTCTCCTGTCAGGTGCTCCTGAAAGTTTCCCAATCAGTGTTTAGGAGCTAGGTGGAAAGCCTTTCAGTCCGCTCTGCTTTTTTCTGAACTGATTTTGTCCTGGGATTTTTAAACTATTTTGCTGTGAATTATCTGTGACTGGCTTTCCTATTCTCAGTACATATGTTTAGTTGACTTTATGTTTAATTTTATACATGTAATTACTAGCCACTTTTTATAGCTACTTCTTGAATAGCACTCATCTCTCATTTTTACACCCCAATATGCAGATGTTGCTAGTTTCTGCATTGTTTTGGATACTCTTTGACCAGAAGCAGTTGTGGCCAAAAGAAATAGGTAGATATGTTAGACTAACGGAGAGTACTTGCAAAGGCGGAGGACCAGTTAAAATGTTTCACCCCCATAGACATCTGGATTTGCATGTGTTTCCTGGCAGCTCTGGGGATTTTCTCACCAAGACAGCTGACAGTCATATCTATGATTTGGTGGTCATCTGGAATTGGAAGGCCTTGTTTGCAGTTGACATGGTCTCTCCTAAGCATCTTCTGTCTCACACTAGAGTAAATTCATTCTTCTGGTTTTCCATACAATGTAGGGAAAAGAAGTATTTGGAACTATGGTTAGAACAAGACGTGTGCCAAAAGACTTGTGCCAAATCTAATCAAACACAGGCTAGAGGTCACTTCCAAGACTATTTTGTATGATGCTGGTGGCAAAAAAATGTACTTTTCTGCCATGCATTGGCATAGTGCAGTCCAATGATACTGTTCCATGTGGTAACAGGCTTTTTACATCTTGGGCTGTGGGAGAAAACAACACACACTTTGGCAGTACACAGTAATTTGCTGATAAAATCAATCTTGTTCAACTCAACTTGGACTTCTTATTAATTGCCAAGATGTGAAATATTCCTGAGGCCCTTGCTCATATGGATACTTTTCATCTGACGTAACTTGAGGATATAGTTTGAATACTTGGAGATATAAAGGCTACTTCATGCTGGATCGATGCCCATTCCTAGCTCAGAAAATTTGCGAGAGGATTATCTCAACAGGTAGTACAAATTATCAATATCTCACTGACAGAGAGATGTTAGTCTTTAAGGTGCTACTAGACTCAAACCTAGCTTGTTTAAAAGAGTCAGTGGTGAGGGTGCTTCTGAAAAATATATCCTTCAATGCTTCATATTTGCATTATTTTTGGCCAGTGTCTAATCTACTTCTTAGATGTAAAATACTTGGAAGAGTAGCATCTTCTCAACACCAGGTATTTCTAGATATGGCACATTATCTCTGTGATTTAAGTCTGGTTTCTGTCCTGGGCATGGTGCAGAAAAAGCAGTGATTGTGAGATTGAGATATGTGGGACAGTGTCTGCACACTGCAGCCCCGAGTGTCATCACATTGATGCAGAAACATGACCTGACTTTTATTTATTAGTTTATTTACTTTATTTGAAGTCCACATTTCTCAATGGGACTCAAGGCAGATTATACAGCATAGGACAATGCAATCAGTAGGATAATTCAGCAGATAAGCACTATAATAAGACTAGGGTCACACAAATCTGATACAAATCATAAAGTTTTAGAGAGATATGAAACAGTTTTATCTTGTCTTGTGCTCAGTCTGGCAGGTCCCCCTTCTCTCCAACAGATTAGCTTTCACACAGAGGCTCTCTCATAGAGACTTTATGCTGTTACCCCTTTAAGTCAGGGCAGAGATTTTTCTTTCAGTTTAAAGAGGAAAGTCACAGGAGCCCAGTGAGTTGTGCTGAAAAAGAGTACAACACAGAATCACAGAATTGGAAGGGGCCATACAGGCCATCTAGTCCAACCCCCTGCTCAATGCAGGGTCAGCCTAGAGCATCCCTGACAAGTGTTTATCCAGCTGCTGCTTAAAGACTGCCAGTGATGGGGAGCTCACCACCAACCTAGGCAGCTGATTCCACTGTTGAACAACTCTTACTATGAAAAAGTTTTTTCCTAATATCCAGCTGGTACCTTTCTGCCCTTAATTTAAACCCATGATTGCAAGTCCTATCCTCTACTGCCAACAGGAACTGCTCCCTGGCCTCCTCTAAGTGGCAGCCCTTCAAATACTACAAGAGAGCAATAATGTCCCTCCTCAACCTCCTGTTCTCCAGACTGAACATTCCCAAGTCCCTCAGCCTTTCCTCATAGGGCTTGGTCTCTAGGCCTCTGATCATCATCATCACTCTCCCCTGCATCTTTTTTGTCACCGCATCACACTGGCTGCTCATGTTTAACTTACAGTTCACCTGTACCCCAAGATCTTGTTCACACACACTGCTACCCAGAAGTGTATTCCCCATCCAGTATGTGTGTTCCTCATTTTTGTTACCCAGGTGTAGGACTTGGCACTTATCCTTGTTAAATTGCATCTTGTTAACATCAGCCCACTTTTCCAGTGTGTTCAGATCTCATTGAATTCTTTATCTTCGGGTGTGTCTGCTGCTCCTCCCAGTTTACTGTCATCTGCAAATTTAATGAGTAGCCCCCCCCCCCGATCATTTATAAAAATATTGAAAAGTACTGGGCCCAGAACCAATCCGTGTGACACCCCACTGGACACCTCGCTCCATTCCAATGAAATGCCAATGAAAACTACTCTTTGAGTGTGGTTCTCAACCAGTTTTCTATCCACCTAACTATCCTAGACCCCAGTTCAGAGTCCTCTAGCTTACCCATCATGGGAAACCCTGTCAAAAGCTTTACTGAAATCCAGGTAAACACCAACAACATTCCTTTGATGCAGTAAGCTTGTCACTGGATCAAAGAAGGAAATGAGGTTGGTCTGGTAGGACCTGTTGGGGACAAATCTGTGCTGACTTCGCCGGATCACCAAGTTGTCCTTTAGATGCTCACAGATTGATCCCTTTATCATGTGGAAGTTTCTCAGAAAACTGGGGGCATGCAGTGGTTAACCTGGTGGAAAATTTCCATATAGAAGCAGTCCTGGAGAGTACTTCCATAAAACGGTATTGGGACTTCTGACATTTAGTTATTAACTTGTAGGGTGCTGCAAAATTCTATTCTGTTGCCCCTCATGTTATTTAACATCTACACGAGAGATCATCAGGGAATTTGGAATGAAGTGTCACAATAAGCTGATGATCTTTCATATATCTTTCCTTTCCATTTAATTCCAGGGAGCCAATGGAAATGCTGAACCAGTGTTTGAAGGCTATAGAGATTGAACAAAGTAAAACTTAATCTAGGCCAGACAGAAGTGCTGTGGATCAGGAATAAAGCTGACATGGGAATGTGTGTTCAACCTGTTCTGGACACTTCCTGAAAGATCAGGTTTGCAGTTTGGGGCTACTCTTGGACTCTACTTTGTCCCTAGATAAACAGGTGCTGGCAGTGACTTTCTACCAGTTTAGGTTGATTCACAAGCTGGAGCCATTTTTGGAAAAAGATGACCGGGTCACTTTTGCACATGCCTTGGTAACAGCCAGTTCAGATTACTGGCTTTGAAGATGGTCCAAAAATATTAACTGGTATACAAGGCAGTGGCCAGCGTGCTGACAGGAATCTAACACAGAGAACATAGAATGCCAGTGTTGGATCAGCTGTGTTGGTTCCTAGTTTGTTTATGAGCACAATTTAAAGTCCTGATTTTGACATTTTGAAGCACTAAAGCTTTCTGACTTTTGCAATCATACTGACCCAGATTCTGAAATTGTCCATGGGGTTCTTGCTGCAGGGACTCACAACTTTCAGTGGTTTGTTTAGTATAGATGCATGTGAGGGTCCTTTTGGCTACCCTCCCTCAGGAAATGCATTTGGTATCATTGTTACAGTCCTTGAAAATCCAGGAGTATGATCTCTTCTGAACGGCCTTTGAAGAAGTTTATTACGTATTCTCTGTTTTCACTATGAGCAGCCTTGGGCATTCATAAAACAAAAAGGCAGTGAATACATTTTGGAAAGTAAAAAAAAAAAAGGAAATGGTGCATCTCACAAATCAGTTTCAATTCTCTGCCTCTAGTCTTATTTTCTATGTTGAGTTCAGGATAGATAATTGGAATATAAGAAGTAGTAATATATAAGCATGCCCTTGAGCATGTGCAGAGCAATATGCACAGGCAGTCTTTGAGCCCTGGCAGCTCTCATGCTCTAAATCATGCACTGGCCTTTGGGCAGTAGCCAGGTTGTTGTACTCTGTGGGTGGGAAGGAGAATGGAATACACAACCTTCAGAGCTTTGTTTGCTGGCACAATCTGAATGTTTAGCAAGCTGCCTTTAAATCAGTAAGGCTTGCACTGGTCATGAGAGCATTTTCTAAGTTAGTGTACATGTGAGCCAGAACCAGTGATTGAAGACATCTGAATGTCTTGAGAATGAATGGAGAAAATAGTCACCTCCAACTGCATCAATAATAATGTTTCTACTAGACAGGTTTAACTGCTGTATACTATGTTGTTTTCATTCTTCCCTCTCAACTTTCTTTTTTCCAGGATTTCTTACTGTGCATTCTTTGCAGGCTTAGTATCATGCTGGAATTGTGAATTCAGCCAAATAGTTTTGGGGAGCTGAATCCAAAACTCAAGACCAAATCTGAATAGCATCCATTTATCCCCACTGAGCTGCAATGGAAAGACAATGACTCCCCCCCCCCCGTTCTTTTTCTAAAACACTGAAAGTGAGGCCTCTTGTTGGCTGTGTGTGGTGAGCTGAGCAGTATGTTTGTGTAGCTTCAGTGGAGAGGGCCTGTTTACTAACTCTGTCAGTAACAGTTAGGATCCAGGCATCAAAGACAGATTTGCTCTTGGTGAATATCAGATTCAGCCCTTTTACTGGTGATTCCCCGAGGACAGCACTGAGCCTATGAAAAGAGTTATCAGTTGTTTTCTGTGTGCTACAGCAGTTTTCGGCTGGATCCTGTAAGTGCAGCAGACACTTGGTTCTCCAGATTAGGCTGAATGGATCACTGGGTTTCTGGGAAGAACTGTCCTTAAGGCAAAATCCAACATGGAAAAAGAGACTGAGAGAGTTTTTTTAAAAAACCCAGTTATATTCTGAGCTTCACTGTTTCAGGATGTGGATGAAGGTTATGTGTTTCAGTGCTCCCTCATGGGGAAAAAGACATATCCCCACTTTGAAAAATAGCAGACCAGGGGAAAAGCAGGTTATGACCTTTTTTTTTAATTGGCATGCTATCTTTTTGCAGTCAGGCATACTTTTATATGGGTCAGCATTCAATTATATGGTACCCAAGTATGAGCTCTTAGATATAGAGCACAGCATTAAAAATTATTCTGTTTGGAAATTTCAGCTATTGTGAATGATTACAGTCTGGCTGTTAATGGCAGTGAGTTGCCAGCCATTTATTACTCACTGCTTACTGATCTTCTTATTTCCCCAACTGAACTGTAGAAAGACCTTTAAAGCTTAAATTATTTCTGCCCTTATAATATGACGATCCAATCCCCTGTTGACTATACCATTCATGCAACCAATACATGTACATCCATGCTACATATGCTTGTTCACATACACTATGTATCAGCAAAATAATGTAGACTTATTTTTCTATGATCGCTGTTGTTTGATGTGTCCTTGAATATTTTATACAATCAGCAGTATCTGTACCCTTTTACTACTAGTATCAAATGGTGATGAGTTTACTAGACTGTACCACTTAAGACAGCAAGTTAGGGACTGCATATTTGACTTCCCCTCTCCTGGAAAAAGTATATAGAATACCAGTATACCAAGCTGATCCCTCCTTTGTAATAGGCTAGTTTCTCATTGTTAGCCGAACTGCTCTGATCAATAATTAATAGAGCACACGGAACAGTGTTTAATATTGGGATTCTTTGGTCTGTGTATACGGAGGATGGGCTACCACGCTATTTCCCAATAAAGAGGCGAGAGACAGGAATAAAATAAATCTTTTGTTTACTATGCAGTAATATTCAACAGAACACACACAATCACACACACTATCATGGAAGAAACTAATAAAAACAGGAAGGAAATAAATAGCACATTCGCATGAGTAGGTATTGAAGCGATGAGGGGCAATATCTACCTCAAGGTGCGCAGCTCCAAATCTTCCAGCAGGTGGTTCAGGGAGGGAAGGAATATGGAAGAAAAGAATGGGGGAACACGTGTACTAGACCTGCTAGAGACACATGCGCTGCTTCAGCTGCAGACTGAAGCCTTAAAGCGAGGTAAGGGCTTGGGTAGAGTAAGCTGGGCGTAAGAGGTAATAGCAGGCTGAGAGAGAGGTCGTTGGTAGGGAGTAGGCAAGGCTGAGCTGAGCTTGAGAAGCATGTGCAAGTGTTTTTAAAAGCTTCTCGTGCGGTGGGCGTGGGAGGCCAGGCGGCTTGCACCTGGGGACACTCCCTGCTGGCTAGGGATTGGTTGTTAGGGTCAATTTCAAATGCTAGTGGCTACCTTGACCGTAGGACACCTGGGAGCGGGAAAAGAGGAAGCTGGAACAAAGGAGGATGACTCTTCAGTATCTGGGCAGATTCTCCATGAGGAACGTGTGAGTTGGCACATAGGGGGGTTAATTCCTTTATTGTGGAGACCGGGAGTCTGGGCTGTATGCAAGAGTCTTTTGTTTGAGTGTAAACCTGTGAGTGTAAAACATGACAAGCAGCAAGCAGGCTATGGGGCACCTCTGGAGTGAATTCAGCCAGCATCTCATCGTCCTTGGCTGGCCTCTGTGTCCTCACTGGGTTTTTCCCCAGTGGTGCTTATCATACAGTCTCTTGGCTGGCATAGTATCAGGTTTATAACAGCATAAAAACAGTCCAGAAATAGCCCAATAAAGGTGGCTGAGCTAACATCATAGGCAGGTAATTTTATGCTGGGATGGGATGGATATCCAAATGCATAATCCCACCACAATCTGGAGCTTGAGACGGTACAGTCCAAGAAAATTGTTACCACATGATTCTGCTGATTGCATAAACTGGACTTTGTCAAAGCATCATTCCTTGGTTTGGCTTTCAGTGACTGGCACAGAATCATTTTTACCTTGTTTTTGTATACAATATTTTATCTTAAGCAGCATCTTATTTCTATAGTATTATTGTCCAGAAGTGCTGTTGCCTGTCCCTGTCCCCCAAAATGTAGGGTAGGTTCCAAATTGAAATAAGTAAATAAATAGAACAGTGGAGATTTTCATAACTTTAACAGCAGGCATGCTGAAGAAACACCTGCATCTTGTGAGGCAGAAAATGAAGCTCACCAGGGTTGGCAACCTCGATACAGCAGCCATTTTCTTTGGCAAATATATACACCATTGAACAAAACACAGTTTGACAGCAGGCATGAAGCAAGTCATCCATGGGCACTGGTTTTCTTGATAATTTAGAGGAGAATGTTTTCAATTTAAACACTATATGGCTGTTCATATAGGACAAAGGGTTTGGGGGTGGGGAATAGCGGACATATAATTTAAGTGATGGCAATTGTATAGAGGTTTAGTGATAGGTAAATTTCATAAGCCAATTCAACACAGGGTTTTTAAACACAGAACAAACTCTGGATCTATTTTTACATTTTGCAAATACCTTTGCTTTTGGGGGGGAGGGGAAACCCTAAAAGCTAAGGTCGATTCTATCCTAAAAGCAAAGGCTTCCTCAGTGTGAAGAATGTACCATGAATTAGATAAACATATGGAGCAGAAGTCCATCAGTGGCTATTAGCCACAAGGTATAGATCGGAACTCTCAATCTGGGGCAGGTGATGCTCCATATTCTTAGTGCTGGGGGGACAGCAGTGGGAGGGCTTCTAGTGCCCTGGCCCCACTGCTGGACCTCCTGATGGCACCTGGTATTTTTGGCCATTGTGTGACAGAGTGTTGGACTAGATGGGCCATTGGTCTGATTCAATATTGGCTTCTCTTATGTTCTTATGTTGTGTGCCCACTATATTAGTATTAGAAGCAAAAGTGTACACTTTACCAAAGTGTAACAACATAGGCCTCTAATAACATTGTGACTCTTGACTGCTGGACCAGGTGCCTGTTAAAACAGCATGACAGCAGGGGCTCCATTCATTTGCTGTTTCACACGTCTACATTACTGGAACTCTCATCACTTGCTTAGTCTACACTTGGTGACTCACAGCTGAGTGTGGGAACTGACATAGTCAAAGAGGCTTGTGTGTGAATTTATATTGGATGTTATGAAGATCCAGCCTTAGATGATGTCTCTATCACACATGCAAATCCGTCCTTCATGCTGCATTCAGTGATGGATGAATAAGCATGTGTGAAATGGTCCGAAGTTCTGGGCCATATTAAGTCTGATTGTGAGTCTAAAAGGATTACTGGAAATTCTTGGGTCTGCTACCAGACCCGCAACCAGACTAAAAGCTTTAGTTTACTGTTCCAATCCTTTGGTTGCTGTTAATGTTCTTCCTGTCACTGCAGATTTTTAGAAGGAAAATAATATACACTTGCAAGGTTATTTATATACTTCATTTATTTATTTATTTATTATTTTTCATATTTATATCCTGCCCTCCCCGTAGGCTCAGGGTGGTTAACAAGAGGCATATGCCATGCTAAAACAATTAAATCCAAATAAGATACTCCATCCATTAACATTAAAATATTGGTGCTCAAATACAGTTGTTGTTGAAACCAAGATGGGGTCCAAAGATCTTCCAATCTCTGCAACCAGCACACTTCCGTATGTTGTTCCAGCAATACTCCCCTAATATTCCTGACTCTTCTGATTTATACTCTGCCTTTCTCCCTAATGGGGATACAGAGCAGCTTATATCATTCTCCCTTCCTCCGTTTTATCCTCAGTACAGTCATGATGCAGAAGATTCACAAGTGCTTAACAGAGTCTTTCAGCAAAAGCTGCACACCATGGATAGCAGGAAGCAAAATCCCATATAAAGAGGTAGCCCTTCCAGCAGCTGTCACCTTTGTCTTAATCACCTCTGGATTTGGCTTGCTTTTTTTCTCTCTCAGCTACATTACCACCACACCCACATACCAGACTGCACCATCACACTTACAGACCAGGCCAGAATTTAGATGGTGTCAACTAGGGATGGGCACGAACCCATATATAAACTGCAGTTCGAGCATGAACAAGGCCAGTTTGTTATTCATGAAGCAGGGGTTCAGGAGAACTGCCTCCTATGGAGGTTTGTGGGAAGGTTTGGATGACATTTAAATGCCCTTGGAGCTTACTTCCCAATGGGGCTGCCCAACCGGAAGTGAGCTCTGAAGGTATTTAAATGCCTTCAGAGCTCACTTGGGTCCCAGGTGGTGGGCTTTGATGGCATTTAAATGCCTCCAGAGCTCATTCCAGGTGGGGCTTCAGCCCCACAAACTTCCCAAACCATGAACTGGTTTATGGAATGGAGAAGTTCATAGAAGTTTATGGTTTGGGGTTTGAGAAAACCCCAAACCTCCATGAACCTCAATTTCCCCCGGTTTGTGCCTATCACTAGTGCCAACCCAATGCATGCCACTGACTGGAGCTTACCGCCAATTGTACAGGCACAAACACAGCACATACAATATTCTAAATTATATGTGATATCCTTGCAATGACTCTGGGGAATACATAAACCAAACAAGCTAGGAAATTGTGAAGATGCATCATCATCAGCTTTACAGCTATCTGTCATGTTGAATGCTACCAACTGTGCAAGATGCAGAACCACTCAAAATACCATTTATTAATTACCTATGCAAACCAATGGGGTGGACTGGAGAGAAAACAGGCATTAAAGTCACTTTGAATTTTTTTTAGCACCAGCATTATTATGATCTGTGGCTGCAATCCTGTGTAGTTATCCCTACATAAAGTCCATTGATACCAGTAAGATTTAAGTGCTGGTAACAACTATACCCAGAATTTTGTCCAGAGAGAGCTTTTCTTCCCTCCCCCCCTTTCAGAAAGGAACAAGTTAATTTAAACTTCTTTCCAAGGGAAAAAAGTTGCATTGCATCAAAGAAATTCCATTTTGGCACTTGTTTGTACTTCACCTTTGTGCAGAACTTGGCTGGCATTTCACTTTCTATGATTCCTATAGAGTTGCTAACCAACAACACATGGAAGAAAGTTTGAAGAAAAACAGTGGCAAAGAAGGACTCAAGGATTTGGGAACATCTGCCACTTTTAATTACCCTTTGACTTTCAGGTTTTCCTCTGTCCCCAATCACTACCTGTGTTATTTCCTGGATTCTAATTAAAAGTTTTTACAAGTTGTTCGCAGTTATGTTTGAACAATGAACAATTCATATTAAATATCAGCAAATTAGTTCTGCAATTCTAGCAAATAGGAACTGCTGAAGGCTTTCTTTTGGAGGGGTATTGCTGCCATTCTTTTGGACATTATGGATCAGCTAGGCAGGTACTACTTGTCATGTACTCAGATTGCTTTCAAGATTGGCCCCAGGAAACTATAGAAAGGCGAGGAAGGTGTAGGCTAGTGTGAACAGTCTTTGGATTAAAAACTGGGTGATCCAGTAGTCCTGGTAGGGTTAATTATCCAGATGGGCAAGTGATGAACAGAAGATTGTTGACTCTGTACAGTGAATGGCTCTGGTCAAATAATCTGACAATAGTTCTAAGGAGTGTATTGTGGCAGTAAAGCTTTAGATGTTGGCCTGACTGCTTGCTACTATTACAGGGGAGTTCCAAGATGGTGACAGCAAGGAAACACGCTTAAGGTTATTCTCCGGTATTTTATCTATTTACCTGTTTTAATTGCTCTGAGCAGCTTTTAACTGCATGTCTGACCGATGTAGGCTTTAGATGTCTTAGGGGTGTCAAACATATGGCCTGCGGGCCAGATCTGGCCCCTGCAGGGCTCGGATCTGGCCTGCAAGCAACTCGCTCTCTGCTGCTTCCTTCTCTAGGGTTGCTGCTGCTGCAGCTCACTTTTGCCCAGCTCCCTCTTCCTGGTTCCTGCTTCATGCGGGAGACAACCAAGCCAAGTCTTCCTTCCCTCAATTGGCTAAGCTCTCTTCCTTTGGGAGGAAAGGAGAGAACCAAGTCAAGTCTCCCTTCCCTCCATTGGTTGAGCTCTCCTCCTTGAGGATGAAGGGTGGGGGAGGGAAAGTGAAAGCAAAAGTGAGTGCTTGTGCAGGTGAGAGAGGAAAGCCTGAGTCCCATGGCTTCTTTACAACCAGCAAAGTTTTATTTCAGGTATAAGCTGTCATTCTTATTCTTATTCTTCAGAGGGAGGGAGGGAGGATGGATTAGTCTGCCAAGTACAATCTACATTGAGATTGCCCTGCTCTGCGGTGTTTCTTTGAGACTTGGTATCTTTCTCTCTCTGTGTCTCTCTCTCTGTCACACACATGCACACATGTATGTGTGTTAAAAGGGAGGGGCACATTGGGATAAGGAGAAAGGAGAATTAAAAGGAAATTATTTTGGCTTATTCTGAAAAGGTTTTTTTAGATTAGATTTCTCAATGCCTATCTGACACTGAATAGGAATTAGAACACTTGGATTGGATTCCATTTTTAATGACTGGTAAGTAGATGGCTATGTATTTAAAAATACATTTATGGTTACATATGTTTCAGTTCAATATGTCTCCCTCTCTGGTTGCCTTTTTTCACTCCCTCTGTGCTTTTGATGCACTAGCACTGATTTTGCTGAGTCTGAAATCAACACATTATTTCATTTGGAGAGACTCCCCCCAGTTTAAACAGATGAAGGGGGGGGAAAGTAACCTAACAGCGCAGCTTGCAATTTTTATTAGAGGAAAGGAGCAAGAGTCCTGTAGCACCTAACAAAATTTGTGGCAGAAAATGAGCTTTCATGAGTCACTGTTCACTTCTTCAGGTACAGCTAGATTTGAGTTCATTGGTCCTTATATCTTGGAGAGATGAGTGATTTCAGATGCCAAATGACAATAGCAGGCAATGGTAATGAGACAGGAAACCTAGGTCTCAATTCAGTCCTGGAGGATACATTGAGCTTCATTATCAGTTGCAATTCAGCAGCCTTTCTTTCTAGTCTCCCTTTGAAATTCCTTTGTAAGAGAACTGCTACTCTTAGGAAAGCAACTAAATGTTCTGGAAGATTAAACATTCCCCCACTGGTTTTTGAATGTTGTGGTTTCTAATGTCAGACATATGTCCATTTATTCTTTGCATCCTCCTGGACAGAATTGAGAGCTAGGTTTCCTGTCTCATTACCAATGCTGGTATCTCCATGCCTACTACCCCTCTGCGTGTCACACCTAATCCAATCAAGCTTGCTATTGTCATTCACCCAACACTCTGGAACTATTGCCATTTGGCATCTGAAACGCCTTTATAAAGTTTGTATCTCTGGTACCTTCTGTTACATTTTATGGCATGTGAGGCCTGGCCCAACAAAGTGACATTTATGTCAGATCCAGCCCTTATAACAAATGAGTTTGACACCTCTGTCTTACCTAGTTTACCATTTTGGTGATTTGGGGAGTAAGGTTCTCTGGATTCGATTTCAAGGAAGTCAGGGCCATAGTTCAGGATTCCTGGTACTTGATGCAACCCAAGACTCCCTCATTCTTCCTACAGATATTGCAATTAAGTACAAAGCCCTATGAGAATTGTTCCCTAAGCCCAAAAGCATGTCTTAAGGAACCTAGTAAAGGCATTTTTCCCTTGTAACTTTGGAGGTCATCAGCTGTTTTCCTTTTATAGGGTATCCTGGTTGCAGAAACATTACATGCATTTACCTGTTTTCATTTTGAAATGGGGTTTTATGGCCCCTACCTGCCTATTGTAGAAGACTGTTCATAAATTTGGCACAAGGCACTGGAATGTATACATGAATACAGCAAGCCATTACATTATTATTTTTGACATCATTCTTTCCTGCATTCAAAGGACAGTTCACAAGTCTCCAAATGCTGCTTCACAGTCAAATGACATCTGCCTAAACTATTTCACTTCAGCTGATGAACAAATTCCAACTGTTACACTCTTTTGCACCATGCTCATAAGACGGCATTAAAATCTCCCTCCAAACTAGGGCCATCTTTCTTCCATTTATAAATGGTGTGATTTAAGTAAAAGATTTTTTTCCACCCTTCATTTAAAAAGTTCACCAATGATGCAGTACATACCATAGAGTCTGTAGTTACCACATCTACAGTGGAAGAGGAAGGTCATTAGAACTTCATGTATTGCCCATCTTATTTTTTGTGTTAGAGAGAGGTAATTTTGAACTTAAAATGTCCTCAGATTTAGGAACTCAGTACTGAAGTTGGATATAACCTGGAGGTATTTTCTATGCATTGTTTCCCCCCAGCTTCGTTCCAGGACTCTGATACCAGAATTCGTCTTCTGTTTGTAAACCTTTTCATAAGAAATCAGAAAGGACTTTTTAAAAAAGCACACACAACACTTACATGGGCAGTCTTGAAAATACTCAGCCGGAGGAGGAAGAGGTTGTGACATCTGCAGCAGGTGAAACCTTCAGCCAGCAACATATCTGAATTCTGAACAGTCCGGGTTTCTTAAAGGAGAAGTGAATTGTGTGTGCTCAGTATTTTCCTTGTGAGACTGGAACAAATGAAACTTAAATAATCCTAGTGTAACTACTCTACAGTAAGAATGCATTCAAACTTTTGGTGGCAGCCCAAATTGACATAACCCAGGCTGAAGCCTGGCACACATCAACACTAAAGGAGGGATTGAGACAGATCCTTCCCAGAATGTTAGCTGGGTTTTTTTTAAAGTTCTGACTGAAGCTGCCACAGGTCTGCTCTGTCCCAGCCAGGAAGCAAAACAGTCCACTCAGCTGTCATAAGCATGAAAATAAAACAGGGTGGTGCAGTGGGGGGGGGGGAGTTTATTCCATACTTCTTCCCAGATGCAGGGAGCAGCTGCTGCTGAAAGTGTGAAAACAAACTGAGAGGTTTGTGTGGTAGACCTGTGCAACAGAACAACGTGCCTCCCTCTTTTGCTGGTGACAGAAGGAGGTGATGCCACCTGTGTGGGGGGGACGGGGACTGGACCCTTCAAAGTGCCATTCATACAAATCTGTAGTCAAAGAACAGTGAGCTTTGTTAGAGGATGTGATGGTTGGGGCTGCAGCGTTAAATGGAACACTTAATCAGCATTATGATTTTGTTTCCAAAAGAGCTTTCTACTGCACTTGAGTTCTAAATAATGCCATAGGACAAAAACATACAAGCAGATGGTATAACTCTGGAAGGCCTTGTCCTCTTTTTTTCCTGTTGAGATACAAAGAGCTGATTGACGGCGAATTCTGGAAAAAATGTGGCTTAACTAGAGCCATGTGTACAGAGCAACTTGACTTTCAGATTTTGTAAATAGTTCACACAGTTCCCAGAACAGTGTTGTCAGGCAGTTCACCCTCACTAAGTTTTCTCCAGGTGCTTAGCTATTATTTTATTGCACATACATTATGTCATGGAAAATAAGAAATAGTGTCTGGGAATCTACTTTCAAATGGAATTGCTTTCATTAAGTCTGCATTAATTTGCCTGACTTTAATATCAAATGAGTTCCTTATCTTGCTATAGTTAGTTTTTGCATGAGCTTGCCTAAATCTGCTTTGGTCTACTGATACTGAATAATGAGGAGAAGGGAGGGAGGGTGGGAGACTGGGGGAGGGCTTGTGTTTGAGCTGTTTCTGAGCCAGATATTTCAGAGGTACCCCCCCTTTTCTACATGGGAAGTATATTGGCCAATTCAAGGGTTCCTGACTTTATTAAATGGTTTGGATATTAAAGAATTATGTTCAGGGTTTTAGAGATTGTCACACGGTAATATAGTCTGTGCACCAGCTGGTATGAAGTGCTGGCTACTCCAGTGGAATCTTTACCATCATTGATGAAATCTCACACCTTGAATAAAACTTTGTTGGTCTTACAGGTGCCACTGGACTCAAACTTTTGTTTTGCTGGATCCTACCAGTTATTCCACAAGAAGGGAGGAGAAGTGATCTTGCCTGACTCCCCTTCTTGCTGTAGTACCATCCCACATAACTTTTTATCTACGCACACCCCACAATCCCTGCTATAGCTTTTGGGGTGAGCAAAAGGGGCCACCGTCCCTCGTATACCAATGAAAAAGGTAGTAGAGCCAAGCCATTGTTCTTACATCTTTCTAACGACATGGTGAAAGATAGGCAGATAGGGGAATGCACATCATCAAATGCCAATAGAACATTTCCTTTTACCTTGTCAAATTACCTTGTCTATTCATACAGCATTATACTTTGAAATCCTTTTTTTTAAAAAAAGGTACTAAGGTATGTTTTTTATTTCAGAAGATATATATATTGGTATCTACCAGCCAGTACTAAAAATCATGTCCAGAAAGCATGTGTTACCTTCAATACTAGTGGCAGTATAAGGTTGCCAACTCTGGGGTGGGAAATTCCTGGAGATTTGGGAGTGAACCCTGGGGAAGGTGGAATTAGGGGAAAGGAGGGAGGGACATTAGTGGAGTATAATGCCATGCAGTCCACCCACCAAAGCAGCCATTTGATCCAGGTGAACTGGTCTCTGTCATCTGGCAAACTGCTACTTATTCAAGAGATCTCCAGGCCCCACCTGTTGGTTGGCAAGCCAGTGCAGCTATGTTGCATTTCTGAATGGGGTATGACTTGATCGTGTTGACCACTGTTTTCCCTCTAGAGCACAGAGGATTTGGTGTAAGTGCCATGGTGTGGGCTCTGTGTGTGTGTTTGTGGGAAGGGGGAAGGGCAACTTCACTCACTTCAACCAGCACTGTGTCCTAGCACCAGCACTAGCACAGCAGCTGCCTGGGCCTGATTGCAGATGTGGAGGGCACAGAGGAGAAGAGAGAAAAGAATAGCCTTTCTAAACATAGAATGTTGCTGGAGTTGCAGCTGAATTCATGCAAATATGGGGCTTCTCTTTTCAAATGAAAATTCTGATCATTCTGAAATAATCAGTATGTTTACATTAATACTTTTGCCAATGCCTGTTTTCTCACAGTGACCTGGGCAGTGGGTTTTTTCCTGCTTCCTCACAACATTGTGGTGCATTTCTTTTACCATTCTCAAACCTGCTTTGCTCCAGAGTTTTCTGAAAGATACAGTAAAACTTGGATGGCTGCTCTGTTGGTAGGAAAATTTGGATTCCCACCCCACTCCCACACATGGCAGCCATTGTCCCTGATTGAGTCCCCATGGCAGCCGTTTCATTTGACCACCACTGGGAGGGGCTTTTATTTTTTTAAGCACCAGGTCCTGATGGCCTCCCCACTGAGGTCTTTAAATAATTTGCCAACTGGCGGCTTTTGCCCCTTGCAAAATTGTTCACTTGCTTATTCATTTGCATGGAGTTTGGAGTTACCTGAAAATTTCTACCCCATTAGTTTATTATCTGTAGTGGGCAAACTGTATGCCAAACATTTGGAACTTCATCTAACAGATTGGATGTGTCTGGTTTGAAAAAGTATTTTTTTTCTTTGCAGTGATATAAGGGGAAAGGTATATCTTTGCAATAGAAGAGGACAGAGACTTACTTTAAAAAAACTGGGGATACACAGAACCTGTTACACCTGTTGTTATTAAGGTATATCAATACAACAATATTTTAGTGCTGTTTTTTTAGAAAATGCAAAAGCCCCAAGTGGCCCCGCGGGAGGGGACTGAGGCAGGGAGACTTCAGAGAAATATGTCATGTGGAAGCCCTGTTGCCACTGTGCTTTATATGCAGTTGCAGCAGTGACAGAGAAACCACAAAAGCCTCTCTCCATGTGGAAACCACTACTCTTTCCAAGCATTTTGTTCTCAGTCTGTGTTGTATTGCATTTGTGGTGATGAAGCCTCTGATACCAATAGGCTGAGCTGGTGTGAAAAATGTAATGTTATTAATGAACATTCCAGCACAGAACAAAGCCATCAAAACATCTACAACCCTGTTTCTGTGGAGGAAAAGATGGTTGCCAGTTTGGCTGGGTTTAAAACCTGATAAATTGGGCTGGAGTAACTTTATGGATGTAAAGTACTGGGTTCACCGCATGGAGGGCACAGACAACGACATGTGGTGTGATGCGTTTGTTGGTACTTCACAACAAGACTGCAAAATGGCCCTGCAAGGCCAACTATATACACACCCACCCAGCACCCCTGCAGTCCCATTGGGGGGTTTGAATTTCCCACCAAAGTTGCTATTGATGAGTGCTGGGGGAAACTAGGATCCTAGGTTCTATTGTTCAGAGGAGCGAAGCTCCACACTGTGACCACAGCCCACGTACATAACAATGGACAAGGCTGAGGACTCTGAGAAGAAGTAACACAAGGGCAAATTGGCTGAAGAAAAGGATACAGAGTGGGATTGCCAACTTTGGCTTGGGAAATTCCTGGATATTTGGGGTGGCTGGGAAGCGGGGGGAGTTTGGGGAGGAGAAGGAGCTCAGTGGGGATGTGATGCCATAGAGTTTCCCCTCTGGATTCCTCCAGGAGAACAAGAGATTGGAAGAACTCCAAGCCTTATCTTGAGGTTAGTAACCCTAATACTGAGTAGGCACTAAAACTGGATAAACAATACTGAGTAGGCAGTGAATCCAGCAACAGGATAGTGTGCTAGCCAAGGGCCTGTGGCTAAGAGAAATAGGAAGACAAAGACAGTGAGCTGAAAAGCTGTGACACAAGGAAACCCAAGGGTGGTAGGGCTATCAGGAAAGGAGAAGTCAATGAGTAAATGGGGCCAGAAAAGAACTGGAAAATAATACATTGAATGATGAGATGATAATATATGGGGGGTTAAGGTTGTAGTTAACTACAGTATTAAGATCTGGTAATCCTATAGGGATAATACAGTTTGGAGGGAGGGGGTTGAATTTGATATATTGGTTGGAAACAGCCAACCATTCTGTATTCTTGTAAAATTTAACCATTTTATTTAAAACTATTTTCATTTCCATAACTGCAGTAGTCGCACACAAGAGTTCATACAGGTTAATTACTGCAGAAACTGATGCAGCGTAACAGGAAGTAAAACATGCTTGTGTAAAACCATCCAGGGCCTTAAATTTTCATAAACAATATTGATGGCATGTCAGTGCAAACAGGACAACTAGGGGTCCTCTGCTCTAATGGGAGACTGCCCTCTGTCCCTGCTGCCATTTGGCAGGTCAGCAGGGAAAAACATGGAGTGTGATGTCATGATGCAAACCTAGAAGTGACATCACTTTCTGGCAACCCTAAAAGCAACCCAAACTTTAAATAAGCTAATGGACTTTTTGAGGGAATTCATTGTTCGTGGTAGGGAAATTGGATGTGAAAATTGAATTCCACCAGATTTTACACATTGTTAGTGGTTTGTAATATGATATTAATATTTATTTCATGCCAATGGTATGACTAAGTATAACACACAATAAAAGAGCTAACATGGTCCCTGTCCGATAAAATTTACCACCTTAATCGGAAATGTGTCTCATTTTAATCAGTTGAACTTATTTCCAACTAAAGTGTTTAGGACAGAGGGTGTCAGAGGCCCAACAATGGCCCACAAATATATTACATTTCCTTAATCTTAAGGTTAAAGCATCCAGTGTTACATCACTAATGAAAAAGCCTCTTTACAAAAGCCTGTGGGCATAAGTTCGTCAGGGTAGCCTCAATCAGGTAATGCTTCATTTTCTAGAGCCATGCTGCTACCTATGAAGAGCCAGAGGACAGTATCCAATCTTTGTGGCCCGGCAGCATAACTTGCTTTGCAGTCTCTTCCATTAAAGCCTTTGGAGACAGAACCTTATGCTTTGAACAATAAACAAAGGGAATGAAAATATGTTCACATTAAATAAAGAGTACTTAAGTGAGTGCTGGAAGCAAGAAGATAATTTTCAAATGGTTAAATGGTTTAACAAATCTTCTATAATGGTAAACAAGTTTGCAGTACTCACCGAAGACAATTATAATGCTTTACAAAGAATAAACAAACAGCCTGCCATTTAAACCATTTTTTAATATTTTGCATAGCTAGTAATGTATAACATAAACAGCACTGGGAAATGTTCACACTTGTATATAAAAACAGTCAAACTTCAAACAAAATATTTCTGGGTAGAGCTTTATTGCTGTTGCCTTCCAATACTTCCCAGCTGCTAAAAAGAAAGGAAGTACTGATCATTGGCCTTCTTTCACATACTGAGAACCCTAACACGTATTTCTATTTTTGTTTCCAAAAGCTACAAGAATAATTCAGGCCTATGGGATCAAAGGAGGAGGAGAGGTCCCCACAATTCTGCCCTGTTTATATTAAATCCCATAGAATAATGTGGTGGAAAGTGCTGTCAAGTCTCAAGGCAAGAGGCAAACAGAGTTGGTTTGCCATTGCTTGCCTCTGTGTAGCTATGTTCATCTGTTGTGTTCAGTGACAGCGTGTATTTCAGACAGGCAAATATCTGCATTTTTTTGTATTCAGTGTTTGGGTGGCCAATGGAAAAATTAATACTCCTTAATTTGTCCATAAGAAAGAGTTATGCTTCTTTCTTGGGCAGAAAACAGAGGTCTGAAACTAGTTGGAAAGTCCCATGGAGTTTGTGTGTCTCGGCATCAAATAAAAAAATAACTCGCATTGACAAAACTAATAGAGCAATACCCTCAGATCATAAAGGGAAAGGGAATATTTGTCTCTTTCAGCCTAGACTAAGGTATAATTAATATAAATACATTTGAATGGAAAGCATAATGAAACATTTGTTAAGCAAATATGGGATGCCGTTCAAAAGATCTGATTTTATGTGTTTTGTGAGCCGTGGGTGAAACAGAAACCTTTGTACTTTACTAGTTTACCATATTGAGGCAGCAACCTGATGTAAGCTTACATGAAAGCTGTTTAAAAAAAACAAAAAACAAACTTCATTTACAGCCTGCCTTTCTCACTGAGACTCAAGGCAGGTTACAACATACAGAAAACAATTTAATCACACAGCGCAAGGCATCCAGCAACAATGGAACAGGATTACAGAATTAGCAAACAGTGCAAAGAGAAAACTGTCTAAGGCATGACATATCATAGGCCAGGGGTGTCAAACTCATTTGTTATGAGGGCCGGATCTTGTTGGGCCAAGCCACGGGTGTCATAAAATGGAATGCCAGGTAGCGGATATATAAACGTTATAAAGGACACAAACACAAAGGGTTTTTTTTACTTAAAATAAAAACATGCTTCAAACATTAACACTCTTGCAATATTTTGTTTATTTAAACAGTGTCTGACAACTGACACCTCTTGCTCTGAATTATTGCATCAAAATGTCTGTTCAGGTGTGTATCTGTAAGCTGGAAACCTACGCTGATGCAGCAGCAGCAGAACTGGAAGAAGAAGTAGAAAACAGCCAGTTCCACTTCGGGCCTGATAGAAGCCCTCCAGGGGCCTGATCTGGCCCCCGGGCTGCAAGTTTGACAACCCTGCCATAGGCAATTAAGAGAGTGATTTACAAAGGTGCAAGAAATGCACTAAAGGCAAGATGATGCATACAATAAACACTATAATAGATTAGAATCCCATTTGAGAGTAAGCACCATTCAGCATAATAGGACTGAGTAAACAGGGCTGGGACAGTTGGGCTCTTGGTTTTCACTAGATGGAAGTGGGAACATAACAGTATCAGTTCATAATGCTTGCATGTGGTACAGTATCTCTGGTTCTTATTGTGTGCAATACAGCCACATTTAATTAAGCCCCCTTGCTTTCAGTGAGATAAAAGTTAAGCACATATTTTAACTGGCTGAAATCAGTGGGACAAAGGTCTGGATGGGACTTTGACTGCATTGTGCCCAATGGGTTTGAAGATCTTGTTATTCCAACTGGTGGCCCCTGGACATCTAGTAAGGTGCCTCTTAATATTGGTGGGCTTTTTCAGGGTGCCATTGCTTGTCCTGTTCTCCCATTCTTCCTATGTTTGGGCAGATTGAACAGACAATATCTTGAGATACTTACAAAAACAGCGGCATTCAGGTTTTGTATTGTGATTCTTTTTGTGTAGTTTATAAAACATGATACAGCAAAGATTATGTATAATCTAAACAAGATCTCCAGGTTTCTATTGCTACTATTTCAGCACTCAACAGAGCAATATATAAGATTCCTTGTTCATTAAAAAAAATCTAAAGTAAAAAAAACCCAAACACCCTCACATCATTTATTTAAAAATAAACTGAGTAGCCATTTCTCCCCAAATACTTCAAAGTCTTCATGATGTTGCACAATACATAATGTGAAATTATAGTAATTAACAACCCTTAGGGAGAGTGTGATTATTCTATCTAGAACAAGCTGTATGGCACCAAGAAAAGGAGAGCTGTCATTTATATATTCCTGTAATTGCTCTTAAAATTTGTACTGTGATGCTACTATTGGGGTTTCTTTACCACTAAGCAAGAAAAAACTTGCATATTTCCCCATGTTCTCAGTGGGCCATTCAGTCAGACAAGAGGCTGTCCATATATTTACAAATAAAATGCCTCTTATGGTGATATTTGGAATGTATGTGTTGTGGGGGGGTGGGTATGGCAAGAAGAAGAAGAAGAAGAGGTTGGATTTATACCCCACCCTTCACTACCTGAAGGAGTCTCAGAGCAGCTTACAATCCCTTTCCTTCCCCACAACAGACACCCTGTGAGGTAGGTAGGGCTGAGAGAGCTCTGAGAGAACTGCCCTTGAGAGAATAGCTCTGAAAGAGCTTATGACTGACCTAAGGTCACACCAGCAGCAGCATGTAGAGGAGTGGGGAATTAGATCCGGTTCTCCCAGATTAGAGTCTGCGCTCTTAACCACTATACCAAACTGGCTCTTTGATGGAGTGGACCTTTGATGGAGCAGAACACAGAGACAGTGTGCATCCACCTGAGGGATCTCTGTCAGTGGGGAATCGAACAGTGTTTCTAAGCAAATTTGGCTTCCACATTGGCCACATCTTCACATGTGAGCATGCATATACAATCACAAGATTGCTTTTTGCAGTGTTTCATCAATGCCGAAGTACACATCAGTAATGGAGAGAGAAGCTAGTGAACTTTTAAAAACTGAAACCTAGTTATGCATGTTGCTCTAAACAAAACATTGAAATAAAAAAAGAATCTGTTGAAAATGTCATATACTTTGATTATGCTTTGAAATGTATAATGACCTCCAAAATTCAAATGTGGAGACTTTTGGAAGTATCCCAAGTTTTCATCACTAGAGGCCCATTGTGACGTTTGTTTGTAATCTTTCAAGTGTGAAGGGATTTGGGAGAATTTTGGGAAGTAGCAATAGAGAATCATCTTGAACATTTAGGCTTAGCATCAGAACACACACAACCTTATTTTTAAGATTCATACCTTGGTATTCCGTGATTTAGGCTTTTGGGGTAGCTTATCAATAAGTTCAATTTTCAAAAAAAGAATTTTTCACCTTTGCCATTTCTGGTACAGGTTGTGGCTGTCATGGTAGCAGGATCAAAAGTACTCCTCCCACACAGTTTGTTTCACGATGGCTGTTGGAATTGATAGAGACTCAACTCTTCTAGAATACATGATGAAAAATCTATTTTGTGTGAATAGGTATACTTTCTTCAGTGGGCTAGATAACCATGTATCCATATTTTTGTGTGTTTTATGTGGGACCAGAGTTAGAAATTACCAAAAAGTTATGTGGCCTTGTTAGGGATAGTAAGGGATTGGTATGAAACCAGTTTATAGTCTCAAGTTGCAATTATAGGAAATCCTTGTAATGTGTGACAGGAATTAATTTCTAGGATGTTACAGTAGGGCTAAACCTGTGTTCCCAATCAGTATTTTTAGCTGAGAGTGAGGTGAAGAATGTCCAGAGACTGGGATAGATATCCACAGATTAGCAGCCAACCAATGATCCTTGCTCATCCTGACTCCAGCAACATCTGCAAAGAACCCAAGGGAAGAGACTAGACAACTTTCTCTGCCCTTGCATCTGTGCTCCTTTCCGCCTACTACAAAAATTCAGTGTGGAGGAAAGAAAATTCCCTTCCTCCTCCCTTCCTTGTCTGTGAACTGCAGAGAACTCAGCAAGGGGTGTGCGCGTGTTTCTTCTACCTTTATGCTTTCTTTAAAAATCTAAACACAATCAGCTCAGATCCCCAAAGAAATATTTCTAGAATCATGGTACTTTTTTTTTTTTTTAAAGGAGGGAAAAAGAAAAGTAAAAGTGGGAAAATATGTGGTATTTTATTTCTCCCTTGAATTAACTTTAAAAGAAGAATCCAGGAAAATGACAGCCATGCTTGCAGAAGTGGCATTGTTACCCCGGCTCTTGGTGGCCCATCAAAGCAGCATCAACCAAACCCGTTTCCATTGCCATGGCTCAGCCAATTACATTAAAACAACAAAGATTGAGTCCAGTGGCACCTTTAAAGCCAACAAAGTTTTATTCAGGGTATAAGCAGTCATGTGCATGCACATTTCTTCAGATACAGTGAAACAGTATCTGAAGAAGTGTGTGAATAAGACTTTGTTGGCCTTAAAGGTGCCACTGGACTCAAACTTTGGTCTGCTGCTTCAGACCAACATGGTTACCCCCAGAACCAATTACATAAAGTAAAAGAAGACATGCACAGTGCCATGCCCACTAGTTAAATAACCAACCAACCAACCAACCTCCCTACCACCACTGTGATAAATGCTGCACACACACAACCCATTCCAGGCAGCTGTAGATACAAACTGCTAGTAGCACACAAAGCAATGCAGACATCAGTACTTAACTAGCTTAGAGAGGTGCTGGCTTGACTTTGAGCCTTTGCCAGTTCTGAATTGGGTGCGGGCTTGACTTTGAGCCTTTGCCAGTTCTGAATTGGGTGGTAAGAGTTTTCATCCTAATGGGGCATCTTCCTCCTTAAGATTTTCTTTGCTTGTCAAATTTGTTGTGAAGCTAAAGTCTGAGGTAAAGTATGCTGTTGTGGTTACTGTCTCAGACTAGGATCTGAGAGACATAGATTCAAATCCCTACTGTGCCATGGAAGCTTGCTGGGTGACCTTGGGCCAGAACAGATTTGTGGGAGCCCCAGCAAACTGACTTCCATGGGGGTTCAGTCAAATCACAAAGCAGTGGGAGGTTCCACAAAATGTTAAAAGGTTCCAAACCAAGCACCCTCCTATGATGGGAGCAGCTTTTCCTCAATGGATGCTTCCTGCAGACACAAAGGTGTAATGCTTTCTAGGCTCTTCTAGAGCACCTCCTACTCCAGTGAATCCAGAGCTGCCTTTTTGATCTGAGGAAGGGTTGCTTTAAGGAAAAAGCAGGTGGGCACTAAGGAGCACATTGGTACTACTATAGTGTCCTCAGGTACCATGTTGCAAATCACTGTCCTCAGCATCCATTGCGGTAGATATTCACTGAACTGATAATCCATGAGCAATGCTTTATGAACTTGGTTCAATATTGAACATTGTGTTCTTCTGCTTTGGAATATTGCATCTAAAATTTGTCTGCCTTTCTCTCTACAAAGGCAGCTGAGAGAAAGTGAGAGAGAGGCAAAATAGTGACACTTCTGAGGTGCCTGCATGGTACATTTACATTTGTATTTCTGACAACAATTCAAACACTACTCTGAGCAAATTCGGCATTCAACAATGACATAGCATTCTAACCTGTGGATTCCAGTGAAACAAAGCCACAAGTATTATTGCCAGTGAGCCAGTGGCATGTTTTTTTTCTGTATGATAGCTTGCATTGTTAAAAAGCAAATCCTCCTTGGAGCTCTGGAGCATTTTAGAAGATAAACTGTGGGGTGCAATTTATAGTTTGTAACTCAGCCAAGGCTCATCTCTCACATGCTACCAGTAATGCCTCATTATTTTCTGTTCAGTTAGATGCCAACCTCCCAAGGCTCCTATAACATCATGCTCTGCTTATTTGTTCAAAGCAAATGCCGCTTCCAACTTCTGATTTATACACTGTATTAAACATGTTGTCATTAAAATTAATTTATCCACAGTTATTACAGAGCTATCCAGAAAACAGTGAAGATAATTTCTCTGTACTTAAAATAGTAAACATAATAATTGTAGCATCTTATGAGTTCTCCCAAGGGAAACTGCAGGGGAATGTTAAGTATGGTGAGTGGGTACCTTGAAACTGTCATGACTCATTTATGGATTTGCTGATAATACTCTCTGTGTTCTGTAAAGAAACAATGCAGAAATTAGCATGTAGTCTTAGGGAAACTTCAAAGGACCAGATATGTGATGCTCACCTTAACAATTCAGTCAATGTAAATTTGCTCTACCCAGTGGTCCACACAATTAAAATCTATTGTGGTAAATTTGTTAATGAATTATGCATGGGGCAGGATAGTGTTCATCCATTAGAGATTGTACAAAGCAGGTTTCTACAGTGCTGCTAGGTCATCTTAAAGATACAAAAGCTGCAGTGCTGCATCCAGAAACTGCCTTCCTTCCATTAAAACAAAAGTGGACAAAGTACCCTTATATTGACTAAAAATATTGACTATTTTTGGGCAGGAATGCACAGGAACAGAGTTCTGGCTGGCTTCCAAGTTGGCCATGCCTACAACCTCTCCCACCTCAGGTTCTCCAGGCACCTCGCAAGCCATGGGGTGCCTGGGGAAGCCAATCCAATCCAGGGAGGGAAGGCAGTTTAAACTGCCTCCCTTCCTCAGGTTCCCAGGTGCCCTGCAGCTGCAGGGCTCCTAGGGAACCCAATCCAGAAATTGCGTTCCTTCCCTTGAGTTCCCCACGTGCCTCGCAAGATGCGGGGCACCTGGGGAAGCTGATCCTGGGAGGGAGCTGCACTATCAGGGGTGTGGCCTAATATGCTAATGAGTTTCTGCTGTTTGGTGTGGCCTGTTATGCTAATCAGGGCCGGCCCCAGGTGTCTGGGCGCCCTAGGCAGGACAGCTTGGGGCGCCCACCCCATCGGGATGCCAACCTCCCAGTGGGGCCTGGAGACCAGGGGGGGGCGGACCACCGGCTTTCCTGGGTGCTCTGCAGCTGCAGGCCACCCAGGAAAGCCAGGGAAGGGGCGGGGGTGGTAGTTGTGGGTGGCCATGGGATGCTGCTGGTGGGGCTGTGGCGGGGGCTGGCGGTAGGCGGCGGCCCACCCCAGGTTGCCCTCCAGGGTGCTACCGAACTTCTTGTAGGTCTCCTCCATGGGGCTGAGGATGTCTGAAATGGAGAAGGGTACTTGGGGCTGAGCAACATGCCGCACCGGCCGGCCGGCCCCGGGGCTCCCTGCTGGCTCGCCCGGAGCCAAAGGGGGCTGAGCGATGCTGCCGCCGCACTGGAAAGTGGCCAGACAGAGGGGGAGGGGCGCGGGCCCGCCGGGGGTGGGATTGCAGGCTGGCGGCGCCGGATGTGCGGAGGCGGAGCAATGCCGCCACCCGTCTCCCCTTGTCTTGTCTGCCAGGCCAGACTGCTTCCCCCCTCGACGAGGAGACCCACCTGAACTCCGTCCCAGGCACCCATGCATGCTCCCTCTCTGGAGAGGGTGCCCAGGCTCAAGAGATCCCTTTTGCTGAGTCCTTAAGAGTGTCTCCCCTCCTCCAAATGTCTGGAGAGGAGGGGCCCCCACAGCAGGGGCGCAAATTCACACCTCCTCCAGTTCCCAGGCCCTTGACTCCCAAGCGCAGAGCCCGAGCACCTCCCTCGGCCCCTCTTCCCTGCCTGAGGTGCACCCAGACCCTCCAAAGAGGAGTGTCCCTCCTCCGTTGGCTACCCCTGTGGGCGGGCACACCGCCGTCAGCCCTGCGCAGCTCTTTGGCGCCTGCACCAAGCGGGGGGGAGGGCCGCCGTTCTAGGGGCCGGGGCCACCTAAGAAGCCTCTTCCTGGATGTGCACTGGGAGCTGCTCCTTGCAGCGCCTGGACAGTCCCCCTTCAAATAAAATCACGCATTGAGCATGCAACTCCCAGCTCCGAACCATCAAAGCCCAGGGGGAGGGGGAGGGCGGGCAAGCTCTGCCGCCACTTCCTGAGCCCCGCCGGGCACTCTCCGCTGGCGGCGGCAGTGGGAGGTGGCAACAGTGGCGGTGGCGGGGGGGGGCTGTTCACGGGGGGGTGGGGGGCCCTGACTAATGGTACAAAAGAAAACAAGGGCCATGATCAACACAATGGTGGATATTCAAGCAAAGATGCTTCCATGTATGTTTGTATTTTCTTTTTAAAAAGCAGACATACATGACAACAGTAGGGATCTGCCAGTGCAAATATATATCTGAAGAAGACCTTATCAGTATTTCTCAATATATTCGGGTGTTTGGATGGTATCTGGGATTTTCTGGGATACAGGGAAATGGGTCCCAAAAATCCTGAGAATATTTGGGGTTAGCCGTGAATATCAGGAGCCAATGTTTGAAGGCTCCCAGGGCTGTTTTTCTGGGTTTTTTTCTATGTATCTCTGTCTTTCTGGGCTTGGTATTGGGTGGAGGTGTTGGTTTCACTTTGATTCTGTTCTTTTAAATTGTTTTTGTTGCCTTGACGTGGATAGTTTAGGCAAGCCCAATCTCATCAGATCCCAGAAGCTAGGCAGAGCTGACTCTGGCAAGTACTTGGAAAGGAGACCTCCAAGGAATACCAGAACTGGGATGCAGAGCCAGATTATCAAGCCACCTCTCTGAAATGTATTAGCCTCACTAGGGGTCACCAGAAGTCGCCATGACTTCCAGGCTCACAAGCACATACACATGCATACACATACATACACACACATACACACAAAATAGTTTAAGAAATAAAATATATTGTTTCTGTTGGTCTTGCAACATTGTATTCTTTGCACAAGTTGGTTTGTGTTTGATTTGTGGTTTGGGGTGGATTCTTTGGTTTGGCATTGCCTTTGATTCTTGGGTTGTACATTGGCACAGATTCTCTGATTTAGGCTTGCAAGAGCTTTCCTGTTGCATTTTGCTTGGGTGATTCATTGGTTTGGCATAGGATTGGATTCTCAGCTTATACATTTGTTGTGTTAGGCTTGCCACATTGTCCTGCACTTCTGATGGGACTTCTGAGTTCTGCTTTGGCTCTTTGGGCTTGTTGGTGGTGTCTGGTTTGAGAGGCTTTCAGCTTTGCTTGCTTCTGTGTCTCTGGCTAGTCTTTGCCTAGGAAAAGCATGGAATTCCCTCCTCCCATACCAAGCACTAGAGGTTGGCTGGAGGTACCTTGTTCAGGTCCAATTAATTTGAAATTTAATCCAATTGGTACCTCTTGGTCCAATTAATTTGAAATTTGGAGATTATTTAAAGGACAGGCACCAGCAGCCCCACTGCAATTTTTGTGGAATCTGGTCATACAATAGCCCCTCCAGCCCTCTTGAAAGATTGCCTATAGGGAATAGTGGAGCTGAACAATATCAGAATTCTGAGGGTGGGGGAGGATCCAAATACCAAACTGGTGTTTGGAACCTAGAAAACCAGGAATACTGGTGTTTGGTTGTTGTTGGGTTTGTTTGTTTGGCCACGATATCTGGATCCAAAAAATACCCTTTTTATGGTTCATATCCATAGACTATAGTTCAGGAAGGGACCACAGCATGGGAGTAGATGGAAAGGTCATCTGTAACTGCTGAAATTGCTTTTTAGTTATGCTTTTTTCCTGTTGTGGCAAACATAAAAGCACAGTGTTATGTGGTGATCACCAGTTCAAATCAGTATATTCAAAGAACTGAGCTCATTAGCCATATCTTTGGAGTCTTGCTATACTTATGAGACTGAAATAATAAATAAATAAGTTTATCCTAACAGTTGGGGAAATTGTGTTTAAAAATAAATGAAGTTGGATTTCACATTGGAAAAAAAATCTCTGTGTGTGCTTTCGGGTGTAATTTAAACATATCCCCTTCTCTACAATTTTCAGGAATAAGAATGTAGGTTTTCCCGAACTAGCAACAGGCATCTAAAGTGAGGTTTTTATGAGTTCAAAAACTGAATCTTTAAGAAAGTGTAAAATGTTTTATATTAGCCACATGTGTGGTTTTTTCTTGTGAATTTAGTTCATGTCTTAAGGTATTATATAAATGATCTTGCATCTAGGAGACCCCAACCACAGTCTCAGTGCTTTGTCCAAGAAAATCTTTCAGTTATGAATCATCCTCTGTAAAATGGGCATAAATCATTGAAGTCATGGGCTCTACCAAATATATGTAATCATATTCCTAATTGCAGTAATGTCTCTTGCTGAGGAAATAATTTAATTTTCCAGTAATGACATACAAGGAAAACTCAGTATCCCTGAAAAAGGTGGTTTTTAAGTGATCCTATCCTTTGCAAAAGATGAGCAATAACAGCAGATTTCTTACACTATAGACTGATCCTCTGCAAACATCATTAGATAAAATTCTAATTTGTAAAATGTAGAACTTTAGGTTGATTTGTCTGTTTGTACAACAATGCTAATGTTCCCACTGAGAAAAGACAGGAAATGTTTTACCCAGCAAAATGTACAATCAAGTATTGCTAGAAAAGGTGGTGGTTGTCATCTTGGCTACTTTATTATGTGTATCATAGTAAGGTCATTTGCAATAGCCGGCATTCATTCCAGGCTCTGGCATGCCATGCTTGTAAGGCGTTTACATATGAAGTCTCTCTCATATTTAGTGGTGGTTACCTCTATCAGCCCCGTCATTCTTCCTGGAACCCACTTTAATTAAATTTTCCAGGGCGTTTCACTAGTGACCTAAAGTCCCATTGGGATTTTACGTTCAGGAACAAATTTGGCTTCCTGCCCAAATCCTCCTGGTAGTTTATTGCTTCATGGAGAGAAATTACTTTCTGCTCAATTTAAAGAGGAATTCACTTTTTCACTTAGATACTGGGTGTGTGTGTACTCTGTAAAAGGAAGGTTTTTTGCATTATATGTTCAGTGTTCCTAATAATTAACATCTCAAGGTACATTAATGTATTCATATTCATGACCTGCTAGCTACATCCAAGTAGTGTAAATGCATGTGTGAACTCCTCAGTCTGGGTTCATTTTGGCCCTATGCATGGCAGACTTAGGAAGACAGAGAGAAGTTGAGCTTATGGCAAAATTTACTAGAGGGCTGTTTGTTTGTTTTTGTGGCATGAAAGCATAAGAAAAGGATTTCCATTGGGGGATTTAGTTAACAATTGGTTTAAAAAAAGTGTTGCTTTCATATAATCTCCTTACATCTTTATCTGTATTCCTGAGATTCAGGCTGCAAGTGTCCCATTTTGAAGATTTCAGCAATAAATCTACTGAGATACCAAAGACAAAGATATTGCCCCTGTGTTTCATTAGCACATTCTTATGCAGATGGGATACAGATTCACTTTTCTGCAGACTCTTCTAGCTATAATTCTTTACTAAGATATATATAGAAAAGTATAAAAGAAATATGCATGGGTTGTGTTCTGATGGAGACATAACAGAGTTTAAATCAGTTTAGAGTTTTATTATAGAGTAGTTTGTTAAAAACAAAACAAAACAAAACACAGTACAACCTCCCAGGAAGAAACAAAGTTTCATTTTCAGATAGTAGTGGGGTTCTAGAAGAAGGGTAAATGTTGTAAAATTAGGCAATTACATAAAATTGTGTATTTCTTTCATAAGTGGTATAAGGGAGTATTATTTCAAAGGGCCTTTCTCAATTAAGTTTGTTGATGACTTTGGTTTCTGGTTCTGGATGACTATGGTTGCTTGACTCGGCAGTGGTGTTGTGATATTTTAAAGATGGTATGATGCACAATTCAATCATAACATTACATCTTTCTAAGTCCATCCAAATCAATGGGCTTATAAGGGTAGAACCCTATTTAGGATTCCACTGCCAGTGTGTTGATTACATATTATACTTTCATTTGCTGCTAGCTGCTTCGGACTTTGTAAGGCATCAGGATATATGCTTTTAAATTCATTTATATATATTTTTATTCTGTTTATACCTTGCCCTATCCTGCATTCATTCATAAAAATGAATTACAAGAGGAGCAAGGAGGAAAAGCCATACATTACCCACCCACACATACAATTCTGACTGTGTTTACATACCAGTAAAGAGTATTTCAACTTCTCAAAATGGTGTTGGGGGAGGCAGGAGCCCCTCCTGTCCCCATACCACAGTGCCAAGCAGAAAGGGGCTCTCTCTGATCTTTAAAATTACACTCTCTGCAGCTGCTGTGTGACTGCAGGCAACACAAAATGGACACAACTCACCAAAAATGTTACAGCTGGCTTGGCCCTAAGAGAGCCCATGCCTGAAGGATTCTGTGGACTTTCAGTCACTCTTTCAACATATTCTGAATAACCAAGGAGTGGTGATGGCTGCTGCTTTTCTCCAGGCATTCCTGGATGCAGTTGATCTTCTGGATCCATTTCAATTTGGATTTAAAATGTATTTGAATACTAAAGCAACTTTGGTGGTCCTGACCGGGGCAATTATGGTCCTTTCATATGTGCTAGCATTTGATACCACATATCATCATAATCTCTTACTGGATTGACTTTGGTATTTGGTGGGTGTACATAGTTTTGTCTTAATCTTATACCCGAGTATGATTTTGTTGACATCGCTAGTATACTCCATGGAAAATATGCTGGGTACATTGTCTTTGTTTCCCATTGTGCTTGAGATCCATAACAAAGGCTTGAGAGTATGCTTTCAATGTATGTTTATGCTGAGAGTTGGTTTTGGGAAAACTATGTATTTTTTATTGTATTGTGTTGCTGTAATTTGCTTGTATTTATTTGCTATGATGGGAAAAATGGGTATAGTATAAATTATGTCATCTGTGGAATCAGAAAGAAAGACTTTCTAAATTTCTGCTACAAACATTTCAAAGAAAAGAAGTGCATTTGTCCCTGTCTGAATATTTCAGAATCAAATATTTACTAGTTTGCACTGAAACGAAGCTGGGACCTTCAACTTGATTTCTGCTTCTGTTTCTTCTATACTCAGTTTCCTATATATACATAACTGATCCAAATATTCAGTCTGCAGTGTAATAATTGTTTATAAACAGAGCTACATGGAGGCCATTTGTATGCATTAGTTCCTCTGCACAATTCCAGTGATTCCACTACACTATTGAAACCCCCACGCATCCACACTTTTTGTACTTTTCATAGAATCATAGAATGTTAGAGTTGGAAGGGACCTTGCAGGTCATTTAGTCCAACCCCTTGCACTCTGCAGGAGCATAGCCAAAATAGCCCTACATACCTACAACATACCCAAAAGATGGTTGTCCAGCCTCCACTTGAAAATGTCTTTTGATTAATGTAGTGAAAACCACAATGCAAAATGAACATGAACTGCCATTAAGCAGACACTGGTGCTACAAAATGGCATCCTTACATAGTTATGTTCACTCTGCCTTCTTGCTGAAATAGAGATGGAGGCAATTGCTCCCATTTCATTAAAAATACCTTCTGTGGTCCATGCCTGCATTGGTTAAACTACTCTGTTAAGAACCTTGTCCCATCCTTCCTCCAAGAAGCTCTGAGCAGCATATGCAATTCTTCCTTCTGCATTTTATCCTCACAACAAACTTGTCAAGGTAGGTTAGGCTGAGAGACTTTGATTAGCCAAAAACCATGCAATGAATTTCATGGCAGAGTGGGGATTTGATCCTGGGTCACTCAAATGCGGGTTCAGTACTTAACACAAATCATATTGCCTCAATGTACATGCTACACCAGAGGGCATCTTATAGGTAATAGTGGATGACATAGTATAGGCATCCACATATAGGCCCCCTCAGTAACAAATGTGACTGGTGACTAGCACTCTGTTCATTTGGATCTTTATATAAGGACTTGTATGAAACTTCTCCTCACCCCAGAACTCCACACTAGTCTTGATTGTGTTAACAGAAAAATTATGAGGATATCAGTTATGCTGCTCATCATTTGCTTGTTATTTAAGTATGAAGTGTTTTAGTCTTTAAAAATCTACATAGCTAAGTATAGAATGACACATAAGACAGCACTAAGGAGCATTAACTGGATTTGTGATGCTACTTTCAGGACTTTAAAACCATAAAAGTAATGAATAGATTATGCAGAGACATAAACTGAGGATTCGCCTTGAAGCATCTATCATGCTCCCATTCTGTCAAAGAAAGCTTTACTTTTTCTCTAGGAGAGAGTGGTGCTTTGAAATTCCATGAGATGATAAAGCAAACCAAAGCTGACATAATCTTAAGGCATATTTATAACTCTCCGTTTGCAAAATGTTTTTAAAACATTTAGGAGAAACACAGTGTGACACTTGATATTACTATTTATTTCACAGAATTATGGGCAAATAAATATGCAGTGACTAGCTTTATCTTGAAGGTACAATTAAATATTCTTGTCGTATGATGATTATATATATCTAATCCAGCTACAAGAAGCTCAATGGATTATTTATTGATTGATTTACTTCATTCATATCCCACCTTTTTCCCTAACAGGGACCCAAAATGGCTTACATCATTCTCATCTCCTCCATTTTATCTTTGCAAGAACCCTGTGAGGTGTAGGTTAGACTGAGAGTATATGACTGACCCAAGGTCACCCAGCTGTGACTACTGTTCTCCTAGAACGTTTACAGAGCAATCCTTAAAGTATTTCCCCTTTGAATAAAATGGGACTTACTTCTGTGTAGACCTGCTCAGGATTGTTCACTTAAGTAGTCAAGCTACTTACACAACAGCAGACAGAAATGAAACTCTACCACCCCAGTTACTACGCAGTTACAAAGCTGTTTGAGATGAATGGTGGAAAAGCGATCTGAGGCTCATAAGTGATTGTGGAGGTTGAAAAGAATGTGTTGACTACAAACTTCTCAGAATCCTTCCTTAAAAGTGTTCAACTTTGGTTAGATAGCTGACTATCTAGTATACCCTGCAGAAGAGGTTTTGTCAGTCTTCTTCTAAAATAGGATTGGTGATTAATCCAGTAAAAATTTGTATGGGTCATGTTCATCCAGGGTTTTACCTGGACAGTAATAATGGGCAAATTCACTGGAGTATTGAAAATATTCAAGTATTGTACAGATTTGGACCAGCTTGCTAGTGGAAGAAGCAGGGGCTGATATGGTGGGATGATATACAGACAATTTTGGAAAACCCATTGTAAGCAGCACCAGAGGCAGAAGGTGCATAGGAGCAGCATTGCTTTACTACCTGGAGAAGTCTAGTTGTACATCCTCAAAAAGGCTCTTTGGGCCTATGGTATCCTTCAGAAGGCCAGATAAGTGGGATATCTGACAAACTCATAGTCAGTGCTGACTGTTACAAAGGCCTCCCCCTCTGAAGGAGAGTGAGTTGGAAGCCGGAGCTGACACATGGTCCTCTCATCGGTGTGACACAGAGATAGGCTATCTGCAGTGATATTTAGAAGGTATTATCTGATAACATTTGCATGCTCATAAGTTTGTAAAATTCTATTTCTTTATGGAAATAGCTGTTGTATGAATATAAAATAAGAACACCTGTGTAGAAGATATTTCAGGAGCCATAGATCTATTTGCAAAGCCATGTTTGGATGATCTCCTAGGGCATTTGTTATGGCTGACCAGGGATATGTGGGATATCAAATTAAGTCACAGGAAATGAAAGTGTCAATTGTGATTGGAGGGCAGTATTATAAATGCATAATACATATGTGAATTTTCATGCTTCTCTGTTCATTTTTAATTTCTGCCTGCCTCCTTTCCCATTCTTGAATTTCTCTCAGACCCTGGTTACTGAATACTTTAACTCTGTGTTTCAACTATTGTCATCTCCCTAAGGTGAAACTCTTCTTATTTCAAAATAAACTTTGTTAATTTTTCAAAACCAAGCTGGTTCTTCTTCATGCTTTATATTTTTTATTGTCCTGAAACAACACATGCAGCCCTTATATTCCCAGCATACACATCTCCAGTTTCTAATTGAAAACACAGTTATGGCCCCAACCTGGATAGCCCAGGCAAGCCCAGTCTCATCAGATCACAGAAGCTGTCCAGGGCCAACGCTGGCAAGTAATTAGAAGGGAGACCTCCAAGGAATACCAGGGCTCAAGGTGCAGAGGCAGGCTATCAAGCCACCTCTCTGAAAAGCATCCAAGCCCTGAATAGGGGACGCCAGAAGTCACCATGACTTCCCAGCATGTAAGCACACACACAAATACCCCCCCCCAAAAGAAGAAGTTCATGGATTCCACAATCAACCTATAACTCTCCGGTATGACACAATGTTATCAGTAGAACAAATCAGTAACTGTGCTTTTTTGTTGTAACAGAGTGTCACAAAAGTATTATGTGTTAATAAAAATAACCTTGCATTTTGCATTCTCTGTCATTTCTAAATGGATTGTGTGAAGAATATGGTAGGAAATGCTGAAATCCCTCTGAAATGAAGAGTAGTTTTGCCCATGCTTTAAAAATGTAGCTAAATATATAATAACTTAGTTAATCCTCACTATTAGACTACTGGAACAGTTTTTAAGCAATAAAACACATCTCCATTTGGAAATCCCAAGTCTAGCCTTTCTGTGTTGGACTTAATAGGTTTAGCAGCTTTTGCCATGTTATAGTTCTTGCAAGAAATCTCATTTTGATTTCACAGTAACTGACTGGTAAGCTTCACTATTACTATCGTCCAATTTTTCCTGTAAGATTTTTGGAGGAAGGTGTGAAGGAAGGCTACTAGAATCTCAGTTTAATGCAGAAGAAGAAGAAGAAGAAACAACAAACAGCACCATGCAGACCAGTTCTATTTATATTTACCCAGAATCAATAATGCTGTTGTTTTAAATGTAATGTCCAAGTAAGTATGCTTGGGATTGAAGCCTTAGTTTTTTCACTTGCTAACAGGACAGTCCTGAGCAGAGTCACACCCTTCTAAGTTTAGTGACTTTAATGAACTTAAAATGTTGTGACTCTGTTTTGGATTGCCTCATCATTTAATGAAGGTTTTGTCTGTTTTAATATTTATTTGTTTATTTTAGATTAGCATCTATTAACATACAGCCCTCACTTGGAAGAATTCCCTGTGATGGTTTTCAAAATGGAACATCCATCCATCCATCCATCCATCCATCCATCATCTATCATCTATCATCTATCATCTATCATTTATCATCTATCATCTATCTCCTTCAAATGTGAATTTGATATGCTGTGCTGTTTCTTCCAGCTATTTCACCTGCTGTACTATATCAAGGTCTCTGGAACTCGATTTATTGTATTTCTATAATTTTTTGAATCAGACTAATTTCATGTAAATAGGATTTTGATCTGAAGCTAATGTTCAAAATTGCATCACAAAGATACTCATGAAGTGCCACCCTGACCCTAATAGTATCACAATAACCTTTTGGTGAGTTTTCATTGGCTATGATGCTTATTCTGGGAATCCCAGTTTATTATTCAACCAGCCTTCACTGGAAGCGTTTCTGCAATCCTACACTTGTATATGTTTGTGTTTGTGTGGTTTTGTGTGTCCTAAGGGAGGGTGTATGTGCATGCATGGCTAATAGCTGTACTGTTCAGTTTAATTGTTAAATGTACTAAGTATTTCTACCTTTGTTTGCTCATCCAACAAATTTGGATTTTTTACTTAAACCCCCCCCCCATCTCATATTTGTGTAAAAGGCAAAACAACTTAACTGTTTTTCCTTACATGATCTCATTCTGAAAGATTTTCATTTTTGGAAATTAAAAAAACCTGATTCTTATCTTTAAACCTGGTCTGCAAACTGAGAAGACTGAAAATAAGAACTTTGTCTGCTAGCCAGAGGGTAGTAGTGGAGGCTTCATCCCAAGCCAGTTGTCATCAGTGAAAATGCTTTTGACTTCAGGCAGTGTTGGATGTTACGAGATGCCAAAGCTTTGTCATGTTGGCTCGTCAGAGTTGTATTTTAAACTGAACGTGTAGAAATCTATTTGGAGAGTATTTATCCGCACAGATATATCTTTTCAGATCTTTGGTACCATGTTCTTGCTCTTCCATTGTTTGTTGTTCATCAGTCTGGCCTTTTTAGCCAAACTTCCCTAAGGGAGTTTGTTAAACTTTTTTGTTCTACTCAAAGAGAATGTTTTTTTCCTTCAAAGGAATAAGTTTTCTCAACCAGGTGAAGGCCAGATTATGAACATGCCTTAAGAGCCACCCGACAGCAGCTGAGCCAATGGTTTGTCAGCTAAAATGAATGTGATGCTCAGGGATCAAGAGCATTCATGGTACGAAGAGTCGTAATTTATGTAAGGAAGACTACATCCTGCATCAAGGAATTCCCAGCGGATCTTCAGAACAAGAACCCTGCATTGGCTTCAGACAGCAGGGCTGATTTGTTTAGCTGAAGCAGAAGTTGCCATATATCACCAGCAGATGTCTTTGAGACAACCAGAAACTCGGTGGAGTGCAAAGAACTGGAAAGGTGCTGAGGAAAATCACTCCTTACCTCTTCCCTCAGCCCTAATATTAATCTAATTCCTCAAATTTGAACATTTCTCCTCCTGCAGATGCTGTTCTCGTCGTTCTCCTTTTTCAGCCCATTGAAGAAAAGAGATAAAGACATGAAAGTTTCTCTCTTTTTTTGACAAACAGTTGAGGATTTTTATTGCTTTGGCAGACATCTGTTATGCTACTTTGCAACATTCTTTCAGTTAAGGTGGTATCAGAGGACAGAAATGTTGTGGTTTCTAGAATATTTTGTTCACTTCAGGCTAATGAGGACTCGAGGGAGTTGCATTGTCTCCATTCAAAGCCCATGCCACTAGAAAACCTCGTTGAAAAGACCATTCTTATATGGGGGGGGAAGGGTCATCAATTAAAATCTAACACGTCCCTTGCAGCTGCACAAACAGGGTCAGAAAAAAATACCTCAGATTGTTTTACCTGGTCTGCCAAACTTCCAAATCCCATTAATAATAACTGTAAAATACATGCAGGCCCAAGAAACTGGGCAGCTTTTAGACTGGGCATTTCCATTGCTCTGGTGTCTGCTTTCACTGTGTTACATCTACTGTATTGTTATGGGAAAGCATGTTCAGCTACTGGAGTAAGGAAGGCTGAAGCACGATCCACCTGCAGAAGACAGAGTGCCTGGATAGGGTGATCAATGCTAGATCAGTTCATGTGTTTCTTTTCACGTTATTTGCATGGTGTACATAACATCTTATACTTTAAAAGGATGTCCATTGATTTGATGGGTTCATAGCCATCCTGAACCCCTCTTATGCTCATCTTGGATTGCCTGTGATTTTCTCCTACTGTATGCAAGGTACTGTATGTACCTTGCAAGGGAAACAGAATACAATATTAAATCATGTCCTGCATTGCTTTTTAGCATCACTAGTGGCTGCCCATTTCCCTCTGTACCCCTCCCTTCCCCATTTCCTTCTCATATGGCCTGTTTCAGCTGCCTTGTGTGCCTTTCTTCTTGCTGGAACTTCCAGTCAGTTCAGAATGCCTCCTCTCATTACTTCATTCCTGTTGCTACAACCATGATATCACCCTGTTCTTCAGTGATTACCTGGACCCCTTGCACACTCAGTTCATGCTCAACTTCTAGCCCTTTTCATTACTAGGGTTTCCAGGTCCTGTGTGGCCACTGGCAGGGGATGGAGGTGGTAGGGTTGCCAGATCCAGGTTGAGAAACTCCTGAAGATTTGGGGATGGAGTCTGGGGAGGACAGGGGCCTTAGTGGAGGTACAGTGCCATAGAGTCCATCCTCTAAAGCATCCATTTTCTCCAGAACTGATCTCTGTAGTCTAGAGATCAGCTGTAATTCCAGGGCATCCCAAGGTCCCATGAAGGCTGGCATCCCTATTCCTTACTGATTAAAAGTTTTACTACCTTTGCTCCTTCTTGTTGGTTTGTTTTGGCACAGCATGCAGTCACCTTCTCTCAGTCCTGTTGTGTGTTCTGCTGTGCTGTTCTCTGTAAGAGTCTTTCCATTTGTCACCCTCCCCCCAGATCTACTTCTACAACAGACCTTGCCTGGAACCACCTTAGACCCTCCTTACCCTTCCCTTCCCAGGTGGCTGACACGTCACTGAGAGACAGTGTAGTATGGTAGTTGGATCATAGTACAGGGACAGTTGGGTTCACTCTCAGCTTACTGTGTATAATTTGGGCCACTCACCATCTTTCAGCCTAAGCTATGTCATAGGGTCATTGTGAGAGTAACATGACATGTGCTTCCGAGCCATTTGAAGAAGGCTGGCATATAAATAAAACAAACACCTTTCCTTAAAACACCAGCAGTTCGAGTCTATTATGTCAACCAGAATTCCTTGTCACTCTGAACAGCCTTCATTATCCAGCATTCTTTTTATTTCTGTATAATAATGCTTTGGATTTAGTATATTTGTTCTCTTTGGTCTAGTTAAGTTGTCAGCCCAGCATGCCTGTAACAGCTTTGTGCCATTTCACACTGAGAAGATGACAGGCAGCCCAGCAATCCGGGAGCAGGGTGAATTCATTCGATAACCACATGTGTCAACAAAAACCAGTAACAGAGCAAACACCACTCTTTCCAAATAGTAATTTGGTCACTAATTCTGAACAGCATCCAAAAATTCTTGAAAATCGTTCTCCCCCCCAAAATGTTTGGCACGTGTGCGTTGTCACACTGTGGTTGTTTCCACATCAAAGTGTGGCTCCTTTTTGGCACCCCAACTGGAGTGAGTTTTCAGAGCATCTAAATGATATTATCCCCAATCATTCCAGGTTTCCCTGTTTTGCTCAGATCTTTCCCATATCTGGTTCAATATGATCTTTCTGAAAAAATCATGGTCAAGTGCAATGCTCCCTCTAAGCTGTGGAGTCTTATGAGCAAAAATTCTGCTTTATGAGCCACCAGCACTGAAGTTGTGAGTGAACAATTTGGCTACTGCATAAATAAGTTTGTTCTGGAGCCATCCTTCCTAAGCTAAGACAAAAAATTGTGAGCTGGGGGCTAAAAAACTGTGAGCTAGCTCACACTAACTCGGCTTAGAAGGAACACTGGTCAAGTGTGTTTGCATGCCATGTGGACCTCAAGGTGCACATTTAAAGGTCCCTCCATATCAGTAATATTTTCCTTGCCTCAGCTTCCCATGGCTGCCATTTTTCTCTCACACCACTGGGGGGCTTTTTCTGGTAATTTCTAGATAAGTATCCTATATATATAATTGCCCTATATATTGGCCATTTCTAGCTCTCCCATTGGCTGTGCTGTGCATTCCATCAGCCATTGGCCCATCAACTGCCACTCAAGGGTACTCGCGTGCCATTGGATGGGTGCTGAGTTTGCTCCTCTTGCCTGCCCACTGCCAGCCTGGCCATTATTTCCTGAGAGAATAAACTGCCAAAACAGCTGTCTCGCCTGACAAAAATGCTTCTCCTGCTTGGCTCCTCTCTGCAGCTGTCTGGCTAGTGAGGTGGGCCACCATCTGTCAAACCATTCTCTTAGCCTGTTGTGGGGCCAACTTTTCCTTCTGTGGTTGTTGCTAGGCAACCAAGCTTGGTTCTGTCAGTAAAAAAGCAAAGGCAGAAGGCCCTTTCCAGGCTTTCTTTGGCCTTTGTTGGGAACTCATTGGGGCCAGTCTTGACTAGGGTTGCAAGCTCCAGGTTGGGAAATTCCTGGAGATTTTGTGGTGGAGTCTACAGAAGCCAGAGTTGGTGGAGGGGAAATGCCTCAGCTGAACAGAATGCCATAGAGTCCACCCTCCAAAGCAGTTATTTTCTCCAGTCACAGACTTTCAGCCTAATCTGCTCTTCAGATGGCAGAGATCAGTTCCCCTGGAGAAAACTGTAAGCTCTGTGTCATTATACCCTGCTGAAGTCACCATGGCAAATTGACACTGAGTGCCCAAGGCCAGTGCACCCATTGAGAGCCTCTTTCTGGAGCTTGCTGTATTTATTTTCACAACAGGCCTTATTCCTAGTAGTGTTATAATATTACAGTGATCTATCATTATGAACTACTAGTTCTTCTAAATTCTCAGCTTTCATTTTTAAAAACTGTCTGTAGCTCTTTAATTGCCAAAGTACACTTTTCTTTTACAACAAAAAGTAGGACTCCAGGTGGGGCCTGGAGTCGCCTGCTATTACAGTTGATCTCCAGACAACAGAGATCTGTTCCCATGGAGAAAATGGCAGTTTTGGAGGGTGAACTCTGTGGCATTATAACTGGCTGAGACTCCTCCCCTCCCCAAACCCCACCTTCCTTGGGCTCCACCCCCAAAATCTCCAGGTATTTCCCAACCCAGAGCTGGCAACCCTATCTGAGAGGGCTTACAGACTCTGGAACAAAAGAGAAAGCTGGTCATTCAGAGAAACTAGCACATCATGGCAGAGATCATTAGACACTATTGTACTAAAGTGCAATAGCAATTACTGATTTTAAGCCCCCCTCCCAAGCCCTCTATCTAATATGTTCTGATCATATGTTAACGTGATGAATGCTGCCACCTGATTACTGCTGTGGAGGTGCAAAATGCAGCTGTTTGTAAAATAGCACATGACTTGTCCATGATGGCCTGCACACACTGCCAGCAGCAAGAACATACATGCTATTTGGAATCCAATGTAGAATGATAAATTAGCATGAGTGCAAGTCCCTTCCTTCAGCACTGAGTACCCAAAAGCTACTTGATATGCTGCTTATTTAAATTGCAAACAAATCATCACTATAACTGTATGAAGTACTTGCTTTGAGAGAAAACAGGTATTATGAACAAGGTAAATTCAATTTTGAACTCCTTATTTGCAAAAATTGAATCAGTCATGACTCCAGCCAGTTCTGACTGGCAACATCAAAGTCCCAAATAACTGTATAAATTGTATTTTCTAAGACTTCCAAAACTGAATCAGAAGGCGAAGAACACTATAATTCCTACTAACCCCACCAGGAAGTCATGCTGGAGAAGGGTAACTTGTAAGAAAGAAAGGTCTGGTCAGAAATGCAGGATCCTGAACTGAGGTGGGGAAGCAGAGCTAGGAAAGAGTGTGTTTAACTCTCCCCTCCCCCTGCACCATTTCTCCAGTAGCACTCATATGCTGCATCTGCTACATGCCCTGCTGTTTCATTTAGGTACAAACCAGCTGACACAGAGCAAAGCTGGTTTAAGATCAAAGAAGTACAAAGTGATGTGGACAGATGTCCTCCACTTACTTAAACCAATCAAACTGAGCATAATACAGATTTTTTTTCCGCCATGATATGATGATGTCTTAGAATTAGCTAATGAGAGTAAAAAAGTGTTGATATTCTTTCTTTCTTAGTTACTTCCCCTCAGACAGCTGCGACTGGTAATATTTTGGTTCATCCTGAAGATGAGAAAGCTATAGACTTTGTTCAGGTCCCACTAGTGTCAGATATAATGCAGATCCCTTGGGATCTATCAAAGATACACATAAAAACTTATTTAGATATGTATGGAGGTTTCTACTCTTAGTACCTGAGCATGTAACAGTGCAATTCTGTGAACAGTTATAACCTTCTAAACCTTCTGACTCTCTTTAAGCTTACATAGTAGGTCTCCTTGGGGAATTCCACCTTTTGTAAATGGTGATCCAAGGTACTGCTGGCTGCCATTGCACCTGATGCTTGGAAACCACTATGACCCTCTGATTAATAGACTGAGGTGTCCTGATGGAATCAGAGTTGTTTTTACAGTTTAGAGACACCATCTGTGGAGAGTTTGTTTTTTTAAATTAATTTGCTTTTAATAGTTTTGTGGGAACTTTGCCAAACATCTTCTTGCTAATTGGCCACTGCTGATGAGTATCATAGGCTCCTAATGAAAGTACATTTTGTTTCAATCATGCTATCTTTATGGTCTGTTTGGAAGATGGAAATCTTGAAACAATTGCAAAGTGGTTTAATAAAAGAATGAAAGGGGGAAAAGTTCCCTACTGGAATCTTGGTTTTAGCCCAGATTATATTCTAAAATTAAGCAAGGTAAAGAAGAGAGATGTGTTTCTTTTCATAGAAGGGGGTAGGAGACAAACACAGAGAATAGTTTTTCTTGCTCATTCCTGAGATTAAATTTGTTATTCCTAATGTTCCCTTAGAGGGAACTTTTTAGAAGTCAATTACTGGTCATTCTCAAGAAAACAGTAATTAGGTATAAGCACAATGTCAAGAATAATTAAGGGAAGAGGTGTAGGTCCCAACAGAACAACTTTGCTTTCCTCATAAATCACACTGAAGAAATGGGTAGTTTCCCATGATAACTTTGTGCCGGAAAAAGGATTGTTATTCAACATATGCCTGATCAACTAAAATCATCAGGGAGACCACAACTTGATGATTTGGAGCTTGTCTGGGTGTGGTTGAGCTCAGAAAACTGCTGGGAAACAATAGGCAATATATAGGTTAGATATAAGAAGATTTCTGTTCTTCAGTTATGTCTGAATTGATAAGCATGGCAAATCTAGATATTTAGGACAGTGATATTAGTTATCCCAGTGAAAATAATAATCAAAATAATGCTTAGAGTTTATGTCACTAATTACTAAACTATGTCCTGCAGCACACTGATGTTTCACAAGAGTGCCTGGAGAAAGAAATATTTGAATGCTCCTGTGCTCCCAAAGTAGCACCCTCAGAGGAGGCTGTCACTCAGGTCTCTGAGTTGCTGTTTGTTAGGAGGCATGCTCAGTTCTGTCACTCATTAATAAATAGAGGGAGTAGGATTCCCTCAGTGTAGACAGTTCTTCACACTTACATACTAAACAACTTCCTTTTATAGTATGTAAGAGTGGTGGACCCCCAATTTTCATTTATGAGCTTGTTTGGAGGTTCTAGCAGGGGAGCACAGCTATCACATACCCTTGACCGAAGAATGGTACACTCTTTCTATCTGGGATGGTCATCCTTTTCAACCAAGCATGCAACTTTGGGAGGAGTGTACATGGAGCAGTGAGGGAGGTAGGGGACACCCGCCTAGCCAGCCAGATCAGCTGAATCAACCCTGGCAGTCAATGGGGTGACAGATGTCACAGCCAGATCGCCCTCACATCCAATTTTCATTCATAAGGATAGGGTGCTCTGGGTGTCAGCAGTTTGACAGATGCCCTGTATATTTCAAATATTAAAAGTACTCAACATCCATTTGGGGATGGGCACAGTGATCATATGTTTAATCAGGAGGGTTGCCAGCTTTAGTTTGGGAAATACCTGGAGAACTTGGGGGTGAAGCCTAAGGAAGACTGGATTTGGGGAAGTGAAGGACTTCAATGGGGTATAATGCCATAAAGTCTACCTTCCAAAGAGGCCATTTTCTCCACGTGAACTGATCTCTGTTGATGCTCACTTATAATCCAAGGAGATCTCCAGCCACCACCTGGAGCTTGGTAACCTTATTAACCAGTATTCTGACTGTATATGAGGCAGCTTCATGTGTGTGTTCATTGCTCCATGTGCAACCATAACAACAGCCCAATCCAATATTCCTGGATTCCAAGGGATGCACTGAAACTAAGACACATTGAGTTGGATCCAGACTAAACTGGCAATTTCTACCAATTCCCCTTCCCTCTGCAGACTCTGCTAATGTCGTTCCTCAGAGAAATGTACTGGGTTCAGATGTGTAGGGTGATCAGCTCATATTTATTTAGTGGTTTCAGCTATAAACTAAGACAACTTGCAGGGTCCAAGCCCTGCTTATATTCCTGCAACACACCACACTCAATACACACCCCACATTCCCCAATAGGCTATTTACAAGGTATTGTTTACCCATTGGCTTTGACTAGGATCCAGATCCATCAGTTGGTGTGTTCTAGGATCCTAGCTTTCTATTGTGTTCTGCTCCAAGCTGCGCTAGTTCAGCTAGCCACATGTTTATGTGTCCACGGCAATCCCCAAGTGCCCATGCGGTTCTATCACGATCCATGACACCCCTCCCCCAAGGTTCAGACTATCTCTCAGCAGACAAAGTCTTTTAAATAAATGGGGCACCACCACTCTTGGTTTGAGTGGCATGGCTCCGCCGGTGGGGTCAAGGGGCCAGGGGCGACACCGGAGGCCAGTCCTGCCAAGGATGTGGGGACCGGTAGCATAGTGTCAGGGCTTTTGGTGGTGGTTGGCTCAGATGTTCTGCCAGTGGCCTTGGACTGCTGCCCTCTGGCAGTTGGCTGCTCACTGATTGTTGGTGCGTTCTCCTCTGGATCTGGGAGCTCGGAACTTGGCAGGCCTTCCTCACTGTCCTCAGGCAGTGACGTGATTGGCTGGGGCTCTGTAGGGAGGAGATGGCTGCGGACTTGGTTGATGTGCCGACAAATTAGCTGGCCCTCCTCCATAACTACTTCATAGGACAAAGGTCCAGTCACCCTGACAACCTTGGCTGGAATCCACACCGGGCCTCTTGAAAAGTTTTTGACATACACGAGGTCGCCTGGGAAGAATCCCCATGGTGTCAATTTGGTTTTCGGGGCTGCACTGTGCTCTGGGGCCTGGTCTGGGTGCAGGCAGTTGAGGCAGGTTGTGAGGCTCCGACCCATGAGTAGTTCTGCGGGGCTGAGGCTGGTGGAGGTGTTCAGGGTTACCCGCTGCCCAAAGAGGAAAGCCACCAGTCAGTGGTCCCAGTCCCCTTGTACAATCCAGCAGAGGGACTCCTTTGTTGTCCTCACCATCCGCTCGGCCTGGCTGTTGGTTGCCGGGTGGAAGGGCGTGGAGTGGATGTGCCGGATGGTGTAGTATCCCATGAATTCCTGGAATTCTGATGAGGTGAAGCCCGTCCTGTTGTCCGTGACCACCATATCTAGTATGCCGTGTGTGCTAAAGACCCGCCATAAGGCATGGATCACCGATCAGGATGATGTGGAGGGAAATAGGATCACTTCTAACCACTTCGTGTATGAATCCACCAGGATGAAGAATATCTCGCCCTGGAAGGGGCCCGCAAAGTCGAGGTGCAGCTGGGCCCAAGGTTTGTGGGAGGATTTCCATGGTCACACTGAGGCCCAGGGTGGCTCCGGTCAGGACTCCTGGCATGTCTGACAGTGTTTGACACAGTCCTCTATCTCGCTATCCATGCCTGGCCACCAAACATAGCTGTGGGCCAGCGCTTTCATTCGCATGATCCCCAGGTGTGTATTGTGCAAGGCTGTTAGAACTCTCTGGCACAGTGGGGCAGGCATGACCACCTGGCTTCCCCACAGCAAGCAGCCCTTGTGGGCCAATAGTTCATCTTGGCAGGAGGAGAATGTGACAGATTCCGGGCTCGCCTGCCTGGTAGGCCATCCCCTCCCCACCCAGTCCAAAACACGAGAGAGAAGGCAGTCCCGTGCAGTGTGACAGGACACATCAGACACCTGGATGGGACGGTTGGACAGGTCCTCCAGGATCATGAACTGGTGGGCAGGAGCCGGGTCTGGGTTGCAGGAAGGCAGCAGAAAGCAGCTGAGAGTGGCGGTGTGACCCATCACTTTTCCGGGTCAGTGAACAAGCGCATACTGGTAGCCAGCCAAGAAGATGGACCACCGGAGCACCCTGGGTGACAGCATCTGTGGCATCTGGTGATCTGGGGCCAATAGGCCCAGCAGGGGTTTGTGATCTGTGACGATAGTGAGGGGTTGGCCATAGAGGTAATCATGAAACTTCTTCACCCCCGCCACAATTACCAGAGCCTCCTTGTCAATTTGCACGTAGTTGCACTCAGCCGAGGACAGAGTCCGGGAGTAATAGGCCATAGAAACTTCCCAGCCATCAGGCAGCTGGTGACTCAGGACAGCCCCAACCACGTACGGAGAAGTGTCACAGGCAAGGACAGGGAGGGACTCGTCGAAGTGTGCGAGGATGGCATTGAAGGTCAGCAGGTCTTTGACGGCCCAAAAAGCCAAGGCCTACCTCTGGCCCCAGGACCAGGGAGCATTTTTGTCCAGCAGGCGGTGCAGGGACTCTGCGACAGCCGCCTTGTGGGGTAAGAACAAATGGCTTAAGTGTAAACGGGACACGCCTGGCCTTCATGTGAATGGGGCGGATGGCCGGGTCAAGAGCCAGGGAAATGGCCGGACTGGTGTAGCGGTCCAGTGTGCCATCAAAAACTCCTGGGAACTCATCACAGACATTGTGAAAGTCTACAGTTCACATGTGATGCACCCCCGTCACACCAAGTCCCAGGGGCGGAAACCACGAAAGTCCCAGCAAACTAGTGAGCCGTCCCTCAACCACCAGCAAGTCCAAAAGTCCATCAAAGTCTTTGTATTGCATGTGGAACTTGCCTTAATGGCCACTGGGTTTTTTGAAAGTCTCTGAGGGTGAACCGGTGGGTCTGAAGTGGGGGCCCCCCTGTGGACAGAGCCTCCGGAGAGTCTCTTTGAAGATAATGGAGAAAGAGGACCCTGTGTCCAACTCCATCTCGCAGGGATCAATATGCACATTCACTTTAATTTTATTGGGGGTGTCCCGGGGCAAGTTAAATACCTGGTGTTGGTGGACAGTTGTTGTGTGTAGGTCTTCTGCTTCCTAGTGTACCGTGGAGCGATATCTGTCTCCCCGGGAGTGGCAGGCACGTGCAATGTGGCCAGTTTTGCTTCAGGTCCTGCAGATCGCATCGCAGAATGGGCACAAGTGTTGTTTGTGGTCCTTGCCACAGCTGGTGCAGTGCACTTGGGCACTGGAGCGCATGGGCACATGATTGTTGGTCCATCCGGGCCATGCTCCATGGGCGGCGGCAGATGGTCATGAGGCTGAGCGACAAACCTGGTGCACTTCATCTTCGTCGGAGGCATCAGATGCTGGGGATGCTGAAGCCTGGGGATGCTGAAGCCTGATGCGTGGCATGTGTCCAGCGGTCACATTGATATTTTTCAAAAGTGGTGGCCCCTTGCATTGCTTCCTTGAGAGTCAGCTTCATGTGGTTGATGAGCTTATAGCGGAGCTTCAGTTCCCTGACACCTGCGACAAATTGGTTCAGGAGGGCATCTCCTAGGTCAGGGAAGCCACAATGGAGGGCTAACCTGCAGAGCTTGGCCATGAAGTCTGTGACTGCTTCTTCGGACTTCTGTTGGTGCACAAAGAAGTCCATGTGCCTCACCATCTTGGTGGGTTGAGGTGCAAAATGGGCGGTGAGGGCTTTTACCAGCTCATCGTAGGTTGCCTCATCTAAGGTCTTGGGCACGATGAGGCCCTGGATGAGGTGTAGGGTGGCGATACCACATGCGCTGAGCAGGAGCAGCTTCTTTTTGTCAGCGGCGTTGATGCCCTGGAACCAGATGAAGAATTTCAGGTGCTCGACCCAGGTTTCCCATAACTCCGGGTAAGTGGGATCAAACTCAGGTAGAGCAGAGCACGGAGTGTGTTTGCTTGTTGCATGGTGCAGTGCTGGTGCCGGAGTTGTTACTGGCGGTCTGGTCAGGCTCGCTCATCAGGATTCCACCTTCATTGCCAGTGAAATGTACTGGGTTCAGACGTGTAGAGTGATCAGCTCATATTTATTTAGTGGTTTCAGCTATAAACTAAGACAACTTGCAGGTTCTGAGCCCTGCTTATATTCCTGCAACACACCACACTCGATACACATCCCACATTCCTCGATAGGCTATTTACCCATTGGCTCTGACTTGGATCCGGATCCATCAATTGGTGCATTCTAGAATCGTAGCCTTCTATTGTGTTCCACTCCAAGCCGCACTAGTTTGCCTAGCTACATGTTTGCATGTCCATGGCAATCCCCAAGCGCCCATGTAGTTCTATCATGATACATGACACCCAGGGTCCTCAATCCCCCAGGAATATGTTACGATGATTAGTGAGCTGCAGTGGAGGGGGAAGCAAGAAAGTTCCATTTGGCTCATGGAAATTTTAGCCTGGATTCAAGCCATTGACTTAGCTGCGGGGGGGGGGTTCTGTAGGTTCAATTATTTTTGCCCACAGAGTGAAGCTTTGTCATTTCCCCTCTCCTGCAACAGTCTGAAATCCCCCCCATCCTATTCTTGGAAGTCCCATACCTCCTGGAACAGCACTGGAGAAGCATTGTGGGCTGCCATGGGAGAGGGGAGGGGAGAAAGTCATACTCCATGGATTTAAGCGGTAACTTGTCTGAGCCAACATAATACTTCTAACTCTTACACTATATTGTGTGTATACTTGCCCATGCTCTTTCAGTGTAATTCATTTCTTCAAAAGGATGTACTTTAAACTCACAGTTTTCAATCTGTAGGGATAATCTCCACTGATATTAAAAACCTATATTTATGTTGTATGCAATAATGTTCCTTTGTTCCTGCAGTTGTGGGTTTTGCTTTGTTTTTAAAACTTGCAAATCTTAGCAGTTCTCTTGGTCTGTTCAGTTGATAAATGATTTGACAAGCAAAAGATAATCATGAAGAAGGTTGTGGGATGATCAGGATAAGGAGAGGGCACTTAAAATGAGGATCGTTCTGGGAAAATAAGGAGGCTTGGTAGCTATCCTTCATTCACATACCCTGATACCTTCCTCCCCTCTATAGCTCCCTTTCAAACTTAACATCTGTTCTCCAGGCCACTTGTATAAATCAGTCAGTGTGAAATGAACTGACTCCCACTCTACAGTATCAGCATCTGTAGTGTGAAACAGAAATATATTTACTTGCGTCCCTTGTTTGATACAGGAGAACTATTGCCATAATGGATCATTGTCACAAGGTCTCCATCGTCTGCTGTGCAAATAAACATTTTTTATTCCACTGCAACATGCACCCAGCAGCAGGAAACCTTTTTCTTGTGCCTATTTTAGGCTGTGTTGACATTATCTGTTAGTTAGTTATTAATATAAGTATTCTGGTGGGCTGCAAGGGTTATGGTGGGCATTTATTTATGATTTTCAGGAGACTCTTTTGGGTATTTTCATTATAAAGAACAATGCAGGAAGTATCAAAACAGAAATGGTACCATGGTTCAGGTATCTTGCTGTAAAAACGAATTGCAAAGTGTTCTGCTTAAAAGCCAAGACAAAGGTATTTACTGATTTTCAATTTTAATATATTACTACAAAACACATTTGCTTCTATATAACACCAATTTAGATCAATAGATTATGTAAGAATATATATATATATATATATTGATATTCAGTTAGGCATAATATATTTATTTACGTTATAGTTCATTTTTCTCACTGAGAGTCAAGGCAGTTTACACAGCATAAATCAAACTGTTGGGGAGGATTAAAACTACAACCCCCCCGCCCCGCTTCCAAACACTTTAATGGGATGGCTTGATATACTATGGAAAAGCTGCACATACAACATAAGAACATAAGAGAAGCCAATGTTGGATCAGGCCAATGGCCCATCCAGTCCAACACTCTGTCACACAGTGGCCAAAAATACCAGGTGCCATTGGGAGGTCCAGCAGTGAGGCCAGGACACTAGAAGCCCTCCCACTGTTGCCCCCCCCAAGCACCACGAATACAGTGCATCACTTGTCCCAGTTTCTATCTATACCTTGTGGCTAATAGCCACTGATGGATCTCTGCTCCATATGTTTATCTAATTCCTTCTTGAAGCTGTCCATGCTTTTAGCCACCACCACCTCCTGTGACAGTGAATTCCATGTGTTAATCACTCTTTGAGTGAAGAAATACTTCCTTTTATCTGTTCTAACCCCACTGCTCAGAAATTTCATGGAGTGCCCATGAGTTCTTGTATTGTGAGAAAGGGAGAAAAGTACTTCTTCCTCTACCAGCTCTATCCCATGCATAAACTTATAAACCTCAATCATGTCACCCCTCAGCTGTCCTTTCTCCAAGCTAAAAAGCCCCAAGCGTTTTAACCTTTCTTCATAGGGAAAGTGTTCCAACCCTTTTATCATTCTAGTTGCCCTTTTCTGTCCTTTTTCCAATGCTATAATATCATTTTTGAGGTGTGGTGACCAGAACTGTACACAATACTCCAAATGAGGTCTTACCATTGATTTATACAGGGGCATTATGATACTGGCTGATTTGTTTTCAATTCCCTTCCTAATAATCCCCAGCATAGCATTGGCCTTTTTTATTGCAGTCTCACACTGTCTCGACATTTTCATTGAGTTATCTACTATGACTCCAAGATCTCTCTCTTGGTCAGGCTCTGCCAGTTCGGACTCCATCAATGCATATTTATAATTAGGATTTTTGGCTCCAATGTGCATCACTCTGCACTTGGCCACACTGAACCCCATTTGCCACGTTGACACCCACTTGCCCATCCTCAACAGATCCCTTTGGAGTGCCTCACAATCCTCCCTGGTTCTCACCACCCTGAACAACTTCGTGTCATCTGCAAATTTAGCCACTTCACTGCTTACTCCCAACTCCAAATTATTAATAAAGTAAAAAGCATCAGACCTAGTACTGATCCCTACGGTATCCCACTGCTTACCACCCTCCACTGAGCAAATTTTCCATTTATACTCACTCTCTGTTTCCTATTAATTAGCCAGTTTTTAATCCACAAAAGGACTTGTCCTTTTATCCCCTGACTATTGAGCTTACTTAGGAGCCTTTGATGAGGAGCTTTGTCAAAAGCTTTCTGGAAGTCAAGGTAACATCTATTGGGTCCCCCTTGTCCACATGTTTGTTCACTCCCTCAAAGAACACTAACAGGTTAGCGAGACAAGATCTTCCCTTTCAGAACCCTTGCTGAGTCTGCCTCAATAGTTTTTGTTCATCAGTGTGTCTCCTAATTCTTTCCTTAATAACAGTTTCCACCAACTTACCTGGTATCAATGTCAGACTGACTGGCCTGTAATTTCCTGGTTCTCCTCTGGAACCCTTTTTAAAGTTGGGAGTGACATTAGCTACCTTCCAGTCCTCAGGAATGGAGGCAGATTTTAATGAAAGATTACATATTTTTGTCAGGAGATCCACAAGTTCACATTTGAGTTCTTTCAGAAGTCTTGGGTGTATGTCATTCGGGCCTGGTGATTTATTAATTTTTAAGTTGTCTATCAGTCATAAGACCTCCTCTCTCATTACCTCAGTCTAGCTCAGGTCTTTCAACACCCCTCCCGAAATCAGTGGTTCTGGAGTGGGCAAGCACTTCTCATCTTCCACAGTGAAGTCAGAGGCAAAAATGCATTCAGCTTCTCTGCTATTTCCCTATCACCCTTCAGTACTCCTTTTACCCCTTTTTACCAGTACTTTTTACCAGTACTCCTTTTACATCTAAGAAAGAAGTATGCCCTTTGTCTACATTCAAACAGAGGTCGTCAGCTAAAGCTACCAGGGCTATATCTGCCCCATAGCCCAGCCTGAAACCAGCCTGAAAAGCTTGTAGAGCACATGAGTTGTCCAAGAAGACCTGGAACTGAAGTGTTCTCTTGATCACTTTTCCCAGCAAGGACAGATTAGAGACTAGGCAATGATTGGCCAAATAACTTTTGTGTATGGATTTTTTTTTTTAAGTATTGGTTGGATAGCCATCTCTTTGAATGGCTAGAGGAAGATTCCTTGAGTTAGTGAGTGATTTATGATGGATGTCCAAGGGCTCATTAATGTCATTTTTGCATGGTTTTAGCAGCCAGGATAGGTAAGGATCCAGTGCACAAGTGGTGGCCTTCATAGATCCCAGGATCCTGCCAACTCTGTCACAGTAACTGTATCAAAATGGTGCATAAGCAGACCAAACAAAGTATTAGGCAATTCTTCTGTCTGGTCTATGTTACAGGTGGCATCCAGGTCAGTCGAAAAATGTGTGGGCATGGCTGCTCCATAATTATAGGTCAAAAGAGATGCAACTTGGAAGATCTGTGAAAAGCTCTCTTGCTATTATTTTAAATAGCAGCTGTAAGGGGCCCCTATTTTGATCTGGGCCATACCACAGAGAGGGGAGGTTTAGCCCTCCCCCTTGTGCTGTTTTCATTATCTCAATTGGTTTGCACTGTGGGGCAAATGGTAGATGGGATGGGGGTAGGACTGAGATCAAAAAAGAAGGAAGGGAGAGAGGGAGGGTATACTACAAAAAGGAGGTGGACTGGGCCATCCAAACATAGGTTTTTTTTAACAGCAGTGTCCAAATATGAAAAGGAAATCCATTGACTAATCCTAATATTCTGACTTTTATCTGTAAAGAAGACAAGAGTGTCTTTTGTCATACTTTTGTGGGCCCTGAGGATAAGGAATGGTAAGATGTGCTCACATTCCAGTGGTTGATTCAGAGGATGTTCTTGTGAGTGGTCTCTTTGTTCTTTTTTCTTGAGGTGCTCTCCTTTCCCCCATATCTTTACCAGTCACATAAGTATTCTTTTATCCTCCATATTCTATAAGCCTGGTAGACAAAGGGCAAGTCTGAAGATATTCTCCCACATCCAGTCCTTTTATGGCATAGATATTGCAGTTCATGGTAACATTAAGCATTGCATCACACCTGATGTCTCTGGTAGTCTCATGCTTAGGGCTGCTATTGGCCATGATTTTGGGAACAACATTACCATTGGGACACCTGCTGGCTGAGTTCTGATGACTAGTACCATTGTCAGGCTGGTCATATTATCCCATGGAAATGCAGGGTTCCTACAGATTAATTCAGTCTCTGCTTTGGAATCTTCACAGTGGTTCTTGAAGATGATGTTTGAAAACTACCACTATGTTATTGCTCATGTCGTGTCTCAAAATCTGACATTCTTTCAGTCTTTTCTCATATGTTGTGTTTTTCAAACCCTTTATCTTAGGAATTCCTTTATTCTGAATCTTTTGTCTAGAACTATATGAGCCTTCCTAGACATGTTTACCAGAACTGGACACAGGACTCAGTGCTATTGAACTTTTAAAAACTTGGTAGGTAGGCAGATGAGTTAAGTGCCTTACAGGCATACTGTAAGAAATATCAAGGAACTAAATGGAGGGACTGTTTTCAACACTGAGATTTGGGAACTGGGAAAATACATCGAAGTTGAATGCTTTCCTAGTTACACTTGTTGGTATAAGACAAACCTGCCCATCAGTCAGGACCTTTTGCTGCAGCACTGTTTTGTATGTCCTCATCTTCATAAGGGGAGTGGATGACCATGAGGGACAGGGTTTTTCCTGCTGTGATAACAGTACCCCCCACAGCGGAATTCCACCCTTTTAGGTTAATTGAAGTCAGTGAAGTGTAACTTCGGCACTGCGTGGTATTTATGGATGGCACTGCATGGTATTTATCCTGGCACCACATTCATTGTCTTTCAGGCACCGAGTGAAAACTTGGTTTGTTTCTCAGGCTTTTAGACGATGAACTCTGACTCCCTGTCCTAAAATATTCCTGTTATTTCAGTTTTTTTGAAATGTCTCCTGCTGGTTTTTAGCTGAGTGCTTATATATATAATTTGCTACTTACTTACTTTTGATTGGTTTTACTTTTGCCTCATTATATTTGTATATTTTGCATCACTTTTACATTGCTATTTTATTGGACATTGAAATCTCTTCAAGAATATTTTGCGAGAGTATTTAGAGGTAGAGCAAAATGGAGTTTTTGTTCAAGCAAGGCCATTGAACTAGAGGATCAGGCTGTCATAAATGTCAGATAAAATTGTGGTTGCTATGGATGCCATGTGCTCCATGCCATTGGTAAGACTTCCTGTCTTTTGGTCATTCATCTACCAAACTCTCTCACCCCTATGTAACTTAATCACCTTGTAACAATCTACCAAGTATTAAGGAAAATTTTCGCCATACATTGCGATCAGATGTATGGTTAAACATGTGGAAGAGAAGGTAGGAATCAACTCTTATTGATTCAGTAGTATCCGAGCCAGACTACAGTCCAACGAAAAGGGCTAGGTACATGGCTCCAGAGTAGCATGTAAAAAACTATTTACATCATTATAGAGATTTATTTCACAGTGCTGACACCAAGCATTAAATACTAAGTGAGAAATCAATTAGAGGTATCCATATATCACTAAGTATCAGTTTAAATAATTGCACAATAAGTTGGTAATTTAAAAATCCAACTTGGCAGTAATTTACTGAGAAATGTTGTAAATTTTCGTAGTAATCAGCAGAGAGCTGTTGCGACACTTTTTTCTTCAAGGCCAGCCTTTTACATTTCAATTGCAGCACAGAGCAATAGCTTAACAAAATTAAAACAAAGTTTACTGCCAAATTGTTGTAACTAGCCACACACATATCATTCCTCTCATGTAATAACAATAATAAAGCAATACCAACCTTTCACATTTCAATTGTGCTGCATCAAAAGCTTAACAATGTTCTAAACAGCAGTCATAAAATGCTCACATGTGGATCAATTATAAATACCTTTTTAAAATAGCAATTAAGCAATATTACTTCATTTCATTAAACATTCACAAGCATCAGCTATGAACCGCTCATATTCAAAGGATAGTCTACATTCAAGTGGGTAGCCATGCTGGTATGAAGCAGCAGAAGAAAGTTCAAGTCCAGTGGCACCTTTAAGACCAAAAAAGTTTTATTCAAGGTACAAGCTTTTGTGTGCGTGCACACTTCTTCAGATACATTGAAATGGAAAAGTTATCAGTCCATACAGAACAAGAAGTCATACCTACATGTAACAATTTACAAGGACAAATCAAAACATATACTATCTCAGTTGAATCACAGTCTGAAAAATATGTCAGCTGAAATCTTCAAGTGTCTGTGGGTGTATAAATTCCTGCACTTCTACTGTTTGACTACAACTAATGCAACCCATACATTTATAATGCCCTACTTTCCAAGGGGGAGCCCCAATATTCAAGAGTCAGGTGGCTAGCTATGTTGGTCTGAAGCAGTAAAACAAAGCTTGAGTCCAGTGGCACCTTTAAGACCAACCAAGTTTTATACAAGGTATGAGTAAAACTTTGTTGGTCTTAAAGGTGCCACTGGACTCAAACTTTATTCAAGAGTCATTATGCACCACCTTGTCTTTAATTGACCTGGACCTTCTGTAGCCTATCTTGGGGAGTGCCTCACATCCGGGAATCTCCCACACAATATGCCACTGTTGATATATAATCTTCTTAATTTCTCTTTATAGGGAAGAAAATTTCAAGAAGAAGAATAGACTATTATTTGACGGCTTTGATTGTATAAATAATAGATCCTGCCATGCTCTTGAGTCTGCCCTTTTTTGTGCATTCTCAATAATTCTATACTGGTAGTCTCTAGCCATTAATTTGGAACACAATTTATCAGCATGGGGTAAATAATCACTTGTCAAGATGAATTACGTTTAATCCAGTGAAACTGACCATATGGTATATTTTGTTGTAAATGCACATAGGTTCGATTAAAATATAGATTGGGCTTCATCCAGATAGGAACACAGTCTGAAGGAAATTATCCTTTATCTTCATTATTGCAATGGGAAAATCAGGTAATTAGAGAGAGCACATAATCATAGCTACCCTGAGCCCTTGACATATTTGTATGAAGTGTTAAATTGGGTGTAGGAGATGGTACCACAAAGTCCTCAGATATTGAGGTTGGCCAATCCTTTTTTTTTTTTTTTTTTGCAAAAAATTGAATCTGATCTTTTCCCCCTTGCTGCTTTTTTCTTTTTATTACCTATATCTTTGTAGGAATCATGAGGATTAAAAGTAGCAAATGAAAAGTAGGATTCTAACTGTTGTAGAGAGGTTGAATGTTGTCCATTTAGAGTCTGCATCCCTCTGTCATGTCTCCATTTGGTGCACAGTGAAGAGGTATTCTAGAGTTTGGTATAGGTTCAGATGAGAATTATCTGTTTTACTTTTATTTAGAAAATCCACTGCTTTTAATTAAACTTGGAAGAATGTTGTTAATTAACCAGTAATCCCTTTGGGACTAATTAGGAACAGAGTCTTGAATTTGACTTGATAGAACTTTATCTGTTGCTGCAAACACTTCTTTTGGGGGCAGTGATTAGTGTAAATTAGTGTTGCCTTTCTGTATGAAAGCTAGTGTACATGTAGATATTTACAAGGCTATAGTGATTCGTTTGGGAGGGAAAGGAAGGGCAAGGAAGGTAGACAATGGCTGCTGAATGGCCTGGAAGTTGGCACATAGTGCTATGTCTTGTTATTCACTGTGGAAGTGATACACCAATTAGAGGCCCTGCAGCCAGCCTAACACTGTGATAAGAAAGGCATTTTAATAATATCAGTATTATTCCGAAGGGTCTGCGTGACATTTCCATTGCCCAGCACTGGGAAGAAAATGACAGCTGTCTGATATCCCAGCTAATCTAAGTGGTTGAAGTTGCCATCAAATCCATTTTAGAACATGACTTATGCACCCAGCTGTTATCGGGGGACAGGCTCTCAGAACCAAGGCCAGATGCCCTTCTCAGAATGTCTCACCATCTCAACCCGAATGCCTGAGTCACTGTGTGGGGAAAGGGGAAGGAGCAACTAAGCTTGTTTACAAGCTGACAACATGAATTGTGCTTCCTGACCTTGTCTCCTGGAGAGCTTTCACCATTCCAGTCCTGATAAAACATACAGGGCCATGCTTCTCTAGAGGCTAGGAACAGACCTGCTGGCTTGCCTCACAGTTTATCCCAGACAAGTAACGAATTCCCTCAAGCGCTCTTCTAACTGACGATATATTAAAAAGCCAATTAAGGAAATCAGGCTTCGAACCAATGGAGGCTAATTAAATTAAAATACTGCTGTGTTGGAAATGTTAGCTCCCCCCCCCTTCTTTCAGTGTTATACTTAGTGCTTTATTCCCTTTTTAAACATGGGGGAAAATGTCTTATATCTTTAAAGTTTCTGCTGTTTCTCTTTATTCAGTATGGCTGCTTGCTGCAATAAATTGAGTTCGGTAGGTAGTGAGGGTTGTATCCATTCGGCAGAGTGAGGCAACCAACCTCAGAGTCTGGGGATACAAGTGAAAGGCAGCAGGAAGTCAAGTATTAATTTTGTCATTTTTTTAAAAAAAAAATCTAATTTGGTTCCACTGCAGGCAAAAAGATGTTTTGAACTGTCTCTGCTCACACAGTCCTATAAACAGCCATGGTGTCTGCACAAATGCATCCTTGATGTCATCATGCCAGGGAAGTTGTGCAGGGATGCTCTGGTTTAAGGGTAAAACTCTATGGTTTTAAGCCAGTTTTACCACTGAGTTTTGCCCTTAAACCAGAACATTCCCATGTGACATCCTTGGCAAAATGACATTACTTCTAGGTGACATCATCATCTCAGGGACATCCCAGAATGACCAAATCCCCCTGCCAGAGCAATGAGAGAACCTGGCAACTCTAAAGGCAAGTACACCTTATTTAGAAGTGAATTGATTGGCTTTACAAGGGCTTCTTCAGAGATTTGTTCATAGTATAATTACATAGTTTTCATTCATTGTGTGTGTTTTGTGTGTGCACGTGCGTATGTGCACGTGTGTATGTGTGAGCTTCATAAAATTTCTACCAATGTTATATTTCCATTGAAGGAATATTCCATTTTTTGACCACACAAAACTCAACATTTAGTTGTTAGGAAAATGACATCCTTTGCCTCGGCCAAACAGTTAGTACTAATGTGACTCTCACAAGCAGGGGTCTTTTTGTAGAAAAACAGCTGCAGGAGCTCATTAGCATATGGTATGCTAATGAGCTGTTAGGCTATTAGCATATGCCACGCCCCCTGACATCACCGGAAGTGATGTCAGAAGGGGAAGCAAAAGGGGGGAGGCATCTTCAAAAGCCTCCCCTTCCCCAGCTGGTCTGGGTGGGGGAGCTAAGAGAGAAAGGGTTTAAAGTTTAAACTCCTTCTCATGAGAGTTGGGCCACAGAAGGAGGAAAGAGGGAAGGAAAGAGGGAAAGAAAGAGAAGGAAAGGGGAAGGAAAGAAAGAGATGGAAGAAGGAGGGAAACAGGGAAAGGAGGAAAAAGAGAAGAGAAGAAGGTGGGAAAGAAAGAAAGAGAGAAGGGAAGAAGGAGGGAAAAAGGAAAAAGAGAGACGGAAAGGAGGGAATGAAAGAAATCCAGCGGCAATTCGGCCCCATTATATCCTATGGGGCATTGAAGTCAATGGTGAAAACATAGGGTATATTCTGGGGGCTGGAGGGGAGGGGGTTTGACGGATAGGCTCCAAACTTATAGGGCAGCTGGTGGAGCCTCTCCCCAAGATATCCACCAAGTTTCAAGAACATTGGACCAGAGGGTCCAATTCTATGGGCCCCTAAACAGGTTGCCCCTATTCCCTCCATGGTTCTCTATGGTGGGAAAAAATTACAAAATAGTTGCAAGAAATCAATTCTTAGACTATTTATTTATTTAGAAAATATATATGGCACCTCTGCAAAGACCTGCTTAAGGAAGCTCACAACTAAAACAATAAAACAGGCCATTAAAAACAGCATAAAATCCCCTCACCTGGATAGCCCAGGCTAGCCCAATCTTGTCAGATCTCAGAAGTGAAGCAGGACAGACTCTGGTAAAGTCACCTCTCTGAAAAACATCCAAGCCCAGTAGGGGTCGCCAGAATTCACCGTGACTTCCAGACAAGCAAACAAAAGTGTACACACACAAAAATATATTAAAAAACCCCAAAAGCATAAAATAAATATTTATTAGCCTAAAACAGTATTCATAAAACAGTCCTTGAATTAGAAGTAGACCACAATACAACTTAAAGTAAAAAGTTTAGGTAAAAAGAAATGTTTTAATCTGGGACCTAAAAGAATGTAAGGTAAGTGTCTGGTGAGTCTCAAAGGGGAGGGCATTCCAAAGGCAAGGGCCACCCTCCCTGTTTCTGTTTGGGGGGACCCTCCCTGTTTCTGTTTGCGATCTGCCTCACCTCTGCAGGCCAGTGGTACAGAGAGAAAGGCTTGTGAAGAGGACCTTAACTGACAGGCTGGATCCACGAACCCTGGCTATAGATGTGTGAACACAGTTTTCTACTGAATTCAGCAACCAAACTATTTGAATCCTGCTCTCCAGGTAAAATATAGGAAATATGGATGATGCCAGTTTGCTATAGTGGTTTATCAAGTTAGATTAAGTTCTGGGAGTCTCGGGTTCAAATTCCAGCTCAACCACAGATCTTGCTGGGCGAGTTTATCAATTTGACAAGTTGTGAGGATAAAATATGGAAAAGAGAACCATGTACAGTGCCCGAAGCTCCCTGAAGGAAAGAGCAGCAGATGGATTCCATATCCATCTACTTTCAGAAACTCACAAGTGCCACCCTAAACTGAGCTGAGCCTTTCTTAAATCTGTTGAAATCCATGAGATTATAACTGTGATTGGGATGCCCTTTTCACATTCTGATCCTCCATTATTCTCATAAGGCCTTCTGGTTGTCTCTTGAACAGTTCCAAGATCTGCATACAGCTAGATACATTTTGTATGTACTGCCATTTGCACATGCGTACATATATGCATAGAAACACACAGTTGGAAGGGACCTCTAGGTTCATCTAGTCCAACTCCCTGCACAATGCAGGAAATACACAAATACCTCCACACCCCCAGTGACCGCTGTACCACACCCAGAAGATGACAAAAAACCTCCAGGATCTCCAGCTAAACTGGCCTGGAGAAAAATTGCTTCCTGACCCCAAAGTGGTGACCAGCATTTCCCTGGGCATGTAAGAAAGGGCCACAAGAACTAAGCACTGATGCAGCCCTTCCTGCTCTCCTTTCTCATGATCTGCCTAAGCTCACAGAATCAGCACTGCTGTCAGATGGCCATCTAACCTCTGTTTGATAACCTCCAAAGAAGCAGAGCCCACTGCCTCCTGAGGAAGCACATGAAGTGCTGGTAAAACTGATAAAATGCACATACAGTATAATTCAAAATACATATTTTGGCATCAGATAAAAAAATATAACACATGATTAATAAACTGTGTGCAACCATAGCTGGAGGAAACTATGCAATCAGTTTCAAATTGCTGTTAGAGAGAAATTCAACTGTATACAGACAATGAAACCATATTCCAAAAGCATTGGTGTTTCAGCCTGAGGAAGCCAAAGACTTACAAGATGCACCTTCTTCCACTACACTGCCGCATCAATGCTGCACCTGTACAATACTGCCATACTTTAGAGCTCCTTAAGGCTGTATTTCAGAGGGAAGAAAATGATATTGAAGAGAAGGGGGGGCTATCCAGAAGAAATCTGGCACGTGTTCCCATTGTTCCTTCAGTTTCTTTGTGCCCTTCCCCCTCCTTTCTCACCTTTTCTCACTCTTTTTCCTCATTTCCTCTGATTACTGTTTTGTTTCTTTTTCAACTTCGCAGCAGCGCCCTAGAGGAGGCCGCTGTGCTCCCGGCATCTTCCTGACAGCAACCATTTGCTGTTGTTGGCTCTCCTCTGCAGCTGCTTGGCTAGCTCTTTCCCAGTGGGAATTTTTTTTTCTCCCTTTACATATGGACTTACATGCATTCAGTATACACACATACATAACACAGAACCTCAGCATCCCTCAAACACAGCCACACCGGAGATTAATTTGACTCTGTGCCTGCCCTGTTCCACAGTTTTCAAAGCAAGAGACTTCTTTCCTGCTGCACAAGGCTTCATTTGTCTACTTTCAAGAGGATGGCAAAAATTGGATCTCTCATTCCTTTTAGCGTATGCTGATTATGTTCCCTGTTCTAAGATTCTGAAATACTGCCTACCTCTGAGACAATTACAGTGCCCTGAGCTGCTCCATATAGATCAGGCAGGGCTGGAGGCACCATAGTCCATTAGCAGAGCATGTAGTGAAGGTGCCAAATGCATCTCTGCCTGTCAGCTGCTGCAGATCAGGGTGGGCAACACTGGACTGGTGGTCAGACAGTATAAGGCCGTGCACTTTTGGAGGAGTGTTATTTTGGCAACCACAATGAGCTGGGTCTGTTGTACAAGCCAGTATGGTTCGAAGATAAATCCTTTAAATTGCTGCTCATTTCAATTGAAATATAATATTCTAATCCTGTTGGTTTTAGAAAGGCAAGATCCTTGATTAACCAGGAATGTTGGCATTTTCACATGTGATCCTAAAAAACATCTTTTTGTCTGGAATGTGTTATTAAGGTTGTTGCTAACATGGAATATAAAAGAGAATCAAATTTGAATTCTAGCCAATGTGTTTTTAAATAAGATATGTCATTTTGACATTCTATTTTAGATACAGGGAATGAAAAAAAAATGATGTAATCTTCATGTGTCAAAACCACCACAGGGCTTGTTAAAATGTGTAGCAGCCCACATCATTTGGAATCTAGAATGTGTGGAGCCACTGACAGTAGGGTTACCAGCTTTGGGTTGCAAAATGCCTGAAGATTTTGGAGGTGGAGCCTGGAGAGGGTGGGTGTTAAGGAGTCAAAGGCTGAACCCCATGGGTTCCCAAGGCTGATGTACACAAGTAACCAAACATTTTCTTTTAAAATTATATAAAATTGTATTTAATATCTTTCAGAACAAATATTTAATCTACAGGCAACACAACAATCTGAAATCAAGCAGCAAGAAAATAAGAAAACTAGCTTAACTATCTAGACCTGCATTATATGGCACAAAAATTAAGTTCAAGAGTCAAAGGCCATAGCTTGCCTGTTCTCTACGTTATTATCTATTGCAATATGAGCATATCATAGTCCAGGCCTTTACTCCACCAGAGTCCAAGCTAGCCCCTTCTCCAGGCTCTTAGCTCAATTTTAATTTTTGGCCAAGGTGATGATACAAATCAGGACATGTTCTTGCTGGAACTCTCTAGAAAGTTACCTCATCACTCCTGATTTCCCCCTTCCATCCTGTGGGCCACAGGTTCTCATGAGAAGCTAGTTACCATACTTCCAGCTCTGGTCTTGAAAATGATAAGGACTACATAGGCAGAGAGAGCCAATTAGCAACACATACAAGATGGAGTAAGCCTGTTACTATTCATGTTAAACTCTTGAGAGGAATCAGGGGTGCTTTGCCTCACAGCGGGGTTGGGGAGGTGAGGCTCCACAGCAGGCTATAATGCCATAGCGTCTACCCTCCAAAGCAACCATTTTCTCCAGGGAAACTGGCCTTGGTCAACTGGAGAACAGTTATAATATTGGGAGATCTCCAGGTATACCTGGTGGTTGACAACTCTAACTGACAGACCTGTGCAGAAGTTCCATTTATGCAGGTTACTGCCATCGGGATGTTCAGTAATGTGGTACCACAGTGTACTCCATTAGCACTTCCATGAGAAACTTGCCTGACCACAAACCTAGTGGGAGCTACAGACGGTTCCTGCATGCAGGTCTGATGCAAACTAGAACTTGCCCATATATTCCATTTACCAGCTTTACAGAAGCATTAAATAAGGAATTCATCAACTGTGTTTGTCCTAAAATCAGCCCAAACAGCTGATTTACCATTCTGAATCCTGCATAGAAAAAAAAGGTAAGCAAGAAACCAGGAGATAATTTTTATCTCTACTCATAGAATTATTGGAATTCAGACTGAAATTTAATTAAACTTCCTTGTAATATATGCTACTATATACACTATGCTTTAATGCTTCAATTTACAGCCATGATCAGAATGTGTAAAGTTTCTCTTCTACACTGTAGCAACCTGTGAAAACTGGGAGGACGCCATAATTCCTCACCATAGAGGTGCAATGAAATTTTATTGAAAACAGGCAGTTTTACTTGCACGTATTCAATGGCCACAACAGGCCAAGCCATACAGAAGCAGTGTTCCCCACCAGCTTTAAAATGAACACATTAGCCCCTGGTGGAATACAAACAGTAAAGAGAGAAGCTTAGGTTTCCCCCCAATCTATTGAAGCTTAAATGATTTGGTCAAATTCAGTTGAATCACAACTGATGCATTTGTTCCTCTTGAATTCAAAGGAGTACATCAGGTTTCCAACATGTTTTTCATAACTTGGTCCAAACCTTCTAAAAAGACTTTAATGTCCTTTAAATATTACCTAAACTTTAATGGAACTATTATTGGAAGATGAAAAATCAGCCCCAAAGCAGGTTTTTTTTTTAGGCTGCTCTTATATGAGTAGCAGGGTTGCCATTCCTGCAGGCTCACATCCCACATAGCACCAATATGCCTGAGCAAGAGGGTCACATGGGAAAGATGAATAGTGTGGTTATTCCCTATGTCAGTGCCGTGTCTTCCCAGAAACTGATGACACTGCCATGGAATGTAACCACATCATCCATCCTTCCTACATGATTTCACTGTTCAAATGTTAACAGAGTGACATGGGCAGGACCACAAGAAAGTGACAGTGATGCTACTCAAATACAACAAGACCTCTTAGTGTGTATTCTGGGAGACTGCTGCTTCTTTTGTTCCACTAAATACATCAAAGAATATGACTGCAATTCCATGCAATATGCAGTATGATTGCCATGCATCGACTTTTTCAGTGCATCCATAGCTTCTTTGTCCATTCAGTTCAGCAAGCCTCTCTCTGCCTCATAGCCTGTGGCTTACTAAATCCCCACACCAAGATTTTCTTAATGCCACTAATGCCCCATAGCAGCTCCCACAAAGGGCCCAAGAAAGTTTTAATGCCCTGAGGTGCAGGGATGCTGCAAATTTTGCTGCAAATATGGCCAATGGTTGAACTTACCATGTTCAAAGGTATCAATCACTTGTTATGTTTAGTTTGTGCCAAGCAGCTGCAAATGCCTGCCAAACTGGTTTGCTTTGGGTTCTGCAAAGGATGCTCCTGAGTCAAACTGATCGGCTGCCATAGCGTCACTCACCCTGAATGGTGGGAATTTATTGAAACACAGCATTTATTGATTACTGATTTATCGGATTTGTGAGAGATCCAATTGTCCATTTAAACAACTGTCTGCTGAGCAGAGATGTCATGTAGCAAGGATGGGAAGGCAGTGGACCTCAACTTGGCTGTGTCCAAACACACATGCATGAAAAGCCAGTTGCGCTCCACTGCATGGTTAGTAAGGAATACAGTGAAACAACCTGCCACGTGCCCACAGATTGATGAACTATCAGACTTATCATTGAAAAACCATATCTCCATTTGTGACTAACGAACAGGACATGAGCTGAACCAGTAGGTGTCCATGTCTCTCTACTGAGGAGCAACTACTGCAAGGCAGGACAACAGCAAGGGAGGATACAAGCGGCTCTTTCACAGAAGGCATTCCTGTCATCTGGCCAGGAATCCCCTGGGACAAAGCACTCATCATGAGTGAAACAGTAGTGAGGAGTTCAAATCCTAGGAAGGTGGGAATAGGAATAAGCTCACTTTTTGGATAGCAACAAGATGAACAAGAGTAAACCAGGAAGAAAAGAAGAAGAGATTGGATTTATACCCCACCCTTCACTACCCAAAGGAGTCTCAGCGCGGCTTACAAACTCTCCTTTCCCTTCCCCTCCCCACAACAGACACCCTGTGAGGTAGGTGGGACTGAGAGAGCTCTTGACAGAAACTGCTCTTTCAAGGACAGCTTTGACAGAACTATGGCTTGCCCAAGGTCATCCAGCAGCTGCAAGTGGAGGAGTGGGGAATCAAACCCGGTTCTCCCAGATTAGAGTCTGCGCACTTCACCACTACACCAAACTGGAGGAGAGGAATACATTGGAACTCTCACCTCACGCACTGCAGACCATTCTTACAAACACATACCCCAGTGTGCACATAGGGAAAAGACACAGTATGGGGAGAAGAGTGGGATAAAAATATCTAAAGGAAATAATTAGAAACAACCCATGTTGAAACAATCCACCTTTTTCAAAATTGCAAACAAGTTACAGTAGGCCAAAAACTATTATGTGGCTGTGCACACATTCTAATAGTATGCATAGGAAACGGTATTTACAGAGGAGTAAGATTGCACCTTCTGACCATACTTTCTCCCTCAATACATTCAGAGTGCTACTCTCTAAAATCTATACCTCTGATGGATATACAAAGCAGTCCATGGCATTGTTCTCCTTTAGCCTACTGTTTTCTCACAGCAACAGCCCTGTGAGGGAGGTTAGGCTGAAAGAGTTTTTGACTGTCCCAAGGTTAGCCAGGGATCTCCATGGCAGAGTGCAAGGCTTGAGTCTAGGTTGCCCAGATTCTAGTCCAGCATTCTAACCACTACACTGTGCTTTCCTGTAGCAGTTTTCTAAAATAACCAAGCATGACTGCCTATGGTTACTTACAAGGCTTTGCACATTTTACATTTTCTTAAGATTTTATGGTGTATTTCATTGTATTTTTCATTGCCATCCACTCTGAGCCTTCAGGGGCCTTTGATGGAGGGAGGGAGAGAGAGAGACCCAGTGGCATCTTAAATGTGCTTAATGGTAATATAATGCCTGCTTTATGCACCTCCCACCCCTGGATCCCTAAGATAGACAAAATGGCCATAGTATAAGACATTGCAACCAAATTCTCCTCCTGTCATTTCTGAAAGGGGTGATTTTTACAGCCCTGTAGGACCTGTCAGTTCCTTCATTTCACCTGCTGTATCACACTGCCTGCTGGGTTGTGTTTTTCCCCCCCTTTCCTTCCAGGGAAGACTCTTGTGCTGGATAGTCTTTCAAATGGGCTGCCATTCCCATGCCTTTGAAAATCAAGCCTTTGATATATTTTTATAGGGTTGGGGAAATATATTATTTAAGTCTACTCTGTTAGCCTTATTGAGCTCTATTTCTGGGTCAATATTAAATTGGTAATTTCATCTCCAGCTTCTCAAAGCTTAACTGCTCCAGCTTTTACTGTTGATGACATCATAGGAAGCCATTGATGAGCTGGCAGTTTTTTATGACCCAACAGGGTGTAATTTACTCATTGCATCTCCATTTTCTAAGGTATGGTGAAGGCCTGTATTCATAAAGGTTAATGAGTTATCAACAAAGGGGAAGGGGAGGGAGAGACCTTTTCTGCAGCACTAACATTGTCTGCATTGCTTTACCTTATGTTTTCATCTCTTCTATAGGTTAGTAGAACAATCAAAGCAAAATGAAGTATTGGTCCCTGCACAAATTCCTTAGTATAACATAAAATGGAATATCCTTAATTGCAGTAGCATCTAGCCACCAAATAACAGTGAGCAATTGAGGTTTGCGTGTGGCAGCCCTACGGGTGAATTTTTGCTCTTTGTTCCTTTGTTATGAGAGGAATAAATTGGGTAAAATAATACGTTTTATAGGGCTAGTTTTGTTCGGAGGGTCCAGGCTTTCAAGAACTTGCATATATGCATCTTAACAAAAAGTCACATCCATAAAAGGTATCAGCTTACTTATTCCGTCTCTCTCCCATCCAGGGACCAACATAACAACAACACTTTGAACAAATCTTTACTTTAGCAGTCCCCCCCCCACCTCCCGGGCCGTCCTTATGATTTCTTACTTTTGATAGCTGTAGATTTTTCCCCCTTCTTGGCAGAAAAATGACTCTTATTATCCATGATTTTATAGCGCCATCGTTTCAAGTAAAATAGCAAACCAGCACTCAGAGCAATTATTAATATCAAGGACATGTACCGCCCAATCATAACTTCAGACGAAAGCAAAACAAGCAGGGAAAGCCAGGAGCTGCCACAAGACTGTTTTGTCATAAATGCTTCCAAACTAAATATACAGAAAATGGTTCTCTATATAAAGGAGCCTATAGCAAATGGGAGTCAACAGGCTTGTGATTTGTTTTAGTTCCCCCTCCCTCCATGATTAAAATGATAATGAAACTGTTAGAAAATGAGGTACGGCATTCACAACTAGCAGGAAATGGATGGTACATAGTGAGTTGAACAATTGTTCACTAGCATGTCACAGGTCCTTATCAGTGACCACAGTCATAATGATACTGAATACAACTGACAATAAATCATTGCCACTAAGTCAGTGGAAACAATATCTGCACATTGAGCTGATTAACTGAGTGGAGTGTTTAAGGACAAAGTTGGAAATCAAGAATTAGTGCAAATATGTGGGAGGAGTGCACACTGGCACCATCAGTCTGGTAGTGCAGTGTTTTTTTAAAGTCAAAAGCTCTTCCAGTCCACAGCTCTCTTTCATAGGCTTGGGCCAGATGTCACATGACACCATGGTTTAATTTAACTATGGTTAGTGTGATTGTCAAAATGCAGGCCAGGACACTAACGGTGGTTAAGTAGGGGCTCGGATCATGTAATCCACAGACACAAGGATCTCAGACACCCGCCCACCCCCAGCAGTCCTTTCTGACCTCAGGAAAGCTTTTCCCCACGGTCTGTGGACCTGTGTGGACTGAAAGCCACATGGGTTAGGAGGCAGCAGTGGGGAAGGGGGTGAAATTGCCATCTCCTCTCCCTCCTGTCAGCAGAGCTCTGCTGTGGGGCACAAAAAAGGGCTATGTTATCCCCCTTGCCCTCCCCACTGCAGCCTCCTTACTTATATTGCTATTAGACTGCACAGGTCCCACAATCACAGGAATAAACTTTCCTGGAGTCAGAAAGGACTGCTGGGGGAAGGGGAACCTAGAAAAGATCCATGATCATCATCACCTCCTGCTGTCAAACTGCAGGATCCAGCCCAGGGTCTGTCAAACCAGGTTTGAAGTTGGTTTACTATATCCCAGTGAGTCTTAACTGTGGTTTGGCATGCTATCCAAACACAGACAATATTTTAAGTCTAATTTGTTGCTCAGCACCCTGCTTACCATGATGTAGGATGGGAGACCTGCTGCGGAAGTGAGGGGAGGAGCAAAGATGATGAATCCAGTATTTGTCAAGATAAGCTAAGATTTGACTGTAGTGGTATAGTGTAGTGGTTAAGAGCACAGACTCTAATCTGGGAGAACTGAGTTTGATTCCCCACTCCCTCAACATGCAGCTGCTGGTGTGACCTTGGGTCAGTTACAAGTTCTTTCAGAACTGTTCTCTCAAGGGCAGTTATCGAGAGAGCTCTCTCAGCCCCACCTACCTCACATGGTGTCTGTTTTGGAGAAGGGAAGGGAAAGGGGATTATAAACCGCTCTGAGACTCTTTCGGATAGTGAAAGGTGGGGTATAAATCCAATCTCCTCCTCCTCCTCCTCCTCCTCCTCCTCCTCTTCTTCTTCTTCTTCTTCTTCTTCTTCTTCTCCTCCTCCTCCTCCTCCTCCTCTTACCTGAGATTTGAATGCTTATCTGCAAGCCAAATCCTAGTTTCACAAGAAATCCATGACTTAAATAAACTGTGGTTTCACATTGTGCCTGAACTGAATTGTCCCAGTTTGTGAGGTTAGCATATTTTATGTTATCCATATAGCAAAGATTGCTTCTTAGAGACTAGATCCAAACAAAGACGAATGGATTGTTAATTAATGGGAAAATTAAATAAATTTAAGTACAAATGAATAGAAAAGAACAATTTTAAAAACAAAAATGAATGAGAGACCTGAAACAGCATCCCCCCCCGCAGACTTCTAACCTCCAGCCGTACGCCCAGAAGGGTAGAGGATAGTGAGCTGGGGATCAGGCAGGGTAGGAGATGGACTTGGGTTTGCTAGAGAGTCACTCACATTCCTGTTGGGAGGAGGCTAGCACAGCATGATAGAAATAGGCTTCCAACCCCCTTTCCTCCAGCTAACCTCATTCTGCTACCTTTAAGCTGCTGGGATTAATCCTGTAATCAAGGGCAGCAAGTGTCTTAGTCAAAGCCAGGTATGTTTTGGGACAGGCTCACTTTTGTGTCATATTACCTTCATTCTGCCCCAGAAAATTCAGGAGTTTTAGTCTCCTTATGTGTCTCCTTATGTGTCCGGTAGCCAGAAGGACCCAATTGTCCCTGCTGCCAGAAGTCCACTGCAGGTCAGAAGGTGCTCTGACATCTGGATCCAGAGGTGATTTAGTAGCAAACCTCTTAAAAGGAAACTTTTTCATAGCATATTTAATATGAACCCTAAACATCCTTTTTTCACTCATTAACAGTTCAGTCCTAAGCGGATTTACTTAGTATCCTACTCAGATCGAGGCAGTGGAGCTTACTCCTAGGAAAGTGTACTTCATTTTAAACAATTTTATGCCGCCTTTCTCCCCATCATAAGATTCCCAAAGCAGTGAACAGTCAAAAACATTAAAATAGCTTTAAAAGTGTGTATGCATAAAACAGTGGAATGGAACACATAAATGGGATAGATGGAGGGTCAGCAAAGGAATACCAAAAACAGCAAAAAGTCTTCACCCGCTGGTGGAAGATGGCAGTAGAAGGAAACAGACACAAATCCTAGGGAAGGTAATTCCATATTCATAGTGCCATGGCTGAGAAGGCTGTTTATTTGGTTGCCACTCATCTCGCTTCAGATGGCAGGGGTATCCCAAGCTGGATCTCTACGTGGTAGGTTCACATAGGAGTATTCAGTCAGTATAGTATACTGGCTGAAGGGAGCATAGGGTTTCAAAAGTCAATAACAGCACCCTGAATTTGGCCTGGAAGTAAATTGGGGGCCAGTGTTGGTGAAACAAGTCTGGAATGATATGACCTCTATGACCCACTCTAGTCAGCATCTGGTTTCACATTTTGTACCAGTTGTAGCTTTTGCACACTCCTAGGCAGCAGCCCCACGGAGCTGCGGTGGCTCAAGTGGTTAAGACACTGAACTGCAGGCTGTGGAAGGTCAGTAGTTCAGCAGTTCGAGACCCGGGTGCCGCAAGACGGAGTGAGCTCCCGTCTCTAGTTCCAGCTCCTGCCAACCTAGCAGTTCGAAAGCAAGAAATTGCAAGTAGATAAATAGGTACCACTTCGGTGGGAAGGTAACAGCGTTCCGTGCGCCTTGGTGTTTAGTCATGCCGGCCACATGACCACGGAAACGTCTTCGGACAGCGCAGGCTCTTTGGCTTTGAAACGGAGATGAGCACCTCAACCCTAGAGTCGGATTCGACTGGCTTTCGAGCAAGGGAACCTTTACCTTTACCTAGGCAGCAGCCCCACATAGAGTGCATTGCAGTAGCCTAATCTAGATGTTACCAGGGCAAGAACCACAATGCCTAGATCTTTTTAGGATTACACTGTGAATCTTTGAACTAAACTGTATGCCCAACTACACATCTGTTGTCTAGATTCCTGGCACTGAGAGAAGAAACCTTCTGTCTAACAGACTCAACACTGGAAATCCATATGTAACATTGTCTATCCCTTTATGATTCCTGCACTCCATAGTATAAGAGGCAAGTTTTACTAGCACTGTACCTGTGACACTGTCAATCAAATAAGCATAATTGATTAATGTTGCACAGTGGTTCCTTTTGGAAATGTTGGTTTGGGAAAAGCTGTGGGTCTCTTTATTTAAGTTTGTGGAAATGAAGATGATCACAAAGATTATGTGTTTGGCTTCTGGCTAGGGAAGACTGACAGGCCCTCATAACATAAGTTCCCAGATGGATGCTGGCAAAGGTGTTTTCACCACATTCCCTTTCAGACAGGAGGAAGAACAATTTTGCTTTCAAAAGGAAAGTGAAGAAAACCATGGAAACGGAGGAGTATAAAACCCATTACCAAATAAATCTGGGGGAAAGTGGCGTATGAGCAGACTTGTGTTTCCACATTTTCTTTGCCTCCCACTGTGTCCAGGGCAGAAGATCCTGTCCATCGTACTGATGGATATGTCTGGAATGACACATTAGTCTCAAGGGGCTTCTGGAGGGCTTGGCCTTGTTAGACAAGTTCATTTTCTTCTACCAGGTGCACCATTGCGCAGCAGCTGTGTAGTGAATGTGTTTTCTCCAGTGATGAGGTGCAGTGTTTTTCTGTGAGCTCAGTTCTATCCTATGGTATGAACTGGTAACCCCTGATTAGGAGGCAAATATTGATAACTATTCAGATGCCAAATCCAAACTGCAACTACAGTCCTAAACACAGATACCCAGAAGCAAGTCCTGTTAAAATTAGGAGTACTGAAATCAGTGTAATCCTGAGGAGAACTGGTACTGTAAATCTATTATTCTCAGTTTGTAGGTGAGAAAGGCAGACTGTGAATAAAGTAAATAAATAAATATTGTGCTGTAAACAGATTACAGGGAACTCAGGGAGCATTCAGGTAAGCCAGGAAGTCTTCCATAACGTCCTTAATTTGGTGGTGGTGGGGTCTGAAACACAGGAAGGAAACTAGGCCTTTTGTTTTCCCTGGCTGAGATACTAGTGATGAAGGCCATGAACCTGCTTTAATTTAATGTTAGTCCTACATGGATAAGCTGCAGAATAACTTCCCTGGAAATATCCTTAATAGTACAGAGAAGCATTAGACTCCATATTTAGAGTACGGGATGGATTTCAGAAAACAGATTCATTTGCAATTATCTGTAGCTCACTATTCTTTCACAGTTTTATTCATTTTAATGGGGGGGAAATTATGTTGAGCATCTAAACGATGGTCCGGGGTTAGTGCTTTGAATTAACCCAGAAAGCTGCTGGGTTCTTTTGATTAACTATGAAGCCCTGGCAGAGAACAGCAGCTCATGTACATGATAAATGTCCCCATTTAGTTCTTAATAAAAATACAGCCCTGTGCAGTAAATGGTAAGTTTAAAAAAACTGATGCTGGGAGGGGGGACTTTTCCCAGCTCTAGGGTAGAATATTATCTGTTTTATTTAATCATTTCCTGAATTTCCACCATATTGAAACTGTTTAATCCATCAAGTATAAAAAAATGTGCTGCTCTTTGCATTACAAGTACCAGCACTGAAAAAAAATTAATATGGAACCTGATAGCCTCCAAGTTATTAACATTAACAATATGACTCCTTCCAGTTTTTTTTAACCAGTTGCTTTGCTTATAAATGCATTTTTGTTACAACACAATAGTGCATTCATGGTCATAGTTGTATACAGGTAGAGTTCACTTTTGCAAGAAACATAAACAAAAAACATATGTTTCAAATATTTTGACAGAATATCTTTTCCATTTATGTGTATGTGTTGAAGCCACTTGGATCTGTGGTGTGCTCTGAAAGCTTACCACTTGCCCTCTTGTGTTTTACAGCAGGGTTTCCTTTATTCCTCCTTCTGTGTATTTATAAATACATTTTGCTATTTATAAATTGTTTTTGGTTATTTTGGCCAGAAGGAAGTTCTCTGTAAGTTTTTATCACTTTCAGGGGATGCAGGGCATTTAAAACTTTTCTGTTGACTGCTGAGTTGTCAAGGTGTCAAAGTGGAAGAACTTTAATATTTTTCAGTCCTGAGCAGAGTTACACCTTTCCAAGTGATTGACCTAAGTGGATTTAGAAGGGTGTAACTCCGCTTAGGACTGCACAGGTAGAGAGCAAGCAGGTCACAGGGCAAAGCCATTCCTGGATTCTACAACTTCAGATTGCAGGTAGAATATCTTGTGAGCAAGCGTTCCCCATAGAAACGCCATACACAATGAACACTAAATGTCTCAGATATGCATTTTTGCCTAGCCTTTATTCTTGGAAACTGTTTCTTATAGTGGATCTTGAATGTCATGGGAGCATTCAGCACTTACACATATGCATGCAGGCTGAAGAGGAACCCTTCAGGAATGGTTTCATTATGTGTCCTCTTTTTTGGATAGACTGCCCTTGTTTAAATGGTAATTGAATACCAAAACTGGCACATACAGGGCCTTATGTATCAAGCCATCTATATGTAGGATTTCAGCTTAAGGTTGCCAACCTCCAGGTGGTAGCTGGAGATCTCCCACTATTACAACTGATCTCCAGGCAATAGAGAGATTCACCTGGAGAAAATGGCCTCAATCTCCACCCATCCACCCCCAAATCTCCAGGTATTTCCTAACCCAGAGCTGGCAACCCTAAGTACAGGGGTGGGATCAGCAATATACTATCAGATGTCAAATGACTCTGAAGTACTAATGGTAGTCTTTAGGTACTACTAGTATTTAAAGTCTATTTGTAGCTCTTCTAAGCCTCATGCAGGAATTACAAAAAAACGTACTTGGGAGTAAGCACCATCAAAGTCAATGGGATTTACTTCCAGACCAATATATTTTGATATCTGGTTATCAGTGTAATGGTTAGTTTATATGTGTTTAGCTAATATTCACAGCCCAGTAAAGTAATGAGAGATATTTTCTGTTGCAGAATTCTTGTATTCTCTTCTGACTCATACCTTAATCATGTCCGTTCAAGATACTTGGCTGTCACTCAGCAGTCACACCCTACTAATGGAACAAAAATGAAGATACTGTTTCAAAACTTGGAGTAAATCTTTGACAATGCAAGATTGTGCTCTTTTATTTTTAAAAAAAATCTCTTAAAAACATATGCTTATGACAACAATAGTTTATAAAAACACAAACAGAGAGAGATTGGGCATATCAGTTGATCACTGAAATCTGTATAAAGGTGTGTGGCAGCTGAGTATATACGTTGGAGACATCAGAAATGCTGAACTAATGTCTAGAGTTGTTGAGCAAATTGTACTTGTTGCATTATATACTTAGATAGTTTCTGACAAATGTGAAGAGAAGAAGAGATTGGATTTATACCCCACCCTTCACTCAGAGTCTCAGAGCGGTTTACAAACACCTTTCCCTTCCCCTCCCCAATACAGACACCCTGTGAGGTAGGTGGGGCTGAGAGAGCTCTTTCCAGAACTGTCCTTGAGAGAACAGCTCTGACAGAACTATGGCTTGCCCAAGGTCATCCAGCAGCTGCAAGTGGAGGAGTGGGGAAACAAACCCAGTTCTCCCAGATCAGAGTCCGCACACTTAACCACTACACCAAACTGGCTTAAATCCACCTTCATGTTTTAATGTATTGAAAGCGAAATCAGATTTCTTTTTAAACCGTTGTTTATGACAGTGTAACAACTGCATGTAATGTTCTAATAGCAGACTTATTTAGGTGTATCTAAGCATTTTTCTTCTCTCTGCTGGTTTATACAGAGAAAATTTAGCAACAAATGAGTTAAAAATATCTGCAAGGGAAATATATTCTATGTAGAAAAGTTTTGTGGCATGCTGGGGGGTGGGGGAAGGAAATATTTCTGCTGACCTAAGGCTTTCTAAAAGTTTGTTTCTTTAATACCTATATGCAGGGCTTACACTGACCCAGCCGTGTCTTGTTCAGATTCTATGAGAGATTTCCGTGCATCAGGAAGCAGCTGCATCTTAATTCCTAATTCCCTGAAGTTTAATTTTAGTTTATTTCTTTGTTGAAACACCCCATTAATTGAGATACTGGGTCAAACTGTCAGAGTGCATCGAGAGAGCTGATAGAGGTTTGTGTGCTGGATGGTCCAAGTATACCTATTTAATTTTGCTACACATACTGGCATGAACTGAATTCATATCTAATACTGGATCTGTAGCTCTTTGCTGGTCTTGTAGCTTGCCAGGCACTTGTGGAATGTTGCATACATCTTGTAGAATCTATCAACTGGTGCCGAATCCTGTGACTCTCACACATGAAAAACAATATCCCTAGAGCATACAATTGTGGAGATGTATTTAAACACTTTCAGGTGGAGGCTCCTGTGCCTTGTTGCCTTCAGACACTTTCTGTTGGTAGTATATCATTAACGTTCCTCTTTGATTCCCATTTGATTCCTTTTGATACTCTGCTGTTTTTTGCAAACAAAGCAGGGTTTTTTTTGAAAAAACAAAACCCTACAGTCCAAAATTTATATTAAAAAAACCTTAAAAACCAAATGCCAAGTAAATAACAAAACATTGAGAATATGTATGCTAGCCACATCTCGCCAGATCTCAGAAGATATGTGGGGTCAGCCCTAGTTAGTATTTCGATAGGAAACCGCCAAGCAAGACCAGGGTCACAGAAGCAGCCAACAGCAAGCCACCTTCTGTTTATCTCTTGCCTTGAAAATCCAGTGGTACAACTGCAGTGTACAAAAGGCAAATAAGAGGGTACAAGCACCATTTTCTTTTATCTAGTGCCCACCACAGTTTGACATGATATCTGACCTGATTGACAGTGTACTGCATTTTGAAATGCCTCACTATTTTGGTATTAGGGAGTCAGAAGTTGTGGATACAAATAGATAAATCTAATTATAGAAAATATATGTTTCCATAAGACAGATTTAAAAAATGGACAACATTTTGAAAATGATTTGATGATGTTTGTTTCTGTACTAGCCTGTTCATTTAACTTTCTCTTGTTATAATCTCTTGTCCATGTTAATGAAATGGGTTTGACTCCTTCTTCTTCAAGAATTGGAGAGTTATGATCCATATCTAAGAATATAATAAGAGCCTTAGTGGATTAGAGCAGTGGTCCCACTAGTCCAGCATCCTGTTTCAAATAGTAGCCAACCAGTTACACTGGAGGGATAACAAACAGGGCATAAAGACCAAGGCCTTCTCCTGTTGTTGTCTCCTAACACTGGTATTCTGAGGTTCATTTTAATAGAGGTTTGTTCCCTTTAGTCACCACAGTTAGTAGCCATTGATGTACCTATCCTCCATGAATCTGTCTAACTTCTCTTTTAAAGCCATCCATGCCCATGACCATCACTACATCCATTTGCAGAGAATTCCAGAATTTAATTACTAGTTGACTAAAGAAGTATTTCCTTTTGTCTGTCATGAATCTGTTGCCCATCCAGATGGAGTATGCTGGGGATCTAACCACTACCTTTTGCACAAGCTCTTGTAAGTGTGGACTAAAGTCTTCTCCTCTTGAGGGCTTTATCACACAGTTTGTCCATTGCCACCTGTATAACTTCCTTAATTCTAAAGCAGAAACCCTCTGTTTTATTACCCCCAAAGTTAATATGGAGTCTTCCATGTGTCACTCAAAATACCCTCTCACCTTTCTTCAAACTCAGTAATGCTGCAGAACTGGTTGTGTAGGGGTGGTATTAAGCCTGAAGAAGGCCAGCAGTTTGATTGGTAAACACCCAGTTATGAAAGCATCAACTGTCAGTTTAGACCAGAAACCAAACTATGAATGCAATTCCAACTTCTTTACCCCGACTCTGTCTTGATGGAAATTTGCTGAGCTAGCACTTAAAATTTAAAACTATTAGTAGGCTAAGAAACAGGATATTCACATCTCAGTATGAAAAATGCTTAAGAGTATTTCCCCTAGGATTAGTGATGTCTGCCCACTTTGGGGGGGATGGAACTGGGGCCAGGATTTAGTGTCACACCGATGTAGGACTAGCCAATGGGAAAATTAGCTTTAAAACCTCAACTGCTTAAAAGCAAATTGGACAGGAAAGAAATAACTATTTGTCAAAACAGGAATGTTCCATAACAATTGTCACGTAGTTACCTGAGTAGGCTGGTGAGTTTGATAGGACAATAGGAAACTCTGAAAAGGCTGTAAGCACATCTTGGAATATCACTAAGAACTGGACTGTGCAATATGTGTGACTCATGTATTCTTTTGCAGTATTTCCCCCCCCTTGTTTCACATAATGTAGCCATTGACACACCATGTTTGCCCTAATCCAGCATATTATCATGGAAACCTTGGGACTAGTTTTAATCTTCACATATCTGATGTATAAATATGTAACCAAAGGGATTTTTTCATCATAGTATGGTTCCCTAAATGCACCCACAAGGGAAAGATTGGATATGGTGTATGGGACTGAGCATCCTGAACACATGACATTGCCTTACACTAAATCAGACTATTGGTCCATCAAACTTTAGGAAAGGGGAGGGACTCAGCAGAACCAAACAACAAACTTTTCTAGATCAGAATGTGTTTCGGTTCATAGCTAGCATGGGTTACTAGGAAAAAAGCTCCTTTTGAATCAATATGTGAACAGAAATGATATTAAGGTTAGGACACCAGTCTGCCTTAAAAAAAAAAGATTTTAAATAAACCAGAAGTTTATGCAATGAGTAAGCTTACTTAGCTCTCGTGTGTAAAGACATGTTTCTCCCATAATGACTGAAAGGCTCCAAATCCTACAAGCAGAAAAAGGGTCATCAGTTTCTTCAGCTATAATGTTGGAAGATTTCTTGGACAAACACGTTCAAATGTATCCCCCCCCTTCTGTTTAAATTCATATTTTATTGTCAAGTAAGCATCTGCCGAAACTTGACTACGTACTCATTAATAGCAACTCAAAGAAGAGCCATGAATACAAACAGCACAGCAATTATTTCTTTTTCTAGCAAACTTCATGGTTCAGTGCCTAACACGCAGGCAGTGCAATATGGCCACCCAGAAAACAAGATAAAGGTTGCTTTGCACTCAGGGACTTCCCAGGAGTGCAGAAAAATATTATTTTGTATATTAAAATAAAGGAGGATAGAAAAAAGACCACAGGGCTGAGAATACTCAGTGTCCTCCAGGAGCTATGGAATGCTGCAAGCAGTCAAGCAGTCCCTTAAAGGGGAAAAAGGAAAACAGGGGGGGACGGGGAAATTGGCCTGTTCCAAACCTACTAAGTTACAGTGTCCCGGAAGGAAACAGTAGAACTAAAAGATGTGGGCCGTGAGGCATGTACTCCCCAGTCCCGTCCTGTCCCGTCCCCCACACAAGCCAGCATGCTAAAATGCTTTTAAGGGTTCACATAACAGTGAAGGAGTTTCCAGGGAAGGGATATAATTAGGATCAGAGGAAAAGAGTTTTCCTCTGACCATAATTAATTGCTCTTTTGCTAACAAATCTTTAAGCTGGGAAGAAGGTAATGCCTGTAATCATTTATTGTGTCCCACAATAGGTGTGTGGGGAGATTAAGGCCCAAGCATGCAGACTGAAACCTGGGTTCAAAACCCCACTCAGCCACCGAGCTCACTAGATGACCTTGAGCCAGTCACCTTCTCTCAGCCTAACCTACCCCACAATGCTGCTGTGAGGACAAAATGGGGGCCGGCCCCAAGCTCCTTGGATGAAGGGTGGCATAAAAATATACAGTTAGATATTCCTAGAATCCACTCAGACAGCTCAAGGACAAGGAAAGGTAAAAATATCCTCCATCTGTTTTGCACTGTTCTCCTCCTGATTCTTCAACCCCGTCTACAGGACCAAGTTTTCCAACAGTTCACTAATATCTTTATTTAAAGTACTCATTTTTTTGTTAAGACCGAGGGGACGGACACAAAAGCTTCAGCCTGTAGAAAGAGATAGGTGCCTTCCAAGTTAAAACTCTAACTATTCACTCTGGAGAGATCAGCTGCTAAGTATTTTTCACTGTTTTCAATTCTAAAGCATGCCGATTCTAATAGCTTTCTCCTGCATGGCCTGGTGGTTTTTAAATTAAGCCACTGTTAAATCTGCACAGCTTGAAGTGCTGCTTCTGGCAGCCCTGACACCCTTTCTTGCTTCTATTCGATCTATTCCTTAGCTTCTATTAGATACCTATTGCTTTTAGGTATAATGAAGGGGTATTTATTGATGCATTAGGTATAATGAAGGGGTATTTATTGATGCAAGGCCTCAAAGAAATCCCATCCTCACTGCTGGCCCCTCTCTCTTTCCTCCCAGTTATCCCTCCTCCCTCTACCACTCTCCCAGTTTTCTGTGGGAAAGGGGCAGAAGAGGGCAACCAAGATGTTTAAGAGGTTGGCACACCATTCCTGTGAGGGGAGGGTAAAGAATCTGGAACTTTTCAGTTTGGATGACTATGTGGGGAGGAGATAGATATTGAGCTGAGAAAATGCATAGAGGTTTTTCTCCCTTATCCGTAATACTAGGACTCGGGCACCCTAGTGAAGTCAATGGGCAATAGATTTGGAATGGACCGAAGGAAATTCTTTATTCAGTAAGTAATTGTGGAATTTACTATCAGCGGACATAGTGATGGCCACAAACATAGCTGGCTTCAAAAGGAGATTAGCTTCATGAAGCAGAAGGCCATCATTGGGTATTAGCCATAATGACTAGAAGGAACTTCTATAGTCAAAGGCAGTAAGCCTCTGAATACCAGTGCTACAGGAGAACATTAAGGGAAAGACTTGGCCTCTATGTCTGATTTGTTGACCCTCCAAGGTAACTGGCTGGCCACTGTGTGGAACAGGATGCTGAACTAGATGGATCATGAATTTAATCCAGCAGAGTTTAGATTTTGTTTTGTTCTGTCACCTAGTCTTCTGTTTCTTTGAAGAGCGTGTCATATTTTTCTGCAGACCTGGAGGTTATCCCAAGGTTGGAGAAATTGAGCGCCTCCCATTCAAATATTTTGAACTTTATTATACCCATTAGTATTAGAATTATTATAAACTTGCTGTAAGCCCTTAGTTTACAAACACATGCCACCTGCTTTCATTCCTGCATCCAAACATAGCAAACAAAACTCCTCCATTTTATCAATTGTGACACCCACATCTCCAGAATATCCTTTATCTTTACAGAACCAGGAAGAGGCTTCTCTGGCTTTAATAAAGAGCCAGTTTGGTGTAGTGGTTAGGAGAGCGGACTCTAATTTGGTTTGATTCCCCACTTCTCCACATGCAGCTGCTGGTGTGACCTTGGGTCAGTCACAAGTTCTTTTAGAGCTGTTCTCTCAAGGGTAGTTCTCACAAAGCTCTCTCAGCCCCACCTACCTCACAGGGTGTCTGTTGTGGGGAGGGAAAGGGATGATAAGCCACTCTGAGACTCCTTCGGGTAGTGAAGGGCGGGGTATAAATCCAATCTCTTCTTCTTCTGTTTAGCAAGGTTCTTTGCTTATATATGTCCTTCCAATAATTGATTTTGAGGCTGCATTAAGTTTTCAGCTGGCTGATAAGCAAGATGGCATAGCAAGGCCACCACCACACATTTGTAGCCAAAGGAAGGACCTGCAGGTAAACTAGCCACGATGAACAAAGAAGGGCCTTTATACCAATAGGCCAGAACAGGCCATGATAAAGCTGTTGGCCAGGTGCCCTGGACAACTTGCTCTCACTGGCTACTGGACTCATAATAACTCAACAGGGGCCAAGCTATATCTTATTTATTCAGTTCATTTATACTTCACCCTTCTCTCAGTGGGGTCCCAAAGCAGCTTACATCATTCTCCACTCCTCTATTTTATCCTTACAACAATCCTGAGGTAGGTTAGGCTGAGAGCGTGTGACTGGCTGAGGTTACCCAGTTAGCTTCCATGGCAGAGTGGAGGTTCAAACCTGGCTCACCAAGGTGCTAGTACAGCTCATACATAGACCCTTTATTGGCATGACACAGCAGAGAAGAGAAAGCAATACAGCGAATAGGTTGATGAAGCAAATTAATAAATCATGACAAGTTACATCAATTTACCAACAGAGGATCATTTTTAGTACAGCACTCAAACCACTACACCATACCACAATTGTGTTTTTTTTTTGTTTTATGCCCCACACTCTCTTCCCACAGGGGACTCAGGGTGGCTTACATCATTTAAAATACAATAGATACAAAGTTTGAGTCCAGTGGCACCTTTAAGACCAACAAAGTTTTATTCAAGGTATGAAATAAATATGTCAAAATTGGAGATTGATGGGCAGACGTATTCTTAATTGTGGAATGCTGAGAGTAATTAACTGAGACCCTGCCATTACACTCCATCCGTCTCCTTCTGGAGAGCCAGTCTGGTGTAGTGGTTAAGTGTGCGGACTCTAATCTGAGAGAACCGGATTTGTTTCCCCACTCCTCCACTTGCACCTGGCTGGATGACCTTGGGCAAGTCATAGTTCTGATAAGAGCTCTTCTTGAAAAAGAGCAGTTTCTGTCAAGAGCTCTCTCAGTCCCACCTACCTCACAGGGTGTTTGTTGTGGGGAGGGGAAGGGAAAGGAGTTTGTAAGCCACTCTGAGACACCTTTGGGTAGTGAAGGGCGGGGTATAAATCCAATCTCTTCTTCTTCTTCTTTCTGTCAAGCATGGAGGCAACCTTACAGCATCTTGTTCTTTGAAGTGGGGTGATTGGCTGTGTAGAATTATCTCCCCTGACCCCAGACCAGAGAAATACATTCCAGTCTCCCGTTCCAAATTATATTACATTCTACTATCCATTACATTGCATTACAATCTACTATTCTAGTTATTACAGTTAAGTAATAAAATAACATAAAGAGGACGTATGGCCCTTCTGAAGGATAGATGAGAATACAGATGTAAGGGCTGAGTGTGGTTAGCATATGTAGTGAGATAAGAAACCAACAGCCCTGTTAAGTCTGCTTTGTGGGGAGGGCGGGGTATAAATCCCGTAATAAATAAATAAAATAAATAAGTCCTGGGGATTCCATTGTTCTGTAATTCAGCAGTTTATCTTTCTAGTCTGTTCCTGAAGTTCTCTGCAACACAATCACTGGACCTAATAACATCAACTACACCATCTCAAGTTTATTCACATGCTCATCTTCAATGCCCTTCAGTTCTCTACATAGGGCAAACAGGTCAAAAGACAAATGGACACAAATCTGACATCAAGAATCACAAGACTGAGAAACCTGTAAGAGAACATTTTGACCTTCCAGGACATTCAGTCAATGACCTCAAGGTAGCAATAACTTCAGGAACAGACTAGAAAGGGAAACTGCTGAGTTGCAAGTTATTACAATTGCAGTGGGAGCGGGAAATAGGCAGCCTGCCTTCTCCTTCATTTGTTCTCTATTGTTTTCTTCTTATGGATATGCCAGATCTTTATTGATAAGTGCTACTCTGCATTCTATGAAGTGTTAAACCATAATCCCAACACCCAAGGGATTTTGTGTGCCATTGACATGGAGTCAGATATTGGGGATTGTAGTTGAGGAATAAGTTATATGTATGATTCACAACATGTTTGTATATGTGTCTGGTAATGGTAATCACCCTAGTAGTAATCATCCGATGTCTGGAAAATGTTCTGTCTGATCCAGCACAAAGTCTAAAGCCAGGGGAATGTTGCACACAGTGGTGTTCAACTGCAGAGCTCTCGCATTTGATAGCTGTGCTATTTATTAAATATAAATCATATATTTTTAAAAAGCCTCTGCTGACAAATTATGTGTCTGAGGGCTGCAGGCAACACCATTTGGCAGCCGCTAATATATTTCTTCTGACGTTTTTTTTCCCTGCATGCAAAGTTCCCATTGACTTCAATAGGAATTCCATACAGGACAATGGCAGGTCTGTAAATTGTGCACATTTCAGTTTAATTAACTGCAGGTGATGAGTTACCTGCCTGCTGGGACTTTTGTGAAAGAGAATCTTGGCCACAGCATTATAGCTGTTTACAAGCAGAGATCTATTTTACTGAAAGGAATTTGAAAATAATTTTAGGGGGTGGATATTTTAGACTGGTTTATACTAGGGGTTTCCATGATATGTCTAGGATCTGGTATGCATGTATCTGGCATGACCAGAAATTGTGACTGGTGTGACCTTTGACTTTGGTGAACAAGTGGTTTCTCAAATCAATGAACTTCAAAAAATTAAGACCAATATGGCATTTCTGCATCATTTTTCATTGTTGTTTCCTAATGCAAATAGGAAAATGCCCACATTATATGGTTACCTTTGTATCTTACTTTTGTTCCAGCACTCACTAGAACCACATCTGTCTTAAATATCTCTGCTGGGATCTGGTATATACGGAGTAAGAATATATGAAAGTGCCTCTGAACAGGTGCAGAGTGTATTTTCCTTTTCCTTAGAGCCAAGTGACTGTAGAGTCTCCAGACATCAGGGATTAGAGGAAGGCTTTCCAAACAGACTGGCATGTTATCTTCACCCTCCTTTCTACAATGACTCTGGTGTCCCTGCCTAAAATACTGTTTAAAACACAGCTGGCAGGCAGAACAGATCTCCCAGTATTCCTGCATCATAGTCCTCCCACTGCTGTCCAATTTTTCTGAGTTTTCAAAGACCATTTAAATCACAGGTCCTTAACCTCATCAAACCTGTGGGCATTTCAGAATATTAAAAAACAGTAATGGGTGCTACAACAAAATGGCTACCACGTAGGGATGCCAGACCCCCCGGTGGGGGGCGGGATTCTCCACTCCCAAGCCCCACCTTTCCACTGCCAATCAGCTGGCCAGCAGGGGGAACTTACCCCCTTCCAAGGAAGTGTACCGAATGCTTTAGCAACATGCCTATGTGACTTCAATGTGATCTGGAAGTGATGTAGGGACACTGGGGCGATGCTATGGTTTTTGCGTAAAAACTCTGTGGTAGGGATATTGGTTTATCTCACTACATATGCAAACCTCATTCAGCCCTTACATCTGTAGTCTCACCTATCCCCCAGAGGGGCCATATATCATCTTTATTTTATTTTGTTTCTTATTTGGAATAATAGTTTAGAATGGTAGATTGTAATGTAACATAATGAATAGTAGAATGTAATGTAATTTGGAATGGTGGATTGGAATGTATTTCCCTGGTCTGGGGACAGGGGAGATAACTCTACGCAGCCAACTGCCCCACTTCAAAGAAGATGATGACGTAAGGTTACCTCCATGCTTGAGAAGAGGCAGCAGGGTCTCAGTTAATGGCAGGGTCTCAGTTAATTACTCTCACCATCCCACAATTAAGGATAGGTCTGCCCATCAATCTCCAGTGCTGACATATTTATTTCCTTCACTATGTTTCCCCTGGAATTAAACCCAAACAAATGGTATATAAATTAGGCTTTGTTATTCCTGTTTGGTCCTTGAATCTGTTAAACGTCTTCATTATGCTGTATGCTAATTCACTGCTCACCGTCTACCTATATGTATGGACTGGTAATTTACATTTTCATTGTATCTGAAGAAGTGCGCGTGCACACGAAAGCTCACACTTTGGATAAAACTTTGTAGGTCTTAAAGGTGCCTGTGGACTCAAATTTTGTTCTGCTGCTTCAGACCAATACAGCTACCCACCTGAATCTTCCTATGGTAGAAACTAATTCTACCACAGAGTTTTTGCCCAAAAAACAGAGCATTGCCCTGGTGTCTCTGACACGCCTGTGTCACTTCCGGGTCACATTGGAAGTCATGTGGGCTTGCTGCTGAAACATCAAGTGAGGCTCCCTGCCCCTGGTAAGCCCACTCCTAACCCCCACCAGCTGCCCAGAGGGACCTGGCAGCCCTACTGTCATGGGGTCCAGTCACAAAACACTGGGAGGCTCTACAAAATGCTATGAAGTTCTAGGAAGAGCTACAATTGGCTCTTTGCTCTGGAAAAGAAGCAAGTGGGCACCAAGAAACTTTTCAGTGGGTACCATGCTAAGGACCACTGCTTTAACTTTTCCATGTGTGAGTTTCCACACTTCCTGTTACTTCATATTACATATCAGCTCTTATCAGCTTGTACTTCAGCCTAAAATAGTGACTTGTAAGCATGCCTGAACAAAGCCCATTCTAAATATGCCATTTATCTCCCGCTACAGACCCAGATCTGCCCAGTCATTTGTACTATCAGTTCCTTTCCATTGAGAAATATGGTGCTACTCTTACAGGAGGGTGAAGACAGCATGCCAATCTGTTTGGAAAGCCTTCCCCTAATCCTTGATACCTGGAGGCTCTATAGTTACTCAGATATAAGGAAAAGGAAAATACACTCTGCACCTGTTCAGGGGCACCTACATCCGTTCTTACTCCAAATATTCCAGGTTTGAACAGAGGCATATCAAACAGATGTGGCTCTGGTGAACACTTGGGGGGGGAGTCTGTGAGAGGTTGGATATTTTCAACAGTAGCTCCACAATTGTGAAATGGAAGGCCAAAAGAAATCTGGCAGCTCCTGATCCTTCTGGCTTTTAGAAAAAGCCTGCAATACTTTTGCTTTTTAAAGGGGCTTTTGGATCACTTTGAAAGGCTGAGTGGGTTATGGTCGGTGGAGCTGTTGCTGGAGGGAGAAGTTGATCAGAGGAGGCCTGAAGGCTTTTGAACTGTATTGGAGTTAATTGGTCTTGGTATGTATCATATTGAGCTAGTATGATATTGCAAGCCACTCTGGGCCTTGGAAGAGTATGTGAGAGAGAGATTTTGAAATAAATACAAATAAATCAAAGACAAAGTAAATTGCCTGGAGGAGCTCTTTCTCAAAGAAAGTGGCAGAATGGCCTCTGGATTATAAACAGGGCATGCTGACTTGGATATTTATATGTTTGGGTAAGGAAATGCTGGGTCTTAAGCTAGAAGCCCTGGGGTCAGAAGGAGGGGGGAGCCTGATGGCAGAAAGAGAGGATTGCAGTCAGCTCAAGATGGGATACTAGGTGACACCAGAGAGCAAATTCTGTGCCATTGCATAACACTTCAAGATCTGTTACATTCCCACCATTTCAACCCTTGTTGAAGGGTTGTTCTAGCTGTACGAGAAAACAGTTTTCCACCAGAAGGCCTGAGTGCCCAACAGCAAACAGAAGCGATGATGTGGACCAATTCTCCAACAGTAAAGCCAGCTACAAATGAATATTAGGGAACCAGTCCAAAATTTGACAGTTGGGAAATAAGGGATATCAAGTGGAATTTTCTAAGGTAAAATAGCCCAGGTAGTCAGAACACTCTTCATAATTTGTTTTTATAAGACAAAATGCTATATAATGAACATTTATGTAGCAGCAGCACAACTTTTAAATAACACCTGTACTAAACATTTCCTTTGCAATAGATGTCAACCCAAGGAAAGTGATACAAGTGAACTGTTGCAACCTCATGCCCTTTTGAAACTGTGGTTTGTCTTCTTGTTTGCATCCCCCTACACACACACCACAGGTAAGGATATTTGCCCTTTTAATTCTTTGAAGTTAATCCCTAGTATTAAAATTCCAAAAGAACCCATGCAGTGACCATTAAGGTACAGGGGAGTTTCTTCTTAAACTAACCCAGATACATGCATGCATATGTGCGTTTATACATACACATACATACATACATGCAACTCTGAGAGGGGCTTTTTAAAAATCACTGTTCGGCTTGCCATAGTTTTGCAGTGTGCATGCCTAGAAAGAATACAGGAGCTTATTTAAAGGAGGATTTATTGTCTCTCTCTTGCTCTGTCTCTCCCTCTATGCATGCCCCCTTTATGGCATATGTTATATATTGACCTGGATTAAGTTTCCCCCTGAACGAAACAGTGTGCAGACAGAAGGGAAGCAGTTACCTTGCTGGCTCTCAATACAGCCTGTTCTTGGTGCCTGTGTGTTGGGGGGGGAGAGTTAAGCCATCCCTTGGGACCGCAGGCCGAGCTCCCCTCTTTCTCCCCCCCCCCGCGTCCTTCCCCTTCTGTCTTCCTCCCTCCCGTTATCCTGCTCCGGGACCCCCCTTTGCCTTTTGTTATTCGGCATGTCTGATTAGCCGGAGCCTGATTGGCTGGCTGCCTATTCGGAGAGAGATTCCATTCAGATCGGCCCCTCCGCTCGCCCAGTCCTCAGTCAGGAAACGTGAGCGGGGCTGATGGCAGCGGAGAGGCGGCAGAGGAGGCGGCGGCGGCGCTAAGCCCGGGGCTCTTGCGCGCTCGCTCCGGGTGACAGCCGCAGCGGCAGGCAGGCAGGCAGGCGAGCCGCTTAGCAAGCGTCTCCCGCGCCCGTCCCCTTGAGACCGCGGCAAGGAGCCAAGCATGGACTGCTGCCGCCGGGCAACTGCTGGCGCCCTGCTCCTGGCTTCTCTGCTCCTGGTAAATGCCCTTTCTTCTCTGTTAAAAGAAGCGATGCTGCGGCTTGCGTTAGGAGGCGAGAGGGCTGGTCTCGCCAAAGTCCAGGTCTCCTCCTGGGGGTGGCTGTGGAGCGTGAGGCAGGTAGAACGGGGAAATCGGGGCTAGAAACTTTGGCGGAACTTAACGGGTTCTGGCACAGAAGCCGCGTCGCAGAGATAGAACGCTGCTGCAAAGGACGTGCGCTGGATTTCCCTGTAGAAAAGGGAGATGAATTCCTCTCCCTCACCCCGCGGGTAATATTGGAACCGATTTCCTTGGCTGTGCACAAGAAGAGGAAAACAGGTCCCGCGTGTGCGTGAAGTTTTCCAGCCGCTGAGCCGTTTTCCGCCGGGCGCTGTGCGGGAGTCGAGATTCTAAGCGAGGGCGAATTCATTTTCCATGGCCAGGATTCTGCCCATTGTGGGTATCATTTTAACCAGAGAATGTTAACTTCACTCCGCTCTCCCCCTCCCCCCGTTTTGTATCTTTTTCTTAATCATAATGATGACAGTATTTGCATGTTTGGCAGCCCCCTCCACCGTCGTTGGGGCTTTCTGATTTCGAGGTCTTATATTGGCTGGGGAGGGCAGGTGACGAACTCCCCAACAAAACCCCAGAAACTTCCAAGTATGAGTAGGAATATTAGAGCATGTCTTTGCTGTCAGTGAGTTCCTATATGATCCAGAAAAGGGGGGTGGTGAGAGAATTGGAATGAGTAGGGATTACAGAAAAGGGGGAGGAAAATGGCATTCGTGTGAAGACCTTTTTGGTTCAGTTCCAGGGAAATCCCATCTTCTTATAAATGTGAATTAAGCAAACTGATGTTAGCTAGTTGTCCATGAGTCATTATTTCTATGTCATGGGGATATTACAGTGCATGCCGCTTGTACTGTAAATACTTTCTGCAGATGGGTGGCTGTACTAGGCAGGAATGGATTGCTATTTGCAGTCATAATTCTCAGCACTGCTTATACGGGATGAATTTACTTTGTGCCAGTAAGAATTGGACCCCGGTGACCATTTATATTGCTATAAAATCTGTGCACTAAGTTCTTGATTGTGCTTGTATCCATTTAACAGAACACATGAGTGAGAAGTGTGCTCTATAGCTTTGCCTTGGGGCTTTGCCGAATCAGCCCAGATCCTGTTTTCAGTCCCAGGGCTCTGAACATGTGCAGAGTTTCTTTCTCCTATCACTGAATAATCATCTCCACTTTCTACTGGGGGTCATCGGTGTTTTCTTTGGGACAGAGACCTGTCCTCTCGGCATACATTTTTCTGTAAGGTCCCATGTGCATTAAAAAATAACAGTGCTACTGTTTTTCAGAGTTACACCCTTCTAAGTCTACTAAAGTCCATGGGCTTAAAGGGGTGTAACTCTGCTTAGGAGAGCACTGTAAATCTCCATCGTTATATTGCTTTAGAGGTCATGAAGCTTGGCTTCCAGGTCTTGTCACTTTTATATTAGTTCTGCATTTGTCCCAGGGGCAAGCAAGAGTCTTTGAGTGTGCTTGTCTTAGACTTGCTGCTATGTTACATTCTGCATTGCCCTGCCAAATTGTGCAATTTTATTGCAACAAGGCCCGCTTTTGAGATCAAAAGGTGTGCACAGGTGAGGAGGGATGCTCAGTCCTCCTGCCTTGGCTTGCCTCCCCACAGTTCCCCCCCAGCAACTTTTCTTCCAGTTTGGAGAGGCAGACCATGACAAAGTCCCCCTCAACTACATGCTCCCTTCCCATTAAAACTAGATTCCTCATCCCCCCCCTTGCTTTGCATACATGGGAGGGTGTCTTGGGTTGACTGTGTCAGGAAGGAACATGTCCTTATCATAAGCTGATTATCTCTTCACTACTTGTGAAATAAGTATTTGCTCCTTAATAAATGAAAATAAACAGGGTATTTGGATACCAACTGCTGTGCATTCTTCTTTAATGCCCTGCTGGTTTGGGTTTAAGGAGCACTAGGTCTTTATTTTTGACATAGGTCTCTTTTTTGCCCTAAGCAGAGTACATTTTATGCCTGAAGTTGACTAATGCACTACAAGGCTGAGTCCAAGTGTGTTAAGACACTCCCTCCAAATTAGTCTCTGTGTTTCCTGCCTTTTTTCTCTGGCAATTTTATTTCAGCAAGATGTTCTGCTGAGTGTATCATGCAGGACTTTCCTGTTATTTGGCTGCTAACATAGAGAAGTCTGAAAGGAGATGAAAGAAGGGTGGGTGTATGGTGGTGTGTGTGCGTACATGATATAGCCTATGTTTCCTTTGCGACAGAGTTGCTGTAAATTGGGTGCACTGAAAGATACATGAGGAGTGGAGTGTGTGTGTGTGTTTTGGATGGGTGTGTTTTGGGTGGGCATTAAGAGTGGGCAGTAAGTTTTGTGCCTCTCTGTTTCTCTCATTTAAAATTAAAACATGAAGCCCAAGTTCAAACCTAATGTTTATGTAAGGGAATGAAGAGTGAGTCTTTTTCTTCCTTGCCAGTCCACGTGGATCTTTTTACCATTAGCCATCACTGTAAAGACCTGAGCTGCAGGAAACAGGAAGCTTTGTGCATATGTGTAACCTAACCGCTCAAATGAGATTCTGTTCCCTAAGGCAGCAGTCCTTAACATGGAGTAATTAATTATCATATGGCAGTGTGTATAGTATAGCCAGGAGATCCTAGGATTATCTGGCAGCCAGAAGCTCTGGTTCTTTTTGTGGCAAGGTAGACTTACGGTGGACTGAGAGACCACTGAGACAACTATCACTAACCCAAGGTCACCCAACTGGCCTCAAGTGGAGTGGGGAATCGAACCCAGTTCTCCAGAATAGAGTTCGCCACTCTTAACCACTGCACCAAACTGGCTCTCTGTCATATGGAGTTCATGGATGCTATGGCACCTACTGATATGCTTTCTGATGCCTTCTTGAGAAGAGGAGGAGGAGATTTGATTTATACCCCACCGTTCACTACCCAAAGGAGTCTCAGAGTGGCTTACAAACTCCTTTCCCCTCCCCTCCCCACAACAAACACCCTGTGAGTTGGTGGGCCTGAGAGAGCACTTTCAAGAACAGCTCTTTCAAGAACAGCTCTGATAGAACTATGGCTTGCCCAAGGTCATCCAGCAGCTGCAAGTGGAGGAGTGGGGAATCAAACCTGGTTCTCCCAGATCAGAATCCGCGCACTTAACCACTACACCAAATTGGCTGGAGAAATCCAAAAAGTTCTGAACGGAAGCAGGGAGGGCGACTTTCAGGTCACTGCTGGTTGGCTAACAGAGCATCCCGTGCATGTGTGTCATGGCTGTGCACCCTTGGTTTAGCCATGGGTACAGCCTTTCTAATGTCTCTAATGTCACAGAAAGCAACACTTTCCTATTCTTTGGAACTGGAAATCAAACAGCATCTTTTCCCTAAAGCAAAGAGCTAATGCCATGGCAAACCTTTTACAGTGGTGCCCAAACTGCCCATTATCCTTTCCCAATATTCCAGAAGTGCTGTTGGACTTAATGGTTGAGGAATGCTTTGTGTGCAAAGGATGACAAAATATACTTCTGTCCCTTTGATTCCTTCCACCCAGATGTGCTGGATGAGTCAGCCCGGCATTGGCTGTACAGGGTACATGGCTGACTTTCCAGGATGAGCCCAGGGTGGGTCTTTGAGGGGGAAAAAAGGTCTCAGGGTTTCCCCGTGATGATTTCCATGCTCCTGCTTTTGTGCTAGATCTGGGAGCCTGGGAAGTTCCTCCCTGGATGTGGCCACAGAAACAGAAGGTCAGAGAACCTGACTGCGGCGGTGTGAACAATGCAAATGCAACAGGGTGGTGCCAAGTTTCCATCTTCCAGGCCAGAAGTGATGCTGGGATGGGTGAGTGGGTGGAGAAGGGGACTGGAGGGAGCATAACACATGTGTCTCTTGAGGCAGAATAGTTTATTAGCTTTCAGCTGAGACCCAAAAAGCTGTTTCAAGTGTTTCTGAAGGAGCTTCATGCTTTTCAATGGGGTTACTTCAGGAGAAAAAAAAATGCCGTTCCAGGCTCCCCCACCCCCATTTGTGGGCTTTCAGACTGTGCAGATTATTCCAGCACAATTTTCCCTTTTCTGCAGGTGTTTCCTCAGTGCACACTTGCACCATTGGGACAGTTTTGATTTCTCTCCAGTTCAAACGCAAATATCAGTGGTATGGTACAGATTAAGAGCTATGCTGCATTTGTTGATTTGTTCAACGGTTTGTTGCAACATTTTTATTTATTTGCTTCATATATACCCCACTTTACTCCCCAGTGAGGACCCAAAGTGCCTTACAACATTATCCTCTTCTCCATTTTGTCCTCACCAACAGCCCTGTGAGGTCAGTTAGACTGAAATTGTGAGTCTGGCGCAACGGTCACCTAGCAAGCTTCCATGGCAGAGTGGGAACTTGAACTTGGGTTTCCAGATCCTAGTACAACATTCTGACCACTGTTGGCTGAGGGTGTGAAAATACAGGGCTATTTTATCACAAAACTGTTGTAAATCTATGTTTTCTTTCCTTTCAAGCTTTGTGCTGCAATTAGCAGTGCAAACCAGGGTTCAAGATTCATCCCCCCCACACACACACACACAAGGATACTGATACCTAAAGCAAGGAAATGAGTACTAGGTTTCCTAATTTGGGTTGGCAGAAGAATTGTTTTTCCTCCCTTAAGCTTGCATGATCAGAAGACATCTTGCTCTATGACAGCATAACTGCCTCAGTGGAAGAAGCTGTACTTTCTAAGTTGCAGACTTTCTGATGATGTATCTGCAATGGAGCATCTCTTGCCATCAGCTCTTTGGTCATCTGAAAAAGCAGGAATGGTGTGGCACAGATGAATCTGCACTGGGATCATACACTGCACAAAGACTGACACTGTAGTTCTCCCCCCTTCAATACACACCGCTTGAGAAACAGGACAGGACAGAGGATGAGTGCAGTGTGGCTGGTGAGAATCTGGCAGAACTGAGCTAAAAAGACCCCCCCCCCCCAAAAAAAAAAAGCACTAATCCAACTGTTGCAGGGAACAGAGAAAAAACAAGAAGACATTTGGAATGAAGGCAATGCTTTCTGTCTTTACCTAGATTTTTTTAATGCTGTCACATAGCCCCATTTGATTAGCTGTGTGGTATCATGATGTTAGGAGGTACAGTGGCTCAAGTGGTTAAGATGCTGAACTGCAGGCTGTGCAAGGTCAGTAGTTCAGCAGTTCGACACCTGAGAGTGCCGCATGACGGAGTGAGCGCTCATCTCTAGTTCCAGCTCCTGCCAACCTAGCAGTTCGAAAGCAAGAAATTGCAAGTAGATAAATAGGTACCACTTCGGTGGGAAGGTAACAGCATTCCGTGCGCCTTGGTGTTTAGTCATGCCGGCCACATGACCATGGAAACGTCTTTGGACAGTGCTGGCTCTTCGGCTTTGAAACGGAGATGAGCACCACAACCCTAGAGTAAGATTTGACTGGCTTTCAAGCAAGGGAACCTTTACCTTTACTATCATGATGTTATGACACTGACTACATAATCCTCAGCTGGCTGGGTTCAGGTAGGAAGATGAAGAAAATGGCAGCAAAGCAGTCAGGGGCAGACTGGGACTAAGCTGAGAGTGTGACTTGAGTGGCACTGTCCATACTGGCAGGGGCCACTTGCTTGTGACCATCTAGGCTAGCAGCAGTCTGCCCGCAACATTCCCTGTATGTTAGAGCAGTTGCCTATCAGGAAGTAATTGGCTTGTAAAGAGGTGTGAAAAATGAGAGCATTTGTGGAGAAGATTTGAGGAATATTTTGGGTCTCTTACCTCGACACCCCCCCCACACCGTCAACCTGCCATGCCTGTGATTACACAAGAATCAAGTGTCCAGAAAGACCATATTTAAATCCCAGTTGCCAAATTGCCTGTGCAGATGTGCCCTAAGCTTAAGTCTAAGAACTCAGCCCAGGAGGAGGGTTATAGCAACAGCAAATGAGTTAGATTCTGAAATACAAAGGACCATTTCACATCTCATGTGGAGACAAATTTGAGTTAGTCACTGGATATACACTCAACCAGAAGCTACAGCTGATCATGGCTCCCTAATGAATGCAGTTATTTGATACAAATGTTTGTTGCATCCATACTTTAAACTTAAGTAAGTCTGAGCAATGGGTTATATGGGTACCTGGGCCAAATTACCCCCTCGTGTGAAATTTTACTTAGCTGGCCAGTTGCCTGTCAGAAGTTACTCTCCTTTCCCACCCGAGTTTGGAAACCAGGGATCAGATTTGACCCAGTCTCTTTAATGCCAGGAAATTGTCCTTTATACTTGCAAAGATTCCATATTCCAGTTATATGCAGACACTGAGATCAGTGGTAAGATGAACCCAGCAAACTTTACACAATACGTGGGCTAGGCAGCAGGAGCGGCTTCTGAACATTCCTTCTGAACAGCAGTGGAGTTGTGATACAGCAACATCTGTGGATGATTGAGTGAGAGCCCATCGTGATGGATATGTTGAACATGAAGACCCGCTTAAATGCAGATTGAGAGCTAAAATCCTTATGAGAAAACAAGTTTCTTCAGGGTCCCAAAGCACCTAATCCTTCAAGGATATAGCAGGGCAGTTGAGCATAAAATGCTTCTTACACTCTTGACTATGCAGGAGTTAATTATCTTGGAAATGAAAAAAACCCTTTGGGATGGGGGACTCCAGATCAGTTTTGTCCCTTGTTATTGTGAAACCAGTATTTGAGTTATTTCCTCCATATGGAGAGGAGGACTTGGGCTTTGAATCTTCATAAACAATTAAGGCACGCAGGGCTTTTTTTGTAGAAGCCCAGCAGGAACTCATTAGCATAATAGGTCACACCCAACAGCAGAAACTCATTAGCATATTAGGCCACACCCCTGACAGTGCCACTCCCTTCCAAGATCAGCTTCCCCAGGTGCCCTGCGGCTTGCGGAGTGCATGGGGAACCCGAGGGAAGTAAGACAGTTTAAACTGCCTTCCCTCCTTGGATCGGCTTGGCTTCCCTAGGCGCCCCGCGGCTTGTGAGGTGCCTGGGGAACTGAGGGGGAAGGAGGCTGTAGTCATGGCCAACTTGGAAGCCAGACAGCACTCCGTTCCTGTGTGTTCCTGCCCAAAAATAGCCCTGAAGGCACGTGTTAAATATGTTCTAGTTTGCAAAGGGGACTCTAAAGGAGAGACCAATTTTCCTTCTTATTTTGTGAGTAGTGAAGTAACCAAGTTTGCACATGGTGCCAAATTACTCAGGATGATGAAACCCAAAACATTTGTGCAAGCTCCAAGAAGATCTCTGAGCTCAGCAGGCAACAACATGGCAAACAAAGTTTGATCTAAGTAAGTATAAATTCATGCGCTTTTGAGGCAAAATAAACCTCTCAGCAATTTTTGTACCAGTGTGGTCTGAGTTGCTGGTGATCATCCAAGAAAGATATCTGAGAGCTGTAGTGAGTCTAGCTTGATAATAAACAGCTAATTAGCATGTAGCCGAAATAGGGGGCAGGAGGCAACTTCTATACTAGGGATCATCAGGAAAGGGATTGTAAGTAAAAAGGCTGATATTACAATGACCTTCTGTACAGTAGATCTATAGTATGGCCATGTTTGGGATACTATGTACAGTTCTGCTTATCCGAAAAAGGAAAAATGTAGAAAATGGCTACCAAAATCTTCCAGGGATTGAAGCATCTTCCATACAAGTTTACACTTTTAAGAGTATGGGACTTTTCCTTTGGGCCTCTGGCAGGCACACATGCTTCCCAGCAGGTAATTTTTATTGTTACATTTGCCTCCTGGGTCAGGTTGCCATGAGTTTGCCTCTCAATCCAAAGACCTTCAATGAGATGACTGGGAAGCCTGTGAAGGTGAAGCCAAAGAGGGGGATGGAATACAGGGGCTACGTTGTCTCTATCAATGGCTACATGAGCTTGCAAATACAGAAGAATAAATTGATGGTGCATTATCTGGACACCTTGGTGAAGTTCTGATAAGGTGTAATAAGGGATGTGGAGGAGGAAGAAGAAGATGGAGAAATGTGAGAATAAACTATTTTTGAAACATTTTTAAAGGTGCTTAGTCATTTTATTTAAAGAAATTACAGTATATGCAATGTTTGAGTCATAGAGTACATTTGTAAATGAGCCTGCATACTGTATCTGGTGGTTAGGAAAAATTAAAATATTTTTGTTGAGGAAAATGTTCACTATGAAATAAAGATTCCATTTGACTGTTAAAAAAAACAAAAAGAGAGTCTGGGACTTTTCCGCTGAGGGGAAAAAGATATGGGGGGGTCATGATAGAACTTCATAAAATTACAAATGATATGGAGAAAATGGACAGAGAGCTTTCTCTCCATCTCTCATGATATTGTAACTTGGAGTCACACAGTGAATTGGTGGGGAAGGAAGCTCAAGATAAGTATTTCTTCACATAGTGTATAATGAACTTAGTTCATGCCTTGAAATGTAATAGAGGGTCACTATCTCAGGTATTGAAGGGGACTGCACAAATTAATGAGTGATAAATCTTTCAACAACTAATTTCCATGATTGCTAAATGAACCCTCCATGTCGGGAGGCAGCACATTGGAATACAGTTGCTGGGGGCTGCAGTCGGGAAGGCCATTGCCTTCTTGTCCTGAACATGGGCTTTCTGGAGGTAGCTGATTGCCCACTGTGAAAAACAGTATACCCTTGATCTGACCCAGCAAGCCTTTCCTTCTTTTAGTAGGCCTGTTTCACATCAGTTAAAGAATCTGCAGACTTTCCAGGTGAATGGGAGCAATGGTGCCAATCCACTTTCAAAATAAATAAGAGTGCAAAGGCTATGCAGGGAGAGAGAGAGAGAGAGAGAGAGAGAGAGAGAGAGAGAGAGAGAGAGAGAGAGAGAGAGAGAGAGAGAAGGCTTAAAATTCACTCCAAATCTATCACACAAAAATATGCATCTGCTGAATGCAGTACATGTGTAGTTCATAGTAAGGAAATTTCTTTCAGTTCTTAGGTCTGCAAAACTGAGGAATGTGAATGAATTTTCAGTGGACATTTTGAATGCTTTAGGCAAGCTTACTGACTTCAGCACATGCATTTATTTATGCTAGGGATGGACAGATTTTGTATTGTTGGGAAGTCTCCCAGTTGTCCACACCAAACGTTCCTCTGGGTCCTGGAATGATATGATTATGGCATGCATTGCTGAAGCTGACATTATGTAGCAGTAAGGTCCTCACAATTATGGAAAACATATTGTTAGATCATGTGGATGTGATCAACTTGGATACTGAGGAATGAGCATGCTTTTTACAAGATCCTTCATGGGGCAAATGTGCAACTGTACATTGCCATCTACAAAATCTGCATCAGATCATAATTAAAGGCATATATGAAGTATAGACGACTTCTATTTTTATAAATAAAACTGTGAAACTATGAAGATGTTGTGTATTCCACTTTGGTTAAAACTGGGAAGCAGAAGGTGAAGATGCTTCAGGAGCTGGATTCAGTCTGGGAGCCCCCACTGAGCACTAGTTTTGGCCTCTGCTTGCAAAATATACCTTGGTTATCATCATAAAATAACAATGGTAGAGGCTTGCCTTGCCCTTGTGGTTTTGAAAGAGAAGATTTCGTAGCCATATGGATTTTACATGCTTAAAAAATATCAGTACATTGTTTCCCAGACTATTCAGCGAATAATGAAGACGGCTAACTGTGTGCTTCCAAAAAAAAAAGTCCCTTTATGTTCATTGAGAGAATGCAGAATGGACACAAGGAGCCCTCAGTCTTCTAACTCAAAGGGAATGTGGCTGAAACCAACCACTCTTTGACATTCATGTTCATCCAGACTTGAAGTCAAACTACTTATTGTCAAAGAGTCATTGAATCAGATTTGCATTTGCAGTCTGCTTCTTTTCAGTGGGCTTTAGCTCTTTTGCCTGCTATTGTGGTAGTTGCAGGAGTAACACTAGGAATTATAATAAAGTACATGTTTTTTTCTGAAGAATTTCTTTCCCCCCGTCACTAATTTATACATGGAATCTAGTCAAGCACAATAGTCCATTCCATTCATGCTCTCTGGTACTCTCCTTTATTATCTTTCTTGGATGACCATCACCGTAATTAGCCTGTGGACTGAATGTTAAATTTCTTGTTTACAACTGAATGTAGAAAGTTTTTTCCTTTTTTTGTGTGCGCAGATATGGCTGTCTATCACTGCAAGTCTGCCCATCTGTTTCTACGTTCATAGCTGTGCAGAGGGAACAATTTTCCAGCACGGACTCCAAAAAGGCACACGTTCTTTTTCCATGATCACTCATTTGTGTATGCAACTGGCATTTAGTTGTGCCAGCTGAATTGGTGCACGTTGTACTAGGCTATTTACACATGCAGTTAAATGGCTTTGTTTATGCACGTGGTTCCTGTTCAAAATATTGCACAAGGCCTACAGCTATGTCCAAAATTTCTTCAGCATTCTCCTACTTTGATTGTTTTGTGGCACTGAGTTAGCTTGCCATAGTGCAAAATGAAACATTTGTCCCAAGTACCACCTTGTAGTGTAGAAGACATCTGTCCTAGACAAGAGTGGAAGGAAGAATCCTGCACATCTCTAGCATGCATATGTCATTAAAGGTAGTGCGAAAAAACTGGAGCAGAAAATTTGAATATCCAGTATCAGAAGTAAACCTAGTCATGTTAGGAAGTCAATCTGATATTTCTATTTGTTTAAATGGGTAACACATTCTAAGCCCCATGACTTCAGTGGACTTAGAAGGGTGCTTAGGATTTGAAATCTCTCCCACATTTCCAATTAGGATGACATTATTAGATTCTGTATTTCTTATCCAAAGGATCCATATACCCAAATTTTAGTTTAATAGGAGAGAGCATTCTCATCCTATAACTAATTAACATTTTCACTTACAGCACAGTACACACCTAGGGAAGTGTGAAAACACGGGTATGTGAATAAGTCAATTTTTCCTCCTTCGCGGGAAAATAGAGGTTATAGGCAAGGGGGCACCAAAACTCTGCTCCCCCACTGCCTCGCCTCACTGTACTCTCTGTTGTTTTCAGTACTCCTCCCACCCAAGCCGGTTAACTGTATAAAATCTGTTATCTGTTCTCCTCCCAATTTGGGTCAGTAGACCTGGCATAATGGGGATTTAAAAACTGGGTTTCTCCAGCCCCTCAAGTGACCATCCAATAATTGCACCACACTGCCTGCCTTGAAACGTGCTTCACAAACAGCAAAGTGCAGACAGGTGAAGTGGCAAGGTGAGTGGATTTAGCTCCCTCCCATCACATTCTATAATGTTGTTTAACAGTAGACATCACACACTCTTTACACCTGAATGGAGAGAGAATTGAATTTTGGGACCAGCAATGGCTTCTTCTAAATAAGACATAGGGAAGATTTCAGATCCAGATTCAGGTCTTTCAGACAAACATAATCTGATTATTGATCAGCACTAATTTCTCTTACATCCCCTAAAGGTATGCTGGCTCTTCATTGTCAGCTATTGTGGGAGAGGTGAGAAGAGTCCTAAGGTATGCATCTCTCTCTCTCTCTCTCTCTCTCTCTCTCTCTCTCTCTCTCTCTCTCTCTCTCTCTCTCTCTCTCTCTCTCTCTCTCTCTCTCTCTGGACCAAATTAGATTTTATGGCATCCATGGGGCTGACCTGTGGACGCTGTGTGCCTGCCCCACGTGCAAGCAAATTCTGTGGCTATGTGCCGTGGTGGGTATGTGTATTGATTGCTTATTGCAGTGGGAATTTCTTAGCCTCATTATCCACTCAGCTGAGCCACTGCCTCCATTTGGAGAAAGTATGCTTTTATTCTCTCCTCTCCATAATCTGTCATGCCTATATACCAGCAGGCACACACAACGTCCCTGACTCAGGAGTCTCAAAGAAGAATCTTATGCAGACCCAGGATCCATTTTCTATATTATTAGTCAGCTCTCCCAAAGGCTGAGGTGATTAAAAAACTGGTAGGAAGTGGAAATGCTGAGGACATATGGAATAATTCTGTTTGGCAGAAAGTTTCCAGTTGGTTAATGCTCCTATCACCTATGTATCTCTTCCTTTACTTTGTTTCCTGCTACCCACAGCGCAGAAAACCAAAATTAGACATCAAGATGCCAAAACAACTGTCAGATCTGTAAGGCCTTCAATCACTTCTGAGTGTGGGAAATGATTCTGTTAACATTTATGGAGGTCTGTAGCTACAGTGAGGCATTTCAGGGCCTGGCCCTTGACTTCCTGCCAAGGCCCCCTGACTTCCATCCAGCCCCCAGGCCCTCTGGCTCTCTGGGCCTCCCAGAGGACTCCCAGCTCTCTGGGCCACCTGGAGGACTCCCCACCACCACCCCTTCCCCAAACATGGCTTGCTCCCCATGTAGGCAAGCAGAGTGCGAATGCTGCAAAAGCGAGGTTTTATATTTTTTTTATTTTGTGATGTCAGTGCCCCCTGACTTATTTAGAGGCTCCCTGAATTACAAAATCCTGGCTTCATGCCTGCATTTATGTTATTTACTATACTTAAAAGCAGGTGTTTGTTCATGCTGGGTCATAACTAGTAAAGTTTCAACTTTACATCCTTAGTAGTTAGTAATCCTAAATACAAGCTAGAGAAATGTATAGGAGGCTGAAATATCAAAGCCCAAGGCCACCCACCCAGTGAGTTTCCTGGTTAAGGAGAAATTTGAATTCTGGGCTTCCTCTTTCAAGTCTCAAACTCTATTCACTACATTACACTAGCTCTCTTGCAGTCTGTCTGTGTGCAATTTGGTGAAAGAGTGATTCACAACTGTGTGCTTTGGTCCAGATGTATCTAATGGCTTGAATATAAGGTCTATAGAATGGCTTGCCTTCTTAGAAAATGCATAGTTGTCTTTTATTTCCTTAAGTACTGTGGTTTGAGTTTCTTTTCGTATCCCACCTGCTGCTGTCCCCACAGCAGACCACACTTTAATCTCATTGTAAAAATACCCCAAAATAGTTCTGGGAAATCAGGACATCATAGAAGGTAGGCTGTGAGAAACAGAGAGAAAACCATGTAAATATTCATAGTGTGAAATGTATTTCATTTCTGTGGCAAGCACCGGCAGTGTTCTCTAATGGTTTTGCCACCTGTGAGTTATTTGGATATATCTCAGAAGCAGGTTCTGTCTTCTATTTCTGTCAGGCAGTAAGGGGCATGTTCCCTGATTCTACACTACATTAATTTTCACAGAGTTTCCATTTCGGCCTTTATTGCCTATCTGAAATATCTTTCAAACCATCCACCATTTGCTAGGCTGGCAGATTGAGATGTTTTAATATCAGGGATTTATTTCAAAGCCCATTCAACAGAAGGTGTCAGGGTGGATGGAAGGGGTGGGTGATAACGCATGACATCCTGAAATAAATTCCAGGAGCACTAAAGAAATAAGACCAGAGATTATGTGCAACATGTAATAAATTCAAACTGTCCCATAAAATAAATATAACTCATTTTGCTTCCACATGGAAGTACTGGAGGGGGTATTGGGTTTCTTCATTCTGCTTTGTTGAATGTAGACTTAACCGTGTTTGAAGTCTATTGATATTGTTTCAATCCTGTGCTGCATCAATGGAACCATACATAAAAGGTATAGGGGGAAGTAATAAGTACTTCTGTTGTTCTGGTACTGAAATGTAGCCTGGAGAATTTACTTATTTCCTTGCCTTTATATTTTCCCTATAGGAGTGAATGGCAACTATTAATTTATCTTGGTGAATATATAGGGAGGAGGGAAGTATAGCTTATCCAGCTTGCCACAGTTGTAGCTTATATCCTGTGACCTGTGTAACTCAAGTTCAAACTATTCTTGATTGTGTGGTTCTTAACTTCTTACAACACAGTCTCAAGGTCTGTGTACTGCCTATCAAAAGTAGAAAAACATCTTTATGAGGGGGACAATTTTGAGTGAATAACAGAGTTAAGTACCCTCTACCTCTGTTACTTTTTGTGATATTGATTGTAATATTTGAAGCTGCTTGTACAGTGTGAAAAATGACTGCTGGGGAAAGAATAATGTAAGGATGACATTTAGGCGCTCTGGGATTCCTATTTTATTGTATGGGAGAGATCCATCACTGACCTCAGTGTCCTACTAAGGCATCCTTGCTATAGCCATATCCCAGATTGCTGTTTGTTTAACCTGCGTGACAAAACTAAATGGAAGCCACTGACAACTGAGTCTTTGTAAATTCCTGCTGTTCATTTCCATAATGCACAATGTCAACTCACATTCCATTTCTGAGACTCATGGTATAGGTACTGAATGGGGTTATCAGCTAACAAAAGTTTAGCCTATTAATAACCTGCCTTTTAACTAGTTAATTATCTGAATGTATCTGTGTTAAGATTCCAAAGCGACCTAAAAATATCAACTATTTGGATCCAGCAGAAATTCCCATTGTCAAAATTCTCACCAACTCCTCTTCCTCCCACTGCAGTCATTCCCCCCTCCCCGCCAGTAGTTCAAATAGCCCCCAAGGGGACCTGCCAAACAGCATGAAAGGGGAGTCAGAGGTATGCAGTGGGAGGGAGGGAAATTTGTGAAAAATACTCTCCCATCTGCAGATATCCTTGGCTAAATCCACCCCAACATAAATGTCTATTTTTTTCCATTCCAAGTTAAATTAGCATACCAAAACAGGTTAAAATTTAAAAATGTAATCCCATAATTTGTAGCCCCTCCAATTTAAATTAGCCCTCCTCTAATACAATTATGTCCTGCCGGTTAATCAGTTAAATTTATACCAATTAGGACTTGCATTGTCTAAGATTCAAAACCTCAGGTTCAAAGTGTGGCTGCATTTCTGATTTCCTTTTCATTTCATTTTTGGAAGCAAGCATGCAGCTATGTATTTTTCCATATGGTTGATATCAAAGAGAAATTATGAGAACAGCAGCAATTTGTTACCAGGAAATTTGAGGTGCTACATACATCTATTTCTGTACTTTTCAGCTACAGAAAACAGTGCTGTTGATAATTATTTTCTTGATTGATGCATATACTTTATCCATGGGATAAGGAAAACTGTTATACTCTATTTTATTTTACTTCTATTGCCACCTTGAGCCTTTTGATGGAAGGCGGAGCAATAAATAAACAAACAAATAAATAAATAAATAAAGCTTACCCAGGTTTTTTTTTTTGGGGGGGGGATTGATTAGAGATTTTTCTGTGATTTGTTACTCAGTGGTGTCTTCCTCCTCACTTGTATTATAACATTGTTCCTCCAAAGAGCTTAGGACAGCATATGTATCTTTTCCTTCTGCCATCCTCAAAGTGACTTTGTAAGATAGGCTAGGCTGAGTGAAAGGGGTTAGCTCACTTCATGGGAGAGTAAAGCTCTAAATCTGGGTCTGTTTCAGTGCATTCCTAGGAACTGGGGGAGGGACTGTGGCTCAGTGGTAGAACATCTGCTTGGCACGCAGAAGGTCCCAGGTTCAATCCCCAGCATCTCCAATTAAGAAGGACCAGGCATTAGGTGATGTGAAAGACCTCTGCCTGATACACTGGAGAGCCACTGCCAGTCTGAGTAGGCTGACTTTGATGGACTAAGGGTCTGGTTCAGTAGAAGGCAGCTTCATGTGAATTACATCCACCTAAGCCTATTGATTTTAATGGATCTGAAAGGGTGTAATGCTGCTTAGGATTGCCCTGTCACATCCAGTCTGAAGCTCTGACCTCCACACACTTCTCACTGATATGCCACTTTCAGTGATATATATCATTCATTTTGACCTTCTGGTTCCTTAAGGGCCTAAATTTATCTTCACTTACAGCAGATATGGACATTACAAACAAGCATTGCTGCCTACCTGTCTTCCATAGTCACCTGGTGGCACTTGTTTTCATTACTCAAAGAGGACTTTGCTTAGGAAAGTCACAGGTTGGCTGAATTTCTACCTAAAGCCTCTGAAAGGTTTCTAGGCATTTTTTTCTTCAAATGTTACCAAAGACCACAACCAGATCAAGTGGGGAAGAAATTGCACAGACAGTGGTACTGTTTGTTCATTAACATCCAAATGGGGTGTTGTTGTTTTTAATGAAGATCCAGAAATTAAAAACTTTAGCAAGATTAGAAGAGTGAGTTTACTTCTGAGGAATTTTATAACTTTAGGTCCATTTTGATGCAACCTGCAAACCTTATTTCTCTTCATTCTGTTTTATTGCTGCATTTTCTACCAGACTTGGCATACCAGGCACTGTGATCCTGGCCAGTGATCAGTGCTGACATTCATTTATATATAACTTTTACATCCCACCTTTCTGTCAAATCAGGACCACAAAAGCACCTAACAATTAAAACAGCATAATAAAAATACATTATAAAACTGATTAAAAGCCTGAGCTAAAATTGCATGTATGTAACAAAGTACAGCAAATTAAAACACAAGGCAGGAAGGAGGGGTGCCAGATGCAAGAGTGACAAAGAAGTTTTCATTTCCTGGCATAAGACAGTGTTAGAAGGAGTCAGATGAATATTCCTGGGGATGGAATTCCATACTTTTGAGATCACAACCAAGGAAGTCCTCTCATGGGTTGTTAAGGTCACCCAAAGCAGGGCCACAGAGGATAGGTGTAGTGATCAGGTAGGTTTGTACAGGGATAGGGAGTCCTTAAAATATGCTGTTCCCAAACTGTATAGTGCTTTAAAGGTCAAAACCTGCAGCTTGCATTGGGTCTGGAAACAAATAGGGAGCCAGTGTAGACAGACTAAGACAGAAGTGGTATGGTTCCCATGACCCTCTCCAGTCAACTTCCTGGCTGCTGTGTTGTGTACCAGTTAAAGCTTCCTAATACTTTTCAAGGGCAGCCCCACATAAAGTGCACTGTAGTAATCTAATCTAGGTGTTACCAATGCATGCACCACAGTGGCCAGTTCTTGACTATCCAAGGAAAGGCTGTAAGCTGGTTAATGAGTCAAAGCTCATAGTATGCCCCCTCCAGATACTGTCACTACCAGCTTATCTGGCTGTAGCCCCAGGTCCAGTAGCACCCCCAAACTATGAATTTCAGGCCACTCCTTCTACCAGCTAGTAGCACTTTCATCTTGTTGGGATTAAACTTTGATTATTAGGTTTTACACATCCCAAAACTGTGTCCAGGAACTGTTCCATGTTTTCTACAGCCTCCCTGGGATTACCTGGAAGAGCAAGGAAGAGCTGAATGTCATCAGCATATTGGTGACAAGCAAACCTGAATCTCCAGATGACCTCACCCAGCATCTTCATACAGATGTTAAAGAGCGTGAGGGAAAAGATGGAACCAAAGGCCAAGGAGCTGAGCGGCAGTCACCTAGCATTCACCCAGCACCACCATCTGAGACCTATCCTCACAGTGGACTGAGACCACTGAAAAATGGGGCTTTCCCAGTTCCGATTAGAAAAGGTGATTGAGAAGGATACTGTCATCAGTGGTATCAAAAACCAGTCCACTTTGCTGGAAAACCTGGCAATATCGGCAACTATATACACTGTTGGTGGAGCTGGGACCCCATCCAGAAATTTTGGCTAGAGATAGCATGCCATATTAGTACAATAATCTTGACAGATATTCACTTTTCCTCTGAACTGATGCTGCTGAACTCCTGGGATGACTCAGTATCTTCTTCTATAATTTTGGATCTTGCAATTTATCTCTGTTGAATATGTATGTATGAAAGTCGTCAATTTGCCTGATTTGGGCAAATTAATTGAGAGGGCGGTTGCAGGGTTTTTTGGATGACACCTCTGCATTAGATCTCTTCCAGTCCGGTTTCTGACCAGACCATGGGATGGAGATGGCACTGGTCGCCCTCACAGACGACCTTCTGAGGCATCTGGATCAGGGTGGTTCGGGAGTATTGCTGTTATTGGACCTGTTGGTGGCATTCGATACAGTCGACCACCAACTACTGATCCACTGCCTCACTGACACTGGGATCCAGGGATCTGCCTTGCAGTGGCTTACCTCATTCCTTCAGGGTTGGGGCCAAAGGGTGGTGTTAGGGGAACAGTTGTCCCAAAGGCACCCGCTAATTTGTGGAGTGCCCCAAGTAGCAGTACTTTCCCCGATTGCCCAGATTGCCCAGGGACATGGGCTGAGATGTCACCAATATGCAGACGACATCCAGCTCTATCTGTTGTTGGGCCACCAGTCTGACTCTAGTCTGGAAGATCTGGACCTGGCATTGCAAGCTGTGGCTGGTTGGTTTAGACTGAGCCAACTGAAATTGAATCCAACGAAGACTGAGGTGCTGTGTGTGAGTCGGAGAAGCCCAAGGGTAGGGATCCGACTTCGATGGGGCACCATTGGTGTCAGCATCAGATTAGGAGCCTGGGAGTGCTTTTGGATGCCTCCCTAACAATGGAGGCCCAGATAGCAGCCACTGCAAAATCAGCCTTCTATCATCTTCAGCTGATTAAGCAGTTGGTTCCCTTCCTCAAACTCAATGACTTGGCGGCAATGATCCACATGATGGTCACCTTGAGACTGGATTACTGTAATGCTGTCTACATGGGACTGCCCTTGTCTCGAATCCAGAAGCTGCAGCTGATGCAGAATGTGGTGACCAGGCCACTTTTGGGCCTTCGCATGTGGGAGAACATCCAGCCTGTGCTAAAAGAACTGCATTGGCTGCCGATAGCATACTGAATTCAATTCAAGGTGCTGGTTCTTACCTTCCCCACATGTTCCCCAGAGAGCACTATGATCAAGGTCCCAAAATCATTTGGCCCTCTCAGGCCCCCAAGAGCCAAGGCCTTCTCAGTGGCTGCTCCGTACCAGTGGAATGACCTCCCAGAAGACATCTGGGCCCTGTGGGCCCTTTTACAGTTCCACAGGGCCTACAAGATGGAGCTTTTCCACCAGGCCTTTGATTAGTGAGCCGCACTAACTGACTGAGGCCCTGGCCCCAACGTGAATATCACCACCGACAGCCTGTATACGCCAATATGACCCAGACTGAGTTGCCTGCCGACTGTACCTCTATGCTACTGACGCCTCGCTATTGCCATATGAGATGCACTAGCACTTTATGAAGTGTTTTTTATACTTTTTATATTTATGTTTTATTCAATTCTCTGTATTATCTGTTGAATGGAATTTTATGTGAGCCACCCTGAGCGTGCTTCAGCCGGGAGGGTGGGATATAAAATAAATAAATAAATAAATAAAGTTCTCTATTAAAAATAATAGTTTTTAAAAGCTGCTGATAGATCCAGGAGAATCAGCAGGGTCACACTCTCCCTGTCTGTCTTCCAACATGGACATCGACCAGGAGACTCAGACTGCTTCAGTCCAATATCCAGGCCTGAAGCCAGACTGGAAAGGATCCACTTCATCTAGGAAACCTTGAAGCTGTCAATCCACCATCTGCTCAGTTACCTTGCACAAGAGTGGTACATTTGACATTGGTTGATGGTTATTCGTATGGGTCCAGTGTAGGTTTCTTTAGAAGTCTGGGGTTTTTTTGTTTTTTGTTTTATATTTTTTTTTATTCGTTTTCAACAATAAACAGATTTCAAAAACATTACATACAAGGTTTCATGCAGCGTCATGGAAGTAACTTACGTAACAAATAGAGAGTAGTGAGAATGCTTACAATCAAGCTAACAATAACAGTGAGCATGTTAACAGATGTGTGAAGAAGTCTGTTTCATTATCTACGTGACAGGAGGGAAGTTGGCATGGTGTAGCCCAGTCTTATTAGATCTCAGAAGCTAAGCAGGGTCAGTATTTGGATGGGAGAGTGCCAAGGAAGACTCTACAGAGGAGGGTAATGGCAAAAGACCTCTGCTTCTCACTTGCCTTGAAAAACTCTTGCTGGGATTGTCCATTGCAAGCTGAGAAAACTTATCTATGTATTGAACTCAGCACTTAGTATAGGCAGCATTTGACTGTTAGATGGCTACTCAAGTCCACATGCCTCTCTTCTAGATCCTTTTGTAACTTTCTCCTTAACCTTGGCTTGTATATTTAGCCTTCCACTGAACTGTGACTGTCTGATTCTGGATATGTGGCCTGTTGAAGTTACAGGGTTGGGACGCCTTGCGTTCTTTCCAATTGTGAATTTTCATGGAGAGACAGCTTTTCCCCATAGTGTTGTGCCGCTTCAGGAGTGTTTTTGGTCTGAAAATTTCTTTTACAAATTCAATGAAGGACTAAAATGAGAATGTATCCAGAATCTTGTTGTTTATATTTGGAACTCTCAGCATACACTGTAATAGTTATTCTTATACTGGCAATACAAATGTTAAAACAGAGGACCACAAAGAATTGTTGTAGTTTGTACTGCTTTATTTTTAGTATCCTGCTCCTCTGTCCTTTTTTTTAATTGGGGGGTGACAGATACAGCCAATGAAATCCCTGCAGCACTGACTTACCTTGTGGAGTAAACACTGTTGACTAGTATTGAAACTATTAAACTAAGTTTCTAGCAGGTAGAGATTCTTCATCCAGCAAGCACAACATTAGAGGCATTTTGCTTGGAGACAAGCTGGTATCAGAGTTACTTGTTGGGTAACACCTGTTCCATTGCTGAAAAGCTGCAAGCATGTTGCAGGAGTCTTGCCTAGTCCATTTTGCAAAGTCTGTTAGTATTTACCCTATCTCCCTTGTTTTCCTTTGCAATAGATATGCACACCTTTTGCAGTGCTTATATGCATATCTCCTAAAAATGGTATTTATCCCAACCGCAGCAAGACCAAGCTTTAGTAGCAAGACTGTCCCCACTACTTTCCATTCTGTAAGCATGGTGATGTTTCTCGCTATGCCAAAAAAACACATCAGGTTGGTTTAAAAGCAGATGCCTCCATTCCCCTGTATACTTTCCTAATATGCTTCTTGCAGGCTCACTCCTTTCCTTTAAGGACAAGGTGCTCCCTGCCCCATTTTTCAGCTGGAGAGAACCCACGAAGTTGGCAATAGTTTTAAATTCTTTAAAAAAAAAATGTGTGCTTCTAGTCAGTGTCTGAGCAATTTCCTCTGACAAAGCCACATTGGAAGGGATGGCTGAAGACAACCCATCATAAACTTCTGGATCCTCTATTTGGTATGAATAAAGTTCATGCAAATCGGCCACAGAGCATCGTTACACACAGACACAAGCACACACTGTAGCCTTTTTTCCTTTTTTTCCTTTCTCCTTCCCTTATAACCCCTTGGATGTGTATATTTTATGTGACTGAATGGGGGTGAGAGGTAGATGTTGATTTTTATAAGGCGTTGTTATAAAATGTTATGGTGAAGACAACGTGCAGATTGTTGAACTGATACAGTGTCAGCTACATGGCCTGCCAAGCACCCCTGATTAGCCTTTTAAAGGGAAATGAGTGAGCTCACCTTTGGCTGTGTTTCTCCAAGGATGGAGCTCTGGGATGCTATTGTGATCTTAGCAACATTAGGTGACTTTATAATGGAACCAGGCTGATAATGTTACAGAATCTAATGTCAGTAGATACCTAAGCACATTAATTAAAAAAGAAAGTCTTAGAGGGCAGAACTCTAGTGGGAATGAGTTTAACAATTTAGATGCATCTAATTACCCTGAAATAGAGGCCTGTGTTTATGTAAAGCAATAGCGAATTAATTCTATGTGTTTATGTAGTCCAAACAAGTTCAAAATTGGTTTATCAAGGTCAGGATTATTTGCTCTGGCTGGTAGTGGTTCCCTGGGGTTTCAGACAGAGGTCTTTAATGAGGCTGTACAGTACAAAATGGTTTCACAAAGTTATTTGGATAAATTATTGGGACTTGTAGTCTTTACTGCTGTATATAGCATATTGTAAGTAGGATCCTATAATGTAATTTCTGTACTTCTTAATGTGTTCTTAATAGTTATGCTATGCTCCTGCTCTTTCTGGTGGTTCCAGTCTTCGATTATCCTGGTGCATTAGTTATTGAATATCCCATTTTGTTGATTGTACTGACTCACTGTGTGTAATCCGCCTTGAGTCCATGTGAGAAAGGTGGACTATAAATAATGTAAATAAATAAATATATCACCTATGAAGTAGTCCTTTTTAAAAACTGGAGATGCCAGGGATTGAACCTGGGACCTTCTACACACTCTACCACTTAGCCACAGTTTATCCCTATGTGGTGGTGATGGAAAGTTCCATCAAGTCACAGGCTCAAAGCCAGCTTATGGCGAACCCCCATGCGGTTTTCAAGGCAAGAGGTGGTTTACTGTTGCCTGTGTTTGAGTAGCAACCCTAGTATTCTTTGGTGGTCTCCCACCCAAGTACTAACCAGGCCTAAACTCTGCTTAGCTTCCAAGATCTGGTGAGATTGGGCCAGCCTGGGCCATCCAGGCCAGGGCTATCGCTCTGTAGTACAGTTTTACGCTAAGCGATGTGAAAGAAGTGTAACTTCTAAGGAAGTTCTAAGGAAGGCAAAAAAAAAACCCCAATCTGTCAGAATGGCCCTGAGTTGTTCCCCTCATATAGGGCTATCATTAGAAATGAAGACACAGGTGCTTTGCTTCTAATCAGATGTATACAACATAGAGTATAAGAGTTACATTGGGTGTAAGGCTAGAGTGTTGTAGACAATTTTTCCATATTTTGCCAAAAAGGGATTTCAGGGTAGGTTGAGTCACCATTATTTGCCAGTCCTGGTGATTGCTGGGAACTGGAGCAACTGAAATTTAATCCCAACCAAAGACCCATTGCCAAGAGAAAAATGGGTTTGTCACCAGGAAGTTAAAGACCCACAAGATGAGTAAGCTGCTGTGGCTTCTGAGTACAGTTGGCTAGTTGCTGCAATTGTGTTTTCTCTCCTGTGGTATTTTTGTCTGAAACCACACACAAATCTTTTTTTGTACAGATAGAAAGTGCTTTATCATGCCTGGAGCTTCTTCTGGAATCAGCAGCATTCTTGTGGGTATGCAACGTGTGCCGTAAGGCATTTCTCTATGCAGCTTTCTGGAGGGTGACTCTTACATTTTACTGGCAGGAGAGAAAGATAAAATAACTGCTAGGAATAATCATGCTGATGGATTGTGAGCCATTGCAATTTGGAGCCTGCTATTCTCAAAAGCCTTTTACAAACTCAAAACATTTGTTTAGATTTTTTGTAAAAGTTAAATTCTCAGTTTTTTAATCTGCCTTTCCTCTTTAAGCAACAGGGGAACTGATCCTTATGGTGTGTACATATGTTGATGTGAGTTGACTGTGATAAGCACTGAAAGACAGTGAACATGCAAATGAAGAAAGTATGGAGAATGTGGATGCTTTGATAGTACCAGAATGGGACTTTAGACCAGGGATGCTCAAACACCTGCCTGTTTAGCTCAATTCCCATTTGCCAGTGGTTATCATATATCCAATTAATCGAGAGGCTGTTTTTAACTTGCTGGTGTGTGTTCACAGGAACTGGCTATTTGCAGCTGTCAGCAGCTGACTCCCAGCTGATGAAGGATTAGCTTTTGATCTCCTATTTGGGGAAATTTTGCTGTGTACCTGGCACAGTTTTTAAATGGGGGAATTAGAAGCCCACTCCCAGCTGGTCACCTGGAAGTTAGGTACTTCTGAGCTCCCATCCTGGAAACTTTGCTTAGACTTACTGAGTTGCTGAAAAATTAGGGGGTTGAAAAGAAGCCCAGCAGATTTCTATCCTCCTCTTCCCCACCCCAAACTGTCACTTTGGCTGGAGAACAAAGGAATCCTCTCCCATTTGCAGTGCAGAGATTAAAAAGCATTACTTCCGTCTCCATCCAGGTTGAAGAGGGAGAAGAGAAAGGTGCTGTTTCTCCTCTCCCTTTTGCAACTTCACTAGAATGCACACTAAATAATCCACTTTCAGTCCACTTTCATACTGGATGTTTACTATGTGAACTGGCAAAATCCAGTTGGAAAGTGCATTGAAAGTGGATTATTTAGTGTGTGTGACTGCAGCCTGTTTTTGCTGAGGAGGCAAGGCAAGGACCCAACTTGCAGCTGATTCCCCAATCAACTGTGAATCAGCTTCTGACCAACAAGCAGCTACAAACTTATTTAGGAGCTGTTCAAGTTGCTTAAGACAACCTGAACATATCCCTGATCAGCTCACCATCTGATCATGAGAGCTGAACAAGGTATATCCAGGTTTGGAACAGGTTCACTGAGAAAGTCATGCATCCCTACTTGGAACATCACTCTGTCAGTATGCATAACTACCATGATCTAAGCGTGCTGTCAAGGAAGAATGTGAATTGAAACCTTTTTGTACATTGTATGGTTACTGTGTCTAGACTCCATGTCAATTTTCTTGCGTAGCCCTGAATCTGAGAATACGTACATTGTGATGAGCCATATACATTCTACTTGACCAATGTTATCTTCTCATGCTCATGTACTGATTGAGCAATGTTCATGCTGTTAATTTGCACACATTCTCCAAACCTTCATATTAATTTTACAATTACTGGGGTGTATGTGCATCATGTAGTGGACTCACATTAACCACAGCATGTACCAGAATGTCATCTTTCATGGTTGTAGCCTGTTTGGTGACTTCAATAGCCTGAAAGGTTCTGTGTTAGAAAAAGCAGACTGATTTGTTCCTCTCCTCTCTTGTTCATTATCATCAATTTAAAGGTGTCTATCCCGGCTGATGCCATTTATGAATCTTGCACTTAGGCTGCTAGAGCTGCCAACTGAAGTAATTCTCCTTCCTTTTTTGGTTGTGTAGAAATGGGCATATACCAGTTAGAAGCTGGATTGAGTTGACTAATATATTCTACAGAACAGTGTGGCACTTCATGCTTACCATGATGTGCGCAAGCATGTTGATGTGATCTCAGAATAGACTCTCAGCAGAGGCCTTTGACATGCATTTTTGTCACAGCCAATTTACTCCTCAGTTTAATACTACCAGAGAGTTTTGAGAACTGGAAATGTGAATTGACGAGTCAACCCAGGGCCCCTGCAAGATGTCAATCACTTTGTTCGTCACTCCTGCCAGATCAGCCCTGAACTTTGAAAGAGCTATGAGACCATGAAAGGGTGTTCTTCAAGTAGCTTGTCAGGAAATATGGAGCAGGATAAGAGTGGGGAGCTGGCAGGTGGGTCTTTGTTAGGGCTGCCAATTCCTAGTCTGAGAAAATGTTTGTGTTTCTTAATAGCTGCTTGTCAAGAAGGTGTTCAGCTGTTGTGACAATTGTAATAGGTGAATGGCACCAGCTGGACCAGTTCTGACCACACTTCAGTTTCAGGCCAGGAGTTAGCTCTCCTAGTTGCCAGGGCCTTTTGATTGATTTGGGAAGGTGTCAGGGGGGTAGTAGCCTAAAGGCAGTTCAGCAGAGACTTACAAGGAGTCAGGTGGAACTGAAGCTAAGGGGAAGGTACTCAGACTGAAAAGGCAAGGTAAAGTCAACCTCTGAACAGGGGCAGATGGAATCCTGTTAACTGTGTCACATGATCTGTGTTGGATTGGAAGCTGTAGGGCCACCTTTTAGCCATTGCAGTGGTAGCTTTGCAATGCAGAAGAAATCAGGTCAGTTCTTCACTTGGCTCACAAAGCACCATGGAGGAAACTGAACCTCACTGCCAACATCCTTGGTTCAGCCTCTAGTCTCCATTCTTCTTGGCAGTTTACAACAGAAAAAGCAAAATAGTAAGGATTAGGCAGGGGGCAGGGTAAATTTTCAGAGTACTGCACACTTTGAGGAGTTATCTGCCTTAATTCTCAGTGTGCTTATAAATATATGTGTTCATCTTGGCAACTCGATAAAAATTCTGTATGGCCACATAAATTAATTGTGGCCTTTGGACACCTCATCATTTATGTATGTTTTATAACAGACATTTGGACCCATCTTCCTTGTTAACTTCCTTGTTGCAGTTGTGTACCGATATTAGTACAACTTGTTTGGAAATTTCCTTCTAGAGTTACCTTCCGCCAACAAACAAATTCTGAGTTCTGATTCACAGTTACCTTGGATGGTTTGCAGAAAGATATGCATCATAATGTGGGACATTTTTAAACAGTGACTCAGAGATAGATGGTCCTTTCATTTCACTCAAAAATAAATGTTCTAGAATACATTGCACATGTAATTCTATGCACACTTCACCCAGAAGTGACATCACATCCTCCCCAAACTCCACCCTCAGCAGGTACCATCCTCAAAAATCTACTGGCATTTGCCAAGGCAGTGCTGGCAGCCTTGAGCTGTCCATGTCCTACATGATGTCAAAATTCCTATCTTATATCTCTTCTTCTTTCTTGCCTTCTGTTATCTAGACCATCACTGAGATCCAGAGACTAACTGTGAAGTTTAAAAGGCCATAAATCCATCAACAGAAATTTCCTCTAATCTCTGCAGTAAAGACTAGAGACAGATGAGAACATTCCTAGAGTGTTGCTATGGAGGCCATTTTCTGGTCATTTTCCTCTCACTCCTCAGTTTCTGAAAGGCAGGGAATTGGTACTGAGAAAGGGGATTCGCGCATCCATGGCAAGCCTAGGAGAGCATAATCTATGATTGTGGATTTGTGTGGTAGATACAAATACTGCTCTGCAGTGAGATGCTGTTAATTCCACAGACTTTAAAGATACTTATTCTTCTAATATAAGTGGTGATTTATGGAGCTTTGAAAAAATATTTGACGTTTTCTAGCTCTGTTGGTATCTCGATTTGGAAGGTGAATGGTTCTGACCCAGTTCTGATCATGGCAGTTGTAGTTCAGAGGTATATTGCACTGCATTGCTGTGGTCTGGCAGATAGTTTTATTTATCACCTTTTTATCCTGCCCTGCATCCAAGACTGGTTTTCCCATCCTTCATTTTTTTCTCACAACAACAATATGATGTAAGTGATGAAGAACTGCCTCCTCCCATATTTTCCAGTCCCCTGAGGTGAAATCCCCTTCTCAAACTCTTCTCTCTGTGCCCCTACCTGATGACCAGAGACAGGGCTTTTTCAGTGCCAGCACCTTTCCTTTGGCATGTCTTCTTCCTTGAGGCTCTCTTTCTTGTTCATGTTTTTGTTTTAAATTATTTGCTTGGATTGCTTTCTTGATATATTTTTATTGTTAAGATTTGTTTTTAGTGTCTTCTTAGTGGTTTTTTTTTTAAATTATTGTCAGCCACCTCAGCAGGCCTGGAGAGATGGCATACAAATTTTCAGAATAAATAGATAGATTAGGCTGAGAGAGAATGGCTGGCCCAAGATCATCCAATGAGTTGCATAGCTGAGTAAGGATTTGAACCAGGGTCTCCTGAATACTAGACTGACACTCTAAAACTAGTAGACCATACCAGCTGTCTTGTCACTACAGAGATATTTTGTTCTGAGTTTTGTGGCAAAGAAGGGAAGGAGTGTTCCTTAATAATATTTGGGAATTGTCCTTACAATGTAAGTGGTCGGTTCTTACATTTAAGCCCTACACAAATGTTCAGAAGTGGGATGAGCATGCTGGGTAAATAGATACACCCTTGATCTCTACTATACATAGTTCAATGCTGAGGTATCAACTAACCCAGCCAGTTCTGCTTGACCAGATGGCTGAGAAAGGGCACCAAGGGACAAAACTCCAGGGCCCCATGAAGCCAGGCAAATTGTATGATGTATATTCATCTGAAGTTCTGGGTTGGTCTGGGTGGTCTGGGGGACCCCTGAGGAAACCTTTGTCCCTGGGTCTGTGTTGGCAACTCTGTTGTTACATCTGGGTTCAGGACCAGATTAAGAAGAACATATTACAAAGGTATAGTAACTGAAATACTACATCCAAAGCATTTATCGAGGAGAGAATAAAGCCTTCTTTTTAATAAGAAAAATATCAGACTGTTATCATCTGACAAATGTTTTAGCAAGGCTACAGAGAGTATTTATGGACCTTTCAGTAGTATCTTGCTCTGAGTCCATTGACTGTGTATGGATTCCATATAAGGACATCTGATTTGTTGTTTGCTGTGTGTATGTGGTGGTAGGTAGATGCTATCTGTACTTGTATTGGAAACTGTAGTAAATGTCTTATGCATTAACAGGATCATGTTAAGGTTAAAAGTGTATTAGGGAACTAAGTACAGCATAAGAAAAGGGCTGTCTTCAAAGAGTTCGGAAAAGTCATTCTGACTTAAAGTTGCATTGCTTGTGGGCAGGGGGGGTCACTTAAATTAAGCACTCAATGCCTTGAATTAAGTGAAATACAGTATCCATGATCCATGTCTAACTGTGTAAACAAGAAATGGAACAGCAGGACCGTGGCCCCTAATAACTCTGTGATTCTATGAGTGTCTCATTCCCATTCAAAATCAGGGCCAGGTTTACAGTGAGGTAACCTGGGGCAGTTGGTTCAGGCTGAAGGCAGCAACCTCCTTTCCAGCCTGCCAGTAGCCTCCCATCATCAGCCAGCTGCTGCATATCAGCTGCTCACCTGGGTCCCAAACTAAAGCTGGGGGAGATAATTAACTTTTGTCTTCTTGTTCCCCCAGGCCCCTTTAGGAACAGCCCAGCAAGCCATACAAGCCAGCTCCTGGACTCTCACAAGATTCCTTCTTCTGACAAGACTTCAGCCCCCATTTCTGGTTGAGGAGACTTGGTGTCCCGCTTTAGTGAGAGACCTCCTGCTCCCACTTGATATTGCCCACTCAGAGCTGGGGGGGGGGAATTGAATGGCACCACTCCAGAGGTGAAATGTGACATCTAGTAAATAACCAGAAGTGCCATCATGTCACCAGCATGACAATAAGATATGTTCTGGGATTGGGCAAAAGTCTATGGCTTTACCAAAGAGTTTTGCCCAAATCCTAGAGCATCACCTTGACATTGAGCCAGCAATACAATGTCACTTCTGGTGTTCACTGAAACTGATGTTACCCTGCTGGCAAGGCACCATTTTCCCTGTTCCCACACAGCCCATCCTCCTGCTGGTTGCCAGTGCAACGAAAATGGTGGCCTAACTTCCACAAGAGGAAATAATACTATGAGAGCTCATTAGGCCCTAAAAGGTGTGTGCAGCTTGTCTTCCCATACTGCTTTTAATTGTGGCTTGGGCAGCAAAGAGATGAGGAGCATTATTTCTTTGGCGGCCAGGATGGCAGTAGCAAGGTGTTGTTAGCCAGATTGCATGTAGTTATTAATAATAATGAAGGGAATATGATTGATTATCAGTAAGCAGTCGGCTGCGAGAGCGAACACCTGTGTATACAGAGGTCAGCCCCGCCGGGAGGTGTTGGTAACAGACCAGGAGACTTTATATAGTTGAAAAATAAAGTCTTTTACGGAAGTTCTTCACAAGCAAACAATACACAGTCTCACACACAATTACTCAAGTCTAGGAAATACAGAGAGAAATAAGCACATTTGCATTAGCAGGTAAATCGTTGGTGGGCAATACCTACCAGTCCCGTTGTGCAGAGCGTTCCTCAGGAAAAATGGAGGGGAAGGAAACTAGAAAAATGGGGAACCACGTGGCCTGCCCAGCAGGTAGCACGTGGAAACTCAGGCTGCAGATCTAGAGTTTAAAGATGGAGGCAAGGGTTGGGGATAGCAAGCTGGACATAAGAGGGTCAAAGGTTCGATAGGGGTTGAAGAGCAGAGAGAGATCCGGTGGTCAGGCATCTCCTTATAAGCAGGAGGGAGGGGGCTGGTCACAAGCCCTAGTTCCACCTCCTGGTAGGTCCGTCCCTAAAAATACCCTATTGGTTGGAAGGTCTAGGGGAGGTGTACCTGAGGAGTGGTCAATATTGAGAGCTAGAAACTTACTCATGTCTGACACCTGGTAGCAGCTAGGATGAGTCACCGGGCCGATTCCATTGTCTTCTTGATGGCATTAGCCAGGCTGCTGATGGCCATCAATTAGTTACCAGGCAACAGTGAATAGTCTCTGCCAGGTCTACGTGAGGTCTTGCAGGTGAGGGGGGAGGGAAAGAGGCTGCCTGCCTGAGTTAGAAGGAACTCTCAATGGCGGTTTTTGGAGTTCCTAGTCCTTGTATTTCATTAAGGCATGTTGCTGTGTTTAGTGCATACTGGGTCTGTTCCATTCTCCTTCATGAGGAACAGGCTGGTAACCTATGCTGGGCACTGGAGCTGCTGGGGAGGTCAGGAGAACGTCTCTTGCCTAGATGCACTCTCTTCTGGCGTTGTGGTGGGGTTACCATGTGGTTCAGTCCCTTAGGTATACACTGACACAGTTTATTGTTTATTACAGTTCATAAAGAGGCTCAAAAACCTTGCAGGGCAACAGTGTGGCATAGCAATAGGCAATACAAGACCTTGGGCTACCACAGGGCAACATTCAGGCTTTTATTAATGTTTGCGTAGTTTTTGTTGAGATTGTTTTACTGATATGAAGCCTAGTTTAGCCTTTGACTGTGAATACGTCTTGACATGTGTTGAATCCAAAGGTCAATTTCTAGCTGCATTAGCCACTTCTGCTGGGGGAGACTGTGATTTTTGGCCCATTCTGTCCTTCCAGTGAGCTCTCTTGACTGTTGCTCAGGGGGGACAGGAGATGTTCAGGGACAGTACGGGGAGCAAAAGCAAGGACTTGTAAGTGGGGGAGAGGGGCTGAAGGGAATTGCTGAAATTCACCCTCCTCTTCCATAGGCGGAAACTAGCTGTTTAATTTCGGCCTGTGCTCTTATATACATTTAATGTTTTCATCGATGCAGGTTTCTTTCTCTGAACAATGAGAGCACAAAGAGAAGAGTTTTCTATGGCCGCCCAATGGATAGTATTCCCCCTTATGGAAACCTACCAAAATCAAAATCTGGACATATTTCAGAATTGTTTTAGGAGCTATCTGCTTGAATTGGCTTTTGAAACTCAGCATTAAGATACTCTAGGCTGTCTTAGTGCTTGTATATGACTTTGTTCTTAAAATGTGTTGCAAGCCAGTATTGGATTAGGATATACATTTAAAGAAATAATTATCATGTTAATTGCTGATTAACCTTTGGAGCTTCCATATCCAGTACTTTTGGCAAACTGTGATATGCATAGCTGTTTGATCATGCATCAGTGGCTTCATTTGGAGTACCAGACAAGAATCAGTTCGAATATGAGTTCACTTTCCTAAGATCTGCTTTCCACAGTAATTGTCCAAGGGGAATTTGTATGTTGTTTCTTTGAGCCTTTTAAAATTTTCTTTTCTAAAATGTTTATAGTAGTCTAAATCCTTAAGTGTTAATGCAGCAGTAAACAAATATAACTTGGGAAAGTGGTAAAACTGGATTAGACAGGTTGACTGTTTATATGAAGGCAGCCTTCAGACTTGGAGTAAACAAATACGTTTTTCCCCTCTAAACTTTTAAATAGCCTTTAAGGCACTGCTAGGCAGTTCAGAAGTGGAGAGAAAATCACTTTCCTTTGTCTTAACATTAAACATGGCCCAAGTTGAAATGAATTATGTTTATTCCACTTGTTAAAAAAGAAAGAAAAAGAAAAGCTGGAGCCTGCTGCAGCTGGAGATCACATGTTTTGGGGGAACATATAGGTCTTATAATGAATTTTGGAATACAAATAGCAGGCACATGCCTCTTGTTGGGTGTGTAGATTTACTCAGGGAAATTTGGATTCTTCATCTCCATCTAGTTGTGCTAATGCTCGGAATCTGTGATTAAGTAAGAGCAGTACATGATTGTAGCTTCACTTTGCAACCTTTTTTTTAATTGCTTTTCAGTCTCAGTCAGTTGCTGTGTGTGCCTGTTATTATCTTATGCGATTAGTAAACATCTTCTCTCTCTGTGTGTCTCCCTCTGTCTCTCTCTCTAACACACGCACACTCACACACACCCTACATGTGAGTTTTATGAAGCGTTATCCATTCAGGAAGTCCCTGAAATAGCCTCTGAAACTGGAATATCAGACAATCCTTATCAAACATGGAAATGCAAAAAAATTTGCTTCTGCAGGCTGGTGCGTGCACATGTGTGAACCCACCATACAGATGATCTCTTGCAGCTGTAGGGATTGGCTATGGTCAAAATGTGATCACTTATCTTGTTTGCTTTAAACACTGCTTTTATTGCAGCAGTTACAAGGTTGATTCAAAATTAAGTCATGTGGTGGTTTAATAAAGATAAGGGAGAATTGAATTTAGTGTGTCTAATGAGTGTATTAAATGCAGTGGATGGAACATGTATTCTTGGGCTAGAATATATTAATACAGTAGAGGGTTGCCCCCCCCCGCCTTATGGATCAAAGCCAAGGAGTGAAATGTTGCATATTTCAGTGGTTAAAATGAGATTCAGTTAACCATCTGAATTAGAAACGGATCATAAGAAGGCTGCTTTAGTACAGGGGAAGGGAGGAGGAGAAGACCTCACATCTGTTTCACATGCAGTGTCCATCTCCTTAGAAGTTCATTTGCTTTCCAGTGTGGAACATTATCAGCTTAAGAAGGGGAAATGCCAGAAGTTGGATGCAGATAAATGCACTGGCTGTTTTATGTAAGAACAGAAGAAGTAGTCCTACTGGATTATACTGATGGTCCATCTAGTCCAGCATCCTGTTTCTGACAGTGGTCAGTCAGATGCCAGATAACAGCTCTTATCTACCAACAGTTTCCCAGCATCTGAAAATTAATGGTATGGGAGTCTTCCTCTGGACCAGGAAATCTCATTCAGCTAACTTGGTTAATAGCCAATGATTGACCTACCCCTTGTAAATCTGTCCGAACACCTTTTATATCTATCTAAACCAGTGGCCATTGCCACCTGGCAGTGAGTTTCAAAAGTCAACTATGTATCGTGTGAAGTAGTAGCTCCTTTTGTCTGCCTTTAGTTTCATTAGGTGAAATCATGTTCCAGTATTATAGGATAGGGAATGTAATAAAACTCCCTATCCACTTTCTCTGTCTTTACTGTTTCTCTAAGCTAAAAAAGCCCAAGATGCTTTAGCCTTGCTTCATAGAGGAGATACTCCAACCCTTTGTTAGTTCTGATTGTTCTTTACTGCATCTCTTAAGTACTATGTCCATTTAGATACTGGTGATCTGAACTGTCCACAGTATTCCAGATGAGGCAACACCAGGGAGTTGTATAAGGTCAGATGTATTAGCAGTGCCCTTCCTGATGATCCCTAGCATGGAATTTTCCTCACTTCATGCGGTGTTGATGTTTTCTGTGAGCCAGCTTAACCAGGCATTACCTTGTTTTAATCAACTGATTTCAATATTTTTTATCCCATCCCAACTTTAATCCTAGAAAACAGTGAAACTGAGAGAAAAATACAGAAATGAATGCAGCAGAATCAGGGCTTTGCTCTGCTTGCCAGTTTTCTCCATTTTAAATAAATAAATGTACATACTCTCACGCTGGAATTTTGATAAGGAGAAGAACCTCACATCCTATGTCAGGATGACCCCTCGAGTGTCCATGCTGCAAGCCTTTATTATAATTGCATGTAAAATATGAACACTCTCTGCTACCTGTAAGAGATCTGGCATGGAGAATTTCTTGGGCATGGGGTACAGTGCCTGTGAATTCTGTCCCAGTGGTATGAAAGACAGCAACAAATTCCAGAAAAGTGTTTCCTGTTGAAACCAAATGGAAATAAAAACAGAAACAAAAGGCCAAACTAAGGTCATGATGAGACGGGCAGTTCAATCCACTGTTGCCCCACCTCAAATTAAGCCAGGTTATTTTGTGGCAGAGAATCCTGACCAGACCCACCCCTTTTAGCACACTTCAACATGCTTTTTCTGCCTCCTTGCATGATCAGACGGCAGCAAGCAGGGAGTCAGCCTGTCAGCCATTTTTTCAAAATGTGTCCTTTGAGCATGCCCACAAGCATTGATGAGCATGCTGGGATATGGAGTTCATGGGACTGTCTGCCATTTTCTTTTTAAAGTTAGTCCACAGAGCAAGTGCACAAGTGATGAAGAGACTGCTGGGATATGGAGTTCACTGCCATCCTCCCTCTAATCTTTTCAATTTACCCCTTCCCCAAACGATATTAAAAAGCTGCAAAACAGGGGTGTCAGAGACTTTTTTAGAAGAAAACAAGGTTTTGAGCAGCCCCCCCCCGGGAGGGTGCATATGTACAGTCATGTGATCCTCACTAACTAGAGGAGGAAATGGCGGCTGGAAAACAAGAGATCAGTGAGACCTGCCTGGTGGCTTAGGTGCACAACAAAGTGACCAGACGACAGGAAATCCATTTTGGAAGCAGCTCAGACCAACAGGACCAGACTTTCTCAGGTATCAAAGAAACACAGGGCAAGGGGAGGGGGGAATGGAACTCAGATGACTGGGGCAAGACAGACAGATGTTGCTGTCTGATCGTGCACTTTAAATCCATAAGGGAACAGCAACGGCAACAGATCAAAGCGGCCGTCTGATCAAGACCTTATACTTTTAGTCCCGGTTGTAAATATTCTGAATCAAGTTGTTAAAAACTAAACTGAACCAAATGAAAAATAAAAACAAAAGGAAAAGAGAGAGAAAGATTCTGTGCATATCTGTTCTTTCTCCAGGGGAAGTATCCTGGAAGAGAATCGCTGATCATACGTAAAGGCCTTACTCCACTTCCTAATGAAATTCAAGATAGTATAACATGATAATGCATTGTTGGAGAGAAAGTGTCCTCTATTGACTTTATCTGACATTAGATTTGCTGTCTAGGACTCATCTTGGGACTGGTCAGCAAGCATCTTCTATTTATCATAATCTTCCAGTTGTCTGTATCAAATCGGTCAACTGGCTTCTCCCTCTGAGGTGGAGGACATCTCTATGGGTTATTCCCACCGTGCCTTTAGGGAGGCAGGAAATAGTTTTTTCCTCTTCCTGTTGGCGCCCTCGGAATAGCCCCTCCTCCAGTTTAGTTCCTGCCTCACTAGGGAGCAGCAGCATAGGCTTAGCTAAGCTTAGCTCCTTCCATTTCTATTGCTCTTTTTGCCCTATTTTCATTCTTTTATTTCTCTCTTTACTTCTCTGACTTCTTTGGCTTCCTTGGGAAGCGAAGACAGAAGATTTTTTGTTTTTTTCACGGGGAGTTTCCCAATGGCGGGAAAAGACGTTCCCGAAGCCTTCTCTTCGGGAGAAGAAGAAGTAGACAACGCTCCCAGAGGAGTGGAGCAAGCGGTTGCGCGGAGCACCGCAGGGGCCGATCTGCCTTCGCGGCTAGATCGCGATTCCCCGATGGCTGCGGCGGGCGCGGCGGCGGCGCGGAACGCCCAGAAGAGACTTCTTGGCCTCGAGGACGAAGAGCCCGCCATTCCAGCGACGCGCCCTCGGCACGCCGGCGGCCATTTTGAGGACCCGGTCTTGAGCTCCGGTTCCTTGCAGCGGCATCTCCCGGGCTCCCTGACCATGGGAGATCGGCGTTCCACAGACATGTCCGATCGGGAGGCAAGCCGCGAATTTCGCCTACAAAGAGGTATTGTACCTTCTGAGGGGCACCTGGGTCAGCCCGTGGATATCATGGCCCTCATCAGACAGGCAGTGCAACAGGAGGTTTCTTCCTTGCACTCAGGGTCGGGACAGTCTCCTCAAGGGCTCCAATCTTGTCCATTGGATTCTCCTTCTCCCCCTGGCCCACTAAAGCGGCACAGAAGGCCATCCCTTCCTCATCTGGGAGGGCAAGAGCAGAACAGTGGGGGAAGAGCAGTCCTCATCCTCCTCCACAGGTGAGAGAGAAGAAGGGGAATTTTGTCTGATGAGGAGGAGGAAGAGATTAAGCTTCCAGAACTGGCTAGCCGGTTCTTTAAAATAGAGGACTACCAGCAATTATTATCCAAGGCCGTCAAGGCACTGGAGATTAAGGATCTTCCTCCCTCTGAATACCAAAGGGTCTCTAGAGCCAAATTTAAATCCAAGTGCCAAGGAAATTCAGAATTCTTTGCACCTGAGGAATATACAGAAAAGGTTTTCCCTTTCCCAGAGTCTTTTGAGAGACAGCTGAGGTCAGATTGGGATAGACCTGTTGCTAATAAGCAGTATCCTACCCTAGTTAAGAAACTTTATGCATTACCTAACTATGCAAATGAGTTGTTACAGGTATCTCCAGTTGACGGCCCTGTGGCAGCACTGCAGTCTTCAGGACTTCTGTCTGAAGATGGTCAGGGCAACATCAAGGACCCTACTGACAAGAAGGCGGAAGCAACTCTCAGGAGGATCCATGAAGCTGTTGCGATGATGGTCCGGGCGGCCTCCACATCTTCCATTGCCTCCCGCGCGGCTATAGTCTGGCTTCGCAGATTGATCCAACTGATCCCCGAAGACAGTAGGGGTCTGCTGGAAGGCACATCCAGGATTCTCAAGGCCTGTTCCTTTACTGCAGATGCCACACTGGACATTCTCGCATTTGCTTCTCGCGCACTGGCATCCACAGCAGTGGTACGGAGGCTCTTATGGCTCAGAGCTTGGTCAGCTGACACTCTCTCCAAATCCATTGTTACAGCTTATCCATTCCAGGGCGATCGGCTATTTGGCGAAGCACTGGACAGCATCTTGGTAGAGACGCGTGACAAGAAGAAGGCTATGCCCCGATCCATCAGGCGTACTGATAAGAGAACCAGTCATTCCTTTCGCACACAACATTCCTTACCGAGGTTTCGCCAGGATACGAGGAGACCACACTGGGACTCTTCCAAAACAACGGGAAACGCGGTCCCTTCGGTCCTCGCTTCCAAAGACCGGCGTTCAACAAGAACGACAGAGGAGACCGCGATGTCAAGCCCAAGCAGGCATGACTGCCTGTCGATTCCGGTGGGGGCACGTCTACTTCACTTCTCCAGTTATTGGACGGAGTCCCAAGCGGATGCTTGGGCAGTAGAAACCGTTTCCCAGGGCTACTCCATCGAGTTTCGCCAGATTCCACCGGAAAGATTCCTGCGTTCCCCAGTGAGCAACTCCGGCGACAAGAAAACAATCATCACCAAGGCCATTCAGCACCTGTTAGACATCAGAGCCATAGAGCCGGTGCCAGACTTCGAACAGGGCCAGGGAGTCTACTCAATTCTGTTCATGGTTCCCAAACGGAACGGCGACTGGAGAGCCATTTTGGATCTCAAGTACCTGAACAAGTTTATCAGGCTGCGCCATTTCCGCATGGAGACACTAAAGACCATTGCGGACTCCCTCTTGCCAAACGAGTTTCTGACTTCCATAGACCTCACAGAGGCTTACCTCCATGTGCCCATTCATCCAGCTCACAAACGCTTCCTCCGTTTTTGTGTCCACAACCAACATTTTCAGTACCGGGCCCTTCCTTTTGGCCTATCTACGGCTCCACGGGTTTTTTCCAAACTGGTCATCAACCCAGTGGTTCTTCTCAGAGATCAGGGGATCCATGTTCATCCGTACCTCGACGATCTGTTGGTACGGGCCAGCAGCCACGCGGCTTCTGTTCAACACACCAAGACCACCCTGGAGTGTTTTCGGAAGCATGGATTCCTGATCAACCTAGACAAAAGCTCACTTCAACCTTCCCAGAGACTAGAGCACCTAGGGGCGGTCATCGATACGACTCGCAACGCCCTTTTTCTGCCATCTTCCAAGGCCGAGAAGTTGGGGGAGATGGCTTCGTTGATCCATCGCAGGGTATTCTCTCCCGTGATGGAGCTGGCTCGTTTGTTGGGTCTCATGATTTCGTGCATCGACACTGTTCAGTGGGCTCGTCTCCACGCCAGACCCCTTCAGGTCTTTCTTCGTCCCTACCAGCACTGGATTATGGAGAAGAGGTCCGAAAGTCTACGGGTTCCTCACAAAACCAGGTCCAGTCTTCGATGGTGGATGTCTCCGACCAATCTTACAAGGGGAAGAATTTACCATGTTCCAAGCTCCATGGAAATCTTTTCAGATGCGAGTCTTCAGGGCTGGGGTGCAACCCTACAGGGCTCTCCGGTCCAAGGAAGATGGAGTCCCTCGGAAACAAGACTGCCCATCAATCTGTTGGAACTCAGAGCGATTTACCATGCCCTGCTTCATTTCAATCCTTCCCTACGCAATCTACATGTCTTGGTGAGGACGGACAACATCTCAGCCAAGGCTCATATCAACAAGCAGGGGGTTCCCGCTCCTCTCAGCTTCATCGAGAGGCAATGAAGATCCTTACCTGGGCAGAGCTGAATGTCAAATCCATTCGAGCGGAACACATCAGGGGTATAGAGAACATCCAAGCAGATTGGCTCAGCCGGGAGACCATTCTGGAGGGAGAATGGGCTCTCCACACCGAGCTTTTTCAACTAATTGTGAGCCAGCTCGGTCGCCCGGTGATAGATCTCTTTGCGTCTCCGACGAACCATCAACTGCCCAGGTTCTTCACTCGGTTTTTCCATCGAACAGCAGAGGCGACGGACGCGCTGACATCTCCCTGGCCGCGTTGCCTTCTCTATGCATTCCCTCCGTTCATCCTACTATCCAGAACCATCCGCAGGATCCGGGATCTCCGGGCGGAGATCATCCTGGTAGCTCCGAACTGGGCACGTCGTCCGTGGTTCTCCACCTTGAGGCAGATGGCGGCGGCTCCACCTCTGGTCCTTCCGTCACGTCCGGACATGTTAGTCCAGGGCCCAATCTGGCATCCTCACCCGGAGTGGCTATCTTTAACCGCTTGGAGATTGAGCGGAGCAATCTCTGCAGTTTAGGCTATTCGGCCAAAGTTACAGAAACCCTGTTGTCCTCCAGACGACAATCCACAATCCGCATTTATAATACAACCTGGAGGGCCTTCGTACGATGGTGCAGGCGTAAGAGGGTGGAACCACTAAAACCTTCTATAGCCTCTATTTTAGCCTTCTTGCAGGAGGGCTTGGACTCTGGCTTGAGGCCTGCCACCTTACGAAGACAGACTGTTGCTCTGTCCACTGTGTTACCGTCCCTAGGCGGATTCAAACTAACTAAGCATCCTCACATACAGCTCTTCATGCAAGGAGCCATGGCTCAGTCCCCGGCTCCTGGACACCACTTTCCTACATGGAAATTGAATACGGTTCTCCAAGCACTCACCAAACCTCCATTTGAACCCCTAAGAGAGGTCGGTTTTGCGTTGGTTGCGGATGAAGACCCTGTTCCTTGTCGCCATCACCTCAGCACGACGAGTTTCGGAACTCGGGGCTCTTTCCATTAAATCTTCCTTATGCATTTTTCATAGGGACAAGGTTGTGCTTCGTCCAGATCCCACCTTTCAGCCAAAGGTGTCCTCTGCCTTCCATAGGTCACAGGAGTTGTGTCTTCCCACTTTTTGTCCTCAGCCCAAACACCCAAGGGAGTTCGAGTGGCACTCTCTAGATGTCCGTAGGGCTCTCAAAATTTACATACTGAGGACAGAGCCCTGGCGGAAGACGGAGGCGATGTTTGTCAATATCTCTCTCCCCAGAAAAGGGGACAAAATGTCCAAGGCTGCAATCAGCAAGGTACTTCGATCTTGTATTGTGGAAGCGTACAAGGCTCTGGGCCAGGAGGCCCCCTCTGGCATCACGGCACATTCTCTCCGGAGTGCAGCCACCAATGCGGCTTTTTCTAACAGAGCTTCCGTCGAGGAGGTTTGTAAGGCGGCTACATGGTCGTCCATCTCGACATTTGTACGTCACTACAAGATTCACACTGCGGCGTCAGCGGACGCAGCTTTTGGAAGAAGAGTTCTTCAGCACGCTGTAACGTTTGAGGAAGATGATGACCCACCCAGAAGAGGGACACTGCTCGGGGAGGTCCCATAGAGATGTCCTCCACCTCAGAGGGAGAATGCCCATTGGCACTTACCGTGAAGGGTCCTTCTCCTCTGAGGTTAGGAGGACATCTCGGCCCTCCCTTCTTCATCATCTTCTAATTCTAATTCTATTTCTGTGCTGTTTTTCTTCTTCCTCTGTTCAACTTGATCTATACTGTTATCCAGTTATAGTTTTCATGTTATAGTGTATTTTTTCAGTTTTGTTGTTTACACAGGGCAAGGTTATTGAGTTAGCCTGAGAGCACTGCTTTCGGAGTCCCACAACTGAAGGAGGGGCTATTCCGAGGGCGCCAACAGGAAGAGGAAAAAACTATTTCCTGCCTCCCTAAAGGCACGGTGGGAATAACCCATAGAGATGTCCTCCTAACCTCAGAGGAGAAGGACCCTTCACGGTAAGTGCCAATGGGCATTCTCCTCCTGAACTGCTTCAGTGGTGTAGGCCAGGATAGATTATTTCAAAATGGGAATAGAATATTTGTCTGCTAGAAATGCTTCATTCTTTTAGGGACTGCAGTAAGGAAAAGACTCAAAACTATGGGCAATTGTCATAATTGCAGCCTGTAGACTAATGATTTATTTCCACCTTATTTGCATACTTGAAAGTTCTAGGCTCCATCTGGATCCTTAGGCATGCTGTAGATGTCAGAGATGCTGATTGTTTGATGGCTACATATGGTTGCCAACCTCTAGGTGGGGGGTTGAAGTTCTCCTGGAATTATAACTGATCTCCAAATTACTGAAATCAGTTCCCCTGGAGAACATTACACCTTTGGAGACTGATCTCTGTTGAATTCCTGCTGAGGTCCCTCACCTCCCCAAACAAATGTGTGCTCTAGTTACTATTTTTCTTAGGCCATTTGTTTTAAAAAGTGTCCTCCTTTGCTTTGGAAGGTAATGAGTAGCAGCCGCAAGAATGCTGCTTGTATGGTGCTTTGAAAATGTCAAGGGGCATCAGGTCATGATGCTGGTTTTGTGAAGCCTGCACCTTGACCCTTGCCACTCAATTCTTCCTTTTGCAATCACAGAAATGCCTTTGGTTTGTTTGCAGGAAACAGTATGACTTGGAGCTTTGTAGAAGCTACAAGGCCATCTTCAGACTGTCTGATTTTCCAAAATAACTTTTATTGTACAGTGGAAGTTCTGCAGAGGCTGCCCGCTTATTTCCAGGTACAATGCAAAGTCTAGATACTTACTTAACAAGCCTTAACAGTTTTCTCACAGACAATCAGTCTTGCTAGTTATGATCTTCATTCTTTCTGCGTGCAGTGGTGAGGCAGGGCTTTCTTGATTATGACACTTCTCCATGGTGTCTTCCTCCTTGAGACTCACCTGGCAACTACCAGCTGTCATTCAAGTGCCAGACTAAAGCATATCACTTTACCCAGGCTTTTCACTGAAGCTGAATTTGAAGTTGTATCCCTTCCTTCTAGTTAAGGTTTTCTTTTTTTTATGGCCTCATGGTTGCTTTTATGAGTATTGCTAAGATTGCCTTCTGATCTTTTAGTTGTTTTCTCTGTACTTTTAGTCTGCTTTTACACTTTTTTCACGGGATGGTGATTTTCTGACTGCATGTTTATAATAATTTTATTTCTGGGAAGTTGTAGATGTATCCTTTTTATTATTTGACTATATTGTAATTTCTTATTGTTAGCCACCTTAAACAGGTATCTGCAGAGGTGGTATACAAATCTACACAAATAACAGGAAATAGATTAAACAGATTTGCATTGTAAATCTGAAATGCCGACTTTAGCTTTTTTAGATGTCCGGAATTTACTGGACTTTTCCCATTAACTGAGAATGAAAGTCTGTGCATTCTCTTTCCCTTGAATTCATTAGGGTTTGTGACCTTATACATCTACTTAGCCATTTTGTTTTTATTTATTTACTTCATTTATACTCTACTTTTCTTCCCCAGTGGGAATCCAAAAGGATGTACACTGTTATCATCCCTTATTTGGTGTAGTGGTTAAGTGTGCAGACTCTAATCTGGGGGAACCGAGTTTGATTCCCCACTCCTCAACTTGCACCTGCTGATGTGACCTTGGGTCAGTCACAAGCTCTGGCACAGCTGTTCTTGAAAAAGAGCAGTTTCTGTCAGAGCTCTCTCAGCCCCACCTACCTCACAGGTTGTGGGTGGGGAAGGGAAAGGAGTTTGTAAGCCACTCTGAGACTCCAAGTGAAGGGCGAGGTATCAATCCAATCTCTTCTCTTCTTCTCTTTTTATGAAGTAGGTTAAGCTGAGAGTGTGGGACTGGCCCCAAGTCACCTAGTGAGCTTCCAAGTGAGGATTCAGAACTGAGTCTCCCACTTCCTAGCCTGACATTCTGACCACTACATCACTTTAGATCTTGAAATCAATGGATCCAAAGACATGCTCAGTTTTGATTTTTATGTCCATCCATTGCCATACTTCCCAGACTAAGAATTTTTCGTTTTATTCCCATTAACCCAATCCCCATGTAAACGCAACAGCCTAATGCATAAAAGAATTACTGACACTGTAAAACAAGAAGAACTTGCTCTGATCTCTCCTCCTCTAAATCTTATTCTTGATCCAGCATTTGAAGATCTTGATTAGCCCAGAGCCTTTCTTTGGGAAATTGATTAGTATAATCCTGCCAAAAGTGTACACTTAGTTGTGTTCTCAGTCTTTTGGCTTGTAATATTTACCTGCAAGGATGCCAAGATTCCATATGCTATCTGATCTAGCCCTTGTAACTCTCACTATGTGTAGGATATTAAAGATGAAGGATCCAAGAATGCAGCTGTTCCAATGGCTGCTATAAGGGCAGAAAGGAAACATGTGATTGGCTGCTTTTGGATTCAGGAGTTCCAGAACTCACTACAGTGGCATGGGAAGAAAAAGTGAGGGAACAGCTGCCAGGCCACTTTGGTACGATATATACCTCAGCTTTACTGTTCTTCTAGCATCGCAGCTCCAGACTGCCAGTATGAGTGCAGCAGGTGGAAGGGCAGTTTAGGACTTGGGAGACCTGGGTTCAAATGGCCACTTTGCCATGGAGTTTGCTGGGTGACCTTCTGCCAGTCACTGTCAGTTCAGCCTAAGCCTATCTCACAAGGTTTCTGCAAGGATAAAGGGTAAAACCACATATGCCCCTCTGAGCTCCTTTGAGGAAGGGTGTGAAAAAAGGTACTAGATACTGAAACAGTAAACTGAAGTAGCCATGACTGAATTGTGCTTTGCTAAAAGCATTTCATATAACATTGCCTCCTCATGTATCCATTCACCTCAGTCAGTAGCACCACTGAGCTATATAGGTAACATTCAGCATCACTGCCATACATTATTACAGAAAAAAACACAACAGCCTGTATTCGCACATTCCCTCAGCATTACGAATATTAAAAAAAACCCTCCTCTTGGTTCTTTCATTTGCAGTATAAACAGCTGTCAGCTCTAACGTTAAAGACTCTCGGCAGTCACATTGGTAGGTCTTACTTGATAAAAAGGGGGGGGACTTTAAAGGGAATGGGCCCCAGGCACAGTGTCCAGCTGTTGGTAGATGTTGCGGATTTGGTTCTGTGATAAGTTCAAAGGCTTTCCTGAAAAGATATATGCCTGCAATCAACCTTCTCTCCACCGCCCCCAAACTGTGAATAACTGCATTCACCATGGAAATATTTTGCCAGATTGTAAGTAGCAGGAGAGAGGTTTTCACATAGTTCTATCAAGATAACAAAATGATTTCTACCCAAGGTTTTTAACCACATCTCACTACCCTTAACCTATGGTTTATAACTCCAAGAGAATGCAGCGACTACTGTGCCAATAGCTGGTGGCTGTGTCTAATGTTGCTTGCCTCTTCTAAGTAGCAGTTTTGATGTTTACTTATCCATTACAGCTGTGTATCTTTGTGGTCCACTAGGAACATTTTTGCAATGTATCGTATCTTGTAGTCTTATTTCTGTTTTGTCTGCAATAGTTTAGGCATTTCTTCTGCATTCCGAGTTTTTGTTGTAGTTGTTGAGAACAAAGGGTCACATGTGTTAGTAGCAACATTGCTCATCTGGATGGAGGAAATCTCTTCATAGTGATGAAGAATGAGTATTTATTTATTTATGTATTAATACCCTGCTTTTCTCTCCAAAGCAGCTTACAACATTAGTCTCCCCACTTCACCTTTATCCTCACCAACAACAACCCTGTGAAGTACATTAGGATGAGAGAAAGTGACTGTCACAAAGTAACCCAGTGAACCTGAGGGATTCCGAACTGGGTCTACCAGGTCCTAGCCCAACATTTGAACACAGCTTTAGACCAGGTGCTCAAGGGCCAACTCTGTAAGGCAAGGGGAAGATGCCTTCAATCATTTTTCTGTCCTTTTATCTTCCTTGTCCCAGAACACAGCACCACCTTCAGATTTAAGCCCCAGACCAGTGCTTTCCAAACTGGGGTCTGAGGGCCTTTGAGGGTCCATGATGATCCACCAGGGGGTCTATAGGTCATTTTGAGAGCACAGAGGATGAGCCATTCTCATGTCATCTATCTACTATGAAGATGAAGCCATCATAGTTTTCTTAGAATAGGGGTAAGGGCCCTTCATCTCAGGGGAAGGGGATGGAATGGGCTTCCCCCTCATTCAAAGGGAGGGACCTCATAGAACTGCTGCCACCCGTGGTCACTTAGCTTCCAAATCACCTTAGAGCTTTAGTCAGAAAATGTTGTGCTAGATCACTGGGAACCACTAATTCCCTAGGAACTCTGAGTTGGCACCAAGGAGGTACAGTCCAAATGGAGCTATCATAGTTATTTCTGGTATAAAGTTGAACTGGTTTTCACTCTTTATTTTCCAGTACAAGGGATTTCACCATAGAGAATAAACAGACTCCACTCTTGTCTCTAGACAGTCCAGCCAATATCTGTTGAATATTGGGATCTGAAGCTTTGTGTGATTATGATCATTTTTTACAAGTACCTCTGAATGTTTTTCTAAGTTCCTTCCCACCTCTGCTCACCTGGCCTCCACATAGATGCTGTTAATGAGTAAGGAAGATTCCTGCTATCTCTGGTACAAAACCCCATCCAGTTAAGGAGTGGTGTTGATTAGTCATGGCCCTGTTGAATCAGCTACTGCCTGTGACTATTTGTCTTACACTTTTAAAGAGTAGCTGACAAGGGCTTCAAGATATTGTTATGAAGACGCAAGACAGATGCCTCCATGGTGGGGGGAGGGGGGAGAGAGAGAGATTGGATTTACACGCCATGCTTCACTCGGAGTCTCAGAGCAGCTTACAAACTCCTTTCCCTTCCCTTCCCCACAACAGACACACTGTGAGGTAGGTGGGGCTGAAAGAGCTCTTTCTAGAACTGTCCTTTAGAGAAGAGCTCTGACAGAACTATGGCTTGCCCAAGGTCATCCAGCAGCTGCAAATGGGGGGGGAGAATCAAACCTGGTTCTCCCAGATCAGAGTCTGTGCACTTAACCATTACACCAAACTGGCATATGCAGCTTGTTGCAAGCTCTTTGAAAAAGGGTTCTCTGATACGTACCTGCAAGGGAGAAGAGGAGGGTTTGGAAGACTGCAGAAAAATTTAAATCAGAATGGTGAGTGTCTCCTGGTAGCTAAAGTCTGAGAACTGCCACCCCAGTATTAAAAGGGAAGCAGCTGAGCAAACCAAGAAGAAAAATTATATTGAGTCAGGCCGTTGGTTTATCAAGGTCAGTACTGCTTCTCTGATTGTCATCAACTCTCTAGGGTATCAGGTAGAGGTCTTTCACATCATCTTCTACGTGATCATTTTAAATGGATAAGCCATGGATTGGACCTGGGAACTTCTGCATGCAAAGCAGATGCTCTGCCACTGAGCCAAGACCCTTCTCTGAATGCTGGGCAAATATGTCTGTGTGCCCCTAGAGACTCAAGGCCTAATGTTTACCTTGATGTCCTCAGATGTCAGATGTCTACTATTCCTATGTGATGTTATTTTAGACATTAAAACCAATTTGTAATGAACCCATACTCTCTAATGTATCTCAGATCAAAATAAGGAGACTTGTGTGAATGAGATAGTGTGGCCGTGGATGGAATTTGGCAGCTAACACATCCAGACTCAAATATGCCTCAGGCATGAAGTAAAACTGTATGACTCCAGATGACAAAAGTAGTAAGATACACATACATAAAATACTAAGAGGAACAATTTATTTCATTTGTACTAGTTAGTGGACACTGGGCCTATTTTACAGCTGAGGAATGCTGAAATGCCAACAAGCAGCTATACCAAGATTCGTTAGTGTGTGCCTGGTGCAGAATTTTAAAGCAGAATGTACAAGTAATAACAAAGTTAGGTGCACTGAGCATTCATAGAACAGTCCGTTCTTTGGCTTTTCCTGCTTTCTCCTAGCGGCTCTTCACATCTGCAGGTTCTGTTTCACATAATTCTTCCCACTATTACAGGCAAGCTCATCATCTCTCCATATTCCTTCCTAACACAATTTATGTTCAGATCTTATTGGGCCTTAGGTCAGCTGTTTATTTTCAGTTCCAGGACAGAGACCTGAAGGATGGGGGACAAAGGCACTTCTGATGACTTTCAGAGTGGCTTTCCATCACCACTGAATCAGTTGTCTCCTGTTGGCTTCTGATCTCAGGGTACAGAAAAAAGGGACGAACCCAGAATCCCTTTCCTCTACAAAAAATCCCCACTCCTGAATTCCTGCCCCTCTTTTTTTTCATTCCATCAACACACATCATCATTGAGCCCCTGTGTGTGCAAATGATATTCTTGAAAAGCAGTGTTCCCAGCACTGCCAACCCTCAGCTGTCCATCCTTGGGAACACAGGGGCAGGACTGCAGAAATGAGTGTTGTGCAACACTCTAGGAATTCCCCCTATCTGGAAAGTTTCTAGAGTATTGTGAGACACTGTGACATCACTTCCAGTTACAAATTGGGAAGTGATATCAAAGTTTCATGTGATGCCATTCCCGCCCTCGCCCCATTTTGCCCCTGCTGCTGGGTGAGGATGTGTCCTTTAGGAGACCTTTATCATGCAGGGTTCCTCAGGGGGCACTCCTCTCCCTGATGATATTTAACATCTATATGCTTCCTCTCACCTAGCTGGCAAGGAGCTTTGGACTTGGGTGTCATCAATATGCCAGTGAACCCCATTATTGGATGGATGGCTGACTAGTGCCCCACAAAACCTGGCTGAGGGATTGGAGGCTGTGATTGAATGGTTAAAAAAGAGCAGGCTGAGACTGAATCCAATGAAGATGGAGGTTCTGTGGCTGTGGGTTGAGTCCTCAGGATTGGAGCCTAGGTTTCCAGCTCTGGACGGGCACTATTGACACCGGCACCAGGGGTCTTTTTGGGGGGGAGCGCACCGGAGCGCAGCTCCGGGAGCTCAGGAGCCAAGCCCCGCCCCCAGCCGGCGTCCTGGGGAGTCTTTCAGGCAGCCGGATGTCAATTTCAGCTCCATTATAACAGCGTTCCGTGCTCCATGGTGTTTAGTCATGCTGGCCACATGACCACGGAAACGTCTTCGGACAGCGCTGGCTCTTCGGCTTTGAAACGGAGATGAGCACCGCAACCCTAGAGTCGGATTCGACTGGCTTTCGAGCAAGGGAACCTTTACCTTTACCTTTATATTTATGGGCCATTGAAGTCAATGGTGAAAACATAGGGTATATTCTGGGGCTGGAGGAGGAATTTGAGGGAGAAGCTCTAAACTCACAGGGTACCTGATGGAGCCTCTCCCCAAGATACCCACCAAGTTTCAAGAACATTGGATCAGGGGGTCCAATCTTATGGGCCCCTAAACAGGTTGCCCCTATTCCCTCCATTGTTCTCTATGGTGGGAAAAAAATAACTTTTTTTCTCACCATAGAGAACAATGGAGGGAATAGGGGCAACCTGTTTGTGGGCCCATAGAATTGGACCCCCTGGTCCAATGTTCTTGAAACTTGGTGGGTATCTTGGGGAGAGGCTCCATCAGCTCTTCTGTGAGTTTGGAGCCTCTCCCTCAAACCCCTTCCCCTCCAGCTCCCAGAATATACCCTATGTTTTCACCATTGACTTCAATGGCCCATAGGATATAATGGGGCCAAATTGCCGCCAAATTTCTTTCATTCCCTCCTTTACTTCTCTCTTTTTCCTGTTTCCCTCCTTCTTCTCTCTCTCTTTCTTTCTTTCTTTCTTTCCCACCTTCTTCTCTTCTCTTTTTTCCTCCTTTCCCTGTTTCCCTCCTTCTTCCCTCTATTTCTTTCCCTCCACTTTCCTTCTCTTTCTTTCCCTCTTTCCTTCCTTCTTTCCTTCTCTCTACTCTCTCTCTTTCCTTCCCTCTTTCCTCCTTCCGTGGCCCAACTCTCATGAGAAGGAGTTTAAAGTTTAAACCCCTTCTCTCTTTGCTCCCCCACCCAGACCAGCTACGGAAGGGGGGGTTGAAGATGCCTCCCCCCTTTTGCTTCCCCTTCTGACATCACTTCCGGTGATGTCAGGGGGTGTGGCATATGCTAATAGCCTAATAGCTCATTAGCATAGCATATGCTAATGAGCTCCTGCAGCTGTTTTTCTACGAAAAGACCCCTGACCGGCACCATTCATTAAGCACTTGGGTGTGACTTTGGATGCCAACACTGGAGTTCATGGGCTGGCCTTGCAGTAGCTTGTCACCTTTCTCCAAGGTTGGGGACAAAGGGTGGCACTAAGGAAACAACTATTCCAAAGACATCCACTGGAATATGGAGTGCCTCAAGAAGCAGTGTTGTCTTCAATGCTTTTTAATATCTATATGTGCCCCCTTGCCCAGATTGCATGGGCTGGGATGTCACCAGTATGCGGATGACACCCAGCTCTATCTGCTGTTGGGCGATCAGTCTGACTCCAAACCAGAAGATCTAGACTGGACATTATAAGCTGTGGCTGGTTGGCTTAGGCTGAGTCTGCTGAAATTGAATCCGATGAAGATAGAGGTGCCTGAGCCAAGGTGGCCCAAGGGTAGAGATCCCACTCCCAACCTTTGATCGGGCTCCGCTGGTGCCAGCATCGGAGGTTAGGAGTTTGGGAGTGCTCCTGGATGCCTCCTTAACAATGGAGGCCCAGGTAGCAGCCACTGCCAAATCAGCCTTTTATCACCTTCAGTTGATCATGCAGTTGGTTCCCTTCCTCGAATACAACAACTTGGAAACAGTGATCCACACGATGGTCACCTTGAGATTGGACTACTGTAATGCTCTCTAAATGGGACTGCCCTTGTCTCAAATCCAGAAGCTGCAGCTGGTGCAAAATGCTGCAGCCAGGCTTCTGACGGGATTCCCAATTTGGGAGCACATCCAGACTGTGCTAAAGGCATTGCACTGGCTGCCAATAGCATACCAAATTTGTTTCAAGGTGCTGGTTTTTATCTTTAAAGCCCTTTATGGTCAAGGGGCCTACATACCTGAGGGACCACCTTTCCCACGTGTTCCCCAGAGAGCACTTTGATCAGGGGCCAGGAACCAATTGGCCCTCCCGAGTCTCAGGGAGGCCAGGCTGGCGACAACCAGGGCCAGGGCTTTCTCGGTGGTGGCTCCATTTTGGTGGAATGAGCTCCCAGAAGAGATCAGGGCTCTGCAGAACCTTTTGCAGTTCTGCAGGGCCTGTAAAATGGAGGTCTTCCACCAGGCTTTTGGAGCCGCCACCACCACCGTTAAACACCATTATTAACAAACAGCTGAAGGATAGAGACCTCTGTTGTCCCTGGAATTTCCAATAACAGCCTGAGCTAGTTGCCTAAAGGACATCTAAAAGAAGACCTAGGACCTGACTGTGTGCAGAGAGAACCGAGTATGGCAGCCATTGTCAAATTAGTGATAATGATACTAGCATTTATTATGTTAGATGATTAAATGGTTTTAGACTTGTTTTATTGCAATCTGTGTGTTGATTCTTATGTAAGCCACCCTGAACCGGCCTTGGCTGGGAGGGTGGGGTAGAAATTTGATAAATAAAAATAAAAAATATCACTGGAGGTCCAGGTCACACATATCACTGGGCTGGCATTCTTCCATCTTCAACAAGCCCAACAACTGGCTCCTTTCCTGTTGCACCCTTACTTAGCCACAGTAATCCATGCAACAGTCACCTGCAGACTAGACTACTGTAACTCCCTCTATGCTGGTCTACCCTTGAGACTGACCTGGAAAATCCAGCTGATCCAGAATGCAGCGGCACAAGTCCTGAGGGGACAGAAGAAAAAGGGACCAGTAGTCCGGAATCGGGATGCATAATAATATAGGAAAATCTCCATCCAGATCTTTTTACCAACACTGAAATTTTTACTAATGTTATATATACATTTTAATGTTTTGTGTTTTGTATTTTATGATATTATGTCCTGTACATTGCCCAGAGCTTGGCGTAAGCTGTGATGGGGTGATGAATAAATCATCATCATAGGAGTAGGGAAGCCAACAGAACAGTGATGGTGTGGTTGATAACTAATAGCCAGCAATGAGAATGATCATGGCTTAGCTGATCGGTGTGGAAGAGCACCTTGGCATGAAGAGGAGAAGGTGTTCTAGTTTCCCATACTTTAAAAACATCATGTCCTGTCTTTTTTACTCTGTCCAGCTTCTCCTAATGCTAGGGGTTGCCAGCTCCAGGTTGAGAAATTCCTGGAGATTTGAGGGTAGAGCCTTGAAGAGGGTAGAGTTTGGGGAGAGGAGTTACCTCATCAGGGTATAATGCCATAGGGTCCACTCTCCAAAGCAGCCATTTCCTCCAGGGCAACTGATCTCTGGAGATCAGTTTTAATTCCAGGAGATCCCAACCCGGAACTTGGCAACCATGCCTAATGTGTGGTTGGGGTTGATTTCTTAGGAATTTAGGGAACCACCTGATGTTGTTTGTCATGCAACATTAGGAATTCACAGGGGAGCCATTCTCCCCATCCTATCAGAACAGACCGTGGCAGTTCTGGAAACTTTTATAGGTAAATAGCAGCATGTGCACTGTCTCTCTCTCTCACATGCACAGTCACTCACTCTTGCTACTTTTCACACACTCATGCACATTTTCCCCCACAATTGTATTTCTGCAGGTTTTAGCTAACTTAGAAATATTTTAGTTCTCTGAAGTGCTCTGGAAGAATTTAAGCATGATATGTAGGATACAACCCCAACACATGGATGCAAAACATTACAGATCTGCCTAAATCATGTTCATTCACATAGAGTTGTTCACAGGATTTGCTTTCTTCATGTCAGTTTTTTGGATTTGGGGGTAATAGGGGAAAATAGAAATAAGAAGGCTACTTTTGAAAATGTTTCATGAGCACTAATCTCGCCTTTTTCAATTTCTTCCTGTTCTAGAGTTCTCGAACTGCTCGGTCAGAGGAGGACCGAGATACCCTCTGGGATGCCTGGGGCTCATGGAGTGAATGTTCTCGTACTTGTGGGGGAGGTGCTTCCTACTCTCTGAGACGCTGCCTGAGCAGCAAGTAAGTAGTTAAATATCGTTGGACTCTACAGAACAAGAATGCAGCTTGCTGATCCCAGATCCCAGCACAAAGAGCAGTGGGTGTCTTGAATTGTGCTTACATTTTGAACTTAGAAGAGGAAAGGTCATGTTCTAGTCAGGCAGCCGTCGAGCAGGTTTCATGGCCTGACACACAATTCTAAAATACGCTTGTAGTAAAAACGTGAAAGACTTCTATGGTTCTTACCTAAGTTTGAACCGTATACTGCCAGCTACTGAAAAATAAAACCACTAGGCTCTCTCATTCAGAGTGGTAATCCTTTTCACTCCTAGGTACTGGTCCAGAGATAAACCTATGGGTTTAGCACCCTAAATCATTTAATAACATGGGAGCTATAAAATCAAAACAGATATCCACATTTGAGTCTGTTGGCCTCTCTGCACACACAGTATATTAAGCTATACAGATGAAATTGGCAACTACTTTTACAGAAGATTTCCTTTATGTTACAAGGACATAAAAGATAACTAAGGCGATATTATGTTTTTGCATAGCAAAGCAGCCCAATAAATATATATCTGTCCCATAGATGCTTACTCAATCTATCTGTGTGCCTGTCTGTCTACATAAATACGTACATATATACATACATATCTGTGGCCACAATCATAGGCACACTTACCTGGGAGTCAGCTCCATTGAATAAAATAGGACCTATTTCTGAGTAGACACACATAGGATTGCTGTGTATATTTATTTATTTAGCTTATTTATACCCTGCCTTTTTCACTAAGACTTTAGGCAGGTTACAGAATAAAGAGGGGAGAAATGAAATCATATAACGTAAGATTTTGCATAAACAGTGCACTAAGACTAGGAATACTCCAATTCAAAGACAATGCAAGCATCCATAAAAACAGCAAATTGTCTTAAGGCAAGGTATTGTATGAGCAAAGCAGAATGTGGGATCACAAGATCACAAGGTATAAGACTCAAGACCTCTCCAGAACCTCAAAGGCCTTTCTAAAAAGGCCAAAGCTTTACTAAATATTGAAAGGGGGATCAGTCAGATGACCCTCTTTTAGGAGGAATTGTAGAGACAGAAAACCACAGCAGAGGCAGTCCTTGATCTTACCCCAGCTCTCCATCATGTAGAGTTGCCAGCTCTGTGTTTGGAAACTCCTGGAGATTCGAGGGCTTATTTATATGTGGTAAAACATTGCCAAACAAGTTTTCTGTATCCCATATGTGTGGATACTGTGAAAGTGTCAGGGACTTCAATAACTCAGTTCAACAGCATGTCATTATAGATGTTTTTGAGTCAGGAATGAGAAATACAAAATGGCTATACTAGTTATACTGGTATCATACAGGACCCCCTGACGCTTGAGGGCCAATAGGCAATAGATAAAAAATGCAGGGAGGTGAATAACTGTTTAGAGGTGTGTGGGAGACAGTAACAGCTTTGCGCCGAAGAAGCCGGGTGTTCAAGACCACAAGCAAGATAAGAGAAACAGCTAGAAAAACACAGCTGCTTTACAAGACACATTCCACCTTGCACAGAATAACCATGGCGGGACTACCCAACAGAAAGAAGAGAAGAAGAAGAGATTGAATTTATACCCCACCCTTCACGACCCAAAGGAGTCTCAGAGTGGCTTACAATCTCCTTTCCCTTCCCCTCCCCACAACAGGCATCCTGTGAGGTAGGTATAGCTGAGAGAGCTCTTTCGAGAACTCCTCCTGAGTGAACAGCTTGAGAGAACTGTGACTGACTCAAGATCACACCAGCAGCTACACATGGAGGAGTGGGAAATCAAATTTGGTTCTCCCAGATCAGAGTCCATGCTCCTAACCACTACACCAAACTAGAGTAGGGATTAGTGTGAATATAGCACTAAAGGGAAAGTCTATTTTCCCCTCGAGTGCTCTGGACAGACCCTTGTCTATATACTTCCTTCTTCCATCTTCCTGCATATATTTCCAAATTATTTTAGGAATATGAAGTTGAGAATAAAGTATCATATTAACTGTGTTTATCCAAAGAACATATGCATAATTTGTAAACCATTTTGTACAGAATTATATCTTGTATGAACTGGGTAGCGGGGGTGGGGGGAGGATGAACCAGAGCATGGACCCTCTTGTCTAGGCATGTCAACTTTTATGAATGGGTGGGCAGGCAGATTATTAGATCTCAGTTTAGCTGCTAAAATACATCTCTGATATATTGCACTATGAAGGCACGGTGATGTAATAAAAATCCTTTTCATTCTGCTCATGGTTTCTGTGCTGTCCTGAGGAGAATTGGGGGAAAATACCCACCCTAAGTAATTTCCTAGGTTTGATATTATCATGGGTTGTGATGTGAGGAAGTACCAAGTCAAAACCATGCACTGCCTAAATTAGAACTGGCTAGAATTGTCAGGCCAGGCCTGGCAACTGGTGGGAACTTCAGGGATGAGGACTTAAGGTGGCATGATGCCATGTGTGCTATGACATCACTTATGGGGGAAACCTAGAAGTGATGGAAGGGAGTTCTAGGAATTGTCAGAAATGCCATGGAGTTTATGGGAAGAAAAAAAGATTAAGTGATCCATGAAATCACTTGGACAACTATGTGTTTTAGCTCTCTGCTGGGAAAGCCAGTGACTTGCTGGTTCCTTCGTGCTGTTAGCCAAATTCTTGTTCCTGTAAAGTCATGGTGTCACCAATGGTAACAGTGGTGTCATTCATCATTGCCAAGATAGAAGGTATCTTTTCCCCCCAGCATAAAACCGAATTGAGGAATGGAATAACCATCATGAAGGCCATGAAGCAGGTTGGTGTCAGGTGGTTCCGTAATAAGGCTCTTAGACTGGAACTTCCAACCATTGCACGCATAAGTGTTGCACTTGGCCACTGAAGGATTGTAAAAGGTCTGGTTTGTAGGAGGCAGTGCAGGAAAGGATTGGATGCAACCTCCTGTCATTTGGGGGCAAATATATTCTGATGGCTCTCCCTGCCAGTAGGCTTAATGATTGAAATGGTTACAGAGTAGGGTTTGGATTATACTGGACTGTGAGGTAAATGAACAAACTCTGCTGGGCCCTAGGGCCCAGTATACAGGTTTGTGCAAGACCCAAGTAGTCCTGAAGGTGTCTGATAGAACTGGATCCATTCCAACCTCTGTCTTCTGTCTCCTGCTGCCTTTCTGGATCCTATCAGCACTTTCTCTACCACTGTTACTGCCATGTTAAACATTATTCACATGTGACACAATATGTTTGCAATGGCCCCTTGTGCAAAAACAAACATGGTGGGATGCTATATGTAAAGGATATCTCTGCAGCTTCCTTGGCACACCTTATTACTATGGTTTTCTCTGGCATTTAAGTCCATCTTTTTTCAAAAGGGGCAGATTCTGTTTAAGGGGACCTATTCAGTAGTTAGAATTGCCTTTAACTAAGTAAGATTTTTTGTTCTCCTCCATATTGAGCCAATTCATTTTGATTTATGAAACCAAAAGTGAACTTTTGCCCATTCACCGATTGAGGAAGGATTATTATGTGCTCAGATTCTGTTAGCCAGTAACAATATATTCTAAAAAGTCAAATTTGACCTTGAATTAGCACTGCAGTAAATGTCTAACTCCTATCCCTTTCTTCTAGTCTGCATACAATTACAAAAGTAAAAGGGTGTTAAATTATGACTTTGTGGGCCCAGGGTGTGTGTGTGTGTGCTGGGGAAGCATTTTCAAACTAAAAAGGAAAGAAATCCACCCAAACATTGGGGATTTTAAACGAAATCTATATGCATGACAGTTTTAAATGTGACAAGAAGATGAACTATCTGTGTTTTGTGTTGGTGTTTTCTGGCTTTGTGCAGTCGATTGCATTACAGAGATGTGTCATATTGCAGAGTTCTGTGTGCTATGCATAATTCTATAACAAATAAAGAATGACGCTAGATTTTGGTTTTGTTTGTTTGATAAATTAAGAACTGGCTCTCTAGCTGAACACTGTAGAACAGACCAACCCACAAACCAAAGCTAAATATTTCTCCACCAGTGTGGAATTTTCATGGTGTATTATGTCTTTTAGTTTTCTGTGTGATGGCTTCCAGAACGTTAAGTAAAAGGAGAATGTGGCCCCATTGTGTCCGCTTTGAAGCTATTCAAAGAATACTTGCCTGATTCTAAACATTTTTGTTGAGCTAAGCAGTTGAATAAATGCAATTAATTTATTTTCCAGGAGGCAGATGCCAGCTCTCTTGATTAGTCCCATTGCTTGAGCTGTTCAAGTCAGGTATAGAGTTGTCTTACTGTCTGGCTTTTCTACTGTTTAAATGCAAACACTGTCTTTTGGAGGCTTACCTAAATGATCACAGCACTGCCACACCTGATTACTATAAAGTACGATACAAATTTAGAGTTCCCATTTACATTTTCCAATCCAGCTCTGCTTTGAGTTCCATTGGAGGCAACAAGACTTGCACTAGACTAGCTCTTATGCATGTTATGGCTGAATTATGGTCCTTTCTGCATTTGCCTCCTGCTCCGGATTTTCTCAGTGTTTGAGTCAGGGCAATATAAGATCAAGGCAAAACAGCATCCAAATAACCCGGGGCAACAGCAGGCTGAAACTGTGTTGACCACTGAAGGGAGGTAATGTAATATAGAAAGGAGGGAAAACCTGGAATAAAAAGAAGGTTGAACTTGATTTTAGTGCAGAATGGGGGGGAAACCTGAATTAAAAAGAAGGTTGAATTTGATTTTAGTGCAGAATTGCTTGGAGGACTCCATGGTGAACATGGCTTAAAAGGAAAGTGCAGAAAGGGCCAATGACAAAGTTCTAGAGAAGGGAACTGGCAGACAGAGGGTTAAGTTGGACCTCTGCAAGGTAGCCTGGTGTCAAACTAAGTTCTGTCATATAAGGATTGGCTTGTTGGTAAAGTGTCAAGGCATGCTCAAGGAATTCTCCCAGGGAAAAGAGGCCTATATCTGAATGAAAGAGAGTATTTTAGAATGGCAAGGTTTGTTGCCTTTGTTATGAAGATAGAGGCAAAAAACTGACCTTACAAATGGCTGATTATTAGACTGAAGTTACCACTGTGGGTCATCTAATACTTGACATGTCATATTTGGTATTCTGTATCTGTGATTATGTCGATACCAAAATGATACATTTTATTGTTAAATCTGCTGTTATCAACTGGGTTTTAAATTGATATTATTAAATGTTACTATGTTATGTAACATTTTAATCCTTGGAAACTTTATGTAGGTATATGTATTTTATTTATTGTTTATTGTGCTGGGACTGTGCTATTTGCTGCGTTTCTGAGCTAATGCAATAAAACTTTTTAACTATTGAAAGCGACTCAAGGGAACCTCCTCAGTCAGGGGTAAACTTCTAAATGCCAGTGCTAGGAAGCTCTTGGCCTCTATTGCCCTGTTAATTAGCTTTCCAGGAAAACTGGTTGGCTGCTGTGTGAAAGAGCATGTTGGATGAACTGTTGGTCTGATTCAGCAGAGCCCTTCTTTATGTTCTTATGAAAAGAACACGAAGTAGGGCCACAGTGAACCAATAAAGGCTCAGATCCAAATCACATTGCAAATTTCCACTGATTATCCCTTTCCACTGTACACACCCCTTCATGTAGTTTTTCAGGGTCCCTATCCCCTGCAAAGATCAGTGGGCTGAGGTGTGAGCAGGAGGCGGGAAAGTTCTGCTACACTGATCGAAATTTTAGATGGGATCCTGCCCATAGACAGGCCCGTAGCCTGCGTGGGGCCCTGGGGGCCCGGCCCCCCGTGGGTTTTGCGGACCCCCTCCGCTGATCCTCTGCTCCCCCTCCTCCCCCCGGCCCTCCGCCTCACCCTCCACTAGTTGGTCCCAGGCACGGCCAGCCCGTCCGCTAGGCAGCCCCTCCCCCTCCCGTCCTGCCCCCATGATGCCCCCTCCTCCTGCTCCCGGGCCACTCGGCGGCGCCTGCCTGCAGCCCAGCACGCGCATGGCTCCTTTAAAGCTGCCAGTCCTGTCCGCCACCTCCTCCGCCAGCTGGGACCGGGCGAGTGAGCAGGCGCCCTCAGACTCTCCCCTGGCCACGCTCCAGACACGCTCCGGCTGCTCTCCTGCCACCTCCTGCGCCTCAGCGCAGCTGACTTGGGCGGGCGAAAAGAGGCGTGCGGGTGCTTCACTGCTGATCCCGACTGCACCAGCCAAGCCGCCGCTCTGAGCACCGCCGTCGAGGATGGCCGGGCGGGAACGCTGGAGGATTTAGGGACCGGGGGAGCGGGGCCATGACTGTTGCCAAGTCCACTGCTTCTCTTGGGGATGTGGAAGGCGGCAATGATCCGTCCCTGGGCTTTCTGAGTGTTTGCGGGGCTCTCGTCTTCTGTGGTGTGGAAACCAGGAAGAGCACAACTCCACGCGAGTTCAATCCCAGAGACTCTCATTCCAGGCAAGTTTGAGACTTTGTTTTATTGATTGGGGACGAGGGGAGAAAACGACCCTCCAAATGAGGGAGGGCACAGACTATTCCTCATCCACCTTGCAAAGATTACTCAAAGATACAGGAGAGAATCTTCTTTTCCCATACCCAGGAAAAAACAAAAACTGCCACAAAAACTGTATTTAGGGGGGATGAGGCAGAGCCTGTAGGTGAAAGATCAAGTTTGTAAGGCAGGCCAGGCTTTGATTTTCAGTTTCCACAGCAGTGGTCTCCAGTGTTCCCTCTAAGCTGAGTTAGTGTGAGCTAGCTCACAGTTTTTTAACCTCCAGTTTGCAGGGTTTTGTCTTAGGAAGGATGGCTCCAGAGCAAACTAATTTATGCGGCAGCCAAATTGCTCTCTCACAACTTTAATGGCAGTAGCTCACAAAGTAGAAGTTTTGCTCACAAAACTCCACAGCTTAGAGGGAACATTGGTGGTGGGCCCCCTGAGAAAACCATGGGCCCCCTGAGCAAAAAGTTGTTAGCTACGGGCCTGCCCATAGATGGTTGCACCAGAAACTAGCTCCTGCTTCATAGCTGTTCACTTTTCTATTTTGAGGGGCAGCTTTCCTTTTGTGGCCTCACCCACTGTTAGGTGGAACCCCTCCTCTTAAAGCCACTCAAATGTCCATTCTCAGAGACACTGCTTTGCTGCTAGGAAAGCGGTTAGCTGGTAGATTGGCTCTCCATACAGTCTATGATATAATCTCATTTGGGACTGAGGTGTGGCAGGCTCCCCAGATGTAGAGGCTGAGAAGGGTGAGTTTCCAGAAGCTCCTATTGGGAGAGCAGATGGCTGGGGGGGGGGCATCAAGGAGAAATGTAACTTCAAACTGATGTTCAGAAACAAAAATGTATTGTGACATGTCATTTTTCCTTATTTCACAAAACTTTAAAAATGCTATTTCAGCTGATGCTTGCCAGATAAAATAGATCAATGCTCTTTTGCCCCAAGGATAATACTTTTCAAAATGCATTGGGCATATAGTTTGTTACAGTAAATTTTCATTTATAAGTACTACTTTGAGATGGGAATGCTTTAGTTGAAAAGGGTGAAATGTCCTTCCTTCCTTGGGCTCTAAGCCTTGAGAAGACCATGCCAAACACTCCATCGGGTGGGAAAACATTAGTTTCTAGTCTTGCCAAAGGCTCTGCTTCTGAGACTTATCAGCAAGAATAGAGAGATAGTAATAGAAATGTTTGGCAAGTTAAAGTTAGTGTGGCATCCATAAGCATGGGACGTGACTTTATTTGTTATACAATGCACTTTAGCAGTCCTTATGCATATCCAACTCAACACAATGCATGTGACATGCACTTCATGGAATGACTCTGACATGTAGTGACAGTGGCATGATACATATGACAAGAGTATATTTTGTTAATGGTCGTTTATGCCAGGGGTTTTCAACAAGAGTGTTTGGTGGTGCGATCCATAATCTAAGTGCTTTATACCACGCATCACTTTAGCAACTTCCTGGTGGTCGCACCTCTGGCTTTAAGAACATAAGCAGAGCCCTGTTGGACCAGAACAGTGGTCCATCTAGTCCAGCATTGTGTCTCAGAGAGTAGCCAAATAGTTCCTGTGGAGGTACAACAACTGTACATAGAGGCCAAAGCCTTCCCCCGATGTTACCTCTTGGCACTAAAAATATCCTTTATTTGAAGGACTTGGACATTGTTGAGGACTCTGCAAATCAAATATTGTTATATGCAATATTTTAGTACAAGTTGATATCATGAGTAGACAGTTTTGTAGAAGGTTGTCCTAATAGTATGAAAAAATCAGTGATCTATAGTAAAATGTATTGGTTTTCATTAATGTCAATCTCTGCATTGTTCCCCTGTACTTGTTTACTTTCTACATCTCAGTTTGGGGATATGCCTGCTTCTATTATACTAAGCTATATTGTTATATACGTTGGTTGCTGTCATTTTTAGGGAGGCAGACCTATCTCATTTACCCCAGGTTTTCCCTGCACCTTGGGAAATAATGACAGCAACCAACCTACATAACGATATAGCCGTAGGAATGCTACCAGTGAGGACCTGACAACCCTATGGCTTACAAATGTTTTAAATAAATAAATATAATTTATGGCATTACCAGCTCACCATAGTAAGTATAGTAGAAATTGTACATATCATAGAACGGAGTCTTTGTACAACAATTCAGCCAGTTGCTCATATAATCAGATGCATTGTGCTTTCCTCATAACTGTTGGGTCACAGTTTGCATTTTATAGTTGTTCATATATAAAACACAATTTAAGGCAGTTCCCTTGGACTGAAAATATCTACAAATACACTTGGCTGTATAGTAGGGTCACCGGGTCACTCTTTCTGGTAGGAGTCCTTCTACCAACAATCTGCAATTCCCACCACTTGGAGCAATGGCGGGGAAAAAATAAACAAAAAGTCACTTTCAGGACAATGGCGGGACATCCCTTCCCAGGAAAACCATAGAGTTTCCGGTGGTTCCTAAAAAGGCACACATCACTTCCATTTTTTCTCTGGAAGTGATGTCATGCCATTGCCAACAGCACCCTCCTACATTCCTCCTCCAGACTCCTACTTGTTGACAGGCTGTTCCCGGCAAACCTATTGTATCATACAGCTTCTAGAAAACACAATAAAGTAGGGAGTGTCTGTGTTTAAGTGTGGAGAGAGAGAGAGAGAGAGAGAGGGAGGGAGAGAGAGAGAGAGAGAGAGAGAGAGAGAGAGAGAGAGAGAGAGAGAGAGAGAGAGAGTCTTGTCTCAAAATAGTTTTCTTCTAATCCACTGTTTAATTCTGGGGTCACTGTATTCTTTTGCATTAAAAATAAAATGTGAAATATTATCTATTTGAATGCCATTGATTTCATGCTGTTCCAGCTAGTAATAAGGTGCTGCCAAGAGTGCTGGGCAGGAGATATTGGATCACTGACCCTTCCTGGGATGACCTATGGAGTCCCTGAGTGATTTTCACCACTGCTTTGAGCCAAGGTTTTCTGTTTCACTTGGCCCTCTTTTTGACTGTTTGCACACTCCCTTTTGTCATCATCTTTTCCTGTCAAGTTATATTTTCTTTGCAAAGTTTGGCTGAGGATGCCAGAGTTGGCCATCGTTTCATTTGCTCTGTATTTTTTGCTGTTCAAATCAGGATCCCTTTGCCTTGAAGAGCAGATGTTGTTGCAAACAGAAAAATCCAAATAATTCTGTATAATATGATTTGCTTGCTCATTTGTTCTTTCCTTTCAGACTGCCATGGAAATAAGGCTTACAAGTCTATATCATACTGATAAGGCAACTCACTGTCATATTCCAGGTGTGAGCAATATAAAGATAACACTTACTAAACATTCCTTGGAAAACCAAGAATTATACTTTTACAAGAGATCTTTATTTGGTGCATTTTTTGGAATACTCCCCTTTTTATATCCATTTCCGAAAGCATGTGGAAAATATAGCTAAAACTCATACTCCCTAAAAATAGCTCTCATTACGAAATATGCGTTCCTCAAACTATGTGCTTGCCTTTTTTTGACCTTTGAATGAAATGGATTTAAGTCCCCTGTATGTACACTAATTATGCAGTTAATGTGCATTTTCCAAATTATGTTTAGTTTAGACTTTCATGAGAAAATTGTTCTTTAAATCTGTAATACATTTGTCAGTATGAAGAAAATCCTGCTTTCAGTGCATATCTTTAATGTATATGGATTAAGCCTGCTTTGCTTTGGCGTGCAAATACAATAACAGCCCCATCTGGTATCATTCTTGAAGAGATGAATTGTGGAGTGACACCAGATTCTATTTGCCTGTGGGTTTCCCTTGTAATGCACGATCCAAGAGTCACTTTTCCCTACTAATTTCCACTTATAAGATCTGCTGTTGTCCTTTGAATATTCCATTTTTGTGAAATTCCAAATTCAGTATTACAGGTTATTCTCTTGCCACATTACAGCCTTCATCCCTTTGGAATGGGAACATTTATTCTTTTGAACAGCAAATGTGAAGTCAGTTGATAAGGTCATGCTGTAACTCCAGTTGCTGCTGGCCTGTCTCACCATACTCCCCCCCCCGTTTAATGGGCAAGAGTCTGGTTCACAAGCATTACTCTCATGTGTTCAAGCACACCCTTCTCCATCCGTGTGTTGGCAATGCTTGAGATTAATTCAAGTAGAACAGTTGTAGTCTCCAAATAAAATTGAATGCCAGTAATTTTTACAGCAAGGCAGGTGGAAAACATCATACACGTGCAGAGAGCAAGTCCACCTCAAAATATAGCCTGTATTTTCAGTACGCTTCACCATGATATTTAGCAGAAATAGCTATTTACTGTCATCATGACTGTGACATGAGTGTTTTCTATACATTCTGTGTCGGCAATGACTCTCTTTGGTGCAAGCTGAGTGCTACTTGCCCTTGAGGAACAGGCCTTTCCATTTTATCCAGCATACTTTTCCCTAACCTTCTAAAAAGCTTAGTAATGCCTTGATGCTGGGAGAGGGTCCCTTGGGGTAACTATTTTAGTGTACATTTATCCTGTTATTCCAAAATTCAGCCAGGACACTGACAAGTCAACTATCAGTTTATGGATATACACCCCAGGTGACCATCTAGTCTGATGACTCTCCAAGGACAGACAGTATTAAATGCTCTGTTGCCCAGAAGTGGACATATTCGACAAGAGCAATGGTGTAGCTACAAAACCGGTAGAGTCAGCAGAACGACCTCTTCCAGCTTCTGGCTTCCAGTGTAAATTTAGTAGAGGAATGTGTCAATATTGGAAAAAGGAAAGAATAACAATTACTGAATCGCAACATGGATATTCTTAAGTCTTAAAATAGATGTCCCGTTTACTTAAAACTCTGGGTTGCACTTGGAACTTTATTTTTCCAATTTATGATCCACTTTCCAGTCAACAACAGTTCGGAAGACAGTTCACAAAACCCCCAGTAAACTATTTAATCATTAAACCTCTCATTATAAACCCTATGAAATTTGAACAAAAACAAAATTGCTGCAGAAAGAGAAAGTCTAAGCTTATGGGATGCCAATATTTACAATGCCATCCTATACAGAATTACTGGAGTCCAAGCCTATTAAAATCAGTGTGGGTAGACTGGAGTAACTCTCCATAAGATTGCACTGTTGGATACCAAAATGGAATCCTCCAGAATTCTGGTCCTTATCTAATGGCATCAGGAAGACAGTGAATCTGAGTGGTTAACTTAAAACGCTGCTAGTGAATGACTGCCTAAAATGCTGGCCTTGTACTACGATTGATGTTTTTGATATTTTCTTTTATCACATAGCAACTCTCATCTTTAATAATCTTTTATCCTCTGTTTTCCATCTGTAAGTTTGATAGGCTATCTCACAGAATAGTTCCAAGGCAAATGTTACAGTGTAATGAGCATGAAATTTTTTGCTCAGTTATATGGGGTGATGATGGCATCAGTAAAAATAGATAAAATTAATTACTTATGTAATTAAGATGAATTAACTGAAGGATTAAATTCCAATACTTACTTTAAAACCCAGTTGCATGAAAAATTCAGAATATTTTAGAACAATTTAATCTGCAGATTATTTGCTAATTATGCCTTCAGAGATGGCTGGTAAAAAAATTTATTTGGTTGGTTGGTTTCCCTAGTTTACAACTTCAAATGCATTTATGAGCGATTAATTCATTATTTTTCAAGTGGCTTTTTCCCATGTAAACAGCTACTGTTCCCTTGTGAATATTAAGGGACAGAAGGTGAATGTTGAAAAGGGTTTCCAGAGTTGCTTTGATCCAGACATGTTCCAGGAATTTGGAGGAGAGTTGGACAATAGGCTTTGTTTGTTGCTTCCCCTCCCCCTCTTGGAAATAATGGCAAAAGATAGCATTGCTATCTGAATACAATTTATTTGAGTTCTCTGTTTAATTTGCAATTAAATGTGTGCAGTTATGGATTGAAGACATGTATACATGTGTGTGTTTGTCTGTGTAGTTATCGTCCAGCATTCTAAAAATCCTTTGAAAAAGCCACAGTGACAAACTTTACAGACTAAACATTTTACAATCATCAGCAGTCTAAATCCTGGCCAATTTCTTTTCCTTTTCTTTAATTCAGTGTATGTGTTGATCTCTAACTTTGTCCCAAGTTTAAGGCAGTATAAACGCTTTTCCTTGTATATGCATTTTTGGTGCAATATCCATTGCCCTGAAAACAAAACTAGTATGTAAAACTTTGTTATAAAGCAAAGAGAGCATCTCATGATGACTATTTTAAACATTTCATTGTACATTAGTTACGTCATGTGGCCTTTCTAGGCAAACAAATGCATTTTTAACCTGAAGTCCAGTCACCTTTCCAAAGGAAATATTTATTTGGGGTCTATCACAGTTTCTTAGCACTCAAACATCAATATATTGTCATGACTGGTTAAGGTCCTCATCATAGGCCCTCTGCCTGCAGAGGTGAGGCCAGTAGTGGCCAGAGATAGGACCTTACAGTATTGATGCATCTCCTTTGGACCCTCTCCCTTAAGGTTCAACTGGTACCTGCTCTACTCTTTTTGAGGTGCCAGGTGAAAACATTTCTTTTTACTCAGGCTATTTATTCATTTTATTTGTTTTGCAGTCTGCCTCTTGCCTGAGAATAGTTTTATGAGACTCATTGTAGTGTTTTATGCTATTTTTATTGGCTGGGTATTTAATAGCTGATGTTTAATGATTTTTATGCTTTTAATGTTTGTAAACAGAATTGAACAGATCCGTTGGAAAGGTAATGGCACATACATTTTCTAAATAAAGAGAAAATGTCATTGTTTTCCAAGCTATTGAAGCTGTTGCAATCTAGAGTACTGTGGGGAATGTAGTTGTATAACAGTGCCATCTGAAGCAGTTGTTCTATGTTGACTGAAGTCAGTGGACTTAAAAGGGTAGAACTTTTAAGGATGGTGCTGTTAGTGTCATGGGGACTAGTGCCTACGGTTCCCCAGTACCAGCAACTGGGAGGGGGCAGACTCACCAGGAGCAAAGAGAGGGCTAGGCCACAGTTGTCTGTGACACAGCGATGTCACTTCTGGTGCGTGTCACTGGCAATGTGGGGATGCTCTGGTATTTAAGCAAAAGCTCTATGGTAGAAGTCATTTTTATCATGGAGTTTTTGCCCAAATACCAGAGCACCTCTGCATCGCTGGCAAAGTGATGGTATCTCTACTGGTATGCACCAGAAGTGACATTGCTGTGTTCTTTTGCTGCTGGTAAGTCTTCCACCAGTCAGCTGATCGACACCGGGGAAGAGGTCCAGAAAGGGGGATCCCCCACCCCCTGTAGGGGCCTGGCAACCCAACCTAATGCCTGAGATATCACTGACAATGAGCCCAGTCTAGGGACAAAGAGGAATTGTAGGCAGAAACAGGTAGGAAATTGGGCAGTTACAGGACTCTGGACCACAGAGCCAAGAAGTTTGGGAAGCATGTGGCAATGCAGGTGTGAGAATCAGAGTTTCTTGTCCTGATTTCAGGTAAGAGAGCCAGTAGGGCATAATGGTTAGATTGTTGGACTAGGACCTGAGAGAAGTGTATTTGAGTATGTTCTCTACCATGGAAGTTCACCAGGTGATCTTGGACTCATCACACTGTCATCCTAACCTACCTCACAGGGCTGTTGTCATGGTAAAGCAGAGGAGGGGGAGAATGATGTGATAAACTGCCTTGGATGGCCACTGGGGAGAAAAACAGGATAGAAATACTTTTTTTTAACTATATGTCCTATCTTTGCTGTTCTGTGTTTCTTAAGATGCTGGAATGAGAGGCAACACCAAAAAAAGAATCCTACCACCCTTCCATGTTCATTTTTAGTAACACTAAGAGTAAATGCAATGCAGCTTTATTAAGTTTTATGACGGCTCTAGAATTACAGTGATGTAGCATGTATTCATCCCAAGAACATTTACTTGAAGGCCAAACCTACCTTGCCTTCCACACAAAGGCCAGCATTTATTTCGTTTCAGTGATGATAAATTATTTGCATCAGAAATGCTGACTCCTGAAAACCTGAGATTTAGGGAAATGTTATTTATGCTAAAAGAATTAATTCTTAATAGTTTTTGGTCTCCTGCTTTACTACTTCTCGTCTTGCTCTCATTTTGGGTCATTATCCCATACTCTATCCCATATGTGTGCCTTTGGCAGCCCAAGAGGTATGATTTGTGTTTTGATTTTCCTAGCCGGTTTGCTGACTGCAGTGACTGCTGTTGGCATTTTGCCTGCCAGTTGTTTATTTTGTTACTGCTACAGAAAAAATATTCGTAAGGTGTGTGGGTTTCTTTAGGTTGCCAGGGAAGTTGGCCTATCTACTCCAGGCCCGCTTTTCTCAACTTAAAGATTAAGTAAATTTGAGCTGAAACAGTCTTTTTTAGTTTCATTTTCACTATGGCTAAAAAAAAAAATCCATTTATTCATTTGTTTTTGGCTTCACCTTTGAAATTTGGCATTTTACATCACATCCCAGACATGATAATGAAGTATGCAAGAGCACCCAAAGTATGGGTGTGGATTCTGGAGATTTGGGGGTGGTGCTTGGGGAAGGGAGGGAGGTCAGCTGAGACCCTTTCCCCCCCCAGTCAGCAAAACAGAAGTCCTAAAGCATTTCTGTAGCCACTGCAGGACTTCCATTTCTCCTAGAGGCTGTGGCATACCACCTAGTCTACCCTCTGAAGCTGTCATTTCTTCCTGGACACTGGTGTCTTGACTCTGAAGATCAGTTATCATTCCTGTGCTAGCCTAGAGAGCACCACTGAGGGAAGAGATCCTGAGCCTCAGCTATGCAGCCTCTGAGCTTGTCTAACCAGGCTCCAGAACATTTCCTCATTCAGCTGAGATAAAGACTGGGCAAAAAACCATTCATTTACATACACTCTGTTAGTCTTTTCCCTAGCCCATGGGGGACAGGTAATTCCTCTAAGCCTGCCAACAGTCATGTGACCTGGGTGAAGGCGGTATGCAGGGATGCTGTGTACGTGTAAATTAGACTATGTTGTGTATAATCTCATTTTTAATTCTTTCTGTCTATTGTGGAGCAACAACCAACACCCAGTTTCCTTTAACTTAATGATTTGTTAATTAGAAACTTCAGGGCATATAACTTTGTTCGAAAAAGGGAGATATCACAATACCTGACTACAAGCTGTTTCTTGCCAGCTAGGCCCAGAATTGTTCTGGCCTAATCCTGAACAATTTGCTTGTGTAGGCTTAGCAATTTACTAGCAGAGAAGTGAACCTATGTCCCTTGTATTCTCCTGCTTTCATTGAGGTCTTCTTAAAGAGGCAGTACACAACAATGTTCTTCAATGAAGCCTCTATCAAGTATTGGCTGGCCTGGTATGGTGGATGGCTTAGAATCTTTAGTTACTCAAGGAACTAATCAGTTTGCAGCCTGGTTTCTGTGAGGGAAGGGAAAACTATCAATTTGGCTGGGATTAAAAACTCATACATGAGCAAGGGGAAGGCTGGGAAGAGGTCCTGGGATATAAGGAAACAACGAGAAAGGAAGCCAAGAGTCAAGAAGATGGGGGCCAGGGAGAGTAGAGAACACATTTAAGGACAGGACAGACTGTAGGCTTCCTTCCCATCTTCTACTAAGAAGAATTCTGCTTCAAGAATGCTGGAGAAGACAGTATATGCTGGCTTCTGTTGCTAGCCAGAGAACTAAGCTATAAAATACTCTCACCATTTTCATCCAGACAAGATTACTAGCGAGCAAAGATCAGCCTGGCCTCTTTATATATATCTAATTCCCACTGTGTGAAGATTTTAAAAAAATGCACAGTGGGGTCATCTGATCTCCAGGCAACAGATTGGGCAGACATTTCTTTAACCTTGGGGTATCCTCAGGTTTTCAGAAACTCTGAAGGTGTGTTTGTGTTTATGCCTTTGGAATGCCCTCTCCATTGAGGCTCATCTGGTACGTACCATAGTGTTTTAAGTGCCTAGCTAAAACCTGTCTTTTTACCCGGGCTTCTAACTAAGGGTTTTTATCTTTTTAGCTGTTTTTGTTGTTGTTCAGTCGCACAGTTGAGTCTGGCTCTGCACAGCCTCATAGACCACATCACACCAGGCCCTCAGGAGTTTGCTTAATTTCATGTTTGTTGCCTTGATAACACTGTCTAACCATCTCATCCTTTGCCATCCCCTTCTCCTTTTACCTTCAGTCTTTCCCAGCATCAGGGTCTTCTCCAGTGTGCTCCCTTACTGTCTGCTTTTGGTTTAAGGTCTTTATTCCGAATATTTTAGAATGCTCAGTGAGTGTTGTAGTGTTTATTTAATGAATGGCTTAGTTGATAATTTTGATATTGATAAATATGGTGTTTTTATGACTTTATAGTATTGTTTTTACTTGAGCAAGTATATCGGTTTTAAGAACAGGACTCTAATGAGGTGGCATATACATTTTACATAAGTAAAATAAACAAGGAACACTGAAAAACTAAAAAGTATATGAGGGGGAAAATGAAATTTTGGATAGCATTTAGGGTTTCTGTAGCATCTGACATTGTGTGTACCCTACCAGAATGAAAGGAACTGTCTGTATTTATATAGGCCACTTTGGGATACTATTGTTAAGAAAGTGGTATGCATCAAGCAAATTAATTAATTAATTAAAGAAGAATGAAATATACAGGTGAGAGAAATTAAGTACTAGGGAGGATGTTTAGGAGCAACTTAACAGTAGCTAAAGGAAGTTATTCTCGGTGTAGAGTGTAAGTCCAGAGATGGAAATGTTGCTGGTTGTGGATTCTATTGTCACTGCAGCATTGCAGCCTGGTGATCCTGAGGGGGCTGGCAGGGCAGCTGACTTTTGTATGTGAGGCAACTGACTTTTGTATGTTAAATTGGACTAAAGCTCCTAGTATATTCCATTGTGTTATGATACAGCATATAATACTCTTGCATCCATTTAATAAATGGAGAACACCTGTCCACACCCAAAAATACCTGAAACTTTACAGTAATCAACAGAAGTTGTGCATTTAAGCAAAGGGATTTAAACCAATGCACACCTTATATGGGTAGGTGCTCTGTTCTGTAGACTATTTGCACTTTCAATTGAACAAAGTCTTAAGGGTGGAGGATAATTAAGGTATGGTAACTATTGGGTTAAGATTAATTTATATGCCATAATAAGCTTTTGGACCCTCAAAGAAAGTTGTACCAGTCTAGCTGTTTAGGTGAACTATGGGCAACAAAATCATGTTTCATTCTATCTTTTAGAATAGTGTACTGGTTTTAGTGCAGTGTGCTGGTTTTTGTATGTGCTTAAGATATGATAAATATTTGTTACATTATTAACCAGAATCCTAAATGAACCTGCATCAAAGCCTGGTGTAATGCTTCTAAGCAAGATGGGTATGCACAGAGAGTCCTTAACCACGATGTTGAGGCATTTTTAATTCCAAAGAGTTTGGATGTGTTGAACTATGTTTAATGTTCATCTTAAATTAAGAGAAGTCGACTTTCTCATACAGTTTAGAGAAGAAACAGATCTTCTGTAACTCAAGCATCATGTTGGCCATGTTAGAGTTAGGGGGAAAATGATTAAAAAAACAAAAAGTGTTTGGACTTTGTCAGAAACTGTGATGTTTAGGTTGAAATTTTCTTTCTGTTCCTGATCTGCAAATGGCTATTATTCTTTACTCCACAGCATCTGTTCTGTCTTTTATTCCAGTCAGCCTTCAGTATTTCTAAAATCTGTATTCTGATCTGGTAGTATTTTATAGTCTTTTTATATGTGTGCCAATCACAGGTGGGGGTAAGTTTATTTACATATAAGAGGCTTTCTTTTCATTGTTCAAGTAATTTTTTTTTTATTTGCCTGAATAATCCAGATAAACTCCATGGTGTGTGTGGGGGTAAAGTTAACCCATTATAGAGCAGAGGGAAGATTTTTTTGGCCAATGTGACTGCATCCAGTCACCATGCAGATGCTGCTTGGGTGCATACTTAATTAGGAAAGTGATTTTTATTTTCAGTTGGGGAAAAACTGAGAAATTATGCTCATGGAAATATGTGTGATGCTGTGGGCAAATTGATGTATGCATGTTCATTACTCAGTGATTATAGATGGTATGTCTGAATCATCCAGGGGATCTTGTATCCACAACATGGTAACTTTGAGACTAGACTGTTTGTAAGACACTCTGTATCTAACAGGCAGTGATGTTCCCATGCCTAAAGAAATTTAGTTTGGACCCAGTACTATTGAATGCCTACTGCCCAGTCTCAATTGCATCATTCTTGAGCAAGGTAATTGAATGAGGGGTGGCTGGGCAACTTCAGGGATTTATGAATGAAGCGAATTGTTTGGATCCATTCTAGTCTGGCTTTAGGCCTGATTGTGGTACTGAAATGGTCTCAGTTGCCCTGGTGGATGGCCTGTGCTGAGAGATGGGAATGGGGATCTCCTGTTTTGGCTGGGATTGTACTCTCTCTAAAGGAGCAGGTTTGTAGCTTGGGGGTGTTGTTGGACTTGAGCTTCTGTTAAATATATGGGTGGCAGTGGGTGGCCAGAGGTGCCTCAAACCGGGCTGCATGAGAAGTCAGCCCTGGGATCAGTTGTGCCCATGGCAAACAGACTGCTCCCCGCGGACATAGCTTCTGGTGTGCAATTTTCCCATTTTTAAAATATTTCTTGGGTCTATTGTACCCCTCCTCAGGATTTCCTTAAAATCCCAGATCCGAATACCGCACCAGTATCAGGATCTGGGATTTTTTGGGAAACCCTTTTTTTTTTTGTTCAGTATACCTGAACTGAAAACCCCCCGGAGGGGGCAGGATTGCACACCCCTGTGGCTCAGTATCTCTATGGCATAGGGATGCCAGCCTCCAGGTGGGACCTGGGAATTACAGCGCTTCTTCAGAATACAGAGATCAGTTCCCCTGGAGAAAATGGATGCTTTGGAGGTTGGACTCTGTGGCATAATACCCCACTGAGGTCCCTGCCCTTCCCAGTCTCCATCCCCAAATCTCCCAAGAGTTTCCCAACCTGGATCTAACAACAATACCCCCTCCCCATACACTGCCGGTGGCCAGGGGGGACCTGTCAACCCTACTATGGCATCATCAGGTAATTTAGATTAAAAAATATAGAGCTGAGTATCATCAACATATAGATTACACACTCCTCTGAATCCACAAATGATTCCTCCTAAATGTTTTACATAAATATTGAATAGCATGGAATCTCATGAGACAAGCCCCACTCTGAAGAGAGCGGGTCTCCAACAGCAACCCCCTGAGAGTTGACCAATAAGGAATCATTTAAACCAATCCATGGCAGAACCCTTAATCCCTGCTTCTACATACAGAGAGAGAGAGATGGAGGGTGCAATTGTGAACACCATGAAATGCAAGAAATACAGTTTGTGTCATTTCTGCGTAAAACTCAGAATTACAAAATAAGCACAGTGATAATTCATTACATTGCATAGTTTAGGCCTAGATGATACAATTAAAACTGTTGTTAAATTCTAATTTAATTATTTGTTAAGCATTTATTTATACTACACTAAATATTTGAAGCGCCACAAAACTCCTTTTAGCTTCCAAGGAAGGACAGCAATGTTAACATCCATTATAATATATTCTGCCATGGAGTTCATATTTATTTAGGTATTTATACCTTCATTTTCTCCCCAGTGGGGACCCATAGCAACTTATGGTATCATTTTCTCCTCATTTTCTCCTCACCACAACCGCCCTGTGAGGTAGGAAAGGCTGAATTTGTGTAACTGTCCCAAGATCACCCAGTAAGCTTCCATGGGTTCCGCCCAGATCTTAGTACAAAACTGCAACTACTAGGATGCATTGTTTATTTGAATAATAGCTAGTTTATATTCAATGTCAAAGAAATCAGAAGTGGAAGAAACCTAAGAAATTGAACCTTATTTTCCACAAACCCTTGATGTGCTGGTCAGGAGCTAATTGCGAGAAGGAGCAGCAGAATTACATCTGCTTGGGGTTACAAGATAAATTGATGGAGTTTAAATTTTACACAAACCAGAAATGCCAGACTGTGCAATGTCTGGGCTGCTCAAATAATGCCATAGTGAAGGTGGCACCCTTAAAATTTCTAGGGCTTCTGGAGTATGAATGGAATTGAAAAATTAGAATCACATTGTTTTCGAAAAAGAGAACAATTGAATTACAGTATTCATCTATGGCTTATGGTGGAAAAACTTTTTCTTTTCTTTTCCACAGAAGTGCTACAGTATAACAGCACACCAGTTCAACATGAAACTAGCTTTAAAATACCCTTGAAAACTTTTTTTTTTGCAAAAACACATTTTAAAGTAGAAAATGGGTTAATTTTTGATATTTTATTGGAACACACAGTATTCTGAGTTTCTGGTTTTGTAACTGGGTAACAAATGGACACCTTACAGCACCCCCACACCTAATTTGTTACTTTTTAGCAAGGATGCTTTCTCTTTTGACAACGGCCTGAGAACTGAAATTCTTCAGCACAGTTCAGAGTATTCACATGTTGCCATAGATATTTTGGATTGTGTTCCAGCAGACATTTTCAGCCAGGGAGTAAAATACATCACATGGAAAAGGACACTGAACAGTTAAAATTGCCTAGCGGACCAACTTACTGAACTGGTAAAATGCAGATAATGATGGAAGTTAATTCTTATTTATAAAGCTGCTCAGTAATTTCTCTTGAGCAGAGAATTTTGTCGATTAGTATGATGACATGCTGTAATATGTGCTTTTGTTTGTTTGGATGTAGGAGCTGTGAGGGGCGAAATATCAGATACAGGACATGCAGCAATGTGGTGAGTGAAGCGTAATTCTGTGCCGGTGCTACTACGGTAGAAAGTCAGTCCTCGTATCGGGAAACAATTGGGTTCATGGCAGAGAGAAGCTCTGCATAGACAAGAGACAAAAAATATAAGCGTTGGGTAGAAAGATCTAATACATGATTCTTCCTATATAAACTTTTAATTAGGAATGCCATTATCACACAGTGCGTGTTCCCAATGCAGGGTCAATATTCACAAAGCCAGGTCCTCTCAGAGGTCCCAGATGACCTAGACTACTTCTAGCTGTTGAGCCTCCTATCCATAACAACAATAAAAAATAATCTTGTGTCATCAGAATGGATATCTTTGTAGTAATATTTATGAACATTTTAAACTCTGTAATATGACAAAATCTGTATCAGTTAACATAATAAATGTATTTTACAAATCACATCTCTTCTTTGCTCAGAAGAGCTATAAGCTATAAGCTGAAACAGCTATAAGCTATTCAGCTATAAGCTGAAACAGAGTATACCACATTTGGGTCCAATAGGGGTGGACATAAAAAAAAGGTTGCAAAACTTATCAAATGCAGCCTGAATAGCCAGAGCTTGTCAGAGCTTAGAAGCTATGTAGGGTTAGCAGTAGTTAGTTTTGCCAATGCTTATACTTGGATGGGTACCATGAAGGAAGACTGGGGGTGGAAGCTATGCAGACGAAGGCAATGGCAAGCCACCTCTGCTTATCCCTTGCCTTTTAAACTCCATGCCTTTTAAACTCCATGGTCTTGGGGTTGCTATGAGTCAATTGCAACTTGATGGCACAGTCTCCTCCTCCTCATTATTATTATATTGAGGGTGAGGCAAAGGCCAAATGGCCCTCTTAAGATCCCCTCTGACTGGTCCTACACATACCCTTCCAGAAGGACCCTTTTGCCTCAGAGCAATGAGCACCTTACTGTATCTGTCTCAAATGAACAAGGCCAAGGGGAAAGCCCTAAATGTAGCTGTTTATTTAATACAAATATTGTTCCCATTTGCATAGCTTTATGCTTCCACTTACTTTGCAGAATTGCAGTGGAGTCTTGCTTGGGACACTGCAGTCTTTCTTTAGCCTAGCCAAGTGCAGTCCTCACTGACAGCAAATGGGGCTGCTTGCTGCATTGTGGGTTGTCTTCCAGCTGTGAGGCACTTATGCTCCACCAGGACATTAATGAGAGCAATCAGGTTAAAATGTGTCAGGCAAGAGCTATATTGTAGGCTCTGTGGAATATGACATGAGAGAAATGAAAGAGACCCTGTCAAAGCCAGTGGGATTCAGATTACTGTAACATTTCTTTTTGGGTTTGCAGGAGCATGCGCAACAGACAGGACTTGCACTGCAACCCTCAGCCCAAAGGAAGTGGAATGTAATTTAATGCTGCTCCATGTCAGTTTGTTGTTGCTAGATCACCTAGCTGAGAAGCTAGGATAACACCTAGGCTGAAGCCCTTGTTTATTGAAAGAGCGGAACTTTTCCAAGACAAAGAATAATCTTTTCTTTAAAAAAGAAATGTTCTTTTTAAGATTGGCTCAAGCTTGGGGCAGTGAATAGACTAAAGGTTCTCTTCAAAATAAAAGTTCACAGCTTGCTGTACAATAGTGTAATCTGTAGGGTAGTGTCTGCAGAACAGGAACTGTGCATATTCACATTACATGGGGAGGAGAGGAGATGGTCTGTAGCCTGCAGCCACCAGTTAAGCTTTCTGTAGTAACCAGTGTTCCTTCTAAGCTGAGTTAGTGTGAGCTAGCTCACAGTTCTTTAGCCTCCGGCTCACACATTTTTTGTCTTAGCTCAGGAACAATGGCTCCAGAGAAAACTAATTGATGCAGTAGCCAAATCGCTCGCTCACTACTTTAATGCCAGTAGGTCACAAAGTAGAATTTTTGCTCACAAGACTTCACAGCTTAGAGGGAGCATTGGTTGTAACCCCCTCAGAAGGACTCAGAGATATATGAAAACAGGTAATTCTGGACATGACACGTGCTTTGAGGCAATAGACAACTACCCCATGCAGGAGTAAGCTTTCAGTCAGCTCCTGGATAATTCCTGATTGTCTAGATCTACCTTTAAAGTCAGCTTCAACAAACTGGGTTTGGGTTGACAGGCTTAGGTTACCAGGACAGTTCTTACTGGTTGCTAAATAAGGGACAAACTACAAGTGATGGTGGGCATAGATCCATCCCATGGCCACTGACACCATTTTAAACACATTTATAGTTCTTGAAAAATTGCCATGAGGCCCCAATCTGGTTCAGGTGTATGGTGTGGTTGTCCCTGGAGCTCTTGTCCCCTCCCCTGCACACACACCCCCATGGCTATTTGTACATTTGAAAAGGCATGGGGGGAACAAGAGCTCCTGGGGCTGCTGTGGTGCATGCCCAAACCAGATCTGAGCCTTGTAGAAATTTTTAAAGAACTACAAATTAAAATGGCATCAGCAGCCACATGTTGGATTGCTTGTACTTTGTCCCTAGTGCACTTTCCCCACAGGGCTTGTTCAGTATAGATACTCTTGAGACACTGTGAGTAGACTTCTACTTCAAAAAATGCTTTGCATTCTTGGATGGAGAGGGTTAAATAAAACATAGCTAATATACAATTGGACAATATTTTAAAGTAATAGTTTACTGTCCATAAAATAAACAGTTTTAAGGAATCTGATTCAAGGGCACTTGAGGCAGGTACTACTACATCATTACTTGTTGTCATATAGTTTACGGGGACTTTCTAGTGGCTGGTTAGTTGTCAACCAGTGAAAGGTTTTAACTAATTAATTGTTGTGTTTAAGAGACCAGTGTGGTGACTGTATAACATCCAGTACACCCACATCAATACTGGGTAATTCTTCCAAATATAAGGGGGAGGTGGTATATTTTCAGCCAGTGGGAGGTTCATTCACAGGTAAAAAGATCTTAGTCCATTGTGCTGTGTCTTAAGGCATTTCCCAGCAGTGTGCAGTTTTGCGGCAGTTTTGCAGCACTAATTCAGCAACAGATAGGCTGAGTTCCATTGTAGCCAACTGTTTTAAGCACTCAGGCTTTGAGCTAGATCCAGGGACAAAGCTTAGAAACAGATGTCTATATTTCTTTGCACGTTCCAAGTTTTGTCCCAAATTATCCAGCTGATCCTCTAGCAAAGCCTAGAAGTGTTGAGTTGGTGCTGTTCTCTCAACACAAAACACTCTAAAATCTGGACTTTCTGGACTTGTGAGCTGTAATTGCTTTCAGGATGGCAACCTCTGTGGTGGTGATGGTTATTGATCAGAAAACCAAGCAACAGTCATCTCTTTGCAGAATTCCTTGTAGTTCTTGTTTATGCAAGAAATATAGCTGTGGCTATTAAAAGGTAATTGTTCTATTTAAATGAGAGAGGGAGGGGAGGAGAAAGAGAATGACAGCAGGAGTGAAGTGTGCCTGTGAGCCAGGTCACGCAAGATCAACACAAACAGCTATCGGTTTTGGTAGTTGCGACAGGCACAGCCCTTATGGTCCTTATGGCAGTCCTGGTGCCCTAGTGCCCTTACTCAGCCATTTACCCTCCCCCCCCCGTTACAGATATCTTCAGGAAGCAGAGCTCAGGGACAACAAAGTTCTTGTTTCTCTTTTACTGACTCCAGTAGTGCCTGCTGCTGAATCAGTCCAGAGATGTCTGTGGTCTGGCTTGGGGGAAGAGAAGCACAGTTCTTTCACCTTCCGCTGAACCTGCCTTGGGTGGGGAGGGTGGGGTACAAATCAAATCAATAAATAAAATAAATACATATTTTTTTCTTCTAATAAGAATATGTGGTAGGGAAGCAAATTATATTATGAAGGGAGACAATCTCCTCTTATTGCTAGATTAATTCAGTGTGGAAGATGCCATAATTAATAATGGCTATGCCAATGCTCTTCATGCCACATGTCTCAAAATCCTGGTAACAAGTGCAGTAACTAAGGCTTGTATACTCTAGACTTGCCAACCTCCAGCTGGAGGCTGGAGATCTCCTGCTATTACTGCTGATCTCCAGGCAACAGAGATCAGTTTACCTGGAGAAAATGGCCACTTTGGAAGGTGGACTCTATGGCCAAAGAAGTTCCTCCTCTCCCCAAACCCCACCTTCCTCAGGCCCTGCCCCCAAAATCTCCAGGTATTTTCCCATGTACTTACCTGATACCCTTAGCCATGGCACCTGGATAGGCTGACATTAGCCAGGGCCGAAGCTGATATATATCCCCATTGATAGTGAAGTTTCTCGTAGGGATTAGTTCTTCTTAATACCTGCAACTGATAAATCGAGCCTTTTAAAATATGTTTCCATATTTGATGCCAGTACAGAGAGCACTGAAGTTGGCTATCTTGTGTCTTGTGGACATCATAATTTCTTGAATTTTTATGCCCTATTGCCTCAGATGCCTTTGTGGAGAGTATAACTCCAGGCTAAAAATCAGCCAGCTTACACTGGGCCTATAGAAAAGGCAATGTAAGTCTCCAAATAGCTTATAGATGGCAGAGGAGTTTTTCTGTCTTCTGCAAAAAATCTGTCCCCAAAACTTTCCTTTTCTATGTGTATGCTGCAGAAATACCCCGCAACTCCACAGACTGGGGGAAGAGATAAATCACCTGTGGGAAATAGCCAAGTCTTCATAATGAAAGGGATGCCCACTGCTGGTAATCTACCACCTACATATAGATTGCATATCAAACAGCAGGAGCGAGAACTGAGTAGCAGTTCTGGGGGAAAAAAGACTACTACCATAACACACTGACAAACAATCATATATGGGTACCCTAAATACCCACTTGTTTTTCATTTGCAGCACATAGTGAATGTCTTTTTTCCCCTTAAGGTTATATTAATGTTGACCACATTGCCTTGGCAGTCATATTTTGTACCTGGGAAAGAGCAGCTCTTTTCCCTGATAGTGCATTTATATCTGTTACAACTGGAGAGCTGTAATCATCAAACCAAGTCATCTGGAAGAGTCCAGCTAAAATAAGGTGAAATGGACAGGAGGCATCTCCAGATGTTTCTCTCACATTTGCTGCAGCTCTCTTCTCTAGCCCTGTACGTGTGTGTGCGCAGATAGTGTGTCACTAAACACACATTGTGTGAATGGGACCATGCTTCTTGTTGCCACCTCCAGCCTCCATGCATTGATTGGTTCTGTCCACACAAAGTTGATCCATGTGTAGAGGCTGTGAATGAGAACAGTGGATGTGATCCCTGTCTCACATATAAAGACCCATTTATTCTAAACACATCCCAAATATATGTAAAGGATATCTTTATCTGGCTACTGTGGGGAACTCCAAGGCTGTGATCCCTACTTTCTGGAGTTTGTGTGCTTGCCTTCTGCTGTGCACTAGAGCCCATTTTTGGGTTGGATGTTTTAAATTTTTTAAAACCACAGTACCACTGTCTCTCATTGGTTGAATATAGACGAAATGTCATACTAGTGATTATAGGAGACATACAGGTGCATCCAACAATAGACTTAGGGAGTAATTGGAGTATGTTGAAAAATCTTGACGATATGATGTGTTTTTCACAATGTAGTGCTAAGGTATACTTACCTGTAATGTAAACTACTCTCGAACCCGTAAACCCAAAGGCCATCACATCCCACACAACTGTGTCTCCCAAATGCGTGCCCTGCTGCAAGGCAAGGTAGCTAGTCACTTCAGACTAAGAAAGTCTATCTTGCTAATGAAAAGTGCATACACTATTGGATGCATGTAAAGTGTACAAGCATGGACTGAGGGCTGCTTTGTCTTTTGCTGGTCCTGCTTCTTTCACAGAACTTTTCTCCAGAATTTTACCTGTATGCTAGGGAAAGCTTTGCCCTGACCTGCACAACCCAAGCTAGCCCAATTTTATCAGTTCTCAGAAGCTGAGCAGGGCTGGTCCTGTTTTGTATTTGGATGGGAGACCCTCAAGGAAGTCCAGGGTCATGACACAGAGGCAGGCAATGGCAAACTACCTCTGTTCATCTCTTGTCTTATAAACCCTGTGGGGTTGCCATAAGTCTGCTGCGACTTGATGGCAGTTCCCACCAGGAAAAGCTTCACCTGCTAAATTCCTGTGTGTGGAACTAGTACTATAGGCCAGGAGCAAGGCCAGAGGAAAAGTTGGCAATCGTGATGATCCTTGTATGATGTGATACAGCTAAGTGGTTGCAGGATCTAGCCAGGAAATTCTTATTCTGGCTACAGGAAAGAGCTATTTGTGTTCTGAATTGTGGTAGAAACCTGAGGGGACAAAAGCCCAACCAAATATGTCTGAAGCCATTTTAGAATGTTGGAGGGGAAATATCTTTTGTTGTTTCTTGGAAAATGACTCTGAATGCAGTAAAAGAGGCACATTTTTATAACTTACTATGTTATTATATACCCTTTGGTAAGAAGAGTAAACAAAAATCTTTGAAAGTGACTCACACATTTCTTGGCTCAAGAGAACCTCTAAAGCTGGTTTGCCTGCCATATCGTAGACCCATAAAAGATGGATTTTAAAAAATTGTTCTTTTAGCCCTTTCTTTCCTGGAGATTCACCCTTAGCTGCCAAACATTTTCTATTTTTAGGGACAAAATGTCACTAATTCCCTATTCCTGAAAGTAATCCTTTTTTAGTTCTTAATTTACAATCAGAACCATCCATCCACCGCATGACCTGAATTTCCATGCTTCCAAATATTCAGTTAATATTTTTTTGTAAGTTCACAGAGTCAGAGGCCATCTGGTACAACTTCATTCACAGAAGTTGGATCATCCACACTACAAGTTTAAAGAATTAATTTGGTAAAACAAACCAGATGGTTATAAGCAAGTGAACTATAGTACAGGTCAGAAGGAATATATCCTGTACTTTCCACCTGGCATCACATTCCAGGTCATATTTTAAAATAGGTGCCCCAGAACATATCTCCAGGTCCTACATAAGGCATTGCTGTCTCATCCTATAATTCAGGAGGGGTTCTTGATACATTATGTTGTAGCAAATACATAATGAGGAAATGTTTTTTGTCTTTAATGTAAAACAGAAACAGAAGTATGTAGTCCTCCTTAAACTATAGTATGTGTCCTTCTCAGGATTGCCAAGGATGGTTGGGCAACCAATAGGAGACTGGGGGGGGGGCAGGAGACTGTGGTAAAACCATAGAGTTTCTGGAGAGTCCTAGAGAGACTGACATAACTTCCAGTTTTTTCCTGGCAGTGACATGCCAGCCCCAAACAGTAATTTTTTAAATATTATTTTTCTCCCACTGACCACAGCAGCAGGAAAAGTGAGCAGGGGCACGGGGCTCAGCAGTCCTAGCCCTTATTCCTCAGTCATTTATTTGGAAAAACTTTACCAGAACACAACACTGGGCACCACTTCTCAGAGTGCTTTGCATCACTTTTGAAGGGAATGAGTGTTTCTTATTTTTTTCAAGTTATTCTTTAAGGCAAGTGCTTCTTATGTATCAATGCAGTGATGCAGTGCTGTAGTTTGCGAGGAATTCTGGAGAAACACACCCCAATGTCCCCACAAAATCTCCTCTGAACTTAATACATTGTTTAATATGTTGTTATATTTATGGTTTTAAATTTGTGTATCAATGGATTTTATATTGTATATTGTATTATTACATTGCATTGTTTTATATTGTTTGTGTAAGCCACCCTGAGCTGGCCTTGCTGAGAGGGTGGGCTAAAAATCTAATAAATAAATAAATAATTTTTTCCTACGTGGGGTGTCAAGCTCCCAAGGCCACTCCACCCCCAAGGCATTCCAACTTCTTCCAGTCTCTCAAATTACTAATATGGAGGCACGGTGGGAAGAGGGGAGTTTCTATTTTATTGGCATAAATAATTTTAATAGCAGAGTCCATACTTATCGTCACATAACATCCAGTAGGCCCAGTTGCACCTACCTGCCTCTAGGCTGAAGATCGGCTCCCAGGCACAGGCCCCAATCTAAGGCCCTACAGTTTCTGGTTCTGACCACTGCATTCTGACTTCAGGGTGAGGCTCTGAGGCAGTTGCGCCTCCAACATCTCTGAAGATGTTGAAACTCTGAGACAAAAATACTGCCGCCTTTGTCCCTGGGAACATCTGTAAATCCTTGCTGGCTGCCCTGGCCAGAGGTTTCCTTCCCTTACCAACCAGCTGCCTGTTTTCCCTTGTCTAGGTCCTCCTTTGATCTTTCATCCACTCACTTCATGCTCTCGTATATACATAGAATGTGTCCTCCTTGAATATCCCTTATAGAAATATCTAACACAATTTATTTTCGTTCACCTGGAAAAAACTTTGAAACATTTCAGAGTTCTCTTATGTTAAGGACAGAACTACATTATACAAACAAATACATGAAGCTGCCTTATACTGAGTCAGGTCTATCAAGATCAGTATTGTTGGTTCTGACTGGCAACAGGTTTCCAGGGTCTGAGGCAGATGCCTTTCATATCACCTACTGTCTGATCACTTTAACTATAACCTAGGAACTTCTGCAGGCAAAGCTGATACTCTGAGCCATGGCCCCATCCCTCGCATCAAGCTACTACTAAAAATGGCATACCTCCCATAAAATTGTTCCCATCTTTCTGTACACTTTAGGTAGACCTACCATTGTTGTGGTATCACACTATGACTTTCCTTGTTCCTGGTCCATGTCATTGGCTGCCACTGATATATGTGATGTCATGGCATGACAGCATTAATAGCTTTGCCTAAATAATAGGAGAAGGGAGAGGGTTATGGGGATTTTTCACTCCTTTCCCTGTAATGCTTAGGCAGATCTTAAATGAACCAGCCACATGTTGAGCATCAGAAGTAGTTCAGGCCTACACCAAAACATTGTGTTGTGATTTCATTAAAGTATTAGCAAACCTGTTACATATTACTAGTGCCACATGTATGGGATCACATTCTCCCATGGCTGGGAGGGTGGGGTATAAATATAATAAATAAATAAATATTCCTTATTAATCAAGAATAACTGCCCTTCTTCTGAGGTGAATTTATACATTAGATTTCACACTTTAACCATAAGTATTTGCATAAGCAGAAAACTCCACCCATGTACCATTCTTAAACCACTGTATGACCTGTGGCTGATGGGTGTTAACTAATCCTTATAACATCCTTTTGAGAGAGTTTACCTGTGGCAGAGTAGGTTAATGAGGGTGGAATTAATACTTATTGTTCAGTTTTATTGCCTCAGTGAGGTATCCAAGGTACCTTTACCACAAAGGAATGGCAGGATGAATTCATTGAAGCATACATTTCAGACATAGAAATTATCAGCACATTTCCCCATTAAGCTCCTATAATTCCTTTGGAAATATGCCATCATATGGTAAAATCAATACTTAGATATGCATTCTTCTCCCATCCCCCTCAGTGTATTTCTGGCTTCTGTCACCCTTGGAAAATATGAATGGCCAAATTGGAAGATCCTGTAGTTATTTGGAAAAGGAATCTGTTGGTCATGGGAGATGAAACTTTTTTAAAAAATGAATTTTTTAAAACTACTATCTCAAAGAGATGGGAAAGAAACAAAAAACAGCTATATTAGTAAAAGGATCTGTCCCTCTGTCCCTGGCAGGCATAACTCTTTGGAAAATAAAGTTTCTCTCCTCAAAACTGGCCACAGGCTTCATGGTGAATGGAGGAACTGCAATGCCAAACATGAAATGAACTGGAACATCCTGGCCAATATAATACCCAACCCCCACACACACTTTTTTCTTGAAAATTATGTTTGCCTTTGACAGGTGTAAGTCATCTGAAAGTAAAGCTAGGTCAGGTGCCTCAACATTGGCATCTGGCTTCTGGATAATGATGGGAGTAGCTATGCCCCAAACAATGGGAATTGGAACATCCTGGCCCAGATTATGGCCAGATCTCATTCCTCCATTATTAGCTCTGGAAGCTATGGGTGACAGTGGCAGGCATAACTTACCCAAAATGAGGTTAAGAGCTTCAAAATTGGCCATGGGCTTCAGGATGATTTTAGGAGTTACACTGTGAAACTTGGGAGGAATTAGAACATGTATATATTTTTACGTACTCTATTTTGTGTGTTTTATTTATATTGTAAGCCACCTTGAGCTCTGTAATGAAGAAAAGTGGTTAATAAATATTTTAAATAAATTAAATAAATAAACATCCAGGCACCTGCAGTCTCCAGAAACCCAACCTCCCTCTCATTTTTGCATTACATGCTAAGATTGTCTTTGACGGGCATAATATTAGAAACTATGAATCCAAAATTGGCCACTAGCTTCAGGATGATCATGGGAGTTGATGTGCTGAAAATGAAGGGGATCAGAACATCCTGGCCCAGGTAATCTCTAAACACACCCATTTGAAGTGGAAGTTATGGTTGACTGTGGGAGGCATAAATTACCTCCCCAGTCTTTGGAGCCTTAAAAATTGGCCACTGACCTTAGAACAATCATGGGAATTTCCATGTCAAACATGAAAGGATTTGGAATGTCCTGGCCCATGCAGTCCCCAGAAACCCCATACCTCCCTTTGAATTTTTGCATTGGAAAATAAGGTTGTCTGTGGTAAGTCATAGCACATCTGAAAATAGAGCTAGGATTCTCAAAATTATCCACCTGCTTCCAGATGATTGTGAGACATACAGTTGCAAAAATGAAGGGAATTGTACCATCCTGGTACAGAGTAACTGACAGGACAGTCAGGTAGGGTAGAAAATGTCCCCCTTGTGAAAAAACACAGGGGGGTTAACCACTTCCCTGAACTATCAGAGCCTGTGTGGGGTAGTGATTAGACCACTACCCTGAACTATCAGAGACTGTGTGTGGTAGTGGTTAGAATGTCACACTAGGATCCAGGTTACCCAGGTGTGAATCCTCACTCTGCCAAAGAAGGTGGTTGACTGATTTTGACCCTGTCACTCCCTCTAAGCCAGACTCACAGGGTTTTTGTGAGGATGAAATGGAGGATCGGAGAATGGTGTAAGCTGCTTTGGGCAGAAAGGCAGAATATAACATTTGTTATAAATCTGATTTTTCCCTACAGCTTGCCAACAAAAAATTATCCCTTTTACTGTTGCTTCATCTGGTATTGCTGTAGGTCTTTTGGCAGGAGGTAAAACTATTCATTTGGTATCCAAACTAATGGCAAATAGTTCAAGTGCAGGCATTTAGAGGGTTGGCAAGTGGGGCAAGCAGGGACAGAGCCCCTGTACTGAATAAATACATCATCAAAGGGTTTAACCAGTATAGCCTGCCAATTGAGCATAAAAACAAGAATATCAACATTGAGTGATCCTAATCCTAGTTCTAACTATTTTGCTGCCAGTTCCATCCTCTGTGACTCCTGACCATAACGAGTCCAGTGTGGGCACATCATTGTTTTCGGGGGGGGGGTAAGCCATCACCAGAACATGGATCTCTAGTTTCAACAGCATACTATTTTTCACGTTTGGGTATATTGAACCCGAAAAATGTTGGCATTTTCTGATGTTCCTGAATCTCAATATTGGTATGGTATTTTGATTTGGGATTTTGCTGAAATCTCATTTTTTTGGCTTTTATTATACCCTAGGGCAAGGGTGTCAATCATGCAGTCCATGGGCTGCATCTAGCCCCCACAGGGGTTGTATCAGGCCCACAAGGAACTGGCTGCCATCTGCTTACTTCTCCCTCTCTCTTGCTTTCTTCTGTGGCACAGCTTGCTTTGCCACCTTCTCTCAATTGCACAGCAGAGCCAGAGAGCAAAGCCTCTCTTCTGTTCATTGGCTGAGGCTCCTCCCTTGGGAAGGAAGAAAGGGGGAGGGAAAGAGAGAGCTTACCTTGCCAGGCTCCCTCAGTTGCACAGCAGAACTACAGAGCAAAGCCTCTCTTCCCTCCATTGGCTGAGGCTCCTCCCTCTCCTCTTCTCCTGGGCATGCTTTGCCCAGTTCCCTCAATCACAGAGGAGAGATATAAAGAAAGTGCCTTTAAGGCCAACAAAGTTTCATTCATGGTATGAGCTTTTTGCATCTTCTCTCTTCTCTACTTGTAACCCCTCTCAGTCTTCCAGCTTTTTATCTCCAGAAGGTGTTTAAAGGGACTGCAATCCTTTCAAACACCCTTTAGCTTCAACTTTCCAGTGGTCTTGAAAAATCCCAAATATTTTTGGTATTTTCAGGGCTCAGCCATTTCTTATAGCCCCAAAATAACCAAATCTACATCTGGCTGAAAGAATATCCAGAAAATACCAATAAGGTGTTTTTCCGCCTGGATTTAGCTGAATGTAGACCCCTGATTTGAAGATATTAACCTTTTTTCATTTTTATACCCACAATTGTTTCTCTTGCTTGTTTCTTTCTTAGCTTTGCAGCAAATGGTCTGCCAACTTTATCCTTGCATTCATAGAATCTTGGCTTTGTATAAGCATTTTTTATTTAAAGATACAGAGTCAGCTTGTTCGAGTTGACTTTTTTAATGTAAATGATTTCGAGAGCAATTCTTGTTGGTTATTCTTAGGTTGTCTTTCCAAGCTAAGTATTTTTTGTAGACACTCATTTCTCTCTTTCTGCCTCTTTTTTCTAATGGTATGAAGATGAGCTAATGTCAGTCCCCCTAAAATAAACTTTTGGTGTTTCTCGGGTATAAATCAGGGATTTCTTGAACAGGGTATTTATTATGATTTCTTATTTATTATAATTTCTACTAAATTTTAGAGTTGTTCATCATTTTATTACTTATACACCAGGTCTTCTTGAAGGACTGTTGGTATCTTATGGTTAAATAAATTGGGGTATGGTCTATGTATATGAAACAGCCCCCTACTGCATTAATTCTTTTTGCTTGAGATCAGAAATAGTTCAGTCCTAGGAAAGGTATTGTGAACATGGAGATAGTATGTAAAATTCTTCTTAGGTGGTGCAACCTCTATATATCTATTAATTGAAAATAAGTCAGAGTCTTTTGAAATAGGGAGCTGAGCGATCTCTCCTTGTTTTCTTTGATGCTAGTTCTATACAGAAGTTTCTCCATATCTGCACTGAAATCTCCTACTAGGATGAGGTTGCTGTTTGTGAAAACAGTAAGTTGTTGGCAGATTCCTTAAAATAAAAATATTGATGACTGTTTGGTGCATACTCATTCCCTAGGGCAATTTTCTGATTGTTAAGGGTACTTGTAATCAAAATGTACTGTCCTTTGTTATCCTGAACTATTTTGTGCATTTTTAGCAATAGGTGCTCGACAGAGGGTCATGCCTCTGGTTTTGGATTTAGAAGGTGTATTGCTTGATGAGGCAATAGGATAGCACTGTACAAAAGGCATTACAAAGTTGCTTGGATAAGGTGCTGGAGACTGTGGTCTGTACTACTATGTATACTTCATTGTGGGTTAGATCCTATTGTGTAATTTTGCATCATTTAATGTATCTTGTTTACACTTAAGCTCTTCTTCAATTCTGTTTTTAGACTTCTTCTGGTTGCTTCTAGGGATGGGGGTGAACTGGCTCACAAACTAAAGTTCATGAGGAATTTTGGCTGGTTCTGCTTTGCAAAGCAAAGTTCATGGCAGGTCAACCAGCATGAACTTTCTACAAACTTACAAGTTGTTTGTGGAGGTTTGTGTGAGTTTGTTATTGGATACATTTCCAGACAGACTATCTTCACTCAATCAAAATGTTTACCAGACTTGGAGGGGGTGGTCTTCAGGATTGAAAATGCTCTGGGCAGTTTCAAACTAATCATGCCAGTTTCAAAAGGTTTTTTTCCTCCTTTGCTGAAGTTGCTGTATTCCCTTCCCATTTGCTTGCACAGAGCTTGCAAAATCCACCCTCTTGCTTTGATTTGTTGTAATTCTGTGCAGTCCTTTTAAGCTTGCAATGCCAGTGGCACTGGGTTCTGCTGGGCATTCTGCACACTATAACTGCAGGGATTCTCTAGTTTGACATTATTTTTCCTTTGCTTGCATTGCCGTAGTGGCACTGAGTTATTCTGGGGCTTGTAACCACCCCCACCCCCCAGCTTGGAGTGTCATCATGTGCTTCACATCAGTCCTGTTGAGCTTGCATTGCCACAGTGGCACTGGGTTCTGCTGGGGGGGGGTGTACTAAAAGGAATGACAGGATTGCCCATTAGAAACAATGGGGCAAAATCGAAGGCCCATTGGAGATAATGGGAACCAGGAATGCCAATTGACTTGCATCGGCTCTATTGTAATATATTACAACACAAAATATTTGCAATAAAAATGAAGAGTGAATTTTCAATTAATGTCTCTGGGCCCAGATAAACTGCTCTGGGACTCGAATGACAGCCCCCCCAAGTGGAATGACAGCCCCTGGGAGTGTTTCAGGAGAGGAATGACAGCCACTGGGAGTAGCAGAAGTGTTCTGGAGTTGGGATGATAGCTCCCCAGAGTGGAATGACAACCCCTAGGAGTAGCAGAAGCATTCTGGAACTGGAATGACAGCCACTGGGAGTAGCACAACTGTTTTTGGACAGGAGTGACAGGTTATAGAATGGAATGACAGCCCCTGGGAGTAGCAGAAGTGTACTGGAGCTGAAGGACAGCCTTCAGAGCAGAAGGACAGCACTTAGAAGGAGCAGAAATGTCCTGGGACTGGAATGACAGCCCATAGGAATAGCAGAAGTGTTCTGAGACAAGTTGCAGAATAGAATGACAGCCCCTGGAGTAGAAGTTTCCAGGTTCCTACCAGGAATTACACCATCAATTTCTTTCTATGGCTGCTGAAGTACACATACAGGAACAACTTCTGCTATTGTACCTTTCATCATTAGCCGCTTACGACACCAGCAGATGGTTAGCCTGCCCAGAAGAGTCCTGCCAGGGCAACTTCACATCAGAAGACCGCATGGTGTTCTGTTGCAACTGCAGACGGTGGTCTCATGCAGCTTGCCTACCAGCCACCATCAACTTGCCAACATATTTCATATGCAAACAGTGTGCAGACTAGAGGTCATAATAAACTGTTTTGTTCAACAGTTAATACTATATGGGTAGGAATGTATGTTGAGAGGTGGATGTCAGGGATGTCAAAGGGAAGGCAGAAAGCAGAGAACTGTTTCCCTTTGCCTGAGATACTAGCGAGCCAGGGGCAGTCAGAGCACTTGTCAAGATGGGCAAATAGCTTGATGGGCTATAGAGAGACCAAATACTGAAACCTTCATATAGGAAAGAACACATAACCTAGAGCAGGTGTCCCCAGTGTGGTGCCTGTAGGTGCCATGGTGCCCACCAACACCTTTCCTGGCATCTGCCGAGTGTTTTTGGAAAGTGAGTGGGGCCAGATAGGACTTCTGAATGGCAGTGCAGACTTTTTAAAATAATTCCTTTAGCAGCAGCTGCCACCATGTCTCAAGGATCTTCACTGTGTGACCAAAGGTAAGCTGTGGTCATCCTTTTCTGGCTGGCTCTGCCTCCTGCAGCAATCATTTTGTGGCAGTGCCAACCATGCTGTGTCAAAATTCCAAAAGTGCCCGCAGTCTCAAAAAGGTTGGGGACCCCTGAACTATAATATGAGATAGGACTTTTCACAGAGAGCCTCCAGATGGGGTGCTGTGAAACACTGGTCAACAGAGTGGGCAAAAGTGCACAAGGAACTCAGACAGGGTGTGACATGTAATGGGAGCATGGAGGAGAGGAAGGAAGCAGAACTGGAACTGGAAGGGGGACAGGGGCAAGCTTTATACTTGTCAACAGAGGAGGTGGCTGACACCAATATCATGACTCTGCAAGGAAATAGAGCAGCTGACAGGCAAGACCAGTATTTAGGTGGAGTTGATGGGTAAATAACTGCACACCTGCAAGAAATATTGATTAAAATGTAAGGGGTTTCAATCCACAGTACCGTTTGTGATTACAGTTGCAGCGCACTAATTCTAATCCCAGGAGCTGTCATTCCACTCTGGGGTCTGTCATTCTGCTCCTAGAACACTTCTGCTACTCCCAGGGGCCATCATTCCAGCTGGGGGGAGCACTGTGATTTCAGTCCCAGAACACTTCTGCTACTCCCAGAGTCTGTCATTCCAGTTGGGGGGAGGGTGTAATTCCCATCCCAGAATACTTCTGCTACTCTCAGGGGCTGTCATTCTACTCTGGAACCTGTCATTCCTGTCCCAAAATAGTTCTGCTACTCCTAGTGGCTGTCATTCTAGTTGGGGGGGGGCTTGTCATTCCAGCCCTAGTACACTTCTGCTACTCCCAGGGGCCATCATTCCATTCCCAGAACACTTTTGCTACTCTCAGGGGCTATCATTCCACTTGGGGGCTGTCATTCCAGTCCCAGAGTAATAATTCTATTTCTAGGGACCTTCTTTCCCCTCTGAGGCCTGTTATTTCACTCCCAGAGCAGTGTATCTTGGCCCAGAGACTTTAATTGAAAATCCACTCTGTATTTTCATTGCAACTATTTTGTGCTGTAATGTATTTCTATGGAGCCCATGCAAATCAATTGACTCTCGTTAGCTCTAATGGTCCTTAAAGACTGTCCCATTGTTTACAATGAGCAATCCTGTCATTCCTTTCAGTACATTTCCCTGCTGGCCATAAATATAATGCACTGGTTCTTCTGGGCTTGCAAAAGTGCTCCCCCCCAGTTTCTACTGCAGAGATTCTCTGGCTTGACTTTGTTCATTGGAAACAATGGCAGATAGGGCACCTTTTTTGTGGGATTCCATAAATCTTCACCAAACTTGGAGGGCTGGTTGAAGAGATTCAGCTGGAGATCCCCTGTAAATTTGGTTTCTCTAGCACACCAGGGGGCCATTCTACTGCATCACAAACAAATCAAACCAGATGGTTTAGCCCCTGAAAGTTCATGACGGCTCGTGATTTGTGAACCGGGCACCCCACGAACCATGGATCAAACCACATTTTCCTGGTTAGTGCCCATCCCTAGTTGTTTCTGTGACCCATATCCTATTTTATTGTTTATTAAATGCCTCACCTTGTTGATTATATTGATTCACTCTGTGTAATCTGCCTTGAGTCTAAGTGAGAAAGGCAGACTATACGTAGCATAAGTAAAAGAGGTGGGCATACTGTAATTTTATGTGGGCTTCTTATTTAAAAATATATCAGTCTTCTCCTTAGTTATTTTATGATGTAAGCTTCATGTTTCATGTGGTTTAGTAAGACTATTGACATTTACTGAAATTACTTTTAACAGATTTTCACTCTGCATTGACAAGCCCTGTGTTAGTACTCTAGATGATGGACTGTCTTATCTAAGTCTCTTGCAGTGTGCCTAACAACACATGTATTGGTAGTGGGGCAAATTATAATCACATCAAGATCAACCAGAGTATTCTGAGGGGCGTCTGCTGACTCAGCATCTTCCAAATATTTGAATTTCTCCCAGTCTGTTGAAGAGGGGGATTTCTGGTTAGGATTAGAAAGGTCAAATTCTTGAGGACAGAAATCTGGATTAAACTCCTTAGCATATACAAGATCCATCTCCACAGCAATTAAAGGGATCAGTTGATCCTTCCCTCCCTATAATAATACTTTACAACCGGTATTATCTAGTTGTCTTACAGCCAGTAACTCATTTTGTAATGTTTCTAATCAGTCCATAATTGATAACTGTTCTTCAGAGGAGACACTGCAGAAGGATCTAATCAAATCCTTTTCTCATAGTTGATTTCCCAGTGTCTCTGGATCCAGACAGGGAGTCACTGGAGGGCAGTTCTTGATTTGGGCCTCATGGGTTCTTTTGGGTAGAGGGGCTTTTCTTTGTCTGTGAAGACTCTCAGCACTCTAGTTCTGTAACCATTTAGCACTTCTCTCCTGTAAATTGTAGAGAGGATCCTTTTAGAAACAAATCTTAACAAGAGCCTCTTTGCATTGTATCTTCTTGGAAGACATTAAACTTTTATTAGGCTTATTTTCCATAATGGGATCTGTAAATAGATGTCCCAGATGTTGTACTATTGTTCTCTTTGAACCCCAATATGGCATATCTCCCATATATGGGGAAACAGGGCAGTTTGATTAGGTTGAGACACAAATTTGAGTTCACAGTGTGAACCCAGATCCTTATTATTTCTTTCCTGCTGATTTTTATCCTAGTTGTCTTCTTGCATCCATATGAGCAAGTGAAGTTAATAAGTCCAGTTTATTTGTGACTGTATTGAGCTGAATGTAAATCTGATGCAATGAGTCAGCAACTAAAATCCACTGGTCTGACACTATTTGTTAATCTGACTTCTTTGGCTCTTTATTGTCATTACTGCAGGTTACAGCCTTTTTTTATACATACATTTTAGAACAGATTGCTACAGTTAGAGCAGGAACATCTGCATGTGGACATGTATATTTTTTACTACAGTTGTTTAAGTCTCTGCCCTGACCTGGGTAGCCCAGGCTAGCCCTATCTCATCAGAAGCTAGACAGGGTCGGCCTTGGCTAGTATTTGGATGGGAGACCAAGGTGGAGGCAGTTAAACCACCTCTGAATGTCTCTTGCCTTGAAAACCCAACTGGGTTGCCATAAGTCAGCTGTGACTTGACAGCACTTTCCATCACCGCCACCGCCACCGTCGCCACCACCACCACCACATTTAAGCCTCTGGGAATCTTCAGCCAAGGGATGAAAGTTAGAGATTCTCTGGTTTTTGCCTGTTTTTAAGGGGAAGGGTTTTTTTGTCTTCTGTGATGTACAGCTGTATTTCTTACCCATTTTATAATATAAAAACAGGACAATATTCCAGAGTTTTGTATAGGATAACCATTTCTCTGCTTGAATAATATTCCCACCTTGGCTGAACTTATCTCTTGGTCTAGTGTTTCAAGCTGCAGTCCCTTGTAAATTAAATTTAGAATTAACAGACTTTCCATCATGCCTCCACCCTTGTAAATTAAATTTAGAATTAACAGACAAGGCAAAGATAAGGCAGTGCTCAGTACCTTTCCAAACACTGAGAGCAAGGGGTGAAAAGTGGTTTCTTCTGTACTCACATAAGTGACAATGAAGTTTTTATACTCCCAACAACCTTCCTGGCATCTCTAGCTGATTTCTCTCCCAGAACTCTGGGCATCAAGGGGCTGCTCAGTCTTCAAAAGAGAGAGTCTACTCCTCCATAGAAAGTTCAGAACAGTCGGTGAGTTGAATTGATGAAAAAGGAAATTGGCAAATAAAAAAAATACTATGTGCCTTTCCTGGTATTTCAAAACTTGAACCAAGTAAAAGGTAAATCTCTGGGAGTGAATTTCTGTGAAACTGTATAGATCACCATCTGGGGGGGTGGAGAAGATGAAATTGGTTTCAGATGAATGGAAGAAACAGGGAGCTGGGGAGGGAGACGAAGTCTCCTGGTCTCTTCCGAGAGCAAAAATACTTGTCTTTAAAAAAAACTTGATATGATATTTTAGCATTTTACCTGCTAAATAAGATTTTTAAATTTTGAACATTAAAAATCTTATTTAGCAGGTAAAATGCTAAACAACCTGATTTAAGATTCACCTTCAACCATCATCTGGGATTCACCATATCTTTTTTCTAAACTCACAGATTAACTGAAATTGGAATGGGAATCAAATATTGCAGTTCTGTGTCACCATAGTGGGGGGCAGATAAGAAGGTTTGGTTAAAAAGGATTGTTGTTATGGCTGCCAACTTCAGCATGGGAAATTCTGGTACAGTTGAGAGCAGTTCCCAGAAAGGATGAAATTTAGGGAGCAGAGGGAGTTTACTGGGTATGTGATGTCATAGAGTCTGCCCTCGGAAGCTCCCATTTGCTGCAAGGGAACTGATCTCTACAGTTTGGAGATCAGTTGTAATTCTAGAAGAACTTCAGGTGCCATCTTGAGGATGACAACCCTAGGTGTTGTGAGTATGTGAGCAAGAGACACTGATGTGACCAGGGACCAATGCTCCCTCTAAGCTGTGGAGTCTCATGAGCAATTTCTACTTTCTGAGCGACTGGCATTAAAGTTGTGAGTGAGCAATTTGGCTGTTGCATAAAGTAGTTTGCTCTGGAGCCATCCTTCCTGAGCTACGACAAAAATGTGTGAGCCCGAGGCTAAAAAACTGTGAACTGGCTCACACTAACTCAGCTTAGAGGGAACACTGCCAGGGACATTTCTAGCATAAAAGCTAAAAACTTGTTAGCATTAAAATGAAAAAGCTTTTGCCGGTAGGGAATTACTGAACATCTTTTAAGTGAAAGCTGGTTTTGTAGGAAGCATTAATCTGAGATAATAAATAAGGGTTAATGGATGCCAGCATTAAGCAGATATTCAAGAAAAAGAAAAGGCTGATGGTATGAATTACTCCAATGCACTCATTTAATTTTTTTTTAAAGTTATGTGTTGTACCATATAGATTCTCATTCATGAACTGACCTGACTGTTAGGAAAACGACACTAAATAAAGCAGGACCAAACTGTAGTTGTAATCCTGCATCTTCTAAAGAAATGTGTGTATATAGTGAGTCTTTTCTTTCCAAAAAAATAAAAAAAAAATCTGAAAGAAACTAGAGCCTATGATTGTGGTTGCAAGAAAAATTGCCTATTGGAAACTAAAATTACAAGAGTGAGGTGCTGAGACTTTGGGCCCCAAACCCACAGGGTATCCATTTACACAAAAGTGTAATAATTTATGTAGAATAAATTCACTTTTTTAGCCTCTTGGAATGAATGTGCCAGGGAATCCTGCAGCAATAATTATAATTGGTAACATGTATTTCAATAATGCTTTGTGTGTACTCAACATTTATAATTATCTTGTCATTTTTTACAATAAACTTTTGAGGGGTTATTATTGCTGCTCCCATTTCAGGATACAGAAGTTGAAAAATGTTGACTTGCCGAAGTCACCCACTGAGTCCACAGCTCAGAAGTTATTTGAATCCTGATTTTCCAGCTCTTAAGGTTGCAGAAGTCAAGCTTCTGAACTCATCTAGTTTCAGTTTCAGCCATTTTCATAGTTGGCTGTCTTTTCATTTCCATTTGAACCGAGGTTTCTTTATTCAATAGTGTTTTTGTTTTGTTTTAATTTAAAATCACAATATATTTTGAGGGCAGTTTTTATCTTCAGAGGAGTAATTCTTGTGTGTCCCATCCCCTATCCCAGTCACTGTTTATGGAGGCATATCAAGAGAAAGTTCTCTCTACTGGGTCACCACAATCTACATACCAGAAAATGAGATTGGGGGAGGGGGTTCCTCTTTCCCTGCCCTGCAAGACCCTCAAGCCTCACCTCTTTTCTTGCTTTCTTCTCTCCTTCCCCACCCATCAGCCAGTCTACCTTTATCTGCCCAAGCTTTCAATTCTTCCCTCTCCCTGGCAGGCTTTTCCTGAGGAAACTGTGTGTAATACCAGTCACTGAGCCGGGCTGGGTCCAGTTGTGTTGTGCCAGCTCCTGGGTCAGGTCCAGTTGCACAGTACCTTGCCTTTTTCCACAGTGGAGACCTCAAGCAGCTTACATCATCCTCCTTCCTCCATTTTATCCTCACAGGTAGGTTAGGCTGAGATGTGTGACTGGCCCATGTGGTCACTCAATGAGCACCATGGTGGAGTGATGATTCAGACCTAGGTCTCCCAGGTTATAGTCTGAAACTCTAAGCATTACATTACTCAGGCTTTTCATAGCATGGCAGCTGTTGAACATTAACAAACAGCTGGGCCTGAGTAAGTCATATAAGTTGGGTGGTAGCATGTAGCCAGGTAGTTTCTGGCAGACCTGGCTGCAGTGAGTCCTTCCTGGAAAGCCAAAACAGTCCTAGTAAGGGTCCTGCCCCCTCCTCCTGCCTTTTACTGACAGAAACCAAGATCTGAAGGCTGGCAATACTGTTCTGGTTGCCTAGCAATGGTCACAGAGAGGGCATTTGGTTTTTAAAGCTACAGGTGCTGCTTCTATAATTGGGAGGGGGTTTAACCCACCAATGTATTTTGTCAGGATTTCAGATTACTCTGCAAATCTGGGCTTTTTTAGGTCTGCAGAAAGATCTGCCTTGCTTGCTGATGGCTCAGGTCTCTGGATTTAAGTATCCGCAGGTGGAGCCATGTTTTCTTTGTATATCTTATTTTTTTCCCCTGAGTAAACCTCATTGCAGGAGAGTTTTATGGATACCATAGACCTCCAAAAAGACAAAGTGGGTTCTATATCAAATCAAGCCTCAATTCTCCCTAAAAGCTAAAATGACTGAGTCCTTTTGGTCACCTCATGAGATGAATCACTGGACAATAATGCTGGGAAAAATTGAAGGCAGCTGGAAAAGAGAAAGACCTAACATGATGTGGATTGACTCAATAAAGGAAACCATGGCTTTCGGTTTGCAAGATCTGAGCAAGACTGTTGGAAGATCATTAATTCATAGCATCACAATAAATTGAAAATGACTTGATGGCACATAACACACAAAACCCTCAAATGGTCTTTACTTCTCCATTGTCATAGAAATTGTTGCCTTGATTATTCCGTGTTTCCCAAGGGGAGAACAGTAAAATCGGAAACTGTCCTTGGGTTAAATAAGGAAGAGGGGCGTAGTGAACCAGGTCTTAGCTTTTTCCACTTAGTGGAATATAAATATGTGATAAAAGGTTAGCAGCTACTCTGAATTAAGTGTCAGCTTGTAACTGAGTTACAGATAACACACGTTATCTTTTAAAAATCCACCGAATAAATTTAGATGTGATACAAAAATTAAAAAGTTGCAGATATTCCCTCCCACCATGATGTCGACATTCCTGGAAAAGTCATTTCTTTACCCTTAAGTGACAGAAACTACTTCATGGTCAGTCTGTGTGTGAAAAGCGTGCTGCCTGGAGACTCATGACCCCAAGGAAAAAATATTTAATAGGTCACTCCTCCTTGATTTATTAAACATTAAAGATAGCTCAGAAGTGAGGGTGGGTTTGGACAGCACTCCAGCTTGTGATCTGCCTCTGGAAAACAGCATATACTTATACTTGGGTTACTTAATTACCTGCCATCAACAGATGAATCCAGAGGGTGGTGTGTGGGCAGAGCAGGTGGTAAAAGCACTGTCCTTGGTGGCTTCAACTTTTCTGCAGCCGACAATACTACAGTATAAGCCAGCAGTATTTTATGCTACGGTGTGGCCACTCATCGTCTGAAGTGGATAAGTAATCTCAAGATGCTTGGGCCAGAAGATTTTTAAACTTAGCTGGGAGCGAACAATTTATGTTTGTGCTGGCCTTCCGCACTGGTGATTGAAATTCATTCACTCCTGCTTTCGGGCCAATGGCATAAGTATGCTTCTACACTTTTTTGAGTGCTTATATTTTTCCTTCAAACAGATTCAAGTTTCACAGGAAACTTTTCTAAACATACACTTGGCTATTTTAAATCTGTGTTATTATTTTAATCGTGGAAATAAAAGACCTGTAGTATTTAACTTTGGTCCTGATCACCCACAGTGTCCTGAGAATGTGCTGGGTTAACTGGGCATTTTTTTCTTCCTTTAGTTAAAAATAAAAACAAATGGCTCAAGCAATCCTACTGAATTGTGAGAAAGCAAGACAAGAGGGTTCTGTATATCTGTATGCTTTATTGGACCTTTTGTCTTTGTAAAAATAAATCAGTGTGAGCTGGAAAGTTTTGTAGGTTGAGCCAAGCCAGAACCAAACAAGAGATCCAGCTTGGCTCTTAGAATGCTGGTATAAGCCAAGCTATTAAACTGAGCTACATACCCTCATGAAATGAGGGGGAGAACACCAGGGAGGGAGTTAGTCTTGCTTTAGTGGTTTCTCTGGTTGTTTACATGCAGTGACCATGCAGACCCAATCCAGCTGATCAGTTTCCACCCACTAAATGTTCATACAGAGCACTCACACCATGTTGCCTTAACAGTTTCTAAAACTGTGCTGACCCAGGCTCATTCTCATTCAGCTACAAGGAAATACAGAATAAGCTTGCCTTCAAGATGAGCAGCTTAGTTGTACTTTTGTTCTCCTAAGCACAGGCAAGGTTATGTGTGCAGCTCCTGAAATACTTAATTTACTTAGCCAGTTCTAGTCCCATCATCCTCAAACTGTTCATGAGGAGCTATGTTTGAGAAGTGCAGCCTTTCACCTTAATCAAATTTCTTCTTATGGGAGTAGAAGTTCTACTGAGATCCTGTCTCCTTAGGAACTACCCCTTAACAGAGGCAACAGATACCCCTGTATACACATTTTTCTGTGTGCACATTGTATCTTATACAGGGCTCTAGATCAGCCCTTCCTCCCTTTTTTGCTAGGGGCAATCACTACGTTTCTTAGTATTTGTGGTTTCTTATGTTTTAAATTATTGTAAATGTAGCGTGAGAGAGGTCTTCCAGACAAGATGGTGCTGTATGTACCTAAGACAGTTAATCCAAGAGACAGAACTCCCTCAGCAGTGGCTTATAAAGTAAAACAACAACAACTAAAAATAAGCCACTTAAAGATATCTTTGAACATGAGAAGCCATGCAATACATATGGCTCATTCTTTCTACTTACTATACTTCTCCATATATTTCAATATCAAACTTCAACATTTCCCTTCCTCCACTATGGGGACAGCCTGTATAGCTTGCCATGGAGTGAGAAAGAGGTAGAAGGAAAATACCATGGAACACAACACACATGACAGTTGTTTTCCTTTTCTCCCTGTTAGTTGCTTTAATGAAGTTTCCCTGCATTTTTTGCCAAAAATAATAGAACCCAAATTAAACTCAAACTAGGATTGACAGCTGTGGGTTTGGGAAGGGGGATGTTAACTGAAGACCAATTCTGATGTTATCTTTATAGTGTGAGAGCTGTTCAACTGCTGAACTAATGTCAGAAACTCTGGGCCTCATGGGAAGAATCCACAATGTGGTGGCTTCCCATGACAGAATCACCACTCCTGAAATTGTGTCCATGCTAACAAGGCAAGGCGCCTCACCAGTTATCACAGATACTTCACTCAGGATTCTGGGTGGCTGGTGTTTATTAAAGCAGTATATAGTGCAGCTCCCACACCACAAAGACATGACAAGTTCTGAGAGAAAAGAGAAATAAGTCATGTGGGTGAAGCAGAGGGAGCCAGGGTTGGCTCGCCCGCTAGGTGAACTAGGCACTCGCGTAGGGTGCACCGGCCCTAAGGGGCGCCAAACTGCCCCAGCTGGGGTGCTCCTGCGCCCCCGCAGCTCGCCTGCCCTCCCCCCTCAGCAGCATGGTGGCAGCCAGCGGGGACTCGCTGCTGCCACCGCCAACAGCAGGACGCCTAGCCGGCCGGGGCACAAAAGGCAGCACACCACAGCTCGCCTGCTATCCCCCTCCCCCCTCGGGGGAGGAGGAGGAGGCAGCCAGTGCGGGGACTCACCACCACCGCTGCCTTCAGCCAGCTGGGCACAGGAGGCAGCGTGCCACAGCTCACCTGCCCTCCCCCTCCCTCCTTGGGGGGAGGAGGAGGCAGCGGCCAGCGTGGGGACTCATCACTGCCTTTGGCCAGCTGGGGTGCAGGAAGCGGCGCGGCGCAGCTCGCCTGCCCTCTCCCCTCGGGGGGGAGGAGGCAGTGGCCAGCATGGGGACTCACCACCACTGCCGCCTTTGGCTGGCCGGGTGCAGGAGGCAGTGCGCTGCAGCTCGCCCACCCTCCCCCTCCCCCCTCGGGGGGGAGGAGGAGGCAGTGGCCAGCACAGGGATTCGCCATCACCACCAGCAGAAGAATGCCTGGCTGGCCAGGGCACAGGAGACGGCACACCGCAGCTCACCCACCCTCCACCTCCCCCCTCGGGGGGGGGAGAGGCAGCAGTCAGCGCGGGGATTCGCCACCGCCGCCAGCAGAAGAACACCTGGCCAGCCGGGACACAGGAGGTGGTGTGCTGCAGCTCACCTGCCCTCCCCCTCCCCCGGGGAGGAGGAGGAGGAGGCCAGTGGGAAGGCGGCAGAGGCAATAGGGTCTTCAGGCCCAACTGGGAGGTTGGCATCTGCGCCTCGCCTAGGGCGCAGAAGCACCTCGAGCCGGCCCTGGAGGGAGCTATTGAGTTTCCTTCCTTCCCCAGTTCCATAGCTTCAGAAGGCCGTGCCATTTAGTCATATCTGTTAGAAACCTGTCGGCCAGACAGTAACAATAATACAAGAGCATTGTGGCTCTAATGCTCATCTTGGCCAGCTCCTCCGGAAGGATATTGGATTGGATCCCACTGTCCTCCAAGGAAACTTCCTTCAGCCTAAGGAGCTTTCCTTCATCTTAACAGGCTCTTCCCCCAACAAAAGAACCACTTACGTTGAAGGAAGGCTTATTAGACTTGAGGAAGGCTTTCCGATTTGCTCAGTGGTCACATAGGGATAGGACTCACCCAAGTTCCACTAATGATATCAAAAGCTGATGAGAGATACAAGAGAATCAAAAGGGCTCCATTTCCCTTGTCTGTCTCCCAGCAAAGATAGTCAATCAGGTGACCAAGGCAGTTGAAGTACCAAAATCAGTCCAGAAGCTGGATTCAAATGGAGTTAGCTAATCCATTTCATCTAAGAAACCTGGAGTTTGTCAGCCTCCAGCACTCCATCTCACACAGTGCAGGTTTATTTGCTGTCAACCAACAGTAGTTCCCTATAGCCTGCACCTGCATAATTAGTGTCCAGGAATGGGCTTCACACCTGTCTGTTTCAATGATGGCTACAGTGCCTGCTCATTTAGTGAAGCATTCACTGACTCCTGAAATCAAATGAGCAGTTCCCACCATCTAAATGTTATAAGTCATGAGACACAAAAGTTGAATAAAGATGTGTTAGACCAGGGAGCCTGTCAACCTCCACAGCTGCAATAACTGAAAATCATCCAAGTAACTGCAGAGTGCTCTGATAACATTCTGGAATTGTTTTGCAGAAACAGTGGCACTGAAGTCATGACAGATATAAGTAATTGTATCCACAAAATAATTAACAAATGTCACATTTAGCTACTGATTTTTCTGACTCCACATAGTCATCAAAGGCCAGGCATCTCCTTCACCATCCAGAATATCTCAGCTAGATGGGTGTGCACCAATGCAGTGATGGCAGATACCATGAGCAGAATGGGTTCTGTGAGATGGCAGAGGGCACCTAGAACAATCATGACCTGGCTCATCCCCAGGTGTTAGGTGTTGATACAGTGCATCAACATGCCTGCCATATCAGCAAGAAAATCCCCAAGGGCCATGGGAAATCCATCTGTCTGCAAAGATGAACCATCTTACAGAAGTTCCAAGTTTGTGTGAGCATAAACCCCACCAAGTGATGGTCATTCTATGGCAAAGGAGTTACAGAAATGTTCACCAATGAACTGTACAGCATTTGTTGTGTATCAAATACTAAATAAATATAGGACCTGCCACATGTTTGGGAACCCTAATGCTTTGGATAGCCCTATGGCTGACATGGTGACCTTGACCCCAGAGCGGCCTCAGCATGGATCTTGTATGTCCCCAAGGGGTACAAGGTAATATATATGAAACAGTTTGAACACTGAATGCACTACATAAATTTGAAATATTATCAACACATAATACTGTGTCAGCTTAGTGTAAATCACATGCTTTGCTTGTCCAAAGTCCCATGTTCAGTCCACATTCAGAGCCAGTTTAGTGTAGTGGTTAAGCATGGTGGACTCTAACCTGGAGAACTGGGTTTGATTCCGCACTCCTTCACATGCAGATAGCTGGGTGACCTTGGATCAGTCACAGTTCTCTCAGAGCTGTTCTCTCAAGAGCAATTCTCTCAGAGCTCTCTCAGCCCCACCTACTTCACAGGGTGTCTGTTGTGGGGAGAGGAAGGAAAGGAGTTTGTAAGCTGCTCTGAGATTCCAAATGAAGGGTGGGGTATAAATCCAAATCTCCTCCTCCTCCTCCTCCAGGTCTCCTGCATGAGACCTTTTAAAGTTTCTCTCAGTTATGGTAGACAATGCTAAGCTAGGTGGACCAACATTAATGACTCAATATAACATAGAACAAAGTTAGAATCCAGACCAACATGGCTGCCCACTTTGATCTTTCAGTATAAGATAGTTACATATGTTTGTGCATAGGAAATGCTGTAGAGAAACACTACAATAATGGATGTATCTAGACTAGAGTATAACCAAATAGTTATTGACACATCTCTATGAATGTCTGAATTCAAGAGACTATTGAAAACTGGATGAAACATTTATCTGTGACTCTATAGAAAACATTTGTCTATCCCAAGAGGTCTAGCAAAAGATATGCACAGTCTTTATTAACAGCAAAAAAAAATTGCACAAAAAAAGAATTGATGTTTGCACCCAAAATTTCACTGAAACCTCCTCCAGGACTTTTTAAGAACAAGTCATGAACAGCATCTTTTAAAAAAATCTCCTGAAGACTTGCTGATTCTGTGGATTGTAAAATCTCTGCTTGCCTTAGTCAGGTTGAAGTAATACAAATATACAGAGCGTTTTTCTGGCTTGCATTGCTTCGTGGACTGATTTGGGTCGTTTTGGAAAGAAATGCTAGCAAAAGAATGCTTAAATAAACAAACACTTGAATCAAGCAATTCCCCCCCTTTCCTTTACAAAGGAAAAAGAAACATCGCCTTGGCCTGTATGTGTTTCTTAGTAGTACTAGAATGAAATACTGAACAACTAGTGGTTTTGTTAGAGTGGCAAACAAATCTATTTCTTCTACTCAAATCACGAGGTGTTAATGTACTTCAGTCCTGTTCCAGTCACCGCTCAGCAGTACTTAACTGAAGAATACTTACTGATAATGGCATTGGGATATTTTGGCTGATGTGTGTGTCTGTTACTGGAGATAAATACTTGATGGATCCATCAGCATAGGGATTGTGGATCATTGCCACTTTCCCTTCCCCCAGTAGTCCCTTACAATCCTGAGAAAGTTGTTTTTGGAGTCAAAGGACCCGTGTGGACTAATAGCCATGTGGGTTGGTTGAGGAGGGCTCCAACCCACCTCTCCTCTCTCTTTCACTGGTGTATCTCCACTGCTGCAATAGGTATGAGACTGATTTCTCCCCCTACCTCAGAGTAGTCCCTGATCTGCATGATTATTACTCCATGTGGGTCCTATCACCCTGGGGTCACAAGGGGCAAAAATCCATGGCTGGTGAAGTTTGCTGTGGCAAATGGCAGTTGTTAGTTTGTAAGGTGTCACTGAACTTTTGTGTTGCAGAAGAAACATAATTACTTCACAGTAGGGCCTATCAGTGAGCCCCTGGTAAGCCCTCAGGCTTCAGCATCTGCCTCACCTCACCAGCTGCTGACACTGGCTCTGCCTCTGGTAGATAGGTTTTAGAGCTTTAGCATTGGTTAGAAAACCTGCAGAACTTGTTTAACCAGAGGTTCTTGTAGTGTTTGTGATACTTTGTTGTCTATGCCCAGCCAGCATTTAAGAACATTGCATTATAAATGCAGCAATTAGCTAGTTTTGTCTGACCTTCTGAATTTGTTCTTTCTTTCTTTCCTCAGGATTGCCCTCCAGAATCAGGTGATTTCCGTACCCAGCAGTGTTCAGCACATAATGATGTCAAGTATCAGGGACAGTTTTACGAATGGCTTCCTGTCTTTAATGACCCTGACAACCCATGCTCATTAAAGTGCCAGGCCAAAGGGACAAGTCTTGTTGTGGAACTGGCACCTAAAGTCTTGGATGGCACCCGATGTTACACTGAGTCACTAGATATGTGCATCAGTGGCTTGTGCCAGGTAAGGGCAGAATTCTTGTGTTGCTTTTCCTCTCTTCTGTATATTTTTCTTTCCCTTTGTTCTTTACTTCCATGCTCACACTCTTGTTATCTTATTTGTAGGCATTTGTAAACACCCCCCAGTTCCACTCACATCTTCCTTAGTCATGAGTGTGGAGCTGATTGTTTGGCAAGCTGTGCAGATGTGTCCAGATTAATTTAGATGTATCATTTGCATGGTTATGATGCTTTCTCATAGAATTACAGAGCTTTTTCACAGCCACCATCATTCCATTCATCTGTCACCTGCTTCCAATTTTATTAAAAGGCACGTAATTAAAAGAAAACAAATTCAGGTTGAGATTTTTCAATTGAGGTTACTACTAGTGTACCAGATAAACTTGCCATCATTTCTTATGCTCATTTCTTGAATAGATAGCCTTGACTGCACAGGTGCAAAAAGCAGGTAGTGCAATCCAGCCAGTACTGATCATCTAAAGGATACATCTGATTGCACAGATGGAAAGAGGGGATGAACTGCAGGCATCAATGCGAAAGGATACTTTAATGACCAGACTATATAATGACTCAGGGGATGCATGCCTCAATGGACAATAGAGAAAGCTTAGTTCTCACACTGGGCAAAAGCTGCTGCAAAGTGCATTGACTTGGCTATGTCAGGCACAAAGCCGTCTGGTGACCTCAACTGTTGTGGTCAAAACTTCTATCTGATCAGGAGCCTATCTTGTGTGTGATTGAAGGAGTCAAGCATTTAAGTTTATCTGGTCATCAGGAGGATGTAGGGGTGAGATTCCTCACATTGGTGAGTCCTCTGCTTTTTATGTTTAATATATGAGAGCTGCCAGATCTATCTGGCTGTTGTTAGATAGGCCTTGTTTGATCTAGAAAAGCATTTTTGTTTTTATAATCTGTTTAACAGAATTTACATCCAGTTTTCTACTTTAAAAGCCTTTGATGCACATAGCAATCAGTGAGCAAAAGCAGTAACTATTCAAAATGAAAACAACATTGATAAAAACTAGCTATACATCCTTTTATATATGATGGACTTACCTGGTGCCTGAAAGATGTTAGCATAAGCACCAGGAGAACCTGTGTAGGGAGAAAGTCAGGATGATCACAAAATCCTAGATTGGATTTCATGATCCAGTCCAGGTTTCTCCTCGCCTACTGAATTGAAACCTGGGCTGTTGGACTTCCAATGAGCCAGTGTAGGCATGAAGTATGTGTCTGGTCATATTTGATCAAGTTTTCCTTCACTGAGTAAGTATAGCAGAACACTTCCAACCAAACCCATTCATTGCCTACCAGCACCGGAAAGGCCAGTGAAAGGAAAGTGAGGGAAAATGGGTCACACCAGCACTGAATTGATGCACACATGTCACTTCTTGCACAAACCAGAAGTGATGTTTTGACATTGGTGGAGAAGCACCCCCAGTCAGGATGTCTCTTCTGGATTTCACCAGAAGTGACATCAGCATGTCAGTCCCCACCCCCAAAATGCCTCTGGGGGTTGCGGCTTGCAGCCTGGTAACCCTATTAATAAAGTTCTCTGCCAAAGGTAGACACTGAGGGAAAAACATATTGTTTAAGTTTGTGGATGAGCATTTCCCACCTGTGGATTGGTAGACACAGAGCTGAGGGAATCTGCTCATCTCTAGAAGTGAGCTCTACAATCAGCATGCCAGGACAGAGAAGACCCTCTCCTATAGCCATTCATTGATGACTCTGACAAAGATCTGAATTGATAGAGTGGTTCCTGATTGGCACATGAATTATAATACCTTTGTGGTTCTACAGAGTTATTTCTTCTAAACCTCAGTCTCATCAGGTTTTGAAGGTAAATATGAAACTGTACCAAATCACTGAATTTAGAAAAAAGGAAGTGTTGGATCCATACTTCTCTGAACTTTACCGTAGGTCCACTTCCAAGTTTCACAGCTCTGCCCATCCATAATTCCTGAATGATTCTTGACATTTTATTAACATTTGCACTGATTTTCCTTTCTCTTTCTTTGGTTTGTTTTTCCCCCAGCTCTCTTTCTCGTCAGTGTTGTGTTCTGACCTGGCACATGTCTTTATTGTTAAGGGAGATGTTTAAGCTAAATGGAATGTGACGTACAGTGTAGCCTCACTTATCTCAGCTTGTCTGTTAATTAACTGAAACAGGGACATGTCTCTCGGTTTCATCAGAGGACATAATGGCCTTTCTGAAAAGCAACCTTTATATATTCAGGGAACCCCATTATTGGCTGCACTGCAACTTATTAATGAGAGACTCTGGGGGCTATGGGTTGTTTTGGTTTTTTTTAAGAAACACTATTATTTGTCCAATATGCTGTAGTTTAGGACAAGATGTGAATTTGGATTGTTCTCTAGTATCACGCAACTAACAAGTTGTTTGCCAGATCATATTGGATTGAAGCCGGACTGCTTTTAGATCCAACTGCTGCAAGCCACACCTTTCTGAGAAAAGCCTTTCCTCAGAAACCTACTAATAAAGAACACCCACCATTAAAGGACATATAATTCTTTTCATGCGTTTCTATTTAAGGAGGAATAGAACATATAGGGGGGACTAGTGTAATATAGTATAGGAATAGTGTTTTATGGATTTCCATGCTGTTCCCATTTGGAAGGCAGTGCAACTTGCTTTCTGTTAGAAATACCACATTAGAGTACTCTACTATTTTTTAAAAAATGCAGAATTAGCCATTTTCCTGATGTGAGTTCTGAACCCACTGTGGCCTGTCATAGCTGTGCTTTCCTCCAGTTTGAGAAACTGACTCTGACTGGAGATTTGACACTTGGGGACTGCCATCCTATATGTTATGACCTTCCCAGGCATATACCTTTAGGTATTTAGGGAATGCGGAGGCCCAAGAAGGTCCTAGATGTTCTCTACCATCCCAAAGAATCTCTTTAGCAATCTGGTTTACTGAGGAACTGGGATCTATGAAATGGATCAGCAGAACTACTAGAGCATCAATGGAGGAACCTTTGATCCAAATATGACTGAATGTATTTTCTGTGGCTGTGATGATACTGAAGTGAGCTTACTATCCCATCTCCACTGTATGGGCATGAAGCAATTCAGCTGAGCAGTTCCAAGCTTTTGCATTTGTCCCCAGACCATTTTCAGGCTGACCGTGACATGTTCACTAGGCAGTATGCAGATGAATTCACATTAGCATAACCTAGACACCACTTATTCAGCAGTTCATTCTCAGAATGTTATTAGTGTGCATAATAACATAAGAGAAGCCAATGTTGGATCAGGCCAATGGCCCGTCTAGTCCAACACTCTGTCAAACAGTGGCCAAAAATACCAGGTGTCATCAGGAGGTCCATCAGTGGGGCCAGGACACTAGAAGCCCTCCCACTGTTGCCCCTGCAAGCACCAAAAATACAGTGCATCACTTGCCCCAGCCTGAGAGTTCCTATCTCTACCTTGTGGCTAATAGCCACTGATGGACTTCTGCTCCATATGCTTATCTAATTCCCTCTTGAAGCTGTCCATGCTTGTAGCCACCACCGCCTCCTGTGGCAGTGGATTCCATGTGTTAATCACTCTTTGGGTGAAGAAGTACTTCCTTTTATGTGTTCTAACCCGACTGCTCAGCAATTTCATGGAGTGCCCACATGTTCTTGTATTGTGAGAAAGGGAGAAAAGTACTTCTTTCTCAACCTGCTCTATCTCATGCATAATATTGTAAACCTTGATCATGTCACCTCTCAGTTGTCATTTCTCCAAGCTAAAGAGCCCCAAGCGCTTTAACCTTTCTTCACAGGGAAAGTGTTCCAACCCTTTTATCATTCTAGTTGCCCTTTTCTGTACTTTTTCCAATGCTATAGTATCCTTTTTGAGGTGTGGTGACCAGAACTGTACACAGTACTCCAAATGAGGTCACACCATCGATTTATACAGGGGCATTATGATACTGGCTGATTTGTTTTCAATTCCCTTCCTAATAATCTCCAGCATAACATTGGCCTTTCTTATTGCAGTTGTACACTGTCCAGACACTTTCATTGCATTATCTTATCTACTATGACTCCAAGATCTCTCTCTTGGTCAGTCTCTGCCCATTTGGACCCCATCAATGTGTATTTATAGTTAGGATTTTTGGCTCCAATGTGCATCACTTTGCACTTGGCCACATTGAACCCCGTTTGCCATGTTGATGCCCACTTGCCCATCCTCGACAGATCCCTTTGGAGTGCCTCACAATCCTCCCTGGTTCTCACCACCCTGAACAACTTCGTGTCATCTGCAAATTTAGCCACTTCACTGCTTACTCCCAACTCCAAATCATTAATGAACAAGTTAAAAAGCATCGGACTGAGTACTGATCCCTGTGGTACCCCACTGCTTACCACCCTCCACTGAGCAAATTTCCCATTTATACTCACTCTCTGTTTCCTATTAATTAGCCAGTTTTTGATCCACAAGAGGACTTGTCCTTTTATCCCATGACTACTGAGCTTACTTGGGAGCCTTTGATGAGGAACTTTATCAAAAGCTTTCTGGAAGTCAAGTCAAGTCAAGTCAGCCTTTATTGGCATATATCAGTAGAACTAAGTAATTATAAAAGTATATAAGTAGGACACTGTATTACAAATACATTGGATAAAATAATAGGTTACAACAGTACTTTTTCTTGGCGTAGCAGCATGGCAGATTGAAGGAACTTAGCCACTTTCTCAGTTACTTCAACAGAGGAATCATTAAAAAGTTTGTAAACCTTATGTGAATCTGAAAAACCCATCATGTTGGCCAATTACATAAAAGTGACATCGCATAAAACATGTAAGACCATCTCAACCAATGCTCCCTCTAAGTTGTGGAGTCTTGTGAGCAAAAATTCTACTTTGTGAGCTACCGGCATTAAAGTTGTGAGTGAGCTATTTGGCTACTGCATAAATTAGTCTGCTCTGGAGCCTTCCTTCCTGAGCTAAGACAAAAATGTATGAGCCGGAGGTTAAAAAATGGTGAGCTAGCTCACACTAACTCAGCTTAGAGGGAACGCTGGTACTCTCAACACATCCAGATTCACAAGGGCAATGTCTAGCTGCACATGCTGTCTTCTTGAATCTGCCATATAGAATGGCAGATGGCATGGCATTGCATCTGGCTAAAGAGAAAGCTCTGTGTAGTTGTGGCGCTTGTAAGGAGGATAAATATGGAGCCATCCTACCTACAATGAGGGGTATCTCAAAGCTCAGAGGAGAGCAGGTTTTGTTGGCGAGACTATGTAACTCCTGCTGCTCAATATCCAACATCCTCTGTTTGATCAACTGGAATGCACCCACTAATGGGAGCATAGTCAGTGAATCCAAAAATATACCCGTGACCTTAATTTCCCCCCTCAATATATGTTAGCCAGTTTGACATGCTAGACTCTGAGAGCATTTGGTATATGAGACGTAGCCACTATTTAAACATCATAAGCCATGCTCTGGTTTCGACTAGATTCAGACCTGTTTCTAAGCAAAGAACTGCATATGGGACACACTTTGGCAAGCCCAAAACTTTATGTAGGAATTTGGACTGGACACTATCTGTGGCACTGTCAAGAGCTCCGATCCATATCGGGATGCCATACAATAGTTGTGAGATCACTTTGGCATTAAAGATTTTTAAAGCAGCTGACACAAATTGGTTACCTCTACTGTAGAAAAATCATGTTGTAGCTGAAGCACTGATATTAGCAGTATTTATTGCATGTTTGCGTTGGATAAACCAAGACACATTGTATTGAAAGTAGAGGCCAAGGTATCTGACGTGCTTAACTTGTTCTATTTCTTTTCTGCCAATTATCCATTTAAATGGCTTCCAAGTTTTAGAGAAGACTAGGATTTTTTATTTTCCATGATTCAGCTGTAACTTGTTAGTTAAAGAACTCAAGGCAACGGGTCAGTAAGTGTTTTAAGCCAACTCTGGAATGGGACAATAATACTGTATCATCAGAATACATAAATAGGGATACGTGTAAAGAGCCAAGTTTGGGGCTATGATAATCAACTCCTGACAAGTGAGGGGCAAGGTCACTGAGAAAAAGATTAAATAAAAAAGGAGCTAGAATGCAACCCTGTTTGACTCCCCATATTAGTAGGGATTTTCAGGGTTAATTTGCCTACTAATGAGCATTTAATTTGGCAAGTGTTGGAGGTATATAGCTTCTTGATAAGCATAAGAAGTCTTTTGTCCATATTTAGTTGATTTAATTTAACCCATCTATTGGGTCCCCCTTGTCCACATGTTGTTCACTCCCTCAAAGAACACTAACAGGTTAGTGAGACAAGGGGGAATTTCAGACAGATGATATAATCCGGAAGAGGAACGGTTCCCAAACGGTTTCTGGTCTGGCATTTCAGACAGAACCGTTTTAGAACCGGTTCCCTACCGGAATATATTTGTAATTTCACACAGAATCGCTTCTGTCCCGTTCAGGAAACGGGGCTGAAGCGTTTTACCTGTCAACCGCTTCCAAGTAGTTGTCAGTTTCTTCTCCCGGATCGGATACGCTTTTTTCCCGCCTTTTTTCGCCCGCGCGGGCGATCTCCGGCTTTTTTTTTTTTGAACGTTCGCTTTAGAGTGTTATAGCGCTATAGCGCTATAGCGCAATAGCAGCATAGCAACCCCATTGGAATGCTATTGTTTTTATAGCACTATAGCGCTATAGCACTCTAAAGCAAACATTTTTTTAAAAAAAAAGGCGTGGCGGGAACCGGCGGGAAAACAAAGCGGTGCAATCTGAATTGCCAAACCGCTTCTGATTCGGCTCTTTTCCAGTCAGGGAAAGCCATGTGTGAAATGGCAGCCCTGTACCGGTTTACTTCAAGACGAATCAGAAACGGCTTCAATCCGGCAGAGTCTCAGTAATGTGAAATTCCCTAAGATCTTCCCTTACAGAACCCCTGCTGAGTCTGCCTCAGTAGGTTTTTTTCATTGATGTGCCTACTAATTCTTTCCTTAATAACAGTTTCTACCAACTTACCTGGTATCGATGTCAAACTGACTGGCCTGTAATTTCCCAGATCTCCTCTTGCACCCTTTTTAAAGATGGGAGTGACATTAGCTACCTTCCAGTCCTCAGGAACGGAGGCAGATTTTAATGAAGGATTATATATTTTTGTCAGGAGACCCACAAGTTCATATTTGAGTTCTGTCAGAACTCTCAGGTGTATGCCATCCGGGCCTGGTGATTTATCAGTTTTTAAGTTGTCTATCAGTCATAGGACCTCCTCTCTCGTCACCTCAATCTGACTCAGGTCTTTCAACACCCCTCCCAAAAGCAGTGGTTCTGGAGTGGGCAAGCACTTCTCATCTTCCACAGTGAAGACAGAGGCAAAAAATGCATTCAGCTTCTCAGCCATTTTCCTATCATCCTTCACTACTCCTTTTACCCCTTGGTCATCCAAGGGCCCCACTGCCTCCCTGGCTGGTTTCCTGCTTCTAATGTATTGGAAGAAAGTTGGTCTTGTTTATGTTTTTTGCTATATGCTCCTCACATTCCCTTTTTGCCTGCCTGCCTGTGTTCCCTTTTATCACTGAGACTAGCTTTACACTGCTTAAAGGAATCCTTCTTACCTTTTACAGCTTTCATTACTTCGTTTGTTAACCATACAGGCTTTTTTCTATACCTATTTGTGCATTTCCTACCCTGCAGTATATATTTTTTCTGAGCTTCTGGGATTGTAGTTTTAAATAGTCTCCAAGCTTCCCCAAAGGGTTTGACCTTTTCTACTTTTCCTTTCAGTTTCCTCCTCACATGTCCCCTCATTTCAGAGAAGTTACGCCTTTTAAAGTTCAAAGTAGTTGTGTCAGTCTTTTTGGGCAACTCCCTATTTATACAAATGTTAAACTCAATAACATTATGGTCACTGTTCCCAAGTGGTGCAATCACTTTTACATCTCTCACCAGGTCTTGGGCATTACTTAGGATCAAATCCAGGATCACCTCTCCCCTGGTAGGTTCTGTGACCATCTGTTCCATAGCACAGTCATTGAGAGTGTCTAGAAACTCAGTCTCTTTTTCCTGACTTGAACGCATATTGACCCAATCAATGTGCAGGTAGCTAAAATCATCTATTACAACGCAGTTATTTCATCTAGCCGCTATTTTTAATTCATTCATCATTTCATAATCCTCCTCTATCTTTTGATCTGGTGGGTGATAAACTCCCAGTGTTAAGCTTCCTTTTGAGCCCACTGTTTCAACCCATAGCATTTCCAGAAGCAAATCCAATTCACTTACCCTCTCACTCTTGCTAGACTGTATGTCCTCTCTGACATACAGAGCCACCCCACCTCCAACCCTCCCCCCATCCTTCTGATATAATTTATAACCAGGAATCACCGTATCCCACTGATTTTCCTCATCTCACCAAGTTTCTGAAATACCCACAATGTCTATTCCACCACCACCCCAACACCAAACATTCCAATTCCCCGATTTTACCTCGGATGCTCCTAGCATTTGTGTATAAACACCTATAGTTTCCCATGCATGTTAAGCCCACAACCTTCCTCTTGCTGCCTCGAGACCTTGCCAGGCAGTCCATATCGTTAGCTACAGTCTCAGTAGACAATTCTAATCCATTTTCTTGTAGAAAAGTAGAAAAGAACAGCTACCCCTTAATCTCTTTGAGATGAGCCATCCCAAACCAGAGACTTTTCATCTCCTGTCAGCTTTCCCCCAATATTCAGTTTAAAAACTGATCTGCCACCTTTTTAATTTTAAGCGCCAGCAGCCTGGTTCCTTCTCAGGATATGTGGAGACCATCTCTTTTGTACAGCTCCCTCTTGTTCAAAAAAGCATCCCAGTGCCTAACAAACTTGAACCCTTCCCCCCTACACCATCATCTCATCCACGCATTGGGACTCCTGATCTGTGCCTGTCTCTCTGGTCCTGTGCATGGAACAGGTAGCACTTCTGAGAAGGCTACCTTGGAGGTCCTGGCCTTGAGTTTCCTGCCTAGCAGCCTAAATTTTTCCTCCAGGACCTCATGACTGCATTTCCCCACATGGTTGGTGCCAACATGTACCATGACCACTGGCTCCTCCCCAGCACTATCTACCAGCCTATCTAGAACACACATAATGTCTGCTGTTCAGTCAATATTGTGTGGATGAATTTCAATTATTGTAACCTGAGGATTTAGACAAGCTGCTTAGAGGAATCTAGCCTGCCACATCAATGCTCAACCCATGTTCTTCATGGCCACTTATATCAAGTTGGATGGAGGGAATTGCTCAGCTGGATATAGGAAGTAGTAAATCTTTCTTTAAAGATTGCTTCGATAGAGGCAGTGCTGATTGCCTTGATGGAGAAGGTCATGGAGCTACTCTTGAAAAAGACTTGAACCCCAAATGATGTTAACTACCATCTTGTAGTGAATATTTTCTTTTGTGGCAAAACACTTGAGTAAGTGGTAACTTAGCAATGCTTTGGGGCCTAGTTTTCAAACCAAGACCACCTCGTTCACTCTGGTAGACACCTTTGCTAGTAGAAGGACAGGGGCAGTGGCAACAATGTTAAGCTTTTTTAGGGTTCTGATAAGCTTTTGATATCATCAAACTATTGTATCCGTCTAACCCATCTGGGTACTGAGGCACCATGCTAGTTTGGTGTAGTGGTTAAGAGCGGCAGACTCTAATCTGGAGAACTGGGTCTAATTCCCATGTGATCATTGTCTCCAGGGTAAAAGGCATGCTGATTAAAGAGGAGCCCACTATGGTTAGTTTTTCCACAATAGTAACCAGGTTAAGCTGTGTTATGACTGCTAATCCTGCCACTCCCTGATCTGCTGCTTGGACCAGCACTGATCTGCATAGGGCTTGTGTGGCTTGGAGGTGTTAGGCATGGAATCAGCATGCCTGAACTAAAAATCTTTTCTCAGACAGTGTCTTAAGAGTCTGTAATTGTTCCCCAATTCTTTGCCTGAGCTGACTCCAGGATTGCATCATTTACCCTCAGGCCTACATTTCCAAACCTCCCAGAGGCATTGCTTTTTCACGGATCTGGGAAAATGCAACCTCTAAACATCACAGTTGTATATTAAGCATGAAGTCCCAGGCAACACTCCAAGCTAACTATATATCTATCAGCAATTATGATGATACCACCAGCAACTATACAATGTGTCGTGTCTGAGGGAGGTGGAAATGTGTTTTCACTAACATGCTTGACACTTAAAGTTGGTGTTTTTTTTAATACCTAAAGAAAGCAAAACATGTTTTTAAGGCTAGCTTGTTGTCAGACCCACAGTGAACTGTGACACAGGAAACATATAAAAATATACTAAACCTTGCAAAAAAAAAAAGTTCAGTTATAGAACACTATGAAGTTACTTGCAGGGGACCCAGTACATAATATGCATAACTATTGTCTTCCAATCACAAAGTCTGGATTTTTAGCACAGGGAATGCTCATTTTTAAACATTCATACCCTTAGGGTTATAGTGGAAAATGAGAACATATGGATTATAATTTCCACAGGCTCAGAAATCATGTTGTGCTTCTTATGGTCCAGAATAGGGCTTTTTGTACTTTTTTTCATGCTCCCCGATCTCTTTCACCCTAATTCTGTGTGTGTCTTGTCCTAGGTGTCCTTGGGGAAAAAATCCAGAAATTGCAAAGAAATTATTCACCAGAAATTATTCATGATTATTTAAGAGTGGAAATAAACTGGCCCTTTATCTAGATTCTGCAAGCCTAACCATACTGATCCATGCTACCAAAATCTCCAGATTGGACTTCATATAACTGAGGCATCTGACCTATCTTCAGAAGGCAGCCTCACATAAAGCAGGCTTCATGCAAGGCTGCCTTTTGAAGACACTGCCTTGTGAAGATTGTTCAGAGGCTTCAGTCAGTACAAAATGCAGTGAGAAGATTGCTATCAAAGGCCAGCCGCTTGGAACCCATCACTCCAGCATTGCATCAATTGCACAGTTTACCTGTTTGCTTCCAGGCCCAATTCAAACTGCTGGTCATTACCTGTAAAGCTCTTCATGGCCCAGGGCTCTCATACTTCTCAAACTGCATCTCTCAGCTCTCTCCAGTGTACCAGTTGTGGTGCCCACTCTTAGGACTGTCCACACACAGCAAAAGCTAGGTTGTGGGCTTCCTGTGTGGCAGGTCTAGTCCTTTCAGGGACCTATTAGAGAATGCCTTCAGCGGCCACATTTAAGAAAGCATGCAAGACATTTCTGTTTCAAAGGACATTTGAAGGAGAGTAATTTTTTCAGCAGATTTACTGCATGTTTTTAAATCTGTGTTTTATATGTTAATGGGCTTTTTATGTTTTATGTCCTTGCAACTTGCTGTTATACTGTTAAGCTGCCTAATGCCTATATAGGATTCTTACTGATGTGCTTGAAAACTCTTTATTATTACTATCATTATAATGATCACTTGCCCATGATCTCTGTCCAGGATACTGCTTACAGTGTGGCTGCCACTCCTGCTTTGCTCTTCTCAGTTCTTCATTTTTTTTAGCTTTCCGGAAGGCAGGCCTTTCTGCACACTCGACGTATTCCTGATTTTCTTAGGAGTCAGTCCACAAGCATTTGTTTTTTTGACCTGAGAAAATGGTAAACAGAGTTTCTGGTTCTCATAACAGTGAATCCAGCTTTATCAAGAAGGTAAATCAACCCGTTAATGATATTATTTTACCTCTACCCATGAAGGAAATCTCTGCTCCCCTGACTCTGATTGTTACTTCCCCCCAATATTTTTTTTCAAGAATCACTGTGGTCATTGAGAAAGCTAACGTACAACTCTTCTTGGTGGAACGAATTCGTTGCTTGGAGGAACATTCAGTTATGTGAGGGTGAGTCCACACCAGATCTTAAATCCTGGTTCAACCCTGTCACCGAATTTACATTCTACACTACACTCAAGTTCACCTCTGTAATTATCTCAGGGTATTTTTTGTTTCCACATTACATTGAGGTCACCCCAGTTTGACCCCACACTTGTCCTGGGATAAATGGATGCTGTTATAACCAGGGATAAATACAAGGTATTGTGTCGCGAGCTGAACTCTGATAAAGCCAGGGATGAGATTCAAGTGCAGAAATGACAGTTGTATACTTCATTTACCTAGAGCCAGGATACAGGTTTCCACTTCAGTGACAAGCAGGTCTATTCCTTGAAGGAAACAAGATTCATATTTCCCGTTGCCAGTGTTTCACATTCCCCAGTTCCCTGAACAATAGGAAGTTCCATGAGGAGCCATTTATAGAGCAAATTTTCTTGTGGTACGGAAGTGTTAGAAACTCATTTTTATCATATTGATTTATTTATTTACTAATATATGTTGAGCAGGAGAATACAGGTGTAATGGTAACCTTTAAAGCTACTTTGGTTCCCAAAAGCAACATCATGTATCTGTGACTCCAAGGCTCCTTTTTGTTTGTTTGTTGGCTATTTCTCTCTTGCTGGCTACATTCAAAACTGCAAAACTTGTTTCTTTAGCTCCCCAGATAGACTTCAACCACCCAATGTCCTTAAGCAAGGAACTTTAGCCTGCAAAACTGTGCATAAACCCTTAGAGAAAGTGAATTTTCATCTGGAAAGAGCATGCTAGCAATATCATTAAGGGAAGCCTTGCAGTTCTTTGCATAGTTCTTTGTTGTGGTTGACAACTTTTCAGGTGACAAAACTTGGATTAGTAGAAAACCTATTATAAAAATACTTTATTTTCATGAACACAGTTTTCAGGGACACATTTCTAACTAGGCTGTTTCTTCATTATGTGCTTCGGACCATACTGTGGATATGTCTTCTGTCTACAAGTAATTCTCCAAGGTACCCACGTGAAGACTTGGTCTTGGCTTTCTTTCTCAGTGAATCATTACTGTTAAGTATGAGACTCAACAACGAAGTAAGCTTAACAAGTGATTTCAGCTTTATTAACGACAAACACCAACTCAGGAACACACAACACAAACAGTGGAGCACAGCTCCTTTTTAAACTCTCCCGGGCTGTCAAAGCCACACCCATAACAAGTTAAAGACCAATGGCATTGCAGGGATAAAGACCAATGAGGACTGTTCCCTCTTTGCAACATTATCACACAGTGATTGGCTATTTACACTGGTTTCGCAGAAACCAACCAATAAGAATGCGACAGCTTAGAATCCACATTCAGAATCAAGCTTAACATGGAAAAGAATAGGCTTGATTCACAGTTCAATACATAACAAATCCCCCCCCCCATGATGGAGCATTACCCTTCCAAACATAATCTTTCAGGTAGGGGGGGCACCTCGGCTTCGGCTCGACCGGCGCAGCGGTCTCTGCTCCAATGGCGGTGGAGCGGCACACTCTTCAAGGACTCCTTCGACTTCTCTCGCAGGAGAAGAAGGAACACTAACAGGGATCTCAGGCACTGGAGTTGGGGACTGCCCAGACTCCGAATCCCGAGCCGCAGCACTCACCTCCTCGGCGGGAGGCCCCTCCTGCTCAGGGACCAGCTCAGGCTCAGGCACCGACTCGGCGCTTGAGTCTGCCCAGCGCTCCCTGAGCTGGTCTACGTGGCGGCGTATCTCCCGTTTGCTGGGAAGCTGGACCACGTACAGCCTGGACCCTGCTACCTTGGTGACCACGGCTGGTAGCCACCGATGACCTTCCGCATAGTTGCGGGCAAACACTTTGTCCCCAACTTGAAAAACTCTCCCCTGCTCTGGGGTTTCTGACCACTGTTTTGACTGGTCGAGGTCAGGATGCAGGCGGTCTAGTAAGGTAGCCAGCTTACGGCCCATTAACAGTTCAGCTGGGCTCCTTCCCGTCGTTGAACACGGGGTGATATGTTGCCTCAGGAGGAAAGAGGCAATTTTCTGGCTCCAGTCCCCACACGTCAGGCGCCCAAGTAACTCCTTCGCCGTCCGTACCATCCGCTCGGCCTGACTGTTATAGGCCGGATGGAACGGCGCAGAAGTCACATGGCGGATGAGGTTGTCTTTTAGGAACTTCTCAAACTCCGCTGACATGAACTGTGGCCCGTTGTCCGAGACCAAACAGTCCGGCAGCCCGTGAGTCGAGAACAACCTCCTGAGGGCATTGATTACTGCCCCGGACCCGGTTGACCTCATGGGCACCACCTCTAGCCATTTAGAGTAGCTGTCAACGCAAATAAAAAACATTTGCCCATGGTACGGGCCCGCAAAATCGATATGGAGGCGGGACCATGGCCTCCTCGTTTTCTCCCAGGGCTGGATGGGAGCCTGTGGTGGTTCTGGACGGGACCGTTGACACTCCATACACTGCCTTACCCAGGCCTCAGTGTCCTCGTCCAGTTTTGGCCACCACACGTACCCTCTGGCGAGGGCCTTCATGTGGACCATGCTAGGGTGGCCCACATGCAATGCCTCCAGTACGTCTTCCCTTAGTTTGGAGGGAATCACCACCCGACTCCCCCAAAGCAAACAGCCCTTTGTAACTGACAATTCATTCTGGCGCGAACAGAAAGGTTTAAACTCAGGTGCCATTTTCCCAACCGGTCACTCAGGTGCCATTTTCCCTCCATACCCAATTAAGTACACGGGCCAGCACAGGGTCCTTAGCTGTCGCAGCGGCAATGTCCGAGGAGGTAACCGGTGCCTCCGGAAGTTCCTCAATTGCCAAAACATCCAGTTCAGGCTCAGAGTTATAGTCAGTCAGCAGTGCGGGGCAACGGCTCAGGGCGTCGGCATGCCCGATAGCCTTCCCCAGTCAGTGCTCGAGCTCAAAGTCATACGCCGACAGGAAGACTGCCCACCTCAACATCCGAGGAGACAGTATGTTCAGTGTCTGCCGGTCCGGGGAGAAGATGCCCAAGAGTGGTTTATGATCGGTCACAAGGAGGAACCTCCACTCATAAACAAAGTCATGGAATTTCTTAATTCCGCCGATTAAGGCGAGGCCCTCCTTGTCGATCTGGGCATAGTTCTTCTCCACTGCTGTGAGTGATAGCGAGTAAAAAGCGATCGGTGCTTCTGAACCATCCGGCATTAGGTGGCTGAGAATGGCGCCCACCCCGTAAGGGGACGTGTCAGCCGCGAGAACCAACAGTTTGTTCTCGTCGAAGTGGGTCAGCACCGCACTCGACGATAGAAGGTCCTTCACAGCTGTGAAGGCTCGCTCCTGCCGCTCTCCCCACTCCCACTTTGCATTTTTGTGGAGCAGAGCATGCAGGGGTTCGGCAACCGATGCCTTGTGGGGCAGGAAGGTGTGGTAAAAATTGAGGATCCCCAGGAACGACTGGAGATCCTTCTTCGACCGTGGTGGGGGCGCGTTCTTGATTGCGGTGACTTTGTCGGGCGTGGGATGGACCCCGTCCGCATCAATAAGGAATCCGAGGAACTCAACTCAGTCCACCCCGACAACGCACTTAGAACGCTTTACCCGCAATCCCGCCTCACCAAAATGGCCCAACATTGCTCTCAAGTGAGCCATCAGTTCACATTCATCAGCCCCAGCTATCAGGACATCATCAAAATAGGGCACTACCCCTGGGAGCCCACGCAAGAGCCCCTCCATAAGCCCTTGAAAAATACCTGGGGCAACATTCACCCCAAACTGAAGGCGTTTGACCCTGAACGCCCCTTTGTGGGTCACGATTGTTTGTGCCTCAGCAGTTGCGTTGTCCACCGGCAACTGCTGGTACGCTTGAGCAAGGTCGACTTTGGCAAAAACCTTGCCCCCTCCCAGCGATGCCAGCATGTGGCTGATTACCGGCACTGGATACGAGTGCTGTTGAAGGGCTCTATTTACAGTACATTTATAGTCAGCACATATGTGTATCGACCCGTCAGCTTTCACGGGCGTCACGATGGGGGTCTCCCATCGACCATAGGGCACCGGCTCGAGGATGCCCTGGTTCACCAATTTGTCAAGCTTGGCCTCGATTTTTGCTTTCATAGCGAGCGGTACCTTTCTGTACTTCAGCCGTATGGGACGCACTGAAGGGTCAAGATCAAAAGAGACCGGGGGACCGGTATATGTACCAAGCCCTTCCCCAAAAACATTAGGAAACTCTCTATACAACGAGTCCCATGTATTATCACAGATCTTATTTATACCAGTAATAGCAATGCCCAATGCCTCAAACCAATTGAGGCCCAATAGACTGACTCTTTCCCCCTCAGCAACTAGGAGGGACAGCTCAGCCTTCCGCTCTTTGAACTCCACCTGGAAGGTAGCTCTTCCCGCCAATGGAATGCATCGTCCCTGGAAGTCAGTGAGACGCGTTGTTACTGGCGACAGGCGGCGTCGGCTCCTCCTCGGAAATAAGCGCTGCCATGTTTAGGTGGAGATGACGGTGATGGATGAGCCGGAGTCCACCTCCATCGTACACGGAACGCCGTCCAGTCGAAGCGTGACGTGGATCTTCCGAGTGGCCTTGTCACCAGTTGCCAGGACAGTCGATGGGCAGGTATCAGTCTGGTGACAGTCGGACGCTCTGCCGTCATCTCGAGGCCGAACCTTGGGGTCTGCATGCCGCGACGATGACGGTGGCGATTTCCTCGCAGCCCGACAAACTCGGGCCAGATGACCTCACTTCCCGCAGGAGTGGCAGATGAGCTCCTTTGCCCGACAGAGGTCTCTGTCATGCTTACCGCCGCAGCCTGCGCAGGGACGGGTCGTCAAAGTTCTCGGTCTGGTCCGCGGTGGGCGTGTCTCTCGAGTTCGGCACACGCCGTCGGCATCGCTGTCAGACTTGCTGGCGGACTGCTGATGAACTGCAGGCTCCTTGCTGACCTGAATCTGCCGCTGTCGAACCTCTTGCGTCGACTTGTCTGCGGCCTCTGCTGCGATGGCCTCGGCGTAGGTAACCGCATATGTCAGTTGGGTGCGGGCGAAGAGACGCTGTTGAAAGGCGCTCGTCCCGAAGGCCACACACCAAACGGTCGAGGAGGGCGTCCTCTAAATCTGTGAACTCGCATGGCCTTGCTGCCTTCCGTAAGGCGGTGACGAACTCGGCTATCGACTCGGAATGCCCTTGGCACTGCTTGTAAAAGGCGTGCTGGCATGCGATCCGAGACGGTTGTGGAGAGAAATGGCCTTTGAGCTTGCCCGTAATCTCAGCCCACATTGCTGCACTCAGTTCAGTCAGTGCAACCAGGGACTGGGCGATGTCGAAGGAGGCCTTGCCGCACGAGCTCAGGAGCGTCGCCTTCTTTCTCACCTCATCCGTTATCTGATTCGCCTGAAGGTGGAACTCGAACCATGCCAGGTAAGAATCCCAGTCCTCCATCGGCGGGTCGAACGCCTCGAACGCTGGGTTGACGGCCATCTCGACCGGAGGGTTGACCACTGCTTGTGGAGCCTCAGTCGGCGCGGCCGGGTGTGTGTCCTTGTCTGCCATTCTGCGTCAGTTCAGCGGGGCTGCCTACCTGCTCTCAGTATCCCATCCTCGTCGCCAATTGTTAAGTATGAGACTCAACAACGAAGTAAGCTTAACAAGTGATTTCAGCTTTATTAACGACAAACACCAACTCAGGAACACACAACACAAACAGTGGAGCACAGCTCCTTTTTAAACTCTCCCGGGCTGTCAAAGCCACACCCATAACAAGTTAAAGACCAATGGCATTGCAGGGATAAAGACCAATGAGGACTGTTCCCTCTTTGCAACATTATCACACAGTGATTGGCTATTTACACTGGTTTCGCAGAAACCAACCAATAAGAATGCGACAGCTTAGAATCCACATTCAGAATCAAGCTTAACATGGAAAAGAATAGGCTTGATTCACAGTTCAACACATAACAATTACCATTTGCAAACTCTCTGTTTAGGACCCCTTCTGGATGATAACATGCTGAAACTGATATGCTTCTCTCAGTCTGTGTTTGATGTTGCCTGGTAGGTCAGGGATGCAAGTAGCTGAGTGACATTTATGAGGCTTTGCACAATTATAAATTCTCATCGTGAAGCTCCTTGCTTTACGTCTGGCCACCCACTAGCTTGTCATAAAATCAACACAGATTTCCAGCTACCTTTAGAAGAAGAAAAGCCAGCTTCTTCACAGCTTCTTTGGAGTCAGAAGCAACTGTCTTCAGAAACCTCAGCTTTGTAGGGTGATGGTTATTTTAAAAATGCACTCACTGAGCTACTGTTTACAAGAAGAGAAAGCATACCCACTTACTAATTGGCAGTTTTGATTGCTATGTTTTTAATTACCCTGTAAAAAGAAAAATATACTATCATCAAGTAAAAAAAAAAATAACTCAATGCACGGTACTTACATTACAATGATTATTTAAATAGAAAACCAATAGAACCCATTTCTTCATCTGTTCTTTAGTATTTCCATTTCTCTTCCTAACCTTTTATCAGTCCAATTAATGTTTCCCCTTTCCTTGTTCAAATTGCTTTCCTCATCCTTTGCTAAATTTGCAGTGGACCATAGGAGTTCTGGTGTTTTTCAATTACAGTGTTTATGGCAACTAATATGTTTTCAGCAAGGTGTCCAGAGTACTTAAAAAGTGAATATAGCCATGAGGGATCTTGTCTTCTCATTATGGCCAAGATAAAACTGGGTTTAATCCAGCCATTTTTTACACTCACGCTCACCTATTTCCCCTACTTGCTACAATCCCTATCCCATGTGTCTTTTATCTGTGCAGATCCCATGATCACCAGCATAGTGTTTTTGGCAGACAAAGGGAACCCCATCATCTTTCCCCCCCTAAAACAATCAAGTCTCTCTAATTTCTGCATTTAAAAATGGCTAATCTGTAGATAGTAATACAAAAAGGAGATATGCCTTATCATTTCCCCAATAAATTAATCTCATGGTTTTCAGTGTTGTTTATAATCACTTTTCATGGTTTCCCAGATGGCAAAGTCATGTGATTTACTTGGATTAAATGCTGAGTCTTGAATAACCAAAGGCCTGTCTGTTTCAGGTTGTCAGAACCAATGTGGGTAGTTTTCACTATTTAGATATGAAAATAACTGTTGGGAAACATATCGCTTAGGAAGCATGATAGATATTTATTTGGTAGGGTTGTAACCCAGAGATTTCCTCTGTTCTGAGGAACTAGTGGTGATGTTTAAGGTTGGGAACACAGTTTGGGAATGGGCTCACTGCGCTGCTCAGCTCTTAAGTCCCAAGTATAGCTCTTTTATCTGTTCTTGTACCTTTCCACAATACATTAAAGTTATCACTTTTACAGTTAAAAAGATCTTTGATTGTATCCTGTGTTGTGTTTATTTTTTTTATTCAGTGGATGTGGGGACTGGAAAATCTCTGCCATTAGAGAATGGGTTTGCAGGGACCTGTGGTGGGGCTTTTTTCAAAGAGGCTGAATATCTTATCTGTGAGGTTCTCCATCCATCTTATAAAATTTGTTATCTCATTGATTCCTTGTATGTTAGCTGATGAGCCTGGCTGAAATTATCAAGGAATGGCTGGCCTTTTTCCTTCAGTGATGAAGGAAGGAGGGTCTGTCCTCAGGCCAGTAAATTACAAAAGCCTGTCTTGGTAGTGATGGACCATATTCGTGGTTACTGGATTATTTCTCAATTACACTGTAGAACTAAGATCAGAAACTGGGCTGCCAGCTCTTCATGGTACTGTCATAATTGGCACCCTAAGACTTCTGATCTCCTAACCACCTGTGACATTTTTCTTATGAACTGAGGAGGAACACAGCCATAATATTCCTAATCAACTTCAGAAACTGTAACATTAGTTGGAGGCACAATGCCTGGGAAGCTTTAACTTTTCCATCTTTTTGAAAGATTGAGTTTTATTTTAGCTGAAGAAAGCTTTGAGAGAATAAACTGACCCATGAATAATGTAGCTATCTGGGAAGGGGGGGGACAGGAGAGAAATACGAAATGAAAGAAGAAGCAAAAGGGGACTCGGCTGTTTAAGTGGAAAATATTCTGGCTGTTGAACAGCCAAACTCTACAACAGACTCTTTGTTCTTCTAATTCTGCCTTTCTTTTGCTATATCATCTTACACTTTTATTTGAAATTACAGTTGTCATTTTTCATCACGCTTCAATCATCATCACCAACAGCAGCACCAAAGTCTCAGCATCTAATGCAGGGAGCATTTGTTAAAATGCTTACTTTCTAACTCTGCTTTATGCAGGTCACACCTTCTAGCATTAAAAGTAATAGACATATTTAAAATCTGGATATTAAATAAAAATAAAGGATGACACCTGTATGTGGTTTCTTCTGTCCTCTGTTAGGGTATTAGTAACATGTTATTTTTCTTAAAGACCAATTTCCTTTTCCTTGTTATTCCTGTTCTTTTGTAGTCCGTATCATCTCAAATTTTAGATTGTAAGCTTTTTGGAGCAGAGGTCCACTATTTTGTGCTCTAAAGTATTATGCACACTGATGATACTATAAAATAATAACAGCAACAAAATCACGTAGAAACGACAGACATGATTATGAGATCTACCTCTCACACAATTATTTCTCCTGCTCATCCACTGTGGCACTATATAAGGGTTGTTTGTTAAGACTGGAATTCAGAGATTCTCTCTGTAGTGTTATATGTATTGCTGGATCAGAAGATGTCAGGTAAGGCACCCATATAGGGTAACCTCTGTATTTTCTTCTGTGGGACAAATCACTCTGTGACGAGGTGATTTATCTTAAGATAATGGCATGTAGGGTTATCTTGTCCCCATTATATCTTATTTGATTTAGCCCTTTAATGGGCTTCCTCAGACTTACAGCTTCTTTGAATGAATAATATCCTCTCTAGCAAATGGAAGCCCAAAACCATATTAGTTCACCTCAAACAAAGATTTGGAGGCCAGTTTGACATAAATGCTTTTGGTTGAAATCACCAGATTGATTTTTTAGGAGCTCTGATTCCATTATTCCAGAAGTTGCATAGTAGTACTCATATTGACACTTTTTGGCACTAATTTTTCTCTTGTTCCCTGTCACTTAAGTACTAATGGAAAACTCATTAGAAACCTTGCTTTATACATTGAACCTGTAATGAAAGCTGAAACCCAGACCAATTGAAGGTTTCATTTTGCATGTTGACTTGGAGCTGTGGGCCTGAGGCATTGATGAGTTTCAGAAGAGTCACACTGAAATCTCATCCTTCAACTTACAACATTTCAGGGCCAAAAGGTCAGGTGTTAAAAACAAAGATAGTCACTAAAGTTCCCCATAGGTTAAACATCCACAGAGTCTCAAGGATGTAAATTATTACATCAAAAGACAGGCTGTGTTGCTACTTACATCTGAAACAGCTGCTGACTCTATATGCAGATACCAAGATCTCTCTCTCTCTCTCTCTTTTTGTGTGTGCGCGTGTTAGTGTGTGTGTGTGAGAGAGAGATCTGTGTATAAATTCACTTTGTACTTAAATAGTGATGAAAGGTTTATCAGTTGGTGTTTTATTTTGTGATCAGAAAATCTCTTCTGGCCTCTTTATAATACCACCAGCACTCAAGATGCAAAGGCATTTGAGATAGTAATAGTAGCTTTCAGTGTAGCCCAGTTCTGTTAAACTGGTGGACATATGGTGGGTCATACCCACCTGCTTAATCCATTGCCCGTCTTGCATAGATAGAAAGATGGTTAGATTTGGTCCATACATCATAATTTTGCAATTGTCTTCTGAACTATCATCATACATATTGGGCTAAATGGTATGGTCCATATTCGAAGTAATTACTGATGGGTTGTCAGGTTACAGTATGGAGGCTTCCCTGTTATCTTTAAATGTACTGCTGACTCTGGACATGAGGTAGCCATGACTTCCACTACCTACTTTACCCCCATCCTTTTATCCTCCCCTGAGCCTCCTGTGATGAATTTGCATAAATTGGGTATTTGTCTGACAAATGTGCATAAGTGCCTGACTGCCAACATGCTATAATAATGTTTCTGAAATCTAAACATACACAGCTTTTTTAAAAGACATGCTACATAGGAATAGGGATGTTGCAAATTTCTCAGCAAACTTACCTCTATTGACATAATCATACTGTGAGCCAATCAAGAATATGTTTGGATTGTATCAAACAACTAGGACAGCTGACAAACACTACGTTTGTAGCTGCCTGCTGGTGATGGGGAATCAGCTGGGAGTCCAGAACTTATCCACCCCAACAGCTACACAGAGAAGCTGCCAAAGGGAGACCTTTCCTCCAGGCTGAACGGGGGGGGGATGTTTTGGGTTTTTAAAAAATTTCTGCATGGCAAAAGGGAGGATAGAAAGAGCTTGTTTCTGTCCTTTTGTCTGCAGCCCAAGGGCACATCTTGGGATGTGAAGGAGGAAAAGCAGCTGGTTTCTGATACACACACACCCTCCATAATTTGCTGTATCTCAGCAAGTTTGTGACTAGGGTTCCCAAGTACTTACCGAGGGGGAGCGGGGGACGCATGCTCTCCGGCCGGATCAGTCCTCCCTGTAACACACCATACCATCGCCAGGAAGTGACGCCAGGCAACGCTCTGGCAATGGGGCTGAAGACTCGATGGTACCATCGAGTTTCTAGCCGCATTGTCAGAGCGTTGCCTAGCGTCACTTCCTGGTGACAGCATCATGCGCACGTCTTTCCTTCCCCCGGGGATGGTCCTGCCAGGACATATCCATCCCCCACTGAAATACGGTAAGTTCTTGGCAAGTGTATTTATGACACAGCAAACTTACCAAAATTGGGGATCAGAAGAACCCAACTTCCCACTGATCCCTGTTCCTCCCACACAAAAAAAGAAAGAAAAAAAAGCTGGGTGCAGAGCAAGAATTGCTCCTACAGGAGATCAGAAGCCAGTTGCTAGCTGCTCCCTTATCAGTTGGGAGTTGGGTTCTGATGGCTGCAAGTAGCCTGTTCCTGCAAACAGATTACAAATGGCAGAACAGTTCATCAATTCATTTGCTGCCTAACTACTAATTAGTAATGGGATTAGGTTGAATTGGCAGGTTGTCATGATCTGTGCAGGACTGGGAGCAAGGCCTAGTGCGGCCTGGTCCCAGGAGAGACCTGCATGGCAGTAGAAAGCAGACATAGCCTACAATCCCCACAATGCTTAGTGACAGTTGGAACCAATCAGTGTCCAGGGATTGTGTGAAGAGTCTCTTACATATTTTGTGGGCTGTGGAAAAATGGTGTTCTTTCCTCTCACAGAGATAAACTGAAGGGGACTGTGATATAAACTCTGTGTGCTGTGAGGAAACTGGGTTCTTTTGCTCTTCTGCAGTCTTCCCTCTCACAGAGATAAACTGAGGGGACAGTCTGGTCTGAGGAGAAAGTTCCCTCACTTGGGACAGAGTGAGTACAGGGACAGGCCTGGTAAGAAGGCTGCAGGCCTTAAGTAGTGACTAATTAAGTGCACTAGGTAGTTGCATTAGATTTGATTATTTTGCCTTTAAACATTGTTATATTCTTTAAAGCACCTTGTCTGGTTTTCCTTGCCCCATTACTGTGTTAATAAACCCTATGTTTTATGTTCTCTGCCTGGTCATCATGCCTAAATTTTCTCAGCTTAAAAGGGGCATTTTGGTTGGATTTGGGAGGGTACTCTGGGCCTTCCCAAGGGATCCTAAGTCCAGAACAGTGGCAGACAAAGGTGGCAATCCACTGAGGTCATGACACAGGTGTTGAAACATCCCTACATACAAATGTATTTCTGTAGCCTTTTACTCATCTAAGCCACTGTCCTTTAGAATCCTTTGCATTTTGTCAGTATACTTCTGGAATGATATCCAGAACTTAATACAGTTTTTTTCCCGAACAAGAAACTTTGTTTGGCTGAATACATCCCTTACTCTTAAAGTTTAAGGTACAATGCCACTTCCATCACTTATTCTGCAGTTGTGCATAGTTATATCAATTCTTCATGCCAGTGAACAGTAGTATGTGATGCTGCAACCAAAATCAGCAACCTCAAATTGGGTATTTAAAGTTTTCTGGGGTGTTTTGGTGATGTTGAGGATAGTGCTTGGTTCTTGGTGCAAAAATAGCAAAGACTGATCATCAAGGAACTTCAGACATGATAGAGAAACCAAGATGAAATTCTTTGCCATCTCTCATAACACAAAAACTGAGGCTCACCTGAAATAATTAATGTCAGGATAGACAAAATAATATACTGCTACTTAGCTAGACCAGATCAGCAGACCATTAAGTCCAGCACCCTTTCTTTTACACAATGCATAATTAACTTATCAACTTTGCTGATCTGATGATAGCCAGTGACTTAGTCCGCTTTAGAAGGTAATTTGCCCTGATAAATGCTAAATGGAACTATCAGGTTCAGGAGCAACATGACTCTTAATACTAGAGGCTGAGAACAAAGAGATGGGGATGGCTTTTGCCTTCATGCCTGACTCCTGAGTTCTGTGGAGGCATCTGGCTGACTGTTCTTGGAAACAGGATGCTGGACTAGATTGATTTTTGGTTCAGCCCCTAACAGGGCTCTTCTGTTTAAAAGTATGAGAAAGATGCTGCTTCCTTCTTCTCATATTCTACACACACACAAATTGCTACTGCTTATTCTTGCTGTCAGAATGGTGGTTACACTGCTGGTCTTATAAACTGATGGGCAAATTGCATTTTTGTCTTAAACATGTTAGAAGTCTTGACAGTTACTCTTGTCTTTTCTGGTTGCCTTGCATGTGCCAGGCATTGAAGTCCTCTTGAAAATGTCAGCTGGGCTTATTTGTATAGAATACATAGCAGCTTTCTAAAAACAAAACAATACTGTGTGCAGCCTCACTGTTTCTGCTGTTTTTAAGACTTCATTATCTCATGTCGTCTCCTGTTGTTGATGACAGAATTTCAGGATCCTGAAGGGCAAGGGTCTTTATTCCTGTAATGCTAGTCCTGAATATCTGTTATATGTATGTGCATATATGAGAGACTGGGATTGTGTCATTGGTTGCATCCTAGCTACATGCATTCAGAATAACTTCTGAACAGAGCCTTTGCTCATACAAGGATCTTGCTTCTTACAGGCTTCCTGTTTGTAGTGACAGAGCATACTCTGTACAGTATGCACATCCACAGTGTATGTTTGCAAATGATGCTGCTGAACATATGTAGGTAAGAACAGGGCTAGTGGGTGAACACTGTCCATGCCATAAGTACATAAGAAGAGCCCTGCTGGCTCATCTAGTCCAGCATCCTGTCTCACACAGTGGCCAACCAGTTCCTCTGGAGGGCCAACAATGGGTCATAGAGCCCAAGACCTTCCCCTGATGTTGCCTCCTGGCTCTGGGATTCAGGAACCTCCGATTGTAGAAGTTCCCCTCAGTCATCATGACTAGTAGCCATCGATAGACCTATACTTCATGAATCTATCTAATCATCTTTTAAAGCTGTTCATTCCTGTGGCCATCACTACATCCTCTGGCAGCAAATTCCACATTTGAATCACTCTCTGTGTAAAGAAGTATTTCCTTTTGTCTGTCATGAACCAAGGATACGCTTGAGTTCTAACATTTTGGGAGAGGGAGAAAAAATTCTCTTTGTCAACTCTTTCCACACCATGCATAATTTTATAAACCTCTATCATGCCTTAGTTGTCTTTTTTCTAAATGGAAAAGTCCCAGGCTTTTCAGCCTTTCCATATATATATATATATATATATATATATATATATATATATATATTCACTCTGCACGTGCAGAGTTATCTTCCTGGAATCTCAATGCTTTGTTTATTCCTACAGCAGCTCTTCCATTTAATGCTCAGAGATGCATTGTTTGATATTTCTGTACCTTTGGAAAATTGAAATAAAAACAAAGTTTAAAAAAAGAGATGCAGTATAAACTATTTTAGGGATTTTAGAGAAAGTAGACTTGTATGGATCACTTTGTTTGCAGTTCTGTTCCTTACCCTGCTGTTAAACATTGGATATGTGTTGTTTCTGTTGAACAGAAAGTGGCCAAAGGGCAAGCCTACACTGCGGCTTGCAGTTGTCCCCTTGCAAGAACCATCTTTGCAACAAAGCCAAGCCACATCTGGTTGCATGATCCAGCCTTATTCTTTCAGTCAAGATGTTTCATCATGCCTTCAAACCAACAGATTGCTGGGAGGCCTCAGCAAACTCCCCCAAGTGGTCCTTTATAAGCATGGGCAATTGGATGTACAGGCTGCTCTCTGCCATGGTTGATAGTAGAACAAAGTTTGAGTCCAGTGGCACCTTTAAGACATACAAAGTTTTATTCAAGGTATAAGCTTTCGTGTGCACACACACTGTTTCAGATACAATGAAATGGAAATTACCAGTCCATACATATAGAATACATGTAGGTAGAGGGTGAGCAGTAAATTAGCAACACAGCATAATGAAGATGTTTAACAGATTTAAGTACCTAATGGAATAACAAGTGGTTTATATGGTTACCATTTGTTTGGGTTTAATTCTGTGGAAAATATAGTGAAGGAAATAAATATGTCAAAATTGGGCAGATGTATCATTATTGTGGAATGCTGAGAGAAAGTAAATGAGACCCTGCCATTACACTCCATCCATCTCCTCTCAAGCATGGAGGTAATCTTACAGCATCATCTTCTTTGAAGTGGGATATTGGCTGTGTAGAGTATCTCTCCTTTTCTCAGACCAGAGAAATACTTTACAACTAACACTTTATGATATCAGATTATTTATATGGTTTTATATGGTTTTACCTATGTTATAATTGGGTTTATGTTTTATCCTTTGTAAGCTGCCCTGAGCCTGCTTTGGCAGGGAGGGTGGGGGAAATTGAATTAATTAAGTAATTAAGTAATCTACCATTCCAAATTACATTACATTCTACTATTCATTACATTACATTACAATGTACTATTCTAACCTACTGGAGGATTGGTGAGAATACAGATGTAAGTACTGAATGAAGTTAGCATATGTAGTGAGAAGAAACCAATATCCCTATTAAGTCCTGGGAATTCCAGCAGTATTCGATACTGTCTGTTACAATCTTGTGACCCACCACCTCACCAACATGGGGATAAAAGGGGCTGATTTACAGTGGTTTTCCTCTTTTCTCCATGGTCAAGGAAAGAGGGTGGTGATTGTGGAGAGGATGTCACCTCTGATATGCAGTGTCCCTCGGGGCGATCTTCTCCCCTGTGTTATGTAACATCTATATGTGCTCACTTGCCCAGCTGGTCTAGAGGTTTAGGCTGGGTTGTCACCAGTATGCTTATCATGACCCCAGTGGGTCGCCACCTTCTGCCACCCCCCTGGACTTACAGTTCCCTTGAGAAGGCCCAGGGTACCCTCTCAAGCCCAACCAAAATGCCCCTTTTACTGCCGAGAAAACACAGGCGTGATGACCAGGCAAAGAATAAAACAATGGTTTATTAAAAACAATACTGGGGCAAGGCAAATAAGGCAAGGTGCTTTAAAATGTATAACAGTGCTTAAAGGAAAAATAATCAAACCTAACGCATCTAACTATTTCACTTTAACTGTTACTACTTCAGGCCTACAACCCTCTATAAACCAGGCTTGTTCTGTACTCACTCTCCCAGTGAGGGAACTTTCTCCCAGACCAGTCTCCTCCATTCACTTCTGTGTGAGGCAAGACTGCAGAGAAAAGAACATCAGTTAAACTGACCACCAAGAATAAGAACACATCTCCTCAGAGACTTCCAGTATCCCCATTGGTTGCAGCTGGCTTTAGGCATTGTGGGAATTGTAGGCAACTTGCTTTCTACTACCACACAGGCCTCTCCTGGGCCCTAGGCCTCAGGCTTTTCTCCCAGTCATGCACAGATCTCCAGAGGCCTACGCAGATTATGACAGTGCTGATGACACCCACTTGTATCTGTTGATGGGCGGCCAACCAGACTCCGTCACAGAGGTTTTGGCCAGAGCTTTGGAGGCTGTGTCTGGTTGGTTGAAGCAGAATCAACTGAAATTGAATCCATCAAAAAGAAGGAGGTCCTGTGTCTGGGCTGTGAGGGGTGGGAATTGGGGATCCAGCTTCCAGCCCTTGGTGGGGCATTATTAACACCAACGTCAGTGGTGAGGACCTTGGATGTGATCTTGGATGTCTCACTTTCAGTGGAGGTCCACGTCGCAAACATTGCCAGATTGGCTTTTTACCATCTTTGGCTGGTCAGGCAATTGGTTCCCTACCTCTCCCATTGCAACCTAGCTACAGTGATCCATGCAATGGTCACCTCCTGGCTGGACTACTATAACTCAATCTACTCAGGGCTGCCCTTGAGATTGATCTGGAAACTTCAGCTGGTTCAAAAAACGGCTGTGCATGTCCTTACTGGGACAGAGCACACACACAACCAGTGCTCTGTCAGCTGCATTGGCTTCCAGTTGAGTACCAAATCAAGTTTAAGGTTTTGACATTAATTTTTAAAGCCCTGTGCGGTCTGGGACCAACATATCTGCAGGACTGTCTCTCCCAATATGTCCCTAGAAGAGCTTTACGCTCAGCAGGTGATCCTTGGCCCAGAAGACATCTGTCTAGCCTCAACCATCTAGCTTCCATTGGTCTGGTGGAACACTCTCCCATATGAGATTAGGGGCCTGCAGGGATTTGCTTCAGTTCCACAGGGCCTCTAAAATTGAGACGTTCCGCCAGGCCTTTGATTGAGGCAGTAGATGTCTAAATTACATTGGCCTCCCCTGCCCTCCCCTGCTCTATCCTGCTGCACTGTCCACACTGTTCCACCTGGTGTATTGATGACCTTTGCCCACTGCTCAGAAACTGGTCCACCATGGGCACATCTACATGCAGAAACGTTTGTGAGCACTCCCCACTGTGCCAGATTGCCATCTGGTGTAATGTAATTGTTGTTATAATTTCAATACTGACTGACTGGTCTGGTAACTTCCATTTCATTGTATCTGAAAAAGTGTGCATGCACATGAAAGCTTATACCTTGAATAAAACTTTGTAGGTCTTAAAGGTGCCACTGGACTAAAGCTTTGTTCTGCAGCTTCAGACCAACACAATTACCCACTTGAATCTATGGTTGGTAGTAGGGAGTGGTTGCAAAACCAGTGAAGTTTAACTATGTGCATGTACACAATGTGATGGGAGACACCTCCTGGGGAATAAACAAACCTTTCCCAACACTCTCCAAGAAAGCTTACAAATCTTGAGCCAATTCCAAATCATTGAGTGGTGTTCTCTCATCACTGCAAGTATGGGAGGTAGCTGTGGTTACTCAATGTAAAGAACAAGGACAGTCTCTTAGTAACATTCTTACAATAATTTCCAGCAGTCTAGAGCTGAGTTTTGGCACTGAAAACAGTTTTCGAGGCTGAACCTAGGCTGGGGCGGGGGGGGAGACGACTTGTTTCACATTCATAATCCTGTGATGCTGGTAGGGGGAATGAAATTCCACAGTTCAGTGCCAGATGCTTTTGTAACACCCACATATATCTCTGGAGTAGCATGTAATCTGAAGTAGCATGCAATGCAGCTAGTGGAGCAATTTCATGAAAATAGCCAGGTCAACCAAGTAACACTTGGCCTGTATAACCACACTGACAAATGACACTTTCCAACAATGCTTTGTGTAAGCATAGCAGGCTACTTTTTTATGCATTCAAAATGTTCTGCCAGATATAGTACATGCCAGTGAGATGTTCCTTTGGCCTGATGGTACCTATGGGAACTATGTTCGGAAGATTTTATAGCATTTGTACTAGCACTGTGATTCAGAGAGCATGCTGTGCTAGAGCAGTGCTGGAGCCCATAGTATAAGAGTTAGCCTTGCATACATACATTGGGCTGCACAGCTCTGCATTAGTTTGGTTTAGCTTCTTTTTTGAGGAATGGTGTGCTCTGCTGGACTTTCCAGGCACATGTATGGATCATTTGCAGAGGCTCAGAATTCCTGGTTCGTGATCTCTGATGTGTAATGAATGGAAAGGATGCTTGCTACTTAGCTAGTTTTTAAGGGTCAGGATTGCATGCAGTTCGATGATCAGCAATAAACGGTTTCCGAATGGCATATATATTAACTGTATACATCTATATAAATTAATGCTGATCATTTGCTTTCCTTTTGAAAAGCTTCGAAGTGTCTGAAACAGCCTTATCAATCTATAATTCCGACTGTCCTATCTCATTCCGTGCTGTCCGTACCATTTTTCTCTTGCAACATTTGGATCTAGTTGGAACACAAGATTTCCAAGCCTACAATCCCAAGCATTTTGCTGATGACTGGGGTCAGAGTGAACCAGCTGAATGTGGTTTCACAAGGGTACAGACTAATTATCTGATTGCAGCAACAGAAGGCCTACTTTGGAATTAGTGCTGACAATAAAGATGTACTCCAGTGGGACGTCTGGTTGCATCTGGCCAGAGCACCATTTTCTATCAACAAAAGAAGCTCTGTGTGTTTTACAGCAACTATACGTGCCTTGCAGATGGAACAGCCTGAGTGGTGATACCCAAATATGTCATGAAGTCATTACAGCTGACAGAGTATCACAGACACTATAATGTGAAGCAAGTATTAAAGACTCCATTTAGTAATTTGCCTTCTAAAAGAAGGAGCAAATAGTTACAAGCAGGCTTTATGCCATTCCACCTTCTTTGCTTAAATGATTCGAAAAACATTGGAGCAAAGGCATTTTGATCATTTTGTAATGTGGCCCTGTTGTCTATACTTGTGTTTCCTTTCTTTGAAAAACCGGGAAACTTTTGTTCTGGAAACACACGCGCCCCCCCCCCCAAAAAAAAAAAAAAAAATCAGCTAAATATCCAAGGGAACTGGGCTGACTCATAGGAGAAGATGTCAGCCAGTATTTCAGTAGCTGCTGATTACAACTGAGCTGGCATTTAAAACATCATACTTCTGTTTGTATGCAGTCTGCTTACTTACCAGAGCTAATGGTGCCATCTAAACCTTAGTTGTCATATCAAGTGTCAGGAGTTTAAAGCCAACAGTTCATTGTTGTGTTAAAGAAAGGTCTAATGAAACCAGCAGTATCCTTATTTGGTGCTACAAAGGAAGAAAAGCATGAAAGGCATGCCTGAATGAAATACCAGAAAAGGGTGTCATGAAAATTCTCCATTTCATGTTGCATTTCTTCAAGTTATACAGCTGGACATTACTGTATGCCCATTATTAAACTGGTCTGTGTAGTATGAGTGTCCCTAGCTCATGCCTTAGAACAAAGATGACCATATGAAGTGTTCAGAATAGATGAGCCTCAGTTAATCGTTTCCCAAATGAAACCACTTGCTAAATTCCAGTTCAGAGCCCCTGTTCTAGCCTCACTATAACCTGAGGTCCCATGTGAAAACCAAAACCAGGCAAAGGACTTTACCAAAAGCCCATCTGTAGTTCTCACCCCCCATCATTCAGAAGCCATCATCATCTAGGTTTATGACTCCCAACACGCACTGCCTGCAGTCTGAATCCATTCCAGTCGGCCTATTGTGACCTCAGCCCACTATATGATAAAGGGATTGTAGCACCTTAAGCCATCCAAAATCCCCAAGAACTTAATCAGAGGAAAAGAAATTCTACAGTTCATAAGCATGACTTTAGTATATGTGCTTGAATCTACAAATATGTGACATTCAGTTTTACCTTCCCCTTACTCATCATTTCCAGGCTAAAACCTGGAAGTGACATCATCATGCCATAGAAGCTCTAGGCTTTGGGGAAACTCTATGGTAAATTTGGACTCAGAATCATAGATTTTTGCCCAAAACCTTCATCCGCCTAAAATAATGATCAATTTCCAGTTATTACACAGAGGCAGTGACTTGCTCAGTTGTGCATTCGATGAATACCCATAGCAGCAAGAATTGTGCAGAATTAAAATTTCCATCCATTGTGGTTTGAGCTTATGTTCTATTGTTTTGCATTATAATCCTTATAAATTTAGCACACATTTAATTCAGATGTTACGTGAATTCCACACTGATGTTGTTCTGAATTATATGTAAAGTTAATCCTGCTAGTGGGCTGCTATCGTAACCCACCTTGTTTGTCCTCCTTAAGCCTGCAGCTGCAGTCCTAGTTCCAATATGCACTCCCATCTGTGTCTGCAAATAACCAGATGAAAAATCAAGGGTGCATCAGCTTGTCAACCTGATTATAAAACATGAACAAGGTTCAAATTAAAAGCAAGTGTTTAAGTAGATTAGGGACACCCGGTCCAATACCAGGATCTCTGTCATAAAATCTGTGGTGTAGACAAGGCCTTTGAAAGACAAGAAGATTTATCTATACTTGGCTAGATTTGCTGGCTTGTTCTTATTATGCTATTTCCTGGCCAAGTTTCTCAACACTGAAAAGAAATGATTGTGAAAAAGTCTTACCCTAGGGCATTTATGGGAAAGCAAGGCTCAACCAGAACTTGTCATTGCTGGTCCACTTTGTATTCCTGGAAGAATCTTTTAAATAGAGCCAAAGTTCACATATTGTGGGATATACAGCAGCAATACATATGGCCAGGTCATCATTTTACCATTCCTTTTAATGGCCCACAAAACATTAATTGTCTCTGTTCAGTGGCCTTCTTTCTTCATTTAGAGTAATTATATTTTAGGTGTATATCGTAACATCAGGGGAGCATATTCTAGTTCTTGGCCCAGCTATTTCAACTTCCGATTAGCTCAAACGAAAGAATCAAACTCATTGCAAAGTGTGGATGTTGGCCAAAATTACATCATGGTGTGCTTTATATCAAAGCATAATGCTGGAGAACCATATTTTGGTTATCAGTGACAGATTGGCTGTTCTTGTTTATTTCTGTATGAAACAGATAAGGCAATTCACAGTTCAGAAGTGTTAATGGAGTGAGCCATTTGATGACAGTGCATTAAAAAATCTGAATGCCCCAAATAATTGCTGGATAGGAAGTTATTATGATCACTAGTGGTCATGCAGAGACCACACAATGTATGGAACAGAAAGTAATTTGTTGTCGAAGGCTTTCACGGCCGGAGTTCATTAGTTGCTGAAGATTTTCCGGGTTGTGTGACTGTGGTCTTGGCATTGTAGGATCTGACATTTTGCCAGTAGCTGTGACTGGCATCCTCAGAGGTATAACACAGAAAGATGGAGTATTCTCTGTGTCAAGGTGAGCAGAAAACTAATAGGCAAGTAATTTATTTCTACCCTGGAACGTGGGGTAGGTCTGAGTCAATTATCTAGTGTAGTTCTCCAGGCTATTGACACGCTAATGGATTGCTCACCTATTAGCATATCTCAGTGGATGTCATCTCCCAAACCAGAAGTAACCACCAATTTCCCAAACATGTTGGCTACAGCACTGCACTCTCTGCTGGATCAGATGACTAATCTCAACAACAACTTTGATGCTCTCCAGAACCAGTTGAAAGAAACAGCTACAAAGACAGAAGAAACAGTCAAGGTGCTTAAAAAAGTTGATGCTAAGACAAATTTGATAACCAGAGACTGGAGGTTGTGGGAAAAGAAAGGTTTTCCAACAAAGAGCAGTTGTTATGTCTACAAATGGAAAAATCATTATATGTCCTGAGATTTCAAGGTATCCCAGAACAGAAAGGGGAGAACTTAAAAGACATTTTAAGCGAAGCATTGGCTCTAGTGTCAGATCTTAAAGCAGAATCTATACAAAGCAATATGGATATGGTCGATTGAACCTATCCAGAATTCATCAAGAAAAATAAGCTGTCCAGTGAAATATTTGTTAACTTCTCCAAGAGCTCAACGAGAGATATAATTCTGAAAGCAACAAATGACATAACCCTGAAAATCAAAGGTGAAGAGGCAAGAGTTCTAAAAGACATTCCATTTGAGATAAGAAAATGGAGGAAACAGTATAAAAATCTAACTTCTTTTCTACAGCAACATTTTACTCCCTTCAGATGGATATTTCCAGAAGGACTTATCTTCAACTATAAAGAGAAAAAATAGATTGATTCTGTTCAGAAAGCAAAGAGTGTTTTGAAGCAACATCAAACAACTGTGAAAGAAAAAGGGAAAGCAGAGACAACAACCAAACAGAAGAAAACAGTGAACATGGACTGGAAAACAGTGGAAGCACCCCATGCAGCTCCTCAGAGGACTCTGAATCTGAGAAAGGAGCAGCAGCTCCTAAACACCTCATAGTTAAATTGAACCATGATAAGAAAAACACAGGAGACAATGATGTGATGTGTACTTTAATATTCTCTCTTGATATATAAGAAACTAGGATGCACCTACTCTGGTTAATTATGCTTGTATTAGTTTTATTTCAAAAAAATATTAGACAGCAACATTCCTTTTATTTCTTACATGTGGGGAAACTATCATGATATCGATGCAACTAATGTAATGTGATCCTTGCTTTAGCTTTGTATTTTAGTTTAGTTTCCCTTTTCCTTTGTAGTTGTGTAGTGAAAAGCAATAAAAAGGTATATATATAAAAAATCTCCTTAAGTTGAAAATTAGTAGCAGTAGAGATGGGTGAAGCCGACCTTCCCTTAAGAAATGCCATTAACCTTATGCAAGTTTTCTGAACCATATGAAATTCCCACAGACATGGTAAGTTCCATTAAACTTGACTCAAATTCTGATTTAGGTAAAATTCTACTGCAACTGCAGTCCTTCAAGATGATAGTGGCTTCACCTTGACCTGGATAGACCAGGCAAGCCCAATCTCATCAGACCTCAGAAGATAAGCGGGGCTGACCCTGGCAAGTATTTGGATGAGAGACCTCCAGAGAATACTAGGGCCAGAAGGCCAGAGGCAGGCTATCAGGCCACTTCTCTGAATGTCCTCCGTGCCCCAGTAGGAGTCGGCAGAGGTCACCATGACTTCCAGGCATAGCGCGCGCACACACACACAAAATGCAAAAATACCAAGATGATACCAGCTTCAATAGAATGCGCTGTACAGTGTGTATAAGTTCATCTAGACACATGTGGCTTTTTAAAATGAACACATCTGACACACATTCCTCTCTGTACCTGTTAAAATGTAAGTTAAATTCTGGCCCTCTGTGTTTTATTTTAAACTCACAGAAGCAACAAAATTTAAACTTCAGATTTACGGCTGTCAACCACAGATATTAAAAACCAATCAATTTATTTTTAAAACATATGGTTTCATTTTATTTGCCTTCTGGTGTTTGAGACATTTTTTTTTCTACAGCCATGCAGTCCAGAAAATTTAATCATGACTCCTGGCAAATCCAAAGGTTACTACCAATTTTAATAACTTACCACATTTTGGTTTGATAACGTAGCAGCAAATCTCTTAGGCAGCTCATACCCGTTCTCCCCAATTTCTCCCAAGTAACTTGCTTTTCATTTCTAAATGAAAACAGTCTTCCCACTTAGCCATTACTTTTTGCTATTTCATAGATGCTGTGCTCATGTTCTCAAGCCATGAACAAGTTTGATGAAACATACTCAGAATGTACCTATTACAGTTTATCTCTCAGCTGTCACTTTCTGCATGACATAGTATTTGAAAATTTGCATTGAGATTCTGATACTGAAACAGAAAATCCACATGCTTTGTATCCCTTATGCATGTATAAATCACAGCCTCTTCCTTCCAAATAAAGGGGGCTGATAACTGTAGAAAGATTAGGCTACCAAGCAAGGGAATGTCAGTGCAGTTCAGTTTATTGCATTTGGCCAATGGCCATTGCAAATATAATACAATACATTACAATAAAAGTTATAAAATACAGAATAGAATCAGCATTAAAACACAGGAGATAATACTAGAAAATAAACTAAAACATACACAAAAGAATATAAGGTTTGGTTAACGTTACTGAATGTCAATAGAAGGTAGCCAGGAAGCATCCCAGAATTTGCTTCTGTTTCTTTAACAGATCCACAGTGGTTAAAAAAGATACAGCCAGGAGTTATCTTGTCTTTATCCAGTATCATCAACTGTTCTCCACTCGCACATGCTGGAACATCACACTACAAAGAGGGGAAGGAAGGCAACAGAACTGGGAGAGGAGGAGGACAGGAGAAGTCACAGCTGATAAAGAAACGGATACAATCTCTAGTTTAAGAGCTTGCCGCCCTAGACCTTGGCAATGGTAGCTTGCAGTTTTACCAGTCTGTACTACATTTTTGAAAAATGAGGTTTCAAAATGAGTATGTGTATCAAGGTCTGAAGATAACATTTTAGGGAGTGATTGCCACTAGAAAACATAAAAGTGATTCTCTCATTTGGCTCAGTCCCTGTCTCACCTAGATTACCCTGTTTGGAAATAAGATGACAACTTATTTCTGTCTTTGGAATGCTGGACGATTAGCATTTAAGCTTCTCTGATTTAGATTGCATTCTGGAGAAAATCCTTTGAGTCTGGAGGCAGAAACCAAAGCAGTTTTATCACAAAGTTTCTGATGAAGACCCCTTTGGCTCTTGAAAGTGTATTCCCCCCCCAAAAAAGTCTTGTTGGTCTCTAAGGAGCTGCTGGACTCAAATCTAGAAGTTTGCTCATATGCTGCTCAGGCTAGGACACGTCTGATTCTTACTGACTTTTTGGGAAACTTTGAGTCCTCCTGAGCTGAATTTCTGAAATACATCACTAGTTTAGGCCCTTGCTTGTTGTGATTCACTGGTTTAGGTAAGGCTGGCCTAGATGAATTTGATCTAGTGTCAAAGGGAATGACAGCTAGTGCCAGCATGTGACTGCAAAGAGGCTGGCTATAACCGGTCTGAGGCAGTCCAGCCTGACACTGAGTATTGCATCTGGATTGCATCAGCTGTGTGCTGATTGGCCAGAGGCTGTATAAATGTACAGAGTGTACAGTGGTTTTATGTTCTTCACTTGGATTGATTGCAGTGGAGCACTTTGACCATGAGAACTGTATATAGGTGGTGGCAGAGTGTAAATAAAATCCACTTTGTATTTGCACCTAAGTTCTGGACTCCAGTCTTCTTTGGGTACTCTAACTCCCTTTGGGCACTAACGTGCCAGCCAGCGTGGCATGCGCCACGACACTGCAAATTGTACATGTTTGTGTACTTCACTCCAAGCCAGGTGAGTCATATGGACTTACATATGACAACATCCATGTGTCTCCAGGTACTTCTGACTTAACCTGTTTTGTAGATCAGGCTATAGGTCTTGGTTTTGATCTGAGTACTTAAAGTCATGTAAATTTTTGAAGAAACTACTCTGCCCCAACAGCTCCCTGATGCCTGTGGAGAACTAGAAATGAAATCCAGATTTCCTGACTCTCTGCTCTTTGTTTTCAATATGGCCTCCCTGCTGTGTCACACCATGAATGTTCTCTCAGTATGGTTTGCAATATGCAGAACGGGTGATGGTCATATGTAAGTAACACCACATGTTATTCTGACAGGCGTAGCAGGTAGGCATTTTACCAGGGCCGCAGCAGAATTCTAAAGCTACTTATAGTGCTCCAGGTCATATGTATCTGTTTGCCTAATCATATAGGCAGGCAATCCTACACACCATTTCAAGAGCATCATGTCCCACTGGCTTTAACGCTGGAATAATGTACACATAATGGTGCACAGAACTTGTATCTACTTTGTTGGTCCTAGGCTTCATTCTCTTGCTTATATTTGATACTCCATTTAAAAAAGTTTTTCTCTTTCTTTTTCAGCTACTTTTTAAGTAGTTTGCTCCTAAGTACACATGAAACTGTCCTGGGCAGATTCATTTGCTCCCCCTCTCATTGCTAAGATGCTTTATGGCCCTCTGGGGACAATGTCGGGGGGACGGGACGGATTGGCGGGAACTAACCACAGAGGTGGATCCAACAGTCCGGAGGTGCTCAATTTGAACTGCATATCCTTCTCTTTTGTCAGATTGTTGGCTGTGATCACCAGCTGGGAAGCACTGTAAAGGAAGATAACTGTGGGGTCTGCAATGGAGATGGGTCCACCTGCCGGCTTGTTCGAGGCCAATATAAATCTCAGCTCTTGACAACTAAATGTAAGATGTTGACTTGACTTTTACCTCAATGGGAATATGAAAGTCCTCTGAAGTGAAAAGAACAAGGATGTGTAAGGGGACAGAGGGGGTCTTAGAATTTTAATTATAGTTCCACACACTTTGAAAGTATTTTCTTTAACTTTACTGCCCCCATTCTGGGACATCAGGAAAATTAATTTCTTTACAATCCCCTTTTCTGTTTTAAAAAAAATAAGATTTGCTTTGCTTCCTTTTATATCAGGAGGCTGGAAGACAGGCTTGCTAGAAGTTGTCTTTTGTGAGGCAGCTTTTAAGTGTTGTGTAATAAACCAGTGTTTTTCAACCTTTTTGTGCAAAGGCACACTTTTTTCATGAAAAAAATCACGAGGCACACCACCATTAGAAAATGTTAAAAAAATTTAACTCTGTGCCTTTATTGACTATATATAAAGTAATTCTCTTGAATAGGAATCAAAGAAACACAAAGAAATTATTTTATAATTACTTTATTATGAAATAATAATACTTTATTTTATAATTGTTCATATGTTACGGATGAAATTGGAATTTTTCCCACGGCACACCAGACAATATCTCATGGCACACTAGTGTGCCACGGCACAGTGGTTGAAAAACACTGTAATAAACAATGGCAATAGAGTATGTATAGTATACTAAATTTGAAAAACGCTGTAATTCTGTTTGAAATTACAAAAAACCCTCTTATTAACCATTCTTTAAAGATACAGTGCAAGTAGAAGTTGAATTTAAACATAATTGCAAAAAGCCTCTTATTAACTACTCTTTAAAGATGCAGTACAAGTACAAGCTGAATTGAAACATATAAAGCTAAACCAGAATACATAAGGTTAACCACACAGCATTAACCATGGCAACGGATGTCCCAGGTAAATCTCTTTTGACCCTTCAGCAGGCCATAATTATATGGTAAAGCTGCAACAAAAATTACAGAAATTAAACATGTTATACATTCATATTGAATACAGTTATCAGAATAACTCTCATCTTGGAGCATGGAGACAAACTAAATGAAGCTAGACGTGCATGAGTACCTTCCTCCACTCCCACCAGCATTTAATGCCATAACTGTTTATTTAGGAGAAAATTTAAAATTTAATACCTGAACATATTACTAAGTTGCATTCCCCTGGTATCAGATCTTTATTCAGCTGGGAAAGGTTTGAGGGAACTGGTGCAGAACGTGCACAAGCACTTCTCCTCTGTTCCCAACACCACTCAGGGGTTGCAACAAGCTAATTTTTTTTTATTCAGAATTATTACCCATTTAATTTCATAGGAAACTTTGGAGGTTCCCACAAAAACATTAATACATACCCGAGGAGCTCTACTATTTCCCTTAGCACTAAAGCCTATTTATTATTCTAACCAGCTCCCCAACACCAAAAGCCTTGGGTATTGGCAGGGCTATTTTTGGGCAGGAACGCACTGGAACAGAGTTCCGGCTGGCTCCCGAGTTGGCCACGCCCAGCAGAAACTCATTAGCATAATAGCCACACCCAACAGCAGAAAATCATGAGGGCTGGCTACATTAGGGGTGTGTGGCCTAACATGCAAAGGAGTTCCTGCTCCAAAAAGAGCCCTGGGCTTTGGCAACAAACAAGGTAAACAGAATGAGAAGTAAAAGGTGGGTGTGGCTGGATGACCACACTTCTGACAACATGGAGGTGTGGCCTAATATACTATTGAGCTGTGCTGTCAGAGGTGTGGCCTAATATGCTAATGAGTTTTTGCTGTTGGGTGTGCCCTATTATGCTAATGAGTTCCTGCTGGTTTTTTCTACAAAAGAGCCCTGGGTATTGGGAGTCGACATTCTCCTGATAAAGCCACTCCAGCTCTCACAATTGCTAACAGGTGTTCAGATCTTAAAGATCTTAAGAATTACAGAATTGCAAAAATACAGAATACTCTACAAACATGCTCAATCCCATAGTTAATAAGAGGGTTTTTTGCAATTATGTTTAAATTCAACTTGTACTTGTAATGTATCTCTAAAGAATAGTTAATAAGAGGGTTTTTGTAATTTCAAATAGAATCCTTGTGTGTATTCTTTTCTTAAGTGTCGGCAGAAGCTCAACAGGTTGTTTGCAGTAATAGAAAAAACTGCACGTAGTGAATGTTTAGCTGTCCTTTGTTTTGTTTTGTTTTTTGAAAAGGGCAGTTAGAATTATAAAAGGGTTGGAACACTTTCCATATGAAGAAAGGCTAAAGCGCTTGGAGAAACAGTGACTGAGGGATGACATGATCGAGGTTTACAAGATTATGCATGGGATAGAGCAGGTAGAGAAAGAAGTCCTTTTCTCCCTTTCTCACAATACAAGAACTCGTGGGCACTCAGTGAAATTGCTGAGCAGTTGGGTTAGAACAGATAAAAGGAAGTACTTCTTCACCCAAAGAGTGATTAACACATGGAATTCACTGTCACAGAAGATGGTGGCAGCTACAAGCATGGACGGCTTCAAGAGGGAATTAGATAAACGTACAGAGCAGAGGTCCATCAGTGGCTACTAGCCACAAGGTATACATAGGAACTCTCAGTCTGGGGCAAGTGATGCCCTGTATTCTTGGTGCTGGGGGGGCAACAGTGGGAGGACTTCTAGTGTCCTGGCCCCACTGCTGGATGTCCTGATGGCATCTGGTATTTTTGGCCACTTTTTGACAGAGTGTTGGACTGGATGGGCCATTGGCCTGATCCAACATTGGCTTCTCTTATGTTCTTATGTTCTCATGCAGCTGTTCAATGGTATTCAGGTTGGAATCAGACATGTCTAATGAGCTTATGTGGAGACAGCACTGCTGTATTTTGTGTTCTGAATGTCAATTAAGTGGAGTGTAAATGCAAATATATGACATTCTAGAACAATTTATTCATGGAATTGCGTATTTATGGGCAAAGTCCATGTTATGGCACAGCTGCATGTAATGTTAGCTAAACCATCTTAACTGTAAGATGGGCATCCAGAGGGGCATTTTTCACAAGGGGAAAGGGCACTTAACCCTTTACTGGCCATCTGTGCCCCCCTGCTGCCATCTTGCTGCCATCTTGCAGCTATAGTGGTCTAAATGTTGAATACGGCCTGGGAAGACCTGGATTCAAATTCCTGGTGAGCCACAAAATTCACTTAGTGGCCTTGGACTCCTCTTTCTCTCACACAATCCCCTCTCTCTCAATCCTTCCTTGGAAGTCTATTGTGAGAAAAGGAGAACCAAGTATGCGGCTCCTGAAAGGAAGGGGTTGGAATACAAATGTAATTTATTTTTATTATTATTTTACCTCCATCAGTGTCCCAGATGCATGTTTTCTACAGTTCTGAAATCCTCCAAGAGAAAAAGGACTTGCCAGGGAAGGGTTATGAAGAGCATTTTGCAGTAGAGAAGGGGGTTCCCATGACACGTGGATGCAAAGTAATGTGTAGTATGGTCCAAGTTCTCTTTTTATCCCCTCTAGCCAAAAGTAAACATGCATTTGAAGTATCTGTAGTTGCTTTATTCTTTTGGTCAGCTGGACAGGAGTTTAACTAAAACCAGGTATATATATAATACCTCCCTCTGTGTATATAGTCTCATTTTAGACAGAAAAGTTGGATGCATGGCCTAAACATCTAGAATAGCATGTAATTTCTTATGAGGGTGTGTGTGCCCATTTCTGCTGAATATCGTATTCCATCCATTTATGTTTGGTTTGTGGGCAGTGTTGTTTACAAAATCGTCCTTATTGCCTCAGAGAATAGAATAGTGGTTAGAAAGTTCAACATACACCCACAGTTGGCACTGCATTTTTGTATACTAGCTGAAATGGGACAGGCCTGCTAGTGTATGGAGGAATAATGTGAAGAATAGTCCTGTATTTCTGAGGCAACAGTACATATAGTAAGGCTGTAAGAACACAAACACACTATGTGATGCAGTAGATAAACTGTTGGACAAGACTGGAAACCTAGATTCATACTTCCACTCAGGGCTTTTTTTGTAGACAAAGCCCAGCAGGAACTCATTAGCATAACAGGCCACACCCAACAGCAGAAACCTATTAGCATATTAGGCCACACCCTCTTGTTGCCACAAGTGTGGTCATCCAGCCACCCCCACCTTTTGCTTCTTATCCTGCTTACCTTGTTTGTTGTCAAAACCCATGGCTTTTTTTGTAGCAGGAACTCCTTTGCATGTTAGGCCACACATCCCTAATGTAGCCAATCCTAATGAGTTTCTGCTGTTCGGTGTGGCCTATTATACTAATGAGTTCCTGCTGGGCGTGGCCAACTCAGGAGCCAACTGGAACTCTGTTCCTGTGCGTTCCTGCCCAAAAATAGCCCTGCTTCCACTTGAGGCAGTCCCTCTTGCTCTCTCTTATTCTTTTATCCTGGCCTACCTCACCTACAGACCAAGCGTGATCCCCTGGAGAAGGAAATGGCAACCCACTCCAGTATCTTTGCCAAGAAAACCCCATGGACAGTAACCTCTTCAAGAAAATTGGAGAAATTGGAGAAATCAAGGGAACGTTCCATGCAAAGCTGGCCATGATAAAGGACAATAATGGTAGGGACCTAACAGAAGCAGAAGAGATTAGGAAAAGATGGCAAGAATACACAGAAGAACTGTACAAGAAGGACCTCGATGTCCTTGACAACCACGATGGTATAATCACTGACCTCGAGCCAGACATCCTGGAAAGCGAAGTTAAATGGGCCTTAGAAAGCATTACTAACAACAAAGCTAGTGGAGGTGATGGTATCCCAGCTGAGTTATTCAAAGTCTTAAAAGAAGATGCTGTTAAAGTGCTGCACTCAATTTGCCAACAAATTTGGAAAACACAACAGTGGCCACAGGATTGGAAAAGGTCAGTGTACATTCCAATCCCAAAGAAGGGCAATGTCAAGGAGTGTTCAAACTATCGCACAATTGCACTCATTTCACACGCTAGCAAGGTCATGCTCAAAATCCTACAGGCTAGGCTCCAACAGTACGTGGATAGAGAACTGCCAGAAGTACAAGCTGGATTTCGAAGAGGTAGAGGAACTAGAGATCAAATTGCCAACATTCGCTGGATTATGGAGAAAGCAAGAGAGTACCAGAAAAACATCTACTTCTGCTTCATTGACTATGCTAAAGCCTTTGATTGTGTGGATCACAATAAATTATGGCAGGTTCTTAAAGAGATGGGAGTACCGGACCACCTCACATGTCTTCTGAGAAACCTGTATAAGGGTCAAGAAGCAACAGTTAGAACCGGATATGGAACAACTGATTGGTTTAGCATAGGGAAAGGAGTACGGCAAGGATGTATATTGTCACCTTGCTTATTTAACTTATATGCAGAGTACATCATGCGAAATGCTGGCCTGGATGAATCACAAGCCGGAGTTAAGATTGCTGGGGAAAAGATCAATAACCTCAGATATGCAGATGATACCACTCTGATGGCAGAAAGTGAAGAGGACCTAAAGAGCCTCTTGCTCAGGGTGAAAGAGGAGAGCGCAAAAGTGGGCTTGAAGCTCAACATCAAAAAACTAAGATCATGGCATCTGGCCCCATCACTCCTTGGCAAATAGAAGGAGAAGTCGTAGAAGTAGTGACAGACTTCACGTTCCTAGGATCCCAGATCACTGCAGATGGTGACTGCAGCCATGAAATTAAAAGACGCCTGCTCCTTGGGAGGAAAGCGATGGCAAACCTAAACAGCATAATAAAAAGCAGAGACGTCACCTTGCCAACAAAAGTCCGCATGGTCAGAGCAATGGTATTCCCCGTAGTAATGTATGGCTGCGAGAGTTGGACTATAAGGAAGGCCGAGCGCCGAAGAATAGATTCTTTTGAACTATGGTGCTGGAGAAGACTCTTGAGAGTCCCTTGGACTGCCAGGAGATCAAATCAGTCAATCCTAAAAGAAATCAACCCTGACTGTTCCCTGGAAGGCCAGATCCTGAAGCTGAAGCTCAAATACTTTGGCCACCAAATGAGAAGGGAGCATTCACTGGAGAAGACCCTGATGCTGGGAAAGATTGAAGGTCAAAGAAGAAGGGGACGGCAAAGGATGAGATGGTTAGACAGTGTCATCGATGCAACGAACATGAAATTGAGCAAACTTCAGCAGACAGCGGAAGACAGGAGGGCCTGGCGTAAACTGGTCCATGGGGTCGCAAAGAGTCGGACTCGACTGTGCGACTGAACAACAACAACACCTCACCAAATGTTAGTGAGGATAAAATGTGGGAGGGACCATGTACACCACCCTGGGAGAGAGAGCCAGATATCCATGTTACAATAGTGAACAAGTTACTAGCAGCTCCTTTCTTCATAGGATTGCTTATTTAAGAAGCACTTTTAAAAATAATGCCCTTAATTGGTTCGGCTTGTTCTACCACATGCAACAGAATGATGTGATAGAAGCCTGAGGTGGTAAACTAAACCACTTCAGGTTGCAGGTACGGAATACCAATTTTCAATAGTCATGTAAATTTATCATATGATCCTACAAACAAACAGATCAGGGAGAAAGGTTCAGTCCCTGCTGGTTTCCCACAGTGCTTTTTCCTGCTTTGGGGGAGATTTTCCTGCTTTGGGGGAGAGTTTTCCATAGGAGTTTCAGAAATACAATCCTTTCCTGCACAGTTTGAAATAAAATAGACATTCTACCACTCAATATTCTACCACCTCATTTTGCTGTATATGTAGGCCAGACACTACACTATAAACATAGCTGTAATGATAGCAGAAGTATATATATACATCTTGTTGACCCTTTGCCAGTATCTCACTCATTTTCTCCTTATTCACATACCCTGAAATCCCTTCACCTCTTGCTGCCTGTTTCTCTTCATTCTCCCCATGTTCCCTCAGCTCTTATGCTTTTCACTCCTGTGAGTCATACCTTTCGTGTAGGTTCTTGAACCATAATGTAAAGACAGGGAGAGAGGTCTTCAGCAAGACCAAGAGAGCAATCCTAAACAGGCCCACTCAATTCTATTCATGATTACTTACTCCCAGGAAAGTATTCCTAGGGGTGCACTGTAAGACAGTTGGTTATCAAACCATTCAGAAAAGAAAATATGTTGCACAGAAACGGGAAAAGGACAAAGTTACATGACCTTATAATTACCAAGGATATGATGTGAGCTTTGAATCTGTTCTGATGAATACTGTCTGGTTGAATCACCATATGATCGAAATTTTTTGGCCAGTTTGTAATAAACTGAGAGAGAAAATTTACTCACCGGCTGGCAAGGAATCTAGACATATGCTGAAACAATCTTGCAATTGTGTCCATGTGGATTCATGGTTAACCACATGTCTGGCAGCCACATCCTACCATTCTGAAAGGGTCATGTGAATTACCCTTCAGTCACCAAACAGCGGAAAACATTGAATGTGTCAAATTATGGTTGTTGGTGTACATATTATCATAGTGCAATTGTGTGTTATAGACAAAATGATTGTAAAGACCCAGAAAGGTCAACAAATTCATCTGCAATGCAAATATAAAGCACCGTCATTGGGAAAAATGTTTTAAAATTCATATCTCATCTGTCTACTGCAAAGACCCTCAAGACAGCTTACTAAACAGTACAGTAAAGCCAGAATAAAGCAAACAAACAACCAAAAAAATCTGCCTTTCCTAGTCCATGAGCTAAATAGTTTGCTCTTTTTATTGTTTTATGAAAAATCCAGGCCTAGATTAACTTTTTGATGATATTTTGTTGTCCAACAAGTTGTTATTGTCAAATTGATTGGTGGCCCTATATTATAGTCTTAATTTAAAAGGGAGGGTGTTAAATGATCTGCTCCTTGACACAAGTGTTCCAGTAGAAGATATGTGCTTCAGGCAATCAGTGGCTGGCAGGGTCAAGGAAAGGAGGAGGAGGAGGAGGAGATAAGATTCATACCCCGCCCTTCACTTGGAGTCTCAAAGCAGCTTACAAATAAGTGCTGTGTACTATGTGCCAGTATGGTATAGTGGTTAGAGTATCATAATAGAATCTGAGAGACTCTGACACTCTGCCATGTACACTTGCTGGGGAATCAGCCAGTTACACACTCACAGGGTTGCTGAACAAAGTTTGAGTCCAGTGGCACCCTTAAGACCAAAAGTTTTACTCAAGGTATGGGATTTTGTGTGCACGCACACTTCCTCAGATTCACTGAAATGGAAGTTATCAGTCCATACACAGAGGAAGAGGGTGAACAGCAAATTAGCATACAACATAATGAAGATGTTTTAACAGATGTGAAAACCAAACAGGAATAACAAGCTAAGTTTATATGGGCACCATTTGTCTGGGTTTATTCTCTGATGCTACTGCCAGTACACCTACTTGATGTAACAGCATCTTGATCCAGGGTATCAGTTAAGGAGGTCATTTGTCTTATCTAGGGATTAAAACTAGGAAAAGCCCGAGACTCTGATCTAATCCCCAATAAGCTATTTAAGGCTGATCCACAATGGTGGGCCACAGTTCTGGCCCCAATTTTCACTCAAATTAACATCAGTGGGCAAATATCCAATTTATGGAAACATTCTATTATTGTCCCAATATTTAAAGAGGGGTCCAGAAATGATCCATCCTGTTATCAACCAATCAGCCTTCTTTCTTCTTTAGGAAAGCTGTACTCTGCTAACCTACTAAAGAAGCTCCTGGATTGGATGGAATCAGAGACCTTTTTGGGACATGAACAGATAGGATTTAGGCGGGGTTCTTCAACATGCAACCATTGCCTAGTTCTTTACCACCTGCCTAAGAAATACTCATGGGGGGGTGTCTATATGTGGCTTTTATTGACCTCAAGGGGGCCGACTCTATAAATCGCCCCAGATTGTGGAACAAACTTAATCAAACTACTATGGATAAAAGACTCCTAGGAGTCATTCAACAATTATATCTGGGTTTGACTGCCCAGGGTACGATATGGGTATGATGGGAATTTAACACATGCATTTAATTTGGAAAAGGGAGCACAACATGGATACTTGTTGGTGCCTTTTTTGTTTAATTTATATTTAAATGATGTAGCAACAGTCTTTAATGACTGCTGCTACCCACCAAAATTAGCTGAGACTGGGGTGCCTATTTTGCTCTGTGCAGATGATGCTGTGATCTTGTCCCGAACTAGGGTCGGGCTGCAAAGGGCCTTGAAATCTTTTTCTAATTATTGCTCTTGAGAAAGCCTGGTGATTAACTATTTGAAATCTAATGTCCTACTTTTCACCAAGAACAGAAAATGGAACCCATCTCAATGGTCTATCAATGGATCTAATATTGAGCCTGTAATTTGAAAGTGGTTCCTGTCATCCTTTATGGCTCAGCTATTTGGATTAAAGCTCTCTCCAATAACATCAATCAACCCTTAGCCAATTTTTAAAGAAGATACTGAATATTCTCTGCTGTGTGTCAAACATATCGCAGGCAGAATTCAGACAGATATCCTTGGAAGCCAGAGCATGTCTTTATGCCCTTAAACTAAGATTAAAACTGTTCTGTGCCAAAGATGGTTTGTTAGCCACTTTAAATCAAGATACCCACAAATCGACTTGGATGAAAGCCATGGATGAGAAACTGATTAGAGTTGGAATGTTAATTAATTATATTTTTGAGATGGGCACATCCAAAATATTTTCTCTGATAAAAAGCATGTCCTAGGAATCGATTATAGTAGTCTGATCCTGAGAGCCCACAGAGTTTGCTTACCCCTATCTTTTGGTCTTTCTTTCCCAATGTCTTTACCCCCCTATATGTACTATCTTACCATCCCACATTACTGTAGAGCTTTTTTGTTCACAAGATTGAATATTATTCCTGCAATGGTTTTACAGGGGAGATTTTTGAATAGGCCCTATTCTGACAGGATTTGCTCTTGTGGCCTTAAGGGGTAGATGCAGCCTTCCATGCCCTGCTTGAATGCAGGTTCTTTAAGAATATAAGGGATCACTATATTAAGCCTTTAATTCACCAACTGTCCCCCTATACTCTAGAAACCCTGGCTCTTCTGCTCAGTGATAAGGATCTTCTGCAAAATTTGTCTCAGTCCTTTTAGGTCTTGCATCAAAAAGATAAGAAGCAAGCATCTTCTGCTACTCAAGATCTGTGAATCAATGAGCTTCTAAGGGGATAAAAGGAAAGGCAATGTATCTGAGGAAATGTGCATGCACACGGAAGCTCATACCCAGAATAAAACTTTGTTGGTCTTAAAGGTGCCACTGGACTCAAACTTTGTTTTACTGCTTCAGACCAACATGGCTGCCCACTTGGATCACAGGGTTGTTGTTAGCAGGAAACAAAGAAGAGAATAATGTGAACCACTGTGGGACCCATTGGGGAGAAAGTAAATGAAGCAAGTAAGTAAATAAATAAATACTGGGAAAGAGTTATGACTTGACAGTGGGAGGTTTAGCTAGGTTTATTGAGTTTAGGAGCTGTGAGTGAGAGAGAAGACTCAGTTTAACAGCACTATGAATTGAAGTTCTGTGGGCATAACAGATATTTGCTCAAGTATCCTGCCTGTTTAACTGAGGTGTTAACACTAGGCCAGCAGCATTTGCTGGGCCTAGTATGTAAGTTAGTGGCTGCAGAGTACAGTATTTTATGTTGCAAGTCTGCCTGAGATACTATTTTCCCCGGTGCATGTGCTGTTTAAAAATAACATCCTACAATTCCTTGTTAATTGTTAATATTTACCTCAGGTTTATTTTTTGTTTTTTGTTGTTGCTTGAAATCAGCTTTGTTCTTGTTCACTTTAAAAAGCAAACAATCTTGTTTCTGTCAGGCATTTTAAACTATAAATCCAGGCAGTAGGTGATACGAATGATTTCTTCCTAAGACCTTGGGGTCTTTTTCCAGAAGCTGATTTTGAGTCGCCTTTTTCCTTATACATAATGTTTCTATTGGTTTTCTTTGTCCCACTTACTCCTGCCCCCCCCCCAACTTTTCAATGTCTGGTCTTTCATCATGGTCAAACAACTCCCTCTCTGCCCTTAAGATGAGTGGTTTCAGGTGGGGGGGATGTGGTTTTTTCCAATTGATATAGCATTGTATTGATAGGTTTAGCAGGTTCTCTGAATCCCCACCTCCTCATTAAAAAATTAAGTCTCTAGCCCTTCCCCTCACAGAAATTATTCTGGAAGGGGCCACACAGGCCATCTAGTCCAAGCCTCTGCTCAATGCAGGATCAACCTAAAGCATCCGTGATAAGTGTTTGTCCAGCTGCTGCTTGAGGGAGAGTTCATCACCTGCTAGGCAGCCAATTCCACTGCTGAACTACTCATACTGTCAAAAAGTTTTTCCTAATATCCAGCTGGTACTTTTCTACCTGTAATTTAAAACCATTATTGTGTATCCTGTCCTCTGCTGCCAAAAGGAACAGCTCCTGCCCTCCTCTGTGACAGCCTTTCGAACACTTTAAGAGAGCAGTCATGTCCCTCCTCTTCTCCAGACTGAACATTCCCAAGTCCCTCAGCCTTTTCTCATAGGGCTTGGTCACCAGTCCCTTGATCATCCTCAGTGCTCTTCTCTGTACCCAGTCCATTTTGTCCGCATCCTTTTTGAAGTGAGAACTGCACACAGTACTCCAGGTGTAGCCTGGCCACTGCAGTGTACAATGGGACTATGACATCTTGCAGTTTGGATGTTATGCCTCTGTTGATATACTTCAAGACCACATTAGCTGTTTTTGCCACTGCATCACATTGACTGTTCATATTTACATAAGAACATAAGAGAAGCCAATGTTGGATCAGGCCAATGGCCCATCCAATCCAACACTCTGTCACACAGTGGCCAAAAATACCAGGTGCCATCAGGAGGTCCAGCAGTGGGGCCAGGACACTAGAAGCCCTCCCACTGTCCCCCTCCAAGCACCAAGAATACAGAGCATCACTTGCCCTAGCCTGAGAGTTCCTATCTATACCTTGTGGCTAATAGCCACTGATAGACTGCTGCTCCATATGCTTATCCAATTCCCTCTTGAAGGTGTCCATGCTTGTAGCCGCCACCACCTCCTGTGGCAGTGAATTCCATACGTTAATCACTCTTTAGGCGAAGAAGTACTTCCTTTTATCTGTTCTAACCCGACTGCTCAGCAATTTCATTGAGTGCCCACAAGTTCTTGTACTGTGAGAAGGGGAGAAAAGTACTTCTTTCTCAACCTGCTCTATCCCATGCATAATCTTGTAAACCTCTGTCATGTCACCCCTCAGCCATCATTTCTCCAAGCTAAAGAGCCCCAAGCGCTTTAACCTTTCTTCATATGGAAAGTGTTCCAACCCTTTTATCATTCTAGTTGCCCTTTTCTGAAAAGACCAAGACCAAGTTGTCCTTCAGATGCTTGCTAATTGACTTCTTTAAAATCTGATCTAATATCTTCCATGAGACAGAGGTCATACTGACTGGCCTGATTTCCTGGGTCATCCTTCCTCCCTTTTTTGAAGATTGGGATGACCCACAAAGGAAGAAGCTAGAGACTTACTTTTGAAGGAGAATTTAGAGAACCTGCTAAGCCAATCATTACAATGCTATATTGATATGCGCATGCACAAAAAATAAAAGGGGTGGTGATGTGATACTGCCAGTGATGCCACCAATGATGACAGCACCCTCTCTTGAAAACCCTTATTACTTAAGGCACATACAGAAGGGAATAAACTGGCTCCACAACTGTGAAAATTCAGAGGGAAGGCAGTCATGCGGAAGAACTATGCCCAAACCAATTCCAGTCCTTGTGGATTGACTGCCAAGAAAATCAGGAGTAAGTCAAGCATGCAGGGAAGCCCTTTGTAAAGCCTCTTTGTGGACATATGTTCTGAGTCAGTGTAGAGCAGCTTCATGTGTACTTCAGTAGGACTTTAGCCATCCACTCTAGACTCTTTTATGTTTAAAATGTATTGGAATGGAATGAGTTCCCAAAAGTGTTATGTATTTTTTATTAAGACTAAGAAAATAAATCTGGGCAGTTACAGAATATATAGCTAGTGTGGAAGCAACCTGTATAAACCTGAGAACCAGCTTAGTGTAGTAGTTAAGAGTGGTGGACTCCAGTCTGGAGAAACGGGTTTGATTCCCAACTCCTCCCCAAGAAACCAGCTGGGTGATGTTGGGTCAGTCACAGTTCTCTTAGAACTCTGTCAGCCCCACCTACCTCACAGGGTGTCTGTTGTGGGGAGAGGAAGGGAAGGTGATTGTAAACAGCTCTGAGACTCCTTCAGGTAGTGAAGGGCGGGGTATAAAAACCTACTCCTACTCCTCCTTCTCCACCACCATCGCTGGAGATTTGCCTCTGCAGAAGTTGTTAAGTCTTGTCTCACTGGAGTTGAACTCCCCCTTAAGGATCAGGTCTCCAGCTTGCCTGTGCAGTTAGATCCATCCCTTTCTTCAGATGCCACCTTAATAATTTTGTATTCAGCCCCTTCTGGGAATGAGACTTCTTGGTTATAATCATCTGTGCCATCTTCCAGTATACTCCAGTGTGCCGGACCACCTTCTCATTATATCCAGAAGAGTATTCTTGTTAGTCTGTTGCTGCAAAATAGTGAAAAGCCCAGTATCACTTTTAAGACTAACAAACTTTATTGTAGCATAAGCTTTCCAGAAACACAGCTCTCTTCATCAGATACATGGAGGGTATGAAGAAACTGGCCAGAGATATATAGGTGGTAAGGGGAGGAGGGAAAGGATGTAGAAAGTGCCATGTAAATACAAAGCAGTTGCAAAAGTAATGAAAAAGGTAGAATGCACAATCCAGACTAGGAGTGACCCCTTCCCTCTATTGATGAATCTGAATGGAATACCTGAAAGGCAGTTACTTCTGGTAATGAGATAACCATCCAAAATCTCTATTCATTCCAAGTCTGACTGAGTCAAATTTACATATAAATTCCAATTCAGCAGTTTCCCATTGGATTTTGGTTTTGAAATGTTTCTGTTGAACTATGGTTGGGGACCTTTAAGTCCTTGATGTCCTGGTAGATTGTCCTGGTAGATTGAAGTGTTCTACTGGTTTCTGGATATTGCCATTTTTTATGTCAGATTTGTGTCCATATTCTTTTGTGTAGAGATAGGCTAGTTTGTCCTATGTACGGAACAGAGGAGCATTGTTGGCACATGAGAGCATATATCACATTGGAGGATGAGCAGCTGTAAGAGCCAGAGATTGTGTAGTTGATGCCGTTGGGTCCTGTAATCGTATTTTCTCAAAAGCCTTTGCTATAATAAAATTTGTTAATCTTAAAGGTGCTACTGGGCTCTTTACTACTTCTCCTGTAGGAGAAGTCTCCTGTAGGACTGTCCATATGACACCAGCCAGGTTCATTGGATTTTTCAGTGGTGGGTCCAGTCCATTGGAATGGCATACCAAAGTATGAAGGATGTCTTCACTTGCTAAATTCTAAAAACGTAACAACATAACAACATTTTATTCCTTATTTATGTTCCTGGCCTACATGACAAGACATGGCAGAAGTATCTTTTGCTTTCTTGATGATTCTTGCTTTTCTTTCTGTGTTTCCTTCTTCATAACTATCACATAAGAAACAGTGCCTGGAAAAGAGAATCTACGAAGCAGGTAGCAAGAGGAATCCTGCTGCACAAAAAGGGGATTCCATTCCACAGTGCTTTGTACTAGCAGCTCCTGTGCCAAAAAATATGCTGGAAAGGTTTTCTGTAAAACATTCCAAATGCACTGCTGCGTTCATCACATTGAATTCATTTTCTCGTTGTATCTGTGTTCAATTTCGTCCTCTCACTCTGTGAACATCACTGAGGATGGGAGGAGGATGAAGGAGAAATGGGGAGGATAGGTTCAGATGAAAAAGGAGTGTGTGGATCCCTGCAACCATTAGTGCTTGTAACGGAAACAACTATCTCAGTATTCATAGAGATGGTTTATCAGTCCCAGAGGTGTCAGAAACAGAGAAACAGCAGGGTGGGAGGAGATATGTGGCATGGACTTCCCTCCTACACTCTTCTGAAGGGGAAGCACCTGGGTTGATGCCCCCTTCTTGCATATAAAAATGAAAGATTATTTGAAAGAAAATTTGGTGCTTCGGCAATCCAGGCTCCCTCTTTGCATCTACCAAAAGTAAATATGAATTTTTACTGAGCCTTGCTTATAGTCTGTTTTTCATAGTGCGGCCTCTGCATTGTTGATCTCCCCAGATCTTGACTCTACATTGTCTTGGGTTCAAAGGATAGATTTGAAACCATCTGCTTCTCAAAGTAAATGGTGCGGTGAATAATGAACCTATTGTCAAATTCTCCCCCCCCCAGCCTGTTCTAGACACATTAAAAACCCTCTTCATAGAGAATACCCATAGCCACTCTGACCCAGTGTAATCAGGTTCTGAAGTCCTACTACCTGAAATTGATTTTGTAAAAGCATGGTGGATAAAATATGGACTGTTGGGTTTTGCTATTGGAAAGTGGCATGATAGGCATGGTTGGATTGAGCTAGAGTTTATTAAATCTGTATGGCTGTAAGTACAGGGACAATCTGGGTTTCTGTGGACCAAACTAGAAGTGATACAGGATATCCATTTATTTATCCATGTTTTAATTTAAAGTACCTAATATTTTTACCTGAAAGTAGATAAGAATTTGATTGGGGCAGCAGTATTTGGGGAAGAGAAGACACCTTATCCTGCCCTATTTTCCCAATTTAACTCTCTACCCCCTGTAAGCTACTGTTACTTTTGCTGGCGGACCCCCTTCCATATTTTCTTTCCAGATGGGCAAGCAGCCAGTTTTGTGTGTGTGTATGTGTGTGTGATTTATATAAAGAAAATGAGTGAACTGTTTGCTGTTTGGATTGGACCTTTTCTCAAACCATCCCCACTTTCTGTTGGATACTTAAATTGGTCTGATGGGTTGATACTTCAGTGCCTCTGGTGAAGTGAGCTCTAACTCATGAAAGCTTGTAGTGAAATAAATGTTGTTAATCTTTATTAACTTCTGTTTTATTTTAAGAAAATGGCACAGAGAACATATAAAGCTCTTCTCTTCAGATGTGATTCTGTTTGGAGCCCTCTAGGGCTGCTTTTAAATGTCACATATAGGTCCCGTTCACATGCAGAAGTAGCTGCGCGATACGCACGAATGACAGGTGGATTTTCCGGGTGCGATCACATGAAAACATCTGGCAAGCATCCTGCACCCGTTGCCAACCCTTTTCACTTGACCGAAGACATAGGGTCTGGTCACACTGCAACTGACATGCGCTTTGTTCCTGGTTTATTTAAACTGGGAACATTTTTATTCGCATTGGACTGTCTACATGCAGCCAGCCCCTCTTTCCCAGCACCCACTTGCCTGCTGCTGCGCTGTCCTTCCAGGCAATCCTGCTGGCCACGGGGAGGCTTGGGCGGCTACTGCTCCTGCCGACATTTTGGGGGGGGTGCTGCTGCCACCGCTGCCACCATTGACCCACGAAAATAGGCTCCGCCGTCTCCACCATCCTCCTTGCCGGCCCCATCCAGGCTGCCGTAGCCCCCACCTCTCGTTCCCACCTCCAGGGCCGTCGTTGTGCCTTTTTTTTTTTTAAGCTTCTGGTTTGAGCGCTTGACTAAACATGTGCTTAATAAATCCATTATTAAACTTTAAATGGATTTATTAAGCGCATGTTTGCTCAAGCACTCAAACCGGAAGCTTTTTTTAAAAAAAAAACAACAACAACCCCAAGAACGTTCAGACAGCCCTAATCGCAATCCTTGTGAGAGAGGGGCTGTCCACATAGGCGAAATTGCGCAATCAAAGCGGAAGTGCCAGGAAAACACTAGTTTTTCCAGGGGTCAGGAAAACCCGGAAGCACTGCGCGAGTAAGCCCGCTTCGGGCGGGAGGCGGATTGGCGCGTATGAACGTGAAACTGACACGCACAAGTAAACAGCGGCGAATCCCGATCAAAATGGCAGTGTGACCAGACCCGTAGAGTAAAAAAATACTGTGGAAAGGGCAGTAGCAAGTGGGTTTGTGACGGGCCGCAGACAGACTTCCCCAGGTGATCACTCCAGCGTGCTCCCATTGCGTCACTGATCTCTTGTTGGAGTGCATCTGGAAACACACAGTGGAGGGAAAAAACCAATTCACCTGCCGCTGCATCTGATCATGCTGTAGCGGGTCAAATTGATATGGTGCAAAAAGCCTCTCTCTCCCCCCCCGGATTATCTTGCTTGTGTGACTGCAGCCATAGTGTGATTTTGGCCTCACTCTACTTGCTAGGAAATGGGATCCTGCATCAGTGCCATAGAAATTACTTTGGCTGCCATTTTACTTGCAGCAAAGCAATGGCCAGAACACTAGTCGCAAATCATTGGTTCCAGAAGTGAACTGTAAAGCTTCAGTAGTCCCTTTAGCAAACAAATGTGAAAGTTAACATGACATTGCATATGGTAAGTGGGATACAAAGGATTTGCAGCTTTTTATTATAACTGAGTATGGGGTGTTAGAGCAGGTGAGTCTACTGACTAAAAACTACTCATTGAATCTCTTATCTCTCCAGATTTCTAGACTTTTCACTTACTAACAAATGTTGAAATTATACTGGGTATAGCCATGTTGTGCCCTGTTCATTCTTTTGAACAGTGTACCTGTAGTCCATCCCAACCCATCCCTGCTTCAAATGGTACAGGGTCAACAAACTATATTCTTTGATATTAATAACAGATGAAGTAGCTCTCAGTCAAGCAAGCCTGAACACAGTTGCTTCTGAGCATGCATTTGACTTTGTTTAGCTGGATCCATTGCCACAGAAACAGTAAGTTTCACACTGAAAACCTCATGAGATCTATGAATTAACCCTTTAGCATGCAACATGTTGGCCATCTTCAAGACCTCATTGTGAAGAAGCTGGGGGAAAGAGTTTGCTACTGTGGTACTTCTAAAATCTGGACATGTTTGGATCGCTATGCTTGCGGGAGAATAGTGGATTTGTTTTTAACCAGGATTTGGATAGTGAAATTTTAACTGAGTAAAATGTCTGAGTTTGCTGCCACTATTGGATCAAAGAAGCCTCCTGTCTCTGTTACCCTTCTCAGTAGGCACATGATCACATATGTTCAGTTCTTATCTGGCCCTTTCTCACATAAACTCACTGGCATACACTGATAAAAGGACAGCTTTGCTGAAATGTTCTCTAACCTTGGCTTTGTGCCAAGTCTAAATGGATTATTCTGAGTGGTTCCAAAACCTTTGCCTTGCAAGAGATTTTTCCTTTAGTGATGTTCCAGCCTATCACAAGTAAAAGTTATCTCGTCGGCTGGGTTATTAACTCGTCTGTTTTGCAAATGTCATAGGATCAAAGGAAGAAAAAGGTTCTGTGGTGCTACTTTTATTTATTGGTTTGGATGAGGCCATGATGGTTGAGAAGCTATCAGATTGGCTAAATATACCTTATGGGAAATGCTGAATCATATAAAATTCTAGACAGGGACACGTGTCAGTGCTTAGCAGTGGCTTCAGGAATTTGGCCTCCAAAGGGACATTGTAACTCTGCAGCTGACTACTGGTAAAACTGGACACTTCAAATCTAAAGAAAATCAGACCTGCATTTTCACAGCATGGACATTGGACCTGTTTTCACAAGGGAGTAAGGAGAAGGAAGAACAGAAGCCCCTTATGACTACATTGAATTCACAGGAAACAAAAAAGCTCACATAGAAAGCTTGCTGTTGCTTGCACTTTGCATGACCTGTGGGTAAACACAGACTTTCTATTTTCAGCAGGCCCATTCCATTAACTTTTATTAACATTTTTTTTGTGCTCCAAGGTCTGTAAAAGTTCCTCTGACCTATTCTAATGCTTTTGAGTATTAAAAAGATACCAGTGAACAACTAAAAGTACTTTAAAATAGTTCCTCAGTTGGTTGGTAAGGTTGTGATAAAGGTTTAGAGTATGTATGGCAATGATTAAAACTGAAAGTTGTTTGGATTTATAACTGGCATCCATTACTTACTTCTTTATCACCCATTCTTATTTTTAACTGTAAAGTTGGAGAGATGCATTTTAGAAGATTTAAAAATGGCTGCAATTTTTATTTCCTTTGACTGCAGCCAGGACTCAAAGCAAAAGGGTGAACTGATTTGTACAAGTCAGCACAAAATGGTGTTGGATGGTGGTCTGAAATAGGAAAAAATAAAATGTGTGTGTTTTTTCCTGGTTATTTCAGATTAGGCAACTAAGGATCTATGTCTAAGATGAAGAATTTACAGAGAGAAATTTAATTTATCTGTCTTCTCTCAGTCCTAACTGTTCATATTATTCCAGTATTATTTCTGTTTACAAAGCAGAAACTGAGGTTAGTGACTTGTGTAGCGTTATCAACTCAGCCCACAAAGTTGGAACGACTTGAGTCTTGAGATATCCCAGATTAGAGATCAGGTCTGCTAGAGAAAATGACTCTTTTGGAAGGTGGACTCTGTGGTATTATACTCTGATGAGGACCCTCTTCTCCCCAGACTCCACCAACTATCACCAGGAATTTCACAACCCAGAGTTAGCAACCCTAGCTCTCTAAGCTAACTGCTGAGCGACAATGACTCTTAGACCTTTGAAAAGTCTTCTAGCCAGTGTTTGCTTTCTAGTTCTATCCCTGTTGTGTTGTCATAATGAACCACTGTGGATGAAAATGTACTACAAAGTACAAGTATTGTTTTCATGTAATTCACTGCTCCCCCCCAACCCAATACTCTGAAAGTTTCAGTTAAAAATATTATAATATTTTAATAATGCTTTCAGAGGGATGCAGCTCAGGTTCTTGTCTAGGACAGTGCATGCACTTACTGCAAGGGCAGAATGGAACAGGGACACGCAGCTTTGGCCCTTTCACTTGGCTGGCACTATAAAGCTTTTGAATTTGTGTAAATGCCTAGAAGTCTGGTCTGACTTTCCACCCCAGTTTCTGCTTGACCTCAAACTTCCCTGTTGCTGTTTATCTGTGTAAAGGGCCCTCAAACTCAAAATTTTCTAGTATGCAGTGTAATTCTTTAGAACATGTGTTTTGTGCTGTGCTACCTCCACTTGCTCCTTTCTTCTTTGTTTCTCATGTGCATTCAGCATTTTGACCTCAGCTCTAGGGAGGAGCATAAATGGAAAAAATGCAGTTCGGTTCGTTGTTCATTACGTGCCCTGTTTGTAAACCATGGACTGCCACAAACTTTTAGCCACCTCACGAACTGGTGAAGCACCTTCTTGGGGGGACACATTTGGAGGCGTAACTTGGTTTTGACAGGCCAAGGTGCAGGAGGTTCAGGGATATATAGAACAGATTCTGTGCAATCTAGAGACACCAAACTCGGAGGGCATGTAGAGGAGTATCTAGGGGAGGTCTGCTGCGAGTCTTGTGTTTCTAGTTTGCACATGATCTGTTCTATACACTTCTGAACCTGCGCCTGTCAAAATGACCATGGTTCAGTAGTGTATAAAATAGATCCTGTGGGAGCTACAGACATCAAAGTTGCAGGGGACCTCCCCTGGATGCTCCTGTACCCAAGTTGTTTCTTTGAAGTTCTGTAAACATTTTGATTAAGTGGAGACAGTCTGTCTGGAAATGTCTCTTCACCAACCTCCATGAACAGCTTGAAAGTTCATGGAAAGTTCGTGCCAGTTGACACGCCACAAATTTGGCTTTGTGAACGGTTAACCGGCCAAAATTCATCATGAACTTTAGCTCATGAGCTGGTTAATGCCCATCCCTACTTAGCTCCGTTACCTTCCCTGTCCATCTGTCTCTAGTTCCTAGGCAAGGTGTTAGTTCTTCCTTTCCCATTTCTTTCTGTTTTCATCATCTCCATTTCTGGCTATTGATCTTCTGCAATTAAAACTTTAATGACTAATCCATTTAATCAGAGTTGCTTAACCAGTTGCAAACAATGAGGCTTACAGAAAGGCCATACACAATCATTGCTTGTTATTCTACCTAGCCTTTTTCAGCTGATATGATTCTGGTGCACCTACTGCATGTATCAGGAGAGCATGTAGTGTGTGGTCATTATTTTGTCTGAATCTGGCATTCCAGCTTTGGTATGCACAAACATGTACCCTGAAAAAAATCAAAGTTTCTAATTATGTGTACTGATGCCAGAATATATTCACAAATGCCTCATGTGAATTAGACAATGTCTGGATTTTCCATGAGGGTGCAACATCCATTCACATGAATATGAACTTTGATTTTGTCGGACTGGTTCATTTGAATGGAAGCTCTACCTCCATGGATAATCCATGTGCTACCAATTGCACAGTAAGAGTACATGCCAGGTGCATAGCAGAGACCCATGTGCTCCAAATGCATGCAGCTGGTGGGCTCCCAGATCACAGGAACAGAACATCTGCTGAGGGCTAAAATGGCAGTCACATGAACTGAGATGATCAAATGCTTTCCTAGTATGCTTGGTAGGAGTTCTGGAAACATAATGGCCGAAATGGACTATCTATAAAAGCAGCTGCTGCTGCTACTGATTTGGAATGGCAATATGCAGGGGGGGGTTGGTAGAAAAAGCCCAGCAGGAACTCATTAGCATAATAAGCCACACCCAACAGCAGAAACTCATTAGCATGTTAGGCGACACCCCCATGTTATGAGAAGTGTGGTCATCCAGCCACACCCACCTTTTGCTTCTTATTCTGTTTACCTTGTCAAAACCCAGGGCTTTTTTTGTAGCAGGAATTCCTTTGCATGTTAGGCCACACACCCCTAATGTAGCCAGTCCTAATGAGTTTCTGATGTTGGGTGTGGCCTATTAGGCTAATGAGTTCCTGCTGGGCATGGCCAACTCAGGAGCCAGCCGGAACTCCGTTGCTGTGCATTCTGCCCAGAAATAGCCCTGGCAATATGTATTTATTTTATAAAAGGACATAGTGAAATGTAATCGAAAATGGTCTTTCTCTTGAAAATGTTTGTCCATAATGCCCCACACAATGAAATACAGAGTTTGTGAGATGGGCAACAGTGTGATAGTTTCACATCATTATTACCCTTCTATTTTTGTTCAGGGGTCATTGGATTTTAGTGTTTTTCTTTTCAGACTGGCAAAAAAGTTTGCTTGCAATTTTCCCATGAAGAATTGCTTTCACTGCTTGTTTGGAAATTGGGAGCTTCCTTTGATTTTGTTGACCATGTGTGGTTTTTGTCTCCTCTTTCATTTCCCCCCCCCCCTCCAGCGGATGACACAGTGGTTGCCATTCCCTATGGAAGTCGGCATGTTCGCCTGGTGCTGAAAGGGCCTGGCCATTTATGTAAGTAAAAAAAGCCCCACTCGACACTTGTGTTAGTTTTTGGAATCTTCTAGATGTCCTGTAGGGCTGTATTTAAAACAGAAGTTTATGGTTTCTTTTTCCAGTTTCAACACAAGGGGGCCAAAATTCCATTCTCAGATGCATTTGCCAATTCCAGAAATATTGATAGGAGCCACACATTTATCTGAAGGTGTAACTTAACCCATGCACGGGTCTGAATTTTCAGCCATTCCTGTTTCTACAGAATTTAACTGGCTAGCTGGATACTAAGTGCTTCTGTAAAAAAGATTTCACTGGCTGATGAGGATACATTGAAAGCTTCCCTACTGCTGAGATCAGCCTTCAAATTGCTTATGCATTTAACACATGTTCTTGCTGACATATTTACCTTTGTGTTTTTCTGTCAGGGACAAAAAATGCAAAGAGAACATGCACATTTGATATTGGATTATGTTATTAAAAGGCAGTACCAACCAAATAAAGTACACCTAGCAATATCAGCCATCAATAAGGAATATGACTTGCCCTGACCTGGATATCCCAGGCAAGCCCAATCTCCTCAGATTTCAGAAGCTAAGCAGTACTTGGAAGACAGGATGCAGAGGCAGGCTAATCAAGCCACCTCTCTGAACAAACATGCAAGACCCTTCTGGCAAGGTGCTGCCTTAAATAGAAGCTTCCACCAGCAGAGGGTGGGGCCAGCAGCTATTCATATTCACCCAGGCACTCAATTACAGTCAAACAATGACCCTTTCACACCCTATCTCAAGCAGCCAGGACTCTGCAACAACTCACAACTCACCCACACACTCTCAAACACAGTACCCTCTCAGCTAAATCACCTCAGCTGAAATTAAATAAAAAAACATTCACCCCTCTAGCACCTCTATCTCCTGCTCCTTCTCAGAGCTCAGCTGGGTCAGCTCTACTTCTGGCAAGGTTGGTGGGGTACCATGTTGGGAACCCCAGATATAGAAATTATCAACCAGTAAAGAAGTTTCTTGCTGCCTTTGGCACAAAGTCCCTTCCAGTCAAAGGGCTGGAATTGTTAGAACTTGGCGGTGGCCTTTTGAGTTGCGGCACTATAGGATCAGGTACCCTCCAAGACCTGCTCTTGTAGGCCATGTACACAGAATAGAGGAAAACTTAACAAAAAGGGTTTCAAACTATGATTTTGAAGACATAAGAACAGATGCCTCCATGGGGCATACACAGCTTGCTGCAAATGCTTTGAAAAAAGGCTGCCTAATGTGTGGAGTGTGCTTCAGGAAAGGAGGAAGTGAAGGACTGGGGATCTGTGGATTTTTTAAAAATCAAAACAAGGATCTTTGGGTTGTTAAAGTTTGAAAAAAGCTGGATTAAGCCATAAAGAGTTGAAAGACAAGAGTTTCAAGTAAATTTTAATGGCTTGCATTCCTATGAAAAAGAAATGGAAGTCTCATGGGTTGTAGCCACACATTACTGGCTATTGTGCTATTGTTGTGCTGTAGTGATTATTTGCAAATGGATTATCCTGTGTGGACAAGTGAACCCACCTGCAAATGATTGCTATAGTGCAACGACAGCACAAAATGAGAGAATGCCGCATTTTTAAAAGGTGGACTTTTGGAAAATGATCTTCCTCCAGCCCTGTGTGTCTTAAGACTAGACCTTCTCCCAAGCTTACCTGGGCCTTGGCAGGTGGCCATGACCCTAGCCCTGCTTGCTCATCCAACTCATCCAGCAGCAACAAGGGCAATAACCCATGCTACCCAGCAACCCCCTTCCAGCTTTCAGTGTCGTCTTCTTTTTCCAAAGTTCTTGCTGTAAATAAAAATACTGCCATTTTAACTGTAGAGACAGTGGGTTTTGCGCAACTTTTGTAGAATATTTAGAAGTCAAATATTGTGGTTCAGCCATGCAGATGTGCAGTTGGTTGCCAGTTTTAAGGGAAAGCAACAGCAAAAAACAGAACCACAGAATACCTCGCCAAATAGATTACCAACTAATGCCATAGAGAGGGTCTTTTCAAGTCTCAGTTTGTGCTCTGTGGTTTGTACTGAAGGACAGCAATAGGTTAGGGTTGCCAGGTCCCAATGCCGCACCAGTGGGGGGTGGTAGGGAACCTTCTGGGGAGGAGTGCTGCAATGTGCCTGTGTCACCAGGAAGTGATGTAGGAACATCGGGTGGTGATACTCTGGTTTTTGGGCAAAACTCTATGGTAGATTAGTTGCTGTAGATTTTCCAGGTTGTGTGGCCGTGGTCTTGGCATTGTAGGACCTGACGTTTCGCCAGTAGCTATAACTGGCATACTCAGAGGTATAACACAGAAGTCATTATCTTGTAGTAGTTCCCCAGGCTATTGTTTCCTGAGAAGGTTTCCTGTTTCTTGAGAAGGTTCGTTTGTGTGTAGAATGGCTACTGAAACTCTAATCTTATCTGTAGTGCTATTGTCAGCTGTAGAGCATTTTGTGTTTTTCAGGACAGGAAATCATGTCCTGTTTATTTTTAAACTCTCTTCTTTCCTGTTGAAATTGTGTTTATGTTTATGAATTTCAATGGCTTCCCTGTGTAAACTGACATGGTAATTGGAATTGTTCTCCAGTCTTTCAGTGTCTTGGAACAAAATGCTGTGTCCTGTGGGGTTAGGCTATGTTCAGCCACTGCTGATTTTTCAGTTTGGCCAAGTCTGCAGTGTCTTTCATGTTCTTTTATTCTTGTTGAATGCTGTGCTGTGTGGTCCCTGGACAACACTTCCAATTGCCATGTTAGAGTTTCTTTTCTTTTTCTTTTTTTTTGGCCCCCCGAAGGGGATTTTTTATTGCTTTTTTATAATAGACTACAAACTATAACTCAGAAAGGGAAGGGGACTAACACTAGGGAGAAAGAAAAGAAAACCCACACTACACTAAAAACCCAAAAGTAGGAGATCATTAGCCCAGTTAGAATCTATGTTAGTACAATATTAGTAGTAAACAATGAACACTATGAGTACTGTCTGTCTATCCCTGATTAAAGATTAGCTGGTTACTTGTTATGAGAGAATTCCAGAGCATCTCCCAGACTCGCTTCATAAAGGCGATTTCCAGAGTCCTTCTGCCTTTACTTAGGCTTTCTATCCCTAAATGAATAAGTTGGTTTTCGGGCGTCAGTGCCCTCTTCTGCAGCCAAGTCTTCATCTGTCTCCAAGGGTGCAGAGCCACTTGAGCCAGTTTCACCGTCTTCTTTGGTTCCTAGGTGGGGTTTGAGGAATTCTTTAGCCTTGTACACGGAGTCAATTTTCTCTCTCTTGTCATACATACTCCTTCTGCCCATTTGTATCCAATTTGGTTAGTTTGGAGAAAGAGTATCAAGTCCTTGTAACTTTTCCGTTTTTGACGAATTTCTAATGGAATGTCCTTTAAAACCTTGATGATATCATTCCCCATTTTCAGGGGAGTTGCTGAGGTTGCTTTTAGAATTGCATCCCTAGTACATCTTCTAAAAAATCTGACTGATATTTCTCCGGGTAGGCCACCATGTTAGAGTTTCAATAGCCATTCCACACACAAAAGAACCTCCTCAAGAAACAGGAAACTTCCTCAGGAAACAATCCATAGACAAAAGAACCTCCTCAGGAAAGCTCCTCCATTAGCATGTTCATAGCCTGAAGAACTACTACAAGATAATGACTCAGCCCTACCCCACCTTCCAGGGTAGATATAAATTACCTGCCTACCATTTTTCTGTTCACCTTGACACAGAGAGTACTCCATCGTTCTGTGTTATACCTCTGAGGATGCCAGTCACAGCTACTGGCGAAACGTCAGGTCCTACAATGCCAAGATCACAGCCACACAACCTGGAAAATCTACAGCTACTAATGAACTCCAGCTGTGAAAGCCTTCGACAACATCTATGGTAGAATTAGCTACAAATCATAGAATTTTGCCCCAAAACCAGAGCATCACCTCCTGACATTTATTATTTATTTATTTATTTATCTACTTATTTATTGAATTTATACCCTCCCAGCCAAGGCCGGCTCAGGGCGACTTACAAAAATAGAATATATAATTTACAATTAAAAAAATACAGTTAAAAACTTACTAAAACCATCTAATATAATAAAGTGCTAGTGATCCTTAATCTTTATGTTGTTTGGCAATGGCTGTCACTGCCTACATCATTTCCAGATTATATATGCACATTGCAGTTATTTCCGGCTTCTTGGAGGTAAGAGGGGGGAATTTGGGGGAGGAGAGGAGTGCCCAAAAGCGGGAGGCCCCCACCTGAACTGGGGGTCTGGCAACCCTACAATAGGGAGAGGGTAATTTTAAAAGTATCTGGAAATTGCACATTGTACTCTAGCAAAAGGGGGTGGGAAATTAAATACAGGAAAGTCTTGAGGCTTGCCTGCCTGTGGCTCTTCTTTCCTTCCCTATAAATGGCTTTACCATCTTCCCTTCTTTTTTCGTGTGCTGTTTCTCAAACAAACAAGTATTATCTCTTTGCAGCTCTGTTTTCAATAAGATTAGATTGTAAAGAAGCCAAGAGAAAAGAGACTTCATAAAGCAGTCTGTGGGAATAGATGAGTGAAGTAAATACCTTCTTTTATATTAGGATGGGAACTTGTTTAGGTGAGGTAGTTCACATATGACTTTCACCAAGGGGATAGGTGTGAAAGGATTTCCCTGTTCAGTTCCTTTACAGTTCTGGAAGTTAGCTCTGTGTTGTATTCCATTCCTTGTTAATTCTGAGTTTACTCGGAGTATTTTTTTAATATTAATTCTGGAATTGTCACATGAGCCTTGCCATAACTCTCAGTTCCCCCAGCACCTTAATGTCTTTTTTCCTGTCTGCATTACCAATGTATGGTGACAAACACTGCAAAAAAGCAGTCACATGTATCAAATTCTTCATGTAAAGTACACCATTCAGTCCTCTGTGTGTTGTACGTGCCATCAAGTTGCTTCCAACTTATGGCAACCCTATAGATTAATGACTTCCTAAACATCCTATCATTAACAGCCTCACCGAGGTCTTGCAAACTAAAAGCCATGGCTTCCTTTATTGAGTCAATCCATCTCAAATTGGGTCTTCTTTTTTCCAACTGCCTTCAACTGTTCTTAGCATTACTGTCTTTTCTAGTGAGTCTTGACTTTTGTGGCCAAAATACAACCATCTCATTTTAGTAATTTTAACTTCTAGAGAGAGTTCAAGCTTTATTTGATCTACAACCCACTTATTTGTTTCTTTAGTAGACCATGGTATCCATAAAACCCTCCTCCAGCACCACATTTCAAATGGATCAATTTTCTTGTCAGCTTGCTTCATTTTACAGCTTTAACATCCATACATACTAATGGGAAATACCATAGTATGAATTATCAATAGAAATTTTATTTGTATTTAGCCATAAGCCATTACAAACCAAGGATTAGAATAAAATATAAGATATAATAAAACCATACAATCAGAATAAAAATGAATCAAAAGGTATCTGCTAAGATCAATATTAATTAGTTCCCATAAGAACAGTGTTAGCCATATTTTCTTTGCAGCCAAGGCATATAAAGACATTCTATAAGATATGTTGGCATCAAAATCAGCTAACAAGAATACAATCTCCACAGAATCTGTGTAGAAATGTAAGTCTAATAGAATCCCAGAGAGAAATTTTAACCTAGGTTGGGCATACATCAAGCATTCAAGAATATAATGAGTTTAATCAAGTTGTTTGTTTTTCAGGTTAAAAGTTAGGGTGGAAGGAATTCAGCTCACCCTTATCCCTGCTTGGAAAGCAGGGAGGAACGAACCTAATCCTCTCAGTAGAGTGGAAGTGTTAAGTTAAACTGTAGTTGTGTTGCATAGTTTACGAATAGAAGTTGTTTGAACTTTTTTTTATAGATAAATTTAAAGGTACTTGGTTTTTGTTACTAGTTATTATAATTTATTAGAGTATACAAGAGTTAAAGGAAAGTGGGTAAGGACCATATTTGTAGCTTTTAAAGATTTAAAATTAACATACTTTCATCAATGACACACCAATTTTCTTTTTATACCTGGAATTGTAAAGGATTAAATAACCCTATTAAACTCAGAAGAATTACAAACAAAATAACAAAAGAAAGACCAAATTTTGTATGCCTCCAAGAAACACATTATAAAAAATCTGTTAAGCAAGTTTTAAAGTCAAATTGGTTTACTCAAACTTATCAATCACCAGGCTCCTCTAAGGCACGAGGAGTCGCCATACTAGTATCTAAAAATGTTCCTTTTCACTGGGAGGCTACCAAAAGTGATCCAAAAGGGAGATATCTATTTATCAGAGGAAAACTTAATGGTGAGTCATTAACAATTGCCTCCATTTACGCCCCAAATACAGGGCAACTGATCTTTTTCCAAGAGGTATTAGAACTACTACAAACATTCCAACAAGGTGAAGTAATAATTGGGGGGGATTTAAATTACATTATAGATCCTAAAATAGATAAAACATACAAATCACATCAAATATCAAGGAAAGCTTCCCAAGTAACAGAATTAAAGGAAATTTTAAACAAGTATAATTTAGATGATGTCTGGTGATCCCTCAACCCTGGAACAAGGGAATATACCTTTTTTTCAGAAGTACATAAAACATACTCAAGAATAGATTATTTATTAGTTTCCAAACCTTTATTAAATCAAATCACAGAATCAAACATAGGTAATCGTTATATTTCAGATCATGCATGGGTTACATGTCAAATTTTAGACAAAACTCAAGATGGTAAAGGTTATAATTGGACTTTAAATAAATTACTGCTTCAGGACGAATTAACGTGATAAAATTTCAAAGGAAATTAAGGAATACTTTGATTTCAACACAAATTGCGAGGCTTCTCAAGACAATATTTGGGATGCATTCAAAGTAGTCTTAAGAGGTAAGCTTCTTTCTCTTGCATCGACCTATAAAAAAGAAAAAAAGAAAATTATTTTGGAGTTAAAAAACAAAATAGATATTCTGGAAAAAAAACATATGAGATTTGGAGGCAACAAAACTTTAAGAAAACTTAACTTAGAACGCAAAAAACTAGAAGTATTAGAAATATCTAAAGTACAAAAAAAATCTTATATTTAAAACAAAAATACCTTACTAAAACTCAAAAATCTTTAAAATGGCTATGTTCTAGAGTAAAACATAAGAGGTCTTCTACATTAATTCATTCTATTAAAAATTCACAAGGCAATATAGCAACTACCTCTAAAGACATAACAGAAACATTTTTGCATTATTATAGTAAACTATACAAATCAGATAATATTGATAAAAAGGATATACAGAAGTATTTGGATTCCTCTCAATTCAATATTAAACTTACTGAAGAACATTTGAAATATTTAGACCAATCTGTTTTGGAAAAAGAATTAACTAAAGCCATCGCTAAAATCCAAAATAACAAAGCACCAGGTAGGGATGGACTACCTATTGAATTCTATAAAAGATTTCAATCCCTTCTCATCCCACCATTATTAAAAACCTGTAATTTTTTATTCTCGGAAGGCAAATTACCTAAGTCATGGACAGAAGCAAGAATGGTAGTTCTCCCTAAAGAAGGCAAGGATAAACAAAAACCTGAATCATATAGACCCATCTCAATATTGAACCATGACTTCAAAATATTTTCCACCATCTTAGCTTCCCGTCTAAATGCAATAATAGCCGACTACATTCACAGTGACCAATCTGGATTTATACCAGGTAGGTCGTTACAAGATAACATACGCAAAACAATAAACGTTATACATTATAGTAAGCTAAATAAAATTAATTCATTGATTTTAGCGCTTGACGTGGAAAAAGCCTTTGATAAGGTTGAAATACCATATATTTTAACAGTTATGACTAAAATGGGATTTGGTCCCAATATAATGAGAGCAATAGAAACTTTATACCAAAAACCTTCAATTCAAATTTCTATAAATAATTTTAGATCTGAGGAATTATATTTTTCCAGGGGTACCCGCCAGGGATGCCCCCTGTCCCCACTTTTGTTTGCTTTATCCCTAGAGCCATTAGCCTGTGCAATAAGACAGGATCCATTAATCTGTGGGATTAAGATAGACTCACAAATTCATAAACTCAGTCTTTTTGCAGACGACGCAGTTTTGTATTTAAGCAACCCATTAACTTCTCTGCCTAGGTTAATGAATATCATCAAAGATTTTAGTAATGTCTCAGGATTTACATTAAATCATAATAAAACCGAAATATTTCCCATAAATTTATCAAAAGACGATAGAAAAAAAATAACTACTCAGTTCTCATTTAAATGGGTAACAACATCATGGAGGCATTTAGGAATACAAATTCCTTTAGATCTAAAAGACCTGTATGAAATTAACTTTAAACCTTTAATTAAAATAATGAATAACACACTGTCTGATTGGCTGAAATTGGGACTTTCTTTACTAGAAAAAACAGAACTTATAAAATCTATTTTATTTCCAAAAATTTTATTTCTTTTTCAACATATTCCACTCCAAATAAAACCCCAAGATTTACAACAATGGCAATCAAATATTTCTAAATTCCTTTGGGAAAAGAAAAGAGCTAGAATAAACTATAAACTGCTTACTAGACCAATAAAATTAGGAGCACTTGGTCTCCCAAATCTAAAACTTTATTATGAAGCATCTCAGTTGAAAAATATTTTATATCTTACTTCATTAAATCAACCTAAGGCTTGGGTCCAAATAGAGAAGTCTTATTTACTTCCCGCATTAATACAAGAAAGCATATGGAATCCAAAGACAGAAAGACCAATAAGAATACAACACAATCCTTACTTAAAACTTACTTTAGAAATATGGGATAAATATAGGAGTATATTAGCTCCAGATATCTCACCTGTCGCATCCTTTTTGGGTCAACAATGGTTTCCTCCGGGAAAAGAAAGCACTTCATATTCCAACTGGAGAAACTTAAAGAAATTTAGAATTAATGATATTTGTCAGAATGGTAAACCTTGGTCACCAACCTACCTAGAACAAAAATACAATTTTAAAATTCCATGGTTCCAATCACAACAAATCTCCCATGTAATTTCAACTAATGACCTTTCGAATCAGACAAATAGACCCCTCACAAAATTTGAAAAATTTATACAACAGGAGGAAACAGGGAGAAAGGGAACAATATCTATAATATATAAAGAACTAAATCAAACTTTCTGGCGGCAACCTCTTCACAACAGCAGGCTTGGCAAAAGGATTGTAATCTAAAGTTGACTGAGAAACAATGGACTAAAATATGGTCCTCATTCCTCTATACCTCAAAATCTTTAAACTTCAGACTTCAGAATTACAAGCTTTTTGCCAGATGGTATATGACACCTTTGAGGTTATTTCATTCAAGGGTGCTTAAAGATCCTAAATGTTGGAAAGGATGTGGGCAAATAGGTTCGTTCCTGCATTGTTGGTGGGCTTGTCCTAAAATTACGCAATTTTGGAATATTCTTCTTTCAACAATTGAAACCATTATAGACAAGAAAATCCCAAAAACTCCAGAATCCATCCTGTTGAACGTCTGGGAAGATGACTATTTTACGAAATCCACGGCAGAACTTACCTCAATAATGATACTGGCAGCAAAAACTTTAATAGCGAAACTATGGAAAACAGAGAAAATCCCGACAGTGAGACAATGGTTCCTAAAACTTTGGGACATGATAGTGATGGACAAAATAACATCACAGTTAACGGCAGCGGAGACTCCTCTTGCTTCATCAAAATTTGCCAAAAGATGGTTTACTTTCTTTTCTTATATATCTACAACAAATACTAAAGACAACGCCTTACCTGCTAAATACAAGGATTTTATGTTTTTTTGAATTAATTATATGTGAATATCATGTATTGTTAAGTAGTTTTAGAACGTTATATAAGGTTTTATGTTTATGTATTTGTTATATTGAAAATAAAAATATATAATTATAAAAAAAAAGAATATAATGAGGAAGATCCTCAATAACAGAAGAGCCACAAATACAAAAGCGCTGTTCCTTAGGTGTTCTACTGTAGCAGCTGGCTAATACGGCTGATGGTATTAATTCAAAATGCACGGGGGGTTTCCAGTGACCACAAGCCTGTGCAGTCAAGACCGAAGCAGCCTCCATGTCTGAGCTCCTAAAAATGCCAAAACAGGATTAATTGAGGACTCCAAAGATAACAGTTGTTTGCTGAGAGGAATGGGGAGGCCAAGAGGAGGAAAAGGAGGACCCCCCCCCAAGAACCTCAACAAACAGAGAGAACTATGCAAACTTCAGAGGAGGTTTCCCCCACCCCTGGAAGCAGACTCAGATGAAGAGACAGCAATTCAAATGGGCAAAAGAAAACACAAGGATTCTATAACAAAAAAGGACATCCAGGCTATGTTTTCAGAGATGAAAAAAGAACTGGAGGAAATCATCACCCCAATTCATCAAAAGCTCGACACCATGAATCAGAATATAACTGACTTGATATTATTATTATATTATTAAAACATCATTCACAAAAACAAGCTTGATATAACCATACCTAGAATCATATCAAGACTGTTTCTTTCCAGTGTTTTCCAGTGCTTACATGTTCATAACATCAGGGTTGCCAGGCAACTAACAGGAGGACCAGCAGTAGAGGCCATCAGTGACCATATGATGTTACTTCTGGAAAGACCCAGAAGTGATGTTACATCTTTCTAGGAAATGCCAGAACCTCTATGGTAAAGGGGTTTTCCTAGATGGATTTTCAATGATTCCTAGATAGATTTTCAATTATTCTACTTCCCACCCTCAGAGGAAAGATTTTCCCTCCATTTTTCTTTCCTTTTCTGACTGAGCCACCCTAGGTACCAGTTTTCTTCTTCCCTGAAGAACTCTGGCTGTCCCACCTTGTCACAGTATGAGATTTTGGCTGTTGGCTCTGCCCAGGAACCTGAGGGAGAGATCAGGACCCCCTTAAACTTCAGCGGCATTTGCGGCATTTTGAAATTCCAAATTAACAAAATATTTTATTCAACATAGAGGTGAAAGGTCAGGAAAATCGGGGTAAAATTTCTGAGGTAACTCAGTATAGAACTCTGAAGTAAAACAGTATATGCACAGATTTTAGTTCACACGTTTCAACCTTTTGAGAGTTTCATAAGCTTTTACAGTGACTTAGGATCTTTAAGATGAAAGGCTTTTGTCCAGTGTTGTAGTATGTTTTCTTTGATTATTCATGGCCTCTTTGGTTTTCAGACTCTATGCAGTACCCAAATCCCTTCTCTAAACACTAATAGTCTTCTTGAGTTTTAATTGACTCTCAAGATTTCACAAGGCAGTCTCTAACCACACCAGACCAGGGATCTCTCCACTCCACAGAGTTATCTCCCTGTTTTAACTGGGATTGGGAAATTGTTCTATTGCTAGAGGATCCACACCCTTTTCTTGGCCTGAATGGGAGTCTTCGCCTAACTATCCACTCTTCCTTGCCAACTCTTCCCCAGTTCTCCATCTGTGTTAAACTGCTCTCAGTCAGGGCTGAATTTAGAATGAATTCTTCTCAGCATCCAGTTCAGAAGTCTTTCTTCTGCTAAACTGATTCTAACCAATTATATCTCTTGGAGCAGCCTGTCACTCAAGACTCTCTGGCTCCATGAAGTATTAACCCTTCACAGTTCTTTACCTATTTGTTCAGCACTTCTAAGCTTTTAAAAGTGCAGTCCATCACAGAGGGGTTTTCTATTATTTTACCATCAGGGCCACCGGTGGAGGACTGGAGGGACAAAATTCCCAGGGCCCAAGTTAGCTGGAGGGACCCTAAAGCCAGCATCATGCTGTAGTCACAGAATGCATTTACTTTTTTTTTCTAATGTAGTTCTGCACTGTAGCCCCTGGGATAAAGGGAAGCCAGAACACACCAAACAGTAGTTGTGACTCTGCTGGATGAGCCTTTCTGCCACATTTACTAGGAGGCTGAGGGAAACCCTTGCTTATCAGATCCTGCTAAACCCATCAGCCAAGCCTGCACTGGAACAAGGCACGACCATCCAGGATGCAGCCTCCCAATAAGGTTATCTCCAGCAGTTTGTGGCTTCCTTCTTCCTTTAGGAAGTGCCATAGTTTTGTCTGAGCATCCAGATCTTGCAAAGGGGCAGCCCTGTTAGTGTGTGATAACATTAAAAAAAAACTTTGCTGTCTTTTCCTTAATTTCTGTTTTTCATACTTTTCTCCTCCTCCTCATTTGTTTTGCTCTCTTCCTTTCATGAGCTGCCATTTCTCTATCCCCTCTTCTAATGTCCCCTTCTCTTATTTTTCAGTCTTGTTATCAACTGCTTCTCACCCATTCTGGTTGGCAACTTAGAACATATTTAATAATAGTATAGCAGCAAACCTTTGTTAAAGTTATGAACAGAAGGGAGGACTTAATATTTCCCCATAATCTATCAAAGTAGTAAAAGGATTCTACCCCACCTACACTCTTTACATGCATGATAATAGAATGTTAATCTGCCTTAATGATAATAAATGAGGTACAGAAGTTAGAATTTAGTTTCCATTGCAAATAGCATTGGGGCAGGAGGGTCTGGACATAATCTGGGCCAGGATATTTCGATTGCTTTCATTTTTGGCCCTGGAACTCCCATAATAATCATGAAGCTGGTGCCACAAATGGACAGACAGATGGACATGCGGATTCTTTTATTATTAGAGATGCATTGTAATAGCCAGCCAAGTGATTTATTTTGTTATGATATTTATTTTGGATCAAGGGTATACGGGGGGCCCAGATGGAAACATTGTCCGGGGGGCAATGTTGGCGCTCAGCAGCCCTGTTTAACGTAAGAGTTTCCATCAATTCCTACAGGGGCATGATATCACTTCTAGGTTTTTCCTCGAAGTGATGTCACACCATCACTGACAGCTTTTCTCTCGTCTTGTCAGCTGCTGGGTGGCGTATGGAGGGCGTATGGCAACCCTGCATATCAGAGGAGGGAGAAATACACAAAGCGGCAGAAGGCTGCAGTGAATTATGCATGCACAGGATTTTGTACAAAAAATTGGAACTGCAAAACAAAACAGTAGAAGATCCCCAATGCCTTGGTTCCAATTTGTGGATAAGATGTAATTAATTCATAGTGCCAAAACCCAGATAAAAGTTTAGATGGGGAGAATTTTAAGATTTTTGTTCAGCATTTTCATTGTGAAAGTTATGCCTGGGTCAGCTGAACTGACTGCCCAAAGTGTAGGTTGATTGACACAATGGTTGTGTCTACTTGCTCCATTAGGAAGAGGAAGTGCCATTTTTCAGGCAAACTGTGCAGCCCCTGAGGGGGGGCTCAGAGGGAGGAAATGTGGAGAACCATTTTTAATCTGAATGCTATAGAGGAGGTATGCTAACTTGGATTTATATGACCTTAAACATTGTACATTCTATGTGCCTCTCCATGGATTTGGAGGGGCCTTGTAACATGATTTTCAAGAGAGCCCATGGGAGGAGATTGATCGCTTTCATAAAATTCTGATGTTAAAAGCAAAGTAAACTGATTATTGTATGTTAACAACTAGATGTCAGTAAGTCTGTAGACCAGGGGTCCCTGACTTTTTTGTTAACAAAGATATTCCATGAATTGCTCTTCTCTGCCCACCATGTTACTAAGCTTTGTTCTGTCCAAGACAGAGCATGGGCTAGGAGGGACATCAGAAATGAAGCTATCATCTCAGCAGGACAGATTAAAATCCTCTGAAATAAAAGCAGGCCTTTTCATAGTCTTTTCCTGGATCTTCTAGGGGAGGCACGAGCTACTCAGCATCAGCCAGCAAGCCATCGGTAGCTCACAGGCTAAATGTGGGAGACACCTGATTTAGACATTGATCCTGGTTTCTGCATTTGTATTTTACACTGCTACATTAAAGTTCATTTATCAAAGGATTCCATGAGTGCCTGAGCAATTATTCTCCCTTGGCCCTGAATAGAAGTTTGGTGTTGTAGATATCTCAGTAACATGATGCTAAAGCAGGGTCTGCTTATGCCATAGGCAGAGCTGAGATAGTGCAAAGTTTTGCAGGTCCCACAGAGCAGTGACACAGAAGCAAAATCTTCTTTGCATCATGGCCAAGTTTGCACAAGTTGCATTCTGAAAATATAAATGGCATAAACCCAGAATGACTCCTAGATAATGACAGGTTTAAAAAAACCCATCCTGGAGTAAACTTATTGTCACCTAACATTAAATCACAGTTTTGCAATGTGTTTGCAATTAATGTGTTCCTCTGGCAAATGCTCACAGGCCAGTTTGAGTAATGAGAAGATACTGAAAGAAATAGTCTAATAACCTAACAGATTGACGCCCAAGGGAGTTTTCATTGAGTAGGTCATGTTATTACATTGCATCTATAATTTGTCAGGTTCATATCTCCCAGCATTTAAAAATGGATTTTTTTGAAACTCCTCAGTTGTGGTGCCAAATATTTGGTTTCCTGTTCTGTGTCCATGTGTGCTCCTGTATCTGTTTTCTTCCCACTTTTTTTTCCCAGTTGTGTCTGTCTCAGTCCGGCTCCATTCTTACAAAACTAGCAGGGGCTAAAAACTTATCTTACATCCATACAAATGGTGATATTCATCAAAGGATAACTGATTGGTACCATTATAAGTGTGATTGTGTGTGTGTGCACTTTGATTTAACTGTGGTACTAGCGCTGTAAAAACACTAGCTCATACAAATTTGTTCTCATGTAAAAATTAGCTGAAACTGGATTGCTACCTGTGCAGAGCAGCTGTGCATTAAGGACTTAATACAATAAACATTTACATGCTAAGAATTTGTATACAAACACACACTTGTGTGTAAATGTTTTCTAATGCTTGGAAAACTGTCAGGGGGTTACCCGTGCATTCTGGGATAATCCATGCCTGTGGAACATATATTTTCCAGTGCTGGCTGCACTGTTCATTGTTTGTACACAAGGTGAAGACCAGAGCATATTAACATTTTGATTTTTCTAAACAAAAATATAGGAGCAGAACTAATAATTTAGACTTCCATATGATGAGTTTTTGTTCTAGCCCATCCTATGGCTACCATCATCCCTATCACACCTGAGTTATTTTTTGAATAAATCAGGTATTCTTATGTCACTTTAGCTTTGTAGCATTATTGCCATAATCCCCCGTTCCTGGTTTTCATTATTTTTTAAGAAAAGGAAACTCTAGCCCTTTTCATGGCAGAGTTATACAAGCCATGGTATAACCTATACATTTCCCCTGAGAACTCCACAATAAAAAGTGCTACATACTTCCTTAAAAAAAAAAAAAGCTGGGAATTAGCAGACTGTGGCAATCTCTCTTTATATATAATTGAGTAGTGGGATGGCACTTTCTGAACATTCCACATGCTCCTAAATCAGTTCGCTCCATGATGTGTCACTCAGAAGCTGTCCCTATCCACTGGCTGTATTGCCTGAGTCTTGTCTCTAACATTCTAAACAGTTTGCTATTCCTCTCCCCCCTATAGCCAGTCGGAACACAGAGGTCATTTGCATATGCGGCCTGATTGGCCTTTGCCTCTAACATTCTAAAAAGGTTGCTGTTGCTGTTGGGAGTCATTGAATGTGTCCTGAGGTAAAATACATATCCCAATCTTCCCTTAAATGGTCACTGGAGTTGCCAATCTCCCTGTGGGGCCTGGAGATCTCCTAGAAATCGCTGTGTTCCCCAGCCACAGCACATCATTCCCCCTACAGAACATTTCCCAGCTTTTACAACTGATCTCCAGATGACCAAAATCAGTTCCCCTGGAGACAATGGCTGCTTTGGGCAGTGGACTCTATAGCATTATATCCTGCTGAAGTCCCTCCACACCCCAAACCCTGCCCTCCCCAGGCTCCACCCCCCAAAATCTCCACGTATTTCCCAACCCAGAGTTGGCAACTCTGTAACTGACTATGGAACCGCTTTCCAGACCCTTGGAACCCAGAAGACATGGCATAGGAGGAGGTGCTTTTCTACCTTAGCTGCCACTGCATAACCCCAAATCAACATAAGTCAGGGGTGGAGGGGACCATACCTGCGCCTCCCATATTATCCACTTGGGGCAGCAAAATGACTTGAGACAGCCCTGCCTTATAGCTAAGCAGAAAGAAATAAACATGGCTTGCCTCCCTCTATTTTTCCCTTCCCTCTGCTGCCCCATCGGCCACAGCCGGGACACTCACCTGGAACTTCCTTCTAGAGCTCATTGTATTTCTTCCCACAACAGGCCTTACTCCTAGTTTATTATAATGCAAAGGTGATCTAGTAACAGCCATTAAAAAAAAAAGTCCTCTAGCATGACAGGGGAAATGGGGGGTGGCTAGGGCAGGGGAAATGGTGCTGTTGGGGCTGGACCAGGGAAGATGCACACTTTCCTATCCCTTATTAGCAACTTGCATGCCAGTGTAACACCTGCTCAAGCTGGACAAGCATCCTTAATAAATATGCTTGACCATCTGTAAAGTCACACAGCAAAGTTGCCTAGCCAGCATTGTGTTTAAATCAGTCCATGGACAGGAGAAGTGTATAATGGAATTTTGAAGCACTTAGGGAAGCACATAAGGAAAAGGGGAGTTTACCCTGTCCACCTGACCTGCAGACCTTCTGGCTGAGGCTTTCTTTTCTCGTTGGTTAGCTCTGCAAAAAGATTCACATTTATATAACTGTAGCTCCTGTATAAAAGATGTGAGGAAGCCGTGCAGTTCTAGCTCTTTTCCCACCTCCTTCCCCCTGCACCATCCTTTAATAGGAATTATTGTAGTTCCCACAATAGGTGAACAAGTCAAAGAACAGAAGGGAAAAATGAAGATCAGATACAGGATTTAAGGGAAACACTGGAGGTGCAGGTGAAGTCACTGGAAAGAATGAACACATTCAGTGGTTGCAATTCCTAGGTCAGTTGCAGGAAAACCTGCCTCTCTAAGTAAAAATAAATTCCATTGCAATTAATTATACCATTTCAAAGGATGTTAACATTGCCAGTATTATTTTTTTACCCTATGAGCATTGGAAATAATTACATTGTGTTTGTGTTTGGCAGATTTAGAAACCAAGACTCTGCACGGTGTGAAAGGCGAAAACAGCCTCAGCTCCACGGGCTCCTTTCTTGTGGAAAATTCTAGCGTTGACTTCCAGAAGTTTCCAGACAAGGAGATACTGAGGATGCCAGGTCCTCTCACTGCTGACTTCACTGTTAAGGTGAGGAGCTTGGATTGGCTGATGCTTCTCTTTGGAAGTGAAATGAAGCTATAGTTTGCCATGTTCATGCCTGTGTGGTACATGACACAGCCTGGGGCCCCGAGATGATCCACAAGAGGGAAACATCACAAGAGGGAAAACAAATTGCCACTCCCATTTCACTCAAAAATGTCCTCATCCAGGATTCAATAAACTCTCTAAGGACTGACTGAGCAGACTCATTTTCTCTCCCCTTTTTTCATTTAACTGACTTCCAGCTGCTTTCAACATTTTGTTCTTGCTCTTGGAGCATGTTCAGTCCTCATTAGACTAGTTTGGGGGATGGGGGAGGGATTTTCTTTTCTTTTTTCTTAATTTGTAATTTTCCTACATACCTAGGAAGTCCTCCAAGTATATAGAGACCCTTACTCTGTCTGTGAATGGCTTAGTTTTACCACTTCCATGGTTGGCACAGGGGCTAGTCACTTTATGGTGACTTGCTGCACTGTTTGGTAATTATTCAAGGGGGCTTCAAGATAGATAGCTTGTTAGTGTTGGGTGTGCAAATTCAGGACACAATGCTATATGCTACACGGGAACTGCATGGTTCTCTGGAACTGTACAGGCCCATAAGAGGAGATATTTATGGGTGCTAATTGTATGTTACCTCTTTTATAGTTAATCTCTGGACTGCTATTTCATTTGCTGTACATTTTCTTTCTACTTCCAGTGTAGCATTATAGACTAAACCTGCCATGGGAGAAACTGTCATCTGGCTGAGCTCTGAAGGCCACATTACACATTACATTTTTGATTAGTTGGATTCCCCAGACTCAACTTGCTTTCCCCCTCAGTTGCATAGAAGGTGCAGGAAAAATCATTTTTAATTGGGCTTGGGGCTACAGGTTGGGTGGGGGAGATGGATCTCCTGTCTCCCCTGCCCCGCATCATCATCCCAAACCCAATCAGGTTTCTGGAGCTTTCCCCAAAGCTGCTGTGTGACTGAGGGCAAAGCAAGCTGGGTCTGAACAACGAGTAGTTTGGCCCTCAGTGAGTGTCTGTAGGTGAAGAATATGTCTTGAGCAAGATTCAAGTCCATTAGCACCTTAAAGACCAATAAGATTTCTAGGGTATATGCATTTGAGAACCAAAGTTTCCTTTTTCAGACTCAACTCCTGCTTTTCTACTGCAGACCAACACGGCTACTTACTTGAAAATATGTCTCAAGTTACTCTAAAATCCTTGAGTGCTCCTTAGTGGCATTATATGGGGAAAAGAGATGAAGAGTGGCTATTTTACACCTAGCCCAAATTGTTTGTCGTGGAATAGAATGGTTATATGCTCTATAGCCGGGTATGGATTACTAAGAAGGAGAAAGGATTGGCTGAATGTTTGTGTCTATAATTTTACATGCCTCTCTGGGCTCAGAGAAGAAAGCATGCATCTGGGTCACAGAGATGGGTTTACCATCAGTTCCCCATTTCTTTAATCCAGCACTCAGAAAATCAACATAGATATAGAAATGGTTACAAACTTTTCCGGGAAATCCTTAGCTGCAGATTCCAGAGCAGGCTGTTGCAGGCTTCCAGTATGTTATTTCATAATAAACAAGAAGATGGATAGAGTGCGACAGAAGCTTTTAGGGAAGAATTGATTTATGAAATGAAGGATGTAGCACATGTGGAAAAGGCAGCTCAGGGATAGGATTTCAACGTAAATAGGGATCGGCCGGAAAATGAAACAAGGAAATTAGACAGAGATGCAGAAGGGCCTTATTGCACACCACTGAATTTACACCAGTGCAGGTCCTCTAATGGTGTAAAAAGGAGAACTAAGCCCTGAGATGCTTAAAGTAAATGAGCTGGCTCTGGTCAAGAAGTCATGGTATCATTTGGAAGTTCTGCTTTGTATAATCCATGCAGCAAGAATCAAGTTGTTTCCTCCTTTTAAATCTTTCCTATTCTTCCAGGTAATTTAAAACACGTTGCTGGAAGCCATGAACATATTTTGGAGGCAAAAAAAAAATGCACAGACAAATGTGCATTTGGGAATTACCATAAAATCAACCCTTTTTTGTGGTTGGTCAGGAGGGCCTGAAGGATTTCAGTTGTAAAGCTGTAAAAATTGTATCATGTCCATAAATTTTTCATCGTGGGACCTGGAGCCAGAGGGCATTTGATTTAAGGTGATGCCAGTGACCGTGTGGCAGATGGAAATTCAAATGACTATATTGTATAAATGGGGCAGGTGATCAGATTGAACTGAAGCAAATGTAATAGAATTATGTCTCGGGCCTCCCTTACCTTGGCAGCTGATCCTAATCTGCTCTAGATGCATCAGCCAAAAGTGCCCAGCTCAAAGGATTCCAAAAGGAAAGCCGGTTCAAGTGATATCGACATTACAAAGCTATATACAAAGGACCCAAGTGTCAACCCTAAGCGCAGTTACACCCATCTAAGCCTACAAATCAATGTGCTTAGAAAGTGGCAACTAGAAGAGGAGGAGAAGGAGATTGGATTTATACCTCTCCCTTCACTCAGAGTCTTAAAGCGGCTTGCAATCTCCTTCCCTTCCTCTTCCCACAACAGACACCCTGTGAGGTAGGTGGGGCTGAGAGAGCTCTCAGAGAACTGCTCTTGAGAGAACAGCTCTGAGAGAACTTGTGACTGACCCAGGGTCACCAAGCTGGCTGCATGTGGAGGAGTGAGGACTCAGATCTGATTTTCCAGATTAGAGTCTTCCACTCTTAATCACTACACCAAACTGGCCCTTAACTACTATACCAAACTGTTTAAGATAACAGTATGAATCTGGGGTTTGTGAATAATAGTGTACTTATCAAACTACAGTTTATTCAGAGATCTATTTTGTCCTCTGATAGTTTTATTATGTGGTTTGGCTCATAGGTAACCAGTATGCTTGAATTCATACTTTATGCCTGTGCCCTGTGTTAATTGTATAACCTTGTTAATAGTTTCCACGAGTACATTCCATTTAGTTCAGAAGCAGGATCTTACCAAAGAGGCTAAAAATGAGATCTCTGTTTGGGCTTAACTCAGTGAAATAAACTGTTTGATACTATTGGCCACTCTGTGCTATACTAGGATAAGAGAGACATACCTTGTTTGGTCTGATCAGCATTCTGCAAAACAGTGTGCACATCATCCTCTAGCTATCCACTTACAAGGTTTTCCTTGCTACAGACTTTTTCCAGTCATTCTCAAACTTGCTTTGTGTCAGTCTTTTTTAAAAGAACACAGTCCAAACGTGTTTGCGTGCTGTCTGGACAAGAAGGTGCCATTTTCTTTCATCAGCTCTTCATAGCTGCCATTTTTCTTGTCACATCACTGGAAGTCTTTTTGCGGCTTTAAAAAATCTGCAGTTACTGTTGTGCTGTAGCACAGTAATGTAATAATGAACTAGTTCTTCTATATTCCGATGTTTTATTATTATTATTATTATTTTAAATGTGTTTCTAAGCCCTTTTTGTTGTGGAGATATAAGGGCAAAGATACAGCAATTTCTGTCCATGTTGCTTGCACAAAGAATGGGGAGGGAGAAATTACAATGTGGCTAAAATGGGGCAAGAATTTACCGTTCAACCATTTGTGTGAATGCTCCATTTGTGCTGCAAAAGCCTCTGCAATCACCACAGCAGTTAAAACAAAATAGAGAATCATCACCATGTGGATGCAGCCTTCACCTTGTGGTAGATTGTGATTTAGATTAGTTATAATGATCTAGGAGGCTTCTGGGTCGAGATTCCCATATGTAGTTACTGCTCTGATAAGAAGTCCTAGTGGAGCATTTGATTTACTGCATTGCAGTAGGGAAAACCTGTATTTCTGTTTCAGTTAGTCTTCAACAAAATGCACAGATATTCAGAGGGCTATATGCCACCTGTTGTTGATCAGTAATCCAAAAGGGAAACCCCTCGCCCTCTACCTTTTATCTATTTAGAAACTTCTCTAGAAGACAAATTTCCTGCAAGCTCGACTATAAAGCTTGTGTCTTTCCTAGGTTTGCCTCAGCAAAGCAACATCAGCTCTATGGGACTGTTTCAGGTCAGAAAAAGGACACAAGGGCTCATGCTGCGGTCCCTATCTAAATCAGCTCCCCTGAAGCCTGTTATTTAATCCTGGGAGTTCTATAAGTATAGAAAGAAATGTAAGGATCTGTTGCAGTCTACTGCCTGTGGTCTTGAATATATTGTATTCTTATTCAAGTGTCCTGATTTACTTTCCCAGAAAGACCAAACAGATGTAAATGAAAATATAATAAAAACGATTTACTTGAAGGGGGGAGCACTTTGATTCCCGAAATGCTCCTGGAATCTTTATCCGATTGACTATGGATGTTTTCATTTAGGAGAGTCAAATTTGCAAACTTAGTATGATCCTGGCTATGCAAACATTGCATTCCCACATATGAGATTTGCTGATCAAAGCATCAGGGGAATTAAGGTGGTTTTGTACAAAAATGTCAAAATGGGTACTGCCAAAAAGATGTATGTATTTAGGATATTTCTGTGCTGCCTCTCCAGTGTTCTGCTTGAGGCATCTTACAATTTAAACCACATTACAGTATTAAACACAAGCTATTGGACATAAGCATATCCACAAAACAGAAGCAGGTGTTAAAAAGCTGATAAGATAAACCCCCTAAAAAGATGTCTTCTGGCCTGGTGCCCAGGAGAAAGTAAATTAAGTGCCAGTCAAGCCTCAAGGGGGAAGGCATTTGAAAGGTGAGGCGCCACCACAGAAAATGCCCTGTCTCTAGCCGCCACCCTCCTCACCTTTGAAGTCAAGGGCATAGAGAACAGGGCTTGAGAGGCAAATCTTAACCGTTCGTGTGTTTATGGCTTACTTTTCAACCAGATTGGCTAAAATATGTCACAACATGCAATGCAAGACAACAGTGATTGCCATTAAAGCAACTTGCATAGCTCTGGTTGATAGAGGAGTAGAATGTTATTTTCGGAGAGGAGAGGACCTTTGTTTCAATCATATATTCTAATGGCCAGGTTTGCCCCAATCAACAAATCCTTAAATTCATGGATTTGAACCAGATGGAAAGAAGGTTTTTCTACAAACCTGAGGGAACCATTAAAATTTACCAAAAAGAGATGGAAGGGTTTTAATCACCCTCCCCCCAAAACTCTTGCTGCCTGTGTAGAACCATTGCTGCAGCCAACCCTGCCTCTCCTCTGAACCCTCTGAGGGGGTGATGCAGCACCTCTGAAGGTGGGGGGGAGAGCCGCCATCACGAGCCCCACCATTGCCTCTTCTCCTCACCAGCCTCTCTGGTACAGAGATGGTGAAGCTGTGGGTAGGTAGCTCATTGAGGCTGGAGCCAACGCCAGGCAACCTTCTGCCAATGCCGTGTTGCAAGAGGCTTGTGTGGGCCTGCACCAGGGAGCCAGTGATGATAGGACTGCCGATGGCAAAGTCTTCTCTGCCCCCATCCTTGCACACTCTAATGGGTCCTGTGGGATCAGTTGCAGTGGCATTGCTGTCAGGCAGCCCCCAGTTGACGCCGCCAACGTCGGGTGACCCTCTGTGGCTGCTTTCAGTGCTGAGCATCCTCCTCCCACTGCTGAGGCGCAACAGGCTGGCATGGGCTTTAGTGAGGGTGCCGGGCATACAGTTCAGAGATACCCTGGCCAGAAAGCTAGGAGGGGGTTGGTGGGAAGGCAGGCCAGAAAAGGCAGGACCACCCCCACCCCATGGCTGCAGACAGGTCCCATGAGCACCAGGGATGATGGCAGCAGGCAGGATCCAAATAATTGATAGAGGGGAAGGAGAATAAAAAGAGAGTAATGGCAGGGGGGGAGATGAAAGCAAGGAAGAGTGATGGGGTGGGGAGGGAGAAAGAGAGAAAGAAATTGACAGAAGATGTGTAGGAGAAAGGAGAAAGAGAAAAACAGAGGGAGACATAAAGTCAGAGAATGAGTGGGGGAAGGAGGAGAGAGATGGAGAAAGAGTGGTGGTGGGGGAGGGAACTAAGCAAAGGTGGGGGAATGGGATGATTGGAAGAAAGGGGAGGGGGAGAAATAAAGAGGGGGGAGGATTGACAGAGGGGGAGGGGGAGAAAGAGGAGGAGGATTGCTCGAGAACAAGGGAGAGGGAAGGATGGGGAAGGGATGCACCATCCCAACACCATCCCAACAAGTCCCTAACCCCAACCCCACTTGTTTGATTTAATTATAATAAATGCATTCAAGTTTCTCCATTTAAATTTTGATTAGTTAATATCTGAATACACAGCCTTGGTTTCCAGTTAAAGGTTTCCATCCAGTGGTTTGAGGAAAATGGGACTTGTAGCAGTTCACTTATCTCTAGTATTATGAGAATCCAGTCTGTAATGTTTTTTGCCTAAAGGTTTTTCTATCCTATGCAAGGATCTCCTTCGTCATCCATATAGTGGCTTAGACTGCAATCCTCTCCCCAGTCAGAAAGCCCTTCCTCTCACCGACGATGCAGGAAGACTGATTTCCCATCCCTGCTGCAGCCCCTTGCACTGCCTTGCAAACCTATTCTGAAAGGTCCCTCATAATGCCTTTATAATGTCCCTTTATACTGCTCCAAATTACTACCAACTCTTTTGCTACAGGAGACCCAGTTTGACTTTGTAGCAACAACATGCAGAACTTTTGGTCCCCTGTTATTGATTTTCTCAAACGTAATAAGTATCTTTCAAATTGTCAGGGTCATAATGTATGGCTGTATCTGCAAGGACATTCTTTACACTCTGATTGTTTAGCAAGCTTTGGGTTTCATGTCACAATATTGTACTTTTTACAGGTTAAATTAAGTTTTTGTTAATTGTAAGTTTTTGTACATGGTTAAATAAAATTTAAATGAAAAAAGGAGGGACTTTTGCAGAGCTTGCAGAGTTGCTGTCAGAAAAGAGAGTGGAAACAGCCCCTTGCATTGGTAAAAGCAACCATGCACTGCTTGGGATCCCACCCATGGTTTTTATTGAGCAACTGTCTCCCAGTGTACCTGGTTCTGTGTAATGATACACATAGTCTGAAATACTGAATTTCTGTGGCTGCAATCCAGATGAAATGACAGCCTGACTCTAGCTAATTGGCTTTAATTGTAGCAATGCAAGCAATTACTTGCTCCACTGCAGCTGAAATCTTCTGGCTTTGTTTCTGACTGTCTGGGAAGACCCACAGGCACTGCCCTCCTTCGCAAGACAACCCCACATGTCATGTTAAGATATATGACTAGAGAGATTTGCAGCAACTTCTGTGTATCCTCTGGAACAAAGTAGACAACAGGATGCCATGAGGAGACACCACGGCAAAACCCATTACCACCTCTAACTTTAGCAGTATGCTTTTGCCATGGCAGAGACCAAGACTAGATTGAGTGACAGGACTTTGCCAAAATCAGGTCTGAGTGCCAGTTCTTACAGAGATCCTGAGACTTTGTTGTTGTTCAGTCGCACAGTCGAGTCCGACTCTTCGCGACCCCATGGACCAGATTACGCCAGGCCCTCCTGTCTTCCGCTGTCCGCTGAAGTTTGCTCAATTTCATGTTCGTTGCATCGATGACACTGTCTAACCATCTCATCCTTTGCCGTCCCCTTCTTCTTTGACCTTCAATCTTTCCCAGCATCAGGGTCTTCTCCAGTGAATGCTCCCTTCTCATTTGGTGGCCAAAGTATTTGAGCTTCAGCTTCAGGATCTGGCCTTCCAGGGAACAGTCAGGGTTGATTTATTTTAGGATTGACTGATTTGATCTCAAGAGTCTTCTCCAGCACCATAGTTCAAAAGAATCTATTCTTCGGCGCTCGGCCTTCCTTATAGTCCAACTCTCGCAGCCATACATTACTACGGGGAATATCATTGCTTTGACCATGCGGACTTTTGTTGGCAAGGTGATGTCTCTGCTTTTTATCATGCTGTTTAGGTTTGCCATCGCTTTCCTCCCAAGGAGCAGGCGTCTTTTAATTTCATGGCTGCAGTCACCATCTGCAGTGATCTGGGATCCTAGGAACGTGAAGTTTGTCACTACTTCTACGACTTCCCCTTCTATTTGCCAAGGAGTGATGGGGCCAAATGCCATGATCTTAGTTTTTTTGATGTTGAGCTTCAAGCCCACTTTTGCACTCTCCTCTTTCACCCTGAGCAACAGGCTCTTTAGGTCCTCTTCACTTTCTGCCATCTGAGTGTATCGTCTGCATATCTGAGGTTATTGATCTTTTCCCCAGCAATCTTAACTCCAGCTTGTGATTCATCCAGGCCAGCATTTCGCATGATGTACTCTGCATATAAATTAAATAAGCAAGGTGACAATATACATCCTTGTCATACTCCTTTTCCTATGCTAAACCAATCAGTTGTTCTATATTCGGTTCTAACTGTTGCTTCTTGACCCTTATACAGGTTTCTCAGGAGACATGTGAGGTGGTCCGGTACTCCCATCTCTTTAAGAACCTGCCATAATTTATTGTGATCCACACAATCAAAGGCTTTAGCATAGTCAATGAAGCAGAAGTAGATGTTTTTCTGGTACTCTCTTGCTTTCTCCATAATCCAGCCAATGTTGGCAATTTGATCTCTAGTTCCTCTACCTCTTCGAAACCCAGCTTGTACTTCTGGCAGTTCTCTATCCACGTACTGTTGGAGCCTAGCTTGTAGGATTTTGAGCATGACCTTGCTAGCGTGTGAAATGAGTGCAATTGTGCGATAGTTTGAACATTCCTTGACATTGCCCTTCTTTGGGATTGGAATGTACACTGACCTTTTCCAATCCTGTGGCCACTGTTGTGTTTTCCAAATTTGTTGGCAAATTGACTGCAGCATTTTAACAGCATCTTCTTTTAAGACTTTGAATAGCTCAGCTGGGATACCATCACCTCCACTAGCTTTGTTGTTAGTAATGCTTTCTAAGGCCCACTTAACTTCGCTTTCCAGGATGTCTGGCTCGAGGTCAGTGATTTTACCATCGTGGCTGTCAAGGACATTGAGGTCCTTCTTGTATAGTTCTTCTGTGTATTCTTGCCATCTTTTCCTAATCTCTTCTGCTTCCCTACCGTTTTTGTTCTTTATCATGGCCAGCTTTGCATGGAACATTCCCTTGATTTCTCCAATTTTCTTGAAGAGATCTCTAGTCCTTCCCAATCTATTGTTTTCCTCTATTACTTTGCATTGTTCATTCAGGAAAGCCTCCTTATCTCTCCTTGCTGTTCTCTGGAAATCTGCATTCAGTTGGGCAAATCTTTCTTTTTCACCGTTGCCTTTAGCTTTCCTTCTTTCCTCTGCTACGTGTAAAGCCTCATCAGACAGCCACTTTGCTTTTTTGCATTTCCTTTTCTTTGGGATGGCAGTGATTGCTGCCTCCTTTACAATGTCACGGACCTCTGTCCATAGTTCTTCAGGCACTCTGTCTATCAAATCTAGTCCCTTAAACCTATTCTTCACCTCTACTGTATATTCATCGGGGATGCAATCTAGGTCAAATCTGAATGGCCTTGTGGTTTTCCCAACTTTCTTCAATTTAAGTCTGAATTTTGCAATGAGTAGCTCATGATCTGAACCACAGTCAGTTTCAGGTCTTGTTTTTACTGACTGGATAGAGCTTCTCCATCTTTGACTGCAAATTATATAGTCAATCTGATTTCGGTGTTGCCCATCTGGTGATGTCCATGTGTAGAGACGCCTCTTAGGTTGTTGGAAAAGGGTGTTCGCTATGACCAGCGTGTTATCTTGACAAAACTCTGTTAGCCTTTGCCCTGCTTCATTTTGTTCTCCAAGGCCAAACTTGTCTGTTATTCTGGTTACCTTTTGATTTCCTACTTTAGCATTCCAGTCCCCTGTGATGAGGAGGACATCATTTTTTGGTATTAGTTCTATGAGCTGTTGTAGGTCTTCATAGAACTGGTCCACTTCAGCCTCTTCTGCAGCAGTGGTTGGGGCATAGACTTGGATTACTGTGATATTGAATGGTTTGCCTTGGATTCGGACCGAGATCATTCTGTCATTTTTGAGATTGTATCCCAATACTGCCTTTCTCACTCTCTTGTTGGCTATAAAGGCCACACCATTTTTTCTATGGGATTCCTGGCCACAGTAGTAGATATAATGGTCTTCTGAGTTACATTTGCCCATTCCTGTCCACTTTAGTTCACTGATTCCCAAGATGTCGATGTTCATTCTTGCCATCTCATTTTTGACCACGTCAAGCTTACCTTGATTCATAGACGTTACATTCCAGGTTCCTATGCAGTATTGTTCTTTGCAACATCGAACTTTCCTTTCACCGTCAGACACATCCACAACTGAGCGTCCTTTCGGCTTTGGCCCAGCCGCTTCACTCTTTCTGGGGTTACTCGTACTTGCCCTCTGCTCTTCCCCAGTAGCATATTGGACACCTTCCGACCTGAGGGGCTCATCTTCCGGCGTCATATCTTTTAGCCTTTTGTTACTGTCCATGGGGTTTTCTTGGCAAAGATACTGGAGTGGGTTGCCATTTCCTTCTCCAGGGGATCACACTTGGTCTGAGTTCTCTGCTGTGGCCTGTCCGTCCTGGGTGGCCCTCCACGGCATAGCCCATAGCCTCATCAAACCACACAAGCCCCCTCGCCACGACTAGGCAGTGATCCATGAGGGACACCTGAGACTTTGGGCCCTGTCTATTGCTAGCTGCCTCGTAGGATGAAGCTGTTATACTGGCCCCATTTTAAGCAACAGCACTTGTGCATGGCTAAACATTTAATTACGTTCATACTTACTTGGGGATAAGCTCTCTGATCTCAGTAGAACCTACATAGATTGGGTTGGGCTGCAAGAGTTGTTCATTTTGGGACTCACAGAGCAATCTGAGCCAAGAGCTGGTGGATGAGGTTAGGAGAAATACGAGTGGGTTATCCTGTTTTACTGCTATCATTTTGTTAATCACATTCAATTATTTTGCAGTATGATTGGCTGAAGAACTAGTTTCTCTGGGAGACTTCCATGGGCAATCAACTGTGGCTATCCATGGACTCCAGTAAGAATGTTTTAATTCATGTGAACCCTTTCAGTGGTGATACATGCTGTTGGGGTCAGGATCTCTGAGCAAGCCAAGGAGTTGAACTAACTTTTACTCCTTCCTCAACATGTGCCAACTCACTAGTTCCATCCTTTAACCACAGCTGGGCAGTCATGTTGAATTCTTGGATGATTTCCCTCAGGTCACCGAATCAAGACCTACTTTGGGCTTGACTCTGAACCTTTTCCTCGTATCGTTGCCAAGCATCATAGCTAGTGTATCACAAGAAAGGTAACAGTAGTTAAATATAAGGCCTCTGGTGAAAGTCATTCTTCTTGGTTTAATTTGAACAATCAGCTGATGACTACCTGGATGGATATGTCATGCTGATTAAAAAGCCCAGTGAAAGATGTAACTACAATGCCTGCTCTTAGGTCAGGCTCTCTCACCTGTTGCCTGCTGTTGGCTCTCACAGGTTGACGCAGATTGATGGGACCCATGTTGCCAAAATCCAGACTGTGCCATTTAATGATCAGAAATGGACTTACCTGATTAACACTGAAAAGTGTTTCAATGTGTTTCCTAGAAATGGTCCTGATTTCAGATGATGCATTTCCCACTTTTCACCAAGAATCTGTGATTTACAGATCAGTATGATGTTCTGTTAACATTGATATGCATTAACTCACAAGAAATCTCAAGAGCTGCCAGTTTCTACATGTGCAAATGCTTATGGTATCTGAATAATTTTAATGCAGATGAGAAAGCACAGATTACTTCAGATCCTTTTTTCCTTCCTTGCTTTCTTTTTTAAGATGAAAAGGCCCATCATTTTGAAGTTTTGATACTAAAAGTCTACATAGTCCCAATCACATGTTTTTAAAATTTCCTCCTCTGGTATCATAGTAGTAGGAAGACAATCTCACTGAATTCACTCATTTCTTTCAAAATAAAGATCTTTAGGATCAGGCTTTAAGCATCTTATAAGGTGTGCAAATGTAGAACTATGAAAGCGCCTCAGAAATTTCTGCAAATTCCCATAGAACATCTTTAGTAAAGAAGCTTAGTGCTTCAATAGGAAGTGTTCTGACTAAGGAGTTAAGCATATACAATCGTGAGTGATTTGGTAGAAGTTAATAGGATGTTTCAAGTTTCTGTTCCCATAAAATAATAAATTTACAGCACCAGATTTATCCCAACAAAGTTATAGTCTTTCCCTTGAAACTTGCAGGGAATGTGGAGTATGCTGCTGAAAGCAATGTTTTATTTGGTGCAACTGGCCACAAATATGTGCCAAACGATTTAAAAATAGCAATGATTATTATTCATGGTAGGATGATACAAGTTCCAGAGCAACGTCCTTGATTGTAATTATCATTTACAGGAATGGTTTCACACGCCACATCACACTCATGGCAAAGATTTATACCAGAGTCTGATACGTGTATGCCCAGTAACTGTGATCCTTGACATTCATGAGTCTGACCAGTAGTTTAAAAATGATAGGCGTTCCTCCCATGTAGTAATTGTCATTGTAGCAGGAATAAAACAAAAATTATAATATAGAATGTGGCTCCGATTATTCAATTATCTAAAACCATAGGTTTTAGAGAAGGCAATGTGGAAAGAGAGCAATTTTCAGTATAAGTGTGAGCATAGAAGTGCATACAATGAAGCATTAGGCCCTCTGTAAGTCCAACAGGTGGCAATTCTAGGTCAAAACTCATTTAGTCCTCAGATGATAATGAGTGCAAGGAGAAGAACCCAGATGTAACATCTCATCAAATAAAATTCCAACAAAGTTGCTTCAGCATGTAATCAGTATATGCTCTTCTCCCAAAACACTCAAAGCTCATCTGAAACAATACATGCTAATTTGATTCTTTTACTTCATTCACCTAGTGATGTTGTTTTTCCCATCTGTGGTTAATTGTAGTGTATTCCCACCTGGGGGGGCGGCAGGGTGGAGTGATTTGGCTACGTGAATAACTTCCCACCTACTTGAGGAGAAAGATCCGCATCTGCCTTTTCTCTGTGTCAGAGAAGACAGATAATCAAGCAGACAACACAACAGAGAATCCTCAGGGAGCTGGGTTGTTATGTCTTCCTGATTTTTGATGTGAAACTTCCCAACCGATTCTGCTTGGCCCTGTATAATCACATTTCTCATTCTCTGCCTAGGACCCCACACAGGAGATATCTTTAAGGTTCAGGCATCATTGTTGATCTATTTCTTTTCTTTATGATCTTTTTAGTTAGAAATGGTGAATGCTCCCGGAAGATGTTGTTACTATGTGTTCAAATCAGAGACTTCTAATAGCTTCTAGCATGATACCACACTTGTCCCCAGAGTCTACAGAGTGTCTCAGACCCATATGTGATTAATGTACCACCTCACTACAAGGAATTAGACATCCTGTGTATGACACATGGAACAAAATTATATTAATCCATGGAAGAGGCCCCTTTCTTTGTCCAGGGAACCTGAATTGCTCCAGCTGTATATTTTTTTCTGTCCAGCTCTTACATCACTGTTTACCTTGATTAGAAAAGACCAGCATACCCTCTGGGGCTAGAAGTCTTATATCTTTCAACATGTTCTAAAGGTTTTCTGCCTCAGCTTCTTCCTTCCCTTCCTCTTTTATTTGCAGCTGAAGTATTCTGTGATTTGTTATTATATTCCTGTTCATCTTCAGGGAAGAATAATCATAATCCAAATTTATTGTGTTTTGTGCAATTTATTTATTTATTTATATCTCAAGCCTCCCTCTCTTTTCCCCTCCTTATTCCTCATATGGGTCTTTCCTTTGTGAAGATGTAAACTCTATGAAGCAGATGGATTTAGATGGGTAGTCATGTTGGTCTGAAGCAGTAGAACAAAGTTTGAGTCCAGTGGCTAATTTAAGACCAACAGAGTTTTATTCAGGGTATCATGCACACGAGAACTTATACCCAGAAAGTTGCCACTGGACTCAAACTTTGTTCTATGAAGCAGAGAGAGGGCAAAGAAAAAAAGGAGTCTTCCTGAGGAAGTCCATTAACCTTTCTGGAATACCATTTTGTGGGAGGAGGAATCAGAAGGCAGCCACCAGCTGACCAGAAGATGATCCACCTCACCCCCACTCTTAAAAATCACTACATAGCAGAGTTAAAGATCAGAAGCCATGCTCCTGATGCCCAACTATCCAGAGCTCAAGCCTTGGACTAAGCAAAGTTGGGAGTCCCTGACTGAGTGAGTCTCAGCCCTAGAGGGACCTCGTGATTTTTCCTGGGAAATGGTGGTGGATCAAACATCCAATCCAGCGGAGAATGGGCTTCTGATGGACGTCCCCCTCCAGAAAAAAAAAAAATCAGTGTAATTCTTTGTGAAATTTAAGGTGTGTGTGCAGGGTATTTATACACCCCCTGAACACCTTGTAAGAGGGCAGGGCAGACACTTCTATCAGCATGGTTATCTCAACCCATCTCTGAACGTTCCTTTGTATGAAGGTGGGGATTGCACATCCTGCAAGGAAATAAGGCTGTTACTTTTCACAATTATTCAGGAAGATGTTTCAGTAGAGGGAACGAGACTGTGGGCTATACTACTAATACGTATTATACGTTGCTGTATGTTGTTACCTTGTTCTCAATGCATTCTATTTCTACTTATGTAATAGCATTTCTTGCATTATTTAACATCATGTTTAATACTTATGACTTGTTCCAGATATCTTCAATCCTAGTCCCCTCATCCTATTGATTGTACTGGCATTATGTAATCTGCCTTGCGTCTCAGTGAGAGGCAGACTGTAAATAAACAAATTAAATGTAAGGGAAAAGCATGGCAATGACATAGGAGAGTGCTAGGCTTGAATGAATCTACTACCTTCATCCTTTTAAGAACCAGATGATATACAGAGAAATGCTGGTCTTGCAAATTACTTATTTAAGCAAAAACATTACTTTTAAAATGCCAAGAATTGTGTGGTCAAGGAGCTGAGGGGGATTATATCATGAATATTTTGCAATCCAGTATCTGCAGTAGTCATTGAAACAGCAACAGGAAAACAAGCTAAAAGAAAAAAGCCATGTTTGAGCAGCAATCTTCAGTCCTTAATGCTGGCAAAAGAGCAACAGAGGACAGTCTGGAGAGAGGATATCTGGACACTCTGAAACTAAGAGGCACCTTCATTTTCAGCAGGCATTTCCTTTCCATTCAGGAGGGATTCTGAGTCTACTTTCAAAAAAACATTGGAAACCCTTCTGAATGGAAAGAAATGCCTGCTCTTCCACTATGGAAAAAGTGCTCAGTTGAGACCATTTTAATAACATCTAAAAGGTACTGGGTGAATACTGAAATGCACCAGTGCCACCCACACAGTTGACTAATAGGTACAACACGGAACTCATCGCAACTTTGGAGGAGTGGGCTAAACATCTCACCATAGTGCCTGCATAATAAGGAGGCATCCCATGTCTGGTTTAGCAACCTTTGTTTAATAGGTAGTTTGGCAACTCCAAGATTACAGTTCCACACAAGGGCATAAAGCCCTGATTATTGTCAGTGCCATATTTGTCATTTTCTGGACCATTCAGCAAAGTGTGTCTAATTGATTCCTGCACTGTGCACCCTAACAGCTTTACCTGTAGCTTTTCTCCTTTTCAGGTTCTTTCTGCTGGTGCTGCAGACAGTACGGTTCAGTTTATTTTCTATCAACCTATTATTCACCGGTGGAGAGAAACTGATTTCTTTCCTTGTTCTGCTTCATGTGGTGGAGGTAATGCATTAATCATCATTACAGTGTTTTGTGTTGTCCATCCAGGTGGCACTGATATGTATAAATGTGCACTTGTCCAAGAAACCAAGTTTTACTCTTGCTGAGTTACCTGATGTGGAGATACCCATGGGTCATTGTTAAGGAAAACTTGCAAGCTCTGGAGACGTTGTAACAGTTCCCTTGAGGAATTATACCCAGAGACAAATTCCTTGCATTTCCTTTACAATCTGTTCTGCTGAGAAGGGAAATGTATTTCTGTAAAGAACTCCAGAATGTGGTTCATAGCTTGCTCACATATAGAGATAGTCCCAATATGACCATACACTGATTAATGACTTGCCCCTGTACTTTGATACGGTCAGATTTTTTCTCCCAGTTTTCTCCTCTGTTTTAAAATTGGGCAGCTCAAGCTAATGCTGTGTGCCAAAAATATAAAAGTTCTTATTTTGAAAACTTCTGTCTTTTTAGGACTAGTTGATACTACATTTCTCTGTTTATGTTTTGAAAGATCTGCAACTTTGTCCTGTCAGAATGCTCGATATGAGTGATGCTTGGAAAGCTTGATCAAATTTCTCAAATTTATATCCAGCCATTCTGGTTTATCAAAGATGTATGACCTTGGGTACTGGATCTTAAGTGTATTAGAACACCTGCATTTTGACTTTTCCTTTATCCCCTAATCTTAAAAAACTTAAATAATTTTGTTAAGATGATTGCCATGATGACTTGCACTTAAAGCCTCAGAGAGAGTTATATAATCCTTGTGGTTAAGGATAGTAGCACTGTCTCTGGAGACAAGAACGAGCAACTGGTAAATGAAATTAAGTCAAAACAGCTGATACTCCCATATGGGAAATTAGTGGGAAAGGGGGCAGTGTCAGGAGGAACACACAGAAGGAGCATTTTTAGGGTTTTTTTGCAGAATTCAGAGCAGTGCTCCAAAGACATAAATCACCTATAGAAAAAGGATACACGTAGCTTGTGGGATCAGCACTTTCTTTATATATATTTGCAGTTCTTAAAAGTTCCTGATTAGTTTGCAATTCTAGTGCAATGAATTGTAAAATATGAAGTCTTAAAACATTGTAAGCAGCATTAGTATGCACCTCAGTAAAACTACAGAGGCAAGGGAACCAACTTTCTTCTCTCTAGCCATTAAAAGCAAAGTGAAACAAAAATGTTCTGTGCACAGCTTCTTTATTTAAAAAACTGCCACAGATAGCATCAACTGGTTTGTTTTTTTTAAAAAAAAAAAAATCTTGAATTTATATTCATTTGTGACTCTACATTAAATCTCTGGAATAGAAATAGTCTCCAGCAAACTGAAACGTGATTTTCTACTTTTCTAAGAGGTGCTTTTGCATTTTCATTTGGATGACACAGACATGGTCACAAGAACTTGCTCCTGTCCAAAGATGTGGGACACTGCAATGTTAGAGCTCTAAAACAAGCATTTGATTTGGAGAAAAGATTCCTTAAAACAAAAAGTCATGTTCCTAAGACGTAGAATAATCATAAGATATACATGAAAATTTATAGCTTTTTTGACATAACATTTTTGTAGACTGGCAGGCATAGATGCACTTGCTGAGAGGACACTTATTTATTTCAAAAGTAACATTAGAAGTGATCCAATTTTTTGTTGTTACTATTGCTAACCTTTAGATATATCTAAACAATGACTTATGTTTGTGTGCATGTCAAACATAGAGAAGCCACAGTTTTCTAATCCATTGGGAAGTTTGCACCTTCTGTTGGAAGGAAAACCATTTGAAGGGATGTTGTGCAACAGAGAAACAGTGATGGAGAAAGACTTAAGCACCATTTCCTACTTCTACTTAACTTTCTTCTGGGGTTGTTTTTCGTTCATATAGTGGTATCAGAGCTCAGTTACGTGTATCTGAATACAACAGCCCCTTAGAGAAGGGAGATCTTTAACTAGGGTTGCCAGCTCTGATTTGGGAAATACCTGGAGGGTTTGGGGAGGGGAGGGACTTCAATGGGGTATAATGCCATAGAGTCCACCTTCCAATTTTTGTTGCCTGGAGTTCCGTTGTAACAGGGGGTTACCTCCAACCACCAGCTGAAGGCTAGCAACTGTGTCTTTAACCAATATACCAACAGATGTCTACAGCAAAATCATACAAGCCAAAAACACAATTCTAAGGCACAGACCATGCAGAAGAATGAAGTAACGAATCCTGGGGTTGTAGAGGGAACTGTGCCATTTCAGTGAGTATCACAAGTTCAAAGTGGTACAGTTTGTCCTGTTGCCAGTGTAGCTCAGGATTTACTATGGGGAATTTCACATTACCATTTAAAAAACGTTATTGCACCATCTTGGAATAAACCGGTACAGGGATGGCCATTTCACAGTCTTTCCAGTAAGGAGTCGTCTCTGAAGCGGTTTGGCATTTCAGACTGCGCCACTTTGTTTTCCCGCCCTTTTTCATCCATGTGGGCAATCTCTGTCTTTTTTTTTAAACAACAACAACAACATTCTTTTAAGGGCGCTATGGCACTGTAACACAACCCCAAAACAGCGCACTAATGACCCCATTGGGATGCCTGGACCACATTTGCCACCCGGAAACAAGTGGAAGCTCCGGCACGCACGCGCACACACTTCTGGATCTGATTTCTGGAACGTTAGGGAGGGAGGAAGGGATGCTGTCTGGATTTGTAAACTGTCCTGTCCCCCCCCCTTCCCTCGCTGTGACTGCACTCTCTTTCAGGCTGCCTGGAATTTAAAAGTCTCTTCCTTTAACTTTTCTCCTTCAGGCCCCTTAAATCAAACTGCTTCCCCCCACCCAACACAGTATTTAGGGACAGGACAACAGGCTGCCTTTTCGTTCCCCTCTTTCCCAGCCTCCATTTTACAAGTAGCTATCTTGCCCATGGAGAATTCAAAACCTGTGGCAGGGTTTTAAAATCTCCCCTCCTGCTTTTCCAAGCCACACTAGCTCCTTCCAGCCATGCAAACAGCATCCTCCTTTTGATGGCCAGCATATAGGGATGCCATGTCTCCAGGTGGGACCTGGGGATCCCCTGCACTTACAGGCAGTGTTCCCTCCAAGCTGAGTTAGTGTGAGCTAGCTCACAGTTTTGTAGCCTCTGGCTCACATGTTTTTGTCTTAGCTCAGGGAGGATGACTCCAGAGCAAACTAACTGATGCAGTAGCCAAATCACTTGCTCACAACTTTAATGCCAGTAGCTCACAGAATAGAATTTTTGCTCACAGGACTCCACAGCTTAGAGGGAGCATTGCAGAGTTACAGCTTATCTCCTGCCTACAGATATCAGTTCCCAGGCATAAAGTGAATGCTGTGGAAGGAGGACTCCATGGCATTGTGCTCCACTGAAATCCCTGTTCTCCCCATATGTAGTGATCTCATGTATCTCAGTGGTCCAGGCATCCCATAGCGCTCTCAGAAGAACGTTAAAAAAAAGATGGAGATTGCACGTGTGGGTGAAAAAGGGCATAAAAACCTGGTCATCGGAGGAAGCACTATGATATCTGCAAGTAATTCTACCACAAACTATAGTATTCTAAGGACATGTAGTTTTGCCAGTGCAAAAAATCCAAATACAATTTGCCTGGAACGCTTCTTTTGTATATAAGTTGAGTGAGCACATATCAATGCAGTGCTGCCTGGTTTTTTTTTAACAGTCTGGATGTTTTTCAGGTTATCAGCTGACTTCTGCTGAGTGCTATGATCTGAGAAGCAGTCGGGTGGTGGCTGATCAGTATTGCCACTACTACCCTGAAAACATCAAACCAAAGCCCAAGCTTCAGGAGTGCAACCAGGACCCTTGTCCTGCAAGGTAAGTCAGTTTAGCATTTTGAGACAAGACTTGCACTGGACAGAGTCAAAGATGTTAATTATGCTACTGCTTCTTGTGTTGAGAGCACTGCAGATACACATCTGGATAGATTCAGGTGGGTAGCCATGTTGGTCTGAAGCAGAAGAACAAAGTTTTGAGTCCGGTGGCACCTTTAAGACCAACAAAGTTTTATTCAAGGTATGAGCTTTTGTGTGCAGGCGCACTTCTTCAGATGCAATGAAATGGAAATTACCAGTCCATACCTATAGGTAGAGGGTAAGCAGTAAATTAGCATACTGTATAATGAAGATGTTTAACAGATTCAAGGACTGAACAGGAATAACAAGCTTAGTTTACATGGTTACCATTTGTTTGGATTTAATTCCAAGGGAAAACATAGTGAAGGAAATAAATATATCAAAATTGGAGGTCAATGGGCAGATGTATCCTTAATTGTGGAGTGCTGAGAGTAACTGAGACCCTGCCATTATGCTCCATCTGTCTCCTTTCAGGCATGGAAGTGAACTTTCAGCGTCTTCTTTGAAGTTGGGCAACTGGCTGGGTAGAATTAGCTCTCCTGTCCCCAGAGCAGAGAATTACATTCCAATCTACTATTCCAAATTACATGAAATCCCACTGTTCATTACACTACATTACAATCTACTATTCTAGTCTATTATTCCAGTTAAATAATAAAATAACTAAAATGCTAACCTCATTCAGCTCTTATGTCTGTATTCTCACCAATCCCACAGAAGGGCCATATGTCCTCTTTATTGTATTTTATTTCTTATTTGGAATGATAAATTAGAATAGTGGATTGTAATGTAATGCAATGAATAGTAGAATGTAATATAATTTGGAATAGTAGATTGGAATGCATTTCTCTGCTCTGGGGACAGGAGAGATAACTCTACATAGCTAATTGCCCCACTTCAAAGAACAAGATGCTGTAAGGTCACCTCCATGCTTGAGAGGAGACAGATGGAGCATAATGGCAGGGTCTCAGTTAATTACTCTCAGCATCCCACAATTATGCTATGCGGGGAGGGCGGGGTACAAGTTTAATAAATAAATGAATAAATAAAGGATGCATTTGTCCATCAGTCTTCAATTTTGATATATTTATTTCCTTCACTATGTTTCCCCTCAGAATTAAACCCAAACAAATGGTGACCATATAAACTAAGCTTTTTATTCCTGTTTGGTCCTTGAATCTGTTAAACATCTTCATTATGCTGTATGCTAATTTACTGCTTACCTATATGTATGGGCTGGTAATTTCCATTTCATTGTGTCTGAAGAAGTGTGCCTGCATACAAAAGCTTATACCTTGAATAAAACTTTGTTGGTTTTAAAGATGCCACTGAACTCAAACTTTGTTCTGCAGATAGATCTGGTTAGTGTTCATGGATTAATGTGAGTTTCTGGTGGAAAGATCTTATGTATGTAGGTATTTATTTATCACAGCTGACTCCTGCGTTTTCTCCAAAGGGCACAGAAAGGCTTTCGTTGTTGTTGTTGTTTAAAAAAACCTATCTAAGTGGTTTTGTCTGATGAAGTGTGTGTGTACACGGAAGCTGACACCTTGAATAAAACTTTGTTGGTCTTAAAGGTGCCACTGGACTCTAACTTTGTTCTAGGTGGATAAGATGTTACAATTGTATCTTATCTCTAAATTTCTTCCTGAAATTAGGTGTCATCAGGGAAGACATAAATTATTTGCATTTGGCCAAAATGCAAGAGGCATGACTTAGTAATAAACTTGCTATTGTAAGTTTTGGGGGTAGGGAATGTTTGACTGGGGGGGGGGTAGGGAATGTTAACAACAGTAAACAGAGAGTATATCCCATTCATAGTATCTTTGGTTGTTTTATTTTCATATTTTGAAAAGCAATTTGTGAACTCTTCCAAAAATTAAATATTGATCAGATCTTAATTGCTCAATTCCATTTGACCCTTGGTTCAATATCCGTCACTCCCTCTACTAGAAGTCAATTGTCAAAACTGGGGCAGATCAGAGCTAGGGGAGGGGTATGAAGAAAAACGGCATGGTGGAGGGGATAGAAAAGGGCAGGGTGAAAAGGTCATGGAGATGATCAGATCCTGTCTTTCACAGGTCACATATACCCAAGAGCTCATTCTACAAGCAGAGAACAGGTTAAATCAGGGGTGTCAAACATAAGGCCCATCCGGGACTCTTATGTGGCCCGCAAGCAACTAGTGGAAGGGAGGGAACAGTAGACTGCTGGGGAGAAGTGGGTGGAGCCACTCCGATTGTGGCTTTAGCATAGTGGAACAACCTTGTCGGCAGTAGTCAAGCAGTGTGGGAGTGTCTGCCCATGTGGGTTTCTTTTGCCCCCCCCTCTTTCCAGCCGATGAGGCCTTGCAGTGAGGATACACCAACTCGGAGCTTATCAGCTGCTGTCCTTTATACACTTTATATCTCTGGTACCTGGAATTATGTTTATAATTTCAAAGTTACATTTATGTCAGATCTGGCTCTCATAACAAATGGGTTTGACATCTCTGGGTTAAATGCTATGAATACAGTTAGGCACAGAAGGTAGAACAAAGGGCAGAATTTACTGAGCATAGCACCAACTTGGCTAGTGGCCCTACCATCTCCTGCCTGTGACCCCCATGAACTCCCTGGAGTCAAGAACTACCATCTTCCTCTGTTTTCTTTATGTATGAATGGGTAGTTACTGTTTCTTCCTCCTGCTAATAAAGGGGGGGGGGATTTGCATGAAATTAACAATTTTCAGAGAGCTTTGCTACATGATCCTCATTATTGATCTCACCTTACGAGAGGGTACTCAGATTCTCCTTCATCACAGACTTCTTGTGTTTTGCCTTTCATTGGAGGGACATGCTTGTTTCATCACTGCTTTTGTCCCTCTCCTGTCTGCAGCAGCTCTGCCTGACTGCCTGCCTGCTGCCAGAGGGAGAAAATGCAAGAAATATGCGGGTGTGGTGCCATGCCTATTGCAAGAGTGAGAGAGGTCGCATGGCTTGCTGCTGCCAATCTTCCCCTTCCAGCCTGCAGACTAAGCAAGCTGTCTGTTGGAGATAGGGACCTGATATTTTGATTGGTTTTGTTACATTACCTGTGGCTTGGATCATTTTAAAAATTCTTTATTATCTTAATAAGCTTCTCAACAAGTGGAAGGGAAGAAGGCAAATCACGTGCCTTTTTAAAATACAAAACCCCTCCCTGTGCATAAAAAAAACATAGCACAACAGGGAGAGGATTTCTAGGCTGGCTGCCTTCTGCGTATGCTCATATTTATTTGTGGGGAAAACATTCAGAGAATTGATTCTCCCAACCCTTGAAAGGCATGTATTGTATCATTCACATTGTGCCATGTTATTTAGCTGAGGTGTATGGAGTGGATCTTCAGTGAGAGATCAGAGGAATGAAGGGGCACAGCGTTATAACAAAGACAAGTGAGGCAAATATTGGAAGCCTAGAGCCAAATTATGTGTCATGTGAGGGAATCTGTGATCATATCTCCCAGCATTTTCATTCTGCCCCTTCCTCCAAGGAGCTAAGAACATTTTTACTTTCCCCTTTTATCCTATCCCTGTGAGATAGTTGAGGCTGAGAGAGAGAGAGAGAGACTGCCCCAGGGTCACGCAGGAAACTTCATGATGGATTGGGGACTTTCCTTGGGTCTGAAATCCTAGTCAGATTCTCTATCTAACACAAGACACTGGTCTAGAAATATACTAGACTAACAATGCTGAGAGTTCCATTCGCAGAATTCAGAGTGTTGGGTGTGTCTTTTGGCCTTGGTCTCAAAAGCCTGTCAGGGAAGGGGGATCATTTCTCTTAGGGATACAGCATGGGAATAAAGAATTAACCTGACCCTGTTCAGTGGCCTCAGTTCAAATTCTATACCTCATAACTGAAAGCTGCTTTTTGAATTTAAATTGCACATCAAGAGATCCTGTCACAGCTCTCCAATTCTCTAGCAGGTTTTCCCCAAGGTGAAGACCCCCCCCCATTTTGTATCTGATGAAGTGAGCTTTGCCTCACAAAAGCTAATACTCTGGAAACTTTTTGTAGTCTTTAAGGCACTTCTAATTCTAATTTGGTTCCATCCCAAAAATGGTGCTATAAGGGACCAGGAGAACAATGTGTTCCCGTATCTGCCTTTGTATCCTTATATCCTAATAAGATAAGCTGAGTGTTAGATGCCAGTTTGGTGTAGTGGTTAAGTGCGCAGACTCTAATCTGGGAGAATCGGGTTTGATTCCCCCACTCCTCCACTTGCACCTGCTGGATGACCTTGGACAAGCCATAGTTCTGGCACAGCTGTTCTTGAAAAACAGCAGTTTCTGTCAGAGCTCTCTCAACCCCACCTACCTCACAGGGTGTCTGTTGTGGGGAGGGGAAAGGAAAGGAGTTTGTAAGCCGCTCTGAGACTCCCTTGGGTAGTGAAGGGCGGGGTATAAATCCAATCTCTTCTTCTTCTAGAACAGCCCCACTGGCCCACAGGCCCTGACAATGTCTCTGCCTGACAATGTGCCACTCTCCTGCCTTTCCCAGCCCTCAGAGGGTTTCTCTCTCTCTTTTTTGGTACACCTACTGCCATCACCTGGCCTTTGTAGGAATTACCCACTGAGAGGGCAAGGGCTCTAAGCTTCCCTCCTCTGCCTTCCCATTCTAAGGCCTTGGCTCATGCTGGCATCTCCTGCTAACCAGTGTCTGCTTACCTTAGGGATCGCTTACTGCACTTGTGCACCACTGGGGGATTAGCAGCTTGCCAGCTGACTGACTATCACCTTCTCCTAGTGCCTGTTTTAAATAGTTTGTTCAAATGGTGGAGATCTGTGTAGTACAGAGAACCATTGCTAGCATTAAAAATGATAAAATGCTCATTAAAAAGAGAATATGATGTGGAATGTATAGTATAGCCCAGTCTCATCAGATATCAGAAGTTAAGCAGGGTCAGTACTTGGATGGGAGACCACCAAGGAAGACCTTGCTGGGGAAGGCAATGGCAAACCACCTCTGCCTTAAACACAAAATCCCTCTGTCCCTCATTCTGTATGTGCCCCAGCTGAACTTATTCTAAGACAGGCTTTTGAACTTAGAAGTTACAGTGTTTTAAAACCTTCCATTACCTTGGAGTCTTAGTTCAAGCCTGCGGCCCTCCACACAGCAATGGTGGCCAGCAGGAGCCCAGGTGTAACAACTACTTCCTCCTAGGTGGAATCAGCCAAAAGAGGTCTCCCACCTCTATACCAAGAGGTTTTATTATCTCTGTTTGTTCACTCCCTGTGGGGCTCAAAGAGCCTTTCCTGAAGTCTCAAGGAAGAGACTTTCTAGCATTTTAAACTTTCAAAATTTTTCTTCCCTGCTAGGTGTCATTGTTTTCTCTGCAGCCTGTGTTGCTTGTGCATTCTGGGGTGTATCAGCATACCAGCTATGCATTCTGACCTGCTGGGTCAACAAAAGCAAGGAGTTATCAAACATATGTAACTGGCATGCCACACAGAGACCAAGGTCTACAAGTTGTTCCTGCTGGAATTATCTCTTGTGAGCAAGAATCTAGCCCATAAACTTCCAAATTGCAGTGTATCATGAGCAGAGAGGAGGACAGACTATGTATTTATATTTATTTATTATTTCAATTTGTATCACACCTTGCCAGGAACTGGCTCAAGGCAGCTAACAACATTAAAAGCAATAAAACCGTAAATACAATAAAATACAATAAAATATAAATACAACTGCCTAAAAATCTAACAAGGACAGTACTAATGATGATGATGATGACAGTATACAATATACAGACAAAGGCAATATCCAACTGGTGTTTCATGCAGGCCGTGGTGTATTCCAGCTGTGCATTCGTCAATGGCTTATTCACCAGTGGCACATTCGCCAGTGGCACGATTAGGTGGCTCCTAATCGAAAGCCTGGTGGAAGAGCTCCATTTTGCAGGCCCTGCAGACCTGTAAAAGGTGCCGCAGGGCCCTGACGTTGTCCGGGAGCTCATTCCACCAGCGTGGAGCCGCCACTGAAAAGGCCCTGACTCTAGTAGCAGCCAACTTGACGTCTCTCAGGCCAGGAAGTGTCAAGTGAATCTGTGTCCCTGACCTCAGTGCTCTCTGAGGCACATGTGGGGAAAGACAGTCCCTCAAGTAGGCAGACCCCTGACCATATAGGGCTTTAAAGATCAAAAACAGCACCTTGAAATGAATCCAGTAAGCTATTGGCAGCCAATGTGGTGCCTTCAGCACAGGCTAGATGTGATCTTGTATAGAGAGACCCATCAAAAGCCTGGCTGCCGCATTTTGCACTAGCTGCAGCTTCCGGATCTGAGACAAGGGCAGCCCCATGTAGAGAGCGTTGCAGTAGTCTAATCTCGAGGTGACCATAGCATGAATCACTGTTGCCAGGTCATTGTGTTCAAGGAAGGGAACCAACTGCCTAATCAGTGGAGATGGTAAAATGCTGCCTTGGCAGTGGCTGCTACCTGGGCCTCCATTGTTAAGGCGGCATCCAGGAGCACTCCCAAACAACTAATCCTTGGCACTGGCACCAATGGCACCAATGGGAGTGGGATCCCTACCCCCAGTCCTCTCCGACTCAGGCACAGAACCTCCGTCTTCATTAGATTCAATTTCAATTGGCTCAGTCTAAGCCAGCCCACCGCGTCGCAAAGCACCCACTCCAGGTCATCTGGGGTAGAGTCGGACTGACCGCCAGATATAGCTGGATGCCATCTGCATATTGATGGTACCCCAGCCTATGCCTCCAGGTAATCTGGGCAAGGGGGCGCATGTAGATGCTAAATAATATCGGGAACAGTACCACCCCTTGAGGAATTCCGCAGACCAGTGGGTACCTCTGGGATGTCTGCTCCCCTAATGCCACCTTCTGTCCCCAATCTTGGAGAAAGCAGACAATCCATTGCAAGGCAAGTCCCTGGATCCCAGTGTCAGCGAGGCGGTGGATCAGTAGCTGATGGTCGACGATCGACTATGGTTCAACACGTCATGGGGCTGGCAGGATAAAGATGCTTAGATATTTCTTTTTGTCATTCATTTTAAAATGTTTACTTTTCTTGACGTTTATTATATTAAAGTTCACACATGCCATTTGTTTCTGGGAATTTATCTTGAAGCTATTTTCCAGATTGGCTTTCTATATAATCTGACATTACATATGCATAACTGTTAAGACAGGTGGCTGCATGGTACATGCAAATCAAAAGTGAGAGAAAAATAACTTCTGGGCAGATGTCAGGAAGTAATTTTTTATCTCTCTACAAGACAGATCTAGGTGAGGCTGTTGACATAAAGATCCCAAAAGGCAGGAAAGCTGTTTGGATATCCAGCCTCTGCTGCCTCGGCATACAAGGGCACTTAGAATGGAATTGGCTGTCTGGAATTATCTCTGCAGCATAGGAGATTGTTGATTACTGCTGTTGGCTTTTTAAAAGATAATGTGAAAAGACTGGCAAATGACAGCAAGGCTGTCATCTTCAGCAGTACCTCGTTGTTTTGTGAATCCTTTACATTTATTTCTGTATTCATTTCATTTTTAAAATATGTTTTAACAGAACTAAGAGTGCAGATAGGAAGGCATCTGTTCCCCTGCCCCAAAGCTCTCTGTCACTTCTACTTGATCCATTCCTATAGACAAAACATTCCAAACATATGACGTTCCATATGTGAAATACTGTATGCTGTAGTAGTTGCCCCAGTCAGCAAAGATAATGAACAGCAAGAGAAGGTAGCAAGAAAGTAGCAACTAACATTATCTTATTTTAGAAAAAAATTACTAAGGGGATTATGAATTAGTATGAGTTTTGTGGCACCTTTAAAATTAGCAGAATTTTATTCCAGCATACGTTTTTTGTAGACTAAAGCCCACATTTTTATAGACACTGTAGTCAGCAGACTCTATGAAGACTTATGCTGGTATAAATTTTTGTTGTTCTTTAAGGTGCTACCACAAGACTTCTGTTTATTTTTGCTGCAACAAGCTAACATGGCTACCCCTCTGGAATTAAGGGGACCATGGTAGCTGTTTATAAAATTATGATGAAAGCGAACTGAGAGAGATTATGCTTTAGAACACAGGTTTCTCAGATTCAGAAGATTCAAAAGAAGTCATTATTCTTATGGAATTCGTTGACACAAAATGTGGTTAGGGCCATTAGCCTATAGCTAAATTCACCACAGTTATTGTTTAGTAGGGTGCAAACAATGCTCTGATTTTTTAAAATTAGGATCAGCGTCAGGAGCATGCAGTTTTGAGTAGAGGAGTAGCAGGAAGGAAATGGTTGATTAGCTCTTTCCCAGTTGGCTGTCTCTTACATTTAAAAACACCCCCTACGACCCACTACTACCCTCATGGGGGTGGAATCTTTTGTCAAGAACAAAGGGGGAAAGACCCTGTATTAGTCAATATTATGAATAAGAAGTTGAATGTGAATAAAGTTGGAAGAGAGTCTTCATAGAATGTTTTCTTAACTAATTAGAAGTTAACTAGTTAATTACAGAATGGCAGTTTATGCAACGAATTTCTAGCTGACTTCCTCTTATTCTGTCATCATGTCTCTGAAAAGTATTTAGATAACAATTATGAGGCAAATACAGTAGTAAATCTGTATTCCTGTTTTTATTATATTCATGATTGGAACACCAGTGAGATAAGTATCTTGGCACTATTTTTACAAGAAATCCCAAACTGGAAGACTAAACGAATTCTTGCCATATGTGGATCCTTGGCACAGTCTGCAGAGAAAAAGTATAACGCTTCCCTGTATTTAGTTACCTTATCAGTGCAACAGCAAAACTTCCTAATGTGACCTAAATATTTAGATGGCTTCTCAGTAATTAAGTTGCAGACTTCAATGACAGAAACAGTAGGACAGCACATTTACTTCTATTCTGTATAGCAGTGTCAGAAAGGAAGAAACCTTGCAGTGGCAGCAGGGGGGGGGCTTACCAATCATCAGACCAACAAAATGAGTGAACCTGAAAACAAGTTAAAGAAAAAAAGTTTTACCTATAGAAGTTCTCTAGATTGCTTGACATGTCTTGTGTGCAATATATTCTGCATCAGAAGCAATAGTCAATAATAATGTCCTAAATAAGGAAACCTTGTGAGTGTCCTCTTAAAATGCCTTAGGTAATTGAGAAGTCAAGCATGTATACTCAGAATTGCCCACTGAGTTCACGAAGCCCTGCTACTTCTTTACTGTGAGGCAGATTTTCCTGCCAAAACACTGTTCCCCACTCTGACTGAGCAGCCTCTTAGTAGTATATTTGAATTGTGTCCTGCCCTGTGCAAGCAGGCAGGGGAAGGACATGAGTATGGGTATCAGAGTAGATGTGTGGGCAGGAGAGAGTTAGCTGCAGTGGAGCCCACCAGAAATCCTGGACCCTGGCAGCTGCCACACCTCAGGGTGTTGGGAGTGAAAGACTTTTGCACTGTCTCTTGCCTCAGCCTTCAGAGGGGGACTAAACATAGAGTCAGAGTGATAGACAGGTCAGGCCTGATCACCCTTTTCTTTCTCCTCTGATACTATCCCTTTGATATGTAGATTGCTACTCTCAGAGTAAACTTCCTTAATTCATCTTTGACCCCTTCTCTCACACACTGTCAGAACTCTCCATCTTAGTATTATGGATGCAGATCATGTTTTCCTGCATCCCTGTCCCTCTAGCTTGTTAGACTAGATTAGAAATCTATATCTACTCTATACTGTCTAGAAATAGAGTTCCAATAATAATAATAATAATAATAATAATAATAATAATAATAATAATAATGACTTGAAAGCTGCTGTTATTTTTGAGGTTTTGCCTCTATTCCTTACCAGTTGTTTCATCTCAATTTCTTGCTTTCCTACTCCAGTTGTCCTCCCACAACCATTTGCCCCCTAAGTGCTGCTCCCCAGTTAGAGTTCAAAGCCATATTTCTATCACAAACTCTGGTTAAGAATCCACCAGAAGGAAAAGCAACTTAGATAGTGTTAAAGGGGAAAATCAGTAAGCTGGTGGGAAAAGTTAAAAATCCCCTTCCTCTGGTTCTTCACTTGAAATTGTCCCTCCCAGCTCAGCTCTGTGGTCTCTGTCAGAGTGTAAGGTGCCCATCCAAGTTATAATACTGCCTTTATAGGAGGATAATATTTATGCTTGCATTTGCATCATTTTATTTGTTCTCTCTAGTCATACTCCGTGAATTGACTCTAGTCATACTCAGGGGACTGATAAAGTTAATCTATGCATGTGAAGGCCAGAAAGAATCATTTTTGTCTTTCAGATGTGTGGACTGGAAGTTGAAAATATAAAGGCATTTGAAATAAAAGCACAAGATTAGTTTGCTAGGACAAGCAGAGACAGGGTGGGTTATTTAATAAGGTGTCATTCAAAGTGTTAAAAGGTATGTTTGGTTAAATAACTTCAGGATAAAGGATATAATTAATGCAAAAGACTGATGATTTCCCTATCATAAGCACCCTTACAGGCGCCTGACTGTAGCCTGTAGTGTGTGAAAAGAGCCTATTCAGATCAGAGCCTGGAAATGAGTCAAAGTGAATTAGTTAAAGCAACATTAGAGTTTAATCTGGGGACTGACTGATCTGTGGTGACTGTTCAGAGAAGGCTTGGAAACAGGCACAAACCTGGCTGCCTGTGATGAGGAACTAATGCCACCAGGTAACCAGGAAGAGAAACTTTACCAAAATTAGATCTTTATTTTTAATGCCTGAAATGGGTACGGAAGCATAATGATTTCTCTAGGCCCAGTATTTGGGATATTAATGGGAGCTGTACAGTGCAATCCTAAACAGAGTTAAATCCTTCTAACTTCAATGAAGTCTCTGTTTAGGACTTCACCAGTAGTGAAAGCACTCTCACACAAATGTTTTTGTCAGTAACTGGCACACTTATGAGAGAATGCTGACTGCCTACAAACCATAAGAGCAGGTGGGTTCTGGTTGATGCTAGCCCATACAGATTGACAGGAATCCACCAAGGTATATCATAATACAAAACCAACAACAGTAGTTATAAACTTAACAGGCAAAACCACTTAAGCAAAGAATTGCCTGTTGCATTTTCTGTTTCCCAATAACCACTGCTGTTTGGGATTGTGTCCAGAAGCAGCCTTGAACTCTCTGATGACAATGTTTCTTCCATAATGTTGAGAGATTGCCAGATTGAATCCTACTGGTCAGCTGAGAGTGATTTTATGTTTTTAAAGTCTATCTTTTTCAAGGTCTCAATTAGTTACTCTCAGCATTCTACAATTAAGGATACATCAATCTCAAGTTCTGACACATTTATTTCCTTTGCTGTTTTGCCCCAGAATTGAGCCCAAACAAATGGTTACCATATGAACTAAGCTTATTATTTCTGTTTGATCCTACGGGGGGGGCCTCAGGGGTTGGGCCCCTCCCTGAAATTTTCCAGGGGGGACTGAGCCTCCCCCAGGGCAACCAGTGCCAGCCAATACTGAGTTCAAAACTTTTCTGCAATCCGGCTGGGCCGAGAGCAGCTTGCTCTGTGCTGCTTCCTCCTCCTTCTGGCATCACAGCTCCTTCCCCAGCCTCTCCTATTTCCTGCTTGGGAGAGGAGAGAAAAAAACCTTCCTTTGATTGTGGGAGGGAAAGAGCTAGAAAGGAAAATGGAGTCCAATAGCTTTTTAAAGAAACTAGCAACATTTTTTTCCAGGTATAAGCTTTTGTTTGCCTGCAGAATTCTTCGGGGGGAGGGGGGAAGCTAAACAGAGCATGCCAGAGAGATAGAAAGAGAGAGTTGGAGTTGACCCAGCTGAACTCTGAGAAGGAGTAAGGTGTTTGAGCTGCCAGAGGGGTGAGTGGTATTTTTATTTATTTACTTTCAGCTGAGGTGCTTCAGCTGAGAAGGTACTGTGTCAGGGACTGTATTTGGCAGTGTGTGAGTGAGTTGTAACAGACTCCTGACTGCTGGAGTTAGGGTGTGAAAGGGTCATTGTTTGCCTGTAATTAAGTGCTTGGGTGAAATTGAATAGCAGACTCCTGCCTGCTGGAGTTGGGGTGTGAAAGGGTCATTGTTTGACTGTCATTAAGTGCCTTGGGTGAATTTGAGTAGCTGCTGGCCACACCCTCTCCTGGGAGACAATTCTATTTAAGGCAGGAAGTTTGCAAGAGGCTCTGTAAGAAGCACAGGAAGAGCCAGAAAGCCAGGGACCTTGGCTCCTTGGTAAGGTAAGTAGACTCCTACAACAGGAGTCATATAAATACAAAGTGTTTTAAAAGGGGGGTTATAGAAAAGTATTTGTTTAAAAACAATTATGAAGCCAGAATGCCAGCAGGGGGTTGGGGGCTATCCAGTGTTTTGCTTGGAGTGTCACATGTATGACTATCTGACCGCTGGTCAGAAGTCTTGGGTGTGTGCTCGGTGCAAGGAGCTCCTGGTTCTCAGGGAGCAAGTTTGCTCCCTTGAGGCCAAGGTGGCTGACCTGGAGAAGCAGGGACAGTCAGTTAGGTGCACGGGGAAGACTCTCGGGGACTTGTTAGATATGTCCCACTCTGGATCTGGCAGCCCGGCTGCTGCCAGGGAGCATGAGGGTCAAGGGGAAAAGGGGCACCATGCTGAGGATAAGGGAAATGTGCCCTCAGAAGGGACCTCTTCTTCAGCTAGTGAACGGGTATCCTTTCGTACCAAGGAACCATCCCTGGGAAGGGTGGGAGGGGGGCTCTTGGTAGTTGGTGATTCGATCCTTAGGCAGGTAGACAGCTGGGTAGCGAACCCGCGTACTGACCATATGGTGACTTGCCTGCCTGGTGCGAAGGTAGCGGACATTACGCGTGTTTTAGATAGGCTGGTAGATAGTGCTGGGGAGGAGCCAGTGGTCGTGGTGCACGTTGGCACCAACGATGTGGGGAAATGCAGTCGTGAGGTCCTGGAGGAGAAATTTAGGCTGCTGGGCAGGAAGCTCAAGGCCAGGACTTCCAAGGTAGCCTTCTCGGAAGTGCTACCTGTTCCACGTGCAGGGCCGGAGAGACAGGCACAGATCAGGAGTCTCAATGCGTGGATGAGACGGTGGTGTAGGGGGGGAGGGTTCAAGTTTGTTAGGCACTGGGATGCTTTTTGGGACAAGAGGGAGCTGTACAAAAGGGACGGTCTCCACTTGTCCCGAGAAGGAACCAGGCTGCTGGCGCTCAAAATCAAAAAGGTGGCAAAGCAGTTTTTAAACTGAATAATGGGGGAAAGCCGACAGGAGATGAAAAGTCTCTAGTTCGGGATGGCTCATCTCAAAGAGATGAAGGGGTAGCTATTACTTTTGTTCAAGGAAATGGATTACAATTGTCCACTGAGACTGTGGCTAATGATAGGAACTGCCTGGCAAGGTCTCGAGGCAGCAAGAGGAAGGCTGTGGGCTTAACAAACATGGGAAACTATAAGTGTTTATACACAAATGCTAGAAGTCTCCGAGGTAAAATCGGGGAGTTGGAATGCTTGGTGCTGGGGGGAAATAGACATTGTGGGTATTTCAGAAACTTGGTGGGATGAGGAAAATCAGTGGGATACGGTGATTCCTGGTTATAAATTATATTGGAAGGATAGGGGGGAAGGGTTGGAGGTGGGGTGGCTCTGTATGTCAGAGAGGGTATACCGTCCACTAAGATTGAGAGGGTAAGAGAATTGGATTCGCTTCTGGAAATGCTATGGGTTGAAATAGTGGGTCCAAAAGGAGGCTTAACAGTGGGAGTTTGTTATCGCCCACCAGATCAAAAGATAGAGGAGGATTATAAAATGATGAATGAATTAAAGATAGCGGCTAGACGAAATAACTGTGTTGTAATAGGCGACTTTAACTACCCACACATTGATTGGGTCAATATGAGTTCTAGTCGGGAAAAAGAGATTGCGTTCTTAGACACTCTCAATGACTGTGCTGTGGAACAGATGGTCACAGATCCTACCAGGGGAGAGGCGATCCTGGATTTGGTCCTAAGTAACACCCAAGACCTGGTGAGAGATGTAAAAGTGATTGCACCACTTGGGAACAGTGACCATAATGTCATTGAGTTTAACATTAGTACAGATAGGGAGTTGCCCAAAAAGACTGACGCAACCACTTTTAACTTTAAAAGCGGTAACTTCTCTGGTATGAGGGGACATGTGAGGAAGAAATTGAAAGGAAGAGTGGAGAAGGTCAAAACCATTGGGGAAGCTTGGAGACTATTTAAAAAGACAATCCTAGAAGCTCAGAAAAAATATATACCGCAGGTTAGGAAAGGTACAAATAGGTATAGAAAAAAGCCTGCATGGTTAACAAATAAAGTAATGGAAGCTGTAAAGGTAAGAAGGATTCCTTTAAGCGGTGGAAAGCTAGTCTTAGTGAGGTTGATAAAAGGGAACACAGACTATGGCAAATAAAATGCAAGTCTGTGATCAGGCAAGCAAAAAGGGAATATGAGGAGCATATCGCAAAAAACATAAAGACCAACAATAAAACTTTCTTCAAATACATTAGAAGTAGGAAGCCAGCCAGGGAGGCAGTGGGGCCCTTGGATGGCCAAGGGGTAAAAGGAGTAGTGAAGGATGATAGGGAAGTGGCTGAGAAGCTGAATGCATTTTTTGCCTCTGTCTTCACTGTGGAAGAGGAGAAGTGTTTGCCCACTCCAGAAGCACCGATTTCGGGAAGGGGTTTGAAAGACCTGAATCAGATTGCGGTAACAAGAGAGGAAGTCCTCCGACTGATGGACAATTTAAAAACTAATAAATCACCAGGCCCGGATGGCATTCATCCGAGAGTTCTGAAAGAACTCAAATGTGAACTTGTGGATCTCCTGACAAAAAATATGTAATCTTTCTTTAAAATCTGCCTCCATTACTGAGGACTGGAAGGTAGCTAATGTCACTCCCATCTTTAAAAAGGGCTCCGGGGAGATCCAGGAAATTACAGGCCAGTCAGTCTGACATCGATACCGGGTAAGTTGGTGGAAACTGTTATTAAGGAAAGAATTAGTAGGCACATTGATGAACAAAAACTATTGAGGCAGACTCAGCATGGGTTCTGTAAGGGAAGATCTTGTCTCACTAACCTGTTAGTGTTTTTTGAGGGAGTGAACAAAAATGTGGACAAGGGGGACCCAATAGATATTATTTACCTTGACTTCCGGAAAGCTTTTGATACAGTTCCTCATCAAAGGCTCCTAAGTAAGCTCAATAGTCATGGGGTACCACAGGGATCAGTACTCGGTCCGATGCTTTTTAACTTGTTTATTAACGATTTGGAATTGGGAGTAAGCAGTGATGTGGCTAAATTTGCAGATGACACGAAGTTGTTCCGGGTGGTGAAAACCAGGGAGGAGTGTGAGGCACTCCAAAGGGATCTGTCGAGGATGGGTGAGTGGGCATCAACGTGGCAAATGGGGTTCAGTGTGGCCAAGTGCAGAGTGATGCACATTGGAGCCAAAAATCCTAAATATAAATACACGTTGATGGGGTCTGAACTGGCAGAGATGGACCAAGAGAGAGATCTTGGAGTCGTAGTGGATAACTCGATGAAAATGTCTAGACAGTGTGTAGCTGCAATAAAGAAGGCCAACACTATGCTGGGGATTATTAGGAAGGGAATTGATAACAAATCAGCCAGTATCATCATGCCCCTGTATAAATCATTGGTGCGACCTCATTTGGAATACTGTGTACAGTTCTGGTCACCACATCTCAAAAAGGATATTATAGCATTGGAAAAAGTGCAGAGAAGGGCAACTAGAATGATAAAAGGGTTGGAACACCTTCCCTATGAAGAAAGGTTAAAATGCTTGGGGCTCTTTAGCTTGGAGAAACGACGGCTGAGAGGTGACATGATCGAGGTTTATAAGATTATGAATGGGATTGAGCAGGTTGAGAAAGAAGTACTTTTCTCCCTTTCTCACAATACAAGAACTCGTGGGCACTCTATGAAATTGCTGAGCAGTCGGGTTAGAACAGATAAAAGGAAATACTTCTTCACCCAAAGAGTGATTAACGTATGGAATTCACTGCCACAGGAGGTCGTGGCAGCTGCAAGCATGGACAGTTTTAAGAGGGAATTAGATAAACATATGGAGCAGAAGTCCATCAGTGGCTATTAGCCACAGGGTATAGATGGGAACTCTCAGTCTGGGGCAGGTGATGCACTCTATTCTTGGTGCTGGAGGGGGCAGCAGTGGGAGGGCTTCTAGTGTCCTGGCCCCACTGCTGTACCTCCTGATGGCACCTGGTATATTTTGGCCGCTGTGTGACAGAGTGTTGGACTAGATGGGTCATTGGCCTGATTCAACATTGGCTTCTCTTACGTTCTTATGTTATGTTCTTATGTAGAGAGGGTGAGAGTCAGTGCCAGCAATGTTTTCTTCCAGCCATTTTTGTTTGCCTGCAGACTTCTTGGGGGAGGGATGCTAAAGAGAGCATGCCAAAGAGCATTCCCTTTTTCTAACAGGGATTCCCTTTTTCTAACAGATGGGGGAGGGGAAGAAACCTAACAGTACAGCTTGCATTCCTTATTAGTGAAAGGGAGCAAGAGTCCAGCAGCACCTTAAAGACTAACAAAGTTTCTGTCAGGGTAGGAGCTTTCATGGGTCACTGCTTATTTCTCAAGATACAGCTAGAATGGGAGTCCATCTGTCCTTATATCTTGGAGAATGAAGTGATTTCAGATGCCAAAAGACAATAGCAGGCATTGTTAATGAGAGAAACAACCTAGGTCTCAGTTCAGTCCAGGAGTTTGCATTGTCTTGAACTTCATTATCAGTTGTAATTCAGCAGTCTCTCTTTCTAATCTCCCTTTGAAATTCCTTTGTAAGAGAACTGCTACTCTTAGGTCAGCAATTGAATGTCCTGGAAAGTTAAAATGTTCCCCCACTCGCTTTTGAATGTTGTGGTTTATAATAGCAGTAGAAAAAGTAAAGAGTCCAGTAGCACCTTTAAAGACTAACAAAATTGTGGTAGGGTATATGCTTTTATGAGTCACTGCTCACTTCTTCAGACTTATTCCATTTATTCTTTGCATCCTTCTGGACTGAATCCTCTTGTATCAAATTGAGACTTAGGTTTCCTGTCTCATTACCACTACTGATATCGTCACACCTACTTCCCCTCTGCGTATCACACCTAATCCAATCATGCCTGCTGTTGCCATTCAGCATCTGAAATCATCTTTATAAAGTTTATATCTCCGATACCTTGTGTTACATTTTATAGCACACATGGCCTGGCCTGAGAAAGTGACATTTATGTCAGACCCAGCCCTTGTAACAAATGAGTTCAACACCTCTGTGCTACAGAGTCTTTAGGAAGACAGATCTCTGAAGACAGGAAAAGCTGAGTGGGGAAAGAGATTTGATAACATTCCTTGCAAAAGGAAGAGAAGGTCTCTTGCGGCTGGATCCATCAGATTTTTGGTTGTATCTTTGCACGCTTTAGGTTAATAACTAAGGTTTTTGATATCCAGAACATATCAGTCCTTGAATATGTTTGGTGTCTGTTGGAAAAGAAAGTATAGTCCTTAACCCTGGCTGTCTTCACCCACTTTCAGTGTAGACTGCAAAGCCTCAGTTGGTCCCAACATACTTGCTGGGCTCCAATTTACATTTTGTGGTAAAGTGTGTCTCTATTTTATTTTACTTTGGTCTATATATCCTTGATTGAGAACTGTTGTGGGATTTTCTCACCGGGGGGGGGGCTGCTTCAACCACTCCTAAGCTCTTCTTTCAATTTCTGTTTCATTTTTAAATGGTAGGCCCTTCTGTATGAACAAGATTGTGGGGGGACATACAGATCAGAGGCCTTTTAAAATTTCCTTTTGCCCTGTGTGCAGCCCAGAAAGAACATTGGCAAGAAATGTGCACTCTGTACATGTTCATGCTCTTCATTTTGCTGTTACTTAAAATGGTCTGGCACAGTTTTAAAGGGACAACTAACTGGGATATATAAAAGGAATGACAGGATTGTCCATTGGAAACAATGGGAGAGGCTTGAAGGAGCATTGGAGATAATGGGAGCCAGGATTGATTTGCATGGGCTCCACTGAAATACATTGCAGCACAAAAAAAGTTGCAAAGAAAATGTGGAATGATTTTTCCATTAAGGTCTTTGGGCCCAAGTAGGCTACTCTGGGACTGGAATGAGCCCCCAGAGTGGAATTATGGTCCCTAGGAATACAATCTGTGCTCTGATACTGGAATGACAGTCTCCAGGGTGGATTAATGATTCCTAGCAATAAAATCTGTGTTGTGGGACTGGGATGACAGGTCACAGTAGAATGACAGGACAGGCCCTGGGAATAGGCTTAGTGCTCTGGGACTGGAATGAAAGGTTGCAAAGTGGAATGACAGCCCCTGGGAATAGGTTCAGTGCTCTGGGACTTGTACTTATTTGTAGGATATGAGTTTGAAGTGAGAAGAAGATTGCTGCTACTCTGAACTCTGTACATTGCTCAGAAATTGAGTGCAGAGGAACTGTTTGGTATTCTGGCTCAGAGACTTCAGCCATGCATTTACCAAACAAAGGCATCTGTGATGCTATAATTTAGTACATTTCAGTACAAAGTCACCCATATGAATAAGGCAGAAACAAGACTCCTGTAAATGAATGTCCAGGAAAACTTTTAAAATGATCCCCTACTGGCTTTTCTGTGTTGCCCTCCTTACTTTCCAATTTGTGACCTTTTGTTTGTCTTGTGCACATGGTATGTATATTTGCAGATCCTAAAGTGACTATTCTAAAAGTGAATTTAAATAAAGGACACAGCAGGAGACTGCTGAGATACCACTATAACCACTGGCCAACTCCCACCTTTTCCTTGGTTTAGTAGGGGCATATCTAGGGGGGTTCCCAAGAGTTCCCAAGCCCCCCTAAATTTCTGGGGAGCCCCTTCCTAAATACCACATGGCTCTGCCTCCATAGATAGTGACAGTGGCCTGTGATGTCACTGGCTCTTGCCTATGATGTCACTGGGCCTCGGTTCTTTTAAGAAGCTAACATAGCAATGCCGCTGGCCCAACCTCCCTCCCCCAGGAAACTGGAAAATCTATGCACTTGTATTAAACATCTTCATTATGCTGTATGATAATTTACTGCTCACCCTCTAATTATATGTATGGACTTGTAATTTCCATTTTTGTTTCTGCCTCTGTCTTGACTGTAATTGGCTTTTCCGGCAACTAAACTCCCACCACCACCTCTCTCTTTCTATATATAGTGGTTGAGGAAATTCTGTTTCACTATATCTGAAGAAGTGTGCTTGCACACGAAACCTTGTACCTTGAATAAACTTTGTCAGTCTTAAAGGTGCCACTGGACTCAAACTTTGTTCTATCTTTTTCAGTGTTTTTCATGTCTCACATTTCCTAGCTTGACATTTGAAATTTAAAGGACAGGGAGACTAGAGCACTGGAAATGAACTACTTTCTGCTTATGATTGCTAGTATATCAAAGAACACTTTTTTTGTCCCTTTCACACACACACACGCTGCACATTCATTCATATATACATCCATTCCTTTTCAGTTTTAGTTTAACTTCTAGGAACTTAATTCAGCTCTAGATATATCAGGTTGCATTATGATAATTATGTTAATTTAGAAAAACAACTGCAGATGAAATGATGAATGTGCAATCTCTGGCTCCAAATGAACACCTTATATTTTGGTGGTTTAGATTTGTATCAGCATGTGTAGAATGACATAATAATCTATTTAATGCTATTTTTGTATAATGTAATCATTTAGTGTTTATTTTATTGTGTGTACCTTCTACTCAGAGGGTTGGCATTATTGTTCCTAACAGTGATGGATACAAACAGATCATGCCCTATGACCTCTACCATCCGCTTCCTAGGTATGTAAACCAAATACTCCATTTAACAAATGTACTATAATAGGGTAAACTATACAGAAGGGTAGCCATGTCGGTCTACAGTAGAAGAGCTAGATTCGAGTCCAGCAGCATCTTAGAGACCAATAAGATTTTCGGTATATTAAGCTCAAAGCCTGAATAACTCCAAGGGAGCTTTGACTTTCAGTATTGTATACCCTGAAAATTTTGAAGAGAGCTTTGACTCTTGAAAGCTTATACCTTAAAAATCTTGTTGGTTTCTAAGATGCTACTGGAGTTCTAGCAAATGTGCTATAGATTCTTATCAAACCAAATGTGTTTGGGGGTGATCAGGACTCTGCCAGTGCCAATCACTTGCTCTGCTTATGCCTTTTTTTCTGCATGGCTTTCTGCTCCTCCCCCCATGTAACTAAAAAAAGTAGAAACTAAATTTTAGTTGTCCTGACTGCTCATACAGAGTCATTGTGGATCACTAAAAACTAAGTACTTTGTCACTGGAATGGCCAGTTGACACTGGCTACGTATTTGATAGATAGTAGATCTAGTTAGGATCTGATCTGTCTCACAGTGACATTTATAAACAGTTTATTATGGCAGTGCATTCCAGGGGGAAAAATTGTAATGATAATGTCTCTGTTTTCCCCCAGTTAGTGGGCAAAGTGTTATGGTCAAAAGCCTCAAAATCATGGTATTAAAATATACAGTGGAATTGATTATGTAATTAGTAAAGCAGAATAAAAAAAACCCTGGCAATTCCAGTTTTAACAAGGAAGTATGGTTTATTGAAGTATTTTTAATTACTAATTGGGCCAATAAAAGGCGTTATCTCGGTTTATGTTTCTCAACAGTTTTTGGCATTCTTCTACAGCATTATACATGAAATGTAATAAATGTATATAAACTGTAAATTAATAATACATAACTCTAGGTGAAAGCTTTTGTTTTGTTTTTGTTTGTTTAAGGGCCCTACTCTGCAATTACATTCAGAAAGAAGCAACTTTATGTTAATTGGTTTGGCTTCTGTTTTGTTACCTGCATGAGTACTTTTTTTCTCTCCATTTTATTAGAGATAAATTGTGAACTCAAACACTAAAGCAGTCATTCATTTTAAAATATGATTTGATTGCAGCTATGTGTGTGTTGTTAAGGCATATATTAGTACCCTATTTGGCTACAATAACTGTTAAGCATGTAGGGATACACAGATTATACATTTACTATTGGAATGTGAACTGATTCCAAATACAAAAAAAACACTCAAAAGCCAGTACATTGGGAGCATCCAAAGAAGTACAGGAGTATAGGAACAGGTTCTTTCTTAGAATATCTTTTCACCACTTTTCTCCCCAAGGGGACCCAAAGTGGCTTATAACAGTACAAAGACAATCAAAATACAATACAAATGGAATATCCAGCTGTACCTTGGGTTCTTCCTGAATTTAGTGGGCCAGCTTGTTTAAGGGCACAAGCCATAGGCCAAAACTCTTGTGCTTGCCCTGTCCTTCAACTTGGGCCTCTGGCCATGCTCAGTTTTTACACCTGCAGACAGGAAGCAGGAAGAGCAAGCTAAAGCACAGCTTAGATGGGGCAGCTGGCAGTAGTGTTCCTTCCGATCTACTCTCCCTTCTCCTTTTGTCTTGTAAGAACCATTTGCAGTGTTGTAGTTCTCCTGCTGCAGCATGGTGCAGTGGTTAGAATGTTGGACTAGGATCTGGGAGACCCAGGTTGAAATCTTCACTCTGCCAGGGAAGCTTGCTGGGTGACCTTGGGCCGGTCACACACTCTCAGCCTAACCTTCCTCACAGGGGTGTTGTAAGGATAAAATACAGATGAGGAGAGGTAAGCTGCTTTGGTCTTCATTGGGTATAAATGAAATAAATACATTTATTTATTAAACTGGATTTACTTGGCTGCCCTTCCCTACAAGTAGGGCTCAGGATAATATACAATCGCAGATTAAAATAAATTAAAACAAGCCAATAAATACCTATACATAAAACAACATTATCAAAGTGGCAGAAATACAGCATATATAAGATGGCGGGAAAAACTCCCGCACCCCAGCCTTCCTGGGGGGAGGGGTTACAAGAGATATCCCTGACATAGAAATTATTTCTTGGAAAAGTTGTCTAAATCTTGTGGAACAAGTGAGCAGAAAATGTTCACTTGTGGTATAAACTGAACTGCTAGAAAGGCTCGCCCATATGTAGAGATTGTGTGAGAGGAAAAAGAGTTAAAGAGAAAGAGAGAGGTGAAGAGACTATGTTCTGGAACATTATTTTGAAGAAACCTGTAAGAACAGAAAAAGGTATTTTTGTTGCATTAAGGATTCTATAAAAGTATAATGGTGACTGGCAGTGTCAAAAGTCTTAAACTGGTAAAAAGTTTGAGACCAAATTATTTAAATGATCAGATATCAAATAAAAATGGGAATTTTGCTCCCCTTCACACAAGGCATATTTTCAGTAATTATAAATTTAAAAGGTTCTTTGCTTGGGTAACTTATATAATTCTGTTGTAAAGTCCTTCTGAATTTCCTTTAAGGATAAATATTGCCAGATTCCAGAAATCAGAGAATAGAAGGGTTAAGAAAATGTTCAGTTTTTCAGAATCTGATATGTTTCCTCTATATCCATTACCTAGTCTCAGGTTGAGGTGGTGATAATTAAGTACTGGCATAATTTATTCTTCCATTTATACAGTAAAATTCATAATTATGTAAAGCCCCTTTCATTTAAAATTTATCGCCGGTCAATATTCATAGAGTTTTTAATCTTGTTATAGTACTATTAACTAGCATTTAATATCATACAGGAGCTATCACATTTGAAAGTAAATTGTTTGATAGCGGACAAGAGAGTTTGCTTGTAGAAGGGTCTCAGAGTGGTTCTAGTGAATGGCACAATTGTGCTTTGCTGCTGTTATTGAGGAAATGCCAATCTGTCAGGAGATGGACGCTGGAAGGTGGCTCAGGTACTGTGCCTTTTCCCTGACAGTTGTCTTGTTTTGCAGGTGGGAAAGCACTCCATGGACTGCCTGCTCCTCCTCTTGTGGAGGAGGCATTCAGAGCCGCACAGTCTCTTGTGTGGAAGAGGACATCCAGGGGCTTGTCAGCTCTGTAGAGGAGTGGAAGTGCATGTACACTCCAAAGATGCCTATAGTTCAGCCCTGCAACATTTTCGATTGTCCCAAGTGGCTAGCACAAGAGTGGTCTCCGGTAACCACAAATTATATTGTCATATTAATATATTGCAATGGAATCCCTGAAGTTCTAGTAATGTTCATGATCCTTTTAGCAATCTTCTTGAGGAGGAACAGTTAAGGGTGGTTTAATCATTATGCAAAATAGAGTACAGAATAGCTATAGACTGAGATCACCTCTGTTTAGAAAGTGCCAGCCTATGAATGTGCTGAGCTCTTTTGCAGTTCTCCACAACAATTATCATGTGTGTATACCACATAGAAAGTTTATAGACACCAGACAATATGATTGCTTTTACTGTCTCTGGTCACCTCAGAGTATGCCCAGTTCATGTACTACTGCAGCTGATAAGCTGCATTTCTCCAGTGCCTGGCTGCTGCGTTGCCAATATGTCTCATGAGAATTTCTTCTGTTGTGGGGCCCCCACATCATGTGGACTTTGGGGAGGGGCCATGTCTTAGTGTTAGAGCATGTGTTTGGCATGCAGAAGTTCCCAAGTTAAGTCCCCAGCATTTCTAGTTTAAAGGATCAGGAAGCAGATGCCAGACAGAGTAGATAATATTGACCTTGATCATGTTCTGACTCAGTATAAAGCAAGTTAATGTGATATTTTCTCTAGCAACATCCATAGCCGTTAAGGTAATATACAAACTAGACTTAAATTCTGTCAGAAGAAGATATGTGTTCTGACTCAATATAAAGCAAGTTAATGTGATATTTTCTCTACCAACATCTGTAGCATCTAAGATAATATACAAACTAGACCTAAATACTGTCAGAACGAGATATGTGGCATATGAGTTCAAGCAGCTGGTATTCTGTGTAGGCCAATTCTTTTCTTTAAAAGTTGCCTCAATTGCTAAATGAATGGTTGTATCCTTCACTGTGTATGGTGCCCCTCAAAGTCCTGGCTTCTCTGTAAATGTTGGGGGTGTTCAGAAGACAGAATTGATAAAACTCAGAGGGGGGAGCTTTGACACCTGTCTGGAAGGTGGGATGAAGTTGATAATGAGAGTTCCTTGAAAATGCAATTACAATGCAGGCATAAATTAAAACTGAATTGCAGTGAAATCTTCTGCATGCTGCAGTCTAAGGCCGAGGACAGACTGGCAATTTGCCGTGGGATGGGACCCGGGCTGACAACGACTCAATATCGGATTAAATAGAATGTTCACACAGGCACATCTGCCTGGCGTCCCCCACCCGTAGCCTACTGGTGCTCTCGCGCTTCACTGCCGGATTAAAAAAACACCTGATAAAAGCCGACGCAAATCTTGAAAGCCTGCGTTTGTCGCGCGTTTCTCCGCTTCCGGGGAGTCTGAACGCGCAGCCGAAAAGCCGGGAGCAACCCGCGTTGGGCATGAGGCAGCAGCGGTGTGATTGGCTGCGCTCCGCTCCACTGCCCAATGCGGTGCCGGCGTTGCAGGGCAAAAAAAAAAAATCGCCAAAATGCGCTTATGCGCATGAGCGCTCAAGCGCTCATGCGCACATACGCCCACAGCCGAAATAATGGGGAAACAGCGAATATAGCGCGCCTCCGGCGCGGCAGTCTGAACGCTCCCGCGCGCCTCCGTCCAGTATCTTCCGGCAGAGGCCCCTGCTGTGTGGACGGGAAAACCCGGTATCGTTTACTCTGGGTTTTTTTTGCCGCGACTCGATACCGGGGCAAATTGCCAGTCTGTCCTGGGCCTAAGTCCATGGAAGTCAATGGACTGAGACTGCTGTAACTCTGCCTGGATTTGCATTGCCAGTCTGTAGAAATCGTAAGCAAGTGCTGAGTGGAGAAGACTGTCATCAACATGGCTCAATAATTTATAACATGTCTTTTGTACAGAAATCAAAGATACTGGATTGCTGTCCAGTAACTCTGATTAAAGCCAAAAGAAGGCTTGATGCTTATAATTATCTCTACTTGTTTACATTTTAAAAATTGTACTGAATTCTAAACCATAAAATCATGTAATAAAAACCATACCACAAACTATAATAATATCATTCAATGGTATATATTAACAGATCAGACAATACTTCTTGCCTAACATTTTTGCTTTGTTTAGACACGCTCCAAAATAACATCAAGGGATGCCATTGCTCCATAAGACAATCAGCTGAGTAAATTGTTTCTTTTGAAAGACAAATTGTTCATAGTAGAGTATGCCACAATTTTCATTCCCATTCCTCTGCTATAGATAGCTGTTTCCAGTACTTTTCTAATAAAATCCATGCAGCCATTAATCAACTTCCAAAAGAGATCTGTGCTATTATTCAAGATCCTAATAAAATAACCATTCAACCGAGAAGAATTTTATAAACACAGTTATATCTTTTACACATTTTATAGTGTTTTTCTAATATAGGTTTTCCCCTACATATAGAGAAAATCAGATGGTATGGGTCTTTGTATAATTGGTGTGAAGTACCAGTGATAATAACAACCATATATAATTCTTTTTCTGAATCTCTTTCTAATGAATATCTTGGACATATTTTTACAGATACTTTGTGCCACTGAAATTCTGATTTTAAATCTTGTTCCTTGCTTGTTTTATTTATTTTATTTATTTATATAATTTCTACCCGCCCTCCCCATCAAAGCAGACTCAGGGCAACTTACATAAGGTATTGCATAACTAAAACAAATTTAACTAAAATCATAACAATATACACATAAAACATAAAACATGCAAAATGCTAGTGCTAGTGCTAGTGCTAGAACTAGGATGATTCATATGTGATGGCGGGCATGAGCAGTATCCAACAGTACAAACAATCAGCTGCCAGCATAGTCTGGGTTATATTTGGCTGTTTATAATGATGTTAATATTAATATTAATATTGATGTTGATGATGGTATAAATAGTAGGGCCAGGGTGTCAATTATATAGTGTGGCTCCTTAATCGAAAGCCTGATGGAAGAGCTCCATCTTGCAGACCCTGTGGAACTGTAAAAGGTCCCACAGGGCCCTGATGTTGTCCAGGAGCTCATTCTACCAGTGCGGAGCTGCCACTGAAAAGGCCCTAGCCCTCATCACAGCCAGCCTGGCTCCCCTGGGGCCTGGCAGAGCCTGGTGATTTTGGGATCCTGATCATAGTGCTCTCCTGGGAACATGTGGGGAAAGTCAGTCCCTTAGGTATGTAGGTCCCTGATCATATAGGGCTTTAAAGGTAAGAACCAGCACCTTGAACTGAATTCAGTATGTTATAGGCAGCCAGTGCAGAGCTTTTAGCACTCCCTTATGGGGAGGCCCAACAACAGCCTGGCTTCCAGATTCTGCACCAGCTTTGGAATAAGGGCAGATCTGGGATAAGGGCAGCCCCATGTCGAGAGAATTACAGTAATCTAATCTCAAGGTGACCAGTGCATAGATCACTGTTGCCAGGTCATTGTGTTCAAGTAAAAGAACCAACTGCCTAATCAGCTGGAGATGATAAAAGGCTGACTTCACAGCAGCTGCTACCTGGGCCTCCATTGTTAAGGAGGCATCCAGGAGCACTTCCAGATGCCTGATCTCCGACACTAGCACCAACAGCACCCCATTGAAGGTCGGGAGTGGGATCCCTACCCTTGGACAACTCCAACTCAGGCATAGGACCTCTGTCTTCATCAGATTCAATCAACTCAGTCTAAGCCAACCAGCCACAGCTTTCAATACCAAGTCCAGATCTTCCGGCCTGGAGTCAAAATGGCCACCCAACAACAGATAGAGTTGGGTGTCATCTGCATACGGATGATAACCCAGCCCATGGCTCCATGTAATCTGGACAAGGGGGCACATATAGATGTTAAATAACATCAGGGAAAGCACTGCACCTTGGGGCACTCCGCAGACTAGCGGGTGCCTTCAGGACAGCTGCTCCCCAATGGCCACCCTTTGTCCCCAACCCTGAAGAAACAAGGAGAGCCACTGTAAGGCAGACCCCTGAATCCCAGTGTAGGCGAGTTGGCAGACCAGTAGTTGGTGGTCGACTGTGTTGAATGCTGCCGACAGATCTAACAACAGCAACATAGCTGAGCCGCCCCGATCCAGATGCCTCCGAAGATCATCTGTGAGGGCGACCAGTGCTGTCTCCGTCCCATTGCCTGGTCAGAAGGCAGACTGGAAGGGGTCTAATGCAGAGGTGTCATCCAAAAAACACTGCAACTGAATTGCCACCGCCCTCTCAGTTAATTTGCCCAAATAGGGCAGATTGGAAACCAGCCGGTAGTTAGCCAGTTTGGCCGGATCCAAGGATGGTTTTTTCAAGAAAGGGTGTAAGTCTTGTTAAGTCTTGATTCTTGTAATTTCTTGAGTGAGGAATTATCACTATACAACACAATACTGGGATCTAAGAAATGTAACCTCTGTTCAAGGTAGTCTCATTCTCATTTAGTTTAGTGTACCTCAGTAGTTTAATTAATTTTATTACCAAAATAGAAATAAGATTATCACTGATTAGGCTGAAGTCCTATGCATACTTACTGAGTCTCGCTGTATTCAGTGGAATCTACTTATAAGTAAACCTGAATATGATTTGAGCTGCATGTCTCTCTAAAGTGTTTTGACAGGACTACATAGAAGAGTTTTTTAAAATCTGTAATATGTGTATTGAATGCTGTTTGTAGAAGTTCTATTTGCTTTTCCTTCTGACTTCACTAAATACATTTGAAATCTGCTCTTGCAGAGGCAAAAAGCATGTGTATGTGTTGGAGGACCATTTGGATTTTAAATATAATTTAGAAAGTTTTTGAAGGAATAAAGCCAAAATAGTTTCCCACTGTATGTAGTGCCACATTCCAAAAAAACTTTGATATCACACTGATTAACCTATAACTCTAGTGCTTTGCCTCTGTGCCACAGAGGTGATTACAGATGAAACTGACAAAGTGTTAGTAAGCAGTCACAGGTGGCTGCTGGCCAAATACCCAATGTTGGGTTGAGTAAGTGAGTGAAACTTGAGAGAGACAGAAAGAGAAAGATGGCAACGCCACACAAACTCCGTGTGTAACCCTAAATCAGAATGCCAACCACCCATAAATCAGATGTTCTGTTTGGGTAGGCGAGTAAGAGAGCCAGTTTCCAATTGTTGTTTGTACATCCAGATTATCTGGATCAGAAAAGGAGAACGGCCTTCTTTCACACAAAAACAGCTACACCTATGCAAAGCCTGAGCCACAGGAAGTAGCTTTTTAATAAGGCACTTCCTCTTCCCCTTCCTGATTCCTTCTTACCACTATTATCAGGGTGCTGTGAAGAAGCACTCTGTTCAAAAGATAGTCAATAGAAGGCACTGAACAGGATTTAGAATGTATTTTTAAGTAATAGTAATAATACCTGGATATCTAAATCATCTATCAAATTCTTTAAGTAAATTTACTGTTGTGCCTCCACTAATTCTAGGCACTGTTTCTACAAACAATGTTTCATCCAGTAAGTCTGAACATCTGTGGATGAAGTTGCACTAGGTGAAAGTGAGATAATGATTGACAGAAGATGTCTTCTTCAAGGATGAGATGAAGAGGAGGAGTCCATGCAAACATTGAGGGTGCAATCTGATGATAAGAACTTTGGGAAACTGGGGGAAGAATTTTATTCTGTGGTTGGTAATAGTCTCCGTTCCTGAGTTCACACTTGCAATGTTATTCTCTTGCCCTCATGAACCCTTATGCAAGTCTGAACATGGACAGTCAGTTGTAGACAGCAGCTGTTGGCCTGATAAGCATATATATCCCTGTTCACATGAAAGGATTCATCCAGTCAGTTCAGCAGGGCTAGATACATATTATGATGCAGATGGGATGTGCAGATGGAAGGCAGCTGCCATGCACAGAACTCCAGTACATGCTGAACTGGAACATTAATTGGGCCACCTCCATCACCATTTATGGTTGTAATGTATGGTTGTTTTTTCTTCCAGTGCACTGTGACATGTGGCCAAGGCCTGAGGTACCGAGTGGTTTTGTGCATTGATCACAGAGGGATGCATACTGGTGGTTGCAGCCCTAAAACAAAGCCTCATATCAAAGAAGAATGTATAGTTCCTACACCCTGCTACAAGCCCAAAGGTAAACTGCAAACTCCTTACAAGGGTCCCCCCCCCTTTGCCCAAGGCTGGTCAGTCCCACCACTGAGGTGTGCGATGGAGAGCTGGTTTCTTAATCTGCAAGAGGACTGCTTGCTGAGAATTAAAAAAAAAAAAAAACAGCTGAGGTATTATTCAAATGAAGAAATCTTTGTTAGTTAATTACTGGATTACATATGTATGAATATGCATCTGAGAAGAAAACTCTTAAAAGTATACAAAAATGGGTTGCAGCAGGAAAAGGGACATTCCTTGTTTGTTTGTTTTTTCCTGCATATGAGAAAATACGTTCTTTAGGGTGGTACTTCGTGCCAATTTTATAGGTATATCTATTAAAAATGATAACTTTTTTGTTTAAATCTCGTAACCAAATCATTCTGGGCACTTTAAAAAAATGATTAATTTAACTAATTAAATCAGAAAGCAGATCTACTCAGAAGTATGTCCCATTATAATCAATGGTGCTTCCTCCCAGGAAAGTATTCTTAGGATTGCTGCATAATTGACTTTAATTAATTCTTTTGTACCCTGCCTTTCTTCCCAGTGGGGACCCAAAGCAGTTTACATTATTCTTCTGTCCTCCATTTTATCTTCACAACAGCACTGTGAGGCAGGCTAGGTTGAGAGAGTGTTACTGGCCCAGGGTCACCCAGTGAACTTACATTGTACAAGCGGGGATTTGAACCTGGGTCTCCCAGATACTAGTCCAGCACTTTTAAGAAGAAGAAGAAGAAGAGGAAGAGGAAGAGGAAGAGATTGGATTTATACCGTGCCCTTCACTTGGAGTCTCAGAGCGGCTTACAGACTCCTTTCCCTTCCCCTTCCCACAACACACACCCTGTGAGGTAGGTGGGACTGAGAGAACTCTAACACAAACTGCTCTTTCAGGAACAGCTGTGCCAGAGCTTGTGACTGATCCAAGGTCACATCAGCAGGTGCAAGTGGAGGAGTGGGGAATCAAACCCGGTTCTCCCAGATTAGAGTCTGTGCACTTAACCACTACACCAAACTGGTGCACTTAACCACTACTCCATGAAGATGTAGAAACTAGGTTGGGTACTTGCAGGTTCCTTGAGCACAAGTTATGTTCTATCTTGGTCCAAGATGAGGGCAGTGAGGAAAACATGGGTTCTGATACAGGGGAAGGGGGGAATCAGGGCTACTTTCTGACCGGGTTTAGAAGTTCATTCTCAAATAACCCTGGTGTGAATTTGGACAAGAGCCTGTTGAACCTAAGCCACAAATCTTTGAATTATTAAGTTAATAATTTCACCCATCTGTTACATTCTCCTAAAAAGATTCTAGAGATCTCCTGACAAATTGTTTTTATCTACACATTGGTTTCAGATATTAATTTTAATGTATACATTTTTTAAAAATCCCTGATTTGTTTACAATAAATAGTGCTCTGAAGCTCTTCTACAGAGCTTCCTATGATCGTAGTAAGCATTATCAGGTTTGCTAATTCTTACTTTGAATGATGTCTCTGATAGATCCCTGGCAGGTCCAGCTTCACTGTTAAGGTAAAACTGCACATGGAGACTTTCTCCTGGCGTTATTATTGAAAATATGGGATTATCATTAAAAATATAGGATCCATTTTTACTTCAGGGATTAAATGTTTCCAGCCTTTCATGTGAAAATACTCCCAGTGCTGCCCCCTTACCAGAAGGGGCAGCAGTGGTGGTGGTGGTTATAAAATTCTTCAGTGCCAATTATTGTTGTTGCTAATACTACTAAATGCTGCAGTGCTTGCTCATGTAAACACTCCAGATACAACTGAAATCCCAACAGTGCAGAAGAACCAGGTGCGTAGCTACAGTGGGGCATTTGGGGGTGGGCCCCCTGACTTACTTCAAAGGCCCCACAACTTTGCCGCTGCCTTTCCTTGCCTTCCCCCATGGCTGCAGGAGAGGTGTCTGCGCCACCAGCCAGGCTGGCTGGGGGTTCTCCAAGCCACCGAGCACAGCGGCGCACTCACTGCCTTCCTCACCCAGCCTCTGGAAAAGGGAGAGTGGTGGGTGGCTGGCTCGGGGTTCTCTGAGCTGGCTGGGGGCTTTCCTAGCTGGCAAGCACAACGGCCTGCTCCTCCACCACCTTCCATTCTTGCCTGCCTGCTCACAGAGTTAGTGAGTTGGCCGGGGGGGGGTCCAGACTGGGGAGGCCCCCCCTTTTAAAATTAAATTATATTCTCATCAGTTTCTAGAACATTCACCCCCCATCTATTCCAGTAGCAGGAAGTAATACAATGGAAACAAAGACAGGGGGCTATTTATGGCTGATCCACCCCACTTCCTGATGCCAGGATGAGTGAGAAGGAGGAGCAGCATGGCTGTCCCCATGTGGGATCCAGCCAGGGAGGGAGGTTGTCCCCTGGGTCCATTCTGCTTCACGAGGAAGCCACATTCAACCTGGGATCACCTTAACTGACCCCGCTTCCCGCCCCGTCTGGCCAGTCAGAGGCCTGGTGAGAAGGAAAGACTGGGCTTGCTTAGGTTAGCGAAGCTGCCTATGGCTTTGCCCCCCCCCCGCCGAGGCAGGTTTGGGCCCCCTCTTTGCTTGGAAATCCACTGCTGGCAGCTGGATGCAATCGGGAGGGGGGACTGGGTCTCTCCCCCAAGAGCGAAGGGCTCGATCCACCGCAGCTCTTTTCTGTTGGTCTTCATCGACCTTGGGATGATCGCTCTCAGCCTAATGTGCTCTTTTCGGGTTGGTGTGCAACTGAGAAGGAGGAGGAGTTCATACGCCACCCTGAAGTCCTCTGAAAATGAAATACACACCTGCATTTGCACACAGACACGTCGGCTTTCAGTTTTTCAGGCTGCACTGAATTGAATGGGATTCATTTCGAAGCTTCAGCGAGTTTGGGGCTGGAAGGGCATGTGAAAGAGAAGCGGTGCTGAGGGGGGAAGAAGGGAGAGTCCTTGCCTGTCATCCTGGAACAGGGAGGCTGGGCAGCAGGGATGAGGGGGCAGTCTTACAGCCCTGCAAAGCATTACAAGCACACAAAGGGTTACTAGCAGCACAAAATTTCCTCCCCAGAGCCCCGCCCCAACAGCGCTCTGGCCAGTGCAAAAGGGCATTGATGCTAGGAGTAGTTTCCCCCTGTTTGCAAGAGAGGGGTGGTTTGGGGGGTGAGGCTGCCTTTGTGCCCTACCTGGTGCCAGGAAAGAATCACAGCCCTTTGGGGTGGGGTCGCATTCCACGCTCCACTGGCCGCTTGTCATATCGGACTCATGGGCGGCTCCCTTTTGCTTTCTTGCCCATTGTCCCAGAGAGGAGGCTTATGGCTTGGCTGAGGTGCCTCCTGAAAAATTGAAATGCCACCTGACAAAATAAATCCTGCTACGGGCCTGAGAAGAATGCCTACAAAGTGCTGGGAACATGGCTCCATAGATCAGAGGGGAAAAGTTACCTTCCTACCTAGATGGGGCCTCATAATTCATTGTTTAACTATTGTCATAACAATTTTAACCTCATGCAAACAAAATGCAAGCACAGTGATATTTCCCACCCAAAATGAGAAGTACCAATCATACCTCCCTGCTCCTGGGACACAGTTTGAACTTTGCTGAAACTAAGCAGATGTAGACCCAGTCAGAGCCCAAATAGTAGACCACCTGGGAACCCTATGTATGCCTCTTTGAATTTCAGCAAAGAAAGCCATTGTATTAATTAAATAAACAACCATACCATTTTCCACTGTGTGTAACACAACAAATTAATGCCACTTTATAAGGAGAATATCTTTTGATGAGGAGGAGAATTTTAGAGGCTTCATTTGAAGAGGCTTCATCTCCTTAGTTCTAACCGGTTACTGTTATGAGCAGTACACAATGTGGCAATAGTTTTTTACACATGCACACAAAACACAAATAGGAATCCTTTTTTACCTCTGTGTCTACCCTCCTTCTTAGAAAAAGTCTTCTGGAAGCATAGACATCAAGTACGGGGAGGGCTCGGGGGCTTGGGCTATTCCCGAAATTTTTCAGGGGGGACTATTCCTCACCCAGGACACCTGTGCCAGCCCCCACCCATGGCAGCAGGATTTTTACTAGTTTCCAAACCCCTCCCCCAATGTGAGATAATCTGGCTGGGGGAATGGCGACATCATGTGACGCTCTAGCCTTTCCTTGTAGTTTTGATGGTACCGTGGTATAGGAAGGCTGGAGCATTGCGTCTGCACTGGAGGACTTCCTGGTTCCCTCCAGGCTGCACTAGTGCAGACCAGTCTCTGTGGGTCCTAGCAGTGGGCAGCCCTGCCCTCCAAACACCTGCTATAAAAGACAGCCCCCCCTTAGCAGTTCTCTTTCTGTCCAGGGCTGGGGTAGAGGATCAGTTGGTCAGGGAGAGTCATCGCTGCGCGGACCCCTCACTGACCCCACAGGACAAAGGTAAGGAGATGTCCGTCCTCCTGGGGGCAGGGGTAGGCTGCATGCATCCTTCTCCCTCTCTGCAACTGGCCAAGTGCCCCTCATGGGTCCGCCAGCCAGCCTGTCAGGGAAGTCTACGCCCTTGTCTGGAAGTTAAACTCTCTATTTTTTTTGTCTCTTAAAAGTCTCTTCAAATTATGAGGCTTTTCTGAGTAATTTGCCTCAGATTAACTTGTACAGTGGGGAAACTGTAGGAATTTTGTGTGTTAGAGTAATTCATGCCCAGGAAGGCATCAGGCCACCTCCTCTTTGTACCTAGGTAAAAGTGGGCTAACAGACATTTATGTGGTTGCAGATGGACCACCATAACATCTGAACAAAGGATTTTTGAAAACTTCCTTTGTATTCGCAGTTGTTAATGTAGTTGAGCAAAAACTACTGACCAAAGGGAAATTAAAATGAGCAATAAATACATTTCTCTCTCCTTATATTCAAATCCCACCATACAATGTTAAGAGGTAGGCAGAATTTGAGTCGTTCTGATTCCACCCTGTCAGGCTCCTCTAGGCCTTCTCATAAAGCCTTTTCAGCCAGGCCAGGCCTTGGCCACTGTCTTTCTGAGCCATTTTTGGAAACCTCCTTGAATAAAGTCTCTCTTCTTTCTAAAATTTTCTCAGTCCAAAATCCTGCAGTCTTTTCCTCTCTTGGAACCTGCCTAGTCTGCCTCTTTAGTACAGCCAGGCATCCAGGGATGTAAGGGGAATGATCCTCAATTGTACAGTGCTGCAAATGCACTTTCTAAGACCTTTAAAGATTGACAGCATCAAGTCAATACCATAATGCAGTAGTAACAGCTACAATTTGTAAACAGAATGGGACTTAACCTGTCTCCACTAATTACTACAATGCGCAAATGCAATTTTTTTCCAAAAAGGCACTCAGCAGCCATCTGTGCAGGAGAGCACCATCTGTTTTTTTACAAGGCTGTACAATTTCTTTAAAAGGGCGAAAGAAAAGCAGTAAGGCCTGACTTTCCATACCCATAAAAATAAGTATACGGTGTATAAACAGAAATATCTCTTTACGTAGTTTGGTTAATGAAAGTGGTGAAATATAGTTTAAGTTAAGAGCTATGTTGCCACATACATGTCATCAAATGGGACCACTATATATATATATATGTGTGTAGAAATCTGCCAAGTAATTTGGGGAGATGTGGGTATAATATCTCTGTTTCTCCTCCTTCACTCCTCCTGCCCACAAGTTTACTCCAGGAATATTCATTGAAGGCAGTGTGAAATAAGATTACAGACTACAGTTGCTATGAACTGCCAGAACTGCAACTGATATTTCAAAGACTTTTTAAAAAGGGTATGAGAAAAGTGACATGTACCATATATGCAGTTAAGTCTTGTTTATTTTCAGTAAATGTCACGCTGTGCTGTGGGGTAGTACATTTTCTTTATCTAATGGAAACCCTAAGGCTTGTTCTCCATTTGTGTATCACATTTATTAGATTGTAAGATGTTATTTTAAATTGGCAGAAGGGTGGTATGTATATGTAGTAGGTAACTAAGAGGTTGGAGAAAAATTGCAGTTTTAATTGGCTGCATAGCACCCTAGCTAGCTAGCAAAATCCATATTGAATCTTTTATAAACACTGGCCAGCATGCCTCCTCCCTACCCCACTCTGTGTGCCTGTGGAAGACACCACAGGCAGGCATACTATGGTTGCTGGTGTTCACTCACTGCTGCATTCCCTTGTGCTGCATTGAATCGTGCTTTCAGAATTTTGTGAGGTGGGGGGCAATTTGAAGGTCTCCAGCCAGAAGGAGACCAGAAAAGACCTAGAACATGGCACAATATTTCATATGTACTCATTTGGATCCCAGCTCTAACTCTAAACACACCATTGAATCGATCTGCTTTGAATTTGTTGAATCAACTCATGCTGGTTCATGAAGATCAGGAGGCAAATGCTTAATTATATCCAGTAGCATTTTTCCAGCAAAAAGCTGATCAAAAACCCAGGAAACACTTCAGCATCCTGTGCTGAAGGCAATCCAGTGCCTTCTCAACCTGGTTTTATGTTCCTTTAATCTGTGTTTGTCAAATTGTTATAGGTTGTCATTGGATGTTCTTGTCTTTTTCTTCTTAGCCTTAAAGGACTAGTATAAGTATAATTTGCGCTTGCTTCCTCCAACCTAATCCAGATTTATGTTCCCATGAGAGCGTCCTTTGGCTCTTAGACTGAGTTTTTTATATAGGATACTTTGAATGTATATATTTGGTACTGATTTTAGAGGGGGGGAATGCAGAACTGTACTGTTCTATATCAAAAGTGACAGGAAAAGTATTCAGCTCATTCTCTGAATCCACATAGCTGATGAACTGATAAGGTCTCAGTGGAAGGGCTTTGCTGAACTATTTTAGTATTTTTCTGTTTCTTGAAATATCACTGATCACATCTGGGTTTCCTTCTGTGTCATAATAAGCCATCAAAGTGGAGTTTAGTATAACATTTTCAGGTTGTAAAAATTAAGGGTATACATTAGGCCCTCCTTTTTTTATTTTACCTTTGACCAACCAGTGTGGGGATATGAAAGTCTACAAATCTAGATTTGGACCATACTGTGCATTATGAGGTGGTCATGGCTGTGTTTTCCACTTCCATGGCATGGGGAGGGGGACAACTTTTACATCTCTTCCATGAGGAGATGCATCAGCTCCACATTATGGAGCTCATGTACCACAATGGTGGGTTAAGCAGAGCACGTAGGGAATACTCGCGTTCTTTCCAATATACAAGCACTTCCCCCTTTTAATATACAGGCTCTCTTTAAATGCACTCCCATCATCATAAAGAATGGCATTTTTCATGTATAAAATAAATAATTCACAAAAGAGTAGATTATTTTACAAAAATCATTCAAGATATTACACCTTTCCTGTTTTCATCTTGGTGTTTTTTCCCAGAGAAGCTTCCTGTTGAAGCTAAACTACCATGGTACAAGCAAGCCCAGGAACTTGAAGAAGGATCAATAGTATCAGAAGAACCAACGTAAGTTTTAAAATGTCATTTCCTGAAACTGTAATAGCCAGGGTCGGTATTTGAGCAATGCATTGAAATAATATGAGGCCTACTGTTACATTCTTGAGCAGCCCTAAATTCAGTGGAATTTAGGGCTGCTCAAGAATGTAACAGTAAGCCATATATTTTTACACATCCCACAGCCCTGCCTAACTTGGAAGTACTTCTGACTGATCTATATCTTCTATGAAGAGTTGGCCCTCAGTAAACATAGTGTAGCTGTGTGAGTGGACATGATGATTCACTGAGGCCTTGTTTTTATGACCTTCTCAGTTTGCAGCAGCTGTGGTTTCTAATCAACTAATTCTGCCTTTCCCTCTATAGCTGAAGCGGTTTTGTGCTTGCTGATGGTATTTGTTTATTTTGATTAATGTAAATTAGTGAATGAGTCAGAGTCGGTTCAAAAGGTCATTGGCTGAGGTAGTACCATCTGTCAAGTAACTGTATACCTCAGAATTCTCATCCATTTCAATGTAGCTGCATATCAAATATTGCGACTTCAGAGAGAAGGCTTCAGTCCTAGGCTAGCTAAGAGCCAAATTGGCTTAGCCAGTATAGATGTTGCAAGGGCTACAGGAACGCCAATCATTATGGGGAATTCCTTACCTCTCAGCAATGTTGCTTAGAATAGCACCATGTGAACAGGGGCTACTGCATCATGAATTTCCAGCATCTCCAAGATACCTATACCACAATAATTATTGACTTCAGAAAATGTTTGGTAAGCCACCATTTGTAAAAGGGTATAAGTGTATGTGTGTGTATGTTGCACTGAAATGTGGAAAGGGGGGTTGTCAAAGTTTTTAAAACTTTGTGTTGTGTTGCATAATGAAGTTGAAAAAAATGTCCTTAGGGTAACAAGTAAGAAGGATCAAGAAACTCAAGGCTGGCCTGTATGCACAACAGAATGAGAATGTAAGTTAAGGTTGTCAGACCTCCAGTGGAGGTGAGGGTTCCCTACCATCAGGCCCTGCCCCACAGCCACTGATCAGCTGGCCAGTGGGGGGACTTAGCAGAAGAATGAGGAATGCCCAGGTCATGTCACCTGCATCATACAGGAAGTGCATCATCACACCAGCAATGTCTGGGCGACACTCTGCTATTTGAGCGAAAACTCTATGATAGAAGCCAGTTTAACCATAGGGTTTTTACTCAAATACTAGAGCATCACAGCAGTGCCACAGTGTGATGACATCACTTCCTGTGTGACACTAGTGACGAGGCCTGGGCCTTTCTCTTTCTCCTGGTAACCTCCCCCCCCATCACCCACTGGTTGCCAGGAGGGACCTGGGAACCCTATAGTGAGGTGAAATGGAAGAATGGACTGTACCTCTTTTGATTTCAGGTGAGGAAGCACATTTTTTAATGCAACAACAGGGGGCAGGCTAGGCTTCTCACTGCTAGTCATCTATTTGCAAGGAGTTCTTACGTGGGGGATGATAAGTACGAGACTTGACACAGGAGGTAAGTTCAAAAGTGATTTCAGCTTTAATTCAGCTCCAAGTTAGACCAGCTAAGGACTAGACCAGCTAGACAAAATACAGTTCTAAAACAGCAGTTTATATACAATCCTGGCTGAGGTAGCCACGCCCACAGAAGCAAAACGCGCCAATAACATTTGAATATCATAACCAATCATAATCCTGGTATAAGGACCAATCATTTTACACCCTGATACCCAATCAGAGATGTTCCCTCCATAAGCCCTTTGATTGGGCAATACTGTGCAGCATTTCCGATCCGCATAATGAGCACCTGCTCACTATGCTCACCATTATGTCTCTGAGGACATAACAACTCCTCCCCCCTTAGATGGAACACACTCATAGTCTGCTAAATGGGGAGGGGGCCTTCTACTTTGCCCGGATCGCCTTAACTCAGGGGCTTCTGTTGCCGTGGGGTCAGTGTCGGACTCAGCGCCAGGCATTGCTGGGCTGTCAGGGTCCACAGGGTCCGAGAGTGCAGGGGTCTGCCCTGCCTCAGGTTCTGTACGAGAACCAGCAGCACTCACCTCGTCCGGAGGCAAGTGGGACTGCTCCCTGGGCCTGTAGCAATCTCCTGCCTCAATCTCCTGGTCCGCAGGAGACCATCGCTGCCAGAGTTGGTCTATGTGGCGGCGTATCTTTTGGCCGTCAGATAGCCTCACCACATACATTCGAGACCCCAATTTGTTGGTGACTTCGGCATTAAGCCACCGGTGCCCCTCAGCGTAGTTCCGGGCGAAGACCCAGTCTCCGGGCTGGAACTCCCTGGATGGAATGGCTGGTTCGGGCCGCACGGTTCTGCTGCCATCCAGGTCTGGGTGCAGGCGGTCGAGGAGAGTTGTCAGCCTTCTCCCCATCAGAAGCTCGGCCGGGCTTTTCCCTGTAGAACAGCTTGGAGTGACATGCTGCCACAGGAGAAAATCGGCCACTCGATGGTCCCAATCCTCGCCTTGCAGCCGGGCGAGGGTCTCTTTGCCGTCCGCACCATTCTTTCCGCCTGGCTGTTGGAGGCGGGGTGGAATGGTGCTGTGGTGATATGCCGGATGCCGTAACCCTCTAGGAAGCCGGCGAACTCCCTAGAGGTAAGCTGTGGCCCATTGTCACTGACAAGTACGTCAGGTAGCCCATGGGTGGCAAAAAGTTGGTGCGAAGCCTTTATTAAATTTGCCGCTGTCGTTGACCGCATGGGGACTACCTCCAGCCACTTCGAGAAGGCATCAACAACCACCAGAAGCATCTGCCGTTGATAGGGCCAGCGAAGTCGAAGTGTAGCCTTGACCAAGGCTTTTCAGCTCTGTTTAGTTCAGCCGGAGGGGAGCGTGGCGGATCTGGCCGGGACTGTTGGCAGCTAACACAGCCTCTAACTCGCTCCTCGATGTTAGCATCGAGCCCAGGCCACCATAAGTATCCCCTAGCCAGGGCCTTCATTCTAACAATTCCCGGATGCCCGGCATGCAGGGATTTCAGTACGCTCTCTCTAAGTTTGGGGGGAATTACAACTCTGCTTCCCCACAGAATGCAGCCCTTAGAAATTGAGAGTTCAGTTCGTTTCTCCCAATAAGCCTTAAACTCAGGCTCATTACACACACTCGGCCACCCCCTCCACACCCAGTTTAGAACGCGGGACAAAATTAAGTCCTTTTGGGTGGAAACCGCAATGTCCTTGAACCGTAATGGAGACTGTGAAAGTTCATCGAGGATGAAAATGTCTGCGGTTGGAGCCAGATCCGGACCAGTCTCTGGCAGGGGGCATCGGCTCAGGGTGTCAGCGTGGGCAATACATTTGCCCGGTCTGTGCTCCAGGTCGTACTCATACGCGGCGAGGAACAGAGTCCATCTTAACATCCTAGGCGACAGGATGTTAGGCGTGGGGCGGTCAGGGGCGAAAATCCCAAGTAGCGGCTTGTGGTCAGTAACTAAAAGAAAATGTCTGCCGTACAAAAAGTCATGGAATTTTTTAACTGCACTCACAAGAGCCAGCCCCTCTTTATCAATTTGGGCATAGTTCTTTTCAGCCCCACTCAGCGACCTAGAATAATAGGCAATTGGCGCTTCAGTCCCGTTAGGCATGACATGGCTTAGAACTGCCCCAATACCAAACGGCGACGCGTCAGCCGCCAGAACCAACATTTTTGTCTCATCAAAGTGCGTGAGGACACTGTTAGACGTCAACAACATTTTAACATTTAGAAAAGCTTCTTCTTGACGCTGCCCCCAAACCCATTTTGCATCTTTGTTTAATAAGCGGTGTAACGGCTCAGCTACCGAAGCTTTGTGAGGCAGGAACGCATGATAAAAATTAACGAGCCCTAAAAAGGCTTGTAGCTCTGTTTTGTTTTGTGGCCTGGGTGTGTTGTGAATAGCAGATACCTTTCCCGGGGTTGGGTGAACTCCCTGCTCGTCAATTTTGAATCCCAGGAATTCAACGCTGGGAACCCCAATCGTACACTTTTCTCGTTTTACACGTAACCCAGCTTTTTGAAAACATTGTAAGACCTGCTTGACTCTTTCAAGCAATTCCTCCTCATCTTTCCCTGCAATAAGCACATCATCGAAGTAAGGAATTACTCCCTTGAGGCCTCTAAGCAACCCTTCCATTAATCCCTGGAAGATTCCCGGTGCGACATTAACCCCGAATTGGAGGCGCTTGACTCGAAACGCACCTCTATGAGTTACGATGGTTTGTGCTTCTGCAGCATTGCTATCCACAGGCAGTTGTTGATAAGCCTGGGCAAGGTCCAACTTTGCAAAAACCTTGCCCCCCCCAGAGACGCAAGTACATGATTTATCACAGGTACAGGATATGAGTGCTGTTGCAACGCCTTATTGATTGTACACTTATAATCTGCACAAATTCTTATAGAACCATCGGGTTTGACAGGAGTAACGATGGGTGTTTCCCATTTGCTGTATGGTACCGGTTCTAAGACCCCTTGCGCAATGAGCTTGTCGAGCTCCATTTCTATTTTTGGTCGCAATGCTAACAGTACCTTCCTATATTTCAACCTAATAGGCCGTACATTTGGATCCAGTTCAAATGAAACCGGGGGACCTGTATAGGTTCCCAATCCCCTTCCAAAAACCTGAGGAAACTCGTTATACAAGCAATCCCATTTATCACAACACACTGCATTAATGCCAGAAATAGCAATGCCCAACGGTTCAAACCAATCAAGCCCTAAGAGGCTTACCCTGTCCCCTTCAGCAACAATTAGGGACAGAGCCACCTTTCGCTCTTTGAATTTGACTTCAAATTCAGCCTCACCGGCCAACGGAATTCTGTGCCCTTGGAAATCAGCAAGACAGGCGTCAGTTGGTAGGAGACGGCGGCGGCTTCGGCGAGGGAAAAGACGATCTAGCGTATGCGTCGAAATGATGGTTCTAGCCGACTCCGAATCGACTTCGAAAGGGCAGGCAACACTGTCAAGATACACGGTGACGAAAATCTTCTTCCTCCGGGGCACTCCCATGGTGAGGACAGTCGACGAGCAGGGGTTGGATGACAGGGCCGGGTATCGGGACGACAGGAACGAAGAGCAGGTAGTGTTGACCTTGCTTCGGAATTGAGAGCGCTGTGGAGGTGACGTAGGCGGCGACCTCCTCGATTTGCAGACCCTGGCGATGTGCCCGCGTTTTCCACAAGCTCGACATACCAACTCTCTGGCCCAACAGGTGTCGCGCTCATGCTTCCCGCCACAACCTAGGCACTGACGCGTAGGCGTAGTCTTCACTCTGGTCTGCGGTTGGCTGCTGTAACGTGGTTCTCGTATGTCATCAACGGCAGGCGCTGGTTCCCGGTCCTCGACTTGGAGGTGGATGCTGGACTCAGCTGCCGCCGGCCGCTGCCATACCTCTCTCGTGGCCCTTTCAGCAACTTCAGTGGCAATGGCTTCCTCGAACGCGACCTTGAAAGTCAGCATCTTCAAGGCGAACAGTCGTTGCTGCAACTTGGCATTGCGGTGACCACAAACCAATCGGTCTCGCAAAGCCGTCTCGAGATCATCGAAATTGCAAGCCCTTGCCAACTTCCATAAAGCCGCCACAAACTCAGCTACGGATTCGCCAGCACCTTGCCGCCTCTCGTAGAACGCGTGCTGGGAAGCGATCTCGGAAGGCTGCGGCGCAAAATGAGCCTTCAACTTCTCCGTCAGCGTGGCGTACGGCACGGACTTGATGTCATCAGGCGTGACGAGTGAGCGGGCGATGTCAAACACCTCCTTGCCGCACGAGCTAAGTAGCGCAGCTCGTTTCTTCGCAGCATCTGTCACCCCGCTGCTCTCGAGGTGAAACTCGAACCGGGTAAGGTAAGCCTCCCAGTCTTCGGTTGCGGGCTCGAATGGCTCAAACCAGTGCTTGGAGCTCATCGCGGCGCTTCCTGGAGCGGATGGCCCCCTCGGAAACTCGCGGTCGATCGGAACTTCCTCCGTGGTGTCTCAGCGGGGCTGCCTACCCGCTAGATCCCATCCTCGTTGCCAGTTGATAAGTACGAGACTTGACACAGGAGGTAAGTTCAAAAGTGATTTCAGCTTTAATTCAGCTCCAAGTTAGACCAGCTAAGGACTAGACCAGCTAGACAAAATACAGTTCTAAAACAGCAGTTTATATACAATCCTGGCTGAGGTAGCCACGCCCACAGAAGCAAAACGCACCAATAACATTTGAATATCATAACCAATCATAATCCTGGTATAAGGACCAATCATTTTACACCCTGATACCCAATCAGAGATGTTCCCTCCATAAGCCCTTTGATTGGGCAATACTGTGCAGCATTTCCGATCCGCATAATGAGCACCTGCTCACTATGCTCACCATTATGTCTCTGAGGACATAACAGGGGAGCATAAAAAAAGTATTCCCCCACTTGCAATCTGATGTGATATAATCCACTATACCGTCTTTGGCTTCTCCCATCTCATTCTGCTGCACATGTAGACCAGGCCACAATGAGGTTCAAAGGACTATGTGATTTATATAATTTGGAGGAATGGGGTGTAGGGAATACAAGTGCCTTTGGTTCACTTTTGGATATTTTTCTGTAGGAAATATTTGAGGAACAATTAGAGGGATGAAGATCCAGTTAATATTACACTTCTTTTATAGGATTACAGACTTTGATCTGGAATGTTCAGCCTCGCTATATTATAACATCTTTACTATAAGTATGTTACAAGAAAGAGAACAGGAGAGACAGGCTGGTTCATATTGGAAATTCCAGAAGGGTGAGGAATAACTGCTTTCAAACAGACAGACAAAAACCCACTGACATGCTTCATGCAAATGTACCACAACAGGAATTCAGTCCCTTCTTCCATTCCTGATTAACCACCCGATTTGATGTAATAAAAACATTCTTATGCTCTAGTGGCACATTCAAAAAACCATACATGCTTTTGTTCCAAACATATTAACCTGGAATAACTACCATTCCGGTTCTGTACCCACGGTCATTACAATGGATTAGAATTGCCACTCAGAACAAAACCATTTATTGATAAAGTGAGAATAATCCATCTTTTAGGCATGCCTTATTGCTTAAGCATCTCTGAGAGCCTCTCAGTATGTAAGCAGGATAGTTATAGGAAAACTAGTCTACATTCTGTGTTCCTGAATATTGGTTTCCAGAAGGTAAGAGGAGAATAAGGATTTGGTCATAGTGGTAGGGAGTCTATTAATGAAAACTCTCCCAGAGAGATTTCTGTTACTGTATAAGTCGCAGTTCACTGAGTCCAAAATCTCATCTCTTGTGTTGGTGATTCTCAGATTCCTCTGCAGGCGGAAAAATAAAAACTTAAATATCCTGGGAGGAAAAAGTCTTTCCTCCCTGTAACAGGTCACTACTGAGCCATCAGAGTTAAATGCATCATATAGTACACCCCATAAATTTGTCCAGCTCTGTTTTAAAACCAGTGAGGTCCTTAGCTTCCATGACCACTCCAGGAAACTATTTCAAATTTTTACTGATGATTAGAAATCTTTTTTCTGATCAGTTGTTGAAATGTATTAGTGACTCACTCAAACAGCAAGACTTATACCTCAGTTTGACTGGGAGGCACCATTTTATTTAGCAAATTGAAGAGTGAATAACATTATTTGATTTCTGAGCTCCTTGCGAAGCAGTACAAACCCGCGTAAAATTATTTCTTGGCATGGTATTGAATGGTTTGTATGAAGGGGAGGGGCTTGAATAGTTATGGAAAGTTATGAAAAAACCCAGAGCCTTAGAATTTCCTCATGGGGTTGGATCTTTCATTCCAAGAATGGTGAAAGAAAATTCAGCTTGTTCAATCTGACACTTGTAAATTGGTCAGAAAAGCCAGTTAGAGCCGCAAATTAGTCTGAAGGGTGTTCTTTCCTCATCTGGAAGGAAGTGTGTATGTACTCTGAAAGTTGGTGGTTTGGGGTTTTTTTGCGTGTGTGTGTGAGTGCACACACGCGCATGCCTGGAAGTAATGGCTGACTTCTGGTGACCCGTAGTGGAGCTTGGAGGCAAGGGACATTCAGAGAAGTGGCTCGCTATTCCCTGCCTCTGTGTCATGGCCCTGGTATTCCTTGGAGGTCTTCCATCCAGGCACTTGCTAGGGTTGGCCCTGCTTAGCTTATGAGATCTGATGAGTTCGGGCTGTCCAGGTTGTGCTCTGACAGTATTAATGCATCAATAAATCTGATACAACGGGAAGCCTTTAAAAATACCAATAATTCAGATGAAATTGAGTTATGTTTTGTAATGCTTTGAATAAATACAATCTTCTGCATAATGAAATACACATCAAAAGGAAATTACTGGGTAAATGGAGTGGTAAGTGTAAAGGTAAGGTTGCCAACCTCCCGCTGAGTTCTGAAGTACTGCTGGCATTACAACAGATCTACAGGCTACAGAGATCAGTTCCCCTGTAGGAAATGATGGCTTTGGAGAGTATACTCTATGGCATCACTTCTCTGCTGTGTTCCCTTCTCCAAATTCCACCCTGCCCAGACACCATCCCCAAACCTCCAGACTTTAAGAAGGCTTCAGGCATTACACAGATGGTGGAGGCAGGGAGAGGAAGTGTGGTTATCAGTACAGTCCTAAGCAAAGGACTTATGTGTGTAGTCTTAATTGTAATAAAATTCCCCTGGGAGATTAACCGTGTGGCTTTTTATTGAAGCTGAAATCGTATGAACATATATGGAACATATGGAGCTCCTTTATACTGAATTAGGCCATTGGTACATCACAGTATTGTCTGCTCAGACTGGCAGCAGCTCCCCAAGGTCTCAGGTGGAGGTATGTTAGCCGGAGATGCCAAGGATTGAACCTGGGACCTTTTGCATGCAAAGTAGAGGCTCTTCCACTGAGCCATAGCCCCTCCCAATTTATTTATTTGTTTGTTTTGTCTCATAAAGCTTGTTTTTGATACAGTTAAAAACACATTGGTGTAATCCAGTGGGTTATAATAATTGCAGCAGTGGGGTACAGTAAGGAAAACACAGTATTATACTCTAGATAATGTATATGTATATTTTCTATATGCATAATATGTAAATACTCATGTGAGTTCATATACATTAACACACATACCCACATAAAATTGTCAGCTGTTGAATGTTACGGTGAAGTTATATGGTTTCAGTGCTAATATATACTTCATATTTACATTTAGTTTTTTATAGGCAAGTGCCAGAAAAGCAACTGAATCTGTTTTTATTTATTTTACATTTGGATGCTCAGTTTATGGATTCTTGCAGCTTTTTCTCCACCATTAAACCACTTTTCTAAATATGTATTTAACAAATTATAATTACCCTTCAACTTATAAGTATTGTCAACATGTGTGTCAAATAGGGATCACATTGCTTACATTGGAATGGGATGATTTGAAACATAGCCCACATTTCTGCTGGAAAGTACTGAAAAACTAAGCCAGAAGGAGCCACAGCTCCAGAAGGCGGCCTGATCATAGACTTATTGACAAAATAGATCTAAATGTTGAGAATTAATTTTGACATTACACTAGAAAGCCCCTAATGTGCTTTGTATAGTTATTGTGTTTTCTTTCAAATGTTAGTGGAAGAGTTTTGTAAATCGAAACATAGCTGGATTTTTGCAAGGGCTCTGGGATAATATGGGAAATATGGAATATAATTATAAAATATCTGGGATAAAATGCCAAAATCACATGATCCATGGAATAAAAATAGGACACTTTAGACTGGAAGATGGAAAAGGATTTTAAAAAAATTGTTTCTCAATGTATCTGTTCCATTTGCAAAGTCATTTCCCCATCTGTAAAATGGGAGTAGTAATATTTTGGAGTACTACAGCTTTGTTAGAAGAACATGTGTCGTTGTCATCTTTAACTCCCTTCTAAGATTCAAAGGGCAATAGAACCATCTGTGAATGATCAGGAATATGATCTTTGGGTAACACAGCTGAATTTTATTGCCAGTCACTCCTAGATATGAGACAGAGTGGCATTTTCAAGGTTCATATTAAAACCTCTTTTGAGCTCTGGATTGCCAAGATCGTAATAGCCTACTTTAGGACCATTTTTAGTGACAATTAAAGCATGTCTAAAAAAGAAACCCTATCTCTTAGTCCTTTTAATATATTAAGCAGCCAATAGACTTCTTGATCAAATGTCATTTTGGGGAGAAAATATAGACAAATACATGCATTCGGATTGTAGTTTCAATTAGAACTATGTGCCGCTTGATTCACTGATGTGCTATCAGGTGTAGACTGTATGCCAGTGCAATAGGTAGCCTATCACACAGTCAGGGGACTTGAAAGTTTGAACCCAGAAGTCCATCTGCTCCTGATTAGATTGCATGGGTTTTTTTATATATTCTCATTACTATAAAAGGTAGAAAAAATATCAAATTCATTGAGGAAACATACACACAGAGTTTTGGTTAGGAATGATGTTCCCTGAGAGTCTATCCCCCAGTACAAAACATGATTTTAAGAATAAAGAGTAAAGAATTGATTCACCATTGTGTAGAATACTCCAGTAAACTTTTGTTTCCTGATGGCTTTTCTTGCCACTTGATGACACTGATGTTTAAAAAATATATAGTATGCAAAGGAGAATTATTAATGTCCTGTCCCTCTGGCATATTCTTATGCACCATTTTTTCATTGTGCCTGACTGAACAGTAATCAGAAGCACTAGCCATCAAAACGGGGGAAAGTATGGGCTGTATTAGTTTCCATCTGATTTGTTTTGTTGGAGAGTCTGCAGGGGTGAGGGTGGGGGAAGGGAAGGTGTTTAAAAGATTTCACTTTGTAACTCTTGAAAAACACTTTTGTATGTTAACACGATAGCCAGCTTTTAACATTTTGCAATAAATAACCTGGTGTGAGCCATAAAAACAGAAAAACAAGAGAGGGCAAAATGTGATATCTGGATACCAGATGGCATCGGGTAAGTGACGGGGCTGATTCAATAACGGAAATTCCTGGCATGCATCTCTTTGAGCAGAACCCACAGGGAATGACATATCTGCAGAAAGGCCACTGGACTAGCATCACCCAGAAAGCTTTGCTAAATATTAAGCCAGGCATTTAGATGTACTTTTTTCAGATTTTTTGCTGAAAGGATCATACATTTCTAGAGATACGGAAGTATTATTTTATATAATTTATAATTTTTTTACAGAAGTGAGTATTTCATGGTTATCACAAAACATTAAAATATATATAAGATATAATCCCACCTTTAACTTTATTGTTCCCTGCTGTTGCATTCCACACCACATTGCTCTGCTCAGTATACACTTTTTGTTCCTGGGTCACACAATTTTTCATGGTATCCTGGGGCCAAATTTGATGTGATGGCAAGCGAATGGCTGTCACCAACAACTGTCATCCCTATCTTCTAGCTCTCCCTTACTCTCCATGATATTTAGTAGTGTTTAAACTATGTCCTGACACATTTCCTCACCCTCCTCCTCCTTATTGGTTGGCAGAGGGCAGAAAAAACAAAACATGATATCAGGACACAGTTAAGTTCATCTAGAAGTGAAAGGAAATGGACAGCAGAAAAAAGGTAGGCAGTTTCATTTTTGATGGTGGCGCCTGCCTGTCTACCATCAGGTCTAGTTTGGTTCATGGGGTAATATTCTAAACCTCCCCCTGCCCCAATTCTAATTTGATAGAGATGCATGGGGTCACTCATGCTTCTACCCACCAGGCCTGTGTAGTTTTAAAAAATCTTTTGTTTCTTTTTGACTTCCAGAAAAGTTGTTTGCGTAGTACAGGAGGGCTCAAGTGCGTTTCCAAAAAGGTAAAAGTGATACAAGGTCCCGCTTTCTACAGCAGCCTTGTCCTGCCACCTTTTTGTCCCTGAAGGATGTGTGCTTCTCCCCCGTTCTACCACATGCAGCGGCACACAAAGTTCTCAGAAAGAAGCTTTTTCCAAGGCTACTACTAGAGCAAAAGATCCTCCCACTTTCATTATTATTGCACAGAGGCCTTTCTCCAGTTGGTACCATTGCTGATCAAGGAACCACTGATAAGTTTCTAATAAGACTTTCGAGAACTGCTTTAGGCAGTGTATGTAAAAATACTCTGTGCATTCAGTTTACATTCACCCTCTTGTAAACTGAGCTATAGGATCATCTTTGCAAGGATCCAAAACCTAGCCCTTTTTTTGCAATTATTTAAATTATAACCATAGAGTATTGCAACAAACTAGGGTTCTGGTCCTTGAGGTCTATCTCATCACTTTTGCACATGATAAAAGGAATGGTTTTCTTATCTAATGTGGATGTCCCTCAGGCACTTTGGGCTCTCCCACATTCTCATTTTCTTCTCTTGTGTGTCTCTAGTGCTTCGTTGTTGTTGTTGCTTTCTTTTCTGCCCATTTTTTCTTCCCTATTGGTCGAGTTGATATTACATTGCATGTCCAACATAAAAACCTGCAGTTTAAATCTGCAGGGAGACATGCCGGATATAAAGCAGTGTAATATTGAATTGACCACTAGAAGGAGAAAACACATGCAGAAAGTGGGGGGTGGGGGGAATTCAGAGCAATAGGGACACACACACAACAAAAATGAGAATGCTGAAGAGCCCTTTGTGTGTGTGTATGTGTGTGAAAAGAAAATACAATCTGAGATGCTGGAAGAGACAGAAAGGGGAAAGCAGAGAGCCTGTTTGAAGTTGGCTAAAGCACCTTAAGGGGTGCAAGAGCTCTCTGAGGATCTGATGTGACATGGATATTCTTTGGATGTTCTTTAAAAGTTCTTGCTGCCTCTAGTTTTCATTCTGGATTCTAATGGGGTTAAATGTGGCCAAGTGCAAGGTGATGCACATTGGAGCCACAAATCCTGACTATAAATACACGTTGATGGGGTCCAAACTGGAAGAGACTGACCAAGAGAGAGATCTTGGAGTCATAGTAGATAACTCACTGAAAATGTCGAGACAGTGTGCGACTGCAGTAAAAAAGGCCAGTGCTATGCTGGGGATTATTAGGAAGGGTATTGAAAACAAATCAGCCAATATCATAACGCCCCTATATAAATCAATGGTGTGACCTCATTTGGAGTACTATGTACAGTTCTGGTCACCACACCTTAAAAAGGCTGTTATAGCTTTGGAAAAAGTGCAGAAGAGGGCAACTAGAATGATAAAAGGGTTGGAACACTTTCCCTATGAAGAAAGGTTGAGGCACTTGGGGCTCTTTAGCTTGGAGAAATGATGGCCGAGGGGTGACATGATCGAGGTTTATAAGATTATGCATGGGATAGAACGGGTAGAGAAAGAGGTACTTTTTTCCTTTTCTCACAATACAAGAACTCATGGGCACTCAATGAAATTGCTGAGCGGTCGGGTTAGAACAGATAAAACGAAGTACTTCTTCACCCAAAGAGTGATTAACACGTGGAGTTCACTGCCACAGGAGGTGGTGGCGGCTACAAGCATGGACAGCTTCAAGCGGGAATTAGATAAACATATGGAGCAGAGGTCCATCAGTGGCTATTAGCCACAAGGTATAGATAGGGACTCTGGGGCAAGTGAGGCTCTGTATTCTTGGTGTTTGGGGGGGGTCAACAGTGGAAGGTCTTCTAGTGTCCTGGCCCCACTGGTGGACCTCCTGATGACACCTGGTATGTTTGGCCATTGTGTGACAGAGTGTTGGACTGGATGGGCCATTGGCCTGATCCAACATTGGCTTCTCTTATGTTCTTATCAAGCTGTTTTATATGTATAATTTCTAGTTGTGGTCCATTGGCTGGTGAAATAATTGGGGAAAAACCTGAATGGACAGGGCACTGGATCAGCATCAGCCCTGGACGGGGCATTGGATCTATGCTTGTTTCTTTTTAGCTTGTCAATTTCCTCTTGCCTCTGCTTTCCCAAAACTCTGAGTCTATACTGCTCTACTTTGCTCTAGAGAATTTTAAAGATAAGTGAATGTGATTGTTCTGTGCCAAAACAAAATGTGGACATTCTCACCACTAATATCTGTTTAAAACAGAGTCCATTATGTTGTTTTTATAAAGGAAGTGATCTTTATCTGAGGAACCATATTTTTAACCACAAACATGTTGAATTTGAAGCATATTCATTTTTAAAAGAATTCAGCCCTTCCTGTCTGAAGGGAGCTGAGTGTATAAAACAATTGGGCAAAAACTTCACTTCAAAAGGAAAGATTATTAGGGGTGTGCAAAAATTGTTTAACTGGTATTTTTCAGTTCAGGTGTATTGGACCCCCAGAAATTTCAGGATTTCCTAAAAATCCCGAATCCCAACACCGGTACAGTATTCAGATTTGGGAGTTTTCAGAAATCTCAATTTTTTTCAGGTCCAATAGACCCAAAACTACAAATACTGGATTAAAAAAAAGCCAGCACAAAGCTAAACTGGCAGGGAACAATCTGATCCCCGTGGCTGCATCCAGTCCTGGCTGGGCTTGCTTCTCCCAGGCTGCAAGAGAAGGGAGCTCCAGGAGGTGCTGTGCCACATGGAGCATGTCGCTCCATGCAGCACAGGAGATCTTGGCTGGGCTCACTTCTCCTGCAGTCCAGTTTAGGCCCTTTCTGCACTCTCCTTTTAATCCATGTTCACCGTGGTGTTCTTCAAGCAATCTAGTTTTTTTCCCCATTCTGCACTAAAATCAAGTTCAACATTCTTTTTATTCTGATATTTCCCCCCATTCTGCATTACATTATTTCTCATTAGTGGTCAGCTGGGTTTCAGCCCACTGTTGCTCTGGGTTATTTATATGCTGTTTTGCCATGGACTCAACTCAAGCCTCAACTCAAGCACTAAGAAAATCCGAAGTGGCAGGCAAAGGACCTTAAACTGGGCTGCAGGAGAAGCCATGTGGAGCACAGTGATCCCAGCAGCACAGGAGATCCTCTTGGGCTTTTTTCTCCTGCAGTCTAGTTTAAATTGGACTGAAGGAGAAGCAAGCCCAGCCAGGAATGAGCTCCTGAGGCTCACTTCTCCTGCAGCCTGGTTTAAACCATTCTTGGCTTGGGTAGACCTGAATGCACACTCCTAAAGTCTTTGTGGCATTACACTCTGCAACTAGGGAAGTTAAAAAAAAAAAAAGCTACTTTCACTGGAAATCGGTTTAATATGTCTATCTGTCCATCCACAAATCATTTGAATGATTTTAGATGTAGTTTTTTTTGCATTGACCATGATCCAGAGAGACATATCTCAGTTTATCTGGCAGTGATTCCTCTAGGATCCATCCCAAGAATAACAAACACTTTGGCAGTTCATGGACAGCTTTGCTGTTATAGAAGAGGATCCCTCATGATCCGTAATACATGCCATGCTATTACTTGTGCTTGCGTATAGCAATTTTCTGGATTGTGCTTGGGTGTTTTTTATTAAATTGTTTGGTATAAATGAAGTCACTTGACAACTCAGAATTGTTGGGATTGCTATATTTACTGCAAATACATTTGAATCCAAATGTATTGTGACAGAGGGCAACCGATGAAGAGATGGGATAAAGAATTATAAAACTATGAGCATTGTTGTGAAAGTGAGTAAAGGCAATATTTGTTCTCTCAGAAACATATGCACAGTCTTAAATGGTACATTTATCCAATGAATCTTACCAGCAGGATAGACAAATGAAATTCTTCATCTCACAAGGCTCGAAATAGAAAAACAAACTACACGAGTGGCCGCTGCCATATTCTAGTACACTATTCTAGTACACTAGAATATGGCAGTGGCCACTTGTGTAGTTTTTTTTTTTTGGGGGGGGGGAAATTGTGCCAGTTCATGGAAGATGTGCAGGCCTTCATAGCAAAATGGGAGCATCATTTGTGAGTTTTCTGTGGCAGCTGGAATAAGGATGCTTGGCTGGATGAAATTTGTGCTTATCCAGCAAAGGAACTACATAACTGTTAGCTGAACTGCTTATCTATGCAGTAGGCGGACTAACTTATTTGAGGTCCTGGCCTATGTATACAGAGAAAGCGAACTTCGCACCAAGAACCCGTTTCCCCAAAGAGATCACTTGACAAGGTTTCTTAAGTTAAATCAAGATTCTCTTTACTGAATATCTTTTGGTACACAGGCAAACAAAAACAGATTCACTCACACATACACACAAGTTCCTTTAGTTACAGTAGAAATGGAAAACAATATTTGGGGTTTTAAACTAAAAGTATTTAGGCAGGGGAAAAGCTCATAATACTTATCTGATCCTGTAGATTCGACCTTCCACAGTGAAGAATAAGGATTGTTTCTTAACTAAGGATATTCTTACTTTCACTACACACAGTTAGAACCAGCCAACATGTGTGAGGGCTCCTTGGTCGCGACTCCAAGGAAGCACAGTAAGTTACCTATGGTAGATGTAAGATAGGGGGATGGCCAAGGCGACCTAGAACAAAGGTTGCACCTCGTTTTATCAGCTAGTATTGGGGGCTGGCTTGGGGTGTCTCTGGTCCGTCCCATCCCTATACCTATTGGCTATAGGATGTGGGGGTACCCTCCTACTAAGGTGGGGCAATATTGAAAGTCTACACCTTTCTACAAGGGAGCGTTTGGTCAAGGTGTGAAGACAGGTTGGCATGGAAACCTTGGATGTGCAGATGACTCTGGCTTGGTCCAAGTGACAGAACAGGAAACAGTCTTAACACATGCAAATGTCAAGCATCCTGTGGGTTATATGCGAGGTATGGATTCCTCAATGGTGGAAAGGTTGTTGTTTTTACATCCTTCTAGAGAACTATAATGGAGATGCTAATGGAGATGCTTCTTGTTCCCAGTGTCTCATGGGTAGAGATATGCAAGGTGTGTGTCTGTGACTTCATTTGCATGAAAGTACAGGCTGTGTGGTACCTTCCTAACACAGAGAGTCACATTAACCAAAGCATACATTTCTCCCAATGCAAAGACGCTTGCTGGCACCATTCTGGTGTGTGTGCAGGTCAGAAAATAACAAATAAAAGCATTTTCAAAGTACATCTCCTAACATAACTGTAGGGAGGTTTTTATATCAGGCAGTATTAGAACATGTGATCCCTACATTCTTTGGTGGTACAATCCTGTGAGGAATGTACCATCTGGTTCTAATTGTTTGAACTGGTGGGTGCTATAAAAGGTACAGGAGCCCAGAATATAGTATAGCTTAGACCAGCTTTTCTTCCCAGATTCTTTCTGAGGGTAAGCCAGGCTGCCCTTGTTGCCTGTAATATAGACTGTATATAGCTTAGACTTGTATACTAAGTCTAGCCTAGTCAACCAGCCATATATTGTAACGGGCTGGACATTTGATAACCCCGTTCCATTTTTAAAAGTTCTAGGCGATCTATGAAAACTCTAGTAAGTTACCAGGCAAAGTTGCCACACTGCGTTCAACTCAGAGACATACATTGTACAGACCTGGTTTATATTCCTCACAGCCAGACTCTATAATTTCCTTTGTATTCCAGACAGTATAAGGACAGTCAAAACTGAAAAGGATTACAAAACCACCTTTATTCCATTCGTGTTGGTGTACAGGCAGTATTTATAAAATGGCAAGCAACATAAGCCTACTCAAGAAATATACTTCCTATTCAAAGAATGCCAAGATCTTGCTTTAAATAGCGGTAGTGAACATCTCCTTTAGGATACTCATATATGCTAAAGGCAAGGCCAGGTGTGTGTTCTGTGGACATTTTCATTGTCAGTGAGACTATATGCTAGCTTTATAGACAAGCTCTTATTAAGAAAAGTTGCAGTATCAGAAATTCTATTGTTGAAGGAATTCCATAATGTAGTAAGTAACCTTTCTGATACTTGTCACATAAACTTAAATCCAGGAGTGGCATTTAAAGATTCTGCAGTTGCAGGAAACATAGGTACAAGTCACACCAAGATTTAAACGCCTTCTCTGTCAAAGAGGGGACCACATGTGACCAGTTTGATAAAGAGTGTGTTTAATACATTCCAGCTTAAGGGGCGTTGTAATTCATCTTTCCTGTTCAGGGCTAATGTACTGCTTGTCTTGTTTTCCTTTCCTCCTTTCCCCATAATACATCCCAGAATCATAGAATCATAAAGTTGGAAGGGACCTCTAGGGTCATCTAGTCCAGTCCTCTGCACAATGCAGGAAATTCACAACTACCTCCCCCACACCCCTGAGCTGGCAAGTGACTTCATTTGTACTAAACAATTTAATTTTAAAAAATCCAAACACATCCTGAAGGACACTCTGCCAACCAAAGGCCTACAGTTAGCAAATGCTTCTTGCAATCCTGTTGTTGCTGTTAAACTTTACAGTATGCAAGGAGCTTGTTTATTTCCCTAGCTTTTGGATGCATTCAAGAATAAATTTGAAAAAGTAGCACGGTTTAAGAGCTTTGTTGTTCATTTTATTATGTATTTCATAATAACATCAAAAGTGCTTCTGACCACACAGGTGGAAGGGACTGCTCCACTGGTATTATCTAAATAATGTTCTTGCCCAGTATTTCTAAACTTATTGTCTTTTCCCCATGGGCTGAAAAACAGCTAAGAAAGGCAGATTCTGGGTGGGGGAAATGACTGAAAAGGAAAGAATTAAGCAGCTCCTCACTTCCTGTGACTTTTTTGCTTAAATTCAGTCTCTTAAGTTGCTTTTGGTTAAAACCATGTGGGACAGGGGAAATTATGTGCAACTGCACATAGTAACTAGTTTGACCTTAGCTATCATCTGTCTGAGTCAACTCACAATCTTACTCAGTTTCCCATTGGGAAACATGAATAATAGTACAATTCTAAGCAGAGTCGCATGCTTCTCAGTCCATTGAAGTAAAAGGGCTTAGAAGGGAGTAACTCTCCTTAGTACTGTACTGTAAGCATATCTCAGTGTTCCTGAGGGTGGCAGAAATAACAAAACACTGCTAACCCTACTGAGCATTGAGAACTCCAGGTAAACATATAGTAATCCATTTTGTCTTTCAGTCCTGTTAAATTCAACAAAACTTGAGGTATATAAGCCATAGAATTTTTAGACTGCATCCTCCAAAGAGAGATGGATTAGGTATTTGTCATTTTTTTCACACTTTGGAGTCTATGAACGTATGTGTGTATGTGAATCTTGAAGGACATCATTAAATGATATATTATAGGTGGGAGGGTTTTTTTGCTACATAATAAATGAGATAAAATTGATAAAGTTAAAAAGAGCAATACTCAGGCCAGGCATTCTGTATTCTAAGAACCTAAGAGAAGCCAATGTTGAATCAGGCCAATGGCCCATCTAGTCCAACACTCTGTCACACAGTGGCCAAAAATACCAGGTGCCATCAGGAGGTCTAGCCCCTAGTGGGGCTAGGACACTAGAAGCCCTCCCACTGCTGCCCCCCCAGCACCAACTTCTAACTTTTTATCAGGTTTTTTAGTCTTAAGCATTGGCTACAGTTAAGAATAGGAGCTGCGGTGGCTCAAGTGGTTGAACTGCAGGCTGTGGAAGGTCAATAGTTCAGCAGTTTGAGACCCAGGTGCCGCATAACGGAGTGAGCTCCCGTCTCTAGTTCCAGCTCCTGCCAACCTAGCAGTTCGAAAGCAAGAAATTGCAAGTAGATAAATAGGTACCACTATGGTGGGAAGGTAACAGTGTTCCGTGCATCTTGGTGTTTAGTCATGCTGGCCACGTGACCATGGAAACGTCTTTGGACAACGCTGGCTCTTCGGCTTTGAAACGGAGATGAGCACTGCAACCCTAGAGTTGGATTCGACTGGCTTTCAAGCAAGGGGACCTTTACCTTTACAATTAAGAATAAAAGAAAAGCCATGTTGGATCAGGCCAATAGCCCATCCAGTCCAATACTCTGTGTCACACAGTGGCCAAAACCCAGGTGCCATAGGAGGTCCACCACTGGGGCCAGAACTCCAGAAGCCCTCTCACTGTTGCCCCCCCACGTACCAAGAATACAGAGCAAGTGTTCCATCTATACATTGTGGTTAATACCACTGATGGACCTCCACTCCATATGTTTATCCAATCCCCTCTTGAAGCTGTCTGTGTTGTAGCTGCCACCACATCCTGTGGGCAGTGAATTCCATGTGTTAATTACTCTTTGGGCAAAGAAGTACTTCCTTTTATCTGTTCTAAGCCTACTGTTCATTAATTTCATTGAGTACCCACAAGTTCTTGTATTGTGAGAAAGGGAGAAAAGTACTTCTTTCTCTGCCTTCTCTATCTCTGTCATGTCACCCCTCAATTGTCATTTCTCCAAGCTAAAAAGCCCTTTCTTCATAGGGCGTATTCTGTCCCCTTAATTGTTTTAGGTGCACTATTCTGTGCCTTTACCAATGCTCTAGTATCTTTTTTGAAGTACAGTGACCAGAACTGTACACAGTATTCCAAATGGGGCCACACCATAGATTAAGGAGCATTAAGTTACTGGTTTATTTGTTTTAATAATCCCCAGCATAGCATTTGCCTTTTTTATTGCAGTCGCACAGAGTTGATGTCTTCAGTGAGTTATCTACCGCAACTCCAAGATCTCTCTCCTGGTCAGTTATTGCCAGTTCAGACACCATCAAGGTATATTTATAGCCAGGATTTTTTGCTCCAATGTGCATTACTTTGCACTTGCCCACATGTTGATGCCCACTCGTCCAGCTTTGACAGATCCCTCAGGAACTCCTCATAGTCCTCCCTGTTTCTCACTGCTTTGAACAACTGTCATCTGCAAACTTAGCCACTTCCTTGCTTACTCCACAAGTTAAAAAGCACCAAACCTAGTACCAAGCCCTGTGGTACCCCACTGCTTACACCTTCCACTGTGAAAACTGCCCGTTTATACTCACTTTCCGTTTCCTACTAATTAAACCATTTTTAATCAACAAGAGGACTTGTTCTCTTATATCATGATTGCTGAGTTTATTTAGGATCCTTTGGTCCTTTCCGCACTAGACCTTAAATCCTGGTTCAACCCTATCCCCAAACTTTCATTCTACATTGCACTCGAGTTCACCCCTGTAATTATCTCAGGGTATTTTTTGTTTCCACATTACACTGAGGTCACCCCAGTTTTGCCCCACACTTGTCCCGGGATAAATGGATGTGGTTATAACCAGGGATAAATGTAAGGTATTGTGTTGCGAGTTGAACTCTGATAAAACCAGGGATGAGATCCAAGTGCAGAAAGGACCTTTGATGAGGAACTTCATCAGAAACTTTTTGGAAGTCAAGGACCGATTTCGCACAAGAGCTGCGCCACCATCACGCCAACATCTACTGACTCACACTTGTCCACATGTTTGTTCACCCTTCCAAGACCTCTAAGAGGATAGTGAGACAAGATCTTCTCTTACAGAATCCATGCTGATTCTTCCTCGATAGCTTTTTTTCATCAATGTGCCTACTGATTCTATCTTTCATAACAGATTCCACCAAGTTAACTGGTATCAACATTAAACTGACCACCCTGTAATATCCTGGATGTCCTCTGGAACCTTTTTAAAAGATGGGAGTTACATTAGCTACCTTACAGTCCTTGGGAATGGAGGTAGATTTTAGTGAAAGTTTGCATATTTCTATCAGGAGATTCATCCACAAGTTCACATTTGAGTTGTTTTCAAACTCTTGGATCTGCCTGTCAGTTTTTAATTTGTCCACAAGTTAAAAAGCACCAAACCTAGTACCAAACCCTTTGGTACCCCACTGCTTACCACCTTCCACTGTGAAAACTGCCCATTTATACTCACTCTCTGTTTCCTGTTAATGTATTTGAAGAATTTTTTTATTGTTGGACTTTTTTTTTTTGCAGTATGTTCCTCATACTTTTTGCCTATCTGGTCAGTGGTTTTGCCAAAGCCTGTGGCACCTTTTTATTTACCTCACTCAGACTAGCCTTCCACTGCTTAGAGGAATCCTTCTTACCTTTTACTGCTTCCATTACTTTGTTAACTATGCAGGCCTTTTTTATACCTATTTGTACCTTTCCTAACCTGTGGTACCCATTTTATCTGAGTTTCCAATATTGTAGTTTTAAAAAGTCTTCAAGGTTTCTGAAGGGATTTGACCCTCCTTACCTTTCTTTTCAGATTCTTCTTCACCAGCCCCCTTCTAAAATTTAATGTGGTTGTGTTGGTCTTTATGGGCAACTCCTATTTACATTCATGCTAAACTTAATAGCATTATGGGCACTGTTCCCAACTGGTGCTAAAATGTTTACGTCCTTCACCAGGTCTTGGGCATTACTTAGGACCAAGTCCAGGATTGCCTCCCCCCTGGTAGGTTCTGTGACCCTGGCATAGTCATTGAGAGTAACAAGAAATCTAATCTCTTTGTAATTCTTTCAGTTGTAGATGTTGAATCTGGGTCATCCCTGTGTTACTGTCTTGATTGTAATGATGTCAACAGTAAAATAAAATTGAAATAACCTGAGGGTAACTTTCTTGTCTGCGACTAGGTCAAAAATCTCTTGCAATTACCATCTCCATTAGAGCTAATGACAGTGAGAAGGAATGCTATGCCTTTCAGTACAGAGGTCAAGAATTCATAATCTTGAAACAACACCAAAACACTGTGGCCATTGTCTGCTTAATATTCTCATGTTGATTTGTTTCAGTGTGAAGAATCCCAAGGATATTAATCTCAATTATCAAAAATCTTCCATTTTACCTACATTTGCATGATACGGGCATTGCCCATTTATCCATTTCTCTGATTATCCAATGTACTCCATATAGATCAATAAGTTCACATTGTGCTTATTGATCTTTTGCTTTGGATGCTATGGATAAAAGTATTGCAGAGTAATTCAAAAGAGTAATGCTTACCTGATGGCTGTGTTGGAATTGTATGTAAAATAACTGGTACATTTCTGTTCTTTCTTAAACAGTACAGAGCAGCACTATTGCCAAATCCGAAAATATGGTTGCTATTAGTAAATGTTGACTTTCTAATGGCAACCTTGTATGTTTTATTGCTCTCAGCCCAAACCAGCTCCCTTTATGCATTTGAAGCATGTTATTACATAGCATAAACCTACCCTGCTAGGCTCATAACTCTACATGCAAAATATCTGTTTAGGAAGCAGAAAAATATAACTTCCTGATGTTATTTCCTGAATTTTGGTTATGAATTGCTGTGCACGGTGAAATGATTAGTAATGAATAAAGTATAGTTTAAGAAGCAGACTCTGGAAGAGTTTCCTTACAAGTTATACATTTCTATGTTTTCCTCTCCTAGAGAGCATGTGGGGTTTTGAACATTTCCATAATTTTGTTTAACAAGGTGTGCTGTATGATCATTTCCTGCTTATTAACAGTAAGGTCATTTTGTTCAGAATTAACTTGTATATGCTTCTGTATATATAATACCTTACCTCCATTGACACAAAGCATCATGTCTGGGGGTAACACTTATCAGAAGAATGTGTGAAATAATAGACTTACCTTACCTGGGCTTACTTTAAGGTCATCACTTACATTTTCTTGAACTAAGGAGCAAGGCTTTTATTTTCAGTACTGAGATGTAATTTCTGTCTAAGTAATTCTATATATCAGTAGCTAGCTGGAGGTGTTGCATGGCAGAAATGGGGAGGAATTATTGCACATACCATATATAGTCTGATTCTCACAATCTGATTCTGTGTGTTCATTGCCTCAAGACTGGAAAATCAAGCTGAATTGCATGGGTGAAACAGTTATTGATCAAACATCACAAACCTTTCATATACTCAGTATTAACTCAAATACGAGGGATTTTCCCATTGGAAGCAATTCATACAATCAGCTGCAAGTTATCCACTGTTGCAAAACTGATTCCAAGTTATACATGTGCATGTACAGCTTTTTCAGGTGGATTTCATGTCCCAAATTGTAAAGGTGAGAGGTAAACATTGATTTTTCAGACTTGTCTGTAATTAAGGAATCTTGACTGATGTATGAATCACATTAAAGCTTTCCATCTATTACAAAAGCACCAGCAATTCTGATACTCTTATAAATGAGGCTGAAAGAGAGGAAGATGGTTCTTATTTTTGTCTCTGTTTTTGGCTTTACCATAGGTTCATTCCTGAGCCCTGGTCTGCCTGCAGCGTGACCTGTGGGGTGGGCATCCAAGTGCGTTTGGTAAAGTGCCAGGTGCTACTCTCTTTTTCTCAGTCTGTAGCTGATTTGCCCATTGATGAATGTGAAGGGTCCAAGCCAGTCTCGGAACGAGCTTGTTATGGTGGTCCTTGTAATGGTGACACTGGCGAATATAGTCCCGAAGAGACTGATCTCTTGTATGGCGGCTCACAGGATTTTGATGAACTCTATGATTGGGAGTATGAAGGCTTCACAGAGTGCTCTGAGTCTTGTGGAGGAGGTGAGTTACAATATTTCTGCTTCTTTGTTTCTTGATGGTAGTGTTCACAAATAATAGTAATCCTCTTAAGTTTTTAAATCATCTATGTATCGGGTCAGCCACAGTTAGTACTTGGGTGGGAGACCACTAGGGAAGACTGGAAGAAGAGGAAGGCAACGGCAAACCACTTCTGCTCATATCTTGTCTTGAAGACCCCATGTTCCTTGGGTTCCCATGAGTTGGTTGCAGCTTGATGGCACACAATTATTATTCACAAGATATATACAGGGCCATATTTTTAAGCATTCATATTTAATGGCAATTCTTAATACTTTTTTGCAATAAGGTCAAAGAACATATCCCTTTGTCTATCTGGAAACTCTGTAAGATTGACTGGTTTTATTACTTCTATACAACCAGGGGCAGGGGTGGTGGTGTTAACCTCTAGACCCCATGTTATGGTTCCTTCATGGAAGCTGCTAAAGAAGCTTTGGTATTGTCATGCTATGGATTCCTGAGGAGACGTGAAAACTCCATGTGCAATGTGGATAATTCACACTAGCCAGTTTGGTGTAGTGGTTAAGTGCATGGACTCTAATCTGGGAGAACCGGGATTGATTCCCCACTCCTCCACTTGCACCTGGCCGGATGACCTTGGGCAAGCCGTAGTTCTGATAAGAGCTGTTCATTTGGAATACTGTGTACAGTTCTGGTCACCACATCTCAAAAAGGATATTATAGCATTGGAAAAAGTGCAGAGAAGGGCAACTAGAATGATAAAAGGGTTGGAACACCTTCCCTATGAAGAAAGGTTAAAATGCTTGGGGCTCTTTAGCTTGGAGAAACGACGGCTGAGGGGTGACATGATCAAGGTTTATAAGATTATGAATGGGATTGAGCAGGTTGCGAAAGTACTTTTCTCCCTTTCTCACAGTACAAGAACTCGTGGGCACTCCATGAAATTGCTGAGCAGTCGGGTTAGAACAGATAAAAGGAAATACTTCTTCACCCAAAGAGTGATTAACATATGGAATTCACTGACAAAGGAGGTGGTGGCAGCTGCAAACATGGACAGTTTCAAGAGGGAATTAGATAAACATATGGAGCAGAAATCCATCAGTGGCTATTAGCCACAGGGTATAGATGGGAACTCTCAGTCTGGGGCAGGTGATGCACTCTATTCTTGGTGCTGGAGGGGGCAGCAGTGGGAGGGCTTCTGGTGCCCTGGCCCCACTGCTGGACCTCCTGATGGCACCTGGTATATTTTGGCCGCTGTGTGACAAAGTGTTGTACTAGATGGGCCATTGGCCTGATTCAACATTGGCTTCTCTTATGTTCTTATGTTCTTATGTAAAAAGAGCAGTTTCTGTCAAGAGCTCTCTCAGCTCCACCTACCTCACAGGGTGTCTGTTGTGGGGAGGGGAAGGGAAGGGAGTTTGTAACCCGCTCTGAGACACCTTTGGGTAATGAAGGGTGGGGTATAAATCCAATCTCTTCTTCTTCTTCTTCTTCTTCTTCTATGAGCCACTTTCAACTATTAATACCACTGCATGGAGTTGTTCCTACCAGGAAAATTTCCACTAGCTTCACCTTGGCAGCTATCATGTGAGAACTGGCCCTCAATCTCTGTTTTCTCCATATGAAAAAGAAGAATGTCTCTGTAGAAGAACTATTGAAAATAAAGTCCAGATGTAATACCATTTTGGATCTAGAAGGTATCAAAATTCACAGCTGGGGTCTTTCATATGACTAATGCAGTAGTCTGGTTGTTTACATTTCCTGCTGACCACTTACATTTGGGCCAGAGAACTGTGTTTTCAAACAGCAAGGCTAAGGCAGGAAGCATCAGGTGTCATTTACTTTACATTGCCTGACTTCTGCTTTGTAAGCAGAGACATATGGATCTCAAGAATTGGGCTGTTACATATTTATTTCCTTACTGAATCTACTGGAGACTCAGCTGGTTTTGATAGTTTATCCTACCAAATGACATTAGCTTGGATCCAAGTACAGAGAGAGAGAACATATGGCAGAAATAACTAACTAAAAGATTGCCTGAAGCTAATAAGCTTGGCACTTAGGTTAAAAGTTAAGAAGGGTCACCGTTTATGCATATTATGAGAATTGTTTAATACACATGGTGTCCAATCCATTTGGGTCTACTCCATCATTTTCTTCTAATTGGGAACGTATGCCCATTAGAATTGTTCAGCCTCCTAGAATTTCTCAGCTTCTTTCTGTAGTTTGCCATGTAGACATGGAAGAGGGATGTCTTCGAAATGCATTCTAGTACAACTTCCAGCTTGGATTTAGCATAGAAGACTGCATTTATGGCAAATTCAGAAGAGCTGCTCCTAGGTGCAAATTTGAGACATGCAGCTTGTCAACCTGGTTGGGAGCTCTGCATGCATCACTTTTTCACTTGATAACTACTCTGATGTTACAGAGATGCAAAAATTTCTGCCATTTTTAAAGTAGGGGAAAAACAGTATTTTGCTGTGACTTGGGGTGCTGGTAAGTTGATTGGAAATATAAAGCATTACTCAATTTTGTGATAAAAATATTTTTTTCTATCCAACTCAAGTTACTTATATCCTGCCAGATGCATTTCGAAGACATCCCATGTCTACATGGAAAACTACAGCAAGGGGGTGTTTTTTAGTTTTGTTTTTGCTTGAAGCAAAGGCTGAAATATTGAAGTTGTGAGGCTCTTATTTTGCCATCATGATGGCAGAAGTGGATAATCCCCATCAGTAATTCCCCTTGCCACCCAGGGAAAATTATGGGTTTCACTGACAGTTGGAATCCCTTGTACCTGCAAGCAAACCCAAAACCTTGATATCAATGATATTGAAAATGATCTATGTAATCAAAATAACACCAGTGCTCTGATACAGTTTTCAAAGTAAAACTGATGCATCAGGAATCTCCCATTCTTTTTGCTTTATATTTTCACAGATTCCGGTTCTGTCTGTTCTTTTGTATCTTTTTGTCTCCTGTATGTTTCCAATGTGAATGTGAACATTACTAAAACAAAGCAAAAAAAGCAATCTTAATGCAATTGTTTGCATGATTTCATATAAACTATTTGTGCAGTGTTTTACAAACACTTGTCAGGTTTCTTTGCAGTTTTGAAGTTTCAGAGGAAAATAAAATAGTGCTACCACTGTACATTTTGACTTAAAAGAAACATCTGAAAAGATGTAGAAATGCATTATTTTATCCATTCAGTGTCTTCTGATTGTTTGCAAAATGGCTGCCATGCAGAAAGCTTGAGGAAAGAACATTTCCTCTGAACCAAATGAAAATGAAATAAATAGCTTCCAAATAATACTTTTTGTTATCACAGTTGCATGACAGATCAAGTTAATTTTATTGTTTTTGTACTCTCAGGAGATGAAATTTGATAGACACAGAAGTAGCCCTTTACCCTCGAAGGAGCAGCAGCCAGAAGGAACCAGTTAGTAATTTAGTCTTCATTCAGTGGCTGCGTCTTCCACTGCTGTCATCAAGTATCATGTAACAATTATGCTATTCTGGTAGATATAAACACTGCAAATCCCATTTGATGGTATATTGAAAGTGAACTGAAAGCTACTTAGATTCATGTCCTACCCTTGCCCTGTATAGCATTTTAATTTCCTCATCATAAAATACAGGAATTTTCAAGGGAAAGCAGACCCAGCTTCATCATGTTAAAATCATGAGCAATATTTTTTAGAATGTGTCTCAGATTCTTTGGGAAGTGGCAAGACAGGCTTTTTATGTACTATTTTGAGCAGGGTTTTTCCCCCCCCTGCCATATTTCCTCATTAGGAAGGAATGTTTTCCTTCTTTATTATATATTTTCCAGATTTTATATATCCATGTTGGAAATTGTAAGATTCAATCCTGAAGTTCCAAAGGGTTGTCAATATTATGCTCTTTGCTACTGGGTTGAATCTTGTATTTTAGAAACTATTTACTAGATCCTAAAATTATCCTGTGCGAGGGATACATACAAGCAGCCTTTGCAGACTGGAGTCATAAAACAGCCCTTTCATAGGAAATCCTTCCTTTAATAATCTGTATACTACTGCTGCTTCTTTGCCTTGTTTGAGTGCTGGGAAGAACCAGCGCTCTTTGATCATTTGGCAGATTGTGTATTTTACTACATCTAACAGAAGAACACTGTATGCCAAAGAATAATCTGAATGCACGTGATGCCGTTACATTATTAAAGCTAAGCAGGTCTTAGCTTAGGACAGACTGGCTATCATATATAAGTATCCTACAGCTTTAATAAATTATAATAAATAAATGAAATATAAATTCAATAGGATGTTGATGTTGCCTGGTAGTCATCAATTTCTTTTCGAAACTCATTAAAAAACTGAGGTATGCAGTGAGTTATTGGTATTGGGAAGTGTTGTCTCCTGCTATTAATACACAAAGAATTAGAAGGCAATAAACATTTGTGAGAGATAATGGTCCTGCCTTGGCATGGAGAAAGTGATACAGCCATAAACAGTGCTACGATGGATCAATCCCTTGACAGAGCAGTTCTTTGCAATAGGAAGAAATGTATCTTTGCAACTGAACAGAATATATCACATGGCAGTGTTTTTCTTGCTTCTTCAGTAGGGTTATTCAGGCTTGCTTGATGCTTTTGTAAACACACTGTCAACTTCAAAAGGTTTGGATTCTTTGTGAACTAACCACTGTGCTGCTGTTCTTACTGTTGTGGTGGAAACGAGGCTGGAGGTTTAGTCTGAGCTAACTGACACCATTCAACAAAGGCTTGAAATCACACATGGATTGCCTGTGAATTGCCCAGATTCCATCTAGCCCTGAAATGGAGAGGGTTGTGTAGCAAAGAATGCTTTGTATGTTTTCTTGAGATATTTTTCTTGTTTTAGCATTGAGAACAACCCAGGAAAGCTGAAGTTAATGTGCATATTTTAGTTTCACTTCATTAGCATTCATGTGAACTTGGTGGTTGCTGAGACCCAGCCAAGGGATGCTTTGGCCCAGTCATGGTCTTGTTCTGGCATTGCTCATCCCAAAATGTGGGGAAATTACTTTTGACACTTACATCCTGGCTTTTCTTGCTTGGAACTAAAGGTTTCAAGGTGGGCTCCTAGGTGGGCTCCTATTGAGACAGCGACCAGCTCAAGAACCCCTTAGCTTCATCATATTTGATTCATCATATATTCAGAATATGCTATGAGGTCAAGAGATTTATGTGAATGATCATCAGTGCTACCCTAAGAACACTTTCCTGTGAGTAAGACTTGAGTAGAATTCTAAGTAGATCTGGCTAGGATTGATCTCTGTGTTATGGACAGTTGTGTGTGGTCCATGAGAACCTCTTCCCAATTCACCCTAGATGAGACTTTCACAGTTAGCTCTGAAAGGGAGCTTTAAACACTGATAGTGTGGGGGGAATCTAGAAAAGTCATTAACATCCAGCATTACTTTATGGGAAAGCAAATTTCCTGAAATTTACAAAATGTGTAGCTCCCTGCATGCCTTTACTGCCTAGCAGCTACCTTTTAGATTCTGTAGCCTGGTGACCATCATGTTACTTAGCTGGTGGGTGGTATAGTGGTTATAGTATCAGACTAGGCTGTCAGAGCGCCAGGTTTAAATCCCCACCATGGAAGCAGACTTTGTGACCTTGAACCACTCAGTCTCTCTCAGCCTTACCAACCTCACAGGATTGTTGTTATGAGGATAAAATGGAGGAAGGGAGAATTATGTAGTAAGCCACTTTGGGTCCCCAGTAGGGAGAAAGTGGGGTCTAAATAAATAAATAGATCTGTGATCTAAACCCAATGAAGAAAATTGCATACACATTTATATGGTTTTGAATCGGAATATTTCAAGATTGCCAATTTTATCCACATGGCCAACTTTGCGGGAGGAGTAAGTGTTGCTGATCCCATTCTGACGATAAGGTTACCGGGGACGAATTCACATATTACAAGGAAGTCCCAATGTAAAATGTGAGTGAGTGTTCTTCCAGGGTAACTTGCAAAGAAGGGATCTGGATATGTCCCCTGAAGCAAGATACTTGAGCTCTGGATATATACATCATTTCATTTATTGAATGACATAGCTGTTAAATGAACTTTTCTCACTGCAGGGAAATGAACCCCCTTGCTAAGATACCCTGAAAGTGCAAAAAGAGGAAGTACTATTCAATAACATTTCTTCTTTTCTACTTCCTTGTAACATGTAGAGCCATTCTGAGGGACTCGTAATGGAATTAATTGTAGGCTTGACTGAAAGCATTTTTTTTTTACTGTTCTAGCTGGAATTTAACAAAATTATAAACAGAAATTGTCTCACACAAATGCACACATCAAGCCAGGTTGACCTGTTAGTTGGCTTTAAGTTGTCTCAGTTCCATTTAGTTCTGTGAGACAGAACTGGAGAAATATAAGAGCCTGTATGTCTTATAACACATTTTAAATACACATGCAAATGTTGGTGCTGCTTCATGCAACAGAAAATCATAACTGAACTGGACACTAACTTTTAGCACCAGAAGATTTTTTTCCCCCTGGAAAGAGTATGACAAATACAGTAATGTGAATGAATTCAACTTTCCTGCTAATCAGAGAAGTATTTGAAGTCAATTTGTTCCAGCTTGCTAGTGGAGAAATTCCAGTTTCCTGTTTGCACGCTTCAGTTACCATCCTGCTCCAGGTACCATTTTGCTCACAGCAGCTCAACACACAATATGTGGCACTAGAGTTCCTCTTAGTAAAGGCAGTTTTCCGTCCCTGCTCCATGGGAGGCTAAATTGTGTGAACCTGCCCTGCTGACAGCCAAGAGCATCAGTGTGTTGTCTCAGAGGCACTGAGCAGGACCCCTGCTGGTCTCATGTCCACACTTTTCTGTCCTGACTCTTGTGTTCTCAATTTTTCCTGTGAGATTTGTATATATATGTGTGTGTGTTTGTATACAGGTGTCCAAGAAGCAGTTGTGACTTGCCTAAATAAACAGACCAGAGAGTTTGTGGATGAAGATCTTTGTGTGAGCAGCCGACGCCCCCCACAGCTGTTGAAAGCCTGTAACCTGGATCCTTGTCCTCCAAGGTAGGCTGCCGTTTTATTTTAACAGGCCATGTTGCTTTGCACACATATGAGAACTGTCAGTCCTTAGGAGCTTGAAACTTGTTTTCTTTGTCCCCAGACAATTTTCAGTGGTCTGTGGATCTGATAAAATTGGGATCACATTTTGCAGGCATGTATCAGGATGGAATAACTGCACATGTTTAAATAGGATTATTTCATAGCCGTGTGTGTGTGCACACAAAGTTGTTCTCAGGTATTGGGGCCTAAAAATTCAGCTGTATGGTAGAAATTAAGTTTAGGATGATTGTAGAGTACCCCTCCTACTTTTCTTCCCCTTCACCCATTCTTCTTCTATTCCACCTACTCATGCCTCCTGATGATAACAATCCCCTTCAAAAGTCACTGAGAATACTGGCTCCTTCCTTCATAGGTCACTGCGTAAGAGACAGGTTTTCACACACCAGCTACAATGACAATGGGGGGACTGGTTTCACTGAGTGTTTGGGAAAGGAGCTAGGCAAAAGAGTGAGCAGAGGTGATGCGACATGTGGGGCATTCGAACTACAATAATCTGTCATTGCCCTGCATCTCCATTTACAAATCCCCATCTACAGAAGCAAGAGGGGCTGAAGGGACCCTGAATTCAAAGAGTTTGAGGAACACTGAAATGAATAAATCCAAATTATGTTCTGATGACCATTTGCTTCACATTCTGCTATACCTAATGTTTGATGAAATCCTTGGCAGGATGCTGCAGGTACCTAGAGTTAGAAAGTTTATCCAAGGTTATTTTTATTTAAAGATAGTGCTGGTCTTTGACTGTAATAAATAATCCATTCATTTAAATATCCAGGTGTATTCTTTCAGTGTTCTCATTGTAAATAGACATCACATATAAGGAACAGTAAGAACCTCATTAATGCTTATCACAAAGCAATCTCAAATATTTCCCCCCCGAACATTTACTGTTTTTGATGGTTACAGAGCATAACAAGTAACACAGATGATCACAGTGTAATACCACATTTCCCTATGTAAACTGAAAAATACCAGAAATATTTCAGATGTCTTGAATTGTTCACACTCGTTTGTTCCATCTGGGGTAGTTCCTTTTAGAGAGGAGAGCTGGAGGCAGTGAAATGATTGATTATATTCCCAAAACATTTTGCCCAGCAAATAACATGAGGTGAAAATATGAGTCACCCAGAATAATAGGTAATTGCCTTGTTGTGGAGAACAAAAGTGTAGTGAATAATGGAGGAGGGGTGAGAGAAAGAAAATTTGTTCAGCAGAAAATTATAAACTTATTCCCAAGTGAGGGAACATTTTCCCATCCTTTTCGATTAGTTAGCTTGTATCACTGTTATGCATTATGTCCTGTGCTACAGAATTATACATAACATTTTGTTTGCCCTTGTATGGTTTTTGGAGTGGAGTGGAACAACTTTGTCTTTTATCAGGTTTAACTAACTTAGTCATTTTTTTCATTGTCTTTTGAATTGGAAAGCTTTACTTCGTAGGAATTCAGGAGTCTGCTTAATTTAGAACACTTGTGAAGTTAAACATGTGCACTATGCACCATAAAATTACTCTGAGATTCAACAAAGAGATATATCAGGTCTTCTGCAACCATTTTGAATGAAACTAAGTTGGTTTTAATTTCATGCTTAAACATCCTTGAATAAAGGCCATGATCCAGAGACTATTAGTTACTATGCATTGTATGTTTCTGATCTCCAAGGGACCCCACTGATAAATCAGCCACAGTGTCTCCTTGATGAACACTATAATATGTGGGATTAGGAGCACATGTCTGGGAGCCACAGTTTTCCTAGACTTCAGGGTAGATATTTAATATATATTTTCATACATAAGGTACAAGGACAATAAATGGGAACTTGTGTGCCCTGATCAGATTGGCATCTCAACAGTGTATCTGGCACACTAGCTTTGCTAAATACATAAGCAAAGCATGTTTGTGACTCCCTCACATGACGGACCAAGTATCTTTTGTACATATTTGTACATGAATTTTCACAGCATGTTGGAAAACATAGCATGAGGAACAGGCCATTGCAACATAGATTTACAGTGTTGACAATGAGTAGATGTAAGATTTAGTCAAATATTCTACATTCCAGGGAACTCTGAAGTTCCTTGGAAGCTTTTTAGGAGCTGCTCAGTGAGAAAACCACTCATGGCACTCAGGTTAGCTGAAAACTTTTCTGGGAATGTGCTTTCTAGACAGATATGCAAAATAGGCTCCCAGTTGGATTGGTAGTATTCCCCAGCAAAGTTCACCTCTAGCACAGTATTGTGTAGAGCAGTTTTGTGTTTTCACAGTCGCTGTTTGGTCGTTGGGGCTGTCTTTGCTAGGTTCAAGAACTAAAGTCATTTACTGGAGGACAGACAATATACCCTGGGGCCATTGTCATTTGGGTTATTAAACTAGTGTGAAGCATGGGATTATGGACACATCCATATTCATTTGGATGCCTCTGAGCAGCTTTCCAAGTGGTTAGCTCTGTGGTCATAACTGGCGGATGTTCAAGCATAGTTAATAGCAATCAAGCTCCTTAAAGCCAAAGCTATCCATCACCTATAGTATTAGAAATCATTCCCAGTTCTCAAAAGCCTGGTCAGTTCCCCTCATGAACTTCATGACTGCCCCAGAACAGGCACCAGGGTCCTCTGCAATGCATTGGGTTTAAGTGCCAAGCATTCAGATTTCATTGGCTGATGGATCAGCATGGAAAGGTTCCCTGCACATAGAAAGTCTGAAAACCATTGATCTAATCCAAACATCTGTCTTGAGACAGGATATTTCTATGTAAAATACCTTTGACAGATGATTTCATAAGCCATAAGATGCCACCAATGAAGCTGCAATGGTTTTTCCCTTTCTGTTTGGGAACATGTTTTTACAGGTAGGTAACATATCGACTTTCGAGCAAAGGAAACCTTTGCCTTTTTAACATATCGTTCAGGTTGCCCTGCCATGTATTTTAAAGCATTCTAAGGAGATGATTCAATAAGCCTGTATTTCTGTAGGGTTACCCCAGGGAAAACAGCCATCAGATTGTTTCTTTAAAATGGTTTTGATGAAGTCACTTCCAGTCATACCTTGACAGAAAAATGGCCCACACTCAAAAATGCTTCTCACTCCAGTTTTTATCTGTCCCAATAGATTGTCAGATCAATGGGCACATGATGATTTAGTGGTCAAGGATCTCATCTGCCAAATATACTAGAAGTGCAGCCTTTTGAAATAAGGGTCTGCCCAGAGGGGTAGGAACTGTGGTGTTCTGCAGTGAAGGACATTTGTTTAGTATACGCAATGTATGGCAGCCATTAAAGATACAGGGGCAGCTATTGCCTTACTAGATATCAGCTCTTTTATTAATAATTGTAATGTCATGAATGACCTTTGGTAAGCCAGAGAATGCTACCAGGAGTATGGAAAGGTGCCATGATGGATGTTATGAATTATAATTTTTGTATCTCCCCTATAGCTGGGTCAGCATGTGTTAAAAAGATTTGGTAAGAACGCGCGCGCGCGTGTGTGTGTGTGTGTGTGAAAGGAGAAGAGCAGGCAATGAAAGCCAGATGGATGAAAATGAAGGAAATTCCAGTCAATTTCTTCAGCTTTGTTCTTTACATACTTTCAAAACTAAGCGTTTATTCCTGTGCAAATAGCTGAATGGTAGAGAGCAGACGTACACTGGGGAAAAAACTCATAAGGTTCCAGGAATAGCCGAAAAGATCTGCCTTCCTCTGTGCCATAAGCAACACAGCTCTTTCTCAAACTTTATGGTTCTTCTGAGAAGGGGGGGAGGGATTCTACTGCAGCAACTGGATGGTTCCTGGACAGGGTTGATAAATCTCAGAATTCCAACAAGGTCAACATCATTGTAGTAAACACTAAATTTCCTCCATAATAAAATGGATTTCTATAAAGGTATGTCATTTTCTATTCTTATAAAAATGTTTTGGTGTTGGATCCAGCAGAAGATTTCCTTGCATGCTGGAGCCCTTGCACAAGCAGAAACGTACTAAAAAGATCATGCTGGTGGTTTTTGGAAACAGTTTTTGGGCCTACCTTCTTTTTGTTGTTTAGAAATCTCAATCTACATGAGACAAAATAATTCAGCATTTCCTGTTATTATCATCATCATCAATAATTATTATCATCAAGCACCTATTCCAGCAGGCAGTTGCTACACATAGAATGCTGTGCATGGATATGAGAGTTTAGGAGTGTTGTTCAAGAAGGGGCTATTTTTGAGATGTGGACCATCTCCAGTATTCCTTTTTTAAGAAATACAGCCACAGAAACACTCTTGTCTTAAGATATATTCAGAAGTTACACAGGTGGTGCAAATGCTGTTCTGTTTCCTATCAAAGAATCATATTATTTGCTGAAGTTCATTTTTGCTGTGAAATAGACAATATGGTGCTTACAGAGGTCTTCATGCATGGGTTTTTACAAAGCACTTTGAATGGGTAAGAACTCAAAGGGGCACTTAAACCCTATTTGTGCAATGAATATTGTTAAGGAGGAAAGGAATAAAATGTACATCCTTGTCAGTGCATATTTTATATTCCCATCGTAAACCAGTTTAAGGAAAAGCCTGTTTAAGCCTCACTTTTGAAATCACTCCAGATCTTGAGATTTTTTCCTCAAAAATATACACCTCTGGGGATCATGTGGTCATTTTTCCTTTCATATCATATCAGTGACAGGAAACTACATATTATCTACAAATATGTGTAATGAAATTCTGATGCTGTTTTTCTTTTTTTAAAAAAGCAGATTTGGGGAGGTGTTTCTGAGCAGAGAAGGGTGGAAGGGAAAAGGATGCTTAACCATTCCCTCCCTCCTGCAGCATTTTTTCCCTCTGTACAATCTCAGAAGTGTGCTTGTGAGGGTAAAAATGCACCTGGATTCTGTGGCAGGCAGAAGCAGGTTAGGGGACTATTTGGAGTTTCACAACCCCTGACACACCTGTTCAAAGCCATGCCCTCCTGAAGATGCTCCTCTTTAAAGGCAAACTGTCATGAGTTGCATTATGCACATTTGTGTGCTGTTTGATCCTCATCATTCCAGCAGAAGGAATTACATCTGTACAAGAAACACATGAAGTTTAACTGCTGATTATTGATTTCAGCCAAAGGTAACATGGCCAGGGCACCATTCTAGGAGTCCCATGAGGGCTGTCTGGCAACCCTGGGTTCTTCCTGTGGGTTTGGAAGGGAAAAAACCCAAACATTTGTCTGTTTGTGGTGGCCTTATGCTAATATCTCACATCAAGCTGTGCAGACAATACCTGTTCTGGCTCTGCTAATGACTCCATCTGAAGAAGCGGCACAGTACAGACTTCCAAGAAAGGATGTGCTGATTGATCTGGTATATGGATCTGGGGGGGGACACCTCTCCAAATATATCCCCAGGGAGCATTCAGGTGTTCTTATATTTCTATTTTGATCGCACTGGATTTTTAAAAATATTATAACCTATATTACCCAGATTGGTACCTATAGGTTTTTTGTTCTTTACACAGTTCAGTGCATGTTAAATTTCTTGTCAAATATGTTCATCAGATCACTCTTCCCACTCAATGACCTTCATGAAGAGTTGCCTATATCCTATCTAATGATAAAAAGTTTGCCATTTTGGAGTATAAAAGATTATACCTTTCCATGCAGTATAATTTGACTGCACACTCCTTCCCCCCAATGGATTGACAGTGTGTATGAAATATACAGTAACAAATTTTCCTTTACTTTTTTTGGAATGGATGGTTTTCTTGTCCCAGCACCTTGCTTCAATCTGTCTCCATTTCCTAATGCCCTCTCTAATGAGAATCTAATACTTGCTGCCACCTAATATTTTCAAATATTTGGAAGCCTGTCTTCTTTTCATAGAGCGTACCTCTACCTCTTGTTCTTTGTTTCCTCTTTAAATATGTTCTCAGTTTCCTCAAGTATAAATTTACTCTCTTGGCAGAAAGAATTTGTTCTTTTGAATACAAAAGGAAAAAGGAAAGATTTTTCTGCCAGTCTGCAGAAGTGGAGGGGGGGGGGCACTTGCTTTTTCAAACTGAGCCAGTAATTGACTGTGTTTCAAAGTCCACATATGTCTGGAAAGAGTGGCAATTTTCATTCATTTCACTCTGGTTGCAATATTCTGCAAAGCATCTTAAAGGGTCTCACAATGGAGTGAAATATTACTTTGTGTGAATATGATTACTCTTTCCATGCTGGATGCAGAAAATAAGACCCAAATGGCCTGATCTTATGGGGCAGAAGTTTATTGGAACTGGTGTAAAAACCTTGACTCCCCCTTCCCAGTTAAGCATCTTACATTAGATCCACTGTTACACTAGATCACGTTGTACTCTTACACACCAGCAGTGCTCCATCCCCTTTAATCCATGTGAGCAGTCTGCCTTTTAATAGATCTAGAGTGTAGTTATCCTGATTCTTCTTGATGGTTCAGAACTCTACCCTAGGACTGAGGCAATGTAACACTTTTCTATGGCATCTGTGAAATGGTCCCATGACTCTACCCATAGGTGCCAGAATGCAAGTCTCTGTTCAGGCATATCTCCTTTCATACTGAATGAGTTAACAGTATGAGGGCCCTCCCCCCACCAATTCATCCAGTTTGTTTTTTCCCCCTTGGTGAGATAGTCCTAAGCTTTCAGAATTCACAACATTCTTCTTAGGCAAAGTGAGGTGGTTATGAACTTTTCCAAATGTAATCTTAGGTTGGTAGAAAGCAACAAACAAAGGAAGCCCAATACCACATTTCCTGTTTTCATTTTTCTGGGGTAACATGGGAAACTTGAACTAATGACACTCCTTTGCGAATTATATTTCTGATACAGGATCAGTGCATATATCTCATAGCATGTGAGAAAGGTGATTTCCTTAGTTTTTGAAGAAGAAAAACACAACTACACCTAAAAATTCTTCTGTCAGGGGAGAGGTGGGGCTACTGGGTGGTGGAGTGGTTGAGTATTCAGCTCTCTCTGAGTCTCATCAGCCTTTGGAGTCTTTTTAGGGAACTTTCTTGACATTTCAGGATTCCTCCAGATTTGACAAGGGTCCACCAGATCCTCGGGAGTAGGAACTGGAAGCAGAAGACTTAAACTGAGCCCCCTGTTTGTGGCAAAAGCGGGTGCAGGTTTCAGTTCGTCTTGAGCAGAAGCTCCGAAGGACCAGCCATGGCAGTTCACGGTTGGAAAGCTACAACAAGCCCCAAAATAAGAGCCTCTATACCTCACCACATTTCATCTGGGTGAAGCCCCTGTGAGAAACCTTCTTTTCTTTACAATCCTCGAGTTTGGGAAAGGACACTTGATTGCCCCTATAAATCTTTCCCAGAGGCATAGGGAGGTGGAAGACTCCCACGAGGCGGCAAGGCAGAGTGTTGGGGAAATAACACTTTGAAATCTTCTAGCTGCTATCTGGGAAATATCGCTACAGAGAATTATTTCACTTTCAAAGAACCCTGTTGGAATTATAGAAAGGGAAACAGACTGGTGGACCTAAAATGGCGGCAGTCTGCAGTTCTTTTGCCTGTGCAGTTACACAGTGAATATTTACACACTGTCTGCTGAGGAGCAAGATGGCTTTTTTGACTGCAACTGAGCAGAGGGAATTCTTGACAGATGGAAATTTACTGCTGTTGTCAGATGACTTCTGGGATTGCTTAAAAAGTCAATTGGTGGAAAAAGTTACAACTGTTGTGTTTGAAGTCTTGGGAGAGATTTGGGAGGGCATGGAGAGAGAGGAAATCACAGAGGCACAAAGGCAGATGACGTCAGACACTACACAAAATGGAAAGCGATGGAACCTGTCCTAACATCCGATATCTGCAATAAGAGATTTACCCAGCTACTTCTTTGATGGGCTGGCTGGATATAATGCAGCCTGTGCAAGGTTGGAAAGACAAGGCTGTCTGCTTTCGTACATCGGCAAGCCAGAAGAAGACCAGATATTCAAAAATCAAAGACAGAAGAACAACGATTTTGATGAGACATTTCCAAAGAAAGCAAGAGAAACTCAAACTTTACAAATAATTTGAAGTAGCATTCTTTGACAGTCTGCATGACTTTAATTGACTGATGGGATAAAGAGCTACCAAAACTGGAGCCTTTAAGCTACCGAGAACTGTTTGTTTACTTTGTGTTTCTTCTCCAGACCTACATTGTTATTTGATATCCAATTGATTAAGGAATATAACCTGAAGCAAAGTATTTTTAATTTTTGCATTGTCTTACTGACTAATGAAAGCTATAAGCTATGGACTTTTAATTTGAAATACCCTCTGTACCTGTAATGTCCTAATTGAAGGATGATGGAAAGATATGGGCCATTTGAATTTTTTGAGAGGAATTGCAGGGAAAAATCCAATTAATGGGCTATTTACTTAGAGAATGGGCATGGTTTTAGCTATTTTGAGAGAGAAGATGAGATGTTACAGGATAAGGTGAAAGCTATATGGCATTGTTAGTGTGAGAGTTGAGATTCTAGGGAAAATATAACACATTGTGTTTAGGACTGTGAGTTAATGGGATTTTGAAAACTAACAGTAGCAATAATATGGAAGAATATTTAAAGGGACCAGATTGTTAATTTAGAACAAATATAAGCCTTTACTAGCATAGTCAAACTGCAAAGTTATGCCTGTTTCTTTTCTTTGTTTTCATTGATATAAAATAGAGTAATAATAGTATATTATAGATAAAATGAAATATAGCAGATAGAATACAGATGAATTAGTTCCATAACGGGAATAGATCTTTGGTATAATAGTGTTTGTTACTGAATACAAATTAAAATAAGGGGGGGAAATGGGAATATGTATGCAAACATGATGATGTGAGCAAGATATTTGGCTAGTTATTTTAAAATGTATGGCTCTTTTTCTGTGTAACTTTCAAATAATAATAAACTTTGCCCAATCTAGGCAAGTAAAAAAAAATCTTCTGTCAGGGCCAAACAAGACTCTAAGTGTGATATGAGTTGGCCAGGGTTACCCAGCCCAACTTGCAGTGACACATAAAGTTGTGAAACTAATGTCCCCAAGCACTCTGTGGCCCAATTGGCCTTGGGAACGTGGGAGAGAAGAGAAGGAACTTTCGCCTTCCCTTCCACACCATTTTCCCAAGCTGAAACACCTGTAAGGAGGCTCTGCCCCACTGTAGGGCACCACATGTACTGACTGTAGCATGTGGAGCCCCACAGCGGGGCAAACAGGACCCTCACAGCTGTTTCAGCTTAGGAAAATGGTGTGGGAAGGAAAGCTGAATCTCCTATTCCTCCCACACCATTAATTAAATTTAAACAAATTTTAATACCCTTGCTTGAAGTGACTCATTAATCACAGTGCCAATGAGTTTTGGGTGGCCTTCTTTCCGTGTTGTGTGCATCATCATCCTCCCACTACTTGCCATTCAAAATTCTGCTGTGGTTGACATTTAAATAAATGTACCATAGAAGGATGGTGTCCCTTGTGTAAAGCAGAATTTTTACATTCTGCCATAATTGACTCCCCCAGGTTAAGAAAACAGCTGCTGAAATTGAACCTAACACATTTTTACCCCACTCTTCCTACAGTGATTTCAGGACGGTTTGCATAGTTCTCCCCTCCATTTTACCCTCACAAGAACCCTGAGAGGAACTGTTCCTGTCCCAAGGATACATTGTGAATTTCATGGCCCATGTCAGAATTCAAACCTAGGCTTTCCTGGTCTTAAACTCAAACTAGTATTAAATGGAAGGCATGAAGACTAGTAATGCTCATTTTATTTCTTGTTCCTTAGAAGAGAAAGAATGGGGGAAGTGTTGAGGCTGGACGAGTGGGCATCAGCATAGCAAATGAGGTTCAGTGTACGCAAGTGTAAAGTAATGCACATTGGAGCCCAAAGTTCTAACTGTAAATATACATTGATGGGGTCCAAACTGGTGATAACTGACCAGGAGAGAGATCTTGGAGTTGTGGTAGATAACTCATTGAAGATGTTGACTCAGTATGTGACTGCAATAAAAAAAAGGCAAATGCTGTGCTGGGTATTATTAGGAAGAAAATTAGCCATCTGTCTTGCCCCTTCATAGCAGATGGGCAAATGTGTTGGAGTGAGCAATCCAGCATGCCTGGACATGGGGCGTGGTTGCTACATCACTCTAAGGGTGTATAGGTGTTATCTCCTTGAATAGGATGCCTGGGAGCTGCCCTCTGACCAGTCCTCGCTTTGTCCTCTCCATCTTGTTACATAGCCTTCCATGGAGACACATGTCTCTAGAGATCTCTCCTGTAAATACAGTTCCCTCATACTCCCACACACATGCTGCTGGACAAGCTGGCCATTTGTGATATGGAAAGACTAGATTGGGCTTCTTTCTCTTCTTTTGACTGCAACTTGAATGTGAACTGGATCTACTTGAATAAATGTAATCTTACCTTTTCTGTAGTATACTTTTTGGGAGATTTATTTACTGCAATCAGTATCTTGCTTCTATGACTGGGCAAAACTGTGCTATATTAACCAAATATCCCAATAAAATGGTCATATCAATCCAGTCTGTTTGTCTCCATAAAGGAAAACTCAACTCCTTTCAGTCTGAAATCTGAGGAATTGATTGCTTCATTCCTAGTAAAGAATGTTTTCTCTGAGATTAGGGCCTCCCTGATTGTTAATCAAGCCATCCTGCATTCTTCTATTATCACACCATCTTTTCCCCAGATGGTAGCTAGAGGACTACATACAAAGAGGGAGGATAGATGGGTATTCTGAAGAGAAATGAGGAGTAAGGTAGAACCCCGTCATACACCCCCCCCATTCTGGCCCAACTCAAGAGCTCTCTGGCCTTTCTCCTGTCTGTCTTTCCTCCTTTTGTCTCCACCACTTTCTAGCCAGTATAACTTCAGCTTTGGCATCTTTGCAGTGATATGAAACGGGAAAGGCCAAGGTGTTAATTAGTATTCACAAATACTTGGAAGCCTTTTCATAGAATGTATCTCTACCTTTGCCTGGGCTGTTACTCCTCTGAATGGTGAGTGAGTGAGTGAGTGAGTGAGTGAGTGAGTGAGTGAGTGAGTGTGTGTGTGTGTGTGTGTGTGTGTGTGAGAGAGAGAGAGAGAGAGAGAGAGAGTCCTACCAGGTCACTTCCAACCTATGGCAACCTTATGAATTAATGACCTCTTGCAAACAGAGGGCCATTACTTTCTTTACTGAGTCAAGTGGTCCAGTAGCAATGTATGCCATTCCTTGACCTCCTGCAGCTGAATGAGACTGAAGCACCCTTTAAAGACAAATGAGCAAATCAGGAAGTGGTTAATTACTTCATCTAATGATGAATTACAGAACCAATTAAAGTAATTATGTGGGAAATGCAAGCAAGAGATTTGCCACCCACTATTTCCCCCTCATAGAATGGAACACATTTGTGAAATGCTTTTTACACATCCTAACTACTCTCAATTACAGGTCCAGTATTCAGAGTAAAAAGCTGGTAGAATATTTTCACACATATTAGCTGGGCTGCGTGGCTATTTAAAATGGGAAATATACTGTCTTGTGAATGGTGGTGAGATGGGAGGAGATTCCCAGCTGCCAATTATAAGGTACTTTATGATCCATGTGTGATTTAGGTCTTTGTGAATATAACAGCCAGAGATGGTATTTTGGGATAACAAGAATGAACAGATGCTCCCCCTCCTTTTTGCCTCATAACTTACCATGTTCCAGAGCACCATTTCTTTAACATTTTATGTATGTGAGACAAAGCTTAAATATAACCAGATTTGCATCTAAAAGCAGAGGAACTATTTGGACTCCTGTAGTTAACCTGTATCCCCATGTGTCCTAGCTTAAGTGATCTACCATGACTGTGATCATGTGTGGGGCAAGATCCTACATGAAGTGTGTACAGGTGCTTCCCCTCATGGGCCCTAGCACAAGGCCCCATAGTTCCTAAGGAAGCTTCTGTTTGAAATCTGAGTGTGATAGACACATTTACAGCCTTTAAGTATAAAAGTATGTTGCATGTGTTGCAGAGAGATTTGTACTTAAATTGCCATTTCTTTAGGGAGAGATCTTGACCTACTTTGTGAATAATTGCCTTAATCTGCCCCAAATCCTCTGAGACAGGCCAGGTCATAAATAAAGATTTTTAAGTTAGCATTTCATAGCTTATTGGAGATTGGATGCCTCAAGACCCCCCTGATAACAGCTTCTTTCCCACTATTAGACTGTAAGCCCCATGCATTAAAATGTGCTTTTTCACCCACATTACTAATATTTGTCCCCTGAAATGGTGCTGGAGCAGGTAATATTAGTTGACATAAAAAAGAACAATCTAGCACAGATCCTAGCTTAAAAGCACAGCTTTCAATGGGCCTTGCTTTCAAATTATTTGTCTAACTGGGAGGATATAAAGATATGTGCACATACACACCAAAAAGTTTCACGAGAACTTTCTTGTATTCATCAGAGTTTTTCAGCTATTTCTTGCGTTCATCAAAGTTCTTCAGCTATTTTGCCTGAGCAGAAAACTTTAAAGCCGCCTTAAAACATATAACAGTCTACTAAAGTTCAGGATGAAGGTGTGTTCCCTGTTACTCAGGTTAACTAATTCCCAGATGGTCGATTATTTTTTTACAAACATACACTTTTTAAAAAAAGATGGGAAGCTAATCAAAGTTCTCACCCACCACCACTGCCACCCATACACACATAAGAGGCCAGCCAGCAAGTCTCATTCCCATAGCCTCCCATACTCCTCTTCCATCTCTGCAATAGCAGTCAATGCTCTGTTGACACTCTGGGGGCTACCAGTTGCTGACTTCTAATCTAGGAAAGCCACTCCGTGCAGTTTAGAATGTGTTCACCATGAAGGGGATCTCTAACTTTGCATCCTATGGGTCAGCTTGCTTAACTTCCAAGAGGTAGGAAGAAGGTGGTTGTTCTCCCTCACCCTTTACACAAAGGTATGGGGAACTGTGAGCAATGATAGGTCCAAATGACTACTTGGACCTTTCTGGCTACCTGGACATGTGGCATAGTCTTCATGTGTTTGGACAGTGATGTTCTCGAATGTTGTAAGGTAAAAGTTTCTTTCCTGAATTCCTGTGTTGTTTAATGCCCTACATCATCATTATCTTCTACTTTGATGATTGAAAAGAAAATTGCTTTGCTGCATTTCTTATACAGAGATTGGAATTAAAACACTGGAAGAAGTTGACAGTGTGTATATTTTGGCCACTGTGCTGACATTTTGCTTTCTCCTTTACAATTAAAAAAGAGAGAAGAGGAACGGGAATGCTGAGCAAGAGGGTGTTTGTTCCTAATACACTGAGAACACAGCTCAAGAATAGCTTGGCTTACTTTGAAAATTGAAAGCTTCTGCAGTTTAAATGGAAGTGTTAGTTGCAGTAATGAAATGAGTGAACAGCTACCAGAGTGGGTGCACTGCCTCTTTGGAAATTTATTGGTAACTTTGCAACTGCTTTTTTCATTCATACATTGCTTTCATTGTTCAAGTATTATTTTGCCAGCATTGCAGTTTTTTTTCTATCTCTAGAATGGCATCCTATGCCAACAAATACAGAGTTTGCATGTTGCATGGGAGGCCTTCCTTGTGATTTTTCCCTGATCTTGAAACTCCTAAGTAATTTGAGCAAATTGTGTAAATAATAGGTCACCGGGAAAAAAGGGGACAAAAACTTCCATTGCAGGATATAAACTCTGGTTTTCTTTGGCTTCCTACTCCTGGTTTACTTTTCTCTGCAACCAGAACAGCAGTTGTTAACTTTTTGTGAAAAGGAGAAATACAGTCTTTCTAAATAATTTTTAAAACTCTGTTTTGTAGTAGAGGTGCCACAGAAGCCCTGTTCTAAACCCTGTGATACCATGTCCCATCATACGAAGCTGCTTTCACCTAAGGCAGACCATTGGTCTATCAAGGACAGTTTTATCTCAAATTGAAGTCTTCCGTGTCTCTTATTCTGTGATTTGGGCTGGCCTGTCCTCTAGCCGCACCTAGGCAATTGCAACACATCTGTCTCAATCAATTCTGTTTGAGAATTGATTGCAACAACACGATCACAAGATTATCTAGGTTCATGAGCAGACATTGAGCCGCTAATTAGTAAGCCTGAACTCAAAAATGCCAAATTATTTTTTCCCATTTTGCTTTATGCTCTTTTGCAAATTGGAGGCATTGGCAAATGGGTGGCCGGGGCGGGGGGGAGGTGGCATTTGTAATCATGCAAACAGACACATCTGAATTCATTCTAATGCATCCAGACAGTTTGCTGAATAATCAGCTGCCTGCTCATGCCTCTCTTCAAGAAAATGATCTCTTCAAGAAAATTGGAGAAATCAAGGGAACGTTCCATGCAAAGCTGGCCATGATAAAGGACAAAAACGGTAGGGACCTAACAGAAGCAGAAGAGATTAGGAAAAGATGGCAAGAATACACAGAAGAACTATACAAGAAGGACCTCGACGTCCTTGACAACCATGATGGTATAATCACTGACCTCGAGCCAGACATCCTGGAAAGCAAAGTTAAATGGGCCTTAGAAAGCATTACTAACAACAAAGCTAGTGGAGGTGATGGTATCCCAGCTGAGTTATTCAAAGTCTTAAAAGAAGATGCTGTTAAAGTGCTGCACTCAATTTGCCAACAAATTTGGAAAACACAACAGTGGCCACAGGATTGGAAAAGGTCAGTTTACATTCCAATCCCAAAGAAGGAGCAACGTCAAGGAATGTTCAAACTATCGCACAATTGCACTCATTTCACACGCTAGCAAGGTCATGCTCAAAATCCTACAAGCTAGGCTCCAACAGTACGTGGATAGAGAACTGCCAGAAGTACAAGCTGGCGGGTTTCGAAGAGGTAGAGGAACTAGAGATCAAATTGCCAACATTCGCTGGATTATGGAGAAAGCAAGAGAATACCAGAAAAACATCTACTTCTGCTTCATTGACTATGCTAAAGCCTTTGATTGTGTGGATCACAATAAATTATGGCAGGTTCTTAAAGAGATGGGAGTACCAGACCACCTCACCTGTCTCCTGAGAAACCTGTATAAGGGTCAAGAAGCAACAGTTAGAACCGGATATGGAACAACTGATTGGTTTAGCATAGGAAAAGAGTACGACAAGGATGTATATTGTCACCTTGCTTATTTAATTTATATGCAGAGTACATCATGCGAAATGCTGGCCTGGATGAATCACAAGCTGGAGTTAAGATTGCTGGGGAAAAGATCAATAACCTCAGATATGCAGACGATACCACTCTGATGGCAGAAAGTGAAGAGGACCTAAAGAGCCTTTTGCTCAGGGTGAAAGAGGAGAGTGCAAAAGTGGGCTTGAAGCTCAACATCAAAAAAACTAAGATCATGGCATCTGGGCCCATCACTTCTTGGCAAATAGAAGGGGAAGTCGTAGAAGTAGTGACAGACTTCACGTTTCTAGGATCCCAGATCACTGCAGATGGTGACTGCAGCCATGAAATTAAAAGACGCCTGCTCCTTGGGAGGAAAGCGATGGCAAACCTAAACAGCATGATAAAAAGCAGAGACATCACCTTGCCAACAAAAGTCCGCATGGTCAAAGCAATGGTATTCCCGTAGTAATGTATGGCTGCGAGAGTTGGACTATAAGGAAGGCTGAGCGCCGAAGAATCGATTCTTTTGAACTATGGTGCTGGAGAAGACTCTTGAGAGTCCCTTGGACTGCAAGGAGATCAAATCAGTCAATCCTAAAAGAAATCAACCCTGACTGTTCCCTGGAAGGCCAGATCCTGAAGCTGAAGCTCAAATACTTTGGCCACCAAATGAGAAGGGAGCATTCACTGGAGAAGACCCTGATGCTGGGAAAGATTGAAGGTCAAAGAAGAAGGGGATGGCAAAGGATGAGATGGTTAGACAGTGTCATCGATGCAACGAACATGAAATTGAGCAAACTTCAGCGGACGGCGGAGGACAGGAGGGCCTGGCGTGGTCTGGTCCATGGGGTCGCGAAGAGTCGGACTCGACTGTGCGACTGAACAACAACAAGCTCATGCCTCTCAAGAAGGACATGAATGGAACTGGTGGATATCTGAACGTGCCTAACTATGACCAAGCTACCAACCGGGAAGGGGGAACTGTGATATGGCAGCTATTAGAAGTGGCCTTGCCATTGTCACAGCAATGCCTAAAGAACTCGAATGCCTCATGAGAGGACTGGGGACAAAAAATGAAGTCCAGGGTAGGCTAGGCAGACAAGAGCTTCCTACAAGTTGTTGCAGGCATTAAGCACTTGGGAAACTTCCACAGGGATTATCTGCCACCTGTTCAGTGCTGTTGGGGAGTGGGTATTTTTCCTACTTCCCCACAGTACTGTGGTGCATTTGTGCACCTCCTGGGGTTTCCCTGGCTTTTCTCAAATCTTTCTGAAATCTGCTTTACCACAAAGTTTTTTGTAGGAAAGATCAGGTGGGAAAGTTTGGATTCCCCTGCCTATGTGGCAGCCATTTTCTTGGCCATGTTCCTGAGGTGGCACTCCCCACCACCACCATTGGAGACTTTTGTTTTCGAACATCAGTTCCATATTGTTATATCCATATGCTATTATAGGAATGTGAGTAGCAGGTTCTGTGAATCCCCAGCTCTTTTTTGTAAGCAAGTCTCCATCTCTTTCCATTGCAGAAATATAAGGGGAAAGACCTATCTCTGCAACAGAAGAGTATAGAGACTTACTTTTTAATATACTTAAGCAGGGAATCCACAGAACCTCATACTCTTATTATTATAATAGTAGAACAATATAATGTGGCCCAGAGGAGGAGGAATGGTTGCAGCTGGGACACTGGGGCTGGGAAGCTGCAGGGAAAATTGCCACGTGGAAGCCCCAATGCTGCTATGCTGTATTGGCAGCTGCACTGGCAATGGGGAAACCACACATGCGTTCTCATGTGGAAACTATCCAGGTTCCTCTGATAGACCAACAGGCACGTTCATGCAACACTCATTCCTATAATGTGCTTATTTGTTAGAGCAAGGCTCACAGTTTTCCAGTAACTCACACCTAGTTCTTCCAACCTGTAGGTGAAAAAGTAAAGCTGTTTCTGATCTGCAGCACTTTGGATTGGGTATAGAGAATATGTTTACATGCACTCTACCCTGCAAGCAGAAAAGTAGATGTCAGAGTGATGGATTCTGCTTCGCTTTCTCTTTGATATGCCAGTTTTCTGAATGCAGGGAGTGGTTTGCATGGTAGACCATTCAGTTACATGAACCCTGACCTGCAGTCTGAAGTAACACAGCCCAGAAACAGGTTTGATATCTTCTCTGCAGATACTGAATCTCAGGTTTTAACAACTTCAGTCCTACCGTATATGAAATCACAGTATCTGGAAAAGCCCTTTTTCTTCTAAGGTCCTTCTGTTCTGTTTGGAAAGAGTTAATTACTATTTCATTTTTTTTCTCAAGTGAAGCAGGTCAGGGGCTGCTGACAACAGCACACTTTGTTCATTGCCAGAAGTATTTCCTTAGAGCCTCTTTTAACTATTATTCTCAGTGTATGTCTGTGACCATGCACTTTTCAAAAGCATCTCTCTAAATCTTATTCTCACATCAGACAATCAGTATTTTCAGTAGTGAAGGTGATACTCCCAGATACACCATCAGCCTTCTTCGGAATAACCCAGCTTCCTTTCTTCTAAAAAAAATGTGTTTTCTTTGTGTGCTCTGTTTTGGAAAACTGGCGTTCTGCCTTTTTGATTTACAGTGAGCTATAGAATTCTGAGTGATACCAATCAGAGTGCAGAACCAACACAAGCAGCTGGTTTTGCTCCCAAAACTTTTCGTATGAAGCCTTTGATCGGTCAGCATGCACAGAGTTAATGATGCAGAATAGCCATACAATCGTCTCTTTTCATAGATTCTTCTGAGTTGGGGAACTGCTGTTTTTGAGAAAAAGAAAATCACTGTACGTCACTCACTTAGGACCCACTGCTGTACAGAGTTGGTCTGATCTGCTGCCAAACTAGTAATGCTGGGGGGGAGGTCCAGTTTAGAAAACTTTACTCCCTGAGTGCTTAGGATGGCATGTATCACTGTAAGTAGTAGTGAGCACTTACACAGTATACATCTGTGGATCAAAGGTGTTGAAGAGTTAGGCATTACTACCTAACTCATACAGATCTTTGATGTTCTGACACTCACAGTTACAGACAAGGTAGAGAAATAAAATGAAGTAACAATGAAAATGTGATTGTCTTAGGGCCAAACTACACAATATGCCCAACACATGTCGAGTCGTGGGTGTGCAATTGGACTCAGTCAGATGACCATCAGGGGAAGGACTGCTGTTAGAGGTGTCCAAGACTGGATCCAAAACTGCATTAAAATTTCACTTGACAATTAAATCTCCTTCTATCCATCCCTCGTGTTCTAAATGCAACCTATTGTAAAAAAAACCCAAGAATCTTACCCATCACAAAACATATCTCACATCAACATCATGCTTGGCCACTGTTATTGTCAGTGATAATTGTCTGTTAAACATGATCATTACACCTCTGATCTCATTTTGAAATGCAGCATGAAAGATATCACCTTTGTAGATCTCTTTCAACAGCCTCTACTGTGCTTCCTTTATACATGTCTTCTAAAGACAAATAATATCTGGACTCTCCCTTTGAAGTGGCGTAGCTAATCTCATCCATTTGATCTTCTGTGTCGCATAACACCTATGGGACAAGCTAAACACTGCACGTCTACTGAAAAGACTGTTAAAGCTAATAATGAACCTCTACTCCCAATTCGCTGTACATTAAACTAAACAATGAGCGATCTGTCTCTAACCCTGAAACTTTCCAAAGAGGTGTTCATTAAGGCTGCATCCTTGCACCCTATCTATTCAACCTGTATTCAAATGACTTTGTGCAAGGTTTACAAAACATATCCTCTCATGCACCGTGTCTGGGAAATTGACAGGTGCCCACCCTGTTGTATGCTGACTATCTTGTCCTGCTGTCTAGAACTCAGGTCAGCCTAAAGTGTGCTCTTAAAGTATTTATTGATTACTGTAACAACAAGCTACTAGAGATGAATGAGGACAAATCCAAAATTATGTTGTTCACAAAGTCAACAAGATGACCAAACAAAAGGTGGGAAATTGGTGTGTACAAGTTACAAGAAGTTGAAAAGTTTAAGATATCTGAGAATTGTATTCCAGCTGAATTTATCATGGTCCAAGCACATTCAATGGCCGAGGACAGACTGGCAATTTGCCGCGGGATGGGACCCGGGCTGACAACGACTCAATATCGGATTAAATGGAATGTTCACACAGGCACATCTGCTTGGCGTCCCCCACCCGTAGCCTACCGGTGCTCTCGCGCTTCACTGCCGGATTAAAAAAACACCTGATAAAAGCCGACGCAAATCTTGAAAGCCTGCGTTTGTCGCACGTTTCTCCGCTTCCGGGGAGTCTGAACGCGCAGCCGAAAAGCCGGGAGCAACCCACGTTGGGCATGAGGCAGCAGCGCTGTGATTGGCTGCGCTCCGCTCCACTGCCCAATGCGGTGCCGGCGTTGCAGGGCAAAAAAAAAAAAATCGCCAAAATGCGCTTATGCACATGAGCGCATGAGCGCTCAAGCGCTCATGCGCACATACGCCCACAGCCGAAATAATGGGGAAACAGCGAATATAGCGCGCCTCCGGCGTGGCAGTCTGAACGCTCCCGCGCGCCTCCGTCCAGTATCTTCCGGCAGAGGCCCCCGCTGTGTGGACGGGAAAACCCGGTATCGTTTACTCCGGGTTTTTTTTGCCGCGACTCGATACTGGGGCGAATTGCCAGTCTGTCCTGGGCCAATATCTCAAACAGAAAATTGACTTAGCCCTACTAGCCCTAAGAAAATTCTTTTACATTCAAGGAGCTCAATATGTTCCAGTGTTCTTGAAAACCTGTAAGACTTTAGTGATACCATGAATACTGTACAGCTCCCAGATCTGGTTCTTGTGCCCAATAGAACAACCTGACAAACTTCAGCAAACCTTTTTTCATAAAATGTTAACTCTACCACCATGCATCACCTCTGCAGTTGTACGACTTGAACTGGGTCTTCCCAAAAATTCAGCACTGATTTAGAAGGCTATAGTTAGCTTCAGATATCAACTGTCAAACTCTGAAGATCTCCCAGCCTTCACCACAATGGAAGCACATGAGTGCTGTTAGTCAAAATGGAATGAAGCCTTAGAAATGAAAATAAACCAATTGGGCTTAGTGAAGCCAACGAATCTAATTGAAAGAAGGCGAGCATCACTTGCAGAGAAACTGATCACTGGGACACTCTCCAAAAGGATGCCAGACGAAAATGCTCCCCACTTCATCTGGGAATAAAATATCCTACCAAATTCGACCCATTTCTTTATCTTAACATACTGTCAACTCCAAAACTGAGGTGGTCATGTATGATCGCACGCTGTAATGCATCTCCAACAGCCAGGATGAAGGGCCGTGTTCTCAGAATACCTTTGAACCAGCACTACTGTGACTGCCTCTTCACAGAACTTGACTCAACATCTCATATCTTCTTCTATTGCTCAAAATATGCAACAGCAGAAAATGTCTGCTGAAGTATTCAACTATTTCTGATACTTTAAGATTAAGACTGCTTTTGAGCAGCCTCTGCCAAAAGTGCATTGTAGATGTGGCAAACTTTTGTTTTACTGTGTTTTAAAACTCTTATTTTTTTCAGTGTATGGCCAATGGGCTATTAAACCTAAATAGATTTGTACTTAAGCTTAATCTATCAATTTCTTAAGAGAGGAGAAAAAATGGTTAAGATAGCTAGAAGATGAACTATGCAGTCTGTTCTCTATTATTTAAGTGACTATTTATCAGTTTGGGCTGTGAATCTGAAACTATGTAACCTACAACAGCCAATTGTATTCTACCTGAGATTATTTTATCTTCTAGAGAGATTTGTGGACATGAACTACTTTCTTCTTCATTTAACACTGTCACCTGTTTCCTCATTCTCCAAGATATTGAAAAATTTATCTTTTTCAATTGTATGTATTATAGTAAAAAGCCCAGTAGCACCTTTAAGGGTTAGGGTTAGGGTTCTTTTTTTTGGCTGAGCAGCTCCTTTTTACTTTTCGTCTTTGTTTTCCTCAGGCTGTCCCACCCGGTCATTTGAATATATATTGGTAAAAGGTGACCCAGACTAGGAAGTGGGAGAGACTAAGATCCTTCTTATGTCCTGGTTTAATAATGGAACATGAGAGGCTGGTGGTAGTTCAAAAATAACAAACTGTTTTATTAACTTTGAGGGGAAATGATCAACTAGGAATTAGGTTTAGGACTTATGAGGTGAACAGGCAACAGGAATGAGGTAACTTAGTATAAAAATAAACACAGTAACTGTTTCTATTATTGACAGATGTTTAAAACTTGAGGAGAGAGATTTCTTGGCTATCTCTGCTCACATAAACAAACATAAGCTTCTTGGTATCACAGATACTAAAGTTGGTGAAGGCAGGAACATTCAAACACATTCCAGTTTCCCTTTTTAACCACTTAACAGTGTCACTTCCCCTACTCTAGAAGCTATTTCCCTCAGACTGGATAGAGATCACCACCCCCACCCCCTGTCTTGGAGCTATTTCCCTCAGGCTTGAATGGGGATTCTTCTTGATCCTCTCACTCCCTTAGCCTTCCTTCTCAGTCAACTGTCAGTTCTTAACTGCCACTCTCAACTGAAGAATTCCATTAGAATCCCCTTCACTCAAGTTCCTCAGACCAGGTTACAGCATTAACCATTTACAGTCCATCACAGTAGTTAAATAGTTTTCCTACCTAATGACCTCTTATAATAGTGGATGGGCCAGATAATTTAGTATCAGCCAACAGCCAGTCCATCTAGCGCTATCAATTGTGAGACTGGTATAAAATAAATAAGGGTTTTATAATAAATGGTATATAATAGGTGTATAATAAATGCAAAAATTGCTTAGACTCTAATACCAGAGCATTCTAATAAAGCATTAATAATGTTGGAAACATACAAGACACCATTTTCTTACAATCCCACAATGAGATCCTTTTTTGGAGTTCTTCAGGTACAACAGATGCGTAAAAGTTTTGTTCTTACAACACTTGGAAACTTTTGGACTATATGATTTGCTTAAATCAATTAGTACACACACTAGTAAAATTAATCTCTAAATTTAAACAGTGCCTAGAAATGCATTAAAGCAAGGGAAAAGTTCAGACACATACATAAATGCAGAAAGGCAGGGGAAAGAACAGCATTCTGTCTATTATAAAGTCCTCTTTCTTTTGAAGTTATTGTTTTATCATTAATAACTGCATAAAAATGACATTTTCTATTTGTTTCTTTTTAATTAGTGGATTAAGATATTCTTGTGTTGAAAGCTGTTTGTTTCTTCCTTTGCAATATTCAGGAAGGATTAGAGAAGAATTATTTAAACAGGCTGTGCCAGTATGTTGTATACTTCTGTAATCTGTGTTTCAGTTTACCATCTGAAAGTCCCAATTAAGATTATTAGAAACCTATTGGATGTGCATTTGTATACCCAGAAGAGCCAGTGAGTTTGTTTTCATTATGTAGAAAAGGAAGTGAGGCGGTCTACTCAGATAAACAATAAAGTTTAGTCTTGTAATTAATCACTGGGAGTATTTACAGATCTGAATTTCTGATCTTTAAATGTTTAAATACTTTGCAGGACCCAACAGTTTGATATGCTTTGTGGAGTATAGAGTAGTCACAGGCAGTTGAAAGCAGTTGCAGGAACAGAATCTATTTTCAGAATTCTAGCCTAGTTTTGTTACCTTATTTACATGAAATAAAAATGTCAAGAAAAAGAGAAAGCCATCTTAAATTTGTATATAAGTTACAGTTGTGTGCAGTAATAAAAACAATTTGTGTATAACCTTTTAAAAAGGGAATTGTTTTACATTCAAGGTTGTCTTTCTTTTGGGCAGACATGGTACTTTTCTTAGAACATAGCACATTTTTACTGTTCTGAGAAGAATGCCAGATTAGAGGTGGAACTGGTAGCCATCAGCGGTATGGCTTGTCAATTTTGTATTCAGATTGGTCTTGGCAGTAGATGTTGGCAGGTGCATTGCCACTGTAAAGGGCATCACTTGCTAAGTAGATCCTTGCATTTCTTGTCTTGTAAAATCATGATTGGATAATTCTAGTCGTTGGCACTGTGGGGATTGTTTTTGGCTTTTAAATCTATGGTGTTTTATTGCCATTTTTGTTGAATTGCTTGTATGTTACCTTTAACCCATGTACAGGGAAAGGTGATGTTTTTAAATAACAGGAATTAATCCAATCTAATATTTGGTGTGAAATCACCTCAAAAGCCCATAAGTCAGTGTTTGAACCTGGTATCATCAGCAGTTGATTTTTTATGGGCTTTATTCCACAATAAGCTGAGGAATATGAATTCTGATGCAAAAATGTAGTCTGAAATTTATTGTGGAAAAGGTAATGAGATAATTCATGCTAAAAACAAAGTCTGAGCTATATTCTACTTGATTAGTCTTCCTTTGTGTAAACGGACACACTTTTAAAACCATGCCTACTTCATGGACAATTGACAAATAGGGGAAAAAATGGAATTTGTCAACTAGGTGATTTATTATAGATTATTTGTCCATTTCTTAGCAGGATCTAACACCTGGGTTTCCATAATGGATTATTTTTCTTTGGATGATTCTTCTGGAAATTGCAGTTTCTCATACTTTACAACATCCATCATGCCATTTATCACTGCCTCCTTTTTATCCATTCATAATTACTAAAGCTTCACAGCACATCCTGGCTTCATTTTGAAGTATTTTGCACAAATATTTTCTTTTCAATGCTCTTGTCCACATGTATTCCCCACTTTTTAACACCAAATCCCAAAGCCAAATTTATTTATAAAAGGCTATTTTAAATAGCATCATTGAAAGACCAGAAATCGATCAGCGTTCAACAGATGCAGGGACGAGCTATCATATGTAAGGAATGAGTGGTTCCACATTGATGTCAGCACTGGAAAGGGCCCACTGAAAAAAATTCTAGTTGTGGAGATTCTCTGTGTTGGTGGTCATAGGCTTCCCATCGTTCATTGCCATGGGTATCAGAACGCATCAGTTAAGTTGTTGCTTTGATAATGGCTACCATTTGAAGATATTTATTTGTTTTAGGGATGCTAAGGCTGGAACAGGTTTGTTTGGGGGGTTTTTTGTCTGCCTTTGAGATTCAATGTATATTACAGCATTAAAAGACAATGCAGTAAAGCAGTATAAGACATTGCTTATCACAAGCAATTCAAAAAGCGAATTACAGAAATTAGAAACAATGCAGAACAAAAAAGTGCCATACACTGCAGCCCCTAATCCCTTTCCAAAACCACCATTCAATTTTACTACAGCCCTATTCCTTTTATTAAAATGCCCTCATGAACAATTCCATTTTGCATACTTTATGGAACAAGAGACGCGTGGGAGCCTTCCTAACCTCCTCAGGCAGGCCATTCTACAAAATGAGAGCTACATCAGAGGATGCATGAGTACAGTTCTTATCCATTTGCAGGGTGGTACTGTCAGCAGACTTTGCTCAGACTTTGTTCAAATGACTGTTGTAGTGGGGGATATTGGAAGAAGTGGTTCTTTAGATATGTGAGTCCTAACCTATGAAGGACTCTTTAGGTGATAGTCAAGACCTTGAACTGAACAGGAAACTAATTAGTAATCAATGGGTTGACTACAGAATTGCTATAGTATGCATAATCCACCTAGCTTCCAGTAGTAATTGAGTTGTGGGGTAGTGTACTAGCTAGAGGTTCTGTGTTGTCACCAAAGGCAGACCCACACAGAATTCATTGCAATAGTCTAGCCTTGAAGTTACTTCGGCACGGATCCACATGGCCAGTTCAGTTTGGTCAAGGAAGAGAATCATCTGCTGGCCTAAATGAAGATGGAGAAAACATTTTTTACCACTAAATTAACTTGCTTCTCTATTAATAACGCTCAATCCAGTATAACCCCTAGACTCCTAACTGAGTCTGCAAGGGTCATCTGAACCCCATCAAATTAGCGTTCCCCATCAGCATCATATCTATATTATCAGGATTCAGTTTTAGCTTTTTTGCCTTTAGTTCTATAACTACAGCAGCCAAGAACCATGTCAGGACCTCTGCAATAGTGCTCTGTGATTTGGACAAAGAAATATAGAGCTGTCATTAGCATATTTGTGATACCCAACTCCCAGACCAGGAATGATTTCCTCTATGGGCTTCATGTGTGTGCTGTCAAGTTGCTGCTGACTTATAGCAACCACACAGGACAAGTAATTAAGCAGGGGTGATTTGTCGTTACCTTCCTCTGCAAAGTCTTTCTTGGTGATCTCCCATTCAAGTACTGACCCTGCTTAGCTTCTGAGATCTGATGAGATTGGGCTATACTATACTATTCCACATCTGCCTAAGGGCTTTACATCGAGATTAAATAGCATGGTGCATAAAACTGAGGCTAGAAGAACCCCACAGGACATATCCCACACAGATGAAAACTGTACTCCAGTAGCAACTCTGTGAGTTTCATCCCTAAGGAAAGGTTTGAACCAATGTAAAGCTCTTTCCTTGATACTTCTTCTAACTTCCTAGCCCCACTGCCGACATCCCTCGGGATGGGACACAGGCTGGGAGGGGGCCGAGCTTTCCTCAACAAGGAAACACAGGCCTTGTGTGCATTCAAATGAAGATCACCCACTAAATCCAACAGCACCATTTCAATCTACATCCCAGCCTGAAACCAGACTGAAAGAGGTCTAGAGTAAATTAGTCATCCAGGAAGACCTGGTATTGTTCTGCAACACCTTGCTCAGAATGGATAAATTAGAGACCAGACAATAATTGGCTCCAACATTCTTTAGTGATTTTTTTCTTAAAAGTAATGGGCAGATAATTTTCTCTTTTAATGTTTGAAGATCAGTACCCTGATTCAGTGATTAGTTTATGATGGACATAAGAGGCTCATAGATGTGGTGCTTACAAGATTTCAGCAACAAGCATGGGTACAGAAACAGAGAACAAACGGTGGCCTTCAGAGATCCCGTCAACATCCATTATGGTAACTGAGTCATAGTGATTCATAAATGGACAAACTAGCTGACACAATGGTAGTGAGAAATATTTTTTTTGCTGCTGTCACCACTGCCTCATAGGCTTTCTAGTGAGCTCTATAATACACTTTATCAAATTAACTCTCTTCATTTTCCCCTAAAGCCTAGAAGTACTGTGTCGCTGTTTTACAGCAGAGCAACAGCTGTGAATGAGTGCAAGGTTGTGGGACAGGCTAGAGTTTTCTGCTCTTGACTAAGGACTGAAAACCTTTTAGATGGTTACTTGGTTGCTTGTATTTCAAAAGGCATTGCATTGCAGCAGCTATATGGCAGGTCTGGGAATGTATTTATTGTTTTGAGCAGTTGCTTTTGGGGGTGAGTGGGAGGGGGGAGCCAGTGCCTCCTGCAAGCTTGACTCACACATATGCCAGCATTTTATAGGAAACAATGGCAAGGAACTGAAGTTCTGATGCCACTGGTGATACTTCTTCAGGTAACGAAGAGACCACTTACCAAAATCCAGCCATTGTTCTGTGTGGCTTTCAGTTAACAGTACTGAAGAAAGGGTACAGCCAAGAATTTTAAGCTTGTCTTTCAACCAGGAAAGGACTAACATTTCTCACAGTCTTGTAAGGTATTTTAAACTGCCACAAGCCTGCTAAGGGTGGAGTCATCTCACCAGATCCAATTGTTTTTCCATCTGGGAGGTGCCTTCTTCACTTAGTATCAGATATCCTTTTGCATGCTAGTCTTGGGAATGGCTCCAAACCATGCAGTGTTTGTGGGGACAACCCAAGCTCTTGAACCACCCAGACAATTGGACCATAGAAAGCAAAGCAATTGTATGAGTCTTTTCTCAGTCTCCATTTTCAGTTAAACATAACCTTTCTGTTCCCTAGAGCCTGCTGCTGAAGATCCTAATACATATGCATAAGGCTAGCAATACTAGATCATCCTAGATTTTCATATGTGTTGTATATTCCCGTGTTGTAACAGGAATGTCTGCTTATGCTAGTGGTGAGTCATAGCTGTCCACCCTTCGTTTTCCTAAATGTCTGATCAAACAACGTATGTTAGGAAATCATACATCTAACACATTTCTGTTCAGTAATACATGTGAAAGACATCTGATGCACATGGCGCATAGTAGGTGTAAATACTCATCAACAAGTATTTGTACGTTAATTTGTACTATTAGGCAAACAGTGATACTGATCTACAAAGCAGTGCCTAGTCCCACCTGATTAAACTGGTCAGCTGCTTAATCGTGTGTGGAAAGCTCATTTTGCATGCTTGTGCTTCTCCCTAGCTTCAGCTGACAAACTAAAATTTGAAAATGCAGTCCCCCCACCCAAGTTGGGAAAAAAGATATAATTGCCACCTTTTAAAAAAAGATGCAGAATAAAAGATGTGTTCCTTCATGTGGCATGCAACGTTGTGCAATGCCAGAATAAATGCTGAGGACAAACAGTGAGCTGCTGGAGGCAACTGGAAAACCTCCCATTCTGTGGGGGGGAAAAACTTTGGCAAATGATATAAGAAACTCAGCATCAAAATAGACCTCCAGAGAAGAAACAAAGGCTTTCCTTTTTGCCACCAAACTCTCCAAATACCTCTGTCTAAGGTGTGCCAAACACAGAGGGTTGCTGATATGTCATAATTCTGACTGGCAACTGAACAGGAAAGTTATTTCAAGGCTTAGTCATTAATGGAAGTCGCTCTAAATTGGCTTAAACAGCTGCCAGGGGCCACTGTTGTCCCAAAGAAATGCAATGACAAATTCATTCATTGGAATAGGCAACACTACCAGTCTCCTGGCCTTAAATAGCAGCCATACTGTGAGAAAGCTGAGGAGTGTTCACATGCCTGGCTCTTAGGGATGTTCTGACATGTTCCTTGTCTCTGTGCTTAAGACTACACCGTTCTCATGCTTGCTTTTTCTGGAAGCACAAAAAGAAGCCGGATCAGGCACTGCAAAGAAAGGGAGCAAGTAGTTATCTCAGTATGAACAGGAAAGAAGAGGACAATGTGAAATCTCAAATTAAAAAAACTATTGGTGAGTTTTTTAAAAATAGAAATAGTGTTTTAAGACACAAATGTCCTCAGTGTGCATTTCAGTCAGGGAGAACTAGGTTTCAATCCCTACTCTGCCATGGGTGACTTGGGAGGGTTGCACATTCTCAGACTAATCTACTCACAGGGTTGTTGTGAGGATAAAATAGAGGAGAGGAGAATGATGTGGACTGCTTTGAGTCCCCAGTATGGAGAAAGTCAGGGTACAAATGAAGTAAATAATAATAATATCTGTTGCTGAAGATGGGAGCAGATAAAAGGTAAATTGTTGGTGGCTGGGAAGGAGAAAAAGCAAGGAACGATGAGCATATGGCGGCTGCCAGGTGGAGGGAAAGAAGGAAAGAGGAAATAATATGGACAGGGAATACAGACAGAAGTGTGGTACCCTCCCCCAACAAGTCCTTGCAGATCCCCTGCTTTATAACTGCTGACACGATGCAACATGGCCAGAGTTTTCCCAGGGACACTTTGCCATGGGAAGAGAAGGAGGGGAAACTGAAAATGGGGGTAGCTGAAGTTAGGTTGGCTGGTGGATGGGAAGGAGATGAGGAAGCAGGGAAAAGGGAGAGGTTATGGGGGGCTTTCAGGGAAAGGAAAGAGGAAATAGTGGGAAGAAGAAGGGGAAATGAGATGTCCCTTCTGAGTTTCCTACTTGCTTTTATCTACATTGATACATTACCATAATTTTTATTGCCATTATTACAACATTGCAATCCTAAACCTGTCAAAATAAGCCTGTTATCTGACTTAAAGTGGAGTTTAAAACTATTCAGGATGCAAGTATAGCGCAATCGTTTTATACTGGATGTATTGGTGTATGGCCATTTTGCCTAGCAAAACAGCTGTGTGGCATAAATTAAAGACTCATCCAGACTGGATCAAGCACACAGACCAACTTCTGTGTTGGGACAGTTTCTGATCATCAATTCAACTGGGGAGCTATCTACACAGCATCTTTCAAATGTAATTAATATTGGATTATGCTTTTCTGGTGTTGCCTTGTATTTATCTATCTACGGTCTATACACTGCAGGACAGATGTTTTCCCACTTCTAAAAACAAACATCGTCTGCAGAGCATTCAGTGTATTTCCTGTCCCCTAGCAGTTTTACCTCTTCATAGCACCTAATACGCTTCAGGAAATTTATGTCTTGAAAACCGGATTGCGTGGTAGAATCCAAGTGCTTTCTCTTACATAATGATGATATTAGGCAAATAAGATGGTATTCGAGCTGTTTTAATTCCCCAGAATGGGAACCCCTCCTTATCCTGTCTTGTAGCCCTGGTCCAAGGCAGGCCCTTGCTGTGCATTTACACAGGAGTTGCCAGCAGAGACTCACAGCTGCAACATGGCTGCAAGTCCCTGTGGCAAACTCATGCAAAACATAAAATGTAGTTTGGCCCTATAAAGGGGGGGGGTGTTCTGGAATTGGTAGGACAGTCTCACATCTGGTTGCCAGTGGGGGTATGCTATTTTTGAATTCTTCCCCATATAAATAGAGTTTCCTACAAATTAAAAAACCCTTCAGAATAGAGGGACTTTTATACTATTTTTCCAGGAAGTATCTTATGCAGAAAACACTTCAAATGTAATTCCTTATCTACACTCTTAAGCGGTACGATCCAGTCTACCGCTTCATATGTAGATCAGACACAAAACATAGGATCTTTCTGAGATGATACAAGGCCTTCTTGGGGGACTTAAGTAGAGTAGAAAGGTGGTAGCACCCCTCTATGCTTTTTAAATTTTATTTAGGTTGCTTTAGGTTGACCTTGGGTCAGTCACAATTCTCTCAGAGCTGTTCTCTCAAGAGCAATTCTCTCAGAGCTCTCTCTGGCTCACCTACCTCACAGAGTATCTGTCAATGGGAGAGGGAGGGAAGGTGATTTTAAACCACTCTGAGTTAAGGGTGGGGTATAAATCTTCTTCTTCTTTGCCTGTTAACGGCCTGCAATTGGTGGGAAACTGGGGTGCAGGGACATGGGGGGAGCCAATGGTGACAGTGTGATGTCACTTCCAGGGAAAAACTGGAAATGATATCACACCTCTCTAAGAATTGCTGGACACTCTGTGATAAAAACGTAGCATTTCCAGCAATTCCTAGAGAGGATTGACATATCTTCTGTTTTTTTCCTGGAAATGATAGCATGCTGTCACCAATGGCTTTTTAAACACCATTTCTCTCCTGCCAGCTCCTTTTTATGTATTTTAAACATAAAAATTTGTTTTCCCCACAGGGCAGTTAAAGCAGTGAAATGAAGTAGAATCTTGATGGAGATGAGACAATATTATTTTCATTCAGTCTTTTCCTTTTCCTTACGTTTCCTTAGGTGGGAGATTGGCAAGTGGAGCTCTTGCAGTCTTACCTGTGGTGTAGGACTGCAGACCCGAGATGTCTCCTGTTCTCACCTCCTCTCAAGAGAGACCAATGAGACGGTGATACTGGCAGATGAACTATGTCACAAGCCTAAACCCATCATGGTGCAAGCTTGTAATCGTTTTGACTGCCCCTCCTCTTGGTATTCTTCAGAATGGGAACAGGTAATGAATATTTGAATTCCAAGATGAAAAATCCGCTTAGGAAGAGGAGGTATATAAATGCTAAATTGCATTCCAGGCAAGTAGAATCCTTCATGCAGTTCCAGCACTTGATTTTGAATTACAGTCGTACACACCCACCCACACACACTCTTCCTGGCTGTTCCACAGATAGGAGGTAAACTTCACCCAGGGAGTTCATCATGATATTCTTTACACAAATAAACATAGTATTAACTACAAACATTTGCAGTATTCATTTTTGAGGCATTTGAATTGTCTTAAAGAAAGATGGTCTGAATTAGACTTGTTCTCAGGCTTTAATGTTCTTGGCAGAAGAATCTCTGATAACTATCAGCATGTTTAACATTTTGAATGATTAAAAATACATCCTTATAAATTCAAGTCTTTATTTATTTTTGAAATGCTCCATCTTTGGGTTAAAGCTATTATGATGTTTACCTTGTTTTCAGTAGTTCTCTTCCACTCTTCCTCTTACCTCCCACCCAAAAGTAAGTGGGTATCAGAATCCACTTCACAAGTCACAAGCAAATATTTCTTTTGCTCAGAGTGGCTGAAAATGATTGTGTTAATAAATCTTTGTCCATCTTTGTTTTATTGCTGAAAAGAAAGATCTTTTTTGGTAGAGTGATTCATGTCTCCCCTTTCATAACATGTCTTGAAATGCTATGTCCTGATATAGCCCAGAATTTTCCTTCAAAGTCTTTCTTAATTTTTTTTTTTTTACTATGGTGTTTCTTCCAGAATTTTTATAAAATAGGACCCTTAAGGCACCCCAGTGTCTGTATAAGTGCTTGGAAGGGTGGTGTTTTGCTGCTTTCTTTCTTTGAATATGCTCAGACCTGTCACCCAGCAGTAAACGTGAGCTGTTCAAAGACTGAATGTGCCCAACGGGTTCCCAAGCAGTCATTTGGATGCAACCGCCTTTTCAGCTGGCAGAAAAAGGAGAACAGAGTTCACTTTGACCACCAAAAAAAACTATGCTAGCAAACAAACTATGCTGGCAAACCTGCACGGACAAAAGCCATGTGATACTGGGGCTGTAGTAAGGAGGAGAATTGGGCAGGGTTGGGTTAAAAAGCTGATGGGGTCCAAACCAGTACCTTACCCTAGGAGTAGCTGTAACCACATGACATACCAGTTGTCTCTATTGTTCGGAAAAGTAGAAAGAAAGGAGACTTGTACCATTCCTTTCTCCCATGCGTATCCTATAAGGTAGAATGTATGGCAAAATTATCTTCCTCGGAATGGTACAAATGACCCACTAAGCAAGTGGCAACACACAATGTAGCAGATGACATTCCTTTATCATGGATGGATATAGAGCAGTGATTAAGACAGTACTTGCTTGCTGGAGAGCCAAAAATCTCACGTTACAAGGCTATACAGGCCTATATGATATTACTTACCCTATTTATTTATTTAACATATTGATATTTCTACCTCTTGGTATAAGCATTTATAAGGCAGCTTCCACTAAAGGGCAATTAGACAATGCAGTTTTACAGCAGAAAAGGACAGCCAGAAATAATCTATGGTAAATTTCATCAAAAAAACCCAAAAACTGGTCAACAGTGGGTTCACTTTAAAGCAGGGAGAGCCACATTTGTAATCCCACAAGAGGGTGGAGGGTCAGCAAAAAACAACTAAACACAATAAATCAAAAAGGTTAATAAGAAATTAAGACAGTAAGAATGTTTTTTGGCTAGAGCCTAAACCTTAATAGGTTTGGTGTTTGGCAAATGTCTGTGAGGAGAGAATTCTGCCGTTGAAGCACCTTAGCAGAGAAAGACCTGGCTCAGTCACCCCATCTCCAAAGATGAGGTGCACAGAGTGGCAACTCTGATGCTGATCTTATTTGATGGACAGCTAATACAGAAGAAAGTGCTTCATTATATACCTTGTTCCTATGACTTTATAGGCAATATTTTGGATTGTACCAGGAAGTCAGTCGGTAGCCAGCAAAGATTTTTCAAAACTGGCAAGAAGCGATCCTAAACTCTGATGACTTCATGCCAACTTGCCAATGTGTTTTGCCCCAATGGAAGCTTCTGAACAGTCTTCAAAAGCATCCCTGTGCAAAGCATATTGCCATAGTCTCACCTGGATGAGATCAGAGTATATATCATCAAGATGTCTCCAGGAAGGGCTGCTCCTGGTGTACCAACTGAATGTGGCTAAAGCAGTTACGCACCCCAGATGAGACCTGTGCCTCCCTCTGTAGGCCTCATAAGCCATGGTCCTGCTTTTTCTGTGAGGACTGAAACCCCATCCAGAACAGGTTGAATTCACAATCTTTTCCTGATGATACCGTTGACTAACAGCAGCTCAGAGTTATCTGGACTGAGCCTCAGTTTACTGGCCCACTTCCAGATTGTTAATGCCTCTGACATTCATTGAGCTGGAAATTCACAGCTTCAGCTCTCTCCACTGAAAAGAAGCAAAGTTGCACGTCAATAGCAATCTTGTTCCAGATCTCCAGACAAACTTCCCTCAGCAGTTTCATGTAGATATTGACCAACTCAGGAGATCAAGATGAAACTTTGCAGGACCCACGTACCACAAGCACTAGAGGTCTAAGCAGCCGTGCTCTAATACCCACCTTCTCATAATAATCAGACAGATAGGAATGGAATCAGACAACTAGAAATGGAATTTGATGTCCCTGATGCTCACATTGGCCAACTGATGCTGAAAAATCCCAAGGGTGATAGCACTGAAAGCTGCTAAGAGCTCCAGGCGTTATCAAGGGGGTTGCTATCCCCATAGCTTTTCTCCCAGCACTGATTAATTAGGATGACAAAGGCAGTTTAATTTCCAAAGCTGAATTCCAGTGGGGTCAGAAAAAACCTACCTTCCTCAGTAGGTCCCAATGTAGATCCATATTACTCTGTGTGGTAGCTCCCCCAGCTAATCCCTATGAAGTGCATCAGACTTCTAAAAATTTATTTGGACCCCCACACACATTTGTAACAACTTTGCTCTCTAGAATTCTTGTTCAACTATTGACTTGTGTATTTTTCCCAAATATGCATGTTAGCAGTGAGTAGCACAGGCTTGCAGATCACTTTTATGGTGCCTTGCAGCTGAAACATTGAAAAGCACTATGTTCCAGGTGATAAAAAGAATGCTGTCTTTTGTGTTCTGTGCTGGTTCATCTTTTCAAATGCAAGTCACCTCTTGGTGCTGTCCATCAACTGATTGTGAAGTGTGTATTAAACAATTGATAGATGCACATATATTCAGTCTCAAATTATTTTTGAATGGATCTTAACATATTTGCTTGTAAAATATGACATGAGAAGAAGGACTGAGTAGCTACTCTGAGTCAAATGTAATTCCGACACAAGCATAATATAGTTCCTGGCCTGTGTGAGCAGAAATAAATAAGTGGGAAAAGATTTATATTAAGAAGAGAGCGGGGAATGATTGTTTGGAAATTAATCACCCATATTTGCACTGACTCAAAAAAGACCTTGTCTTTTATTTTTGGAAGCAGGGCACACAGCAGTCACTAGGAGTAATAAATATAGGACATTGTAAAGTTTCTTGTCTGTTTTTTATATTCATATTGCAGATTAATTATTTAGCTCAGCTGCAGGCTAGTGTCTTGGGGATCAGCTTTCTCACATATAAAAAAATCAGTCTAGGAATCTCATAATGTGGTATTCAGTTATTTTAAATGGAGATTTGGACCATGGAGTTAAGTTGAAGCTTTCCTAAATTCCATGCTTCCAGGGCTGTGTGGGCATGATTTGCCCCCCCCCTTTCCCCAGTTTCCTCAATCTGAAATGGCTCCAGGAAGCTGGGAGACTCACCTGTTAATGATGGCAACAAATAAGTTTCCTCAGTGGGGCAATAGCAGCTACCAGGGCCATTTCAGGTCAGAAAAACATTTTGGGGTGGGGGCTTAAACCCATTATCTGAATGTGCCATGCTATCGATATGAATTGAGCTACTGTAGGTCTGGAAAGCACAGAACTCCCAGAATACATGTGATCCCAAAGTCTTTGTGGTGGCCACATGGGCTTTGTAATGTGTGAGTTGTCCGTAAGTGGGGAAACAGTCACAGGCCTGCAGACAAAGGTTGCTGAAATCCTGTCTATTTCAGTGGGCTTTTAAACAGCCTGGTCATAGGACAGATTGCAGGTGAAATCAGCAAAAATGACTCCATTCTCTTGAGCCTGTGCTGCTTCCACTCTCCAGTGTTCCAGGACGTGTGGGGGTGGCACCAAGAAGCGCGAAGTGCTCTGCAAGCAGCGGATGGCCGACGGAAGTTTCCTGGAGCTTCCAGACACATTCTGTTCCACCCTAAGGCCAGCTTCTGAACAAGCCTGCAAAAACGAGAACTGCGCCCCCGAGTGGCTTCTCTCAGACTGGACGCAGGTAGGGTGTCACAGCACAAACACAGCCCGCAGTGCATCTGAGAGCACTGCTCCCATTCTTTCACCCCATGAATATTTTTGAAGATGATGTGTTCCACAGTGAGGTCTTGAAACAGGTAGACTACGTTGGGACCAAACATTCTCCATATTTACCCCTGGCAATGGAATTCAGTGTCATCATCTGTGGTGTTGCAAATGAAGCCTCTCCCTTGAGCTGATCTGGTTATCTTTCATCATACAACTGTTAAGAGTCATCATGTTTTCACGAGTCTATGTTACACCATGTAAAGAAATTACCATTTGGCCTACCAGTGCAAATGTTTCAAAACATGGGTTAAGTGGCCAGTTTAGACAACCTCATTGCATTGTACAATCTGGGCAAAGGAAAATAAAAAACAGCCATATGCTTCCTGATTCTGTTAGGTAGTTCTGTGAATCTAGTTTTTTTCCATACAGAAGCAGATTCACAGATTGCTTGCATGTTGGCTCCATGCTGATACATAATCCACAATGTGCATTGGAAAACTTGAGTGGACTGGAGAACTGGTTGGAGTGAATGCCCTTGACACCTGTCTTTGCCATATGGGCTTGTCTGTGCAGAACCTCTCTGTATTGCCAAAGATTCTAAAATATACTTAGAGTAGCCAGGTATAAGGAAGCACTATCCAAGCACTATCCAGGCTCTTGCCGTATGTCTTTATGTGCTAAGTATATTCCTTGGCTTGCCAGCTACTACCTATTCCTCTGCTTATGGGAGCCTGCTTGGCATTGACCAAAGCCCATGTCCTTTCTGTTGTAGCATCCACCCTAAGGAATGGGCTGCCTGGGGAGATGGGGAGTGCTGTATCTAGAAATTTTTAGGAGGTGTTGCAAGGCCATTTTGTTAACTAGGGCTTTTGATGGGGTGTAGACAGCATTCTTGAGGGGTTTTTTGTGTATTTTATATATTTTAAATCTGGATTTGTAAGCTTCTTTGAGCCAAGAGGGTGAAAGTGTGGTATAAATGTTTTGAGTAAATAAAAATGGCCCTTCTTGTACTGTGTGGACCATGAGCTCAGTTTTAGGGCTTACCTAATATCTCCCTTTGATACATTGAAGAATATAATTGACAGTGATGAGCAAATGCTCACGATGACGCTTCTCCATCACTACTAAACTCCTCACTGAGGAACTCATAAAAAACTTCCAAGGACCCCCAGGTTCTTTGGAATACAGGATTAAATGACAAGGCAAGAAAAAGATGCCTGCCAGTCTGTGTGAAAACCACATGTATGCACACACACGCACACACATCAGCTTTGCAACTGAAAAAAATGTTCCAGGCAAATTTATACCGACCAACCATTGTTCTAGAATCTACTATCACATCTGTCATGACTGCGGAGTAAAACAGAAGATAGTACAGTTTGTAAGAAAAATGGTATCCAAAGTTCTAAAATACCGCTTAGCTTGTGTGGTCCTTAACCTATTACTCAATTTTTTTTCTCCTTGTTGCCAATTCCTCTCCTCTCCTCTTTCACCCAAAGAGGTGATTATTCATTTGGCTGATGAAAGAAATTCCAGCCGTAAGATATGTCTATGTGAGAAATGTTGTGAGAAAAGCTTAACTAATGGATAATGATCTATCTTGACAATCCAGCCAAAGAAAGAGGTTGTCAGATGAAATCTGCTGCTAGGACATGTACCACTCTGAAGCAATTCTATTTCCTCCTCAGGCAGTGATTTTTTTTTTACTGTTTTTAACCACACTTGATATACAGTAAAATCTACGGAGCTTAAATTTCTGCATGAAGGCACTTTCTTTAAAAGAAGACAATGATGATGATGCTTATGATTCTTTTCAACAACCAACATATTGTGTTTTTCTTTTTTCTTACATTACAGCCTCCTCTACCAAGAAGGTTTCCTGTTGAAATAACAGGAACACACATACTGATCGCTTGGATCTTGCTTAAAATTTCTGTGGACAGAAGCATGGCTTCCTCACCTCCCACTACAGGCGAAACTGCCTGCATAAAATGCTGCTCTTCAGGAACCCCCAGAAATAGCTGTGGGATAGTCAGAGGCCTGCCATAGGAGGGGAAATCAGTGCAAACAGCTGTCACAGGAATTTTAGGAGGGATCCAATCCATTGTTCTGATTCAGCAAAGGCAATCTACCTGCAGAAGCATGTAGACTTCCTTGCAGGGTGCCTGCATCTAACATTGTATCTGCACATGTGGTTCCTTATCAAGACCTATGTGTGCCATGCCCAAATGAAGTAGGCTTGCTTGGGTGCAAATGTAGACCCTGATAGCAGTAAACACTGTGGATGTGTATTAGCTTTCCTATCTACCTCATGATGTAAATGAGAATGTGTCTCTCCTCCTCCTTATATGAGGATGCTATGTTTGATTATTATACCCGTGCTTTACCAGGCACACACTACACCACATTGTGCAAAATAGCTAATCCAAATTGTGGTTTATTTGTGTAATCTCCTTTCCTACCCCATCCACAGCCAACGTTACCATTTTAGTAATCAGTGAGTTGCAGGAGCATTCCTGCAAAGAAAAAATCTTTTCAGGCAGACTTTTCAAAGTTCTTTTCAGAAAACATATATTTTTGTTACGTCAAAAGGTTGCTTATTTCATGACAGGTTTGTATCCCACCTTTCAATCTAGAGATCTACAAAAGGGCTAAGGTATACCATTTAAAATATGCAAATATATAATCTTAACAATATGGGAGCGACTCATGAGTTTTGCAACAGGAAACCTACTTAGATCCATGGACAGAATTCTTGATGGCCTGACAAGTACTTCCTCCAGCTTCCATGAATATAGAATGCTGAAAACAAGTAGAGTGATTATTTCATGGATGAAAACCTCCGTCTTCTTATTCTGGTCTGGGGGATCTGCTGTTTTGGCAAAGATAAGACTTGTTATGCTAAACTGTTGTTAAGATGGTGCCAAGAAGGCATCTGAAACTAGTGTAAAGTATAATCAGTCCTGCTGTTCTAGATACACTGGCTATGGGAAGACATTACCATATATGCAGACTGTTGTATATGACCCTTTCTGCATACTTCTTAATGTTTTGATGTACATCCTTCCTAATGAACTGCTTTTTGGTTCCTAGTGTTCTGTGAGTTGTGGTGAGGGAACCCAAACACGAAATGCTATTTGCAGGAAAATGCTGGACACGGGACTGTCTGCCATCATCAACTCATCGCTGTGTCCTCCTTTGCCATTCTCATCTTTGGTGAGACCATGTGCACTAGCTACGTGTGCAAGTGAGTATCTCAAAACAACTGTGGTGGATGGGAATTGCAAGGGTTAAGGACATCTGTATAGCCAAAGAAAAGATGCAATGTATTTATACAGAGTCAGAGATCAGTCCATGTAGTTCAGCACTGTCTATGCTGGCTAGTAGTTGCTGTCCCAATCTCAGGCAAAGAAAACTCTCAAATAACACCTGGGATTGAATCCGGGATCATTTGCATGCAGAGCATATGACTAGTTCTAAGAGCCAAATGAGGTGTTAACATTTTTTAACATCATGTCTTACTGGGTCTGAGTTCCCCCTGTAATAACCTGGTCATATAATACCATCCTGCCTCCTCTCCTTGCCTGAGAGTATCCAAAAGACAGTGGGGAATGGTATATGTTTATGAGTGAGGACTCACCCCACTTGGTTCCCCTTTTCTTTCCTTCCTTTGATACCTACCGCAGTCTGCAGCTTGAGGCACAGACAGAGTGTGTGCATGAGAGAGAGAGAGAGAGAGAGAGAGAGAGAGAGAGAGAGAGAGAACAAACGAACTGCTTCACACCCTGCCTGGCCAGCTAACTGTCTGAAGCCCAGCCAGGAGTTCCTTGCCTTATATGTGGACAAGCAGCCCGGTACTTGGGCTTTGACCACACACTGAGATTTTTAAAGGGAAAAGAACTTTATTTACTAACATACAATCTCAATTCACTAGAGCATGGGAGCATTAGAAAACATATCAAAGCATTACAGGGTGTTAAAGAACTAAGAAACAGAAAACATGAGACTAAGTTGCACTGTCACTGGTATTACCTTGGTATTCTCTTCCATGGAATGAACACAAGCCTGCTGGAACTTTGAAAACAGAAGCTGGTCAAGAGAGACTTCTCTCCATTTCACCACCCCTGTTCCTGGTTCTTGGTCAGGGCCCCTCCCATAGTGCATCCAGATGTTTTAACCCTTCCTGTCATGACTGCTTTTAGTCCCCATATGTGTTCTGCCACGCAACTTTTCTCCAGGCATATCCAGGTATATGTCCCCCAGACTTCTGTGGTGCAGCTCAGGATATCCAAACAGCCACCTGTCTTGCCCCTTTCTTGCAGGTGGGCAAATAATCATCTCTGTCCTACCTATTTATCTCCATAAAGGAAAACTCAACTCCTCTCAGCCTGAAATCTGAGTTTATCGTGTTGTTCCCGGGAACGAATGCTTGCTCTGAGATCAGGGCCTTGCTGAGTGTTAATCGAGGTACCCTATCACAGCACTCCCAGCTCACCTCACATTCCCTGCAGCCAGAATGCAGCTGCGGGGATCTAATTGCCCAAGGGCCACAGGGTCCTGATACGGATTGAGACCACGGCACAGGGGGAGGAGCAGCTGCAGCCTTCCGTTTCTCCCCACACACATGCCAGAATGACCTGGGGTGTTATTTCCCTCACAGGATGGGGGGGCTGCAGTGCAGTGCTCCCTGGCAGGGCAAATAATGCCCCCCAAGGGCTATTTTGGCTCAGGAAAAGCCCTTAGGGCAGAAGAACTTTATAAATAATGTCAGTGTTTCATTTAAGAACAATGTGCCCAGTTAATAAATAGTTACTTTTTACCTACAACATACACATCAAGTTTGGAAAGGCTAGCATATATTCGCTAGTCAAGAACTGCAGTGTTATGTGTGTCTGCACCAATTCATAAATAACATGGTGTATGTTATTTTGTATTAGGGATTTTATTTCTAAGTATAAACCATAACATTATTTTCAAAATCCATGGAGCAGCCCTCATATTCCTTTCAGTTGTCTGGCACACAGATCCGAACTGCAGGGACCCATGTAACTAATGAAGTCTAATATTATCCACCATGGGGTTTTCAACCCACTCTTAAGTAGATTTGTTCTGCTTCATATTTCTCCCTTGAGATTGCAGCACATTTACTCCTTCTTGTTGCTTTCAGCTGTGGGGCTCTGGGGCCTCACAGGGCTGAGATGATAAACATTTAACAAGGGGAGTCCCTCCCCCTTCCCCTTTCTGTCTTTTTCGTGTTCATTAGGCTGCCTTCTTCGTTTAAAGACATTTAATAACAGGAACTGCATTTTCCCCATCAATATGTGCCCTGGCTTCTGCATCTTAACCCCAGCATATCAAATTTGTTTTGCTAAATTACACCTTGTTATTTTTGATAGTGGTAGCTGAGGTCTCAGCATCTGGCAGCCAACCACTTGCTGTAAATTGTATTAGGTAAAATTACAGCTTGTGTCAAAATTAAGCTGCTTGTTTTCTTTATTGAGACTGAAACTGCATGTTAAATCCTAACAAATGGCTGCTACTGAAAATGACATCCTTTTGTCAAATTTCTCTGTCTCAAATCTGTCCTTTTCTGTCCTTCCCCATAACCCCAGGAGTACTGGCCATGTGATGTGGCATAGCCAGTACACCCAGCCAGGGCAGTCATTTATACAAAGGGTGGCATGAAATACACATAGGGAGCAATCCTAAAAAAGTGTCCTCAGAAGTAAGACTCATATTTTTCAGTGGAGCTTACTCCCAGGGAAGTTTCTTTAGGACTGAAGATACTGTGTGTCATAGGTTCTAATGCTACACATTACCAAGGGAGAATGGAGAACCTGACACAGTGGCATCTCCATGTGAGATATAAAATTTTAGAACCAAACTAGACAAAACAATTTTCTGAAAGTCGGGTTGGGATTCCCCCCAATCCAGCTCTTACACCATCCAGCCATGCTCACTGATGGCCTACACATGCAGCTCCTAAAAAGGGGCAAATAATGCGCCCCCCCCCCCATGGCCAGTTTGGTTCAGGAAGATGGTACATACAAATCGAGACTATGCAAACTTGGGGAACAAGTTCCAAAAAAAATTGTCTCATCTAATTTGCTGCTTAATTAGGTAAGTTAAGAATGCAAAAGCAATGCAGTCCCATGATCCATTTTCAAATATTAATTATATTTCAGGGCACCAGAGACCAACTCAGAAACAACCACCCCTAATAATGGCCCAAAAGAAAGTTTTCATCCAAACAAGGAAACAGAAAAAACTGCACTTTATTGTTGGTGGATATGCTTACTTGCTCCCCAAGACATCCATCATCCTCCGATGTCCTGTGAGAAGGTTCCGGAAACCGATGATCACATGGGAGAAAGATGGCAAGCGACTCATCAGCTCAGTTCACGTCACCATCGCTCCGTATGGCTATATGAAGATCCATCGATTGAAGCCCTCTGATACGGGAACGTATACTTGCACAGCAGGGCCAGCTCGGGAACACTTTGTGATTAAACTAATTGGTGGTCACAACAAACGTATTGCTACTCTGTCAGCTGGGATAAAGGAAGAAGAAGCCCCAAAGAAGGCCAGCTTGAATGATGCCTTGCATACTCAGGAAAAGCATCAGAATGGAATTCTCTTCAATGGAAGCAAGACTGAGAAACGAGGACTTCTTACTGAGTCTAGCAGTCGATACGATGATGTTGTCTCAAAACTTCTGGAATACAGAGGCTGGCCTCGTAACAATGCCGATTCAGGTGAAACTCAAGACTCCAGTGAGAGAAACATTTCTTCTGACGAAGATCAGGGCCAGGAGTACAACCTTCCTTTCACCATGGTAGCCAGTCAGGATCGTTTGGATGATATCCTAGGGAACTTATCTCAACAGCCCGAAGAACTTAAGGATGGCTATAGCAAGCAGCTCATTGCACAACTGGCCCATGACATTTTCAAGAGCCATTTGGAACATCAGGAGTCTTTTTTCAAAGCCCATGGCACGAGAGTCAGTTCGGCTTCAGTGGAGTTCCCATTCAGTAAGCAGGTTTCTGAGTTTGCCAGTTCCTTAAGAGCTTCTTCTGCCGAAGCACATTTGTCGACATCAGCAGAACTTATCAATGGCCCCCACAGGCCTCCAAAAAAACCTGCAATCCTCAAGAAGATCTCTGCAGCACAGCAGCTCTCAGCATCTGAAGTAGTCACTCATCTAGGACATACTGTAGTTCTAGCTAGTGGGACCTTGAGTGTTCTGCTTCACTGTGAAGCTGTTGGAAACCCAAAGCCCAACATTAGCTGGGTGAAGAATGGAGAGGCTGTGAATTTCAGTGACAGGTAACACAAATAATGTTAGCTTTATCATAACCCCCGCAAGTGTATGAACTTTCTGCACTTTTCTCTTGTAGTGTTGATCTTTCGATTGTTCACAGGACTAGTCATGTTGCATCCATCTCCTGGTCTATTGTTTGCACTGCCAGGCTAGTGAGTTCAAGCTGAGCCTTAGTTACTTCTGGTTAGAAACTTTGCAAGACACACTCTAGGATACTGCTTAGGTGGGAAGGTGGGGGGGAATCTTTGGTTGGATACTTGATTTAGTTTCCCCTGCACCAGAAAGAGATAACAGAGACTTAAGGTGGTAGAGTAGATTATGGACCAGATTAAATGTTGCACTTTTAAAGAGTTTCCGATTTCTCTGAACCCAAATCATGTTCCTCACAGCCGCACAACAGCTGCAGGGTGGAACTGCTTCTAAAAAAAGGAGAGGCCAAACCATCTTGGAACAGTGCCAGAGGGGAGGAAGGTGTCAGTGGGTGTATGGAGGGGGAGGTATTTGAGAATTTCCTGCATTGTACAGGGGGTTGGACTAGATGACCCTGGAAGTCCCTTTCAACTCTATGATTCTATGATTCTGTACCTCCCTCCCCCAAGCCATTTTCCCACATCAAAACTGTTCAGGGAGGAGGTCATTCCCCCAGTTTGTGCACATGGAACAACAGAATTGCAGAAGTTCCCCAGTGCAGTTTTCATGTGGGAAAATGGCTTGGGTCATAGCACCATTCTGAGCCCCTTGAAAAAAATCCTAATTCTTACTTTGGCCCTATGTTAAAGCTATCTGAACAGTCGGAAGAACTTAAGGATGTCTATGGCAAGCCATTCATCACACAGTTGGCCCAGGGGTACCATTCTGAATGCTCCCATATGTTTGATTCTTCTCTATAAGCAGAAATTCACCACATCAAAGTGAGATGTTTCTCTGCTGTGTCAGTTTTATAATCACGCAGGTTTTTAAAGGCAAATTGATATTTTTTTAAAAAAACTGACATTCCCCCCTTCACATGCTGAACATGCTGCCACTTCAGCAGTGTTATCACCCCATTTGGAGGGGAAGGGCCAGTATGTACCATGTGGTGCTTTGCATTCCAACACACTTTTGGAAGCAAGACAGTAGCTACACCTGCTGCTAAGAACACATGAAGCTGACTGATACTAAGTTGGATTGGTCCATCTGATCCAGTAGTGTCTACCTGGACCAGCAGCAGCTCTTTCGTAGTCCTGCTACCTGAGATTCATTTAATGGAAGGTGCTAGGAATTGAAGGTGGGCTCTTCAACCTGCATAGCATGTGCTCTATCACTGATCTACTTCATGTCCTCTTAATGTGAATCCTTCTTCTATTTTTCATGCCAAAGGAAAGGGGGGGGATCTCATGTTCCATCTCTGATCTCTCTAATGAAAAGAGTGGTTCTTAATCTTTAATTCACTACCACCCACCAAGAATGCAACATTATCACTGAATTTCCCCAAGCCATCAGTAAAAAAAATTAGGACATAAAAAACAGCACTCCAGACAATGTAACTTTATTTATACATACAAGCCACAGATCTCAAGTATACATTCAATGAGGCCCATGTGTGTGATGGCCTTCAGTTAACGTTAGATCTGATTCCTCTTTGCTGTGTGCCACTGAAAACATTCATTTATTAATTAAAATATTTATACCCTGCAGTTCTCTTGCAGCTCACAAGATCACATTTTTAAACATACAAAGTGTAATAACTCCTCCTCTTCTCAAGAAAATGGAAGTACATATGCTTTATTCCCTACTGATCAGCTGCCTTGGTGTACTTTTTTAAGGGCTAGGGGGAGAAGTAACCAGGGATTTTATCCTCAGGGTGTGGTAAGCACTGCCAGAAGGCACTGGAAACATGCAGAGGAGGGTCAGTCTGAAATCTCAGATGTCCCCCATTTACCCCAGCAAAGTTCTGAATGCAAGCCAAGAGTTGTAGATCACCCTCTAGGAGGCCACATGGGTCCCCTTAAGAATCAATGAACTGGCCCTGGATAGCCTAGGCAAGCCCAGTCTTGTCAGATCTCGGAAGCTAAGCAGGGCCAACCCTGGCAAGTACTTGGATGAGAGACCTCCAGAGAATACCAGGGCTCAGGATGCAGAGGCAGGCAATCAAGCCACCTCTCTCAACATCCCTTGCCTTCAGGCTCCACTAGGGGTCTCCAGAAGTCAGCCATTACTTCTAGGCATGCACACACACACAGACACATACACACAAACACACACATACACGCACACACAAATACAAAATGTCCAAACCCCATTAGGGGTCGCCAGAAGTCACCATGACTCCAGGCATGCAAGCACATACACACACAAAAAAACAAACAAGCCCAACCCACAAAAAAAGAATGAAATGAAGTGTGAGTTATCAAGCTTGACTCAAGCATGTTAAGTAGGGCTGCCAGTCCCTGGTGGTAGCAGGGGATCTCCTGCCCCCCAGTGCTTGTTGCCTGCTGCCTCTCCAAATGGTGGTGGGATAAAGTGTTTATTTTTTATACCCAGCAACGTTGCATGTGATGCTGTGTCACTTTTAGTAAACACTGAGAAGTGACTCTAGGAATTGCCAGACAGGTATATTTTTTACCCCCCCTCCAACCCTGCCGCTGGTTACCAAGCTCAGCCTGGCAACCCTGATGCTGAGGTATTGAGGCAATTGTTCAAAGTGGGATAATGCATCTGTGCCGTAGCTCATCACATTCTTATACTGTCATTTCCTAGGAAAGTCAGGGCAGCATGTGTAGGATTCTCTTATTTATCCCCATAACAGGCACGTGAGTGGTGCTGGTTTGAGAGGCTGTGGTGGTTCCAAGGTCACCCACTGAGCTTCATGACTAGGTAGAAATTTGAACCTGATTCTCTCTAGCTCTCTGTCCCGTTAGAGCACACTTGAATGACGCCATCTCATGCTTTGAACTTGACCTGCGGCACACTTGCCAAAAAAGGATGGCCATTGCTGACTTAAGGAATCTTGAGTAGCTGAACTAGGAAAGACCTGCATCTGATACTCTGGAGAGCTGCTGACAGAGCAGATGGCGCTGGGTTTGACATACCAGTAGCTTAGCTGTGTTCAGGGCCGCTCCCAATCAGTGTTGACATGACAGGAGACAAAAAGGCATGGACAGTGACATGCTCTCCCTGCTGACAATGTTTATTTGTATATAGAGGGCCTTACATCCCAGCTACGTGGCCAGCTATTCTATCCTCAGTTTGCTGTGCTGTTATATGCGTAGGATTGCATGGCTGGTGCTGAATGAAGGAGCAGCTTAAGACTGCCGTTGTGCTTGGAGGCATCTGCTTTCGCTGACGTGCTTGCAAGGCAGAAGTCCAAGAAAGCGCTGCCAGTACACATTTCCTCTGTGTAAATTATGGGCCTGAGGTTAAACATCCAAGTCCGGTCACTGGGGTCAACCTAGGAAATGAGAAAGCATATAGGAGTCAACTCTCAGGGCTAAAATTAATTTTAAATGGCTGTTTTCGTGGAACATCTAGCAAGTCCTTGATTTATCCAAGGTACCGTTTGTCACTGTGGTTTAGAGATGCAGTTAGCTTGCTTGCAGCTTTCCCTCTTCCGTGGTTAAAAAGCTCTCCAAATGCAAAGGTCTCTGTAATTTACTAGCAATAGCAATGTCATTTTAAACAGCCCTTTCTTTAATTATTTCTTTCCTGGCAGATAGAATATTAGATTTTTGACCGCAAAAAGAAAACGTTAAAAAAGAGGGGTGGGGGGAGGAAATTTCCAATGTGAGAACAAGAATGCATATGTTATGGAAAGCACATGAAGTCTTAATCAAGATGAGGCCTATGGTATATATTTTGCTGGACATAGTCCTGTAAAAATATCTTCCTGGCTTGCAGAAAGTTGCATACACAGATTTGCATTGCCAGTAGTTACATCCTGTAGGAAAAGTGCACATCAAGTGATTTTTAAAAAGGGGGGGGGAGAATGATTCTATTTGAAACTACTGTATTCTTTGTGCTGTGCTTTTAAAAAGAACTAGGATGCATAAAGTCCACAAAAGATTATGCTGGTTATCACGTGCACGAAAATATTATATTGTTTCCATGCCATAAACAGCCATTCTTTAGGAACATCTACCCATCTGCTTTGAACAAATAGCTCTTTTTTACTATAACAGTTAATCAAGTTGAACCTTACAAAGGATTATAATACTGACAAAAAACTGCTGTCTGCCTCCTATGAGCAAGGGCTGCTGATAGGTAAATGCTTCCCTGCCTACAGGAGTTTGTCTTACTGCATAAAGCTATCAATCTTTATATGAATGGATACTTGGAAGGGAAGCTGGGGTCATGCCCACTGACCCTGTACTCCACAGGGTTATTTGCACATGTAGGAAGTCAACATGCATGCAGATGATCATAGTAAGCTACTAGGCAAAACACCCTGGGTACATGGAGATCAGTGGTGTGGCTGGCAAACATGGGGTGGTACCATGGCTAGCACCAGAGCATATATTTTTCAGAAGGTCCCTGGTTCAATTCCCAGCATCTTCAATTAAAAGGATCAGGTCATAGGTGATAGGAAAGACCTCGATCTGAGATCCTGGAGAGCTGCTAACAGTCAGAGTAGCTAATGCTGATCTTGATAACCTTACCCATTTAACAGCTAACTTATACAAGCTATTTATTGTGCACATAGTTACTGATGTAATAAATTGATTGACCCTCAAAAAATGGGGGTTGTGAAACTGGAAGGTCAATTTAAGTCTGTGGGACATGCCTGAAGTGAGAAGATGGCCCCAGGCAGTGCATTTTGGTGGGATGAGTAGCAGCCCCCAATACAGCAGCCTTGTTTTCTTCACTACTGCTGCTGCCTCCTATGCCTCAGCCATACCCCGGCCTAGGAGCCAGGACAGCTAACCTTCCATCCATCTTAGCAAATCTATGGAAAAGCCTCCTTGGCATGCCCCACTGTGTTTAAAGAAACCTGGGAAATGAAGAAGCAGCTTTAGCTGCTCTGGGCTGTGACAGTGAGAGAAGGAGGTAGTGGCGTCAGCTGATACCTCTTGTTGAACGCCAAACTACACAGTATTTTTTTTTTAACAAGTAGGATCCAAAACGGTCCCGTGTGGGGTCTTCCATAACTTTGGATCAAATAATTCCCCACCAGGGCTGTTTTGGTTCAGGAAAATGGCATGGAAAAGAAGAGCCGCCACCCCCACCCCCATGCTGCAGTTCTGAGCTAAAGTGGACACCTGCTGCTGTGTGGCTTACAGGGCAGGCTTGTTAAAAAATGTATTATACAGTTTGGCTCTGAGTCATCACTGATTAAACACCCAGAAGTACCAAAGTAGCCATGGTTTCTGACCTGTTGTACTACTCAGAGTATTATAGGGTTTCTTCTTTAATTTGTATCAGATCATTTTGAAAAAACTGTGCCTACTGGAATAAAAAGCAAGGAGTGCAGCCCTGCTCCGTCTGAAATCTGTGTGGCATCAGTTGTACCTCAAAAATATATTAGGTGTACATCTAAAAAAAAGTTGTCCATGTGAAATGGCCCTAACAACTTTAGAATTCAGTTTCAAATCATTGCTTCTATGTAATTTTTATTTAAAAAAAACATTGGACTAGTTACGTTGTAGGCATAGCTGTGAACATATTTTGCTAGTGGAGGACGCAGGAAGTCTTGAAGGTTACCCTTGTTGATTATTGTTTCCTTAAGAAGAAGCCAGGGCTCCCTGTTGGTCTGGCTGGAGTTCGGGAGCTGTTCTGAAGGTTTTAATTGAGTGTCATTTTTGTCTTGTACATTTTTGCTGAGCAATGTGAAGGCCGACATTGCTGGTGGTAGAATGCATCCCTCCCTCTGTGTTGCTTCCACCTCCTTTTATCCCCTCCCTGAAGTATTCATTGGGTGGCCTTAATCTGGTTTCTTTTAGCGTGCTGCCACCCATGGTGCTATGAGAGAGATCAAATACTCCTGACTTCATGGGTCATGAGACAGCAGTTTTCATTTTGGGAGGGGGATCTCGTCAGCACGGAGTAAGTGACTAGATTTTGATTGCACTTGGATGGGCTTTCTCATTCCATCTCTCTCATCTTCTGTTGTCAGCTCCCCCCATCGCTTCCCCACTTTCTGTTTCTATCACCATCCTGGCAAAAGAGTTTATGTAAAACAGCTGCTGCAGTTTTCATGTGAGAAAAGCTAACTTTCCTTTAGGCTTTTGTAATTAATTTGAACTGAGAATGAACGAAGGCTAATTCAAGTATTTCCAGTGGAAACCATCATATTAAACATGTGACTGGATCAGGCCCACTCAAAGGCTCCCAGGGGCCAGAATATATCTATACACATACACACACTTATCTGCTACAGAGACCCTGTGTCCAGCAAGGGGTGTAGCTTATTGGGCCTAATCTGCTGCCTTGTCTGGGTGGACTTGATGTCAAATTTGTACTTAGCCTTGATAAGAAGGATGAAGAGAGGATGAGGATGAAGAAGAAGAAGAGGAGGAGGAGGTTTTATACCGCACCCTTCACTACCCAAAGGAGTCTCAGAATGGCTTAAAATCACCTACCCTTCCTCTCCTCACAGCAGACACCCTGGGTGATTTCCCACTAAAGCTGCCTCGGGGTTGCGCCGCCATTTGCCCCGATACTATTAGTCAATTTCACACCCGAAGCCGCGGGGCTGCATTTTGACCCGCGGCTTCGCCCGATTTCCCCCGCAGTTTCGTAATCCTGTTTTTTGAGGATTACGAAACTGCGGGGAAATCGGGCGAAGCCGCAGGTCAAAATGCAGCCCCGCGGCTTCGGGTGTGAAATTGACTAATAGTATCGGGGCAAACGGCGGCGCAACCCCGAGGCAGCTGTAGTGGGAAATCACCCCCTATGAGGTAGGTGGGGCTGACAGAGCTCTGAGTCAACTGACTGACCCAAAGCCACCCAGCTGCCTTCATGTGGAGGAGCAGGGAATCAAACCCAGTTCTCCAGATAAGAGTCCTGCTGCTCATGACTACTACACCAGCAAAGCCAGGGTAGCCCTGGTTAGTACTTGGATGGGAGACCACCAAGGAAGTCCTGGTTCGCAATGCAGAGGTAGGCAATGACAAACCACCCGTTTGGTTTTTTGCCTTGAAATTCCTCAGGGCTGCCATAAATCTGCTGTGACTTGTTGGCACTTGACAAACACAAAGGCCCCCACCTCAAGAGCTGTGTGGGCTGGCTCCTTTCCCTTGCAGGCTGGCAGTTTGTGCTGTATTGCAAAATAGATATGATCACTGGAGAATGTTTCTCTGTTCTGCAAAATGGCACTGGTCTGACAGATATTTCCTAGAGCTTAAACAGGCAGTTTTTCTGGAACTAATAAGACTTTTTAAAAACCTATGGATTTTTAATATGGGACAAGCGTTTTTAATATATAGTAGTGATTTCGTCCAGTTAGTGGGCAATGGATGGTTCCCAGCTGTTTGGGATGTTGCCTGAGGGCTCTGTTCCGATGCAGCATTTTTTGTACTAGAATTGCCAGTTGGCCATGGGAATAAAACTGATCTGGCCTGCTCCTGGCCCTTCATCAAGAGATCTGAAACTTCATCAGGGAAAGCTTTTGGTGACAGCTAAACCTAATCACCTGCTAATGGCTGCATATCATTCTGCTGTTAAAGGGACAGCTACAGGGGCCAATTCCAAAACTGGCAACTTGTTTCCTATTTGCTCTGTGAAACAATGTGTATGGAAATAGCCTGGGGAAAGATCCAGACGTGCATATCTCTGTCTTCTGGAGCAGTCCAACAAGAGAGTTGCCTGAAATGAAGTGAGTGCTGTGTGCAAGAGTTGTGTCTCTTACTGATTTGTAGGATGGTGATAATAATACTTAGCACTCATGCATGTTATCATGTTGTAATCAGTCCAGCAATTCTGCCAGGGAGGTGAGGGTCATTATCCCAGGATTAGAGAATGGGAAGCCAAGATGGCTTGGGCTGCGTGCATCTACACACTGGTGGATTTTGTGGTCTCGGGCTATAGCAGGAGTCTTCAATCTGTGGCTCAGTGGTCCTTCTTATAGTGGTTCTTTATTGCTCATTGGTTCCATTTGGTGCAGTTTGGTTCTTTGAGTTATAAAAGGTCATTGATCTCTGTTCTATAGCAACCATTCACCTTCTGGATTATCTTATCCACACAGGAAAACCCAGTTGTGAAGTACTGCTGTACCATAACAAGAGAGAAATATCCCGTGATGGTGGATGAAGCCTGAGAGAGTGTCTTGCCTGTGGAACTTGCATGATTCAGAACAGGGATTTCCTGATTTATAGCACAGAGTCTAGGACTTATCACCCTTTTTCTGGCTGATTCCTAACGTGCTATTTCAAAACTTAAATAGATGGCAAACTTGGCCCCCGGAATATTCATTCAATTTCTTGCTCAGCAAAAAAAAAAAAAAAATCCTTTTGTGATTTTAGATCACCCAGCTAGACCTTCTGGATCTCATTTATCTGTGTGTCACCTCAACAGTCTCATTCATCCAGATGATTTATACGTTTGAATAAACAGAGTTCTTTCATTGGATTATATGGGTGACAGGCAGAGATCTTAGATAACCAGTCAATGAGATAACCAAGAACTAAGGACCAAAGTAGACATGACATACAGTTACATGTCTGTTTTTCTCCCAATGGTTGGTTCAAATGAAAAGCTAAGGTGGCTGCAAGTTTAAGCAGAGAGGGAATATGTTTTAGCTCTTTCCCTTCCTCTTGTTTGCCCATTCAAAACATGGTTCCCCAGCTAGTATCTCACTCGTGATGGAGAAAGGATAGGATCTGTTCTTCTGTACTGCATCACAACTGATGAAATAACCCGAGGAATCACAAAGCATTGTGCCACAGGAAATGCAGGAACTTGACTGGAAGCTGTTAAAGGCACTGTGCCCTCCAACTTAATTACCTTCCAACCATTCAAGGCAGAGGGTTTCAAGCTGTATTGTCAGTTGCATATCTAGAGAACTGAACATAAGTCCCCGGTGTCACATGTGGCTTGGCCATATGACAGTGGACAGTGATGGGTCTTTTGGGACCTTGCAGAGCAGGGAACTGTGAATAACAAAGCTGTTTACAGAGGTCCTAGAGACTCTGTAGTTAGAGGGTACTGTGAAGCCATAGAGTATATATGGGCAATATTGGGTAGCATTAACTTTTAGTCTATTCAGCTTGCTCTGATGGTGCACTACAAAGGAGTGAACAAGTCTATCTGTTTTACCTCTTTCTACCAGTCAGCCCAGATAGTATTTAAGGCATGTACACTGTAGTGTCCAAGTAGGAAATGAAATGTCAATGTGCACTGTATAGGCTTGTATTATTTAAATCAGAACGTGGGGGGGGCTGTTAATGTAGAACTCTGTAACCTTATTTAATCAAATAGAATTTACCAACCTAGAATGCATGAAACTTGACACCTGCCTGTTCTTCTTTACATATTTATTTATAAGTTTTGGAGGCTCTGGTGGCCCTTTTTCCTCTGGTGGCCCCAGTTCAGAAGTGCTGAGTAATAGAACGCTTGATAACCAATCTTTGATCAACATATTTACATGTTCCTGCAGGATTCTTCTTCAGCCAGATGACTCCTTGCAGATCCTGGAGCCAGTTGAAGCTGATGTTGGCTTCTACACCTGCAATGCAACTAATGCATTGGGATCTGACTCTGTTTCCATTGCTGTCACATTAGCAGGTAACATGTTCTCAGTGACCACCACAAAAGTTTCCGTGTTCCAGTCTGTCACAAAATTAAAAGCAAGCAGGAGCCAAGCCAGAGAACAACATCTGACATGCATGCTGGAATCCTTGCACACACTGGATATTTTAAGACAGAAAGATAGTCAGGGGAAGGCTTGGCAGTCACCACCCTACAACCTGGGCTTAGGCCTCTGTTTCAGCGTGTCAGAGCCTCCCTTGGCCTCTGCCAGAATTACCATGGGCTTGCTGACTTGTGTCCGACCCTCCACGCTCCATCTGCAGCTAGGAACAGCCGGTGGGCAGTCTCTCTGTGCTGGGCCAGCCGTGCCAGTGCCAGTCACAGTCACACATGAAGAGTTCTCACCTCTTACAAGAGTTCCCAGTCTTGGATGAAGCACTGGCACCTCTTACACCCAGTCTGCGGCTTGATGCAGAGCGCATCCTTTCTTCGGGCATCCTCCTTGTCACAATCTCTTCCACCACCTGATGGAGCCACCAATTGCAAGCAAATGAATTTCCAGCCCTGGGCAACAATCACACATTTCATTCCATCTATGAAATGCAGATTTCATGTAGCCTCAGTTTGCCTCAGGGCCATTTGGGGAAGGAAGAGGGCAACCCATTGGCCTCCACATAGTTTTGAAATCCAAAACCAGCTTCCACCGCCTGTTATTAACGTTTTGAGGGAGTAAAGACCTGTCCTTTCGAAATATGTTTTTCCTTTAAAATGCTAACAGCAAAGCAGAAATTTGGTTCCGAATAGCAAAACCATGGAGACTGAAAGATTAAACACCCTCTCCATTCCCTGTATGGCCTAAGGCAAACTGAGGCCTGTGGGGCTGCATTTGATAGATGCAATTGTGTCTCCTCTGAGTCATCAGATTGTGGGTTGAGTTTATTTGCCCCTTTCTTATAGACCCTGCATATGTGAATGATAGGCGATAGCAAATGTTCTGTTAGCCCCATCATAGACCCAGCACTTCCTAGGCTGCAGTTGCACACACACTAAATAATCCACTTTCAATCCACTTTAAATGCACTTTCCAACTGGATTTTGCCAGTTCACTCAAGTAAAATCCAGTTGCAAAGTGCACTGAAAGTGGATTATTGAATGTGTGTGACCACAGCTCTAGATAGGAAAGTCAGCGTGATGTAGTGGTTAGAGGAGGACCTGGGAGACCCAGATTTGAATCCCCGCTCTGCCATGGAACCTAACAAGGAGACTTTGGGCCAGTCACATACTCTTAGCTTAATCTACCTCACAGTGTTGTTGTGAGGGTGAAATGGAAGGAAAGGAGAATCATGTAAACTGTTTTAGGTTCCTATTGGGGAGAAAGGAGATACATAAATGAAGATAATGAATATTGACAAAATGGTTTTGTTTTACCATGTAGACAGATTTTTCTGTTTCTCTGCAAATTTTTGTGTTGAGGAAGTTGTGTGAGAGAAGTATATATCCAAATCAGGTTGATGAAGGGATTTTTTTGTGTGTGGGGGGGGGAGTTGTAAAAAGTCAGATCACATGATTTAATTCCACATTTCAGGAGTTTAACCTGTTCTTCGTTTTTTTTAAGGTTGTCAGATGGAGTAAAATCTCAGGGTGAAATTTCAGAACTAAGGGTAGACACTATTGTGTTTAGTTTGAGTTTTTGGGGGTGTGGGGGTTTTTTGCTATGAGGGCTACCCCTGTTTTTTATTCCAGAGCCCTCATAGCACAGTTAGAAAGTGCCTCTAAGCATTACTCCACCCTTGGGGCTGGTTCAAGACATTCAGGTGTCCCAAGCAGGCAGCGCCCCACATCACCTTGGCAAGGGGCAGTACAGCAGCAGTGGAAAGCACAGATGTGATAGAGGCTTCTCTCATCCTTGCCACGCAGTCCTCTGGACTCTGCAGCCCAGCCCTGCCTGGGCAACTAGAAGAGCAGCAGCAAGGATAGGAGGGGTTTCCTTCCGGATTTGTGTCACCACCATTCAGGACCAGGGCAGGATAGATGAAGGATTTGTATTTAAAAAGCCTTTGTCTCTAGCCTGCTCTTCACTATACTTGTTCTTTGCCGCCCCTCAGAGACTCAGATATCTCTGGAAAACACCATCCTTCCCCTAACAATCCAGTTGGGGTGGTGCTTTGGTGGGATAATCCAAATCCCTCTCTGATAGCCAGAGGAAAAAAGGGAGGATGGCCAGAGGTAAAGGACAGGACAGGATAGCCACGGAAATTAAGGGCTACCTGGGTCAAAGTGCTGCTCCAGTATTCACTGTGCTCCAAGCCATAAAGTGCCCCCTCCCACCCTTCTAGGCTGTACCCCTTCAGCTCCCAATGTCTGAGCCCCGAGTGTCGGGAAACAAGGCAACACTCAGGATAAGGATTGGTGATATAAGGCTGCCAGTGGCAGTATTCATATTTGAAAAGAGAGGGGTCTTGGATTGCTTGCTCTTAGGGCTTTCTAGCTTGAGACTTCAAATCTCATTCAAATAGGCTCCGAGTGATAAAGCAGAACTATCTTATTGAACCTCAAGGTGAAGCAGTCACTGTAAGCAGCTCCATTTTCCAACTTTTCTGGATGTTGCTTTTTAAAAATAAGCCAGAGTTCATTTTGATTTGATCCTTGAGAGCTGAAAAACCCTGAAGTCAGCATACTAGGCCTTGTAGTATTTTGTTTACGTGTGCCATTTTATTTAATTCAATTTGTACCCTGCCCTCCCCACAAGCAGGCTCAGGGCAGCTCACACAGTTAGTACAAAAACAATAAAACCACATAAAATCACATTAAAACAAATTCAGATACAAATAAGTCATAAAATCATAGGTGCTAGTAGTCTATTGTTAGTTAATTAAGATGGTGTGCTAAGAGTGTTACAAGTAGACAATCCAGCTCATGGTCTTCTTCAGTTGCACAGTGGTCTAGGTCAGATGTTGGGCTGAGGGCTGGGCTCATTGTTAGTAATGATCAGGGCAGCTCCTAGTCAAAAGCCTGGTGGAAGAGCTCCATCTTGCAGGCCCTGCAGAACTGTAGAAGGTCCCACATGGCCCTGATCTCTTCCGGGAGCTCATACCACCAGCAAGGAGCCACCACTGAAAAGGCCCTGGCCCTGGTGGTGGCAAGCTTAGCATCTTTGGGGCCCAGAGGGTCAGTTGGTTCTGTGACCCCGACCTCAGTGCTCTAAAGGGTATATATGGGGAAAGGTGGTCCCTCAGGCGGTCCCTTCAGGGTTTCTGTTGCTGAACTTTCAGGATAGGACTGTACAAAAATCATTTTTTTAACCTCCTGTCTTCATATCTACTTCCGCTTCCATTTATTCCACCCCCAGCAGCATGGGGAAACAGTTGTGTTCTCTCCACTCCTTGGCAATGTTTTAATTTGTTGAAAACTCTCAGAATTCAGTGCCTTAACCTTTGGTTTTCCTTGAGCTAATTATACTGAAGTGGGGTTTTGCTCTTCCTGTTCTGCTATGAATCTTCTCCAATCTGTCTGTCTTGGAATGGGTTGCTGAGCACTGGACAATGAACTTGAATTGATACTGCCAAATAGAGAAGCACTATTACCATGGAAGTTCTCATTTAAATCAATGGGATTAGCCATGTGCTTAAAACTGAGCATTCCTGTAAGTAATTTATTGGATTGTGGGCTCAGCACTCAGTCAACATCTTGTAGGGTCAAGCTCTTCTTTTCCCCCCAGTTCTCGCCAAGGCACGGTTGACAAGCTTCCAGTCATTGGCAAATGAAAGCTCATAACAGATTAACTTTCTTGTTTACATTTGTCCAGCAACGGTTCACTTCAGTGACAGACTAAATATCCTTTGTGCGCTTGGACTTCGCTACTAATGAAAACCTGTCTAGGAAGAGCAAAGGAGATTGTGAGATCGTGCTTGCTTTCTGCTGTTTGGGAAACGGGTTTGGCAGGGAGTTCCAGGAAAATCCAAAGCCACGATGTAAGAGCATAAGAAGAGTTTTGACAGATCAGACCACGGGTACACCTATTCCAGGAAAGATATGAACATTCACACATTACTGAATAAAAAATGAACCCACAGTACTTTTAATATGGTTATTATAACCAGTTCAGATTAAAAGTTAACAATAGTAGATAATGTTCAGAAAAGGTCAGTCATAGTTCATATTCTGGTACCTTGTTCTACCATTTTCACGGTTTTACTAGGGCAATAGAATGGAGAGGGCTAAGAGTGTCCCAACCGGTAAAGCAAGTGACAGAGATATTGTCCAACCACAGTTATATATCTCTTGCCACCAAACAGGATTGCAGTAATAGGTTTCAGGGCCTAGCATTTCTGCCAGCGTTGTTAATCCCTTGTTGGCTTGGGGAAGCTTTTTGGATTCAGTATAAGCAACACCACCATTTCCATTTTCCCATGTGAGTACATTGAGATACTGCTGAGAAGGAGCAGTGACTGTTCTGTCACAGACAAGCTCTCTATCTTTCTCCCTGCCTTTCTTCAGCCTTTTTGTGGTGTTATTGCCCTGGCATTGCTAAGGCAACCAAATGCCAGCTGCAACTATCCTTTTTAAAAAAAACAACAACAAACATTTTATTTATGGGAATTTTATAGCATAATTGAGAACAAGAGCAATGTAAGGTGAAAAAGAATGAAAATGTAGAATAAGTGGATTATCATTGTATTCAAACTGAGTGGAAATAAAATGTTACATTAAGGAAATTTTTTTTAAAAAAAGTTTCATCCAGAAATGTGAACCCAATTAAGGATGAAAGAATTAAACATCATCACAAAAATTAAATGACTGAAAGTACTCCCCCCCCCCATGAAGTGGAAGCAGAGCACAATTGTGCATAACAGTGACTTACTGGTAGAGCATATGTTTTGCTTACAAAAGGTCCACAGTTCAAGCAGTTAAAAGGGTCTTAGGTTGCTGGGCTGACAAGAGCTTCTGCTCAGCACACTCGGAGAGCCACCATTTGTCTGCCTAAACAGCACTGGACTAGATGGATCGAGGACTTGGCTCTGTCAAGCAGTTTCATGTGTCCAAATGTGGCCAGCTAGGTGCCTTTTGGGAAGCCCACAAGTAAGCTATGAAAATATCAGGTGGCAGCAATGCTCATGGTTTTTCCCCCTGTGTATTGTATGCTGCCCCTGAGCATGGATGTTCTATTTACTTCTTATATCTAATCATCGGTGATAAAAACCTGTCATCCATGATTTTTTATAATCACACACACACACACACACTTTTTAGACAGCTAAAGAAAGAAAGGTGAGTGAGAGGGCAGACAGACTGTAATATCTGGTTAGGAACAGGTTTATTAAATTTTTAACTTGAAGCATGCAACCTGCTTCACATGCACAGTGAGTGATGTGGTAGCCCTTTGAAAATTCACCATTGTGGACAGTGTGCTTGCATGGGTGCCCTTTTTCTGTTAGAGGCAGCTTTCCATGTTGACTGTAGTGATTTTTACCATGCTGTTGGAAACACCTGAAAAAGAGGGCTTGTGATGGTGTTGTTGTTATTACAACTACTGCAACTGGGGGGGGGGGAATGTCTGCATTTTATTCCTAAACTGTGGGCTTTGGTGTTGCCACTTTCTCATTCTAGATTTTTTGTGGTTTTATTTTCTTACATATGTATATTTCTTTCGGTATTTAAATATTTATACCCTGGCTGTCCCATAGCTCAAGGTGGCTTACAAATTCTAATTTAAAACAAAGAGAATACTGTAAAAGCCACATAACACCTGCCCTCCTCAAAAATGTGGGAGAGACACATGTATAAAACAAAAACCTGTATACGCATGCATGCATATGATAAAAATCCCAAATGTCAAATGTGACAAAATTCAATAATAATTTGCAATCTTAAAAAAATGGTCAGTTGGAACCCCAGATCCCATTAGCCATTAAAAGCTACTGCTAAAATGAGTAAATAGTGGATACCACAACCTTTCTGTTTGATAAAGTCATTTTTCTTTCCCCCATACACTCTGGAAAAATAAATCCTTGGTAAAATATACCCCAGCTCTCCTAGGACCTAAGTCCTGGCTTCCAATTAGGAAAATATCACCTTTCCTTGTCATAAGGCATACTTATTTTTATGTAGTTACAGCAAACTTGCACAATTGATTAACTCATTCAGCTTTCTTGTTATTTCCAATTCCTAAATGCTCTTTGGTGTATGGCCTATGGCTATTCAGTGTGAATAAAGTGAAGTGTACAGTATGATGTTATGCTCCCCTCCCACTGACATATATCCGGTGAAGATCAATACAATTGCTTCTCCTTGTAAATGAACACAGTAAGAAGGGTTAAGCATTTCCCCCTAACTTCGATATAATGCAAAACACTGGAGTAATGTGTTCATTATGGAGCTCTCCTTTTGCTAATAGAACAACATCAAAAGATGAATTTAACATCAAATTTTAAAGCTTAGCATTTTGTTGCGTAGCGTAGTACTCTGGTTTGTAGAAACTTTACAATCTGTTATATTCCTGATGGGTGGGATCCAAAGGCTATAGCTGTAGAGCACAGTCTTGGAAGAGAGCCTCTTCATTCAAGTTACAGTTTTCATCCAAGTCAATTCATGGAGATTAATCGATCGTTGCCGGGGGGGGGTGGATATGAAGGAGATGGATAGGCTTGTGGTTTTCAGTAACTAGCAGCCATTTTTATAATAAAATGGTCCATGTCTTGGTTTGATTTTCTCATGCAAACAAATTAGCAAATGCAATTCTTCTGGGTCAGATTTTCTAGAGACAGAGCTACTTTGGGGAAGGTTCAGAATACCCTCATCTGTCAAGCAGGAGCTGAAGGTGGCTTGTCACTCAGCAGCCTGGAATCTGGACACCAACTGTATGGATGAGATAATAGACAATTCAAAACAGAGAGGCCTGAACTTTTCTTCAGAGGAAGTGGGTAATCTTTGTTCAGTCACACTGAAACAAATGGCCTCTTTGATTAATCTAGCACAGTGAGGACCCAGAGAGAAAATGTGGTTCCATTTTCAGAGTCATTTACGACTTTTTATAGGCTGAGCAGCTGACGTATTTAATCTGTGGACGAGATCATCACAAAATTGGGGGGGATCTGTGAAATTAAAACACAAACTGATATTTAAGATCTCTCTTTCCTCCACTATGATTTAGGAGTGCCCTGTAAAACTTCAGAAGTCTGTGAACTTTTATAAGTGAATGAAACATATTTGTGGCTCTATGGCTCTCTATGTTTTAAGAGATACATGGGCACAGCTCATAAAAGCCCCACGGAAGCTGCCCAACAGCAGCGCTTGGTGGGTTCCTCCCAGCATGAGTGGATTAATATGCAGCCAATTATGCAAGAGTGTGTTTTAGCTGTCATGACAGTTTATGTTTTTTAATTAGAGGCAATTGAAAATTTGGGAGGTGGGGAGGAAGGAGAGGAACAAAACCAGATTTCCACACTTTCAGCTGGTGCCGCCAACTAAAGCATCTATAATTCTTCCTGTTCCCTATTAACTTCCACCCATCTTTTCCAAGCCAGTTCTTTTCCTCTTGCTGCCACTGTAGATTTATAGCTGGATTAATTCGTAGGCATTATGGGCTCCTGTCTTGGGTGTGAGCCCACAGCGTTGCACGACAACATCTATTTCTCTTTCTACTGGCCCCTGAACAAACCCTCTTAGATGGGAAGATATGTATCCAGCCAGCCAATATTCAGAATCTTCCTCCCTTTAATATTTTCAGAAGCAGTCTGGCCCCTATACAAGGAGATAATACAAACTTGAGGGAGACTTTTTAGAGCTGGAATTTTTCTAGTTTCCCCTCGGCATCATGTAACATGAATATGGTCTACTTATTTATTTTTAAAAAATATCCCACCTTTTTGCACAGTCAGGGCCATCAGGGTAGCTAACAATTGAAAACAGAATATTATAAACATGTCATAAAGCCAGTTAAAACCAAAGCTAAAATAGATATTCTGAAACACATTGATTAAAACATAAGGCAGGAAGGAGGTATCGTTGATGGAACAGCAGAGGAAACAAAAATGTCTTCAGGCATTGGAAGAAGACAGTGTAGGATTGCCAGCCTCCAGTTCCCAGCAGGGCTTCCCCCACTTTTGGGGGCTCCAATCTGCCACTGGCCAGCTGGCTGGTGGGGGAAGCCCCACCCCCAAACAGGGATGACACCGGGCAACATCCCAGACACAATGACATCACCCAGAAGTGACATCATCATGTTAGGGTTGACACGCTAGTTTTTAGGCAAACTCTATGAAGGCAAAAACCCATAGAGTTTTGCCCAAAAATTAGAGTATCACGCCCCAAAGTCCCTGACACAATGACATAACTTCTGGACGAGAACCTAGATCCCCCCCCCCACCAACAGCCAGGTAGGACCTGGCAACCCTAAGACAGTAATAGAAGAGGACAGTCAAATATCCTTGGGAAGGGGCTTCCATGGTTCTGGTGCCATGAATGAGAGGGTCCTCTTTTGGGTTGTTACCTGTCTAACTGCAGAAGGCAGCGATATCCATAGGAGACTACAGAAGATGGCCAGAGTAGTGATGTAGGTTCGTTGGAGAGCAGACAGTCAACAAAGTATGCTGGTCACAAACAGTATAGGGCTTAAAGATCAACACCAGTGCCTTGATTGGACCTTGAGACAAAGTGAGAGCCAGGGTAGGTGGACCAAAACAGGAGTGATGTGGACCATCTTGGGCACTCCAGTCAGCGTTCTGGCTGCAGCATTCTGCAGCAACTCTGCAACTTTCCTGTTTTAAGTTACCTCTACTGCTCAGGAATCCACTTCTTCAGTTCTAGGGCCACAACCTGGAGAGACACACCTGCACTGTGTCCCATAGCTGCCAAGAACCGTCCTCAGGCCCCCAGACAAGGATTTCTGCTGGTGTTCCCCTGCCACCAGCCAGCCCCCAAATAATATGAAAACAAATCTCATTACTTGTCTGGCTCCATGCCCCCTAGCCTCTTGTGCAACACTGCCTTGCTGGGTTCAGAACAGAGTCAAGGAGAAACACTATAAAGAAAGCCATGAGAATGTGCAGAAAGACCTCAAGATTTGGACCCTAATGAGAAAAATAATCAGATTCAGCCACATTGCCCCCTCAGCTGGAATGAAGAGACGGACACCAATATGGATTTAACAAGGGACACTTTATTAATTAATTTACAAACAAACAACTGGTGAGGGGTTGCTTAGATGTACTGAGGAATATGACAGGTGTCAAACTCCTGACCACCTTCATTTCCTTCCCTCAAGCCACCAAAGGTAACTTTCAACCAGCGGCTTGACATATTCCAGAGAACCCCTGGCCCACCACCCCAGAAGCTGCAAAGGCCTGCTAAGGTAGGCCGAGGCAGATTGTTCCAAGGAAGATCACCCCATCCCAGCTTTGAGCCTCAAAGGCCCAAAAGCCAGTCCTGGAGGACCCTTTAATCCCTTTATAACAATGCCCAGGTGCTCACCATTTCACATTCTGATCGCATTACCCCGCCAACACAAAGTGACCAACCTATTTAATGAACACGGCCCCCCGAAGCCAATTTTCCAACACCACCATCATCAGTGCAAGGTAGGCAAAAACACCCCTCCCCATAAGCCAAACTAGATGAGAGGTGAAAAATTCCTACCTGGCCCCATGAAAAGGCAACCGGTGTGAACCTGCACTAAAATAGTGTGGGAGGGTGGGCCGAGCACACAAGAGGACTGCTGGGGCAGAGGGTGGGAGCCAAGCCTAAATAGGCTGGCTCTGCCCCCTGCCCAGCGCTGTGTTTCCTTTACTTCATGCCTCACGAGGAGGCAATTCAGCCTTCTCCCGCCAGCATGAGCTTGGCGGGAGTTTGGCCTCGCATTGTGTTTATTGATGCAACTGGTTTTCATTTTGTGCTAGTTGTTCAATATACTCTCTTGTTTAAAGGGATTCTTAAATCAATGTCAACCAAATAACAAGACTTTAAAGGCAAGAGAGAAGGTTATATATCAACTTAGTTTTCATTTATGGACTGCTAGTGAACTTTTGTGTGTGTGTGTGCTTGCTCATCATATTGTATTTAATTTTGGTTTATCCTTTGTTGTCCTGATACTAATCTCTTTGTGTCTTCCAGACATATATGCTTCCACACTGCTGGGTCTTGTGCTTTCTATTACAAAATAAAACCAAATGTGTGCATGTTTACTCATGTCCTTATCCATGTACCAGTAACTTTGATGCAGCATGCATAAAAAAGGGGGATCTTGAGGTAAAGTTGTGACATTGCTGTAGTTGTGAGAAGTCCAAACCCTTACCACTTCTCCCTGCAGAACATAAATAATGCAATCTAAAGGCTAAACAGAGTAAATCTCACAAAATCCAGGCCGGGGGGAGGGGGGACTGATGGAATGGAAACTTCAAAAAGGATCAGGAATATGGCCATAATAAGGCCAACCAAAAGAGGAGTTTACCTGTATCTCTTTAGTGAGATGCTTTTTTGCACGAAAGAAGCCCCTGGAAGTTGTGCCTTAAATCAGGGACTATCAGAGATGGATTAGAGGATGAAATGTCAGCTGCACCAGTTCCTTGAACTATTTTCGGTAAAGGGGCAAAAGCCGACTATGTAATGATGCCATTATTTGGGTAACTGCTTGCCTTTCCTTATCAGCTTGCTAATCTGTGGTGCTTTGTGCTTTCAGGGAAACCATTGATTAAAACATCGAGAGCCACCCTGATCAACAAGGATTCACTTACCATCACTGTTGATATTGGAGGCACAGTGAAAACAATTCCCGGAATAAATGTGACCATTAGCTGCCAAGTTGCAGGTGAGAAAGGGCATTAGACATTTTTCAAAGTCTTATGCTACATTTAGCCTACATTGCCTCAGTCTACAACTGCACCAGTACAATAATGAACAATGCTGCTTGATTTAAAAAAAAGAACTTGCCATTATTTGTACTGATTTCCACTGAAAAGGAAATTGAAGGTATTCTTGTTGTATCATATCAATAAGCATGTCCTCACCTCTGTTCTGGGTACAAGAGTGTTCAATATCATGAAATAGAAAGTCTAGTAGACTAACAAACATAGCCAACTCTGTAATGTGCTATAGAACCTGGGGTGGCACATCGCTATCATCACCTTCACCACCTGCTGCCTCACCCCCCCCCCCATAAGGTTCGTAGCACCCAATTCTCTTCCCTCTTCATTCTCTAGTTATTTTTAAACATACCTTGGAGGAGGTGATGAGGTGAGAGACAAGTGAAATGATGGAGAGACAACCCTTGAAATACAGTCTCGATTGGGGAGATAACAGCAGTATCATGAAGCAGAAGCAGGTCATTCCCTGTATGTTGGGTGTTCCAACCAGGGAATTTTAAAAATTTGATTTACATTCATCTATAACTGCTGACAATTCCATATTAATTTTGCTCATGTGCAAAAACTCAAACTGGTATCGACAGTCACCTGAACATGATTGTTAGCACTCACTGTGTAAATTTCTAAAGTGGGAGGAAATCGCTCTATTTTCAGCTATATTAGTCTGTGGTAGATCAAGATGGGTAGACACGTTAGTCTATCTGTAGCGGTAGAAAAGTGCAAGAGTCCAGTAGTCTTTTGTTAAAGACTAACAAAATATGTGGCAGGGTATCAGTTTTTGTGAGTCACTGCTCACTGCTCGTATCTGAAGAAGTGCGCAGTGGCTCACGAAAGCTCACACCCTGCCACGTTCTTAGTCTGTGGTGTTAGAATAAACTCCAAGTCAAACAGCACCTTAAAGTTTTCCAGGATGTAAGCTTTTGTGAGTTAATGCCCACTTCATTATATGTGAGCTAAAAAAATGTGTGGGTCTTTAAGGTGCTAGTGGACATGCATTTTATTCTCTGTTTTCAGATATTCAGAAAAATGTCATGGATTGTTAGAAATCACACATGAATGTCAATTTTCACTGCATGGTATGAGTATACAGTATATACTACACAGCAGATATAGAGGTGTGCAGTGAAATATCAGTGCAGATTAACTGGATAATAAAGAAAACGTGTGCTGCACAATATCAGTTCACCATCCTAAGCCAAAAAGAATAACTGGCAAGCCAGTGAGTGAAGAATCCTTGAAGTCCCTCTGAAAGGTTTTTGCTTCAGTTGCACTGAATGGCCACCTTGTACCCAGAGATAACTTGTCTCGTTTGGTTAAGGAGTAGAAAGCTGATTTAAGAGTATTGCTGAACATGTAACACTTCCATTTGCTGTACTCCGTGAAAATAAATGTGTTCTCAATTATGATAAAGAAATGGACTGGCTAGCAGAGGAAAGAAATTGATTTGGAACAGCAAATCACTTAAGTAAAGGAGACGCTCAGATGGGCTGCAAACTGAATATTCCCAGCAAGAAGAAAAAGAGAACAAAAAAAGAGAACAAGCCACCAGGTGTCATGCAGGAGTAGACCTGCAAGGAATCGACAGCCCCGTCTAGTCCAACTACCCGTCTCAAAACAAAATACATTTATAGTTGGCACTTGGAGCCAATTCCTTCAGAGGTGGGGCCAAAGCTTAATGGTAGAGCATCTGCTTTGCATGCAAAAGGGCCCAGGTTCAATTGCTGGCATGTTCATTTGAAAGTTCAAATCGTAGGTGATATGAAAGACCTCTGCATAAAATCCTGGAGGGCCACTGCTCGGTCAGAGCAGACAATACTGACCTTAATCCAATGTGGAACAGTTGAGAAGAGAGCTCATAGCTCCCTCTTCCATGAGTAGCAAAAATAGAAATCCTGTTGTCTTCCTCCTGCATGAAATAGGCAACAGGTAAAGGTAATGTAATACATAAAGGAAGGCTGAGGAAGACGTTAATCCCTCCTTTGCAAGAAGCCTTAAGTCTTACCACTGTCATGACAAAAAGTATACTTTTCTTCATTGTTTTTGCTTTGCATGGAACTCTCCATTTCCAGGCTCTTGTCTCTGTATTGCGTCTTGTGGAGCATGTGGTAGGCATAGACATTGTACTGCGCTCTGTCTTAAAATGTTATCAGGTGCCCAGTTAACTGTTCTATTGACATGAGGGTGGTCCTGTTGGCAGACATAATGGAACAGTGAGATGAGTTAATGACTATTCCCTCTGGGTCTGTTAAAAGGAAGCAGAGCCCTTACAGCTTAAACAGTGTAAACCTCCTCCCTTCTGTGCAATCATATTGATTCCCCAGAAAAAGGGAATCTGTGTGACAGTCTGGAAGCACCTGCAGGACCACCTGCCGTGTGGCACTATAATATAAAGAGAAAATTAAATTTCTTCAGTGTGTAGTTGGTATTTTTCTCTCCAGTGGATGTGGACTTTTCTGGAGAAATGAATTGGAAATGCTAGCTGGTAATTACTTTCAGAGAAGAAGAACAGTTGGGGTTTTGTTTTTATTCCTCTGCGCTTGTCGTCTTGTCCTCTTCAACTTTTGGGAAGTCCCCTGTGGCCCCTTAAGCAGCCCCCACCCTGCTCAGCAGCTAGAGTCAAACAGACCACATCTAGAATAAGGGAGGGGGGTTCAGTGATCCATGGCTGACCTTTACACAAGACCAAATTCCTCATGACACACTCTGGATCACTGCAAAAAAAAAAAATTATGTGAAACAGCCCCAGCGTTGTCAAAAGGCTTCTCTAAGAATGTGCTGTATTCACTGTGTTGACTGAGAGCAGCTTAAAAAAAAATTCCATGGCCCTGGTAGTTAAACTGTGCTGGGCAAGTGGTAAAACTGGCCATACTATTTCATATTGTAGGTATTGAGAGTCATACTGTGAATGCTCCCCCATGTTTCAAAAAAAACCCAAACCCCTCTCTACAAATAAGCATTTAATGCTTCAGGAAGAAACATTCCATCCTAGCCCTTTGCGTGCTGTGTAAGGTTTTCCACTAATGAGGAGTTATTAAGGGAGGGGGGAATTTGGAGGGGAAAGTACATTTCAGTGCAGTTTGGAGGGGTATAGTTCATTCTTCCACCTCAGTGCTCTGCCTCGGAGGTCTGCTGCATGTACAGACCAGACCCAGCAAGTGGCAGAGGTGCCCTGTCAGGAGCAGGCTCTACCAAAGCTTCTATTTCACTGGCTCCTGAAGAGACGGGGTTTTGCTTGTCTCTCTGCTCACATGCAAGAGGATCACTCGGCCAACCCGTTTGTCACTTTCCCTTCAACTTTTTCTGAATTCAAAATATTCATAATAACCCTTGAATGTGTATGATTCAGCTTTACTTCTGAAAAAAGCACCTCTGATCCCAGTAATTACTTATGCGGGAGACTGGGGAGGGGGAGGGTTGCCAGCCTCCAGGTGAGGCCTGGAAATCCCCTAGAATTGCAACTGATCTCCAGGCAACAAATCTCAATTCCTCTGGAGAAAATGGCTGCTTTGGAGAATGGGCTTTATGACATTATACCCTGATGAAGACCCTCCCCAGGCTCCATCCCCAATCACCAGGGATTTCACAACCTGGATCTGGCATTCCTAGGAGAAAAACTGCCCTGAGATCTTTGGTGGAACGAGCAAGCTAGGAATGAAATGAAGACATACAAGTGAGACAGAACAGTGGCTGGGAAAGAATATCTTGATACTTGATGTATATTACATTCCACCAAACGATCACTGTGAAATACAGAAGAAAATGACTTCCACAGGTGCCTTGTGAGTGAAAGCTTAGAGCAAGAAGCCAGCAGGCTTCAGGAGAACTGTGCTCTTGTTCCAGCTGGGGATCTGGCCTTCAAACTTCCTTTTTCTCAGCACTTTCTTTCAGATGTGCAAGGGAAATGGCAGCATGATATCCTTCCATGAAAGTTACTGAAGCTTCTCTCAGCTATTCCCTTTCTGTTCTTTGTCTCTCTTCCAGTGCCTACTCCTTTGTATCTCCTACTGCATTTCTGTGGGAGACAAATGCCTGATAAATACGATCTAGAGTTGGGATTGAAGAAATGCTCTTGCTCCCCCTACTGTTGAAGGCATGAAACAGCAACTTTTCTCACATCTGCACCTGTTAAATTGCTGTTTGAAGTTCTTGCCAGCTCACCCTGATCTCTGTTTCATTACCCATTTTGTTGGAATAAATCTCACATGAGAAGGATACAGGAAGGCCTAGTGGCTGCTAGCTGCCATGTACCCTCCTCGTCTTTCTTCTTCTTTTCCCCTGCAATTTGCTCCATGCAGGTGGAACATTTGGTTTTGATTCTTCAGTGTTTACCTTGTAGTTAAAAAAAGAGAAAGAAAAACTCTTTTGTACAGGTGATCAAAGTCAGAAAAGTTCTGAAATCTCTGGATGTATACTGTATCAAATGCAGCTGTGGGGATTGCACCAGCAGTCCTTCGGATCGGATCACGAAGCCTTTCGTTTTACTCCAACAAAATCCCCTTTGTTGTTTGTGGAACCTGAGGTCAGAATCATGATTTTAGGGTTTGATTTCACGTGAGCTGGTTGTAGCCAGCTGCAGTGAAGAAATGTGAACATAATGGGGTGATGTGATTTGTATTAATCATCAGAAAACTGCACAGCTGTTGGATTTGAGAAATGCCTGTTTCCAAAGAGAATGTTCCTATGGCAGGATTGTGTGGGACTGAATCGTTCCTGGACATGCCCTGCGCCCTGTCTAAGCTTGCAGAAGAAGATGCAAATGTCCATGATGGTGTCCTTCTATTAAAGTTTTGCATGTTATTTATAAAGTGGCCAAAGCAGATATGGTCACTTGCATGTTTTCCTGGCAGAAGAAAAACTTACCCTCTTCCAGCAACAATTCCTCCAGCAAGCAGCACAATGGCCTAACCTCAGAGGACTCTGAAGTGGCTCCTTCTCTGCCCCAGAGAGGATTCTGCCTTTTTGCTGCTGTTGGCTGGCTTGGCCACAGTCAATGGTCAGGGGATCAGAAACGGCTGACTCTTAGGCACAGGTCATGGGGGGGGCTGAATATTTCGTTCCTTCTTTTGATTCTTAAAAGCAAAATTTTAAATACTTATGTAAGCCATTCAGAGAGCAATTCTAAGTAGGTCTACTTGGGAGTAAGTCCCAAGTTATTCAGTAAGGCTTACTTTCAGGGAAGTGTCCTAAGGAATGCAGCTTCAAAAACTTAGGGGTGCGATAGTCTGTAAAAATAAATGTTACTAAATTTCAGATGCCTCTGGGAAATTCAAGTACACCTTAATGTGTTTGCTTGCAATGTGCTGAAAACCAAGTTAACTATAAATTTTCTGAAACTGTAAACTAGTTTAGATTGTTTTTGGTGAAACAAAACAACTAAAAACATGTGATCAAGGGCTACTTCAGTTTTTCTTCACAATACCCTTACAGGTATTACTTGTTTGCTTTCTCTGATTTGTTTTTCATGTGTTGTCTTACCAGGTGTGCCCGAAGCAGAGCTCACCTGGTTCAAGAATAAGATCAAGCTTGCCCCTGGCCAACATCTGCATGATGGGTCATTGCTGATTGCAAACATCTCTTTCTCTGATCAAGGGCTGTACTCTTGTAGGGCAGCCAACATTCGGGGCGAGATTACTGAAAACACACAGCTACAGGTGCTGGGTAAGCTAAAATTTCCATTGCACTTTAGAGGGATGGTAAATCTTGTTTGTTTGTTTTCCCCAACATATTTCAGTTGTACTTTCCCCCTTATTTTTATAAATATGTACATGAACAAATTGAGAAATCTAATATGACATAAAAATATCCATAGAGGAATGCCACTATATCACATGCCACATTTTCTTATTACAACACAGTACAGTAAATACATTTAAATCTAAATTTAACTTTTGCTGCCAATAAACCAAAAAAAGTTTGTCACATTGTCGAAAAAGAAGGTTTTGTTGTCTGCCATCTTTCTAACATACAATCTAAGTTAATGGCAACAACTAAGCAATTTGCCAGACCTTATTGAACCAAGTTTTTATGTTCAGTTGGTCCCCAGTTTCCAATTTTTTGTAATCAAAATCTTTACTGCCAGGATGAGTCCTAAGGCTATATTCAGATTTTACTTTTTACAGTACTCAGACATTAGACGTAAAAAAAAACAACCTAGGGTTTTTAGGAAGCTCAAGTTTTATCATGTGATTAATGTCTGCAATGACTTTCCCCCAGATTTTTTTAAAGTACTAAATGTGGCCACACCATGCATTAGTACGCTTGCATGCTTAAATGCCACCAATTGAGAGAACTGCTAAGGCAGAACTCAGGACTTCTCTCCTTCCTGTCTTTCTTACCACACATTGTTATTTGTTAGAGGTGTTGTTTGTTTTTGGACAATATACTGGGTGTACATATTAAGTGACTGGCAATAAATATATGGATAGTTTATGTTCTCAGAATGGATGCCAGTACACAAATCTCTTTGTTTTGAAAGAAAGAAAAGGGGGTGGCTTTGATTTGGGTTTAAAATATGGTTACCTTTATTTTCAAGAGTCATCCCAAGGAATGCCCTTTTATAATTTAATGTTGAATATGCCTAAGAGCAGGCCTTTTTGACTGTTCTGAAAATCCCTACCATCTCTCGCTGAAATCTCTTATGGAAACGGCATCCCTGTACTAACTTTCACAAAGCTGCAGACCCTGGAGATCATCAATGCATTTGAGAATTTTACACCAGTTTTTCATACTGCCTAAAGACCAGAGTAAAGCCCTTCCCCCAAAGCAGATTTCTCGAATGAAGGCAATTTCCTCCTTTCTCTGTCACACTCCAGTCTCAGAGAAGTAAGTTCTGTGGTAAATCACAAAAGTGACACTGACCAATTTCACACCTCACTGACAGATGCATAAGCCTATTCACCTTTACTTGAAGCGGGGGGGGGGGGGGAATCCCAGTAACTCAGTTCATCGAAGGGTGAAGTTTACTTTGTCTTGGGTTTCATGATAGCAGGCAGTGTGAGTCTAGCTGGGTGATTTGGAAAGACATTGTTAGGCCAAAGCATGGGTAGAAATGTGTTCCTAGAGCTGATTTATGGTGCTTGCTGATGGATTTTCCTCCCTAATAACACATTTGTGCCATTTCACTCCCTGCTGCCTGAGAGATGAAAGATGGGCTGGGTTGAGCAAATGCTACTGTAGATTTGCTAATGAAGTGTGCAGGTTCTGGAGGTCTGTGTATATTACTTTGCCTCCCAAATCATATGTTAAGTACCCATGGCAGAGCTCATTTTTCAAGGCTTGATACTTTGCTGATTCTTAATCTCTGCTGACTCAAGCTTCCAGGGCAAAGCAGGCCGGCCCTCCTCAGGAATTCTCCCCTTACAGTCTCCCTCTGTGTGGGACCATGCCTTTATAAGTAAACACTTGTCTCAGAAGGCTATGACCATTGATTACTGTACACTGAATGACCAGAGGGGGTAAATATGTACACTGACTCCGCTGGGAAACATCATGCTGCAGTTGATGTTAGGCAGAATGGCATTTCTGTCATATTTTATCTGTGGTAGCCCATTCATACTTACAAATCATTTCATCTGGGCATCATTGACTGGTGGACTAGCCTGTGAACAAAGTCTTCATCTGATCTGATACTAGCGCAGTCATGAGTAGCTTCACCGTTCTAAGCCCATTGATGTCCATGGATTTAGAGGGATGTAACTCTGTTTAGGATTGCACTGTGGTTCTCTGAACAGTTCAGAGGTCACAAGTTTCTGAACTAGCTGCATCTCCAGCAACCTCTGTGGTCCCTGGAAAATTATCAATGCTCTCAGTCTGTCTTGGTAATTATCACACTGGAGAGACTAATCTTACCACCTTGAACCAGGAGGAAAGGCCAGATATAAATGTTTTAATAAATTTATAAAATAAAATAAATGTGTTAATAAAAGAATAAAAATAAATCTAGCTCAGCATGCTGCCTATTGAAAAGGGGATTTGCGTACCAGAAAATAGTGGCGATATCCACCCTCTTGTATTTTTTCCCAGCATCTGGTAGTCAGAGATATATTGTCACTAGATATTAAGAATGCACCTCTGATTAGTGCCTACTAATGAATCTTTCCATGTATTTAATTCAGCCTTCTAAAAAAGCTTTGTGACCATGAACATGCCATGTGCTGTTGATTTTCATAGGTCAATTTAAGTGCCATACAGCCTGTATATTACAGGTCTAATTTTTTCCCTATATTGAGGCACAGTACTGGTTCAGTTCAAATCCTGTAGTGGTGGATCAGAACATGTCACAGACTTGCTTGCTCCCTGTTCCCATCCTCATGCAGTCTGATTCCTCCCTTGATGCCCTGGTTCAGGCAAGCTATAGTTTACATCCATATTGACAAACCATGGTTTCCAGTACCTGGTTTGGAGGGAAGTACAAACTGTAGTTGTCAGTTCAAGAGTACTGTTTCCCCTCTCAGTTCTAAGAATCAGGTTGAAAATCTGAGAGTGTGAGGGAGGAGAAGGAGAAAGAGGAACAGACAACGTATGAGTCCAAGACTCAGACTCAACATCAAGGTATAGTTTGACCATGAGATCTATCATTTGGTCATGTATATGTCACTTTTCTTCTTCCCACTGAGGCCCCAAAGTGGATTGCAGCCCTCCTTCCAAAAGATGATTGAAACAAATAAAGAGAAAAAAAAATGTACAACTCAAACTTGTGGGCTGGTCCTATAGCTACTGGACAGCCAACTCATATCCATAGTCCGCAAGCCACGGCTAAGAACTGGGGGGATTATGGCTCTGGCCTCACAAGCAGGTAGTTAAGCTCAGCTTGAATGTTATATAGCTGACAAAAATGTTCCCCAACGTCCCCAGCTTGGTGTTAATGCAAGATTTTAAAATGCACTACACAGGAAATCAATTCATTTTTAGACACAGAGATAACTTTTTGGGGGTCTGAGTTTTTTTACCATTTCTCTGCTGTCTCTAATGGCCAGCTAAAGCAGAATATGTTGCTCTGTTGGAGAAGCTTTTATTCCAGGGTGGCAAGTAATACAGTGAATGGCATTAAATAACATCAGGATTTAACCATGTCAGTTGAGAGACTTTCTTATCGTATCTTAGCCTTTGTGATGTGTTCCCAGACCCACCACAACTGCCTCATCGATTAGAAGACATGGCAGCCACGTTGTCCCTTGCAGGGCCTGGCATTCCTTCTGTGATGACATCTCCTTCAGGAACCAGAAAAGTCCTCAGTCTCGGGAGTTCTGTCCTCATAGGTATGTTCATTTTTCTAAATTGGAATGGTTTCTACGTGTTCATTGTTCAGGAGATCATCTAGAGCTTGGGCCTTCTGGCTTCAATAAGGCAGCTTGGATTGCCTGCAGCTTACAGATCCATTTTGAGCAGGAAGGAGGAGTGGTATGCAAAATCAGCTTTTCTGACTGACAGGCAACTATGAGGCCTCAAGATTGGCCAGACCTGAGCTGTATTCAGGCATTGTGGGGAAATATAGTTTGATCAAACCCCAAACTAAAATAAGGGTTTGTAGTTGGTTTTTAACTACTGTTTGTGTTCGATATGCTTTACAATTTATGAAATATAGTTCATTGTGCAACACCACTGCTTATGACTCTGTAGACAGCACAGATATGGCAGCAGAGAGAGATCCTACTCAGCCAACAAACTGCTTTCTAATAAACTAACCTGAGTTTTTTTAGATTCAAAATCTGTAGCACCTTAGCAAGATTTTAGGGGTGTGAGTTTTGTTGTGATGTCTGAATAAATAGTAGTCAATGGAATCTGGTCAACCAAGCCAGACTTCCTGACTTCCCAGGTTAAACTTTGGTTTCCAGCAAATTGCTCAGGGATCCTGGACTAGAGAACACATCTTTCCATCCTTGGTTTAGTAAGGCTGAAGACCCAGTCATGACATCCGGTTTCTCTGTTAAACAGATTTCCAACATTCTTCTCAGATTCAAATTGCAGGTAACTAAAGCTCTTCAGTGAAGTGAGCTTCTGCCCACCCCTCTTCCATTTGTCTTCTTGTAGCATCACATCTAAATTGCAACATGATTATTTTCAGTAAGTGAGTGAAACATCAGTAGATGACACTCTCTGCCCATGAGAACTTTGTCCATGCATACTCCATCACCACTGTGCCACTAATTTCATTGCATCCAGCAGGCTCATTTTATATAAATCGTTCTCATGTAGGAATGGATGCATGGAGGCAGCATGGGGTATTGTTGGAGGTTATGTGTATTCTATGTATTGTATGTATTCTGTGGCTGTTTTGACAGAGAAGTCAGAAGCCTGAGAATCTCAGCTTTTCTTTAAAAAAGTTTCTAAGTCTTCAGGCTGTGAACATATGAACACACATGAATACTGACTTATACCTGAATCAGAACATTGATCAATTGAAGTCAGATTGACAGCAGCTCTCCAAGGTCTTTAGTGGCGGTCTTTCCCATAAGTTGCAAAATGATCCTTTAAACTGGCCATGCTGGGGATTGAACCAAGGGACCTTCTGCATGCCAAGTAGATGCTCTACCACCAAGCTAGAGCCCCTCCCCCAATCTTGATAATCTTGAAAGCTTGCAAGGAATGCAGGGCAGGCAGATGTTAGCCAAATTGCTCTGTTTCTTAATAATAAATTGGGGAATTATGATATTAATGAGCAATTGGCATAACTATAGGATCAGACCTGTGTATACTGGAGTTAGAATTCCCAAGAACCCAAGAATAGACACAGAGACTGGGTAGCTAAAATAATGATTTCTTTACTAAATATTCTCAAGCATACAAAAAATATTCAAACATTCACACACACAATAAAGAACTAAGAAAGCAGAGGTGATTGATAGCTAATAGAGGGGTCAGTTATGGGGTGATACTACCTGTCCAGATGTGCAGAGATCCATGGAGAAGGGATTATAGCCTAAAAACAAAGGTTTAGGGGTGGACTGCCAGTTGGCATCAGGGCAGAGGCACTCCATCTGAGGCCATGTGCCTGATGGATATAGACATAGGAAAACAATGCAGACCAATGGAAGGTCTTGGGGGCTGGTCTCAGGTGAAGACAATAGATTACCTGGGCCAATGATGAGTCCCAGGGGTGTGTTGCATCAGGATGGGTAAGGCCTAGATGTGACCAATCAGCTCTCAGAGGGGCAGAGTCTGGCTTTAACAATAGAAGCCAGGTATTAGATGACTGTACTGGGAGTGTCCATTGTGGAACAATAGAGTGATCTGGGATTTCCCTGATGCCAGACAAAAGAAGTGATGTTTCTTAATGTGTGGCAGGATGAAAGTGAATGGGTGACCATTCACTAGACATGGAAAGTTAATGTTTACCTTGATAGGTCTGTCATAGGTGTAAGAATGCAGATATCTTAGACAAATATATGGAGACAGGAAGGGGAGGATTATTCCAAAAGTATTTCTTGACATATAGGTGAAATAGGAGAAGAGGATGGAAACATGCAACATACTTCATTCATGACAAAAACACATGACAAAAACACAGACCAGAGGCTCTTTGTCCCTGCCTACCTGTACATTTAACAGACAAAAGACTAGCCATTTGGTCAGTAGAAGATGTCTGAGTCAAGGGCAGAGACTTGCCTATTCTAGTATTTTTTGGACTGAGCTGACAGGATAGACGGGGGGGGGAGTTGCTTGCATGGAGGATGCTTGGCATTGCAGCCAGCCTGGAGAATTCTCTTTGGCCTGAGTTTTCTCAGCCAAGATGTGGTTCTTCTAGCTTCCCAGCAAAAGCCACTATTTAACCCAAGCCTGGCTTCATAAGGCACTGCTTGTGGAGGTTCAGAGGTCATTTTAGGGTGTCTCTCTCTCGGGAAAAACCACCCTGGGTTCAGAGCTGAGATGCTGGCAACACAAGGAAGTCTGACCAAAATTCCTTCTAGAGAGGGGATTACGCTTTAGTACTTGCAAACTTTTCTATTCTCTCTGATAAGCAAGAAACAGAATAAATTATGAAAAATAATCAAATTATGAAAAATAATCATGCATTTAAGGTAATACGTAAAATGGATTTTTTGTGCAATCTCCCCACGCACACACTTTTTGTTGTTGTTGTTGTTGTTAAGAAGAATCCTGTCAATTGGCCCTCCATGTGTACCAGTACATGCTTTAAGTGGAGCGTTACTTTAGATTTATGAGGGGTGAGGGAGAAACACCCAAGCAAATCCATTGCCTTACCATGACTTTGTCATGTTTTAGTTACAGATTCTTGCTTGTTTGCTCTTCACCAGCAGTAATCACCCAGATTTCAGTTCCAGTTCTATACACCCATCAGTGTGCAGAAATAATGTGTGATTGTGTCTAGGAATTCATTGGCTTCTTTTTATATAGGTGGTGGTCTTCTGAAAGACTATTATCAATGCCAGTTGTCATTTAATTACCTAATAAATAGGACACAAAAAACCAGGACAGTGGAGATAGGCATGGTTTCTTTCCTTTGTATGCACCACTATATTAAGTTGACCTCTATTCCTTATTTAATAATTTTGTTCAAGAGTTAGGGTTTTTTTGCTGCATAGGAAAAAAAAACTTTTCCTTCTTCACACATCCCATTAATTTCTCCCAGTTAGTAGAAATTCCTGTTCTGTAGTGATTTTCAGAAAATGAAGTGTATCTGCAAGGTAAAAGGTAAAGGTAAAGGTCCCCTTGCTCGAAAGCCAGTCGAATCCAACTCTAGGGTTGCGGTGCTCTTCTCCGTTTCAAAGCCGAAGAGCCAGCGCTGTCCGAAGACATTTCCGTGGTCATGTGGCCAGCATGACTAAACACCAAGGCACACGGAACGCTGTTACCTTCCCACCGAAGTGGTACCTATTTATCTACTCGCAATTTCTTGCTTTCGAACTGCTAGGTTGGCAGGAGCTGGAACTAGAGACAGGAGCTCACCCCGTCATGCGGCACTCTCGGGTCTCGAACTGCTGAACTACTGACCTTCCACAGCCTGCAGTTCAGTGTCTTAACCACTTGAGCCACCGCAGCTCCTTCTGCAAGGATATCTGTACTAAACTGTAAAAAAGTCCTTTTACATTCTTCATTTGTTTTTCTTTGCACGCTCTGTATGTGAATGTGTGTGTGTCAGTGAGAGTATATAAATATCTTGGACAGCATTTATAATGCAGCTAAAGGAACAGATGCCTCAGTGTTTGGAATGAACCCTAAGTTCTTGAATTTTAAGAGAAACAAGAGTATAACACTTAAAATCATTGGGAATCTAATCAAAGTCAGTAAATCAATCCATGGTAGCTATTACTTAGGACAGCTACAAGGATTTAAGCATTTAGAAAAGGAAAATGTAAAGCACTGAGTCCCTGTATTGCTGAAGAATTATGAATTTTCTAATATGTTACCAAACATCTGTAAGTAGTTTCCTTATACAATTTTGAAGATCATCCATTTTCATCTGACTTTGGGTCAAACCAGCTGAAATGCTAGATCTGTTCACAGACCAGAAAAAAGTATTTGCAGTGGAGGGAGGTAACACAATGGGGTCCCTCACAGGATCTGTGTTGGGACCAGTACTATTTAATTTATTCATAAATGTGAGTGAATAGTGAGGTGGTGAAGTTTGCAGATGCCATCAAATTGTTCAGGATGGTGAAAACACAAGGGGATTAATTGTTCAAAGAGCACTTCTCAAAACTGGGTGAATGGGCAATGAAATGGCACATGACATCCTGTATAAGTGCCAAACGATGCATGTTGAGGCAAAAAAATCCTAATTTTACTCATACCTTGATGAGATCTGAGCTGGCACTGACAAGATGGTCTTGGGGCTGCAGTGTATGGCTTACTGAAAATGTTGATTCTCTGTGTTAGCATGGCAAAATCATTGCTAGGGATCCTCAGGGAAGTGTAGTGATACCACCCTTATGCACATCTTCAACGCAGCCTCATTTGGAATACTGTGTATGGTTCTGGTCACTGCTGTCAAAATTATATTGAATTGCTGGAAGAAGTGCAGAAAATAATAACCAAAATTATTACAGAGCTGGAGTGTCTTCCCAGTGAGACAAGACTAAAAAACTCTGGGTCACCTTATGAAACTGATTGGCAGTAGATTCAGGAATGATGGAAGGAAGTATTTCTTCACACAAAAGAAGTAGTGGGCCTGTGGAACTCACTGTCAAAAGATAACAATAATTATTATTGGCATAAATGGATTTAAAAGATGGTTGCAAGATTTATGGAGGATAAGTTGATCATTGACTATTAGCCATAGTAGCAGGATGAGACTTCTAGCTTTAGAGGCAGAATATTTCTGTCAGATGTTGCTGGGAGCAGTTCACAGATATGGGGTTTTGTCTGCTGGGTCTGCTTGTGGGCCCTGTGACTGACCACAGTTGGAAACAGGATGGCGGGCATGTCACTTCCTACCTTACATTTTTTTGTATCCCATCCTTCCTCCAGGGAGCTCAGGGCAGTGTACACAGTTCTCCCTTCCCTGTTTATCCTCCCATTCTGTGAGGTAGGTGAGGCTGAGGGAGAGAGTAGCTGGCCTAAGGCTACCCAGGGAGCTTCAGGATTCAAACCTCAGCCTTCACATTCCTCGCCTCATAGCTGATATAGCATGCTAATTCAGAGCTTGGTTCAGGAAAAAGTACTGAATGAAAGAAGCTGTGGAGAAGTATGTCCTTGCTCCTGCTCTCCTTTTGCTGTTACAGTCAGAGGAATCCAGCCCCTTCTTTCTGTACCTATGCTTATGACAGCTTCATGTGTAAGCACATGGAACTGCCTGCCTGTTTCCCCGCTCACAATCCTTACAAGTCATCTAGAAGTGTACCATGGTCAATTATATCAAAGGAATAGACCAAAAAAGGAAGAGGAACACAGAAAATCTGGTACGAGATATATATAATCCTAGTAAAATAATTCTACTTTAATAAATACACTATATTTAATGTATTTGTTAAAGGTTTGGTTTCTGAGGCAGTGATATGTGATGGAAAAAACTGGCAATGGGGTAGAAGCATGACATTCTCTTATCAGCTCCTGACCCACAATAATACATCTAATTTGAACATGGACACTGCAAAAAACCCTGATGCCAATTTTGCTGCCACATTCACCCAGACAACTGGACCTAACAACGTTAACTACACCATCTGTGGCTCATTCACTTCCTCATCTTCTAACATTGTATTTGCCATTAAATGCCAACAATGCCCTTCCATTCTCTGCATAAGGCAATCAGTTCAAACTCTATGCCAAAGGATAAATGGAAACAAATCTGACATCAAGAATCACAAAACTGAGAAGCTGGTAGGAGAACACTTCAGCCTCCCAGGACACTCAATGGGTGACCTCAGAGTAGCTATTTTATTGCAAAAGAATTTCAGAAACAGACTAGAATGGGAGATTGCTGAATTATAAGTTATTAGAACACTCAAGACAATGGAACCCCCAGGGCTTAACAAAGATGTTGGTTTCTTATCCCACTACACATGCTAGCACTGCCAGCTCGCCCGCTAGGCGAACTAGGCACTCGCCTAGGGCGCGCCGGCCCCCAGGGGCACCAAATGGTGCCCACCCCTTGAAAAAGCCTGCCACCACCACCGCCTCCCTGCCCCCGCCGCAGCCAGTACTAGCACCTGGCCCAGGCGCAGGAGGCGGCAGCGCAGCTCGCTCCCCCTCTCCCTCCCCCTCAGGGGGAGGAGCCAGGGGAGGCATGGCTGCGTCTCCAGGTGCTGCTGCTGCAGCTCCTGTAGGGCAAGCAGCCGCCGGGGCTGCTCCTCCACCTTCTCTGCGGGGTCTTGCCAAGCAACATCTGGGCTCCTCCGCCACCGGGGAACAGGAACTCCGCAACGCTCTCCCGCCCCCACGTCAGGCGCCGCCGCCAGGACATCACTTTCTGTGCGCCTCCCTCCCCCCCAACCGCCTGCATCCTTGCCGAGACAGCATGCAGAGCGCAGTGCCTGCCCGGTTAGGAGCCGAGCCCTTCCCTCCCTAGCTTGTTTCCCGTCCAGCCAGCCAGCCCTCCTCTCACCCTGGGAGAGTCTCCTGTGGCGGCCAGATGATGAACTTTCTGTGGCGCAGGCTCTCAGCCTGGTGGCGTCACAAAACAGGAGGCCCAGCCGGGGACGCGGGGGGGGGAGGGAGAGGATGATACCATTCTTCTGACGTGTGGGGAGGGAGCAGAACTGACGGCAATCGGGAGGGGAGGCTGTGGTACTGCGGCGCGACACCCCCATCGCTCCCTCCCTCCCGCCAGAGCTCTACTGCTGAGCCACAACACTTGCGGCAAGGCGCATGACTTTCGGCACCCCCCCCGAAAAGCCCCTCCCCCGCTGCTGCCTCCCTGCCGCCGCCGCTGGCCAGGGCACAGCTTGCCTGTACTCCCCCTCCCCCTGGGGGGAGGAGGCGGGGGCGGCATGGCAGTATCTCCAGGCCCTACCGGGAGGTTGGTATCTGCGCCCGCCTAGGGCGCAGAAACTCCTGGAGCCGGCCCTGCATGCTAGTGTCATCAGTTTGTAAACTTTTATGTTGTATATTAATCTACTGCTGTTCACAGGTGTTATCAAGTACCTTAATCTCTTAGCTCTAACTTGCCCTTCCTGGCAACATTCTTCTCACCCACTACCTATATGTAATGGTTGGTGACTCTGTTTCAATGTATTTGAAGAAGTGTGCATGCACATGAAAGCTGATACCTAGAATAAAACTTTGTTGGTCTTAAAGGACTGCACTCAGACTTTGTTCATTCTTTTATCTAGTCACGTAACTGGGACTTCTAGTCCAATGCTCTGATGGGCAACAGATTTCAAAGAGCATACAAGGAGTATACAGATTATAGAACTACAACATCATTGATCAGCTCTGTCCATTATAGGACTGGAACATATATATTCTGCATCCTGCTGGCAGATACATAAGATTCCATAATTAGGGGTGTGCACTTGGTATATACCAAGCCAAATAAATACCGAAAAGTACCTTACTGGTGTTTTTCAGGGATTTATTCAGCCAAATACAGATCAGAGATCTGTATTCGGCTACCAAAGTGGCTGTGCCGGAATAAAAGCCAATATTATTCAGCTTTTATTTAGGCATGGCTAGAAGGCATTTAAAGAGACCACTGTCTCTTTCTGAGTCACACTGAGTCACACTGTGGCACACTGTGGCACGGCAAGTGAACTCAGAAGGGATTTAAACTTTAACTGCTAGGTGAGTTCAGTCGCAGAGTATAAAGGAGGGTACAATGGAGCCCAATAACTTTGGGTTTCCTGAATATTTACCTGAATCCCGATACAAAACCGAGATTGTATTCAGGAATATTCGGGAATACTGATATTTTGGGGGTGCAATAGACCTGAATTGGGGGCGGGAATTATTTTTTTTGCATACCCCTAACCCTAATGACTGCTTTGGGTTGTGCAGGCTACAATCTTGTGGTCCATCTCCTCCTTACAGAAGAGTGAAAACCTACCTTTACCACTTAACTCTTGTCCAGACTATGACCCAGACTTTCACTATGAATTGTTTTAAAAACTAATAAAGCTTCTATTCATAGGAGATACGAAACAATAACAGTAGAGTTAGCCAATAAAGTATGTTTTTTATGACCAGAGAAGTACAGTCCACTGTAAAAAGGAAATCCTGCTGTTCCATATTTATTGTCTTCTCCCCTGGTGACTTCCATATCTGATTTGCTCCGTCTACAACTCAGCACAAGGTTTTCCTAACTTCTAGCACTTGCAAGCCTGGTTTGAAGACCATGCATCTTTCTGTTTCCATACTGTATCCCCAATAGCTGTGAAGCGAGACTGCAGGGGGCATTTTGTCTGTTGGTTGAGGAGACGGAACAGCGAGAGTATGGCTTGCCGTTAGCGAGTCCTTGGATTCTTTGCTTTTAATGTTCGTGTACTGTTAGGAAACTCTTTTTTTCTTGGAAAGACACACAGGCAGACAAGGGGGATTTGCAAGGAATCGGAGGAGGAGGAGTGGACCAAAGAATCTGTTTTTCATTCTTTTCTTCCACCAAAGATGCAATTGTTGGAGGGGAAATATGATGCTGAGAATGCTTCTTCTGAGTCCAGTCACCTCTTCCCTCCCTACAGTCACTTCGATGTGGATGTAGGCCAATCCTGCTGAACTGGGCAAAAGAAGGCCTGCCAGATAGTGCAGTCCTACACAGTTATTCCAGTCTAAGCCTGTTGGTTTCATTTGGCTTAGACTGGAGTAACTCCACATAGGATTGCCTCTGTAAGATTCCAGACCGTTGAGTGTTCTTGCTAAGCCAAGGGGAAGCAATCAAGCCACACATGACTTGTTTCTCTAGAGCCAGTGAAGCATGTTTATTCAGGTTAGTGTTTAAATTCTGTATTATATCCTCATGGCAGAAAGTACAGGGGCTGTGGTTCAGTGGCAGAGTATCTGGCTTGCATGCAGAAGCCTTGGCATCTCCAGTTAAAAGATCAGGTAGTAGATGATGTGAAAGACCTCAGACTTAGGCACTGGAGATCCATTGTTGGTCAGAGCAGACAAGACCACCAGTGAAATAGCAGGCACTTCCAATGGTCTAATTGGCCCCTTCATATGTTCACAAGGGAAGCATGCCTGAATTGTCTTCATAGTGTAGCAGTATGGAGAGAGGTACAAGTATAGTTCTGACCCTGACAATTTTTCTTCATGAACTGATGATGCTGACCCACCCACCTGCCAGTGGTATGTACTTAGAGACCACGTATTATCACTGAAAGTTCTCAATAGATTCTTCTAGTTATGGAGTTGTGACCTTTACATGCCTTCCCATATCTGAGTGAAATCAGTTTCTCTTGTGAAAATGTAAATAAAATTAAATTGCAAGGATAAAAGAACATTTTTTGGAGAAGCTGTGAGTCTTTCACTCTTTTAAAAATTCTTTCTTTTAATGTTTTAATGTTTAGGCTTTTAAAATAAATAAGTAACCATTCCCAGAAGTAGAACATGGGGCATGATTCTGCAGGTACATGGAGAAGCAGGCATGACTCTTGAGTGGTGATTCTGTATACCACAGAACCTGTCATAGGGCTGTGCAGCTAATTGGTGAAACTTATACCATTTTGAAGTTAGTTGGATTGTAGTTATTTATTATTTAGATATTTATATCCCACTTTTTCTCCTCAGTGGGTATCCAAAGCAGCTTACAATACTGGTCTCCTCCCCTCCATTTGGTCCTCACCAACAACAAGCCTGGGAAGAGAGTTAGGCTGTGACAGGCCCAAGGTCACCCAGCAAGCATCCATGGCAGAGTGGTGGTGATACAAAGGTGGATCTCCCCGATCCTAGTCTATCACTTGAACCACTGCACCGTATTTCTGACAAGTTTGTTTTTCCAGTTAAGAGCCACTATATGTGACGGGCCTGAGAATCCAAGCTGGTAGGCTGAAAGGGAGGGCTATTAAAATGACTGTGCAGGAGCCAGCGCTGGTTTGATTATGACAGCAGTCTGGGCTTTTTTCTTTCATTTCCTAGAGCTATTTTTTGAGACACCTTGAGCATTAATGATACTCAGGGCTATTTTGGGGCAGGAACGCACAGGAATGGAGTTCCAGCTGGCTCCCAAGTTGGCCACGCCCAGGAGGAACTCATTAGTATAACAGGCCACACCCAGTAGCAGAAATTTATTAGGGCTACATTAGCGGTGTGTGGCCTAACATGCAAAGGAGTTCCTGCTCCAAAAAACGCCCTGGGTTTTGACAACAAACAAGGTAAACAGAATAAGAAGCAAAAGGTGGGTATGGCTGCATGACCACACTTCTGGTAACATGGGGATGTGGCCTAATAGGCTAATGAGCTGTACTGTCAGGGGTGTGGCCTAATATGCTAATGAGTTTCTGCTATTGGGTATGGCCTATTATGCTAACGAGTTTCTGCTGGACTTTTTCTACAAAAAAAGCCCTGATGATACTGATAACATGATCATATTGCATGACTGTTTGGAAATATAGAATGAATACTACTTCCAGTAGTCTTCTTTGATATTATTCCTGCAAGCTAAAATAAGCTCGTTTTCAGGATATTTTTGTGACATTTTTATTCCCACTAAATATATATATTATATCTATGTACTAAGAAAAATATGTAGGATATGTCACCTGTCTAGAGTGATTGATACTTAATTTAATGGATACAAGTGGGAAATAAATATTACATAAACATTTCATAGGAACTAGCAAGATTTTTTTCCATTACAAGAGGAAATATGTATGATTACTCAGTGGTAGTACACTGTGAGAACAGGGTTTTATTTTTAATTTCCCCCCCATCATTGGCTATGTGGTATTCCCATCAGCTACCATTTTATGTATTGCTTTTGGAATAAGACGTAATAGATGATGCGAATAAAATATGCAGTGATGAGAAGGACAAGAGTGCATTTATTTGGCAACCCGGAGCTCCTCAGGAGATAAAAAGAAACCAACAAAATTTGGCTGAAGACTCTAGTAAACATTGGATGGTTTTGTCTTTGCTTGTTTTTCTTGATTCCCCCCCTCTCCTTTTAATCTATGGAGATTATTCTGGTGAAACAGGGCTAATTGCATGTTATATAAACCTCCGTGGCTTTATGTCAACATAACAATGACCCCTCTGGCTTGACAGTCTGCACAGATGTTTTAGCATACATCTGCAGCTGTAGTGAATGCACTGTACACATTCTGTTTCCATCTGTGATGCAAATAAACTATATGATTGAAACTGACATAGGGCCGGTTCATACACAACCACAATGGGCAAATATGCACCTGGCAGGCTGGGGGAATAAGTACTGTTCTGTACTGCATGTAGAACCTTTCATGTGTACTAGGGCTTCAGTGCACAAATTCATATGAGCATTAGACTTCCCCACACACATTGTGAAAAGCTATGGATGCATCCCATTCATGGGACCGTGTAAGGTTATTTACATGTGTAACTCCTAAATTCACAAGGAAAGTTACAAATAAGCCCAAAACTCACTACTAAACCACATAGGTGTGAATTTAGCAGTGATTACATTCTTTGGCAAAGAAAGGAGCAGGCCTTCATCCCAAGCACTGCCCCTGCCCACAGAAGTGAGGTGGATGGTGATATGGTGAGATACGGTGATCAGAACTGTACATAGTATTCCAGATGAGGCTGCAATACTGATCTATACAGATGCATTACAATATCAGCCATTTTATTCTCAATTCTTTTCCTAATAATCTCTAACATCAAGTTTGCCTTTTTCACTGCTGCAACACAATAAGTTGACACTTTCATTGTGCTATCTACTACGACCCCAAGATCTTTCTCTCTGTCACAGCAAGTTCAGACCCCATTAGCCCATACTTGAAGTTTGGATTTTTGTCCCAATGCATATCTCTTTAACGAACACTGGGCCAACACTGAACTTCATTTGCCACATTGTCATCCATTCACCCAATTTGCGGAGATCCTCCTGGAGCTCTTCACAGTCATTCATCCCTAGTTTTCAATCATTTATGAACAAATTAAATAGTACCCGCCCCAATATTGATCCTTGTGGGACCCTACTGCTTACTTCCCTCCATTGTGAGAACTGTCTAGAGAAAGGACCTTCTCAATGGAGATGACCCACATAAGGAATGCCCTCCCTCTGAAAGATCACCTGGCACTTGCATTACTGATACTTGAGAGCCAAGCTCAAACTACATTTGATCTCTTTGCCATGTTCTCTCCCTGCTTTTATGCTGATTTTATACTGCTGGTTTTACTGGTTGATGTTTTAAAATACTAATGATGGGTTTGATTGCTGCTGTTTTAGTGTATTGAGTTATTTTAGTTATTGTGATTTTTATTTTTATAATTTAGTGATGTCAGGAACGATATCTGTCATTTGGAAAGTAATCAAATTGCAAAAGCCTGGAGACCAGGACCTCTCTGTAATTCCAGCAACCTATGAAAGAACCAGTCTTCAGTACCTTAGCCCTGGTCTACTGCTGTCTTATTATCTGTCAGTTGTGTTTCTTGCTTCAAGTCATCAGCTGTCTGTGAAATAGAAAAGATCCACTTGCATTTGTGATGTTATTTAAGTATAGCCCCCCAAAAATAATCAGAAGCAAGGCTGAAACACATTAAAACTCGCCAAACTAAGTATTGCTTTTATTATGGAGACTGTCTCAGTGTTTAGTTGCATAATATCCAAAGGATCCAGTTGTAAGAAAAGACGTGTACTGACAGATACTGTAAACACTAGAATATGCTTCAGTAACTAAGTTTCCATAACACTGAAACCCTGAATCCTAAATGAGATGTTAAACAGAAGGTAAAACTCTTAATATGCGGGGGGGATCATAAATGTATTTAACTATTTCAGGATATATCTCTCCATGAAGGGGACTGAAAGCATCTTACAACAAAATTCTCTCCTCCTTCATTGTGTCTTCACAACAACAGCAAGCCTGTGAATTAGGTTAGGCTGAAAGGGATTGACTGGTCCAAGGTCACCCAATGACTTTCCATTGCAGAGTGGGGATTTGAACGTGGGTATCCTATTCCAACACTCTAACCACTACAACACAGTGGTTCTGGTATGGCGATTGTTGTTGTTGTTGTTCAGTCGCACAGTCGAGTCCGACTCTTTGCAACCCCATGGACCACATTACGCCAGGCCCTCCTGTCTTCTGTAGTGCTCTGGAGTGTGCTTAATTTCATGTTCATTGCCTCGATAACACCGTCTAACCATCTCATCCTTTGCCGTCCCCTTCTTCTTTGGCCTTCAGTCTTTCCCAGCATCAGGGTCTTCTCCAGTGAGTGCTCCCTTCTCATTTGGCGGCCAAAGTATTTGAGCTTCAGCTTCAGTGTCTGGCCTTCCAGGGAACAGTCAGGGTTGATTTCTTTTAGGATTGACTGATTTGATCTCCTTGCAGTCCAAGGGACTCTCAAGAGTCTTCTCCAGTACCATAATTCAAAAGAATCTATTCTTCAGCACTCGGCCTTCCTTATAGTCCAACTCTCACAGCTGTACAGTACTACTGGGAATACCATTGCTTTGACCATGCGGACTTTTGTTGGCAGGGTGATGTCTCTATTTTTTATTATGCTGTCTAGGTTTGCCATCACTTTCCTCCCAAGGAGCAAGTGTCTTTTAATTTCATGGCTGCAGTCTCCATCTGCAGTGATCTTGGATCCCAGGAACATGAAGTCTGTCACTGCTTCCACAACTTCTCCTTCTATTTGCCAGGGAGTGATGGGGCCGGATGCCACGATCTTCATTTTTTTGATGTTGAGTTTCAAGCCAACCTTTGTGCTCTCCTCTTTTATTTTTAGCAAGAGGCGCTTTAGGTCCTCTTCACTTTCTGCCATTAGAGTGATATCGTCTGCATATCTAAGGTTTTTCCCAGCGATCTTAATTCCGGCTTCTGAATCATCCAGGCCAGCATTTTGCATTATGTACTCTGCATATAAATTAAATAAGCAAGGGGACAATATACATCCTTGTTGTACTCCTTTTCTTATGCTAAACCAATCAGTTGTTCCATAGCCTGTTCTAACTGTAGCTTCTTGACCCTTATACAGGTTTCTCAAGAGACATGTGAGGTTGTCTGGTACTCCCATCTCTTTAAGGACTTGCCATAGTTTGTTGTGATCCACACAATCAAAGGCTTTAGTGTAGTCAATGAAACAAAAGTAGATCTTTTTCTGATATTCTCTTGCTTTCTCCATAATCCAGCAAATGTTGGCAATTTGATCACTAGTTCCTCTGCCTCTTTGAAACTCAGCTTGTACTTCTGGCAGTTCTCTATCCACGTACTGCTGAAGCCTAGCTTGTAGGATCTTTAGCATGACCTTGCTAGCATGTGAAATGAGCACAATTGTGCAATAGTTTGAACATTCCTTGGCATTGCCCTTCTTTGGGATTGGAATGTAAACTGACCTTTTCCAATCCTGTGGCCACTGATGTGTTTTCCAACTTTGCTGGCAAATTGAATGCAGCACTTTAACAGCATCATATTTTAAGATTTTGAATAGCTCAGCTGGGATACCATCACCTCCACTAGCTTTGTCGTTAGTAATGTTTTCTAAGGCCCATTTGACTTCGCATTCCAGGACATCTGGCTCGAGTTCAGTGATTGTCATGGTTGTCAAGGACATTGAGGTCGTGGTTGTCAAGGACATTGAGGTCCTTCTTGTATAGTTCTTCTGTGTATTCTTGCCATCTTTTCCTAATCTCTTCTGCTTCTGTTAGGTCCCTACTGTTTTTGTCCTTTATCATGGCCAGCTTTGCATGGAATGATCCCTTGATTTCTCCAATTTATTGAAGAGTTCTCTAGTTCTTCCCATTCTATTGTTTTCCTCTATTACTTTGCATTGTTCATTTAGGAAAGTCTTCTTATCTCTCCTTGCTGTTCTCTGGAAATCTGCATTCAGTTGGGTAAATCTTTCCTTTTCACTTTTGCCTTTCTCTTTCCTTCTTTCCTCTGCTATTTGTAAAGCCTCATCAGACAGCCACTTTGCTTTCTTGCATTTCTTTTTCTTTGGGATGGTGGTGATTGCTGCCTCCTGTACAATGTCACGAACCTCTGTCCATAGTTCTTCAGACACTCTATCTATCAAATCTAGTCCCTTAAACCCATTCTTCACCTCCACTGTATATTCATCAGGGATGTGATCTAGGTCAAATCTGAACAGCCTAGTGGTTTTCCCAACTTTCTTCAGTTTAAGTCTGAATTTTGTAATAAGTAGTTCATGATCTGAGCCACAGTCAGCTCCAGGTCTTGTTTTTACTGACTGTATTGAGCTTCTCCATCTTTGACTGCAAATTATATAATCAACCTGATTTCGGTGTTGCCCATCTGGTGATGTCCATGTGTGGAGTCGCCTCTTAGGTTGTTGGAAGAGGACGTTCGCTATGACCAGCATGTTCTCTTGACAAAACTCTGTTAGCCAATGCCCTGCTTCATTTTTTTCTCCAAGGCCAAACTGGTCTGTTATTCCGGTTACCTTTTGACTTCCTACTCTAGCATTCCAGTCCACTATGATGAGGAGGACATCTTTTTTTGGTGTTAGTTCTAGGAGGTGTTGTATGTCTTCATAGAACCGGTCCACTTCAGCCTCTTCTGCATCAGTGGTTGGGGCATAGGCTTGGATTACTGTGATGTTGAATGGTTTGCCTTGGATTCAGACCAAGATCATTCTGTCATTTTTGAGATTGTATCTCAATACTGCCTTTCACACTCTCTTGTTGACTATAAAGGCCACACCATTTTTTCTATGGGATTCTTGGCCACAGTAGTTCTCTGCTGTGACCTGTCCCTCCTGGGTGGTCCTCCACAGCATAGCCCACAGCCTCATCGAACCACACAAGCCCCCTCACCACATCAAGGCAGTGATCCATGAGGGAGGGTATGGCGATAAGAGTTTATAAATAATAATGGGAATTTATAAATTGTAATGGGAGGGAAAGCTTACTGCATTTTTCCCAATTATTCTTTCGTGGTGACATTTTCTTTCTGATGCATCCCAAGTAATGTAAGATTTAAGATCAAGTCAACTGTTAGAGTCCTGTGCAAAGACTGTCAAAATATTTCTGTATTTTGGTGAGTCACACAGGGGCCGAAACATGGTTGAGCTGTTTACCAGGTGGATACATCCAAGCACATGCAGAGCTATCACTACATGGCAGATTCCTGGCTTCAGGTAGCTCTGAAATGGAGGTTCTCAAAGCTTGCCCATGTAATAGCTCCAATGAGGCGGGGCCATTGCCATATAAAATGACTGTCAAGTGGCCACTACTTGGACACTGTATATGCAAATTCATCATTGTGAATAACCAAATCCTTTAAAAAGTACACTTTATTAAGATGGGATCAGCCTGACTACATGGTGGCATATTCCCAAGAAACTTTCACCAGAGGAAGAGAAGTCAACCCCAAATTATCATCTTTAGTTTGTCTACTATTATTTTTCCTAATGTGAATGTATGGCTAGATACCCCAATTGATTGGGATCTGACAGATGTCTCTGTCTTATTTTTCAGGCTGCCCAGTGGATGGTCAACCAACCCCTAACATCACTTGGTTACACGATGGCCAACCCATCAGTAAGCCCCACCATGTGCTTGCAGCTGGTCAGATCCTTCAACTACTGAACATTAGCAATGATTATCAGGGCGAAATCAGCTGCAGGGCTCAAAATGAGGCAGGCTTGCTCATACAAAAAACCTCCTTGGTAGTTCAAGGTAAATATGGTAGCTCTTTACTTTTTGATTGGATTTCAAAGGTTGGCATGGTGACGTAAATGACAGAGTTTAAAACTCAGACCTACCAAATTAGATGTGGGATAGAAGTCATGAATTCTATGAATACAAGGACATGAATTTTATCAATAGTGTCCATGCTGGCTCCAAAAAGAGTGAAGAACTGGGCACAATTCACTGGCACTTGTAAGCCAGATACATCAAATTATGTGCCTGTAAACCTGGCTTATTTTTAAGAAGAAGAGATTGGATTTATATCCTGCCCTTCACTACCCAAAGGAGTCTCAGTGTAGCTTACAATCTCCTTTCCCTTCCCATCCCCACAACAGACACCCCATGAGGTAGGTGAGGATGAGAGAGCTCTCCTGAGAACCGTTCTTGAGAGAACAACTCTGAAAGAACTTATGACTGACCCAAGGTCACACCAGCAGCTGCGTGTGGAGCAGTGGGGAATCAAACCCGGTTCTCCCAGATTAGAGTCTGGGCTCCTAATGACTACACCAAGCTGGCTGTCATTAATTTAAATAATTAATGTTTCATATTAAAGATACCTTTGCAAAGATACCGTTGAAATATTTAACCATCTCTACAGTTCTATTCTTGACAGAGGTGCACTGATGTGAGCACTGATGAGAGGTGCACTGATGTGTCATATGCAAATATGGTATACATTTTCAAGTTTATGTGTACAGTACCCCAAAATGTTCTCTAAAGAGTATTTCCTGTGTTATGAATGCCCTTAGGAAATACTCTTACAAATTAGTCCCGTGAGTGTAACATAAAAGGATAAATTTACTTGGTGACTTGGAAATAGCACAGGGATATGTCCAACTGTGCTCTGTGTCCTAGAATCTCAGCCCACCTCTGCTGGAACACTCTGATTATTTTCCATTGTTTTTCATTCATAGTGAAGGAGCAAGGGTGGAAAAGTAGTGGGAGAGTAAGCAGTTGAACATAGGAAACTGACTTATAGTGAGGCAGACCATTTATCCATCTAGTTCAGTATTATCTGCCTGGCCTGGCGGTAGCTCTCCAAAGTCTCAGGCAGAAAAGGTTCCATCCCAACTCCTGCTGCCAGAGATGTCTTAATTGGAGATTCCAGAGGTTGTACTTGAAACCTTCTGCATGCAAAGCACTTGCTCTACCACTGAGCCATAGCCTAGAGAATCACCTCGTTGTGTCATGAAATGGTTGTGATATATGCTGAGAAATACATGTCATAATATTGGAAATGATACATAGAAGTGCCACTGAAGTGAGAAATAAGGGAGGGTTATTTTCCTTGTGACCAAAGACTTATGATAGGCTTGGCAAGCCAGTGTTAATTGCAAGGATAGTTGCTGCACCATTTTAGTTGATAAAAATTAACTGAGGGTAAATGAGATGAAATTTATAAAATTGAGAAGAGACTGAAGAGCTGAAGTTGCCGACTAGCAGTTATATTTTTAGTATTTGGATGAGTTTGGGGTGTTTTCTTTTCTTCCAGGCCACTGTTGTGCTATAAACAGATAGCACAATATATGTTGGGATACAAACTTAGTAACAATTTTTGTCAGCTAGTTACTTTTCATTGGCCTGGCTACAGTTCTAGCAGCATTAATAAACACCAGTTGTCAATTTTACGTATTTTAACATCAATGTTGCATTACTGCAACAGATTACTGGTGGTCCGTGGACAAGATGTCACCCTGTTCGGCCTCTTGTGGTAACAAGGGAATGCAGCATCACCAGCTGAGATGCTTACTGGGTGGAACCCAAGTCAACATATCCCATTGCCTGGAGAAGCCCAAACCAAATCTACAACCCATTGCTTGTAACAGAAGAGACTGCCCTTCAAGGTTTGTTCTTCCATTGAAATGTGAAATAGCTATCATAGTCACAAATCATCTCTGTGAAGTAATGGTACTTCAGATTGTTTGTATCACTGTCTGTCTATGAATGCGCTGATCAAAACACAGTTGCGCTAAAATGGAGATTGTGTTGCAGAACTGTAAAAGCCATTCACCAGTTACCTGCAGTGAGTTAAGAATCCCTCCTAGGAAATCAGATAGGGAATCTTTAGTAAACTGAAAGTCAATTGGGCCATTTAAAATTTTCATTTGCAAACACCAAAGGAGAAAAAGATCAGGTCAATCTGTCTTCAGCTGTCCCTGAATTTCTTGTGACCAACTGGGTGTGAAAACGTGGGTATTAAATCTGTGGTTGCACATGCCCAATATTAAACCTCAGTCCCAAATCTGACTAAATACAAAATGAACGGGAAACAAATATTCTCTTTTGCCATCATAAGGGCTAGGATTTTGCTCTTTTTTAAAAAATGGAAGCTGTGGTTCTCAGCAGTACTCAGAAGTCATGTTTTTTTGCGCTTTGCTTCGTAATGGCCAGGCGTTTCATAGCTAAACTATTATACATTGTTCTGGAGCCTTGTCTGTAATGCTTCCTAGACCTGTTAACTGAGGAGAGTTTGCATCTCAGCCGCCCACTCTGGAAAAAATGCAGAATGAGACCAGTGGTTTGCTTGAAGCAAAATTGCCACACATCCACATTTGCACGCACGAGTGACCTCCAAATGTCATCCTCCTGGTGTTTTCTGACAATAGGGGCAGCCAAGCTGTGAATTAAGGAACTGTCATGATGACCATGGAGTGGCCACCATGGAAATGTCTCCCATTTTATTACTTTTCCATAATGCTTTGCACACCTCTCCATTAGGCAAAGAATTTCTGGATGGCCAGCTGAACCATAAGGAACAGCTGGGAGCAGGAGAGTTAGTGAAATATGAAACATGCTCATTAATATCCGCAACAGCCTGACTTGCTGATGGGAATACTTCTACAGGAATGATTTATGCACATGAGCCCCTTCCTAAGCTGCAGTGCCGCCCATGCTGCTTTCCTGACTCCCAAGAAACTGATGAAATGTGGATGTCGGGAGGCAGAAAGAGGTTGAAAATGCAAGGCTGAAATTTACAAGGGGCAGAAAAGCTGTGGATCTGACCTTTCCAAACAGTATGATACAAAGGGGTTGGGGTTCCTTTTCTTTCCCTAATTTCTTTCCACAATATTTTGTGGAATCTTGATTGGCAGCAGAAGAAGGAAAACAAATATCAGCTGCTTCTGCTCGACCTGCCGAGTTTGCAAGCGCCTTTTTTGGCCATTCCATCAAGTAATTAAGAAACAGAAACAGGATTACTCTTTGGGGAACATGCTGGGATTTCCTCCCCTTGCTTGGGGCATATAAATTGCAAAAAGAAACATGAGGCTGAGCTGTCCAGAGTTTCCGGCTTGACCAGAATTCTCCCATGGAACCAATAATCAGTTCCCTTCCACTTCCTCCCATCATCTTCCAGACAGACATCATACCACCTCGGCCAATTTGGCTTCCAGCCCGTTAGTGCCAGCTTTTCTGGAATGTGCAGGATTATTGTTGCCCAAAGACTGCTCACTCACATGTGGCAATGAGTCATATCCATCAAAGGGTGTGCTCCTTCACAGCATTCTGACAAGAGGCAAGAACAGCCAGCAATGAGCCTGAATGTGAAGGGCCTGGCTCGTTCAGAGCACCCAAAGGCTAGCAGGGATGCACTGTTTTCTGCACAAAGTATAGCTTCAAAAAGTTCTAGTAACTGCAGTGTTTGAGAACTGTTCATTGCCGAGATTGTAACAGAATCTGGGGGTTCCAAAAATTTATTGGATCAGGTGCATCTTGATTTCATCAAGGGTTTCACAGTGTTACTTGAGAAGAAAGAAACCGAAAAGCTTTTAACTTCCTCGGTGTCAAATTCTGGGTGTCCTTCCCTGATTTGCAGAGCAATTCTGTGTAGAATGACTGCAGTCTAAGGCCTTTAAGCAAGTCTGCATAGGTTTGCACTCATAATACTTTTCAAGATGCCTGCCTATCTAAAAACAGAACTATACTTTCCATGATTAACCACCACCTCCTAATTTTTGTTTGAATTGTAGCATCAGCCGCTGCATTTGTTTTTGAGTCATCAGGAAAAATAATCACAGACCTGGAATGGTTACCAAAATAGCTGAGATATTTCTAGAACAGCTAGGAAACTGAAATTTGGAATACTCATCTTCCATGATTGCCAGAAAAACAATCAGAATCCAGAAAATGAAATCTGGCTCATAAGAGCAGCCAGTTCAGAGCAAGGAGAGGCACAGATGAGATGGAATGTTGGCCTGTGGGAGTTTCCTGTTCAGTCTCAGGTTGGGAGGGGGAGGGTGGCAGCCAGGAGTCTCAGTCTGAAAATGGGACAAATGCTGGGGGGGGGAGGATTTCTGATGTCAGCCAGGAAATTTATTTGTGCTTCTGGAATGCAAACTGTATGCACTAAGGAGATCTTCAAGCATACTTGAAGATGTTGTTTGCCATGGTAGCTTCCAAAACCTTCTGGCAAAGGAGGACAAAACATCCTTTAGGATTCTGCAGGGAGTGAAGATGCAGCATCCGTTCTCCAGCATCAAGAGCAAGCTGGTGCCAAGGGAACAAATTGACTCTAACCCATTATTTCCAGTTGAACTTCCACTGTCATCATATAAAAAATCTGTTTTGCTGGTTTTAAAACTAGGGGAAGCACTGCATAGATATTTCTCATAGTGTAGTCTAAGGAACATCACAGATTATATTTTAAAAGCCTGCCACCCTGATAAAAGCCTTGAAATGGTGGTTGAATTAAATAGTGGCTGAATTCCACGTGTATGCTGTGGATGTGTGGCTAGATGCTCCAACTGATGCTGAATTTTATCAGTCTTATGGGCCTCTGGTACAAACAAAGAGTCCTCATTAGAAATGGCATTAAGGCGAGTGAAAAATGGGGGGGAGATGTATTATTTTGGAATATCACTGTAACTCTCTCTTGGTTCTCTGCCCATAATTCTTCCTCACTGTTCTTCTCCTTCCTCCTTTAGATGGATGGTGACATCCTGGTCTCACTGTACGCAAAGCTGCGGTGGAGGCATCCAAAACCGGCGGGTGACATGCCAGAAACTGACAGCTACAGGCAACTCAGTCCCTATGTCCAATGATGCATGTGCTCAGGTTGCCAAGCGCCCTGTAGATACCCAGAGCTGTAACAGACAGCTGTGTGTGGAATGGGCCACTTCTGCTTGGGGACAGGTAAGAACCTGCAACCTCCAGTCTTCTGTGGTAACAAGGAAGCCCCGCAAAAAAGTATGTTTTTTGCACTGGATGGACTTGTGTGAGTCATGCTCTCTCATAGTGATCTGTAAAATGAGGATCACAGTCACTTGCCTCTCAGGCTTGTTGTGATGACAAGCAAAATAAAGATGTTGATGTGTTTTACACATTGATAAGCACAATATAAATTGTAATCATAAATTAAGGCAAATACAATTTACTGGCTTTTTGATGACTTCCAATGCTTTTGTTGAAAGAACAAATGAGTCTCAATTTTATTATATATTTAGTTAAGTTCTATGCCAGAGCACCGTGGGCAACATGGTGCCCTCTGACACCTTCCTGATGCCTACCAAGAGTTTTTAGAAAGTGCGTAGGGCAAGGCAAAGGTTCTGTTTGGCCACTGGAGATTTAATAGGCTGTGCAGATTTTTAAAAGCATCAGAATCCAAGTAAGGTGGAGGGGCAGAGAAGGCAAGGTAGTTGCTGGACTTCAGCAACAGCCTTGCAAAGTTGCAGGCCTGCAGTGCAATACCATTTGCAAATGCAATGCAGATCCCCCTCCCCCTATTGCCCTGGAAATCAGGGCAAATGGTAGAAAAGAGGCAGAAATGGTGGGAAACAGCAAGGAAGAGAAGTCCATCTGTTTACCTTTTAACCCACCCACCCCACACATACTTTCTACTGCAGAGATTTGCTGGGAGAATCTGCTGGGCTTGTTGTGCTATATTTCCCACTATTGGAAACAATGGTGGGATGGGGGCACCCTCTTTGGCTTTCTTGGCACAGCCATGCTGGCACTGGGTTGTGTTGATGGGCACTGTTGCACTGCTTCAGCTGTCCTTGCAACCCCCTCCCCCTCATTTGGACTGTGATTCTGTGGCTGTGCTTGACTTCAGACCTGTGGGGCTTGCCTTTGCTACAATGGCACAGGTCACTGCTGCAGGGCACTAATAGGATGGGTTCTGCCTCTGGGCATTAGTAGGTTGGCATTTGTTGGGTTCTGCTGCTGGCCACTAGGATGGTGTACTGTTTCTGCTGCCCTTGCAGAAATGCCACCCCTCAGTTTGTGCTTCAGAGATTCTCACATTTAACCTTAGTCCAGTCCACAGTGGCACTGGTTCTGCTGGGTACACTGCACTAGTTCTGCTGCTGGCCTAGCAAACAATAACCCCCCCCCAAAAAAAACCCCTTCACTTTCTACTGCAGAGATTCTCTGGGAGAATCTCTTCTCTGCTGGTCTTGTCATGCTATTTTCCCCACCATTGGAAACAATGTTGGGATGGGGGCACCCTTTTGGGTGCCTCTGTAATTGAACCCCCTGGTCCAATCTTTTTGTGACTTTGGGGTTGTTTGGGGGAGAGGTTCTAGCAGCTACACTGCAAATTTGGTGCCTCTCCCTCAAATCCCCTTCCCCTCAGGCCCTTGAATATACCATAGGAGATATTTGCCATTGACTACAATGGCCCCATAGTTATAATGGAGCCGAATAGATTCAGGAATCCTGAATATATTCGGGTTTCTATATTTGGCTGCCAAATACACATTGGAGAATCACATTCAGCTGAAGATAAGTATTTATTTGGGTATATATTCAGCTCATCTTCTGCTGAATGCACACCCCTAGCTTCCACATGGCAGATTTCTCTGCACTTTCCCTGCCCCAGTCCTCCACCAGCAGCCCCCTCCCCTGGGCTATCAGGGCATTTGTAATTTTTTCCAGTGGCACTAGAACATTGTTATATCAGTATAATCAATATAACATTATAACAGTAGGTATAACAGGGTCTGAAACTCCTAGCCTTCATGTTTTAAAAAATAAATCTCTGGCCCCTTCTGTTGTGAATATATGCCTTTTTCCTTATATTTCCACAAAGAAAGGACCTAGAGAGTTACTTTTTAAACAAAATGAAAGCTGGAAGTTCAGAAAACTTGTTACATGTGTTATGTATGTTGATATAATGATATTCTAGTGCCAGATATTTTAGAAAATCATTGCCACGGGGACAGTGTCAGGGAAAATGGCTGACATTGGGGTGGCAAAACCCAGAATTTCCTACCCACATGGCAGCTACCCATGTTCTACTGCTATCTTCCCAAAACTTTGAAACAGTTTTGAGAAAGATTGGAGAAAGGCCAGGGAAACTCAGGAAAGTGCACGAATGCCTCACAATGCTGTGAAGAAGCTGGGGGGAAACCCCGCTTCCCAACAGCATTGATCCTGGGGCAGATCACCCATACTATAATTCCTGATGGAATCAGGATACCATTAATTCCTTTATTTAAAGACCTGTCCATCACCTAGAGATGACCACCTCAATGTGGGCAACACAGTTTATTCTGAAGAATGTTAGTTGGTTGGACCATTGCCTAGTATCCACTGCTTTCCAGGAAAATTAGATTTCTTGCTTTCAGTTAGCTGATTATGACTGTATGGGGGGGTGTTCCTGCTTTTGTGTATTTTGGAAAACGTTCACTCAAGCTTTGATTGAACTATCATGCTGCATGCATTAGTAAGGATCTCATCTTTCCTCAAAAAGACATAAGCAAATTGTCCAATTTGTACTTTCTCTGGAATTTCAGGTAAGGTTTACGTAATGCATGCTGTCTTCCAGTTCCTTCGCAGAGGTAGCTTTTGGTTTATATCATACCATGATGTCATATCCAGGCTCAGTTATCAAAAGTTGCTTGAATTCATCAACTGACCTTTTGGCTTTCTAATAAAATATTTCTCCAATTGGGGGGGGGGGTGTATCTTGAGCTCTGTGTAAACCTATACAGCCACATTCCCAACTGGGCCTGCAAATTGATTATTCTGATTACAATTAAGAACAGATTACTGGCTATGGATCAGTAATGTTTTACTATTGTATCATACAGTTCTCTCAGAGGGACATCAGGTTCTTATTGGCCAAGTTCAATCATAACCCTTCCCAAAGTGCAGTGAAAATAAGCAGGTTTTCTTAGCTCCCCCCCCCCAATTGCCCTTTCCTCCACTCCTATCCCCTATCTTTTAATTTTGATGTGAATATAGAAGTGGTCCTGGAGATGAGAATTTCATGCAATCTTGAAATGATTCAGAGGTTTCCTTATAGTTGTGGTTAAAATATCTGACACTATGGACAACTATTTTGAAATCCAGGAGACACCATTTATGACAGGGTGTGGGGGCAAGGGGTGTATTGTGAGAAGTACCTTTAGGGATGCTGCAGCCTCTTGGCATGCCTAAAGCACTTCTTTGGGTAGTGGCCCCAGTGTATATATACTGTGTTGGACCTATCCAGTGTAAAAAAGACAAGAGACAAGCAGGGAATGATTGCGTCTGTTTTTCACAAAAGCTATGTGGGACAAATCCAACCCAACATGTCTATCAAAAGCAAGGTATGAATTGGTCCAGGTAGGTGATGTTTTACTCTGTCAACACTAAAGTCACTGAGGTAAGTTTTATTTGTTGAAAATCTAAAGAAATAAAGGAACTTACACAGAGACATCTGTATTCAGTACTACTCTTGTCTTCCCATACCAAGTGAATTTTTCCTTGAATATTTGTAGATAACCACTTCACCATACTTTCACTACTTAGTTCCCAGTAATATCTCTTACCTTAATGATCCACTTTTCCTTCCTGGTTCCACTGAAGCAGCTCAGGATTATTGAAACCAAGCACTGTTCGCTCATAACATCTTACAGTGAACTGAGGGAGGGATTAAATCCTAAAAAACAACTGACAGATTTATTCCTGTTGAAATGTCCTCTCTCTTTATGAGGAGCTGATATGCTACAGTTGTTACGTTTCCAGGACTTTACATTTAATTGTCTCATACTTTTCAATTACTCATTTTTAACGGAAACATTTCTGCTCTGGTTCTGTCTTATTAACTGCTCTCCTGTAAATTATGATAATGATGAGTTGTAAAATGTCCAGCAGCGGGGGAGAGAGTGCAATCTCCTGTGAGGGTCACAAGCTTCAGGCAGAGGATGTGTGTATGAAAGAGAGAATGGTCCCAAATACAAACGCATTGTAAAGTCTTTAGCGATTAAAGATTCACAAGTGTATTGTGGCCTTTCACTGCAGCATCAGCTTTTTTCTAGCCTACGAAATTTTTTTGTCAACAGTGCATTCATCAGACCTTGAGGTGCTACAGGAGTCTATTGGTTTTGCTGAAACACACCAAGATGGCTGCTTTCCTTGAAGTTAATGCTTGATCTGTCAAGTCTGCAGGCGAAACACTAAGAGCATCTCATTTGCAAGCAATACGCCTTTTTATTTACTGAAACGCATGTTCCAGCCATGTATTTTTGCTGACCAGGTACTTAAGAAACCCCCTGTTTCTGCAGTCCTGGGCAGATGATAAATTCAGGTTTATCAAGCCCATGAAGGGTTTTCATGGCTGATTGGTTCCATTTGGCATGGTGATGGGGCACAATAATACTTATACAGAGATATCTGTATTCAGTACTGCACTTGTTTTCCCATACCGAGTGAATTTTTCCTTTGATATTTGTAGATCTCACTTCACTATACCTTTATAGATTTGTTCTACTAAATGTCTGATTTTCTTCATCAACAGTGTAATGGGCCATGTGTTGGATCAAGACTGTCAGTACAGCACAGACAAGTTTTCTGTCAGACCAGGGATGGTATATCTGTATCTGCTGACCAGTGTGGCTCCCTTCCGAGGTAAAGTCCAGTGATGCCTTAATCTTCAGTTCTAACCTAATGATGTTTGTATTTTGAATCTGGATACTATCTATGTTTTCTTTATCAATTTTGATTGCTAATTACCATGAACAATTGCCTGCAAAGGTAAAATGTGACTTTGTTTACAAAAAAAGAGTAGCATCTTTTCCTGCCACAGAGGAGTGCATCATGTATTCTAACAGCGAAGTGTGGCCCCATCTGTGGATATCTAAATCCGTGGATCAGAGCCACATGAAAGAAAATAGATACTTCTGCAAACTCGGGGAACCCTTCATGTTTGCAGAAAAACCTGAAACTAAAAAAAAATCATGGCGGGGGTTAAATCCCCCAAAACAATAGCATTGTCTGTGCACACAAAGACTTTCCTCCTCTGTCCTGAGGGCATGGTGGCAGTGGGCCCTGAGAGCCACTCTGGGCCCATCCACTGTGGTATCCAGGAGCCACTCCAGCCACAGCAGCAGCACCCAGGAACCACTCAAGTACCAGCGTGGCTCCGGGACACTGACACCACTGCGGCCGAGCCTGGAAGTGGCTGCGGAGGCCTGGAACTGCACCAGGCTCTGAGGGGAGGTGATATTGGAAGGGAGCCATGCCAGGATTCAGTGAATAAGGGAAGGATGGGAGATGTGATTTCCCCCGCAAGTCTTGTGGGGGCCCCACTTGTACATGTTATAATAGCGAAGCTGATTTTGCTAGAATAGGACTGTGGGTAGGAACCAGTAGGAATCAGTATCCAAAGAGGAAAACCCAGTGGTGCACTTAGGTAATTTTAGAATGTGGCCTTTAATGTCTTCAGATGGTAATGTATACTTCAAAGATAGATAGCCTGCTCCTCGCCACCACCCATGAACTGATCAGCTGGGGCCCCAGATACTGACCACAAAGTTCAGATCTGATAGTTTGACTTTGTCAGCCATTACACTGGAAATAGCCCTGTGATGTTGGAAAGAGTTTATTAGATGTAGTTTTATAAGATGATGCAGAAAAATCTGAGACAAGCCAGAGAACAAGGACTCATCTTACACAAAAAGATGGAAATCCACTTTCTGTCAAAGCTGTAGCAGAATGAGAGTTCAGCTGTCCTCCCTTTCCTAAAACACCCACCCACAAGATAATGGAAGTGCTGGTGAGGGACAAGTAAGGGGGGGGGGCACTACAACAGGACATCTCCTGCATCAGCCTCTGCTCCCTGCTGTTATTTCACAGGCTTCTGGGGGGGTTCACCAGCATCATGCCAATGTACACTGTCGCTTTTATTGCAAAACCAGAAGTAATGTCATCATGTCAGGGCAAACATTCTCCATCTAAATCCTACAATGTGATGATGTTACTGCCAGTTTTGCACCAGAAGTAATATCATGCATTGGCATAATGCCAGTGCCACTGTCCCTCCCAGTCAGTGCATTGTCTAGGCTAGTGCTCTGAGAAGATCTGGTAACTGGGGGGTGGGGTGGCGGCTCAGTGCATGCTTTGTAAGAGGGCCAAAGCCAGTTCCGTCCCCTTCCCTTGAGGTGGAGAGTACCTGCCGTAACCCCTAGAAAACTGAGAGAGCTCTGTTTCAAATTAGCCAGATAGGCTAATACAGAGGAGTGCTCCAGTTTGAGAAATGGTGCTCTTATTCATCATTCTGATTCTCCTATATTTCCTCATGAGAACTAACCCAGTCAGTAGACTTAATACTTCCATGGAAATGTGAGTCAAATGAAAAGCAGGTGCAAGACGAAGGCAAAGCGGTCATTTCTGACACTGACCTTAGGTGTGCCTGGTTGGCTTAGATGTGTTTCGTTGAGCCCCCTCTGCACTCATTGGCTCAGCTGATAAGAGAATTTTTTTCCTGGTTTCCTGGATGACTCCTCGATCCTGAATCTGTTTTATTCTGGTTTCCACCCAGGCTGTCTTTGCCAGATCAGGTAGCTGGCCCCTATCTCTCTCTCCCCCACAACTTAGCCATGCAATGGTCACCTCCAGCCTGGATTACTGTAACACACTCTATGCGCAGCTACCCTTGAGACTGATCCAGAAACTTCAGCTTGTCCAGAATGTAGCGACATGTGTTCTTCCTGGAAGATCAATAAGAGCACATTTATAACCAGTGCTCTGTCAGCTACATTGGTTGCCAGTTGAATACTGGGTCAAGTTCAAGGTCTTGGTTCTAACCTACAAAGCCCTATGTGGTCTGGGACCAACATCCCAACATACCTTCAGGTCTCTCGCGATATGTCCCTCCTAGAACATTGCGCTCAATGGATCAAGATCTACTGGAGATATCTCTAGTCCTAAAGATGTCCGCTTAGCCTCAACCAGAACCTTCTTGGCTCTGGCTTCAGCCTGGTGGAACACTCTCCCTCCTGAGATCCAGGCCCTGCAGGACCTGATGCAGTTCTGCAGGGCCTGCAAGACAGACTGCCTGGCCCATGGTTGAGGCGGCAGAGATCCATTTACATAGGCCTCCCCTGTAATTGCTATCTATTGCCATCAATCTGTATTGTCTGCTGTCTGCCTTTTCCCCCAGTATCAATTACCAGCCACCTACAACACAGGGGAAGTTATGTGGGAGCAGAAGGAGGCAAAGTAGTCAAATGGCTGCCATCAGTTGTACTGCTTGATATAGTAATTGATCTTATTGTAAATTGGGTTTTAGTGATGTGATTTTAAATACCATATTGTGTATTGTTGCTTGTTGTAACCCACCTTGAGCTTGCTTGTGGGAGAGGGTGGGCTAGAAGTTAAGTAAATAAATAAATAACATATAAAGGTGCTGTTTTAAAAAAAATCTGTGTGTATTATTTAATGCTCTGTTTTTTTCTTTCTTTTACCAAAAGGCCATTAAGCATACAGAACTGCTGGACAGATGTTTGCAGTGTACACTGGAGGGTCAGTTTGTGGACACTGTGTACAGCTACCTGTGGGAACTATGGCTTCCAGTCAAGACGAGTGGAGTGTGTGCGTGTTCACACCAACAAACCTGTGCAAGAGCACTTATGTTCCTGGAGACCAAGGCCCGCTAACTGGCAGCGCTGCAACATCACCCCATGTGAAAACAGTACGTCTTCTAAGGGGAACGGGATGGGGAGCACCATCCGCTGTCGATGGAGCGATAGTTCTCAGATCCGCTGATCCCGTGCATTGCATAAATGTTGAAAAATGACAGCCTGTTATTCTTGCTGGAGGAAACTCAGTGCTTGTTGCCAGGTTCCCCAAGCAGGGAGATTTCCGCTCCCTGCCAACAGTGCATTTTTGAGACAACTGCTTCCCTCAGTAATGGTAGCAATTAAACAGCCTGCTGAATCAGCATCGGTGACACCCACAAGCCAGATGGTGACTGTGCTGATCTCAAATTCTTAACGAATTACCAAAAGTGTGTGGTGATGGCTGGTAACTTGAATGGTATGATCAAATTCATGAATCTGTTAACAAGCAGGAGCCAACACAAGCCAAACAGAGGTGCCATGATTAGAAGCAGTGTACTTCTGATTGCCAGAGGGAGGGGCATCAGGGAAGAACATCAGGGAACACTGTTGCTGGCCATTCTGGTCTACCTTGGCCATTGTTAGACACAGTGTTTGGTCTGATCCAGAAAGGGAGTTCTGATGCTCTTTGTATTTTGTTTGCTTCTTGTTGGAACAATCCAGCAAGATCTGCAGACGTTGCACAGTGAAGGTGGCACTTAATGAGTGACAATTGCCTCAAGCCCCTTTGCTAGGAATTACTTTGTCTTTGATGGACATCCCAGCTGCACTTTTTCCTGCCCTCTAGAAGCACCCTAAATTTAGAAATTATTCATTCCGTGACTGGGATGAAAACAAAGGAAACTGGAGTGCATATCAATTGGAATTAACAGGGAACAAGGTCCTTCAAGGACTTGAGCTGTAGAAATGGAAGAAGTTGTAAGGTAACAGTCCACTGGACATGTAGTGCTGAATTTAAAAAAGTAAATAAGGGTAATTTCACACCCAGAGTTACATACACTGAACAGTGAGCCTGATAGCTGCCAAGGCATGCAGAATTTCCAGTCTAAAGGCTGATTGCTGCTCATCCCTTCCCCTGCCAAAAAACTGAGGGTGACACCATAGAGCCAAGCCTTCATGTGTGTGTTCTAGCAGAAATACCTTCTTATATATGCACACCTGGCTTCCAGTTTAGCACTACAATCGCTGAGGAAAGCTGTTCTCTGAATGTGCAAATACTTTGGGCTAGTTCACCCTATTGAGGTGGGCCTGTACAGGTAGCATATTGGATATGCATCTAATTTTACCATTCCACTGCTTCCCTAGAATTCTGATCAGGTTATGCGCAATAAAATTCTCTCACCAGTTGGCAAGTCATTATGAAGACATTATCTCTTTCACACAAAGCACAGCAGATTGTCATGGTAAATGAAGTTCTGTATTTATCCTTTATGGAAGAGTAATCAGCAGATATTATTGCGGTAGGCTAACCCCAATTATTTGTGTCTCGAAATATGTTGAGACACTTAAGTTTTCCTGAAGAAGGTTTTGATTTCCTGAAGATTCAGACAATCTTCTGCTGGTAGAGTCCTTGTTCTTTGAGGCTATTCTTTCTCCCATTCCCATAGCTGTGACTGTAAAAGAAGCTGTCTTGCCTGCCCCACACAGAGAACCTGTAGCTCCTTCAAATGACTGCTGTACCTGTTTTTATTGCGCTGGGCTCTTCTGCTTCAACATCTGATGGTGAGAACAGAGTTCAGCAGAGCAACCACCCAATTCTTCTTCCAAATCTATCCAGTACATGATCTCCAGGCAGGTCCTGGGCAACATTCATCATCCTCTTTTGAGTCGCCAGAAATGGATCATAACCCTATGGTCCAAGTGGTAGTCAGGGAAACCTGGCCTGATACATGTTCCTACATTCCGTCCTCTCCGTGATGATCATTCGCAGGTAGGGCTGTGACAGATTGGCCAGAATAATGAAGCTGTAATAAAACAAGGCTGATGGGAGAGGAAGAAGGCAAAGAAATGTGCCAGCCCTAAAACCAGCCAGAAAATAAGATCCAAAACGAAAAGAGTTCGACTTTCCAGTTTTTTTAAAAAAAACAATTATTCTCTTCCCCCTTTTCCCAGTCGAGTGCAGAGACACCACCAGGTACTGTGAGAAGGTGAAGCAGCTGCAGCTCTGCCAGCTCACGCAGTTCAAATCACGCTGCTGTGGGACGTGTGGAAAAGCATGAAGAAGGGCAGCGAACACTAGGATGAGTTTGGCACCCACCAGCCTTGCGCTGCCTTGTTATGAGAAGGGCTCCTTGAGGAAAAGAAAAATTGGAATAGGAGTTGCCTCATTTCCCATTTTTATTTATTTATTTTTCCTCTCCTTTCTCCCCACCCCCCATTGTTTTTAAACCAATCTTTTAACTGAATTGTTGCTTTTGTAAAGAACTCGATACAGTTTCCCTTCGGTTGAGGTTGGGAGACAGAAACGCAGCAAGTTGCAGCTCATTGTGAGGGTGGAGACTGAGAGAGAGAGAGAACGTCAAGACTAGCACTCCCTAGAAGACATCAGGATGGACAGGAAGAATATGCTGAGCTAATGGGTCCCAAGATTGCCAGTTTGTGACCCCGAGTGAGAGTTCATACATATGTGCACACAAGGGGGAGGGAGGGGAATTAAGTGGAAAAGGAAATCACTAAACCGAACCATGGATTAGTCCCACATTTGACTCTGGCGTGCATTTTAACACAATGTTAATGCAAACAGCCCTTTACCAAGTGGTAACTTGCCATGACATGCTTGCCAACACTCAGTTACCTACAAGGTGAAGAGAATTTTACCACATAACCCCCATGCCATCAGGAATCAAAGGGAGCAGGGGAGGGAGAGGACTGGTAAAATTCTCCTCACTGCCTGACAGGATGCTACAGACAGTGATCATGAACATACAGTGGTAAGCTGCTGCTTGGTAAACGTTGTCCACGATGGGTTTTAGCCATATTTTTCTATTGCGTTACAGCCTGTCACTTCCTGTCCTCAGGAACAGCTTGCTTCTCAGAAGGCAGCAAGCTAATTTATTTAAAAGTGAGTTTGTAGCACTCTGTGAAGCAAACCAAAAGTTTACCAAGGAGACCTGTGGAACAATTTGAAGAGCATAGTGCTTTGGGCACACTCAGACCAGCACAGACATCATCAAACTAATATCTATGTCCTGTTTTCATTTTCATCTCTCATAGCTGAAGGCTGAGTTTTAATTTTTTTTTTTATCTTAATGAACACTGAATGTGTGCAATTGACGAAAAAGGAGGAAAGAGCTTAAAGATGAGTCTCGTGAAATAGCCCACTTCCAAAATCATGACACAGCCAGCTTGAGGGGGCTGCTAATGGAAACTCAGCTGGCAAATTATTAAACAGCTAACAATTTTTAAATGAAAATGGTTACTAGGATGAAAGAACATGCACGAGAAATAGTACAATATTGGCTTAGTTCAGACATAATGCAAGACCCTGGTTTATTTCAACCGTGCTTAGTGTCTGAGACCAGGATTCAGCTTGCAGATGATAACTCAAATCCTGGTTTACCTCGACACTGCCTTCACTCTGCAGCTGGGGACAGCAGTGCCAGGGAACAAGCCACGGTATCTGCATTCAGACATCACATGAAACCACATATAAGACTCAACTGTGTTAATAAACTAGCTTCAGAAGATCATTCCAGACAATGTTTTAACATATTCTTAGCTATGTCTAGATGATCCCACTAACTATAGTTGCTTTAATTGATGGATGTTTTTGTGTAATGTTTGAACTAAGCCAGTCAGTGTAAACAATATTTAAAGCATATTTTGCAATAACGAAAGAACACAAATTCCCAAATCGCTATCTTTATACTATGAGTGAGTAGGGTCTCCACTCTCCACCCTCCTGAGTTAACAGCAATCGGTTGTTCATCCACTTTTTCCTTTTTTGGCAAATGGAACATTTCTGAGGGCGTTTTCAAATGTTATAATCACACATACCCAGAACCTACCAATCACGTATATAAGGATAGCTCACTAGCTGCAGTCTTCCTGATCCTGTCACCATTTCTTCTGAAACAGACACCCATGTGTACTAAAGCAGAAAATATGCAGTGCGTAGTGAAGCAGTAAATGCACGCAGTACCTGTTTCAGACGAAGTGGCAATAGTGCATATCACTAGAACAGTGAGTAGCCCAAGCTCCCATTATGCATGGTTGGATACCCCCAAACATGACATCTGAAAGGGGCTGGAATTAGCGTCTTTGTCATGGTTGAGTCTTTATCAATTAACTGAAACCAGGTTGCTGTACCAATAGCATCTCATTGTTTTGGTTGCAAAACCTAAAAACCTGTCCTGGCATGAGAAAAAAATGGATTTCTTTCCTGAGATGGTTTCTGTGGCCTTGACGTGACTGCTCTAAGCTCCTACAAGCAGACGTACAATGGATGTAAGAGCCTAGACTATAAAGAATGCATCTGAATATCTCATAATGCTTGTAGGTGGAACCTCCAGTTCTCAGACTTTAGCTCAGCAGCAATTGTGTAAAAGGGCTTGAATCTGGCTCAGGTGTCTCCCACAAGGGGGTTCCTAGCTGGTGCTGCAGTAATAAAATGTGTTGCAAATCCTGAAGATAGCATTGACAAATTGCAGCTTTTATTATTACCTGTGTATTTTTAAGAAAGCCTGGAGAGTCTCTTGCAAGGTCTCCATCAGATCAAATTGCCTCCAGTTTTGGGTCATTCCAGAATGTGTCTGGTAGAAAATAAGCTCTCTCTTTACTTGGGTCTCTGAGCTATTGTGTTGCTAGGAATCAATGCAGCGTTTATTTAAAAAAAGAATGTTTTTCTATGTATGTAAATGTATCTTTTTGTGTATATTTATTAGAATTTCTTGTATAAAAAGTGCAATATGAATAATTGTACATTATGTTTGTCCAGATGAAACTATTTTGGGGGGGAGCTATTATGTGTGTTTTCCCTAGAGTGTTTTTGTTATATCAGTGATAATGTATCCCCCCCTTATTTTTAATAGCACTTGTGTTTAATCTTAACTACATTTCAATGAAAACAGAGTAAATTGCAGGATTTCAGAGGGAGCTCTTAAGCATGTAGTTACAAATGGAAGAAATGATGGAGTTCTTAATAATAACAAGGTGGCAGTCTCTAGAAAAATAATCAATGAGATGTTCAAGAGAATATCAGCTTTTGAATAGCTCAGCTCCTTTAGATGATCACCTCTTTGATATTTTATGACATAACAGTGTCATTTCACAGACAACGCCCCGATCCAATGTTCTCTCTGTGTCTAGATGCATGCATGCATGGGGCTGTCAATCGTACTTGTTCATTTCAGTAAAGAGGGAACCTCCACACACACATCCCTTTTCTGTTCATCTGCATTTAAGTGAATAGGAAAGCAGTTGCAAGCAGAGGAGCTCCAGAGGAGTTCTATGTGGACACCAGAGGTCCTACACCTACAAGGAATATCTGGATTAAAGCAAAACAGTGCAATCCACTTCTTATCAAAATCAGCAAGAGTGCCATTGATTTTTAAGGTGCTGGGTTGCACCCAAGGGCACTTGGCCACACTGCCCCCTTTGCACACCGTGACTTTGACCATGCACAGAGCACCTGCAGTAAGTCCCACTGAGATTTACATATTTGTAACTGTGCAAAGGCTTGCAGCCTATGAATGTAATTTCAAATATTTGTCTGATATTTTGTTAGTTGATAGCATCATTGTAAGTTTATTAGGGTTGACAAATATTACAGGAGGCGGCTTTCCTCCCCGTTAAAAAAACCTTGTTGATATAATTATTTTGTACAAATAATGCATCTTATTTATTTAATTTCTCTTGTCTGGCTGGTTCTTTATAAAACTTCCAAAGCAGAGTTTTTGTGGTTACAAAATAGCTCTGTTGTCATTCCTTTATTATACAACTCTTAAGCCTTCTAAAGCTCTAGAAGATATATTTAAGGCTGTAGTTGAGCTAGATTGAACTCCTTGGCCCTGACCACACATTCAAAGTCCCGGCCACACAGGAGCCTATATACACATATTCTGAATGTGCAATTCAAATTCTGGAAGAATGTCGGGGACTAGTTCTGCATATAGAACCCATGCACATTGGGGTGTACATGGATAGGTCTATGTATAGATAGAACCTTGAACAGGAAGAGGTTAGGCCCAGTGAGAAGAGGGAGCTATTAGGCATAATCTGTTGTAATACGCCTAAAACAGCATATATGCTTAGAATGTCTGCACAAGGCTCAAAAACATCTAGTTAAATTTGCATGCCTAACAGTGCAATCCTATGTTCCAGAAATTCAGGCTCACATTGGAGTCATTCTGCATAGGTTTGCACTGTGAGCCACTGGCTGAGTAATAGCACTATTACCTCCTGCTTCTAAAGCTGCTGTTGGCTGGGCATGAAGTTTCTAGTGAGGTGCACACTGAGGATTTATTCCATTAAGATTTTTGCTAGGAGGTAGCTTTTTAGAGCATTGAAACAATTATCTGCTTATCTCTGGAATAGTTTGCTAGGATAAATTATCCCTCTTCTACATTAAGGGTTACAAATTTGGACTGATATAACCAGAAATTATGGAAGCTCTTATGGAATAGTAGCCCTTACTAGCTACTGTACTTTTGAAAAGCTAGTTTTGAGCTGCTTGTTCCTGCATCCTTCTCTCTTATGTATCTCCCACTCTCTGATTTGCCAGGGTGCTTGACATTACTTTTCACAATCCCAATACTATGGCATCACCAACTACAGTGCAAACAATAAGATACATTTATGAACAACTCCAGAGGAACTTGAAAGGTAATGAAATCATTCTGAAGCAATGTTAATTCCATACCAAATTGTAATAATAGTAATGTAGACTACACACCTAATCAAACCAAGCAGTTCCAAAGACTTAAGGGTACTTCTGTCTTTGAGAAGGGGTTTCCATTGATTCCTCCCCCTGACCACCAGGAACAAAATTGTGGTGTGGGGCAGTGGTCCATGGACTGCTGGGGGGGGGGGCGTGTGCGTTACAGAAAAATCCTCCATGAAGTCTACTCTGGAAACAGATCTCATAGGATACAAGCCACTAGGTCTTAGCCCGGTTTCTACTTTGTGAGATACCTCAGAATCTAAGAGTTGGGAGACTCTTACATTTCATGTTTGAAAAGGAGGACAGGTCTGCCTGCAAAGGCCCTCCCAACATTTCAAATTGAAGGTACTTGAAGTCATTTCACAATGAAGGAAGTATTCTATTGTTGCTCTTCCTATTGTTCATCTCTGGTTTGGCATCTTTCAAAGGGTTACTTTTCCATGTTCCCTCCCAACTGCTAGGGCAAATGGAAAAGAGACCACAGATGGTCCTTTGCCCTCAAGGACTGCAAATACCTGGAAGTAGACTTGGACAGCAATTAACTTTGGTACGTATGTGGTTTGAACTTTTAGGACCTTTGGCCATCCTGAGGTCAGTTACAAATAGGTAAATCTGTTTGTCGGAAATTGTAAATGACTATTATATATGAAGAATTTTGATGTCCATCTTTCCCTAATGGGAACTATATATAGGCAGTTCTTGCTCAGATTAAAAAGTAAGAAAATGACAATGTACAAATAACAGGCCATTTTAGGAGCTCCATGTAGGCCTAGGAGCTCTGGAGGTAAGACTATTTTGATAGGGAGAAATTATTTTCAACTAGGCTTCAAGCCATTGATTCCTCTTAACCATTCCAGTATAGGATCGCCAACTTCAGACTGTTACATTTATGGAGACTGGAGGGGAGCAGTGTCTCAGGAGGGAAAAGCATGGGAAGGAGAAGGAGCTGCAGGGGTGTAATATCCTGTGATGTCACATCCTATGGTGTCATGTCTGGGTCATAGATCAGCTCCTCCAGCTCCTGTGAAATCACTTTCTCCCACCAGGATCTAAATTAAATTTCCTACTTCATACCACTTCTCCCTGCCCACTTCTCCCATTTTACTTCATGTGCAGCTTTTGTATGCATGTGTTCTGAATGTTATACTCACTCTTTGATCCTAAACATTTCTGCTGTTATAACTGCCTGTTATCTAGCTGTCTTCCACACAACTTTTTAAAAAAACCTCTCAAAAATCCTCCTCCGGTTTTTTGAGGGTTGAGGAGAAAAATCTACTCTAAAGACCAACAGGAAGGCACCAGCCAATAGTAACCCCATCCTTCTCTCAATACCAAACCAGCCTTTAGTGTTCTTACAGTTTCTCTTAGTGTTCAAACAGTTTCTCTTAGTCTCCATAGTATTCCCCAAGAGCCTCTCTGATCTGTGAAAGGAGAAGCAGAAGTACTAGGGCATCCTCTGAAGCCACTCTAAGACTTCTGTTTCTCCTAGACTCTGTGGTATACTATAGATTCCACTCTCCAAAGATGTCATTTCTTCCAAGGTAATTTATCTCTGTGGCCTGGAGATAATTTGTAAATCCAGGAGAACTAAAGGCCTTATTTTGAGGTTGGTACTCCTACTTGAGTGGTCATCTTAGGCTAGATATATGGAGCTGAACATGTGACTGCTGAGTGGCAAACAGCTAGGATGAACCATCTGCACCCTAGCATTAGAATCATAGAGTCGGAAGAGACCTACAGGGTCATGTTTTCAAACCCCCCACACAATGCAGGAAACTCACAAGTACCTCCCACACACACACACGCAGTGACCCCTGCTCCCTGCCCAGAAGATGGCAAAAACCCTCCAGGATCTCCAGCCAAAGTGGCCTGGAAAAAATTGCTGCCTGACCCCAAAGTAGTGATCAGCATTTCCCTGGTCATGTGAGAAAGGGCCACGAGAACTAAGCACCAAGCACCGAGGCAACCCTTCCTGCCCTCCCTCTCATGATCTGCCTAAGTTCACAGAACCCACATTGCTGTCAGATGGCCATCTAGTCTCTGTTTGAAAACCTCCAAAGAAGGAGAGCCCACCACCTCCTGAGGAAGCCTGTTCCACTGAGGAACTGCTCTGTCAGGAAGTTCTTCTTAATGTTTAGTCTAAAACTCTTCTGATTTCAACCTATTGGTTCTTGTACGACCTTCTGGGGCAACAGAAAACAATTCCACACCATCCTCTATATGACAGCCTTCAAGTACTTGAAGATTGTTAGCCTGATTGCTCGTAGTTATTAATAATAAAGGGGGGAAGATCATTAATTATCAGTAGGCAATCAGCTGCGGGAGCGAACACCTGTGTATACAGAAGTCCCGCCCCTCCGGGAGGTATTGGCAACAGACCAGGAGACTTTATGAGGTTGAAAATAAAGTCCTTTACTGGAGTTCTTCGCAAGCAAACAATACACAGTCTCACACACAATTACACAAGTCTAGGAAAATAAAGAGAGAAGCATAAGCACATTTGCATTAGCAGGTAAGCGTTGGTGGGCAATATTTACCAGTCCCATCATGCGGAGCATTCCTCAGGAAAAATGGAGGGGAAGAAAATAGAAAAATTGGGCCATGTGGCCTGAACCAGCAGGTAACACGTGGAAACTCAGGCTGCAGACCTAGAGTTCAAAGATGGAGGCAGGGGTTGGGGATAGCAAACTGGATGTAAGAGGGTCAAAGGTTCGATAGGGGTCATAGAGCAGAGAGAGAGCCAGTGGTCAGGCATCCCCTTATATGCAGGAGGGAGGGGGCTGGTCACAACCCCTGGTCACACCTCCTGGGAAGTCCATCCCTGAAAATACCCTATTGGCTGGAAGGTATAGGGGAGGGGGAGCTGAGGAGTGGTCAATATTGAGGGCTAGAAGCTTAACTCATGTCTGGCACCTGGTAGCAGGCAGGATGAGTCACCAGGCCAATTCCATTGTCTTCTTGATGACTTTAGCCAGGCTGCTGATGGCTAGCGATTAGTTGCCAGGGGACAATGAATAGTCTCTTCCTGGCCTACGTGAGGTCTTGCAGGTGAGGGGGAAGGGAAAGAGGCTGCCTGCATGAGTTAGAAGGAACTCTTAATGGCGGTTTTGGAGTTCTTTGTCCTTGTTCTTCAGCAAGGCATGGTGCTGTGTTTAGTGTATACTGGGGCTGTTCCATTCTTCTTCAGGAAAAACGGGCTAGCAACCTATGCTGAGCACTGGAGCTGCTGGGGAAGGTCAGGAGGATGTCTCTTGCCTAAAGTGCAGTCTCTTCTGGCATCATGTTGGGGTTACCATGTGGCACAGTCCCTTTGGAACTCACACACAGTTTATTATTTTATTACAGTTCATAGAAAGGCTAAGAAGCCTTGCAAGGCAACAAGATGGTTATCATATCACCTTTCAGCCACCTCTTCTCCAGGCTAAACATACCCAGCTCCTTCAGCCTTTCCTCACAGGACTTGGTCTTAAGCTTTGAAGAATGATGTGAAATGATGTGAAATCCTAAACCCAACTGTCAATTCTATGTTAACTGTTATCATCGGTGTATGAAGAGAAGGTACCAAAAGTGTCCTGACCCACTTTAAAAAAAAAGACAGGATCCCAGAACTTCTTGGACATTATTTCTAAAGTTACATCTGTCAGCCATATTCCGAAGAGGGGCTTCTGCTGCATGCAGCATTAGGTTCCACTCTCAAAGTAGATTTAGAGAGGAAGGAGAGAGCACCATATGAAATGACTTCTCATTTATTTTATGGTGGACTCTCCCAGTTTCTATAGATACTGAAGCAAAGATCCTGTCCTGGGAGGTTTGTGCTTGGCTGTGCTCAGACATTTTTTAAAAATGACTTATTTTAACCTAGAATGTTTGCTGAAATTGACTGTATTTACCACAAATTAAAGAGCCAATAAGTCCCATTTGATTAGTACTACATTCATCTTGTGCACTTGAACCCACAGGAACTAGCCCTCATGAAATCTACACCAGATTGATACTACAGATATTCAGCTAGTCCACTCTGAGATGTCTTTCTATAAAGCAGCAGTTTCCCACTTGGGTTCAACTAAAGAGTTGTTCAAGTCTCAGAAGATTTAGGAGCAATCTATGTGTTACCTGCAGATTTATGAAACAAAATTCTGATTTTTTTTTAAAAAGCAACCTCAGTAACCTACAATCTTGATCATGGAGTGGTCTGAAGCGGTCTTCATCTTCTCCCTAGTAGTTGTTTTCCTGATCAGTCCAGTTGTTTTCACCACTGGTGAAAGATACATATACTCAGGGCTTTTTTTGTAGAAAAAGCACAGCAGGGACTCATTAGCATAATAGGCCACTCCCACCAGCAGAAAATCATTAGCATATTAGGCCAGGCCTCACCCCTGACAATGCAGCTCATTAGCATATTAAGTCACACCCCCATGTTACTAGAAGTGTGGTCCTCCAGCCACACCCACCTTTTGCTTCTTATTCTGTTTACCTTGTTTGTTGTCAAAACCCAGGGCTTTTTTTTTGTAGCAGGAACTCCTTTGCAAGTTAGGCCACAGATCCCTAATGCAGCCAATCCTAATGAGTTTCTGATGTTGGGTGTGGCCTATTATGCTAATAAGTTCCTGCTGGGCATGGCCAACTCAGGAGCCAGCCGGAACTCCATTCCTGTGCGTTCCTGCCCAAAAATAGCCCTGCATACACTCACATCTTTTTGCCTAGGAACAGAAAAGCAGCCAGGGAAATTTTGAGTGGGAAAATAGCCAGCAAAGAAAGGGTTAAACACTCCCTTCACCTTTACCACTCCTCCTCTCTAGATCTCCACCTCCCAAAAGCTGTTTTTTCTTTCTTTCTTTCTTTCTTTCTTTCTTTCTTTCTTTCTTTCTTTCTTTCTTTCTTTCTTTCTTTCTTTCTTTCTTTCTTTCTTTCTTTCTTTCTTTCTTTCTTTCTTTCTTTCTTTCTCTTCTTGTGTTAAATTAGTAACACAGAGGGTCCTGGAAGAAGTGGACCTATTTTATCAAGACATAGAACTTTTGCCTTGTTAATAAAGAGGAGAAGCAAGATGAAAGATATGTTGTGAATTTAGGAAAAGCAAGTATAATCTTTCTCCCAAAATGAAGATATCACCATTCATTTTGAAGATTATATTATTGCAATAATCTGTAGAAAAGAGATATATTTTGGCCTCTTGTGTTCATGTTTATTGTAGATTCCAGCTGCCATTGGCTCTGAATTAATGTCTTCTCCCAGAAGAGATGTTCACCTTTGAATTGTTGCTGTAAGAGATTTTGTATTAAAATAATTTGGTTCAAATGTGCAACATATATTGTCCCAATGGTTCAAAACGAGTTTTTACACTTACCTTTAATGAAACGTTATCTGCCCTTTGGGTCTATTTTAGTATCATATACTTCTAAGGGGAACTCATTAGAAAGAATTACTACTCCTCTAGCCTTTGATGAGGATGCTGCTGCATACTGTTTGTTGAACCTCTTGCTCTTTGGAACTGGTTGAGTTTCATCGGTTGGATGCATTTCCTGTAATAAGAGAATAGCTGGACATTCTTTAGTGATTGTATTACTTATTCAAGACCTGGGTGATTTAGGCTTCTCCAGTTTAGGTTGAGAATTTTTATAGCTATGATATGTCATGAAGCTTATGACAGTGTTACTATAATGAGGCAGTGGTATAACATTAGACCCATTGTACTTTGATGAGTTATTGTAACAAAAAATGTTTTATTCATTTTTGAACTTTCAAAACTGTTCCCCCATTTTCTTCTTTGCTACCATTTCAAGACTGAAAGCCTGAAGCTTTAAAGACCTGGGTTCTGACAGCACAAAAGCCAATGGCTTAGATTAGAATATTATGTAGAATGTAACAGAATTACAGGGTTGAATCCAGCAAGATTTTTCACTTAATTCCTTTCCTTACCAGAGGCTCCACCTTTCCACCCAGTCAGGGTCCCCAAGGTGGCACACAGAAAAACATTAAAACATATGAACAATTAAAAACATTTAAAATTATATAATATACAATGCAAACACATAAACACCACCAAAAACAGGGAGGAGGGCCAATAAAGGTTATCACTGGCAGAAGACACTGATGGAGGGAGACAGATGGATTTCCATGAGGAGGGAGTTCCAAAGTTTTGGTGCTGTGACCAAGAAAGCCTGTTCTTGGGTCATCGCCTGCCTAGTCTCAGATGGCAGGGTCAACTGAAGTAGGGCCTCCAGAGATGACTAGCATGAACAGGTATGTTCATATGGGAGAAGGCAGTCCTTAAGGTATGTTGGACCCAGGCCATATAGAATTTTAAAGGTCAATACCAACACCTTGAATTGAGCCCAGAAACAAACTGGAACCCAGTGAAGATGGAGCAAGACTAGAAAGATCTGGTCCCTACAGCCCACTCCAAGCAGCACACTAACCACAGCATTCTGTACAAACCACAGCTTCCGGACAGTCTTCAAGGGCAGCCCATTGCAGTAATTTAATCTAGATGTTACCAGGGCATGCACTACAGCGACAAGATCTTTTCTGCCCAAGAAGGGCTGCAGCTGGTTCATCAGGTAGCCCAGCCAAAGCTGCCACCTGTTTAGCCTGAGTCCAGGAGCATCTCCAAGCTGCATATCTGCTCCTTTAGGCAGAGTGCAACCCTATACAGAGCAGGGGAATAACCCATTTCCTGGGGCAGACCTTTCCTCCACCAGTAGCACCTTCATCTTGTCAGGATGTGACAGAATTGCAAGACAAAGCAGGTTTTAAAATGCTACTTGGGACAGAGAATCAGGGAGGTTATGAGTTAATCTACCCTGGAGAGAACAGCTTACGTGTTTGGCTGCTCTACTCGCTCTCTGATTGGCCAGCATCAGCTTAGAGAGGAAATAGTTGATTTGGAGGGAAAAGATTCATTCGCCTTTTGAGTCACTTTTGGTCTTGGTCTGAAGTCTAATGTCTGGATTTGGCTTCTGAGGGAAGAGACTTTGGGAGTCAGTGATTTCTGTCAGGGAATTGTCAGGAAAGTACTTTTATCCAGAGAAGACGAGGGCCTCCACTGTCTAAGATATATTAAAACTAGCTGTTGTAGATTTTCCGGGTTGTATGGTCATGGTCTTGGCATTGTAGGACCTGATGTTTCGCCAGTAGCTGTGACTGGCATCCTCAGAGGTATAACACAGAAAGACAGAGTACTCTCTGTGTCAAGGTGAGAAGAAAAATAGTAGGCAGGTAATTTATATCTACTCAGGAAGCTGGGGTAGGGCTGAGTCATTATCTTGTAGGAGTCCCCCAGGCTGTGAAACATATTAATGGAGGAGCTTTCCGGAGGAGGTTCTTTTGTTCATGGATTGGCTGTTTCCTGAGGAGGTTCTTTTGTATATGGATTGTTTCCTGAGGAGGTTTCCTGTTTCCTGAGGAGGTTCTTTTGCATGTGGTTTGGCTGTTGAAATTCTAATCTTATCTGTAGTGCTATTGTCAGATGTAGAGCTTTTTGTGTTTTTCAGGACAGGAACATAGCCTAACTCAAACAGGACACAGTATTTTGTTCCAAGACACTGAAAGGCTAGACAACACATCCAATTACCATGTAAGATTACACAGGGAAGCCATTGAAATTCATAAACATAAACATAATTTCAACAGGAAAGAAGAGAGTTTAAAAATAAATAGGGCATGGTTTCCTGTCCTGAAAAACACAAAAAGCTAATGAACTCCAGCCGTGAAAGCCTTCGATAACATATATTAAAACTACTCTGAGGAAGAATTCAGATTCTCAGTCAAGAAAGCTACAACACTGCTTTATACAGACATATAGTATTGGAAGAGGAATTTGGCAGGAGGTTTGAGGAGTTAGAACTCCCAGACAAGCCAAATAGGAAAAGGAGTTATTGCTTCTTAGGAACAAGAAGAATAATTTCTAGCCAGTAGGAAGGAGTTGGGAAGAGAATCCTGATCTGTGATAAAAGGGAAGAGCTCAGACACCTCAAGAGTTCCTGGAAAGCTATTGCCCCCCCAGTCAGAATAATGAGACAGACAACAGTTTGGAAGTAAAAAAGGGCCACTTTATTAACTATTTAACATAATATTGCTGCAAGGGACCAACTAAGCAAGCACGGAACAGGCAAGGCAGGTGTCACTCCCCTGGCCAGCCTCCTTGCCCTTTTCTCAGGCGGTCTGGCTCACAACTGGCAGCCCAGCAAAACTGGTTGCCTCCTAAAAGCACTTACCCCCTAAACCAGCAGAGAGGAGCATACCCTAAGAGGTTCTCAGAAGTGATCACCGTTCCCCGCCCTGGACCTTCAAAATCCGAAGGCAGTTCCTGAAACCTCTCATTGAAAAGAACTTGAAACTCAGAAATTAAGCTACAACAACACTCTCTTGTATGTTCAAACACCTCAACTCTGTATATATTCGAAAGTTTTACCTCAGCAACTTTTATACCTTGAATCCTCATATTTATATATTCCCTGCCTGCTGTTTGCTTCACATGCCATTTCATGAGGGTATTTTAACATGGTACTGAAGGGCAGCTCAGTCACTGAGGGGAACTAAAAATATTTTTAGTGGGAATATTTGCCTGAGAGTGGGGAAGCATCAGGGATCTGACATACAGGATAAAGTTCCAGTCTGTTAGTCATCATCCATTCCAAAATTGCCTCCAGGCTCCTGTTGTTTCCACAGCCTCCCTGGGATCTGCTGGTACTGCAAGATAAGAGCTGTGTCATCTGCATTTTGGTGGCAACTCAGCCCAAATCTCCAGATAATCTCTCACAGCAGGTATGCATAGATGTTGAAGAGCATGGGGGGAATGGAAACTTGGGGAAACCCACATGCCAAAGGGGAGAGCCAGTAGTCTGCCAGCACCACAGTCTGAAACCTACCCTTGAGGTAGGACCAGAACCACTTCAGAACAGTGCCTCCCAGTCCCGAAAAGTGGTCCAGGAGAATACCAAGATAAATGGTATTGAAAGCCACCGAGAGGTGCAAGACAATTAACAGGGTCATGCTCCCCATGTCCATCTCCCACTGTGTGTCATTACCAGAGTGACCAAGGCCATTTCAATCTCATAACAAGGCCTGAAACTACATTGGAATGGATCCAAACAATCCACTTCATTCAGGTATCCCTGAAATTGGCCAACCGCTCATTCAATCACTGTTAGCCCCGACGCCATTATGGGGCTTTGCTATGGACTGTTTGCTGTTACCACATGGTCTGTGTAGACTGTAAAATGGATGCCAAAGGAGAAGCCCATAGGGAAAGGAAAAAGCTGTCTTTTTACTCTGAGGGACTCCATTGCATACCTGCCGCATGTCACCTACACAGATTAAGGGCCATACAGCAGACAAAGGACTTTCCATCTGCCAGTCGTTTGCATGATGAGATTAAGTGCCTTCCCCACCCCAGACGACAATAGGAGAGCCATACACACAACAATACCAGAGCCATCAGCTACCTGGAGAAACCATCTGCCTGCCAGCCAGCCTCCTCTGCCCAGCCCTCAGGTATCCAACAGACAGAGTAGCCAATAAGATTTGAAATTGACACTGACACAGCCGGCTGGGAGGGTCAGTAGGTGTACACCGCCTGGCCTTCCACGCCCAGCACCCAAGACGCTATAATAACGCGATCTCTGGGTTAGCAAAATAGAAATAAAGAAGAAAAGAGAAGAGAACGCTGTTTATCCTCGCCCTGCTGCTGCTAAAACCACGACCTCTGTCTGTCTGCTTTTACCCTCTTAAGCCCCCATCCTGTACCCGAACCCTTGCCTCGCTTTGTTCCAGTCTGCAGCTGGAACTATACATGTGCGTTGTTAGCTGGTCTAGACCACGTGTCCCTTCTTCCATCCTTCTTACCCCACCTTACCCCACTCGCTGGAAGCTTAGGAGCTGCGCCTTGGAGGTAAATATTGCCCTCAACGGAACCAACGATAACCTGCTCATGCAACTGTGCTTTATCTATCTTTTATTCTTAGACCTTGAATGTGTGTGTGTGTGAATTGTATTTGTTGAGTGTTATTGCAACTGTGCTTTATTTAAGTAAACAAACATTATTCTGAGTCCTGTCTCTCGCCTCTTCACTGGGAAGGTCTCGCGGCAGCCCATTCCTCGTAGACACAGACCAAAAGATCCCAAAGGTTAATTATACCTGTGGCGAAGTGCTCAACCCCTAGAGAGCATTTCGCCCAACAGCACCTTGCTCAAGAATTACATATTTGAGATGGACAGTAGTGATACATCTCTCCTTGGTCCAGAGTAAGTTTCTCCAGGAGCAGATACACCACTGCCTGCTGCAAGGCAGGAGTGACCATCTCCTCTCTCAGGGGAATGCTTACTGTCTTTTGGGCCCAGTCCACCAGCCCCTCTGGCAGACTTAAGCAACCAGGAGGGGCAAGGATCATACAAGCAGATGATAAGTCTCAGACTTTCAAGAATCCTGTCCACATCCTCAGACTGCACAAGCTGAAAGGTATCCCACACAACTGGACAAATCAGCACCCTGCGGCCACCTGATCCTGATGTAGAATCCAAATCAGAAAGGATAGGAGAGATTTTATCTGCAAAGTATCAAGCAAAATTATTGCAGCAGGCTGCAGAGCAGTCGACTTCTTCCGGTTGGCCAGAACCCAATAGGCCCCTGACCCCCTGAGAGAATTCTGCAGATCTGCACTGTGCAGATGCAGTGGTGGTAGAGAAATCATCACAGCCATGGAATAGGCCTTGTCGGATTCATCCTGAGTCCTTCCCCGCTGTTGCTCTTGCCATCTCTCCTGTCTTTTCATCATCCACAGTCCCTCAGTAAAGGCTGTCCAGGCCCTTAAACCTGAGAGAGGGCACCTAGTGTGATCATGTCAATCACCTTTTCCCCATTCCAGAAGTCAACCAGGGCACTGAGAGGATTGCTACCTGTATCAGCAGAAAAATCCCCTAATGCCATATGAAAACCTACTGAATCCATGAAGCTATGGGACAGATCATCTGAACAGATTCCCCCTGCAAATCTAAACCTCAGCGTGTAGAGATCTATCCATGACACATGATCCCTAGCATAGTCTTTGTAGGTGGTCAAAGGGAATCACTCCTTCCTTTTCATCAGCAAAAGCTGTTTGGATCCACCTAATAGACTGAACACCATGATTTAACCCAGCTCAAATTTATCATGATGTATAGATTTCTTCAAGCACATTCTAGTGGGCAAAAGAACATGACCTTCTACTAAGTCAGACAATTGGCCTAACAAGGTCAGTGTTTCTGACTGGTAGCAACTTTCCAAGGTCTCAGGTAGAGGTCTCACACCACCTACTACTTGATCCTTTCAAATGGCAATGCTGGGGAATGAAACTAAGATTTTCTCCATGCAAAGCAGATGGTCTGTCACTGAGCAATGGCTCCTCCCCAGAGGTGGCCATCAGAGGGGAAAAAAATAGTGCCCAGGTAGTCACCTGAGGAGGAATTAGGTTTTGGTGGGCTATACACTTGATGTACATAACTTTTGCTTAAAGAGGGTAATTAGCCAAATGGGAACGGCTATACAGTCTGCATTGTAGATATGCTCGCATGAACCTTGTGTTGGACTTGAGGAATTAATTTCTTCTGCATATAGACGCACCACTCTGAGCCTATAAAACAGTCTGCTGCCTCTAGGTTCCACAACAGTGTGAAGTTGATCTCATTCTCCAGTCCCCAAGGTCAGCACAAAGATCCAGGAATGCCACATGAACCAGAAGAGAAGAGAGAAACCGTGAAGAGGTTAATTGCTAATAAAGGAACCCAGACTTTCTTGTTTTTATTTAAGAATATGCTTCAGTGGTTGGCATAAGGGCTAATTTGGTTTGGGCTGCACAAAAGGGCTGTTACTTCCTTACTCCCATTCTGCAAGCCATTTGTTAAGCCTAAATTATTAGGTTAACTAAATATCCTGTGAAACTGGTAGATGCTTTAAAAAAACAAACACAAAACCCTCTTTGCTAAATGAAACATTTATGGGGTTAGTTCTTGGTTAACAATGTTCAACTTGGTGGTGTTTTTATCATCAAGGGAAGAAAAAAACCAAAATCTATTTCCTAATTAATCATAGCTAACTAAATACAGCTGGATTCAGGAGGAGCAATTTGCTGGAGAGAGGTGGATTTTTTATGTTTCAACAGCAGTCAGCGAACAGTGTCAGCGCTTGGCACAAATGCTTGCAAATCCGTTTGGGTTCTGGCCTTCTCAGTGACCAAGCTCAAACAGAAGAAGGGCACACTAACAAGAAAGCTTGGAAGGATGGTTGAATCGTAATAGCTGGGGCTCATTTCCTTCTTTGTTTTTCCAAATAAGGGTTGCAAATTCTATTGAAGAGTTACCTCTTAGTAATGAAAAACATCCTGGACTGCTCCCCTCCCCTGGCATGTTCCTATGTTTTGTTCTGTCTGAACATGGACTAGAAAGAGCACCAAAAAGAGGGAAGCAATCAACTAAACAGCACAGAGTAAAGTCCTATTACATACAAGCTTTTAAAAATATCTTTTCATGATTGAGGGGGAGATGCATAAGCTACCCTGCAGCAGCTGGTTTAGAGGTTCAGCCCATTAGGGTTAAGTGTAGTCTGACCCCAAGACTAAACTTGAACACTGATCCACACTATTGGTCTACCGATTGCCACCTCTCCATAATCTCATTACCCACTAGCCGATCCATTTAACAGCAGATGCCGGGAATCAAAGCTGCAGCCATCTGTGTACAAAGTGGATGCTCTGCAATTAAGCCATGGGCCTAACCCCTGCAAAGTTTTTGTGTTTTACCTGCTTCCTGTTCCTAATTTCCCAGATGCTCAGGGAGAAAGTGGATAAAAAACACTGGTCTCTGCCCTTTGGCTCCAACACTCTACTCCTTGGTCTCACCCAGCAATCAGAATTTTTTATTTTAAAGTTGGCCGTTGTAGATGGTAAGCATGACAGAATGGGAGATAAGAAATAAAGCTTTTGTGTTTCAAATCCTATTTAGCATGTGTTTGCTCTTTGGCATAAACCAGAATGAGGTCCTCCTCTTAGTCAAAAGCCACACTCCCTGAAGAGATGTTCTTTAGCCTCATCTATATAATATGGCTTTTCAAGGGTTAAATTATGCTTAATTCTACTAGATTGTGACCAAGGACTTTACACATGAGTCTACCAGTGACTTTTGAACCAGAACTAGATGTTACATGAGACCTACAGCTATCACCTGAAACACTAGACCTGCTTTTTTTTCTTCCTCTCATTGGATAAAAGGAGGTACTTTTTCACGCAAAGATTGATTGACGCCTGGGGTTCACTGCCACAGGAAGTGGTGGCAGCTGTGGGCATGGACAGCTTCAGGAGGGGATTGGATGGACATACGGAGCAGGGGTCCATCAGTGGCTGTTGGCCACAGGGTGTAGATGGCTCACTGTATCTGGGGCAGTGGTGCTCTGTATGCTTGGTGCTTAGGGGCAACAGTGGAAGAGCTTCAGGAGTCTGGACACGTTGGTGGATCTCCTGATGGCACCTGGGTTTTGATCACTGTGTGACACAGAGTGTTGGACTGGATGAGTCACTGGCCTGATCCAACATGGCTTCTCTTATGTTCTTATCATGGTAACACCTAGGAAGAACATGACATCACAGCACTGTTTCAGCAAGTGCAACAAACCAATAAACGGGAACAGAATTAGGGAAGCCTGCAGGGCGGTGATGTCATGTCACATGTGTTGTATTACTGAAGTAGAGAGGAAAAGCTGGGTCAGAGTTGCTAATCTCAGAAACCACCACAAATCTCTCATAATGCCTCATTCCGGTAGGGGTAGACTGAGAGGGGGAAATGGCCCTGGAAAAATACCCCAACCGCTAGCTCACCTTGGTTCCACCCACAAATGAAAAGAGGAGGAAAAGGCAGCATGCCAACACAGCTGGCCAGGTACCTCCTTCACATGCCACATGGGCCTTGGGCAGGCCAGGCACCACCTTCCCTGCATCTGGCTCAGGTGGGCTGTGTTCTGCCTCCCTCATAAGAAGTTAAGAACATAAGAAGAGCCCTGCTGGATCAGACCAGTAGTCCATCTAGTCCAGCATCCTGTCTCACACAGTGACCAACTAGTTCCTCTGGAGGGACAACAACAGGCTATAGAGGCTGAGGACTTGCCCTGATGTTGCCTCCTGACTCTGAGATTCAGAGGCTTAGTGCCTCTGAATGTGGAGGTTCCCCTCTGTCACCATGGCTAGTAGTCATTGATAGACTTATCCTCCATCAATTTATCTAATCTCCTTTTAAAGCTGTTTATTCCTGTAGCCATCACTATATCCTCCAGCAGCAAATTCCACATTTTAATCACTCTCTGTGCAAAGTAGTATTTCCTTTTGTCTGCCCTGAACCTTCTGCCCATCAGTTTCACTGGAGGCCATTATGTTCTAGCATTTTGGGAGAAAGAGAAAAATTTCTCTTTGTTAACTCTCTCCACCCCATAAACCTCTATCACGTTCCCCCTTAGTAATCTCTTCAGCTTTTCCTCATAGGGAAGGTGTTCCAACCCCCTAATCATCTTGGTTGCCCTCCTCTGTACTCTTTCCAGCTCTGTGATGTCTTTTTTGAGACACAGTAACCAGAACGGTGGGGCTGTGGTGGCTCAGAGGTTAAGATGCTGAGCTGCAGACTGGAATGGCTGTAGTTCAGCAGTTCAAGACCCTAGTGCCGCGTGATGGAGTGAGCTCCCGTCTCTGGCCCCAGCTCCTGCCAACCTAGCAGTCTGAAAGCAAGAAATTGCAAGTAGATAACTAGGTCCCACTTTGGTAGGAAGGTAATAGCATTGTGTGTGCCTTGGCATTTAGTCATGCTGGCCACATGACCACAGAAATGTCTTCAGACAGCACTGGCTCTTCAGCTTGGAAATGGAGATGAGCACTGCCCCCTAGAATCGGATTCGACTGGCTTTCGAGCAAGGGAAACCTTTACCTTTAACCAGAACTGTACACAGCATTCCAAATGAGGCCGCACCATAGATCTATACAGGAGCATTATAATATCTTACATTCAATCCCTTTCCTGACAATCCCTAACAGAGTGTTTGCCTTTCTCACTGCTGCAGCACACTTTCATTTTGCTGTCCACTACAGCCCCAAGATCTTTTCCCCTCTGTGTCGCAGCCAGTTCAGATCCCATTAGCTTATACTTGAAATTGGGATTTTTGGGCCCAGTGTGCATCACCTTACACTTACCAACACTGAACTTGATTTGCCACATTGTGGCCCACTCACCCAGTTTGTGGAGGTCCCCTGGGAGTTCTTCACAGCCATCCTTGGTTTTCACCATCCTGAATAATTTGGTGTCATCTGCAAACTTGGCCATTACACTACTCACCCCTAGTTCCAGATCACTGATGAATAAATTAAATAGTACTGGCCCCAATACTGATCCTTGTGGGATCCCACTGCTTACTTCCCTCCATTATGAGCAGTGTTCCCTCTAAGCTGAGTTAGTGTGAGCTAGCTCACAATTTTTTAGCCTCTGGCTCACACATTTCTGTCTTCGCTCAGGAAGGATGGCTCCAGAACAGACTCATTTATGCAGTAGCCAGATCGCTCACTCACAACTGTAATGCCAGTAGCTTGGACAAGCTGAGTGCTGCTTCCCCCATCCAGATACCACCTCTCCTGGGCAGGGCAGGGCTCCGGCAGGCCAGGTACTGCTTCCCCTGGGCCACATGGGGCTTGGATGGGCCGGTCACTACCTCCCCCATGTAGGCCCTTCTACCACTTGGCTGACCTGGCCCAGATGTGGGGGGGAGCCATTGACTCACAAGGAGAATGGCAGACATAATGGCCAATCCATTCCTGCATTTTGACCTCAAACTACTTGGGCACACATGCATCTAGCTAATATATGTATCTTCTTCAAATAACAAATACAGGAAATGCAAAATATTAGTGAAAATGTCAAAGAAATCAGGGAGAAAATATAAACAACATCCTGCAGATAGATGCTGCAATGTTTTGTATATTTAAACCTCCTTAATTACAAAGCGCTTGTCTTTATAATATAAAGGAATTAAAGACGATCTAACAATGCTTAACCGAAAAGTCCTATTGATTTCAATGGGATTTATTCCCCAGAAAGTGATAGGACTCAGGTCTTACATTTAAATACTGTGCACCCTCATTGGGAATAAATATTGTGGAAATGAGTGGAACTTTCTGAGAGAGTAGAGGAACGAATTCAATAGGAAATAATTCCTATTGAATTTAGCAGAACTTTCTCTTGAGTAAATCTGTAGATGTAAATGTAGCTGGCCTATTGAAATTAGCAAAATTACCACATGTATTAATTTATTAAAATTACTGTGTACATGAATTTCCAGAGAAACATTTTCCATTAGTTCTGTAATGGAAAAGCATAATGTCAACTTAAGTTAACTTTATTTATGGGTTACCTTGAGACATAGACATGGACAGCCTAGGGAGAGTGTATTTTACAGTCCTCTAAAGATCTGAAATGTAAACAAAAATATATAATGTCAGTCAAAAGCAATTCTACAGATATCTAGAAAAAGAGACAAACATACTGCTATGGACACTTGGGGGGGAGAAGAAATCAAACCCTACAGGAGGGAAATTTGTTCTAGAGCAGTTGCCTGTAATCACAATGACAAATGGTTTCCTCTTATACCATCAGAGAGATCGAAAATATGAAAACCGAGGATGTAACAGAAGAAGAGTTCAGTATAGCTGAAAGCTCTTAGAAAGGATAAAATACTGAATTATTTATGGAACTATTGTAAAAGTCATCAAAATCCAAAATTATTTTTAATCACATTTTGCAGGATCCAAAAAGTGTACCTAGTTCAGTGGTCTTCAGTGGTTTTCAATGTTTCCAATTCCAGGACACTCCTTGAAACTCAGCCTGCAGCATGAGACCCACTGGCATGTGACAGGAAGGGGAGGAGCCCAACTCTTTAAGTCTGCCTGTGCCAGAACAAAACCTTCTACAATACTGAATGATGTCGCCTTAGCATCCTGCTCCTGATATCTGCGGGCTTGAAAAGAGAGGCGGTAGGCATGGTGTCATTCCTCTCTACACTTACGCGACAGCAGCAGGTTTTCCCATAGTGTAGCACAAAGGGCAGTTCTAGAGGAGCTCCTGACGGACTCATATGATGAAGACAACCACATTTTTGCATGGAATCACACATATGATCTATGCATCCCTGTAAAGTACACAGTGATGACCTGCTTTATAGATATACTAATTTTAGCAATGATCTAGAAAATAAGCCCTCACTTGAGTACCAACAACATAATTACATGGCAACAAAATGAGGTGCAGTAGGAGCATCTCGTTGTAAAGATCAGCTTGCCGTTGATGTTGCATCCTTGAAGAATGAACAAAGTGGGAAAAAAATGTAATCTATCCATAGTTTATCTTCATGACTGGAAGGTCTTTGATGTATTGTACTTAAGATCTATTTAGAGAGCCAAGGGAGTACAAAGTGAATTCCAGTTTCAACACCAGTGTCCAAATAGAACACCAACTATAAAATGAAACAACTTGAACAATGATCAAAAGTGTCCTTGATCATGAATACAGTGTAAAGAACATTAAAAAACCAGACTGAATTGAATGTCCACCTAATCAAGCATCTTGTTAACCACATAATTCCTGTTAAATGAAATAAAAAGAGCTGTCATTCCTGCAAATTTGCCATGAGACCAGGAAATACCTAAACAGTGATTGCTACTCCTTACAAAAAAATGGCTTGGGATTAGGGTTGCCTGATCCAGGTTGGGAACTCCTGGAGATTCGGGGGTGGAGCCTGGGGAGGACAGGGGGACCTCAGTGGGGCACAATGCCATAGATTCCACCCTCTAAAGTATCAATTTTCTTCAGGGGAACTGATTTCTGTAGTCTGAAGATGAGTTGTAATTCTGGGGGATCCCCATGTCCCACCTGGAGGCTGGCATCCCTGCTTGGGATATCTCAGATCCATGTTTAAGTAAGCATAGAGACTTTTGTAATAAGTGTGTATGCACACGAAAGGTCATACCTTGAATAAACCTTTGTTGGTCTTAAAGGTGCCACTGGATTCTAAATTTGTTCTAACAGACCTAGATATGGAGAACAGCATTTCCAGGTGACAGAACCTGGACAAGGCAAACCTGAGGCAGCTCTTTGGAATCAAGCCCTGATCGCAGTAATGAGAACAGTTAGAATCATAGAGTCATAGAGTTGGAAGGGACCTCCAGGGTCATCTAGTCCAACCCCCTGCACAAGGCAGGAAATTCACAAGTACCTCCCCTTTTAATGAAGCAGTCAGGGAAGAGGAATGAAAATACTAATTCTACATGTGTTAGTTATTTATTCAGCTTTACCAGAAGGTGTTAGTCCCAAACAAATGGTTTTTATATTGATAGGATTCATCAAGAAATAAAAATCAACTTTTAATGCAGGTTAAAAAGATCAGGCTCCTAATGCTAGTTCTTTGGCGCCTGTTTGTTTTCGTCCCCCACAAGAAAGGCTGCCTCTGCGATCCGCCATCTTTGAATTTGAGAGACATCAGGACTTGGCCACAGAAGCAGGACGGAACCGTCTGTGGCCATCTTTATCAACCTTTTCAAATACATAACCAGGTGGCTCTTTGAAAGCAGCTGGGCACATGATGGGTTTCTTGGAGGTATAGCTCGTGGTGTAGGTGGTTTCCTGGGCAAATGGGACCTGTGGCTTAGGGCCAGGTACACGGGGCCTGAAGCTTTTAGTGACAGAAAGTGGGTGAGGCACATAATAGGTCTGAAAAGTGGTCAATGTGTCCATGGGTTCAACTGGCAACGTGAGAGTTGATTTAGGGAGAATGGCATTTGGTTTTGCATAGTGCCAAGGCTGGTAATCATCTTTCATAGTAGATCTGTGGTCGAAAGGATCTGTACTTTTTTGAACACAGGCCAAAGGTTTACATGATGCTGCTGGCCGGCCATGAGGATTTCCATAATGAATCTGTGCAGATGTCTTGAGATCCATCTTGATCTTGGGTGGTGTGTAGACTTCGCGTTTTCTGGTAAAGAAAGTAGGTGCTGGCCAAGTTTGGAACTTTTCCCGAAATTCAGTAGTACCAACAAAGGGATTGTCTTGCTCTGGCAATTTATGAGGTGGCTTAAAAGATTTAGCAGGCTGTCCTGCCAGCCCTTTGTAAGACAGATTGTGTGTGGTGAGACCATCAAATGGGACATCACTGGGCTTGAATGGCACAGGTTCGTGGACATAGCGTTTTGCCAAAGGATGTGACACATAATTCAACTTGTAGTTAGTCATATCTTCCAAGGGAATCTTGGAGATGTGGGGTGCCTGAAAAGGCTTGCAGCTCTTGGTAACAACTGGACCCTTGTAGGGATAAGCATCCTGGACAGTGGTCCGGTGAGCAAATTTTTCATCTGGGGGATGGTAAGCAGCATCTGGCTTAATCATGTCCCTTTTGGGCTGATTCCATGCCACATAATCACCTAAAACGTAAGAAGACCAACGTAAGATGTAAACTGCATCTAACATTTGTTTATAAAAAGGCAGATATGTTTGCACATTCATATTCTCTACTTCTACCTTACTTCTAACACAGTTTCAGCAAATGTGAACAGGAAGAATGAGTACAGCCATGGTTATTGGAGAGATAACAACCATCAATTGTATATGGGAAATGTTGCAGTCATCAGCATTTATTTGTTTATTCAATTTATGCCGCACCCTCCCTGCCGAAGCAGGCTCAGAGTGGCTTACATAAAAAGATTAAGGCACATAAATAACAATTATAAAACAATCGTAAAACAATCATAAAACAATCCAACTATCGTAAAGTGCTAGTAACAGTAGGCCTAATACTAATAGCATTGCTTAAAGATGGTGGAAACAATCCTGATGGCATATCCAGATGGTCTGTATTGATGGTCAACTCATCTTGATCTATTTATTTATGTGGCAGGTGCAGGCTGTTGATGGTTATACCAAGGATTATTTGTGCAGTATGATAACAGAATAATTATGGGATGAATTCAGAATAAGAGTGATATAAAACATATGTTTATTTATTCACTGTTTTACTTTTATTTTATTTATCCTTTAATTTTGGAAGGTGTAAAACGTTATTTTCATATCATGATAAAATTATAAATAAAACTTTTTTCCTAAGTACAGTAGGCAGAAGAAAGATATATGGACTCTAATCTAGGAGAACCGTGTTTGATTCCCCACTCCTCCACTCGCACCTGTTGGATGACCTTGGGCAAGCCGTAGTTCTGTCAGAGCTCTCTCAGCCCCACCTACCTCACAGGGTGTCTGTTGTGGGGAAGGGAAGGGAAAGGAGTTTGTATGTCGCTTTGAGACTCCTTTGGGCAGTGAAAGGTGGGGTATAAATCCAATCTCTCCTTCTTCTTCAAGTAAGTAAAGGGGTGACAACTCAGGGAGAACCACACATATACACAGGACTATCATAGACAACAGCACCTCCATATTAAACTCTTCCCCTCCATGACACCTTGCCCTCTGTACATTGGTTGCTTCCTCACAGGGTGTGACTTCCCATTTCACTCTCATTGCTGCCATGAATGCAAAAGGGACTCTCACAGCCACAACAAAACTTCTGCACAGGAATTTCCTTTGTGTTCTCCTCTTTGCCATTTTATCCTACCTCACCTCTGGTGGATTTTTTTGCCAGTTTTTAACTCAGTAGTAGGAATATCTGTGCAGTGTTAGGAGGGTTTTCAAATAGTAAAAAGCCCACCAGTGATGGGAGGAGGGAGATGGTCGGCACAAGGGGAAATGGGGAAGAAATGGGGCTGAATGTGGATGGGAAGAAGCAGGAATCCACATCTTCCTGTTCACAACTCTCCCCAAACCCACTTTTGAATATGAACCAGCCATTTGAGATTGGTTCTGCTCTTGTTGCAGCCATTATGTGGCCCAATACTTACTCTTTCTTACCATTTCTAAAAGTTTTTGCAAAGTTGGAGAGTCCTGATCTAATCCAATATGCTCTTTTGGACAGTGGCCTACAGGTTTTTCCTGAGGGGGCTAATGAGGAATGCAACAACCTCCCCTCATCCTGTTGTCTCTCCCACAGTATCTGGTATGAGGAGAGCTATTACCTCTGGACTGGAAGGTTCCACAGCTATCATGGCTCACAACTGTTGACAAAATTTGTCTAATCCTTTTTAAAGCCTTCTGAGTTGGTGGCCAGTATATCTTGTAGTAGTAAATTCCATATGTTAATGATGTGTTATGTGAAATACTACTACTTTTCATTTGTCCTGGCACAGTCCAAATGACGGATTGTGCTGAGTCTGGCACACAACCCTACACAACATTGTACCTCTTTTCCCCCCTCTGTGGTACTGATTCCCACATCCACTTCTGATTCTGTGGAAAATTGTTGAAACAGTAATGGGAGATGTTACCATCTGGATGCAACATCTGCTTCAGAACCGAGATCTGAACCTGCTTCTTACCAGCATGGCAGACAGACCTCTGAAATGCAGAGCATCTCACCTGAGAGTCAAAGTTTAATAGCTACTACATGTAATAAGGGATTAGGATTAGTTGGGAAGGAAATCAGGGACATGTGTTGAAAGGGATCATGGGAAAATAAAATGATGAATTAAGTGAGAATGTACTTCACTGTTTATGGTTGCTTCTTATATAGGGTCTTAATGTAAGCATGGGATAGACTCCTAAGGCTTACCTTTCAGCTATGCCTTACTAGGCCATCAAAACCATATTGAACTTGAGATCCCTTTCAGAGTTTGCCATTATTTTGCAATAATCTGTCTCAGGGAGTTCACTGATACGGCCGTTTTGTACAACATTAGAAAGATGACAAATGCTTCCACATGTCTTCCATTTCATTTTTTATAAACTCCACACATTTGGAGCTCTCCTAGGTATTATGAATATATTTTACTTAGCTGGAGCCAACCGTGCTACTATCCCCCATTGAAATCTGTTACAATTTTATTGAAACTTTCATTCTTTGCTGGTAGATATTAATGGCTTCCCATGTATCACCATCTTGAAAAAATTAAGAAATATGGGAGGGAACCAAGGATACAAACCACATGTTACATAGTTCAGGCCAATCTTGGCAAAACCAAACAAAACGACTCTAAAATTAGATTATCTACCTCTAGATAGACATGAATGTATCTGGGAGACAATTAGAACACTGAAACAATACATTGAGTCACATTACAGAGCTGTAGGACTTTGATTGTGAGACCTGATAACATCATCTACAGCCACATTGTCCTGCTTGGGTTCTCTGGCCTCTCAGGGCCTTTCCAAGTGACTTTTAAAAATAACCTAAAATTCTTTCTTCACATTACAGTTTTCCTAGTCCTGATCCAGAATGACTAGTGCAATAGCCCATCCCTCTCATGATGAGGGTACCTACACTACACACTGTATTTTGCATGTGGGTCTGTCTCAGTGCATCTGATCCCAGCTTGATGAGTGACTAGAGCTATGGGCTCCCTGTTTCCCAAGAAACAACCTAAGTTTAGCAAGGGATTGTCCAGATGGCAGTTCACATCCACCAGTTTACATGTAAAGCAGCAGTGGGGGGCAGCGGTGTCTTTAATAGTTGAAGGCATTCATGGCATAGGAATGCAGAGAAGTAGCTGGAGCACTAGACTGCAGGAAAGTGGAAAATTATGTGCCCCTCTCCCTTATGTTCTTCTTGCTGATCAAGTAAGCCATTCTGCCTATCACATTTTATATGTGAAAGGGGAGAGAGAGAGAGAGAGAGAGAGACAGAAACAGAGAGAGACAGAGAGAGAGATGAAAATATCTAGTTGTCCACCGCCCTTGGCCACCTCTGATGCCATATCAAAGACCTACAGTTACTCAATCCCTGGCCATTGGAAAGAAAGACTGTGTTCACCAAAATCTTATCAGGATTTCACTGGTCATCTGGCAAAAACAAGCAAGCAACAATATGTTGGTTAGATGCTATCCCAACAGCAGTATCTGCTATCATTAACCCTTCCCATCTGTAAATAAGGTTCTCTCAGGTCATAGATAGGCCACCAACTGCGGACCAGCCGGGAAAAAGCCAAGGTCAGCTTTTAAGTACTTCTCTGTTATTCTGAGTGGATAAAATTTATGTATCTTGAAGACACAGTTTATCTCTGGCCTGAAAGTTATGTAACAGCTTAGGGATAGTCATAATTACCTTGGCTGGGGAGAATTTAGGAAGTTGGTTAGGCCTGCTTGTAAAATCTAGCTGTATTCGCATAATTGTCACTTTCGTAAATGAAATCAGAAAGAAGTGAATTGCAGGGCTGACAATGGTGAATACATAATTTAAACAGGGGATCAGTGGTTCTCAGACTGTGTCCTGTGGAACTGATGGGACATTCTTCAAAATAAGATCAGTAATGGCTGCACACATAATTCCTGACATTGGATTTGGAAACACCACAATCACAACTTCCAACTAATGGCTGCCTCACACAGAATCTGGTTGTTCATCCACTGCGTGATACATGTGTGATACATGCAGGTCTCACCAGCATGCAGCACAGTATAGATGTCTCCTCCTTTCTGCTTGATAAAGCAGAATGGAACCGACATCCCAATTTACTTCCACTATGTGTGGCATTAGCTGGGCACAGCATCTTATTATGTACATCTAGCTACATGTCACTGTTTTGAGGAATAATGGTTGTCCAGACATTATCTCTGCTTCCTTTAAGATATTTCCCGTTCACCTCTATTGAGGGAGAAGGATAAACATATGTGGATCTTTACACTGAAATAAATGGGAAAATCTGTTCCTACAGAAGCTCCATGCGTGCTCTGTAGTGGAATTGTGACTCCGATAAGAGGCATATCATTGACCAATCAGAAAAGAGATCCAGCTTTGTTACAGACCTTCATATTGATAAAATATGGCTGTTAACGAATGAATCAACACAATATGGAACAAGAACTTGGGACCAATTATTAGATAGAGATTTCCATTTGTGGATCATGGCAAAAAAGAAGTTGAAAATGACAACCACATGTGACTGAGCTGCATTTTATTAGAGCTCTTGAAACCCCAACAAAGGCTGCTCTAAACATTGCTGATAAAGGTTTACATATGGTACATGCGCGGAGAATTTAAGCAGAAAATATGGAAGACAAATTCCCCTACTGGTGTGATTCCACATGTTTCAAATAGTTGAAAGCAATGGTATGTTTCCCATTAACTTCAATGGAGCCGTGCTTTCCTGACTTTCCTATATGACAAGGCCTTGATTTTGTGTCTTTTTGACCATTGTATTTATCAGGGTTAATGCTAGATTCATACAAGGCCTTTTTAGTCACAGCAAAATCCCTTTCCTCGAATGGTGTTTTGCATACAAACATAAGACTTAAAACCTGCTCACCACATGTGTCTTCCCACTTGCATGTAGCTGTGCATATTTCTGGTAATAGCAAAAGTGCTATGCAGATGCTGCAGGCTGAAAAGGGACTTTTCAATATTATGTATGCCAGAGGTCTCCCTTTACTGAAGGGGAGTCAGGCAGTGCCTGAGGAACAACTTACTCAGACTGAGACAATAAACAGCTTTGAAGACTGGGTGGAACTCTATTGATCCATGCTAACTTGGTAGTTGTAGCACCACATTTTGGGCATCCACAGTGATGGAGCTGAACTGCAAGAGAGAGAACAAGCCAGCAGCTCTCTTCACTGGTTAGCTGCTGGGGTTGTGCTAGTCCTGTAGGGTTGCCAATTTCCAGGGAGAGCTCTTGCTATTACAACTGACCTCCAGCTGGCAGAGATCGGTTCCCCTGGAGAAAAGGGATGATTTGGAGGGTGCAGTCTATGGCAAAGTACCCTGGTGAGGTTCCTTCCTTCCCCAAACCCTGCTTTCCCTATGCTGGAGTCCCTGGTTCACGAGCACGACCTCTGGTGTCTTACAAGTCCTACCTATTCCAGTCTCCAAAAAGGTGCTTTTAAAAGCCTTCCATGGGAAATGTGGGCAATAAAAGATGTTAGCCTCGGCTATAAATACACCTTTCTTAATGTTTTTATTCTATCAAGAACCTGCCAAGAAACCATAAGTAATGTCCAAAGCTGGCTTTGCTCTTATAGAAAGATGTTTAAAAGAAGTCCATCATATTCAGTGTGTACCTTTGTATGTCGGTATTGTGGTCATCTTCTCATCAGAGGCATAGTTTTGTTCCTTGGGCAAACAAGGAGCCACCCGGTTAATGGGGTAAGTGTTGTAGTCCTGCTTGTAAGTGGACAGTGTGTCCATATTTTCATTATTCCTGACATATTGGTCTGGAGGTCTCAGTTTTATAGGTTTCACGTCATGAGGGACGTAATCTCTCCTGTGGAAAAACAACATCAGTACGTTTCATTAGTAGCTATCTGGGAAGGAGACAGTTGAGGCACAAAAAGATGTATTAATGTAGGGGATACAACGAGGGTCTTCTGAAAGAAACAGGTCATCTGGATGGTAAAGGATGGCCAACAAGAACGAATGCAGGAACTTCTTCATAGCAGCGCCTATTGGCCCAAATTACTGTAGTCATTTTGCATTCCCCTGATGAAGAACTAATTGCTCAGAGCACACTGAGATCTACATAGATTGGATTAAATAATTTGCTAATTTGAGTTGTTTTATCCTGTTATCTGGTACTGCCCTTGGTGGTGTGCTTTAGCAAAAAACCCTCACAAACCTTGTCTAGAGAATTATATATTACTGTCATCAGTTTAGATGGATCTTTGGAGTGTTTCTCCCCCTAAGAGTTTACAGCATACATTCTGATTGAGGGGAAAACAATACAAGAGAACAGGGAAAGGAGGAAAGGGGAGATATGAAGACCAAGATAGCGATCTGAACATTCTTCATGTTTCATGGCTTCACTTCAAGGGCCCCCACCCACCCAGGAGACTGCATGCCAAAATAGGTCAGCTACTATTCATTAGCTCAGTTTGGGATACTGGGAATACACAAAAAGCCTGTCACCGATTTTCATTTGCTGGACACTTGATAGTGATAGGAGTTTCCATATTCTTATCAAGCTGAAGGATGCCAAACCACAGTAGATAAGCATTGTTAATCTCAGATATGGATTTTTTTTTTCCATCAAAGTACAGCTGATTTATGGTGACCCTGTGGGGTTTTCAAGGCAGGAGACGTTCAGAGGTGGTTTGCCATTGCCTGCCTCCAGGTCATGACCCTGATATTCCTTGGAGGTCTCCCATCCAAATACTAGCCAGGACCGACTCTGCTTAGCTTAAGTTCTGAGATCTGATGAGTTCGGGCTTATCCAAGGCTATCCAAGTCAGGGCAACATGGATCTAGCACTTTGAAAACTCTTGAAATAATTGAGATTCTCGCCTTTTGGAACCACTGCTGTATTGTTGACCAGCATTGCCAAAAAAGACAAGAGCCTTATCCATGCTGCTGTGGTTTTTTTAAGTCTACTTTGTGGTTCCAATTCTCCTGGGGAAGCACAGCTGGCTAAACAAAGGATTTGTTGCAGGTGGGGAGGAAGGAGGAAGGGGGCAGAATCTGTGAAGAGTCATTACGTGCTATTCTGATTACCAGTCGAATAGGCCAAGGAGAAAGGAGTGGCAGAATTTTTACAGCCAGGCCCTTGAGCCTGGGAAACTTCATGGAAACTTTCAATGCCCTATGGTTAGAGGTGCAGGAGCCTGCATGATTGCCTTCCACCAAGTACAAGCAAAACTTTGCCTTGCCTCCCTCCACTGTAGACACAGTTTTGATCATGCAGCACCCCGGGAAGGAAGTGATCCACAAGGATTGGGGGATTTGATGGAGGTTGAGGAGGCCAGCTCTTGGTAATAGTAGAGGAAGGCCAAGGGGTGTGAGCAGTGAAAGATTGGGGTCTCCAGGACCTGGGAAGGTGCTTTTGCAGAAGGGAGAAGGTGAAGGGGGGGGGGCTTGCTTGCAGCAGCAGCAGTGAAGGGGTGGGTGGGAAGTGGGCCTCTTGATGTCAGAGAAGGTGCTCAGGGGTACCTTTTGGATACTATACTGAGCACACATCTCTAATCACCTCCTCCCTTTGCGAGCAATGAGAAGGGAACTCTGCCACTGGCTGGCAGCATTGCCTGTCAAGCTTTCAGGGTCTGTATTCATGTTTCCAGGGCTGGAAAACATCACCCCCACACACACACCGTTACCTAGCCAATCATGCCAGATTTTCTTGGAGGCTTCCAAGCTGCTCTGAGCTGATCCCAAAAGCTTGAAGTTTTTCCCAACAAACACATGATCCTCGAGTCATGGCTTATGAGCCTCAAACCAGGCAAATTCAGCCTGAACTTTGGCTCATCAAGCGGTTTGTGCCCATCCCTGTTATTTACCACCATGCCATGAAAAGTTTCAACTGTCCTTTTCTACTCATTTCACATCTGCACATTGTTTAAGGAAAGGATTCTTTTGAGATGAAGAGCTAGTACATAGATCCATTTGTTTCATACCTGGCAGTTGATATGCCTTCCATGGGCACTGGCTGCTTAACATAGTCTGTTTTGGGTTTGCATGATTCCCTGGGCTGAACGCTGGAGTAAAGGGGGTATTTTTCTGCATACTCAGAAAGGAGGCATGGCTTCTCAGTCTGCTCATAGGGCCTTGTTGGGAGATGCGGGCAATGGTGGTATCTATGGAAGGAAGGAAAGACAGAGATTAGCTGTAAACAAGACCAGCTCTTCCTGTCCCTGTTTGCCAGGGGTAATCTTCGTTGTGGGTTACATGCCCCTGATAAGGCATGGTCCCTATTTTGTCTCCATTTTCGCCATTTTGGAGTTGCTTTGTTCAAGGAAGTTGTGACTATGAGTTGCTCAGGTTTTATTCTCCAAGGTTGATCCCTCTCTTCAGGGTTTCTGAAAGTGACATTTCTAAGGAATGAGTGGGGGGATGCGGTTTCTGTCTTGTGCTAGGGTTGCCAGCTCTGGGTTGGGAAATTCCTGGAGATTTGGCAGCCGAAGGCTAGGGAGGGACCTCAGCAGGGCATAATGCCATAAATGATGGGGTTCGGGGAGAGGAGGGGCCTCAGGGTGCTATAATGCCATAGTGTCCACACTCCAAAGCAGTCATTTTCTCCAGGGGGATTGATCTCTGTTGTCTGGAGATCAGCTGTATAAGTGAGGGGTCTCCAGCACCACCTGGAGGCTGGCAATCCTAGAAACAGGAAGGAACAATCCAGCATTTCATGTGCTGAATGTCACGTTGCAGCATATTTGACAGCATATTATCAGGAAGCAGTTATGGTTTAATTATGGTTGCCAACCTCCAGGTAGGACCTGGAGATCTCCCAGAATTACAATTGATCTCTACACAAGAGATCAGTTCCTCTGCGGGAAACGTCTGCTTTTGAGGGTGGATTCTATGGCAATATACCCCACTGACCTCCCCCTTCTTCCCAAACTCTGTCCTCCCAAGTCTTCACCCCCAATATCAGCCCAGCCTCACATTTCCTGATCCAATGCCAGAGACCAGGCCTGAGATGAACGTAGCAAGTAGAGGGCTTTCTCGACAACAACACTGATTCACAACAGCCAGCCTTTTTTGACTGGCGGGTAAGACCTCCAAGTCAAGAAGTGCGGCTTCCTGTCAGGTATGCAGCCCACTGTTTTTCAGTTGTAAAATTAAAACATGGGAAATTGTGATTGAAGGAATCACTTGTGCAGTTTTAAAGGCAAGAGCCTCAGGAAAGCTGCAAATGAACTATACTTCTTCAGATCTCAGGGAATGTCTGCAGTTTTGAGCTCAGAAATAAATCTGGCCTTCCTGTATTAAATTCAACGGCCCATGCTATTGACCTTCCTCTTGGTGCAGAAATTCCAACCCTCTTTCACAATATAATTCTGGAATGTCTCCAAATGACATCAGTGGGAATGTGGAACGCTCCTGGAGGAGAGAAGTATTTGGCCTTGGCCTCCTGAGTTCGCCTTAATTCACAAAATAATGCATACACATTATATTCTGTTCACTGGAAGTTGCATCATGACACTCCTCGCATTTTGAAGCTTCAGAACAAAATACAGGGGAGTGGCTGATGGGAACTCATCCCTGTTTGAGCTCTACCTTCAACTCTTGCCACGGAAATGAAGTTTTTAAAGGAACAATTTGGCTCTTTTGGTTGCAAAGTTATAAGGGGAAAGGTACTGCACATTTCTCATCATATCAACGCCACACTCCAAAGGGCTCAAGGCTTACAGTTTTAAAAAAGCTTGAACTAGGAGATTGTTGCAAAAGAGTGTTATAACACTATAATACTATAGTGATATTTGTTTAAAAGCCTGGAAAAAAAGTCCTCCACTGGCATGAGGAAAGAGAAAATGGCAGCCATGGGGCACGAAAAGTGAAAAACCTGCGTGACTGTTTCGTTGCCAAAAAGAACCGTAGAGAGAATCGTCTCTGCACAGAAGCAGCCCATTGTTCACGGGTCGTTCTCAGCGCACCGATCTGGGAACCACTGGATACAGGCCAGACTTTTCCCTGTGACAATCTGGCTTAGCAAATTAACACCTTGAAATCAATGTGTTTTTATTATTTATTTATTTGCTGTTTGTTTGCTTGCTTCATTAAGCTTCTATACTGTTCTCCCCATGAACGTGTTTAATATTGGTTAGATTATGCTGGGGGGGGGAGATGGAGAGAGAGAGAGAGAGAGAGAGAGAGAGAGAGAGAGAGAGAGAGAGAGAGAGAGAGACAATGAGAATCAATTTAAAATCACAGGAACAGGGCTATTATTAAAGCAACAATAATTCGAATCAATGTACAAACTATGTAGGGTTGCCACCAAGATAAGGAGTACACTGTGAAACCATATAATGGTCATATTACATACATTGCATCCTAGGGCTGCCAGCTTTCTGCTCTCTGCTGGCAACCACCCAGAGCTTTGGGGGCAGGGCAGGGTGATGTCACCTGCAGTTATGTATCCAAAAGTGACATCACGGCAGCACTCTAGGAATTTCCCAGCTCTCTATGGCAGGGGTGTCGAGCATGTGGTCCAGGGGCCAGATCAGGCCCCCGGAGGGCTTGTATCAGGCCTGCAGTGGAACTGGCTGTCTTCTGCTTCTTCTTCCAGTCCCGCTGCTGCTGCATCATCGTAGGTTTGCAACTTACAGATACACACCTGAACAGCATACTCAAGATTGCAACAGCACAGACATTTTGATGCAATAATTCAGAGCAAGAGGTGTCAGTTATCAGACACTGTTAAATAAACAAAATAATATTGTAAGAGTGCTAATGTTTTAAGCATGTTTTTATTTTAAGTAAAAAAAAACCCTTTGTGTTTGTGTCCTTTATAAAGTTTATATCTCTGCTACCTGGTATTACATTTTATGACACACATGGCTTGGCCCAACAAGGTCTCATTTATGTCAGATCCAGCCCTCATAACACATGAGTTCGACACCCCTGATCTATGGTAAAAAACCAACCAGGAAATTCCTACGGCGTTATTTGTTATAATCCTGAGAAATTCCCCAGATCCCACTAGGAGGTTGGCAATCCTGCACACAGATATTCAGTGTTATAAAATAAAGCTTGGTCCACTTTATTCATAAGACTTTATCCAACAAACGATATTTTTTTTTAAAAAATCATTAATTTCTTACAGATAAATCAATAACCCTATGAAATCACAAAAATCATTTTTAGGTTGCTTCATGGGTCAGAAAATGGATATCTTTTGGTTGTTTGGTCATAAAATATGTTAACACAACTGTGTTTTTATCTGGGGGGGCAACCTTTCCATCATACACCGACCCACTACAACCAACTTCCCAATTCCTAAATTCAGGATTCCTTGATTCTTGTCGAGCAATTGATTTCCACTGACTTAGTCAGCTAACATGTACTGAAGCTGTGATGGAAACAGGCCAGATTTATCTTGTAGCGTGGCAGGATGATATTAAGCATAGATACATATACAGGTAGTAAAAGATGTATTCTTAAAAACACTCATAGAACAAAGAAGATAAGTAGCTGCTGCTATCGAGCCACACCACAGAGAATCGTTAAGCCATCTATTTATTTCATTATAAAGGAACTTCTGCCGTTAAAAGTGTTGCTGTGGTGTGCTGTATATCTTCAAACAGTTTTATGGTGTGACATTAACATCCTCCTGGGGCTGACGCTGCGAAGATTTGCTAGCTCAAACACATGCCACACCAAGTTGAAATAAGCCTTTCTGTAACACCTAGAGCTGCAGAAGGTTCTTTATGATTCATGCATGACGGTGTGGGTGAAAGACCATTCATTTCATGAGCTGAATGTGGTGAGTGCTAGCCTGCTTAATTTATGAAGCTTGACTTAGCATTGTTGAAATCATGCCCCCCCCCAGTAATTAAAACTGAATGGGATGGATTACTCTGTGCTCTGTCAGATTCTTGGCTCAAATTGTCAAGTGGTGTGACTAGATGAAGTATCACTGGCTTCAATTGCACAAGCAAAGAATGGCCATGTGTGTAAGGGTCACCTGCTTCCTTAAACACTTGGCCCCAATGCATTGTGGAGGGGCAGGGACGGGGTCTTGGGAGCACCCACACCTGGAACCATGCAAATAGTATCTTGTGTGAGCTGGGCAAAGCACAGTCCTAAGGCTTTGGCCTCACTATTTAAGGATGTCACCATGAGTCCAAACACCTGAACTGGACCAATGATAAGTAAATTAAAAGCCATGGGGTATTAGGATTTCTCTATGGTGTATGCACATCCTTGGAAGTACATTTATTTATTTAGGCATTTTTACCATACTTTCCCCCCCCATAGAGCCTAGAGTGGCCTAAAAAAATACCAAAAGGTAATTTCAATAAACAAAATACTGTTGGAACCTTAATTTTTAACTGGCTTGGTTTCTTTTTGTAGATCTGTTTTTTCTTTATTCATTCTACTGGTTTGGGGTGTTTTATTGGTTTTTTAAAGTGTGTGATTTGTTCTACTGACTTGTTTCATTGTCTCGATTGGTTTTGCTTTATTGTTTTAGTTGAGAAGCCACCTTGAGCAGCTCCGAAGAGGCAGCATAAAAATTTCTTAAATAAGCAAACCAACAGGATGCAAAGCTTCTTCTTTCAGGAAAAGAAATCTTATGCTCACAAGACATTGCTTAAAGAACCAAGTCCAGAATAGCAGCCACGTTAATCAAGATCTCCGACACTTTCCCTCAGCAATCCAAGGTACTCAGGTCTGGCACGGTAGCCAAGCTCCACAGGCAAAGAGTTGAGCAGGGAAAAAACAAGATGGCAAATGCCTCTCCCTCCCATGCTGAAGTCTGGGCAGCAAAGTCAACCAGCTAGCTGAGGCGGATGATGATCTGAGATCACTTAAGACCCTCCACATCTCTTGTCTAGCATGTCAGAGCCCCCAGAGAAGTGCAGGAGATGCTCACTCAGCTGTCTCAGCCATCCGGCTACGTATTCCAATCCTCTCCATTCCTCTTAAATGCAAAATTTGTGTACACATATTGAGGAAGCTGTGGATGAGTTCTAGCTCATGTACACACAGAAAGAGCTGAAGATGCTATGGCTTTGCTGATCCCCCTTTCAACTGAAGCCTTTGCACCATACCAACTACTGGCTGCAGAGGGTCATCCAGGAATGACTTTCCAAGAGCCATAAAGTTCTATGGTGGAAAGCGGGAGCAGGATACTCCATCCCCCAGTACATACGAAGAAACCTGCCCACAACCTTGGGGTCTGAGTCACGAATAAAGACGACAGGAAAGAAAGTTGTTTAAAGTTTTCATGTATTTAACAGCCTTATCAGAGAAAGCAGTCTCTCGTTTGTCAACTTGGCTGGCAACAGAGGGAACTACTTCAGCAGATGGGAAGTCCGTGGAAAACTCTTTGTTTCCTTACTATAACCACTGGACAGGCTCAGGGCCACACTAGATATTGCGAAGTCTCATGCTTGTTGACAGATGACATGATGACATTGTATTTCCACAGTGGAGCCAATAGCAATTCCATCTCAGTTTGAAGATGTGAAATCTGTATGGGGTGGGAAGGCTGGAGCTGCTTCTCTCTGCACATGGTGGTGCTCGTGAGCACAAATCTGGGAGGCACAACACCCCAACCACACACCAGGTACAAAGTCCTCAGGTCATCCACCAACAAACACAAGGGCTTTCTGACATGTAGAAAAGCCTCTGGCTGCCTGCCACAAGGGAAGTGCTAGCCTTCACATCTCTGTTTTGTGTTGATGCAACGTTGACGTTCCTCAGCTGCCTTGGGTGGAAAGGCAAGGCTGCAAATCTAGCTGGAGGAAGCCTCCCAAGCTAGTTTTTCCAGCAAGGAATGAATATGGAGAAGCACACTGATACTGACTAACTGCACTTTTCAACTTTTCATTCTGGCAGCTTGGAAACAATGGAGGCTACACTTGGCAATTCTATCGCAATACGCAAATGATAGCTTAAAGAGATAATGCAAGGAGGAAAAAGCATACATGTGCAACGCATCAAGATGTATCATATAAGAATATTGACTGCAGTGATAACATTTTAAAAGTGAAAACACATTGCAAATAAAGGCAGATGGAAATGACAATACTTTTCTTGCCGGTAGTAGATGGTTTTGAAATAAAATATGAAGGTGCCATTAAAGAAAAAAAACTTCTCTTTGGGGAATGCAGAAGTTTGAAGTCTCTGCGCTTATGACTATACAAGACTTTCATCCAAAATCTTTACAAGGTTAGCTGCAATTCCCACAAAGCTCAGAAACTTTTTCTAAATGTCATGGCTGTAATGGTGCACTCTGGATGAATGCGAAAACACCAGCCAGCACTTACATGCACAGATGAATATAAGTTGTTAGCCCTGACGCCATTATGGGGCTTTGCTATGGACTGTTTGCTGTTGCCACATGGTCTGTCTAGACTGTAAAATGGATGCCAAGGTAGAAGCCCATAGAGAAAGGAAAAAGCTGTCTTTTTACTCTGAGGGACTCCATTACATACCTGCTGCATGTCACATACACGGATTAAGGGCCATACAGCAGACAAAGGACTTTTCCTCTGCCAGTGCATGAAGGGATTACCCAGTCAAGCATTCAAATTGTTAACGACCCTTCCTGATGCTAATCAGGAACAATCAGGGAAGTCTCCCACCTTTTGTTTACCTGGCCAGCAGTAAGTCCCTATAATCCATTCAACTAGACCCTGCCTCTCTGGAAGCCCATTGGTCAAACCTAAGGTCTGCCTCTACTGACATCACACACCCCTGGGACTCATCATTGGTCCAGGAAATCTTTTGTTCTCACCTGAGACCAGCCCCCTGGGTCACCCATTGGGCTGCATTGTCTTACAGTGGGTATATCCCAGAACTCACATGGCCTTAGAGTGTGTGTCTCTGCCATGAGCCAAAATGGCAGCCCACCCCTGAACCCTCTGGGTTTAGGCCACAATCCTTCTTCATGGACTTCTGCACATCTGACAGGTAGTATCACCTCTCCATAAGCCATCAATCCCCTCTGCTTTCTTAGTTCTATTTTATGTGTGTGAATGCTTGAATACTGTTTGTGTGTTTGTGAATGAATAAATAAGGATTATATTCAGTAAAATAATATTTTATTAATTATACCTGGTCTCTGTGTCTTTTACTGGGAACCATTACAAAGCAGCAGCATTCTCTGTATATACAGGCGAGAATCCAATAATAATAATAATAATAAACCAATTGCTATATTTAAAATAGAGCAATTGGGCTAACAAAGTTGACCATGAAAAACAGTATTCTTCCACACACAATCAGTATAACAGATCCCAAACCCTCTGTGGTGATTTGTGTGTATGTGGGGGTCACTTTTAATTTTACTTGGCCCACACCTTGACTACATTACCACTATGAGGAGAATTCAGACTTTTCCTTTCCTGCAGATTACCTTTGTTTTCCTCTGCCAGTATTTCCCCATACCTTAATATATACTTATTTACACCTGGCAGTTTGGTTTCAGCTAGGCATAGGATAAATAGAAACTGAGACCAAGGGATAAGAATGAAACACAAACATGTTTATTAAAGAATTAAACATTTAAAAGGATGATACAAATATTTAACTGAACATCTGTTATGCAGGTACACGTTTTCTTTAGTGTTACTGTAATGAAAGGAGGCGGCTATGGTAGTTTTCTCCCCTAATAGGATTCAAATGGCCCATTTCCCTTTATCTAGCCTGGATGGCCCTTTCCTGGATGGCCCAGAATAGCCCAATCTTGTCAGCTCTTGGAAGCTAAGCAGGGTCATCCCTGACTAGTACTTAGAGGAGAATCCACCGCGCAAGTCCAGGGTTGCTATGCTAGAGGCAGGCAATGGCAAGCCACCTCTGCTCGCCTCTTGTCCTGAAGACCCACGAGGGTTGCCATAAGTCAGCTGTGACTTGACACCACCACCAGCATCAATCCCCAAGCTTCAAGTTACAAAGTCAGGGTGTTTGTTGGGGGTGAGGCGGTGACATGAGGACTTTGTCTTGGATGTGGTAACGGGGACTTGGTGCCTCCCAGATGCACACTGACCCTTTTTTGATTGCCACTATGGTGTGCAGGGAGCTAGCATGGTGCTGTGGTTAGAGTGTCAGATGATGATCTGGGAGTCACACTGGATGACCTTGGACCAGTTACACGCTCTCAGCCTTTGTTGTGAGGATAAAATGGAGCAGGGGAGAATGCCATAAACTGCTTTGGGTCCCCATTTGGGGAGAAGGGTGGGATATAAATTGAATAAAGACAATAATTTTAAAAAAGAAGAGGATTCAACCTCCCCGCCTCTGTAATGTTTTCATTTCTTCGATCTGCCCTGTGGAGCTGCTACTGACTCTGCTGAGAAAATCATGTTATTTACACGGTTCTGGGTAATTTTGTTTGACCGACTGAGAATCCATAGCGGCTTCATGGAGCGGTTGGAGATCATGGAAGTGGCATGGGGGGGGGAGGCCAGAGCTGCTGCTTCTCCCCCATGTACCATGGTCATGAGCAGAAGAGCGCTGGTGTGCTTCAGAATTGCCCACTGAAGACACTGGAACAAAGATATACATGAAAGGCTAATTAAAATGGATTAAATCACCTACTTTGTAAGTGATCTTAAAGACACATTGTGAATTCTTCCATTACATATGAGAGTGACTCATAGAGAGCTAGTTTGGTGTAATGGTTAGGAGCGTGAACTCCAATCTGGGAGAACTGGGTTTGATTCCCACTCCTCCACATGCAGCTGCTGGTGTGACCTTGGGTCAGTCACAGTTCTTTCAGAGCTGTTCTCTCAGAAGCAGTTCTTGAAAGAGCTCTCTCAGTCCCACCTACCTCACATGGTGTCAGTTGGGGGGAGGGGAAGGAGATTGTAAGCTGCTCTGAGAAGGATGGGATATACATCCAATATCATCATCTTCTTCACTGAAAACCTCAGAGAGAGAAACCACTCTCTTAGCAACAGTAACTAGGCACCAACTTCATGACTGATCAGGCTGACTGTAGTCCCACTACTGTGCAGGCTTCCTTCCCTCACTGAAGTCAAATCACATCACATTGACCTAATGATGTCACAAGTTTTAAGCGTTAAGCATTAGCCCCTTTATACATAACTATTATTTATGCTCTTCATAGATATTTGATAACATTACACACAGGATTTTACTTATTTCTCCACACCCACCCATTGGAGTTACCACCCGCCCACTGGAGAGCAACCTATTTCAGTTGCTCTCCAGACGACAGAGATCAGCTTCCTTGGAGAAAAGGGTGGCTTCAGAGGGTAGACTTCTGTCAGGAGCACCACATCTCCACTGAGCTCCTCCACAAATCCCACCTTTCCCAGGCTCTGCTCCCAAAGCAACAGGAGTTTCACAACTTGGAGCTTGCAACCCCACTGCCCAGAGAGAGAAAACAGTAACATTCTCGGCCACTTGTTGAACTTCTGGTCTTATGACAAAGCACAAGCCCTCCTTCACAACTGTTTATCTGTGCTCATTAACTCTGAAATAACTTGTACAACAGCTTCTGAAGCAGGGTAAGTTGATAAGCAGACTGACAACACTTTTCTGCTGTTTTTTAAAACCCTTAATGTTTAATAGAATGTTTAATCCCAGAGTAGAACTGCTTATACATTGCAAAATAACTGCTACTCAAATAAATTTAGTAACGCTGATTACTCGGACTATAGTATTTAGCATTTCTCTTGTGCTTTCACTGTTCAAAGTGCTTTACATAATCTCGTTATGAGCCTTATAAATGACAATAACCCTGTAAAATAGGGTAGAATTATTATTCCTTTATCGGTATTTTAACACTATGGAACTGTAGCAGCTGCCACTTTTTTAAAAATGGCAAAAAGTGCACCCGTGGTGGTGTTGGAGGGGGGCAAATCATGGGCTTGAGGGAACAGAGAGGGCAAATGGTGCTGGCATGGATGCAGAGGTCCAAGATCTGCACTTTTCCACTTTGAGTACGATCTTTCCAAGAATACTGTACCAAAACTTTATGGGGAGGGAAGAAGCAGTGTAGCAACAGAAAACCGTAAAGTTGGGACTAAAATCAAGATGTGGTGCAGAAGCCCCTTCCGCATCCAAACCCCCCCCCAAGTTTGCAAGGCAAGATGGAGCCATTGTTTTCACTGCTAAGTTTGGTACATATATATGCTGAATTATTAAAAAACAAGGTTTAGAAATGCAGGGAACTCTGATTTGATCTGTGTGCTGTGATAAAAGTCAGCTGTGATTTATCAACCTTCGGGAACTTTTTTTTTTATTTGGAACAAGGTCAATGGAGTCTGTGAAGAGGGCAGACATTGGAGCACATTGTGAATATCTCCTGTTTATAAGCTGTGGTGAAGCCGAGTCATTACAAGGTCAGCTTCTTGACTGTCAGTTCTCAGGGTCAGAGAAGGGTCTGCAATGAGATCACCACATTTCTGGAGGCAGTCTGTCATGTTAACTCATTAAAGCTTCCCTCTGTCTTTCTAAGGCTATAATCCTAAGTATGCTTAGGACAGCCGGCAAAACATGCCTTTTCCAAAGTATCCTCTTTGCCCTATTTCTGGCACCTCTGATTTAGCCACAAAAGTACTTAAGAAGCTTCCCACTGGAGGTATGCTTAGAGGCTGAAAGTCAGTAAAATAAGTATTACTGGAGCTGGTATGTCGTAATGTCAAAGAAATTGGGTTCCAGAACGTTGCTGGTTCAGACCCGGTTTTCATTTTCCATTTCTTCAACAAATACTCAAATACATCTACTGTCCTATATAATTTCAGTTGAAAAGCTTCATAGACGGATCAATAAATCATAAATTCTGGAATCCTCAAGGTTCCTGTAGCTGGTACAATCAACGTGAAGGCTTACAAGAGCACCAACAGGCTCTCATCATGATTTGGACCACTTCTGTCTTTGCCCCGTATCCCAGGCTTCTTCTTTACATGCAATATTTGTCATATTCTTCAGTTTATTCAAGAATTACCTTACTTTTTTGTATTGTTTTGTATGTTTGTTCCACAGGCAAGATTGTTATTTCTGTGTGTAGTTTCTGTTATATGACACACAATTAATTGTTATACATATCTTTGTTACAGTGTTAGCTAGCTTTGGTTATTCATCAGGAGGTCCTTTCCGCATTTGCCTGCCATTCCAGATTTTCTCGGTGTTTGAGTCAAGGCAATTTAAGTCCGTGGCAAAACAGCATCCAAAAAACCCAGGGCAGCAGCAGGCTGAAGCTGGGCTGACCACTGAAGGGAGGTAACATAATACAGAACAGGAAAAAAAATCCAGAATAAAAAAATTGAATTCAATTTTAGTGCAGAACTGGGGGGAAAATGGATTAAAAAGAAGGTTGAATCCAATTTTAGAGCAGAATTGCTTGGAGAACGCTATAGTGAACATGGATTAAAAGAAGTGTGTGGAATAGGCCTCAGTTTTGTGCAGTGGGGTTTGTCAGTGTGCACAGGAATGCAGTATGGGACGTGTAAATAGCAACTGGAGAACACAAGTCACTTCCTGCTGAAATATGGGATGGCTAGGCTAACTTTGCGGAGTATCTTTTAAAATGTAGTTGATCTACTAGTGCATTTGAAATATTAAGAAATGCCCAGTAGCTTGCCATTACAACAGTCAATTTGGAGGAGCCAGTTAGTGTTTAGTCTCCAAATAAATAATAATAGCCGTTCCCGCATTTTAAAGAGGAGGGAAACTACAGATGATAACTTAGAAACAAAGCAGTGTGAGAGGCACGACATGAAAGATTCACAATGGCATCTTCCCCCCACCGATGCTCGTAGGCTCCACAGCAGAAACAATACAGATACTTCTCCCCCACCCCCCAGCAGGACTAAAAGCAGCTTCAGAGAGGTGGGTCAAACTAGACAGAGATCATGGCTCTCCCAATGTGCCTTCGAGCTGAATTGCAGCTGTGTGGGACCCACATTTGGAAGGGAAAGCTACCCTAACCCCTTCGCCTGATGAGATGCAGGAGAGTTTTCCTTACAAGCTGGGTGCTGGAACAGCTTTATGGAGAAAAGCACTTAAATGCAAACAGGTGCAGTTATTAAGACCCCCAAATGCCAATTAAATGGGTAGAACTTAATACTTCCTCCTTTGGTGAAACTCAATCTAAGAAAGAAGCTTCACAAAGGAAGGATGTCAGAGATCAGAAGGAGTTTCTGAAGCCTAAAACAACTTTCCTAATCCAGAAGTCAGCCAGCAATGTGGAGCCAGCAGAAGGCAGAGTTTGTAAAGGGAAGCTGAGCTTTCACTGAAGCTGATGCAGAAAGAGATATACGCTACAGACATGGAAGCAAGTTAGATATGGGGAAGGTTTTACAATGAGCCCTCTTCAACTGATTAGCTGTTGTCTTGATCAAGACTCACGAATGGGTTTTCAACTTGTTTTGAGTTTCCTTCCGGTATTAGCATATACCTAACTTATCCTAACCATAGACCCAGATGGGCAGCCCTGTTGGTCTGAAGCAGCAGAACAAAGCTTGAGTCCAGCACCACCTTTAAGACCCACAAAGTTTTATTCGAGGTATGAGCTTTCATGTCCATGCACACTTCCTCAGATACAATGAAATGAAAGCTAACAGTCCATACATATAGGCAGACGGTGAACATGAAACTAGCATACAACATAATAATTTTTACATTTTCATGATGTAAGCTCATATGAAAGCTCATACCTTGAATAAAACTTCGTTGGTCTTAAAGGTGCCACTGGACTCAGACTTGGTTAACCTAACCATGACACTTTTATTTAGTCTTCTCTGTATTGCTATCTGTGCTCATGTAAAATTCAGACATCAGTTGGAGCAGGAAAATAAAGAGGGCATTCTAATGTGTCATAATTCCAGAAGGGTAGATGTCAGTCTGTAATAGCAAAATTACACATGAGCCCAGTAGCACCCTAAAGTTTAACCAGATTTATTTCAGCAGCAGCTTTCATGAGTCAGCACTAACTTCTTCAGACACACAGATGTCACATTTTAGTAATCAACAGCTAAAACATTGGCATGGCAATGCAGCCAAAATAAAGAAAAGAAGGGGAAAGTCTCAAATTCAACTGAATTGAAAGCTGTTTTGCAACTAAACAGAACTGATCATGGTTACTTGCAATACTGACTGCTAAAGGGATTTTTTAATTAATTATATCATTACTAGATTAGGGATCAAGTCCATCATTAGTCCCCAAATGTCAGGCATCCCTTCACTGTGGCTATTCCACTGGAGCTATTCAACCAGCACTCTGGCCGGTGAATTCACAATCACCATCACTATGTCATAACTGAATGACTGGCCTTTTATGAGGTGCACTGGGAAGTTCCCACACAGCATTCTGACACAATAAGGCTCACTGAGTCTTTAAAAAGGTATTTGGTGGACACGATGCTGGAATATTAGAGCTCTTCATCAAAGAGGGGACACGAGCACCTCTGATGGAAAAGCAATACAGGTAAGTTTATTCTAGCAAATCCAAATGAGGTATCTACCACTGTGTGAGAGATGCTAGGCAGAAACACATTCTAGAACAATCAAACACTTTCAACATGAGACATCCTACTGCGCCATGGTAGGAAGCAGGAAAAGTCTGGGCAATGGGTACCATTTCCTTCACAGCAAGGACTGAAATGATGTTGCCTGCTGGTATCATTCCTGTTATCAGTCAGCCCCAGTGATTATACTGCCACCCTCCTCTGCTGTGCAGATAAGCTGGGAAACCAGCATGGAGTCAATGGCTACTACCATGGGAACTGTACGCGTTTGATATAAATAGCCGGCATTTTTGCTTTCTCTTCATTTGACGATAGTAGTGACCCATCAGAAATATACATTACTACTTTTGATTCTTCCTAAACTACAAAAATAATTACACTAAGGTCATTGGCTAGAAATAGAGAATCTTGTTTTAGCCTATTTTAAGTGCACGTAGAATGAATCGTCGTTTTTTAAAAAAACCGGAGGTTGCAGCCCAGTCCTATCCAAGAAACAGTTTAACTTTTTTTCCTCCCTGTTACTTTCACATATATGCAATCTTTCAGTCTTGACAGCACATGCTTACAGACAAGAAGTAAGGAAAGGTGGCAGGTCTTAGTCGAACCTTTATCTGGGTAGGCGGCAAATGCTTTCCCTCCACCTCCTCTCCTTCCTCCCCACTCCTAGCTCTTCACTCAAAAGCACGGCCTCCCAGGGATGCTTTTCATTTAAAAGACAGGAGCCTATAAGAAGCATCTGCTGTCATGTAATGGCTTGGACTACAAGCAGAACATGTTCTCTTAGCAGAGGCTGTTCCCATACCCACATTTTTGCCAAAGTGACATAAACACGGGCACAAGAAGTACACACAGGACAGAACTGGTGGGTAGGAAGAAGAGATGTAGTTGGGAAGGTCAAGCAGCCCCCTTCGCTGCCTTCTCTCCCACTCCAATCCACATTATCTGCTGAATGAAGAAAACAGCAAGCTGATAATCCTACAGTTCCCTCATAATGTGTAGTTCCCATTAAAATGAAACGCAGTGCAGCTAGCAGCCCCTCCCAACTTGCTTTCATTTCTGTCGTATATATTCCTTAGCATTCAAGAGGTTTATGCAGGCAACGGGGGCCGGGGGTGATGACTGAGACCGGTCAACTGTAGTCCTAGAGAACTGCTGTTTTTTCATCTTGACATTCTAAAGTATATGTTGCCACCTTCTGGTCTTCAGTGGGAAATACACATCTAGAAGCAGAATGAACCACTATATGGCAAGTGGTACTCACCAGCCCCCCTACCCCACAGGCGCATTGTGTTAAGCCACTCGGGTAAGGTATTTGAATGTTGGATTAGAAGACCCTGTGTTCAAATCCCCAAACCACCCGGAAGCTTGCTGGATGACCAAAGGCCATTCACTTTCAGCCTAACCGACTGCATAGGGTTATGATGAGGACAGAAACAAAAATCATGAACAGCACCCTTGAGAAAATGGTGGGGTAAAAACAGAAGACGAACTTCCTTAGAATGGCATGGCTGGGTGCCAAGGGAGGCAAAAACACCTCTCTCACTCCTACCAGTATGGCAGAGTTTAGCTGGACACATTGTGTGCCCATCAGAAACTTAAGTTGAAATGAAGTTAGGCATGTGGGATCAATAAGGAACTACACTGCTTCTTAAAAATAAGAGAAAACAATAGATAATTATGAAAACTATCATTCATTAGTTCCCCTTCCTGTTCTCTATACCCTTTCCTTGCAATTAGAAAGTTTTGGTATGTGTGCTTGTGCACAGTGGGAAATTTACTTCCACGGCACCATCAATGTGTGTGACACTTTACAGAGTGTGACAGGTCCCTATTTCAAGAAGCTTATCTAAAATTTAATGAAGAGAGGGGGAAATGACAAATATGCACTCATTCCATATACCTTCTTAGGCTGCTACTGACTTGCTAGCTAGTACATCATCCAAAACTATTCTTAAGTTTTGCAAATGTCAGAACAACATTTTCCTTCTGCTCTCAGGCTTAAAGGGACCTGTGTGTTTTCAGTAGCATTGCACAGGTACAAATGAAATGCTATTCATTCTGTATTTTGTAATTTGTTTTTACATTTTGTATTTGTAATGTATTGTTAAATGTTGTATTTTAAAAATGTTTTATTTATGTATTTTATGTCGACTGCCCTGAGCCTGCCTCATGGGGAGGGCGGGGTATAAATCTCATAATAAATAAATAAATAAATATGTTGTTTTTTCTATATAGGGGGACAGACTCCAGTGTTGTACTTTTTCACTGCAGGATTTTAAAGCATTTTTAAATCTTGCGTACACTCTTGTAGTGATAGAATTGAGACATCTATATATTTGCCACGTGTGGAAGCAATCTGTGGATAGCTAAATCTGCAGCTTGGGGCCACAAGGAGGCTAAGAAGATTTTTCTGCACACTTGGGGGAGTCCCTAGGTGTGCAGAAAAATCTAGAATGTTTAAAAGAATACATGGAGGGCTTACACGGGCCTGCGCATCGAAGATAGGCCTGCCGTGGGAAGCCTCCTGGCCCAGGAAAAAGATCTACGCCAGGGGCTCGAGGACATCAAGGCTGAAGCGCGGTCGCCTGAGGCCCCGCCGGAACAAAGACAAGAAGCCCTGCTTGGGTGCTGGTAGGATGTCCCTTCCCTATAAGACTGTGGCCCTAGTTAGGCGATGATTAAATTGTGTAAACCGCTCTGAGACCCCTTGGGGGGGTCTGAGCGGTATAGAAATCGAAACGATAAATAAATAAATAAATAAATAAATAAATCCTCCAAGAAGTAAAAGGCAGAGAACACTCCTTATCTGTTCGGTGGAGCCTGGGAGCCAAGGCAGGCCATTCGAGAGCAGCTCTGAGTCCTGCCACTATGGAGGCAGACTCCAAGAACTGCTCCCTCTGGGCCCTGCTGTGGTAGCACACATCAGAACCCGCTCCAGGCTCAGCTGCAGCATCAGCAGATGCTTCAGGTCCTGCCATGGCAGCAGCAGATGCTGGTAGATGCTCTGGCCATGGAGCGGCTCCCAGACACCACTGCCAGGCTCCAAGGTGAAGCCTGGGCACAAAGGCTCATCAATGGGGATCCCCCCCCTGCAGTGAGTTTCATGGGACCTCCCTTGTTCTTTATCTTTCAGTTTTAAGTAATCAGTAATTTGTGGTTTGCCTATAATCACCAGATCTAATTGAGAATGAGGTCTTGACCCTAGGGTTCCCAAGTACTTACCGTCTGGGGGCGGGGGATGAATGCTCCCCAGCCGGACCAGTCTTCCTGATACCAGGTGCTCCACGCCTCTCCTTCCCCTGGGGATGGTCCTGCGAGGACGTATCCATCCCCCGCCGGCACGCAGTAAGTTCTTGGGAAGCCTACTTGACCCACTACACAAAATGTTTTAGCTGCTTATATTACAGTTGTTTGAAGTAATTCTTCATTCCTAATAGTACAGTTGTTTGAAGTAATTCCTTCAATGGGGCCCAAGTACTATTACTCACCCAGTATTATGTAATCTAATTATGGCTGCAAACTTTTGGCCCCAGGTTAAGAATGCTACACACAGTACAGACTGAAAACCTCCCCTCCTGGTACCCCTTTACTACTTGGTATCTAGAATTCTGAAGAACTTAAAAACTTAATACTATTTTGCAAATTTCTGGGTTGATCCTAACAAAAAGCATTGGGGAGGAGGTGTGCCAAAGGTTTTACAGAAAATACAAGAAGTGAGGTGGCATCACACATAGGTTCTTGGAGGAGGGGGTGTTCTTGCATGCATGGAAGTCATAGTGACTTCTGGCAACCCCTAGTGGGATTTGGATGTTTTTCAAGGAGGTGGCTTGATAGCCTACCTCTGTGTCCCGAGCCCTGGTATTCCTTGGAGGTCTCCCTTCCAAGTGCTTGCCAGGGTCAGCCATGCTTAGCTTCTGAGATCTGATGAGATCATGCTTGCCTGCTCTATGCAGGTCAAGGTGCATCACATACATGTTCTGAAAGGCAGTCCCAGACATGCAGGGTAGGAAGGGAGAAGAGTAGAATCCTGGAGGGAGCAGACCACTTTTGGATGGTTGAGCAGGTGGCGGAACAGAGGTTAATAAAGTCTGCCACAGTACTAAAATAAGATTGCTGACCTTTTCTCAACCTGACCTGTACCAGCTGAGCCATGTTACCTGAACAGAGAAATAAGACACACAAAAGTTGCTGGTACACCATGGAGAAGGAAAGAGAAATACTTATACTCTATTATATAAAGGTCCATAGAGTATGCAAATATAAAGAGGCTCAACGATATAGTCTTGTAAATATAATCTTCAAGACAGCACCATTTCTAGGTAGATAGGGTGGACCTGGACTTTTTCCACTGAAGTCATTCGCATGGTCGCCTGTGCTTGTATACTCAGGTGCAGTCACTAGGTTTTGAATAGCCTCTTAAAATGTAAACAGTCCTATGATCATTTCACACTAGGTATTTTTTTATCTGTGTCTACATATTTCTTCCTCACTGTGAAGAGTGAGGGAATAATAAATCTATTTTAAAGAAAAGCTTTTGAGATGAGCAAGAGCATTCCTCATGTTTAAACGTCATGGTAAATGGCAGAAAGTGGGCTAAACATATGTAAATCCCTATTTTTAGGACCATAATAAGGTATAGCAACACTGCTGAAGCAGAAGTTATTACTTCACTTTCCAGCCCTGCAGAGGGCTCTGACGCCTATCCCAAGCAGAGCTGCACAGAGCAGACTAAATACCTTTCTGCTGAAAGAAGTAGTGTTCCTCTTATGTCATATAGACAAACATTGCAAATAACATGGACACTAAAAGGTGTTGAGAAAAGTCAGCAAGCCCTTTTCTTTAAGGGGGGGAAACAGCACACGTCTCTAAGAGATTACAAAGAGTGCAAGCAACCACTTATCAAGACCACTGAGTTCAAATTGAAATGGACTGCCACAGAAATGGTTTAACCAGGCATCACACAACTTTGGTAGTCTTCAAGCTGCTCTGTACTTTTTGATCAGGCTACTTATAATGTCTTGAAGTACACAGATTTGTGGACTAATGTAAAATATATGGAATTGCACATACTATGCTAAACAGTATACCTCAGACACAGCATACATCTTATCTTAACAAACATGACTGTATTATACCACCAAGAAATAATAGCTACTTTGTTAGTGTAGAATCCAGAGGTGTTACTAAAAACAGACATCTTTCTAAGAAGACAATCTTGTCCTCCGTAAGCAAATCAAAGTGTCAGGATTACTTGGATAATATTGACTAAAAGCATATGACTGGAACATCATAAACAGGAGGCATTGCTGGATAGGCAAGAATACACTTGAGATTGCAACTGTAGGCATATTACTAAAGTAAAACTAGAACACTTCAAAAGGGAAATGTTTTTGATCCAGCAAATCTGATAACAGTCCCCCTAAACCAAGACTTGAAGGATTTGACATTTACAACATGCACCCTTAAGAGGCATGTAAAATATTGCGCACAGACTTCTGCCAGTGGCAAAGCTATCCAGATCTATGTCAAAAACACACTGAGACAATACAATCCTTGTCTGGGGCATCTAGACATACTGTGTTGATTATAATGGGAAACAGTGAAATCAAGAATACTTCAAGGCTGCAAAGGAAAATAATATTCATTTTCTGGCTCAGGAAACTGGTGTTCCTGCAGAAACTGTTGAATATCGCCCTTTATCTCATAAATATTTACACCAACTTTTCTTTAAAAATAAGAATTCCTCCAGTCACACGTAATACAAACCGTCTAACCTCCCTACTCAAGTCATTAATTCCCGTTTTTCTCATTTTGTTACACAGTGCATACCTAACCATCTCCAATCAATAGAAAGAAAGAAAACTAAATTAAAAGGAGAGAGTTAGATTGAAGTTTGTGTGTTAGGGTTTTGACAGAAGCTACTATGCGGATTGTGAGGTAACTTATTTCTCTTTAAAGGGGAAAGTTGGGCAGACATGGCAAAGTCGAAGGTATTCAATAAAATGACATGGCATGGATCACAAAGAACAAAGAAATGAACAAATTCCTTAGATTTAGTGTGAAGACAGATATAACATTTTAAAGTGTGATGGTGGCTTTTAACTAGATATGTGAAATCCTTGGGGGGGGAGTGTTGGAAAGAAACCTAGATTTTTCTCCAGAAGATATATTTTTTTCAGTTCTTCCAGCAGAAAAAATGGAAATCTGGAGAACATAGAAGAAAGTCCTATGAAATATTTTCCTTTTGGAATTAGTAAAATTGCTTTTAAGACAAACTCTGTGATAACATCCAATATTTTTATGCATGATAGTCTATAACATTAGATGATAATTCTTGTGTATACTGTAGATCAATTTTCACAAAATATGTTTCAATGTGACCAGGAAAGAGTTTATCTGGAGGTGGGGAGATGGATTTGGTTCCAGCCAAATTGCTTGGGTGACAGAATAACCTTGCTTGTAACTTTCTTTTGCTTTGAGCTGAGAACAGGGCAGGATAATGCAAGGGCAGCAGAGTCCAGTTTTCCTCTCTTAGCCAGCTTCAATGAGGACAGAATTGCTTTCTCATTGTCCCCCTCTTCTCATCATCCTTAATGCATACTTTGAGCAATGAATAACATGAGGGTGGATGAGGACACTGATTGGCCATGTTTCCCAACAACACACACACACAAAATATACTTGAAATTCACCATTGCACACTACCTCTGCACAGATGCATGCAATCTTCTGCGTGGAAACGCAATCCTAGCTCTAATCTTACAACTGTGGGCACCATTTTAAACCATCTGTATTAGGTATCATATTACTACCTTACCAATTCCTTCTTTAAAAAAGAAAAAGTTTATTGAAGTGTGAAACCAGAGGAGTTAAAAACTACAACAGAAGTCAAAACGCTTGCAGAAAATTCACTGGATATCAACCACTCACTGTGAATGTAACCCTTTTAGTATAATGAGAAACACAGAGAAACGTACCACAGAGACAATTTGCCCAGATATTTGAATCCTGCTCTAAGTAACCTCAGCAGTTTGGCCAAGTACTGCAGAATGAACTTGAGCCTCTGAGTTCAACTCTTTGAAGTTACAAAATGAAACCTATGAGGTTTTGCCCCCCTAGCCAGCCGAAGAATCATGAAATCCCATCAGCTGTATAGGTCAAATCTGCCAAAACAACACCCAGTCCTGTGTGGAATTTTTCTGAAAACAAACACAGTAATAATGAACTTTGTCCCTAGGTAGGAGGCACTAATGAAGCAGCTTTTGCAAACAAGCAGGTACACAGAGGGGCAGAACCATATTGACTGGGGAGGAGCAAAGTGCCCCACACCGAAGGATTCAGAGTAGCGAAAGATCTACAACAGCACGCCAACCCTGGAGTGGCTGCCCCCTTGCCTTACTCTCATTCCACCATATCCCCTGTAAAATGGGCCTTAATTACACTCATTTGGATAGCCTGAGATATCCTGCCAGTTTGGTGTCGTCGTTAAGTGTGCGGACCCTTATCTGGGAGAACTGGGTTTGATTCCCCACTCTTCCACTTGCACCTGCTGATGTGACCTTGGGTCAGTCACAAGCTCTAGCACAGCTGTTCTCTCAAGGACAGTTTCTGTCAGAAGTTCTCTCAGCCCCACCTACTTCACAGGGTGTTTGTTGTGGGGAGGGGAAGGGAAAGGAGTTTGTAAGCCACTCTGTGACGCCTTTGGACAGTGAGGGGCGGGGTATAAATCCAATCTCCTCCTCTTCTTCTTTTGCCTCATTTGGATAAACAAGGATGCCGACTGTTGTTGTTTCTTTCCCATCACACCCATGTTTCAGTCATCTTACAAAACAAGAACAGTGTGAATAATCACACCAGTACAAAACAATACAGCGGTAAAGCGGCCAAACCAAAGACTAAACAAATCACTGCTCTTTGGCAGTAATATTAAGCCTTTTAAAAAGTTCAGCTTCAAAAAATAAACCTTGTATCTCTAGAGCAACAACTGGCTGCACAGTGTTCAGGCGCTTATTCTTCTTTACTCCTGATAGCCAGATTAGATAGATTCAATATATTTTCTCTTGAAGGAGTTTTAAAGGTTGATGCTGACCTGAGGACTAGATAAAGAAGTTTCACTATACTAGAACACTATCTTCAGGGTGATTAAACCCACCTGCTGATATGGCAAACGAAGAAACCTCTAATTTGATTATCTTCGTGAATGTTTCACTAACTGGTAAGACGTCAATTATGATGGACAGTGAGAGAAGACATTCTGGTATAGCAGTGGATGTAGGGAGACTATGCATTTTTCAAGGAATCTGGGGGACTGCTGTGCATCTCCTCTCACTGTGTGCACTGCTCATAAGTTCAGGCTATGATGGACAGACCTCCACAGAAAGTAGAGACAACATAGTGATCGTAGCATCCCCAAATGCAGCAGTTTCCTGGACACTACAGGAGTGAAAAAGTAAAGAAGTTCAGTCAGGGAAAACTTCGACAGTAGGCCAGAACTGTTCCTTGCTGCTAGTGACCATAACCACTGACCATCACCCCTGCTCATATCTGCATAGCTGCAGCCTGGAATGAAAGCCCAAATGGGACAGAAAGCTGGGAATTAGGATGGATCAGTCTGAACATTCATAAGAACAAGTTACATTTCCAACTGAGCTTTAAAGAAGACTTAGATTTATACCCTGCCCTTTACTCGGAGTCTCAGAGCAGCTTACAATCGCCTCCTCTTCCTCTCCCCACAACAAACACCCTATGAGGTAGGTGGGGCTGAGAGAGCTCTGAGAGAGAACTGTGACTGACCCAAGGTCACCCAGCTGGCTGCATATGGAGGAGTGGGGAATCAAACCTGGTTCTCCAGATTAGAGTCCGCCGTTCTTAACCACTACCCCAAACTTGTTTACTGTACCTGTGGTTTGCCCTTCTTGCTGAAGTTCAAAGCGGAGTACAGAATGAGAAAAACAATTGAAGAAAAGAGTATAAGATATACCATAAGCAAAGCATCAACTGGATTACAGAAATTAAAAAACAATGCAATAGACAGCTAGATAAATCTATAAGCCTGTATAAAAATGCCCCGCCCCCCCCCAACAATTCTGTGCCGTGACACAAGTGTGGAGGCCTGCTTGACCTCCTCAGATGTGACATTCCACAAAACGGAAGCTGCAACAGAGAAAGCTTGGGTACAGCTGTCCGTACACCTACCCACCTGACAGTCAGAAATGCTGACTCCCACACTGTTCTCTGCCAGCCTGAGTTCCATTACAACATGAAAGATATTTCTTATTTGATTTCCCATCTTCTGGGTGTCCCAGCATGTTGCTGTCTACTATAAACTCTTGAGGTCCAGACAGACACTTTGATCTTGCATGACCATAGAATTCAGTGGGCTGTCAGCACTTAACACACCGCTACAAGCCTGAAAGGAAACATAATTCATCACAATGCTAAGCAAACAAAGCATCACACCACAAATACAAATAGTTGTGGAATAATATTATTTTGCTGCTGGCTGTGTTTAAAGACCAGCTTCTCTCAGACATCGCAGCATGGCGTCCAGAGCGCTAACCGCTGAAATATAGACACTTGGGAAGAGGCAAGCTGAACAGCCCATGTACCATAAACGAGAGATTAAGGCAAGCTCGGACCAAATTCAGTTGCAGTGTGACTCCTTTTGTAAATATATCTAAAACCACTGTCGGTGCCATGGAAAAACAGCAACAGATGTGGAAAGCTAAGAGAAGTGTTAATGTACCCAAAATAAAAAGACACAGATGTGCTAACAGTGGGCGACGTGTGTGTTTCTGCTCAGTGCCAAATCCACCAAACACATTGAGTTCCCCAGCTGTGAGCCCACACACATTGCTCCAGGTGCAGGTACCCAAGGCAGCCTCTCATAGGCTGGGGGCATCCAAGTCATGACCCCCAGAGGCTTGAGAAACCATCAGCTAATATGGCTAGATATTGACTTCAGATGGTACATGAACAGTGAAAAAAAAATTAGAGGACTTTGGGTGGCTACAGAAATGTGGTTTTATTGGAACAGATCTTTGCTGGCATGGCTACATGAGACACGGTTGCCATCGCAAAATGAAAAAAGCCATCCCCAAGTTCTTACAAATCTCTGAAATACAGTAAATGGATAACAAAAATGCAGTTTAGGTAAATGGATCTGTTCGCATAAAACACAAAAGTGCCAGGAAGCTGGAATGTGGTTGTATAGCCATATTCCTGCATGGACAGAAGCTGATTTTTAAAAATCTGACAGAAGCACACTCAACATTGCATTTCTGTCTTTCAGACATCACACCAGGAGCAGGACAGAAGCTTAAAAGCATTTTAGTGGCATGTATGAAATGTGTTATGATTCAAAAATGGAGACAGCCATGCTACATGGAAGAGTTGTTACCATGAAAATACTGTACGAGCTTTAAAAAAAAGAATGCCTTTTCTTTGTGAGTTCTGTTGTAAGGCCATGTATGCTACAGCCAACTCAAAGGTGCCCCATGGCACCCTACTTGTCTCCATTGTTCCCCACAGGGAAAAAATTCAAAGAAGTCAGTAGCCAAACACACAAAGACCAACCACTGATCAAGAGCTCCCAATGCAAACAGAACAAGCCCAATAAGAACTAGCATCAAACCAGAAAATCCAAGCCAAACCAACCATGTGTTTAATACCAAATCCTCATCTACAGTTAACTTATTAAAATGTAACCAGAAATTTTCTTCTGAACCTGTTGCAACTGAATTTTTTAAAACCAGCAAGAATATCCCAAAAAACGCCACAAAGCCACAAAAGAAAATGAAGTCCCAGAAAGGAAAAAAAAAGTTGGCGCTCCCTCACTACAACCCCCTGGCAAAGAACAAAAACAAACAGACAAAAAACAAACAAGGAGGAGGAGGAGGAATAGGGAGAAGAGGAGGAAGAGAAAGAGATTGGATTTATACCCTGCCCTTTACTATGTGAAGGAGAGCGGCTTACAATCTCCTTTCTCTTCCCCTCTCCACAAGAGACACCCTGTGAGATAGGTGGGGCTGAGAGAGCTCTGACAGAACTGTGACTGACCCAAGGCACCCAGCTGGCTTCATGTGGAAGAGCAGGGAATCAAACCCAGTTCTCCCAGATTAGTCCATGCTCTTAACCACTACACCAAACTGACTCTCACTTGAAATATTTTGAAACAAAGTCCACCAGTCCTGAAGATGTCCAGTAGAGAGAGAACAAGGTGGTCTGCCCCAGGCAAGCCACAGGCAGTAGAAATCCAAAGTCAATCAGAGCAGCGACAACAAGCAACAGCATACTCCAAAAAACTCTAGCTCTGGAATAGAGTCAAGCTGCTTTTATTTGCCTGTGCACAGAATATTCCATGTGGAGCAGCAAAAATGGAGACAAATCTCCCCTCAGGGCTGTTTCAGCCCAGCAAAACGGCTTGGGGTCAAGGCAGAAGCCCTTCTTCCTCTCACGGCAGGATTTTGAGCCCCTTGGGGCTTTCCTTTATGTTAAAATAAGCCATTCCCATGGCTGCAAGGAACCCAGATTGGGTCCCAGGAACCTGGAGCTAACTTGTTAAAAAGCCAGTACAGTTGGCTCTCCTGGAGGAAAGTGAGAATCCTCATGATTAAGCAGACAGTCCAAGTGTTCCCTGTAACATCCAATCCTTCCCCCCACCCTCCTGTTGCCAGGGAAAAATGGTGGCCCTATCCCAAGATTTGGGAGGGGGGAATCAACATTTTTCTTGAATTCTGAATATCATTTCAGCTGAACAGAATATACTTGAAAAACACAAGTAAGGTATTTTCCAGGTATATTTTCATACCTGGGTACACATCCCTAACAACTCCTCCACTCTAGGCATTTCCTCCCTCCACCTCCACAGCAGGGGTCCCCATGCCTATTTACTCATACAAACAATACCCATCATAGTGAATAACAGCTAGAAAGAGTTTATATATTTATACCCAACTTATCCTCCTAGTGGGGACCCCAAGCAGTTTACAGCATCATTTCCCCTTCATTTTGTCCCAACAACCCTGTGGGATAAGTGCAACTGGCCCAAAATCTCCCTGTGGAGCCTGCCTGGTAGAGCAGGGACTGGTCATGATAACCACTACATCATACAGGTTGTAGGGGGAAAACAGAGCATGGAATGGATTAAGCGCCCCCTTCTGATACCACATCCTTTAAGAGAGCTATGATATTGAGAAAGAGGAAGGAGTACTATTTCTTTGGACGAAATGTGAGTTTAGGGCTTGTGGGGCAAGAGATAAAGTACAAAAACAGTAGAGACTTAACAGAAGCAGAAAAGATTAGGAAGAGATGGCAAGAATACACAAAAGAACTATACAAGAAGGACCTCAATGTCCTTGTTGACAACCATGATGGTGTGATCACTGATCTCAAGCCAGACATTCTGGAGTGCAAAATCAAAAGGGCCTTAGAAAGCATTACTAACAACAAAGGTAACAGAGGTGATGGTATCCCAGCTGAGCTATTCAAAGTCTTAAAAGATGATGCTATTAAAGTGCTGCATTCAATGTGCCAGCAAATTTGGAAAATGCAACAGTGGCCACAGGATTGGAAAAGGTCAGTTTACATTCCAATCCCAAAGAAGGGCAATGCCAAGGAATGTTCAAACTATCACACAATTGCACTCATTTCACACGCTAGCAAGGTCATGCTCAAGATCCTACAAACTAAGCTTCAGCAGTATTTAGATAGAGAACTTCCAGAAGTACAAGCTGAGTTTCCCCACTGCTGCATACAAGCTGTCAAAAGGCTGAGGAGCCCTAGTTAACAATATACTCAAAACAAGAAAGCATAAGAAACAACATTGCCATGGTCATATGACACACACACACCCCACACACACACACAGAATGGATCTGAGTATCCACTGCTGTTTCTGTCATTTTCTGGCTGTATTGGTAGAGAAGAGTTTGCTGCCTTGGAGATTTTGGATTTGGGCCTTCTGAACTCCCAAATAAATAGCTTAAGCTTTTCCAGTTGGATTTTGACAACACCTGCTTTGCATTTGTAGCAATTTCAACGGGGCAGCCCAAATGCATGTTTTTAAGAAGCTGAACTCCAATTGTCTATGAATATCAACATAAGCAATCATCTCTCCAGTTCTGCTTGAGTAACGCTCAATTTATGTTTGAAAGGTTGAAATTTTCATTTAATAACCTGACAGCCTCCCCTCCCTGTTTCTCAAACGAGATGGGGGACTGAATTCAGAGGTGGCAACAAGTTTGCAAGCAGACTCCTGTTAACGTAAGGGTCCTTGTTCTTAATTTTTATTAGAGGGACTTCCTTCTTCCTTCCCATTTTTTCTCCCATATGTATGGCATTAAAAGTGACATTTAATGTTTAAATGGGTTTGGAACTCCAGGTTTCATTGCTGGCCAAATATCATAGAAATCAAGACAGATTATTACATTGTAGCCTCATAACCTAAGCATGGAGTCTTCCTCCAAAGGAAGAGGCTCTTCTCCCAGCTTCTCACTCCCATGATACTCGAGGCAGGATATGGCCCCTTACACTTTAAACTGTCGTGGAGAGTGATTTGCCATCTTTTGGGCACTGCTGTGTTTCCCCTACTGTCTACTGCAGGCATTAGCTCCTCTCCTGTCATTATACTTCCTTCAAAGCTTGATTCCTGTTAAAAGAGAGACAGACAGACCCAGGCTACACTGCTACAATGTGGCTGCTAGTGATCATTCCAGAAGCTGTCGTGCTTTACTTGTAACCCCCCCACACTCACCCCCTAAAGAGGAAATATGGTATAATAGACATCATCACTGTGTATGTTTAATTATGGTCTCTAGAAGAGCTTCCTAATGGTTTTAGCAGGAAGCAGAAATTTCAAAAGCTTCAGCTTAGGTCACACAGGGGTTTACTTTAATTTCATCTAGTTTTTAGTTTCTTTTCCTTTCTAATGGAAGAAGAAATTACTTCCTGTATAGCCTGGACTGGCTCAAACTACAGCACCACCCCAAGCACCCTCCACTCCGGTGCTAGTCCCTCCACAAGCGGGACTGCAGAGGAAGCGCCTTCCGTGCCAGGCCACCTTAGACCAATCACAGGCGGCAGCAACACGAGAGGAGACGAGCCATCCAAGCAGGATCCCTTGGGGGATGAAAAGAGCCTCTACAGCCTGCCATGGGCCCAGTGTGGCAGCAACACCCAGTGTCTGAGGCAACAGCTGGCACAAGTCACAACTGTTGCCTCATCTCACATTGGGGCACCAAATTAGAGAGCATCAAGCAGCTACGAGAACCGCATAGCTGGTGAACTGGCCCGAGTGTAGTGCCCCACATTTTTCACTCACTTAATCCAGAACTCATTCACAGAATTAGACAGCTGATTTCCACCCCCCGCTGCCATATTCATACTTTATAAGAAGTATGGGGGATATGATACAAAAGCAAGACAAAAGCTCAACTGAGTTTTATATATGCTGGCCTAGATTTCTCACAATCATCAAGCATAGTGAACTGTATCCGATTAAGTTGTTCTGAAGACAAGAGTGCATATGTTTCCTTACGAGGGAGCAATGATTTCCACCAATTTGAAAATGGTAGGCAATAAACGACTATTAATTGGTACAACCCCCCCCCCAATATATTAGTCTGGGGAAAACATGATTGTGTTATCTTGATTAGGAGACATGTCTTGGAGATTGACCATCACAGTACCATAGTGAGAGGCTGCCATGTTTGCTCTTGATTTCTGCCAATTCTCCACTTTGGGGCAACCCAATGTGGCACTCAAATTTTGGTTTGGGGGGCCAGCGCAACAGCCACTCAAGAACGGCATAGGGGCAAAGTACGGCTTTTGGAAGGAGAAATTTGCCAGAAATCACCTCTTTTTTAAAAAGTGCCCTTAAGTCTTCAAAACTACCAATTTGGATACAGGCCAATGTTGGGTCATCTCCCACATGGCCTTAACAGGGCCAATCGGACAGATTCCTCATTTTCCCAAGCCAATTATCTTTGCATCAAATCACCCCCAGTAACTAAACATTACATATTCTGTGTTAAAACACTTTGAACAGACTGCAGTCCAAGGTTCATGTTAAATGCAATAGTCCAGTCCTCCCCACCCAAGTATGGGAAACAGAAGAGCTGTAACAGCACGATGAGCAATTTGAGGTATTGGTTTTTTCACAATCCTCCCCCTCCCCCCACAATCTAAGTGAATTTCTTAAAACCAAGCCATTCTTCTTGCAGAAAATAAGCAGAGTCAGGGTGATTTGGTCCCATTATGTGATCACTTTTATAGCTACTGTCCAGTGAAATAAATATAGATCAACTGAGTTCTACATAAACTACTGATGTAGCCTGCCAAAAAATGTTGTAGGATCTTGCCTTCAGGCATTGTGAGTCAGTGTTCCCTCTGAGCTGAGTTAGTGTGAGCTAGCTCAGTTTTTTAGCCTCCAGCTCACACATTTTTGTCTTAGCTCAGGAAGGATGGCTCCAGAGCAAACTAATTTATGCAGTAGCCTGACTGCTTGTTCACAACTTTAATGCCAGGAGCTCACAAAGTAGAATTTCTGCTCACAAGACTCCATAGCTTACAGGGAGCACTGAATATGGTAATTCTCCACTGCACAGAAGAACCTGTTGAGATGACTTAGTTTTATGGACACGCCAATCTGTGCAGACTGTAGAACCTTGACCGGTGAATTATCTGCAAGCATGCCAATGTAGCAGCTAAGCAGGTGTGAACCTTATATCCACATCTATGTGACAGACCACCTAGAGCCCTCTCATCAACTGATATGAAAGTTCTAAGGAAAGTAGGATATATATTAAACATGCCATCATATAATAGGGCTGACCAAGCAAGGCCACTGGAGCTCTGTAACATTCCATAATTTAAGGCTACCCATATGACATCAGGAGGGGGAATTAAATTGTACTCACAAGCTGAGCCAGTAAAAACTATTTCACACAAAGCAAAGCTATTGTCAGTACAACAGTTAGAACATAAGAACATAAGAGAAGCCAATGTTGAATCAGGCCAATGGCCCATCTAGTCCAACACTCTGTCACACAGCGGCCAAAATATACCAGGTGCCATCAGGAGGTCCAGCAGTGGGGCCAGGACACTAGAAGCCCTCCCACTGCTGCCCCCTCCAGCACCAAGAATAGAGTCCATCACCTGCCCCAGACTTAGAATCCCCATCTATACCCTGTGGCTAATAGCCACTGATGGACTTCTGCTCCATATCTATATATCTAATTCCCAAGTTGCCCCCCCTGTGCGGATATCTAAATCCGCACATCGGGGGCACCTGGGGGGCAGGGAGATTTTCCTGCGCACGTGGGGCAGTCCCCACGTGTGCAGAAAAATCTAAAAAGTTTAAAAAATTATAAGGGGATATCTAAATCCCCCAAAAGTAAAAGAGCCCTCCCTGCGCATGCGCAGGGAACGCTCTACAAACTGGCCATTGCCGCCAAGGGATGGGAGGACGGGAGAAGGCTTGGCGGGCCAGCCGGCCTCGCCTCTGCTGCTGGGGAGGGAGGAAGAGGGGGGCTTGGCGAGCAGCCGGCCTCGCCGCTGGGGAGGGAGGGTGAAGCTTGGCGGGCCAGCCGGACGGCTTCCCCCCACCCCGCCGCCACGCCGCTTGAAAGGGAGGGAGGGGGAGGCTGGGCGGGCCGGCCAGCCTCCCCTGCCGCCGCCCTGTTGCTTGGGTGGGTGGGTGGGAGGGGAGGCTGGGCGGGCCGGCCGGCTGGCTCCCGCCACCGCCGCCGCCCTGCTGCTTGGGTGGGTGGGTGGGAGGGGAGGCTGGGCGGGCGGGCCGGCCGGCCTCCCGCTGCCGCCGCCCTGCTGCTTGGGTGGGTGGGTGGGTGGGAGGGGAGGCTGGGCGGGCCGGTCGGCCGGCCTCCGCCGCCGCCGCCCTGCTGCTTGCTTGGGTGGGTGGGTGGGTGGAGGGGAGGCTGGGCGGGCCGGCCGGCCTCCCGCCGCCGCCCTGCTGCTTGGGTGGGTGGGTGGGAGGGAGGCTGGGCGGGCCGGCCGGCCTCCCGCCGCCGCCCTGCTGCTTGGGTGGGTGGGTGGGAGGGGAGGCTGGGCGGGCCGGCCGGCCTCCCCGCCGCTGCTGCTTGGGTGGGTGGGTGGGAGGGGGCTGGGCGGCCGGCCGGCCTCCGCCGCCGCCCTGCTGCTTGGGTGGGTGGGTGGGAGGGGAGGCTGGGCGGGCCGGCCGGCCTCGCCGCCGCCGCCCTGCTGCTTGGGTGGGTGGGTGGGAGGAGGCTGGGCGGGCCGGCCGGCCTCCCGCCACCGCCGCCCTGCTGCTTGGGTGGGTGGGTGGGAGGGGGAGGCTGGGCGGGCCGGCCGGCCGGCCTCCCCGCCACCGCCGCCCTGCTGCTTGGGTGGGTGGGTGGGAGGGGAGGCTGGGCGGGCCGCCCCCGCGAATATCGCGGGTCCCGCCTCTTGTGTTTATCTAATTCCCTCTTGAAACTGTCCATGCTTGTAGTTGTGAGGGTCATATGAGCAATATGGTTGCATATTAACACAAGACTCCTGATACATACCCACAATTGCAGATCTCACATATGCACTTTTCAGCAGATGGGGAGAGTTGTGGAGTCAGAGGTGGCATTATAATGAAGTGAGATGACTGTGGTCTCTGTCTAGTTCCTGGGTAGAGAAAGTAAGCCTTTAGGCTAATTACTTCATAATACACTGCAGCAGGTTGTAGTGGAAGAAAGTATTCTACACATTCCAGCTACTCAAGTACACTTGAGCAGCAAAATTTGTCCTCCTGCCAAAAACTACTGCTTACGCCTCTACTCACTCCAGCCTGTCCTACAAAGAAGTGGAGACTAATCATAACCTCTTGGGGCAGTCACTTGGAGATCCTTTGTGAAGTCACCAGCATAGACCTGGACCTTGCAGGCAGCAATACTGTCAAGGGAGATTTTAAACAGTGCCCTACAGAAACCTAGGGAGTGACACCTTAAGGTATAAATGGCTCAGTTCAGGTTTGGGAATTATTAAATTTACTTCAATCAGCCATAAGTCTGTAAAATACAGAGAACTAAAATGAAAATGCAAACAAAAAGAACTACAAAAATTATTTGTTTCCCCTCACAAGTGGTGTTTTGAAAGCACTGCTATTGTAGAGCTAAAAAAAGAAAAAAGAATATTTAATTCATGTTTCTCAATTCCTTATTCCTAATCCTTGAGCATTTATAGCACATTTATTCAATAAGGGCCAGAAACTCAATTTATCACTGACACAGCTGGAATAAATTTATCATTTATATAGCTAGATTTATCACTTATATAGCTAGGATAAATCAAAGAACTGGGTCAACTGTTACTTGGTGTCTGCTCTCTATGCAAAACAAACCTGTATACTACACGAAAGTGCCATCTAACAGCCTTTTTTGCAGTTTCCATTTTGTACCCGTATTTTCTTGCCACATGCAAAAAGGCACTCAAATATTATTACTGCCCTTTGACAAGGAGTCCAAAGCTGAACCCCATGGGTCCCCAGGGCTCTTGCATACAAGTAACCAGACCTTTTGCTTATAAAAAAATACTTTATGAAATTTATTAAATTTCGGTCAAATAATGAATTATTCCGCATGCAACACATTACACTATGATCACAAAGCAGGAAAACAAGAGAGCTAACTTAACTAACACTTTTCAGAACCTGCAGTACAAAGCTTAAATTTCAGAGTCAAACACCAAAGCTATATTACTAGCAACTGTGTGTCATTGTTCAGGCCTCTAGTCCATCAGAATTCCAGGGTAGTCAATCTTCCGCAGGGCCTTGGCCTTATGGGCTCTGCTCATAAGGCAATGATGACATCTAGAAGCATGATCTCATCACCCTTGGTTCTTCCCCTCCCCCATCACACAGACCACAGGTTCTCACGAGAAGCTAACTACTTTGGCCTTGAAGATGAGATGGTAGATCCAAAGACCAATTAATAACACCTACAGAATAGACCAGACCCACTGTTATACATATTAACCCTTGAGAGGAGACCAGGTGTGCTTTGCCTCACATCCTTTTACTGCACAAGGCAGACCAGCTACTTGGAAACAACATGGGGACTTCCCTTCAGCTTCTTCTAGGAGTTTGTGTCTTCCCCTGGTGACAGGGTTTCAAATTCTACCTGTAAGTGAGCAGACCCTTCCCCTTAGCTTGAGGACAGGCTTGGGTGGGAGGCAAGAGAAACTAAGTGAACAGCTATCACATGCCAATTGGATTTGTTCACCAGACTCAAGATGTACATAAATTTAACATTATTCCACAGAATTCAACAACAAAAAAAGCTTAACTTTTCAAGATTTCAGCAAGGAAAGTTTATTATGCAAAATCAATTTTTTAAATGGAAAATATTAATAAATATTTTAAGATAAACTTGAGCTCAAAGTCACCGGTTATTAGAAATTCGTGAGTTTCCTAGTGGTTTAGGGCAAGTAATTCAAAGAAAACTCCCCATAATTTGCATTAGTACATAATACCTACTACTCTAGTTTAGCACCTCTATTACCATCTTGTAGTCAGTATTCCTCTACTCCCCAAGTTAAAATGTCAGGGAACTAAAACAAATCATTCACTGAATGCAATTATTGAATACCAACCAACTTTTTCTGGGCATGCACAGAAAACCACCTAGCCAGAAGAAGAGAAAACTGAGTATCTAGAGAACACTACTGGTAAAGGCAATTGTGAAGAAATTGTAGTTTTTGTTTTAGTACACAGAGACAGGCACAAGGTATAGGATTTCTTGCAAAAAAACAACAAACAACTGAAGCTCATTTTCCATGACGTCAATAGATAACACAAAAAGTAAGCGCTTATCCTTGGATAACTGAAAACTGACACTTGCATCTATGGTTAAGACTGTTCTCAATATCCAGGTTCCCACACAAGAGGAAAAAATGAAATATGGGAGTAGGCAATTGGCTTAGCCAATTATTATTTAACAAAAACATTTTCATTGGAAAAGTATGCAAAAAGTCTTGCTGTCTTCCAAAATCTGATTAAAATGTAATGCCATTAGCCATTTCAACAAGACACTTTAATGTCTGATTCACTGTGCTACCATTAAACGCTCTTATCTGCAGCTAGTCTTACATGGCATCAATGCTTCAGAATCAGTATGTCGAATCAGAAGTAATTCTAACATCATGGGGATTGTGCAACAAACCTACAATTACTTGTCAGGATTAGCATAGCAAAGTATCAATTTAAGTGTTAAAAACTGGAGAAAATACTTTAGATGAGAGTTTATAAAGTGTTATAATCCAAGTTCAGTGCATCATAACTGTACAATGAACAACCCTTCATCTTGACAGATCTTTGTAGACAGAGATTCCTTTGCATCCAGCATCAATGTTTTCCTGAAAAAGAATCACATGAATTATTCAACATCTTTTCTGTTTTTTAAAACTTCCCTAAATATCAGTGCTTCAACCAAACAAACCTAGGGCTTTAGAGGCATATAAGACTCATAGATGAGCAGGCTTATATATGAAGCGAAGATCTATACTAAAATTCTTGAATACAAACTTGAAGTTGCAAGGGGATGTTTTTACAGCCATGACCTACAAAACAACAGAGTTTGTCTTTACATCTGAACCATAATTTGTCATTATATGAAGACGACCAAGGAAAACTCAGGATAATACACTCTCTCCCCAACACACCTGAAAAGACCGGAAATTTAATCCTTCCAGAGCAAGTTGTCTTCTCTGAACCGCACACCATGGTTTGTTCTCTTCCCTTTGCATCAAGATTCCAAGCCATTATTAAAATGCTGTCTGGAATCCTAGTGTAGAGGAAATACAACAAAACACAGCTTGCAATTCAGACAGAATTACTGTTTGCTGTGAAAGTGGAGCTGTTTCAGTTCTGAGGCATCCTCAAGAGGAGGAAATGCACATAATGACAAATCATGGACATGCTTGCAAGAACTGATGTCTACATGCACTATTATCTATTCAAAAACCATTCACATAAGAAACCTGAATATATATAAAAGCAAAACTGTGACCAGAGAATCTGTTCTATGACTGCGATCCAAAGGTTCAGTTAAAGAACCCCCAAGGCCTTTCTATCCTCTGAACACAAGCCATCCTGAAAAGTCCCCAACAGGTTCCAAAGCTGTTTGGTGGGACAGCATGGCTCGGGAAAACAAACTCAAAGCCCCTACACACACAGAGACCTAGATGCAAGGCTCTTTGGAACTGGGTCCATGTGTACGAGCTGTTTCATGTAGCTCCTGGTTCAACTATATATCTAGTGTTACACAAATTTTTCCACTAGCATATTGGTGGTGGTGGAAAGGGCTGTCAAGTCACAGCTGAATTATGGTGACCCAGTGGGGTTTTCAATGCAAGAGATTTTCAGAGGCGTTTTGCCATTGCCTGACTCTGCATCACAACCCTGGTATTCCTTGGAGGTCTCCCATCCAATACCAGCCAGTGCTGACCCTGATTAGCTTCTGAGATCTGAAGCCATCAGGCTAGACTGGGCTATCCATGTCAGGCCACTAGCATATTAATACCCACATAAAAGCAAAAGTATTCGTGATACAGAAAATTGTACTATCAATAAGTGGGGGGCAGCGATACTCACGGAGGGAGAAATTGCTGCTAATTCTCCACATATCTTAGTACACGGAGAAACTTGCAGGAGAGAATCCCACATTCTCTCCCAACACCAAGCATGGCACAGCTACTAATGAGCCTAGGATGTCCCGCCGCCAGAGCCAGGTCCAGTGTGGATGCCAACATCTTTTGCCACCACAGCTGAGCCTGGTGAAGCTGCTGGTGGCGTCTGTGCAGTTGCTGGCATCCTCCATGGCTGCTGTTGAGGCCGGCATGGCTGCCAGTGTCCTCTGTAGACAGGCGCAGCTGCCAGCATCTTCTGCCATCGCAACTGAGCCCAACACAGCTGCTGGCATCCTCCTCTGCTGCTAAACACTGCTGCCAGCGTTGTCCTTTGACTTTGAGGCCAGGGCCAGAAAACCTGTTGGGATCTGTCGCTGGGTCTGGCTGGAGAGGATCCTCATCTGGTAAGAATGTTGTCTGGGCATGCACAGACAACACAAATGTATCTTGGGGGATTTAAAAAACCCTTTAATTATTTTTCATTTCAGATCTTTCAGCAAACCTGGAGAGTACCCCAAGTTTGAAGTGATGCTGTTTAACCCCCATGTGGCCATGATCCACAGATATAACTATCTGCAGAAGAGAGCCGTGGGTGGCTATAAGAATATAAGATTTCATTTATGTGCTTCAGACCAGCAAGTAAAGCCATTATGTAGCTCCGATTATCAGTTTTAGCACTTCTCATAAGCTCTCTGGGTGCATTCTACCAGGCAACCATCTTCTTGTCAGCTGCAGGTATCAATTTTACATGGTTAGACTATTCTCCCACCTTCATCCACATGACTAGAGAGAGATCTGCTTCTCCCCTCCTCTATTCCCCTTTTTTAACATCCAGTCTCAAGAATTCTAGAAAATGCAAATGCTTGTATACTATATTATGATACTAGAGTTAGTCTTAAAATGTATCCCAAGTCTCTATGTGTACAGATAACAATGTTACACTAATTTATTTTGAGTTGGATTCCCCGCAGAATGCATTGCAACCCTATGACAATCTTCACGTTGCTATAAGAATCAACATCTTGGATCCTATGAAATGCTCATGTAAGGACATAAGCAGACACAGTGATTTCCGTCCTTCAGTAGCACTCTCCACATCAAGGAGTAAGGCACGGGACACAGTGCGAGTTGTATCAACAAAAAGCCACACAGCAGGCAACGAGGCAGCTGCAGTGAAGGGAGGTGATGGGAGGAGCCAGGCTGATCTTCCAGCTACAGAATTTCTTGTGTCTACCAAACCACTACTCCCTACTGCCACCCCAGGCGTATAGCTTTTTAACCAAGCAAGTCCTACAACTACTGTTATAGGACTCGCTGGTCCCCACTTGTTGATAGTACAATTTTTTGTATCATGAATGTAATGTTATGAAATGTGCAAAAATTTAGGAATATTGGGGTAAACAGCTTGTACTTTTGCTTTATGTGGGTACTGGAGGTCTCGGGATTTCTCTGGAAATGATGACTGAGAACAACTGAGTTATAAAATGTGTGCACACAGATACTTATAGGAGCCATGTTTTTAGTGAACAATCTTGAGTATTTACAAGGTAACACTGAAAAAAGCCAACAGTAAAAAAGTGATCCTGTAGCATCAGATTAACTAATGTTTCAGTAAGTAAATACAGATCAAGTAGATCCCCAACGAATCTGTGTTGACCTCCCAAAGTATGGCAAATTCCTTTATTCCTATTGCGCCTGAGGTGATTCATTAGGAGGACTCTGAACAGAATATATACTCAAAGGCTTATCAAAAAGGGACACAGCTGTCCTTTTGAAACTGCTCATTCATTTCAGCCTTAGTGGGCTGCTACTGAACTCCTCCAACAAAGATTTTATCCTGAGAAGCCGTGGATGGAGCAGCAGTCTATTAACACTCCCAACTCAATGTGAGCAAGTACTCTAAAGTTAAAAACTGGAAACAGAGGAATACCAAGGCTCTGTGTATGCAGAAACCCATCTCTACTGGGGAAAAAATCAGGTAAACACTAACCCTTCACATTATGAAGCATGTCTCCTTGATCGTGTCCACTTGACCTGTCTCTTGGGTGAAGTGGAGAAAATGCAACAAGAGGGGGGAGACTGACCCTTCTTTCAAGTGGAGTCATATGGGGTGGCTTCTTGACAAGTTCTGCATCCAGTGCATATGGTTTTCCCAAAGGGCTAAACATATTATTCATTTCCAAACTTGTTTGAGTAAGACTAAATTCTGATCTCGCCTTCAGGATTTGCTTTCTAGAAGGTGATTCCTGGTTTTCAACAAAAGTCTTCTTCAGTGCTTCGTATCTGCTTTGAATAGACTGGAAATCCAATCTTTGCTCAGTTTCCATTGCACTGCCTGCAAAAACGTGATCATCTCTGGCACTGATTTCTTCTGTCAGCTCTTCCCCTTCTAAACCACTGGAACTATTAAGACTTATGGATCCTCCTCCTTCCTCTGGGAGAGTTTCCTGAAGTATGCCCAGATGGATAACTTCTTGGCTATCTAAATTAAGGCCACTTATCTGAGAAGCATTCCAAAAGAGAGTTGTACTCATCGAAGAATCCTGACAGTGATAAGATGGTTCGATCTCTTTTGCAAAATCTCCTCCTGGACCACAATCTGGGTCATTAAAACTCTTGACAGCCAGTTCTGGATTTTCTGCTTTACATTTATTTGTAACAGCACATACTAATCCTTGTTTGCAATATATCTGATCATCTGATAGGCCAACATTTGCTTGCTGGGACTGCAATTCATTATGGCTAGTAGCTGCTTCCTGAAGTCTAAATGAAGACTGCAGTTCCTCAAATGGCGATCCCCCTGTATCAGATATGCATGCAGACATGAAGCATGCCATACTTGAATCTATTCGGTTTCTAAACAAAGGAGTCTCATCCTGCGGCATGTGTTCTGATGACGCAGTATGATGCAGTTCTATACTTGGGGATTCTTCAGCCTGAATAGCTTTTTTCCATGAGCTTCTAATTTCAGTAACTAAAATTGAATCAAAACAAGAAAAAGGTTAAATGTGCCTTCACATTCTAGTCAATCGCAGCCCAAATAAAGGTCTATGGCACTACAAGTTAAAAACACTACCTTTACAACTAATTGGTGGTATGCAGAACACTATTTCCTTTTAGCTTCACCTTCCTACAGTCTCCCACTGTCCACAGTACCAAAAATGTGAGATCCTTAGAGAAAGAGTAGCTAGTGTAAATGCAAGGATATGCATTATCAATGGGGGTTTTTTGTTCTTAAAAACTGGTCTGCATAAATTTTGCACATGTTCGTATTTTGTTCTAGCAATGCAAAGTAAGAAGGAGTGACCACTTAAACCCTAACCTTTGAGGGAGGGCTTCACAGTGGGCATTCTTCCTGATGCTGAAATTTCACCAGACATTTGTTCACACAAGGTCAGCCCTGTTTTTACAGCCATAAAGGTACAGATTTGCTCTTTAAAAATAATGCAGTTCTTCAGAGTGCCAAAGGCTAGGCATATATGTGGTGCTTGAATGATAGTATAATGGAGTCACAGAATATGCACAGCCCTTGTATGCTAAGAATCTGTGTGCGCTTGATCAGCAGCACTCCTTCTAGGGACTGCCAGATAGAAGGCGGAGTTGTAAGAGAAAAACAGTTCTGTAAATTAACATAATGCTGCATCAAAGGAAACAGATCCTTAAACACTTTAACTACAAATATACTGTAATACAGCAGGATCTTTACTAAAATTTTACACAATTAAGGGTTAAATATTTTGAAAAATACTCACTCAGATTTTCTGGAGTCCTTGGAATTTGTTTCCTAGTTAAGAAGGGATTAAAAGCTAAGGTGCCAATCAAGTCATCCAACCCTTTTCCTTCTCCTTCAGTATTATGTGGCGAATCAGATACAACTGCATCTGCCACCTGCAATTAATTAAAAAAGCAAAGCCTGAAGGAAAGACAGATTCAGGTGTGTAGCCATGTTGGTCTGAAGCAACAGGACAAATCTTGAGTCCAGTGGAACCTTTAAGAGCAACTAAGTTTAATTCAAGGTATAACATTTCATGTGCACGCACACTACTTCAGATACAAGTCAAATTCATTCACCAGGGAACTTTTTTGAACATTAGTACCAACCATGCGATTTTTAAATACTTCCCTAAAAGAGGACTGTTAAACCTTGATACAGCAAAATATGCAGTTCACTGTTGCTATATCCTACTTGGAATAATTAATGGATTTAGTGGTCAAATACATGATTACCTGATAAACATTCCAGCCTCTACACACCAGAGCTATTCAAAAGTCAGCTAATAGCTCTGACTTGGAAGTCTCCCTGCCTCAGAACATCTAGCATAGATGACAGCTAGCTGTAGACTGGTTCTATCTTACTGCTGGAGTAGGTATAAAATCACTTATGAATTACAACAGGTGAGGCTCTCATGCAGTGAAAACTAACAAAACAAGCACACCACTATCAGGCTTATAAACAGCATAATGTTATTTGCTTTCCATTAAGCAGCTGCTCTGTGTTTGTACTGTCTCTACATAGACATTGCGTTGCATGTGTGGGAAACTCTGCTTCAGCATACAGCAGCATGTGCCCATTTCATACATCCATATAGCAAGAATTCCAGAATTTCCCATCACATGTGAAGCAGTCCTAGTGTTCATTGCTTCTCTTAACTTTTTATTGTGCCTCTATTATTATTACTACATATGTGTAATACCTGCAAACTAATGATCAGAAGACTGGTCAGGTCACAAAGAGCAAGAACGGAGAAAACAACTTACATCATCCAGGTTTCTGATAAACTGTTCAATTCAGTGTAGGAGTGCTAATTTTGATAATTTAAACAGGAGATTATTTTAATCCTACAGTGAGACTAATGAGTACAAGGCAATCAAGTTGTGATAATTTTCTAATGTAATCTTAATTTAATGAAAACTATTAACATATTCCTTACAATTTCTGCCAGTTGCTCCTGTGCTTTCTTAAGAGGATCTTCACTTGTAACTGATGATGTCTTTTTGAACATGCCAGCATGTCTTTTCCTTGAAGTTTCTGCTGGTTTACTTCTTCCTTTGTATTTTAAGATTTGAGAATTGGAATACTCAATCCTCTTGGGAGTTTCCATAGTTGATCCCTAAAACAACCGGAAATTAACACAAGGATTAAAAGGACAGGCTTACAGATAAAGACCATCATATTGCGCAACATACTTAAATTATAAATTTCATCACAAGCACCCCAAATTCCAGGGGTGGAAACTAGTCAGAGGGTCAAAAATACTGATTTTACTGACCAAAATTAAAAAAACCTGACAAATTACTGAACAATTTAATGTCAGCCTATTGATAAGCTAGCATTTTAAAAGTAAAACTAGGACTTTATTAAAAACCACACATAAAGTAATCATTATGAGAACAATCATAATTACTGTAAGGTAAGACTTGTCTATGCTTTTTCTTTATCATTGTTTTTTTGATGAAGTTATTAACAAATTCTTTAATTTCTCAACAGTTTTCTGCACTGCACCAGCAAGTATTTTTTTTCTTGTGCTCTTTTTCCATTGCTTCCTCAAATCCTAGCATTAGCTGTGCCGTATTGAGTCCCACAATAGCCTTTCTCTCAGCAGCCTCCTTTACACGCTTGGTTGCAACACTTAGCAGTGTTCGAGCAATCATCTTCTTCTCGTTCTCTTGTCTCAGCTTTTTCAGTTTTGCTTCCTTCTCTTGTATACTATCCTTTTCACTATCTTCTTAAACCTAACTCCTCTGCCTTTCCCTTTCTTCCTTTTTCCTCCTCTTTAATGACATGCTGTTCATCACAATATTGCTTGTAATGAACATGAGTTGCTTTTGCCATCTGCCAGAGGTGATATTAGCATGGTATACCTTGTTTTCATATACATGATACAAAGTTTCTTTGATGATTAGGTGGGCATTCAAAGTTCTCTCTGACACCCTGGCCCTTTCATTGGTCAAAATGCATCCAGGTTTTGAAAAAACCCTTGTTGTGTCCACACTACCATGCAATAATGATAATGCTGCTTTCACCACCTTGATAACCAGTGGGTATTTTGGATCTCCAGATGGGTTTGTCTTTTCAAAGAACTGATTCCAATTTCATCTTCAAGTCTAAGAAGTTTCCATTCATCTGCAATCATGTTCAGTGAAAGATCTATCCAGAGTGCTGCTGCTACTCTCATATCCTTGTGGGTTCCTTCCTTGACTGTGCTGGAGTGAAACACTGAAGATATCTGAGGATGGAGTAAAAGGTGTTTGCAGGCTATGATTTTTTTTTCTCTCATTACAAAGAGTTAGCTGTTCCTTTTCAGAAAGTTTTTTCAGTTTGTCGCAGCTTCTACTTTCACTGACTACTTCTCTCACAGGTATGTAGTGCTTATCACTGAAGGCTTCAAGAGACAATGGTGCTGAACTCTTACAAACACGATCCATTATGGTTCTTGTGAGTATTTTTAACTTCACTGTGCATCACATGCACCAAAGGCTCTGCTTTCTGGAACACTCCAGTGAACTTTGTAAATAAGTGGGCACTCGTGCAACAAAACATCACCTCTGCTTTCATTGTCTCATGTTTTAAGAGGTTAATTATGTTTCTATACTTTGTGGAAGATTTCACCCAATCACTTTTACTCCTAGGAACAAAGGCCTTAAAGTACTTCATAACTGAACTGAAAACAATCTGTCTTCTCACTGGGAAGTCATCATGTTTCCCCCAAAATGCAGTAACGAAAACAAAAAAAACACAAACTGTATTCACAAAAATCAAAGAAATACTGACTTTACTAACCAATTTTTTAAAAAAACTGACAAACCATTGACCAAGATGAAAAAACTGACTTTTACTGATTTTACTGACCGTTTTCCACCCTGAAATCCTAGCAGCTGCTCAAACCTTCCCTAGACTATTCACTAATGACAAGCAGGGTTTTGGCTGTCAGTTTCATCAAGTTTAGAACAACTGGGTTTGTGGCCCCAGCACTAAGGGGAAGGGTGACATGGGGGCCAAAGGCAAAGAGGCCCTCCCTACCCAAACACATATTAACCCCATTTAAACTAATATACCCGCACACAAAGTTTTTCAGAGAAACGTGGAATAAAACTGGCCATACTTTATTGGTTACGGCTGTAGTCTGCATTGGCACAGCATGGGGTACCGGTTCCAGTTCAACGACTGACCCACCTGCCAGTTGATGATCCACCGGTAACCTTGGGGTGACAGGTCTCCGGATCCCACAAGAGCTGACGCCCCGAGGTGGTCTCCCCTGCCACCTGAGTGTGAGGGTAATCCCGGGCTGGGCATACCAATTAACCCTCACGCCAAGATCCCTTATGAGGATCAACAAACTCAGGAAAACGGGTATGCATGCCAGCTTTCCAGATAATGGAACTGGCACCATGCTGATACCGCCAAGTTATGACAAGTGAAATCAATGAAACAAGCCCGCATGCAAACCCTTTCAAACTATGCCAAACTAAAGGGCTGAGAGGGTGGGCCAAGTCACTTGCTACCGAAAAGAGGGTGAGCTGGGCAGAGCAGTGCCGCCCCCAACTCTAAGGACCCTCTGATAGAGCCAGCGTCTGGTCATGCATGTGCAAGCTTCCTGTGCTTGCTGCTGGCCTGCCCCCTCCACCTGGCAAGGATTGCTATGGCTGCCCCTCCCTCCCTGTCCCCGCAGCACCACGAACGGGGCCCTGTTTGAGTCTGTTCCCCAGGTTCTAGGTGGGTGAGTAAACAGGAAACAGCAATAATATAATGCAACATACATTAAATTAAGTATCATGAAGCTATCTTTCCCGTTAAGTTTATGCATTTAGTTGACATGGGGAAGAGTGAAAAAAACCCATATTTCCCCACATCTATTCTAGTTATTGAACCTTACCTTGCTTCATAAGCACATTATCTGAGTACTGTGGCCAGATTTGGCTATGATGGGTGATGCCCTCCTATGCACCACTGAGGCTGATGCCCTCCTACAGACCTCACGCTGAGGACAGAAAAGACATGACTATGCCAGAACAACCAGACCCTGTGCTGGTGTTTTCATCACCCAGTGAGTAAGGACTGAACAGCCAGACTTTCATTCTTATCCAATTCTAGTCACACATGGTCAGGTGCAACTAGTTGGAGAAGTATGGCTGGACATCCACATCTCGTTGAAAGGAACAGTATGGGGGGGATCTGTATTTGCCTCCAGACACAGGGTCATCCAACCACTCAGCATTCGCTGTAGCCAGAAACCTATCTAGATGTGTCTCCCCATCCACATTCTGCTTCAACTGATCAGCTACATGCACCAGCTTCAAGGTGAGGGACCATTCACAATGGAGAGGCAATCCTCCTTTTCCGACAAGGTATTATTTTGCAAGCAGTTGCTCTCAAAGGAAAGTGAAATATTGCTTGGGGATACGTTTTACAGAAAATGAAATCCAGAAACATACACTTCAAACCCCCCCCCCATTTTATTTTATTTTAGCACTAGTCTTCATCCAGAATGCATATGCTTGTACACTTAATGTCAAACTCAGCTGTGCCTCCCTCCGCAGCCTAATCCACCCCCACCACTTCACTGTCATTCATTTCAGGAATCCAACAGAACACTATTATGACAGTCTTTGACCTGCCATTCACTCACCCTGCTTCCAGCTATGGTGCCCTCCTTCATCCACCCCCAGGGCATGCACTTACAGGCAGCTCCAGGTCCCAAGACTACAGAGGATTAGCATTTGCTGGTGTGCACCTGTCAGTAGCAAGAAAGCTTCCAAATGAATTATCAATTACAGTAGTCTTCCTTGCAATCTCACCAGCAATGAATTACATTGTAGTTCTGAACTTCAGAAAATCTTTGTTAAATACATAGTTCAGTTTACACTCATTGCTTTAGTGATCCAATCCCATTCACTTTTGAGTACAAGCTTCAATTTTTGTCAACAGGGGAAGCTATTGAAGTGTTACCTTCTCAGAAGGTATCTGCATTCCATTTTCAGGCTCTGTAGCACAATGAGAAGACGTAACATTTCTGAAAAAGAAACAGGCATTACTAAATGCATACAGCAAGTTCAGGCAATTTGTTCAGCCACTGAAGCTTGTATGCCCCGTACCTGTCCGTTACGATTTCTCTCAATTCGTCCCGGTCATCAAAAGGCAGCTTTGTTATAGGGAGAACTTGTGACAATTAGAGAAAAGCTTTTCTCTATTTGGGTATCAGCCTCCCAGATGTATAAAAATGAAGCCCATTACAGAAAAATGGCAGTATTAATAAATACTTCACAGACAAGTTTAAAACTGCTGCACAACTGTCTAAAAGTCACCACACAACCATGAACTGAAACTGGTTTAAGTATCAGTTCCAATTTCTGCATTAGACTAGAAACAGTATTATACACCAGGTAAGCATTGCTCCAACTACTAAGCCATTTATGATTACAGTTAACTGCTTCTAGTCATTTATAAACACAGCGGGAAGAAAAGCCACATCTGTTGCTGGTTCAATGCTATTGTGTGCCGTATCAGCTATGTGTGTGGCTTGAGATAGTTCGTGTACCAAAAATTTAGAGAGCTGCATGCATAGCCTGGTACAATGGCAGTCTCCAGTGATATTTCATGGGCTGAAAGGGGAGCAGCAGCTGCAGGAGGGGAATGGTGACTGCTTCCATTGGACATGGATCTAAGGGAAATGGCAGACATGTGAGTGAACACCCCATTCATTGCCAGGCTCTGCTTAACATATTTAGAACTCAAATTCTGGTTTATATTTAACACCTAAAGACTGACAGTTCCCAACTGAGTTCCCTGATAGTCTGAAGAATGGAAGTCCTGGCAAGAGACCCGGTATTCCTGACCAATGCCTGTGGGTGCATTAATTATAGACTCATCCCATGCATATGACCTTGCTGTTTAAGGGTAAGCCATACCTATCTGTGATTAGTGACGACGCGCCAACTTCATTTCTCAATGGTTCACTGTCTTTCTTAAATTCATGTGTCTGAATGCACTTTTTTGTCAAGTCTGAAAAATATTTGAGAGACCTGATTTTAGCACCTTAATCAAACACTAACATGCTTTTAGGAGAAAATATAAATTGCTGTAGTTATTACAGAACGCTACTAATTTTCTTCAAAACTGCAGTGATAAATCCTCAGGCATAATCCTCAGACATAAAACTTCAATTAGCAAGATGCCCAAAACTGTGCAGGTGTGAGAATCTATAGTACATTGTGTCTTGATACTCATAAAACAGAATTTACAAACTGATAAGTGAAAGTTGATCTTAACTTTATATTAACAAAGTCCTTCCCTAACAACCAGGCCAGAGAAAGGCTCAGTGGTAAAGTATCTTCTGCATGCAGAAGGTCCAGGATTTACTTGTACCCAACAGAGCTGCTGCCACTCATAGTAGATGACAGTGATTGTAATATGTTCAAAACATCACAGTTCTTCAAGACAAAGTATTCAGATCCCTTGCTCTTGATTATCACAGACTTTTAGACCTGGAAATACTACTGATTAAACCACTAAGCCCTGGGATTCTTGATGGAACAGATCTTCTGGATTTGCACTCTAAACACCTTACTATTCCATAGCCATAACCTAACTGTATTATCCAGCCTACCTCCCTATGCCTGCTTTAAAAGCCAGCCTTATTGACCAAGAGAAAAGCTGCAATATTTAACTATATGAAAGCTAATATAGATTAGCTGTGATAATGATGAATTGCTAAAAATGATACTGACAAAATAGAGGCTCACAGTTATTGGTCAGTAACATTTTTACCAATTCATTATCACAGCTGATCTATATCAGACATTGTGGAACTGGGTTCTCACAGTAACTAAGAAGTAAGCAGAGAACAGCACTGGTGGTCTCTTCTGAAATACGCAATTACACACACAGGATAAAGATACCAGAGAACAGGTCAGACTCCTCCTAAGTTTTTTTACAAAGTTCCTAAAGCTTACCAGGAATTGATGCAGGATACTGGCAAAATATACTGCTTTTATAAGCTTCCTCTGTAGCAGGGGTAAAGGAAAGGGGAGGCATAGCCGGTAATAAATCAAGTGCCTTTAAAAAAAAGAAAAACCAGGTTAAGGTCAAATAGATTCTTAGCTGTCAGTATTAATGTGATTAAAATTTTGGATACCCAAACACCACATTCACACAATATATGAAGTTTACATCCAATCTTTTTTTATTTAAAGACACTGCCACTACATATTGGATAAGCATATGAAAAGCCATAAGCTTGACTGTTAGTCAAGCAGAACCGAAGAAATATACCTGTTGTACTAAGCATTTCCTACAAAACATAACATTGCTATTGATATTTTTATGGACTTACTAGTTGAAACTGACATTCGAAAGTTGTTTCAACATGCATTTAATAAATATTTCTTCTTGCTCAACACAAGCCTTTCCATTTTCTTATAGTTTTCCAAAAACATACGTACAGGGTTAGGCTCTTTAACAAAAAGAAAAGGTGACTCTCCAAGACAGTTCTCCCACTTCAAATCCCATTCTCTTTGTTTTTCAGCAATGGACTGATTTATTGATACATGATCCTCTTGTTTTAATTTGTGCCTATAACAATATTAACAAGAATACGTTTACTGGCCAGCATGTACATGTTTTACTTCAGCAAACTGAGGGAATTAAATTATTGACAATCTAGAGTGTAAGGTTACTGCTAATACTGTTCTGTAAATCTACAGCGGCTGTAGGAAGCATTATTCTGTATAAACCAGGCTAAAATTATCCAAAAAACAATAATCTGCAAAGTCATAATATGACTGTTTCATTTACATATTATTTGTAAGATATTCAAAACCATTTCGGAACAAACCAATCTGTGTCTTAGGTATCTAACATACTAAATGCCCAGATTTTAGCCAGTGTATTTCTGAAAGGCAAGAACATTTCTTTCAGCAATAGACAATGAGGGAGAATCAGCTTTAAATTATCTCTGTCAGCAGACAGCATCCTAGTTATACGTCAAAGTAGGACTTAGGTTGCATAAAACACAAGTCTGCTAAGAATTTCAGGAGAAAAAATGGAGAGACATACTACATGAGGGGTGAGCACACAGTATTTGTTTGAACAGAGATTGTGCCAACAAAAAGCAATTGTGCTCACCTCAGTGACCTTAGCCCCAATAAAGTCTCATTCTGGAACTTGGTCTTTCCTTCAAAATACTGAAAATCCAGTTTCAGTGAATTCTTGTCAATATGCTGGCGTTCAAGCATCAACATTTCCAAGGCTTTGTTTAATAACTCAAAAATGGTTAAAATATTTAGTCTTCCAGCTTCATATATATTTCCTACCTGCAGCTTCAAATATTACAATGAACAATTGATTAGTAACACTCGCATATCAAGACAGACCATCCCCTTCCAGCCACTAAGAACGGGATAAAGGAAAAGTGAATATTGCAGTGGAAATGAAAGCATGGCTTATATACATTTTCAGTTAGGAAAACTCCAGAGGGGCAGCAGAGTTAGTCTTAGCAGCAAAATAAGACAGGAGTTCACTATCACCTTGAACACTAACAAAATCTATTCCAGAATAATTTTTTCTAAGTCTAAGCTCACTGCTTGGAGAGAAAGAATAGTTAACAGGCTATGGAGGGGCCATAGCTCATTGGCAAAGGCTCTGCTTCGAATGCAGAAAAGTCCCAGATTCAATTCAATGCAATATTCTGAAGTATCTGATGAAGTGAGAGCCAACTTATGGAAAGCTTAGGTTGGAATGAAGTTTGTCTTTAAGGGGCTTTTTTCAGTCAGAGGATCAATGAACTACCCATGGCCTAACTTGGCCTATAGGTTTTAATTTCAGTTTCCTTCAAACAGTAATCCATTATATGTACAGAAGAGCTGACACATGCATAGCATTTCCTGCAGCTACACTGGCTTATTTTTCCCACCCAGTGGAGGCAGATAGACAGACACCCGATTACATGTGAACAATCTGCTCTGTCCATTGGAATGAACCAAATTCCCTTGAACATAGGGGATGCATATTATACTATGAGCTTCAACTCTAGAGATAGGTTCCACCAATTCACCCCTGTCACAGCAACAGACCTCTAAATGCCCTCTCAGGCTGCTCTTGGAGGCCCCCCATCCCCCAGAAGCAGTATTCTGGGGGACATTTTAGACTACGGAAGGAGAGAGAAGGTGGGGAAATAGAAAACCTTTTTGTATGCAGTACCCTTCCCGTGAATCCAAGCCATATACTGATTTCTGAACTGGAGAAAATTAACTCAGCTGCCTAAATCCAAAAATTTTAAAACAGGCTTTCCCTGTAATTTAAAAGACACACTTCTGTTAAAATTGAATATACGGACTTAAAAATAGAATTCCTCAGTTCAAGTTGCTTAACTATGTTGCTGAGGGATTTTCCTCTAGGCTTTAAATAAGGAGCTGCTGCTCACAACAGCTATTACAAGACTATTTCAGACAACAAAGTCAAACAATTCAGAAAGTAATGCGGTATTTGAAGAGAGATAAAGATGCAAAGAAACTTACTTTGTGCATTTCTTTTTCAACTTTTTCAAGCAGGAGCCTTGGAACACTGACAGTAGTACTGGTGCCATCTAATATATACTGGCCTTCATGACCATTGACAACCGAATCTACAACTTGTCTTTCTTTCTGAAGAAGCTTAAGTGTTTCTATTATCAATGCCCACATAGAGCGAACCTTTGAGACAGTATAGGGAAAAGGGCAGAGGAGAAGGGAAAGAAAACGGACACCTTTAGAATACAAAACGGACACCTTTAGAATACAAAATTATTTCTACTGAATGTCAAGGTTTCAGCTTCGCTTCACTTGGTTTTGTTTCATTGCTTTCCTTGCCATGTATCAGGGGGAAAGGAATTCCTGAGGGGAGTGAATGTGTTGTTAGAGTGAATGCCAGTAGTAGCCATAACCATTTCCTAAGGTGTATCCCTCAGCCTTGGAGACTTCTCTGCCTTGCTAGCTTAGATAAGGCACCATATCTCTCAGGGTTGCCATAGTAATACTCGGGGTTGATTGCTGACAAATGCATGGGGGGGGGGTGTACTTGGTTTTACCTATAACCTGAAGTTTTCGCACGCTTTCTTCTGTCCTGACAAAATTCAAGTTCTTGATGTAAGCATGTTTTCTCCTTATATATAATTCTGTTTTGGGGTGACTCTTTCCTGAACATTCCACACGCTCCCAAATCAATTGGCTCCCTGATGTGTGTCTCACAGCCCCCAGAAGCAGCATGTGCCAAAAATCAACTCACAACAGAACTTCGCCTCAGGAGAGAGGATGGCTCACTCAGTCAGAGCCCTGGCTTCTAGCCTGCTTCTCTCCCGGCCCAGCGCCTCTTCATGGCTCCCGCCTTGACTAGCTGATTCTCCCCCCCCAAGTCATTCCCACTTGCCTTGCAGGTGGCGGACAGAGCGAACGGGGGCCACCACCAGAGAGGATAAGCCAGCTAAGGAGGATGAGGCCGACAAGCGCGAGCAGTGCTGGCCCAAGCACTGGGGAGGGGGAGAAGGCGGATTACCACCAGGGGCCTCTGTGCAGGCGGACAGATGGATGAACGATGTGTGAGAAAATGCTGAGGAGCTGTGTACAGCTGCCTTCACATGTATGGAAATGCATGGAACGGAGCCAGGCCTGTAAGGTGCCTCTCACATCTTTCTAGAGCCCATTGTATTGCTTCTACAACGGGCTTTGCTACTAGTCTCTAATAAAGCATCACTGCCAATAGTGTAATGGAGAATGTATTAACTGGGGACCTGACTCTGACAGGAGTTTGGTATTAGATGGTGACAACTGAAAAAACATGGGCAAAGCATCTTACCTTTTTAACTTTTTCTGTTATGTTGTTCTGGCTCTGATCAGTATTTTTTTCAGCTCTGTCCAAAAGTCAGAAAGAGGGGGTAAAAGTAAATTTTATGGCCAGAGGTATGATTTGTGCAATACAATGTGTAACTAAAATTTCCTTTTGTGTACATTTCACCGATTTCTTAACTCTGGCAATTCAGCAGGAGAGTACAAACATGCACATGAGCACACAAAATTCCATAACCTCACTCTTCCATGTTCTGGTCATACCCCTAATAATTACTGCGCTGCAAATGCAGAAACAGGAGAAGAAACAGAAGAAGAAACAGAAAATTGCCATGTAAGCAACCCAACACACACTTACTTTTGGAGCTGTTTGTCCAGTTCTGAATTTTCATATCTTAAATCTCTTATTTGCTTACTGAGACCCCTGCATACACAGAAAGGTAAAGTCACAAGCCACACTTTCAAACCAAAATAATTTTCTTGAATCTGCAACTAAGTTCTGTTGCCTATTGTAAGAAAAAAGTGTTTTCAATTGCTTCCTCATTTGAGAAATATATTTCCTTACAATACAGAAAAGCTGTGAAGTCATCCTCAGTAACTGGTGGTTTAGTTTTCCCAACTGTATCAATCTTTGTGATATAATTGCAAATTTCTATATAATAGTTAAAGAACATACAAATATCCAACAGTAATAAGATCCCTGATAAATCATACATTGCATTCATTGGTAGAAATCTCCACTCACAGGGCTTTTTTCTGGAATTCTTGAATTATTACATCTTCCTTTTGTAGATTCCACAAAAATCTGTTGTATGCCACACAGTATTTTGCAACAGCCATATCGATGTCTGGAGATCTCGAGTTTAGCGACTCAGGAAAGTATGTGCCAGCACCTATAGAAAAGTTGTATGTTATATTCCATATTAAACTATAAGTGCAGACTTCTCTTTAAGAATACTTTACAGAGAAGCAAGGATCTCTGTACGCACAACCACAGGCAATAGCAGCCCATTTGTATGTAAGTATTGGTTAGTTACAGCACTAATATAATGCAATACATTAGAAGGGGGACTAAAAAAAAGGAATTTTTTATAGAAACATTGTCTGAACAAAGCAACAACACTTCCCAAATCAAGTTGGGGCAAGTAGACCAGCAATCAATCCACAGTATCCAACGTATCATGGGAAGTATTCAACCAAACCATGTCTTAGTTGCGGGGTGTGTGTGTGTGTGGGTGTGTGTGTAATATCTTTCTCTCAAACCCACACACATTTTAAGCCTCCCTGTAATTTAATTCCCATTTACCCCACCTCTTTCATGCCTTGCTAATGGGCAAGTTTGAGAACCAATGCTCTAGTCCAGGGGTGTCGAACTCACTTGTTAAGAGGGACATAAATGAGATCTTGTTGGGCTGAGCCATGTATGTCATAAAATGTAATGCCAGGTAGCAGAGATATAAACTTTATAAAGGACACAAACACAAAGATTTTTAAACTTTAAATAAAACATGCTTAAAACACTAGTACTCTTGCAATATTTTGTCTATTTAACAGTCTGATAACGGACACCTCTTGCTCTGAATTATTGCATCAAAATGTCTGTGCTGTAGCAATCCTGAGTATGCTGTTCAGGTGTGTATCTATAAGCTGCAAACCTACTTTTGATTTATTGACATTCATTACAGAAATCTCATGCTCAGTGTTCTGAGCCTGGGATCAAAGGGAAAAAATGAAATGGCATCCTGGCACAGACTGAGGGCCATGTGTTTGACTAGAAAACTAAACTTCCCTAGAGAAATAACTACAACCTCTTACAAAGGAAATGTCTTGGGTGAACTTGGTCTGGACACACACCCTCAGCCTAATCCACCTCACTGGCTTGTTATTGCTCCTCTAAAATAGTTCACATTGCTTTCTTACTGAGAAAGGCTGGATCATGAGGGCATGAATACAGTTAAAAGGGGGAGAGAACCCAGTTGCACCCAGGAGAGCCCTGGCATAAGGAGCCCAACAAAACACACACTGTAGCAAGACACACAAAAGCTCATACAGTGAACAAAACTTTGTTGGTCTTAAAGGTGCTTGGTATCTCTCCCATGCAATTGAGGCAGCCCAGCAAAGCAAGCTCTCCCTTGTTCCCTCCCTCCATTCAGGGAGGAACCTCAGCCAATGGAAGGGAAGAAAGGCTTCCCTTTGTCTTCTGTAGGACTGAGGCAGCCTGGCCAGTTCCCTCTCTCCCTCTGGGAGGAGAAGGGGGAAGAGCCTCAGCCAGTGCTTTACCAGGCTCTCTCAATCGCACAGGAGAGGTTTGCCTATATAGCAAGCTGCAACATGGCAGCAGCAGAAAAACTGGAAAATGAAGCAGAAAACAGCCAGATCTTTGCAGGCCGGATTGGAGTCCTCTGAGGGCCTGATCTGCCTGCAGGCCACATATGTGACACCCGTTTTAAATAGTCTCCAAGCTTCCCCAACGGTTTTGACTTTTTTACTTTTCCTTTCAATTTCCTCTTCACATGTCTCCTCATTTCAGAGAAGTTACCCCTTTTAAAATTAAAAATGGTTGTATTGATCTTTTTGGGCAACTACCTATTTATACAAAGGCTGAACTCAATAACATTATGGTCACTGTTCCCAAGCAGTGCAATCACTTTTACATCTCTCACCAGGTCTTGGGTGTTAATTAGGACCAAATCCAGGATTGCCTCTCCCCTGGTAGGTTCTATGACCATCTGCTCCATAGCACAGTCATTGAGAGTGTCTAGAAACTCAAACTCCTTTTTCCTGACTTGAACACATATTGACCCAATCAATGTGCGGGTAGTTAATATCACCTATTATGACACAGTTATTACATCTAGCCACTACCTTTAATTCATTCATCATTTTATAATCCTCTAGTTTTTGATCTGGTGGGCGATAACAAACTCCCAGTGTTAAGCTTCCTTTTGGACTCAATATTTTGATCCACAGCATTTCCAGAAGCGAATCTAATTCTCTTACATTCTCTATCTTCTCAACAAGTTAAAAAGGCCAACACAATGCTGGGGCTTATTAGGAAGGGAACTGAAAACAAATCAACCAGTATCATTGCACCCCTGTATAAATTGATGGTGCAACCTCACTTGGAATACTGTGCACAATTCCAGTCAACACCTCAAAAAGGATATTATAGCACTGGAAAAAGTGCAGAAAAAGGCAACTAGAATGATAAAAGGGTTGGAACACATTCCCTGTGAAGGAAGGTTGAAGTGCTTGGGGCTCTTTAGTTTGGAGAAACGACAACTGAAGGGTATGATAGAGGTTTACAAAATTATGCATGGGATAGAGCATGTAGAGAAAGAAATACTTTCCTCCCTTTCTCACAATATAAGAACTCGTGGGCACTCAATGAAATTGCTGAGCAGTCGGGTTAGAACAGATAAAAGGAAGTACTTCTTCACCCAAAGAGTGATTAACACATGGAATTCATTGCCACAGGAGGTGGTGGCAGCTACAAGCATGGACGGCTTCAAGAGGGAATTAGATAAATATATGGAGCAGAGATCCATCAGTGGCTATTAGCCACAAGGTACAGATAGGAACTCTGGGGGAAGTGATGTTCTGTATTGTTAGTGCTTGGGGGGCAACAGTGGGAGGGCTTCTAGTGTCCTGGCCCAACTGGTGGACCTCCTGATGGCACCTGGTATTTTTGGCCACTGTGTGACAGCGTTGGACTGGATGGGCTATTGGCTTGATCCAACACTGGCTTCTCTTATGTTCTTAGTCAAACTCCTGGGTACTAACATTAAGTTTCCAGACATGTTTTATTGTAAACAGAATACAAGAAAGAAGAATTATCTTTATTGTACTGCTGGTGTACCTACCCCCTTCATCCCAATCTAATTTGGCAATAAAGATGGTTTTCAGACTATTCTGTGGAACTTTAGCAGACAGCTCTGAAATGAGGTAATCAATACTGAAGAACAAGCTGTTCAGAAGACAGCTTATTTGGTTTTATTACTAATCTTCTTCATCAGCCTGTGGCCACAGAAGAGAGCTGGAGCAAGCTGTTTGTACAGAGCTCCCAGAGGGCACAACAGACAAGGGGAAAGATCCCATCAAAAAGATCCACACACGCAGAGGGAGGAGGAGATTTCCCTCTGATACCTTCCTAATGATGCCCCTGGGATCACTTCTCCCAAGAACAGCATTTGAGGAGACACTTTGGGCTGCTTTGAGGGAGAAGTTCCACACACAGAATTCAAGTGGAATCCAGCCTGATGAAACAAAAGAGCATCTCATGATTTTCAACAACACACAAGGGTTCTGTGACAAGTAGATTAATGTTGGGAAGAAGTATATCTTTCTGCAAAATTGACATAAGGCAGATTGCACATAGCCTAGCAGCGCAGCTTAATTTACCTTCTAGCAAAAGAGAGTTCAGGATGGACAGCATTCCATGAACTACTTCTTGGTCCTACTGCCCAGCTTTTAAGTTTAGAAACATTCAAACTATCACTTACTTGCAGAATCTGTTTTGATGTGATGCAACAGGACACATCTTGCAAAGTGGTACATTAGGTGAATGAACTTGGGACCACCAGGGGAAAGGAATAATGATGCATGTACTGAAGGAAAGTTGTTCCCATATTCATCCTAGAGAATTAAATGGATTAAGAATACATTTTGACAAAACGCACTCTAGTCTTTGGCCCAGTCTCGATCATTTAGATTTGTCTAGTGAACAGCAAATGGGCACCTAACTTAAAAGAATCTTAGTCAAGTTGCCAAACAAGCTGTCAAAAGTACCAAACAATCAACATACCTGGCTCTATTACTTAAGGCCTGAACAGAGTTAATAAGACACCTAATACTCCTGAAAAGTGGAAATAGACACAAGGGAGGTGGTAGTTCCGCTCTAATCTGCTATGGTCAGGCCTCATCTGGAGGACTGTGTCCAGTTTTGGGCACCACATTTTGAGCACACCTATACGCATAAACGAAGCAACATTCTTTAAAGGGGGAGCCGAAGTATAAGCGGGGAAAACTGTTTTGGGAAATACACCAGAGTGCCAAAAAGCGGTTGGGTGAAAAGCAGAGACTTTAGCAGGTTCTTCTTAAAAGTAAACAATTTGCTAACATGGTGGGGAAAAGACCAGAGAAGGACAGACAAACAAAACTAAAATCCTCCGGAAGTCAGAGCCCCCAACCAGAAGAGCCTACTGAGCTTTCTAAATTGTTAGCTGACTCCTTGCACCCTCTACTGGATCAGATGACGAATATCAACCAACAGTTGACAACATTAAATCAGAACTTTGCAGCTCAGCAGCTCCATCTGAATGAAACAAAAGAAATTGGCGGAACAAACAGAGGTTATGGTGAAGGAAATGAATGCCGCATCAAAAAAGATTTTAAAAAGGGTGCAGTTGTTGGAAAAGAAGCAAGTCTCTTCTGAATCCCAGCTTTGGCAAATGCAAATGGAGAAAGCTAACTTTGTTCTTCGATTTCAAGGAATCCCTGAGGCCAAGAACGAGAATCTAAAACAAATTCTGAGTGAGGCGTTGGCTCCAATGGCAGATTTAAAAGCGGAAGATTTTATAAGTGAAATGGATGTAGTCTATAGAGCCTATTCCATCTACATCAAAAAGAATAATCTGTCTGGTGAGATAGTGGTAAGATTCTTGAAGAGACACGTGAGGGATCAAATCCTTAAAGCAACATCAGGAGTACCCTTGAAAATCGGAGGGAACACCATCAGGATTTTAAAAGACATTCCATTTGAAATAAGGAAGAAGAGGAAGGAATACAAGGACTTGGTCATGTTTTTACAAACAAACAGCATTCCTTACAGATGGTTGGTTCCTGAAGGGGTCCTTTTTAAGCTTAAGGATAAAAAAGAAAAGATTAACTCTGTTTCCAAAGCGCAGGAGTTCCTGAGACTGCAACTGGGAGAGTCCAGAGAGGAAGGCAAAGAAGATTGAAACAGTAAATCTAGTGATACAGCCACTTCGTTTAACAGTTCTTCCAGCGAGGACTCTGCTTCCGAGAAAGGGGCAGCGGCCCCTAAACGCGGTTATCGATTGAGGAATAGAAAGGATAAAAGAAGATGAAGATTGAGGAACTTTGATTTGTACCTTATAAGCAGTACTAAAGGGAAATGCTCTTGTATTTTTCCTTAAACAGTAAAATTATTAATGAGTATACAGATAATTAATATAGCGTAGACGGCCATGTTCAATGTAATAATTGCATTATAGACTAAAATTGACATAAGCTGTTGTAATGATCTCCTATACTTGGGTTTCTAATGATTTTCTTTTCTTTCTCCCTTAGTTGTAGTTTTTCCCCCTCCTTTTTTCGTTGTAGTTTATAGGAATTGCAATAAAAAAATCCCCTTCGGGGGCCAAAAAAACCCCCAAGATAGGGCTCAACATTTGAAGGGATATTTCATAGAACACCACATACAGTTTTTGCTGATATGCAGTGCATCTAGCAAAAAAATATCCATAATAAATCAACAATTACAGCTAAAAGCAGACAAGGTTTTCACATACCACTTTTCATTCTAACCAGTACTTACTGAAATTTTTCTTAGCCAGTCGCAGCATTGCTTCCTGAATTCAGAGTCTGTCTTCTTGTCTGTTGGAGGAAAACAAAATCTTTCCGTTCCCAGGGAAGGGAAAGAGATAAATTTCAGAAAATATTCAGAAAATCAGATTACTTGCACATAGATAACCTAACAATTGAAAGGTTCTTGGTGAATTCTGTGCCCTAGCAAATTAATGTAAACTTAATTGATTGCCCAGACAAATAATATACCCACACAGCAGACTTATAGATACATAGTTGTAGTCTCATTTCCAGGTTGGTTTTGATAGAAATAAAAGATGTCACAATACTAACTCTGCTAACAGAAAATGAAACATGGAGAGAAACTAAAATGACCAGCTTGTTCCCTGCAGAAATCTGCAGTACTGTCACCAGTTAGGCCTTTTCAACTGTTCAAATTACATAAAAATGTATTGTTACTCATTTTTTCCTGCTAGAGCAAACTGCCTTCACAGATGTGAAGAGCTAAACCTTAATGTACTACTAAGAAAATACTATTCTTCACATTAATAAGGAACATAGGTTATTTCTCAGGGACATAAGCTATTAACATGCTAACATCATGTTCTCAAAACAACCCTAGTGACTGTGGTTTTGTTCAGTTACTAATAGTATTACTGGTTTATATCAGATTTAAGCATAGGCAATAGATTAAATATATATATATATGCTAACCAAAACAATGTTCCCTTTAAATTAACATATTTATTGTAAGAAAAGCATTTGAAATTTATTTCATTATTTTTTACAGTGTAGTACAAAATAAAAGTGAAACAGCTTTTCCAGAGTTTTCATAGGACATTAGATAAGATGTCTTGTTGGGGGAAAAAAATGTTTGGTTTCCCTACAACAAGGCCCCTTGCTTATTACAAGTGGGCTAATAGCTCACAGTTCCTTTGAATTGGGAGCAACAGAACAATTCCATAAAGGCAACAGTGGAATTTGCACATACTGAACTAGTTATCTGGATCAGACTTAAAATGCCACAGCACACATTGATCTCCAGCTACTACAAACTGAGACAACAAGACTTTCTCTGAATGCTATAGAAGTGTGTTTTAATCAGAGCTTAAGAAAAGGTACAGTGCAGTGGCTAAAGCACCCTGGGATGCAGGACCTCTCTCTGGTCTCACAGGAGATCTTGTATGGGGTAAAAGATTGGCTGCTATACAGGAGTGCTTCTTCATCTTTACTCTTGGCACTATTAATGCCAAGCTAAAAGCACCCAGACATTCCAGCACTCTCTATTCGAAAACAGAACTCAACATACGCTCCTACAATTCCACTACTCAAAGAAGTGCTGCTGCACCCATATTCTTACCACAAGAAGACTCTGAGAAACTAAATATTGCTTTGTGAAATGAGGCTTTGAGAAATTAAATACTACTTCATAAAGCCAAACACACTTCATGCTTACCTAAAGATCTCATTACAACGTGACTGGTCCAGCTTCGAAAACAAGAAGAATGAAACAATGTGAAATGCATCTTTGTTTGGCTTATCAAACATATTCCTTTAGCCGAAAAAAGAGAAAAAGTGCAATTAATAACGCAACCCATGCATGTCATACAGTATTTCTGCAAAGAAAACATGACAGCACATACAATTATTAAACACCCGTTAGGGTAGACATCCCCCCCCCTTCCACAGGCAGGAGCTTTTGAGTTTTTAACCACTTTGCCACGGGCAGAAATTCGAGAAGGACTGCTTTCCTAAAAAGTACAATTCGCCCCTTCAATCGTATGTACCAGAATGTTTCTTACAACTTCACTTCCAAGGGACACGCAGACCCACCCACGACAGGGAAACCACCTCTGTAGCCCAGGAGAAAAACAGTGAGGGGACAGCCGCCCACTCTACTCACGGGCCCAGGCGGAGATGCAGAGGCATTTTCCCAGCGGCAGCGGCTCCTCCCGAATCGAAGCCCAGGGCCAGGAGGTAGAGCCAGAGATGCTCTCCCTCCCAGGTAGAAGGCGGCGGCGGCTGCTTGCTCATCTTCGCAGTCCTCAAGGGGCCTTAATGTCGCCTGACAAAGATGCGGACAGGCCTCCGCGGATTATGGACAGAAGGCGGCGGCGCTCCCCTCGCAGACAAGGAAATTTTCCCGCCTACAGCCTGATACCACTTCCGTTAACACCAACCCTACTCGCACTCTCACAGCCATTTTGGTTAAACCGCCAAAATAGAAATCTGAGGGGAGGGACAACGTCACGATAGGGAGCGAGGCGCACCACCCAATACAGAGCTGTGCAGCTCCAGACGCCTCACGTCACCTGCAGGTTGCTTAGCACGGAGTAACCCCCCCCCCGTCCCAGCACGCACTACGGCTGAGTACAGATAGTTGTTTCCCTTCTCGCAAAAAAGTTCCGCATCTAGCGTTCTTTTTCCATAATAGAGGCTGCGCGTAGGCCGCATTGCATTCTGGGATGTGTAGTCCTCTTGGTAGAAATTAAGTTCTAGTTCTGCACGCAGTAGATGTAGCTTTCGTGGATCGTACGCGCTTAGATGGAAACGGTTTCTCTTTTATGGGGTTTGTGAATATTGTTGGGACTGGATGGGATGTCGATTTTTCCTCCAGAGTATTTTGTGAGGCCGGTCTGGCTGGCGGGTGTCCCCCCGCCTACCTCCCTCTCTGCTCCATGTGCATCTCTCCCAAAGCTGCATGCTCGGTTGAACAGGACGAACATCCCAGATAGAAGGAGTCAGGAGACGTTAGTTAGATAGGTTTGTTGTTTGGTTGTATAGTCCTTGTTCCATTGTACCCTCTCCCCTTATATCATGTGTGTTTTTATGTTTTGTCTATTTTTGTAATAAATTCCTAAAATTATGTTTTTAAGTTCCAAAGTGAGTTGCTAGTCCAGAACCAAGTTTATTTTGTTCCAGTACCTTACTTTCACTTCCTAAAAGATTTTTTGCTAAATTTTGCTAATTGGATATTATCAAATTCCTTTTTTCATATAAAATCTTGGCCAGGTGACATCGCTGGGGCACCCTGATGTCATGACATTTGCTCATGCCAAATATTCTCATAATTGACCTCATCTAATATTAAGCGGGGAGTGTGTGCCAATCTCAGAAGTAAGAAAAGGGACTGGACAGGTATGTGGGAAAATTAACAGAAAAAAATGGCCCTATGGGGACTGAGCATGTTATAAATTGCATGGAATATGTAGAGTCAGCAGTAAATCCCACAGTTTTCTAGACTTTCTTCCAGATACATGTGTACAAGATGCCATGTGCAGGATTGCATCCCAAGTGTTCTCATATATTTTGAACATTTCTTGATACACACACACAAAAGTTTCTTGTTGCTGCAGATGTGGAGTGACCTCAAGGTACAAAGTGAATAACTGGAACTGCATTTCCGGAAAGCCTGAACCAATTGAATGGAGATATGCCAGTGAACTTTAGCTAATTCTCTCTATGGTATCTGAAGAAGTGCGCATGCACATGAAAGCTTATACCCAGAATTAAACTTTGTTGGGCTTAAAAGTGCCACTGGACTAAAACTTTGTTCTGCTGCTTCAGACAAGACGGCTACCCACTTGAATCTCTCTATGACAGTGAGGCAACATTTCTAATTAGTTTACTACTGAAATCCAGGCATGTATAACCTGATCCCTTCCAACAAGGTTGGGGTGTCAGTAATTGAGTTACCTTCTTTCTTGTTGAATGAGTTTGTTGATTTTGATTTGTTCACATCAGATAAGGCTGATGAAAAATACCTTGTCTGAAAGCTCACTTCCATGTTGACGATGACACGGTCCAATAAATCTCTTTGCTTTAGGTTTCTTATTCTATGGAACTAAAGCAGCTATCAACCAAGATGCTGATATATGTGGCAGGAAAGAGAATTACAATAATGGGGAGCTTTTAAACGACATTTTAAATACTTTTCGACTAGAACAGTGTAGCGTGCAACCGCACGGTGTTTCATTTCTCATGCCTTTTTGCTGAGCCGGTGGCTGTCATTGATAGGCATTGCCAGACCCAGGAACAGTGCTTGGCACCCATCCCCATAGCAGCATTCAGAAAGGTTAAGTATGTGAATCAGCCCTTATTTGGGACCCTGGGAAAGCACCAGCTGTTCCTTCCTGCCTTTCCCCAAATCAAACTGTTACCTATTCTGCTGGGATATAAAGAGTGGACTGCAGTGGTGTCTATGGACACCAGACGGCACTCATGTACCCTGATTCTAAAATGAGTGCCGCCTCCGGTAGCCAAGGAAGGGATGCAGCATAAGGGAGCAGTGAGAAGACTGCCTAAAAGGACTGGAGCCAGGGCCAAGGACAAAAGAATGTGACGATTCCTTAAGAACTGTGGATGTTTCCTTGATATGTCTCTGGATATTTATGTCCTGCTTTTCTCCCCAGTGTGGATCCAAAGTGGCTTCCAATATAATTCTGGGAGATAATAGTTAGAGGATGGTTCCCCATTGGCTCTGTTTTAAGTAGTCCTGGGCCCGGTCAGGTAGAGAGGGAGAGTGGGAAGAGAAGGTGGCATTAAGGGGTATAAGATGGTGGAGGCTGCTACCCTCTCCCCTTTTTCCACCTGAGGTCAATGCCTCACCATGCCTCATTAGAGAGCCAGCCCCTGGGGGAGGGGAACATACACACTCCCATTTGGAAGAATGAGATATAAGAATTATGTTTGCCATTCCAGTTCTCCCAGACATGCTTTCCCATTGTTCAGACACCTCCTAAGAAGTGTTTTGACTGTGGACATCCACATCGTGTCAGCCACAGACACACGCATTTTTGCAAACTTTCACCACTACTCTGAAGCAAAAGAAGAGATTGAATTTATACCCTGCCATTTACTTGGAGTCTCCAAGAGGCTTACAATCTCCTTTTCCCTTCCCTTCCCCTCCCCACAACAGACACCCTGTGAGGTAGGTGGGGCTGAGAGAGCTCTTTCGAGAACTGCTTTTGAGAGAACAGCTTTAAGAGAAACTGCATGTGGAGAAGTGAGGAATAAAACCTGCTTGTCCCAGATTAGAGTTGGCGCTCTTAACCACTACACCAAACTGGCTCTCTGAGCTTTATCATAGTCACTGTTCTACTGGTGGTTAAGTAGTATGGGTTATCTTTCATTTCTTCATTTTTTATGGATATGCTTCCAGAGGTGTAAACTAGTGAAAGTATAAATGTACCTGAAGTAATGTTACTACTGTAATGTGGTATACCAGGGGTCATTTCCTGCCAGAGCACCCCAGAGCAATGCTCTGGCAGGAAGGAGCCCAGGCCCCACCCCCATTAGTGTGGGTTCCCTGCCCGATCTTCTCCAGGTGCCCTGCAGCCACGGGACACCTGGAGAAGACTGGGCAGGGAACCCAGGCATGACTGCCTCCCTGCGCTCCCCGTCTCCAGCCAGCTGACATAACTGCCTTCCCCCCGAGACTCTCCTCGGGAATTCCTTTAAGGAGAAAGTCCATTTAGGTTTTGGAAAATTCCCAGGGCTACACTGACCCCAAATTGTAGCCGATGCACCCAGAATGTTCTCCTGTGTTTCACTATTGTCTGTGCCTCTGCAGTCGTATTGTCGACTGGGAGCTGCTGGTAGGCCTGGCTAAATCCAGCTTGCCAAAGAGCTTCATGCCCACAAGGGATGCCAGGATGTGGCTGACTACGGGGACTGGATAAGCGTTGTCCTGGAGGACCTTGTTAATCATGCACTTGTAGTCCACACAGAAGCTCCGTTGGGCTTTACTGGAGTCATTAGGGGTTTCCCATAGGGCATGAGGTACTGGCTCCAAAACCCCTTGGCCCACCAGCCAATCCAGCTCCTCATCTTCGGTTTTAAGGCAAATGGGATATGTCTGGCCTTCAGTCTTATGGGCCTCACCTCCAGGTTGAGTTGTAACAATAATGGAGGGCCAGTGTAACAACCAAGCATCCCATCAAAGACTGCGGGGAACTCATTGCACACCCTCTGAAAGTCTCCAGTAGCCATGTGGTGCACTTCCATCACTCGGAACCCCAGGGATGCGAACCAGGAAAGGCCAATGAGGCTCGTGTGGCTGCCTCTCACTACTAGCAAGTCCAACAGTCCATTGAAGTGCTGGTACTGCACTCGGAACTTGCCTACATCCAGGATGGACTCCTCATTCTTAGAAAAGGCATGCAGGGTGACCCAGCAGGATGTAGGAGAGGGCCCCCCCACGGGACAGAGTCTCTCAAACGTGTCCTCTGAGATTACAGAAACGGAGGACCCAGTGTCCAGCTCCATCATGCAGGGGCTTCCCTCGAGTAAGACCTTTACAGAAATTTTGCCAGGGGTGTCTTGGGGCAAGTTCAGTACCTGCTGTTGTTGGACTGATGTTGTGTGGAGCTCTTTGGAGTGAGTTGAGGTGGAAGCTGCAGCTGGCCACCTCTGGTTCCCCTTGGCACGACAGGCTCGGGCGATGTGGCCGACCCTCCCGCAGTTCCTGAATGTGGTGTCGCGGAACCTGCAGGACCTCCTCTCATGGGGTTCTCCACAGCTGGAGCATGTGGTCAATGGGGCGGTGTCGAGGGCGCGTGGTGGTGCGGATGGATGTTGCGAGGCAGGCGGCGTGTGGCTGCGTGTGGGAAGCTGGAACTGCAGTACCTCATCCTCTTCCTTGGGGCTGTCCACATGGTGGGTCTTTGCCAAGATGGCGCCAGACCGCTGTGGGGAATTGCTCGGCTGATTCAGTGGTGAGGGCCATCTCCATGGCCTCCTTGAATTTCGGGTCACCTTGGGCGAGGATCTTCCTCTGCATTCGCTCATCACGTAGGCCGCAGACCAGCCAGTCCTGGAGAACATCTTTGAGGTCGGGAAACTTGCAGTGGCAAGCGATATGGCAAGATGGATTCTGTTGCGGTTTGGTTCCTTGAGTGGAACGCATGGCGGGCCGTGATGACCAATGGCTTAGGGGAGAAGTGTTCCTTGAGCCAATCCATGATGGTTTGATAGTCTGTGTCCTTTAGCTCCGACAGGACAAGGAGCAGTCGATTTCGTAAGTCATTCGGCCACAGACGCAGAAGAATGTGGCGTGTTTCAATTCTGCCTCATTGATGCCAGAGGACTGCAAGAACTTGAACTAGCCGAGGTAGGACTCCCAGTTCTCTGCAGTGGCATCGAAAGTGTCGAAGAATCCTGAAGCAGCAGCCATGATCTCCGGAGTCTGGGGCTCGGAGCGTGATACGGTGCTATCAGCTGGAGCAGGCTTGCTCATCAGGATCCCATTCTCATCGCCAGTGAAATATACCGGGTTCAGACGCGTTGAGTGATCAGCTCATAGTTTATTAGTGATTTCAGCTAAACTCTAAGACAACTCTAGCAGGACCGGAGCCCTGCTTAAATGCGTGCAAAACACCACACCCAACACACACACACACTCCCAGTGAAAGGCTATTTACATTGCAACTGTTATTCAATAGGTTCCTTCCAGGATCCTGGCTACCTATTGTTCAGGTGACTTAAGCTAGGTCAGTTTCTCTGGCGCAGTACGTAACAACTAGCATTTAAGGAACAGGTTTGACTAATCTTTTCTGGTATGCTACTTTTTCCACTTACATGGAGGTTTTTATATGCTGTTTTCCCTCCTGCAGCCTGAAGTGGAACAGTCCACTCGTCCATCTCAAGGGTCCCGCTGTTATATGTATAGGCCAGGCTTTCCCCAAAGATATCTGTCCTCTTGTGTAGCAGTGTGAGGCAGTGTGCAACTGGACAGACAGATGAGGCAGTTGCAGAGAGAATACTCAGACAGATCTTTCCCATTTTCAACTTTTCTCCCCAGAAAGCATATCTACATTTCTGGAGCAAGGCCTCCCATTGGCACCCCTGCTTAGCTGCAGCAACGCTGCTGTATCACATGTTTTCAGACCATGCAGCTTCAAATAATGAACTTCTCACTATTTCAGGAATACAGCACAAATAGAAATAAAAACGAAAAGCGAGACAACAGCAGCCATCATTCAAACTTTATTTCCAAGGCATTTCTAAAAACTTCGGTATAAATCTGGTGTGTATGTATATATTATTTTACAGTGGGGGTTATCTACCTCCTGTTACAGAATAAGTCAAATTATCTCTTTTGTCCAAAATACATGGGCATAGCCTGTAAATTAGCACCACAGCATGTCTTCACATCCACATGATAAACACACACAAATCTGTCGACAATGTTAAAAGGACATCTGAACACCACATTCTGGCAAGGATACCTTTGTTTCTGATGCCAACTTTAGAGCTTCCACTAAAGCTCCTGGTTAGCAGCACCACAGACTGTACGTACTGTTTGTTGATCTGTTGCAGCAACTATGCAAACCCAGTTGATGCAAATACAGAGCAGTACAAAAGAGCACTGCTCCAGAGGGTTACTTTTTCCTCCTATTCATATCTCCCTCTTACATTTCTGTTTTCAGTCACCACATTCACGTTTGTTCTTTTTGAATTCTTACTTTTTCTCCCTTTCTCCAGATTTTTCACCTGTTTTTACACGATTTACCCTCATCTAAGATTTTGTCTTAGAACCTAACTCTTCTTGAAACCTATATCTGGGCCACACCTCTTAAACCTACTTGTCAGAACTCACAATGTTTCCTCTACATAGAAAATCAGATGCTACGTAGAAGTCTAGACTGGCCTTTTCCCTGACATTCCTACCTGCAGTGAAGTAATGCAGCTCAGATACAGGATTACCACAAGAACAAACCTGACCATCTTGAGAGGCCAGAAAATCTCCGAAGAGAAAAACATCTCTGAAGAGAAATGAAGGAGGAAGATACACTAGCTCTGTAGAATGTCCATGCAAAAAAGGTATACTGCACCAATACCTACTTCCTCAGTATGTACAAATCCATATGAGCTAAAAGGGTCTAGCCAGGATTGGGGACCCAGCAAGAATAAGGGTTTCTAATCACTTGACAGAGCCTACACATGTAATTAATATGCACACGAGTGCTATAACATCATGTTGAATCCAGCGGGTGCAGCCAGCACAAACCCATTTCCCCCTCTTCCCCCTCTACAGAGAAGTGTCACTGCGCTTTGCTAGTGAATCTTCCACTTTTTTGAAACCTAGTCAAAATTTGCTTTCAGAGCTGGGCACACCAAATCAGTCATGTAGACATACTACAATGAAACAGCAAGAGATGAGGAACATAAAACTTTAACTTTTTTTTCTTCCAAGCAAGCCAAAAGGTAAATCTGACAGTATGAAAATACAGGAACTGAAGGAGGAAACTTTAGCTAGCAAACCTCCTTACAGAGAGGCTTTCGTGTCAATTATTAGGGGAGTTCTTTCAGCAAGTTGTTACTGACCAATCTGTGATAAAATCTTAGGCAGATGTTTAAGTTCAGTTAAATAAGGTGATTTGGCCTGTAGGATAAGAGAATCCATTACCCTTGCTAAGATGTTAAGCTAATGTGTTTACTTGCAACTTTAAAAAAAGTCAGAATGCTGATTTAATATAAACAAAATTGATAAAACAATTCTGCACTCCCCATGAATCAATTAATGCCTATTCAAAAAGCACAAGGATTAAGTTAGCGTGGCAAAGAACTGTGTATATATACTGAACTAAAGCCAGTTTTTTGTGCGTGTGTATATGCGTACATATGGCATTTATTCAGCTCTTTGTCCTGTGGTGATTGGACCATTTGCCCGTGAGTAATCACGCTGGGCTTCCTCATCCACAGCCAAAACATCTGGTATCTCATCAGATTCTGAAGACAGGTCTGTGATAGTGAAATCTGGTACCTGCAGAGGAAGAAACTCAGATAAATTTGAAGGCATAATTTGAAACATTTCTTAAAGCATTTGGCACCTAGGACTCAAACTGAGGACAATGGGAACTAGCATGTATTTTTATACCACTGATTTCATTTTAATAATTCATCTCTGCAGAGACAGCATATTGCATACCACAAAACCATCTTTCCGATCATGAAAATGTCCACAGAACATTTAAGGAATAAAAATGTCTCAGTATTATGGGTTCATAATAAAAAATAAAAAGTTGCCCATAAATTTGAAACCCATCTCTTGTTTATCCAAGTTGTCTGATTTTGGCTGGCGGTGGAGGAGTGAGGAATCAAACCCGGTTCTACAGGTTAGAGTCCACCATTCTTGACCACTACACCAAGCAGGACTATGAAGGCCATGGCTCAGTGGTAGAATACCTGCTAGGCATGCAAAAGCTCCAGATTCAATTTCTGGCATCCTCCAGGTCTAAAAGGATCAGGCTGTAGGTAATCTGAAAGACCTCTACCTGAAACGCTTGGAGAGCCACTGCCAGTTAGAACAGACAATACCGTCCTTAATAGAGCAATGGTCTGATTCAGTACAAGGCATTCATGAGTCTGTCCCAGTCATATGTAAAGGATGGGTGCACATCCTAATTTTAGGGACAATACCCCTATCTCCTTGCAATTTCTCAAGTCAAGTACTTCTCTGCAGCTTAGCTGTGTAACGATGATTGAAGTGATGAGAGATTATAGGGGAAGGAAGCTGCAGGTATGGGGGCTGGTATAACCCATTTGTGAGCCACCTGCCCTCCTTCATATGTATGCACATTTAAAACAAACAGCTCTGAAACCATCGTGTTTTGTTTAACCCTTAACATACTTGAAATCAAGCAATTTATTCTTCCGTTGCTACTCTTTTCTATCTGCCTGCACAGAATCAAAGAATCATAGAGTTGGAAGGGATCTCCAGGGTCATCTAGTCCAACCCCCTGCACAAAACAGGAAATTCATAAATACTTCTCCCTCCACACCCCCAGTGACCTCTGTTCCATGCCCAGAAGATGACATAAAACCTCCAGGATCCCTGGCCAAACTGGCCTGGAGAAAACTTAAACATTTTCTCCAGGGGGCATCAGTAAGCTAGACAGTTCCTGCGGTTGGTGGGATGTTTTTCTATGTTCTTGCTGTCTGGTGCAGGTTTGGATTAAAAAAAGATAAACCTGAAATCTCAAGCCACAGCAGGAATGTATCCTTCCAGATTTGCCTACTTGGCTCTCATTTCTTAGCTAGAGACAAGGAACGTGAAGGGGCAGAAAGCAGTAGAAACCCATTTCAAATGAAGTGCAACTGAAGGTAATCAAGACACAGGTAAAAGGGAAAAACATACTGGGCAATGTTTGATGTGAAAAGAACTGTGGAAAAATGAAAGATCAGCTGTCCTTTAAGGCAATGCAGTAATCTGCATAGGTGGTTCCTTAGTGTTCCTGTATGCCTAAATATTACATAGGTGTCCTATCAACACAACTCTACATTTTTATACACTCTGTCAGAAAGTATCGTGTTCAGCAAGAGCCTTCCCACACAGGTACTGCATTTTTGGTATGTACACAAGCTCTTTTACAGCACAGGCCAAACTCTACAGCAGAGTTGTCATAACTGCAAGAAACACAACCAGAATCAACATGAGAGATCTACACGAGGGGCAAAAGTGGATCTAATAGAAAAGGCAACATAGAAGTGCCTTCCACCACCAGAAGACGTAAGACCCAGGCTGCTGTTAACGAACAGAACTCCATGACAGTGGATTGTACCCCAAACTATAAGCAGAAGTTCAGCTGTTGAACAGTAATTCCCCTTGCTCCAGGACAGGACCACTCCCCACCAACAGCAATCCCACCATTCAAGGGACCTCAGGAACAGCACTGCGTATGAGGTGAGAAAGAAATTTGCAAAAAAAAAACCCCACACAAAAATTAAGCATTGTATACAACCCATAACACTTAAACATGGGTGGGACCAGACTACATATTATTTTAATACTATGGCCACAACACAATCCTTGATCCATACACTACAAGAATGTTTCAAATTTTTTGACATGTTACGCTTATGAGGTGATCTTGTACCAAGCAGCTGCTGGTCTTGCAGTGTTGATTAACTAAAGCTTAGTGATTAGTGTGGAAAAAGGGTTTAGAGAAAAATGTTTTGATTGTAAGGAGCTCTGCATGCTTTGTACAATTTCAACAGGAAGACAGATTCCTGGTTAAGTTATCTACTGCAGCATGATCCACTTCATCTATAACCATTTTATCTTTACTACCAAAATACCCATACCCCAAAGGTATACATCTATTAAAGTTTTCCATTAAGATCCTGCCTCCAGTCTTTGAGGTAAGGTAACCACACACAGAACTTTTCCTATGGGAGTACTAAGACTCTGAAATGCCTTCCAGGCACTCTGTGTCATGCACCGGCATTACATTTTAAGCACAACAAAAAAATCCTCCTTCGATCACACTTTTAGCAGCATTTGATTAAACTATGTGTCCCATGGTTCCATTTTGAGCTATTGGTTCTCATTTTGTGTAATCATATGCTTTTATTCATTTTAGTTGCCTTCACAATCTGTCTCAGTAGAAAGGTTTTCAACAGTTTAAGATTTTATTGGTGTATGCATGTATGTACAATAGGAAACCAGGACTACACCTGGAAGTGTAAATATTTCTCATTATATGCATAACATTATGTTCATGTTCTTCAGTGGCTCTGAGACAAAGTATTTACTCCACGGTGTAGCCCTTTTAAGCTCAAAGAAAGTGGGTTTTGTTGAGAGAAGAATGCGTCTCCTAACCAGGTGACAACATTCCATTGTACCTGAAACTATTCTGCTGGAGTGATATCTTGGTAGTAATGGTGTATACTGTATTAAATGTTGGGTATTTTTAAAAATATATTCTGGTGTCCATGCCCATGTTTAACTTGAATATTACCATATTTACCCCAGGTGGCTGATGCATCAGAAAACCAACCTCCGTAACAAATTTCACTTTTTAAAGTACTATCCAAGCTTTTAAAGGCTTATTAGAAGGCCAAAGCAGGGAACATTGCAGACTTAGCCAATTCTACAGGCATTCATTCTCCTGCTAGATCAATAGTTAAAAAGGAAACAGAAAGTTCTTCTCCACTGTATTAAGCTTTTAAATTAGGAGACACTATACATAGGACCAGCTGGCTAAAAGCATATCACTAGACAAGGTAGTGAAACTTTAAGAAAGGGTTAAATTTGCCAGATTGAGCATTAAAGAGGAACTGTGGACAGATAAGCAATCCAAGTTCACTTATCACAGTTGTTCCATAGATACATCACAGCAATCCATTAGAACAATTTGAAAGAGACCTCTTAAGCGAAAAGTTTTGAACATGCTCCTATCTGTCTACATGTGCACCATACATTTGCTACCTAATCAGAAGAGCTCTAGTATTTAGTCATTCTCAAATCCAGCAGAATGCCATCACCCATCTTGACTCCTAGTAATGCCAGTTCTGCTATTTCTTTTAGAGCCAACATCATCCTTAACTGCTATTTTCACATTTCTCATTACTTAGGAGTCAGGCCACCCAAAAAACTAGTCACAGCTGGCAGAATGCACCATCCACATGTCCAGTGGAACCATCTGTTGAGATTCCTTCCAAGCAACTCACCCTGTAACTCCCAGGCTGCTAATTAAGGCTTACAAGTTAGAAAATGGCAGTTTGATTTGGCATGAATTTGTAAAGTAGTAGTAACTGTTTTCTGTCACTGCTTGATGCAACGATTGACTCCTTTTAACAAACAAGTCCAGCAAAGGGTAGATGATCTGACTGCTTCCAAACAGGGATGGGGGTGCAGAGACAACTGTGCCATAAACTCATGCTTTGTTGACCTGTAAAAGGAGGGTGGGTTTATGCGTAGATACCAGTTTCTCAACTGAAGGCTTCAGTCCTCAGATATCTGACTCCTGGTCCCAATGCTATTATCAAAACACTTATTTGGTGAACTGAAGCTTTCATGATTACTCATATAGCAAACTGCTACAGCATACCAAGTACATCCAGATGGCGTTTGTTCAGGCCAGTATTTTAATTCTTAGATTACATGCAGCACTTGAATGCTACAGCATCATTTCCTGTTAAGTCACTGTTTTGACAAGCCACTGTCCAGCATACACATTTCATTGAGAGACTTCTCTTTCAGGAAACAGTCTTACCTTTACAAAATCAGTTGCAGGGCAGAATTTACAAACTGAAGGGGTGTGTGAGGGTGAAGGTATAACAGTCTGTAACCCATTTCTTATCTTAAGCCTTGGACTAATTGGGCAACTAGATCAGTCCTAAGTGTTGAAAGTTTCACTATTTATCAGCCTTCCAAAATCACCTGCACAAGTAGCAATCAAAGGGTTCTATTTACTTCCAGAACAGTCATATCATATCATTATAAACATTAAAGCTGGATAATGCCAGTGCTACCAAGACACCAACACCAATAAAAGCTATTTAGTTGACACAGTTTAATTCCTTAGGAATTTTTTCATAAAGAATTTACACCTTTAGAGGATGCAATTAGTGAACTGTGACCTGCTGGAAATTCAGATGTATGCACATACAACCTATACCCAGTTTCTCTGCAGCTTATAATTCTATCTCAGTGGGCTTAATGGTGTTAATAGCCCCTGCAAGTTATGTATATAGAGGAGGGATGGTTCCTCCACATGGAAAAACTGTTTAACATGCTCAAGTACCCAAATACCTGTTTGCAATTACCAGCTGGCTACCAGCACCACATAAGAAGAAAAGTAATCATGCCAGATTTTAGCATCAAATGGAAACAGAACACCTGCACAGCAGGAGACACGGACACTCCCAGAGCAGATACCACTCAAACCAGTGACCATTCTGAAGACTGACGACCCATTTGTAAGCCTTGACTGTCAAGACCACGTGGTATATCCACTGCAGGAGACTTTGTCCTGCAACTTTTTTGGACATCTCATTATGGTAGGCAATGCCAAGTCACAACCCAACTAGGCATTTAGAAGCCCTAAACCCAGAACTTTGAGAGGCATGCTACAAGCAGAAGCTAGAACAAGAGATTTAAAAGCAGCAAGTATTTGGAGAGCTGTATGAGGAACCACAGGTGGGAAACAAATGCAGCAGCAACATCTAGCCCATCTGTTTGCATGCAATGTTGGATGCTGATAAGCACACCAGCAGTTTGCATTGAACCAGTTTAGAACAAAGACCCAACTTGATATTAATTTAGTCACAATGTTTGCTTGGTTTTACCAATATCTGTTTACACCATTCAAATGAGACAGACTTTTGGCTGCTGAAGCATTTATTACTAAAGCATACATGTGAAATTACAAAATAGGGCACTACAAAAAAACACAGACCAAAAACCCACATGTAACAAACAGCAGGAATCTTGTGTTTGGTGCACAAATACTCAATAAAAGTTGTTGAAATTATTGAGTAGTACAACAAATCTTAAAATTTTAAAATAAATGACAGTATAAATAGTCAAAGCATGATTAACTCAGGCAGATGTCATAAACTGCATTTTTAAAAAATGACAAGTTCAAGGCATTTTGTTTGGTACCAGAATAATTTGGTTTAAGGCAGCAATGGATGAAATACATATCAATGCAAGGGCAGCTTTCAAAATAAGCAACCAGGACACGAATTTCCACGTATACTGTTGGGGATTTTTTTTAAAAGAGATTTTCAATTCCGCATTATCTGGTCTAGTGTTTTGCTTGTTTTGTTTTTTTCTTGCACCAGAATAGCAGTTCAGTTTTGTTTTTTTGGATAGGCCACTCTCGAACAACGTACTCTCGAACAAGACGGGGCTTCATATCTAGGTAACTAAAAGCAAAGTGCCTTCTCCAATGTAACCGCTGCAGCTTAGAAGCTTAAGGCAATTCATAGCTTTCACTATTTCTAACCAAAACACAAATAAGCTCAGCCGAGGCACACAAAAGTCACCTCGTTGAAAAATGCATTTCATTGTTAAAGACATAAAGGAAGTATGGCAGAATCAGAACATGTTATCCTGCCATATCCCTAGCAGGTTACACTGCTGCTATATGAGATAAGCTACCTTGTTAGTTGGGCTATGGAGTACAGATTTGCCATGCTGCAATTTATTCTGTGTTGTGTTCAGGCTGTTTGTCCTCCTGGCTGGTCTTTTGCTCCCCGTCACTTTTGTGCTCAGCATTCTGAGAGCCAGCCAATTGCGGGTAAAAGGGACCTACCAGCCAGTTGAGTGGCGTGTTGTTTACAAGATAATCCATCACATCATCCAAGGACTCCTTCATTTTCTTCAGCTGCCCTTTACTGGTGGTAATAATGTTGTCAGACACTTCTCGGAAGGAAGATGCTGAACGGAAGCTTCTATAGACCTCTCCAGCTAGTGCCCCTACGTAGTGGACCTGATCTTGGATGTTCTGTGGCAAGCCTTGGATACTTGAGACCAGGGTGAGACAGGTGGTTTGAAGCTGCTGAGTCAGATTCCGTGCGATTGCTAGGGTGCGCGATTCAATGGTCTGGAAACAAGAAAAAGATCAATACTGGAAGGAAATTCAAGACTTTTCACTCCCTCCATATAGTAATTAATGTATTTGTGGGGTTAAGCTGAAGATCCCATTTCTCCAAAAGACAAAAAAAGGAACCAATTCAGAAAGGATATTATAGCACTGGAAAAAGTGCAGAGAAGGGCAACTAGAATGATAAAAGGGTTGGAACACTTTCCCTATGAAGAAAGGTTAAAATGCTTGGGGCTCTTTAGCTTGGAGAAACGACGGCTGAGGGGTGACATGATAGGGGTTTATTAGATTATGCATGGGGTAGAGCAGGTTGAGAAAGAAGTACTTTTCTCCCTTTCTCACAATACAAGAACTCGTAGGCACTCTATGAAATTGCTGAGCAGTTGGGTTGGAACAGATAAAAGGAAATACTTCTTCACCCAAAGAGTGATTAACATATGGAATTCACTGCCACAGGAGGTGGTGGCAGCTACAAGCATGGACAGTTTCAAGAGGGAGTTAGATAAACATATGGAGCAGAAGTCCATCAGTGGCTATTAGCCACAAGGTATAGCTAGGAACTCTCAGTCTGGGGCAGGTGATGCACTCTATTCTTGGTGCTGGGGGGACAGCAATGGGAGGGCTTCTAGTGTCCTGGCCCCACTGCTGGATCTCCTGATGGCACCTGGTATTTTTGGCCACAGTGTGACAGAGTGTTGGACTAGATGGGCCATTGGCCTGATCTAACATTGGCTTCTCTTCTGTTCTTATGTTCTTAGTTGTAAAAGCGGGGGATCTCCAGGCCCCACCTGGAGCTGGCAACCCTAGACCAAATCTACTGATCAATTTATTCAAAGAGCCTTTAACATAATCAGCATTTAGTTCTGTTGCCTCATGGCCCCATTAGACAAAGCACTACTGGAAAGGGATAAAATACACCAGATGCATCTTGCATTGGAATTATTACTACGTGTGACAGTTCCAGGTTGCCAGCATGTACTCACAGCCACTTACCTCAGCACTGTGTGAGTTGTCACTGTCATCATCATTATCAGTTTGGCCAATGTTTCTCTTCCATTCTACCCAGGAATTATATAGTTTCTGTTGAGCATCTTGGAGTTTTTGGTTGGCACTATTCATGTTATTTCTGGCATATTCAATCTAGAATATACAGAAAAAATATATTCACAATAAGGGCTGTCTAGTTCTTTGATTTTTGTTGAAGTATTTTTATGATTAGAACAAAAGCTGTATTCTACAGGAATCAATCCCAGTCATAAAGTCCCAGATCTGGCTTCACCTTTAACCCCTCACAGGGATTATTACAAGCACCTACAGCTTCTCCTTGGAAAAAAATTTAGAAAGCAGCAATTTTAGCTGTGCAACTTGAATCTTGAGTCAGCAATACTGTTTTCATAACCGAATGAAAGTTGTTAGTCATTTGATGTGAAGGAGTGGTTAAAGACTAGTTTCATGATAATCAAAAGCAAGTTCAAAATGTAATCTGCTTGTGCAGCACCTCCATGTCCACTGGTTTTATATTAATACTAGGAATAAGGCCCATTGTGGAAATAAATACAACAAGCTCTAGAAAGAGGTTCTGGGTGGGTGCCCTGGCCTTGGGCACTTAGAGTCAATTTGCTGTGGTGACCTCAGCAGGGTATAATGATACAGAGCTTACAGTTTTCTCCAGGGGAAATGATCTCTGCCATCTGAAGAGCAGTTGTAATTCTAAGTGATCTCCTGCGCTCCCCTGGAGATTAACAACAATGGTTCCCCAGGAAGAAATGGCTGGTTTGGAAGGTAGAGTCGACAGAATTGTACCTGTTTTGAAGGTGGCAACCCTATCTCCTTCCCAACCAACCATCAACATACCATTATCTACCCCTCTGACTTCAGCTTTCCATCTCCCCCACACACACACACCTGGATCCTCTACCTAGGAAAAGTACTGTCTTTCTCCTCCTCAGTGGGGACCCAAGAAGGGGAAGCAACCTCAGCATGGTATAATGAATTAGACTCCACCCTGCAAATCAGCCATTTTCTCCAGGGAAACTGATCTCTGCTGTCTGGAGAGCAGCTGTAATTCTGAGCTATCTCCAGCCCTCACCCGGAGACTGGCATAAATGGTTCCCCAGGAGAAAATGGCTGGTTTGGAGGATGGAGTCTATGGCATTGTACCTGTCTGAGGTCCCACTCCTCCTCAAATCCCACCCCTCAAATCTCCAGGAATTTCCTAACCTGGAGGTGGCAACCCTATTTCCTTCCCAGCCATCCATCAACATACCATTATCTGCCCCTTTGACTTCAGGTTTCCATCTCTGCCCCCCCCCCCCGTAGCCCCTACCTAGGAAAAGTCTTTCTCCACAGTGGGGACCAAAGCAGCTCACATCATTCTCCTCTCCCCCTTTTGATTTGCACAACAACCCTGTGAAGCAGGTTATGCTGAAAGTCTGTGAATGGTCTGAAAACACCCAATCAGCTTCCACAAGAAGAACCTGGGTCTGGAAAACCCTCTGAAGCGCTAACTGCTGTGTCACACTGGCTGTTTTGGGGAGGGCACCTCAGCAGGGTATGACACAGAGCCCATCTCTGCCATCTGGAGAGCAGTTGTAATTCTGAGTCATCTCCAGCCCTCACCTTGGGATTGGCAACAATGGTTCCCCAGGAGGAAATGGCTGGTTTCAAGGGTGGAGTCTATGGCAGGGGTGGTCAAACTTGCTTAACTTAAGAGCCACACAGAATAAACATCAGATGTTTGGAGAGCCGCAAGACATGAACAAATATTACACACACTTTTTAATTGAAAAATATGCAAATTTACTTTTTTATTAACATTAAATGAGACTGCCAAAAATTAAACAAAAGGGGTAAAAATCAATGTTGATAATGATATTTATTTGTCCAATGACATTTATTTGTCTAAGAGAGAGAAAAAGAGAGGTGGAAAGAAAGAATGAAAGGTGGGGAGCGAGAGAGAGAAAACAAAAAAGCAAATAAATGGGGGAGGGAGAGAGAAAAAGAGAAAGATGGAAAGAAAGCAGATGGAGGAAGGGGGAGGGAGGAAGGGGGGAGAGAAAAAAACAAATAGATGGGGAGGGAGGGAGAGAGAAGGAGAAAGGTGGAAAGAATGAAAGAGGTATAGAGAAAGGAGAGAAAGAAACACAAAGAAAGCAAATAGATGGGGAGGGAGGGAGAAGGAGAAAGGTGGGAAGAATGAAAGAGGCATAAAGAAAGGAGAGAAAGAAACACAAAGAAAGCAAATAGATGGGGAGGGAGAGAGAGAGAAACAAAGAAACAAAGCAAATAGATGAGGGAGGAGAAGAAAGGAAGGGAGAGAGAGTGAAAGGTACAAAGAAAGAAATAGGTGGAAAGAAAGCAAATAAATGGGGAGGGAGGGAGGAAGAAAGGGGGAGGTAGAAAGAAACCAACTTTAAATGTGTTCTCCAACCCCTCCCCCCATGACCCCATGCTAGCTGGATTGGCTTGGAGAATGGATTTAAAGAGACAAATGCCTTCTCTAAGCCACTGGGCGGGGCCATGGGGCAGGGGCTTGGAGAATGCCTTTAACTTTAAATGTGTTCTCCAAGCCCCCTGTCCCCACTGCCATGCCAGCTTGGCTTGGAAAAAGGATTTAAAGAGAACACATTCGACTTAAGATGGGAAGGAAGGGGGAAAAGGGAGACAAAAAGGTGGGAAAAAACTGGAAAGAAAGCAAACAGATGGGAGGAAGAGGTAGAAAGAAAGCAACTTTAAATGCTTCCTCCTCCAAGCTGGCCAGAAAGGATTTAAAGAGACAAATGCCTTCTCCAAGCTAGCCAGCCGGGGGCAGGCTTTGAGAATACATTTAAAGTTAAAGTTGCTTTCTTTCTCTGCTATCCCCCATTTCAAGCCTACCCAGGGAAGGGAACACTGAGTGGGGAAGGGAAGACCAATCGGGGAGGTATGCCTACCCTTCACTTCCCCAGCCACCCTGCCAGGAGCTGCACAATATGTCTGAAAGAGCTGCATGTGGTTCCCCAGCCACAGTTTGGCCACCCCGGGTCTATGGCATTGTACCTGAGGTCCCACCCCTCCAAAACCCCCAACCTCTCCAGGCCCCACCCCTCAAATCTCCAGGAATTTCCCAACCTGGAATTGGCAACCCTATCTCCTTCCCAGCCAGGTACCAACCTACCATTATCTTCCCCTCTGATTTCAGCTTTCCATCTACCCACCACCACCACCTGCAGTCTCTACCTAGGAAATCTACAGTTTTTCTCCACAGTGGGGACCCAAGCAGGAGGGAGGCAACCTCAGCAGGGTATGATGATACAGAGTCCACCCTGCAGAGCAGCCATTTTTTCCAGGAGAGCTGACCTTTGCCATTTGGAGAGCAGTTTTAATTCTGAGTGATCCTCAGTCCTCAACTGGAGATTGGCCAGCAATGCTTTCCCAAGAGGAAAAGTACAGTCTTTCTCCACAGTGGAGACCAAAGCAGCTTACATCATTCTCCTCTCCCCTTTTGATCTGCACATCAACCCTGTGAGGTAGGTTAGGCTGAAAGTCTGTGACTGATCTAAAATCACCCACTCAACTTCCACAGCAAGAACCTGGGTCTAGCAGAACCTGCTCTGAAGCACTAACTGCTATGCCTAGGGCAGCCTACCTCCAGGTGGAGCCTGAAGATCACCAGGTTTCACAACTGAACTCCAGACAACAGATCTCTCCCTCCTGGAGAAAGTAATTGCTTTGGAGGATGTGTTCTATGGCATTCTATTCAACTGAGGCCTCTTCCCTCCCCAAACTCTGGCTTCCATAGACTCCATGTGGAAATAATGAAAGAACCAGAGCCGCCAACTTGAACAGCAGAAAGGAAACAAGGTTGTGTGTGACTCACAGCATTTACACAAACATATCTGTCAATACTTTAACAGCAGACAAAATTTAATAAAGCTATCTAAGTACAGGACACAAAACTTGAAGGACCAAAAATAATCTTATTCTTATTCTAACGAAGTTTCCAAAGAATGCTTTTGTTTCCAAGAGAGAAGGACCAGTTATTTATGTCATTTTAAATATTTATAATACTTTTAACATTAACATCTTTAACAATTTTAGCAAGGATTTTCAACATCTTTATCAATTTTTAATTTTACAAGGAAGTTCACTCATCAATACACATTCTTCATGAAGCAATAGATATATAAGATGTATCTCAGATTGAATGTCAGGTAAGCATTCATAACTTCAATGTTTCATTGTAGCTTCTGTGAAGCCAGCAGCAAGCTAAGATCTTGTGCTCCTGGTCTTTCTTAAAGGTATACTGTACAAAAAAGGGGGGGGGAAATGCCTCAAGGTAAACCTTTCTAACTTTTTATAGATAAGTTTGCATTGATAGATTTTCCCATAGATAAATTTGCATAGATAGGTTTCCTTTGAGGCATTCCCCCCCCCCATCGTGTTATATACCTTTAAGAAAGACTAGGAGCATAGGATCTTAACTTGCTGCTGGCTTCACAGATTTTCTCTTAAAACAAGTTTGCATAGACAGGTTTTCCTTGAGGCATTCCCCCCCCCACCCTTTTGTGCAGTATACCTTTAAGACTAGGAGCACAGGATCCACATAAGATCTTAGTTTGCTGCTGGCCTCACAGAAGCTACAATGAAGCTTTAAGTTATGAACGCTTACCTGACATTCACTCTGAGATATGTCTTATATATGTATTACTTCATGAAGAATGTGGAGTATTGGTGAGTGAACTTGTCATAATTCACTTGTCATTCTAAATATTTCTCTGGAATACTTCAGCTTGTTTATTGTATTTTTTGTATAAGTAACAGACCTTTGTCTGTTATAGATTTTCAAACCTTACTTGACTAGTCTTGACAGACTTTAGGAAAGAAAACAATCGAGCAGGTAAAATATTGTTAATAAAATTTATAACATTTGTAAAAATTGTAAAATTAAAAATTGATAAAGATGTTGAAAATCCTTGTTAAAATTGTTAAAGATGTTAAAAATGTTAAGTATTATAAATACTAAAAATGGCATAACTATTTTTGTAACATTTATAACTGGTCCTTCTCTGATGAAGACCTTGGAAACAAAAGCATTCTCTGGAAACTTCGTTAGAATAAAAATAAGATTATTTTTGGACCTTCTTCAATTTTTTTATTCTGTACTTAGATAACTTTATTAAATTTTGTCTGCTGTTAAAGTATTGACAGATATGTTTGTGTAAATGCTGTATCATTAGAGCATCACATACAGCCTTGTTTCCTTCTGCTTTCCATAGACTTCACCATAGAATATCCAGGAATTTCCCAGTCTGGACCTGGCAACCCTAGTCACCCCAATGAGTTCCCACAAAGGCCTGGAAAGGGCTTCCTTCCTTTGCCTTTTTACTGACAGAACCAAGCTTGGTTGCCTAGCAACAGCCACTGAGGGAAAAGTTACTCCCACAGGAGCCAAAAAGGAGAAGTGTCTTCGTCAGGAGAGACAAGCCATTTTGGCAGTTTTTTCCTGTGAGGGAAGAGTGTCCAGGCTGGCAGTGGGTAGGGGAGAGGAGCAGACCAATGGCATGCAATTACTCTTGAGTGGCAGTTGATGGGCCAATAGCTGATGAAAGGCACTACACCGCCAATGGGAGAGCTGGAAATGGCCAATGCGTAAGGGAACTATATATACAGGATGTCTTTAGAAACTCTGCTATTAACTTAGGATCCCAAACCCACAGTGGAAGTAGCTTTAGGTGGAAGCAGCTTTACTGAAACCAGTAAAACACAAACAGATTCACCAAGCAGTGGAAGGATATAAAAGCCAGATTTTTTTCCTGAATACGCAGAATTGTCAAGTCACTATTTATTTACTTTATTTATACCCCACATTTCTCCCCATTGAGGACCCAAAGCAGTTTACATTGTTCTTCCCTCCTCATTTTATCTTCTCAGTCCTTTGAAGTAGGAGGCAGAGAGTGTGTAACTGGCGCAAGGTCACCCAGCAAGTTTCATGGCAGAACAGGGATTTGAACCTGGGTCTTCCCAGTAACCACTATGCCATACTGGCTCTATTTTCTCACTAGGTAGGCATTCCAAAACAAATGGAGCGGAATACTATTCCCCCTACAAGTCATACACCTGTTAAGGTCAAATCAAGTTTTCCATCCAAACCATTAACTGCACTTATGGTTTTTCATTACGGGTTGCTTATTGAATGGATTCAGAATCCCAGTGCCAGATTTTGATTAAGCCAGTTTTCAATTCCATAGCTAAACTTCAGAGCAGTTTTGCCTCAAACTGTGCCTGAGGATTTGCCCCTAACTATGGCAATGAAGTTACCTGTGAGCCCCCCACCAGTTTGGTGTAGTGGTTAAGTGCGCGGACTCTAATCTGGGAAAACCAGGTTTGATTTCCCCACTCCTCCACTTGCACCTGCTGATGTGACCTTGGGTCAGTCACAAGCTCTGGCACAGCTGTCCTTGAAAAAGAGCAGTTTCTCTCAGCCCCACCTACCTCACAGGGAGTCTGTTGTGGGGAGGGGGAGGGAAAGGAGTTTGTAAGCTGCTCTGAGACGCCTTTGGGCAATGAAAGGCGGGGTATAAATCCAATCTCTTTTTCTTCTTCTTCTTCTTCCCCCCTAGAAACCTAGTACTCTTCATAGTACACATCACATTAAAGCCCTGAATCAATAGTGAAATACATAAGACCATTAATATTTTTAGCAACTGAGTGCAGGTGTGGGAACATGCAACATCCAAGTTATCTGTTAATTCAGTGAAGTTCAGAAATTTTTCATCCCTATCTACTCAATCAAAATTCTAAGCCCCCTGCCGTTCAGGGGGTTTGTATTTTGCTATGTATTACTGACCGCTGAAGAAGGCCTAAGAGGCCAGAATGCATATTGTCTTGTGCTGGCCATTTGGTAATTACCATCAACTTTGTATGAGGGATTTATAAAAGCTTAGGTAAACTGATTCCAGATGATGACCTTTAACACAGACTGATTTCCAGGCCTTATGTTTTTAACTACATTATTGTGTACACCACAATGACACTAAACATACTTTCCTAAAATCTTGGGAAGCTCCCCCAAGTTTGCAGAAAAATTCTGAAACCTTAAAAAAAAATACACTGGAGGGTTTATATCCCCCAAAGATAAAAGTGCTTTCTGCACACAGGCAGACAACATACTTAACTTGCTTCCATAGAGCAAGCTACTCTGGCTGAAATAGAGAGCTGCTCTGGGCCCAGCCACAGTTCCCAGACATAACCGCCGCTGTGGCTGGGCTCAAAGGTAGGTGGGCAGAGCATGGAGCCATGTCAGGTTCAGCAATGGAGGGAGATGGGATTCCTCCCATGAGTCTTACAGGCCCTACTTGTAATCTATAATAGCTACTTCTGAGTTATTGCTTGAAGAATCTGATGGACCCCTTTCAGACTGTGTATGAGTACGATATGAAAAAAACCTCTAGTCTGCTTAAATCCTGTGGACATTTGCAAGAAGAAGAAGAGAAGAGATTGGATTTATACCCCACCCTTCACTGCCCAAAGGTGTCTCAGAGCGGATTTATACCCCAGCCTTCACTGCCCAAAGGCTTCCCCTCCCCACAACAGACACCCTGTGAGGTAGGTGGGGCTGAGAGCACTTCTAACAGAAACTGCTCTTTTTCAAGGACAGCTGTGCCAGAGCTTGTGACTGACCCAAGGTCACATCAGCAGGTACAAATGGAGGAGTGGGGAATCAAACTCGGTTCTCCCAGATTAGAGTCCATGCACCCAACCACTACACCAAACTGGTGTAGACTACCGTGTACTTTGGAGAACCACTTAGCATCAATGAGCACACTAGAGGTTGATAGTGTAGAAGGAGCAAAGTGTGAGGTGGAACATGGATACGCACTGAAAGACCTTAACAGCTACCAAAACCCCTTATAAAACCTAGAGAGACAAGAGACACTTACCAGATTAACAGTGTAACTGAGCTGAGAAATGGTCTCTTGGCTTCTGACCTTTGCATCTCTAACTGTGTTTAAGGCCTGTTGGTAGGCCCGTGATCGGACCTTTGAAGACAAAGATCCTAGTCGAATGTAGTAACTTGGCTTCTGAACTCCAGCTTCAAATCCTTCCACTTTCGTAGCTTCTTTTTCTGTAGAATTAAAAAACAAGCCACTGCAACAGTCATTCCAAGACGACAGGGCTGCAAAGCTTTCAGTCTGAACAACAGCAAATATTTCTATCCTGCATGTTACTCTAACAGTGCCATCCTAAACAGAATTAAACCCTCTTCTGCTCATAGACACCAATGGATTTAGAAGGGTATAATTCTACTCAGGATCGCACTAATAATCTATTCAGTACAATCAAAGGAAAAGTTCCCACCCCAAAACAGTTAGTTGAAAAGGAAAAAAGTGTATAGAAAAAGAAAGTATATAGCCATCAGTCAATCTCAAATGACAACTGATCATGGATGAGCACCATCCTATTTGCTAGCCCTGGTTTCTTCATTATCAAGTACTCCACATTACTCATAATGTGCACAAATAGGAAACTGGCCTTTATAAAAGCACCCTACCTTGCTCTTCTTCTGTAAGTGGGAGATACTGGTCTACAAGAGTCTCTGATCGGCTGAGGGCAGTATCCACACCACTGCTCACCAGACGCACCACCCGACTTCCCAGGACAGTGTTAATGCTGCCATGTACTACAGACCTGGTCATCTCTACACTGTCCTGCACAGCTCCTTTAGTCTTGTCCACAACACCATTGATGGTATGTGCAACAGTATCCTTGGCACCAGTCACAGTTGTTGTTACAGCATCCTTGGCTCCAACAACTACATCCACTGCATTAGCAACGACCTAGGAAAAAGAAGCAGCAATTTTTTCACTAACAGTTACAGAAGCACACAAGATGACACAACTGGTCACAAAATTCATTGTCCCAAAGTGAACTCTGACAGGATGCATGGGCATAATTCATTTTGTAAGATGTAAAGAGTTCATGCAATATAGACAAAGCTATTGCTTCCTACAGCAAAGTTGTCTGAACACTTACATCTTCAATAAGCATTCTCTTACAAAGAAATAATGCTCTGTTAATATGCCCTACTGATAACCCTAAATGGAACAAGTCAGACTGACTTCCCCCACAACTCTCTAAAGTTTCAAGGCAGGAGTGTTCTCACAATGGTCTTTTTAGAAGAGACATGATTTCTGTTGGAGGAAGAGCAATGATTTCTGTTGGAGGTAGGAGTTATATTAACATCATCAAAGGGGTCCATTTAGACTTGACTGGCTATAAAATGAAAGACTTTATGCCATGGGTCTCCAACATGTTACCCACCAAGTGTTTTTAGAAAGTGGGTGGAGCCGCAGGTCAGCTGGAGAGCATCTGCTTTGCATGCAGAAGGTCCCAGGTTCAATCCCTGACATCTTCAGTTGAAAGGATCAGGTGGTAGGTGATGTGAAAGACCACTCCCTGAAACCCTAGAGAGCCACTGCCAGTCTGAGCAGATAATACTGACCTTGATGGACTGATAGTCTGATTCAGTATAAGGCAGGTTCATGTGTATGTGCATGGGCATACTCCTTGCCCAGCCAGAGCTCTGCTGATGTCCTAATTGGCTGTGCAGATTAAAACAATATTTTGGTGGCACCTGCCACCACACTGTTGGTTTTATTCTCTCTCCCACTGTATCTTTTAAATTACTCTTGTCTCCTATGCTTCAGGCTTCTTCTCTTTGTGTGCAGCTCTGTAGTGGCCACTTTGAGTTTGTGCCCACCACCCTGTATCAGAGTCCCAAAGGTGCCCACAGGCTCAAAAAGGTTAGGGACCCCTGCTTTATGCAGAAGCCCTCCTCAGATGTTACTGGAGAGGCCTGGACTGTAGACACTGGTATTTCCTTGGATCATAAAGAACTTTCAATAAGCAACATTTATGGATATGCAGAACCTTTGATTTTGTAGAAGGGATAAACCATGTGAACAAATTTTGCATCAGACCGAAAGAAGTATTGCTTCCTGCTAAGTTCAGATGTGAAGCACTTGACATTTTCCAGCTTCCATCATCAGGTTCTAAGTATCAGGACTCTCAGCATTCCTGTCCTACACTGATCTACTCCCCCTCCCCCCCGCCTATTGAATTAGTGCATTTTTCCAGCTCCCAGCTCCCTTACAGTTTAACAAGTTTAAATGCTTCTGAATTATTTACCTTATCAGTTGGTTGGTACAGTATAGGCAGCCTCTCTTCAACTTTGTCAAGTCCTATACAAGCATAGCTGTTTGCAACTGCAACTGGAAACATTTCAAAAATTTGCAATGTTAAGAAAGTATCAGAAGACTGTATAAAAACCTGCACTGCCTGGAAACACTGCTGCACTACATTAAAAATGAAGCTCCTCACAGGTCTCTCTTTCACTAGCAATCAGCAAGATATCTCTAGAAAGAGTGATTCAATTTTCCCTGGTACTTTGCCAGTTCTCAAGAACAGGCCTTCCCCAAGCTGACACACAGTCAAAGGAATATAGAACGGAGCTGCCAAGTTTCTAACTAGGAGGCACTCAGATAGCAGGCAAAAAAGGAAACACAAGACAGAGCTTGAAAGTGGGTGAAAGGTTAGGACACAATGAACTTGAGCAAGAGGCTTAAGAAGCAATGTGGGTTAGGCACGTCATTCGAACTTTAATCTCAAAGGCAAACTTATTCAACTTCACACTTGAGTTTTAAAAGATCATCATTACCTGTTCACAGGCTCTTTTTTTATTGACTGGCAACCAAGATATGCAATAGGAACAGAACTACTCAAAGCCCAATCCAAGAACATCCTGATAATTAATTTTAGGACAGTAACTAATCTGACTAAAGTTTCTTGCAACATTCAGATCTGAATTGCTAGGTCTGTGGGTAATCTCTGCTTTCTGTCTCTCTGCATTCCTAGCATTTCTATTTCTGGAGGCAGTGAGGGAAGAATGACTGAGCAAATGTGGCTGTCAGGAACAATGCATAACCAGAACACTTCGCTCCAGTCTGCACCACATCACATGACCCCCATTAATGCTCACATCACATGATCCCCATTAGTGCTCACAAGGCTTTAGGGGGGCTATTCTGTACAATTTGGGACACTCTTTGCCTGAGCTATTCCAACTGTCAGGCATTAACCTCACAGCAGGAATGCACAACTACTTGGCTTGTACCCACTGGGAGAAGGCAGGGTGGTGACAGTAGAGGAGTGAAGAGAGAGGTTTCAGGCTTGTCTAACTCTACCCCAAGCCTGTACAACCTGGTGTCTCTGGGAAAATACTTTGCTTATATCCTGTCCTGTAAGGGTGAAATGGCCGCTTTGGTGCTTTGAAATCAGCCAACAAACCAGAGGCTAATCTTCCAGAGTTCTGCTCCTAAGATAGGCAAGCCCATCAGCTTTGCAAACCAGAGATCAAGACTTCTACCCACTAATGGTAAGGAACACAGAGCAAGGAAATGATCATCTTTCTCCTCCCCTGAAAGCAGCCAGATTGCTTTGAACAAAACATGTCAAAACACAAATAAAGCTTCTGTGCATATCCTACATCAAAGCCACCCAATGGGTTGTGTAATGTAGGCACTATAATTTCTCACAGTAACTGCATATCCAAGAAGCTAAATGCCTTGGCAGCAAATGCATTTAGCCACATAGTTCTCAGTATTTCATGAAATGACATGGTCAGTGACAGTCACTATAAACAGTTTTTATAAATAACAGTCTGAAGACAGGGAGATGATATGATAAATAGAAATATTCATATAAGGAAGAAGAATGTACAAGGTAGCTGAGCCACTGAACCAACTAACTTTTTACACCCATCTACATTGCTATTGAAATAGTAGGAGACAGTTTGGTTTAGTGGTTAATGTCACACAAATCTGGGAAACCAATATTCAAATCCCCACTCTGCTATAGTAGCTTGCTGGGGGACCTTGGGCCAGTCACACACACTCAGCCGCACCCACCTTGCACTGTGATTGAGAGGATAAAATAGGGGCAAGGAAAACAATGTAAGCTGCTTTGGGTTCCCATTGGGGAGAAAGGCCGAAGGGGGGGTTAAAGGAAATAGATAAATACAGTTCTTCCCTAGGCAAACAAGAAAGTTTCAACACAGTATCAGTTTGCAAGGAAGCAGCTGCCTTATCATGAGCAACTTGCTTATACCCGGCTTGGCACCAGAAGACTGAGAGAACTGTACTTTCCTATCTCTAGCTGCTCATCTAATTGTCAGATGCCTTGCTCTATGCGTACCTGCCATCACAAAGTCATGCAGCCAACAGTAGATAGACATTTTCTTTAGTGACATTCAACTTTTAATGCTCTCCCCAAGGAGATTCACACAACCCATTCTTATTGCTCTAGCACCAAGCCAAATCCATTTAATTTAGATGGTAGTTAGAAGAAGGACAAAGCAGAGAAGAAATATTACTTTGTGTACCGCTCGCAGTGATGTGAGTTTTCCAGGAAAAACTAGATTAAAAATGTTATTTAAATTGGAACTGGAAACAAAAGACAGCAGCTATACCACCTACAAGCACTGGGGTTTACCCATGCTTCATATCTCACACCTGCCCAACTAACATGACTGATTTGCAACACAACAGCCTTGACAACTATAAATAGATTATATTTACACATGTGGGGGAGGAAAATTTTCCACCCCACACCACTGGCAACTTAAAAGGCTATGGTGAAAAAGTGTGATATACACACAATTAACTGCTGCCACACAGAAAGTAGTTAATTCAGAAGAACTGCTCTGCCTGCTCACCTGGCAGGCAAATAGCGTTTTTTCCAAGCCTAGCCTAAAGTACTTTGGTAGCAGAGTTACCCCACACAGCTCAGTTCCAAACATTAAGGAAGTGTAGAATGTCTAAGATGCCAAGTATCCACACACTGAACATTAACAGATGTCAAAGTTCTTTATGGTCAGTAGGAAGAAGTGAACAGGATGTGCATCAGAAACCACTAAAGGTACATCAGGAAGACAAAAAGAAAACAAAGGGTTATGGCTTACTTTGTGGCTCCAGTCTCTGGATGATAGGCAAAGCACTTGTCATGGCCACTGCAGTGATGGTCTTCACGCCTTTCTCCGCCATTTCACATACTGATTTTAAGTAAGGATGGTTATCTTTTGTGCTGATGTAAGCAGAAGAAACCATATCGTAGGTGGAACTCACCAGAGGAAGGTTCACAACCCTGGAAACCACATTCTGTGTACACAGAAGACAGAGATAATTGACTCATTTCCTCCTTGGATAAGTAACAGATTTATTTGTACTTAATCAAACATACCTGCTGTGCATCAGTTGATACTACTGCCATGTTTCAATCTTGAATGTTTTAGAGTCTGGAGGGAAAAAAGAGATCACCAATGTCTGAAATAAAATTTAACACATCAACATCATGTAACTATTATGAGATTATTTTTACATATATAGGAAATTAACTGGGTCATTTTCTTAAATCCTTTTCATTAAGTGAGATATTAATGACAAAGATTTGAGTCAGAGATTAAGTTTTACCAGCTACTTCTTAACCATCCAACGATTACAAATGTATGTCCCTACAAGATTCACAGGTGCAATCAGTAAAACATGCAGAAACAAGTAGGACAGATAACATACGAATAATCCGGTCATAAGGGCCAGAAAACTTGGGGGGGGGAGCGTGGCTGTTCACCCCGGAGTAAAATAAAGCAGGGTAGCCCAATCACACAGTCCCCCGAGTTGCCACGCTCCGGCTGTTAGTGCCAATCACACGGCGATGCTGAAGCATGGCAAAAAAGCGGCGCAGCATGATCACACAAACCTTGCTGTTTGTATGTGTGCATGTGCCATTTGGGGGGGTGGGCTGCTGTTGGTGTCTTGTTTACGTGCATGCCCCGTTTGGCGTTGGTGTGCATCCTATGGACACTTACAATATCCGTTTGCTCCGGGACGTGGGCAGGCGCCGAATGCCACGGGATACTGGTGCTCCCGCGATCAGACGCCTGCCTTTGCCCCGCGTTCTCCAGAAACTAGTGCTTCTTCTACAGTGGTTTTTTACTCCACATCTACGGTGGGCAGCCGCACATTGGCCACAGGACTGCTACGCCAATCACAGATGTGCTGCTGTGATCGTGCCCAGAAACTCCGCAGGGCTACTGTGCCTTCAGCGGGCAAATGCTCTCTGTGACCAGGGGCAATGTCTGTTTTTTGACCAAGCTCCTTAGTGGCACCCACTCTTAACACTTGAGTTGGCCTTACATCACCCATGCTACAATGCAGCAACATTAGCCTTGCATAATATAAAAGCAGTTATTTTGAAACTGGATGCTTATTCTAATGCTCAAAACTAACAAACACAACCAAAAAACCCATCAAAGAGTAGGCATTTGCAGCCTGATTCCCAGGACAAGTCTATTTTTTAAAGCCCCTTGAATTCAAAATTATTAATTACACAAGTTCCATAATTTAAGCCACATACATAAATACATGGCCCTGCCAAGGTAAATGCACAGAAGTCATTACACCCAGGCGACAAAAAGTAAGGGTACATTATACAATGTTCTCCAACAGGTCTCTTTGAAGTGGCCAGACATTATCAGCATATTACAAGTATCCCCTTAGCCTTCAGTGCTGGGTATGATGGCATACTTCTGCAAGCAGAACTATGCATTCGAGGTCATTGCTCTAATTCTGGAATATTCCTCAAGGCTTCAGCCTATCATGGGTTCTCTAAACAAGACTCCATGTTCCTGCCAAGCAGTTTCCGTTTCAGTTTTTATTCATTCTGCTGCTTTACAAGTAGAAGTTTTTCCCTATATTAGTCTAAAGAATAAACTAGACTAAAGAATAAACCTAATTACAATATTGTAAGGCCTTCAGAAAGCCATTGTGCTGCCTTAATCATGAGATTCAGATAAGCTGATCCCATTAGCCAAAAATGCTCCCAAAGTCTAACAACATACCAAATTGAGGATTATGAAATAGACTGGAAACTTCTGGACTTGGTTTGCAGTCAGCAGATAAAGGAGGCAAGCAATTTTTCATATTTTAAGGTTTAAATGCTTTAGAGAAAGGAATACAGTACATAGCAAGAAACATCTTAAACATCGTACTTTGTACATACTTCGTACATACACTGTACAACACACATACATGGATGACAAAGAAGCCAAGCATAATTTTAAACCTCATTAAGTTCCAAACAAGGTAATCAACCCTTCCATTTACCCACCCATCCAAGTCCATGTTTTCCTATTAAATGTAGTATATTACATACTACAAACAAAAGGCAAAACCACCAAACCTTTCCTACCAAGAGCTCTATGCAAAAATCGCAAGGTGCTCTCTAGTCCTGTATTAATCGGGAGGACCCCCCCAAGTCCCCTTTCCCTTTTATAGGAGGACAGATTCAGGTGGTTTAGTCGTGTTGATCAGCCACAGAACCAAATCTGAGTCCAGTGGCACTTTTAGGACCCTCAAAAATTAATTCTGGATAAAAGCTTTCCTGCCACCCAGCTCCGCATGAGATACCTTTATTACATGCCAGACGCCTCTATGTCAACTTCCACTAAAGGGTCTGACACCTCCAGAGCTATTTTGCTTTGTGCGGGGCATATGGAGAAGACACACCTACACCATTCCTCCGTAGCATCTCGTAAAGAATAGCTGCAGCGAAGATGAAGTACCTCCTGGCATCGCCCACAGACAGCTCTTTGCACTGGGGATGCTACAAGATCTTCGACCGAGCTTCGCTTCTCCACAACTAGACGGACCACCTACCAAGCCTTAACCCATGCGCCGACACCACCAGGCGAATGTCTCACCGCAGCAGACATCAAGGGCAAAGGCGACTCACCTGCGAGAGCTACACAACCTGTCGCAGCCGCCAATTGCAAAGTCAGTCAGCTCGCTCGCCCGCCCGCCCGCCCGCCCGCCGTAGAACGTCTCCTCCGAACTCCCCGACACAATACAGACGCGCCCTTCCCTCTCCCCGGGAATTTATGCAGAGAGGCCACCCTCCAGCAGCCACCTCTCGCGAGACTTCGGGGTCGCCGCTTCTCCGGGGGCCTCCACCCTTACTTTTCTCACATGATTTCTCGCTGCGATTCCTCTCTGAGCTTGCGCAGATCAGCTGATGAGACACTACTGACGGCCTTCTTTGGTGGAAAGTCCCGGTTCTATCAAAGGCTGAGGGTGAAGACCTTTTGCTCTTGCCCTTCTGAAGGAGGCACAGGACCGGTAGTAGTTATGCAGCCTTTCAGAGCCTTGAAGCCTTTTGAAAAAACAGCAACTAAACTATTTAGGCATGTTTTGCCTTGGATTCATCTCCTTGGATGCCCACTGTACAAAAAACGGGGAAGTGACCCACCATGATTTAAAGTTCCATTCGAAAATATACAAAACTATTGCTATTGGTTTTTAAATTGAAGTTATAGGTGTGTTTACTTGGAAGTAAATTCTCCTTGAAAGCAATGAAACTTGCTTCTGAGAACACATTTAGGAAGCAATCCTAAACAAGTCTACTTATTCAGTTGAGTTTATTCCCAAAATAATGTTCTTAGGATTGCAGCTTGAAAACAAAAAGTCTGAATCATGGCAAATGATACAAAAGGCCTGCCCACACCAAGGAATTTTAACTTCCAACATGAGCGTGTTCAACAGAAATTACACCAGGAATTTACATACAGCAATTCATCAAATTATGGACACATTTAAAATGTCTCTTAAAGTGGGGATTAAATCCTAGGTAGTAAGGTTTAGCATTGTTTGAACATGCACAGTGCTTCATATACAGCAGAGATCCCCAACCTGAGCTTGGAGGCTCCTGAATTCTAGCAGTGGTGGGCACAGCTACAAAATGGCTGCCAGAAACAGTTATCACAGGAGGCAAGTCCAGCCACAAAATGGCTGCTGCAGCTTAGTTTCAGTCACACCATTGTTGTGCTGTGGTGACAACTGCTGCCAAAGCAACATTGTTTAAAAATCCCCCTTAGCAATATGCCATCTCGGGTTCTCAGGAGCTAAAGAAATACTTAAATGAATCTGGGATACAGCTCCTCAAGCTGATAGAGCTCAGGCACATCTCTGTCCTGCAGTAGGGAATCAAAGCCAAAACTTTGTGCCAGTGAACTACCTTTATGCTTCAGAATTCCCCAAATGCCGCAGAGCTTTCACCATAGCTTGTTTTAACTGCCTGCCTTCAACACCACTGGAAGGGAGATACTTATTCATTCCCTACCCTCAACATCTGTGTTGCTGCCAACTGAATACAGTCAAAACAGTGGAACATGTGTTATTCTATTGTCCATTTTATACGGACATCCGTTCCACATATCTCACTCCTACTCTATCCAAGTTCCCAGGAACATCTGAAAAATTCTACACATATCTCCTACTCCAAACTACTCCAATGAAACCACCCCTAAAGTGGCCAAATTCTGTGCTGCGACTTTATCCATAGGAAAGAAGATATAACAAACTCTAAATTACTTTTATGTATAATTCATTATAGCACAATAACGCTATGAATTTTAATCCCTGTCAATTTTATAGTTGTATGTAAATTGTGATGTTAAATTGTTGTTGACTGATCTCCTGATTGCAATAGATGTTGATGTTGATAACATAAACTATAGGAAAACCAGATCACAATCCAATTACATTTTTCAGTTTTTCTTGTTGCCAGGTCCCATGCAGATTCCAGTGAGTACAATAGCACTGACTGTCAAGTAAGTGTCCCTAGAACCTGAGTAATATAGGATGTGATATGACTTTATCCATACCCATCAACTCTGCCATCTTGTGTACCATGGCATTTATAAAGATAAATGACATTTTTAAAAGCACCAGCATTGTACTATGCTAATTATTAGGGTTGTTAGCTCTGGATTGGGAAATTCCTTGAGCTTCATATGTGTGGCCTGGAGAAGGCAGGATTTTGGGAGGGGAGGGACTTCAGCAGATATAATGCCAAAGCAGCCATTTCATCCAGAGGAACCTATCTCTGTAGTCTGATGATCAGCTGTAATTCCAGGAGATCTCCAGACCCCACTTAGAGATAGACAGCCTTATTTGTATGACAAGTACACAGACAGAAGTTGAAAGATGAGTGCCTTTGGTCTAAATTTGCCTATTTGCCTTCATACACTGGCAATAAAATATACATAGCCTCCAAGCTTCCACCATGCACAACTTGAACTCAGGCCTGTAGCGCTCTCAGACCCTTTCCCACTCTACAAGAATGGTGGCAGCAGAGGTGGCACAGAAAAAGCACAGTGCCAGACTGGCTAGACACAACACCCAGTTGTTGAACTAGAACAGTGTGCTGATTATGGTATTTCCATGCAGAGCATGGTGCAGCGTCTAAAACTCCAGCACCTGTCTGCAGTACAGTTAGGGTCAATTACCTCTCAGTCTATTTAGGCTGAGGCTTGGGAGGACAGCCTTGCTGGATCAACTGGTCTGTCAGGTACAAGCCTGAGCTCTAAGTCTCTGCACAAGTTTCCAGCCCCAGGGCCAAGAGGTTTCTTAGGAAACCTGACTGGGTCAGAATACACAACATCTTGGTTGTTCTCATGTGTACTTTTTCAGCTTTGCAATGTCCTTTTTGAAATATAGTGACCAGATCTGCATACAGTATTCCAAATGAGGCTGCACCATTGGTCTATACAGGATCATGTTTATTTCTGAGGCACATCATAGTATGTTAAGATCACAGTAGTAAATAACATGTAAAATTTCTTTTGAACCCCAGTGAGTGACAAACGCAGTGCTTTTCTAGGATCTTATTTTCAGCAGCCAAGATGTTCCTTGTCCTCCAGGAATACTTCTTTGCATAGTAACAGCAGCTAGTCTGGATGCCCTACGTAGTATGTGTTTCTCTCCTTATATATAATTATGTTTTGGTCATGGACTCCCCTGAACTTTCCACACGGTGCCCACAGCCTTTGGCTCCGTGATCTGTCCCTCAGAAGCTGTTCCTATCCACTGGCTGCATTGCCTGAGTCTTGCCTCCAATATTCTAAACAGTTCGCTATTCCTCCCCCCCCCAATAGCCAGTTGGAACACAGAGGTCATTTGCATATGCAGCCTGATTGGCCTTTGCCTCTAACATTCTAAACAGTTTGCTGTGGCTGTTGGGGAATCACTGAATGTGTCCTGAGGTAAAGTGCATTTCCTTTAAACGGTCACTGGAGTTGACAATCTCCCTGTGGGGCCTGGAGATCTCCCAGAAATCACCGTGTTCCCCAGCCACAGCACATCATTTCTCCTACAGAAAATTTCTCAGCTATTGCAATGGCTGCTTTGGGCATTATACCCTGCTGAAGTCCCTCTGCACCCCAAACCCTGCCCTCCCCAGGCTCTACCCCTCAAATCTACAGGTCTGGCCTTCCCCTTAGTATTGCCAGCCTCCAGGCAGCACCCAGAGATCTCCAAGATCAGTTCTCCTGGAGAAAATGGCTGCTTTGGGCAATGGACCCTATGGCATTATACCCTGCTGAGGTCCCTCCACACCCCAAACCCTGCCATCCCTAGGCTCTACCCCTCAAATCTATAGGTATTTCCCAACCCAGAGTTGGTAACCCTGTAACTGGCTATGGAACCACTTTCCAGACCCTTGGAGCCGAGAAGACATGGCATAGGAGGAGGTGCTTTGCTACCTTAGCTGCCTTATAGCTGAACAAAAAGAAATAAACATGACTTACCTCCCTCTATTTTCCCCTTCCCTCTGCTGCCCCACCAGCCACAGCCAGGACACTCACCTGGAGCTTCCTTCTACAGCTCGTTGTATTTCTTCCCACAACGGGCCTTACTCCTAGTCTTACTATAAATCTGCTGCTTACAATACTGGGCTGTTCACCCTTGTAGGAAAGAGAGAGGTACCATAAACCCTGTGAGTTGTTACCAGGCTGTCAAGGATTTTCACCTGGATTTAGGTAGTATTGCTACATGGCTATAGCACAAGACAGTTGTTCAGTATAACATGAACTGAAAATCAGTCAATCCCTGGCTCATTTCTGAGTTCAGTCCCAAAAGCACCAAGTGGCCTCAGCACTGCGGCTGTATGACAATGTGTACATTTTGTACAGAGTGATGACATCTTGCTATACTATTCCAACATGTTATAAATGCTCTGTCTCTCTGTGTCTCTCTCACGCGCACACATACATATGACAGTGATCTGCTCTTTTCTACACTGTAATCACGGCTGGGACCCAAAGACCATAGCCTTTAAGGAAGACAATTTTGTTCTGAAGTTAAAGGTAGGTAATTAGTTCAAAAAGAGAAGACCATTTATGAGGGGACACTATCCACTCTGAAAAATTTTGCTTTGCAGCAAGTATCTTGTAGGACATTGAACTAGCATAAAATAAACTGAAGGTCTGTTTGTGGATTGTTTATCATATTCCTTTATCCTGTTTACTGAATATTTCTGTTGGTTTCCTTTCCCAACAAGTCCTAAAATATTTTTGGAGATATTTTCCGTTAAAGGAGAGGACTGGTATACGCATGAACAGTCAAGATATTTTTGAGGGATTAAGACAATGATTTTCAGGTGTGTGTTCAGTTGAATTCTGTGTCAAATGATAATCAGTGGTTCCTTAATGAAAGAATGAATTATAGCAGAGATAAAACTTACCTGTAGTTCCTGGTCTTCCTTTGCAATGCACACATGTACAAAGGAAGGGTTAGGTGTCCACCATTTGTGGTAGGCACTTTCTGCCCGAGACACAGAACACCTGCTCTGTGTAAATTGAATGCTTATAATTAGGAGGAGCAGATAATCAGCCAATCCCTCTTTTGGAAGCAGGAGGCTCTATAGCCACTTCCAGTCAAATAACTTCCAGATGATCTCAGAGCCCCAGCTATGAAACTTGCTGATTGATTGCTGGCTAACCAATACTTCAGCACAGGCATTCTAATCGGTTGAGTTGCACGAAGAAGATAACAGTCCTAATACAGTCATCCTGTTTACTTCAAGTATAAAACTAAACTGGTTTTCATTCTATTTTTCAATGCAAGAGAATTCACCAGAGATACAAGAGAGACACTGTTTAATAATAATAATAATAATAATAATAATAATAATAATAATAATAACAATAATAACAATAATAACAATAATAATAATGGCAGCCAATAGAGATTTTCAAAAGAATACCAGAAGTTCATGTTTTGTGTGATGCTAGTCTTTTTCTCCTTCTATGAGGGACTCTGACAGTGTTTGCAATCTTTCCTACGCCTGTTCATCTAGCCTCTGGACAGAAATTATTAACCAATAAGGAAGTTTCTTGTTGTCTCTAGGGTGAAGTGTCTTCCAATCAAAAAGGTGAGATTGATTAGAGATTGGGTCAGGATGTTTTGAGCTGTTGCCCAAAGGCATCAGCTACTTTTTAAGACCTGACCTTATAGACCATCTGCAGGCAACACAAATGTTTTACTTAAAGTTGCTTTTAAAGTGTCACCAGTGTGGTTCTTGATGGATTGTTTTGCGGACACTAGAAGACAGAGACCTTCTTGAGATATGTGTGGCTTGCTGTGCAGTTTGAAACAACAAGGGGCTGTTGAGCCCACTGGGAAATTTTCCTGTATGTTAAATGGTCAGTATGCCCCTGAGACTCATAATGGTGGACAAGCTTCCCTAAAATCAGTCAACCAACCAGCCTATGTATTTTTATCCCACCCTTTCTTCAACAAGCTTATGGTATTGAGTGGTGGGTAACTGGTGAGTAATGGTTTTCCTGTTTATCCATATTCAGTGACAATACCATGAAATAAACTGACATCTGTCAGCAACCTTGATTGTTTTCACTTGGACTCAAAGATAATTTTAGATTACCATTAAAGAGTAATGAAATATTATAGCAATGCAGTAATGTCAATTGCAATATTTCCAGACTAGTTGCAAAATTTTACAACTTAATCACCACCACTGATCAAAGTTTACGTTATGCTGTCAAGAGTGTGCTCTGTTTAAAGTAGAGCAGAAGGCAGTATTAATCACACATTCAAATTGCCACATGGCCTTATGAACTATGCTGTGTCTCATACTTGTAGATACTTTATTTCCTATTGATGTGCATATGCATGGATTTGGAGCTGAATGAGCCAAACAATGAGTTCTGCATGGTGTAAAATCTTCAAATATTATCATTCAAATTAGAATTAAATCAGAATATAGAGATGGGCAGCTTGATCCCATCATTATATCAGGAGGGCTGCCACTGATTTACTCCTTCTAATCCAAGATATCTCATCATGGTTCAGTAACAACACCTGAGCCACATCATACAGAATGCATTAATCACTATACTACAATATCACAACTCCGTGGCCATCAGTGCTTCCACTACAAGGCCAATAGGGGACACCACTTTCTAGAGAATAAAAGCCTATACTTATATGGTGTTTTCAACCCTGATTTTATAGTCGAGCACATAAGTGTTTCACCTGAGGAATCAGGAAACATGAGCTCAGATCTTGAGAGATGGTTCCATTTATCACTCACACCTATCAAGGGTCAAGAATCTGTTTATTTATTATATTTGTATTCCACCATTCCTTAAAGAAACTCAGGGCATCATGCATCAATCTCTCTTCCATTTTACCCTCACAACAACTGTAAGTTATGATAGGCTGAGAGAGCCCAAGGTCCTCCACGGAGCTTCATGGCAGAGTGGGATGTAAACCTGGGTCTCCCACATCCCAATCCATCACTTAAATTACTACACCAAGTAGGCTCCAGTTTCAAAGCATTTCGCAAGTGACATAAATGAGCATCCACATTATGGTAGTATTTGTTTTGTAATAAAATGATGTAGAGATAATGAGGCCTAATGAATGGAGAGAGACTACCAAGAGCAGGGACAGAACAAGAAACATTGGATATGATATTCAATGGTAAAAAAATGCTGCATGGGAAGTCAGGAGGCATAGATTCGAATCATATTTCAGGTTACTCCTTCTCACATCCAAAACTGACCACAGTTCTGTCCTAGTAATATGCTTGCAGTTAGTATCATTTTTTGTGGAACATTTATAATTGCCAGACAAGCACCTGGCAGTAGATACTACTTAAAGGTGCGTCACAAGGTGACTTTCAATAAGTCAGCCTAGTGGGATATTAGATTGCATTCTTCTGTAGCAATCAATAGGCCATACCAAGCTGAGATGAAGCTCCACATTGCCTAGCAGAATAGCATAGCTCACAGCAGAATTAATCTGGTAACTGCACTGTAGGGACACAAGAGATGGTCCTGGAATGTGGCTAGAATGCCAGTCAAGCTGACAAGTCCTCTGTTTTGTCTCACCTGCCAACATTTGACTTTGTGCTGTACAGTTAAGCAAACATATCTACATGGAATAAATGGAGTTTCTAGTCCACTGCATAGATACAACACATTGTTCAACTATGGTGTTCCTGTGGAAGGAGAATAAGTATGTTCTAATCTAGGTATTCAGCAGAGGATGAGATTGTGCTTTTAAATTAGTCCCATATAGGATTGACAGCCCAGCCTTAGGCATGTTTATCGAGATAGAAATCCTACTGTGTTTGATGGATTTGTAATCTCATGCATGCATACCTGGGAATGTCCAATTTAGTTCAGCAGGACTCAATTCTTAACAACACATTAGTTTTAATCTAAAATTCCAGTTTCATTGATTTGAAGATGGTAGTTTTATAACTGACTTCAAAAAGGTCCCCGAAGTCTTACTACAACAAGTTGGAAGGTGGAAGATAATCAGAATCTCATTATAACATCATAGCTGTATGATACACCTTTAATTAAGACAGAGACATACCTGCTTGTTGTCTAAGAAACAAGTATTCTAGGCTCTCTGTCAGTTGTCCATTTCTCATGCTAGCAGACTGTTGAACTGGCCACAAGGAAGTTGCCATGGCAATGAAGTAAGCTTCTAGGAAGGCAGCTGCCAGCCTGCATCTCATGGGCTGTTGATTGAAGGCCTCGTCATCTAACTGGGTGATCAGTCTTCATCTGTTCGTAGGAATAGTTACAAATATTTGTATTAGGCATAAGAAAGTATACAGATTTCACCAAAGGCACAACCCAGCCCATAAAATATAGATGACTCTTAAACTGTTTTAAATATATGGAAGTGAAAATAAAAGGAGAGGGAAGTTACCACTTGGTGAACAGCAAAAAGAAGAGTGTTTTTTCTTTTTTTAATATGCTGTATCATTTGAAATTATTTTATTTTTTAAACATGCTGTATCATTTTCATTTGTAATTATTTTCTTTTTTTAACATGCTGTATCATTTGTAATTGGCCTGTATTTCTAGTTCTGTTCACACTAGGAACATGCCCTTTGAAAATGTAAAGCAAATAATATAAATATGTTAGAGTTACAACTGTGGCTGTTTCTCCCATCCAAGTACTAACCAGGCCCAACCCTGCTTAGCTTCTGAGATCAGACAAGATTGGGCATGTTCAGGGTGGTATGGCTGTAAGCAGCCAGAATTTTATTTGCAATGACATGGAGGACATTGACAATCCCAACGCTGTATGAGTTGATATTGAAGATTATGGAATGTGCTGAAATGGACAAATTGATAAATATATTAAAAGGAAAAATGGAAGAAGAATTTATGGGACCGTGGAGGGCGTTTTATGACTGACTAAAACTTAAGTACTGAGAAAATAAGATTAAATGAAGAATAATAAGAATTATGGATGTAGTAGTTGTGAAGCTCTAATGAGAAGGTTTGCATGCAGAATGTTAAATTGGTTTTTTTAGATATATATATTTCTGTATCTTTTCCCTTCTTTCCCCTTTCCCCTTCTCTGTACATAAACTAATAAAATTATTTTTAAAAAACTGTAGCTGTTTCAAGTAATAGTGGCAGCATCTAAGATTTTGTTGTTTAATTTTTATCCTTTTTCCATTTTATAGTGTGGGAGAGACAAAGAGTGCATGTGAAAATGCACTGTGGTTCAGTTTGACAGATATAAGAAGAAATAAATCTTTGTACTATTAGATTTGGCTGACACCAGTTTTAAAGATATATAGTCACAAATATAACTATTGATTATGGTCCAATTGTATTGAACCATTGTGGAGCTGCTGCACTGCTGTCAACAATACAGCCTGAAAGGTGTCACGTCAAATATCAACAGAGGCCATAGCTGAGTGTTCCTGTGAATGTCCTTCAAAAGATGGCTGGAAATTTCCATTGAGATAATAAACTCTATTCTAAGTGTAGGCAGCCTTATTCCATTGACTGACAACAGTCGAGAATCTTCTGTAATAGGAAAAGGATTCTATTATTCCTGTTTCAGGCCTTGTTTATAACCTTCCTCACTCTCTTCAGTAAATTCAATTTCTCTTGCCCAGTGAAGCCAGACATGAGTTGTATGGAAACATATCGGTATCAGAACAGATGCTGCACCATGTCTTTTGAACTTGATGGATCATCGAACAACTGTAGCATGTATCAGAAAGTAGATGAACCTGGTCAAACTGCACTGCACTTTTAGCTGCACAAAACAATGTTCCAGCTGTCTCATTAGTTGCTGTAGGCTAAAGTTCAGAAGCCTGCTAACTCAAACAAGTGTTGTTTGCACAGACGGCTGTCTATTGACAGCATGGCACAGCAGAAAGACAGCACATGTATATGAGAGGGTAAGGAACATAAAACACAAAGAGAACAGGGTGCCAAAGCCAGGTAATAACTTAGGATCCATGCCAATATAACTTTTTTCCTAATGCTGAATCCATGAGTTACTGTTTTTGATCAAGTACTGTTACCATGTACGGCCGGAAAGACACATCTCCATGTGAATATAGCCTGTTGCTTTAATTGGATTAAATTCATTCTGGGGAAGCCACCTCTCAGGGCCAAACTAGGTGATGCTGTATCGCTGAGTCCAATACTGGGGCATGGTGCCATGTTAGAGGTTTTTTTTAAAAAAAAAAACTTTTCAAAATGTCCTGCTGAGGACTGTGGTGTGAGAGGAGGAGGGGTTTCTGGCTCCCCCCATGCTGTTTTCATGAGCTTGGAGACAGAAGCCCTTCATCTCTCCACATCCTGGCCAAGAGAAGCCAATGTTGAATCAGGCCAATGGCCCATCTAGTCCAACACTCTGTCATACAGCAGCCAAAATATACCAGGTGCCATCAGGAGGTCCAGCAGTGGGGCCAGGACACTAGAAGCCCTCCCATTGCTGCCCCCTCCAGCACCAAGAATAGAGTGCATCACCTGCCCCAGACTGAGAGTTCCCATCTATACCCTCTGGCTAATAGCCACTGATGGACTTCTGCTCCATATGTTTATCTAATTCCCTCTTGAAACTCTCCATGCTTGTAGCTGCCACCACCTCCTGTGGCAGTGAATTCCATATGTTAATCACTCTTTGGGTGAAGAAGTATTTCCTTTTATCTGTTCTAACCCGACTGCTAAGCAATTTCATGGAGTGCCCACGAGTTCTTGTATTGTGAGAAAGGGAGAAAAGTACTTCTTTCTCAACCTGCTCTATCCCATTCATAATCTTATAAACCTCAATCATGTCACCCCTCAGCCGTCGTTTCTCCAAGCTAAAGAGCCCCAAGCATTTTAACCTTTCTTCATAGGGAAGGTGTTCCAACCCTTTTATCATTCTAGTTGCCCTTCTCTGCACCTTTTCCAATGCTATAATATCCTTTTTGAGATGTGGCGACCAGAACTGTACACAGTATTCCAAATGAGGTCGCACCAATGATTTACACAGGGGCATGATGATACTGGCTGATTTGTTTTCAATTCCCTTCCTAATAATCCCCAGCATAGCGTTGGCCTTCTTTATTGCAGCTACACACTGTGTAGACATTTTCATTGAGTTATCTACTACGACTCCAAGATCTCTCTCTTGGTCCGTCTCTGCCAGTTCAGACCCCATCAACGTGTATTTATATTTAGGATTTTTGGCTCCAATGTGCATCACTTTGCACTTGGCCACATTGAACCCCATTTGCCACGTTGACGCCCACTCACCCATCCTCGACAGATCCCTTTGGAGTGCCTCACACTCCTCCCTGGTTTTCACCACCCTGAACAACTTCGTGTCATCTGCAAATTTAGCCACTTCACTGCTTACTCCCAATTCCAAATCATTAATAAACAAGTTAAAAAGCATCGGACCGAGTACTGATCCCTGTGGTACCCCACTGCTTACCACCCTCCACTGGGAAAGTTTCCCATTTATACTCACTCTCTGTTTTCTATTTATAAGCCAGTTTTTGATCCACAAGAGGACTTGTCCTTTTATCCCATGACTATTGAGCTTACTTAGGAGCCTTTGATGAGGACCTGTATCAAAAGCTTTCCGGAAGTCAAGGTAAATAATATCTATTGGGTCCCCCTTGTCCACACGTTTGTTCACTCCTCAAAAAACACTAACAGGTTAGTGAGACAAGATCTTCCCTTACAGAACCCATGCTGAGTCTGCCTCAATAGTTTTTGTTCATCAATGTGCCTACTAATTCTTTCCTTAATAACAGTTTCCACTAACTTACCCGGTATTGATGTCAGACTGACTGGCCTGTAATTCCCTGGATCTCCTCTGGAGCCCTTTTTAAAGATGGGAGTGACATTAGCTACCTTCCAGTCCTCAGGAATGGAGGCAGATTTTAAAGAAAGATTACATATTTTTGTCAGGAGATCCACAAGTTCACATTTGAGTTCTTTCAGAACTCTCGGATGAATGCCATCCGGGCCTGGTGATTTATTAGTTTTTATTACACAACTCTAATCTAAGTAATGGGAGAGTGTGAAGATCATCAACTCTTGTTCAGTGAGCAAACAAAGCCCACCTGAATTTCTGAGCAATAACTCAAGGTAAAAGCGACTCATGCAAACATGACTTACCTTTTGAAAATGTAAGAAGAGCCCTGCTGGATCAGAGCTGTGGTCCATCTCATCCAGCATCTTGTCTCGCATAGTGGTTGTCTAGGTACTTTGGAGGACCAACAAAGAGAGTGCCTTTACCCTGATTTAGTACTAGTTTGACTGACTGCTTCCTGCAGATGATTTAAAGTGCAATCTTAAGAATATTTTCTTGGGAGTAAGCCCTGTTAAATAGACCTACGTAGGATCCTGAGTTGACCTGCATAGGATGGCACTGTTACTCTGCATCTGAAGTTAAGAAGAGTAGGGTTTTATACCCCACTTTTCTCCACCTTAAGGAGTCTCAAGTAGCTTTCAATTGCCTTCCCTTCCTCTCCCCACAACAGGCACTTTGCGAGGTAGGTGGGGCTGAGTGAGTTCTGAGAGAACTGTGACTGGCCCAAGGTCACCCAGCAGGCTTCATCTGGAGGGGTGGGGAATCAGACCCAATTCTACAGATTAACTCTTAACTTCTACACCATGCTGGCTCTTATTGCTGTTTTATTGCTGTTAGACATTTAATGTGGACTGGTGCTCTGTATATTTTTGATTTCGTGTGGTAAATTTTGTAGTTTAATTCATTTTGATGAATTGTGTATTTCACATATTTTTCTAAACCAGTTTGAATGTGATGTCAAAGCAGGAGAAACACATTTGCAATAAATAATCAGGGTACCACCACTGTTAAGACTGAGAGGGAAGAAAAATTTGGAATTTGACCGTCTGCACTCCAAACTAAGCTTTGGGCTACCCCATCATGAGTCCAGAGCCTTGGCAGGCTGTTCCTTTCCTGTCTACTGATGTCTGGTTCAAAAGTCTGTTTGTGTTCCAGCCACTCTCCAGTGGAGTGCTCCCATCTGTTTCACTGACTTACGTTGCCAAGTCGCTTGCAAACAAAGAACTGGCGTTTCACCCTATTTACACAGCAATAACCTTTGGACCACCACAAACCATATGCCCAGACTACTGGGAGACTTTCTCCTAACAGTTGCTGTAAGCTAACTTCCAGTCTACAAGTCATTTATGTTTACCATGCTTTCAAATGGGGTGCTTTGATGCCGTACATTAGAAACAGAGTACATATACAGAACTGGGATTTGAGCAACTCTGTCCAAATCATCTTCCAAACCACTGGGAAGGTTTTTCTTATGACCTGTTGCCCACTGATGCATGCAACTGAAGTCCAAATATGTGTTTGCGACTGGAGCAACACTCTAGTATCACAGAATGTTCACAAAGACTTCAGTTGCCAAAGGAATAACTCTCTATCCAAGACACTATATGCAATCAGACCAGATTCTTTAAGGAAGTTAGGTCAGTTTGGCTGTGATTAAAATCTCACATGGGCCTTACAGACCAGGAAAAGTTCTGTAGGCAGGATACGGAAGTAAAGACTGCAAAAACTGAGCAAGAAGAGGACCCAGAAGCATTTCAAGGTGTTTTGCTGCTTCAGTCAAGCCCCAGCTGATAGTAATGTGGATCCAGAAGCCTACAATACATGTGGGTTTTGACCATCACCTTTCCCTGTGTGCTGCCAGCTGGGAGAAAGGCATGTCTCAGCAGCATTGCAAGTTCCTTGGGCTCACCACAGAGCTGTCTGATGGCAGTGCAGGTTCAGGAGACATGCCTCTTACTACATGCTGCCACTACTAGAAGTGAGCTGAGTCCCAACAGCATGTTGCTACCTCAGGGGGTCACCTTGGATCTGGCCAGCAGTGGTATGGGTCCAGCAGGTGATGGAGGGCTCAGGCAACACCCATCTCCTCCTCTTGCTCTGACATGGGCTAGAAGGAAGCTGTAGTGCATTGGGGCCCAAGCCAAATTGTGACACCACAGGTAGTTGCTGAGATCATTGAACTGGCCTCACCCAGAAGGTAGAGGGGTTTAAAGTCAAGAAGTCCAGAGGCAAGTGGCTGAGCAGAGAGAGCAGAGGAGGCAGAGATGACAACAGATAGTATCTTAAGAGAAGGGCAGGTAGAAGAGATAGGAAGCAATGATCTAATGGCTCAACTACGTTTTACAATTAACACAGTTAATTCCCATGTTATTTTAATTTTTTTTAATCTGGTAAATATCTTTTCAATGCCACCCTTATTATAACTTCACATAAATTCCATGTGTACATGCATAGTGGTAAGAAGAAGAAGAGGAGGAGGAGGAGGAGATTGGATTTATACCCCGCCCTTCATTTGGAGTCTCAAAGTGGCTTACAAACTCCTTTCCCTTCCCCTCCCCACAACAGACACCCTGTGAGGTGGGTGGGGCTGAGAGAACTCTAACACAAACTGCTCTTTCAGGAACAGCTGTGCCAGAGCTTGTGACTGACCCAAGGTCACATCAGCAAGTGGAGGAGTGGGGAATCAAACCCGGTTCTCCCAGATTAGAGTCCGCACACTTAACCATTACACCAACCACTACAGTAGAAGTACTGTTATTAATACAACTGTTAATAGTCATCACTGGGCCCCACCCATGACACCATGAATCTATATGGTTCATGCAGCAGACGATCAAAACTAGCCAAAGTCTGTTCAGAAATCCAGTCTTGTCTGCTGCCATTGAAACCAACTACAGCAAGAACTGCAATGTGTTTTCCCTCTCTGCAGCTGCAGTTCAGGAGGAAGCAATGCTATCAAACAAACCCAGATTAAACTCTTTGGCAGGTGTGGTGTAGTGGTTAAGAGTGATGGACTCTAATATGGAGAACCAGGTTGAATCCCTTCCCGTACTCCTCCACATGAAGCCAGCTGGATGACTTTTAATCAGGCTGCCAGACAGTCTTCAGATCTCCTGGCTATTTCTACATTTTCGTATGTGTTGTTGCTGTTGTTTTAAATGAGTTGTGTTTTTGCATAGCTTTACTCTCTAGTGACCTATCATATGTAATAGGTTCCCTTTATATATGGCTCTCCTGCCATGGTGTTTCTATGGTGTCCCTTGTAACTAAGATTGTTTTAATCTTCGGTATCATGTCATTCTGTGACCTTTTGCCTTGCTGAGACATACTTTGCCAAACGTGTCATTGCCACATGAGTCCAACCAAAGTTTAAGATAAAAGAATCCAATAACTTGTGCAATTTGAGCCCCATCATCAAAAAACTATGCAGCCAGTAAAAAGCAGAAATGGTTCAAAGGAAACTCTGAAAGGTTGCATCAGGCCTGACAGGAAAGTCTAAGTCCACCCTAGCAGTTGGGAGATATTTCCTCATTTAACATTAACTCAGTATTAAGTTAATATCAGTTTTATCAGTGATTATGTATGAAAAGTTATATTCATAAATGTTTTCTGTTTGCTATGCTCAAAGCAAATAAGGGACATAAAGCTATAAAAAGACTCCTGTTTGCTCAGACCCAAGGTCAGTCTAGTCTAGTCTAGTCTGTCTCATAGCAGATTTCTCTAGGAAGATCACAGGCAAGGCATGAAGGAACAGCTTTTCTCTGTTGCCCCCTAGCAACTAAGTAGATAACACTGCTTCTGAATATGGAAGCTTCATTCAGCCATCCTGGCTAATAGCTACTGATGCACCTGTTTTCATGAATTTTTGTCACCTTGTAAATCCATTTAAGTTACTTTTGTACTAATGAATGCTATGAATCAATTATGCATTATGTGAAGAAGTACTTCCTTTTGTTGCTCCTGAATCTACTACCGATGAATTTCATTGGGTGATTAGGACTATTATAGCAGAAGGAGACATCATCTCTATTCACTTTCTCCACAAAGAGTGATTTTATAAACCTCTGTCTGGTCCCCCCTTGGTTATGTTTTTCTAAACTAAAGAGCCCAATTGCACTAGCCTTTTCTTTGATTGGATTCAAAGTATGGTGACAGAACAGAATTTTCCTGCCTTCTCCCTCCATCACGCTATAGCCAAATGAGCTCCCTAAAATGTTGGTGGTGTGTGGCGGGGGGACAGGGAATAGCATAGAGAGAAGAGTAGGGATCTGCAGTATGTGGAGAGAATCAACAAAAATGCTCCCCTGTTCTGTCTTCTACCATCAGAAGAAGACCTGTGGATTCAACCCCTTGTAAGAAAGGTGTTCTGTCCTCTTGATAATTTTTGACATCCTATTCTACATTTTTTCCAGCTCTGAGAAATTAGAACTGAACACAGCAACTTCACCTTAGCTTTATACAAGGGTATTATAGCATAGGCCATTTTAATTTCAGTCCCTGTTTTAATAATCCCTAGTATGGAACTTTGTGACTGGTTCTGACTCCCATGGCAGGTATTTTAGAGCTCACTATCTTTTATCAACATTCTAAAAGTGCCCACAAGTTTGAGGGCTTCTATGCCAATGCAGATGTTATGTCCTTGTCGCTGGCAAAGACAGAAACTTTTTATTTTGAAGAGGTAACAAAACATCAGCTATGGCAGTCATCACAGAACAATGCTTAGCTTTCAGCCTCCATCAAGCATATACCAAACTTTATTTCAATAGCAATTGAAAATGAAATAGAATTGGAAGATATATATTGGCCTTTCAGGTAAACATGTATCACACAATATATAAGCACATGTTACTTATCTGAACTGAAGTACATCTGTTTTTAAGATACTGTATTTCTCCGCACGTGAAGACAATGTGATTCCCCCCTCCCAAAAACGTATTTTCATTGCTGCTAAAGTGTGAGTCGCCATTGTGTGACTATCACAGATATCCCTTGGGTGTCTAAGCATTTAAATTACCACTAGTGGCAAACAACTCCTTCTCCTATGCTTGTACGGTTTTAAATAACTATTTGCAAGAAAGAAGGAAAAAAGACAGGCAGACCAGCAAGGCTAGCTGTTCTTTATTGGAAACTGCTCTGACAGTTTGTTAGCTGCCCCCCCCCTTACAAAAAAAAAAAAAGTAAGGTCATGTGTTCTCCCTCTCCAACAGTGAAACACACTCTGCTGAAACTTTTTAAAGATTATCCCTTCACAGCAAAGCAATTCATCGAGCACCAAGGTTGCCTACTTGAAAATAAGGTTACTTCTACGGCATGGGTACTATGAATTGTGCAGCCCACAGTGTATGTTCACAAGGATACAGAACACTAATAGGAACATTGGCAGTTAGAATAGTAGTGGTTAATAGACAACATAGGTACTGCTTTTTAAAAATTTATGGAAATCTCTGTGGTATTGGCCAGGCCACACCAGGAGCATTGTGTGCAGTTCTGGAGGCCTCACTTCAAAAAGGATGTGGACAGAATGGAGCGGGTGCAGAGGAGAGCGATAAGGATGATTGGGGGCCTGGAGTCCAAGCCCTATGAGGAAAGGCTGAGGGACTTGGGAAGGTTCATTCTGGAGAAGAGGAGGTTGTGGGGGACAGGATTGCTCTCTTTAAGTATCTGAAGGGCGGTCACTTAGAGGAGGGCAGGGAGCTGTTCCTGTTGGAGGCAGAGGATAGGACTCACAATAATAGGTTCAAATTAAGGGCGGGAAGGTACCGACTGGATATTAGGAATTTTTTTTTTACAGAAAGAGTTGTTCAACAGCGGGAGGTCATGCGCTCCCCCTCACTGGCAGTCTTTAAACAGCAGCTGGACAAACACTTGTCAGGGATGCTCTAGGCTGATCCTGCATTGAACAGGGGGTTGGACTAGATGGCCTGTATGGCCCCTTCCAGCTCTGTGACTCTGTGATTCAAAAATTAAAGCAGTTATGTCTATGAGGTGAACTCTTGCATGGACTCTGTTTGCAATTTTCTGTGAAGGAATGGAACTACACTACAAGATGATGTCAGGATTTGGGCATCTTTGTGCTTCCCCTTTGCCTGTCTTGTTCTCTCCCTCATTTTGGTGTGTGGGGGGACAGACAGTCCCAGGAACACTTTCCCGGAAGCAAGCACCATTTAATAGACCTGAGTAGGATTCTGAGTAGACCTGCTTAGGAAGGGAAGGGGCAGAATTCTGTTTAAGTTAGGGACCCACCCAGATAGAGCCCTGACTTTTTATGGATCTTGCATGGGAATAATGGAGAGGTTGAGGGTGTTGAGCTGTTTACTGTAAAGCAGTTTTGTATCTTGTCTTTCCACACTCAACTGCCTCATACCAAATCAGACAGTGGGTCTATCATGGTCAGTATTGTCTGACTGGCAGCAGCTCTCCACAGTCTCAGGTAGAGATCTTTCACATCACCTGCTACCTGATTCTTTTTATCTAGGGGATGCTGGAGGCTGAAACTGGGACCTCCACAGTCCCTCCCCAAATGAAACTGTAGCCAATAAAAACATCAACTTTTTAGTGAAGCCTATCAGGATCAATGTTCCCTCTAAGCTGTGGAGTCTTGTGAGCAAAAATTCTACTTTGTGAGCTACTGGCCTTAAAGTTGTGAGCGAGCGATTGGGCTACTGCATAAATTAGTTTGCTCTGGAGCCATCCTTCCTGAGCTACAAGAAAAACGTGTGAGCCAGAGGCTAAAAAACTGTGAGCTAGCTCACACTAACTCAGCTTAGAGGGAACACTGATCAGGATGTCAGTACTGATGGCCTTTCGGTTGTGTATTTTCTGTATTTAATTGTAACTCCAAACCCCAAGAGAATTATTTGGCTGAAGACTTTGGAAAAGATGTTGGAAAAACAGGCTTAATCCCCCCCCCACTGAATAACTGGAGCGCTGAAAACAATACTGTACTTGTACAATAACATATTTAATATATGAAGTTGCATAAAACAGAAGTCCAGTGGCATCTTAAAGATTAGCAACATTTAATTCAATATGAACTTTTATGAGTCATCACTTACTTCTTCAGAATGGTGACTCATGGTAGCTCATTTTGAAATAATTGTTAGTCTAAGATGCCACTGGACTTTTGTTTTGTTGTGTGCTACAACAGGCCACTCCAGCTACACCTTGCAATTATATGGAGTTAGACCATTGGTCCATCTAGCTCAGTGCTACATACTCTGACTGACAATGGATCTCTGAGTTGTCAGGCAACGAAAGATCTTACCAAGTAACTGCTACCCAAAAATATTTAACTGGAGATGCCAAGGACTGAATCTAAGAACCTCTTTCACCAGTACTTTATAAGTATTCTACTAAATGTTTTTTATGAATTAAAAGCTCTACTACAATAGAGCAAGTTCCATGAAAGGCATTTGAAAATTAATTCTTAGTGTCTCCATAAAAATTGGCTAATTGGCTTGTGATAGCTAATTTATCTTCAGGCGTGGCTTTAAGATACACTACTTGCCTGTTACTTAAAAGATAGCATCCCTACAGAAATTATACTAGCCTGTATTTCAAGTATGTCAGAAACCATTATTAATTTCTGTTCTACTGTCCTTGAGACAAGCAAAGATGGTGGGTGTGTTTTTGAGACCAGATTAAAAAAAACAAAACAGAAAAACAGACAAAGGTATTTGTTAAAGTATTAGACTCATAGTACATGGCAGATGAGTCATGGTGTATGTTTTATTTTTTCATATTGCATGTTTCTTTGTTTATCATGGGTTATAAATGATGGGGGAGGCGGTGTTTTTCAAATGGTATTTTTTTTTAATCCAGATTTCAGGGAGGGTATAATTATCAGTAGTCTGGATTAATCAGGTCTCCAGTACTGATTCAGTTTTCACATTTCCCCCCAGAACTCCAACATTATTTGAGTCTATTATTCCCTATGGAGAATATTTGTGTGTGTGTCTGTGTGTGTGCCTGTGTGTAGTAACTGTTTTTCAAGAAAATTACACCAAGATTGCCACAGGGTTAGTACTGCCTGTCCCCTAAAAGACCTCAAATTTTCAAGTGAATCAGACTGCTTGGGACCCTGAACAAGGTGTTCCCAGCCATCCTCCATTGTTTCCTGTGGGGGGAGGGGAGTCCATGCTTTTTCCAGGGCAAAGAATAGCCAAACACACGAGAGCAAGCAGTCACTGGCCAAAAGTCTCCCAGTGCAAATAGAACCAACAAGCCCAACTGAACCAACATCTAACCAGACAATCCCCACAGAACAACAGGACAATGTGGCAAACCCACCACATTCAATGTCAAACCAGAGAATCCAAGCCAAACCACCAGAAGCAAGAGAAGCGACACTATTTCCAGCCGAACAGAATCAGTATTAAACTTCAGAAGCCAAGTGGAACCCAGGGCCAACATGACAGCAAGCCCAATAGAGTCAATGTCCAACCAGATAATCCCAGCAGAACCAACCTGGCAATCTCCTCTTAACATGTGATCTCATTTGTCTGTGAGAGCTGCCTCTCTCCCCCCTCCATCCTGTTCTTAGGAAATGTTGTGTCTGCTGACCACTTCAGGGAGTCAGCGACAGAGCCTGAGCTTGAGTCCCAGAAAACAATGGGACTGGGGCTCCTGGCTCCGGCTTAGGGGAACCAATGGGAACGACAGCGGGAATTCAAACCTGCCAATGGCACCAGGGGGTGTTCCCCTTCGCTTGTATATAGTTGGCCACCTGGCCGGTAAAGGTGTCTTTGTTGTGTAATAGCGAACCATGCTGATCACTACATCGGTGTCTGTGGTTTCATTATGCGTCCAACCCACTACACAATAGGAAACTTGCAGAAAGCAACTCCCACCAAGTTTGATGCCTTAAAATGCCAGCCTCAGATATACAGAATATCGGTATCTCAGTACACATCCCTAATGGATCTTGCCAGAAGCAGAGGGCTGTTATACCCAATATATTAACAGTGCCATCCTAAGCAGAGTTACAGCCTTCTAAGTTCTACTGACTTCAATGAACTTAGAAGGATGTAACTGTTTAGGACTATTTTGTAAGTATGTAACCGTTTTTAATCAGATTTATTTTGAAGTTGGTATAGTCTGCATGCTGTAATACGAGTACGTGTATTTCCTACCACAATATCTAATAGTGAAGGGTGGCCACTGTGCAGGAAGTTAAATCTACACAACAGGGCCAGCCACAGCTGCAATGTAGGGTTCCTCAACAAAACACTGAAACAGGATTTAAGTTGCAAAACTAAGCACATTTAATATGGAACTGGGTTTGTAACTGGAATGTGTATTAGTGTTCTTTATTTTGGGGGGGGGGGCGTGCAGTCTGTCTGAAACACCAGGCAGATGAAAAATTCCACTGTAATCAAGCCCTGTCAATTTTTTGTGAATAACTTTGCAATATTGGCTGTTAACTACAAGGTTTGTAGCACCCTCTCATGGTCAGAAATGAAATAATTTGCAATTCTACAGTTCTACAGCAGTATCTAGATATACCTGTGTAATATCACAGTTTAAATCTTACCCTATTCTATATCAGCTTACTTAATATGGCACTAGGAATAAGACTGAATCAACAAAGTATCTATAGTTATAAGTTATTTATGTGTACTATTATAAAATAGTTTTATTGCAGGGACTATTCAAATGCCATCTCTGATGGACTGAACTTTTAAAAGCTTAGAAGTGCTGTGTAAATATATAAAGGGTTAATTCTTCACAGAGCCATAGAGCCATGAGTGGCAGACTGTTCCAAGAGATCTGATTGGTTAGCATCAGCTAAACAGAGAAAAACTTCTGAACTGGACTGGATGCTGAAGAGAACTGAGACTGATTTCATTCTTAGCTAAGAGCAGTTTAACACACACAGGACAATTGGGGGGGGGGATTGGCATGTAAGTTTGGGAAGTAAGTGAAGACTTCCATTCAGGACAAAGAAAGGGGATAGATTTTCTAGTGACAGGAGAATTTCCCTACCCAGTCAAAGAGGGAGTTAGCTCTAAAGAATGCAGGGATTCCTGGTCTGGTGTGGTCTGCCTTTAGACACCTTAAGAGTCAGTTAAAAACTCAAGATGAGTACTAGTGTTTCAAGAGAAGGAGTTTGGGTACTGTAAAGAATGTACCTGCCTTCTGGAAACCAAAATAGTCAGAGAATACTCAAAGTATATTGGAGTGTTTGGGAAAACACTGGAACAAAAGCCTCTCAACATAATGATTTAAGTAATTGTGAATAGCTTAAGAAACTCTCATTAGCCTGAAACATAAGAAATAAAGTCTGTGCATGTCCTGGTTTTACCTTAGAGTTATATATATTATTTCAGAAATTTTCAGCCCCTGATTTTACCTAATCTTTCCCCTCTACATTAAATAAAATATCTTGTTACTTTTGGATTTCAAAATGCCTCAAGTGCCATTTAAGTCATTTAAGTTAAAGGGGCTCCCGATCCTTCCTTCAAGTTCCTGGGCTGAGCCAAGAGCCAAAATATCTTACTGTGACCGGGTGGGACAGCCAGAGTTCTTCAGCAAAGAAGAAAATACATTACTAGGGCAGCTCAATCAGTTAAAGGGAAAGAAAAATGAAGGAAAAATCTTGCCTCTGAGGGAGGGAAGTGGGCAGGGCCATCATATTTGGTGGCAACAGATATGAAAATAAAACCCACCCCAGATACAAACTAAAATAAGAAAATATTTTATAAATTTGTGAGGAATTATCACAGAATTCCTGTCAGAAATGGCACCACCACATGGAGGTGAGGGAGAGGAAACATCCAATGAGGAGGATCCTAGTCAGGAGGTAGAAATTGTGAGAATTAAAACTGAACTGGCAAAAATATAAGGAGATAAAGAAAAAGTCAGAATTGATGTGGAAAAAGAACAAATACAGTTAGCCAAAATTCAGGCAGATAGAAAAAAATAATTAGCTAAAATGGCACAGCAGGAGAGAGGGGGAATCAGAGAGGGAACATGAAAAAGAAATGTATAATATGAAGATGAAGGAAATTCAGTTAAGGGCAGAATTGCTACTTCCACAGAGGGGTGGGAAAAGTACCACAGTGGGACAAAAGACATTTCCACATTATCAAAAGGCGGGTGATGTGGAGGCATTTCTTTTCAGTTTTGAACAAACTTGTTGAGATTTTGAGGTCCTAGATGAGGACAGAATGATTTATTCACACCCACAGGTTTGTGTAGGAGTGAGTGAAGGACTCAGAGAAGAGGGATGAGGAAACCTCAAATTATTTGCTTTTTAAGAAAACAGTCAGACTTAAATTTGGGCCAACCACTGAACAAAGTAGAAAAGCTTTCAGATATATTAAAATAAAGCCAGGCAAAACGTACACACAGCTAGGTTGTTGTTTGAACAGAGCCTTAAATAGATGGGTTGAGGAAAGTAAAGTACAGACATTTGAAAACCTGAAGCAATTAATTGGCTTAGAACAGTTTTACAGACAAGTTCCCAGACAACTTAGATGCTTTCTGAGAGATAAAGAGTTAAAAACAGTAGGTGAAGCCACCATTTCATTAGATGAGATAGGAGACTTTTTTTAAAAAAACCCAAGGTTACTTGCCCTTTTCCCTACAATTCCCTGATAGACTTTTCCTTATTTCTAGTTAATTGCTAATGAGTCACTGAACATAAATAGGTTTGCAACCGCACAAATATATGCATCAATTACCTTTTGGTACAGCAACATCTATACTAGGCCAGACTCATTGTTCATGCAACTGGTCTAGTTGTGTGAGAAGTGTAATATCTGATGTGGGGACACAGAAAAGATTGCAGCAGCTTCTGTGATGAGATACATTGCAAGGTGTAATCACAGAAATAGCTATAGACTTGCATACACAAAGGCCGATTTCCCACAAGCACTGCTCCCGGCTCACTCTTCCCTTTTGCCCTGATCGTATGTGTCAATTTCACTCTAAGTGCTGCAGGGCTGCATTTTACCTTGCAGCTTCGCCTGATTTTCCCCATGTCTACTCAATCCTGTTTTTTGAGGACTGAGTAGATGTAGGGAAAATCGTCCGAGTCATGAGGCCCGAAACCCAGTACTTTACAGGGTGGCAACTGGAAGAACAGATTGGGGAACCATAAGAAAATTAGGTCTTACAATGTGATTAGTACTTTATTTGACTATGCCAATGGTTCTCAGACTGTGAATAGAGAACCAAAATTGGTGTCAGCTCGCTGCCATGAAGGCTGGTGTAGAGGGGGGAACAGTTTACTTGGAATGTACTTTCTCTTTCCTGCTGTCTAGGTGATGCTCCTTATCTGTATAGCCTATGTGCCTGACCGTGGTTCCTAGCTGTAACATCATTCTCTGGGAACAAGGGGCCATTTTATTCTGGCAGGCCCTGTTTGTTACCTTGATTGGCTCCCTGCCGCCCAGTGACCCTTTTCAAACCCTGTATAACTGTTCACCCCATGCTTTTCCCTTTAGTCTTAACACAGATCCTGAAGTAGACACATTCTGCCAATACTGATCAATAAACTTCTCTTCTAAAGAAGCAAGTCATTGATTCCGATTGTTGCAGGTTACAACAATTGGTTACAACTCTTTTGCAGGGAAAGGGAATAAAATGAGCTGGTAAATGTAGCTTAGGGAGGCTCAGAAAGGAATTTCTGGTTTGCATCTATAAATTTATAAATACTTAACCATGTAATATCAGTTTTTGTTGTTGTTGTTCAGTCGCACAGTCGAGTCCGACTCTTCGTGACCCCATGGACCAGACCACGCCAGGCCCTCCTGTCCTCCGCCGTCCGCTGAAGTTTGCTCAATTTCATGTTCGTTGCATCGATGACACTGTCTAACCATCTCATCCTTTGCCGTCCCCTTCTTCTTTGACCTTCAATCTTTCCCAGCATCAGGGTCTTCTCCAGTGAATGCTCCCTTCTCATTTGGTGGCCAAAGTATTTGAGCTTCAGCTTCAGGATCTGGCCTTCCAGGGAACAGTCAGGGTTGATTTCTTTTAGGATTGACTGATTTGATCTCCTGGCAGTCCAAGGGACTCTCAAGAGTCTTCTCCAGCACCATAGTTCAAAAGAATCTATTCTTCGGCGCTCAGCCTTCCTTATAGTCCAACTCTCGCAGCCATACATCACTACGGGGAATACCATTGCTTTGACCATGCGGACTTTTGTTGGCAAGGTGATGTCTCTGCTTTTTATCATGCTGTTTAGGTTTGCCATCGCTTTCCTCCCAAGGAGCAGGCGTCTTTTAATTTCATGGCTGCAGTCACCATGTGCAGTGATCTGGGTTCCTAGGAACGTGAAGTCTGTCACTACTTCTACGACTTCCCCTTCTATTTGCCAAGGAGTGATGGGCCCAGATGCCATGATCTTAGTTTTTTTGATGTTGAGCTTCAAGCCCACTTTTGCACTCTCCTCTTTCACCCTGAGCAAGAGGAGAAATATCAGTTTGTTCAGTATTAATTGATGCAATTTTGTGTAATTTTATGTTGGAAAGGGAGAAAGTAGCTAGAAGTTGCTTTAATCAGTGGATTCTCAAACACAGTGTATATTGGCAAATGGGTCCCAGCTTCGAAAGGAATATATTGTCCTAGTAATGTCATAAATTAGCTGTCTTGTGAAGTTATTGTTCATTTCTTCTTTTCCGTAGGTATTTCTTTCATACTATATAAGAAATAGTTCCTTGAAATAAAGAGCAGGTGACATACCTAGTTGGGGGGAGGAGGAGGAAGATTTACATGAAGGGAGGCTGAATTCCCCCTTCTCCCACACTTCTACTCCAAATCATTTGTAAGGATGTTCTTCTCCCATTTTGGGGTTACTTCAGTTTACAAAGCCCTATTGCAGGAGGAGGGATGACTTGAAGGGGAGCAAAGTGACATGGGGGGAAATCTCCCTCATCTGCTCTCTGATGCTGTACTTGAAAACTTTCTTCTTCTGACCTTGCTTTATAAGTATTCACTGACTACACAGGTGTGCTGATAGACAGGTGTGCTGTGTCCAGTTTGACCCTTAAAACCAGGTAACAAACCCAATTGACAAAGCTGATAATTTTCCATCCCCATCTCTGCAACATAAAAATTAAAATCATATCATGTTATGAATTTGCAACTCTTCCATGCTTGTACTTTCAGAGATAGGGAACCGGATCCAAACTTTACATATGTGACATATGATTTTGCTGAGACCAGATTGTGAACTCTACACAATTTGATTGGTATTTCAAAATATCCTTTTGAGGAGGTGCTGAAGCATAAATAAAATCTACCTTCTCCTCAATCTTTTGTGTGTATACTAAAAGCAATGGCTTTTTGTTCACTGGACTATGAACCTGGGCGTGCCTTATTTAAACATCAAACACAAGGAAGTTGTTACAGTTGTGTGTGCTTTATCAGACTTTAATCTTGAGATTGTCATTTATTGGGGGACACAGAAGAAATGTGTTAAATTGGTCCATATTTATCTCGTTTTAATCTCTAGCATATCATTCACTGCCGCAGAAAAAACCCTGTTAAATTGTTCCATATTTACATGGCTTTAATCGCTCCCATTGTTACTTACCGTGGGCGGCTTCAGCACATGATATTTGTTCTACACAGCCATAACGATCAGAATTACTCCAGCACCACAAAGCCCAGGAAGGCTGGAATGTCCCTGTAAATCAACCTTCCTGCAGTACTAGCAGTCCACTCAGAAATCTGATAAAAAATGCATTTAAAAAGATGCAGATCTGTTTTTCACAAGAAAAGCACTTTTAAGTTACAAGTATAAAACTGATTGGTATCTCTGCCAGGGAAGAAAAGGTACATCAGCACAGGGTATGCCAAAAAAGTACTTTTACTACAAAGGCTGAGAAAATGCTATGCAACACAGAGCCCATACTTGGCATGCAGAAGATACTAGAGTAAATCCCCAGCAGTTCTGCATAGAAAGAAACTCAGTTAACTGTGATGCTGGTATTTTTGGCCAGTCATAGAAGGCTATTGGGGGCCTGCCGACCAACAGTAGCTTATAAGGTAACATTTTTGTTTGTTTTTAACAATAGGATGGTTATACTTTGGGAAGTGACATCTGTTTACCCTGTCAATATTCAGTAAGAATATCAGCATGCCCATTCTTTTTTTCTACAAAGGAATATTTTTTTCCTAATCAGAACCCTATAAGCTCTGTATGCAGGTCTCAACAGCAAAAGAGATCATACCCATATACCCGTTTCCTACATGTATCTGTGTGTGGTCTGCAGTGATTCAGAAAGACTGTCAGATTGAATTCCAGATCCATTTCAAGGTGCTGGTACTTACCTTTGAAGCCCTATACGGCCAGGGGCCAGCATACCTACAAGACCGCCTCTCCCCATATGAGCCCCAGAGGGCACTGAGGTTAACAAATCAACATCTGTTAGTGGTCCCTGGCCCCAAGGACATCTGGCTAGCCTCAACCAGGGCCAGGGCTTTTTCAGCCCTGGCCCCTGCCTGGTGGAATGAGCTCCCATGTGAGATCAGGGTCCTGCGGGACTTATTGCAGTTCTGCAGGGCCTGCAAGAAGGAGCTCTTCTGCTGGGCATTTGGTTGAGGCAGAGCATGTCTCTCCCCCCACAACTTCTCCGGCCCTAGCTTTTCTGGCCCAGCTTTCTCTGGCTAATTTTCCACCAGTGGCCTGATCAGTCATCTGAGGAACTCTATACTTACACAATATTTTATGATATTTTATGTGTAAATTGTTATTTTAATACTATTTTAATTGTATTATTTAACTGCTGTACATCGCCCTGAACCCATTGGGGAGGGCAGTCTATAAATCTAATAAAATGAATAAATATCAGGATTAACTCTCTATGGGGGGGTGATCCTGCAGAGGGGGGAAGATGGTAAATTACACCCCTTAGCTTACAAGTCCAAAAAGTTTTCAAGTTCTGAATGGGACGGAGCAGTGTGGGACAAAGAGGTGGCAGCTATAAAACTGGCCCTTACCACTTGGAGACATTGGTTGGAAGGGGCGAGGGTCCTATTTGAGGTGTGGACCAATCATAAAAATTTGGAAGCCCTCAAAGCCCCCTGCCACTTGAGCATGAAGCAGTTGCGGTTGGCGGCTTTCTTCTCTAAGTTTCATTTCACACTCAAACACCCCCCAGGGAAATCTAACCTTTTGGTCAATGCACTGTCCCGCCTTCCCCAGCATGACAGCCAATGAGAGGAGGTGGTGGATACTATGTTCACACCAACCCAGCTGGGAGGGGTGGTGGTAATACTTAGGAAGGTGAAAGCGGTTGCCAACTCTAGAGGTGGACTCCTGGACTGAGAAATTTAAGTCCACCCTCTTAGATAGTGACAAAGCAGACACTGAGAGAGAGGGGTCTCTCACCTGAAATGAAAATGGGTATTGGTACTGGCATGGGAAATTGTTTGTTCCAGAGTCCCTGAGGGGGGAAGTAATAACTATGGGTCATGATAATAAACTGGCCAGACATTTTGGATACCTTAAAACACTGAATCTGATTCAGAGGCAATTTTGGTGACCCCGGATGTTGGGGGACATCTCTAAATATGTGGCATTGTGCCAGACGTGTTTGATGAGTAAGTGCCATCCTGGGAAGCCCCCAGGGCTACTCCAGCCACTAGAGATCCCAGATGGACCCTGGTCAGTTATTTCTATGGACTTTATCACAGACTTACCCCTGAGTCAGGGGAAAACTGCCATCTGGGTGGTGGTGGACTTATTCTCAAAGCAGGCGTACTTCGTCCTGTGCAAACAAGTGCTTACAGCCAAGAGACTAGCCCAGATGTTCATGCAGCACGTCATCAGACACCATGCCCTATCCTGCAAAGTAATCTCAGACTGGGGTTCCCAATTTGTGGCAGGGTTCTGGCGGGAGTTAATGAAACTCCTGGGGGTGGAACAGGGCTTAAGCAGTGGCCACCATCCCAAAACTGATCGGCAAACTGAGAGAATCAACCAAGTGTTTGAACAATTTTTGAGGTGCTTCATAAACCATCAGCAAGATGACTGGGTTGATTTACTGCCGCATGCAGAGTAAAGTTACAACAATTCAGTGCATAGCTCCATTGGAATCTCACCGTTCAAAGCAGTGCATGGCTTTGCCCACTTTAGACACTGTCAACCCAGGCCCAGGGGATGTTAGGACCTGGTGGGCCAACGTGACTCAGGGGTGGCCTCACCTTCAAAAGGCTCTAGACAAAGTGAAAGAAGACTACAAATATTACACTGACAAAGGGTGGGGGCCCAAGTAGGATTTAAAACCTGGGAATTCCTTGTACATCTTCAAAAAGAACTTCAGGGGTTTGCAGCCAGGGATGGGAATATGTTGGGCTGTTCAAAGTGGTGTGCCTTATTAACAAAGTGACTATGGAACTGGAACTGCCGAAAAGCCTGTGTCATATCCATCCTGTGTTTCATTTCAGTCTTCTGGAGAAGGATCCTGGACTCTTGAAGTGGAAACCACGTCCTCCAGCTCCTCCTTCCCAGTGGTGAATGGAGAATGCCATCAAGAAGTGGAGGACATATTCGATGCTAAGTTGAAGAGAGGGTGGCTGTACTACCTGATCAAATGGAAGGACCCCCTCATAATGAATAGGTGGAATCTAAGCATGTTAAGGCTGTGCTTTTCATAAGCGATACCCACTCAAGCCGGGAGGGTGAATGGGGCTGGGGGGCAGAATGTCAAACATTGCTTTGCTTTGCTAAGTTTGCCATGGACACTGGGGGGAGGGGAATTCCTTAGGAGGGGGTGTGAGTGTGGAATGTGTGACTGCACTGTCATAGAAATGTAACTCTTAAGAAGAGCCTTTCTCTAGTTCACAGAGGAACGTCCTTGAATCTTCTGGTGCCAGCTTGCTTAGTCGATAATGGAATCATATATTTCCCATGTGACAGGGGAGTTAGAGATGCTGGAGGCAGGCAGGGTGAATGTGATGTATGCATGAGGCCTAGGAGGGTTTACATTTGAATTACCTATATCTTTGCATGTACCCACCAAAATCTTTAGAACTGACACAATACCGTTAACCTTTGGAATTTGTTTATATCTCAATAAAGCCTTTCACTGCCAAAGACAGTGTGGTTGAGAGTAACTTGCCCAGGAGTCTGGCACTCCCTCACACCCACACCCACACACTGATAATAACAATCGAATCATAAATGCCGTGACTGGCAACAGGGAGAAGCGGAAGTAATTAATTTGTCTCTAAAACAAAGGATCTTGAGAAGCAGAGACTTTGTTGAATGGGACTTACTTCTTAGTAAACATACAACAGACTTTTGCTGAATTTTTATGAGGAACATCAAGCTATATTAAGTGTCACAGGAACCCTTTGTTACAGTTCCGCTTCCTGCAGTTCTTCACCAGCACAAAATACCCCTTCTATGAATAGAATCCTCCTTCTGGCAGCATATCCTGCAATCAGGGAACCCAGCCCTTCACAGAAATCCCCTCCTGGTTTTTCGCATACCCTTTCAAGCAGGTCCTTACAATTGTTCTTGTTACCTCTCCCCTTCCTGCATTGCCCTTATCCAGATTGCAGCTATACACACTTCACTTTTTACAGGCTGACAGAGATCTGTGATCTTCATCACATCTGTTCTGAGTCTTACTTGAAGGGTGCAAATGTACATTGTCTGATGGTGTCAGGAGCACCTCTGGTGACAGAATGCAACCATTAACCATGTATATTCCTTTTTTTGTTGTTGCTAATTTGTCTTGTTCTAGGGAGGGAATGTTTTATTGTGACACAGATGGTCCAAGTTAGCCCAGTCTCATCAGATCTTGGCCCCTAAGCAGGGTTGGCCCTGGTTAGTATTTGGATGGGAGACCACCAAGAAAGACTGGGGTTGCTGTGCAGCGGAAGGCGATGGCAAACCACCCTTGAACATCTTTCACCTTGAAAACCCTACAGGTTCTCCATAAGTTGGCTGCAGCTTGACAGCACTTTACACACAAACTTTGGGAAATGTCCAGTGTCAGAAATGGAAAGACAGACTGAAGTCAATAAACTGCCAAATGGTGGGAAATACGTTCTCTTCTATTGTCTCTAATTTAGCACACGTAATCTTTATTTTCTGGTCACAGGGTTAGGGTTAGGGTCACTGTTTTGCCTTTGGGGAATTTGGGGGGAACTCTTTTGTCATAAGAACATGTATACTTTATAATTTTTCAGCTTTCAGTCCATGTCCAAGATTTCTGGAGGGAGGGGACAGATGCATCTTGATTTTGATACATGTATGTGCATGCGCATGAGCACTAAATAAGTCCCTTTTTAGGAAGATATTGGTTTTATTAGGCATTTAATAAAATAAGATGGCAGTGTACAGTCCCCTTACCTTAACGCCAGATCCAGATATAAAATGCTGTTGAATGTGTTAAAACTGCATAGATTCTATGACAGCACCCAGATCCATTGTAAATATTAGATGTGCATGCCTTCCTCTACAATCAGCTATGAGACATCTATGTATACTCAGAGATATAGCTTCTGGTGCTTTGATTTAAAGTTTTAGCACATTGCCAGGAATGCGGCAATCATAGAAAGGACTGGCAGGAACCTGGTCTTCTAGGACAGCAGTTCTCAACTGGTGGTACACGCACCACAAGATGGATACAAAAGTAGTTTAGATGGAACTCAAGAGTTTTCTTAACTACTGCAAATTTGCTCTCCCTCAATTTCCATATCCACTTGCAAGCATGCTGTGCTGTCTCCTGCCAACCTTGCCTGCCACTGATTATCCACCTGTGACTTGTCAGCATGTTAGTAGTAACTTTTGACACTCCATGTTTCTCCTAATACTCCATTCTCTCTGCCCATCAGCAAGTGTCTTTAACGGGTAATCACGAGCAATTGTTGCTTCCATAGCAAAAGCCATAGCAAAACAAAAACAACCCCCCAAAAACCTGAACAATTACTCTCAACAATACTACAGCAAGTTTTTTCAGTTAATAATAATAATAATAATAACAACAACAACAACAACAATAATAATAATAATGATAATAATTTCAATACAGATATACACTACAACAGTTTTTTACAACTTTAAAACTAATCATAAATAATAAATATAAGAGCACACTGTCTGTAAACGTATAAATGTCCTTCTTGGGGAAAGTGAGGTTTTTGTTTGTATCGTGTCATGTTCTTCCATAGAGTGAATGGTGAGACATAAGACCCAAAAGGCTGGGGATCGCTATCCTAGGACACTCTGATGTTGTTGGTGATAACTTGGCTCTACATTTACAGACCCAACACATTGTTCTATTCACTATATAGACAAGAAGGAGCATCAGCATGGATGGGAACCAGCAGTCTCTGTAGAAGAATAGATTTGCCACATGTGCTCTCTGGAATAAACATCCTGTGGATGTATTATGGAATTCTTGCGCCCTATCCCCCATTCTCCCCACTGCTACCTCTTTTATAACCACTCACTGGCAAGGATTCATGTCTCCATGCTAGTCTCTTTCATGGCTGTAAAACAATAATACTCTGGGGACAAATCAAGAAAAATCTAGTTTTCATATGGAGGAAGATACCTAGTAGGCTATTCTCATTAAAATAAACATACATAAAAGTTAAAGCAACTCAGAAGATATTATTTTGGTAACACATCTGTGCCTCCTCTGAAAAAAATAGTAACTCTACAAATGTCTTTCCTTGTTTTATTAATTTCTCACCCAAACTAGACTTTTCATGTAAGCATATATTACTAAAAAGCTTCAAAGATACTAAGGTATGAACCTTCTAGTAATTTAAGATCATCTGTAGTTGTCCTCCTCTGCATACTTGCCCCATGAAAGGTGAGGATAGAATTTAAAAAATGATGTTAGACTCTAGAACTCCCTGTCAGTGTCTTCACTGCTGGTGTTTCAAAACTGGGCCTTCCAGGTATGCGGCAGGGGAGAACACAGTTTTGTTGTTTTTAGTGATGGACTTTAGGTTTAATTTATATTTTTATGTTGTTCTGCTGCTGCTTTTTGAGTTCTATTGTTGACCTGAGGGCTCATGCATTTGTATAATTTTGGGTTACTGATATAAATATATATATATTATATTAAATATTTTGTGATGGTGCTTATTGTTTGCTTTTAATCATTATTTTTATGTTTTACTTTCTGTAATGCACCCTGGATCACTCAATAGAAGGCCGGAGTATAAATAAGGAAATAAGTTAAAGGAACCAGGTATCTCTAATAGAAGTAGCATAGCACTCCTCATAGGTACTCTCACTCTCTGATCATCTAGTTTTGCTGATTTCCCTGTCAATATTATGTATGCTCTTTTTATTCTATTTTAGGACTTTTGATATATATTTATTACCACTTGTCACTTTAAAATCTGCAATGGACAGAGCATCACCCAATCAAGGATAATTATTCCTGGAATGTGAGTCATTCTTTTGAATTGGTATTTTTAGGGTTATTGGATCCTGATTGATATTTGTAGGGTTATTGGATCATGTTTAAGGGCATGCACTAAAATCTGAGCCAGCAACTCTATGAGTAGAAAGACTGTGGAGAAAGGGTAGTTCCACCATACTGGATTTCTCACTAAGAAGTGGGGCCATATTTGCACAAAGTGCGGTCTAAAGAACAGAGGTGCTCAACTACATAGTAAGACAGTTGCCTCCTGCCATCTTGACACTGACAAAAGATTTCTACAAGCATTTGAATGGTCAATGGATGAAAACATGTTTTGGCACAGAAACATCTAATTGCCTTCATTCCTTTCTTTTAAAAAAGCCCAGCCCAAGATGTACCTGTCCCCTTACCTCATGACTACTGAGCTTACTTAGGAGCCTTTGATGAGGAACATTATCAAAAACTTTCTGGAAGTCTAGGTAAACAACATCTACTGGATCATCCTTGTTTACATGTTTGGGGTTTTTTTTGTTTTTGTTTTAAATTTTTTATTGCATTTTACACTACAACCTACAGGGTATGGGGAAAGGGATACACCCTAAAATACAGAGTAGCAAGGATCATAAAAATATTATTCTTCAAATTATTGATATTTCCCTATTACCTATATAGTAAAAAGTAAGGATTAGCTATATATGAGAACAGTCACAATCATATTTGGCTATATGTATTTTGTATAGTGTAAAAATTGTTAAGTAGAAATAAGACATCAGACTTTCAGAGTTGGTCTATTTTGCTGCTTTCTTTCCTCTGAGCTTCTTTTTATCAAGTCAAGTTCGCCTTTATTGGCATAAATTACCAGTGCAAGTTATACAATTTAAAAGACAGTTAAAAACAGTTAAAATACACCTGTAAAAATTCAGTGACTTGATATTGTACAATTGGGAGCTGAGAGGGGGTATTATATTTCTAGGTGCCTTTGGCGCAGCTTTAAAGCCAAACAAAGAAACTGGGCCACCTTCTCAGTGATGCCAGAATCAAGATCTTTTAAGAGTCTATGTATCTTGATTGCATCAGAACAGTCCACCATACTGGATAGGATAGAGTGTAGGTAAATATTCCTTACATCCGCATACAAATTACACTGCAGGAGAACATGGGAGATAGATTCCACACATTTCTTACAGCAGGGGCAGTGTCTGGCCGAATAAGAAACCTTGTTAAATCTGCCATGTAGAATGGCAGAGGGCATAGCATTACACCTGGCCAGAGCAAATGCTCTACGTTGATACGAAACCTGCAGAAAGGATAGATATGAGGCCATCTTCCTTATAGTTAGAGGGATCTCGAAATTCAGCAGGGAGCAGGTTTTGTTAGCTAAGCTGAATAGTTTCTGCCGCTCAATATCTAGCATCCTATTTTTGATCTGATGAAATGCAGCCGCACAGGACAACATAGACAGGGAATCTAAGGAAAGGCCCAATACTTTGATTTTTTCCTCTATGTATGCTGACCAGTTCGATACCCTGAGCTCCGCAAGCATGTGATAAAGGAGACTCCCATGATCGAAATTGTAATGTAGGTGAAGCCAGTATTTAAATGTCATAAGCCATGCGCAGGTCTCCATCAAAGATGAGCCAGTTTCCAAATATATAACTGCATTCGATACACAGTTTGGCAAAGCCATGATTTTCCGCAGAAATTTGGATTGGACTTGCTCCATGGCACTGTCAAAGGACCTAATCCAGATTGGGATACCATACAATAGCTGAGAACTAACTTTGGACTTGAAGATTTTAATTGCTGCTGGCACAAATTGGTTGCCCCTACAATAGAAGAACCGTGCTATAGCTGATGCGCTGACACTGGCAGCCTTCACCGCATATTTGCAATGGGTGGCCCAAGTTGCATTGTATTGAAAATGAATACCTAGGTATTTATAATGTTTGACTTGTTCTAGCACGTTGCCATTGATGGACCATTTATATGGTCTCCACTTTTTGGAGAACACTAGGATTTTGGACTTATCATAATTCAGCTGAAGCTTGTTGTTAATAAGAAAGGCAATGCAGCGGGACAGCAGACGTCTCAGACCAACTCTGGAGTAAGATAGCAGCACTGTGTCATCAGCATAGAGTAGTAAGGATACATGTATTCTGCCTAATTTTGGGCTGTGGCAGTCTGGATCAGAGAGCTGGGCAGCAAGGTCATTAAGAAAGATGTTAAATAAGAAAGGGGCTAGGATGCATCCCTGTTTAACACCCTTATTAGCGGCAATCTTTGGTGTCAGGTTGCCTGCTGGCGAGCATTTGATCTGGCAGATGTTAAGAGTGTAGAGTTGTTTAATGAGCAGGAGGAGTCTCTTGTCCATGTTTAACTGCTCTAGTTTTATCCAAAGGAGGTCCCTATCGACTGAATCGAATGCGCCTTTCAGGTCCAAGAAGGCTGCGAATAGTTTCTGGTTGTTCCTCACAGTGTGGATGTCTACAAGATGGGATAAAGTAATACAATGGTCTAAGGTGGACTTCCCTTTGAAGAACCCCAGCTGTTCGGGGCCTAAAATTTTTTCTTGTAGCATCCAAAGATTAAGCTTACCCAGTAGGTGTTTAGAGTATAGTTTGCCTATAATAGATAATAGGCTAATCGGCCTTCTTTTTATCAAAGTCCAAGTTGATTTTTAGAGGTCTAGGGGCAGCAGCCCCTAGTTCTGATTCAAAGTCAAATGATTCTTCAGAAGAACTGCTCAAGGTGCTGTCTGAACTTCCCATGCCCTTATCATCTTTGTCTTTTGCAACTTTGCTGTCCTCAGCTTTCTCAGATCCATTCATAGATTTCTGTTGTTGCTCCAAAAACAATTTTGCTTTAGTAACAGAGTCAATCTTTTCTTTTTCACCACAGAAGTTGAAGATAAGACCTTCAGGCATTTTCCATCTGTAGGGAGTGGTGTTTTTCTGTAAAAATAGTATCAGGTCTCTGTATTGTTTCCTCCTCTTTCTAATCTCAAATGGGACGTCTTTCAAGACCTTAATTTCTTCTCCTTTGATTTTTAGGGTTATTCCATTTGTCATTTTCAATACTAAATCCCTTGTTGACCTTTTAGAGAATTTCACAAAAACTTCACCAGGGAGCTTGGGTTTTTTAAATAAATTCTGGATAGGTACGGTAGACCAAATCCATATCGCTTTGCAAAGCTTCTGTTGTACAGCCCACCACGGGAGCCATTTTTTTGCTTAAGATCTCTTTCAGGTTCTCTCCTTTCTGCTCCGGAATACCTTGGACTCTCAGGACATATGCTGATTCTTCGATCTAAAGAAGTAACAATTGTTGTTTCTCTGAGGTTTTTTCTTTTTCCAGTGCCTCCAGTCTTTGTTCTAACAAATTTGACTTAGCATCAACTTTTTTCAGCTTTTTTGCTGTCTTCTCTGTTCTTGCTGCAGTTTCTTTCAGCTCCCTCTGCATCATGTCAAAGTTATTATTAAGGTTGGTCATCTGATCCACTAGAGGGCGCAATGCTGCAGCAATCATTTTGGGAAAGTCTTTGGTTGCTTCCGGTTTAGTAACTGGAGTCAATGAACTGGCAGTTCCTGAAGACGATTTCCCCTTAACCGCCATTTTTTCAGCCTGGTGTGTTATTGTTTACATTAGAGGAAAAGTTTTTTTAAAGGTCTCTGGAAGTCTGAAAGAATTCAAGCTTCGTGCTAGTCCACACCCCACTCAGCCACGTTTTCAATCTCCCTTTCAAGCTGCCCTCTCACCCCACGCTTTTTCTCTTACAAGTCAGTCTTTCCGGGATTGGGTGAATTCCCCTACCCCTTCCACCTTATTTGGGGCTTCAGAGCAGCTTTGGGCTTTTCGTTTGAGTGATTGTTTGTGGACACAGGTATCAACTCACGTTTTTCTTCACACTTCTGTTCAGAAGGTAGGGAAAGTCACTTTCCGCCAGATCACTTGCGCGCTCTTCTCGGTGTGCACCTCTGAGTACCATGGCTGGTCTCACACTGAGGGGACCTTTAGGAGCAAAAAGGAGCCTCGATCCCTTAGTTTATGCCTCGGGAGAGGCTCCTCTTGTGTCCCAGGCAATGAGCCCCCTACAAGGGCTTGAGTGGGTCCAAGATCAACTTGGACCTTTCCCCATCAGTGCGATTTGTGGGGCACTCACATCAAAGCTGTGATGGAGCACACCCACCAGCAAGTCACCAAAAACTGGAAGCCACTTGTTCCTTTAACCCACTCAAATAACTCTAAAAGGTTAGTGAGACAAGATCTTCCCTTACAGAATCCATGCAGATTCTTCCTCAGTAGCTTTTGTCCATCAGTAGCTTTTGTTTACGATTCTTAAAGACACTGTTGAAAAACCTGTGCCTAGTGAACTCAGTTTATTTTACCTGGAAGATGTTAAATTTGTGTTATCTAGAACAAAATTTGAGAATATGCAGAGCTATTATTTTCAGTATTTCATGAATAAAAGAACCATAGTTTGAACCACAGATAAATTATGCAGGTAACATTATTTTAATTAAAATAAAAATATTGTCTTGTTGGTCCTTAAATACAGAATAACCCTATCATACTTTACCGTCTAGTAGCAGTAAATACCACGAACTTCTGCTGGATTTACAGAATAAACATACACACATCCTTTATATGAGTGAGAGAGCACCTGGGATATCAGTCCCAGTGTTCTGATTTATCTCAATTTGGTAAGCTTCCAGAACACACAAAGACAAGGGCATTTCCTGTAAATCAGCTGTCCTGAACTAAGGTTTTTGCATGAAGTGAACTTTGCACAAAACTGGTGTCTCATTTTGAGGCCACCCACTGTTTATTTCCTGTAGAATTGACCTAGATTAGAGAGTACACGTGAAGAAGAATTTTGTAACTTCAGAGATAGTTCCCCTAAGGTCATCAGCCTGCAAAATGTTTGAGAAGTAGCACTGTGTATGGTTGTTAGTGTATGGCAGTCATATTAGAATTTCCTGTGTACCAGTCCTGGCTATTGAAAATGTATGACATAGTTACAATGATCTGGGTTCTGGGAAAGGTCAAATGCTGTGTTTGAAATTTGATCTTGAGGAATACTTTCTAAAAAGCTTAAAACACTATTGCTTATTAATAATCATATAGTCTTATATTCTGGGGCCATGGTGGCTCAGAGGTTAAGACACCAAGCTACAGTCTGGAAGGTCTGTAGGTCAGCAGTTCGAGACCCTAGTGCCATGTAACAGAGTGAGCTCCCATCTCTGGCCCCAGCTCCTGCCAGACTAGCAGTCTGAAAGCAAGAAATTTCAAGTAGATAAATAGGTACCACTTTGATGGGAAGATAACAGCATTCTGTGTGCCTCGGCATTTAGTCATGCTGCCTATATGACCATGGAAATGTCTTCAGACAGCGCTGGCTCTTCAGCTTGGAAATGGAGATGAGCACAACCCCGTAGAGACAGATTTGACTGGCTTTCAAGCAAGGGAAACTTTTACCTTTACCTAATCTTATATTCTAATAGTGAAGCGCAGGCCTATCTGTGGACACTTATATCTGTGAATTGGGCCCAAATGCCAGAATGGAATTTTTTCTCTAAACTCTCTGGGTGACCATGGGTCTTTTACACATTCTCAGCCTAACTTATCTCACAGGCAGGATGGATTGGCCATTAAGAACACCAGGATGCTTCCCAGTGGGCTAATAGCCTTTATCCCACACCTGGGCAAGGCCAGTGCTGTGACAGAAGATCTGAGCCTGGCCTGACTGAGCCCTGTGCAAGGTGGAACATCAAAGATGCCCGGCCTGCCTGAGCCTGCACAATATACGGGAGTCAGGGGAGCCCAGCCCACCCAAAGCTCCATGCTCACTGCCAGGCCTGGCCCCAATGAATCCTAACTCAAAGGCCAAAACAGCCATTGAAAGGGCCCTGCTTTCTCCCCTGCATTTTACTGACAGAAACCAAGCCTGGAATGCTGGAATAACTGTTGTGGTTGCCTAGCAACTCAAAGGCCAAAACAGCCATTGAAAGGGCCCTGCTTTCTCCCCTGCTTTTTACTGACAGAAACCAAGCCTGGAATGCTGGAATAACTGTCGTGGTTGCCTAGCAACTGAGAGCATCATTTTTTTTAAGCTACAGGCTCTATGTTTACCATTTGGGAAGGGGGTACCCCAATGGTGATTTTTTAAAAAAGATTTTGAATTTTCTTTGCAAATCTGGGGTGTTTTGTTGAAATATCTGATTTATTGGTTCATGGCTCCAGTTTCCAGATTTAATTATTCTCATATATGGCCAAGTTGAGGATTAGAATATACAAGCAGGAACATGCAAGGACTATTTTCCCATTATTTCCTCTTTCCCTTCTCTTAAACCCCCATAGCCTCTCCCCTTTTCCTGCATCCTTTGCTCCGCTCCATGCTTCAGTGAACCTATCTTTATCTCCTCTCCTGCTAGTCTTCAGATTTCCCTCATTCTCTATCCCAGTAGCCTTTGTCTGAGAAAACTATGGCACAGTTTCATAGTGCTAATTTTCAGGCCAGGCCCAACTGAGTAGTGGGGAACTGGCAAGAACGTGCAAGAATCACCTTATTTCCATTTCCTGGCATGAACCCCATATCCTCACTTTCCCTGCTTCTTTCTTTCCACCCACCTACACACCAACCTATCTATTACATCTACCCCCCCAATCATCAGCTACATTTATTATTTATTTAATTCATTTATATAAAATGGGTACCAAGAGCAGCTTACATCACTCTCCTCTCCATTTTGTCCTCACAATGACCCTGTGAGAAGGTGCAGACTGGGACTGAAAAACCCTGGAAAATTACCTTTCCCCAGGCTCTGCCCCTCCCAAAGGATGGAGAATAGGAGGGAGGAAAAGGCAGTCTGCTTGAGTCTTTTTTGCTATCCCAAATGAGCAGAGAGGGAGGAAAAAGCAGCCTGATTAACTAATTGGCTAGATGCCACTTTTCTCATCTCACATGGGGCTTGGGTATGCTGGGGGCCCCTTTGTACACCTTTAGGGTTCCCAGCCTCCAGGTGGGTCCTGGAGATCTCCCGCTTTTACAATTGATCTCCAGCTGACAGAGATCAGCTCCCCTGGAGCAAATGACTGCTTTGGAGGGTGGACTCAATGGCACTGTACCATGCTAAGGCCCCTCCCCTGCCCTCTCCTGGATCCACCCCCAAAGGCTCCAGGTATTTTCTAACCCAGACCTGGCAACCCTATTGAGCAGGCTAGGCACCTCTACCCTGGTTGCATGTGGGCCTTGGGAGGACTGTGAGCTGCCTCGTGTGGGGCTGGGGCAGGCTGAGTTAAAGATGGGAGACAGATAAAAGTTGGTGAATGGCTGAGAGAATGAAGCAGGGAAAGGGGAGAAGAGATGGGGATGCCAGCATCGTTCCCTCTAAGCTGAATTAGTGTGAGCTAGCTCACAATTTTTTAGCCTCTGGCTCACACATTTTTGTCTTTGCTCAGGAAAGATGGCTCCAGAGCAAATTAATTTATGCAATAGCCAAATTGCTCGCTCGCAGCTTTAATGCCAGTAGCTCACAAAGGAGGATTTTTGCTCACCAGACTGCACAGCTTAGAGGGAGCATTGGATGCCAGTAACAGGGAAATAAGAAATAGTGCGAGGAAAGAGATTTGGGGGAAGTGATATGCCATTGCCAAGTCCTCTTGGTACCCTAAGCTGTGGAGTCTTGTGAGCAAAAATTCTCCTTTGTGTGCTACTGGCACTAAAGTTGTAAGCAAGCAATTTGGCTACTGCTTAAATTAGTTTGCTCTGAAGCCATCCTTCCTGAGCTGAGACAAAAATGTGTGAACCAGAGGCTAAAAATCTGTGAGTTAGCTCACACAAACTCAGCTTAGAGGGAAACTCAGAGACCCTGAGCCACAAGGGAAAGAGTGGATATCAGTATTTAATGAATAGATAAATGCCCACCTCCTTCTTTATCAAAATATATCTGTCCCATGTTTCCTTGTGGCTCATGGCAGCTTACAATTTAAAACTTCATAATATAAAGCATACAAAATACAACCCCAAATAACCTATGTCTCTTCACAGATGCTACAGTCTATACCCCATTGAAAAACCCCATCAAATAAAACGAACTTTCAGAGTTTCCTGTAAATTTCTGGAGATGGCACTCCCTCCCCCCCATTCTACAAAGTGGGAGCTACAATGAAAAAGGCTCTGGTTGATGACAGGTAGGCTACCTTAAGTGGGGGAACAGGCAGTAGGTGGCAGCCTGAGGACCATGGTTGGCACAAAAGGGAATAAAGGAAGAAACGGTCCTTCAGATATGTAGAGTTGCTTGCCAGCTCCAAGCTGGGAAATTCCTGGAGGTTTAGGGATGGAGCTGGGGGGGGGGCTTAGGGAGGGGATGGACTTCAGGAAGGTATAATTCAATGGAGTCCCCAGGAACCTTCAGGCCTAGCTGAGAACTTGATGCGTTACCAGGCTGCTCCCTTGGCTGGGCAGCCTCTGGTTGAGCCCAGCTGCTGCAGAGCTGTCCTTGCTCTTGCTGCCTCTTCCTTGCAGCCATCTCCTTGTGGCCGCTCTGCTGCTGCAGTGTGTTTTGGCCTCCCTGGTCATATCCTGCAGGGCTCTTCTTGCTGTGGCTGGTAAGGGCAGAGGTGGAGGTACTGCCTCCAGGCAATGAGATATGTCCACATCAAGTATCCCCTGACCGTAATTGTGCTGCTGCATTCAAGACCACCTGTAGTTTCTGGGTTGTCTTCAAGGGCAGCCCAACGTAAAGGTAAGGGGCCAGTATTGTAATTCAGCTGGGGGGTTGCAGAAGAATGGATCAGCATGGCCAGATAGGCTGAATCTAGGAAATGAGAGAGCAGGTGAACCAGATGCAACTGCTGGAAGTCACTAGTATTTCTTCTCTTCTTTGGGCCTTTGCACAAGAGTCAAAGGAGCTATTTATCTCTTTGCCAGTTCCTGTAGCTATGTTGTGCTTTGCCTTGTGATATTTTAAAAATTCTTTTCCTTCCTTCCCTGAGCTGTCCAACATTGCAACTAGGATGCAGAGAAAGGCAAGTTCTTACTTCAACTGGCAGGATGTTCTTTCCTGTTTGCTTTGAATATACATATTGTAATTGATTTTGGGTTTGCTTTATTCTTTCTCTAAATGTTTCTCTAAAACATTTATTAGCAGTCTTTGTACACAAGGCAGCTTACAATATAAACAAAACAACAGAATTAAAAACCACAATTTAGCCTTCCATCAAATTAACCAAACGCAGCCCTAAATAAAACCATCTTCAGCTGCCTCACAAAGATCGAAAGTGGGGAAGTTGATCCATAATTGTGGGGGCTGTCACTGAAAAGGCCCTCTCCCATGTACTTAGCAAACAAGCTTCTTTGGTTGATGGAACAGTCAGAACTTAGAGCCTCTCCCTGTGATCTAAATCCCCAGGCAGGATTGTATGGAAGAAGACGATCCTTCAGATACCCCTGTCCCAAGCCATGTAGGGCTTTAAAGTGTTGGATTCTCTGGACTTGGTATTGCCAGGGAACCACAGAAAAGTAGCAGTATGCTCAAGGCTTTAAAGCAACAGAGCTTGGGGCTAGGTGTGGCAACAGACTTACAAAGTTACACGGAGTCAGTAGTCAGTTCTAAAACTAATAAGCAACTTTTATTAAAGGAAATACATGCTTGAGAGTGCAGGTAAGAGATAGATATAGATTATCTACTCTAACTAGCTAGACAGTGTTGGATGCTGGATGCGTGTCCAGCCTCCATGGTGCAAGATGGAGATTGTGCACCTTCTTTGTGTGTGTGTGAGAGAGAAGAGAATGAGAGAGCAGAACCAGAGGAAATTGCCCCTAAGATAGCATTCTACTTCAAAGGAAAGGATCAGATAAAAGGAAGGAAAGGATGCTCTATGTGTCCTGACCTCTCTATCTGTCTGAACTCTTTGGTGCCATCTTTTCAAGTTTGAGATAGGAGACAGTGCAAAGTCCTCCACTTCTAACATAAAGGACAAAACCAACACCTCATTTTGGGTTTGGGAATGGATTGGTAACCTGTGTAATTGCTGTAATATTGAGGTCACATGCTTCCAATAGCTGGCCCTGACTAGCAGTCTAGCCACAGTATTCTGTATTAACTGCGGCTTTCAAACACTCTTCAAAGGTAATCCCAAGTAGAGCGCATTGCAGTAGTCCAGTCTGCTTGTTATCAGAATCCAATATCTTTTTTTAAAGTAAAGGAATGTTCACTGGAATGAATGTTACAGAATACTGCCATAGGATATGTACACAATGGCCACCTTTCATATGATTTGCTCCATTATGTGCTGCTAGTAGTACAATGTCAACCCTAGTACCATAACATGTTATGATTTTCTCTTCTGATGATATTTTTGAGTTCCTCAACATCAACTCTGACTGTAAAAAGAACACAGAACACATATCTAAGAGACCTCCTCTTCCTATATATGCCCCGAAGAGTGCTACGCTCCAAGGATCAACATCTCCTGGTGGTCCCTGGCTTGAAGGACACTTTTCTTGCCTTGCTTTCTCTGCCCTGGCCCCTGCCTGGTGGAACATGCTCCCAGTTGAGATCAGGGCTTTGCGGGATCTTCTTCAGTTCCGTAGGGCCTGCAAGATGGAGCTGTTCTGCCAGGCCATTGGCTGAGGCAGTGGATGCCCATATATGGCCTCTCTGAGGTTGCTGCCCCCCACCCACTGACAACTGGCCATTACTTCATCTGTACCAATGGGCCAGAATCTCCCATAGCCAGCTGTTTTCTGTTATTGTGCTGTGACCACTGATTTTAATGCTTATACTGTTTTTTTTAATTTAATTTTATTGATCATAATATGATGTTACCCACCCTGAACCCGTTTGCAGGATGGGTGGGATATAAATACAATTTAAAAAAATTAAAATTGCTGCTCTATTTATTTAATTTTTATATATTTATGCTATTTATGATCCACATTTCTCACATGTTCTCAAGGCAGATTACAAAGAGTGGGTCAATACAATCAACAAAATGGGATATTCAGTAAACAATGCATTAGGGATTGTAGAAGTCTGGAACAAACCAGAAATCTAAAAGATAAAACTAAAACATAGTGTAAGTATTAACATAACACATTAATTGGTGCAAAAATTATATAATACTTAACAGTAAGCTGTACACAGCAGTATAGAACACAGTCCTTAGCTGTTTATCCAAGTTTCTGAAGAAGTGAGCAGTGACTCATGAAAGCACATGCCCTGCCACATATTTTGTTAGTCTTTAAGGTGCTACTGGACTCTTGCTCTTTTCTACTTTATCCAAGTTAGTTTGTGAGCAATTTTTTACATGGCAACCCTATGACCTGTGCAGAAAAGCCTTCTTGAATAATTGTTGTGCATAGTTCGAGGAAAGCCAGGAAAGTGGGAGCCTCCCTGATTTCCTTGAGCAGGCCATTCCATATAGTAGGGGTCACAATGGAGACAGGACAGCACATATCAGTCAGTTGTTGATTTTGCCCATTTGCAGATTGGCACCTGTAGAAAGCCCTGCTGACCTGAGCAAAGCTGTTGTGGTGGAGCGTAAGTGGAGAAGCTCAAATACTTTGGCCACCAAATGAGAAGGGAGCACTCATAAGAGAAGCCAATGTTGAATCAGGCCAATGGCCCATCTAGTCCAACACTCTTTCACACAGCGGCCAAAATATACCAGGTGCCATCAGGAGGTCCAGCAGTGGAGCCAGGACACTAGAAGCCCTCCTGCTGTTGCCCCCCCAGCACCAAGAATAGAGTGCATCACCTGCCCCAGACTGAGAGTTCCCATCTATACCCTGTGGCTAATAGCCACTGATAGACTTCTGCTCCATATGTTTATCTAATTCCCTCTTGAAACTGTCCATGCTTGCAGCTGCCACCACTCACTGGAGAGCACCCTGATGCTGGGAAAGACTGAAGGTAAAAGAAAAAGGAGATGGCAAAAGATAAGATGGTTAGATAGTGTTATTGATGCAACAAACATGAACTTAAGCAAACTCCAGAGCACGACGGAAGACAGGAGGGCCTGGCATCATGTGATCCATGGGGCCACGAAGAGTCAGACTCAACTGTGCAACTGAACAGCAAAAACAACAACAACATAAGTGGAGAGGTAGTCCTGCAGATAAGAGGGACCAAGGCCATGAAGGGCTTTGAATGTGATAGCCAATACCTTAAACTGAGCCCAGTAACAAATGGGCAGCCAATGGAGTGTCTGCATGCTCTTGTAGGGTTGCCAACTTCAGGTTGATAAATTATGAGTGGTTTGGGGTAGAGTCTGGGGAGCTCAGAGTCTGGGGAGAGGGTGGATCTCAGCAGGGTATAATACTATAGAGTCCACACTCTGAAGCAGCCATTTCCTCCAGATAGATTTATCCCTATAGCCTGGAAATCCATTTTAATTTCAGGAGATATCCAGGACCCACCTGAGGGTTAGCAGCCCTAATGCTGTGTCTAGTTCCTGATAATAACTGAGCCATGGCATTCGGCACCAGCTGGACTCGCTGAACTGATTCTGAGGGGAGACCAATGTACACTGCAGTACCGTAGTCTAGTGCCAGTGTTAATGTGGCATGCATCCAGGAGGCAAGATCAGCCATATCAGGGTAAGGGACCATGTTAAGGGCTAGGCTGAGTTGGTAGAAAGTGTTTTTTTGCAGCTATGGATACAGAGGCTAAAACAAGTTGTAACGTTATCATGTCAGTCAAGGAGGTCTAAACACAATGGATGGCAAAATTCCAGTGGAGATGAAGGAAATGCTTGAATGAATGACATCGTATCCTCTGGAGATAAAACAGGTCACAGTTTTGCTAATTCTTCAGACGGTAGTCACAGCATGAGGTTTTTCTAGTACAGCTACAAAATTTAAAGCCAGTATTCCAAAACAACTCTAAAATAATTACCTTCAGTAAGAGGATATGACACATTCTAATTCAAAGGTATTGCATAAGAAGAGTAAGCATAATACACCCAGGCGCAGGACCAGTGAAGACTAGACAAGGGAAATGGTGTTTCCAGTCCTGTGCACCTTTCATGATTAAGGTGTGAACTCATATTTGCTGAGGGAAACAGTGGGTAGTAGGGGATGCTTAGCCTTTCCTCTGCCTGTGAACCCTCCCCTGCAAATGCTGTGCAGGTTCTGAAACCAGAAGGAAACAGCTGGAGGGGTGCAGCCTTGGGGGAACATTTGTTGTTGGGAAGAATTAGCAGGTACAGGAGAGTTTAAGCATCTCTCCCTCCAGTCCTCACTTGTCAAGTGCCCCTTCCTCTGGATTTTCCCTGATCGCAGCAAATATGTAAGTGGGACCTCACATTTCCCCATTTGCAGAGATAACATCTAAATTGAGCCTTAAATCCTTTCAAAAGTAATAGGCCCCACAGAGCTGAAGAGAATCTGAAGTGCATTCTGGGCATATAGAAATGGATCAGGCAGGGTGTTAGCCAGAGCTGTGAAGGCCAGTTTGCATTCAGATGAAGTGAGAGGGCTCCCTTGAACATACCCACTGCTCCCCTTCATATCACAGTAACTGATTGGCAATGGGGAGGGGGGCTGTCTTTTAGGAAAGCCTCTATCTATCTATCTATCTATCTATCTATCTATCTATCTATCTATCTATCTATCTATCTATCTATCTATCTATCTATCCATCTACTATCCATCCATCCATCCATCCATCCATCCATCCATCCATCCAGCTTTTATCCCGCTCAGGGTGGCTTCCAACAATAAAATACAATAAATCGACATGATTTAAAACTAAACCTTACAGTTAAAACTTAGGAATCAGTCATATCATATCAGATGGCACCTCAACAAACCTTCAAAGATGGATAACCAGTACAGTGAGATTCATGGCCCAACAGTGAGGAGGCCAGGTGATCTTTCTAGTTGTCACTGTCCTCAACCATATGCCCAGTGGAAAATCTTGGTCTTACAGGCCCTGCAGAACTGAGTCAAGTCCTGCAGGGCTCAAGTTTCACTAAACAGAGAGTTTTACCAGGTTGGCCCTGGCCCTGGTCAAGGATGCCTATGAGAAAGGAGAAGCAGTGTCTGCACGGATGTTGAAATCCCCCAGAACTATCAGTCTGGAGTACCTCAAGGCCCACTCAGCTACTGTCTCAATCAGGTTTGGCAGGGCATCAGCTGGTGCACTAGGCAGTTGGTACACCAGCAAGATAGCCACACTGTTCTCAGCATTCCACACTAGGCTTACACTATCAATACCAGAGATCTCCATGGTGATTGCCCTGTAGGAGAAAGACAGAAAATAGCCTGTCTGCTATTATTAATATTTTCAATTAGTTAAACTGCTGAGAAACCCTAGGATTCTCTGGGGTTTCAAAATGACTGAACATGCAAGCTACCACTTTAGTTAGGCCCAGGGTCCAAGTATAGGCAGGAAAATAGTTGTACTTTACCAGGGCAGACCACACAGTTGCAGGGTGGTAGTCTGGTCTACAGGCCTATTACCATGATATGGTCTTTTAATAGCTTTTCAGAAATAAAAATAGAATGCCCTTTATGACTCGAGAGATTGTATTTATATGTTGGAATCGGGCAGATTAATTATATCTGTCTGTCTGCCTGTCTACACATACACACAATGTAAACAGTTGTGCTTTTTTAAAAAAGTTTTTAGAGCCTGGCTTTTAGGATGGCTATTGCTGCAGGGTAGCTTTATGATATCAAGATGCAAGGAAAAGACAGGCACAGCAACAGGCAAAGGACTCTCATGGCTAGCTATGTGAAGGGAGTGCTAAGTGGCTGGAAGTAAGGACTGGGTGGATACGCATCTGCAGCATCCTCTCATGTCATGAAGCTGACTAACAGGTGCACAGAGCAGGCTGAGTCAGAGATCTCAGCAAAGATGATAGCTGGCATACCAGTTGGAATGGGAAGTGTAAGAAATCACATCAGATTTCCACAGTCTATAGAGCTAGACAAGGGTAAGACTATCCCAGGATATAGTAACAGCTTTTTTTCATTTACAGTTTTTGCCTAAAGTGCCAAAATATATTGTATAAATATACACTGTATACTGATGTCAATTCTAGTAATTGCAATGTACCTGTGAAACAATTTCCAAATTAAGAAAGGAACTTATTATTTTCAATTTAATTTAAAGCAATGTGTGCTTTGTGAAACTCATAAGACCGCCAACACATTTGCAACAAGTTAACCATTGCATGTTTCGCTACAATGTTCTTTTCCCTACAAAACACAGCATATGCCTCTCACATGTCTCAGGAGCAGGAGTCATAAAAAGGCAATGATGGGTTTGTCAAGTGAGAGTTTTTATAAAAAGACTTACAGAACTGGTTACAGAGTTCTATAGTTACAGAATTGGTTGACTGAATGATATAACAGTGAATGAAAGTCAAGGATTCTTCACAACTGGCCAAATGCATCTTGAACAGAGATTTCTGTGTTAATGTCTTTATATAAAGGCTGAACACATTATTGCCCAAGTATTTGCCCAAGCCTTTGGTTTCACTTGTCTGTGTAGAATTCCATTTGTGAACTTCTGTGTTTACACCGTAATTATCTAAATTGAACAATGAGATATTGGAATGAAACTTGGTATGGCAGATGTACGTGTGTGAAGCAGGATCTTTCAGGGGTAGCTCTGCCAGCTCTATACTATCCAGAATAGTTATTAGAATGTAGATTTTGGGAAGTTTTGTGGCTCACTACATCATACCCCTGGAATCCTAACTGTTTGATTAATTGGAGGAATCAGAATCAGAGATCCTTGATTGCTTGGCTAAAACCCATACTAGAACATGGATTTCTTGGAGGTTTTGTGGCTTGCTATGTTGTTCTCCTCTAGTCCTACATATTGTGTGGATTTTTTTGCTTTACATTCTTCAAAAGTAAGTGTTCTAAGCCCCCCTTCCAGACTGGTCACAACAGAAAGTATTTGCAAATTTTGTATGCCATTGCCATACATCTTTCCCATCTAACGCTACATCTGGATGTACAAATTTTGATGGTTTGAATATCTTAGAATCCAACATTCTGGCCAACAGGCATAGAACAAGGCTGTTTTTGTTGGTCAAAAACAGTTATGGTTTGGAAAGACTGCAATTATAGGTTGCTGTGCTGGTCTTTCAGGAAAAAAATTGAAACATAACCATAGAATAATACCTTTTTTAGGACTTAGAAGCCTTAGGAAGAAGCAGGCAAGCTTTTGCATTCACCAGAACTCCTCTGTGGACTGGATGTTCAGCAAAAAAACCAAAGGGGTATAAAGGAGATGCTACTAAGACTGATGTGTGAGATGCAGTCTACAGTTTGTCATAGCCTTAAAACAGAGTTCTTCAGCAGATTGGATTAATTACTGGTGTTTATATTTTCAAAAGGAGAGCTACTATTGCTCCTTTGTTTAGTAGCTTCTCTTTTCTTTATAAAATGCCTATTCTGGTTTTGAGTGTGTGATTAGAATGATGGACTGCCAAAAAATCAAACAAGTGGGTCCTAGATAAAATGAAGCCCAAATTCTTCCTAGAAGCATAAGGATTAAACTGTGGCTATTGTATTTTGGTCACACCATGAGAAGACAAGACTCACTGGAAAAGACAATAATCCTAGGAAAAATGGAAGGCAGAAGGGCTAGAGGAGGATGGAACATGAAATGGATTGACTGGATAAAGGAAGCCATGGCCTCCTTGCAACACCGGAGCAGGGCTCTTAATGAGGACATTTTGGAGGCCTGGGTTGCTGCAAGCTGAAAATGACTTGATGGCACATAAACAGAGAATGATACAGCCTAAGCTCTATAATGGCAGTCTCAAGAGGAAAGGCAAATAAGGATACATCTGTCTAAGCCAAATCAGTCTCTCAAAGATGCAGATTCTTGTCTGTGGGATTCTCTTTTCTTTCTTTCTTGTGTGAGTCACTGAAGAAGCAAATGTTGGATGCTGTGCACTGTCATATACGGAAAAAGGGGGTAGGGACAAAATTCTTCGCAGCAAGATCCTATTGGTGTTTACTCTGAAGTAAATGTTATGGATTCCAATAAGTCTTCTTCCGAAGTAAGCGTGAGAAGGCAGTTTCCCCTGAGATAACATTCAAGAAAGAACGCGTGCGGAAGCGCTCCCTGCGTGAGGACGCTTTCCTGTCACTCTGCGGGCCGCCTGGGCCGAGCCTTGAGGCGGCAGAGAATCTCCCGGGGCCGGCCGCGGAGAAGCCGCTAACTCTCGAGCGCCTCCTGGTGAAGCGCCCACGGCCTTTTGGCGTCTCCCCTCCCTTTCCCCTCAGTCCCTGCCGCCGCCGCCGCCGCCTCCTGGGCGGGCCTTGGATCCGCCTCCAGCCGCTTGCGGGGGTGAAAGGAACATGGTGGCCGCTTCCTCTCTTCCAAGGAGCCGCCAGAGCGGCGAATCTGGTCGCTCTTGAGGGCGCTGGGGAGGCTGAGGCCAAGGCGGCGGCCGGAACGGTCCCTGAGTTTACGTGAGGAGAAGGAGCCCCGCGTTTGGCTCCGGCACTGCAGGTGAGTCACCCAGAGGGGGGAAAGGTGTGTGTGTGTGTGTGTGTATGGGGGGGGGGGTGACAGGCAAGTAAGCAGGGAGGCGCCTGGCTGCTCCCGGTGGCTCGCCGTGCCTGTTTTCTGTGCCCGCCTTTGCTCCTCTCTCGCTGTGCCTTGCCCCCCCCCCCGGGACTTCGAGAACAGGTAAACCCGGCTTCGGCATTGCCCGGGGGAAGCAAAGCTGGGGGCGGGGAAGGGATGGACTGACGGCGACGATAGTTATTTAGTAAACACGCACTTCGCCTCTGACCTCCCCTCCACCTACTTTCTCCTCCCCTCAGCGGCTGGGGGTTGCCAGATCGGTTTTGTTTTTAAAATGAGGAGTGCTGCGTTGACTTACGGGCAAGTCAAATGCCTGACCCGCCCTCTCCAGAGAGCTGTTTTTGGAAGTCCTTGGAGGGGTGGAGACCGGGTTTTATAGCCCACTCCTGTGCAGAAGTGGGGAGCCCAAATGAGTTCAGGAGGAACTGATTCCAAGTAAACGTGTAGACGGTTGCTGTCTTATTGCATAATCATCTGCATGTCTACTCAGGAGCAAGTCCCACTATGTTCAGTGAGGTATATTCCCAGATAATCTCTTCACACTTCTTGTGAGTGGCTTTCTCCTACCTGCACATGTCTTTACCTGCCCAGGTTTTCTGTGTGGTGGTTGGGAAACAGCAAGTCACTGAGAAGAGGCCTCACCCTGTTGTAATGGTTTGATGCCTGTTCTCCCCCCTTACAAGTATTTATGTATAACATCAGTGATTTTATTCTTATGCAAAATGGCATATGGGCAAATGGTTATTCCTACAAGCTAATCTTCTAGGTCTTTGTAACCCCTCTCTTCAGTCATCATCTGTGCACAGTAGTAAGGAATATGGCTGCTAATTATACACTTCAGACTCTGTTATGGTCAAAAATCTTCCTGGTGCAAGTAAGCAAAGTTTTAATTATCTAGCTGAATCTAAATACCTGGTGAAATTCCTGCTTAGAGTTTCTTCTGTTTCTCTTTCCCTTTCTCCCTCCCTCCCTCCAGCTCTTGGCTTGCTCTGTGCCCAGCAGATGGAGGATTAGTTAGTTGAAAGGGGACCTCCTTGAATTCCAGCACAAAAGATACAGACAGCAGGTGTTGAGGTAAGGTTCTGGGCACTTTCTACCTTATCTGCTTTGTTTTTCCTTCTCTAGCCCCTCCCTTCAGCCCCTGTGTGATTCCACTTAACTCTTGCAGGAAGTTGTGCAAGGAATCCTAATCACTGATTCTTAGAAAACAACAACAGGCTAGTTACTATGATGTGCATGAGTATATTTGACTCGAGATTGTATTTTAACACGCAGATTCAAAATGAAAGTGTACTTCGCCATGTCGTTCAGGGTTTCTGTTTACAGCATGCATCTGGGGCTTGGTTATGTGAACTACTATTGTTTGGTGTGTACTTAACAGTACCTTGAGGCAGTTCTTGGCAGCGTTGCATAATGTTCCAGTTTACTTCAGAAAATGTTGGGATGTTGGCTTGTGGTGATCTTTCACTGAAGAACTTACCTTATCTACTTATCATATTTAACACTGGTGCTCCTTCTGGCTCAGTCTCTTTTTTTGCAGTTTTGTTGGTTGCAGTTATGGATGCATTAAGGTGCATGCTGACCAAGTTAACTGACTACTTCAGTAGCTAGTTAGCATGAATGAGACAGGTCCGTTAGTAGTTTGTGAAACTGGAAGATCCAGACCTAGAACAATGAATACGTGTAATACATATTCTACCTAATATGGGTAATGCTTCTGATGAAGTGGACTGTAGTTCACCAACACTTATGCCACAATACATTTGTTAGGTTCTAAGCTACCACGAGATTCTTTTTGATGGCAGTAAATAAATGTGACTACTCTGAGATTAAGGATATTGACTCTAATAGTTGCATTGTGGTTTTTAAAAAGTTGGTGTCAGCTGCCGATGCATAAGTCAAAATAGGAACTAGACTAGACGGAAGACAGAGAAATAAACATGCAGTTTAAGAATAAAATGTGAAGGGGCTGTGATAAAACGCTGTGTTTTTAAAAGGACAGTAACAAAGAACCAAATTAGATCTGATGGTGAGAGTTCTGTGTGTTCAACTATGACATTGCCCCAGTCATCCACGGAAACAACGGAAGTGATCTCTAGTAGATTATGGGAAGAGATAGACAAGAGGAAGAAAATGGACACAGGGAAGGTTTGGCACCATTAATCTGCAGACCAGTTTTGCTGTTAGCATCAGATCTCTCTCTCTGTGCAGTTGGAGGGCCTGCTTGGAACTTATCACAGTTGTGCCAAGCTTAGCTCTAAATAGTTTTATTCTTTACATTGTAAAATATTCTTAAAAATGGAAGAACTACCATTTCCAAATAAAATTTGCAATTGAACATTGCTGAAATGGCATGTGAAGGGTTTCATATGTCTAATACAATACCTTGTTATTGTCTAACTTTTTTTGTCTAATGCTATGATGCATTTTTTTTGGGTAAAATTATAACACTGGCGGTGATACCAAAAACAAAATGGGTTTACTTTGTCAGACACACAAGAATGTCCCATGGTCAAGCATTAGTCTCTCTCTCTCCCCCTCTCCTCTTTTCTGAGAGATGCTTTCCATGTGATTGGGCATTTTACATGATGGCTTGTGCCATCTTTGTAATGGAGGGAAGGGTTACATTAAGGTATATTATGAACCATATAAGATGCCTGGTTAATATCTTGAATAACTAACAATGACTAGCAGTTGAATAGCTTGTATGTAGCCATAAGTTCATAATCCTATATAGAGCAAATTAGCATTGTGTTGGTTATGCCCCTTCACTGATGTGTTTGAAGCTGGCGTTGACAAGTGAATAATCTGTAGCATAATATTTATTTTCTGTGCATCAGTATACTTGAAATATGACATTCTGCTATTGGAGTAGCAAAGATACATTTGCAGAAAGTCAGGTGACATGTTTATTAAAACTTTGTTTCAACACATTTATCATGTTTAAATCTTAAATTGTCTATAGTTGCTGGTACTAAAGATTCTGTGTAGTCTTTAGTTTTTGCCATTCTTTATATTTTTTAATCTTTATATACAGACATAGCCTGATGTATGAAATCACATTATTTTATTGCTTTGAGTGGCTGAAGTATCTGGCATGTCTGGATACATTCAGAAGAACTTAGAAGGCACCGATCTTGCTTTCTTATGTTTCTTTGCCTCTACAGATTTGTATCAAGTTCTGAAGTGCTTTATGCTACCAAATTTGCTGATGAGGCACTGTGCTTTTTGAAGGGATGGACATGAACCAGCTCATGAACTAAAGTCTGTGATGAATTTTGGCCAGTTTGTGGCTTGCAAAATGTTTGCAAACTGACGAGCTGCTACAAACTTCCACAGATTGTTCATGGCAGTTCGTGACAAGCAGAAAGCAGGAGTTTAAATGGCTCTGAACTATTTAAAACCCTGCTTTCTGTTCTTCATGGAAAAACAGCTGAGCTATTTGGTTTAAATGGCTTTGAGCCAATTAAACCTCTGCTTTCTGCTCCCCCCAAAAGCAGCAGCGAGCAGGAAGCACGGGTTTTAATGGCTCACGAACCAATACAACTGGTTCAGTTCATGAACCTATTCATTGGTTCATGGTTCAGTCCATGGTTCAGCCACAAACCACGAACTGAACAGCAAAAATGCAGTTCATGCCTTTCCCTATTTTCTAGTTCTTATGCTGACTTTAAAGAAATTTCTTGATTGTATCAAGATGACAAACTTTGTCAGTAGGGATGTCATTCCATGTAATATGCCCTTAAATTTACATGTGTATATTCTTATGACATCATGCATGTAACATTGCATGCACTATGGGTTAACCTTTTGGAAGACAGCTAATTTGTTACTACTTGCTAGAGGTTTATGTTTCACTAAAGACCCAGTGACATAGTTCTTCAAAGTCTGGAACAAGAGTTGGCATTATGATTGCCAACATTTTGTACTTAATATTAAATCTGAAAAAGTTAACAGATGAAGAAATTAGTAGGGATTGTTTACATGGCAGGGAGTTGCCATTGATCAGTAGTAGACTACATCTTCTGCATGCACAAGTCCAGGTGGCATGGGCCTAGGAAAGGCTTCTGCTACCTCTGAGTAGGTGATACTGAGTTAGATAAACCTGTGGCCTGATACAGTACAACAGCCTCATATGTTAATTCATGTAATATGTTCAGAACTGAGGTGGTAAATATGTTTATGTATATGCATAGATGATGTGCTTTTAAAGGTGGCAAGCAAGAGAAATGAGGAACAAATAGATTTCTTTTTAGCTAGATCTTAAAGAAAATACTAGGCAACTGATTTTTAGTGTAGCAGATACATAATGTCTTGTTTGAGTTCTAGACCTTATTCTTAAACCAAGTATTTCAGTTTGAGTGCCTAAAGAATGGGATATCTAAAATAATACATTCTTTTATAATCCCCATTTTGGGGATTTGGAAGACAACGTTGTAAAGGAGATTTGGAAGACAACATTATATTGGGTTAGTTTTCTTTGAGAAGACATTCAAGGAGGTCTACTGAATATCTAAAATATTACAAAACTACAAGTGGTGTGTGGTGGAGTCAAATACAAACTTCAAAACTTGTTTTCTGGCAAGTGACATGTACTATGTGTTCCAGTAGCTTGCAGTCGGCCATCAAAGGATGTTAAGCAAACACTTTCAGCTATCAAGCTATATGAAAGCCAAGAGAGAAGGTCATTTTTACATGTCCAGAGACCATGATTGCATCACTTTTGTTGATAGGAATAGTATTCATTTCATGCTCCTCTTTCTTAGATGACATGTTTTGTCTTTTTTTGTTTTTACTTAAAAATTGCTATTCTGTTTTGCAGCAGTCCTCCCAAATTGTTTTAAATGCATGACATATGATATAACATAGAAAAACAATAAAACCATACTGCAGAATAGAAAAGAACAAGAGTTGTCAGAAGCAGCAGAAGAAAACAATGCAGGGAGAAAACTAAGTCATAACATATTATACACAATGCAGACCGTGGGTTATAGAGGCAGGAGACAGTGCAGTAGAAGGAAGAAGAAAACATAAAATAAACACTGTAACAGACTGCAATCACATTCTCTTATAAATGTGTCCTGTTCCATTATCTTGTGAATCTAAAGGGGCAGTGTATGGACAGTTGCCAGTCTTACTCATTTGTTTGGGTGGCACCCTCAGAAGGCTTTACTCAGATGAACAAAATTGTCCTGGTGGAGCATAGTGAAAAAGGCTGTCCTGCAGGTATGCAGGTCCAAGTTGTCCCGTGACACCTTGGTGAGAGCTGCTTAGCACCAGCACCATAAAGTAATGAAGTGGCTTCTTTCCACTTTACTGTGGTGTGAATTTTGCAAAGTGAGAAAAAATACAATTATTTCACAGCACCAGCTCTCATTGTTTTCTATGGGGGGGGGCTCTCATTGGTCAGCAAATGAACAGCTCACCCCAGTTTTGACACTGGGCCTGAGCTTAATTTCCCTCAAGACCTCAGTCTTCTCAGTTAGCATCACCTCTGTCTTGTCAGGGTTCCATTTCAGTTTGTTCACCTGTACTTAGTTAACCACAGCAATCAGGCAGTAGCTGAAAACTAGGGCTGCAAACCTTCAGCTGGTGGTTGGAGATCTCTTGGGATTACAACTAGTCTCCGGATGACAGAGATCCCTTCACCTGGAGAAAATGGCAGCTTTGAAAGGTAGACTCTCTGGCATATGTCTTCCAATGAGCTGTAAAGGACACTGTCAGATTCTGTTTGAGTGGGGTTTTTTTTGCCAATGCCATTCTAGATGTCTCCCAGCCCTCTTCAAGTAGCCCAGCTCCATAGTAAACCAAGGTGCCAGATTCTGCCTCAGGGGTGGGAGAAGTTGCCCTGGGTGGGTGTGGGGAATCATTTGCAGTCTGCCTTTCTTGGTGAGAAACAGTAATGTGGTTGCTCAACCAGTGAGATTAAGTGCTAGAAGTCAGTGGTGACTTAGGGTCAAGTTACTCCTGATAATTCTGCAAAATATATGTAAGAAAATCAAATATTGTAACACTTCTCCTTGTATCTAGCCCAGTAATTCAGAAGCTGCACCACCATGAGAGAATTGTTTGTGGGATATAAGAAATAAATACACTTCAGTTATTAAATGCTTCTGTGAAACCAAAGTATTCATCCATAATGGAGGTTGTCTGGTGATTTTCTCTCTGATTCACTGCTCTGGCTGTCTTTCCAATTGGCTTTCAGCTTCATCTTATCAAATCAAATCAAAATACCTTTAATGGCATAATTAAATACATAGTGTGATAAAATATGAACAAGGAGGTATTACAGAGACAACAAAATAAGGCTAATCATACCGAGAGCTTGTGTCTATTTTTGAACACTTCAGCCAAGAATTTCACAACCAGAGCTATGATGTCCGGGTTTGTGTCATTTAACAAACATTGCACTATTTAATAAACATTGTATTATTCTGTCACTGTTAATACAATGTTTGGGGTATAGTGGAGAGGAAAGGAGTTTCTTACGTGGACCTGCATGCAATTGGCAGTCCAAGATAATGTGGTGGATTGAAATCTATCGATTTTAAAGGGCAGATATATTTCCTTTCATGGAAAGGGACTTTGTTATACCAACCAGTTAATATATTTGAAGGAAAAATATTTAATTGTGCCAATGTAAAAGCTCTGTGATGAGAAGGCTGATCTAGGTTGTAAAGGTAACTGGCCATTTTCCCTTGCTGAATAGAAAGGTTTAGTTTGGCCTGGGAAGAAAAATAAGACTGCAAAGAATTTAGTTTATGAAATTCTAGGTCCAGAAACCTTTGTTTACAATTGGCTTTCACTGGAGTTCTGCTGCATCTCCTGTTAGGTGTGATTGATTCATTCACAGTAGAATTACATACCCTCAAAGGAGGCTGCCTCTTGTGTCTGATCTGGGTTTGCCTCCTGAGATACAGGTAACAGGCCAAAAACTTTGATATGCAGAAATGGGGGGGGGGGAGTTGTTTTCTCTGTGGTGGCACCAATTCTTTCTCACATAAATGAAATATACCTCTGGCTTTCTCAGCTATCTTTGACCTAGCCAAAAGAAATATTTTTATTTAGTTTTGAGATGAGGTTTTGTTTGTTTTTTTGAGAGAAGCTTTCTGCTAATAGCAGGCTATAAAGGAAAAAGGAAAGCAGGTGGCTGAATCAGAGAAAGAAGTTGCTCCATAGCAATCACGAGCAAATGGGACTACTTGACCGGCAGGAAACAAGAGTGAGTTAAAGCCAAACACAACAAGCTTTAATTCAAGTGGTATTACAGGTGGCCGCCTCTCTCTCTCTTCTATGCTTTTCAGATCAGAGTCTCCATCTTGCCTCCTTGGTATTACATAGTAACTGTTGTCCTGCAACCTTGAGAAGTTGGAAATTAGTTCTGACTCGTTCATAATAGCCCTAAATATAAAATGTCTTTCCTTGTCAAGCTGCAATTTAGTAGATTAATTGGTAAGCCTGAATGTTATGGCTATTCTTTTTTTGGGGGGGAACATTACTGTAAAAAGGGAATTTAAAATAATATTAACAATTATCTTTCCTTCTAATAATAGAAAAGGACTTCTGTTAAATTGCATTGCAGGTTATCTTTTTCCCTTTAATATCTCAATTGATTGCCTATTTGGTGGTTATACAATGTAATATATTTACATTTTGGTATATTAACTTACAAATTTTAAAAGTAAATTAAATGCAGCATCTTTTTTGTAAGTTAACAGTATTTGAAATAAACAGTGATTAATTTTTCATATAGATCAGTGGAGTGTTAAAAAAAAATCCCCAAGAAACTGATTTCCCTTCTTTTTGTTTGATAATAATACCTAATCAGCATGTCATGCTGGATTTTTGAGAAGCAAAATTACCTTTTGTAATTTGGATGAAGCCTAAACACATTTTTAAAGGAGAAAAACTTAAAGGACAATATTACAGGAAGAATTATTTCCTGTAACTGCCTCAATTACATCGTCATCATGAACAAGAAACTTGCTCAATGATTTTGACAGATGAAACCCTCTTCCCTTCCACTAAACTCTTGTCTTCTATGGAAGAGTTGTATTTCAAGTAAGTATAAGCAAGTATGCTTTATTGTAACAGTCTTCTAAATATTTGGTGTTTTTGTTCATTTAGATAATTTCTATCAGTTTTAGGGTTTATCTCAGCTGAATGAAAATATATAAAGTTTTCAATTTTTATCATGTTAATCGCTTTTCTTACAGGAGGGATCAAAGTGAGATTTGTGTCTGAACCTTTTTTAAGGCATCTGTACTTCTGATTGTAGAAGAGTTTTCTTTCTTCCTATGGAATGATTCATATTTCATTAGAATTCTCCAGCAATGTATTTGTTCTGCATAGTAAGGATATTTTTACTGTTTATCATAGAAATTGTGTTTATCATAGAAACAGTTAAAATCACATGATGCAGATGACTTGTCCTTACCATCTGGCACTTGATAAGGTTCCTTTGACATGTAGACAGCAAATGGTAACAGGATGATTTGCAATTGTGTCTTAACTGCTTTTGTTAAGAGTTAGTTGCTTCCTTTAAAAAAACGAAGGATTGTATTCTGACTTTTCTTTGTGCTCATGGTTTTTACATCATGTAAAATAGCGACTACTTAGTAGGGGCTTTTTGGATTTGGTGTTCCAAGAACCCTCTCACTTAATAATAACCTTGAGAAGTTAAATGAAGAAAATTAGTCATGAAGGCTGTCTTTTGCTTAGGACATCCTTATCCCAACTGAAGGGGATTAAGGAGGTCTGGATGGGAAGAATGGTTGGGGAAAAAATGGGAATATTTGAGGTGGGAAAAACAGTTTTTCTCTAACCAGACAGCAAAAATTAAGGTATGTCTGCTAAGGCAGCATAGAATGCATCAGTTTGCAGTTTTCTCTCAAGTATTGGGTATATTTGCAATTTTACTTATAGAAAACTAAGGCATTTATAACTGTTAATGTCTATAAATATGTGAAATGTTGCAATTTTATATGTTCAGTAAGTTATAAACAATACATTTTATGTTGTTGAAGCAATAAGATTAGTTGGAGATTGATAGGACATTAAATATTGCAAATATTTAAATTTTCCCAAAGATTCTTCCCCTCCAGGAAAAAACTTTTTCCCCCATGGCTTTAAAATTTCTGGAAATTTTATATCTCTGATCCCAGCACAGAATGAAAAGGAGTTCACAAGTGAGGTCTGACTCACAAAAGCTTAAGTTAAATGTGTTAGTCTTTGAGGTGCTACTAGGCTTCTGGTTTGCTCTGCTGCTACATGTTAACACGGTCACCCATTTGGAATTATTATCCCCAAAACAATAACCTGTTTATATTGAGCAAACTTTTGTATGCCAGAGTAAAAGTGAGGCTAAGAAAATGGTTACCATATTTAGATTCTGAAGTAGACCTTTTCCATCCTTCCCTTTATTGGGGCATGTGTGGCATCACAACAAAAAGGTAAAAAGTTGTAATGCAGCCATCACTGTGTACATATTACTGGTGTCCTTTTATGCATCTGTCTGATATGTTAAGAATTGCCTGGAATTTTGTGAATTTTACTCAGTTGGCCATTGACTAGAACTGTGAAGTTGGGATAGGTATGGAATTATTGAACGGATTGAAACCCTGTCTGGCTTAATGGATTTGAAGATGTGCTGTTTCTAGACTGGAAAGGATTTAACTGGGGTGGGGGCTTTCTCTTTAGATTAGTCCTCTTCTCTCCCCCTCCCTTTTTACTGGAGTACTGCCTTTAAGTGTTAAGATGATAAGTTGGTTAATATTGATTGAGCCTCTGATTGGTTAATTTCCCAGCAGAACTTATCTCCATGTGTAAAATGCCTTATGTCTGATAAAAAGAATGTCAGCTTGCCCATAAATGAATACATTTTGCATGGGATGTGTGTTTTCACTTTTAAGTTGAAAAGTCAGTTGGTAGCAGTACCTGCAAAAAAGCTTGATTGCTTGCATTCATTGACTGTTCTCACTTTTTCTGGTTGTTACAACAATCAGACTGGTGGAGTATTTTGCCATCTTTCCCTCCCCACACTTTCATCTTGTCCATGGGCAGGAATGAGAAGCAGATAGTTGTAAAATAGATTGGATGTTTTGGGCTGCTGCAAGGGACAGCTGCTTTTTAGAACTGCTTCATTTTATACTGATTGGAAGAGATCAGTAGAAGGCTGTTTGTGCTGGATGAAAGCACCATCCTGAGTGAAACGGATCCGTAGGATCCAACACAGATGGAGCTTGTACATGTTACAGTGGTTTTTCTTCACTGTATGGCTCTGCCAAAACTATTTCTAAATGTGATGATTCATTGGAAATCAGTCTGACTCACATAAACATTTTACTGAAAATGAGAATACAGTCAAGTAAAAGCAAGACAGGTTTGCACAACTGCCATGCATAGTTGGGGGGGAAAATCTTTTTGGGAGTTGAGATAGGTCTGATTATACTCTCACTTATCTTGGAAAATGTATTTCATTTTGACATTGGTATGTTCTGCTATGGTTACAGGTAGCTTTTGAGTACATTTGTCCTTTCCCTCATCTTGCTTCATTCCCTATAATTTTGCTTCCAGATGCCTGGATTATTCTTAGATTACTTTCATTTCTAAGACGTTAACTCAATAAATAATAGCTCTTATTTTGTCTTTAAAAAAAGGTATTGTAACATGCAGGTAAAATTACTACTATGGTTGGTCTGTACAGAAAAAAATCAGATCAAGAGAGTTGCCAATTTATGAATTTATGGAAGTAAACATTTAAGAGCTGGTTCTTTTGTTAATGTTATTCAGACCTCTAGTTCTGCTCATAGTACTATATTTAGTTTGCATAGGATATAGATCAAGGCGAGCACCTATAAATTCTTTGTCATAGTCTGGAAAAATGCTCTAGGCCGGGGTGGCCAAACTTGCTTAAAGTAAGAGCCACATAGAATAAAAGTCAGATGTTTGAGAGCTGCAAGACATGAACAAATATTACACGTTTTTACTGGGAAATATGCAGATTTGCTTTTTATTAACATTAAATGAGACTGCCAAAATTATATCAAAAGTAGTAAAAGCAGATATTGATAATGATATTTATTTGTCCAATTATATTTGTTTGCTAATAATATTTAGCTTCCCCAGGCACCCTGCCAGGAGCCGCGCAATATGTGTGAAAGAGCTACATGCGGCTCCGGAGCCACAGTTTGGCCACCCCTGCTCTAGGCCATCTGGCCGAGGGGAAATTGACATGATGCCTTGTAGTTAGTCGGTTGAACCCAGAGTACTCTTCTGTTTATGGAAAGTCTCCTTTTTGGATCCATAGCCTTAAGATTTAGTTGGGATTTCTTGGGGTGAAGGTGCAAAACAAACAACCCCCCCTCACCGTTTTTACTTAATTTGGTGGACTTGCTGCTGAAATGTATCTGTCTGAACGAAATGCCTATAGGAGACCCTTGTGACTTTCCTCATATTCTATTATAGTGCACATCCTTAACATAATGTTTATATTGCAATAGATATACAGCTGCATTCAACATAACAGTAATTTCAGCTTTGATGGTGCTAGGAGGAGTTTCATTTTTACACTTTGAGCCCTAGGAAGTGTTATGTTCCTGCAACCATGTGTGGATTGTCTAGTAAGATGTCACCTGAAGAGCCTCTTGAAGTAGACCATTTGTACCTTTCTGTACTTTCAGGCTGTAAGCAAGATAATTAAGTAGTAGAGGAAACAAGGAAAATGTGGTGTTTGTCATTCCCTGTTTCAGTTACTTTTTTAGCCTACATATACCAATTTCTTCCATTCCGACTCTTTCAAGATAAACTGTTTCCAAATTGCTGAATTTTCTAAGATACATTCATTACTTGTTCTGGGCAGAAAACTGAGATGGCTGTCCTCTTTTTGGGATGTAGATTTCATCTCTGCTGACTCTTACGTAGATTTCATCTCTGCTGACTCTTGTTGGGCTGAAATATCGTTACTACTTTTGTTTCAGATGACGATAGGAACATCATCCTGAATGTGCTTTATGGTTTGAGGTTTAATCTCAAGACTTTTGATGTGAAAAATCTGTTTCAGAAAGTGCTGGAATATTTATCTAAAAGAGTTTAGATGTGCTGAGTAATTATGTAAAGGACTACAGAATTCCTGAGGGGGGAAAAGGCTGTTGTAAAAAAAAAAGCCTTGAAGTTGATAAGCTTCAAAATAGTCCATTTCTGTGTGCTTTTCTTGAACATAATCCTCTAGCAGTTGGGAGAGAGTATGTGTATATAGTATTGGTGTGTAGAAATGAATGAAATGAGTACTGGAAAACACTTTCAGCTGTTTGGCTTTATATGGATGCAGGCACTAACTATGCTTGTATTGGCTTCACAGTGATAGCATTATTTTCCAAATATGTTCTTAATGTAGTGGTGGAAAGTGCCATCAAGTCACAGCTGACTTATAGTGATCAAGGCAACAGACTTTCAGAGGTGGTTAGCCATTGCCTGCCTCCACGTCACGACCCTGGTATTCCTTGGAGGTCTCCCATTCAAATGCGAGCTGGGATTGTCTGGGTTTAGCTTCTAAAATATGATGAGATTAGACTAGCCTGGCTAGTGTTCCAATTGTAGGATTGAAGAAAATTCTTTGGGCTGCCAGTTTATATCCAAACAAAACATTGCATTTTTTTCTTCTTACAGAAGAACTTTGAGCGCATGCATGCTGATAAAAATATATTATGGAAACCGTGAAGGCAACCCAAAATGTATTTTAAAAACAAAGAAGTCAACTGTATGTTTGTATGTTTTCATTGCAATAGAAATTGAATGAAAAAGCTGTGGAGAAACATCTTTAGTATTGTGCTGACATATAAGATTCAAGTGCCAAGACTTTCAGCTGAAACCTGTCTTGTGACTTGGTGGCTTATATATATGAAGAGATGGAAATCTGTGAAATTAAAAAACAAACAAAAACAGCTTGATGAGGTTAACTCTCATCTTAATTAAAATATGGTCTTTCTGATAGGTTTATCAGCTATGTCACAGAATACTTGATTCAGCAATTTCCCAGTTCTTGGGATATATTATTGTATTGTCCTTTCCCTTTATTTCCACTGCACCAGATTTCACACTGTGCAGTCGAATATATTCTGTTTGGCAGCTATGAAAACTAGATGTACATTTAGCAAGCAGTGATATAATTGTATCTGAATATGGAAAGTTTTAAATTAAAGCTAATACTGTGTTATAGCAACCTTTTGTGTTGGATCCCACAGGTTAAAGGCAGACTTCAGCATGATTGGGTTATCCCTTTTTCTAAGTAAATGCTTAGGTGAGTTAGTAATAAAGCTTAAGTACATATCCTTAAAAAACCCTCTGCTGTGTTACTGGTGTCTTCATTATTGTGACTTCCCCCAGCTATATGTGGTGATTAGATACTGTTCCTCACCCAAGGTGCACATGAGCATGCAGTGAGATCCAGAACAAGCATTGTGCTTGCACCCTTGCTCCCCCTCACTACTGCCTCTCCCCTGCTTCCCCTCACTCCAAGAAGTTCCCAAACTGGGATAGGCTCAGGGCTCTTTTTGTGGCAAGAACTCCTTTGCATATTAGGTGACACACCCCTAATGTAGCCAATCTTCCAAGAGTTTACAGAACTCTTCTTACAAGGGCTACTGTAAGCTCTTGGAGGATTGGCTACATTAGGGGTGTGTTGCCTAATATGCAAAGGAGTTCCTGCTACAAAAAGAGCCCTGGGCAGGGTACATTTAGCTGAGTATGTCATCTCCTACTTTAACCCTGGATCTTGAAACCACTGCAGTGTACTGAAGTTCAGGAAAGAGGACACTTGCTAATTACTGTGGGATCTTCTGCACCTGATGAGAAACTCAGAAGTCTGTAGTCTGCTGACAGTCTTTCTGCATGTAGCTCTGAAGTGGTACTGGGAAGTAATATCTAACCAGCTCAATGAATACCAAGTTTCTGGTGCGCTTTATAATGGGATGTATGGTATCTTGTTTTATCCCTATTGGTAATTTGTCTCTTGCCCTTCCTGTAATGAAAGTGGTGATATAGAAGACATGTACACTGACTTGTGAGCAAACAAGCATAACTTTTCTGCACTATTATTTTGACAAAGGAGTGCTTCCCCAAACAAAAACCTGTGATATACAAAAAGGAGCATTTCTTGCTTAGGGATCAGAGCCATTGGCAGGGGCTATTTGTTGCCTTAATGATGCAACTCTGTGTATCGTATCAGTATCGCTTAAAGCATCTACCTCAAGTCAGCAACTGATATTTATCACCAGAGATTTTTAGAACGTGGGAGTTCATGATGATATGAGCAGAGTATGACTTTCATCCAGCTGTGGTCTAGTGGAGACAGTAGTTCCTTTACCAATAGAAACCATTATCTTTTCAGGGTGGAATTTTATATAGGGGGCATTTGTTTATATGGGTAGTCAGTATGTAACACAAATATTATATATTACATTGCATATTCTATGTTTCATTGTTTTGTGAGAGACTTCAGACCACATGGAAGCAGGCTTATCAGGTTTTTGTCTCTGCTATGAGGAATCAATGTCTGTGTTTTAACTTAAAACAGGTGTTATCTAGTTTCTTTTTATAAAAGTTAGAGTATATGTCCTTTTAATCAAACATGATGAACAAGCAACTATGGCTGTGTGGTATTATAGTCTGGAAGGAGAGTTTTAAAAACGATCCCTTCAGTTGATTTGAAAAACAGTCTGTAGACTTGGTTCTTGGTTACCATTTATTATGGAAGACGGTTTTGGCAGATCAACAAGTGTATATTATATTATAATATGATATGATAAATGTATTAATAGCTTGAATAGCTCTGACTACCCCAATATCACCAGAGCTTGGAAACTAAGCTGGATTGGCCATGGTTAGTACTTGGATGGGAGACAGCAAGGAAGACTGGGGTTGCTGGGCAGAGGAAAGCAATGGCAAACATGCCTATCTCTTGCCTTGAAAACCTTGTGGTCCTGGGTTTGCCATCAGTCAGTTGCAACTTGACGGCATCCAAGTATTACTATTTATAAATAAGTTTGTAATTAGTTGCTGTAGATTTTCTGGGTTGTATGGCTGTGGTCTTGGCATTGTAGGACCTGACGTTTTGCCAGTAGCTGTGACTGGCATCCTCAGAGGTATAACACAGAAAGATGGAGTACTCTCTGTGTCAAGGTGAGAAGAAAAATGGTAGGCAGGTAATTTATATCTACCCTGGAAGGTGTGGTAGGGCTAAGTCATTTGTAATTGTTTGTAATTGTTGAACGTATTACTACTGAGTTTGTAATTGAGTTTGTAATTGTTGAACATATTACTTACCTATTGTAAAAAAATAACCAAAAAGAAGCGGAACCAGGCATATCTTCAGAATGTGAATTTCTCACTGTAATTAGCCCTGCTTAGAAGGCTTTGGGCTGAACTAACAAGGAGTTCTTTAAGAATAAAAGATGACAAGACAGCAGTTTACCATTTAAACTGCAGGCAAGACAAACAAATACTGATTTTTGTGAATACTGGAATTTGTTTTCTTAAAGTAAGTCAATAGTTAGCTTAAGGACACTTCTGCACAACTGGAATTTAACCTGAGTCTTACGAGAGGTTGTTGTCTTGAACTGGCAGATATTCTCCCGTTACACAATTTTTCTCTATGGCATTATCTCACATGGCTGCAATATAAAACACAATCAGCACTGTACCAGAAGTGTGCCAAGGAGTGTGATATCAGCCCTGAGCACTTGGTGGATTTGTTCATAGCAGCTGTGTGGGGAACATAGTATGTGTGAATAGCATATCAAGAATTCAGAAGTGTTGCCGCCAAGGTACCTATTATCTATCATCCTTCTATATTGCAGTAAGTCTCAATGCCCCCTCTCCACACCAGTAAATTAATATTCCTCTGTAGAAGCATCCCAAACACAGGCAGGAAGACATGAATTTATACTGTTTCTTTTTGGCTAGGTGATAAATGTGAACAAAATTGTAAGGATTTTTGCAATGAAAAGTGTAAGAAGGGAGAAATATTTTAATTGCCAATGGAGACATGGAGTTTGTCACTCATTCAACCAGCGTTTTGCACCTTCTAAAACTTCAGTAGTCTTGTGTTCTTCTTTGCTATTTTTTTATGGTACAGACTCCCACCAAACCAACTGTGGGCTTTTTGCCTTTTTACCAGGTATTCTTCAATTGTAGTGTTACGTGAGGAAAAATGAGTTTATGTTTAACCCAATCTGCGGAGCAAACCTTTCCCGATATGAGGTCGTTTGCAGTCAGAACTCATAGGACAAGAGTTGCTTATATAAAAACTTCCTCCTAATAGTTCTGTGCTGCTGTAGTTCGAAGGGTAGAATAGGTATTGTCACGAAGGGAAGGAGCAGAAGAGGAAATGGAGGATCCTAGATGTGGTAGCTTTATAAGAAAGAAGGAGATCATTTCTTTCTCAGTTACCTAGAATAGGTGTCTAAGGGATACATGTAGTCATTATAGTGTTCTTTCTGTTTATGACATTATAGGTATTTGATATGCTAGATCCCAGTACTCCAAAAGCTGGGATTGGGCCTGGTACAGCACAATGGCTTGGGGAGTAAGGTGGAAATCTAGTTTGAACGCTTTGCTCAGCAGTGACCAAACTGGGTAGCCAGATGAACCCTAGCTGTTTGCTCTCCCCCACCCCAAATATCCAAACTTATAAAGATAATACTGTCTTTGACCTATGGAGGGGTTGTAAGAATTTCAGAAGAAATATTTGGGACAACTTGTGCATTTAGGAAAACTACGTGCCGCACATACAAGAAAGTATTAATTTTCTGATGCAAGGATTTTCCTTCTTGCAGTAGAAAGAAGTTTTAAAGAAGTAAGTTGATGACAGTTCTTTCACTCTGATATGGACCGTATATCTGAATGATGACATTTGCTGGCTATAGGTTTGTCAGATTCCTCTTGGCAAACAAGAGGGGATGGGGGGGGGGATTTACCAGGAGCAGGAGAGAGGCCTGCATTGCAGCAATGTGTCTGTGTCACTTCCCAGGTGATCCCACAGCAATGTTGAGGCTACATTCTGGTATTTGGGCAAAAACTCTATGATAAATTTGGCTTATTGTTGCCATGATATTGCTGATGTGATGACATTGCGTCTGGATCACGTTGGAAGTGACATAGATACATCACTGCAACATCAGTTGCGCCTTGCTGTTTTGGGGGGTAAGTCCACCCCACTGGCCTGCTGATCAGCAACCCTAGCTGGCTATCTGATTATATAGTGAGTGGTCTGTGGTGATAGATTCAATGCTATTCACATTTCATTTCCAGATGAGGGAAAAAATGTATTATGTGTTATTCACCTGAAATGCTTCCCCTGAAATAAATAAAAAAAAGCTCAGCAGTCTGCCATTGGAAAACTGAGTTTTGTAGCTGGCATGAGTTATACAACTTGGCCAATATTAAAAATATTGTTAGCTGGCAGCTTACCATTGCTTTTAGAAATATAAATTACATTCCTTTTTGTAGGGACCAGAAAGTAAGGAGATAGCAAAGTTCCAGGAGTTCTATCAAACTTCTGTCTGTGTCTTCTCTGCATTACTTTGGATGAAGAAGACTACATTAAGTTAAATTTTGTTTGTTTATGAGTGTACAAATACGCACACTTGTCATCCTTTGAGCACTGCAAAACAAATCTCTTACTATGTTTGCTTAGTACACAGAGGTAGATTTAATCTCTGCTACCCTTGCTACCCTTGCTAATGGAGGTGACCTATTGACTCTGTTGGAAATCATGTGTGTTAATCTGATATTTAATTGTTGTAGGCTGTATGGCCCTGGCATTGCAGTACCTGACGTTTCGCCAGCAGCTGTGATTGGCATCCTCAAAGCTATAACACAGAAAGATGGAGTACTCTCTGTGTCAATGTGAGAAGAAAAATGGTAGGCAGGTAATTTATATCAGGAAGATGGGGTAGGGCTGGGTCATTATCTTGTAGGAGTTTCCCAGGCTGTAACATGCTAATGGAGGAGCTTTCCTGAGGAAATTCTTTTGCATATGGATTGGCTGTTGAAATTCAGATCTTATCTGTAGAACTTTCCTGAAGAGATTCTTTTGCATATGGATTGGTTGTTGAAATTCTAATCTTATCTGTAGTGCTGTTGTAAGATGTAGAGTATTTTGTGTTTTTCAGGACTGGAAACCATGCCCTATTTATTTTTAAACTCTCTTCCTTCCTGTTGAAATTGTTTATGTTTATGAATTTCGATGGCTTCCTTGTGTAAACTGACATGGTAATTGGATGTGTTGTCCAGCTTTTCAGGTTGGCCAAGTCTGCAGTGTCTTTCATGTTCTTTTATTCTTGTCTGGATGCTACGTTGTGTGGTCCCAGTATAAACCTGTCCACAACTGCAGGTTATGTGGTATACTCCTGCAGAAGTGAAGGGGTCTCTTCTGTCTTTTGCCGATCGTATCATCTGTTGTATTTTTTCTGGTGGGTCTGAATACCCTTTGTAGGTTGTGTTTTTTCATAAATTTTCCCATCTGACCAGTGATTCCTTTGATATATGGCAAAAACACTTTTCCTGTGGGAGACTGTTTTTCCTCAGTTGTTTGTTTTACCTTTGGTTTAATCTCTCTTCTGATTTCATTCTTGGAGTAGCTATTTGCTTGAAGTCCATGGTTTATCTACAACAACTAATGAATTTTGGCCATGAAAGCCTTCAACAACAATCTGATCTTTGTTTTTATTCTTTCCTAGGAATTCCAGCCCCAGCTATGATAGAGGATAAAGGCCCAAGAGTGGCTGACTACTTTGTAGTGGCAGGACTCACTGATACGTCAACACTTCTGGATCAAGAAGTAAATCGCTTGGAAACAAAGTCAACTGGTCCAAAGGCTCCAATCACAGATCTTGCTATCATTATTAAATCAGCGGGTGAAACAGTCCCTGAAGGTTACACTTGTGTTGAATCAACACCCACAGCACTTCAAGCCAACTTGAACTATGGGAGTCTTAAAAGCCCAGAGCTTTTTCTTTGCTACAAGAGGGGCAGGGAGAAACCACCTCTTACTGATGTTGGGTGAGATGGTTTTTAATTGATTTATAGGCAGTCAGGTCATGGTGAAGTAGAAAAGTCTGTTTGAAAATGCATCAGAGGGAAGAGTTAAGGTATTAAATGTTTTAATACTAAAATTCCACTACTAAGGAGTCTGGTCTAATCCAAATTGTGAGTGCCTGAAGAAAATGCTGGTGGCGATTTTACATGTAATCCCCTCCCTTGTCAAATTGGACCACATTTTGAATGTTCAGGGCCTATTTCTTAGTGAATTGGAGTAAGTGAAAAAGTTAGAGCAAACTGAAGAGAGCAGTGATGTAGGTTAGTTGTGGCTTACATGTAATGAAACTTGTCTTGAGAACCCAAATATTCAGTCATTCTAGGTGTCAACTGAAGGTGGGAAATACCTTCCTGTGGTTGTATTGTGCTCTTGCTATTACAAATGAGCCCTGCATTTATACTTCTGATGCCTCTTTATCTCATCCCACCTCCAACTCACAGCTGTCAGTTCCTGTAACCTACTCAGAAGCTATGGGTCTGTGTGGCTGTGTTGGTCCAAAGAACATCCAGAATTCCAGCTTGCACAGCCCTCTCTGATGTGGTGAAAGTATGGCACGTAGCGGATCTAGACAGGGTTCTGTTCCATGCATATCTGTTAACAGGAATGGGTGTTGCATAGAACTCACATGCTGGACCTGATGTCGGCAGATCATGCTAGCATGTTTGTATTGGTACATCTGTGCTAGATTTGGGACATCAGTGTACCATGTGTAATGCTACATGCTACAATAGTGGATATATTTGCAATTGTGTTTAGAACTGGATTATTAGAACAGTAGTTCTGCAGCAAGTTCTAGCACACATCTGGAAATGGGATGGCTTTGCATACTTGCAGGTCTGGGCTTGATTAGCCAAATCTTACTTTGTGTGGTCTAGAGAGTACATTGTTCCCAGGCTGTGATGTTTTTACATAGTTACATCATCTGTCTGCTAGTTAATTTCATTATCACATTTACTGCATACAACTGCAAAGCTGGTTTTTTAAAAAAATAATTTTGTTTCAGGATCATTTTTTGTTTAAACGTGTTAATCAAAAACTGCTTGCAGCTGCATTATTTAGTGCCATCTGCCTGCTAACAATTCCATGAAGCAGGTGGGATTTTTGTGAAGTTTATGATTAGAAATACAGGATGATCGGTTTTAAGTAGAAGTCCAGTGTAACAGTGCCCTCAGCAAGAAACTTAAAGTGGCAAAACTGACTAGTTTCTCCTAAGTTTTTTGCCAAAACCTGCCCCCATTTAAAATGTGCAGTGCTGCATTCTTGCTATATTATGTATAAATATAAAAGGACAAACCACAGCAGGTGTAAGCATTGTTAGTATATGTTAACCAGCACAATGAAAGAATAGCCCCATTTGTTAATAGCTTTGTAAACAAAATTGTTTTAAACTAAAGGGATAAAAGTATCCAGTGTTTGGAATTCCTCGTTTTGAGGAGCTCTGTCCCTTACATGAAACAGTGGTTTTTGAGAGGGGTTTTATTGTACAGTGCATTGATTAATAGTGTAAGATTTTGTTTGAAGTGTCTGTGTCCCACTTTTCCCTCCCACCTGCAGAGTTTTATATGAAGGGAAGGAGCGTTTAATGCCAGGCTGTGAAGTGATCCAGGCTACTCCCTATGGTCGCTGTGCTAATGTCAATAACAGTTCAGCCTCTTCCCAGCGAATCTTTATCACCTACCGGCGGGCTCCTCCTGTGCGACCCCAAAACTCCTTGGCTGTTACCGACATCTGTGTTATTGTAACCAGCAAAGGAGAAACTCCTCCTCATACTTTCTGCAAAGTTGATAAGAATTTGAATTGTGGCATGGTGAGGAGAATATGTTAATTTTAAAACATTGGCCTTTCAGGGCTCGTTACTGATGTTTAAAAAAATGTCAAAGATGTGCCTGCTGCACTCTTACCTATCATGCTTAATTCAAAGTACAGTTTGTGTCACTTTAGTTTCCACAGCTCTGTGTTTCTTCCTTCCTCTGGTTCTGCTGCCAGGATCATATTGAAGAGAGCGCCAGCTAATTCTACAAGGGGGGGAGTGTGGAATTTGTAAGGCTGGAGTGTGGTGTTGGATCAAGGTAAAAAGCCATGTTTCCTTCTTCATCATGGCTTATTTAAATGGAAGTGAAAAGCTGACTTTTCTAAAAGACATCTTTTCTTCAGCATGGGCAGTATGTTTAAAAATGTCTTGGCGATTTTATTTTATATATGCTAGAAACCTGGAGTAGACCATCCTGAGCTCCACCTCCACCTGCAGCCCAAAGTACTTCTCCTCCCCAGTGCTGTCCCTTCAGGATGGGGACTCCAAGAAACAACATGGAGAGGGGAAGTCAGGTCTTAAGCAGGAGGGGCAATGCATGCAAATCTGCCCCCCTCCATTAATGGCAATCCTCTGTAGGATCCAACTCATAGAAGTGTTTTTCCCCTGTATAGTCTTCTATAAAGTTGTCTCTTTTTGTGGCCCCAAGTATGCAGATCAGGCTGGCCAGTTGAATATTCATGCCACTTTCCATAAAGTATGTTTGTGGAGTGTATGCACTTCCAAAGGGGAGAATGTATTTAGTTTATTAGCATTACAAGACCTCAGTTTCACCTGTCTTGTTGTGTTGTAGCCATCATGCAGAATCAAAATTGTTTGTCTTTGTGATACCCACAGTTTTCCTATATTCTTATCTCTTAAGGGCTTCAGCATCACATGGTGATATACATATGCAAATAAGCCATTACAGGTCAAGCAGCATAATTTTTTCCCAGTTAAATCATTTCACAGATCCACTGTTAAGTAACTAGCTTGCATGTGTGAACCAGATCTTTGGAATGTTAGATGCTTTTAGTAGTAGAAGGTTAAAAAATATAAGGAGTTACTGTGTAGTGTTCAGTATGTGTTCTCCGATTATGATTTGACCTAATTTGTGTCTTTACAGTGGGGCTCCAGTGTATACCTTTGTTATAAGAAGTCTGTTCCAGCTTCTAACTCAATTGCATATAAAGCTGGTAAGGGATTTATTTTCATAAACTGAAGCTATATTAGCAGAAGTTTCATCTTATCTGAAGTTATTTTATAATGTATTAAATCTGTCTCCTAAGCAAATGAATTGGAATTATTTCATATCAAAGACCTCCTAACATTCCACCCTGGATCCATCCCCACTTTTATTAAACAAAAGCTTAACTATAGGTGTAACTCAAAATGAACTTTGCAGCATTAGAAATCCAAGCCTCATTATAGCATTACAGAAGCCTATTGGTATGTTCACTGTATTATGAAGGAGAAGCCAAGAAAGGCAGTCTTGATTTATTGTCCCAAAGATGCTAATGATACCAGTATGAGGTGGGGGCAGCTGCTGCTCTCCCTTATGCCTACAGAGACCACCTGGCAAGTTGGTGTATGTGTGGAACTGGATAGCTGTTGAGACATGGGGGCAAGCTATGGAGTTCTGCCTGACCCACAGCATGTGATTGGAAGTGACAATACCGATGGAAGGTCACTTAAGTTGATCTGGTGGGTTGATCAGAAAGCACAACAGTATGCAATGGTGAGTTCCTTACCTTGGTGAATATAGGGAGGGAAGTCAACAGTTCAGAAACTGTTGAATGTAGCCTTGGAGAAAGGGAAAGAAGTGGCTCAGTGGATGTCTGCTTTGGATGCAGAAGGTCCTAGGTTCGGTCCTTGGCATCTCTATGAAATGGATCTTGTTGTAGGTGATGTAAAAGACCTGGACCTGAGATTCTGGAGAGCAGCCACCAGTCAGAGTACACAGTATTGACATTGGTAAGCCAGTGATTCGACTTGGTAAAAGGCTTCATGTGTTTATATGAGAAAACCTTGGAAATCTAGATACTATCTGATTGCTGTAAACATACTGAGTGTGTGAAGTAACTGGGTAAGTGTGGTGTATGTGTGTTAATGTTTTGTTTTGCCAAAGGAAGAGTTGATAGAATACCTCAAAGTGTTCTCAGAATTTCCACCTGTTCCTGGTGCAGGGCCAGCTGGACAGGCAGAAGTTGTGGCTCTGAATGCATGGATGAGTAAGTAGCGCTGGGAGGAAAGGTTTAGATTTCTTAGGCATAGGGAAACATTATAGGATAACTAAATCTCTTCAAAAGAGATTGGCTCTACTTGAACCAAAGTGGAACCAGACTGTTGGTGCTTAATATCTAAATGGCTGCAAAGTAGCTTTTAAACCAGCCCGCAGGGCAAAGCCAATGGAGCTGGGAAGCCTCCTATTTGGGATGACTTATCCCTAAGTTATGATGGTGTAAGTGTTCAAGGTAATGTTTGTGGGAACTGGCTAGAACATGAAAATAAGAGCAGGGTGGTAAATGATGGCCATGTGAGGAAGGCCAATGGATTACAAGTGACAAGAATTCTTGGAGGAGGAAACAAGCTAATGGTGTCTATATGCCAAATGCTAGAAGACTCTTGAGTCAGGATGGGAGAACTGGAGTACGCTGCATTAAATGGCAACATAGATTTTGTGGGCATTTTAGAAACCTAGTGGAATGGGGTAATTCAGTAGGATACTGTTATCCCTGAATACAGGCTCTATAGATGGGACAGGGAAGGATGTGTTGGAGGACAGAGTTGCTTTTTGTATTGGAATCAAATAAGAGAATCAATATAGTTGTATCCTGGGCCCCAAAGGTGTGTACCTTTGGATGTGTAGTATTACTTGCCTGACCAAAACCATGAGGGTGATCTTGAGATGGAGAAGGAAATATGGGAGTCAACTAAAGCAGAAAACACTGTAGTAATGGGTGGCTTCAACTACCCTGATGTTGATTGGATAAATATATGCTTAACCTACCACAGAGATAAGGACTTTAGATATCATTAAAAAGTGCATTAGAAAAGCTGATCATGGATCCTATTAGAGGAGCAGTGATATTGTACCTGGTCTTGAGCTCTGCTGGGAACCAAGTGTGAGATATAGATAATATCTATCACATTTGATTTCAAAAGAGAGAGCTTTATAAAAATGTGGGGACTGGTCAATTGAAAGGAAAATCAAAAGAGGAAAATAGAAAAAAATCCCTCAGATCCTTTCAGCCTGCTTAAAAACTGTTTTAAAATCCCATAAATTCAAGCTGGGATAGAATGCATGCATACTTTATCATTAGGGAAGGTACTACCAAAAGGATGCCAACATGGCTAATGACTCAAGTGAAGGAAGCCATAAAAACATAATGGCTTGTTTTAAAAATTGGAAGCTCATCCAAATAAAGTGAACAGAAAGGAGCATAGGTTCTGGCAAAACAAAAGTAAGTTGACAATAAGGTGAACAAAAAGAGAATTTGAGGAACAGATTGATTGTCTTAATAAGCATTCTGTCAAATAAATTGGGGGCAGGGAACTGAACAGGAAGGCTGTTGGATGACAAAAGAGTGAAAGAATTTCTTAAGGAAAGTGAGGAGATGGTAGAGAAACTGATGGAGTTCTTTGACACTGTTTTCACCAAGGAAAATGTGGGGTAATGGATACCCATACAAGAGCCACTGGTTCAGAAAGAGTGTACACAGAACTGAGTCAAATAGATATTACAAGAGATGAAGTTTTGGTTTAGTTTCAAAACTACCAAGTTTCTGGCTCTGTATGGCATGCACCGTAGGATTCTTTAAAAACTCAAATATAAAACTGTTGATCTTCTAGCCAGCATATGGAACGTTGCTAAAAATCCTTCTTCTCTACCGGAGGACTGAAAATAGCAAATGTTAACACATTTGTTTTTTGTTTTTTAAAAGAAGGGCTCCAAAGGAGATCCAGGAAATTACTGACTACTTAACGTCAAGTCTTTTCTGAGTAAATTAGTAGAAACTATTGTTAAAAGATAGCAGGCTTTGTTCTTCAGTGTATTTAATAATTCTTAGGGGAAATCAGCATAGGTTCTGCAAAGCAAAGTTTTGCCTTATCAGCCTTTTGGAGTTCCTTGAGAGGGTTAACAAGCATGTGTATAGGAATGGTCTGGTAGCCATTGCACACTTGGACTTCAGAAAGGCTTTTGGCACACCACCAAAGCTTAGTCATGGGTTAAGAGGATGAGCTTTCTTATGGATTAAAAATTGGTTAAATGACAGGAAGCAGAAAGGAGGAATAAATCGACAATTCTCACAATGGAATGAAGTGAGTGGTGTGAGGTCAGTTTATTGGGGCCAGTGCTATTTAGTGTGTCCATAAACAGTCTGGAATTGGGAGTAAGAAGTGCAGTGGCAACATTTGTGGATGATACAAATTACTCAGGATGATGAAAACCAAAGTGGATTATGAAGAGCTCCAACAAGATCTTGTTAAATGGATGAGTTGGCAGCAACATGGCAAATGAAGTTCAATGTATGTAGGTGCAAAAAATCCTAACTTTAAATATATACTAATAGAGTCTGAACTGGCAGTGACTGAGAGGGAAAGAGATTTTGGAATTGTAATGGATACCTTGATGAAAATGTTTGTGGTAGTAGTAAAAAGGCAAACTCCATGCTGGGGTTATTAGGAAATGGATGGAAAATAAATTTGCCAGTAATGTATAGATCTTTGGTTCAAAATACTGTGTGCAGTTCTGGTTGTTTTATCTCGGAGTTACTGCAGAGCTGGACAAAGTACAGAAGGAGGCAATCAAGGTGATTAAAGGAAAACCTTACCTATGAAGGCGAGACTAAAAAGTCTGGGACTCTTCAGTTCAGAAAAAAGACCATCAATGGTGGGGATATGATAGATGTTTATAAAATGCATGTAGTGGAAAACGTGGATAGGGAGCATTTTCCCCCCTCCATGTCCCATGAATACTAGAATTCAGGGCAGCCATTAAAGCTGATTGACAATAGATTTATGATGGACAAAAGAAAATGCTGTTTTATTCAATGAATAATTAAATTGTAGTAGTAGTAAGTAAATTAATTGCATATGGCCATTATTTATTGCAAACTTTGTTTTGTAAAGGATGGATTTTTTTTCTTTTAAAAGGCTTAATATTCAGATATCCAGAAGATGATTATGAGTCATTCCCTTTGTCAGAATCTGTACCTCTGTTTTGTCTTCCAATGGGAGCTACTATTGAATGTTGGGACCCTCAAACCAAATATCCACTACCTGTATTCTCAACATTTGTTCTTACTGCTTCATCTGCTGAAAAGGTACATTTTAGCTACATAGCATTTTATTTTAGAATCTTGGATCTTATATAACTGTAGGCTGCCTTTTGCAGAAGTACTATTTTGCAGTTATATTGACCTATTGGGTTTTAGCACTGTGAATTATGTTGTTGTATAACACTAATATTTTAAGAATATTTTAAAAATATTCATTGAAATATTTTTGTCCTAGGATATAAATCCTAGAAGGTCTACTTAAGATATGTCCTGAAAATATATACACTGAAATCTGTTTGTTGCAATCAGTTCAGTTGTTCATGCTAGTTTACTCAATAGTTTGGAACCGCCTGTGGCTCTTTTATATGCTGTACGTGGCTGTTCTGAACACCATTCCCCAAGGGGGCATCAGCCCCATTTTCCCACCTTGAGATTGCTGCCACAGAGATTCGGCAGGTAGAAATTCACAGGTGGAGTTTTTCCAAAAACAATTAGTAAAAATTCAAAAAAGTCCTTGAACTGTAAGGATGTAGTAGTGTCTCTGCCAGCTGATTCAACGGTCCCCCGGTTATAAATCTGTTTCAATAATTTTTTCAAGAATCATGCTGGATTCAACTTTTAAATGATACATGTAGAAATCCATAAAGTATATTCAGATACAATAATACTCAGTGATTCCCAATGGAGAATCAATCATTTCTTGGAACCTCCCTTCAAAATTCTGAAGCATTTCACCACTATGCCATTTTCTCTAGAGGGCACATGCATTTTTTTCTTGTTTACATATATTGCTATGTCACTGCCTTTCATCTTGTATCCCACAGGGATTAGGGGACAGATAAGCTGTGAGCCTCTGTGAGCTGTGAGCCTTGTGCCAGGGATGGGTCCTTTTTCTGTAGCAATCCCACCACCACCCTTTTCCATAGCCTTCAGGCTTTCATTCCAGGACCAAGGCAGCTGGCAGGAGGAGAACAAGCTGACCACAGCAAAGAGAGAGTAAAACTACCACCACAGTGGAAAGCCACCCAGGAAAAGGGCAAGATGGCCACAATGGGAGGTGGTGGTGGTGGTTGTTTTACTCCCTTTTCTCCCTGGTCAGTTTGCTTTCTTCTGGGCAGCTTGGCAGTCTCACTCCTTTGAGCTGAAGAAAGAGTAAAAAGGCAGAAAGAGAAACTAAAGGGTGTAGAGGCTTCTTGTGAAGAGAGGGTTCATGGTATTGGTGATTGTCTCAAAAGGCCACTGAGAAGCCTGAACACCTTTTTCTTCCCTTTCTGCTTGCTTGTTCTTACCCTGGCACACAAGGCAGGGGTGGCTTTGGAGCAGAGGTCCATCAATGGCAATTAGTGGCTATTAGATGAAATACTATGTCTGGGGCAGTGATGCTCTGTATTCTTGGTGCTTGGAGGGGCAACAGTGGGAGGGCTTCTGGAGATCTGGCCCCGCTGGTGGACCACCTGATGGCACCTGGTTTTTGGTCACCTGATCCAACATGGCTTCTTTTATGTTCTTATGTAACTGAGCCACAGGCCTCATGCCTGGAAGAGAGAAGACAGTGACACTGGGCACTATTGCTGTGAACATCAGATGTCTTCTAAGCCCCCCTACAATTTCCAAAGTCCACTGCTTAGTGTTCAGTTCCAGGCTTGTTTATTTGGCAGTAAGCCCTACTGAACAAAATGGGGCTAATTTCTGAGTAAACATGCATAGGATGTCTTCAGAGTCCCTGGGTTTGGGGGGTCTTTGCTTTTCAGGCCATTCAAACCTATCTTGGGTGATGAAGAGGGAAGGCAAAGATAGGAAGAATTCTTTAGAAATGGGTAGAATTTTATTATTAATATGGGCTGAAGATAAAATAATTGTGTGTTTTTAACCATGCAATTTGTCCATGATGCGGAGATGTAATGGTTCTGTGTGTAAGGCTGGATCAACATGTGCAGGTGAATGAGAAGGTAAATACTAGTGAATACTAACCCATGAAATGAATCTCCCTGCAAGTAGAAAACTTAGCGTGGAGAGAAGTTCTAATCATTCAGTGTCTTAGAACAAATTTTGAGTCCAGTGTCACCTTTAAGACCAACTAAGTTTTATTCGAGGCTGCCCACCTGGATCAACCATTCCATGTCTTGTAATGTTAGAGTCCAACTTGACGGGAACTATTAGCATAGGGAAAGCACTCTTTTAAACATCCAGCTTTATAAAGAGGTCTGGGGTGCTTGAAAAGCTTGTGCTATGTTTTGTGTCATAAGCCCTTTCCCTCACTACAACAAAAACTGGCTAAGGTTTAGCAGTGGTGAGGAGAGACAACCCTGCATGCTCAGAGATACTCTCATAACTGTACAGGTGATAGTTATACATTTAATAATAATAGAGAGAGGTGTGTAGGGCATACCGTAGTCATGTAGCTCACATGGTACTTGTGAATGTGGCTGTGTGAGAATTGCAGAGTGAGCACTGCTGGTTCAAGTACCGTTATGCTTTTGCAGCTGTTCTGAAAAGAAATTTCAGATCAACTAAATGTACTTGGTAGACCACTACATTCTAGTCTAAATGAAAAATGCTGTGCAGGCTGGAATATACATATGTGCTGACTTTACCAAACCTCTCAGAGTTAAAAAAAGTTTGAAACAGGCAATGAGACTGTTTTCCATGCCTTCAGGATTCAGATTTGGTGCATGGCTGATATCAGTCGTTAGGCCCCAAGCCATGTCTTTTTTAAGGTCTTGAATTACTGGTTTAGGGCATTCACCAAGGACATGAAGCTGAATACTAACAAATCAGTGGTGCTACAGGTAGGGGTAGGTCTGACCTGCGAATTGGGTTATCCCCTGTTCTAGATGGGGTTGCACTCCCCCTAAAGGACCAGGTGTGTAGCCTGGGGGTGATCCTGGACCCAGGCCTCCTGTTGGATAAGCGGGTGGCAGTGGTGGCCAGGATGGCTTTCAGCAGCTTCAGTTGCTGAGCCAGCTGCAATCCTTCATGGGCAGAATACTGCCACAGCAGCGCACACCCTGGTAAGGTCTATGTGTTCTTCATGGAGCTGCCCTTGAAGGCTGTCTGGAAGCTACAGTTGGAACTGAGTGTTGACTGGAGTGGGTCATAGGAACCACATCACTCCAGTCTTGTTCCATTTACACTGGCTTCAAGTTTGCTTCCAGGCTCAATTCAAGGTGCCAGTATTGACCTTTAAAGTCCTGTATGGCCTAGGACCAACATACCTTAAGGACCTCTTTCTCCCATACATACCTACCTACTCACTCTAGTCATTCTCGGATGCCCTGCTTGAGTTGCCCTACCACCCAAGGCTAGATGGGTGGCAACCCAAGAAAGAGCCTTCTTTGTCATGGCATCAAAACTTTGAAAACTGCTTCTCCAAGGAGTTTCGTCAGTCTCCCTGGCCAGGGATAGCCCAGGCTAGCCTGATCTCATCAGATCTCGGAAGCTAAGCAGGGTCGGCCCTGTTTAGTATTTGGGTGGGTGCCTTCCAAAGAATACCAGGGGCATGACACAGAGCCAGGCAATGGCAAACCACCTCTGAAATGTCTCTTGTATAGAACTTCTGGCTGCCAGACAATCTTAGGATCTCCTGGCTATACTATACACACTGCCATACGATAATTAATTAATTAGTCTCCTTCTATCAGTGTCTTTTGCCAGCAGTTGAAGACTTTTTTGTTCTGTCTGGCATACCCCCAGTAATGGTTATTGGCCGTTCTTCTAGCATTGTTTATGTGTTTTTATTGAATTTTATATTTTAACTGTATTTTAATTGTTCGTGTTTGAATGTTTTTATATTCACTGCCCTGTGGGCCCTGATTGGGTGGAAAGGTGGCATAGAATTGTTTTAGATAAATAATCTATTCTGAGGAGTCTTGCTGTGAAGGAAAGAAAATAGAAATAGAAGGGGGCTAAGGAAAACTCTTGAATCTTTCTCTTGTCCCCACTCTCCTCCTCCTTCTCCCCCCCAGCTTGATGTAAGTACTTTTGTGCCTCTACCTCTGTTCACATCTTTCTCCCCCATTATTCTAGGTGTATGGTGCTGCTATCCAGTTTTATGAGCCGTATTCACGAGAGCTGCTTACAGAGAAGCAGCACATGCAATTGGGCCTCTTGACTGCTGTAGAGAGAAAAGTGGTTACCTCCAAGTCCATAAATTCCAACAAGTGCATCTGCCTACTCTCACACTGGCCTTTCTTCGAGGCCTTCAGGAAATTCCTTATGTTCATCTACAAGCTGTCTGTGTCTGGACCTCATCCTCTTCCCATTGAAAAGTGAGTGAGAGTTTTTTTCCCAAGCAGCTCCTTGGTTTTTGTAGTTGTGGCTCCAAAAGTGAGTGATTATGGTAATGTATTCTTTTTTGCTATTTTTGATCACAATGTGTGGTACGTGCTGTGAATTGTTGTTGGAAACAGTATCTGGCTTTTATTCTGCTCGTGAGCCGATGGATTTATGGCACCTGAGTGAGTCATTTTACTTCAGCTTTTGTGCACTTATTTATTGACACTCACACAATAAAAGCAAGCTGTTTAACAAATCTCCGTATGGGAAAGCATGGGCCGGGGTCCCAAAGCAAAAGCAGCAGAATTTGTGGGAGAGTTCATGTTGTACTCTTCTCTGTCCCCTTGTACTTTGGTCTCAGATGATGAAAGGAGCAGATCCTGTTGTTTTCTGGCTTTGTGCATTTCTGCTGAAGGACAGACAGGAGGATGCTGCTGGAGTAACCAGCAGACCTAGATGAGGTTGCCATCACCATAGCAGTAGCAATGCCACTGCTTCATTCTCTGGACTGAAAATACTATCCTTCTAAGCTGCCTTCTTCCTTTTACTTTCTGCCCTCAAGTGTAGATGTGAACTAGCTGAAAACGGGAGTAGGAAATACAGGAGAACCACCTGCTTCAGCACCTGCGACATCGTTGCTTCCCTTTTCATGCCAATATGTATCCAGCTTCCTTTCCTCTTACAGTTCAAAATTTGGCTCCTTTAAGATACCGAGGAAATTGATAGAGAGGCATGGCATTGAAAAGGAATGAAAGATGCACATACTAGATCTAAACATTAAGTGATATATGGGACAGGAGTTAGTATTTACTTATGTGGCTCCTATAGGACTAAAGCTGTAGAGGTACAGTATTTTGATATATATGCTTGAGTGGATTTCATCATTGTCCCTCCTCCCTCATCGTTTATAGCCTGCCTTTCTCACTGAGACTCAGGATGGACTACAGAGTATGACAAGCAATTCAATCAGACAGCAAAGAACTTCAGTAAACAATACAGTAGCAATAGAAATTCAGAACTGGAAAACAATGCAAACAAAATTGTCTTAAGTCATGATATACCATAATGAAGAAAGGGGCTTACAAAGGTAGAGGACATTGCAATAAACAAGAGAGATGATACAGTAGGCTACAGTACTATCACATGAAGCTGCCGTTCTACTGAATCAGACTGTCAGTCCATCTAGGTCAGTATTGTTTACTCAGATTGGCAGCAGAACCTGGGGTATCAGTTAGAGGTCTTCCACATCATCTGGTCCTTTTTAAAAACCGGAGATGCTGGGAATTGAACCTAGGAACTTTCTGCATTCCAAGCAGATGCCCTTATCACTGAACCACAGCCCCTCATCATATCCTTCATAGTAGCGACTTCCTTTGCAATTGTATTATATTCCATTATAATCCCTTTGTTAAAGTGCCCTACTGAACATTTCTGTTTTGCATATTCTGTGAAATGATACACTCAGGGGCCCTTCATCTTAAAGTGCTTTCTTCCTCTACAGATGTATATGTTAAAAATTGTAATGTGTTGCTTACAGAAAATACTGAAAACTAGATCACTGAACCATTCAAGAGGATGAGCCAGGATATGTAGAGATGAATTTTGGATAACACATCCATTTGTTAAAAGTAGTAGGTAGGATCCTGACACAATTAAACATTTTAAGTCCTATTTATACTCCAGTAGGAAAGGAAAACCTGCCTTACATTGCAATTCTAAGAAGACTTTCCTGGGAGTAAGTTCTTTTGCATATACTGGTTTAGGACGACACCTTTAGTGTCTTTCAATTGAGCAAAATCATTTTTACTAGATTGTGTTGCCTGTTCCAGTCCCCTGCCACAAAGATGAATCATGGTCAGTTTCCTTCTGCATTCTGACTGCTATTGCAAATTTAAAATGCTTTGAAAGAACATTTTAAAACTCAAATTTAGGTATCTGGCTGCACCCCTTTTGAGAGCCCCTGACTGAATACAGAACGGAAACATTCATGCCATTAGTTTCTTTCTGCTACAGTTCATCAGGAGCTCAGTGATGCAGAATCTAGCAAACATTGGCTTGGAAGCTGTACGTAAGAGAGAGAGAGAACTGGATGTATGAATGGCAGTGCACTGATTCACTTTTATCGATATGCTGTTGCATACCAGAAATAAGAGACCTTTAGAATTCCTATACATCTAAAGAGTCTTTCATACATGCAAAGTTATATGTAAATAGAGGTGCTTGTCTATGGCATTTAAATAAGCAGAGGTTACCCTTCCCTTGCAACTTCAAGAAATTTAAAGACAAGTATTAAATTTGAATGCATTGAATGGCGTTGAATGCCAAATTTGTCAGGCATGATGACTCGCGTGGTTACTTATGATTTCACTTCCAATGAATATGTGCATGCATTCTGGCATTCTGGAAATTTATAGGCTTTAAACTGACGCCTTGATTTTATTCTGTTTGGGGTTGCCAGCTCTGGGTTAAGAAATTCCTGGAGATTTGGGGGGGAGCCTGAGGAGAGCAGGGTTTGGGGAGGGGAGTGGCCTTAGTGGGGTATAATGCCATAGAGTCCACCTTCCAAAGCAGCCATTTCCTCCAGAGGAACTGATCTTTGTAGTCTGGAGACCCACTGTAATTCCAGGGGATCGCCATCTTCCACCTGGAGACTTGCAACCTTATGTCTGGCACATGGAATGACTTGTTGAACTATTAAAACACTGAGTCACAGAGAAGATAGGAGGTTCCACTTTAAGCTAGAAATGTATTTACCAAAGTGAGTTGTATGCTAGCAGAGTGCTTTAGTAAAGAGTGGTTTAGTAGAGTGGGTTTACTCAGGAAAGGCACGAAAACCCAGGATTACATATAGTAACCTCTCAGGAGCCAAAATAGAGATGAGATGTTGCCAGTTTTGGCACTGCCAAATATTTGTGCCCTGGCAATATTTACAAAACTAAATATTTGTAAAGGATTCGAGATGAAAGACAACCATATGCTGATCTGATTATATCATGTCTACTCTGTTCTTTGCTGTAGTGGTTAAGTGTGTGGACCCTAATCTGGGAGATTCCCCACTCCTCCACTCGCAGCTGCTGGATGACCTTGAGCAAGCCATAGTTCTGTCAGAGGTGTTCTTGAAAAGAGCAGTTTCTGTCAGAGATCTCTCAACCCCACCTACCTCACGGGGTGTCTGTTGTGGGAAGGGGAAAGGAAAGGAGTTTGTAAGCAATTCTGAGACTCCAAGTGAAGGGCAGTCTCTTCTTTTTTTCTTCTTCTTTGCCTTTGCTTATATCAGCTTTGGAAATGGGAAGTCAGCCACATACATACATGTAAAGTATTCAGGTTTAAACATGGATGTTGAAAATGGGTTAACAACTTTAAAATACTCTTGGTGGAATCAGGAGTCTGAAAGACAATGAAATCTCATTTCCCCTTCTGTCATAGACAATAGACGATTGCTAACATACACATTTAAAAAGCTTTTAACATATGCAAATAAACAATATTTAGCCAACTCTACTTTTTCACTCCAGTTTATCAAAATGTTCGCTGTTGTTTTGACTGCTATTATGTTGACAGTGTATTGTATAAGTAGTGGGAAATTCCTAGGGGCAGGGTGTGGGAAGTTGTGTGTCTGTGTTTGTAACATTATCTATGCAGAGCTCTTACCAAATTCTTGCATTCCCTTGTATGTGAATTTAACAGTATTGTTATCCTGACAATCAAAAGGCTGAAGCACTTTAGGATAGTATTACACAGTATATTTGGGTAGTTTTGTGCTTTTTACAGCACCTTCACTTTTTATGTTAACAGTCCAAATCATCTTTACTCTGTAGAAGTTGGCAGGCAATATGTTAAGATCATGCTGTCATCTGAGTAGGTAGAGAAAGAAAATATAAATTGTGGTATTGCTGGGTTTTTTTTTAAATGTGGCAGCAGGCAGGAAGTGGCAAATTGCTGACTAGCGGCTAATTCTTCACATCCATGACATGGTGTTAGAAAAATAACCACAATTATTTCAAAATAGAGCTGAAAAATCTATTAAGATCTAAATGCTATAAGCCTATGTGACTCTATTTAAATGAGCACACTATTGCAGAATTTGTTTAGAATAGGTTGTTCAGCGTTTTGACTAGTTGTTATAGCTGTTAGGGTGCCAGATCTCAAATCTCTTCTCTCTGCTCTCTTTTCCTGACTAAGTATAACCAGGTAGAGCTCTTTTCTTCATGAAGTTCTTTACATGTTTGTTCTTCATGGTTTTGTTGGTCCCTTTCTTTTTTGTCATCCTTGAAGACTTCGGGTACTTACAAACTTCCTCTACTGTTGGTCCTGAGAAGCAACCTTGTCTTACTCACTTGCTTTCCAGGACAAGAACAGTATTTCTTGCTCAGAAACACAAATTGTCAGCTGAGCAGTTCTTGGAATATGCGCTATAGGAGGCACCTGATAGCATATAGGTCTTTCTTTTTAAAAATGCCTTAATTAAATTTGGAATTTGGAAACTCAAGTTGGTGCTAAATGCTGCAGCCCTGATGTTATCGGGAGCTGGATGGAGCATACATAATACTCCCATTCTACGGTCGCTCCACTGGCTACCCATCAGGCGCAATTTAAGGTATTGGCCATCATGTACAAAGCCCTTCATGGCAAACTGAATTATTCAAGAGAACTTTTCTATGCAGGCAATAAAGTGGCACTGTACGAAATGCTTCACAAAGTTATTTAGATAAATTGTTAGGGACTGTGACCTATACTACTGTGTTAGCTGGCTGAAACTAGGATCCTACTATGTAATTCTTGTATCATTTAATGTGTCATGTTAAGAGTTATGCTTTGCTTCAGTTCTCTTTTCAGGTTCCTGATCGGTTCGATAACCCTAAGGCTATTGTATTGTTTTTTGAATACTCCATTAGGGATGGGCACGGACCAGACCACAGACCTAATTTTTCCACTGACTGGGGCCCAGTTCATGGTCTGTGAGCCTGGTCTGTGTACCTGCCAACATGGTTCATGTGTGGGTGGGGCTTCCCTTTAAATGGCTTTTGCAAAGCCACATAGTGCCTGAGTGAAGGCTGAGAAGTGACTTCACCCACTTCTGGGTGGGTGAACTTGCTGCTTGGCCTTCACTCGCATACCTAGAGCCTTTGCAAAATTTGCAGTGTGCAAGTGAAGGCCGAGTGGCAAGTTCACCCACTTCAGGGTGGGTGAACAAGCTGCTTGGCCTTCACTCGTACAGGGTGGCTTTGCAAAATGCATAGCACATGAGTGAAGGCTGAGCGGCGAGTTGTCGCTCAGCCTTCACTTGTGCATTGGGTGGCTTTGCAAAAGCCATTTAAAATTTAAATGGCACGGTCCAAATGGACCACAGTCCAGTCCATTAACATGGAGGTTTGTGGTCCAGGGGTCTGTAAATTCCACAGACCCACAGACCTCCATGGACCATCATTTTTTTGGGTCATGCCCATCCCTATACTCCATCTTTTTGATTGTATCAACTCACTCTGTGTAATCCACCTTGAGTCCAAGTGAAACAGGTAGACTATAAATGGTGTAAATAAAAATAATAAATAAATATGAGACAACTAAAATGAAAGCAAGCTTTCATCTTGTAACTGTCCAGATATTAATGTTTGTATATATTGTATGGACAGTTTGTATATATTGACAACTCTGTTCTCACCAAGTGTTTTTGCAGGTGCTTAACTTTAAGTACTGAAATTCAGCATCTTAAATATCTGTCAAGTATGTTGACAGTTACAACACTTTCAAACCTAGAATGAACTGAAGTGTAAAACTTTTGTTGTGACCATAACTTCTCTAATGATATTGTATGGTGTGTGGCACTTTTTTGGTATGTTGTTTTTAAAAAATTAATGAATGATCAAGCGAGTATTTAAATCTGAAATTACTAATTATGCAAATTATGCAATCTTTTTTTTTAAAATGACTTTTCAGGCACATATCCCACTTCATGCACAACATACCTTTCCCTTCTCCTCAAAGACCAAGAATCCTTGTACAGGTAAGTGAAATGTTCAGTGCAACTTAATGAGACTGCCCTTTTCCCTGAGTAATACAATTTTGTTTTTTAGTCATACCTACTGCTACTTTTTTATTCTGTGCCATTATACATTTAAGGCATCTCCATGGAAACTAGTAACAATGCTGAGTCTCTTTTCTATGTACCTAGCAAATTAGAATCTTCTGAAAAAGGAGTATGCCAGTGCTGTTCATTCAAGAGATACTTTAATACAGTGACTGAGCTGTGAAGCAGGAATTCTGCAGTTTAAATCTAAACTATGAAGGGCGCTTAGTAGATGGTCTTAGGCAAGTCGATAGCCTCTTTCATGTTACCATTCTAACTGGATGTTACCGGTCATTGGCCAGTTCTGAGCAAAGCAATACAGGGACCAAGGTTTCATATAGTGAATTTCATTTCATTAATGAGCCATCTCAGAAATGCTGTAGCCATTTTTCCTCTCGCTTTTTTGCTCGTAAGGCATCTCAGTGGTCCCACTGCAACATGGAAGTGCTATTTTGGTCTAACGCTGTAGCACTCAACTTAGAACAATTTTTTAAAAAGTCAGAGAAAGATTGTGCAGTGAAAAAAGGTGAGGAAAAAGTGGCATTATAGGAAGCACTGCAGACATTTTAAACAGCAGACTGCAGCATTTCAGAAGCACAAAGAAGAACTGAAAATGGAAGAAAGCAATTTACCTCAAAAATGGCTCAACCCCACTTTGCTAACTGGACACAAGGGGTTTTGTGTGAAAAGGTAAATAAAATCCATTAATTGCCAGTTGCTAAAACGGTTGTGTCTGAAATGATCCAAAGCTGTAAAAATGCTGCTGTTGCTGCTGCTGCTAGTACTACTACTGTTGCTGGCAGTGCTTGTGTGGTGTTGAACTCAGCCCCGTAGCTAGATGATTTTTGGAGGGAGGCATTGGATAGAAGAGGGGCAGGGGCAGAAAAAAGAATGGCCCAAACAGGACGCGCTCATTTGGGAACTTAGGTCCACCGCAGTTGATATCGCTTCTTTGGGAGTAAATGGCTCGCTCCACCTCCCTGGTGGGATGGGCTTGCTTCTTTTCCGGAAGCTGGCAGGACCCAGAAGTGGATGCCTGAGCAGTGTGGAGACAGTTGGTGGTAGCGCAGGAAACCAATCCAAGTTGCTGATGACTGGGGGAGATGGCTGGGGGAGAGAGCCAGTTTGGTGTAGTGGTTAAGTGCACGGATTCTAATCTAGGAGAACCGGGTTTGATTCCCTGCTCCTCCACTTGCACCTACTGGATGACCTTGGGCAAACCATAGTTCTGGCACAGGTGTTCTTGAAAAAGAGCAGTTTCTGTCAGAGCTCTCTCAGCCCCACCTACCTCACAGGGTGTCCGTTGCGGGGCGGGGAGGGGAAGGGAAAGGAGTTTGTAAGTCGCTCTGAGACTCCTTTGAGTACTGAAGGGTGGGGTATAAATCCAGTCTCCTCCTCCTTCTTCTCTGGTGCAGTTGGCACTGGGCTTGCTGCAGGAGGCATTGCATGATGACAACACTCCAGTCCAGCGCTACTTTGTGCCGGCCATCTGTGGCCCGCAGGAGCCAGAGCTGGTCAGTTGTGGGCAAAGATTGCAGTTGTGGGCTTGGTGGCCAAGGAGGGCAAGAGAGTACAGGGGCAGAATTCTGTGTCAGGCTGGAGTGGGCATGCTGCTGATCTCCCATAGAACAATGCACACATTGGGGATCCTATCCTCCCCTCCCTCCCTCCCACCCACCCCCAGTCCACCTGAAAGAGTGGGAAAGGTGCACCACTCCCCCTACCGCTTGGGGGGGCTCCTGGGAGCAACTGAGAGCCATGTACCTGGAATCAGCACCAGGGCTCCTTCTGCCTCCAGGGGGAGGGGACCGGGAACTGGGAGAGGAAGGAGGAATGACACATTTATGAGGGGACAGTGCCCCCAGGGCCCCCTGGAAGCTACAGGCATGGTTGAACTGCTGGCTGTTTAATGAAAAATAATTTCAATAACAAACCTGGGCTTCAAGGGTCTAGTGAACAACAGGATCTTGACTATCCTGGATGGAAACTAATGTTGGTTTTTGCCATTTTGCAGCTTTCTGCACATGATGCATTAATACTGTCTCAACCAGTTTCTACACCTTTACCACTCAGGTAATAGTAAATATTTATAAATATTTTATGGATGTTGTTGATTGAATATACTGTTAAGGTTCATCTCAGAGGCCTGACCAGACTGAACTGAAGTGATTGATCCACCCCAGCTATATTTGCTGGGGTGGACAGCTCTGCCTGCTTATAGAATACAACTGTAACAGTGACAGCACAACAAGATGCTTGTCCTACAATTGCTACAGAAACGGATAGGATGAGGTTATGTGTGTGCTGATATCCGATATTTCTGTGTTCTGTTTTTTACATTGCAGTCCTCAGCCTTTCACTTTCTCATTCTAGTGGTGCAAACTTCAGCACACTGCTGATGAATCTTGGACCAGAAAATTGTGCTACTCTGCTGCTGTTTGTGTTACTAGAGGGCAAGATCCTACTCCACTCTCTCCGACCCGCTGTGCTGACTGGAGTAGCTGAAGCTGTGGTAGCTGTAAGTGTGCTGTGTTCTTTTAGCATTTGAGCTTCTGCTGCCTCTGTAGTGTCCCTGTACCTTTTCAATAGGTGTTCCATCCTAAAATATTTTTCCTTTACTTTGGTTGCACGTTTTGAATGGCAGGAGCTGAAAACCTCTGCATGTACTCTGAGCTACCTGTGTCCTATTTTCAGTCTCTTCTCCTTAAATTTTTTATTGAGACAATGCTCCATTCATCTCATAGTAAAAGGGATACTTCTGAGAGAAATAAGTCAAAAGCTAGGTTGTAATAATTCTTGCCCATCTGGGGGTAGATGAGGCACTCTTGGAGAAACAACTTTGTCCAGTGACTATTATCTTGCCTTGTTAAGGATGTTTTCTTGAGAGAGGGTGGTTTTTTTTGGAGTTAAGGAATTATTTTCTCCCTTAGGGAGAACAGCATCAGAGCAAATACAGGCAACTGGTCCTTTTTTAACACCTGCAAAACTGGAATATTGAAAACCTGGCCAATGAAAGTAATGGAAACAGTACATTTAAATCCTCAAGTGTATTAGCTGTCAAAAATATCCATAGTGTTGGATCCTGCCTCTGCATTCTACCACTTCTCATGAGTCGTTCCAGCACACAGACTCTTCCACAGATGCAAGATTCTCTTATGCAGATGTCAGTAGAAGGATCCTTGTGCTGAGGAAACTCATGGGTACTGATGAAACAAAATGGTAGGATGCAGCTCAGTCCTTGGTGTGGGTGTGGTAATGTCAACAGCAAACTTCAAAATGAGGGCTTTTTGGGTGATAGAATATTTAGAAAATAGCATGTGTTAATTATAAATGAAACCTTCAGACACCTGCATGATGTCACTTTTATTTGAATTTCTGTATGTTTGGTGCTCTTGAAGGAATTAATCTTTACATTGATTCACTTCTCCCTGTGCAGGGCTGTGTAATTTCACTCATGTTGGTAATGGAAATGGAGTCTGAACCTGACTTCCAAAAGTCTAGTTTACCATATCGTAGCACAGTTATAGGGGAATGATATATTCTGTTCTTAAATTTAAATATTTGTGTCCTGCTTTTCCTTGGGGCTCAGCATAGCGTACAAATCACAATTTAAAACATAAAATAAAGACCCACTGAACCCCTCTACCTGTTGTATAAAAGTATAGTCCAGCCAGATTTTAAAATTAGTTTTGCAAACAAACTTTATTTTATTGCTTCATTTTGACTGGAAGCAAATCTGACTAATGATGTAGAACTTTGTTAGTTAAAAAGAAAAAACCCTCCACTGCATATCACTACTTTGGTAGCTAAAAGGGGGTTTCTGTCTTAACTCTTGTTATTTCTCTGTAATTGATCAATTTATAAGCCTACAAGTTTGTCTTCTTTTTGACTTCTAAAATTAGCTGTACAGCACACTAACCGTAGACATTTTCTGAATAAAAAAATTGTTTTTTAATAACAATATAGTTAAGTTTTCTATTTTTTGTTTTAAGGCTTTCTTCATTAGTCGTATATACCATATATTTTAGTCATTTCTATTTAGATGGTCCTGGACGTAAAGAACGTTGACCTGAAATCTTTCCAGCTCTGTAAGAATGCATGAAGAACTCACAGTAAAAAAGTCTTGCTTTTCTTGATACTTCCAGAGCTTCTACTATTTGGCTCTTGAGCAATATGCTGGCTAGGGTTTACTGCAGAGTTTTGAGTTGTCTACTGTATAATTCAAAACTCTACAGGACAAAAGATCTGCTGGTGCTCTTGATGTGATGTTCCATGTTTATGAGCATTAATTGATGTTATGCAGTTTCTGTTGTCTTGTTAATACGTTGGTTTCATTTCATTTTTCCTTCAGATGATCTTTCCATTTCAGTGGCAATGTCCCTACATCCCTCTCTGTCCTTTGTCTCTGGCAACGGTGCTCAGTGCTCCCCTCCCATTTATAGTTGGAGTTGACTCACGGTACTTTGATTTGTATGACCCTCCACAAGATGTTGTTTGCATTGACTTAGACACAAACATGGTGTACATGTAAGTCTTTGTTTTAAAATTTTGTTTATATCCTCTCTGTTTTTATGTATGTGTGTGTTAAGGTTTTAACTTAAATTTGTACAAAATCATTTTATCCTATCCCTGATATTTCTAATAGATTGAGCCCAATGGGCTGCTTTCAGACATGTTGGATAATGCACTGTAGAATTCACTTTAGCAATCATTTGCAACTGAATCATCCTGTGTAAAACAGGAAAACCCACTTGCAAAGATAACTAAACTGCATTGAGAGTGCATTATCCAATGTGAGTGAGAGAACCCTCATATAAATCCTTCTAATTGCATACTGGGCCATCCCTGTTCCTTGTTCCCACCTTTCTTTGTAGAACCTTCACACTTCTCCCAGAGTTCTAGGAGAAGGAGATCAGATTTATTTATCTATTTTAAATACTTACAAGAACTGGAAGCAGTGATAGACAGTGGAAATACTGTGGATTTTTGCTGCGTTCACCTATCTCCAGCAGTTCCTTCTAGCACCATCCCCCTTCAAAAGTTGTTCCAGGGGCTATGGGACCCATGTGAGTCAGGGGACTACAGTGAGATGAGGAAACAGGGACAAGGGATGACCTCATTCTGTGTTCACCTCTCCTCACTGCAGGCCCCTAGCCTGCATGGCTGTCTGCCCACACAGTTTCCATGACCCCAGGAATCAGCTTTCGAAGAGCTGGAAGAGACTGCTGGGGGAAGGGAAGTGCGACAAAAACTTGTTCCTCTTACAAATTACTGGATCCAACCCTCAAGCTGCCTTTTCCCCAACTGGGACCTGAAGCACCTTACAACAGCATTTAAAGCTAATGAAATGAGACAAAAAGTTAGAAAAAACAGTCATTATTGTTCTATCTCCCCATCTTACAACTAGTTTTACAGAGTTTTTTTTTTGAAGGCTGCAAGGGTAGATGCATTCCTGACAACTTCAGGAAGGCTGTTCTGCAGCACAGGGGCAGCCACAGAAGAATCCCACAACTAGCCATAGTTGTTCTCACCTGTTTAAAGGAGGCTGGGATTTATTTATTATTTTCAATTTATAACCTGCCTTTCCTGCACAGGCAGGCTCAAGGCTATGTACAACAGGTTAAAATACAATAAAACACAGATGCATAAGTGCAATACTATAAAATTCACGTAACAACAGTATACATACAAAGTGCAATTAAGTGCAGATGGTGATTGCTGTATGGTGGTCCAGTATAGCTAAACCAGTATCCATAGTTGTTCTTAGTGCCTCATGGCTTCATACTTGGGGGGAGTGTCAAGTATGTGGGTCTCTGACTTTGAAAGCCTGTAAAGGCAAGAACCACTTCCTTGAGCTGAACTCAGAAACAAGTACATATCCAGTGTAAATATTTCAAAATTGGAGTGATGTGCACAAAGTGATTGGTTTCAGATACTGAGTTGCTAAATTTTGGATGAATTAACACATCTAAGCTCTGTTCAAGGGAAGCTGCACAGAACTTAGAAGAGTGTCGCCTTGAGGTTACTGTTCCATGTAGATGGCGGTTTTTTGCAAGTTGAGGGAGGGGGTCAGAAACCATGAGGCATTTGTGGAGCTCCCCGCGTACCTCTTTACATCCCTGGCCCGTAGCTATAGTGGGGCCTCTTGGGGCCTACCCCCCAACTTACTACCAAGGCCCCCCAACTTCCCATCCAGCCCAGGCCCCCCAACTTTCATTTTTTTATTTTATTTATAGTGTTCACTTTGGGGTGTGTGAGGGGTGCCCCCTGACTTATTTAAAGGCCCCCTGAATTTAAAAAATCCTGGCTACGGGACTGTTACATCCCAGCAATAAAAAATTCTCTAGAAGCTATTATGAACTAAAATCAGTTAAGAGATACCCTTTGTCCCCTAAATGTATAATGAGAGCGAGAGAGCACATAAGAGCAAGAATTACACTGCTGCCTACCAAAAAAGCAATCTTAGTGAAATTTAAAGAGTGAAATTCTGTTCCCTCTTTTTAAATTAGTTCTCATTTGTACAGCATGGACGAACTACTCCAGTAAATCTTAATCCATCCAGATTTTGAAACCAGTTTTGAAGAAGCATTTTTAAAATTTAAACCCCTCTGAAAATGATGACTTATTCAATGTGTTTAATTGCATTTTTATGTGAAACAGTAGAGCTTGCCTTCTTGGAAACAATTATTGAGTTGTCACACATATCTGTGTTGAATCATTTGACATGACCAAGTGAAATAGAAAGGGAAAGAGGAATGTATTTACATTAGCTTCTTTTAAATATTTGGCATCAGATTTTTTTAATGTTCTTTTTGACTGGGAAGTGGTCTCCTGTTAGTTGTACCCAAGAGTCTATCCAAAGTTAGGACTTTAGACTGGTGCTTTTTTCCTTTTGCTGCTGTCAACAGAGGCTAAGGTAATGTGTGTACAGGGAGATTCCATGTTTGTTTGAATTTGTATCCCAGGTCTCAAACACTTGCAAGCTCTGAGTGAGACATAGCTGCTTGCTCATGTGCAGGACTTCAGCCTGGAAACATGAAATTACTTTAATATCAGGGTGAATTATGTACAGCCTTGCATTTTAGAAATATATACACTGAGGACTGATGATCTTTAATTTTAGAAAGAATCTCCTCTGAGAGTAGAATCACAAGATTAAGGAGCCCTGCATAATAGGACAAAAACAAGGCACTGCAAAATTCTCTTATACAACCTGCAAAACTACTGAAGCTGTAATTTTTTAAAACTTTAATGGTGTTTAATTACATTTCCACCATGTCAGCACCTATTTCCATCCCTCCTGTGTGTGTGTGTATATTTAACTTCCTTTCTTGGTGTTAGACCTTCATACAATGACAGGTTAGGGGGAAAAACTTAGGAAAATATTGTAATCTTAGAGAGATCAGACTGGCCAACTGGTATATTAGAAAGCACTTCTTACAATTTTGTATATTGTTTTGGGTGGTGTATATATACTGAATTTTAAAAGTTAAAATAGGCTAGGTTCTGTCCATCGCATGGTCAACTATGTATGTAAATTCAGTATATGGTTATAAATGTATTTTGTTTAACAGGAGTCTTGGGTTTATGCTGTGTTCCATGTTAGTTGTTTTGCTTGACTCCTTTGCTAATTGCTGTCGTCTGTAAATGGAACGGCATCTTATAGGGCTAGAACCACAATAGGCTTCCTCTCTGGTGGTTGCTCAGAGTGCCATGCCTGTTCTGCTTGGTGGGGATCTGCTTGATGGGGATCCAGAAAAAAAGTTATATGTGACAGGATGACAAAAATGGACTGCATCTCACACACAAGCCCTAACATACCTATTTGCTACACTGTTATGACCTGACTAACAATGATGGTGGATTTTTGAAAGCATAGATGCCACAGCCTACCCTCTGGCTGTCATAGGATTACCTGCAGAAGGACTGAGTCATGAATACTATGGCTGTATGCTGATGCATGGTGGTGGCAGAGTTTGAACTTTAAGGTAAAAGTTTCCGTTGCTCGAAATCCAGTCGAATCCAACTCTAGGGATGCAGTGCTTGTCTCTGTTTCTAAGCCGAAGAGCCAGCGCTTTCTAAAGACATTTCTGTGGTCATGTGGCTTGCATGACTAGACGCCAAGGCGCACGGGAAGCTGTTACCTTCCCACTGAAGCGGTACCTATTTATCTACTTGCAATTTCTTGCTTTTGAACTGCTAGGTTGGCAGGAACTGGGACCAGAGATGGGAGCTCACTCCGTCATGCGGCACTAAAGTCCGGTCTGCAGTTCAGCGTCTTAACCACTTGAGCCACTGCATGCTAAGCCCTCCTTAAATTCTAACTGCATGACTCTCCCATAGCTGAGGAGATTCTGCATTAGAATTTCTGCATCTGTAATTTATTTCTTGCTACCCTGCGGAGAACAGGAGAAGTAGGTGATGATCCCAAGACCATCTCTGGACTTCTTCCTAGGATTATTTCAGTAAGGATGTGATTTATTTCACTTATAGTCTTCCTTTCTGGCACCCAGAAGATGAAATGACATTTGACAGGACTCTTGCATACGTTTGCAGTAGCTGAATTTGTGTGTGTGTAGCCATCTTACCTTATCTCCTTAGACTCAAGGCACTATCAAAACAACAAATTGCAAACACAGCCCATCAATAAGATAAAAAACACACACAGAATAAAAACACTGCCAAATCTTCCAAAGCAGTTTACCCTTTACCAAATGTTCTCTGAAATAAAACTATCTACACACTGTAGTAGATATATTTCTATGGTGGTTTCTTGATATGTGGAATGTTTTCTTTAAACTGCTCAAGAGCATATGTTTTTTGTGGAAGGAAATTTCTCAAAGTATATTGTATCTGTTCTGTTCACATTGCACATATTGGCTCCACTATAAATGTATATTTTGTATGGTTTGAAGATCTGTGGTACTAAAAATGAAAACATTACTCCTCTTACTGCTATTACAAAAAACAATTTCTAGCTGAGTGGAACGGTTTGTAAGATATCCTGAATGAACATATATTTCAGAATAATGCATGGCTGCATCACCTGTCAAAAATGGTTATGGAGAAGAATTACCTGGAATTCGTTTCCCCCCCCATGTGGAATAACTTTGCCTTTTCACAGCAAAAATGTACTGGAAGCAGGTGGCCTAAACCCATTTGTAGTGTCATGGGAAGATTTAGCACTATATTAACAAGGATTGTGGTTGTTGGCTCCCCCATCCCCCCCGGCAGCTGGAATCAATGATGGGTTTATGAAAAAAAGAGTGCTGTTATATCCAAAACAGCAAGCTGTATAGTTTTTTTCTTCCCAGGACTGAAATCATGGTTTGAAACTGGTTCATAATTCTGGATTGCTTCCACAGAGAAGTTTTGCTTTGTGTCTCTCCTTCCTCTAAAAAACTTGCAGTGGTTTGGGGATTTTTTGACGCAGAACACTGACGTGCCATTTGCCTTCCATGATGTTCTCCCTGCTTTGCTGTGTGCCTTCCCAAACCCCAGACCCCACTTTGCTATGATGTTTCTTGGAAGATTGTACTCAAAGCAGATTTGGCTTCTGTGTGGATGGGAAGGTGGAGATTTCCACATCTTCCCCACTCACATCTGATTGTATTTCTCTACCACTGCCAGTAGGGTTTTTTGCCAGCTTTAAAAAAATTGGCAATAGGCCTGTCCATATAGCAGATTATTTCTATATCTATGTACCTACTTAAAAAGCAGGCAAAAAGCATTTTGGCTGTAAGGGGAGGAGAAATGGCGAACACAAGGAAGTAACATGGAGAATCTCCTGTGTGGAGCCTGTGTTCCTGCCGACAGTGCAATGAGGAATTGCCCCCATGTGGAAGCAGCCCTAGTTTCAAGTGACATTCAAACCATAGCTTTGGTGGTAGTGTACAAACTCCAGTCTCCCAGTCTAAATGCAGTCACAAACTGTTGTTTGCACTAAATAGGAAATCATGGATTGATTGGGTGAAGAGGAATGCAGGAGCACAGGGTTTATTAATACAGTGCAAAATCTTAGTTTGGTGTTAATGTGTCAGTTTGTCACATTAGCCCTTGAACCTTGGTCTTTGGAAATGCTTTGTAAGAAGCCTCAGGACAGGAAAACTCAGGAGTATTTTTCTAGTAATATTGTTTTATGTGTGCATTTGTGCTTGATACAGTAGGAAAACAATGTGATTTGTGTGAAAATACAAATGGTGTACATTTTGCTACATTTAGCAGAATGGTATAGATGTGCCAAAGCATCTCAGTACGTGGACTCTACATTAATGTAAGCCCATTGGCTTTGGATATCCATTGTGTATAAAGAAATTATTGCAAAGAAGACCTTTCCCTGAGGAAGGGGGGAGGATAGCGTTCTCAGAAGAACAAAGCACTGTCACAGGCATAGTACTTGTCACAGATAAGAGGGCTTTCTGTGTGTTGCTAGTAGCGATATTATAGTGTAGTGATAGAATCATTACTGACTGCCAGAATAACGTTGAATAGCTTTCATTCACTAGATTCTCTCTTCATTATCTGTCTCCAGAGTCAATTAGGAGACACAACAATGAGAAACTGTTGGTATGGAAATCTGATTGGGATGACAGGCCAATCTTTATCATTAATGTTGCTTTCAAGTTAGTATTACAGTTCTATGAAAAAAATCTCTGGTTTAGAGAGATGCTATTCTTGTATTGGCCTTGATACATTTTTCTCTCTTCCCCCCTGATCTTACTGGACTAATTGGGATGCATTCAGATGTCACAACAAACTGCAATTAAACTTCTGTCAGGCACAGACACAGCTTGTTGGTGTGTGTGTGTGTGTCATTCCTTCCTGGACTGATCAAGCTCCAGTTCACAAGGATGTCCAGATGCATCAGTCTCTTAGGGAACTGGATTATTCCATGTCATCTTGGATTTTGAATTTTGATTTGATTCCAGTTCAGGTGACTACATTTGGACATCATGGTGAATGGGAGTTTGATCAAACCCAGGTTTTGTACCAGCCACAAATGGAGGGGAGAGCAGTAAAGGGCACATGCAGGATGTTGTGCCAATCAGCGATTAATTGCAGGGTGTGTGTTTTTTCACCAGACACCATTTATTGTGGGGCTTTGAAGGCACACAAGTTCATCACAAGTTGTAAGTGCCCAAACCCTTTCAAAGAATGGAGGCCAGGGTTGTTAAAGCTTATTTTTACATTGGACTACAGCCCCTGTTTGTGTACCTACAATATAGAAACATTGCATACCCTACCATCCAGAAGTGTTGTATTATCTACATTATTTTAAGATGATGCTTTGGAAGATTTATGATAGTCATACAGCCTACAAACACTAGTAGGTGCATTCAAGTAGGAACAGTTATTGAATACCATATAATGCTGTCCCTCTGCTTTGTTTTGTGTTACGTTTTTGGAAGCATGCCAGTATCTTCTTTTAACAGTAGGAAAACAGCCATATTAATGTCATGTAACAAAACAAATGGGTAGTTTTTAAACACCTTCAATGCTGTGGCAGAAACATATGTTACATTTACTACTGTAATCTTTAAATTGGGTCTGAATATGCCCTTCGGCTTCCCAAGGGCTCTCCTGCATGCCAGGGAATAATGGGATCTCACCCCCTACTTCCATTGCAAGGGGTGGGGAGAGAAGGGATCCCTTCCTCAGCTATCAGGATTCTACCTTGCCTCAAGGTAGACCTCGCTTTTCCTTGTGAAACAAGCAGTAATTTAGTTGCTTGCCAAAATAAGTAACATTGCAGTTGTGTGGTGGTTCTGTCCTTCTAGACACATGTCAATTTGGAAGCTACAGCTAGTGTAGAATGCTGCAGCCAGGCTTCTGATGGGTCTCCCCAGGTGGGAGCACATCCAGCCTGCACTGAGGGCACTGCACTGGCTGCCAATAGCATACCGAATTAGCTTCAAGGTGCTGGTTCTCACCTTTAAAACCCTATATGGCCAGGGTTCGGCATACCTGAGGGACCACCTTTCCCCATATATACCCCAGAGAGCACTACAGTTGGAGGCTCAAAATCAATTGACTCTCCCAGGTCCCAAGGATGCCAGGCTTGCTACCACCAAGGCCAGGGCTTTTTCAGTGGTGGCCTCATACTGGTGGAATGAGCTCCCAGAAGAAAACAGGGCCCTGTGGGATCTCTTGCAGTTCTGCAGGGCCTGCAAGATGGAGCTCTTCCGCCAGGCGTTCAGCTAGGGAGCCGCCACCATTATAGAGCCCTGGCCCTTGGTTTTGACATCTAGCCTGTGCCGCAGGAAGATCGTAAGCAGAATGACCATTAGACCATTCTTAATTAAGCCATCTCAAACAAACAACTAATCAACCATCACAGCACTTTATGAACGTGAATTGTTTTTAGTTTGTTTTATGTTGTTTTAATTGTTGTTTATGTATTGACTGTGAGCTGCCCTGAGCCTACTTTGCAGGGAGGGCGGGGTATAAATTGGATTAATAAACAAATAATAAATAATCCCATTTTTCAATCCCAGTTTCAGTCTTGCAGAGTGAGGAGCTGTTCCTATATTTTCATATAGAAGCACAAGCTTTGTGTGGCTTTTATGGCACCTGCTATTTTTGGCCACTGGATGGGCCATTGGCCTGATCCAACATTGGCTTCTCTTATGGGCTTATGTTTTTATATTAGTATTTTGAAGCAAATTGGGTTTGTTTCACACAACTTTCCAAAAGTGGTGATTAAGGCTTTGTGTTGTCTTGTTTTGGCAGCACTGTATTGTACATGTGCATGATAGAAGAATACATCACTTTGACAGAGTATATAGAATAACTCTGTAAGGAACAGTATGCAAATAGGCATCGTACCAAGTACGCCCAGCACTGTGTTGGACCTTTAGATGTACTGCAGTATATTTGCCAGTATTTTTGAAGGCATGGAAGTGGCTTCATACCTGAAAAAATATATATTGAAATCTCAACATTTTACTTTTTGTACACACATATGAATATATACACACACGGCTCTGAAATTTTATTGGATCTTTAATTTCAGTAAAGCTATAAAGTGGTATGTCTTACCATGTGTAACTGTGTCTTAAGTGCTTTTTAGTGAAAAAAATAAAACTAAATCGTTAGAACTGGTTGTAGTGAAATGTGAGTGAAGTTACTTGCTGCTGGAATATTGTCTAGATCAAACCTAAGCAAAGGTGTTATAAGTTGTTGTGGGACTGGATCCCAGTTCAATTAAGATAATTTTGCTTAACGTTTCATTTTGGGGTTCCCCCCTCACACATGTATGCGGGGTGGTGGAAAGAGAGAAAGATACAAGCTTTTAATTTTACTGTAAGCATTACACCCTTTATTGGAATGATACATTTTCTATCATTGAATGTTGGCTCCCTTTTTATTTTTGTGTATGCTTCACTTAATTATTTAGATCAGATGATAAGAAGAGCATGAACTGGAAACAGCTTCCTAAGAAGCCATGCAAAAGTCTACTCAGCACCTTAAAGAAACTGCATCCACAGCTGGCATTAGGTAAAATACAGGAGAGGAGAAACTGATCTTTGCAAAAAATGAAAATTAATTTGGGGAAACATTTGAAGTTTGTTTTTTTCCCTTCGTATGAGATGTCTGTGCTACATCTAGTGTTGCCAGCCCCCCCCCCGCCACCAGGAGGAGATGGGGGCTAGGGTTGCCAGATCCAGGTTAGGAAACTCCTGGAGATTTGAGGATAGAGCCCTAGGGAGGTCAGGCACCTTAGTAGGGTACAATGCCATAGAGTCCGCCTTCCAAAGCGTCCATTTTCTCCAGGGGAATTGATCTCTTTAGTTTGGAGATGAGCTGTAATTCCAGGGGCTTCTCCAGGTCCCACCTGGGGGCTGGCATCCCTAGCTGCATCTTACTTACAGGAGGTTTCTTTGGAATGTAAGACTGCTGGTAGTCAAGCTTTGTTCCATGCTCATCACACTTTTTCCATTACTATAACAGGAAGCATCAGGATGGTGTTTTAAAAACAGATTTTCTTTTGCTGTGTGATTGAGAAGGTACAGTAATGCCGGTTTGCGAAGCTGATAACCACATTGATTGAGCAAGCAGAATATTTCTGTTTGTAATGAGTATGAGACAGTAGCTGGATGTCAAGGATGAGGCTATTAGTAAAACTGAAATTCATTAAGGGGGTAGGTTATGAGACCCAAATGCCTGTCTGAGTGTATAACTGTGAAAATAACCATTTTCTACTTGTGTGAAGGGCACTGTCTATAACACTTATGTGCTTGAGCATTCTGTGTAAGTTGAGCACATCTGAAAACCTCTCCTGTAGATCTCTTCAAATCGCTATACTTTTAAAAAAGTTCCTTAATTCAGTTTATTTCCTCCTACCTCTCTGTACCCAGTTCACAGAAAGACACAAGAAGGCTCAGCGGTTGAGATGACGCCTATAGAGGCAGATTTCTCCTGGCAGACGAAAATGACCCAATTTGAAATGGAGATTCAGGAAGCTTTTCTGCGTTTCATGGCATCTGTTTTAAAAGGGTACAGAACATTCCTTAAACCAATCACACAGGCACCTTCGAATAAAGCTACTGCTGCAGATTCCCTGTTTGACCTTCAAGGTGAGTCTGATTGTATTGAAACTCTGGTATTATTTGTTAAGAACAATTCCAGTCTGAGACTTACAGGTCATGCTACAGAATGTATCCAGTCAATAGCTTTAAGTTTCTGCCGGGGAGGGTTGCAGGAAAGAAAAGCAATGCAAGTAGTAGATACCCTGCAGGTTCTTGTTTCTGTTCAGAGAAGAACTCCTGTGAGATTAGTTAGGCCTGAAGCAAGCAGCACTTAATATACTAGTTTATTTGCTGGGCACGGTTTGTGTGGTCAGGTGTTATTCACAGGGGCTGGTACAGAGTATAATATGATGGCTGAGACTTTGGTCACTGGACACAGCCAGAGGTGCATTGGGAAGGGAAGAGAGACATGGTGTCCTAGTATGTAATGTAAATGGAGACAAAGCAGGGCAGAGTGATGGCTGAATTCAGAATTCTGGTTCCTTGCTTGCCTAAAGTAAGTGATTATATTGCTGTTGCATTATCATAGCTTAACGCAATAAGCAAGCCATCCTATTCACTAACATTTAATATTGTACAAAATGTGGACATTCTGTTGGTGCTGCCATAGAAATTACAGAGTTCCAGAAGAAACTTGTGCTCTGCATTTGGAGAAGGGTGCCCTGTGGTTCCAGGCCTCATCAGCTGGTAATAAAAATTAGAAGTCCAGGGGGGGAAGGGAGAAAGCAAAAGGTACAATTAACTCAGAATTTCTCCTGCACAAACTCCTTTTGCAATGAATAAGATTTGTGCTACTCCCATTCAAAAACATTCATATCCTCTGGTTGTGTTACACAGTCTGCTAAAACAGTTTGAATTGAAAGGTTAAAGCAAAGGTTTTCTAGAATGCTTCGGGGAGTCCTTTTATCCAGGCAAAACGTCGTGATAACATTTTTCAGTTTCATTCTTCTACTGTGATGTTGAAAGAGCCTATGGATGGGATATTTTTAGCAGAAGAAATGGTGTGGAACCCATCTGTGTATAAGTTTTTAAGTATGAACACATTTACAAACAAGATAACTTGTTTTCCTAAGCTCTCAGAGCAATGCCAGGGGTTACATTAAAATGTTAAATAGACAAATGAAATAATTGTGAACCTTATGCCAGTACTTTTTGTAGCAATTATAATGTGTTCTTTTTAACTAGGATTTTTAAAGAGTAGAGATCGCGCCTACACAAAATTTTACACAGCTTTAACTAAAACACAGATATTTAGCCGCTTCATTGAAGAATGCAGTTTTGTGAGTGACAAAGATACCGGCTTGGCTTTTTTTGATGACTGTGTGGAAAAGGTAAAAAAAAAAAAATTCTTTCAACAAATGAGGTGGTGTTTGACTCTGCCTCTTGTGGATCTGTGGCTTTCTTGTTCTTGTTAGAAGTTTCCTGAATTTGTCTTTATTTTGATGTTGTGAGATGATGACTTTTACTACTTAGGGCAAATTGGTAACTGCTTACTTTGTTTATAGAAGGATTTCTCAAACTGAACCTTTCCACTTTCATATTGCGTGTTGCTAAATCTTAATGCAATAACTGCGCTTGCTAATAGAGAAGGTCACATGTTAGAATGGAGTAGGCAAGTGGTGCTGTGAATCTCATGCAGAACTTTCGGGATACCTTAGCATTGCTTGGATAGTATATTCCTCCCCCACCCGCCCACCATTGTATCTTCTCCTACTATGCCTAGGAGCTATAATGTCTGAACTCAGAGAGATTCCATGGTTATCCCTTATCCAATTTAGTACATTTTTTATCCTCCTCTTCCTCCAAGAAGCCCAAGGTGGCTGACATGAATCTCTCCTCCATTTTATCCCAACAACAAACCTGTGACGTAGGTCAGGCTAAGAGATTTTGACTGGCCAAGGTCATCCTGTGAGCTTCATGGATCATGAAGATTAGGAAGTAAGGTACCCAGGTTCAAGTGTGGTATGCTAACCACTGCACCAAACTGACTCTTCTGGCTTATCCTGGATTTATATCCACTAGTTGTGCATCTTGTTCCAAACAGGCTGATTGTTAGGCAAGGAGGAGGGGGGATGTTTGAACGGTATAATGAAAAATACGTTGTGGTCAGTTATTTATTTATATAAGAAATTCTAATTCTGTTTTTAACTCCTTTTCCTAGCTTTTTCCTGAAAAAGGATCCGAAAAAGGAGATAAGGTATTTAAGTTGCATGTTATGGGAGTATTTTATGACTTTTCTGCTAATTAAGCATGCATAGTTGATAATATGGGACTACAAACCATGGTTGTTCAAGAAAATGTCTTGGGATCTTTGCCATGCTGACTCAGTACACCAGATCCTTGCAAGATGACACTGTGCTGATCTTCCAGTAATTTTCTTGGCAGAGTCATCACAGGTAATGGAGACAATGTAACTGAATCATATGTCTTAAAGCTGTGATCTGCTGTTTTTGCATGCTGTTGCTTTCAGAACCTTTTTTCAGTTGTGGTCTGGAGGCACAGAGCTTTAGAGCACAGGAACTTCCCATGTAGTTATGGAATTTACAGGCATCTTGATTTAAAATTGGATTATGATGTGTTTGCAGGTTGATGTAGATTCCACAGAGGATATTCGGTTGATTGAGCTGGATGAATCTCAAAAGAGTGAACACACGGTGTTTATAATGCCCCCAGAGCCTCCCCCTGATGATGGGCAGGAGAAGACACCTAAGTACAGGTATTCTGCTAAATAACGAGGGGGGAATCTATCGATGGGTGGGACTAAGTTATGATGGCATGTTGTGCATTCCAGATTATTTTTTAAGGCTTACTTGAACTCTTGAAAAGAACTGACTAGGACTTTGTTTTTGTTTTCATATGGAAGGAAGATATGCCATCTGACAATATTGAGCTAACTCAGTATTCTAGATATAACTAATTGTGCAAAATATTATGGTCTTGCTCTTGAGAACTGTGCAACGAGCTCTGCATGCCCAAATAAGCTTTCCCTCTGTACTTTGTCAAGCCGCACCCCCCTCCCCCAATGCCACATAGCAAAGCAAGTTTAAAACTGAGGAAAGTTGCATTTTGTGATATGTCCTGGAGAGTCTGCTACCCGAAGGGAACGAGTCAGAAATTTCACTGGGCGTATTCAAGCTTTTGACATGTCTAATAACATTTTTCTTTCTGGAGGCTGGATTTTATTTAGCACAGTTGCATTCTTTCCTCTTAGAAATACTGCTAACACAACTATCATTTGTTTAGAAATGGAGTAGCTTGTGCTTTGTATGCCATGCTATAATGAAACATGTGACTCTTCCTTTTCCAGCTATAAAAACTTCCCTAGACTAGATTTTAAGTTCTTCGATAGGCCTCAGGAGCTCAAGCTGTCATTCAATAGGCACCCAGCTGGAGGTACTATTTCGAACAGTCCAGCACTCATGGCAAAGAGGACAAAGCAGGTCAGTTTTGTGTTGTGTTGTGTTTTTAAATCTTATACGACTATGTGATGTACAGGACCATGACCAACAAGCTAGAGAAAGCATTGGCAACTGACAGCTGGTGAATATTCAAAGGGCAAAGGCCTGAAAATAGCATCATGCAAAACAGCATTCTGCATTGCTAAAGGAAAATGGGGTATGTTCTGTGCCAGATTATTATTGCTGTTAATTTTTGTTATGTTCTTACCTTTCAGGAGATAAAAGCAGCCCATAAGTTAGCCAAGAGATATTACACAAGCCCTCCACAATGGGCCAAGTGCCTCTTCAGTCACTGCTACAGCTTATGGTTCATTTGTCTGCCAGCTTATGTTAGAGTTTCCCATCCCAAAGTCCAGGCTTTGCAACGAGCATATGATGTTCTTATCAAAATGAGAAAAATGGATGTGGAACCATTGGATGAGGTAAGTCCAGAGAGCTGCTGAGCTGCATGAAATGATGCAAACACATAGTAATCTATAGATTTTTGTAGCATCATAAGGATATAAGAGAAGCCATGTTGAACCAGGCCAGTGGCCCAGCCAGTCCAACATCCTTTGCCGCCACCCCCCCTCTGCCGCTAATTCCACTATCTTAGGTGGTAGAGGGAGGGGACAGCCGATTGAGATCTATCGGGTCCCGCTGTGACCAACATCGCTGTGATTAATACCATCTAATGCCATCGGATTGAGATGATTGAATAACTGTAGAGCACTTTATGATGTTTTGGAATGTTTTAGTGATTTTATATGTTTTAAGCTGTTTGTTCTTGGCACTTGGTTGCCTCATTGTAAGCCGCCCTGATCCCGCTCGTGGGGAGGGCGGGGTAAAAATGGAATAAATAATAAATAAATAAATAACATTCTTTGTCACACAGTGTCCAAAACCCAGGTGCCATCAGAAGGTCCACCAGCAGGGTCAGAACTCCAAAAGCCCTCCCACTGTTGACCTCCAAGCACCAAGAATACAGAGCATCACTGCCCCAGGGATAGTGTTCCATCTGTACCTTGTGGTTAATAGCCACCGATGGACCTCTGCTCTGTATTTTTATCCAGTCGCCTCTTGAAATTGCCTATGCTTATAGCCACCACCACCTCTTGCGGTAGTGAATTCCACGTGTTAATTATTCCTTGGGCGAAGAAGTACTTTTATCTGTTCTAAGCTTACTGCTTATTAGTTTCATTATCAGTTACTCTTTTCCACTAAGAATTATCCAGCAAAGTTCCTCTGCTTTGGAATACTTTTAAAAGGGTTCTTTTCTCCCCTCAGAATAAATCGGCTACTTAAGTAAGCAATCCCGAAATTATTATTTTTTAATTTGAAGGCTGCATTCAAACAGTAGAGCTACATAAAAATGTGTGCAATTTGGCCTGTCCCAGGGTCCCCACCCACTTCTCATAGGCAGTATGGTGATGAAACAATGGCTAATGATTAATGTTCTAACTCTGTATAATATGTTGAAGATGGTTTTATGGCTTTAACTGGAGTTAGTCCCTCCGCCAAAAACTGGGATTCTATATCTTGATTAATTGCTGATTAAGATTCCTGCTGGGGGTGGATGGGGACTGACTCTTGCTAACTCTGCCTCTCTTCATATGTCACTGATAACCTGACTTAATCTTTGCTGATTTTTCCTTCATAGTTGTCTGTGCAAGAAGGGAGGGAAGTAAAAGCCAAACTTGTGGATGAGCCTAGCACAGTGGCTAGTTTGTGCACATTTTTATTTAGCTGCAGTTAAATTGGATAGCCAATATCTTGTTATTTTATTCTGCCACTTCTTCATCAGCACTGAGGAAGAAAATTAGAGTATTTGTATTTATTTATTTATTTCCTTTATTTGGTTTGCCTTTCTCACTGAGACTCAAGGCAGATGATGTGGTTCAGGCATCCAAATCACGTTGGATTCTACCAGTTTTCAGAAATATTTATCACATTATTCTAGATTTCATTATTATGCTCTTGACCTTAACAGCTCTCATTCAGTACTGGGGTTTCTGAGTGTGATTTTGAAGTATAGAACTATGATATGTTCCTTAGTCACAGTCACAAATTCAGTGAAGTTCAAGCCAGTGCTAGTTGTCCTGACTAATTCTGCTGTTGGCCCCCTATCCAAGAATATGTCTTGGTTCTACCAGATCCTTGGGATTTTTTTTATTTTTCAAATTTTCTCCAAAAAAGTGGGATACAAAAGGGAAGAGGAGGGCAGATCTTTGGGATTTTGATTAGCACCTCTATTATTAAATCGATGTTGTATCTTTGATACGAGGAAAGAAAGTCATTTCAGGAAAACCAACTTAAAACAATCTGTAAACTTTTTAAAAGCTTTTTTTTGGGGGGGGACGACTCCTCTTCTACTTGGTTAGTCATGGGGAATTTAATAGGCTTAGCTGCAGTATACTGTTGGACTAACTTCCTTTCGTGCCGAGAGTTTCTTTTCCCATTTAAATCTTGCCTCAACCTATTTTAAATAGCAAAAATAGAGGAAAATGCAGACACTAAGTTATTTAACATAGATCTGGGTGTGGTTCAGGGAGTCAAGTTAGACAAGTTGGGAAGTAATTAAATAATACTGCTGTTGCATTGGTTTTACCAAAGTAATCTGCCCAAACCTGAAATGAGGCCCTGCAAATCCTATTAGCTAGAGTATGCTTTTGAAACTAGCACTTGAAGCAGTTACTTGAGAACATGTGTAAATGGAAGGAGGAGGAGGACGTGGTGGTGGTGGTGGTGATGATGATTGGATTTATACCCCGCCCTTCACTACCCAAAGGTGTCTCAGAGCGGCTTACAAACTCCTTTTCCTTCTCCTCCCCACAACAGACACCATGTAAGGTAGGTGGGACTGAGAGGACGCTGAGAGAAACTGCTCTTTTTCAAGAACAGCTGTGCCAGAACTATGGCTTACCCAAAGTCATCCAGCAGGTGCAAGTGGAGGAGTGGGGAATCAAACCCAGTTCTCCCAGATTAGAGTCCTCGCACTTAACCACTACACCAAACTGGCTCTCCAGTGGAGATGTTTCTGTTGTGGTGGAGGGGATCAGGGACATGAGGATAAGTGTGGCCATGTTAAGTTACTTTTAGGGAATAGTCTTTGGCCGGGAGGGCGGGATAAAAATCAAATAAATCAATATGCAGAAATGATATGACTCTGGGAATCACCAAAAACTCTGTGGTAGAGTTTCTGTGGTACATCACTTCTGAGTGTTCTCTGGAAGTGACATAATGGCAATTACTTTATTTTTTCCCACCAGCAATGGCAGGTAGCAGGAGCTGCTGGCAGGAAGTCTTCTCCTGTAGCAGCGGACCCTCAACTATAGTTGTATATATTCTGTCCTACAGTAGTTGTTTTGAGAGAAGACAGTAGTGATGGTTAAATATGTTAGCAAATAGTTTTTGTATAGTGTTGTCTGGTTGAGATCAATACTTCATGTGCTAATAGTGAATGTGGAGTTTATTTTTCTTTTCACTGTAACACATGGTTAGGTTTGGGAGGGATACTGGTTTTTGTCTGCTGTAATGTTCCCAGTAAACCTTACAACACTGTGAATGCCAGTGTTCGCATGTTGGCACATGCTGGCAATCACAGACAACTTTTTTCGGCTGTCATGATTCACTGATGTATCTTGAAGCTCTTGAATGTTCTCAGTGTTTCTTTGGGATTTTCACTATTCACATGTGAATATTTTATTTATTTATTTCAATTTATATTCTGCCCTCCCCGCTTGCGGGTTCAGGGTGTATCACAGAGCAAAATCTAGAAAATCATAAAAATTCCAATACATATCACATATAATTTATAAATAATTAAACAGTTTAAAACAGCATGATTAAAACACTGTTCATGTGCATGGAGTTCAAGTTGGTGCCATTTTCTTCTTCTTAATCTGGGTCACATAGAGATGGTAAACTTCAGAAGGGGGGGAAACAAGATTTTATTGGATGCCCACCACCTCAGCCAAAGGTCTGGTGGAACAGCTCCATTTTACAGGCCAGATCTCAGATGGGAGCATGTTCCACCAGGCTGGGGCTGAGCTTCCAGTCATCATGTGTTCATTGTAACAAGTCTAAAGAGTTTGTTTTTTCTTATTTTTTCTACTCCCTTTCAAATAGACTTCAGGTTGGTAACAGCAAAAACTTGCTATTTGTGCCCTATGCAAAATGGCTTCATGCAAAGCCTTTTCTCATAGTTCATAGACTTCATGCAAATCCTTCTCCCATAGCTGATATAGCACTGTAACTGAATTGGAATTGGTGAGAACACGCTCACCAGACACAGGACGGGAAACCTTTGAGCCTGTACTCCAGTGTCTTTTGTCTTAATCTACTTAGAGGATGTTTAAGCTTTTGCTAATTTTAGGTAGTAGGACACATTATTTGATAGTACATTGCCAGAGGTAAAGTGCACAGCAGTTACTGAACATCTACTTCTAATCCTAAACACTTAATTTCAATACAGCAGTTTATAGAACTAGACTAAGAATCTCTTATAGTGTGTTTTTGTAAATAAAATTTGTTCAGGTTTGAGCAAATATAGTAACTCTTCAACTGGATTGCTCAACAGGTGCTGAAATCTCTTGCAGGGTTTTTTTGCTTTTTTCTTGTGTGTTTTGGTGATTTAACGTGTGCTCCCTCTACTGATTACTGAGTCAAACATATAGAGTAGTTCCATCTTTTATGTCCTTTCACACCCATTGTTTTACAGTGTAAACTGCTACATAGTGCCTGTCAAAACTGATGGCACAAACTTTTCAATTTTTATCAGGTTTGCTACAGAGTTGTAATGCAGCTCTGTGGACTTTGGGGCCATCCTGTTCTGGCTGTGAGAGTCCTTTTTGAAATGAAGAATGCTGGCATACAGCCAAATGCAATCACCTATGGTTACTACAACAAGGTAAGCGAGACCTGCAAAAAGTCAAGTAAGCATGTCTAAATTGTGCACATTGCTTTTGTTTGGGATGATCTTGAAATAGTGCCCAGATTACCCTAGCCATAGGATTGTCTGGTCTATCTTCCTTGGCTGCTGTTTTGGAAAGGTTGGGAGTGGGAATTGGCTGCCTGCCTCTATACAAAGGCATCCCTGCCTTGCTCTCTGTGTGGCTGGCCAGAACAGCAATCTGATCTGGCATTCTGTGTTGCTTTGTATATTGAGTCCAGATTGACCAATGTTAGATCAGGCCCATAGCCACAGTGGAGCATTTGGGGCAGAGTCCCACTATGGACGAGCTATGCCCCACCCTGGGAGGATGCCAGACCTCCCCACCTCTGGTGCGCCTTGCCCCTGCAATGGTGGGGAGGCTGGGGGAGGAAAGGGAAGCTATCCTGCCACTTCTGGTCAGTTTCATTCCTTGCTGATCAGTTGTTAGGTCCAACAGCTGTTAGTCCAGGAGTGAAACTAACCAGAAGCATCAGGGTGGCTTCTCTTTCCTTCCCCAGCCCCCTGCAGTGGTGAGGAGGCTGGTGAAGGAAAGGGAAGCTGCCCTGCTGTTTCTGGTCAGTTTCACTCCTGGCCCAGACAAAAATTTCTGGCTATGGGGCTGTGTTAGATACTATCTTGGGTAATGTTTGTAGCCAGTTGGCTTTCTGACTATCTGTCCCCACCCCATACTCTCCTGTCCTTCATACTTTCCTGTCCTTCAGAGTGGTTTGCCACCACTGTGGGTCTCTCCTGTCCATCAGAGTGGTTTGCCACCACTTGGGTCCTAGAGGTCTCAGAATCTATCCCATTTAGAGGAAACTTTCCAGCTAAATGGAAAGTGCCTCACTAGGTGTTTTAAAATTTCCTTTCTCTCTGGGCAGTGTCAGAATTCAAATGTCACGGTGGCCCCAAAAGGAGCAGAGTAGGTTCCTGGACTGCTGTTCCCCTGTTCAGCTCAGTTGGCCATCAGAACCACACAAGAGAAAGGCTAGATCCTGTCTATCCAAGCTGTTTCATGCTTGAGAAACACTGGTAATCAATAAACTTTTCTGCAGCTGAACCTATTGACCAAGTTCTAGGGTATCTTTTTCTGGTTCTGTCCAGAAAAAGTATATATCTTCATATGTAAAAATGTGAATTTCAAAGTGTGAACTGAGCACAAAAATAATATGGCACTGTAACATGACTGAAACTATATGGAATAGGTTGGGTGTGTGTGTGTGTGTTGCCTGGAAATAGAGCATTTGGGGTTTCTGGAAATAAGCATTTTCACTTTTCTAGGCAGCTTTGGAGAGCCCATGGCCTAGCAGTAATCGCAGTGGCATTTTTCTGTGGACAAAAGTGCGGAATGTGGTGCATGGCATGGCACAATTCAGACAATGTCTCAGAAAATCTACACACAATTTACAGGTCCCTTCAGTACCAGGTAACTTTGAGTCGCTAACTTCTATGGGCCCAGCTTCTAAAGAGCTAGGGTATGAGAGCTGTCTTATTGTGGCAGGAAATGCATAATTGTATTAAGATGGCTTTGGGGGGTGGCCGGGGAGAATTCTTAAATATTTCTGAAATGAATTTGAAAATGTAATCATAGAAGTATCGTATATCCTGTGAAGAGAGATATGTGTTGTAAGCTTTTAAGAACTACTTCTTAAAACTAATGCATTGTTGTTCGTATCTTCAGCTCCTCGGATGACCACAGGTGGAAGTGATGGGGACACGGTGAGCCATGGTAGTGTGGATAGTTCTAATGATGCTAACAGTGGGGAGCACACACTCTTCGTCAGAGACTTAGTCAGGCTTGATTCCATTGGTAATCACTCTAGCACAGGTACTAGATCTGCTGGGTTTCACTAACTGCACATCCTCTTTCTAATATGTTGCTGACTTGATTTTCCCTGAAATCTGTTCTTCCTATGAAAATGGTGAGGCGGAGAAATGGCTGATATATGCAGCTTGCTCTGTGGCAATCCCATGAACAGCAGAATCAAGAATACAGTTCACAAGATCGCTGGGAGGCAAATTCCATGTGCAAATCACCCGCTGGATTCATGTTTTTAGTCATATGTCTCTCTGGGGCATTACCTTATGCCTGGAAATCACATTGTGGCCCCTGAAATAGAGTTAATCCCTGGTTCTGTGGTCTTAAAGGGGGAGTAACTCTGCTTAGAGTGGCACTGTGTTTCATGGATTAACTGTTCTGGAAAGGGGCCAGGGGGATTGCGAACTGGAATTACTGATAATAAGTCAGATGTGCGGCTTCAGGTCAGTTTTCACTCATTCCACAATTCTGTAACATGGTCTTGTATTGCCAGCAGGCAGACGTGATGCACATTCTTGAACAGATGCATGGTCTGTTAATAGTCCTGCGGGCTGTTTGAATGGCAAGTTGGCAAGAAATGCATTGTGCCACAATCCTTTAGGCTAAATGTTTATGCTTATTTGAATTTGCATAATGGAATGATAATGAAACTGGGAAAGGGTGAGATGATCAAGAAGCTAGACAAATCTGGTCAGACAAACCAGTGGGAACTTGCATGAAGTTGATGTTGTATGACATCAGAAAGTGTCATGCAACAGTGTCAGAAATATATCTGCAGAAAGTGATGAGCATGGAGTAAGATTTTAGCATACTTTATATATTTTTTCTATATTACTTTAAAAGAAAATGCTCTTTTGGTCTTCTAAAGATGCTCATTACGCACATAAAATACTTTATTAAAACGTACTGAAGAATGGCTGCCACACCAAACACCTTGCTTTTGTAGCTTGTAGATCTAAATGTTTTCCCTCTTCTCTCCCCTCTGCTACTAAACTTTCTGATATCTTTCTTTTTAAAGAGTTTGAGTGTCTCTTGATGTGTAGATGGCCTGCTGTCTAGTAGATGACTAAAGATTCCTTCTCTTTGATCTCTGTCGCTCTGCTTCTTGCTCTGTGCTGTCTCTTGGTGCTGTCATGGTGTGGGGTGCAGACTTGTGTGTCGTGAAGCCTTGGAGGCACATAGGCGTTATTTCTGCTCTTGAATGTTAACCACTCCAGGTAATTTTCCCATTTATAGGTTTTTTGTCACTTGATGAGCCGCAAGAGGGAAAGGTGGTTTCTCTTGATGCTGTAAAAAATAGCTGATGGCCCATTTGGACTTTATGTAATTGTTGATCATTCAGTGTTGCATATTAACTCTTGAATGGCAGAAAAAAAATGTGGGTCAGGATTGGCAATAAGCATTTTACTACTTCATTTAAATACTTGACTCATTCAGCCTGTATGGTTTGTTTGTTTTTTACTTCCAATACATCCTTATGTACCAAATAAATTTAATGAAGGGACTCCCAATGAAAATCTCCTGAGCTTTCTTGGGTTTTGTGATTAGATGGAGCTGCCACAATTGGCAGCCACTGAAGCCTTGGTTTCTGCCTACTCCAATGGAGGGCAACACTAAAGAGAACTAGAGGTAACAGGAACCAGCAGCCAAGAGATGCATCTAACAAATTAATTCAGCAGTATATGAGCATGTGCATAGGGGGGAAAAATCGGTACAAGTGGGATAACAACTAACTTATATCTGAGATATGAAAGAAATAGGAAGATGCATGTTGTCATGGTTTGTAAAATGGGAATGATATTTATTCCTCTGTAGAGAACTTACCTTTGTTGGAACTTACCGTGGTGTCCTGCTAATTTTTTTTGCATCTCAGATCTCTAATAAGCCTTTTGAATCGCAGCTGCTGTTCTTTTCTTCCAACAGACTGCAGATACTCTGTATGTGTATATTTTTCTGTACTGGCATTTCCAGCTTTGGTTCTTGCAGTTTTTTCTTTTTCAATTAAAATCTGTAAATGAGTTTGTTTTGTATTATTAATTTGTAATTAGAAAAAATTGCTAGAATGTGTTGCATTCTTTTCAACAGGCGGTCAGTCTGATCAAGGATATGGCTCTAAAGATGAACTTATAAAGGATGACGGAGATAGTGTTCATACATCAGATATGCTTGTAGAAAAAGAGTTTGTTGCTAAAGAGGACGATCTAATCAGAGGTATATTATATTGATTAACTTATACTTTCTTAAAAATACTCAGTTCTGGCGTTGGATTCACTGGAAATTTCCATGATTAAAGGAATGTTAATCAGTGGAGCACAACTTTCTTGTCCCCTCCCATACTGCAGTCCCAAATGACTCCTGAAAGGCTGCTCCTGGGGTACAGGCCCTCCCCCCCCACAAGACCAGCATAATGGGTAAATCAGCAAAAATCCTCCTTATGTCCATGGAAATCCTTTGGTAGATCCAAGACCTAATAATGGTGGGCTCTGACTCTGTGGTGGTTCTGTTATCATTCAAAGTACAATATATACAATATACTTGCACAGGAGTCTCACTGGAAGACCTGAGGCTTTGAGACTGTGACTGGTCTAACTGATCTCATGAGATAGTTGTGAAGATAACAGTGATGGAAGGGAAAATCATGTATTTCTGTACTCTTTGGTTGAAAGGCAGGATGCAGTGCAACACAGGTAAATAGAGGCTATGGATTCAGTAGTAGCACAGCAAGGTGAAACTTAGCCATTGTGATCTCTTTTTCTCTCTGTAATATGCGAACCAGTCTGCAAAAGATGGTTTAAAGGCACAGGAAAATCCTTAGTGGTTATCTGATACCAATAGTCTTCCTTTAAAACAAACAAATGAGCTGCCTAAATTTGGAATGTGGTGCTTCCTTTTACTGTACACTTATTTCTAGAGGATTATTCCAGGGGGGGAAAGCACCTGTAAGGGAAATTAAAAATGTTAATAAATTCTTGCAAATTAATTATTAATCATGTTCTAAGGCCAGTGGGTGACCAGACTACTGCCTTGAGGGGAGCAGATCATTGAAGAAAGAACCCACAGACCATGTCATTAATTAAAGAAAAAATATTTTAAGTCAATTGGGTGATGTTAGATCTTAAGCATCCTCTTAGTAAGTTCCCATTCTATAGAGGATGCAAAATTCCATGCAAGTTCACTTGGTCAGCTGGCTAAATCTGACCAGTAGCTATTTGTTAAGAGGCAGGGGTCCTGATTATTGGCTGTTGCCATGGACATTGCCCTGTTGGTCTCCTCTGTCAAGCTGGAAAATTTTCACAATTATATAGTTCATTTTGAGATCATTACACCCTCCTTAATGGTCACTCTGTTCTTTTTTGGGGGGGGGGTAAACAGTCCTGCCCCTCCCCTTTCCTTTCTAGTAGATGACTGTTGGTCTACTGATCTTCGTATGACCTCAGACTCTTTCAAGCTGCCTTACAAAACTTGAGGTCAGCAGGACTAAAAAATGCCTGGTCAATGCATCCTGTGATGGGAGCAGGAACTGGTTTCCTGTTATCCTTTTCGAGAACTGTTTCTCAAGAAGACCATCTTGGTCTGGGAGCTAGATGATCTTCCTGAGGGGAAAAGCTGCAGACCTATGTCTGAACTGTCCTATCAGTCACCCATGTGAAGTTCCTCTTTCTTGATTTTTCTGTTGACCTTGTCTGCCCAGGATCCCTCATGCCACTTTTTTTTTTTGCCTCTGCAAACCATACATTACTTTTAATTTGATTTAACTAAATTAATTATAGGCTGAGACCATGTCACACTCCATCTTGTTTAAAATTTTAAACTGATTTTTGAATAGACTGTACTTTTAATTTTCTCTTTTGGTCAGGGGAGGGCAATGTAGGACATTGGAGGTGCTTCATTTGTAAATCAGTTAACTTAAAAAAAAATCTTTTTCCTTCTGAAGAAGTTGGCAGTGCCAGCGAATCTGCTGAAAAACAGCATCTTAATCCAGAATCCCACAGCCCAGTGGAAGTCCCAGTACAGTCTGGAAGCAGCATCGTAAAGGTTCCTTCTGGCATTTTCAGCAGTAGTGGGAGGAAGAGTAGCAGTGGTGAGTTACTGAATGCAGGAAGCATGTTGGAGTATAGAGTTTGCATTTACATCCAACTTGTAGATCTAAAAATGTGGTTGGAGATGCCTGATGTCATGAAAACAGACAGCAGCCAATCACGCATGTCTTCAGTGTGCCCAGGTGTTCAGCCTGGGAAATGGGTAAGAAATAATAAAGAAGAATATATGTGGGAGGATGCAAAATGCCTCTTCTCTCACTGCTACATAATCCCACTGGCTCCTTTGCCCATATCAGATGTTTGAAGGGAATGAACTTTTGATCCAACATTTTTCCCATGGTGGATTTTTAAAATAAATGATATAGTTTTGTAAGTTAAGTGTGTTGCAGTTACTAAGATAACTTTGGCAAAGCATGTCTCTTCCAGTAGGACAGCAAGTAAATGATTGTTTCTTCATTCAGAATGGATTAGTAAAACACTAGTAATTGGTCCATCACTGGACCTGAAGATGGCCAAGGAGCTTCCGGTTCACTGACTAATCAGCATTAGCAGGCAGATCCTGGTGGAGCAACAAGACTGAGCCTACTATTTGGGGAGGGTGGATTATCAGTCTAATAATTTTTTGATCCAAGGTGCAACAGCAAATGCTGTGGTCAGACCACTTTGCCCCAAAGGCCCCTCTGAGTATCCTGAGCCCTTCCTGTTTAGGCGACGAGATGATTTATGCTTGCCCATGGAGATTTATGGACCCAGTAGGGTTCCAGAATGCTCTGCAGGACACAGTTCCCCCTGGTGGTTCCTTAGTTGAGCTGGTAGAAGACTGGCATAGCTGGCTTCTGAAGCCATCGACGAAATCACTCCCAGACGCCCTCTTCGCTCCCATGCCAAAATGGTGTACTGAGCTCAGGAAAATGAAACAGGAGTTTAGACAGCTAGAGCAAGTTTGGTGGTGGAGTTGTAATGAAGTTGCAAGAACAGTGGGAGAGGCTCTTGCTAAAACTTAACCTTGCACACACACACACAAAAACACTGCACAGGTAGAACAATTCCAAATGAACATTGGTCTTTTAATTAATTAAACATAGCAAGCTACCTTATACTGCGTAAGACCCTGAGTCTATCAAAGTCATTATTTTCTGTCCTGATTGGCAAGTCTCCAAACATTCAGACACAGACCTGATCCTCTTAACTGGAGGTGCCAGGGATGCTCTGTCACTGAGCCACAGCCCCTCATAGCTGCCATGTTTAGACTTCTGTGTCAACAAGCCATAATCCATTCTTTCTGGTTGATTGTAAGCAGAGATACATCTATTTTTGTAGTGTGTTTTCTGCCTATGCAAATCATAAATATGGCTTTCTGAAGTGCTGCTGATTCATTGCAATGGGAATGCGTACTTGTGCATCTCTTTATGAGATAATTCTTTGGAATAAATGGTATCAAGATGCACCATACAGACACAAAACTCCTAGCTAGAAACAAAGCTCTGTGTTGGTGCTATGCGGATGCAGACTGCTAGACAGAGGAGTCCAAAGAACAATCAGAAGCTACTATGGGTTTCCTGCAGTCTACTGAATTATTTCCTTTTTAGATAGTTATGTTACACTTTCCTCAAGATTTTATTCTTCTGTGCTTTGTTGCTTCAGTTTTCTGTGGGTATACTAGCTTTTTTTTGTTATTGTTAAAGGAACCCCATCCAGCCCATTGTTTGTAACTCAGGATCCAATAGAAGATTTCGTGTTTGATGACAATACTTCTCCCAAGAGGACAGGTGAAAAAGGGAAGAAGAGACAGAAGCTTTTTTCAGAAAGGAGCTGCAGCTTTAGCACTGAAAGCAGAGCAGGCATGTTGCTGAAGAAAAGCAGCTTAGACTTGAACTCCAGTGAAGTCGCAATAATGATGGGAGCAGATGCAAAGATCCTCACAGCGGCTCTGTCTGGGACCAAACCATCACCGCCTCATACAAGTAAATCCCAAAGTTTTGACAACATAAGTGGTGACCAGCACCATTCTGGTTCAGATGCCTCTAGGACTTCTGAGAATGAAAATGCTTGGGATACAGAGTGTTGTTCATCACCTTTTCTGGAAAAGCTGGAAGAAGGACATGAACAGCTTGAAAATGGGCATGACAACAGTGCAGCCAAAGCTGAGGACATTAACTCCAAACCCTTTAATGTCTCTCAGTCCAGAACTAGCCCAACAGAACTCAAAGAGATGGTGAACAAAAGAAATAGCCTTTATGGAGTAGTCAAGCCTGTTGAAAGGGAAGATGTTCAGGTGGGCCTGGACCCTTTATCTTTGCTGGCAACAGAGACTGTAGAGCCAAAATCCTCTGAACAGGAAGAAAAGATGATGTCACCAGTAGCTGCACGCAATTTGGCTGATGAAATTGAAAGCTACATGAACCTGAAAAGTCCCTTGGGCAGCAAATCATTCAGCATGGAACTGCACAAGAAAGAGAGCAGCCAAGACGAAGCCTCTCCTAGTTCTCTTGGCCCTCCTTTAGATAGGCGATCGAGCCTACCTTTAGATTCCGCTCCACCACCCCAAGTTCAGAATACCACTCGTAAAAGTCCAGCTGTTTCCCGATCCAAAACCTTTACTGGAAGACCAAAGCAACTGGCTCTTTCACGGACCCAAAAAGAACGGTCCACATCTTTAACAGGGTTGGGCCGTTCTTCACCACAGGCTGCATTCGGTTCAGTAGTTACAAGTTTTTCAGGCCTGAAGCTAGATCACATCTTATCTGGACCTAAAATAGATGTTCTGAAATCCGGCATGAAGCAAGCAGCTAATGTTGCCAGCAAGATGTGGGGAGCTGTAGCATCAGCATATAGCTATTCAGATGATGAGGTAAGTATGTTTTTAAGTGCTTCCTAACACCAGGTGGTTTAATCTTAAATTCTAATATCAAAATCAGGTTATCTTTAGATACTTAAATCCACTGACAGAGCATGAACAGGCAAGACAGATCTTTCTACAAACCTGAAAAGGGACCTAACTTTGCAGGAAAATGTGAAATCTAAAAAAAAAAAATGCACTGGGTAGCTTAAAAAATCTGAAAATTATAAAAGGAGTGTCTGTAGCTTTAAGCAGTGAGTTCCCTTAGTGGTTGTTGCTAAGCAACCATAGCATTCCAAGGCTTGCATCTGCCGGTAAAAGCAAGAGGGAGGAGGCAGAGCCCTTTTTAGGCCTATTTTGGCCATTGAAGGAGGGCACCTTGGGGCCAGGCATGACTAGGATTGCCATCTCCAGGTTGGGAAATTCCTGGAGATTTGGGGTGGAGTCTGAGGAGGACAGGGTTTGGGGAGTGGAGAGGCCTCAGTCGGATAGAATGCCATAGAATCCACCCTCCAGAGGAGCCATTTTCTCTAGAGGGACAGATCTCTGTTGTCTGGAGTTCAGTTGTAGTTCTGGCAGATCTCCAGGTCCCACCTGGATGTTGGCAACCTGAGGCATGGTACAGCCTCAGTGATTTGATACCACTTGATTTGCGTGACTCAACTAGGCCTGGCTGCTTGCTACTGTTCAATTTTTTAAAAAAAATCCACAACAATAAAAACATAATGAAAAACAGACAAACAGGAGTGGGGATCACTTCAAAATGCAAAGCAGGTCTTTCCTTCTGCTGGCAGATCTTTTGCCTGCTCCAGCTCATGCCTGTAGCCAAGGAGGAACCAATTCAGCTAGATGTTCTTCAGCAGCTGCTAGCCAGCTACAGGATCTTATCACTTCCTCCTCTGTTGTCAATTTCTCCATCCATCAACAGGGCTGGATTCTACTCCTGTGAGGCAGGAGCTTGCAGATCCCAGCTGTGGTAACATCAGCAATGATGATGTATTTTGGTTGGCTGAGGTTAGTGAGCTCTTGCTGAAGCCACCTTAAATGGTATACAAGTTTAGATATATGGAAAGCCTATCATGATTGGTTTGCTTGTATCCTTAAAAATAAAAAAGCCTGTACAGATTTTAAAAAAACAAAATAGTTAATACAAATTATAACTGTTAAATTACAAGTGTAACCATGAATTACAATTTTACAACCATGAAGCACATGACAGTATTTCCAATCTAGCATTCATCTGGCTTTACCTTATTGTAGAATAAAACAAATGGCTGCCAATTTTGTGTAAACGTATTTGGAATGATTTTTTTCCATAAATGTTGAAGTTGCTAGTTTATCAATAAGAATAACAAACTAGCACTTCCTGAAACAGGTACCTGCTGTAGGCAGAGTTTTCTGGGTCCAAGTTTTTGCCAGTATTGTTCTTGCTGACGTCAAGTTTTATGCAAGGTACTTGTACATCTTTTTCATATCCTCTTCTATTAAGCCTACTAAAACTATCATTGGATCACGTGGTACTCCTAAATTTTCTAAGTTGCATCTAAAGTCTGTTGCCAGCATCTTTTTGTAATCTGGCACTCCCACCATGTATAGATACCTACTTGTTACAGGCATCTTGATCAAAAGTTATTCATTTTAGCAAGTCTGACAGTAATATCCCTGCCTTGGATAGTCCAGTTTCATCAGATCTTGGCAGCTAAGCAGGGTCAGCCCTGATTAATGCTTGGATGAGAGACCACTGCGGAATTCTGGGACTGCTGTGCAGAGGCAGGCGATGGCACACTACCTCTGAATGGCTTTTGCCCTGAAAACCCTACGGGGTTGCCTTGAGTCAGCTGTGACTTGATGGCACTTTCCACCACCAATATATTCCCAAACGGTTGTTATTCCTGTTACGTGAGCTGCACACAAATATTAGTGCCCAAATTAGAGTTGGAATGTCAGGGTCCCTAACTAACAAAATCCCAATTCATAAAGGAGTGAAGCAGGGGTGTGTGTTGGCCCCTCTATTGTTTAACTTATATATAAACAATATTGTTGACAGGTTATCAGGCCCACAATTCTTTCCACCTACCCTTGGGAAGCATAAAATTTAAATTTAATTTATGCAGACGACATGGCCCTAATATCACTTACAAAAATCGGGATGAGAAGATTATTGCAGCAACTAGGTTTATACTGTAAGGAAGAGGCCCTTAATATTAACTTTGAAAAAACCAAAGTGATGGTCTTTAGAAAAAGGGCTCAAATATCCTCCTGGAGCATACTTGGCAATTCAATAAATCAGAGTAGTACCTTTAAGTATTTAGGATCACGTTTAGAGAGAATCTGAACTGGAATGCTCACATTGCCACAGTAAAAGCATCTGCGACAAGGATTGTGGGTTCCATTCTGAAGTTTTATTATACCAAGGGAGGTTTTCTTATTGATCCTGTTATAAAACGATTTAAAAGTAAGGTCATACCCCACCTTCTGTATGGTGCTGAGGTTTGGGAATGGAAAGAGGATATACTCAATAGCATTGAAACAATTCAAAACCAGTTTTTAAGGCGTATCTTGGCTCTTCCCAGGGAACATCAGTTGCTCTGATGAGAGCAGAAACTGGTCTGCCTTCCTTAAGGGCGCAGGTGCATCTTGCGGTTCTAAAATCTTGGAAGAAAATCAGAGTTGCTGGCACCGACTCTTTTAGCCAACTAGCCTTTAATTCAATGCTATCTTTAGACTTAGCCTGCTTCCTTAATATTCCATTCCTGACGACCTTCTTAGTTCTTCAACAAACAATTCAGAACTTAGAGAATAGGTATTTAAGCAGGATACTCTGTTAGACAGACAGTTAATTCTAAAATCACAGTCTGCTATCTGGTTCAAATCATTTAAGAATGACCATTTTAGATCACCCTACCTGGTTAATATAGATAATCATAACCTCAGAGCAGCTTTTACATCTTTGCGTTTTGAATCAATGCCAACGGCTATATTAGCTGGCCACTATAGTAGAACACCCAAGGAACAGCGTTTATGTATTTGTGGTTCTTCTGTTATTGAGGATCTTCCCCATCATATCCTTGAATGCTCTTTGTATACCCAACCTAGGTTAAAATTTCTCTCTAGTATTTTATCAGTTTTAAGCTTTTACTCAGTCCCTGAGAAGACTGTATTTTTGTTAGCTGATTCTAATGCTGATATATCCTATAGAATGGCTTTATTTGCCTTGGCTGCAAAGAAAATACGGGCCAACGCTGTTCTTACGGGAACTAGTTAACACTGATCTTAGTGGGTATGCTGTGGTTCATAGCTTCGGTTTTATACCTTTTAAATATTATAGACCTTTAAAATATTTTAGACTATACTCAATTTTAGTCAATTACCTATGTTTATAGTATTTTTCTCTGTTGTTATTTTTGGATTGTAATGGCCAATGGCTAAATACAATAAAACCTTCTTCACTAGTTCACCACCAATATAATACCATGTATGCATTAGTTTAAAGCCATTCTTTCTTATTCTGACATTCAGAGAAGAGATAAAAATGCCTTGTGCAATGTAAGCCAGACTTTTTCTGGTATAGCTATTGATACTCCCCCCCATTACCTCCATAAACCAGACTCTTATCAATCAAGATGGCATGGATTTTGGCCATATGTTCCTTCTGTTGTTGATCTAATACTAGCTCAAACTCTATAAACATTTGTAGATTGTCACTTAATTTTAATCTGCAGATAACGATACAAGGATTGTATACTTTCTTTAAGTGCTTACTTAGTTCCTAGTTTATATTCTGCATCAACTTCAGTCTCTTACCCTTGCATTTCCAGCTTTGTACATTTTCATATTTCCTCATCTGCCTTCTCGTGCTGTCATCCATAGGCTATGAAAGGGCATTTTATCATCATCTGCTTTGTGTTCCCTTTCTCTGCTCCTGACATTTTGCACTCTGCCTGCAGTATTCCCTGTGCCAGGTATGGCCTTTCCATATTCAGGATGGGGTTGCCAACCTCCAGGTGGGGTCTGTAGTTCTTTTGGAATGACAGCAAATCTCTAGAGTAAAGATCAGATAACCTGGAGAAAATGGCTGCTTTCAAAGTTGGACTCTATGGCATCAGAAGGCTGCCGAATTCCTGCCCCTTCCCAAAACTGAGATTTCTACAAAAGTGTATTTGCTAGATCACCATATTTCCAAACTCCCTGGAATTTATATTATTTCTGGCACTTACCTTGGTGTCTTCCATGGGGGAACAGGCCTGTGCTGCTTTGGCTGCCAATGTAACACAGCACCAACAAGTTTTTTACATGCAGTTATCCCTGCCCCCAGTCCCCTGACATCAGCCACCTCCCCACACGCACATGAGGACTTTCCCAGATTTTTTAAATTGACAATTGACTATTGTTATAACAATCTGTGTTTAGGTTCTCTGCACTCCTGGCATTTCATTTTTTTTTAAAGTCTCTTGTTCCTTTAATTGCAGAGATATGCCTTGCCCTCCATGCAACAAAAGGGGGCTAGATACTGGAGAACCCAAAGTACAGATTGTTATATTCAATTGTGGATTAAAAGAAAAAAGCTCCCCTGATCACACAGGGAGGAAGTGACTGCCATGTGGGTCGGAGCAGGTAAATCTGAGCTTTCCCACCCACACAGCAGCTATCCAGGCTTTACTGCAATCTTTCCCAAAACTGAGCAGCAAGGCAGGCTTAGGGAAAATTGGAGAAAAGCCAGGGATATCTGAGACGTGCACAAAAGCACAGCAATGGAGGGAAGTGGGCGGAACACTTCTAGCATCATTAACCCGTAACCTGTGTGGAAACAGTTCTCTTCTCATGATAAATGCTAAAGGACTTTCTCCTGAAGGAATCTGGAAAATTCAATGAGCATTCCCTGTTCTGCTCTCAATATGGTAACACTGAAATACAATTATTTAAGACAGCACAGCTCTTTTCACTCAGATTAACTTAGTGTAGCATCAGCTTTCAAAAGCGAGAACCACTTTTATCAGAATGAGGTTTCCTTCCTACAAAATTGCTGTGTGTGGCAAGCTGTTCATGTTCATCCATTCACTCATGTGGACTGGTGTTAGGCACAGAGTTTGTTCTGTGCTGCTGCAAAGCATTCATGTTGATGCTTTGCAGTGACATGGGGGAAAGGTTGCAGCGTTGGCTGATCCCCATACCAGTACTGCTCACTGCGTGGATATTTCTCAGTTAAAATCGAACTACTCTTGTGGCAGATCCAGATGGGCAGCTGTGTTGATCTGAAGCAGCAGAACAAAGTTTGAGTCCAGCGGCACCTTTAAGACCAACAAAGTTTTATTCAAGGTGTGTGCTTTTGTGTGCACGCACACTTCCTCAGATACCTTGAATTAAACTTTATTGGTCTTAAAGGTGCCATTGGACTCAAATTTTGTTCCACTCTTGTGGCAGTTGTCTTTTCCTAACAATAAGCTCTTTCAACCAAAGGTCTTGAGCCATACAATAAAAATTACAGTTCAGACATCAGTAACAATTACAGTATACTTGATAAAGGAACATTATGGCACTAGTAAAATCTCGAGATGGTCATGTTAATATGTAGCAGGAGAGTGTCTCAAAGATATTATAATAAACAATAATTTGGCCACAGATCATGTAACTGCAGGAAACTACCTGGAGTTCAATAGCAAGTTGGTACTTGCTCAAAATGGGGGAATGCCAAAATTGTCACAATGAAGACAGTTGACCACAAAATAACAGAATGTGATCAATGGTGTCAATCATGTCAGAAGCACAAAATAACAGAATGTGATCAATGGTATCAATCATGCCAGAAGCAGAACAATAGAGAATGGAGTATTAGCAAAATGCTCCTTCAACTCAGCTGCAGGCAAAGCATTTAGTCCACCTAGTATAAATGTGCGGCAGTTGCTAAGACCAGTAAGATATTTTAAATATGGAGGGAGACTTTGGAGGTGGGGGTGATTCCAGGGGCTATGGTGGAGCATACAGGCAGCTGTTCTTTAACTTCTATTGTTGTCTTTGATCAGGTAAAACTTGAAATACTTTAAACACTTTTGCCCTCTTCATTGCCAGAAGACATGCTGCTTATGTATTTCTCAGTAGTAACAAGTAAATGTCAACAAAACAGGAGATACTGAGAAACTTATTTTGTGTCTTTTTTAATTTGAAGGAAGAAGGGAGTCGGACGGATTTTACCTTTCCTGCTGGCTTTGAAGACCAAATTTTAGGAGTCAATCAATCACAAAAAACAGGCATTGCAGGACTCGCAACCAGTGACCTTGCACAGAGCACAACTAGTCTTGGCAGCAGCAACAGTAGCGGAGATGCAGGGAAGCTGCACTGCCCAACAGGTATGGACATTGCCTTTGTAACAACAGTGAGTCATCTTCTTGAACATTTGGAAAAGTCTGTGTGGTGTAGCTTTTCCATTGGTGAAAAAGGCATCAAGGAGTGTCTTTTGAGTACCCCTCTGGCTTTGCTGGGAAGTGTTAGACTAGGACTTGGAGGAGGGGCTCGGTTCTAATTCTTACTAGGCCATGAGGAACCTCTCTGAGGGACCTTGGATCAGTCTCTCTCTCTCTGTCTACACTACCTAACAGGGTTGTTAGAATAAGACTGAGGAGGAGAGAACCATGTATGCTGCTGTGAGCTCCTTGGAGGAAGGGTGGGATTAAAAATGTAGATAGAAATCAAGGTATGATTTTAATTGCCTGAGTACCTCACAGAATAAGGGGAGTTCTTCATTCAAATAACTGTGGGGTCTTTCAGAGCCAGTTTGGTGTAGTGGTTAAGTGTGCGGACTCTTATCTGGGAGAACCGGGTTTGATTCCCCACTCCTCCACTTGCACCTGCTGATGTGACCTTGGGTCAGTCACAAGCTCTGGCGCAGCTGTTCTCTCAAGGACAGTTTGTGTTAGAGTTCTCTCAGCCCCACCTACCTCACAGGGTGTCTGTTGTGGGAAGGGGAAGAGAAAGGAGTTTGTAAGCCGCTCTGAGATGCCTTTGGGCAGTGAAGGGCGGGGTATAAATCCAAACTCTTCTTCTTCTTCTTCTTCTTCTTCAGGGTTTGGTTGTTTATGGTATTCTCTAGTAATATGTCCCAAGAAGAGGGGAAAGGACTTGTTCAAATAATGTACATTGACATTAGGTAAAGAAAAAGCTTTAATCTTCTGAAAGTTGTGAACTGAAAGTCATCCTGTCAGTTCTCCTGAAATTCATTCATAACTATAGATGCTGATTTACACTCATGGCAAATTCCGCTTGGATAAGCAGTGTGTCAGCTATAGATGCCTACTGCCTCTGAAGTTCCAAAATATGCTTTGGGGTATGAGTTGCTCTTGCTGAGAATCATGTACTGTTGGCTTGCAAGTTTAGCGAATAGATTGCTCCTGTGAATGAAGAATATAGAATGCAAGCATGCTCTTATACTGAGATGAAATGGCAGAAATCTGTTTAATTTGAAACCATCCCAAAATGCTTTGTGAGAGGAAAACACATGTGAGTTCACGCACTGGCAACCAGCAGGCAGGATCCCTTCAGAAATCCTGTATAATTAGTGTCCTTCACCAGCTTTTCCATTGGTGAAAAAGGCATCAAGGAGTGTCCTTTGAGTACCCCACTGGCTTTGCTGGGAATGAGGGGACCATGGATAAATGACACATGGAATAGGGGTGGTAGTAAGGAAGGGAACTGAGTGAGATTGAAAAGTGCTGGCTCAGTCCCACTCAGCAAGTTTTTAAAAAACATCTCTTATGAGCACAAATAGTCCAAGAGATTAAAAGGGTTTCATTTGAATTTTAAACAATGAAAGCAATTAAAATTAAATGATTGTTTATCTCAAAAAGATGATGGCATCATTCATTTCAGTATTGTTAAAGCAGATTTATATAGTCTTCATTGCTGCTACCTAAGCTTCAGGTGCAGTTGCCTTGTATTTTTATACAGGTGAAGCCCCATTCTCTAGAGGTATGAAGGGTGTGGATTCTGAAAAGTCTGAACATGGCTCTTCCCAGAACACCAGTTTGTCTAGTATCTTCCAGAACTGTGCAATGGAGGTAAAATTGATCATTTTAAGGATGTGCTTTATATTTTGCAGGAACCTTTCAGTATCTAGTAGTATCAGGCTTTGTTTTACTTTATGGAAATGAAAGCTGCCTTTAAAAATGGCCACTGGAATTATCTCAGAATCTTCCCTGGATATTTTTTAAACATACAAAAGTGTTATCTTTTAAAAAAAATCCTTTTGAAAATGTTCTCTGTAGAATTTTCTGTTACTTAAAGATTTTTTAAAAAACCAGAATAGCTTTTTAGACACTGCTTATGTGCAGTGCTAAAACCATGATGATCAAGATCAGTCTTAAGACTGAGTACAGATGCCTTTCAAAAAGTGGTTATATTGTTGGATGTAAAGTGGGATAGGATTTGAAGGACAAAACCCCACAGTGGGCAGAACAACTCAAAAACTAGAACCAAGTGCCAAATGTTTTGAGCTGCCTTTCTGCCTATTTACTCCCTTACCCTTTCTTTCTGTCTGTGTACAAAATGTTTTTGGCAGGTCTTAATGTCAAGCTGTTCTCAGTGTCGCGTATGTAGAGCACTAGTTTATGATGAAGAAATCATGGCAGGATGGACTGCAGATGACTCTAATCTGAATACTACTTGCCCATTCTGCAAAAGCACTTTCTTACCTCTTCTTAATGTGGAGTTTAAAGACTTGCGTGGATATGCAAGGTTGGTAGGCTTGTTGTGGGCAACATTTTTTTGCTATTAAACACTGATTAAGTATTTGCATGTTTTGTCATTAGCAACTAATAGCATGTTAACTTGGGTAGTAATTGGGATTAATGGAGTTTAAACTTTGTAACACTATGTAAGTTGTTCCTCTCTTGGTTATGTCTCTGAAGGCAGATAAGATTTTATTTTGTACAATAGCATGAGACGGTGCTTGTAGTTCATTTGTGGACTTTTTGGCTTGATATTCCTTTTTTGTCTTAGGAGCTTCTGTACACTTATAAATTGATTCCTGGTCTCTTTGGGAGTACAGTTAGATAAAGCAAAAACCAGCATGATGCATTCTAATATTTTTCTTGTTATCTTACTAGCTTATTTTTGAAACCAAGTACCTCTGGTGATAGTTTACACAGCAGTAACATTCCATTAACCACTGATTCTCTGGAGCAGAAGCCTGTTTCTGTCCCTGCAACTGATTTGATCAGTTTTGAAGAACCCTCCAATACCAACCCAACCATTGCTGAAGAAAACAGCACCACAGCTATGCAAAGGTACAGAAATCTTAGTTTCTGGGGAAACTTGTTGGACTCTGATTTTTCAGGAATAAGAATGGCATTCAAGACTGTTTGAAACAAGCTTATGCTAGAATGGTAGCATGCTTAGCAGAGTGTAAAAATCAATATTATTTGAGTCACTTAAATGTTTCAGAGAGTCAAGTCAGTGAATAGAATGATTGGATGTAGGTTTTGGAGACTTGAAGCCACATACCCTTTCAGGCAAGGACATGCTTCTTCAGTATTGCACATGGCTATTCTACTATATTTGATACCCTAGTAAGCTTCTGTTTAACAAAAATATTCAAGAAAACTTGACTTTTAAGCAACAAAAGAAGATCCCTTATGAATCAGACCAGTGGTCCATCTAGTCCAGCATCTTGATTCATGCAGACGCCAGGAAGTTTGCTCTGGAGGGCCAACAAACAGGGCATAGAGGATGCTGCTTCCTAGCGTTCGTATTCAGAGGCCCACTTCCACTGTATATGGTTGTTCTCTTTAGTCGCCATGGATGGACCTGTTCTCCATGAATCTGTCTAATCTCCTTTTAAAGCTACCTGTGTTCATGGTTATTATTACATCTAGTGGCAGTTAATTCTACAATTTGATAATCACTCATTGAGTAAAAAATAAATACATTCCTTTTGCCCATCATGAATCTATTGCCCATCATCTTTTGGGGGCATATTATGGGAGAGGGAGAAAATTTCTTCACCCCATGTTATTACTTTATAAACCTCTGTCATATTACCTTCCTGGTTAGTAGTCTTTTTTCTAAATGGAAAAGTCCCAGACTCTTTAGCCTTCCCTTTCTAGGCTATGCCTTATTCATCTTGGTTACTTTCTTCTGCACTTTTTCTAGTTCTACAATATCCTTGGTGCTGGGGGAGGGCAGCAGTGGGAGGGCTTCTAGTGTCCTGGCCCCACTGCTGGACCTCCTAATGGCACCTGGTATTTTTGGCCACTGTGTGACAGAGTGTTGGACTAGATGGGCCATTGGCCTGATTCAACATTGGCTTCTTTTATGTTCTTGTCCTTCTTGAGATATGGCAAGCAGAACTTCAGATGAGACTGTACCACAAAAAATCCCAACTTCAAGTACAGGCTAATGGGGTCTGAACTTGCTGAGACTGAGAGGGAAAAAGATCTTGGGGTTGTAGTGAATAGTTCAATGACAATGTCAACCCAGTATGCTGCAGTGGTGAAAAAAGCAAACTCTGTGATAGGGATTATTAGGAAAGGGACTGAAAGATAAAACAGCTGATATTATAATGCCCTTGTATAGTTCTATGGTGCAGCCTCATTTGAAATTCTATTTACAGTTCTGGTTACTGTATCTCAAAAAGGACATTGCAGAGCTGGTAAAAGTACACAGGAGGGCAACCAAGGTGATTAGGAGGTTGGAGCACCTTCCCTATGAGGAAAGGCTGGAGAGTTTGGGACTTTTCAGTTTAGAAAAGAGGTGACTAAGTTAGGAACATGATAGAGGTTTACGAAATTATGCATGGGATGGAGAGAGTTGACACAGATACATTTTTCTCCCTCTACCCAAATACTAGAACTCGAGGGTATCCAATGAAGCTGATGGGCAGTAGATTCAGGACGGACAAAAGGAAATACTTATTTGCACAGAGAGTGATTAAAATGTGGAATTCACTAGCAGAGGAAGTAGTGATGGCCACAGGAATAGACAGCTTTAAAAGGGGGTTAGATAGATTAATGGAGATTAGGTCTATCAGTGGCTACTAGCCATGGTTTACTGGGGGGGAACCTCCACATTCAGAGGCACTGAACCTCTGAATCCCAGTGCCAGGAAGCAACATCAGGGGAAGGTCTTGACCTCTATGTCCTGTTGTTGGCCCTCCAGAGGAACTGGCTGGCCACTGTGTGAGACAGGATGCTGGAATAGATGGACCACTTGTCTGATCCAGCAGGGCTCTTCTTATGTTCATAAATCTATACAGGGGCTCTACAATATTGACCATTATATTTTCCTTTCCTTTCCTGAAAATGCCCAGCCTGGAGTTTCCCTTCTTCACTACTGCCAGTTTCATCAAGCTTCTGGTGTACTGACCTGGATAGCCCAGGCAAGCCCAATCTTGTCACGTCTTGGAAGCTAAGCAGGGTTGACTTTGGCAAGTACTTGGATGGGAGACCTCCTTGGAATACCAGCAGTCAGGAGGCGGGGGCAGGCTTTATTCAGCCACCTCTCTGCATAATCCTCCAGGTCCCCAGTAAGGGTCACTCACCAGAGATCACCGTGACTTCCAGGTGCACACACACTCACACGCACACATATGCACATATGAAAAATACAAAAAGATTTTTTTAAGAAACTCAATTAGTGCAGAGACCAAGGCTGGGGCTGACATTGAATAGCTGAGGCATTTGCTGGGCTTCACTTTCTATCTATAATGTGAGATTAGTCGAGATGTTCTTAATAGAATCATTGTGAGCATGAGGAAGTTAATATTTTACCACCTGTGTGTAATGTTAGTATGTTCTTGCACTGTGTTCAAGCAGCAGGATAGCAGAAGAGAGTGGGGACCTCAGACCTGCACGGCCATCTGTTGCAAATAACACATCCAAGCGAGGAGCTTCTCTGACTCGGAGCCACAGTGTTGGTGGCCCCCTGCAAAATATCGATCTGTTGCAGAGGCCGTCTCATTGCATTTCAACAGTTAGTCTTCCTAACAGTTTACAGGAGGCCATGGTAAGTTCTTGATAATATTTCCTTGTTAATCTAATTTGCTTTCACCTAATGGCTAGTTAGTATAGGTGCCATCAGTCAGCCTTTGTAGTATAGAGCATCTTTGAGCATTAGCATTTTTTGGGGGTTAGTTTCCTAGGAATCAAGAGGGATTTTTGCAGTAAGCATACAGGAAATTCTGTGGTGCTCCTGAGATGGAGAAAGTGCAGAAGGGGCATGTCTGAGAGATTTCCTTATGCAATTTGTTCAAGCTTTAATTATGCTGTAGTTTCTAAGTACACTACACAATTATTGTTTCCGTAAGTACTGGTTTAATCAATATCATACTATTTACAATCACATTTGCATTATAGCTTGTGTTCTGCTCGAAGAGTAATGTGGATTACTGGCTCTTAGAGACTTTAATAAGGGAAACTGCTCCACCATTCTTAGTTTGTAAGCTAACTATTGCCAATGTTCTCCAGGATCCCATAGCAAAAAGGCCAAATCCTTTACCTGTTTCTGTGCCCTATTTGAGCCCTTTGGTACTCCGAAAAGAGTTGGAATCTTTGCTGGAGAATGAAGGAGAACAGGTGATCCACACTTCAACATTCATCAATCAACATCCCATTATTTTCTGGAACTTAGTATGGTATTTCCGTCGCTTGGATCTCCCAAGTAACTTGCCAGGGCTCATTCTGACTTCAGAACACTGCAATGAGGGTGTTCAGGTAGGCCCATGTTTATGTTAGAGCATACGGGTTGAGGTTTTTGATTATGTAAAGAGGAGGCAGTCCTAAGACACTGAGGGGGGTTGGTGTGTGTGTTTGCACCAGTGTCCTGTTATCCCTGAACTGCAATGTTGAGAGTGCCAACAATACTGAATAGCCGCAAATGCCCATAACAGTAAACAGCATTGCTTAAAAGTGTTCTAAACTTGCTGAAGTGAATGTTGGTTGCAAAAAGGACATTGAACTTAAAAGGAAGGTTTATCAAAGATGAGAACATGTTGTGATGATCCTAAGAAGCTTAGAGCATGATCCAGCCAGAGTTAAAGACTTTGGTTCTCATGGTTTCCACAGAAGAAATCTAAGCATGTCTGACCTTCTGTAGAGATCAATAAGATGCCAAATTGTTTAATTTTGGATATTAGCTGTGAGAATACTGGGTTGCTCACCCGGTGGGTCTTCCCAGGGCAGGTGCAGACAAGAAGCCACAAAACTCGAGGGGAAAATATCTATAAAATGCAAAGAAAGGCAGATTCAAGCCAACATGGTTCTAAAAGTCATGCAAGAAAAAAGAACAAAGGCTGCCTTAACTGCCTGACTTACTATATTCTGGATCAGGCAGCACAAAACTTTGGTTCAGAAGTGTAGGCCTCTGTGTAGAGAGGTCTATATCTCTGACATTTGCGAAGCAGCAAGGCAAGTCTTCAATCGTGTAGAATCTCAGGTAGCTAGCTGGTATTACCAGCCGTGTTACAGTTATACTTTTAGGCTCAGGAGGGTCAGGTGAGAGCAGCAACCAATCAATACCCGCTGCTTCAAGATGGTTCCAGAACCTGCCGCCATACATCCTGCTCTTACCCCTCCTATCACAAAGAATTGTTCTCATGTGAAACTAATTTTTGGCCGTGATGTTACATCTTTGAGAGAAGATGATAAGATGGCAGGCCGGTGTTGGCCACCTTAACACCACCTGCAAGGGAGACAGTCAGCAGCAACCTTAACCCTTAAGTGTATGATGAAATCCAGCTTTGCCTCACAGTAGTGTTCAAATTTTGGGTGCCATCCCTCCACTTTAAGGTGTGATCAGAATGAACTCTGGCTGGCCATCTTTAAGGGTATGTGATGCTTGGGATCCATGCTTGGATCCCCAGGTGTGCGACTGAGCTTCAACTGTAGTGCTGGAGAAAAAGAAATCAGAATGTCAGTGATAGGTAAAGAGGGAGGTGGTTTTTCCATGCATTTGTCATTTGGTAAAGACCCCTGCCCCAGTTGCCTTAAGTCCCGAGAAGGGGACAAAAACAGATTCCCTCCCAGGACATACAGCAGTGAAATGTGAGGTTGGGAGTGGGAAAGAAGGAAATTCCTTCTTTATGCCACAGCCCTACTCCAAATTCAGGCCAACACAACTGCTATTTTGCAGTTCAATGACATGTCTAGGAATCCATACATGGATTTCCAGTGTCATGTTTGTTTTGCCCTAAGTAGTGTTCCATAGCGTGTTTCGGTTTAGAAACGCAATTATCGGGGATGTGGCTTGTTACTCCGGAGACACACTTCCAAGTAAACAGCCATAACATAAGCAGGTGACTTTCCTCAGTCTCTTGTATGAATGAACTTCTGCACATGACACAAATCATTTCAGAATTTGACTTGGTTTTAGGCAAATGTGGGTAATTCAGCTAGCCCAGAATGGAAATCTTTATTTATTTCATTCATTTATACCCTGCCTTTCTCCCCAAAGTGGCTTACATCATTTGCCTCTCCTCCATTTTATTCTCACAACCATTCTATGAGGTAGGTTAGGTTGAGAGAGTGTGACTAGACCAGGGTCACCAAGCGAGCTTCCATGGCATGAGTGGGGATTCAAACCTAGGTTTCCCAGGTAATAATAGTCTACATTCTTAACCACTACACCACACTAGCATGTTGTATTTAGTGTTGCAAAATTACTGGCAAATTGATAAGAAAGTTTGTTTCCTCCCATCTAGCTTCCTCTGTCCAATTTGTCTCAAGACAGCAAGTTAGTGTATATCCAGCTACTTTGGGACAACATCAATCTTCACCAAGAGCCTGGGGAGCCCTTGTATATATCGTGGAGAAATCTCAGTGAGTAAAATGTTCAGGATGAAAGAGGGCCAAAGGGACAGGAAGTGCTGGTGCTGTTGGAAAATCTTCATTCTCTTCTGAATAGCATATCTCTTTGGTAGCGCTTAAAGAGCAACTGATATAAGCATCAACTTCTTTCCAAACTGATCACCCACAGCCAGCTGCAAGTGTGTCCTTTGTGTGCTGATGTCACAGATTGTTCCAGAAATAGTCTCGCTGTGACATGGGAAAGCAGCCGGTCTAGCTGATGATCAGGAAGCTTATTTCTTACACTGAGAACAGTTTTAAGTTACATAACATCAGAAATTTCCAAGTTTTGTGTCTTTTCAACATCAGAACTTAGAATTTGTACTTTTTAAAGGATGAAAATGGATTTTCTTGGGATTCTAATGAAATAAGAAAGGAAGGGAAGGAGGATAAGCAATCTGGGTCTAGGCCCGTAGCTATGAATTTTTTGAGAGGGGACACTAATCTAATTAACAGAGCTCATTAACAGGCAAATTACATTAGCTTTGATCATTACCTTAAGACAGCTGGGGAGGGATAGAGGGTGGCCCTGCTGGCTTCTGCAGCTGTCTTCCAAGTTCATCAAGACATGCCCAGACAAAGAGGGTGGGCAGAGTTGAGTAAGTTTTAGTGCCAGAGAGAGAGAGACCCTCTGTCCCCCCCAGTCTTTTCCAGTATTTTGGTGTTTTTGTCTTACAGATTCTACGGAGAAGAAACCCTCAATAGCTTCAGATGAGCAGCAAGCAATAAGCACTTTAGTTGAAAATATCAGGCTAAGCATTCAGCACAATGATGTTGTTAAACCCATCAATCTCCTTGTACAGCAAAAGCACCATGGCAAGCGACAAAGGTAAAGGGGAGTGCCATGGTGCACCTGACAAATAAACTCAAGGGTAATATGTTGTTGAAGGCTTTCATGGCCGGAGTTCATTAGTTGTTGTAGATTTTCCGGGCTGTATGGCCGTGATCTTGGCATTGTGGTACCTAACGTTTTACCAGCAGTGAAAATTTACTCAAGGATAGCTGCTGTCCTGAAGTCTCCCAGCATTCATAGCTGTGCACATAAGAAGCATTCTGCTGTTGACCAGGATAGTCCTTTTGCTGCATTAAAAGTACCTTGCAGATGCTTATGCGCAGACAGTGTTGGTAGAGAAAGAGGGAAAGCCTATGCCCAACACAATTTAAGTGCTGTTTATTGGTCATGCCCCTTGCATACTGATAACTGTATTAAAACAGTACATGGCTCAGTAGAACCAGCTGGAGTGAAGGAACATGTACTCTCATTTGGAGCAGTTCTTCTTGGGACCCACCATTTCCACATAACAATGGAAGATTTTGGTAGATAAGTCCACCCTTGAGAATTGTAAAACCATTTTGCTTAGGAAACCTGTGACTTTCTTGAGTTCCAAACTGTCAAAGAGAAACAAGAAATAATATAACTTAATCAGCAACAAACTTTTTGGGGAGAAGGGAAACTCAAACCCTTCCTGTTCTTCTCATAGCAAGCTTGTGAGGTATGCTAGGTTGAGAGAGAATGACTGGCTCAAGGTCACCCAGGGAATTCATGGCTGAGTGAGGATTTGAAGGTGTGTTTCTTCAAGCACTGTTAACACTCTAAGCACTTCTGTTGCCCTGCTGCCTGTACCTTTAGACACATGTCCACGTGACTGGCCTGCTTTCATTTCCATCACCTTTTGATCTGTATTTAGGGAGCTCCTGGCTTAAGTTTTATAAACAAAACCTTCCGATCTAGGTGGGGATCCACACACTGGTCATAAGAGACCTCAGACAAAGTGGCAAAGGGATGCTGCAAGTTTGAAAGGAATGCTGAGAACTGGATAAAATGAAAAATTGAAATATTTGAGAATATTAAACTTTATGTGGGCATAATCAGAGGAAGTCTCAATCAGTTGGGTATTATCAGTTGGGTACTATGCCAACTAAAGAGCTGGTTACTTCAGGCATCCATCTGCTGCAGGAGAGAGGAGAGACTGGAGGTCCAAAAAAAAGAGAATAGAGTAGCAGAGGTAATAGCTGCCAATTCTGAAATCTAGTTGGGTGTCTAGGTTCAAGCTGCTGGTGGGCAAGCAATCCCAATAAGGAAAAGATACATAAGCCATGTGGAGGGCCAATGTGGTATAGAGGTTAGAAAGTTGTGTCACTGCTTACAGAAAATATTGACTTTGCTTTAACTTCTAAATGAATCTTTTACAGGAGTTTTTACAGAGAGATCCTTTTTCTCTCCCTGGTGTCCCTTGGGAGGGAGAATATTGACATTGGTAAGCAATATGGATTTGTGCACATATACTACTAATTTCCTTTTCTGGGTTAAGGAAAATGTTTGTCCTTATTGTATTAATATGTGAAGTAATCCTTCATGGGTTTCCAAGTTACTGTTCCACCTTGAAAAATACAGCTCCCCTGACAGACAGGATCAAGCCCTCTTGACTGTCCGCTTGTTTGGTGGGTACATGAGAGAGGGACTTTGTACTAGCCGCCCCACAATTGTGGAACAACCTCCAGAGTCAAGTGTCCTTGCTCCCTAACTTTCAATCTGTTGGGAGTAGTTGAAGACTGTTTTATTTAGGACCATATTTGATTACATTTACTAGCATTCCTGAGATGTGATTTTAATTTTTGTTTTTAATTAATGTGTTTTATTTATGTTGTAAGCTGCCTTGAGCTTTGTACAGAAGAAAGGTGGCTAATAAATGTTTTAAATAAATAAACAGACAAAGAATGCTTGGCATTTTAGTGTCTGCTGATATTTGAAAGAATTCCTAGGTCTTTGACACCCTGTGACAAGCTTAAAGCAAGGTGTTGGATGCTACCAGTTTTTCCACTGATGCAACAATGAGCTAGGGCTGTTTTGGAAAGTTTTGCCTCAAGTGTGGCTTTCCTTACTTGCAGAGGCCTTTGACAATGAATACAGGGCTGCATATAAAAGCCTCCCGAGTGAAGTGGTTGAAAAGATGCAGAAGATAGATGCTCCACCCAGCAGCAGTGTCGAGTGGTGTAGGAAGTGCTTTGGAGCACCTGTCATATAAAGTCAACAGAGAAGATGTGGCAAACCATCCATAAGACGCAGGAGAGAGGCAGATCTGGCAACATGTCGATTTTGATGCAGGCTCCACAACCCCAGCTGAAACTATGATGTACGATCCAGTTCAGGAGTCAGCATGGCACTTTTCTACAGCAGCTGATTATGTGTGCACCAGGCAATGAATTGGAGTCAGTACACCAGAATGAAGCATAGGGGTCTTGAGTGGACTGTCCACCTTCAGTGTTGCTCTGTCTTTTTAACCGTTCTCAGCCTCATGTTTAAAAGAGAAGAATGTCAACTGGCATTTGTTTGGTGCCTTTCTCTAAAGACTCGAAGCAGTGGGATATTTTATAATAGACCTAAGAGCATCTTAAATTAATCTCTTTGCCTACGGAGCAACCCCTGTTCAAAGAGGGATGTGTTTTGCATGTATATATACATACTTATTGTTCATTTGATGTGTGAATGGAAAATCTTTCCCTTTGGGTCAAAAGACCAAACTGTATACTTTTCTTTTTGAAAAACCATCATTGTCCCAGTTAGTTTTAAAAACCCCCACAGTTTTAGTTTTGGCTGTTTGTAAAACTTAATATTTTCTCTGTTCATAGTTTCCTACTTCAGATAGTTTTAAAACTGTACATACAACATTGTGTTCTCCCAAACAATGACGGGTTCCTGCCCTGAGTGACTGTATGGTAGTTGTCACTCTACAATGGAAGAATTCCATTATAGAATGGCAGTTCTATCATGGGGAATATAAATTAATCTAGGGTACATAAAATGGTGTGAAATAAATATTGATCATATACATTTTTAGCATTTTGTGTAAAAGAAATATATGCATATATATATATATATCTATATATGGGGCAAAGCTTGAAGCTTCAAGTGCACTAACGCCTCATTCCTGCTCATCTTTCTAACCTGTGGGACAATTCTTTTTTGCACTGCCCAAGTTAAATAATTCTATCATAAATATATTTATAATCTCACACTTGAACATATATTTACCAAGAGTGAAAAAAGCTGATTTTAAGTCTTAACCATTTTAATGTCTCTGGTTTAAATTGATCTTGAATAGAAAAAAAATGACTTGCATTAACAGTTCCCCTGGCTTCACTGCAGTAGAGACTGGCATGGATCCAGAAAGCATCACTCACGCAGTGATCATTTTGCTCATGCAATGATTGGCTCCCCCCCCCCGCCGCCTCCATGTTTTCGGGTTGGTAGCAGCACAGAATACCGCACCGGGGATGCAGTGGAATGGGCAACAAGGAAATGGCCTCTTGTGCCTGTGGAGCCAGTCCATTGCCATTTGCAAAGTGAAACTTGGATGGTGCTCTCCAGCATCTGACGGTAACAGGATTAATACAGAAGGCACCTGGGCAGCAGTCTTCCAGTCTTCATGCTTAACCTGGACGTTGAAGCCACAAACATTGCCTTATGAAGCGAGTCCACCAGGAGGAGGGCTCTGTAGAGAAGTGGTTGGTTTCTGTGGATCAGTTCCACTAGCAGAGGCGCTTTGTTCCAGGAGAAGCCTTCCACTTGAAGAAAGCACTGCTTGCTAGTGGAACAGATCCATTCTGCAGGATCCAACTGCATCACAAACTTATTCACAGTCTCCAGTGTATTCTGTCCAGTCGTGTCAGTAGAGGAACACGTACTACATAGCACAGCAGGATTTTTAACATTCTAGTAATGTCTCAGCCTTTTCAATAAAGCGGTGAGTTTTGCACTTGTCAGAGCACATTTTTGGGGTGCTTTAGTTCAAATAAGTCTTTTAACTGTTGATACTAAACCAAGTTTTAAATTAAATTTACCAGGAATTTGTTTTAAATGTGAATGCCATACCTTTACAAAGCACAGTATGAAAACAATGTCTCACCATAACGTCACTTTAAATTGCCTTTTTCCTGTTGTTCAGCTGCTGAAAGCATTGGGCGGGGGGGGGGGGACAGGCCTCTGATACATGCCTATAGAATTGTTGTTTTTTAAAATATGTCTCCTCCACATCTCTTCCCCAAATAACAAACTTATTATATATTAATAAAAATCCTTGAAAATACACATTGCGTGTTTGTGCTTTCATAATCATGGTAAGCACCATGTTTTTGTTTAAGAAGGCTTCTTACCACTTTTAGTGTTTATGCAGGATAGCTGATATGTCATCAGGAGCAGCTTGTATGGCAGTTGCATGTAACTTTGGCTTTTGAACCTTTGTCAAAAAATGTTTCAGCACTAATTCATAAGTCACAGAAGGGAGCAAAATATTTTAAAACCCTTGTACTATGTATGGCTGCCAACTTGTGGTTGTGTTCCAACAGATAAGGTGCTACAGGAAGAACTGTAGCTTGGTTTCCTCCTGTGCATTCTAATGTTATCTCAACAGCATAGGAAGGAGTGGCATTGCCATTCCCCAACTGCTCAAGTGACATGTGGATTGGTCTCAACTCCTGGGGTAGGAACTATACTTATGACTAAATGTCTTGTTCCCCTGTGCAGGTATTTTTGGGGGTGGGGATGCACCACTCCTTCTCCTTTAAAAGTATAATGATTTCTGTGAAATTACACTGTTTTCTCAGCCACAATTTTCAAAAATGGGAGGGGGGGATCTGAACATAGTCAGTCCTTGGCTTTCTATTTACACTGACGTATGTACTGCTGTTTATTTCTTTTCCAAAGATTTGTTTGAATTCAGTTGAGACTAAACACCCCATTTTACATGTGCAGAAAGATTTTGCTTCCATATACTTGAGACTGTAGGTATGATCCAGTCATTTTCTTAAACTAGTAGAAAGCACTTCTACTCAGGCAGTGGAGATCTTGGGGTTTCTGTATATTCCCATTTCCAGATGCTGCCCCCTGGGCCACATCCCCACTGTATTGACGTAGACCTTCACAAGAGATTAGTGGGAAATCCTCTTTTTGTGAGCAGAGCTCTGAGGTTCTTAGAATACAATCTATAGGATATATAGTTATTGAGAATCTGTATTTCAAAATACAATAAATATCTAAAGAGTTTTAGCCTGACATCAAGGGGTGCAACTTAGAATCAGAGTTGGAAAGGATCTCCAGGGTCATCTAGTCCAACCCCCTGCACAATGCAGGAAATTCACAATTACCTCCCCCCCCACACCTCCAGTGTTCCATGCCCAGGAGATGACAAAAAACCTCCAGGATCCCCTGCCAAACTGGCGTGCAGAAAAATTACTTCATGACTCCAAAAGGTGATCAGCATTTCCCTGGGTGCGTAAGGGCCACAAGAATTAAGCACGGAGGCAACCCTTCCTGCCCTCCCTGCCTAAGTTCACAGAATTAGCATTGCTGTCAGCCATCTAGCCTCTGTTTAAAAACCTCCAAAGTAGAGTCCACCACCTCCCAAAGAAGCCTGTTACACTGACGAACTGCTCTGTCAGGAAATTTTTCCTAATGTTTAGCCTAAAACTTTCTGGTTTAATTTCCACCCGTTGGTTCTGGCGCAACCTTTTGGGGCAACAGAAAACAACTCCACCCCATCCTCTATATGACAGCCCTCCAAGTACTTGGTTATCATATCACCTCTCAGTCATATCTTCTCCAGGCTAAACATACGCAGCTCCTTCAACCTTTTTTCATAGGACTTGGTCCCCAGATCCCCTCACCGTCATTGTTGCCCTCCTCTGGACATGTTCCAGCTTGTCTATATCCTTCTTAAATTGTGGTGCCCCAAACTGAACACAATACTCTAGGTGAGGTCAGAACACAGCAGAGCGATACCATCAGTTTGTGTGATCTGGACACTATACTTCTGTTGGTACAGCCCAAAATTGCATTTGCCTTTTTACCTACCACATCGCACTGCTGACTAATAAGATCCCTAGATCCTTTTTGCACATATTATTCCCAAGACAAGTCTCCCCCATCTATAGTTATGCATTTGATTTTTCCTTCCTAACTGCAGAACATTACTTTTATCCCCATTGAAAGTCATTTTGTTTTAGTTTTCCATCCTGTACCCAGTCTTCTGCCATATTAGCTACCCCTCCCAATTTAGTGTTACCTGCACATTTAATAAGCATTCTCTCTATTCCTTCATCCAAATAATTGTTAAAGATGTTGAACAAAACAGGTCACAGGACAGATCCCCAAGGCACTCCACTTGTCACTCCTCTCCAAGAGGATCAGGAACCATTCACGGGGTACGATCTGTCAACCAGTTACAGATCCACCTAACAGTAATAGATCCAAACCACATTTTGGGGGCAGATTTTTTAAACAAAAATGCAAGCTGTAGATTCAGTTTGTTTACAAACTTTTTAATCCCTGAGAAACTTTTTAGAAACCTTAAGCCAGAATCTCCCATCAAAGCAATCTGCAGACAGAGTAAAAGCAAATAACATGAGCTTGCTCAAGCAGGCTCAACTACTGTCTATCATTTGAGAGCAAAGGGAAGGGCAAGTGTTAATCACAAAGAGAATGCTTTACAAAGCGGTTTAAGTTGTACTCATGTAGCCAGATCTTATGTAATGTTTGGGAATAATTTGAGAGTAAGAGCATGTAAAATTGTAGCCTTAATTTGCCAAGCAGCTGCCACATAGAATTTCACTGTATTTGTAGCTCACTTACAGGGCAATCCTATGCAGTCTATTAAAATGAATGGGTTTAGACTGCAGTAACGGTGCACGATTTACTCAAGCCCAGTTCTACCTTAATATCTGTGCTGACAATACAGAACTCCTGAGCATGTTATTGTTAAAAGCAAAAAGCATCTTTAGGTAAAATGGCTTGTGCACAGTAAATTGTTGGGACAAACTTATTGAAGTAAATGAATGATAGAATGCTACAAGGTGGTATGTGCAAACCAAAACCAAAAAATAGTAACATGAATTATACCCCTCCGTTCAGAGAGCTTTGGTCTTCTATAGTTACAAGCATCAATGTATACACCCCAGCTTTTCAGTTCCATTTTTTTAAAAGAAGCAATTTTATAACAGCCCTTAAATGACCATGTACTTATGAATATATAACTTACATAGACTATAATATATCTTGCTTCACAGTAGGTTGGCTGTTATATCATGGCGATTCAGGATGCTTCTAAACATGTATTAAATATTCAACATATTTATTATTTTCAAAACAAACCTAACTTTAGACCATTAAGCAATCCCCTTCAGTACAAAAAAAACTATTAACTGTATTACTATTGTGGTTTTCATATATGGTAACAGTTCAGAAACAAGCTCTTTTTAACCACATTTTGAAGCCTATGGTGCCTTCTGTATGTCTTCCTTAAGACCTTTTAAAATGTGCATGTTATGAGCTAAAAACAAAGAGCTATGCATCCTCCTGGTTATGAAACTTAGGAAAGTGTAATTGTCCTTCATTATCAAGGGTGTGTAGGTATCAAGAGATGATTTTTCTTTTTGCTACTACAAGAAACAGAGTTCCCCACTGGGGAGCTTAAATTGCATATTGTAATGGATAGGGGGGAGGACTGAATAAAACTCAAGATGGAAAGCTGTTTCTAATGCAATAAAGTTTCAAGATTGTGTGAACTTGAAAATGACATGCTGTGTGCTTTTCTTAACTCACATTCTTCTGTGGGGTTTTTGTACATAAGTAAATGGGCACTCTTATTTCCTATTGTTGACTTTTGTATAGGTACCCTAGGTGGTTTAAAGGCTGTTTATGTATCTTAAAAATAATAAATATACAAACAGAACTTCTCTTGCATTTTCTGACAATGTTTTTTGGCAATGTGTAGAGGCAAGCTATTGCTGAGTTTTAAAAAGGGAGCTAGGAAACTACTGGTCTATTACCCCCACCTGAAGCAAATTGTGGGTAACACTTAAAACAGATTCATGAAATATATATAGAAGAAAAATTTCTGTGAGATAAATCTGAAAAGGAAAGCCCTGAGTCCTTAATCTTTTTGACAGATACTCTTAGCAAGTGACTTCACATGTTAGATTCTGTTATGGTTTTGTAACTCATTAAAACAGGGATAAAAACAGTTTTTGCAATGGGGAAAAGTAGCAAAGTACCATGAGGCTGTACTGGGAGCAGAGCTTTTTTTACCCATAGATTATTGGGACATTCAGATTTGTAGATTACACCAACCAGGAAGGTGAAACCTCAATTTGGGTGCATACGCAACATGGCAGATTTGATTCAATGTAATATGATACACACCAACATTGGGGTTAAAAAAATTCCCAACTTTACATATACACTGATGGGATCTGCACAATCTTTGAGTATCCAAGGAGATCTTATCTTGGTGGACAGGTCAGTGAAAATAAGTATACACTGCTGATAAAGGGAAACTCAAAACTAGATTAGAAAATGAAGCTCATCGTAATGCCTTATCGTAAGGGTCCTATTTCTAGAATTGAGAGAGAGGAGAGTAATAGGCACCATTATAATGGCTGCCCTTTCCCCGTATACATGAAAATCAGGAAAAGAAATTGGTTTGGCAATCAGTACCATTACCCAAACCTCAGTTACTCAGTACCACAACATTTACGTCAGTAACATTTACATTTTTTCCAGATTAAGATCTAACAGGGAAAGTAGGGCAGAATAGGAACAACAGATGGGTTGTACCCTTGATCACTGACAGCAGCTCTTTTTTTTTTCAAGAGGCCAGGAGCCTCTTGCCTCGGGGAGGTACTGCTGCTCACTGGCTCACTCTCTAGAACCCCACCTTGAGTCCCAGTAAGAAAGATGGACTGTAAATAATATCTGAGCCAAAGGAGAGCTGCAATTACAAGGGCCACAGAAACTGAGAACTATGACCTGTTCCCCCTCCATCATGGAAAAGCAACTACCACTGGAAGGAAGAGGAGACCTGTACTCTTTAATCAAAAGGGTTTTCTTTAAAGAAAGCACAACTGATTTGAAGAAACAGCAGTACAGTCTGACCATAAAAGATTTATTTAATGTTTTTACGCCCAAAGTTCATTGTTTACTTCTGGCTTGATTCAGATTTAGATGTGGAGGCTCTCAGAGAAGAAAGTCTACGCCTCTTGGCTATCTGCTCTTGCCGTTTTTCTTTTGCTTCCTAATTAACAAAAAAGAAAAAGAACACCAACACATAATGTCACTTCACAATAGTATTATAAGTACAGCTACATTCTATAGAATCATACACTTAAAGCTTCAGCTTCTATTTTCTCAAAAAACTGCTTCCTTTCGGTGTGTCAGCTACAGAATGTGCTAGTGCCAAAGAAACAACACAACTCAGTGGACAAATATGTGAATAGCAGAACTGCTAGCTAAATCTTTTTTAGGAAAGAGTCCTCTCTCATCCTCAACTTCAGTTCCATTCTCTTCCCCAATCTACCATACAGAGATGATACTAATCCACTTTGACAATTTTTTTTGTGGGAAAGGCTAATAGTTTTAGCACACTTCTGTGACAAATCCATAATGAAAAAAATGGCTTCAGTTGTTCCTTGCTCATCAAAATCCAAACATCTAACAGCATAGTAGGGCATTTTTTGTCGGGTTGGTTTTAATGGATCGGAATGGACTAGACACTGGTTACTTCCAATACTGTATTCACGGATTTTACTGAGAGAATCTGCCTTGACAGTAGGCTAAGAATAAAAACGTGGATTTACTAAAAGATATTCCATACGGAAAGGAGCATACCTTCATTCTCTTAGCCAGAAGCTTGGCATATTCAGCAGCCTCTTCCTTGTTCTTTTGAGTACGCTGCTTCTTTAGGGCAATGCGCCTGCGCTTGTGCTGCAGAACTCTGGGAGTTACCAAACGCTGGATCTTGGGTGCTTTGGTCCTGGGCTTCTTGCCTAAGGAGGATAGACCAGAGTGTGACCAACAGGACAGCTATTCTGAAGCCTAGACCAGGGGTGGCCAAACTTCCTTAATGTAAGAGCTACAGAGAATAAACATCAGATGTTTGAGAGCCACAGGACATGAACAGGTATTACGTGTGTTTATTGGAAGATATGCAAATTTGCTTTTTTATTAAGATTAAATGAGACTGCCAAATATAATAACAAAAGGGGTAAGAGCAGATATTGATAAGGATATTTGTCTAATGATATTTGCTAATGATATTTAGCTTCCCCAGCCGCCCTGCTGGGAACCGCACAATATGTGTGAAAGAGCCACATGCAGCTCCCGAGCCACAGTTTGGCCACTCCTGGCCTAGACCATAGCAATTTACAACTGCAGGCCCCATTCCTACCTTTCAAGCCAAATCTTACATGAAGTGTATGATGTTGATCTGAAGCAGGCTGGCTAAATTAAAGGTTACAAGACAAGTGTGGACAATCAAGACCTAATCAGAGAACAAATGTGAGATGCCTGGGATCCAGAAGCTTAGCAGCATATTTGAGCCTGAATACTTATTGAGACCAGCGTCCTATCTGAATGTATTATCTTTCATGACTTTTTGTAAAGCACTTTATGAGCAAGAGAGCTTTTGTACTACTCTAATATTTCCTGAGGAAGATCCAATTTTGAAACGTTGTTATATAATCTGGAGACGACGTTGATGATGTATTTTCACACTACGATTTTCTTATGATTTGAAGGAATTTGTTTATTGTATTGTAGTGCTTGTTGACCATAATATACAGAAAGCATTTTCTTTGCAAGTCTTGTTGACTGCTTGATATGTGGGTCAGATTCTCACAACTGTTTTCTTTACATTTGTTCTCTAAATTAAAGGTTAGACATTAATTCCTCTTAACACAAAGATAGGAAGTTTGACATTGTCTCTGCTTATGCTTCCATTCTAACTTGGTGTATTCAAACCAATATCTTGAAACCAAAGTCCCACACAATATCATCAGGTTCTCCCCCACAGATTATTTAAAGTAGGGGCAGTATGGCAAGTACTGAAGGAGCTCCTCTATAGCATGGGGCCAATGGAAACCTCAGATACAAGATTGCCTGAAACAAGGCCTAGTGTGGAACACATACAAGGAAGAGCAAATTTGCACCCTTTTACTGTAATTCACTGGAATCAAAGTTAATTCATGTACAGACAGTGCCTCATAATGCCCTTGACCAATATACAACCCAATGAAAACCTATTAATATGTTCCTTCTTAATGCCCTTCTGTGTCCTATATACAGAAAACTCTACACACCTGAATCACCTCAGACACCCCAACAGGTGCACCAAGTCATAATTACTTTCTATCCTTTCCTTGCCTCACACATCCCAAGAGTAACCACTAAAGACACCGTCTCACACAAGGATAAAAAAAATCTGTGTTTCCCTCCCCATTGCTTAATTTTTACAAAAAAAAAATACAAAAAGAAATAGCTAGGACAACACTGAATCTCAACAATTATTTTACTGTATAGATCTGTCATGACAAACACCAGAACATTCTATATTCTTACCTTCCTTGTTCAATGGTTTTCTCACAACATATTGACGAACATCATCTTCTTTGGAGAGATTGAACAGCTTGCGAATTCTGCTGGCCCTTTTTGGACCAAGTCTACGAGGCACAGTGGTATCCGTTAGTCCAGGAATATCTTTTTCACCTATTGAAATTGAACAGTAGTATGTATTATTTTCAGTTAAAACAACATTCTCATCTCTTAGTCATAGGGACTCTAGCCTAGGAGGTTTAACCTTTTACAAAATCAGGTCTCTTAAGTAAGCAAAACTGCGCTGTTTAGGCTTCATTAGTCACATTAATTTCTGCCCCCAGCAAATAAAAGCTTGTGGCAACTTTAAATTTAAGCACCACATTTTTAACCTGTCCTTCCTCCAAGGAGCTACAGGCAGAGTTTCTTCCCTATAGCATTCTGCCTCCTCTTATTAGGTAGTTCATGGAGAGAAAATAACCACTCCAATGTTGGCCAAAGAGCTTCATGTCTTACTGGAGATTAGAACCTAGGTCTCCCTGATCCTAATTTGAAACCCAAACTAGCATATACTTCAGTTGCTCAACAACTATCAAGGAAAGATTCACAAAAAAAAGGTTAGTTGCCAATTAAAAACTAGATACAAATAACTGATATCAGAATTACACAAGAACATGTGGATGAAGAAGTTTTTTGGCAAAGGCGCAATATCATATGATTTTTGCTAACAACTTTGTAAGAACAGGTTACCCACCAAGCTGTGTTACTAGTCTTACTCCCTAAATGTGCATTTTCATATGCATATATATGTCTTTCAAACATGTACACAGCTACAATTCAGTCAAACGTACCAGGCTGTTACCCAAATGGTGAGGTACTACAAAATTATGGTAAACACTGCCTCAAATGGGAGAATGGCAGTTTACACCCCAGAACACCCATCTCTTTTGAATATAGTGGCATCAACATAAAATTCTTGGATTTTACAATAAACCCCCCCCCACACACACACACACCAGCAGCTAGTAAGTTCCTTGGGGAAGGACCTTTCTTTCTTTGACATTACCCAGTAAAGTTTGAGATATATTCTTGGCAACATGTAAGTAATATAGATCACTGAGAAACAAAACACACCCCAATAACCCTAGGCAAAAGGCAGGGCATCTCAGTCTAGGCCAGAGAGTGACCAGTTCAGTAAGCTTTTGAAACCATAACAAATGCAAAGTACTTACTAGCCAGCAATTCACATGAATAAACTCCTGGATAATTTCAGACTCACCTTTCTTTACAATGACCAAATTCAAGACACTAAGGTTGGCATCAACAATGCAACCCCGAACAGATTTGCGTTTCCGTTCTCCGGTCCTCCTGGGACGATAACATGAGTGACCCTTGCTGAGCAGCAGGCGGACACGTCCATGAGTCAGGACCCCTTGCTTCATGGGGAAGCCTTGCTTGTCGTTGCCACCACTAATGCGGACGACATATCCCTGTTAAACAAAGGAGTTCAGACCTTGTTGTGGCAGCACTACACGTGAAATGGATCTCAGTCACAAAGCTAAACACAAGCTGGCATTTTCATAAAGTCATACAAAAAGGCAGAAGTTTTAGAAGCAAAGTATCCACTTCACACAAAAACACACACATTACTCTGCACAAGCAATTCTTCTCTGAAAAACAGTGTGCAACTTTGAGGACCTCACTTTCAAGAATGACTTAATCAAACTGCAGCAAATTCAGAGGATGGCAATGAAAAACAAGACCTACAAAAAAACGACTGGGGAGGGGACTGACAGCTGCATTCTTCAAATACCTGAAGAGCCATCCTATGGAAGATGACAAAGACTTTGTCCTTTGCTGGGCCAGAAGGCAAGACTAGATCTAATGGGCTGCAGAAGGATAGACAGTAAGAGAAATGTCCTAACGGTGAGACCAGGATTCTCTAACATATGTCTCAAGAGCACCTTTTAAAGCACACTTTTCCATTCATTATCTGCATGTACTCCCAAAGATATACTTGGGAAACCATTTTATAAATACCATTTGGACTATAATCACAGAAGACATGTTGCCACTGCTGTTTTAACACTGGCCTAGATGACAACCAAAGGGGTTCCAGTAAAGAGAATATACTAGCAGTACCACACTATTATTGGTACTGACTCTTCTTGATCACAAGTAAAATAGAAATTGGCACTTTGGTAAGAACACAGAGAAACACTTTAAGGCCAAGAGAAACAATTTAAGACCAAGGTCTGAAAGCCAATTCAAACTTTTACTTCTGACATGCAAACGTCTTTCCGTCTTGGCCCATTCTAAAGAGTGCATCTGCCTCAAGGACCGCCCCTTCAATTTAATACCTCCCTGAGTATTTTCCAAGAGCACCACAAGAGCAAGCATACAGTATAGCCTGCCACGCTAGACACTGCACCTTACCTTCCATTCCTCACCAAGAGTATCCGCAGAGACCTCGGCGGTCATCCGCTTCTCATAAAAGGTTCGGATCTTGCGCTCATCGTCCACTTCAATGAGCTTCTGGCAGCCAGTGGCTGGGAAGGAGATGTTCAGCTAGAAACAACCATGCAGAGAGAGAGAAATGGAGAAAAGGGGAGCTCAGGAGAGAGGCAAACGCTGCATAAATATTCAGTATCCCCAAGAGATGGCGGTGGGGAGGTCTTGGCGCGCGCTCCTTCACAAGACGGCCTCCGAGGAACGCTAAAGAAGCCACCATTTCTCTTCCCGTGGCACCCCCGCCGAATCCGACTCAATCCGTCCCCAGGGCGGCGTCCCAACCACCAACCCCCGCCTCATCACTTGCGCCCCAAACTTCTCTAACCACCTACGTCAGTATTTGTCAGGGCCGAGAGAGTCTGTCCCCAGCACCCGCCCCCCAATTTTTACCTTCATGGCGCCGAACGGACTGCTCGCTTCGGATCCGCCACGGGAAAGAGGCCGCGCTTCCGCTCTGCCGGAAGTCACATAGTCGCCACGCTCTCTCGCGAGATTGTAGAAGACTGGCGTCGGCCCATAGACATCACCTGAAGGACTAGAGCGGCAATTCTCTTGCCTGGAAATGGGTTTTCCTGTTGACGTTTGACGCTGTTTTGTTTCCTTCCTACCGGGGTAAACAGTTGGGAACGGGAGGCTTGGATCGAAGCTGACGCTTCACGTGAAATGGAAAACGGGAATTTATGCTGTTTCTAGTTTAAGTTTTACTTTTTTGTGTGGAAATGTATAAAAGCAGTTTTAAAATTGGTGCGAACGTTGTTCGTTGAGGCAATCACCGCAGTGCAGGTTGGAGGAGGAGGAAGAAGCAGTTGTGGCTAAAAGTAGAGTTGCCAACCTCCAGGTGGTGGCTGGATAACTCCTGAGATTACAGCTGATCTCCAAGTGACAGAGATCAGTTCACCTGGAGGAAATGACCACTTTGGAAGGTGGACCCTATGAGGGTCCTAGGTTGTGAAGGGCCCAGCACCTTGAGTTGAATTTGGAAACAGACTGGCAGACAAAGGAGCTGTTTCAAAATGGGCAATGTAGATTCCCAGTGGCTAGCCCTGGACAACAGTGAAGCTGCTGCATTATGAATAAGTTGTAATTTCTAGGCAGTCTTCACATGCAGTCCCTTATAGAGCATGTTGTACTAATCTGGCTGTGAGGTTACAGAAGCATTGATTAGCATGGCCAGGTCAGTTAAGTCTAGGTAATGAGGAAGTTGGTGAATCAGATGTGGCTGATGGAAGGCATTCCTGGCTGTGATGCCAACCTGCTTTCCAAACAGCAAGGCAGTCCATGACCACCCCCAAGTTCTTAACCTGCTCTGAGAAAGCCAACTTCACTCCATCTAGGACAAGTGGATTTAGTCCCTCTAGAATATCAGCCTTCTCAACCAGCATTACCTCTGTCTTGTCTGGATCCAGCTTAAGTTTGTTTTGTCTTCGCCACCTAACCACAGCCTCGGAGCACTGGTTCAGAACCAAGACAGACACATCTGGAGGCTTGGATAATGAAATATAGAGCTGGGAGTCATCTGCAGAGAGAGAGAGAGAGAGCACCCTGTGGCACCCCGTAAGATAAATTCCACCCAGAAGATTCTGCACCTTTGGTGCAGACTCTTTGTATCAGGTCAGACAGCAGTGAGCACTGAAGGGCTATGCCCTTAATCTCAACTCTATGTTCAAACCAGTGGGTAGTAATGGAGTGATCAATTGTATCAAAGGCTGCTGAGAGGCCAAATAGTATCAACAGGGAAGATTGTCCCCTGTCCAGCTGTAAATGAAAATCATCCACCAGTGCAACTAAAGCTGTCTTAGTACCAAAACCAAGCCTGAAACCAAACTGAAGTGGGTCAAGAGTAGATAGGTCACCCAGGAAACCCTGGAGCTGCTCTGCCGCCACATGCTCTATCACCTCCCCAAGAAAGGGTAAATTGAAGACTGGCCTGTAATTGGCCACCTCTTCCCCAGCCAATGGAGGTTTTTTGAGCAGAAATCTAATAACTGCCTCCTTCAAAGGCCTAGGCAGAGCCCTGTCAATCAGGGAGGATTTGATGATTTTCACTAATGGTAAGTGAGGGCCCTCACACTTCCCAGGAGCCTGTCAGCATAGGCAGGATCAATCCGAAACAATCCATAACAACAGAACAAGCAGGGGCTTCTAATACCTCAGGCACCAAATCTGCCCTCAGCATGGCCTCTAAGTTGGAACGAATGAGAGATTTTGTCAGCAAAGAACCTTGTAAAAGCATTGCAGCTGAGGGCCAAATTTTCATTGCCCGCAGTGTCAGACTTAGGTGTTATCAAGTCACAAACCACTTCAAACAATTGAGCTGAGGGAGATTCTGCTGACACAATGGTACAGTAGCAAAGAAGAAAGCCTTCTTTGATGCCATCACCGCCACCTCATAAGCCTGCAAATGGGCTTTATGATGTCCTGTGTCTAGTTCATTCCAAGTCTTCCGTCAATGTTCCTTTAGTTGTCTTCCAGTCTATTTCATGTTACCCAGCTCCCTGGTAAACCAAGGAACTGTGGGCCTCACTGAGTGTTGGAAGAGGATGCCAAGGAGCAACTCTGTTTATGGCTCCAGTCAGCCCATCATTCCATGCAGCCACCAGAGCCTCCACAGAGTCACCGAGGAGGGTTTCAAAATCCCCCAGAGCTGCCTGGAAACCAGGAGGGTCCATTAATCTCTGAGGGTTCCTCAGCCATAAAATGACTAGCATTTGTGAAGGTGAAGAGATGAAGATAAAGCTCATGAAGTGCTTTGCACACTGAGCATACTATGTAAATTAAAATCATAATGGGTCTACTGTTGTCCTTGGTTTTGAGTCAGCCTAACTGAAGGATATACTTTTTTTAATTAAAACCAATTTTATTTAATGCCTTCTCAAAGCATAATATCAATATAAGGAAAAGTTCATAGAAAGACATAGTTTGTTGGCAGGATGTGGAGAAACATAAAAGAGGCAATTAGACACATCAGCAAAGGCTCCAGCAGTGTAGTCATTCTAACTATTTAAAATTGCTTATGGTACCTAGGATAATGAAACAAAGAGGCAGCTGGATGAAAAGACTTAATTAAACTTCACAGACAGTGGCAACCGAATATGGAGCTGTAAGAAGTGCAAAATTTGGTAAACTATCTTTGTCATTTAACGTATGGTTTCCAAGGAACAGCTAAACAAAAATGAACCACCATGGGTTAAGAAGAGCTGACAGGGGGGCAAGGGAAGGATAAAATTATGTTGGCATCTAAAAGTGTTTACTAGTGATGGGGAATATCTATACTCAGTCCAAATCCACCCACCAGATTTGAGGTATCTATTTTGACCCCTCAATCAATTTGAAAGCCACAAACTTTGAAATGGGACCAAAAAGGTTTTTTAAAAATGTAGGTCCATGCCTATTCCTAATGCTATACTGTCATGTCATCTACCGTTCCCATGATGCCTAGATGCTTTAAATGCACCATGCAGGGAAGAGCATGAATCTTCTTGACCTGTACCCTTTTAATGATAACATAACACTTTTAGAGCAGCTGAAGTTCTCAATAAAATATCAAAATCCCCTTTCACAGACCACATAGAAAGGAGAAAGTTATAAGAAAAATCAAAACAGTCACAAATGATATTAGTGATCATAATATCAAGTTATAACTTCTAAATTTTTCTAATGGCCATTATTTCCTTATTGGTTATCGTGTCCATCTGCTGCCCTGCTAAACCCAGCAAATCAATGTGCTTTTGGAGTTAAACTGTAATTAAACAGCCTTCAAAAAATCTATCCTCCACCACTGAAGGTATTAATTTCAGAGTTGTTTACGGGCCAAGAGGGTTTTAAAATTTTGAAAAAATTATCTCAAGTCCCTTTTAAAGGTGTCCATGACACACCCTTCAAGTTCTTCTTTTTCTGTAGACATACAGGAGTCAGTATCTTTATTGTTTGCATCACTGCCAGAGATGCTTTGGTCCTTGCTTTGTATAATAAAGAGATTCCTGTGAGGACTTGTTGGCTTTAACTCGAGATGTTCTGCCGCTAACCATTGATTCCCCCTTTGATGCATCATCTTTATAGGTGGTTGGCAAAACTGGAGTTAACACCTTTGACAGAGTAGAAGAAGATATTGATTTATTGGGGTCGTGGGAGTTCTGCAATCTGTCAGGGATGAGGGAAGTCAAATCATCATTTGACTTGTTGTTAGGCAGTTGTTTCCCAGGGATAAATACATTAAGCGGTTCAGCTGTCCTGCGAATAAGCTGTAGTGAGTTCTTCAATTTCTCCAGTGTAGAAAAAACATTTGCTTGTTCTTCCAAAGAAGATATTCTAGCAGAATTTACAGGATAGTCCCTGGAATTAATGCCCGAACAGTTTCATCAATGAAGACTTTGGCAGAGAAGATTCCAAAGGAAAATAAAAACCTCATTTTCAAAAAAATTGAGAGAATTATTGGGTGCCTAAAAATTAGAACTCTCCTCCCAGAAGGCGTATTTGAAATGTTTTCAACTCTCTCAAGGTTAATATGACAAATTTCTACATGCAGGAGTTGGTTCAGGGTGTAGAGGATTGCTCTTTTATTTGCCCAACCCCCCCCCCAGTTCACAAAATGTTGTTTGATAAATAATGCAATTTGATGGTTTTACAATCTGCAACCCAGCTGTATACCTTCCTTCCTGTTCCTTACCCTTGCAGAGGGAAACTGTATATCCTGTGTTCTCAGATCAGGAGGTTTATGATTTCTTTTAGGCAGGGTCACCAATATTGAGACATTGAGGTGTTGCCTAAGGGGATCGAGTTTATCAGCAATACTTGTTTAATTGTTGAAAAATAGCCACAATAGTTTTGCTGGTAAGAAGGCAATGATATACTTGAGCAGAAAATCTCTTTATGGGTCTTGCTCATGCCACCTACTCTCAGAGGAATTGTATTCCATCTCTGAAGGAGATGAATGAGGTGGTTGTGAGTCAACTCACAATGTGAAGCTGCAAATTTAGTCTCCCTTATAGGTTTGTCAGCTTCATGGGGATGACGATTTATTGGAATTGGGAGGCTGGCTCACTGTCTGGGTCTAGAGCCTTGTATTTATTAGGGGAGAAACAGAAAAGTCACCTACTGATTCTTTCATTTGCAGGTTGTTGTCTATACGCAGCTACTTGGCTGGTTTTAATGGGTGGAAGTCTCCAAGTTCCTCCTCGTTCTGTTCTTCTCATTTCTTTTATTCTTCCGCATAATTAGCTCTGTAGACTATTTCACTAAGGTTTCCAAGTCCTTTTATTATCTTCTCCAGTTAATTATGATAGTCTGGGCTGTCTTCTACCTCTTCATGAACAGAGTTTTCCCACAAGATTATTTTTTCTTGCCCAGATGCTGCTGCCACCCAGCATATAAATAGTTTGTGCTGATTAAGCCTGAAAAGCAACTCCTCCGGACAATTAAATCACTTAGCTTAGATACCAGAGTTTTCCAAGTTTTGTTTCTGGCAGCTGAGCAGGCTAGATATCTGAAAGCAGCTGTTAAAATAAAATAAGCAGGAGCCTCTCCTGCAAGTTTGTTATCTTAACTAGAACCCTCCTAAAGGATGCATTGTTTATGGGTATGTCCCAGGTCCTGTGGACCAGATATGCTCTGGTAGTTTATATGCTCAGAACTTATTTCCCAGTGTCTAGGGAAAGAGATGGTTTATCCCCTTATCTGCCAAAACAGCACTGGGGAGATGCTGTTTGCCATGCTGTGAAATCTTATGTGTGTACCACTGTGCATTTGGGTATTAAATTCTGAGCATGGAACTTTTCGCTCACAGCTGATCGACCCACAGTAGACTGTAAAAAAAATGTATCCTGGAGATAGATCCTGAGTGCCATTGTTCATTTCTTTATTATTGACAGAAAAAAAAGTTTATCCAGTGGATCTTTTAAGACCAACAAAGTTTTATTCAAGGTATAAGCTTTCATGTGCACGCACACTTCCTCGGACATATTGAAATGGAAGTTGCCAGTTCATACATAGAGGGAGAACAGCAAATTATCATACAGCTTAAAGAAGTTGTTTGCAGATGCAAGGACCAAACTGGAATAACAAGCTTAGTTTATATGGTCACCATTTGTTTGGGTTTAATTTCAGGGGGGAAACATAGTGAAGGAAATAAATATATCAAAATCGGAGATTGATGGACCGATGGACCTTTCTTAATTGTGAAATGCTGAGAGTAATTAACTGAGCCCCTGCTATCACATCCCTATGTAAATCTGGATCAAGCAATTGACATTTGTAGGGCGAAGGTTCTTACCAGGGCTCGAGCATCGGCGATGACTGTGGAACCCAGAATTCAAAGAGCTGAACACAGAACAACCAAGACACCTCTTCAAAGAAAGCAAACCACTGGTGCAATCCTTTCGAGCAGAGGGCTTTGTAATTGCAAAGACCACTTCATATAAGAGATGTGGGTATGTGCACAGGTCATGGTAATGCCCAGCTTTTGAAGAAACTTGTTAGATGTGTGCAGGGAGGAGTCCTTTCATAATAATGTGCAATGCACTACATGTGTTCTGTTTGAACATTCTATTCACAGGAGCGATGACTGCACATGAGCAAGCTAAGCACAGGGGGAGCCCAGCTGATGTTTGGGATAGTTCAGTCACTGTAGCTGGGTTACCAGTTCCTTTCAAGTTAGGTACTGGAGCTGAGGTCAACACAGTCCCCCAGGACATTGCAGCACGCCTGCAATACAAAGCTTTTGGAGGTGTGAGAATCAAACTGAAAGGTGCCATAATGGCTCATTGCAGGATATATCTCACATTTGATATCACAGACAAGGGAGAGCCAACATTATTGGGCAGGTCAACCTGCAAAACCTTGGACTTGATTCAGTGCATCTAGGCTGTCCCTGCCTCCCTCAAATCAGTCCTGGAAGATCTTGGAATATAAGGTGTCATCACAAAGGTGTTCAAGCCAACAGCTTGGGGGCAACAGCCTGGTGATAACTCAAAAAGAAAAAGAATGGATCCTTCAGGTTATGGCTAGATCCCAGGGATCTCAACTGTTGGAGAAGCAGCAGCCTTCTAAGAGTCTAGTTACTGTAAATACTGCTGCAAGAATAATTTAGTCTGCTTGTGCCTTAGGGGGAGCTGTGGAGCATTCTCTAGGGTTTAGGGCAGGGGTGGTCAAACTGCGGCTCGGGAGCCACATACGGCTCTTTCACATATATTGTGCGGCTCCTGGCAGGGCGGCTGGGGAAGTGAAGGGGAGGCATACTTTTTCTCCCTCCCTCCCTCCCGTCTATTTGCTTTCTTTGTTTCCCTCTCTCTCTCTTTCTATCCACCCCTCTCTTTTTCTCTCTCTCTTAGACAAATAAATATAATTAGCAAACAAATAAATATAATTGGACAAATGACATCTGTTTTTACCCCTTTTGTTTTTACTTTTGGCAGTCTCATTCAATATTAATAAAAAAGCAAGTTTGCATATTCTAAAATAAAAACATGTATGTAAGATTTGTTCATATTCTGTGGCTCTCAAATATCTGACATTTATTCTACGTGGCTCTTACGCTGAGCAAGTTTGGCTGCCCCTGGTTTAGGGTTTATTGAATGTTTTTCTCTTGCAGTTCAGCCTACTCCTTGTGGTTCCTCTTTGCTGGTGTTAGCGCTGGTGCTCTGAAGGCCTCTCTGTTGCCTTAATGGCTTCCAGAAAGCACCTTCAGAGAGACTGTTCATCCCCAGACAGGCACCTGGTCATAGAAGGAGGAGGAGGAGATTGGATTTATACCCTGCCCTTCACTACCAGAAGGAGTCTCAGAGTGGCTTACAATCTCCTTTCCCTTCCCTGCCCCACAACAGACACCCTGTGAGGTAAGTGGGGCTGAGAGAGGACCACCCTTGAGAGAACAGCTCTGAAATAACTTGTGACTGACCCAAGGTCACACCAGTAGCTGAATGTGGAGAAGTGTGGAATCAAACCTGGTTCTCCCAGATTACAGTCTGTGCTTCTAACCACTACACAACTGGCTCAGGCTACACCAAACTGGCTACACCAAACTGAGGAGGCAGTAGGTGAAAAGCCCCTTGCTCAGGCACCACCCCCATCAGAAAGGCACACCTGAGCAAGAGTGGAAGAAATCACCAGAGTGAGCATGAGTTTGTGCTGGATATGCTTAGCAGAACACTGATGTACAGCGAAAAAATGATGCAGACACAGACACGTGCTTAGCTTGTAAGAAAAAAAGATAAAAGTTTACTAAAAAATTAGGAAGGGTTACATGGAGGAAAATAACAACACCCTAGCTAACTAGTTCTACAGTCCATCTTGCTTGTTTGTTTGCTGAAACTTGCGTGTGGGTGAGAACAAAGGAGAACAAGTTTACCCCCAAAGCCCCCATCTCTTGCGTACCTGACAAACTGCATGTAGCATCCTCAATGTATTGATCAGCCAACAGTGATTCACAAACTCATTTCATTAGGAATAGAACCTCCCATTCTCTGGTGGGGGGGGGACATGCCCAACACCTAATTGGCTCTATGCTAACTAGCGAACAGTAACATACATAACCAACAGATTAACCCTTCCACGACAGAAGGAGTGATACTTGCAAATCCCAACAGGTTGCCTGCAAAATTCAAGGACTATATTATGGGATAGTGGTCAAGACTAATCCCCAATGATGAGTCAAGTATTAGAGACCTCTGACTCCCCGTTCTGAAGTGATTTTAATAAGCTGCCAGTTAATTGACAAGAACACCATATTTGCTTGAAGAAGAGTGCGAGGAATATAAGTGTACAGGTATGTGCCTGTTGAGACTCATGGGGGGGAAATCCCATCTCTCCACCACTTTCTTGCTGGGCTGGCTGCTACCCCTGCAGTTGCTGGTGGGCCCACTGTAGCTCCCAGGCCACTTAGCTGCTGCCACTGGGCCCACTGTGGCTCCCAGGCTGCTTCACTAATGCCTAGCTCAGCAGGCCCAGCACTGGTGGGAAAGCAGCCTGGGAGCCAAGGCGGGCCTGCTGGCGGCTGCAAAAGAATCCCGGAGGTGTAACGGGCCCAGTGAGAAACTAGGGGGAGGTGGGATTTCCTCCTCAATGCAAGCCTGTGACCCACTGCAGCTCCCTGGCTGCTTCTTTGCCTTCACTGAGCCTGCTGCAGCTGACACTGGGCCCAGTGTAGCTCTTGGGAGTGACTGCAGCCACCAACCACCATGCCCAAGGTACAAAGGATTTTACTTTGGGGGGAATTATCCCTTTTATTTTTTTAAGATTTCAGATTTTTCTGCAAACTTGAGAGAGGGTCACCCAATTTTGAAGAAAAATCTGTTTTGGGTAAGTATGGTCCCAATCTGTGGATTTAGGTATCCACAGATAAGGGTTCTACACTTGGGAAATAGATATATTAGACTGCTTTAACTGAGTCCTCATAAACCAGTTTGTGTTTCCCCATCTACCCTGTAAGGGAGGGGCCTGAGTTTGTTCTACTTCAGCATGTAGGTTGTAGTTGTAAGTGTGTATAAGTGTCTTCCGCCTTGGAAGCAGTAAACAAGTCTATCCTTCAAGATGCCAGAGTCTCTCTTGTGCTGACTATCTGGATAGGTGAGCTTACTTCTATACACCACACCGTCCCTCCCCCTTCCCGAATACCACAACTATTAAAGGCTAAGGGACTTGTACCACCAAAGGAACTCAGTGCTCTGTCACCTGATTTGAGAAGTCTTACAGGATTGCCCTGGAATGAGATAGCTCCACTGCAGACTACAAGAGGGAGGGAGAAACCACGTTTTTGAGCAGAACAAAAACAAAACTCCCTTCTGGCAAGCTAATAACCAGCACAGCAAGAAACAAAAAACTTTGCACCTTGATGGCCTTGTAAGGCTTTTATTTTAAAGCATATTTATGTGGCCGATCATACAGAAATAGCTCCCCCCGCTCCCCCGAGCGTTTATGGTTCACATCCACTGTGACTGTCCCAGTTCACAAGCCGGTCGGCCAGCTAACTGTGCACCACGCGTTTAAGGCAGGCCAGAAAGCTAGACTACGGAATACACAGAATAGAGGGGCCGGGAGAGTGGTGGTAACCTGGACTCTACCACTTCGTCTTGGAAGTGGAGAGATCAAGTTTGAATGCTTGTCCGTCCTTGTGAAATGTAGCCTTGGGTAAAGAGGGCGACGCTAAACCGTTCTTTCCGGGGTGGTGTCTTGCTATAAGAAGGAAGAATCTTTTTGTTATGTCCTAGGAGTTTAAGACAGTTTCAAAAGTTATTTTCCCCTCGCTTTGTAGTCGAAAGTGGCACGACCCAGCACTCTGCCCCTTCTGTCTGCAACGTACGTTGACTCTTCTCTCATTTAATGTGGTCCAAGCGCACAGTGATTCGGGAGTCAATGCCACTAGCGCATAGGTTGGCGTTGTAGCGGTTATATCCCACCACTTTCCAGAACGCACAAGGCGACTCGTTTGGAACAACAACACAGCAAGCAGTTAAAAATAAAAAAACCCCAGAAAACCTGCAAATGCAAGGAAATACCAATACATTCAACAGAAGTCACTCCCGACCGGGCTACATGGTGCTCGGGATCACTGTCTGCAGCCTCCGTGTCTCTCTCTACTTCCCCACCGCTCTCTTTGCAACTCTCCTGTCCCGGGTCTTTCGAACGGCGAGAGAGGCAGTTGCAAACGGCATCCCGACCGCTCATCACCTAGCCCACGCACATTTACTCTGAAGAAAACACGTACGGTTCTTACCCCCGAGTAAGAGTGTGTGTGCGTGTGTGCCTGCAGCCTGCGTCTGTTCAAAGAAGGATTCGGTGACGCAACACGTGACAGCCCCTCACTCCGGCGCAAGCGTGCGGGAGTCTGGACCGGGCTGGCGGCCGGATCAGCTGGGCGGCGGAGGCGTGCCCTGGTGCGGTCTGCCAGCCTCCGAGAGCGCCCCAAAGGAGGCAGGAGCTGCGCGGGTGTCCAACAGGCTGCGGGCGACCGAGCTGTCGCGGAGCAATAAATATCCGCCAGGAGCAGCAGCGGGAGGGAAGAGAAGAAGCGGATCGGCGGCGGCGCCTTGTGTCTTCTCGGGGCCTCCTCGATGTCGCCCGGACCCATCTGAGCGGCCGCCCCCGAAGCGGTGCGGGGCGCCTGCTGCGCCTCCCCAGCGCTGGCTCAGCCCGGTAGTGTCGCTTCGCAGGCTGTAGGGACGCGGGTGGGGGCTTGTCATGATCAGCCTCCGCTGGTGGGATCACCTGCGGGCCGGCAGCTCCGAGGTGGACTGGTGCGAGGACAACTACACCATCGTGCCCACCATCGCCGAGTTCTACAACACGGTGCGTATCCGGAGCGCGTCGGGTCTGGGAGGAGGGGCGCGCGGGACGCCTCTGAATCTGGGCTCCCCCGCCCCGGCGCCTCGTTTCTGAAGCCCCCTCCCTTCCACAACAAGGCGCACCGTGCAGTCCCACGCAGAGACCCCGCGACTGGTGGCCTCGAGGCACATGATGTGAATGCCCTGGTTTCACGGCAACACGCGCCAGCCAGTTTGTGTGGGTGGACTCTGGGAGAAGCTGGACCTCGGTTCAAGTCCAAGCCTGCTGGTCTTGGGGCAGAACGCTGTGTCACTATTTATAGAAGAGGAGTAGTATACCTCATGTCATGTTTAAAATACTAGCTAAGTATTTTGAGGCTGGAATTTAATGTTCACAGATGTGGGAATAAACAGTGCTCAACGCACTGGGTCGTGCACGGGAATTAACAGGTACATGACTGTATGGGTAGACTGCAGCCTCATGCACCCCAGAGTCAGCCTTGTTGAGCACAGTGGGGCACTTGCTTATTGGGTTGGTTTACTTATAGGTAAAGGTTTCCCTTGCTCGAAAGCCATCCCGCCTTAATTTCCCATGGGGACCCAAAGTCACTTATAAGGCCGTTCTCCTTCCCTTGTACTCTCACAACAACCCTGTGAGGTAAGTTGAGCAGAGAGAGCAATGGACCCCGAAACACCAGCAAGCTGCCATGGCTGAAGAGAGATTTTGAACCTGGGTCTCCTAGAGCCCAGTCTCACACTCTAACTTGCTAATCCCACATAGGGCTGGGCTGCGCCTGGGGAACTGTTTCAGCTGTTGAACTGAGAAAAGGCTTACCGTGGGTCATCCGTCCCAAGATGCCTGCAAAGTTCTGCCATGGACACCTGCATCTTTGCTTCCACATAGGCATCGTGTTAGTTAAGCTTTCCAAATAAGCTCATAAAAGTTACAAGCTCATAAATATTTTTACTAGTCACTCTTACTGGTCTCTGTCACTGCTTATTTGCAGTGAGGTGAGTCTTATTTTCACCCGTGACACTCTCCCAAACCTAGTAATGTCAGAAGCATGTGAGATTTCAGTGGGGAAAAAATTGTTCCATACTCTCCAGCCTCTCTTGCCTTTTGTTCTTGTTAGAACAGAATAGGAGCTGGTCGCCATGGCAGTGTTGATGCTTCAGTGTTGTCAAGTTTACTTGCTCGCATTCCAGATTCTTTGCCCATTTAGATCAGTTTTCATGGAATGTGAGCAGTCATATTGTGATGTTGTCTGGCTTTTTATTAATTTCAGTCCTGTTCATGGGATGATCAGCTTGAAAGGGTGTCCAAGACCATATCCAGCCCTTGTCGTGAGGATAGAACTATCCGTTCCTTGCTCATTAACTTTCATAATCTGTGCCTAAAGCAGGACACAGGAGTGAAAACAGAGAAACCACAGCAAAACTTCTTTGCTTCTTTCATGTTACGCTTCAGTTTGTGGTTACATACATTTTCGATCCTGTTGAAGTCAGTGTCATATCCTCTGTCCCTTTGAACTGCTCCAACCCTAGAGCCGAGAGTATCTCTAACCACTGTCAATCAATCAATCAATCAATCAATCAATCTAATTTATTGCAGCAAGAGCCAGTAAAACAGTGCAATTCTGATATGAAAAGGATTAAAACAGTATTAACATGGAAATAGTATAAAAACATTAACAAGAGAAAGTTAATTAAATCAGTAAAATAAAATAATGTTAATAAGTGAATCATACAGTTTTTTCAGCTAAAATAAGTTTACATTTCCTAATAGCTAAGCAACAAAATTTTGCCACAACGTAAGTCTAACCGCTTTGTGGGAAAGCATACTGAAAACACACTAATGTAAGCTAAAGTAATAACTGTTGTTTAGTATTATTAAAATTAATTTTAAAAGGCTACATAATGTTTATTTGGTAAAGAGCTATGTAAGGGTTAGTACAAAGGTTATTGCTGCATAACTTTTTAATTAAATATTTTGTATGGCATTTCTGGCTAGAATTTGGATCTCAAGAATCCTTTAAAATGGCATTATTTATACAAGAAAACATGTTTAAAATGTATACAGAAAAATAAGTAAACTGAGCACACTAACCTGCAGTTCCAAGAAAGAGAAAAAGTACACAAAGATGCAGGCTTGTTTTCTGGACAGCCCCTTAAATTTCCTCAAACTTAGGAAACTTTCCATAATATCAGGAGAGAGTTCAGACTCATTTATTTTAAAAAAAATAGTAAGCCAAACACAAGCCTATAATTTCTTATTGCCATCTCCCAACTAACAATTTTTCAGCTATTGTTGAGCATTTAACAGTTTATGAACATTGTACTGCAACACCCATCCTCCACAGTTATCCCCACCAGAATTGAGTCAAAGTTGTTTGTAGGCTAAATGCCCAGGCAAATAACTTTGCACATTAAAAACTCCCGTGAGGCATTTATGTCTTCTAATGAGCTCAGTAAACACCTATCAGCTCTGTGATATGCTGCAGTAGGTATTTTAAATGTAGGGTTAACTTGTGTGTTATCATTTCTGTGTGTACCTTATGCGGTGAGTTTCTGGCAGGTTTTCTAATGAGACTGGCCGTCTGGTCTTGTCAGAGACCAGTGGTGTTGCATGAGAAATTACCATTTTTTGTCTGGACATTGAGACCAGGCTTCTAGCACTTAGAAGTGGATTAGTTTCCCTGGAAGTAAGGGAGCTGCAAAGAACCTTACTGGGTTCAACAGAGAACTGGACACATCTCTGAGGAATATTGTATGATTTTTTGCTTCTGGAGATGGGTGGCTTTCCCCACACATGAGCTGATTCCCCCAACTGCACAACACATGACCATATCCTGTGTTACCTCTGACAAGGCATCATTCTCAAACAAGATGAATTAATACATTAATCTTTAAAGCAATGAGAATGATCTTTAACAGTCCAACTTCACACCTGCCAAGCATGTTGCCAGGGAAGTATGCTAAAATGTTAATGTGCTTCCTTTTCGTTGGGATTGTGGAGTGAAAAGATCTCGTGCCTTAAAAAGGAATTCAAGAGCTGTCCTTCAGAATTAATAGTTTGAATGGAAAACATATCAGGATCAGAAGACACTCTTTACAAAAATAGTCCTTCTAGAGGTCATTGCCTTATACCATTCTGCTCTGACCCCAGTTCTTTGAGAACAGGACTGTGTATGCATCCTGATTTATTTCTCCTGTCATGCAAAAACAAATATTCCAGCTCATTTTCTTATGCCATAATGGTGTACAGTGGCTAACAGACTGAGAGCTAGCCTAAGCAGGTCTACTTAGTGGGGCTTACTCCCAGGAAACTGTTCTTAGGATTGCACTGATAGGCTGTAATCCTAAAAAAACTTCCTTGGGAGTAAGCCCCACTGAACTAGACTCACAAGTAGAATACAGCCATTTAGGATTGCTGTGTAACTGTGCAATCCTAAACAGAGCTACCCTGTTCTAGCCCCATTAAATGCCAGTGGTTTTAGAAAGGTGCAGCTTCTCTTAGAGTGGCAGTGCAAGGCTGCAACATACTTACTAGGGAATAAATCCCATTGAACTCAGTGAAGTTTCCTTCTGAGTATATATGCTATGGATTGCATTGCATGTTATGAACTAGAATGTCTAAATCTTACCTAGCGGCTGAAAACATGTGACTCTGTCTCTGCATACTGCATTCCTTATGGGTCAGTGTATTCAATAGAACAGATAATACTGACCTACCTTTTAGGAGTTGTTTATGAGGATCACTGAGCGAACTAAGAACATAAGAACATGAGAACATAAGAGAAGCCAATGTTGAATCAGGCCAATGGCCCATCTAGTCCAACACTCTGTCACACAGCGGCCAAAATATACCAGGTGCCATCAGGAGGTCCAGCAGTGGGGCCAGGGCACCAGAAGCCCTCCCACTGCTGCCCCCTCCAGCACCAAGAATAGAGTGCATCACCTGCCCCAGACTGAGAGTTCCCATCTATACCCTGTGGCTAATAGCCACTGGTGGACTTCTGCTCCATATGTTTATCTAATTTCCTCTTGAAACTGTCCATGCTTGCAGCTGCCACGACCTCCTGTGGCAGTGAATTCCATATGTTAATCACTCTTTGGGTGAAGAAGTATTTCCTTTTATCTGTTCTAACCCGACTGCTCAGCAATTTCATAGAGTGCCCACGAGTTCTTGTATTGTGAGAAAGGGAGAAAAGTACTTCTTTATCAACCTGCTCTATCCCATTCATAATCTTATAAACCTCGATCATGTCACCTCTCAGCCGTCGTTTCTCCAAGCTAAAGAGCCCCAAGCATTTTAACCTTTCTTCATAGGGAAGGTGTTCCAACCCTTTTATCATTCTAGTTGCCCTTCTCTGCACTTTTTCCAATGCTATAATATCCTTTTTGAGATGTGGTGACCAGAACTGTACACAGTATTCCAAATGAGGTCGCACCAATGATTTATACAGGGGCATGATGATACTGGCTGATTTGTTATCAATTCCCTTCCTAATAATCCCCAGCATAGCGTTGGCCTTCTTTATTGCAGCTACACATTGTGTAGACATTTTCAGCGAGTTATCCACTACGACTCCAAGATCTCTCTCTTGGTCCATCTCTGCCAGATCAGACCCCATCAACGTGTATTTATATTTAGGATTTTTGGCTCCAATGTGCATCACTTTACACTTGGCCACATTGAACCCCATTTGCCACGTTGACGCCCACTCACCCATCCTCAACAGATCCCTTTGGAGTGCCTCACAATCCTCCCTGTTTTTCACCACCCTGAACAACTTTGTGTCATCTGCAAATTTAGCCACATCACTGCTTACTCCCAATTCCAAATCGTTAATAAACAAGTTAAAAAGCATCGGACCGAGTACTGATCCCTGTGGTACCCCACTGCTTACCACCCTCCACTGAGAAAGTTTCCCATTTATACTCACTCTCTGTTTCCTATTTATAAGCCAGTTTTTGATCCACAAGAGGACTTGTCCTTTTATCCCATGACTATTGAGCTTACTTAGGAGCCTTTGATGAGGAACTGTATCAAAAGCTTTCCGGAAGTCAAGGTAAATAATATCTATTGGGTCCCCCTTGTCCACATGTTTGTTCACTCCTCAAAAAACACTAACAGGTTAGTGAGACAAGATCTTCCCTTACAGAACCCATGCTGAGTCTGCCTCAATAGTTTTTGTTCATCAATGTGCCTACTAATTCTTTCCTTAATAACAGTTTCCACCAACTTACCCGGTATCGATGTCAGACTGACTGGCCTGTAATTTCCTGGATCTCCCCTGGAGCCCTTTTTAAAGATGGGAGTGACATTAGCTACCTTCCAGTCCTCAGGAATGGAGGCAGATTTTAAAGAAAGATTACATATTTTTGTCAGGAGATCCACAAGTTCACATTTGAGTTCTTTCAGAACTCTCGGATGAATGCCATCCGGGCCTGGTGATTTATTAGTTTTTAAATTGTCCATCAGTCAGAGGACTTCCTCTCTTGTTACCACAATCTGATTCAGGTCTTTCAAACCCCCTCCCGAAATCGGTGCTTCTGGAGTGGGCAAACACTTCTCCTCTTCCACAGTGAAGACAGAGGCAAAAAATGCATTCAGCTTCTCAGCCATTTCCCTATCATCCTTCACTACTCCTTTTACCCCTTGGTAATCCAAGGGCCCCACTGCCTCCCTGGCTGGCTTCCTACTTCTAATGTATTTGAAGAAAGTTTTATTGTTGGCCTTTATGTTTTTTGCGATATGCTCCTCATATTCCCTTTTTGCTTGCCTGATCACAGACTTGCATTTTATTTGCCATAGTCTGTGTTCCCTTTTATCAACCTCACTAAGACTAGCTTTCCACCGCTTAAAGGAATCCTTCTTACCTTTTACAGCTTCCATTACTTTATTTGTTAACCATGCAGGCTTTTTTCTATACCTATTTGTACCTTTCCTAACCTGCGGTATATATTTTTTCTGAGCTTCTAGGATTGTCTTTTTAAATAGTCTCCAAGCTTCCCCAATGGTTTTGACCTTCTCCATTCTTCCTTTCAATTTCTTCCTCACATGTCCCCTCATACCAGAGAAGCTACCCCTTTTAAAGTTAAAAGTGGTTGCGTCAGTCTTTTGGGCAACTCCCTATCTGTACAAATGTTAAACTCAATGACATTATGGTCACTGTTCCCAAGTGGTGCAATCACTTTTACATCTCTCACCAGGACTTGGGTGTTACTTAGGACCAAATCCAGGATCGCCTCTCCCCTGGTAGGATCTGTGACCATCTGTTCCACAGCATAGTCATTGAGAGTGTCTAAGAATGCAATCTCTTTTTCCCGACTAGAACTCATATTGACCCAATCAATGTGTGGGTAGTTAAAGTCGCCTATTACAACACAGTTATTTCGTCTAGCCGCTATCTTTAATTCATTCATCATTTTATAATCCTCCTCTATCTTTTGATCTGGTGGGCGATAACAAACTCCCACTGTTAAGCCTCCTTTTGAACCCACTATTTCAACCCATAGCGTTTCCAGAAGCGAATCCAATTCTCTTACCCTCTCAATCTTACTGGACGGTATACCCTCTCTGACATACAGAGCCACCCCACCTCCAACCCTTTCCCCCTATCCTTCCGATATAATTTATAACCAGGAATCACCGTATCCCACTGATTTTCCTCATCCCACCAAGTTTCTGAAATACCCACAATGTCTATTTCCCCCTCCAACACCAAGCATTCCAACTCCCTGATTTTACCTCGGAGACTTCTAGCATTTGTGTATAAACACTTATAGTTTCCCACGTTTGTTAAGCCCACAGCCTTCCTCTTGCTGCCTCGAGACCTTGCCAGACACTTCCTATCATTAGCCACAGTCTCAGTGGACAATTGTAATCCATTTCCTTGTACAAAAGTAATAGCTACCCCTTCATCTTTTTGAGATGAGCCATCCCGAACCAGAGACTTTTCATCTCCTGTCGGCTTTCCCCCATTATTCAGTTTAAAAACTGCTCTGCCACCTTTTTGATTTTGAGCGCCAGCAGCCTGGTTCCTTCTCTGGACAAGTGGAGACCGTCCCTTTTGTACAGCTCCCTCTTGTCCCAAAAAGCATCCCAGTGCCTAACAAACTTGAACCCTTCCCCCCTACACCACCGTCTCATCCACGCATTGAGACTCCTGATCTGTGCCTGTCTCTCCGGCCCTGCGCGTGGAACAGGTAGCACTTCCGAGAAGGCTACCTTGGAGGTCCTGGCCTTGAGTTTCCTGCCCAGCAGCCTAAATTTCTCCTCCAGGACCTCATGACTGCATTTCCCCACATCATTGGTGCCGACGTGCACCACGACCACTGGCTCCTCCCCAGCACTATCTACCAGCCTATCTAAAACATGCGTAATGTCCGCTACCTTCGCACCAGGCAGGCAAGTCACCATACAGTCAGTACGCGGGTTCGCCACCCAGCTGTCTACCTGCCTAAGGATCGAATCACCAACTACCAAGAGCCCCCCTCCCACCCTTCCCAGGGACGGTTCCTTGGTACGAAAGGATACCCGTTCACCAGCTGAAGAAGAGGTCCCTTCTGAGGGCACATTCCCCTTATCCTCAGCATGGTGCTCCTTTTCCCCTTGACCCTCATGCTCCCTGGCAGCAGCCGGGCTGCCAGATCCAGAGTGGGACATATCTAACAAGTCCCCGAGAGTCTTCCCCGTGCACCTAACTGACTGTCCCTGCTTCTCCAGGTCAGCCACCTTGGCCTCAAGGGAGCAAACTCGCTCCCTGAGAACCAGGAGCTCCTTGCACCGAGCACACACCCAAGACTTCTGACCAGTGGGCAGATAGTCATACATGTGACACTCCATGCAAAACACTGGATAGCCCCCAACCCCCTGCTGGCATTCTGGCTTCATAATTGTTTTTAAACAAATACTTTTCTATAACCCCCTTTTAAAACCCTTTGTATTTATATGGCTCCTGTTGTAGGAGTCTACTTACCTTACCAAGGAGCCAAGGTCCTGGCTTTCTGGCTCTTCCTGTGCTTCTTACAGAGCCCCTAGGCTGAGAGCCACAGGCAAAGAGCCTCGCCCTTTTGCTCTCGCCCTTCGGCTCGTGCCAGAGGCTCTTACCTCTTGCAAACTTCCTGCCTTAAATGGAATTGTCTCCCAGGAGAGGGTGTGGCCAGCAGCTACTCCAAATCACCCAAGGCACTTAATGACGGTCAAACAAAGCCCCTTTCACACCCCAACTCCAGCAGCCAGGAGTCTGCTATTCAATTTCACCCAAGCACTTAATTACAGGCAAACAATGACCCTTTCACACCCTAACTCCAGCAGTCAGGAGTCTGTTACAACTCACCCACACACTCCCAGATACAGTCCCTGACACAGTACCTTCTCAGCTAAAGCACCTCAGCTGAAAGTAAATAAATAAAAATACCACTCACCCCTCTGGCAGCTCAAACACCTTGCTCCTTCTCAGAGCTCAGCTGGGTCAGCTAATGTGAAACACTTTTACAGGCCTGGATGAATGCTAAGTATGGTTAATATTTAGTGACAACTTCACTGCTAATGCTCTGAATGGATAACTTCTCAGTTTTGTGTATCCTTATGACACCTGTGAGTAGGTGAAGGAGACTAAGACAAATTGCTGTTATTCCCATTTTGCAGATGGACTACTGAGCTGAGATCAACAATAGTGAAATATACTAGGTTCAGTTGTGTATAGTGATCAGCTCATAGTTTATTTGTGATTTCAGCAAGTAGAAAGAAGACTGGGACTCCCTGGCTGAAGCCAGGTATTTATGCATGCAAAAGGTCACACCCCAAGCACACAGCCACTCCCACGATAGGCTTTTTACACTACATTGTTATTCCATTGGTTTACTCTAGGTTCCCTGTCTCCCTACTGGTCTATTCTAGGATCCCTCTCTTCCTATTGGTCCATTCTAGGATCCTAGTCAGCTATTGTTATGGATCCTCAAGCTCTGTCCAAATAAACATCAGCCGAAGTATGGTCTAGGCTCAATACATTACAAATAGGTTTGATTCTTACAATCTTGCTCTTTTGGGCATCTCTCCTTATAAATAATTATCTTTTGGTTTCACAAGATTCCATGCCCTCCCATTGGCTGTAAAATGCCCTCCCTCAGCCATTGGCCCATCAGCCGCCACTCAAGAGCACTCGTGTGCCATTGGCCAGGTGCTGGGTCTGCTCCTCTTCCCCACCCATTCCCCCTGGTAGACAGCTCTCTCTTCTGAGGAAGACAGTTCTCTTGACTCCAGTGAGGGACTGTCCCCTCAGTGGCTGTTGGTAGGCAGCCACGCTTGGTTCTGTGAGTAAAAAAACAAAGGACTTTCAGCATAACCCTCTCCCCCGCCCATAACCCCCTCCCCAATGGCCACTTTCCTGTCAGAATAAATGGGAAAAGGCTCTTTCTCCTGCTTAGCTTCAGCATGGCTGGCTGGCTGGCTGGCTAACGAGGTGGGCCAGCGACCATCAGACCATTTTCTTCAACTCCCCTCTGTGCGGCTGACTTTCCCCTAGGGCTGCCAATCTCCAGGTGGGACCTGGAGATCTCCCACTGTTACAATTGACCTCCAGATGTCAGAGATCAGTTCCCCGGGAGAAAATGGTTGCTTTGGAGGGTAGATTCTATGGCATTATACCCTGCTGAGTCCTTCCACACACACCCCAAATGCTGCCCTCCACAGGATCCACCCCCCCAAATCTCCAGGTATTTCCCTAATCAAAGTTGGCATCTGTACTTTCTCCTCTGTCAATAAAAGGCCCTTTCCACACCTATGTTTGCCTTTGGGAGAAAACTCATTGGGTCCAGTCCTGATCAAGTTGCCAACTCCAGGTGGGCAATTCCTGGACATTTGAGGGATGGAGCCTGGAGAGGGTGAGGTTTGAGGAGGGGTGGCACCTCAGACAGGTATGATGCCATAGACTCCACCCTCCAATCCAGCCATTCCCTGATGGGGAACCATTGTTGCCAATCTCCAGGTGGGGGCTGGAGATCACTCAAAATTACAACTGCTCTCTAGGAGGGATGGGGGAGGAGATGGAAAACTAAAGGTAGGTTGATGGTTGGCTGGAAGGGAGATAGGGTTGTCAACTCCAGGTTGGGAAATTCCTGGAGATTTGAGGGGTCGAACCTGGAGAGGGTGAGTGTTGAGCAGGGGTGGGACCTCAGACAGGTACAATGCCATAGACTCCACCCTCCAACCAGCCACTCCCTCCTGGGGAACCACTGTTACCAATCTTGGGGATGGGCTGGAGATCACTCAAAATTACTACTGCTCTTCTGGTAGCAAAGATCAGTTCCTCTGGAGAAAATGGTGGACTCTGTCATTATACCCTGCTGAGATTGCCACAGCAAATTGTCACTGAGTGCCCAAAGCTGGGGCACTCTCCCAGAGCCTCTTTCTAGAGCCCGTTGTATTTATTTCCACAACGGGCTTTATTCCTAGTAGGACATAAAGTGAACTGAACTCAGTGAGATCTGTTTAGAGTACACACCTACAGTGCTATTCTCTTCCGCTGTCAATTATGTGGTTTGGATTAAAGCCAGACTTCAGATCCTTCAGAATTATTGCATTAACTGTTATTACACTAACTAGGAGCAGGTGTGTCGGAGAAGAAAGCAGGACTCAAGACTGAATGGGCTTGTCTCATTTCAGGGCCTCTGTTATACAGGATCTGAACCACAAACTCCCCGGAAAAGCCCTTCCAAACATTGAGCTAAAATGGGAACAAATTACATTCTAATGTCTGTATGCAGAAACACTGCATTCCTATGTCTGAACTGGCTTGTTTTCTGGGTTGCTTTGGATCAAGGTTCATCACTGAAGCCTGGATACCAAGGGTGTGGACAAATATTTAATAGTTTGGGTGGGTCCCCTGCACAGTTCAGGAAGTACACCTTTGTGTAGCACCTATCAAAGGTCAGGCACTGTTTAAACTGCTCATATGTTTGTCTCAGGTTGTGCGCTGTGCTTCCATGAAGATAAATTCTTCTGTACTCATGAAAGGAGATTCTTTACCCAAAACAATAGTGTATAAATATTCAGGTGTTTTTTTTTTTTTTTAAGAGCCTATGTTAATTTTGCATAATTTACTTTTCTCCTTCGAATCACGAGGGATGCAGAAAGATGAGTAATACAGAACAGCAGGAAATGGGGAAATAAAAGAAAAAATACATTCTTGGCGGGTACTGGAATTCCAAACCAGAATTGTAGGGTGTGCTGGTACCAAGGGCATGATTCAGTCTAAGGTAAGCATTGAAAGCCCCACTGATTTCACGTGCTTAAATTAACCATAATTAATGAGGCTTTAATGTGCTTAGCTGGACTGGATTGTAGTGTAGCTATGAGCTAGATCATTAGTCCTTCCCACTTCTCTGGCAGCAGCTTCCGAGTGGGTCAGCTAGAACCTGCTATGAAAGACAAAGGCCCCTTTAAGTGGAGGTGGTTGGGATTGGACCCAGATATATACATACAAGGTGTGCTCTCTGGTGCCGATTGATAATTTCTCTCCCCTCAGATTGTATCTAATCACAGCTTGCTAAATTCCAGGCAGTGGCTCTTCTGGGAAATAGTCACCAGTGGCTTTTGTTGAGTCTGTCTGAGGATTTTAAGCAACTATACCACTGGAACATTTGTCATAAAGTTGGAAGTTGAAGTTAAGGCTCATCTGATGCTTCAAATTAAAAGCAAACTATTTACTGTCGTCCCCGTCCCCCCCCCGGGTTTTGTTTTAACCAAAATGTGGTGTAAACGGGGTTGGAGTGGTGGAGTGTCCAGATTTGCAAATGAGATATATACACCTGCTTCATACAGTAAAGCTCGACTTTAAATAAACAACTTTTAAAAGTTGTTGTTAAATTTCTTTGAGCCTTCCGTTGTGCTTTTACTCAGGACCCCCTCCTACCAGAAGAAGCTCCATTGGCAAAGTCCAGGCTATGTGTAATCAGGTTGGCACCAGCACGTGTTCCAAATCCCTTTGGGGAGTAATGTTAAAGTCCTGTTCCGGTGTAAATTAAGCAAACTGGGCCTCCGCAAACTGTTCTGAGGGTGGCTGTCTTCATCACAGAGAGAACAATGACTTTCTTTCTGGAGAACATCCTAATCCCAGAACGTGGTCCTCCTTTAGGCAAAGTGTGTTGAATTATCTCCTGAACAAAAATCACAAATAAGCAGCAGGCATGCTATCCTGAAAAGCCCTTATAAAATGCCCCTTGCACTGTTTTTGTACATGTGACTACTGCCTGGGAGAGTCCGGGCCAACCTTTTCAGCAAGTGTGATACAAATTCCACTTAGTGAATGAAAGGGTACCACTCCAGGTCAAGTTTATATGAATAGGTTGGACTGGGATGTAGCTTTGGACTCCAAGCTTCTGAGCAGAGTGGGATAGTGGCAGCAGAAGAATAGGTTTTACTGTATGCATTGTCAGACCCCCAAGCCCTCCTTGCTCTCACCTAGGCATGTCACAGTCTCCCCTTAGTGCTTCTGCTGCATGGTATTTCCCGCATCACCAGTTAGCTGCCATTTGCTTTGGACAGTGTCCTACCCAGGCAATCAAACAGTCTATCTTCAAAGAGTGACTACTTGTATAGTATGCAGACTACATATTATCAGTGGGTTGGCGGGGGGCTGAGTGGTCTTGCTGAAGGGGAAACACAGGGTTTTGCTCCTGGGTCCTGCTACCCAGTCCATCTGTCTTAATAAACCTTAAACATTAACCAGATATTTTTTCCCCCTCTAACAAGATAAATAAAAATAATCATATGAATTTATTTTACCATTCCTTCCTGCTTATTTAATACATTTATTTCATTTTCCCCCCTAGATAAGCAACATCTTATTTTTTGTTTTGCCACCTATATGTATGTGCTTATTTCGACAATATGCATCCTGCTTCAACAGTGGAATATATTTAATATGGACCCTGCTAGTGGTGGTTGGTAAGTCCTTCTATGAGACTGAGCATATGTGACTTGAAAACAAAGGAAAATACTATTTTTCAGATGGAGACTAGCACAGGGTGGTTGTGGAAAAATCTGCTTTTCATGTTTGCCATAAAAATTGCCTGATTCAGAAGCATAAGATGCTTCTGTCGGTCTAGTACATTTTTATTCCATTCTCCTTCCAAAGACTTCAAGATGGCAAACAAGGGTCTGTTTCCTTCTGTTTTGTCCTCATGGCGACCCTGTGAGGTAGGACAGGCTGAGAATGTATGATTGGCTCAAGGTCACCCAGCAAGCTGTCATGGAAGAGCGGGGATTTGAACCTGAGTCCCCCAAATCCTTGTCTGACATTCTAACCAGGCCACCATAATGGCTCTACTTCTGTTTCAGTTCTCATCCTCTCCATATAGCTTGCTGTAAATAAGATGGTGTCACTCACCACAAATCCTGTGGGGTGCAGTAGCCCTTAGCTCTGGGCAGCAAGAGAAGATGGAACTTCTCTGCTTCTTGATCCATTGGTCCCTTTGGGCCTTCCAATTCACATGCCTGCTTCCATATCAAGCCTTGTACTCCACTGGCCCTTTTACCCACCCATCCTGCCTTGCTAATTCTGCATCAAGGCAATTTTATTTCCCTTTTTAATTTATCATATTGGTCAGTCACTCAACCGGAGTGATGCACAGCATTTTTTAAAGACGTAAAATGATATTGGAGAGGTCCTGTCTTTGCTTACTTGAAAGTAAGCCACACCGACCTTATTGGGAACTTACTGGTAAATATGTATGAAATGGTACTGCAATGCCATAACATCTAGTGAAAAACATCATCCCTGAACCACAGTAGTAACAATACCCATCTGTATAAAATCTAATCCTCAAATACCACTGCCCCCTCTCCCAACTCTTCCAAAAATAAAGAAAAGTCTTCACTTGCAATAGGTGGAAGATCTTGGGTCTCTTTAACAAGTAGTGTGGGTGCTGTAACAGAGAAGGCTCGGCTGCTTGCTCTTGCAGAAATTTCCCCCCAGATTTTAATGGGGGACAGGAAGATAAGGGGAAATGTGATTCCCAGGGTACACAAGTTTCATCCATAGGCGGCTGGAACAGGCACTTTAAGGGACTACCGGAGTAATGGGCCAGGAGATACAGAAATTCATTCTTCGTTCTTGGATTCAAAGATGATAAAGAGTATAACCTCTATATGAGAATACTCTTTGTACAGGCAAAACCCTGGCAGTCCTTGGGTCAGTTGCAAAGAACTATGGGTGGAGTGCTTCTAGACAGGATTTCACTTCCTTCCGTTTTTCTGCACCTTTCATAATTCCTGAGAAAGTATTATGCAAGATCACCTTGAGATCCAACCCAAACACTTTCAGGAATACCATGTGTTCTTTTGAAATCTTGGTTATACAGCTTGTTTGTTTTTTGGCATGTGCACACACAGAATATACTGTTCCAATTCCTTGTTAGTCGCTAGGATTTTTAATTTTCAAACATGCATCATCATCCATGCACAACATCTGCTCTTACTGAATCTTGCTGGAAAGAATGCATTTAGCAGTCTATAGGCTGTAATGACCTTTTACTTTCAAATGTGTCCTCCTAGGAATCGGATCGGTCTACTTCCATGCTACGCTTAGTTTCCTGGGTCAGATGCTTGACGAACTAGCTATACTCTGGGTTCTGATGTGTGCTCTGGCCATGTGGTTTCCCAGAAGATACCTGCCCAAAATATTTAGAAATGACAGGTAATGTCTCAGGTAATGTTAACTTGCCTATTCTGAACAACCTTCAGTTGGCAGGTGACAGTCAGTAGTGATGGACAAGCTGAGCTCCCCTTGCTAGTGTGAAGTTGCAGGGGAATGTACTTTAGGAACACTCACTGGTTGACACATGTCAACAAATGAGTCTCATTGGGCCTTTCACAGATCACCCGTGTCACTTAGAAAATATTCCTCAGCTGCTTCTATGACACACTGAGATTCCTAGACAGAGAAATAAAGGTACTTTGAAGGGTAAAAAGCCTTAAAGTGCCAAGCTTTATCTTTCCAGCTTCCTAAAATTGACTTTTCGTGATTTGCTACTGCTGCTGTTGACTGGTTTGCGTCTCCTTATTTTTCAGAGTACCACAAGCTGACCTTTTGACCAGAATTCTGCACAAATAGCTTGCAGCATGGCTTGCCGCAGCTTGCTGTTGTCAGCCCAGTCTTGTGACTCGTATGAAACTTGTTTATGGCTGTGAAATTGTACACTGGCTGCTTGTGTCAGGATGCTGACACTGTCTGCTCTCCCCCCACCCCCATCTAAACTAATCAAGCAGGCAGGGTTCTGGCATGTGATTGGATGGCAGCTGCACAGCGTTCTGTGTTAACGTGACTGTAGCTTGTGACACAAAGGTTTTGAAACCAGTAATAAAGGGGTGTGAGATGAGTGTGTGTGCCTCCCCCATGTTTGACAAGACATGCATGTATTTTGCATTCTGTGACTGTACGTAAATATACTCTGCATGATGAAAGTCCACCATCTGAAACTGCCTTTTTGGATAGGGGTGTTAACGAGGTTAAATGTTCCCCTTTTCAAAACTCTTGGCAGTGTTTTAAAGGAAAATCAGAAGAATCAGCTTTAACGCTGATCCTGGGTTCACTGATCTATAGAGGTTACCAGTTAGGATGCTGAGTAAGTAAGTTGAAGTTGGGTTAATCTTGGGAATCTTGAATGACCCTCAATTATTTTAGGGGCAGTTTTCCCCATTAATGTTGAGAAAACCCCTTTGCCTTCCAGTGTGCTTTGAACGGCTCCCATAGAATTTTACCTTTTCTTCTCCCATGTCCTGGATACTAGAAGGAAATGTGTAAGAGCCCCCAAAAGTTGGGCTGGCAGAATCTCCCTGACCCAACTGAACAAAAGTTCTGGCGGGATCTTCTTTAAATTCTCTGTCCCATCCTTCCTTCTAGCCTGCCCTAGCCCAGCCCTTATAGTCACATGGGGTACAGGAGAAGGGCTTATTGGAAAGGTTTGTGGAGGAGGAGGAGTTATCCTCCAGGGATCTATACCTCAGGGCTGCCCCCCTCCCAGGAACTTTCAGGTATGACATTCCAAGCTTCAAAGAGGGCTGTACCTCACACTTAAAGAGTCACTGGGAGGCAGGATGGGGTGGGGTTGGCCTTGTGGGGATTTCACCTTTGTGCTGAAAGGGAGCCATGAATTCAATGGTGTCTTCAGTGGTATACTACCCCCCCCACGTGTTGCATGGTTGCTACAAATAAATGCAACTTCAATTCACAATCTTTAACACGTTAATGTTTACTGCTTCTATTGATTTAAAGCCTGAATAACTTTTTAAAATATGTCTTATTCAGAGGCCGATTTAAAGCAGCAGTAGGGATCCTTTCCGGAGTCACAACCTGCCTTGCCTTCATTAAGCCGGCCATCAATAACATCTCGCTGATGACGCTGGGCATTCCCTGCACTCTGCTACTAATTGCGGAGCTTAGAAGGTGGGTAGCTGTCTTGTCTACGTCTGTCTTGGGCAAAACAGTTCTGCTGGTTGAGGATTTACCTTTGGAAGCCCTGTGTATGTGACATAAATTAGGGGGTAACTGTTGCGATTGCATCACTTGTGGTGTGTGAGACTTCTTTCATTTTGCTTTGTAACCCATTTTGCCACCAAAGCAAGGCAAAGGCAAAGCCATAAAGCTAAGATGCATCCGTGGGCCTCACTGCTAAGCCAGCATTTTCCCTTTCAGAGGGGAATGAGATGCTGATCAGGAAAGAATAAAGCAGGAGTCTTGTAGCACCTTAAAGACTAACCGGTTTTTACAATCCAGCGTAACCTTTTGTGTGTTGAAGCCCAGATCATCCATTACATGAGACAGATTCTTAACTGGGAAGGAACTAGGCTCTAATCTGTGAATAAAAACTTGCTTTTAAGGTGCCAGAAGGCTCTTTTAAAAAAATTGCCACAACAAACCTTCACCTGGATGGCCTGGGCTAGCCTGATCTCATCAGATCTCAGAAGCTAAGTAAGATCAGCCTTGGTTAGTACTTGGATTGGAGACCACTAAGGGAATCTAGGGTTGCTACATAGAGGCAGGCAACAGCAAACCACCTCTGTTCATCTCTTGCTGTGAAAACCTTAAAAGGATCACCATTAGGGGTGTGCATTAGGCTCTGTCCGAGCAGAAAAAAATTGCCAGAAAATACCTTATCGGTATTTATTGGCTGTTCTTTCAGCAGAATATAGAGGGGGTGTATGTTTGGCTATTGAGCATAGCCAATCCTGGCTAGTTCCAATTTTTCCCAGGATTATCCGGGAAAACAGGATAGCCACAGTTAAATGGTCTTTAAAGATAGTGCACTCACTTTAAATGCCATTCCAGGTGAAGCTGCAACTTCATGAACACATTTAAAGGGACCACAGCACCTTTAGATGCCTTCGGCTCCATTATAGCCTGTGGGGACCATTGAAATCAATGATCCCCATAGACTATAATGGGGCATCTATCCAGGGTTATGCAGGGGTCTGTGGGGATTTTTTTTTTTGAGGTAGAGGCACCAAATTTGCAGGATAGTTTCTGGTGCGTCTACTAAAAAGACCCCCAAAGATTCAAAAAGATTAGAACAATAAAGTAGGCTATGGACCAGGATGCAATGTTTCAGAATTCTGTAGGTCCAAAGAAGGTGCCCCCATCCTTCATTATTTCCAATGGAGGGAAAAAAACAGCAAAAAAACCAGGGACTGATGTCAAACCAGGGAACCAAAAAACAGTCCTCCCCAGACCCCTGGGTACCCCCAGATAGATTTCCCATTGACTATAATGGTCCTGTAGGGTATAATGGAGCAAAAATAAATAAATTGGAATTTCAGAAAAAAACCAAATCTGAATACTATGCTGAAAAATCCCAATTTTTTTGTGTGTGTGCATGCACACCCCTAGTCACCATAAGTTGTCTGCAACTTGATGGCATTTTCTGCCATCACAACAAACTAACGTGGCTGCCTCTCTGGAGCTGATAAAGACAGCTGCATCTAATGTATCAGTTCTCTCTATTTTGCTTAACTTGCCTTCTTTGCTTAGAGAGGGTTAGCATAGGAAAAAATAAAAATACTCTCTATCTGGGCTTGTTACCTTCTGAGCAACACTTAGATTAAAAGACAAGTGGATCGTGAGCTTTTCTTTTTATAGCCATTGGCATAATTGAGTTAGTATAGAAAAGTGGTTAAGGGAATGAGTCGTGCCGGATTCAAACTTCATTGGACTCATAAACTCCCTGGGCGGCCTTATGCATCCTGTTTGCTCTCAGACCTTCTCTTCAAACTGTAGAGGATAATAATGCTGTCCTACCTTATGAGGCTGCTGTAAAGGTTTCTAAGATCTGTAGTGCATTCTGGGTACCTGGGAAAAGTTTGATAGACATGCATGCTAAGTATGATTACATTATCCACTGGGTATCAAATGTGCAATGCAAAGAGGTGAAACTTAAAAATGTTTAAATTCCACTGGCCCGGCATGAGCATATTTTTAAAATAAAAAAATATTATAGTCCTCCCTGTTGAATATAAATAACAGTTTCATCTGATAGGAAAAGTTTTGTTAAGAGAGACAGAGATGATGAGGAATTTGATTATGATTGGTTGAATTATAGACAGATCTATGACTTGTTTAAAACTGATAAGAGAAAATATGGCTTTAGGGCAAAGAATAATGAAATTGAGACTATATGGGTGGAAAAGGGAAAAAAATGATCTCAAAAATATATAAGGTTTTACTGAAGTGGTATACAGAAGATGAAATTGTAAAAGAGCAAATGATAAAATGGGTGGTAAATGTAAATAGTGAAATAACTATGGTATCATGGGAATGTTTGTGGAAAAAGTCAATGAAAATTTCAACTTGTGTTAATGTTAAAGAGAATTGTTATAAAATGATGTATAGATGGTATATGACTCCAAAGAAAATTGCTAATATAAATGAGAGTATGTCTAGCAAATGTTGGAAATGTAGAAAGAAAGAGGGCTCATTTTACCATATGTGGTGGACTTGTGATAAAGCCATGAGTTATTGGTCAGAGATTCATAATGAAATACAGAAGATTCTGAAATGTACTTTTAAGAAAGATCCACAAATCTTGTTGTTAGGTCTTAAATTGGAAGAATTAAATGTAACCAAGAGAACATTGTTATGGTATTTGGTCACAACAGCTAGAATGACTTATGCACAATTCTGGAAACAAGAAAAGATTCCTGAAACATGGGAATGGATTAAGAAGATGCTTTTTATGGCTGAAATGGACAAAATGACAAGAAAGCTTAATAACGAAGAAGATGAAGCATTTTTTGAAGAATGGAAAGATTTTAAAGACTATCTTGAGAAAAATTGGGATGTTAAAAATAGATTGATTTGCTTTGACAGTTATTAAGGAGAAAACAAGAAAAAGAACGATAAGATTGCTAAAATGTTACCTAATTTGATAATGGAAATGACATATTTTGTGAATGGTAATTAGATAATAGAGTTTATAAGGGGGTAAGAGCATTGCGGGAAGCCTTGTACTGGGGGGAGTGGGGAGAAAAGAAAAAAAGGTGTGTGATATTTATAAGATGGAATTTTAACTATGTGAAACATATCCTATAATAAAATGTTTTTTTTTAAAAAAAGAATATAAATAACAGTTTCAACAACATGAATTCCCCCCCCCTTTGGTTCACTGTATAGATTGTAAAATTTGTGCCAGTCATTAACTAATCTAGTTTTAATCTTCAGACCATTTTATTTATTTAGTATGTCACCAAATGTGTAATTATTTCCCTTCCCCTCCCTGCTTTTTGCTATCAGGTGTGATAACCTACGAGTGTTCAAATTGGGACTCTTTTCTGGTCTGTGGTGGGCGTTGGCACTTTCCTGCTGGATCAGCGACAAAGTATTTTGCGAGATCTGGTCCTCATTTAACTTCCCCTATTTGCACTGTGTCTGGTGAGTCCCATGTGCTGGTTTTCATGAGTGCTGATGTTTTCACTGTTTGCCTGGATCTTGTGATCAAATAGAAAATCCAGTGAATGCAGACACTTAATTTTGTCATAACAAAAAGGTACACAGAAATGAAAGTAATGGTGATAGAAGCTGTCCCATTGCCTTGGTGCTGGACCTCCTGATGGCACCTGGTATATTTTGGCCGCTGTGTGACAGAGTGTTGGACTAGATGGGCCATTGGCCTGATTCAACATTGGCTCCTCTTATGTTCTTATGTTATGTTCTTGGTGCTGGATAGGCACTTCCAAAGACTTGCTTGTGTTAGGGTTTCCAGGTTCAGTCCCTGTCATCTCCAGTGATGCAATTTCATGCAGCTGTGCTTGCTTGACACTGCAGACAGCCACTGACAGGCAAAGTGGATGGCAGTGGGGAAGACGGATCAGTGGTCTGACCCTGTATAACTTGGGCTGTCTTAGACACACATAACTTCAGCACTTTCACTGCATTTTGTACATACATACTCAGGGCAGCCCTAAACAAAGTTGCACCCTTCTACATCTGTTGAAGGTAGTGGGTCTTTCTTTCCCCCATTCAGGATCCATTTTGGGCTTCCCCTGTTCTGATTCTGCACATGCTTCCCATAGAGAGAGCAGATTGGCTGAGCCCAGCGATGTAACTCAGGGACTTTCTTCCCTTTCTTACAGAGGATTTTTTGTTACTGTTCAAAATGTCAATTTTATTGATTTTGTTTGCAAATCAGGCACCAGTCAAAATCAAGTGCCTGAACATTCATGCTTCACTTTAAAAGTTTTCTTTAAAAAGAAGCAGATTACCTACCAGAAATTGGGGGGGACGGGGACGGACGGACACAGAGTCTTGGATCAATGTTTGATTAGACAGTGGTACATTTGTCAAAGGGATTGTGAGGGAAACAAGCATCAAGTCCTGATTTCCAGGTATATCTGTATGCAGCCTTACGGCATGCTTATATATTCATATCCAAGTAAGAGAAGATTCTACACTGGTGTTCTTGGGATTTCATAATGGCACATAAGCACACATCTGTCCATGCACACGGGTCTTATATCCAAGTTGTCAGTGAGAGTTTTTGTTCCATTTTTATTCTGAACTTCCTCCAAGGAGCTTTCCATTCTGTCTTCAGACTCACCCTGTTATGTTAAGTTTGGCTGAACAAAGGTGATATGCTCAAGGGAAACTTCATGATTGTGCTGATTGTCCTTTGAAAGAAGGAACCTGAGGCCTCTTTTGGGCAGAGTGCTTTTTGCTCGCCTTACCCTTTGCTTCTCTCCTCTCTTAGGCACATCCTCATCTGCCTTGCCTCTTACCTGGGTTGTGTCTGTTTTGCCTATTTCGACGCTGTCTCGGAGATCCCTGAACAAGGCCCTGTCATAAAGTTCTGGCCCAGTGAGAGGTGGGCTTTCATTGGTGTTCCTTATGTCACCCTCCTCTGTGCTCACAAGAAATCGCCACTGAAGATCACATGAAGCTTCGTATGCAGAGAAGAGGCCATGGAACTATCTATTACTGTTTTTCTCTCCCTCTGAAAACTCCGGTGATTCTGTTGAGGGGGAGCCACAAGGACCGTTTTCTGTTTCTGACAGAAGCATATGGTGCGTGCAGAAGTTTTTGAGCAGGCAGCAAGATCTCTTTGTTGCAGAACCTGGGAACCCAAATTCCCCTTTTGTTCAGGTGGCTTTGAGGCTTCTGTGTTCAAAATCTGTGTTAGCACTAGGTTGGGTTTTATCTGGCACACCTTGAATTTCTGACATGGAATTCCCTGGATGCTGTACACAGAAGGAGACATTATGAGAAAAGCATGGCTGCTCCCAAAACCAGCAGTCTGTCGTCTCCTCCTCTCTTGACATGACATGGCAGAACACTTGACCTCACATTGGCTCACTGAGCTCTGATTTCCCCATCCTTCCCCGAGTTATTTTTATTGGCTGCCACTTGCAGCAGAACAGTTTAAGTGTACTGACTAGGGATGGGAATGAATCTTAAAATTCCAGTTCGGGGTCAAAAATGCCCCAGACTGCACCAGCCAGTTCAGATCCCCCTTTCTCCCAGCTGCAGCTTGCCAGTTCAGATCCCCCTTTCTCCTGGCTGTGCTTCGAAGCGGGGGGAAGCAAAACCGACCAGTGAAACGGATCACAGCCATTTAAGCCTAACAAGTCAGCTGTGGACCCACACTGCTTAGCTGGTAGGTTTAAAGGGCCCAAACAGCCGAACCGGACAAAAGTCTGGTAACCCCAAACCTTGGTTCGGGGACTCCAAAATGGGCCAAGTTGGTGCCAACTTTTGGCTCCTGAACCGGTTCTTGCCCATCCCTAGTACTGACATCATGTCATCCATTTCATTTTCTTTCCTCTGATAGCATTTAGAGGGGGGAAACAGGGCTGCTGTTATCTGCAGCAGACATGCAGATCTGAGAATGTCGAACTGTATTTCTTACAGATTTCGAGGGTGAATTTAAATTTGCTGTTTCGTTGTGACCGAGAGATACAATTGTGAGCTTCCGCTACTATTGAAGGGTTTTAATACTACCGGTTTGTGGTTACATGCCTCTGGCACATCTCTATTTATACTTACTGCATGACTACAAATCTTTTCTCACCTGGTTAGAAGTTCCTGGGGAGCCAAATCCTCTGGCTAGAAGTTCCTGGGGAAACCAAATAGAAACTCTTAAAGAAGTAAAGAAGCCAGTCCCTTTCTCAGTCATGCAGTTCAGTTACTTCTCCACTTAGCCCGAAATATTGGGTGAATGCAGGCAGCCATTCTGCCACCCATCTGCCCCTGAGGTGTGGTAAGTGCTCATTGCCCTTTGACAGTACAGTTACTAATTAGTTTATTGACCTGGGGTCAATATTAGCAGGTGGTGTAGCTAATTTCCATGGTGCAAGACGTGTTGCCTACAGACTAAGCTGATTTGGGGAGGCTGAAGAGCAAAATTGGTCTTTACTTTCCAGTCATTTGGCAGGTGGACTTGACAAGATGATTATCAAAAAGGTCTTGGATATGGGAAGTGAAGTGGCTTTTGCGTAATTGCTTGGCTTCAGTTGTCCTTTCCCAGCCATTGCTGTTGTGTACAGACCTTGAGAACTTGCGCTGTTCTGCTGTTGTTGACAGTGTTGTTGACAATGACACTCTACTCAGGAGGCTGATTATGTACATCTCTCCATGCCTTTAATACTTCTCAGTTGTTCCTCATTCTGGGGCATGTCACTGCGGGCAGTGCTTCAGTGTATCACCATCATTTTTTACACATAGATTATACTCAGTGGGGGGCGGGCAGGTAGGGACAGCAGGCTGGAGGCAGCAGGGTAGACTCCATATTCTGAACAACTCTTGAGCCCTCTTCACCCACATTTGGACTGTGGCTTTTGTGCACATGTGCAAGGGAGAGTTCCTTAGCCATGCAAGCCTTTTGACAATGATGCTTCATGTACAAGGCCTGCAGCATAAAGGGGTGCAAACAAGGCAAGGGCACAATAAAGTAGGCTATGGACCAAGGATGCAAGGCTTCGGAATAACAGGCGCTTTCTTCATCAGCGTCAAGGAGGTCTTCCCATTCCAATCAAAATTTGTAAGCCTTCAAATTCACAGAGCCCTTCAAAGTTTGGCCTTGCAGCTGGATCTCTGGCATTGAGCCTTATGACTTGGGGCTGTTTGTTAGTAAACCAGGAAGTGTTTATTAGATTGTGATGTGTGAGAAAGCGGCACCCCATGCCTTTGTGCGCTATAATAATTATATAATTAATTAACTAACATATGCACATGAGCTTTGATTAAAAAACAAAAAAACACCAGACACCCCCCCAATGAAATGAGTGTCATTTAGTTTTGGTTGGTTTGTTTGAATTAAACATCCCTGTTGAGCCAAATGGTCTTAATGAAATCAGTGAAGCAGCAGCAGTTCTTTTAAAGTTGCCGGTGGCATGAAGCTATAGATGATGATGATGATGATGATGATGCAACCTCCTTACTCTTCCCTAGTCAATATCTTTCTTGGAAAGAGATTAATGCAGTGATTAATCTACATGAGTTTTGAAAAAAAGAAGCAGTTCACCTTAATCTGCATTTAAACCCTTGTTTTTTTGCAAACAAAAGGAGGGGGAGGAATATTACTTCTGCTTGCTACATATTAATGTAAACGTGTGTTTCGAGGGGCATTTGCTGGGGGGGCCCATTTTGCTGCAGTTTTGTCTCAGGGACAAGTTCACAAGAGACTACACTGAAGTCATGAAAAGTATCTTAGCTTTCGAGGCAACTGGATTTGAATCTCATGTGAATGAGAGATACTTGCAGATTATCTGATGCTTTAAAACATGTAGCCAGAATATATTCTGACTCAGTATGGCTCTTTGAGATTCTAGCTGCAGTTTAACAAGTGAAAGAGCGCAGGGTCCTAATTCGCCCCCCTCCAATTCCAGCTGCAAGTGTTGGACAGCTTTTTCTAAATGCTCACTAAACCTGAGTTTTAAACTGAGTTTCATAAAATACTTAATTCCAGAGCTGGGTGCTATGCCATCTGTCAGATTTCTCTTATAAAATGCATAACTTTTTTTTTATACTTACAGCAAAACAGTTGCCTGAGATTCCAAGCTAGATGTCTGATTGACCAACATGGATTTCTCCCTGTTTGAATGCTACGGCAGATGATGCAGTTAGGCTGATAGAGATGGGTTGTTCTCCCCCCGCCTCCCCTTAGGTAACAGTACTATGTGCTCCATCCCTGGAAATGTATCCTATAGGACAGAGCTACCTAGCTCTACCCCAAAGGAAAAAAAAATGCCTACTTACCCACATCAAATGGAATCAAAACAACTAAACAGGATCTGGTCTTTTGCTCGGAGTGTGCACATACTTCAGTGCATATACTTCACTGTGCCATTTCAGGGAGAGTCAGCTGTCAGCCTAGGGCACAGTTGGGGTGCTCTGCTGGCTGTATATTTTGGGCTTCTTTCACAGGTGACAAATATCCCGTTGTTCTGGCTTTTCCTGGCATTTTGGTCAGCTTCTCTTGACTCGATGGCTACAGCCTTGTAAGATTGCCAGTGTCTTGGGCACTGTTCCCTTTAGCTGTTTCATGTACAGCATTCGGAGGGGTTTGTGTGTGTAATGAACATGTGCATGCGCGGATGAAATAAGATCCCAGTGCCTAAGTCTGCCCCAGTCATATGTGTGTTCCTTGTTAGGTGATCTTGGTACAGTGCACATAGGTGGGTATGCAGGAAGCTTTTCCCAGCTTCTCAGTCATTCAGAGAAATGCCTGTGTGTCCCTTTAATCTTGATCTTCTCTTCTGCCCGCATCCTGGAGGGCCTTCTCAGTGTTCCTCTCCATGATTTGCTAACTGGTTGTATATTGCTGTCTTTCTTTGGGGTGGTCTTGGCAACCCTATACTGAAAAAATGTCACTTTTGCTAGGCAGAAGGAAGGCAATATAAAAATAAACCATAACAAGCTGCTTCGGCTGTTGCTGGGGTTAGCGAATTACAGTTAGAGGATTACATTTTTTTAAAAAGTACATGGGCAATTTAGGTCGTCTTGAGGATTTTGAGCATTTCCTTAATGCTGTGCTGTTCAGTGTTTCTGGTTTGCTCAGATTCTGGTTTCCCTGATCCCTCATCTGAAGATAGCTGGGAATCCCTTTTTAAGGAACGAGTGCACATAATGTTTTAAGTGAACAATAAACATTGGCTTCATCCCACATAAAATTCATGCAAGGTGGAGGGATTTCTGTCTGAAGAAATGTTACTGCCGACTTCATGCTATAGCCTGGCATGACCCCCCCCCCAATACTGCTCCTCGGGGATGGGGGACCCCCAGGAGTAGCTGGGGGGGGTCAGAGATCTGCTGTGGCAGGAGAGAATTGGTGGGAATCACACCCTCCCATGGAAATTTTGTGGATTGGATCCCACCTAAAAAGAATTGGACCTACTTGGGTGCAAGGTATTGATTTCAGGCTGATGCTTATTTTTTGAGGGAACTATAATCATATGTTTGGGAATGTCACCTACTGTAAGGGACCATCCTTAGAACTTCTGTAACATGATACCAAGAGAAAAACTTTTCTGAATTTTTTTAGGGTGGGGAGGCAAGTATATATTTCCTCTGCTTTTAAAGATAAAGTTGCATTTGCTTTTCAGTGTAAACCCGTTATATGAAACCCTCTTTTGTTACGGTTTGCATGTTGAAGTTCTATATGCTTTCACCAGTTTCCTTAAAGTGGTGATCCTCAGGTGGGTTGTTAATAATGTTGAATGCAGTTCTTTGCCAGAAGCTCACTGTAATTCTTTTTTTCCCTTCTTGATATGTACCAAATAGCTACTATGACTCTCTTCAGATGATGAGAGGATCCGTTGGCTAGCAGCAATGATGGGAATGAAGCCAAATTACTAAAAATCCAGTCAGGTTCCAAACCCTTTAGCAAACTGTTTGATCTTTTTTCATTGCTGAACGGATAATAAAATGTTTTTGTTGCAATCTCATTCTGAAAACTGGGTTTCAAAGAGGATGTGAGATGGAGAAGCACAGGTACATTGGATTCCCGTTATCCAGTGGCCTTTCCCTTTCTGTAGTTTGAGGAAAATGTTGGCAGAATGCCTGCTTTTTCTCCCGTGCATTGCTGTAAGTGTCACTGTTCACATTTATAGATATGTGGTATTTCAGAAGAAAGTTAGTGGAGTCTAGAATTGGGTCAGGTGAATAGGGACTGCTTAAATGAATAAAAAGGACCTTTTGCATTAGACATTCCAACAGAAAAAAAACCCAATGGGTTCGTATAAAAGGTGCTTATATACATTTTCCACATGGGGAAAGCAGCCACAGGGTTTACGTGTGGCAGGTTTCCCCATAATTTCCCTACCCAAAACCCCGGGTAGTGGCTTTCCCAGTTTTAGTTTTTTAAAACAGCCATGATATATTGTTACATAGTTCTATAACTGTGTATTAGGTGCTCTGAAGTTCCAGTTCTGTTTTAAAGCAAATCTTTGGGCCTTTCAGTGTAGAAATATGCCTTTCCTCCTATTTCTCTGCAACAAAAGGGGCTAGAAACTTTGTTTTAAAAGGAAAGCTGGGGGAACCTGATGTACAGATTATAGCCTTATAACAATATTCATTTGTTTTCTTTTTTAAAAGCCCTCTGTTGGTGTGGGAAGGAAATGGCTGCTGCAGTGATGGGCAGGGAAAATGACGCTATGTGGGTGGGACTGGAGAAATCCACACTCACCCACCTGTAAAGCAGCCATCCAGGCTTTGCTATGATTCCTCCCAAAACTTTGGAGCAAAGCAACTTTGGGAGATACTGGAGAAAAGCCGGGGAAACCCCAGGAGGTGCATGAATGCACCACAATGTTATGGGGAAGCTTACAGGGGGAGCACTTCCCAACAACCTGGAACTGCAGGATATGTGGAAAGAGCCTTAATTCATCAAAACTGAGAACCTTAACAGTTTGGTCCTGACCATGTTTACTTGAACTCATATTCCATTGTGTTCAATGGGATTTAGTTTCTAGTACATATGATTTAGGACTGAGTCTTAAATGTCCAGTAAGTGTACTGGATTCTGGTTTTAGGATGGGGGGTGTGACCTCTTCAGATGTAATGAAAGTCTGCTCATGGTTTTATCCTATAATATTTGTGTTTTGGATGTTGACCTGTACAGTGCTAATTTAATTGCATTAACATAATATTCTGTAAAGAAATGGTGATCAGCTATTATACACTATTGTGAGGTTTTTGCTGATTTTTTAAAAATGTTTAATGGATTTGCTGCAGTTTACATTCCTGGGGTTTAGCAAATCTCATGTTTCTTTTCACTGCTGTCATAGTTTTTTGGTTTCTCTGCACATGGTGATTTATGATCTTTTATTTTAGGTACTGAAAACAGTGGCTTGGGGCAAAGCTGCACTTAACGGAAGGGGGAGGGGGAGGTTTCATCCTGTTCGTATTCCACACTGCAGCTCCCAGTCCACCCTCCATCACTGGAAGAGGAATCCAATAGCTGTGCCAGTGGTATTAAAGGGTTTTTCCACTCTTGTTACTTATGTCAGTTTTGTGTCTGTAGTGTGTTGTTTTTCTTTTCTGCATGTGTTTTGCTCCCTCTAGTGGTCATTTTGATTTTTCATCACTGAAAGTGGTCATTCAAAACCCGGAGAAACAGTGGTAAAAGATCAAAGTGACCACTAGAGGGAGCAAGACATGTACAGAAAACAAGGGAAAAAACAGTGTAGTACAGACACACAACCAATGTAAACACTTGTGGAAAAAACCCAAAGGTATCCAAACAGTATCTTTTAATGCCAGAATTGCATTGATATGCCATTGACCTCGCCGGTATGGGGGTTATTCTGATGAGAAACTGAGTGCATAAGTAACCAGGTTAATTAAATCAGTTATCAAAATGGGAAGGAATTTTTTGGTTTCATACTGAGTGGCCCAACACAAGAACTGGTTCCTTCCCTGTGTATAGTAGATCCAGCATTTCCCTTTGCAAAGCTGTTTAAAAACAGAAACTGTGAGATCAGAGCATGGAAAACATCAATAATATTTAAACTTATATTTATTTTCATTCCTTATATTAAGCCATATAAAGGGCCTGAACAGATGGGTTTTTTTGAACATGAAAATTTGCATCTCCTTTGCACAGAATAAGGTAAAATTAAGATGCTTTTCTTGCACACAAATGTTTAAATATGGGCACAGTCCAGCCAGAGTTATGCTGTTGCTTTGACTTGATGGGAGCATTGAACACATGCTTAAGCATCTCCTGTTCAAATCAATGGGACTTCATGGTGCTTTACTTTGTATGGATGGGGTTCAATTTGCACCCAAAAAAGGGGACTTACTGGACTAGGAAATTCTAGCCATACTGTTGAAAAGTAGAGGGGATATTATATGTGGTTTGTTGTTTTTTAATGGGAAATGGGTAATGGTAACGTTCACAAAACATACTCTATTTTGAAATATTAAATTATCTTTAGAACAACAGTGTGACTCATGCTCTTTTAAAATTAAAGCTTTAAAACACACATAGTTATGTTGCTTTTGGAGGAGAGGAAACTCCCCAGCAACGGCAAGAGGGGGCATGCAGAGTTCTGCAGTAAACCATTGTCCTTTCAGCAGAAAATTATCGCAACGTGAGCTATTATAAACATTATCATTAATTTGCTAAAACTACAAGGGGGTTCCTCATCTCTCCAGGGAGCCTATTTCACAAGGTGGGATCTCCTATGGAAAAGGCACCGGCTTGTAGATGTCAAACAGGTGGGTCATCCTAAGTGGGGGAATAGTGAGTAGGTGGCAACCTGGAGATGCACAGGAATGTATGGGAGGAGAACGCCCTTTAGATTTGTGGGCCCCAGGGTATGAAGGGCTTTAAAGGCAGTGTTGCAAACCCTGGGTTGGAAAATTCTTGGATATTTTGGGGGGCTAGAGCCTGAGGAGTGACTTCAGTGGGGTATAATGCCACAAGAGTCCCTTGTCCAAAGCAGCCACGTTCTTCAGGGGAGCTAATCTTTGGAGAGGAGTTGCAATTTCAGGAGATCTCCAGGCCCCACATGGATGATGGCAACCCCATTTAAAGGTCATAACCAGCACTTGAAAAAGAAACTGGCAGCCAATGTAGTTGTTTCAGAGTGGGCAGCATTTGGGCTACAAACTTGTCTGTGGTGCTGTACCATCTTATACTAGTTTGTTCTTGGGAAAATAATAATAATAATAAGATTGGATTTATACCCCACCCTTCACTCGGAGTCTGAGAGCGGCTTAAAAACTCCTTTCCCTTCCGCTCCCCACAACAGACACCCTGTGAGGTAGGTGGGGTTGAGAGAGCTCTGAGAGAACTGCCCTTTCAAGGACAGCTCTTGTCAGAACTATGGCTTCCCCAAGGTCACCCAGCAGCTGCAAGTGAAGGAGTGGGGAATCAAACCCAGTTCTCCCAGATTAGAGTCCGCATGCACTTAACTACTTTATCAACATTTCCCCCACCCAGGGCTGCCCTAGGATAAACAGCACCTTGGGCAAAGACTACTTTGGCACCCCCTGCGTCAGCTTTGCAATACTGCCAAATTGTGTGGCTTGTGCAAGATTGCAAAATGTAGCAGATGCAGCAGTATAATAGGCTCTATGATATAGTAAAAAGCCCAGTAGCACCTTTTAGACTAACAAACTTTATTGTAGCATAAGCTTTCGAGAGAGCTGTATTTCTCGAAAGCTTATGCTACAATAAAGTTTGTTAGTCTTAAAGGTGCTACTGGGCTTTCTGCTATTTTGCAGCAACAGACTATCATGGCTAACTCCTCAGGCTCTACAGTGCCTCTCAGGCTTTCCCAGGAACATCTGTGAAACAGACTCAGAACAAGCTATCTGCACTGTGGTGCTTTTCTTTCAGAGCTCTCTTCCTGCTTCAGTTCTGGGATCCCAGTGAAGCTTCCCAGACCGTAGCTTCCTCATTCTTCTTCCCACTACCCAGGTGCGCTCTCTCTCTCTCTCTCTGTCTGTCTGTCTGTCTGTCTGGAAAATTAAACACTGTTATGCTACAGAAATTCCCAACATTACACTGAGTTAGAAAAAAATGTAGAAATAGCCTCAGTCAGAATCAGCACCCCCTACTTCCCAATGGAAGAGCACTTCCTTTTCCAAGGCAGGTTGAGGAAGGAGAGACTGTTGGGTAATGTAGGCCAGCAGTATTACAGCAAAACATTAGCTGCATCAAGGACATTCTTGAAGGTCTCTCAATTTAAGAGGTAGATTTTGTGGATTTTCTTTCACAAAATCTTTTCTGAGGCACTGAACCTCTCATGTCTCTCCTTTTTAGTCTAATTTGAGAACTCAGGTTCCCGCCCCATCCTCTTATTCTGCCTTCACTATTCCAGTGCAGAACTACGTGAATGAGTTACATATGATGCCCATGAAGTTTTGCAGCTTTTCTTCTAAACTCTGAAAATAGCAACTGCCCCAATATATAGAACTGAAGTAACTACACTGTAGTACAATGATCTTAAAGATCTCTTTTTGGCGTAACCAAAGCCATTTTAGAGGCACAGCTGTGACCCAGGCCAGCCAAGAGAGTTCAGCACATGCCCACAAATCGATTTGGATGAAAGCTCTGAATGAGAAATGAACCTTAGTTGGCATGTCAGCTAATCATATTGCTGATATGGGCACATCAAGAGCATTTTTTTATATACAAAAGTGTGTCCTAGAAACTGATTACTGAAGTTTGATCTTGGAGTCCACCGTGTTTGCACATGTTTTGCTTGAATGCAGGGTTTTTTTTCCTGAGAATATAAGGGATCATTATATTAAGCGATCTTTATATTAAGCCACTAATTGATCAGTCATCCCCCTACACCCTGGAAACTCTGTCTCCTTTGCCTAAGATCACTATGGCAATAACAAAATTCATTTCAGTCCTTTTAGCCCTTGTGTCCAAAAATTAGGACTGAGAATCTTCTGCTGCTTAAGATTTGTTAATCAGTTAGCTTCTAAGGGAATAAAAGGAAAGGAGAGAGTTCAGTACAAAGTTCAGTACATCTGAGGAAAAACCTCAGGCTACCTCACAAAGGTTGAGGGGCTTGCTAATTCTCCATAAAAACAGATGCAGCTCAGCATGTTCTTTCATCTTGCGGTATATTCCTGTTTTTTAATGTTCTACAGGTGTCAACCTCACCACCTTCAAGCTTTGCAATTCACGAGAATAAAGTAGTGTGCCCACTCCTGCGAGCATGTGATCACTTGCGGACTTGTTTCTGTGATCACCATTTTCCTGGCAAATGAATCTTTAAGCTTGTTAGCCCTGACCTGGATAGCCCAGGCAAGCCCGATCTTGTCAGATCTTGGAAGCTAAGCAGGGCCGACCCTGGTGAGTACTTGGAAGAGTGACCTCGAAGGAATACCAGGGCTTGGATGCAGAAGCAGGTAATACAAACCATCTCTCTGAAACATCCTAGCCCTAGCCCCACTAGGGGTTACCAAAAGTCACCATGACCTCCAGGCTCGCAAGCACATGCACACACACACACACACACAAAAAATCTTTGAGCTTGTTACCCTTACTGCCTATCTATATTGGAGCCTCGGCTAGACAGAGAACCAGTGTGACTTCCATGACAACATGCAGTGCTGTGTTTGTGGAAATGCCACCTAAAAAGCTGTCTGGGGCTCTCAACAGAAAATGCAAGGTGTAGCTACCAACCCAGCTGCAGAAAAATGCAGGTTCCTTCAGCTAGCTGAAGCAGTGGGTTCTTTATGCAGTGGTAATGTGAATGTGGAAGTGCCCAAAGATGACAATGGAATGTTCCCGTTTCCATGAATTTAGAAGATGGTGAGAGCTCAGCCTCTGATCAGAGGCCCAGTGGAATAATGCTACAGAAGGGACCACATCAGGTCACACTTAGTACTGCTGAGCCTGTATTGTGGCCAAAGATAATGCAGCCTGCATTTGTAGATATAGTTGTTTCCAGTGGGCCAAGTGAAAGTGAGGATATGTCTTTTCCTATAGATCAGAACAAATTAATTTCTCAGAAATTTTTGCTGACAATGGTCAGAAGAGGAAAAGGTGCTCACTTGTGTACTCTAAAAAGTGCCAACAAGGTTTCTTCGCTTCTGCTGCGCAATATTTCCAGGAGTTGCTACTGCCAGTTCTTTATTCAGGAGTACTAGAACTAGTGACTGGAAACACTTAGATGATATTCTGGAACAGCATGAAAAGTCTTCCAGCCATATGACTGCAAGTGGATGGAAACTGAATCCAGATTTAGATCAAAGAAGCACATTAATGTAGAATACCAGTGGATTATAAGGCAAGAAATTCAGCATTGGAGGGTGGTGTTTGAAAGATTAATGGCTATGAAAGTGTTCCTAGCATCTCACAACTTGGCATTCTGGGAACAAGTTCTTCACAGACAACAATGGGAAATTTCTGGATCTCATACAGCTGCTTGGCAAGCATGGTGAGGTAGTGCATGAGCATTTGCGGCATATATGTTCAGAGGAGTGTAATGATAACTACAATGAGCTGGTTACCCTTTTGGCCAAAGGGTTAGAAAACATATGTAACAAACTGAACAAAGCTGAATGTTACTCTGTCATATTAGATTCCATGCCTGATGTAAGTTGCCCTGAAAATACATCATTTACAGTGAGATTTGTGGATGAAGATTGAAGCAAAATTTGTGTAAAAGAACTTTTCTAGAACTCAGGGCAGTTCATGAATCAACTGGACAAGGGCTTATGGAACTCTTGTTGAGAATGCTGAAAGAAAATGACATGGAAGATAATGGTGCCAACATGAAGGGACAGAAGAAAGGTGTTCAGGCAAGTGAACCAAAGAGCTTAATTTGTACTGGAGAAGGAAATGGCATGCCCACTGCAGTATCTGTGCCAAGAAAATCCCATGGACAAAAGATATGACGCCGGAAGATGAGATACTGGGGAAGAGCAGAGGGCAAATACAAGTAACCCCAGAAAGAGTGAAGCAGCTGGGCCAAAGCTAAAAGGACACTCAGCTGCGGATGTGTCTGATGGTGAAAGGATAGTCCGATGCTGCAAAGAACAATACTTCATAGGAACGTGGAACGTAAGATCTATGAATCAAGGTAAGTTGGATGTGGTCAGAAATGAGATGGCAAGACTGAACATTGACATCTTGGGAATCACTGAAGTGGATGGGAATGGGCAAATTTAACTCAGAAGACCATTATATCTACTACTGTGGCCAAGAATCATGTAGAAAAAATGGTATGGCCTTTATAGTCAACAAGAGAGTACGAAAGGCAGTAATGGGATACAATCTCAAAAACAACAGAATGATCTCAGTCTGAATCCAAGGCAAACCATTCAACATCACAGTAATCCAAGTCTGTGCCCCAACCACTGATGCAAAAGAAGCTGAAGTGGATCGGTTCTATGAAGACCTACAACACCTCCTAGACCTAACACCAAAAAAAAGATGTTCTTATTGCCACAGGGGACTGGAATGCTAAAGTAGGAAGTCAAAAGGTTACCAGAATAATGGACAAATTTGCCTTGGAGAACAAAATGAAGCTGGGCAAAGGCTAACAGAGTTTTGTCAAGAGAACATGCTGGTCATAGCGAACACCCTCTTCCAACAACCTAAGAGGCTACTCTACACATGGACATCACCAGATGGGCAACACCGAAATCAGATTGATTATATCATTTGCAGTCAAAGATGGAGAAGCTCTATACAGTCAGTAAAAACAAGACCTGGAGCTGACTGTGGCTCAAATCAAGAGCTACTCATTGCAAAATTCAGGCTTAAACTGAAGAAAGTTGGGAAAACCACTAGGTCATTCAGGTTTGACCTAGATCACATCCCTTATCAGCACCATCCCAAAGAAAAAGAAATGCAAGAAAGCAAAGTGGCTGTCTGATGAGGCTTTACAAATAGCAGAGGAAAGAAGGAAAGTGAAGGCAAAGGTGAAAAGGAAAGATTTACCCAATTGAATGCAGATTTCCATAGAACAGCAAGGAGGGATAAGGAAGCCTTCCTGAATGAACAATGCAAAGTAAAAGAGGAAAACAATAGAATGGGAAGGACTAGAGATCTCTTCAAGAAAACTGGAGAAATCAAGGGAACATTCTGTGCAAAGCTGGCCATGATAAAGGACAAAAACGGTAGGGACCTAACAGAAGCAGAAGAGATTAGGAAGAGGTGGCAAGAATACACCGAAGAATTATACAAGAAGGATCTAAATGTTCTTGACAACCACTGACCTTGAGCCAGACATCCTGGAGTGCGAAATCAAATGGGCTTTAGAAAGCATTACTAACAACAAAGCTAGCGGAGGTGATGATATCCCAGCTGAGCTATTCAAAGTCTTAAAAGATGATGCTATCAAAGTGCTGCACTAAATATGCCAGCAAATCTTGAAAACACAACAGTGGCCACAGGATTGGAAAAGGTCAGTTTACATTCCAATCCCAATGAAGGGCAATGCCAAGGAATGTCCAGACTATCGCACAATTGCATTCATTTCACATGCTAGCAAGGTCATGTTCAAGATCCTACAAACTAGACTTCAGTAGTACGTGGATAGAGAATTGCCAGAAGTACAAGCTGGGTTTCGAAGAGGTAGAGGAACAAGAGATCAAATAGGCAACATTAGCTGGATTATGGAAAAAGCAAGGGAGTACCAGAAAAACATCTACTTCTGCTTTATTGACTACGCTAAAGCCTTTGATTGTGTGGACCACAACAAACTATGGCAAATGCTTAATGTGATGGGAGTACCAGTCCACCTCACATGTCTCCTGAGAAACCTGTATAAGGGTCAAGAAGTGACAGAACTGGATATGGAACAACTGATTAGTTTAAGCATAGGAAAAGGAGTACAACAAGGATGTATATTGTCACCCTGCTTATTTAATTTATTTGCAGAGTACATCATGCAAAATGCCGGCCTGGATGAATCACAAGCTGGAATTAAGATTGCCAGGAAAAACATCAACAACCTCAGATATGCAGACAATACCACTCTAATGGCAGAAAGTGAAGAAGACATACAGAGCCTCTTGCTCAGAGTGAAAGAGAACAGTGCAAAACTTGGCTTGAAGCTCAACATCAAAAAAACAAAGATCATGGCATCCGGCCCCATTACTCCTTGGCAAATAGAAGGGGAAGTCATGGAAGCAGTGACAGACTTCATGTTCCTGGGATCCAAGCTCACTGCAGATGGTGACTGCAGCCATGAAATTAAAAGATACCTGCTCCTTGGGAGGAAAGCGATGGCAAACCTAGACAGCATAATAAAAAGTAGAGACATCATGCTGCCAACTAAAGTCTGTATGGTCAAGGCAATTGTATTCCCAGTGGTACTGTATGGCTGTGAGAGTTGGACCATAAGGAAGGCTGAATGCCGAAGATTCTTTTGAATTATGGTGCTGGAGAAGACTCTTGAGAGTCCACTGGACTGCAAGGAGATCAGATCAGTCAATCGTAAAAGAAATCAACCCTGACTGTTCCCTGGAAGGCCAGATCCTGAAGCTGAAGCTCAAATGCTCTGGCCACCAAATGAGAAGGGAGCTCTCACTGGAGAAGACCCTGATCCTGGGAAAGACTGAAGGTAACAGAAGAAGGGGACGGCAAAGGATGAGATGGTTAGACAGTGTTATCGACACAACAAACATGAAATTAAGCGAATTCCGGAGGACAACAGAAGACAGAAGTGCCTGGCATAATGTGGTCCATGGGGTCGCGAAGAGTCAGATTCAACTGTGCAACTGAACAACAACAACAAGCTGTCACTTTCTCAATCTGGTAGTTTCAGCTGCATCACCACCAACATCAAAGGAATCTATTTCTCTTTTTGGTGTGCTGTTTTCTGCCTCTGTTCAACAGCAGCAGATATTGAAAGATAATGTCCCCAGCCTTACTGTGAAACCATTGAGTGACACTTGCTGGGGAAATCGCATAGGCAATGTGAAGCCTATCTGATATCCAACAGAAGTTTATACTGCTCTGATGGAAGGAGCACAGTTGCCTCAAGCAGATGCAGGTCTTCCCTAGAAACTAAATGATAAGACTTCATGCTATTAATTGTTGTATGAAAGTTTCAGAAGGAACAGATCGTTTTCCTTTCAATATTTTTGTTTCATTTCTGGCAAGTATTCTTCATTTTAGAATATCCATTGCATTAATGAAAATGCAGATGAAAATAGTTTTAAAAGTTATCAGATTTTTCCATCCATCATGGTATGTCATGAAGATGTGTACATTAATTGTTATTTGTCTTGTAGACTTAAATGGACAGTCACCCTCTAAGCTAACCCCCTGCGGCTCACCCCCTTCAGCTTGGTGCCCTGGGTGGATACCCGGCTCACCCACCCCTAAGGCTGGCCCTGCATCCACCTCTTGCCATGGATAAACTATTATTTTAACAGTGTAGGTCTGGTGGTGGAGTCTCTGCACATTGCTGAATGGCAAAAGAAGTTTGCCATGTGCCATGCTGTCTGAGCATGCTGTCTGAGCAACATCAACCCTTGAAGGTCTATAGGTGGTTCTCTGGATCTCCACAAGTTTTAAGGCATGAAAAGTAACACATAAAAAGTAAAAATGCTTTAATAAAAACGAAGAAGAGCCTTGCAAAAAAAAAAAGAGAGAGAGGGAATGCAAAGGGAGGCTTGACTTTTTCTTCTTCAGGAATACATTGTTCATATTTCAGGCTCTGGGTGGGCAATCTCTCTAACAGAGACATCAAGTTCCACAAGAGGGCACCATTGAACAAATTGTGTGAGCTTAGCCAAAGAGCGCAAGGAAAGGGTGGATGTAGGAAGAGCCCGCTGGGACGGACGCAGCTACTGCTTGAGCTCATTCGGGAAGAGACAGTCCTTCAGATATGCAGATTCCGGGTTGTGAAGGTTTTAAACCCAGCGCCTGGAATCAAACACGGATACAATTTCTGGGCTAGATGTAAGGGAGGGGGTTCACCTTTGCTTAATTTTCTTACAGCAGGGGTGGGTTCGAGTAAACTCCCAAATCCTTAACCAAGTTTGTTAAAGTGGAGACCAATGAAGAGTAAAAAGAGTCTCAGTTTATTACTCTATAATGTATTCATCTCCAACCACCTGCGAGGCGAGGTCCCCAGGTCAGGTAAAGCGCCTGAGCTTCGCTGCCAGAGACAATGGCCAAGCGGATCCTAGCCTGAGCCACTCAGAAGGCTAGGCTCCTGGCCCTAAGCCTATAGAACTCTCAGCCTGTCACGAGTGTGGGGTGTGTTTGGGTGTGGGGTTATTTTGCACATATAAACCAGTCTGTGAGCCGGGAAGTTTGTCTTGTTCTTCACCTAATAAAAGTATGAGAGCTGAAATCACTAGTAAGTCTCAGCACTTTTCATACTATTTACAATTAAGAAAGATAACCTTACACATCTGTCTCCTATTTTGACATATTACTACATTGTCGTCCGTCCCCCCCAATTCAATCCAAACAAATGGTGACCTGGTGACCATATGTACTTACCTTGTTATTGCTGCTTAGCCTTTGCATATGTCAAAACATCTTCATTACGTTGAATTTGTTGTTCATTTATATAGAGGCACCTGTCTCTATAATATGAACTGTTAACTTCCATTTCAATGTATCTGAGGAAGTGAGTGGGCACACAAAAGCTCATAACTTGAATAAAACTTTGTTGGTCTTAATGGTGCCCCCTGGACTTGAACTTTGCTCTGTTGCTTCAGACCTACATGGCTGCCCACCTGGATCAAGTCTGATAAAGTGCAGGACCATTCCCGCCATAATCTCACCCTCGCTAAATTAGCATTACCTCTGTTTTCTCTGGAGAAGGTTCCTCGTGTTTCCCCTCAACCGTTGATCCATTGGGAAGATCCTGGAGATTGGGGGGGTGGGGGGTGGTCCAAGCCTAGGGAGGGAAAGGATCTCAGGAGGGTATGATACCATAGCGTCCATCTGCCAAAGGAGCCCCATTTTATCCAGGGAAATTGATCTCTATTGTTTGGAGGTCATTTGTAATTCTAGGAGATCTCCAGACTCCAGCTGGAAGTTGGCAAGGGGCTGGCTCTTATAAGAAGGTGCCTGAAGCCTCTACCACTCTCTTAAGTTTTTGTATGCAAAGATAACCCCATTTTTTAAAAACTCAGCTCTCTGAATAATTTAACTGGTGAGTCCTTAAAATCGTAGGCCTATTTTTTTAAAAAATAAAGAATATTCATCCTTTTGGGCAGTTTTGACATGAGCTACAATTCTCATTTTGTCCTCTTGTTTCTAAACAACAGTGTGATGGGTAATTCCCCCCCCCCCAGTCATTCCCAAGAGTGCAGGCGCCTTTTTTTATACTGTGGGAAGTTGCCCTTGCCCAAATAGGGTGCACTTATAAGAGGTTTAAGGCTAAATAAAGAAGCTTGCCTCAGGTTTTTGCCACAGAGTGTTGTTTGCTTTGGTGCCAGAGCAACACACAAGGGATAGAGCACATGTCTTTTCCCTGTGCGGGTGTGTGAGAGAAAGACACACACAGGCAGTTATATACTAATGAAACAGCTTTACCTCATGGGCATAACCTGAGAAAGCCAGGCAGGCTGCAGAGAGAGCCGCCTTGGAGCAAGAGCGCCTTTCCTCGCACTGTTCTTGCTGCCTTTGCCATTTCTCAAACAATCACTGACAGAAGTTTATATTTTCCTCACACAGAAGCAGTCATTAGACCTGAGGGAGTTTTGTGTGTGGCATGCACAAGAGGAGAACAGGATCACTCAATTCTGTGGCCTGTTTTGGGTGGGTGAGGAATCACACTATACATAGCTCAGTGTATAGAAAATAAGCCATGTAGGATGTTGTGACTAGCAACTAATGTTATGCCATGCATCATCAGGGCTTTGTGTATACTCTGTGCTAAAGAAATAAGAAAAAGATCATGGCACAAAGGCAAAACTGGCCATTAGAAATACGTACAAAATGAATCTCTGGCCAGCCAAACTTTGTTGTGACTCCCTGAAAGCAACGGGATTTATGTGAACTCTGAATAACCTTTTCTGCTGAGATTTAGGCCCTGATGCAGGGAAGATTAGTCATGACTGAGTGAATTTGCATAATTTCTCTTATTTTGTCTATTTTTTGCACAGTTGATTTTAGCTTTGCTGGTCAGGGGGAAGGAAGCCCTGCCCTAACCACTGACCCCTCTGCTATCTCAGATTTTGGATGCAGACACGCAGGCTTTTTGGGACAATGGGGTTGCACAGCAAGGGGTCTCACTGCATTCAGTCCAAAAGGAACTTTCATTTCCAAGGTCAGGTTCCAGGACAAAATTAGTCTGATTGTTTGACCGACCCCCTCCTGTGATGTCACCTAGAGCCCAATCAAATCAGTAAAACAGTTTGTTCTTTAAAAATTCCTGGTACCTTAGCCAGAGTTCATTGTGTTAATATGGGTGTCATTTCAGTTTGCTGGCTTCCTTGCATGCTCTCTTATTTAATGTACTTGCTACTTCAGAGTCTGGCAGTAGGAACTGCACCTCTGTCTGTCTGTCATCTATCTATCCGTCTGTCTGTCTATCATCTATCTATTTATCTATCATCCACCCATCCATCCAATTTGGCTTATGGCCCACTGTCTTCATGCATAGGTGGGTGACAACAGGTACCAATGACATTATTCTCAGGATGGGTGCCAACAGGTACCAATGACATTATTCAAACAATAACAAATTAATCATTAAACCACAGTTTAAAACAACGGTTTGTAACAGCAGTCAGGTGGCAGCACATAATTTGGGACAACTCGGTCTGATGATATTGTGATAATAGTATAACAGACAAACAGCCAAGCAACTTAAAACAACAACGGTCAAACTTGCAGTTCTGAATGAGATGACAAACATTGTTTTGCATCCCCCCAGGGCACATCCCCCCCCATTGCTTTGTTTGAACTAGTGCAAATAGGCTTTCCATGCACCTGCATGGAAGCTCTCCATCTCTCTGGGCAGAAGACTGTGGTCTATGCATGGTGCATGGCACATCACAAAGGCACTTCTCAGCAGCCCTTGCTAAGCTGGGTCAGGGAGTAATTTAGGAAGTGGCCCTGAGGTGTTCACTTGGGATGTACTAAAGTTATGCTTAACTCATAGATCTTCAGGTTAGCTGGCTGGGATCACCTGTGGCTTACTTATAAATTTTGATAACTCATTTTGCCCTAAATAGTTCAGTAGTAATAGCTGTTAATAGAAACAAGGGCAAAAGAGCAGAGCTCTGGGAACAGATGGAGTTGTAAGGAATAAAGAAAGCGTCAGATAAAAGACTGCTTTTAATATACAGAAATAGAAAGTACCCACATGCAACCCCCTCCCATTGTAACCATGGTATGAACATCGTGATGGAGGTACTGCTGTATAACTTTGATGGAGAAGATTTAAAAGACCTTCTCATCTGAGCTGGACAAAGGACCCCTGTGCTCATTGCCCTTCTCTAACAACGGCATTGATGAGATAGAGAACAGCCATGAGAGCCCTTCTTACAAAATTAGGTTTTAGTTTCTAATTTGTCATTTGCCCAGGTAAAGTACTCTTCTAGAGGCAGCTGTGCAAACTCTCTCACCCTTCAGCTTTAACTATAAAACCAAAAGGGACACTAACCCCATGCTAGTTGGAATGGGTGGTTGGGGGGAGAAAGTTGATAGCATTTGCCCTTGTGGCCTTAGTAGGATTGACACCTCTTTGCATGTTTTGCTTGAATGCAGGGCTTTTCAGAATATAAGGGATCATTATATTAAGCCTCTAACTGATCAATCACCCCCTTACACCCTAGAAACTCTGTCTCTTTTGCTTAGTGATAAGGATCCTAAGATCACTCTGGCAATAGCAAAATTCGTTTGAGTCCTTTTAGCCATTGTGTCCAAAAAATGAGGAAGGAGAATCTTCTGCTGCTCAAGATTTGGTAACCAGTTAGCTTCTAAGGGAATAAAAGGAAAGGATAGAAATGTCAGGAACCTTTTGCAAAGTCTAAATGTGACACTGAAGATATTATGTTACCACTCTCTTTTCATGAAAACTGGTTCAGTTTTATTCCAATTAATATGCCAGTAGCCAGAAAGCGGATGTTATCAGAGTCTATGATCAACCGCCCAAACATTTCTAAAGTATAAAGGAAGGCTTTAAAATATACATATGTACTCTAAAGAACAATAATACATTTGCAGTTGTAGGCTCACTTTGCTTTAGTGTGGTCTACACAAGATGCTGGTAATGCCATGTATGGAACCAAATGTTACAAATTTTGATTTATCGTATCAGGGATCCCTGACCTGACTTTCAATCTGTCACAAATCAGTTGCGAGTTTCCAGGTGGGAACTAATTTCCCAAATGCACAGAGCTCCATTGGAACTGCATCTTATAGGAAGAAGAGACTTCAGCGTTCCTTCCATTTTGTTTTCCCAATCTGACATGGCCCTAGAGGGTTGCTGTTTGCCCACTGGGTGTGGGAAATGGGTTCTGAGCAGGGAATTAGCAGCTGACATGTGACTGACTGATTCAAAGACAAATCAGGGAACCCTGACATGGCCTAGCAAAATCCATAATGTGTAGTTTTGCCCTTTGTATGCTTTATGTTATCAAGGTGGAGAGATTTATGCAGTTATCTCTGGATCTTTTTTTTAAAAAAAATCTCCTTTGTAGTATTGGCTCCCACAGACTTGGTAAATGATGTAGGCAGGGAACTGAACAGTGCAACCAGAAATTTTACTGTGTTGTTATAATGGCTAACTACTGTTAACTGCTTCTTTGTTTTCTGTTCCTTGTTTGGTATTCCTGCCTGGAGTCAACAGATATCCTTGGTGTGTCTATGAATATACCTGGTGCTAACCATTTTCAGATCAATGCTAGCCTTATGCAACCTTCTTAGGCCCACATACTAATCTGGAGGAGTGTCTGACTGCCAGTTGGCTGTATTTGCTCCCATCCCTTGGGAAATGTAGCTGCTGCTCACTATATTTACTTTGCTGAGAACCTATCTTAAGCCCAGGGAGGGAGGTTATAATCACACCACCATCCCTTCCCCCCATTAAGACTTCCAGGAAAAGCTTTTCCTGGAACTCTCATGCCAGCCTGCATGTCATTAGGTAAGCTTAGCAATGGCAGATCAAAGCGGTCTTATGCTAATAAGGTATTTTGCTTTTGGAGGCATGAACAAGAGCTGTTCACAGCTTGAAGGCATAAACAGTTTAGCAATCGTGGGCAACATATTACCCTGGAGCACTGAAACCCCTCACACTGAAACTATTATGTTGTCAAGTGTTTCGTTACTGTACCTTAGGGAAAAGTCCTCTGCTGCTGGGTGATTCAGGCAGCTATAGAAATTTTGCCAAGAGGATACCCTCTCACTTTGTAACTGCTAAGCGGCTTTCAGCTAAAAATGCCTGAGGCCAACCTCAGTGCTAAGAATGGTGGAACAATGCCAGTTTAAGTCTAGTGTATGTTCTTAGGTTTGAATGACATGCTATAAGAAATACAGTGCTGCCTTTGAAATACCACCTTGTGTTGCCGTGCTTTGCATTCTTGTGAGTAATTGTAGTGCAATTTATCTCATGCTCTTATGTCATTGCAATGATCATGTCTCCACCCCTGCAGTCAGCAGCCAATGATGAGATGGGAAACACATGACACAGTAACATCAGGGCATGGAGTATGTTGTATGACACACTTGAGAGAAGATGCCTCACACAAGACTGCCATTTTCAGTGGAAGCCACATCTAGGTAAGTGCTGAGTTATGGCACAGAGCTGGGCCAATGAAGGACATAATTCCTAATGAATAATTCCTTACAATTAAAGGAATACTCTCTTGTGGTTATCTACCTTACTTCAGCAAGTGAGGAGGTTCAGGGCAGGGCCTCTCGCTGGGCAGACTCAAATGGAGTATGTGGTATTGTAAGCCCTAAACACAATAATTAACACACGCCCAGAAGGAAATCATCAACTAGTGCTGCTTTTACTGGGAAGGTGATTTCTTGATCGTAAGTGCCCACCAACAATCTTGTGGTAGCATTTTGTACCAGCTGAAGTTTCAGAACAGCCTTCTAAGGTAGCTTCATATAAACATATTATATTATTCTAGGCTCAAGCATTGATAGTCATAGCCAGGAAAAACTGCGACTAGCAACCAAAGAAAGTTGGGCAAAGGTATTAAATGTCACCAAGGAGACCTGCACATACATATATAGGCATGGATCTAATAGTACCCTGCAAACTTGTTATTTGGGTAAGGACGCAACTCTGTAGAAGAAACGAACCTTGATCTCTGGTTGGCAGTAAGTATTTAATGCTGCAAGTTGAAACAGATTCTTACCTGACCTGGATAGCCCAGGCAAGCCAGATGAGATCCCGGAAGCTAAGCAGGGCCGACTTTGGCAAGTACTTGGATGGAAGACCCCTTTGGAATTCCAGCAGTCGGGAGGCAGGGGCAAGCTTTATTCAGCCACCTCTCTGAATATCCTCCAGGCCCCCAGTAGGGGTCTTATCACCGGAGGTTGCCATGACTTCCAGGTGTATACACAATTAGTCACCATGGGTTGCCATGACTTCCAGGTTCACGTGTGCATGATATGAAGCTGACATTATCTGAAGGCTATTGAAAGGCATGTTGTGCAAAACTATTGAAAAACACAGTATGGATCAAAGGGTGCTAGCCAAGTCTTGAAGAACCATGTAGAGAATGTATGGCACAGCATGCACAATCCAGTTAATGTGAAATAGTCATCTGATTGCAGTGGGAACGGTGAACATATAATTTTGTGCATGTAGCTGATATCTGTGGGATTCAGGCAGGACCATTTAATGATGGTGTGTGATAATTTGATAGACAACCACACATTTCCTTGAGATAGCTTGATTGCTTCATGTATCCTTATTAGTGTTGAAATACATGGCCATTCTCATACAACACATTGATTACATGTAAGCAAAACAAATAATGAATGCCTGGAAATAAACAAGAAAAACAAGGTCTTTTTCAGGTTTCTCCCTTTTAAAAATTTAGTTTATTTTCACACTTAGAAGATTTAGATTACACAGAGTGACTTGTAAGGAGAAGTAGCTATCAGAAATACAAGGAAATATGTGGGAAAGTGTATGCAATACAATAATTAAAATCCAGTGCTTATAGTGAAGAAATACATTCAAAAGATTGTTTCTGAGACACCTATGTACAAACAAATATAGCTTTCATACTATGTACAAATTTAGTTACCCCATTTTCATTCAATGGACAATCAATAAATACACAAAAATAAAGTGTTAAAGTGTCTGGGAAGTGCATATATTTTCTTCTTTTAAAAAAATAATAAGCTCTCTCTATTTTAGCAATTAAGGGAATCAAGGGCATTGAACTCTCTTGGGTTTTAAAAATTACTCTAGTAAAAAAATAATATCTGATTGTCATTTATAATTCTTTATCAACATTTTCAAAATCCAGGCCTGATCTTTCAAATGTTTTCAGCCTAGTATGTTTGTTACTCATCACACTGGAAATCTTTTCGGCTGTAATCCTCAGCTATTTGTCCTTAGAAGTAGGACTGTTCCTATATTCTTGTGAAATACAGTGATCCCACAACGACCAGGTATAATCCCAAAAACTTTTCAATACTCATTTTGGGCTGTCCTTATGATACTCCATCACTGTGTTATGGTGAAGATGCTCAGTTTATTATTGCGGGCAGTTTTATTCACCTAGTGGTAAAACTGCAGTATCTGGGGGTACTTCTTGGAAGCTGCTGGAAACAGAATGCTAGACTAGGCAGACCCTTGCTCTAATCCAACAAAGTAGCTCTTAAATTCAAGACAACATTCTCGTCACAAGAGCTAAAGGGATGAAGCCGACCTAAATTCAGAGAAATGGGGTTGCTAGGATGCTAGGTCCCACCCCGATGGGACAGGAGGTGGAAGGGAAAGCAGACTGGGAAGCTTATGGCACCTTTTAAAGATTTAATTGGGCATCAATCGTCTCCATCTGTCCTTATTGAAATTCCAGGTAAATCTGAAAGACAGACTGAAATATACCTTTTCCTTATTCATCAATTTGACGCTCAAATTTGTCTCCCAACACTTTCTACTAGATTGGAACACTAAATTGGTCTGCACTTTTACAACACTCTGCTCACTGAGATTATTCTTTTTGAAGTATGCATTACGCAAAGGGCACACATATTTTTGACTCATGGATACAGTCAATGTTGAGAATAAAAGTTACATTCTGAAACCAGGGTCTAATTTTATTTTAGCACAGCAATTCTCAGCCTGTTTGGACACATATGTACAAGTGGGGGACCTGTGAGAACTTACATGTGTGTGTGTGTGAATTTCATTTCCCTACTCCGTCTTGCTTTGCCTCTTTCCCTCTTGCTTCCTACCTGATAGCCCCTCCCCTTTCCTTTTCTCCCACCCACATACCTTCCCTATTCGGTTCCCCCCCACAGCAGTCTTTCTCTTCTCGTCCATCTTCGGCTTTCCCCTGTCTGTGTCTCTTTTTGCTCCCCACAGCTTTACCTTAAATTGGTCTTTCACCAATTTAATCTGCCCGTATTGCCCATGCTGCCATTAACTGTGGCTGGGAAGCCTCCATGGCATTGTTTGGGGCTGCCTAGCAACAACCACCAAAGGGTCATGGAGATCTCAGCAACACCTTTTTCCTAAGCAGACTCATACACAGACTGTGGCTCTAAGGAATAATAGGATTCTGAATGTGTCGGGACCTTCCTTCACCCAGTATCTAAAACCAGGGTAGAGGGGGGTGTTGTATTCTTTCTGGCACAGCCAGGTCTAGTCCTGATTGCTTTAACACTATTAAGTTTAAGAACAACTGCTGTTTTGTTCTAGTGATAATTCAGTGTGTGTGTGTGTGTGTGTGTGTGGTTTCAGGAAGGCAGAGGGTTAGAAATGTCCCATTCATCCTAATTCCAGTGTTTTAACAGTATCCCATTTAGATCATTCATTGCAACTACAGGCTACTTAGAACCATGAAAAGAGAACTAACTCATCTACAAACAAAGGAACAAAATATTGATGTTGGACTGAGATGTGGGGCATAAAAGCTAAATTTCTGAGGGGGCTGAGTTAAAAAAAACCTGGGCAAAAGTGCAGTAAAAATACATATGGCCTCCTCTCTCTCCTTTAGTTCACAGAATAAGCTCATAAGTATCAGAGAGCCTTTGAAGAGAGAAATCAGATAGATTGCTAAATAATGCTGCTTTAAGTCTTATTTTCTTTTATTATTTTATTAAATTATTTATAGGGTGTGTTTAGACAGCGGGCTGGAGCGGTTTAAACTGCTCCGGCACGATGTGTTTTTTTTTTTAAACTGGAGAATCGTGATCACACTAACCTCTTCGTTCCGGGCTCCCCGCCGTCCTGGTGCAGGTGGGTTTTTTCCCCCTCTCCTTTGAGCATGCGCACAGGCAGCCCTCTCCCGAACTAAAAGTTTGGTGCGTGCGCAGAAGAGCGATCTCAACAGGTCCCTTTAAAGTTTAAATGAAGATCCCTTTTTAAAATGGCCTCCCCGAGATCCCAGACTCGTCTAAATGCCTAAACTAGGCACCAGTGAAGCTTTTCTTTTTTTAACTTAAGTGTGGAGCGCCGCTCAAGCGCACACCACTAAGGGGGGGAAAAAAATGGCGGACTAAAAGCGGAAGCCGGAGGCAGCTTCCCAGAGGGGAGGAGGGTTGAAGCACCCGGAAGTGGCTGGATGGAGTGATCAGACAGGGAAAAGTGCGGCTTGAAACGGAGAATCATGGAAAACACCACTTGGGTAAGTGGTGTCAAAATACTCCGTTTCAAAGGGGGTTTGCTCCAGAAAGCGATGGCTGGGGACGGTGGGCAGATGTTGGGCGTGTGAACACGCAGGTAAAAGCCGTTTCTGAGCTGTGCCGAAAACGGCTCAAACGGCGCGTCTGAACGCACCCATACTCTACCTTTTCTATTTGGTTCTTCTGGCTGGTTTATTCCATTGTTTTGTTCTATGATTATAATATGTTGTGCTATTTTGATTTAATTTTTGTTTCTTGACCCATATTGGTTTTTAATGTAGTTAGTTCTATTGGGTGCCACATGGAGGCAGAAGGGGGCTAGAAAGGTGCCTTGAGCCCACTCATGGGATAGGTTGGGGCATAAAATAAATAAAATACATTTTAAATTAAAACCCAGCCCTTACAGCTTTTTATTTTAAGTCATCCATGTGTGTGTACCCAACATTCATGTATCTCAAATTCAGTTCAAAATCACTGCATTTCTGATACAGCCCTCAAAGTTTTGGACAGGATTTATCTCCTTACTCTTCCCCTTTTATATGAAAGGAAAACCACACTCCCATTCTCAGCTCTGTTAGGAAACTTTACCAGCTTTAACCAGCTGGAAATGAAACACTCAGGTGGCATTTATTTTTAGCTGCAGTACAGCCTGAAATGTTCCTCTGCAGAGAAAGATATCAAAGAGCTGCACACCACTTAAACCCCACAGATGCTTCCTAAAGCAAGGACCTCAGTTGTGCATGATGGCACTGAAGTGAAATCCAATCAAGCTTAATATGTCCAAAGTACCCCTTTATGAAATCTTGTTTATTAAAGAACAGAAACTTCTAAGAGGACGACTCTCAACTGAGGACAAAGTGATTGAAAGCATATCATTCTTCAAACAAGCCTGCCTTACAGATATTAATGTTTTCACCACCCCCACCAACCCACTTAATTCATCCGGAAAGTCCTGGCTCAGTTGAAATCAGCCATACTTGGAACTAACTATAGTAAACAGGTTTATAAATATTGTTGGGGCTGAGGGCATTCTGCTGTAAAAGGGGGGGGATAAAAATCTTGGTGAACAGGAAGTTCAGCACTAAAGAAAAGAGCATAGAGTAGCCCTTATGTGTGCCAGCGCCGCCAAGAGTCATTTAACTTAGACCTGGCAAATCCTGCTGCTTCAGCTGGGCATCAGGTGATCTGTTACTTCCAAATGTTGGCAGTGCCAGAGGATGCATCACTGAACTGACACCACTTAATTGCTGAAGGGTCTAGGTCAAACATCCAAGACAGCAGCCCACCAGAAACTCTCCCAGTAAACTGGGTGCAGCGGTCCCTCTAAGCTGTGGAATCTTGTGAGCAAAAATTCTAATTTGTGAATTACTGACATTAATGTTGTGAGCCAGCAATTTAACTGCTGTATAAATCAGTTTGCTCTGGAGCCATCCTTCCTGAGCTAAGACAAAAATGTGTGAGCCAGAGGCTAAAAAACTGTGAGCTAGCTCACACTGACTCAGCTTAGAGAGAACACTGGTGGCCAGTCCTCCCCTGCTTTGCAGCATTAAGGACTCAAAAGTTTATTTTTCAACACTCATAGGCTGAACTTTTGCACTTTTCTGATTTTCATACAGACGAATGGCCTTTGCATCTGCGAATATTGCAAAATTTGTTAACTGGGAGGGAGCTGCTAGATTAGGCCCAGGTTGGCCAAGAAGCAGAGTGGCCAAAAGGAGCAATTCAGATTTTTTAAAAAGTGTTGAGAGAACAACTAGGACTGGGTCAAAACTATACATGGCGGTGGTGGTGGAAAGTGCCAACAAGTAGCAGCTGACTTATGGCGACCATGTAGGCATCTTAAAGCAAGAGACAAACAGAGGTGGTTTGCCACTGTCTAGATCTACAGAAGGAGCTGCGGTGGCTCAAGTGGTTAAGATGCTGAACTGCAGGCTGTGGAAGGTCAGTAGTTCAGCAGTTCGAGACCTGAGACTGCCGCATGACGGAGTGAGCTCCCGTCTCTAGTTCCAGCTCCTGCCAACCTAGCAGTTCGAAAGCAAGAAATTGCAAGTAGATAAATAGGTACCGCTTTGGTGGGAAGGTAACAGCGTTCCGTGCGCCTTGGTGTTCAGTCATGCCGGCCACATGACCATGGAAACGTCTTCGGACAGCACTGGCTCTTCAGCTTTGAAACGGAAATGAGCACCGCAACCCTAGAGGCGGATTCGACTGGCTTTCGAGCAAGGGAACCTTTACCTTTACCTTTACCTTAGATCTACAGAACAACCCTAATACTCCTTGGTGGTCTCCCATCCAAATGCTAACCAGGGCTGACCCTGCTTAGCTTCTGAGATCTGACAAGATTGGGCTAGCCTGGGCTATCCTGGTCAGGGCAAAACTACACAAAGGGCTTAAAATCAGGAAGGAATGGGGCAGTGCTTTCTAGTGCATTCCTGAACAGATTTAGGTAAAGGTTTCCCTTGCTCGAAAGCCAGTCGAATCTGACTCTAGGGTTGCAGTGCTCATTTCCATTTCCAAGCCGAAGAGCCAGTGCTGTCCCAAGATGTCTCCGTGGTCATGTGGCTGGCATGACTAGACGCCGAGGCACACAGAACTCTGTTACCTTCCCACCAAAGCGGTACCTATTTATTTACTTGCAATTTCTTGCTTTCGAACTGTTGGTTGGCAGGAGCTGAAACCAGAGACGGGAGCTCACTCCATCATGTGGCAGTCAGGTCTCAAACTGCTGAACTACCGACTTTCCAGCCTGCAGTTCAGCGTCTTAACCACTGAGCCACTACAGCTCCTTCCTGAACAGATTTACACCCTCCTAAATCCACTGAAGTCAATAGAAGGTTATACCTCTGCTTAGGGATTGCACTGCTGGTGGGCTAGGGCCTGTGTCCCACAGCTGAATAGGTGGTCCAGTCTGGAACCTCAATCATATAAGAGGCATTCAGACAACTGAAGCTCCTGTTTTCACCGTAGTGTACTGAACTGATAGCCATAAGGGGGGCAATGGCCCTGACCTGGGTGGCCCCGGCTAGCCTGATCTCATCAGATCTCACCAGGGTCAGCCCTGGTCAGGACTTGAATGGGGTCCGGGGTCACTATGCAGAGGCAGGCAACCGCAAACCACCTCAGTTTGTCTCTTGCCGACAAAGCCTTATGGCGTTGCCAAAAGTTGGCTGATACTTGATGACACTTTATATACATATAATGAGGTGTGTTTCTGTGCACTCCAAGTCTGCATATTGCTTTCAAATAGCCACCCAATTATTATTATTAATATTATAGGGATTTTAGTAAACCTGGATTGCACTAGCCCTCTAAACCACTAGGAATGTTGAAGCCATGGAAACCAAGCACTGGAAAGCATGCTACTCATGGAGGGAAACCTCCGTCAAACGTAGGCTCAAGTAATAGCTGGAACTGTTCCTTCCTGCAAAGATTCTGTCCCCTCCAACAGTCAGTGTTCCATGCTGCAGAACCACCCGCTCTGTAGATGCCTGCACAGTTGTTCCCACAAATGGTGCTCTGGTGCTGCAACTCTATTGATTTCTCAATCAATGCTAAAACTGCCTTGTTGGTTCAGACAGCCTTTGTATAACAAGCATTCCATGACCTTGAATCATAATCTTGCCTTAGAAGTCATTCTTCAGTTTTGATGTGACTTTTCATCAATAACAAATCATGCAATAATTCCTTTTGTATGTAGCAGTAGAAAAGAGTAAGAGTCCAGTAGCACCTTAAAGACTTATAAAATTTGTGGTAGGGTATGAGCTTTCTTCTGAAGTGAGCAGTGACTCATGAAAACTCATGCCCTGCCACAAATTTTGTTAGTCTTTAAGGTGCTACTGGACTCTTGCTCTTTTCTACTGCTACAGACAGACTATGTGCCATATATTATACACACATTCTTATTAGAGTGATGAATTTGTAGCCCAAGATGGCACAGCTATTGGGCAAAAGCCATTTATGATGTTGTGTTAGCCATAGCCAAATCATTTCACACAGTCAACTCATTTCGCACATTCTGCTTTTGTCACCAAGAAATGTGATTTCCATACTTGTATTTTACTTTAGGAGCTGTGGTGGCTCAAGTGGTTAAGACGCTGAACTGCAGGCTGTGGAAGGTCGGTAGTTCAGCAGTTCGAGACCCGGGTGCCGCATCACGGAGTGAGCGCCCGTCTCTAGTTCCAGCTCCTGCCAACCTAGCAGTTCGAAAGCAAGAAATTGCAAGTAGATAAATAGGTACCACTTCGGTGGGAAGGTAACAGCGTTCCATGCGCCTTGGTGTTTAGTCATGCCGGCCACATGACCATGGAAACGTCTTCGGACAGCGCTGGCTCTTTGGCTTTGAAACGGAGATGAGCACCGCAACCCTAGAGTCGGATTCGACTGGCTTTCGAGCAAGGGAACCTTTACCTTTACCTATTTTACTTTTAGAAGTAAAGCTATAGAACAGCCAAGAAGACACCACTGAAAAGCAGCTAGCTATTCAAGAGGTTGCTGAGATAAGGACTGTAATCGGCTTTCACCACCAGCTTCCGTAAGATACTAACAGCACAGTTCTAAACAGTTAATCGCACTGACTTTAGTGAACTCAGAAGGATGTATTTCATTTAGTATTGCGCTATAAATCACCTTACTTTATGCAAACAACCAGAGTGCAAAGTTCTCATATCTGTGAATCAGAACAGCCATTTTTAATTAAGCAATTCATCTGTTTGAATGTTATCTTGAGGCAAGGCAGCAGACATTTTATGTTAATGCTTTCAAAAACATGTTGATTGGGATGCAGATGTCTTGTCTTGAGAACCTGTGAGCTTGAACAAATAAACCAGCTAAGATTTTTAAAAGTGCATTAGCCATGTCTAAGATTTTGAATGTACCAAGGAAATTTTTTAGGTTTTTTTATCTCTTTGGAAACCCTCCCACATGCAGTGACATAGCTGATTTCCATCTCAACGGAAATGTCTTGTTGGGCACAGTGGTTTCCTGTTTTTGAACTACAAGCCAGAGCCATCAGAATTAGTCACAAAAATCCCTTGAACCCATTCCAGGCCTAGGTATTTTTAAAACCACACATCATTATCACAAGGCTGCAACCCTCATGCACATTTACCTAGAAGCAAGTCCTACTGGACTCAGTGGATCTGAGTAAACCCCAAAGATCAGGCCGTATACTCAACATACTTGGCCGAGAGGAGGTGGAGTACATGAGATACAAAGCTGATCTCACCAGTCATACAATCCTTTGACCAAGTAATGAATGAAAAATCCCTCAAAAGTGCATTGCCTTCTAAACTATGAGGAAAAACTAAGTTACCTTACAACTGCCCAGTAAACGGCTTTGCACCGAATCCTAGAAATAACTGAACAGAGATAGACTATTGTAATATTTTTAGATGCTTTTCTTACTTTTGTTCATTATTTTGTAAATTTAACCTAGGCTTACTTTCTGTGAATTCTGTGATTTGTAATTGTATGTATATAGCTATGACCAGATATATATATACATGGAGGAGAAAAAGTACAGTACAGAATGACACCGCAAGTGTGAAGCAATCAGGAAAGTACATTGCCAGGTGTATCAAAACCTGCTCTATATGGTCCCTAGTATTAAATTTCCATTAAACCAATCATTAGCTCAAAAGCTATGCGGTAATGGATAACGTGCCACTTTGGAATGACATTGACAAGGTAAATGTCAAAGAAAGCCCGTTTTCTTTTTCAGCTGCTCTATTTAATGCTGAGTTCTAGCAAACATGAAACCTCTATTATCACTTCTCTTTTGATACCAAAGCAGCTCCTCTTCCTGGGTCACCTAAAGGAGCGGGATGGAGCCTTGTTTTTATTTTAATCAGCAAATTAGAGCTATGCTTACCAAAAACTTCGGGAATTGTCCATTTTGGTTTTTTTTAAAAAAACTGTGATTTCATTTCCCTAGAAACACATTTTGTCTTTCTGAAAGCTATTCTCAAAATAAAGGGAGGAAGCCTGGGACCACATGGAAGCTTTGTGTTGCAAGGTAATTAAAAAAAAATAATTCTGAAATGTATCCACTTCTATGTTCATGTCCCTTTCACATGATAGATTTGAAAATCTATTTTAAAAGCTATACTGAAGCCAATTCAGCCTTTTTTGCATACTACAAGGCAAATGGACTAATGGACTTAGCACTTAAATGACTTTAATACCATCACAGCATTGCTACAATATTTAAAAGAGTATTTTATTATAGATGTTTTCTCTACTTAAATGCTGAGGTGATGACAGAATTTACAAATCGCTAGTGTGAGTTTTACCTGTGACCATCCCATGGGCCCTTCTTCACCAGCCAATGCTTGGACATCACTACTCATCAGCTGCTGATGCAGAGCTGAGTGTGTGCATTTATATTCTGATCTAAAACAGTGCTCAAAGTTTTCTGTTCGATCTCAGACCACCTCCATTAAAAAAGACTGTATCTGAGGCAAACTCTCCCTGTGATGGTTGATCCATGATGGCTTTCAAATGTGCATATTATCAGCAGATGTGGCAGTAATGGGGTGATGAACACACCATCTGGGAACAGGTTCTAAATCTTGGAAAAACAAGACCTGCCAGCATTTGTACTACACAGTTTCTGAAAAATGAAACTAGTCCCACACACATTATCATCTCACTTGGTTCTCCATCTCTGAGACTGTGAAGAACCAAAACAAATGGTAATATCCTGTTTTTAAAAAGTTGTGCACTTCTGAAACCTCAAGTGGGTTGTCCACATTATAGCCAATCTGTCTTGACTAAATCACCACAGCGTTCTCTGTCATTCAATTCATGCCAATGCTATCAGGCAGTGCCTTCCATTGGTTGTCACAAAGAGATAAAATCCCAACTAGGAGGATTTGTGTCTCCAAAAAATGGAAAGTATCACTTTCTTGTATATTTATATAGATATATATTGCTCTCTCTCTTTGTGCGGCATGTTTACATTAATATTGAAAGAGAGAAAGGTATATGGAGACAGATCTTACAGGTAGCATATAGAAAAGCTTACTTATATACAACACATGCACAATACCTCCAAGCAATAAGTACTGGGACCTTCCCACTCAGGACTTAGTTTGCACACACAATTGCTTGTTCACTTGTGGTGAACGTATCTGTTGGGCTCATCCAAATCTGACTCCAGTCACTTTTCTCTCCTGTTTTAAATGAGAGGTTTCTAAAGATGCTGCTTTGTATTGCATTTATTGTTTATTTCTAGTTCAGGGCTGTTGGTGTACTCTTTCTGCTGCTGTTCAAGAACAGCATCTCCTTTCGATTAGATGGTCACAGGACACATGATGATCCTGTCTTCCAGAAGGACACTGACAATGAGGAACATGAAGTAAAGCCCAAACATGGTAAAACCCAGGATTTTGTTCATTTTCCACTTGCTGAATGCAATAGAGATGATGACGAAGAGCAGCATGATGAAGAGGAGGACAATAGCACAGAATAGCCCATTGCTGCTCACCTTCACTGCGACAAAGTTGTTAAACACGGCGTAGAGTAGCCATGGGAGAGGAAGGCTGTTGAGAAGAAATGCTGTTAGGAGGGCAGGCACTGCAGATAATTGAAAGTGTGGCTTAGATGGCAACCGGAAAGAGCAACATGGGAGACCATTGCTAGTTTCTTTGAATGGCATTAAATGGGATGCAGTGGGGCACGTGATTTGGCCAGCCTTCGTACTACTACACCACAGCATTCAATCCACCCAATGTTCTCCTCCCCAACTTTTCTTTCTCCTTTCCCCCCTCTCTTTTCTCTCTTTCTGTCCTCCTCGGTGGTTTGGGAGGGGGTGGGGGAGGGGGAATGAAGATCTCTACCTGTTGTATTTATAACTTCTGTTTTAAAAAATTGCACTAAAAGTATACAATACTGAGCATGATGGACCAATTTATTACAAGACAGCATCCTTTGTTCAGCATGTTTTCTCCTTGAGAGCTCAAGGGAGAACACACAGGATCTCCAGGCAGCCTCCTGTCTCACAAGGCCCATTTGGCTGGTCATCTTCCGCAAGGCTGCTTCAGACCATGCCCCACTCTTCTCATTCAGCCTGCTAGAATAAGTGAACTGTGAGCCAGGCAACAGATGTTCATGGATCAGATTTAACCCATGGTCTGCCAGCTGCCTACCACGACCTTATAGCAAAAGACTAACTGGAAAAGGGTATATGCAAAAGGCCAAGTGGGAAAAGTATATGTATGACATACCCTTTCCCCCTTCAGATTTCTACTTTATGAGAAGTTTTCAAAATAGTACAGAGAAATACTACTGTGAAGTTTTAAAACTGGTAGTACTTACCCGACTGTGATGTCAAAGATGTTGCTTCCCACCGAACTGGACACTGCCATATCCCCCAGTCCCTTGCGGGCCACGATAACACTAGTAATTAGGTCAGGGATAGATGTGCCAGCGGCTAAGATGGTCAAGCCCATGATTTCTTCACTGATGCCAATGGTCTCTCCAACCTAAATGGGATTGGAGAAAAATAAGAAACAATGCAATGAGGTGACAGAAGCAAGAGATTGCTTTGCTGAAACAGTCAGTGAAATAAATGGATGAGTGTACTGTAGCTTTTCTTTGCGCTTGGGGGCGGGAGGGGAAGGCTGGCTTCCTGGCTGGGACAGAGCTCTAGTACCCTGACAACCTGCACACCAGAGGAGGGAACAGCCCATACTCTTTCACCTTAGCTGATGTAAAATGGATTCTTCAGTAGTCAGTGACATGATTCTTACTGAAGTCTTTACAGTGTTTGGCTAAGATATGGGAAGCCCAGATTCAAATCCACACTCTGCCAATGGAAGCTTGCTGGGTGTGACCTTGGGCCCATCACACACTGTTAACCTAACCTACCTCACAGGGTTCTAGTACTTTGTTCCCTTTCATGTCTCGGAGAACAAGAATTAATTATTCAACCATGTCCATAATTTTGTATACATTGAAATTTGTATACATTACAGTTTCTGCATCTACCCCAGGAAAAGATGGTTTGTTAAAAAACGTGTAGAAAAAGAAGTTAAAAGGCTTAACTGGAAAATAAGTGGCAATGTGGGTGCCTGTGCCTCCTCAAGAGCATTGTGCTGGAAATGCAGGGTGTAAACATTTCAAATAAGTATGATTAGATTACCAGTCCTACGGTAAGCTCTTGAGTAACTAAGAATCCTCACTGAAGTCCAAGGGAAAATATGTGATACAAACCACCCAAATTTCTGCACCACAGAAACTGTAATGTATACAAATTTCACAGACAAACACAATTATGGACATGGTTGAATAATTAATTCTTGTTCTCCGAGACATGAAAGGGAACAAAGTACTAGGTGGGACACTGAAGTCTCACTCCTGAAAGTCAGCTGTGTGCCTGAATGCACAGATTTTGAGCTGGAATGCTTCCATTGCAGAAAAGTTAAAATACTGCTCTGTTCATGTAACCAGTCATGCCTGTAGTACAGTCTCGCTGTGGCTTGCATTACTGATATCTCTTCTAGTTCACTCGCCAGTTCTCTCCTGTTTTTTCCTCCTCATCAGGTAGTTCAAACTGCTTCTGCTACAATAATTCCATTCCCATGACCTGGCCAACCCCTTCATTCCACTTGCAATTCCTTCATTCATGTTCCCTCTTTTTGTATCCAGGTGTCATCGCCAAGGTGCAAACCTGAAGTTAATAAGCAATTAGGATTGCCTTGACTTGGCATATGATAAAAATGAGACAAAACCTTATTTGCTTATTCATTTAACATTTGTATCCTGCGTGTCCACTGAATTCTTTCTTTTTAAATTTAAAACATTTTATACCACCTTTCCACCCAATTTAGGATCCCAAAGGCAGTGAACAATGAAAATACTAAAACAAGATTAAGAACATATACAAATATATAAAAATCATTTAAAAAAATTAAAGCACAACACATAAAACACAACACAGGAAAGGTCAATGAGAATCCATGAGGGAACACCAGAGAAAATAAAGAAGTCTCCGCCCCCTGGCAGAAGTGACACATGGGGACAGATGAATCTCCTTGAGGAGGGAATTCCACAGTTTTGGACCCACAAACAAAGAGAAGGCCCTTTCTCGGGTAACTTACCACCCATTTGCCTCAAGCAACAGGGACACCCAAAGTGGGGCCTCTGCAGATTACAGTAGTGGTTAGGTAGGTTAAAATGGTGGGTAGACAGTCCCCCCACCCAACAGCCCCCTCCTGTGTCAGTGTTGCCGGCACAATGATGTCACCCAGTAGCCATGTCATTGCATTGCTGACATCAGGGGGAGATGCTATAGTTTTGGGGCAAACTCTATGGTTTCGAGGGCAAAAAAATGTGTGTGCGTGTGTGTAAGTAGCAATCAAAAGCAAACAAGCAGGAAGGAGGGTTAAACACATAAGGGCAAGTCTGTATCATTGATTTACCTGATGGGCCCACCAGACCATTAAGTAGGAAAATATTGCAATCCAAGAGATTGATCCAAAAAATGTAATGGGAAAAAATTTCTTTGATTTCTGAAAGAGAAATGAATGGGAAAAGTTAAGGACAGGGCCTATATTTGCATATTTCAGTCCTAAATCTGGTGCCCATGGTCATGAATTTTCTTGTACCCAGGCCTAAACTTAGCACATTAACCCATACAGCTGCACACTGTTGTTGTTGTTATGAATTAACATGTGTTAAACTACCCCACCAAAGAGAGAGAAAATTAACAAAAGTACATTGTCAAAGTACGTAACTTTACACAGTGTTCAACTGAGCATATTTCAGTACTGAGTCCAGTGACCATGCTCATATGTTCTCCAGTGACCATGCTCATATGTACTAAACTGTACATTAACCCCCCAAAAATTCATGATGTCCACATGTTTGAGCACATATGGACTCTGAATCACTTAGTTACATCACATCATTTTGTTGTGCCTGAAAAAGACCACAAATTTGTTGTTTGTTATCTGTATACAACAGACTCTTAAGATTTGTATTCCATTTTAATAACTGGTTGCTAATGGATTTTTTCTGTAATTTCAGACAGACCCATTTTTGTAACTGGCTGCTAGCAGACTATATTTACCTGTTCTTAGAAACCTGCTTGTGTTGGGTTAACAAAGCGTGGTGGAGCTGCTTTTGAGGGAAAATGCTTTTTTCTGTTTTCAACCCATTCGTTGTGTTTCTGAATTGCTGTGGTGTCCACAGTGCTTCCTACAATGCCTCTTTTAATTTTTTAAAATTAAATTAACCAAGCAAGCTAATTGGCCAATTAAATTAGATTAGATGACTGGAGGCAGGCAGGGCAGAATCTCTTGGAGGATGTACAGATGGTGCCATGGAGAAGGAGGGTGGCAAACAAAGGACCCTTTAAATGCTTTGGGCAAGAAGCGAGGGGGGGGCACACACCTGAACTTCAATCGGCAAATTCACCACTTGGAGTTCAGGCGTGCAGCTCGTGGCCACCCTGTCCCTCCCCTCCTGCAAGATTTAAATGGCCCTCCAGCTGGTCAGCAGGCCACATGCTTCTTCTTGGTTACTGCTGGGGGCAGGGCGTAGGGGTGGGGATTCCCCGCTGGCCAGTGGTAGACAGAAGCCTGCCAAATCAGGGGATCCACTACTCCCATTTGGGGACTGGCACTGAGAGACCTTGTATAATCTACAGAAATATTAAACTGGTTGGAGCAAGTACATCTCATTGGGTTGGATCATGATTAAGCTGGCAATTTCTACCAACTCCTACTTCCTGTTGCAGACGACCCTCATGTTGTTACTTAGGGTATCTTATTTCCTAGGAGTACTATTCCATGGAAGTCAGTGGGCTGCAGTGAAGAGGAGAGGCAGGAAAATTCTGCTCCCCAATGGGAAATTTAGTCTGGATCCAATGAATTTTTTTTTAAAGGGATTTTCTTCCAAGTAGGGACTTGGATGCTCGTAGGCTTTTATTATAGAAAATATATAACATTAATTTTTGAAAGTCTGCCTAACCATTGACAAGGAGAGTCAGGGGTATGCAAGCCACTGGGTGTCTGGAAATTCCTGGGAGTAAAATTTCTTATGCATATGCACCAAGAATAAACATCTAAAGAAGCAATGAGAAGGACTGTCATGAAAGAACTATTAATACTGCATTTTATAGGTTGCCATTAAATATTTATAAAAGTAAATGGTAATATATTCACAACTATTGTCTGCCAGGCAAGATCTCCAACAGCCAAAACCAAATGACATTTACCACTGAACTGTTGTTGGGTAACTTCCCCACAAAAGCTATCTAGCAGAGGGCTGAGGAAGGAGAAGTCATGGGCTCATTTTACAGATACCCTGTAACTTAACACATCTTGAGAAAATGTGGGTTTGATCTTTTCCTTAAAAACAGGCACACTTTACATTTCATCACTCACAGGATTTCTGACATCAGGCAGGGTAATCCATAACGGCAAAACAATAGGAAGAATCACTAGGTAAGTGAATCGTTTACGTGCGGTATCCGGCCAGGCTAGGCTTAGTGGCTCATCATTTTCTTCTGCTTCCTGACAGAAAAAACACCAGATACAGTAATGTTAATTTGGGTGCAAAATGGGTACAATAATGCCCTATGGGAAAGTTTTACAAATTTCTAGCCTCTTGCAATAGAAAAAGGTAGTAGTCTTGGTGTCTCAGTTTTGTATATTTTGCCTTTTCACAAGGTTATCATAAAGGAAAATCAAGTAAGAGTTGTAAAGTATGTCATAAACCTATGTGAAACAGTGCTAAATAATGACATTGTGCTTCATTTGACTTATAATACATATACATTGGTGAGGAATCTTTGCAGTTCAGCTACAGCTCTATTCTCACTGAAGAAAATACTGCACCTAGAACAAGCCCCATTCTTCATCAAGGGTACGTGTATGTCTGTTGAACATTACAATTAATTCAGAGGAACAGACGAACACCGCGGAATCCACAAGCACCCTCTTGTAGAAACTCACTGCTGGGAACATCAGGAGTTATGGTGACTTGCTATTTGTTGGGGAACCCTGGTAAGCTTCCCAAGAATCCCATGTTCTTCAGAACTTTTGGAAAACCATTGCACTAACCCTTAAATATTCTGCATTGCCAGAGCACGGTAAGATTTTCTTAAGTATTTTATAGACTGTAGCATTTCATCTTCCTTGCCTCACATGAGTACAATAATTCGAACTTTCCTGTTAGGGTTGCCAGTCCCCAGGTCCTGGCAGGGGTTCCCCTAATTTTGGGGGCTTCTCCCCACCGCCGGCCAGCTGGTTGGAGGTGTAAACCCCTTCCCCCAAACAGTAACATTACTGCACAACATCCCTGATGTGATCATATCACCCAGAAGTGATGTCATCACATTGGGGCATCACACAACGACATTTGAAGCTGACTTTACCATAGAGTTTTGCCCCAAAACCAGAGCATTGTTGCCAAAGCAATGACATCATCACGTTGGGGACATCCCAGAATGACCCCCCACATCCCCCCACCAGCATGACGAGGGGACCCAGCAACCCTATTTCTGTCATCCTGTGTGTTCCTGTGTTGTTTCTCTGTGAACTGATTTTATTATTGGTTATTTGTTTTAACCATTTTTATTCTGATGCATTATTGCTTCAAGCCACCTTGAACAGTTGTTTTTTTTGTGGAGAAGAGACATATAAATGCCCAAAATAAATAAATACACTAAAGGCTACAAAGGTCTAAGCAATTTCAAAGACCTCTTTTTAAAACCATCACATTTTGTCTCACTGCAGCAATACAAAATCCCTCTTTGTCACAGTTTTGCTAACTTCTTCCCTCCAGATGCCATACTTTATTGATGTCTCCATTCACTATTACACAGCTGGGTCTGTTTTGTTTTCTGTTTTGTTCTCTGAAGCCGGAGGGGCAATAACCTTTTATTAAAAAGGAAATCAGAGTCTTCAATATTTTGTCATTTTTTCACTTGTTCAAACTATTTCTCATCACATCATTTCTTATTTTATGCTTTCTTATATGCAGCTACTTGTTAAGAATAAGAGAAAAATTAGATTGAATTCAAAGGTGTTTTTGTTTTTGCTGGAAGAATTTATTTCTGCTACCAAAACAGAATTTTCTTGCTTCCCCTCCTATAGCAGCCAATGAAGTTCACTGTTGCTGGGCCAGGGGACTGTCAGGAATAGTGTATGGTGGGGTGAAGGCCTGCAATACGAGGAAGGAATCAGCAAAAGTATCTCCTTCCCACAAGCAGAAAGCAACCTATGGGTAACTTCAGCCCACTATATTTTAGGAACCAGTTTATATGGACTAAGGTAGTTCTGATTCCTACAAGCCAATGTCGTATCTGAAAGACCTTATATCTAAATTTAAAAAAAAAACTCCTGGGGGAAAAAAACAAATACCACCACATTCACTTTGAACTTTAAATCACTGTCCCTTAAAGTTCCATACATTTCTGAAGCTTCACAAGTAACTGAAAATTGTTTCTTGTCACTGTGCTCACTTCTAGACAGTCTATGTATGGTAAACACATGATCCATATAAGGTAAACACATGATCCATATAACATAAGAGATTTAAAAATTTCCACTTTCAGAGAAATACTTCCGCATCACTTTGGGTTGGGTCCAGTGATGCATAAACAGAAAAAGACATCTAGTTAGTATAGTTCTGCTTGCAGAAGGGATTGCACAAGCACAAGTACCTTCCACTCCACTCCAGTTCAAGTGGCATACATATGCCTGATCTTGTGCAACCATCTCCTTCCTCTCCCATACAGGGAGCCATTACGAGAATGAAGCAGCTACTAGGTTCACTTTCTGAAGCCTTGGGATTGGTTGGTAATTGACTATTGCACATTATTTGGAGTATAATTTAGTAGTAGTAGTAATAAAATGTATTGCATATGGACAAAGGCTGTTACAATCTTATATTAAAAATACATAAAATACAAGCATTAATGAGAGGATGATAAAAACGGATGTGATGAAAATTACTAAAGAGTAGAAGGATAGCCTGACCCAAGAGTATAATGTAAAGAACACACTTAGTTCTCATTAGGCATCACATTCACCAGACAGGACATGCTCAGTATCACCCTGTGGCTGCAAATTCCAGAAGAATATTAGCAGAGAAGGATAAGCTCTTCTTTCAGGTAAACTTGCTTGACATTACTGATGTACTCACTGAGGAAGCCAAATAAGCTGTATTCCCTGGAGTGCAGATTGAAAACCAAGTACTTAAATGATTCCAACTGATGGTGACATTTTATCAATAACCCTTTTATTTATTACACCAGGAGATTAACTAGGAGTTGCTATGCAACCAGTTCTGATTGAAAATAAAAAAATGCATTTATGAGTTAAAGGTGTGTGAATGTGTGTAAAGTACTGATAAGTTGCAGATGACTTATGATGACTCTATAGGGTTTTTAAGGCAAGTGAGTCTGCAGAGGTGCCATTCTCTTCCTCTACAAAATCTTCTTTGGTGGTTTCCCATCCAAGTACTGATCCAGCTTAGCTTCTGAGATCAGGCTATACTATACCATTCTACATTCCATGAGTTGAAGATATTGCTCTCTAAAGTCAATTCATATATAGGCACAGGGTTGAATATTTTCATGAAAGCCCATCAGGGAATAGACACAAAAGCTTCCTCTTCCATGATGCAGTTAAAAGTGCTTTAAGATAAACCAAACCCCCACAAAATTGATTTGAAGCTCATTAGGTCTAGCATACATGCCAACTGATTCTTCCTCCAATTAAAAAAAATCATTTAATAAATTTGCTTTTATTGCTCTCGTGATTTCTGTGCACCACTTAGTCAAAAGCTACCATATTTTCAAAGTACCAGCATGAAATATATTGTCATGAGATGTTTTCCAAATGTAGTTATGACAGTTTCATGTGGCCAGGGGCCTTTCTGCCTGAAATGTCAGAAAACCCATCCTGCTTTCTGACTCTGGGCTCCTTAACAAGTCTGAGTTTAACTAACAGAGAAACTGGCTTGGCAAGTAAGCAACTCAGCACTTGTGTGTACAGTGTGAGCTGTATGCGGAAATCCTCACAATTGGTTTTGTGCAGCATCATGGTGATTTGAGCTTGTTCTGACGATCCAGCTTGCATAGAACACAAAAGGAACAAAAAAACCCCACCCCTGTAATGTCCTTGTAAAAGCCAAGAAAGGCATTATATAGTAATTAGTTCACAGTAAAATGATTGAAGTATATGTATGTTGTGTGAAAGAGAGAGATTGAGAAAGACAGGCAGGTAGATCAATGAAAATTACCCCAGCAACATAGAAGCCAATGAGAGTGGTGCTTTGAAACAACCAATCACACCTGAGTACTGGCAAACAGGTTTAAGATCTGACAGATGCGTTATATTCCAGAACTGTACCTGTGTTACTTACACCAGTCAGTTAGGAAGTGACCATTTACTGCTAGTGAAACAGAAGTAACTACAGACAGAGTCTCATAGACACTAATCTGGAGGGCCAGGACAGGTGTCAGTTTATAATAAAGAGAAAGTAGTGGTGGGGGAGTGAGTTAGAATATGGATCAAATTGGGTGAGAACTAATACAAAAAAAAATAGGTGGACTGTTGCCTCAAGAGGTTGGGCATACAGGGAAGAGGAAGTGAGATGTGGCTGGGAGACAGGCAACACTTTACAACAGTTGAAGCTAGTCTGATACGGGTATTATTTCTTGTACTATACGTTATTATTATTTATTAGCTCGCTATCAAAGAGGATTTTTTTTTTGGTATTTTTGCATTTGTGTATGTGTGTGCATCTGTGCCTGGAAGTCATGGCAACCTCTAGCATCTCCTACTGGGACATGGAGGACATTCAGAGAGGGGGCTTGATGGCCTGCCTTCAGCCTCCCAGCCCTGGTATTCTCTGGAGGTCTCCCATCCAAATGCTTTCTGGGGTTGGCCCTGCTTAGCTTCTGAGATCTAATGAGATCGGGCTTGCTGGGCTATCCAGGTCAGGGCTCTATCAAACAGGTTTTTGAAACACAATGAGATTTGTTAACAAGTGAACACCATGTCAACATACCTATGTAGGAACAATCTTAATCAGGTCTTCACAGAAGTAAGTCCCACTTTATTCAGTGGGACTTATTTGCGGCAAAGTGTTCTTAGGACCGTAGCCTATCCCTCCATGGCCAGGGTGGCATATTCATGTTGGGCTCAAGCTGGGACAACTCAATTTGAAACCCTGCTCTGCCATAGAAGCTTGCTGGGTAACCTTGGGCCCATCACAAATTTTGATAAGGGAAGTTGTGAGACAACAGGGTTGTAATATGGCTTACCTTTAGATACAAAACTGGAGGCCAAATTAGTGGATTTTTATAATCTCTTATCTTATTTCGCTCCTCCCATGCTTTCCTGTTTTCACTCATTCTCTCTCTGGTGGGTAGTCATGCTATTTTGTAGTAGTAGAACTAAGATTTCATACTGACTCCTTGCAAGTCACAATTTGCAAAATGGGAACCAATTTCACAAATATGGGCTTCCTCCTGCTCCTATCCAGAGATAATCCCCCTTCCTTCAACTGTTGGCATTAATCATGGTTTAGCATGACATGTGCACCATTGTTCTGGCACTCCATACCTGTCCCTTTCTTCTTCTACAAAAATTAAATCTGCTAATGCAGTCCACTTAGATTAGGATGCAACTCAATTTTAGTTCCCATCACTTCATTACTTATAAAGCCCCCCAAATCTTTTATGTATATTTGGGTTGTTTCTGTTCCATGGAATACCCAACGAACCACATGATGGAGGAAAAGACCACATAGTTAGCTATTTGAGTGAAAAAGGTCATACTCTAGGAGATTAAAAACACACAGGAACTTTTCCTGAAGTGAACTTGGTATATCTGGCAACTCTTCTCTGCGTAAAGTTGGCATTGGCTCAAAGCCTTAGCAAATAACACCAAAATGCCAAAAACATCAGAATCATAATACAGTAAGCGCAATAACAATTAAACTCGTAATATCCGTTACAGATCTATAAACAGTTTTAAAATCATGACAGCAATAACGTTTTAAGTTAAAAACAACAAGAATTCAATCAGTCAGACAACTTGGTATGTCAAGGATAATTTCACTTAGCCATGATTGCTCTTAGGAGCTGTTTGGTAATTATACAGAAAACAGTATGTGCTCAAGGTTGCTTGCTCATTAGATCCCAGGTGCCTATTCTTTCTCTAAGTTATCTTTGCCACGTTAGGCACATATAAATTTCTCTGATTAGGTTTCCATAGAAACTGGTAAAAAGGATCACAATTGAGTGGGAGATATTCATGTGAAATTGAATGTTATTCTTAGAACAGTCATAGGTTAGAACAATTACAACTGAACTTGCCTAACTGCTTAGCCACAGAAATTTTTAAAAACAAAATAATATGCTTCTGGATGATTTTCTATAAGCAAATTTAAAACATATTTAATGAGAATGTCCTAATAGTCCTTTTCCTTTGTATTGTATCTAACATATTCAGTGTCAAGCTATAAATATAAAGCATTATATAAAAGAAGGTTCTAATTCTGGAAACAAGAAAATAGGAAATATGGCCTTTTCATCCAGCACTTGAGTGCCAGCTTCTGTTTATTAAAAATACAAGTAAACTTGCACTTCCTTAACACTTTGTTATTATAACCATGGTTATTGAAACTCAGTTGGATAAGATCAATCAAATGGTTAAAAGGAAGATGATTAATCAACTAAAAATTATTTCACAACATGCAGAATGTTACTCCTAGTTTCACAACATGAGGAATGTTAATTCTGTGCACATTTACTAGGAGTAAGCTCCCCTAAATGCAATGGAATTATTTCTCAGTACAAAATACTATGATTGGGGATCATGTCCTCTATGCACTGATTGTGTTTCTAGTGTTGGGAAAAGCTGTGAACCAGAAAATCCTTTTTATCCTTATGTGTCCCAATATTAAAGGAAGTTGGAATCTGACTGAAATCCAAGGCACTCCTATTTAAGTACTCTCTCTCCACCAGTGTATTTCCATGCTCTGACTGAAAATAAAGTACACTCCCCCAGTATACTTCCATGCTCTGGAAATAAAATGCAAACAAAATGTTATTGTTTCCTAAGTGTAACATGGAAGAAAAGAATGTAAGCATTCCATATTTTCTTGGGCTGATCCAATTTTTTTTTTCACCGTGTGGTGACTTGTTTTCTGTACACAGAGCGGTTTTCTTGCAACTTAATTTGTATGAAGTGACTTACGTATCTCATGTCTACTTTGTTTTCAGTGTGCTACAAAATCTGTGATGCCCTAAGTATGATGGCCTGACTACATATGTCATGTACTGGTCTGGACCCCTACAAACAACAGAATTCACACATATCTCTCAGCATGGGAATGGTGAATGTCAATGCACGATGGGGATAATAAGGTTTTCTCTATCCATCATTTGGAATATGATTGGTTGCCAAGAGAAACACAAAAGAGCAAGATTACTTTTAAGAATTCCAGAACCTTTATAGCAAAATGAAGATTATTCCAGCAGTTCTTTAAAACAAAACAGCTCTACTTCTGAACAGGTATCAGGAACCCATAAAAATAATTTTGTCTTGGTCAGAACCATGTGCTGTATTCATCCCACAGTGCAGATGTGAAATGTATTAGGGCTTTTTATAATGTGCCATCAGACACAAACATGCAGTTCTAGAAAAAATGTGTACTTCTAAAATAATTATTTGTGGAGTTCAAAAATCTGAATCATGCACAAGTAGCATTATGTTAGCTCTCCATATGCTTAAGGCACTAGTACTTTTTCTGTTTGTGGTACTGGAATGTGTGGTAGAAGGATTATTTTCTGTCAGAGAAGGCAACCATCAGGATCTGATGTAGTGGTGGCTCGACTTCCGGATTGGCAAGCTGACGGCAGCCATTCTCTCCTTTCTTGGGGGAATGGTCTGCAGACCAGCAGGTAGAGAGGGAGGGCGATCGTACGCTCTTCCCCAGGGTTCAGGATGAGCCCTGAGTCATGGGGCACTGAGGTTCACCCCCCGGCTTCTAGCCTGGGGGTGGAGGCGTCCTTTTGCACCGACGGTCTCCCTGCTGTGTTCCAGTAATGGCCGAGGCTTTGCGTATCGGAAACCAAGCGGATGGTGATTAAGCTGTAATCAAGCGACTGGCTGAATCGATTTCTTACTGAAGAAGTGTGAGTACAAGTTAACAAAGCACCAGAGGGAAGAATACATCCTCCCAAGCATGGGTGGGGGAGACAATGGTAGACCCCCCATGGAGGACTAGATAAAGGAAACTAACATCGGAGAAATGGAAAATGAAGGGACTGTGATGGAGGAATACTGAGAGTTATGAATTGAGCAACACAGAAGCAAATATTTGGGACTTTAAAAAGAGCAACTGAAAGCGTTTTATATGGCTAGCTAGAAATGGCTAGAAGGAAGAATTAGAATCTCCTTTAAAGACTGTTAACATCATAGTGAGAGACTGAGTTGGAATAAAGTCTTCCCCTCCCCTCCCAGAAAAGAAGCGGGGGAAAGGGAACTTCCTCCCCCCGCATAACAATATAATAATATAAAAATGATGATTTTTAAGGGATAGGGGAAGTGAAGAAGAAGCATAAATAGAAAAGAGAGAAGTATTGAATGGAAATGGAAACTTACATTAGCTTGAAGTGTTTTCTGAGTGAAGGCTGGAAATGATGCAGAATCCATCTTTAGCAGGCGGAGGGGGGGAAACTCCCCCTCTCGAAAGATAAAGAGACTGTGCAAACATCTGAAAGTAATCTTTTTAGGCATTGAAGAACCCTCTTTCTTCTTAAAGAAACTCTAAATATCTCTGTAAGCGGTGACTGGGAAAGGCTGAAAGTTGAAGGGGGGGGGAAGCTCCCCTCCGCCTAAAGAGAAAACAACTCGGAAGGAGCTGGAAATAAGGCTGATTAATTTAGAGAACTTTTAGAGGCGGTGTAAAGATCTGATGGATTTATGGGACCCTGGCGACTTGATAACAAAGAGAAGATAAACAGACCTCAGGCTTTGAAGTACTTCTTTCGATATGGCGTCTTGTGTCGCAGTTAAAATTAAAACGAAACTGAATCTTCATTAAGAACTCGAAAGTAGCTGAAAGTTGGATGAGACAGCAATGTAGCTATGTTTCTCCAACGATAAGCGGGGGGGAGGGGAAACTCTCCTCCTAAAAAATAAAGTTATTATATATTTTGATGGGGGGACAAAGCTAATAGAAGGTTGGGCGAAAGGTGGTTATGTTTTAATAATAATGGACTTTGACTTAAAGAAGACTGAGGAAGATTCTATAGTGAAGAGCCCTTTCTAGAGATGAGATTTTTGGCTAAGGGGGTATGTTGGGAAAAATTAAGGGAAAGGGTTTCTACAGAAATTGATAATGAATGGTTAAATCAATCCTAAAAGGATTTTACTAATTTAGGCTAACTCCATAAAAGGAAGAGGGAAAAGGGGTGCTATGTGATGCATATGGAGGTTCCAGTTTGTCTGTCTATCTTTTCTTTTTTTAATAAGAGAGTAAATGGAGAGTTTTCTTTGAAGAGAATTATGTTTAAGCCTAACTTGGATGTTTTTTAATAGCGGTATTTAAATGCTATTGGACTCCATGTATTGATTGATAAAAATTTTAAAGCGTTAGAGGGGCAGAAAGTAATAGGCAGAAATTATTGCAATGAGATGATGATAGTGCCTGATGTTTGTACAGAAGAAATGTTAGTGTATTGCAGAAGTATACTCCAAACAGTCTGTATGAGCTAGAGCTTCATAAGCGATGTACTCAACTGTCACCTTCAAGGTTAACAACTGAAAGTTTTTATTTGTTAATGCCACATTTGTAAGCACTATATACAATCATCACATTTTGGATTCTCTTTCCTATCTCCCCCTTCTTGTAGCTATGTTTGTTAGTACCCCTCCCTTTTTCTGTAGATATTTAGAAAATGCAATTAAAAACCCCTTTGGGGGATTTTTTTTTAAAAAAGGATCTGATGTAGTGTTCATACTAAGAAGGGTGTGAACTAAGGCCTGCCCTAGTGCACCTGATTTTCTTCTTGTTCTTATTTTTTATCATTTTTGTGTTAGAACTTAGGGTGGTTTTACATTAACACCCTCAAATTTCCAGTTCTGAGGATTTTTTCTCAATTTATATAGGCTTCTAAATAGAATGTGAATAAGTTACAAGGCATGTCCACATATACAATGAAAATGTACACATGTGTTGTAGCAGCACACACTATATGCTCAAATTTCAACCATGTACCACTGTGCAGTTCAAAATTTCCCTTTTAAAAAGCCCTGTGTTTAGTATTTAGCCCTGTCACTGGTTTTCCATAGTTTCCACCATAATGGAAGTTTTCATGTTCCTCTTTAGGTTCCTGACTTACTGTTTGTACATTGGTTCAAATTTGGGTGGAGAGACAGAACAGTTAGCAGGCAATATCTAGTGACCACAAAATTAGGTGCCACTATAAATATTTTGTAATGTTACTTAGCATATATAAATGTTTACAAAATGTACCATCATCAGACCAGTAAGAAGCTACAGTAAAAGCAGTCATAATTTGTTTACATTTTGAGATTATCATTGGGCAAAATGAATATTCTTCTACTGCTATGCAAAAATAGTCGTCAGATGGACTTGTATTGAATCACTTCTTTTCTTCTTACAGTTCTTTGAAATAATAAACTCTTTACAGTGTTTTGCTTTCTATGGTGAGTGTTCCTAACTCTGCAGGCTTTTCTAACAAAACACTCAATACAAAATGATTACACATAGAATATTCTATGAGAAGCAATTGTGCTTCTTTGAGTTCCTGTGCTTCTTGAATAATTTCTGAGGTATGAGCTACAGGAAAGACAGCCTTCCATATTAATTTGTTCAATGCAAGACCCTTGTGTGTTTTCCTGTGTTAAAAAAAATCCTTCCTGGTTAGACAAAGAGCATAATCCAGTCAAAGTTAAGCACTCTTAAATCCAATTATTTCAGTGAGGAAGCTGAACAGATGCTTATCTTTTCACCCAGCTGAAATTAATGGGACTTTTAAAAGTGCTGAAACTTCTAACTTATCAGTCCACATCTTGCAAAAAAGAGTTATTCTAATTAGTTTATTCTAAATTCAGGCCTTTTTGATTAGGAATAAGGAATTACTAGATTTTTGTCTTGTCTTGGAGTTCGATTTAGTTTTTGCATTCAATCTCACCCAAAGCTTATCCATATCACAGCCCTTGTCTCATATGACTATTGTACATGCAGGTCCCAAGATTCTCAGCATAGCCTTTTTTGATGGTCAAAGAGGATTCCTCCTCCTTTTTTACCGACAGAAAAGATGGTTGGATCCAACCTTTGTTTTCTCCTTTCTAAACTTTCTAAGTAACATTTTTTCCTGTCAAATCACAGCTGATTTATGGCGACTCTATAGGTTTTCAAGGCAAGAGAAGTTCAGAGGTGGTTTGCCATTGCCTTCCTCAGTGTAGCAACCCTGGTATTCCTTGGTGGTCTCCCATCCAAATAGTAACCAGGGTTGATCCTATTTTGCTTCAGAGATCTGATGAGATCAGGCTAGCCAGGGCTATCCAGGTCAGGACAAGTAACATTTACCCTTGAACATTCCTTTTTAAAAATGATTCTAATTCTTCTATCATTCTAGTCATATTATAGGTAAAAGCTGAGCAATTTTCATCCTTCTGTGTGAAAATTTGTTGTAACATTGTGAGAAAAGTAAGCCCACACTTGGCTGTATCAGCAGCACATACACGCACACTTGAGGCATGCTCTTGAATAATATGTACAGGTCTGAACTTTTTTTAAAAAAAGAGCCTTGAACTAGTGGCTGTCACATATTGTGGTTCTGAATTCTGTAAGTTAAATCACGCATAGTGTAAAGGAATATTTTCTTTTGTCTGTTCTGAACCAACTTTGTTATCTGGCCCAGAGCTCTAGTAATGTGAGGGAAGAAGGTGTGTGAATCATCAAACCATTCATAATTTTATTATAACCCCTCCATAATATCCCTCTTTATGGCACTTTCTGTATTACACAGAAGGAAGCATAAATACTTTTAATGGGCAGGAAGAAAGAAGAGGGAGAAAATAATAGAGTAACCTCGTCTGCTGGAAAAGCACTTCCATTTTGCAATGGTTCCGCAGCATCATTTGGAGGTGTCACTTCAACTTCCACTGTTGTGTTGTTGGGCAGTTCAATTTTTCCTGAAACACAATCCATAAACAAAAAGACTCCTGTTTACCACATGCATACGTAAATCTTGTTGGAGAAAAAATACTGAATCAATTCTTTTTTCAGATCAGTGTCACACGAACACTATCCATATATAAATACTGAAAACGAGTCTTTGAATGAGACCAGCTGGAATCTAGAATGTTCATAACATCTTCAGAATTTTTTAAAATTTATTCTAAACATTTTTATGCCCCTGATCAGGGTCCCCAAGGCAGCACACAGAAAAACATTAAGACCTCTAAACAATTAAAAACATTTAAAATTATATAATAATTCAAGGAAAAAGAAACAATATCAAAACCAGGGAGGAGAGCCAATAACCATTACTGAAGGTGTGCCAGACATAACAAAAAAGTCCTCACCCACAGGTGGAAGACACCAATAGTTGGAGACAGCTGAATCTCCCTGGTGAGGAAGTCTGAAGTTTTGGTGCCACAAACAAGAAATGAAGCAACTTTACAATAAAGCTACGAATCCATTCCTCAAACCTGGTTTGCATGATTGCCCAGAGATAACAGTCTCTTACTTTGCATGTACCTTTGATTTTGTTCTGAGCAGATGACCTTGCCTGTAAGGAGCAGAAACAGGCAGGGCCCCCTTCCTCTGAGTCTTCTTCATGGATTGAGCCAATTTTCAAGCATTTTTCACCATGATTTTTTTTTTAATCTTGCAATTTACATATTAAAAAGGACCATGTGGGGAAAATACTCCTGCAGTAATGCATAACATGCTGTGTAAGCATGTAATAATGTATCAGAAAAGAAACGGCTAAAGAAATATTCCATACAGAAGAAACAATATTATACCCCCTGTACCTACCAACATGATTAGCACTTCCATTCTGTTTTCCATCATCCTCCACCTGGCATGTTTTGGCCATCTTATGAAGAATTGATGCCCTTTCTCTGAATTTTCCTGAAAGAAAAGAACACATTTCTTAACACATGGCTATTTGATGTCATAGATTTCTTGGCTATTACCTAAACTTTTAAATACACACAGTGAAAAGTCGAACTTACTGAATTCTTCCAATCTCAAGAGGATGTAAAAAAGGCATTAATTTTCTAGCTAAATATGTGTGTTGTCAAAAAGCACTTTGCACAAAGGACGCACGTACACATCAAGTTTCAACTGACTAACTGTAAGAATCTCCCAATAGTAGTACCAACACTTTTACAAATAGAACAGCTGTTATGGTTCCCCACTTTTGCCTTAAGGGCCCTGGTCATGAAGGCAACTGTATTGGTTTGTAGCAGCTGAATCCTATGTATGTTAACTCGGAGCTAAATACCACTCACTAAATGCAATGAAATTTATTTACAGGTAAATATATGCAGGATTTCAGCCTAAGAGATCAATGGTGCGCTAAACACAAATTGCACATGGTTACTAGCAAAGATAATGAGGCAGGGATACAGAATAACCAGCCCAGTGTTTTGAGGAAAGACAAGTTCTTACTATCCCCCCCCCCGCCCAATTTAAAATAAAGTTGATTGAGCCTCGGACTATTTTATCAGTGTCTTCTGGAATGATTATGGAGTGCTGAAGTAGCTGGGGATTAATATTCACTGTGCAATGGGAACAGGAGCACCCATGTATGAAAGCATGAAACTTGCACAATCGTATTACAAAAAAGACATCAAAGAATATGACAGACACCAACACGATTGCAAGCTAGAACATGCACCTATCCAGAAGAATTGCTGCTGTTATTTACAATTAGTTTGGAAGCTTCAGGGTTTTTTAAAAAAACAGTTGCAAGTAGGTTTTACACAGAACAATGTCTTTGGTACATACCGCAAAACTTGAAAATAGGAGTATTTAAGGCAAGATAATGAATAATAGCAGCTCACAGGGTAGACAAATTTTAAACTTCAAGAAAGGAAAGAGGCTACTTAAGCATCTGGTGCTAAGAAGAGAGATGAAGAAAGAAACAATGAATGAAGAATAGCCTGATCATCATCAGCTTAATTCATAACTAAAATCCCACATTCACATCCTTGCACTGGAAGCATAATTCTGTGTATGATATTGGGGGGGGGAGATTTGCATACCAACCAATCTACTGTGAAGACATAACAGTGGTTTTTCATGACCACTTTGAAAACAGTTGGTTCAAGTTAGAGCAAAGCAGATTTTATAACCTGATCCTAGCTAGGCTTAAAGGTGATGTGAGATTGTTGCTTCTTGCAGCTGTTGAGGCTGTCATTTCTGCCCCCAGAATGTACTAGCGCATAATTATGTCTGCTGTGCCATGAATGGGACAGGATTCCATCTAGTTCCTTCATGTGATTTTTCAGATGTGTTGAAAACTTAGGCGCTTATACAGCCTGAGTACAGCAAGAGGCTTGTCAGGAAAGTTGGCCTGGAAGGCAGATGTTTTCCCCTCCCTCACCAGATATAACTGTACTAGTACCAATAACTGTTTGCACCAAGGAAGCAACTGCCACAGATAACTTTTTAGCTCACAACAGCCAGGCAATGCTAAAACAGTCTTATGCCAGAATTGAATAGCAAGGGATCGGAGTAAGAGAAATGAAGTAAGAAATGTTTATAGGGAGATTATTGTTGTCAGGTACGACAAGCACATTTCACATTTCAAAGAAATTAATAAAAACAAGGGTAGCCTTTAAGCACATCCATCTACTGACAGCAAATGGATGTGCTAAAAGACTCTTGAGGGGAAAAATTAATTCTAAATAGAGCAACTAGGCAACTTCTTCAGGGAAACAAAAGTTACATTCCTTTTCCTGTACAAGATCTATTTGATACTATACAATGTACAAATGCTTCAGTGGCTAAAACATTCATTCCCCACCCACCCCTTGCCTCTTCTGAGGAAGGATCTACACCTTACATAAGCAACCCTGTTTCCTGATCTGGCCAATGATCATAAAACACAGAACTTAGATGGTATTATCCACAGATTTCTTTCTCCCCACAGCCAAACTGGTTCCAACAGAGCCTGGCAGAAGAACAAAAAATCCCTGCAAGAAAATGTCTAGGGCAGCATGATCACACATATGCAAAGAGGGGATACGCAACTCACAACTACCTAATTACATCAGCAGTACAACAGAAACATTGGCTTGGGAACCAAGGGTTGGATCCACCCAGCTTAGTTGGGCTGTAGTAAAGAGGAAAATGAGGTGAAATTGGGAGAAAAAACTGGAAGGATCCAGCCCTCTGTTTCCCTTATAACATGTAGGTCCATCCTTAGGTCAGCTGTGGGCAGAAGCATCATCATCTCTTGTTCATGATGTCACTCATACAGTGCACAAAAAAGTTTTCTAGGATGAGGACACTATTATTTACAAGATTTCTCAAACTGCTATCTTAAATGGTGTGAGGGTCCTCTATCTCCAGCTGCACCTGCTGGCCTTCAGCTGTGTTGCCACACAGCTGATAGGCTGTCTCAGGACTCAGAATGGGAAGAGGAGGGGCTTGCGCCACCTTGTGCTTCCCTCAGACCTAGGAGCACGGGCCTCTGATTCCTCCCTGGCCTGCTGTGGGGTTAGCTTTATATGGGTTGGGTTTGGCCCCACTTCTTTTCCATCCTCCCCAAATATCTTGTCCTCCGAGTAGCCTAGCCTGTCAGAGCAGGGGATAAGCTGGTTCCTTCCTCCCAGCTCTCCCTGTGATAGGTCCTAGCAGCCCCTGATTGGAGTGGAAATTCCCACCAGCTGGGCTCAGCCTGCTTCCCACAGGCCCACCCATTCCCAGTGCCTGGCCATATGGCTGGTTCTCCCTCCTCCCTAATAGTTGCCTCCTTCTCTTGGTGAGTCAGTGCCATGCCTGCCATTTTCTCCTCTGCTGCTGGTCTGGTCCTCTGGGGCTCCTGCAGAGCCCTTGCTAGCTGTGTTGTGACTTGAGTGGCTGCTGTTGGCAGCCCCTGTCGATAGTTCTTCCCTTAGGCATGGCTCCAGAGGCCGGTAGGGATGCCAGCCTCCAGGTGGGATCTTGGGATCCCCTGGAATTACAGCTTATCTCCAGACTATAGAGATCAGTTCCCCCGGAAAAAAATTGATGCTTTGGATGGTGGACTCTATGGCATTGTACCCCACTGAGTTCCCTGTCCTCCACAGGCTTCCCTCCCAAATCTCCAGTAGTTCCCCAGCCTGGATCTGGCAACCCTAACCCCCTATTCCCGGCTGGTTGCTAGGGGAGACCTGGGAACCCTAGAGGCTGGGGGTGAATCCAGGGTCAAGCCCATCCCTGGACAAATGGTGGCCATGTTTAAGCAGTCCTCTATACTACTCTGTAGGGTCAAGCACTAAAGATTTAGAGAAATGCTGCAGCTAGTCACTGCACGCAGTCATGCACAGAGAGACACTGAGTAAAAGCTGATTCTAAGTCTCAAACTAGATACTGTGACTTAACAAATCAGGTCTGAGTCCTCCTCCTGGTGCTATTTCATCTTGGGAATTGGAACCGGAACATGACTACAGTTAAGGAAAATGGAATATCTGAACTTTAAAACTAAAATATATTCTTACTGTGTCTCCTTTTTCCCACTTGTGGCCTTCTAGCAAAGATGTTCTAAATTGTGCAGGTGTGTGACCAGCCCCCTCCCTCTCCACAAATGCTCAGTTTCCACACTTATAAAAGTATGGACTAAAGAATGCTTTAGTTCTATCAAGACTGAACATCATAAAACAGCAAATTGAAGCACTACATTCTACCATTTAGCTGAGCAGCACAATTTTTGCTCTTTCTCTTTCTCCCTCTCTCTCCCTCTTTCTCTAGATATACACAGAGAGACAGAGGTTAATATACCAATATCAATTGATTAGTTGGTTGATAGGTAACAGAACATATGTGTGGCTTAGAAAAATGCAGAAGAATAAAAATCAAAACTGGGAATAAAAGGTATTGCATATTTATTATCTTTGTAAGCATGCAATAACCTTCACATTATTTTTCTAACCCAATTGTCTAAACCAACTGAATATAAAAGGCAGCAGCTCTAATTTGGAGCCTGAACATTAAGATCCAATGCATACAGTATACAAAATATAGTAACTTTAAGTGTAAAAATACTTGGCCACAAACTATATTTACACTTATCTCTATAGTTTCTCATATACCATTATCAATTCATTTTATTGTCTTTTTGCATAGTTTTCGAACTGCCATCCTTTATGGAATCCTTTTGCACATCCACTGACCATATGCCCCATCCACTGAACCCAAGCACACTGGAGAAGATCCTGTGGGCATAGCCTAAGTTGCGCACTGCTAGGCATTTGTCAAATCAGCCTTTATACCATAAGTTTACAAAATTTAAAAAGTAGCAAACAAAGCAGAGAGCAAACAGAATTAAACAGCACAGCACCCTATTAATCACCTCAGGTACTGCAATCTCTTTTCTTCAGAAAAAAAACCCAACTACTACCAAACCAGAGAGGAAGCCAAATTAATTTTCTGAGGAGAATCCTTAATTCTGGGCTACTGGCTATGGGGCCACTGCTGTCTCCACTGGTACTGGTGGTTCCAATGCTCCCTCTAAACTGTGGAGTCTTGTGAGCAAGAATTCTACTTTGTGAGCTATTGGCATTAAAGTTGTGCGTGAGCAATTTGGTTACTGCATAAATTAGTTTGCTCTGGAGCCATCTCTCCTGAGCTAAAACAAAGATGTGTGAGCCAGAGGCTAAAAAAATGTGAGCTAGCTCACACTAACTCAGCTTAGAGGGAACACTGACTGGTACCACCATTCTTTAGCAATGGCTCTGCTTTCCTTTGCTTATCCCCAGAGCAGCAACAGGCAAAAGGAGGATGGGACACGTTAGCAGGAAGCAGTGGTTTCCTTCCTTCTGCCCTGTCTTCAGCAGAGCAACAACTGCAGTGAGGATGGAACAGGCTGAAGGAAATTGGCACTGAGGAGGATGCTGCCTCCCACCCTCCTTTTCTGTTCTCCTTGGCCCAAGGTTATGTGGTGATGAGGGGAAGGGTGAAGCCAAAGTGGAGTGGCTGATGTAAGGAAGAAGAGTGGCTAGAGGAACGGAGGATGGAATGAAAGAGGAAGGGTATGTATGTTCGTACTCTGTCACCCAGGACCCACAAACCCCTGGAGCTGGCCCTGCTTGTCCACCACTACAGAATTTCTCATTGAAGAATACCTCAGACTTCCCCAAACATCATAGGTTCCTTGGAATACTGCCTGGGGAAAAAGTCATTCATTTTAACTCAATCCACAACTTATCACCTATGTCAGAATACTTGGATTTTAAATTAACCTGCCTTCAGATCTCTTCACAGATATGTGGTTCACATACTATTATCTTACCTCAATGAAGCACATTCTAATTAGTGGGTAGCTGACTGAAATCATCAGCGGTCATGTATACATGTTTGCAGAAAAAAAATCAAAATGTGTGTCAGAGTAAGCAAAAATGTATTTGCTGTATGACAATAAAAATCAAAATTGCAAATGCAAGTTGATAAAAATGTTTTAAAAATATGGTAACACGTCACATTTATATGTTAGTGAAGTCATGCAGAGAGGAAATGAAAAAAAACCCAAAGAAGGAAAAGGTAACCACAAAAAAGATGTACTTTTTATAAAGTAAAAAAAATGCTGACACAAAAATTCTAAAATATTTCTTACCTTCTTCAGTCATTGTTTCATAATACATTAGCTTTCCATATGATCCAAGCTCTACAACATCATAGCAAAAGACACAAAGATAAGGAACCAGCAGACATATAATTTACATTTTTTCACACTTGCTTAAAAAAATTTCACAGCAATTATCTAAGGTTTCTGCAGAGTAGGCAAACTGGTAGCCATGAGACACTTTTCACAAGATCAGTTTTTATAGTTAATGTAGAATCTTCAAGATAGGTTAATCTGAAGACAAGTATTGCTTTATATGACAACAGCCAGTAAGGCTTTAGGACTGCTGGTCAGGTTGTCTTCAATGTCCCACAGATTTACTTTGGGTAGTGAAGGGCGGGGTATAAATCCAATCTCCTCTTCTCTCCTTCTTCTTCTTCTAAATCCAGGAACTACTGCCATGGTAAGGAACTGTGTAGGTTGCCATGCTCAGATGTTTTTACTGTAATAACTGGAAATGCTGTATTTCAGTCACTGCATCTGGCCTACTTTTATCACACCTTCCCCCCCAGGCACTTTAGAATTTAATTTTTCAAACTGCCATAACTGTGAGAGCTAAATTCTAGCACAGGAGACACCAAGCCAAATCTATTTCTATGATTTGCTAAATCTATGTATAAACTGTCCCCTCCCCACTTTCTCACCTAGAGTAAAGATTATTGGTGTAGGAGCAATGGCCATATCAAACAGAAGTGCTGTTACTCTTGGGTCAGGGCCAATCCACCCAGTTCTCAAAATGGCTTTCCCATAAAGCTAGCTGCATTAAGCTAGTGTAGTCTCTTGGACTCCGAAGTGATATGGAAACATACTTTGCTCATTCCTGACCTAGACAATATAGCTTCTGCAGGTTAAAGCCTCCGGCATTAAGATCTGGGCTTCAGATGTCCATCCATTCTTTTTAGAGTTCAAAGTTGCACTGAAATAGTATAAATGGCAAACATTTACAGATTTATTATGGATGTTGTTGCCTTCTTCTTTTCTGCTTCTGGGGAGCATTAATTATTACTGATTTAAGATCTCCTCAAATTTTGCTTGTAATATAAGAAGCAATACAAAATCATGAGAAATGAAGCCAAATTCATCAAAAACTTGACTTTTCCCCACAGTACTAAGTTCTAGTTTTGCACTTCTGAGCATTTATGATGAAGATTTATGGATCTCCAAAAACTGGATAATGGTATAGTAGATGTCATTCTCCCTTTTTTAAATGGAAGCACTTAAAAAGTAATTACAGATGCTCTAGTCTATTATTTTGTTCAGAGTCTATTGTATCAGTTGTTCTTGACTGTTCTCCTATAAAATGGTCTTAGTTCAAATACATTTCCGTAAGACTCACTTTTGCTTTTAGTTCTAAGGCACTGTAACACTTTGCCAAGCTTACTGCTTAATGGTTGACGATTCTATTTTCTGCTAAAAAAAGAAAAAATAATGTACCTTCTATCTGAATGCCTGACTCGTCTGAAATATGGTTCAGCAACTCTAATTTGTTTCCTGCTTACTATCCACCTCCCCCCTTAACACTATTTGAAAATGACACATCCCACTCCAAAAGCTATTATTTGAGTTTGTACAGGTGGTCTTTTATACAAAACAAAGGGAGCAATGCCTCTCATAGTGATAACCATTTCCTAGGCCTGATCATGCCGGGGTACCATGACAACTGTGAAAACATGCCTTCCTTCAGAGGTTTGCCTTGCTCTGGGGAGAAACATATTCATTCCATTAAAAACATATCCTGCACAACGGAAGAGAGGAAGCACAAAAATACTTTAAAAGGTCCTTGATGGCAGTGAAGACATCCATGCATTACCTTTGATTATGTCTTTTTGCTTTTAAAAGGCTGTTTACATGGTAGAGCAGAGAAATGCTCACCCTTAAAAAAACTGATTCCAATCTTTCCACCACCATTTTTTAGACTGGGAGAAAGATGCAATGGTCTTAACTTAAGTGACACCACAGGCACAGTTCTTTATAAGCCTGGGAGAGTTATAAACTACCTTCATCAGCTTAGGAGAGCAGGTATACCAGCAGAAGTACAAATCTACGGCTCAACAGAGTGCAGTAAATTCAGATTGATGTTCAGCTTATCCACGCAATCTATAACATGACAGTTGGCCGTATCCTGATGTAGAACCCAGCACAGGGATTCACACAATTCACCAGCACAAATGCTGTTGCTATTGCAATCTGTTTCAAAGTGATGCTGGAGCTTAGCTAGCTACGACTACATGGTTCTTTAAAGATGTTCAAAGTATTCTCCCACTTTCTGTTATACAGGAATGGAGGCAGACTGAGGAGCAAATTCAGCATTAATATAAAGATTCTCAGGATTCTAGAAAGACTGCCTGAAGGCTTGAATCCAAGTCCATATTGTTTATGATGCTCATCAATGACCTAACAAAAAATAGAGGATGACCTAACAAGCAAATATCTGCCAAAAAAGTGGGACAGTTCAAACACTGATCTAACAATTGAGAAGGGAGGAAGCAAGAGACATTCAAGGAAGACATTTTTTAAAAAAGGAAGAATGAAGTCTGTAGGAAGAGTGGAATAGAAGCATCATAAATAACTACAGAGTGGAGAAAGGAAGGCAAAAAATCATACATTAAGGATCAAAAATGGTTCTGTAGGGAAGAAACAGTATGGGTCACACGGTACCAAGTGTCCCATACAAGGATGTAAAGCTACACTTAAGATAAGGATATTGGGTTTCTAGTCTTGCCATGGTAATTAAATGTCATTAACAAATAGGACAAACAAATGGGGGAAAAGTTTGTGTGAGAAAAAAAGAGTAAGAAAGAAGACATCCAGACAACATGAATGCAACTCGTACTTCTATTTATAAATTCATAAAATTTTTGTCCTAATTCCCCCCTATCAAAAGGCCAGACTTTCAATAATTTATTAATTATCACATAAACTCTCAGGTGTTTTTGTTTAAGAAAGCAGATGCTTACATTAATGGATGCTATATGGCTGCAACTCAAAAATCCAGATACTGCTATTTGATGTGCTCCAGTACAACACATGACTTGGGGGCAAGGGACTGGATCCCATGGTGCTTATGACAAGGGAGAGGGGTCATAGACTGCACATCACAGAAAGCTCACATAAAAAGCCATTTACGATTGTCAGGACTGCCGAATAAGAGGCCACTGTCATCCTTTCTTCTGTACTTAAGGCTATTACTACTACTACCACAATATAACTTTCACAGACCAGAGATTTCTTCTGGTCCGCCAAAAAATACCGCCATATGACATTAAGTACCAAGTTTAATGGAACCTTAATGTAATGTTATTTGCTGTTCAATGCTCATAAAAATTTATCATCAGCCCCTCATTAATCAGAAATATTTAAAGCAATAGCTTCAATTTTATATGAAAAAGCAGAGTATTTTTATAAGAAAAAAATAACCAGAGATCAAGAACATAAGCAGAATTCTGTTGGATCAGACAGAAGGTCTGTCTGCTTTAGCATACTGTTTCCCACAGTGTTCAACAAGATGCCCCAAGAAAGCCCACAAACAGGGTATGAATAGGCAACAACCAGGGCTCTTTTTGTAGCAGGAACTCCTTTGCATATTAGGTGACACACCCATAATGTAGCCAATCCTCCAAGAGCTTACAGTAGCCCCTGTAAGAAGAGCTCTGAAAGCTCTTGGAGGATTGGCTACATTAGGGGTGTGTTGCCTAATATGCAAAGGAATTCCTGCTACAAAAAGAGCCCTGGTAACAACCTTCCTTCACTGATGCCCCCAAGGCCAGGTATGATGGTGTAATAAATTATGAGATACAAATACACAGATGGAAGCATTCAGCTTATATATTCATTCCCACAGATATACATAATGATTACTGTATTTGTTGCCTTATTCTATGTGGAGTCAATGGAGCAACAACTGCTAGTACCAAGCTATTGTGTGAACTATCACACAAGGGCATTTAATATGTACATTTTTTTCTCTCCACCGGGGCTTTTTTTGTACAAAAAGCCCAGCAGGAACTCATTAGCATAACAGGCCACACCCCCATGTTACCAAAAGCGTGGTCATCTAGCCACACCCACCTTTTGCTTCTTATTCTGTTTACCTTGTTTGTTGTCAAAACCCAGGGCTTTTTTTGTAGCAGGAACTCCTTGGCATGTTAGGCCACACACCCCTAATGTAGTCAATCCTAATGAATTCCTGCTGTTGGGTGTGGCCTATTATGCTAATGAGTTCCTGCTGGGCATGGCCAACTCAGGAGCCAGCTGGAACTCCGTTCCTGTGCATTCCTGCTCCAAAATAGCCCTGCTGTCCACAGAACAGACTTGATCCAGTCCTTTGTGGGCACTGTGTACACCAAGAGACTCCATAGAAGTATGACAGAATCCTGTCTCCCCATTCTGAAGAATATATCTTTCCCCAGAGCATCATTATTAATGAAAGACCTATAGCCTACCCCATATATCTTTGCTTAGCAGTCTCCATACTTCTCTGTTATGGAACATTTGTTCATCTTCTACACATGGCAAGTGAGGGATCCTGAATCTACTATCCTTCTTTATTGGTAATTGGCACCTGAATGGAAAATACAGACTGCATACTAGCCAATGTATTCTGAACATTTAGGAAGACTATAGACCTCAAATGGGAATTTCCTTCTTGAAGAAAGTTGAGAAATCTGTGTTAGTTCCAACATTTCAAAGCAAAATATCTTGTATGCTTGTATAAATCAATCTTCAGGTAGAGTTATATATACTGAATTTACTCGTTTAAATTCAGAGTGAGGGTCTCGCTAATTATATAGTCCTTGCTGTTCACAAAGCACACAGCAAGTTTCATCAATATACACATGAAGAGGAAGTTGAACCCTGATGCTTCTAGAAGTAATCAAGGCACACAGTGAAATATATTCAGTTGTTACACAGAGAGATGTGAAGGCCTGGGAAAAAAACCTGAAAAATTTGGAAACCGGTATTTTCCCCCTCAAGGCACCCCCCAGTTTTTCCAATAGAAAAACTGGAAACTGTGCAAGAGCACTGGTGGGGGGGACCCTCTTATGCAATATTTGTACAGTTCCGCGGGGCCTGCAAGACGGAGCTCTTCCACCAGGCTTTCAACTAGGGGCCGGCCATCGCTACCACCAACTATTATTACTAGTAACCAGGGGTCTTTGGGGGGGGGAGCGCACCGGAGCGCAGCTCCGAGAGCTCAGGAGCCAAGCCCCGCCCCCAGCCTGCGTCCCGGGGAGTCTTTCAGGCAGCCGAATATCAATTTCAGCTCCATTATATCCTATGGGCCATTGAAGTCAATGGTGAAAACATAGGGTATATTCTGGGGGCTGGAGGGGAGGGGGTTTGAGGGAGAGTTACTTTTTTCCCACCATAGAGAAAGATGGAGGGAATGGGAGCAACCTGTTTGGGGGCCCATAGAATTGGACCCCCTAATCCAATGTTCTTGAAACTTGGTGGGTATCTTGGGGAGAGGCTCCATAAGCTACCCTGTGAGTTTGGAGCCTCTCCCTCAAACCTCCTCCCTCCAGCCCCCAGAATATACCCTATGTTTTCACCATTGACTTCAATGGCCCATAGGATATAATGAGGCCAAATTGCAGCCAAATTTCTTTCATTCCCTCCTTTCCTTCCCTCCTTTTCCTCTTTCCCTCCTTCTTCACTTCTTTCCTCCTTCTTCGCTTCTTTCCCTCCTTCTTCGCTTCTTTCCCTCCTTCTTCGCTTCTTTCCCTCCTTCTTCGCTTCTTTCTTTCTTTCTTTCTTTCTTTCTTTCTTTCTTTCTTTCTTTCTTTCTTTCTTTCTTTCTTTCTTTCTTTCTTTCTTTCTTTCTTTCTCTCTCTCTCTCTCTCTCTCTCTCTCTCTTTCTTTCTTTCTTTCTTTCTTTCTTTCTTCTCTTTCTCTTCTTCTCTCTTCTTCTTCTTTCTTTCTTTCTTTCTTTCTTTCTTCTCTTTCCCATCTTCTTCTCTTCTCTTTTTCCTCCTTTCCCTGTTTCCCTCCTTCTTCCCTCTCTTTCTTTCCCTCCTCCTTTCCTTTTCTTTCTTTCCCTCTTTCCTCCTCTCTACTCTCTCTCTTTCCTTCCCTCTTTCCTCATTCTGTGGCCCAACTCTAGTGAGAAGGAGTTTAAACTTTAAACCCCTTCTCTCTTAGCTCCCCCACCCAGGCCAGTTGGGGAAGGGAAGGGGAGGCTTTTGAAGATGCCTCCCCCCCCTTTTGCTTCCCCTTTTGACATCACTACCAGTGATGTCAGGGGGCATGGCATATGCTAATAGCCTAATAGCTCATTAGCATACCATATGCTAATGAGCTCCTGCAGCTGTTTTTCTACAAAAAGACCCCTGCTAGTAACAACTATGTTAGAGGGTTGGCCCTGCATGGAGATCGAGCCACAGCATTGTGGGAGGCCGAAATACCACTGAATTGGGATTTTGGAATTACATTCTATAGCATGCCACCTTTAATTTACTGAAGGAATGAATACTATTGCAAGCACTGAATTGTTAACTGTTTACTGTATAATTGTTTTAATGTGCTTTTAAATGTTTTATGCTGATTTGGCATATGGTGCCGATAAATGTGAATTGCCCTGAGCCTGTTCGCGGGGAGGGCGGGATATAAATGCAATAAATAAATAAATAAATATATAAATTTTCTCTTTTGAAATAAGTAAAATGCTTTTCAAGACAAGATTTTGCTTACTCAGAATATATATGATGAACATTTTCTGTAAGGCAATCTACAGCTTTAGATAATGACAGCCCCTGTGTATACTGTTGACATACATACCATATTTTCAAGGATATGATTATTGTTTAAATGTAAATAATTGTGGCAACAATTAATATTCTATACCAGGGGTGTTGAACTCATTTGTTACGAGGGCTGGGTCTGACATAAATGAGACCTTGCTGGGCTGGGCCAGGTAGCGAAGATATAAACGTTATAAAGGACACAAACACAAAGATTTTTTTTTACTTAAAATAAAAACATGCTTAAAACATTAGGTCTGTAAGCTGCAAACCTACTTTTGATTTATTGACATTCACCACAGAAATCTCATGCTCACAGTTCTGAGTCTAGGACCCAGGTTAAAACATGAATTGGCTGAGTGATTAAAAGCCTGGCAAAGCAAGCTATGATGCAGCAGCAGCAGCAGCAGAACTGGAAGCAGGAGATGGCCAGTTCCACTGAGGGCTTGATGGAAGCCCTCTGGGGGCCTGATCTGGCCCCTGGGCCGCATGTTTGATACCCCTGTTCTATACTGATCATGAAGTCAGAGATCATTGTTTTCAGTGTTCTGAAGTGTTGCTTGATATTCAGAAATGCTGATAGTCCTGTTGTGACTCTAAGAGACCGTTTCTATCTAAACACAGTTTCTTCTGTTTACTACATAATTGGTTTTCTAATTTTAATTTTTGTTTCTTTATACCTCTCGAATGGCAAAAATTAAGATACATATGGTAAGGCAGTCTATGGTGCAGTCATTTGTAGCTTTGTCTGAAGAATTGGGTATGCTTGCAATGTTGCCTGAAGAATACGAAGGCATTTATACTTTTAAATTCTATAAATATGCTGAACAGTACAATTTTATGTCAACTAAGACATAAATAATTCATTTTCTGTTTGTAAAGCAGTAAAATAACTTTAGACTTGATAGGAAAGAAAGGATTCCATGTATTTCAATTTTTAAAATAGAAAAACTCAATGACTTTAACATCTCTGGAAATTTTACATGTCTAGTTATCTACAATGGTTGGATGAGAAAATAAATAAAAGATAAAACAATTTTGTCTCATGTACTTACAGATTCCCTAAAAGTATGAAAGCAGGACCACTAAGGACAGCCCTTACAGGAACTGCCCCTACTTTATCCCTGTTTGAATTGGAGATTTAAAGAAAAGTGTTTTGTATCTCCAGTAAGATGTTGCAGCTTTGTTCAGAGGGGAGAGCTCCCTCATTCACTGTAAATATAAACGTTTGAATGAAATACTGCAAACATATTTCAAATCCGTATTTTGGACATTTTGTTAAAATTATTTCAACATGCATCATAACAAAAGCACCTTCATTATTCTAAAGCAATTGTTCCCAAAAGGCTAGTGCGTGTAGTGTTGCGTAAAGAGGAACCATCTTTGCCATTAGAACACAATTTATTTGTCAGTTGTACCAGACAGAAAACATAAAATGTAATTTTATGTCATCTGGAGATTTGAAATAGAAATCTGCTATGAGAGTCCCTGATGAGTGGAGTAATTGAGTTTGAGTTCCCTCCCTTTATAGTAAGTATTAACAAACAGAACCACTAGATATATACCTTTAGCTGCCCAGAATGGATTTGTACCTACTAACCCTATTAATATTTTATACTTCTCAAACCAGAGACATTTTAAGATCATGTTCACATTTTTTTTAAAATTAAATGTTTAAGTGCAGTGAAAATTACTTTCAGTACTTCTTAAAAGCTTCCAAAAACAACAACAACATATTGAAATTTAAGTACAATTGATGGCTTAATTTTTTTAAACTCTCACAGTATAATCTTAAGCAGAGCAACACTCTTATAAGCATATTTACTTCAATGGACTCAGAAGAATGTACTCAAGATTGTATTCTATTTTGTATTCTACTTATGAAGAATGGGAGATGGGAGGTTTTATTCTTCTTCTGGAAAAAGGGACGCATTTTCAAATACCCAAGGAAACACCTTACTGCAAACCACAGCTTTTATTCCTCTAGTAAGACTATCTGTTTGCTTAGCAACAACTGAAGCAAGCCCGTAGCTACAGTGGGGCCTCTCAGGGCCTGGCCCCCTGACTTACCACCAAGGCCTCACGACTTCCCATCCAGCCCAGGCCCCCCAACTTTCAATTTTTTATTTTATTTATGGTGCTTGCTTGGGGTGTGTGAGGGTGCCACCCGATTTATTTAAAGGCCTCCTGAATTAAAAGCCCCCCTGGCTATGAGCCTGAACTGAAGTATCTTTCTATAAAACTCATAAATAGACATACTGGTAGAGGTAGGGGCAGTGGTGGTAAGGAAACCCTGCAAATAAATTAGTAATTTTTTTATGTATGCCTAGCAATCATTAACATGTTTTTGAGAAGTGGCACCTGCATAGCACTGGGAGCTTATCTCTTTGGATAATATGTTCCCTCATTTGATAGTAAATGGTTGTTCAACTGTGGATTTCTTGAACAATTGGATTTAAGAACTAAGGACTTCATAGTTCAGGTTCTGATCCACGGAAAGCAATTCAAGTGTGCAAATGGAAAGTGTTGCTGCAAGCAGAAAAATCTTGCAATTTTTTGTTGCCAAATACAATGTCCAGTGAAATTTAAAAACTCATATCCGGATGTCAGAGTCACCAGCATGTATCTGCATTTGCTCTGACAGAATGTTTCCCTTCAAGAAAGAGGCAACAGCAATAGAGGCTGAATTCCCCCTTCCCCACAGATACTACTTCCTCCATATGTTGTTACCAAGGGACCGTTGATCCCCTATAGCAAAACTGAGGGGGGGGGGTTTCATGGGCTACAGCAGGAGGGTGAAGCATCAAAGTCCCATTCCATGAAGTCTGTTAGCTGCTGGATACACACCACTATGGGGAAAACTTCACAGAAAGCACTGAATCCCTTTCCCACTTTGGAGACGTTTTAGTAAATTCTAAAGATGGACAAGAATGAAATTCCCAATCGTGAAAAGAATGATCATTATTATGCTGTCTGATAGAGATGGAATGAAAATATTTGGTGACCATCCTGAACTACAAGGACAAACAGGGGAAGAATAAAAACTGAGGAAAATCGATCTCATCAGCTGCATATTGTATGTGAGCATGCAAATGAATTTTCTGAGAAAAAAATGACTCCAAGTAGAAAATACATTAGTCAGCATCACAGGCTTAGTTTTTTGTCATTACTGTTATTTCAAGGCAGGAGGGGCTTTTTTGCAAGCAAAGAAATTTCCTAGGAGCAAGCTGAGAGAAGAAATCTGCTTCCTGATCTCTGTAGTAAATAATCCATCTCATTTTTTTAGGTGCCCATGCAACTGGAGACTTGGATGTTTGTAACCCTGACCAAGAATACTTTGAATACAGTGCTGCTATATCCATAGTATAGGATAAAGTTACCAATTTTTTATATATATTCAGATTAAAGAAACTGAAATGCTATTTCTGAAGACAAACTATGAAACATTCCCTCTTATAAGAGAAGAAAAAACATGCTCTGGTATTTCTCCAGAGAGCTTCAAGACTGGAAAGGCAACTGTATTCATCCTCTGAAAATGAACTGAAACACCGTGCTGCAGAATTTAGCAGAAAAATATATCTTTGTTATACATACAGAATGATACTGGTTACTTTAAGAATTCCCCAGAAAAATGTTTTTTCTTCACAAAATTCACATCTACAAAAGACTGCTCCCTTTAGTTATTTCCTTTAGAAAATATAAATACTCATTTCTGCAGATAACTGCACTAGATACTTTTAAAATTAAATTAGCTAAAAAGTTTGAGAGAGGTTTCACTTCCTGTTGTGTACACTTAATCATCCCCCTCACAGATTTTCCATATACAACACAGCCCCACCAAAATAGTTTAGGATATGTATATACATACCAAATAGCAATCCAACTTTCAAATAGCTTCAACTGAAGGGCAGAAAAATCTGTATTGTCTAATTAATCCCCTCCCTGAATATTCTATGCCACTAATTCTGAGAAGATGATTCTGCAAAACCTTGGGACAGCAAATCAATGGTTTAAATCAAGTTGTTCGAAGTTGTTCAGGGTGGTGAAAACCAGGGAAGATTGTGAGGCACTCCAAAGGGATCTGTTGAGGATGGGTGAGTGGGCGTCAACGTGGCAAATGGGGTTCAGTGTGGCCAAGTGCAAAGTGATGCACATTGGAGCCAAAAATCCTAAATATAAATACATGTTGATGGGGTCTGATCTGGCAGAGACTGACCAAGAGAGAGATCTTGGAGTCGTAGTGGATAACTCGCTGAAAATGTCTACACAATGTGTAGCTGCAATAAAGAAGGCCAACGCTATGCTGGGGATTATTAGGAAGGGAATTGATAACAAATCAGCCAGTATCATCATGCCCCTGTATAAATCATTGGTGCGACCTCATTTGGAATACTGTGTGCAGTTCTGGTCACCACATCTCAAAAAGGATATTATAGCATTGGAAAAAGTGCAGAGAAGGGCAACTAGAATGATAAAAGGGTTGGAACACCTTCCCTATGAAGAAAGGTTAAAATGCTTGGGGCTCTTTAGCTTGGAGAAATGACGGCTGAGGGGTGACATGATTGAGGTTTATAAGATTATGAATGGGATTGAGCAGGTTGAGAAAGAAGTACTTTTCTCCCTTTCTCACAATACAAGAACTCGTGGGCACTCTATGAAATTGCTGAGCAGTCGGGTTAGAACAGATAAAAGGAAATACTTCTTCACCCAAAGAGTGATTAACATATGGAATTCATTGCCACAGGAGGTCGTGGCAGCTGCAAGCATGGACAGTTTCAAGAGGAAATTAGATAAACATATGGAGCAGAAGTCCACCAGTGGCTATTAGCCACAGGGTATAGAATGAGAACTCTCAGTCTGGGGCAGGTGATGCACTCTATTCTTGGTGCTGGAGGGGGCAGCAGTGGGAGGGCTTCTGGTGCCCTGGCCCCACTGCTGGACCTCCTGATGGCACCTGGTATATTTTGGCTGCTGTGTGACAGAGTGTTGGACTAGATGGGCCATTGGCCTGATTCAACATTGGCTTCTCTTATGTTCTTATGTTCTTATGTTAGGATATTCAGGGACATGATTAATTAGGCAATATGGATTTTTCTGTAGTGTAATGGTTAGAGTGTCAGATTAGGTTAGAATCCCTACTCTCCCATGGAGGCCTGCTGGGTTACTTTGGTCCGCCAACAGACTCCCAGCTTAACCAACCTCACACAGGAAAAGAAGAGAATGATGTAAGCTGTTGTGAGTCCCCGCTGGGGGAAGTAAGTAAATAAATTAAGTGGGTTTGTTATATGGATAAAAGCACTTAAGAGCTGACCATCTTGCTGCTACAGCACAGAATAAATCAGAAAACCTCCCATTTGAATCTCTCCTATGCTAAGAACTCACTAAGTAGCTTCAGTCTCCAACTCTCCATCTATCATACTGGAATAATATCCTGCCCTATCATATAGTTTGTTGTGGCACATTAATTTATGCATACTGCTCTGAACACTCTGAAGCATATAAGTGCTACTATTTGGCATCATTCTTATAAATTCTCATCAGAGAAACAAATTAGCTGGGAATATTCTAGTGCTTAGGAAATGCCCAGAGGTAAGGTTGTTACTGCTTTAATAGGATGACAATAGGAAAAATAATGACACAGTTTTTTAAATTATTAATGCATGATGGATTGCTTTGGATAGATACTTACACTTCGTATACATTTGACAAATTTTGACAACATATCATATAATACCAAGGAGATGGAGAGTCTATTGAAACAGTATTAGTGTTGACTTTTTGGAACACATGTCAAAAACAGGACTAATCACATATAAATGATGGCAGAAGATGCTTGATCAATAGTAGAAAATGGCAATTATTTTCTGGAGGTCATTGTTAATGCTATTTGTACAAACATGAAAAGAGAATTTTTATAAACCATACACACACACACTTCTTTGCCCTTCATAAACTGAACAAATGGTTTGGAGTCATTCTCATGAGTGCTAGAAGCTTGATCTCTGTTGTCTACTTGCACATATGGAAGTTTTGCCTAATTGTTCATAGATTTTCTGCCAGGGAATTAAGATCACAGGGAGATGCCCTCTTGACTGTCCCATAGACCAAAGCAGCTTGTCTAGTGGGTGTACAAGAGAGGACCTTTCCAGGGGCAGCCCCACGATTATGGGACAACCTCTCCAAGGAGTTGCACCTGCCCCCCCCCCCACTTTTGATCTTTTTGAGGCAGCTGAAGACAGTTTTATGAAGGACTGCATTTAATTTACTGGCAGCCCTAAATTCTGATTTTAAATTTTAGTTTTTCATGAATTTTATATATTCTGTTTTATGTATTTCATCTACATTGTAAGCCACCACATTCTATAAGGCAGAAAGGCAGCTAATAAATGTTTTGAATAAATAAATAAATAAATTTTGTTGCAAAGTTATCTTGGAAGTTAATCACACATTGAATATTACAATCCTGAAATCTTCCAAAGTTATCTTTTTAGGTATAATGAACAATTATGTAGAAAAAGCATATAAATATGGTTCTAGATTTAATATTAGCTGATAGGATGTTAATAGCAAAAAATCAGAAATGCTGAAAATCTAGTTGTTAAAAACTGGATCAGAAAAGTATGGCAAATTGCTAAATTATTAGTTTAATATAATGGCATGTTTGAAGCATGTTAGACAACATAAATATACATATTTAAACTTAAACATAAGAGAGTATTTTATAAATTGTCTGTTTGAATGCATATTATCCCACATAATGTACAAGCTTGCCACTGGAGATACAGATCACCTGGAGCTGATGTTCATATCTTTCAGTGCTGTACAAAAATCCAGACTTTTTGGAATTTTGTAATCCACTTTATAAATGACTAGGAATAAGGCCTGTTGTGGAAATAAATACAACAGGCTCTAGAAAGAGGCTCTGGGAGAGTGCCCTGGCTTTCGGCACTCAGTGACAATTTGCTGTGGCAATCTCAGCAGGGTATAATGACTGAGTCCACCATTTTCTCCAGAGGAACTGATCTTTGCTACCTGAAGAGCAGTAGTAATTTTGAGTGATCTCCAGCCCACCCCCAAGATTGGTAACTGTGGTTCCCCAGGAGGGAGTGGCTGGTTTGGAGGGTGGAGTCTATGGCATTGTACCTGTCTGAGGTCCCACCCCTGCTCAACACTCACCCTCTCCAGGTTCGACCCCTCAAATCTCCAGGAATTTCCCAACCTGGAGTTGACAACCCTATCTCCCTCCCAGCCAACCATCAACCTACCTTTAGTTTTCCATCTCCTCCCCCATCCCTCCTAGAGAGCAGTTGTAATTTTGAGTGATCTCCAGCCCCCACCTGGAGATTGGCAACAATGGTTCCCCATCAGGGAATGGCTGGATTGGAGGGTGGAGTCTATGGCATCGTACCTGTCTGTGGTGCCACCCCTCCTCAAACCTCACCCTCTCCAGGCTCCATCCCTCAAATCTCCAGGAATTGCCCACCTGGAGTTGGCAACCTGATCAGGACTGGGCCCAATGAGTTTTCTCCCAAAGGCCAACATAGGTGTGGAAAGGGCCTTTTACTGACAGAGGAGAAAGTACAGGTGCCAACTTTGATTAGGGAAATACCTGGAGATTTGGGGGGGTGGATCCTGTGGAGGGCAGCATTTGCGGTGTGTGTGGAAGGACTCAGCAGGGTATAATGCCATAGAGTCTACCCTCCAAAGCAACTATTTTCTCCCGGGGAACTGATCTCTGTCATCTGGAGGTCAATTGTAACAGTGGGCGATCTCCAGGTCCCACCTGGAGATTGGCAGCCCTAATGGAAAGGCAGCTGCACAGCGGGGAGTTGAAGAAAATGGTCTGATGGTCGCTGGCCCACCTCGTTAGCCAGCCAGCCAGCCATGCTGAAGTTAAGCAGGAGAAAGAGCCTTTTTCCATTTATTCTGACAGGAAAGTGGCTATTGGGGAGGGGGTTATGCTGAAAGTCCTTTGTTTTTTTTACTCACAGAACCAAGCTTGGCTGCCTACCAACAGCCACTGAGGGGACAGTCCCTCACAGGAGTCAAGAGAACTGTCTTCCTCAGGAGAGAGAGCTGTCTGCCAGGGGGAGTGGGTGGGGAAGAGGAGCAGACCCAGCACCCGGCCAATGGCACGCGAGTACTCTTGAGTGGCGGCTGATGGGCCAATGGCTGAGGGAGGGCATTTTACAGCCAATGGGAGCGCATGGAATCTTGTGAAACCAAAAGATAATTATTTATAAGGAGAGATTCACCAAATTTCAGTTTATCTCATGATCCCAAAGTCATACTGTTGGGTTACGTAAAAGATCACATTTCTTTGTCATATTTGTAATGTGTATTAACTCTTCTTGTGGTAGCTAAATTAACTATTGCTGCAAGATGAAAAAGCCAGTGCCTCCAGCTTAATTCTCTTTGGGACCACATCTTGCTCATTAAGTTAACTGATTATCAAAGGACTCTAAGAAACTCTTTGGATATCTCAAATAAATGTATGGAATGCTGAACTGTGTTTATAATTTTCTGGAATTACAAAGCTAAGAAACAAATTTCTCCTTAGGTCTCTGATGAGCTCCTGTGAGCAATACCTGACTGGTTAGTTGTAAGGTCTATGTTGTTATAATTTATTGCTTTTTTTAAAAAAACAAACAAACAGAAAGTTGGTAGCCATTCTGTGAATTATGATAAAGGGAATGTTATTTGACAGTAGATTTCTATAACTGTGTAATTCTCTTATGAGTACAGCAATAAGTCTTCCTGAGAAAGTCTGGGTAGTAGTAAGGAACAGGGCTTTTTTGTAGAAAAAGTCCAGCAGGAACTCATTAGCATAATAGGCCACACCCAAAAGCAGAAACTCATTAGCATATTAGGCCACACCCCTGAGAGCACAGCTCATTAGCATATTAGTCCACACCTCCATGCCTTCCCTTGGCTTGCCTGGGCATCCCTTGGCTTGAAGGGAAGGCAGTTTAAACTGCCTTCCTTTGGCTTGCCCAGGCGCCCCGCAGCTGCAGGGAGCTCGGGGCAAGCTGGCCCTTGGAGGGGAGGCTGTTTAAACTGCCTTCCCTTGGCTTGCCTGGGCACCCCACAGCTGCCCGGGTAAGCCAGCCCTTGGACAGCTGGGGAAGGCACAGGGAGGGATTTAAATGCCTCCCTGATCCTTCCAGGCCCTGCCTGGCCCACCTGACTTGGAGTCGCCAGGGGGGGTTGCTCTCCAGGCCTTCCCTCTGTAGCCACACACACAGAGGTTTTGGGCGTGGCCAACTCTGAAGACAGCTGGAACTCCATTCCTGTGTGTTTCTGCCCAAAAATAGTCTTGTTTGTATGTATAATTCATGATTTTGAAGTCATGCTAATAACATAAATTTTGCATTTTTATATTGAATTGAAGAGAATGGCTGGCTTGTATTGTAGCAATTTATATTCTGTTTGTCTCACTGAATTGTGAATAAAAACATTTTTTATAGCTTGCTTATCTCACTGAGATTTATGCTGGGTAGGTATTTTATCTATTTGGGAGTGTATTACTTAATGAGAGATTTACATTTTGTATATATTTATATATTTAAAAATAAAACAAAATAAAACAAAGCCCTATATGGTCAGGGGCCAGCATACCTGAGGTACCACTTTTTCCCACGTGTTCCCCAGAGAGCACTGCGTTCAGGGACACAAAACCTCCTAGTGCTCCCTGGCCCTAAAGAGGCCAGACTGGTGACTACTAGGGCTAGAGCCTTCTCTGTGGCAGCATTGCACTGGTGGAACGAGCTCCATGAAGACATCAGGGCCCTGAGGAACTTACTTCAGTTCTGCAGGACCTGCAAGATGGAGCACTTCCACCAGGCACCTGACCACTGTTAACATCCTGATATAATTTAGAGCCTCCCTAGAATTGCCTTCCCATTTTGCATATTTTATATACTCTCTTTTATTTCATGTACTCTCCTCTCTACTGTTTTCCTGCCTGTTCACTGCCTCTCTGTGTACATTTGTCTCATTCTCTTTCTTTTCCTTTTAAGAATGCTTTCAAAAAGGAACAGTGTTTCCACAGGCATAGCTCATTTTCAGTCAAGGAACAGCCCAGTTGTAAATCACAACATACCATTTAAAGGCTTGGATCTACTGAAGTGTTTCCAGAGACAGAATAAACTCTGTCCATGGAGCAGGAGTTTCTCACCTTCCCCCCGGTTGTGGCCCAGGATGCCCCTTGAAATGCTGTTCCTGAGAATCCCTTAACTCCATGAGCAATATTTTGGGAGGGGTGTACGAAATTTGTACTGCATGAGTGGAAATTATCCTGGCCACTGAAACACTCAAGTAGATCCCTGCCACAGTGTTTTAGTGCTTTTTTAATTATAGCATGAAGTAAAAGCAGTCAAGTAGTACATTGTGGTTGTACTTGCTACACAATATATTGTGCCTGCTTGGATACCTCTCTGTGTTAGTCAGTGCAGACATCCCTCAAAGGGAAAACAATGCACCAACGATGGTATGACACATGCTTTTAACTGTTTTTTAAAGACTGAAAGGTATTGATCAATCACTTCTAATTTTTTAAAGTTACAATACAGAATTCACATTTCAGACCAATGATTATAAATCAATTGTTGAGCATGGTGATTGAATTGTGGTCTTCCTCTGACAGTTATGTAGTTTTATCAGCACACAGGGAACCTTGATTATTTTTGGAAGTGTATTCAAAATATCACATATAAAACAGGTTCGTCTGAGCCAAGACTTGATGATGCAAATAACATCTAAGATGTAAGTGGAACATTTCTCCCTTTTCATTGATCAGTATTAACTTGCATGACTGAAAATAAAAATAAGAAGATGGGATCTCTGTTTCAGAAAAAATGTAGATACATTACATTATTAAACTGGAACAAAATGGTTTTCAAGTAGAACCTGGTTTCCTTGTGTTAACAGCACTAAGTAGTAATGCTTATTCCGTGCCTTATGGAGAGCCATACTCAGTTATTTCCATCCCAGGCATGAAGACTGCACCTCAGAAAGGCTTGTAGCTTACCTGTTCCTCTGGCAGCAGCCATTTCAAGGTGGAAACCACCTGCCAACCACAAGTGTCATCTAGAATGAGCCTTGCCCACTTTCTTGAAACACAGGGCAGGTGCCATGTTGAAAGAGCCACAAGTGGCATGTCAGAGACCACGTGTGGCTCCCAAGCCACTGAGGATCTCTTTAATTTTTGCAGTCACTTGAGTTTGGAAATGATCAGGCCTATTTACATAATGAGTAGTATATGACTTCTTCCTTTTTCACATTGTTCTAGAAATGTTAGCATGGCAAATACAAGTATTATTGCAGAATGCAAGTTTAACAGCAGGCGCCATCTATGCCATCAGAACACGCACATGTGTACACACAAAAATATGTACATTTATTTATTTAAATCCAGATGAAGGAAGAATTATAAATTAAGCAGCCCTTATATTAAAACAGGCACTTAAACAAGTGCTTCTGTGCTATGGGCTTTATAAGTGTGCAAGCCTTATGAACAGAAGGCATGTGGTTGCACGCATTTGTGATCTGGGCCTACAGAAAATAGAAGAGAAAAGGCATTAGCTGCTGAAGATAATTTTATGAAGAATTAGTCTGAGAGAGAGAGAGACAGATAAGAGAGTAATGCGGAAAAATAAAAGAAGTTAGTGATACCTTCTGCAAGTGGGTCAAGGGTATGAATCATAAGCTGGAAAATGCTGTTCCTCATTAGACTATTGTGTAAAGATGCAGAACTGCCACCCCGCTGGAGACGCGGCTTAGTCTAAAGGAGAAAAAAAGACAAGAGAAAGAATGATTTTTCTGAAAATAGATCTGCTTCATGCATTATGAGGCTGTGATTTGTACAGAAAAGCCAATGTTGCCTTCATATATCAAGAGAGACAAAAGGCTCAGCTCTCAACTAGAACAATTTTATGAGTAGTATTACACATAGTTTTATAAGTGGTAGCATTACATGTTGTGTAGTGGTTACCGTGTTGAACTAGGATCTGGAAGATCCATGTTCAAATTCCCTCTCTGCCAAGGGGTGAGTCACATATTCTTACCCTAACAGGCTTGTTGTGAGGGTAAAACAGAGGCGAGGAAGATGACTGGGGAGACAGGCTGGGTATAAATGAAGCAAATAAATAAATATTAATACTTTATAGGTTTCCATAATGCCAGATGGTAGATTTTCAGTCTCTGGGTCTCATTAAAGTATTTTTAATAAAGGAATCACACACAGACATGGGCAGGGTGATAATTTGCACCAGAAATAATTTGAGGAACCTGGATTATTTTGCTCACTATCTTCCAAACATCCAGCCAAAAAAAAAAAGCCCAGAGAGAATTAGAGGGGAATGCGCCATGGGTATGGTCCCTATTAAGCCCTGACTGCTGCCATGAGCGTACAAAAGAACTGCAAGAGAGGCTGCAGACTAGTAGCAATGTAGTTCCCATGGCTGGTGATTTACTTACTTGCTGCTGTGCAAGTATCCCAGCATGGTGGGAAAACATTTCCCATGATACCTAGCAGCTGTGAATTCTGCATGGGGCACTGATTAAAACATTGGACTAAAGTCATACATTTGAGCCATCCAGAATTATTAGGATGGGCATGTTGTAGTCATACGGAGTCCAAGTTTATCCTAAAAAATGGTGCCATGGGAGGGCTTCATTATGATATGATATGCAGCTATACAATTTTACAGTCACTTGATAGACATAACAGTTTGTAAATCAGCTTGTTTCATGATATGGAAAATTATTACCAGTTGCAATGGCTTGCAAAAATGAACAAAATTTAGCCACTGAAATCAAGGTTTCCAGCCTCTGAGTGGGGGCTGGAATCCTCCCATAATTGCAGCTGATCTTCAGATTACAGTGATCACATCCCCTGGAGGAATGGCTGCTTTGGTGAGAAATGCTATGGCATCAGCTCCCTAAACTCCACCCACCCCAGGCACCACCCCCAAATCTCCAGGTTATTTTCCAAGCCACAGTTTGCAACCCTAACTGCAAAGCCATTTAGGAAACATTTTGTTGGATATAAAACTTAAGCCTTCTGTACACATTCATTTCCTACATAACCCACAAATCAAGCAGAGTGATGGAATTAGTAATTTAAACAACAGAATTCCTTGATCGGCAGTAGTAGAAATACAATAGTATGGAACACTTTTAATTTACAACTTTTCAAAAGAAGGCACCTTGAGATATAAAGATACAAGTTGCTGCCTACCGTCAGCATCAAATCATCCTTCTCCCCAAAGTGAGACAGCGTGAACAGAAAGGGAAAAAGAAAGACAAAAGAATAGTGGGTGACGGAGCATGCAAACACCTTGAAAATGTGCATTAAGAACAAAAGTGTTGCAACAGCATAAAAGTTACGTGGCTCTCTCTAGAGTTTTGGGCCACACTGCTATTTTATAACTCAGAACTTTACTCGGGCAAATTTTCTAGAAACGGCCATAGAAGACTACATCTTAGATATCAATTTGCCTCATATTAAGCCTGCAATAAGTAAAGCCATTTGAAGGAAAAAGGATGATTTGTCTTGACATTTTGAAATTGTTACCCCAAGAAACTCAACAAACCAGGACATCTGGGACTTAACAGAGTATTTGCTAGAACCATCGCTGTTAAAATCAGTGAGTGAATGCCTGCTGGAACAGAACTGCTTTGCACATTTGCAGAACCTAACCAGAGAAGGTGGAAGGCTACAGCCATTCTAAACTTTTTAAAAAACCTTTGTTATTACTGAGGTTGGTGAGGGTGTTAAAGTCATAGCTGACTTATGGTGACCCCATAGGATTTTCAAGGCAAGAGACATTCAGAGGTGGTTTGCCATTGCCTGTCTCCATGTCACAACCCTGGTATTTCTTGGTGGTCTCTCACCCAAATATTTTCAAGATCTAATGAGATCAGGCTAGCCTGGGCTATCCAGGTCAGATCAGGGCTGGGATTCGACAGCATTAATAATTGTTGGGTTAAGAGAAACTGGTGAGCAGGTCTATACAGAAAGACCATTTGGAAGAGGAGGAGGAGGAGGAGGAGGAGAAGAAGAGTTGGATTTATAGCTTATAGTTTACAATCGCCTTCCCTTCCTCTCCCCACAACAGACACCCTGTGAGGTAAGAGGGACTGAAAGAGCTCTGAGAAAACTGCTCCTGAGATAACAGCTCTGAGGGAACTGTGACTGACCCAAGGTCACCTAGCTGACTTCATGTGGAGGAGTGGCGCATCTAACCCTGTTCTCCAGATTAGAGTCCGCTGCTTTTAATCACTACACCAAACTGGAGGATCCCAGGTTATGAACTTAAAATTTAGGTTGGGAAATTCCTAGAGATTTGGGAGGTAGAGCTTCTGGAGGGTGGGTTTTGGGGAGGGGAAGGACTTCAGTGGGGTATAATGCATAGAGTCCACCTTCCAAAGCAACTATTTTCTCTAGGGGACATGATCTCTGTTACCTGGGCTGTGATCACACACACTAAATAATCCACTTCCAATCCTCTTTTCAACTGGATTTTGCCAGTTCATGCAGTAAAATCAGGTAGGAAAGTGGACTGAAAGTGGATTGTTTAGTGTGTGTGACTGCAGCCCTGGAGATCCACCGTAATTCCAGGAGATCTTCAGCCACAATCTGGAGACTGGCAGCTCTATCAGTGATATCCAAATAAAATGTCCACATGTTATTATTCTGTAATCTGGACACACATACGAGGGAGCAGGATTGTGGCTGCTGGTTCAGTTCCTGTCCCATGAGCACCCAGCAAAACATCTGCACAGAACCACGCAAGGAGCAGAATCTGTCACTGCACAGTTAAAACTTATGATTGTATTCTGTTTGCAAACACTGTGGTGAATTAGTTTATTCTGTCTATCCTGATGGTGATGTCTGCATAGTTTCTCTAAGGTTATAGCAACAAACTCCCCTGTCACACAAGGAGGCTTGAGATCAACTTAAGTTTTCTGGGTGGTTATGCCAAAAATAAATATTGAAAATGATGGTACTTTGGTGACGTCATTTTTCAAATCTCAGCCTTCCATAGCCACAGTTACCCTTTTTCCAATGAGTGTCTGCAGTACGATCCAATGTCATCTCTTCCGTATATAAACAGCCCTTCAGATCTGACTGTGCAAATGCACTGGACAAGAGCACCATGCCTTTAAAAAACTTGGGAGAATTCTAACACTGAATAAGAAATTCAAAGGGCTGGATGCAGAATTGCAACACAAATCTCTTCTGCTTCTAATGGCTACTCTTTTTGTGTGTGTTCATATCAATGCTTGGCTTGTGACAACACTACAAGCAGAACTGGCAGTTTTACATGACACCAGGAATGTTGACAAACTGTAGAGTATTGGGCTCATTTTTTAGCCAGCTGAGGGAAAATTTTAAGAAGTTTCACTTTCAACATGGCTACCTGATGCAAATGAAAATTGCGTTGGTTTTTCCTCTGTCAAATCTGACAGAAAGAGTTGTCAGGATCATCCCAGAGTTCTGTGAGAAATGGAAGCTTGCATCACCCTCCAACACACAACAGTCCAATAAAATACATGACCTGGTCTAACTTCAGTCTCACTCCAACTTGGGACAATTTAAGCAACATAATAGCTCATAAAATGAGAACATGAAGCTTATTTCATAAAACTGGATATGAAATGTAACACCTATACCTTTTCTACAGTTGGCTTAATTACTACATTTCCCATTCCAGATCACTAGGGTTACAGTGTACAGCACAATGTCCAAGGGAAATTAACCATCTCTGCTTTTCAACACTGATCAAGATTAGCTATCTCAAAACTTCTTCTGGGTCAGCAGTTCCAATCTTCAAAGGCTGAATTGAGGACAAACCAGTTATGACACTAACACGACAAATAAGTTGTCCATTTCTTTGCTACAATAAAGTCAAGAATGAACAGCACCTTAAGAATTTATCTTAATTTAGGTGAAAACTCCTTGGTGAAGAAAAGTTTACTTGAGAAAAGACTAGGTTTGTTTGTAAAAGAGAGGACCTCCTCCTGTCTCTTGATCACTCTTTGTTAAAGATACAGTTCTTGCGTTCCACACCTTTCAGCTGATGTGACACAAATACCTTTTACTATAGCTTTTGAACCCTCACAATGCAAAAATTACACTTAACAGGATTTTATTTAAAGAGAAAGCATTTAGATATATATATAATTTCATCAGTGGCATTATCCAGAGAACACAAGCTATGTGCAGAAATAGGTTACTGTAAAGAGTGTGCGTGCATGCAGATTCCTGCTCCGGGCCATTTTCACATGAGTTATCTGCCCTGGTACAATGCTGTTGGGAAGTGGGTTTTCTTCCTGCTTCCCCCACAGCACTATGGTGTATTTATACAACTTTCAGGGTTTCCCTGGCTTTTCTCCAATCTTTCTCAAACATGCTTTGTTCCAAAGTTTTGGGAAAGATCACAGCAAAGTGTGGATGATTGCTGCGTAGGTGGGAAAGTTTGCATGTTTCAGGACTTGCCCATATGGCAGCCATTTTCTCAACAGTGGCCATTTCTTCCATCACCATCTGGAGGCTTTTTTAAAAAACTGGCACCTGAATATTGTATCAACATATCATTGTAACAATAGGTGTGACAGGATCTCCAAACGTACATATTTTTATTATAAATTTGACTGATATAAAGGATGTATAGAACACAATTTACAAATAATAATAAACATACAATACTCTTTACTGTAAATTCCATATAGCCATTTCATCCTCACATAATGCTTTCATTGATTTTTGCCGAACTCTTGTATCCGTAAGAAACCTATGGTGTAATTCAACCATGATGTGACAAATGGAGTTGCATCACAATCTGCTAACTCTTTTCCAAATAAATTTCTTGTCATTAAATCAGATATGTGATCTACTGTTTAACTATTTCTCACCCTCATCAAATTTTATTCATTAAACTGAAACCTCTTTCAACTTCAGCCCTACTGATTGCAATAGTGCATAATTTCAGAGTCTTGTTGGTCACTGAGCTGCTACTGGTCTTGAATCAAGCTGTTCTACTGCACACCCACATGGCTACCCTTTGAAAGTATCTTTCTGAATTTTGACTGAGGGGTTCCAACTTTTAAAGCAGCTTTTATTGCCTGTTTCTGGGCTGAGGACGGTTTTCCAGCTATCAATTTAGGATGCTGAATGTTGCTTTATTTTGTTTTTATGCCCCTGGCTTATTTTTCTTGGCTTGTTGCTAATTCTTTTTTTTTAATGATTTTATTGTATTGGTTTTTCTTGGCAAGCTCCTGGCACAGGTTTCAGGAGAGATGGCGTCTACATTTTCAAAAGAAAGAACTAAATGTGTTCCTCTGCGTTGAACTTGGCAACGTGCATTGATTCCCTTTGAGCCTTCAGATTGCTGCTTTTTTCTTGGCTTTATAGCCACACCCCTTTTCAGCCCCTGCCAAGAAATGTGGGAGGGACCAACTGACTATCACTGTTGTGGGCATATCTATTAGAAATGGATATAAAGGAATGAAGGGCTTGTCTGGAAGACGATCTGGGGGAAACCTCAGGAAAGGAGACATTCAGCACCCAAGACCCAAATTCAAATCCCTATTCTGACTTGAAACTCCCAGGACCAGGAACACTCTGGGTTACTTGCTTAGCCTAACCTACCACAGAGGGTTGTTGTAGGGCTAAAGTGAAAATGAACCGTGTCCACCACCCTGAGCTCTTTAGGGTTGCACCCTGTTTCTCCAGTCTCCATGAATTTTTCAAGCCAGACTTGGCAGCCCTACTTGGAGGCGATACTGCAAGCATCTTCTTTCCACAGGGGTGTGGAATCCAGTCCAGGTTTTCTTTTCCACTTCTCTCAGCCACATTCCTGTCAATCAAATGCAAGGTAGATGGAGGCTGGGAAGGAGCAGAAATGAAAGGAGACCTGAATTGTTTGATTCTCAGTGCCCCTGGAAATGCTAACAGGCCCCTAACCAATGAACTTTTTCCCCACTGAGGGTTAGAGTAAATCTGAATCATCTTGATGGGCTGCAGGTATTTGCACCTTATGGCATCCTAGGGCTCTTGCAACCTGCTTGCAAAATTCCAGAAAATATAACAATTGGCTGTCAAGAGCCAGCTCCAGCACACCACTGGATATTTCTCTAGCCATTTACTTTGTGGACATATGTTTAGGTGTAAAGGACTGTCAAGTTGCTATCCGATTACGGCGAACCCTGCAATGGGCTTTCAAGGCAAGTAAGAAACAGAGGTGGTTTGTGATTCCTCTGCAGAGTCTTCCTTGGTGGTCTCCCTTCCAAGTACTGTAGGCTTGCCAGCCCACAGGTGGGAGTGGGGGATCCCCTGCTTTTTGCAGGCTTGGGCTCGCCACCAGCCAGCTGGCTGTCGGGGGAACCTCACCCCCCTAAAGACATCCCTCAATGATGTCAGGGGGCGACACTCTACTTCTTGGGCAAAGCTTTATGGTTTGTAGCCATTTTTACCAGAGTTTTGCCCAAAAAGTAGAGTGTCACCCTGACATCACTGACACAATGACATCATTTCCAGAAGTGATGTCATTGCATCAATGACATCCCCACCTACCCCCAGAATGCCCCCCAAATTCCCCCGCCAGCAACAGGTAAGGACCTAGCAACCCTAAAGTAGTGACTCTACTCAGCCTCTGAGATCTGATGAGATCAGGCTATATCATGCTGTCTTCCCCCTCTCGCAGAGATATAAGAGGGAGAAAAATTGCCAAAGCCCTGGTGGCGTGGTGGGGGGGGGATACCCAATTCTGGGGACTGTAGTCGGGAAACTGTGGGGAAACCTTGCATGCAGAAGCCCCTTTGCTGCTGCACTTTATCAGCCACACTGGCAACGGGGAAACCACACAAGTCCATCCCTGTGTGGAAACCACACAAGTCTGGTGTGTGTGTCTGTGTGCATGTAAATACCTCTCACACTCATTTCCAGACCATATTGTTTGCACTGTGAAAAAGGTACTGCATTCTGCTTGTGGAGCTGCATGTACACACACAACAACAACTGTACTGTTCTTAATCGCCAGCGACACATGACACAAAAATTGCACATTGTCCTTGTCCCATTATTGTCACTAGACAATTTTCCTGTTAAACTTTGTCATTTTACATTGAGATCTGGACAGTTTGAACAGCTCTAGTTGTCCAGGAGACTCTTTGTGGGATCCTACAAAGCTTCCTCCTACAAAGCTTCCTTTGTGGGAGCCTACAAAGCTTCCTCCTACAAAGCTTCCTTATAAATTTAGATGTGCCTGAATTTTTCCAGAAATCCTTTCAACAATCCAGAAGATCCAAATTATAAAGGAAGGTATTACGAATTGAGATCGAGGCAGCTCTTAGACAGTGTTTTCATTTTATCCAGCTCATAACAACTCAAGACAAAAATGCATAGAACCGGACTGACTTATATACAATTTGAATGGGCAAAACCACACCCAATAAACAGATAACGTCCAATACGAATACAGGGCTTGGAACCAATGAGAATGGTTCCCGCTGAGAACATGAGCTTCTTTGATTGGTTATTTCTTTAATCCATATAATGCTCTGCTTTAACAGAACTGTGCTTAAGCTAAACATTGCTTTATTACCTTAAGACATAACAGAAGGCAAAAACCTCACCTGTAACGTTAGTATAGCAAGGACTATGGAGCACTCTGGAGTTTGAAAGTGCCACGTAAATAATAAGATGCTTACAATGCCACCCTAAGCAATGTGACACCCTTCTAAGACCATTGACTTACACTTTAACTAAATTAGAACTACTCTATTGACAAACATTCTCAAGAGAATGTGTAATACATGAAAAATTCCCATTCCCGGCCATGAAGGTCAAAGGATACACCAGTTTTGTGACCAAACTCAGGAGAAAGAACAGCCACAGAGGGCAAAAGAAATTTATCTACCTTGTACTCAACTTCGCTTTAGACTTTTTGAAGAAATACACCAGTATGGTGTCATCAGTAACTAACACACACACTCAAACACACATGCACATGTGGCTTAGCTTGCAGTTTCCAACTGCAGCTAAAGGACTGAGATTCCTACATAGCTGGGCTGGAAGGGGCTCCAGAGAACCGCTTGAAGTCAGGCTTGCCCTGACCTGGATATCCCAGGCAAGCCCAAACTTTTCCAATCTCGGAAGCTAAGCAGGGTCAACTCTGGCAAGTACTTGGATGGGAGACCGCCTTGGAATACCAGCAGTTGGGAGGTTCAGGTGTCCTTTTATGGTTCTGATTGGTTAAGTGCTGAGCTGTAGAACTATTAAGCCATGCACCAACGAAGGATTCAAGGATCCAGCTGTCAAAATGTAGGCAAAGAGGGAATTAGATAAACATATGGAGCAGAAGTCCATCAGTGGCTATTAGCCACAGGGTATAGATGGGAACTCTCAGTCTGGGGCAGGTGATGCACTCTATTCTTGGTGCTGGAGGGGGCAGCAGTGGGAAGGCTTCTAGTGTCCTGGCCCCACTGCTGGACCTCCTGATGGCACCTGGTATATTTTGGCCGCTGTGTGATGGAGCGTTGGACTGGATGGGCCATTGGCCTGATTCAACATTGGCTTCTCTTATGTTCTTATGTTCTTAATGAATAGATTCTTGCAAGCTCATCAAGCCGATACAGCTGAGGGTTTGGGTGCTGCAAATCCTCAAGAAAATTTTGAAATTTGAGCAATTACATTTTGAGGCCATATTCTAAGGTTAATAGGAAGTACTTCAACCCATCGGCTTATAATTCTGTCACTAAAATAGCCTTATTTTGATAACAAACACTTTAAAAACTCCATCAATTTGTTGAAAATTCACTCATAAAAAAAAAAAGTTGCTTCAGGGCCCCTCCAGGATTAGATGCCCTGAAGCTTAAGCTTCATTAGTTTCATAGTAGATCTGCCCCTGCTCCCAGTGGTAATCATAGTTTAGAAGTCTTTGGATTTTAGTCAAGTTTTGATGAGTTCAGTTTGTTGTCTAACTATCAGTGTTTCTAGATATGATTTGCCATCAACAAGAAATTTGCCAAATACTGAGCCTTCCTGTCACAGAAGGAGATTATACAATTTCTGGAAACAATGCTCTTTTGCTTTAACTCAACAGACAAGCTTTTGACGCCTTTCATGACAAGCCACTTGTACTGTGATTGGAATGTATCTAGTAGTGAACAGTGTGTATAAGATCAAGATGGATAGCCGTGTTAGTCTTTCTGTAGCAGTAGAAAAGAGCAAGAGTCCACTAGCATGTTAAAGACTGACAAAATTAGTGGCAGGATATGAGCTTTTGTGAGTCACTGCTCACTTCTTTGGATACCTTCACTTCTTCAGTGTGTATGAGGAATACCTTTGAGACCTACATTTGAGTATGCCTTTGAGACAATGACAGTACAAAGGCCTATACAGCATTATTTAATCAATCACAAAATGGCTATGGGAGAAACATCGTATAGCATACGAGCATTTCAGCATTCTTTACCTTTTTACTCTTCAGACGGCTACTTTTCCTAGCAAATACACGCAGAGATTCCTAAAGTCATATATTGCTGGATGATAGGGTTGCCAGTCCCCAGGTCCCAGCAGGGGTTCCCCTAGCTTTTGGGGCTTCTGCCCACTGCCAGCCAGCTGGCTGATGGGGCATACCCCACTCCCAAACAGCAACATCACTGTGTGACATCCCTGATGCAATGACATCAGCCGGAAGTAACATCATCCCGTCGGAGATGTTGCACGGCAGAGCAGTGGTTTGAGGGCAAAACTCTATGGTTTGAAGTCAGTTTTACCATAGCGTTTTGCCTCCAAACCAGAGCACTGCTGCGTGACATCCTCAACATGATGATGTCACTTCCAGGTGACATCATTGCATTAGGGACATCCTGGAACGCCCCACAAATCCTCCTGCTGGCACAACAAGGGGACCTAGCAACCCTAGTGGAGACTGGGGTCCTCCCAGAATTACAACTGATCTCCAGACTACAGGCATCAGTTCCCCTGGAGAAAATGGCAGCTTCAGAGTGTGGGTCACATCCCCACTCAGCTTCCTCCCCTCCCCGAACTCTGCCCGTCTCAGTCTCTATTCTGAAATTTCCATGAAGTTACCACTCTAGATGAGCCCTGCTAAAAGCAAAAGAAAAATCGGGATGTGGAAAGCAAGTTAAAATAAGTGGAATCTATAATTATGCAATGAGCTCAGGATCAGAGCAAACGATTTTGAAAATAACTGTACTGATTCAGTGGGACATACCCTCTAAGCTCTGTGCTTAGGACAGTAAGATTAATCAGCCTACCAATGCTAAAGTAGCTGTGCTTTGAACTAATACAACTGATTTCAAAAAATTTCAAATGTTATGTATTTATGGTCATGGTACAAAAACTTGCGCACCCTTACTTGGAGGTAAACAAATAGTTTCAAGTAAATAGATTTAGGTTCACTGTGCTGATCAGTATGTCTGTCAAGTTCCAGACACACAAAAAATCAGTGGAGAGGGAAAAAATATACTAAGACATCACTTCCTTTCAGACTAGCTAAAACAAAATATGTTGAAATAATTCCAAACTGACATATAGAACATAATTATTTTTAACACTGATGTTGTACTAATTCATATTACCTCCATGTGACATTTATTCAGAAAGACAACTTTCCTTCACATTGCTATTGCCATGGGAATGCACTATAATGGCAGCTTGTTTGCCAGTTAATCAGAATGAAGCGCATAAAGCCTGAACAACAAGTTCTTCATTACAGATAAAATGTTTCACTCCTACTGGGGACGGCAGCATCGTTTCATCTAATTACTTCTGGCACTTTATCAGATGTGAGCTCCCAAGCAGGAGAAGAGAGAATTGTCTCTTTACTCTGTTCTCTGGCATCAAGCCCTTTCAACATTGACTGGACCTGCCAACGTGTTGTTTTTCCTTCGATCCCCCCGCCCCTTTAGCCAAGATGTGTTTATTTAAAAATATTTATATACTGCTTGTCTGAAAACAGTAATCACTCCAAGTGTTTCCATACATACTCTTTGTAAAAATCACAACTCAAGAAACATTAAACTCATTCCATCAACAAAGACACAGAACACCAAAAACCATTATTACCAGGACCAAAGAATAGCAACAACAAAAACTACCTCAAAGGCCTTCCGAAGAGTTCAGCCTTTCGGCACTTGCCTTTCTTTGGACTCCTAATTTCAGAGGAATAAAACCATTATTTAGAAAGCCTAAGTTCAAGCGGAAACAGTTTTCTTTGGCACCAGGACTACCAGCATCTCCTGCTGTGATGTGTGAAGGGCTCATCTCAGAAGAGGCAGCCCAACAAGTACATAGGTCCCAAGCTGTTAGGGGCTTAAAGGTCAGAACCAGCATCTTGAACTGAACTGTGTAATGAATTGGTAGCTAATGCAGATATCACGATTATGACTTTACCAGCCATCTTTGAATTTACAAGCTCATGCCAATACCCAAACAAAGAAACACTGTGATAAAATTGATAATAACATTTAATAATTCCTATGAACATCAATTTGTATGTCCATTAAAACTTTTACAATATTGCTCTGGAAACTGTAACATTTTCAAGGAAAAGTCCAACATCCTCAATGAGCACCCGGTTATACACTCATTTCACCAATCTTCTTCAGGAGTAGTCCTATTATGTTAGAAGGTGTCAGCCAATACCCAGGCAGCTACATTCTGCATTAATTAAAGTTTCTGAGTTTTGCTCAGGAACAGTCCTATATATAAAGTGCAGGACAGTACTCCAGCCTCATGCTTACAAGTAGCCTGGATCAGTGGTGCTAGACCAGTTGGATCCAGGAGGGGGCACAATTTCCAAGTGAGATGTAATTGAAAGAAGCAACTATGGTAACCCGCTTCTCCATCTGCAAGGCATGTCCAGGAATAACTGTTAATTCTTGAGTTCTCCAAGATGAAAATAGTGCAGTACAAAGCTGTTGCATATTTATAACTAATGTCATTAATAAGTTTCTTCCTAATGCCTGATCAGTTCTCAGTCTGAAGGTGGTTATGTTAATCAAATATTTACATGTGCTTTAATCCTGTACACATTTGTGTGTTATATTAAAAATATACTTAAATTGTCACGTTTAAAGACACATTATAAAAAGATGCATGATATAGACACAGTAAAACCATAAGAAAAGCCCTGCTGGACCAGAGATCCATCTAACTCAGCTTCCTGCTCCTAAGGAATCCCCACCAGATGGCTCTGGGAAACCTACAAGCAGGGAAGGAAGGCAACAGCATTCCTTACTGTTTTTCCCCAAGAACTGGTTTCAGAGTTACAACCCCTTTGAACATGACATCTGTCCACCATGATTAACAGTGCTCCTATCCTCTATGAATTTGTATAGCTCCCATCTAAGCTATGGCAGAGGTATGGAATGGTATAGTATAGCCCGATCTTGTCAGATCTTGGAAGTGAAGTGGTACTTGGTACCTGGATGGGAGAGCACCAAGGAAGACTTTGCAGAGGAAATAATCTGAGGAAATAATCACTTGCCTTGAAAACCCTACAGGGCCACCACAAATTGTCTATGACTTGCCGGCACTTCACACACACACGTGGTAATGCTATCACCACGCCTTTCCACCAATGGTTAGTGGCAGTGGGTTCCAGAAGTTAATCATGTATTGTATGAGATAATTTCTTCTCTCTCTCTCTTGAATCTACTGCTCAACAACTAGTGGTGGGAAATGCCATCAAGTCACAGCTGACTGACAGTAATTCCATTTCCAAGGCAAGAGACAGAGGTGGTTTGCCATTGCCTGCCGTCATGTAACAAGCCTGGTGTTCTTTGGTCTTCCATCCAAGTACTAACTTCCAAGGTCTGATGAGATCAGGCTAGACTGGGCTGTCCAGGCCAGGTTCCATCAACTTCATTAGATGAACTCAAATTCCAGAGTTTTGAGAGAGGGAGAAAGAGGTCTCTGTCTGCTTTCTCCACACCATGCTTCATTCTATAAACATCTATCATGTTGTACCTATTTATTTCCAGCATTTCTGAACTCTTTAGTCATTCCTTGTAGGGAAGATATTCCAACTTGATTAGCATTGTGTTTGCTCTTTTCTGTACCTTTTCTTCCTCTGTGATATCCTTTGCTGAAACTGGGAATGATCAGAAATATATATCACTTTCGAATGCCATAGCAAAGAAGATCACTCCGATTCCAGTTCACATTATTAAGTTAAATAGCAATAGTTCCAGTACAGCTCTATAGGGGATCCCACTGCTTGCTTCCTCAATTTACTTATACCATGTATTTTCTGCAGTTACTGATCTAAAAGAAGGCATATCCTCTTATCCCATGACTGGTAACATTGCTCAAAAGCTTCTGGTGAGGGACTTTGTTAAAAGGTTTTTGGAAGTTCAAGCATATAATAGCTACCTGATCATCCTTATCCACATGCTTGTTAATGAACTAATTAAAATACAAAGCTACCAAAAAAAATAAAAAATACAAAGTCACTGGATGATGACAGAGCATCGAGGGACGGCACACACCTGAAGTTTATTAAAGAATTCAAAAGTGAAATTACTGGTCTCCAAACAAAACATACGCAGTTTCTTACTAAAACTGGCCTCTTGTCCCAGAAGACTGATAGTAGCTAGTGTAGCACCAATTTTTTAAAAGGGATCTAGAGAGGAGCCAGGTAGTCCCAAACTATTCTGAAAGCCCTAATAGTCTATCTGTTCTTGGTAAATTGGCGGAAAGCACTATTAAAGACCTACATTATAAAAGCAACCCTACTGAGGAAATAATCAGCATGGTGTTTGCAAAGAAATTTCCTGCCTCACCAACCTTTTGCAGGTTTTTTAGGATGAATCCTAAAACTTCATCTCATCTCTCTAACTAGCCCAGTTCTTTAGCCACCCTTCCAGAAAACTGCAGTTCTGACGCTTCCCACAGAGAAGACTACTGCAAATGATTCATTCAGCTTCTCTGCAACCACCCTGTTATTCTTTAGCAATCCTTCAATTCCACCAGAAATTGATCTAAAATCCACAGAATTCTTTCATGCAAAGTACAAAGGATTCCATACCCAGGGTTACATCCTAAACATGTTTTTCTGCCAGCAGAAAAGAGCGGGGTGATTTCCACAGATGATCCCTCCTTCCGCACCCATTGATGGGGATCCACTGATGTATGTAGGCACAATTTCAGGGGCTATAGCAGGCAGCAGTGTGAGGAGGGAAGTCCACTGAATCACTCCTTCTGCTGAGCTCATGCTAGATACAACGTGAGCCATAACAAGGCTTCTCACTCCATCACCACTACAGTCCAGAACACTGTACTGGAGGCCACCTTTGAAGTTGCCCTGTATATCAGGAACAGCTTGTTGGATGGCCACTTTTTTTGGGGGGGGAATGGTCTCTGCTTGTATGCGATGCTCAAAGGGTTAAATTACATTAAATTTAAATATAAAGGCACTATGGTTGCTTGTAACCAAAATTTCAGAAAATAAAAATATTTTGCAAAATGGAATATGATCCGATGTAACTGTGCAAACCCTACTCGGCTAAGCCCCACATAAGTTAACAAATAAAAGGTTACTTGTGTGAAGGATCGGGCTTCAAGTGTAAGAGCAAATAACATTGACAACGGCTTGTGAGAACAATGATCCTCAGATGCTATTATACCCTATGAAGGTAACAATGTAGAACATGTTAATCTGGGTGCAAGAGAATTATTCAGCTTCGTGCTTCTTTCTTTGTGAAGTAAAGGCTAGGAGGACCTCCTTGTGCTCCAACACCATGCAAGACAATAGTAAGAATCAGGCAATGCAATCCTGAAGGCTGGCTTGGCAGAGGTGGTCAGCTGTCAGCGTAATAGTGGCATTGCTGGTCAGATCCCTATGGACAGTCAGCAGGGGGGAACAACACAGTCCCCTCCAGAAGGCACAGGACTGTATTGTGAGTACACTGGAGTCCACAGAAACCCTGGCAACACCCACCAATTAGGCAGTGGCATCCAATAATGTCCCTCTGAGTAGTACACACAGCCAACCACTGCTTGCTGATGCAGCCACTGACTCTCCACACCAATTGTGTCCCCCCCCGAGTGCCAGAGGACAGAGAGAAAAGACCCAGCAACAGCCCAACCCCAATAAAGAAATGCGGCCTGAGCATCCCCCTATCACCCACATCACCATGTGGTGGACAGGATGCCCAGCTGGCCAGCTGGCAAGGGTCTGACTTGCAGCAAACGTGCTAGTGGTGTAGTAAGTGGTCAACTTCTTGAACATTCCCCCCCTCCAATTGCACTATCATCGTGCAATCCTCTGCAGAGTAACTCCAGTCTAAGTACCATTGAAACTAATAGGCTTAGACTACAGTAACTCCACACATGATTGAACTGTAATAGCACCATCCTAAGGAGAGTTATATCCTCCTAGGCCAATTCACTTCAGTGGTGTTAAAGGGGTGTAACTTTGCTTAGGATGGCAGTGTAAAACTACTGAAACAAAGACAGTATTTAATCAGTGATTTTTTTAAAAAATAAAGAGTGCTTGTCATTCTTTATAGTTTTTCTTTCATAGAAGTTCAGAGAGGAAATGTTGCAGGACTAAGAACTTTTATTTTGATCTCCAAAGAATGCAAGTGATATCAGTCTTCAGCCATGCCCTATGCTTTATTCCATATATATCCACTCAGTACAAATTGTCTTTCCTGCAGTGTTCATATGACCTACTTCGCTGTGCAGTCCATCAGTCATTGTTCAAATAAATTATTCTATTATCACCTGATCCTAAACATAAGAGCTGATATATATATGCTGATTCATGTATCACTGATGAGTCACCATGCTGTGGGACTCTTCTGTGAGAATAGTTGCTGAGATGCTCTTTAACTGCTGCCACCAGGCAGCTGTATGATTTCTGCCCAGGAAATATCTGCTGTGCTCTAAAGCAGAGCAATTATAAATCAGTAGAAGTCCTAATCAAAATAATTTAGGTGTGACATGTACCCCAAATTAAATTTAAAGAAAACATTCATTTGCAAGCCTTGACATATCCAAGTAAAGGCTATCAGTGCTGGGATAACTTCCATGTGGAACCTCAGGGATCCAGTGTCACGCAGGGTAATCAAGGGGCCATTAATCTTATTCTGCAAAAAGCCATTTCATATAGACTATAAACATTAAAGATGTGAATAATTAATTCATAAAATAATTTGGTCAGTTAATGCATAGTCCCTATTATCAAGTATATAAAATTCTACCATTTTGATATTATCCTCCCCATTCTTAGAAACCCAGCAAATTATTCTTATTACATCCAAAGGTGAAGGTAATAACCACATTACAACTGAGCCAAACAGTAGAAGAAGAGAAAAGGGGTTGGATTTATACCCCACCCTTCACTCGGAGTCTCAGAGCATCTTACAAACTCCTTTCCCTTCCCCTCCCCACAACAGACACCCTGTGAGGTAGGTGGGGCTGAGAGAGCTCTGACAGAAACTGCTCTTTTCAAGAATACCTCTTACAGAACTATGGCTTGCCCAAGGTCATCCAGCAGCTGCAAGTGGAGGAGTGGGGAATCAAACTTGGTTCTCCCAGATTAGAGTCTGCGCACTTAACCACTACACCAAACTGGCTCAGTAATGTTTTGCATGTTTCCAGCTACAAACAGAGAGGATTGGTTTCCACAATTGAACATGAAAGGAACAAGACAATATCTGAAATCATCACTGCAGCTATAAAGTCTAACAGGTTCAGATCCCCATCTTGCAGTGGAAGCTGACTGGGTGATTTTGGTCCAGTCACATACTTTCAGCCTAAGGTTAATTGATCTCTGTAGGTGGGAGATCTGTTGTGATTCCCAGAATGCTACCACTGCTGCTGTGGGTGGGGGGGAGAGGAAGTAGGCAAGAGGCGGGGAGAGTGATGGGAGCAGAAAGAGAGAGTGATAGGGTGGGGGGGCAGAAAGAGAGTGAAAGAGTGATGAGGTGGGGAGGCAGAAAAACAATGGGTCAGAGAGAGAGAGAAAGTAACATACATGGAAGGGAAAGAGAGATTAAGAAAGGAGGGGCAGAAGGGAGAAAGAGTGTGAGACAGGCAGGGTGGGAGGTGAGGAAGCAGAGGTGTGAGGAATGGGATGACCGTCCTGCAAGTTTCTTACGGGGCTCCACTTGTTCTTTCTAATTTTAATTGTATTAACAGTTATATTTGCAGTTTTGTTTGAACCAAACTAAGGCACTTATACATTACATTACATTAATATATGCCAAATACAATTTTGTGTGCTAATAAATGTACTTTTATGCTCTTAAAGCAGTACAGTACATTTAGGCTCGAGAAAGTACATGATTTCACATATTTTTCAATTTTTCTCAAAAGGTTTGGATGAAGAAATGGCAAGATGCAGTCTAGACTGGCAAGCTGAAGAATGGCTGCTTCACGGGGGAATGGTCCTCCCCTGCATAGAAAATCCCCCAACAGAAAGGGAATTCCCAGATTTCCTAACAGGAAAATCCATTTCTTTCCTAATATGTTCACTCTAAATGCATTTCGTCTAGGAAGGCTGAGGGTTTTCATCTGAAACTGGTATAGACTTTCAAAACTGGTATAGCCCTTCAGGTATAGCCCTTCAAGATTTTACGCTGAGATACTAACGATCTATTTTTTTTTGGTGCTGTAAAATCTTCAAGATTAGATTCAGTTAGAGAAATCATCATTAACTCTTTCAAACGACTCAACCATCCATGTTCCGAATTAGTTTTTATCATGTTCATATGGCTCAATCCTGGGGAAATAGGCAAGACGACTACTACAGAAAGCCCCTCAGCAAAGGAAAGCATTCCGGATTTGTTGATACCTTTTAAAGTGGATTCAATAAATGTCCCTGGCCTAAAACTCTAAATTCATACCACTCAGAGTTGTTTTTTGTTAAAAGTTCTGATATCTGAAGGACTTCTACAATGTGCTTTTGAAAGTATGTAGTTAGGGTCTCCTACTCTTCATTTCTGTATTTGGTCCTCCACAAAAGACTGGTTTTTAAACTTCCAAGGAAACCAATGAAGAAATTAATTGCTCTGGTGGAAAGGGCTGGTTACAAAACTGAAGGGAAGCATGGTAGGCTGATGTCCCAGTACTATGTTGTACATAGATTATATTTGGCAGTTTAAAAAAAAACAGTTGTAAAGATTAATACCTCTTGGAAGTAAATATTACATTGAGAAAACTGTATGCATTTTATGGTCACTCACCTGACAGGTGAGGAGAACTGAGCACTATTTGCAAAGCACTGGAAAGTCAAGGTAGGTTGCAAGTTAAGGTGGTTGCACTGGAAGCATTAGCAAATAAATGTTTTGAAGACAGCAGATACTTCTGAAGGGACAGGTGCAGATGGAGACACTACAAAAAAGTTGCTGAAAAGAATGAAGTTGCTGAGATCCTCTATTTTCTGAGCCAACCACCACAACAGCATCATCTGCTGTAACATCAATTAGCCATTTTTGAGTTTGCCAATCTAGACCTGACCTCCTTTAATTTCTTGATCGAAAGCTTTTAAGGAACCATGTGCCATGAAATAAATATGCGTTCTTAGCTTTTCTATCCTTGAGATACCTTGCATAAATAACAGTTTCTCCTGTAGCTGCCTTGTTTGGGGAACCAGGAGGAAGCTTGGTTGGCTACATTATTTGACTTCTAACAGCAGCTCATTCCTCACTGCAGTTGCTTTGTGCCAGATAAATTCTTTGCATCACATTATCATTGACACACTAGTCACATATTTCTATATCAGAGCAGTTTAGCAGTACAACTAGTTCTTTAGGGTCTGTGAATGGTTTGCTATTACAAGCAACATAATAGAACATATTGATGAGAGCTCTGAACTTCCTGAATATTTTTTTCATCCATTTTCTTCATGCATCATGCAAATGGAGTACTTTCAAAATCTGACAAGAGCTATTCTGCATTTTCTATGGCAAAGAGCTCTACTGTGATATTTCAGAGTTTCATGCTTGAACTCTGGAAAAGTACTGCTGCTTTGTCACATACCACAGGGCATGAAATGGATATATCAACTTTTGCACTTTCAGATTTGGAGTAAACTTTATCCATGGAAACTCACTCAGCCATGAGTTTTTAAACATTGGGAGGGGTTGGGTTGTATCTTACTTTTCTCCTCATTAGGGACCCAAAGCAGCTTATCACATCACTTTCCCCTTCTCTACCTCAGAATAACCACCTTGTGAGGTAGGTTAAACTGTGATAGTCCCAAGATCACCCAGAGAGCTTCCACGGCCATGGATTTAAACCAGTTATCCAGGTCCCAGTTCGATAGTCTAAGCAGTATGCCACACTGGCTCTCTGTGACTTTGGTCCACACAATGCTCACCTGACATGGCTCTTTGTAATGATTCTGAACCATCAGAAGTATTTCAGTCAGAAGAGATTGCAGCATACGTGTTTATGCTCATGCCATGGTCATAATCTCTATTTACAGGACTATATAAATCTGTAACATTTCTTTCTTCAGTGATTTTGTTTTTGGTTAAATATGAGGCTATACTTCTCTGTTTAGTCATTTGTAGTGCTTCCTCTCTTGCTTGCTTTCTTGTGTGTAATGCTCACTGTCTTGCTAGCTCTCTGCTCTGGTTGCTGTCTTCAGTCTTATCTAAAGTAACGGACACACAAATTATTTTAAGGTGTAATGAATTTTGTAACATTTGGACTGTTTTGTTTCATCCCATTTCCCCCCAGCAAATGGTTGCAACAAGCTCAAATGTACAATATGTACATCTTCTAATGAAGAAAATGTCTTTCACAAAATGTTAAGATATTTGAGGAATCAATCCCTAACTTCTTACATTTGGGTTTGTTTTGTATCACAGAACAAACTTGTTATGTAGTATTTGAGGATTTTATAAAAACTGTATTTCCTGTAAGGCTGTAGCACATTTATCTGGATGTAAGCCCTTATTATTTATCTCCTGTCATGTCCAAGATAAATTACTTCCTCAAGCAGAAGAGAGATCATTACAAGTGTTTGATGCCTCTCTCATGAAGTCCACGCTATAGAGAACACACAATAGGGGCCACGTTGGATTAATCCACTAGTCCATGTAGTCCATCCCATTTCACATGCAGGAAAACAGATATCCCTGAAAAACTCAGAAGCAGGACATGAAGGTCAAAGTTTCCTACTGTGATTGCCCCCCACCTCTAGTGATCAAGGTTATTACCTCTGAATATGCAGATTCTACTTAGCCAGTATGGCTAAAGCTACTGATAGGCCTATCTTTCCATGAATTTGTCTAATCCCCCTTTAAAGTGAAGTAAATAGTGGCCATCACTACATCTTATGGCAGTGTGTTTTACATCCACTCTTTGCACAACCTCTACTTTGTACTTTCTTATACAGCTCTTTCCTTCAGTTTAATAAAGTCCCCACGGGGATCTCACACACCATCACTTCTGGACATGGCACAGCAAAATCTGAAATCCTCCCCCATGACTGCCATGTCTTCAGGGAAAAGATCACCTCCCTTTGAGAGAAGAAGTACCATACCTGACCATAACAGCAGAAGAAAGAAAGAAAGAAAGAAAGAAAGAAAGAAAGAAAGAAAGAAAGAAAGAAAGAAAGAAAGAAAGAAAGAAAGAAAGAAAGAGAAGAGAGAGAAAGAAAGAAAGAGAGAGAGAGAGAGAGAGAGAGAGAGAGAGAGAGAAAGAAAGAAAGAAAGAAAGAAAGAAAGAAAGAAAGAAAGAAAGAAAGAAAGAAAGAAAGAAAGAAAGAAAGAAAGAAAGAAAGAAAGAAAGAAAGAAAGAAAGAGGGAGGGAGGGAGGGAGGGAGGGAGGAAGATGCTCCCTTACCTGGGCATAAACCCCTTATTATTTTTCTTCTGTCCTATTTAAGATACTTCATTTCTCAGGAACTGGTCTCAGTTTTCTTGGAAACCAGTCAGACTGAGATCCAGGGGGCTTCCTCAAAAGTAAGCATGCCCCAGATGGTTGCCTGTCACTGATACACAAAGAGGCAGTCTCTTAAAGCTCACATGTCCCAGCCCATGATTGCAACACTCACCTTCAGGGTACAGCCCCCCCCCCGTCTGACCTTTGCTTTCACTGCACAGCAGCAGAGCCAAGCAGGTGAACAGGTGGGCACATTTATATCAGTGTTGCCCTTTTGATAGCCTGCTTCCCACTGACTGCTTCTCCTCTTACTGCATCTGGGGGACATAAATTAGACAGTGTTCACTTTTGAACAATTATGGGTTGAATCCAATCAGCTTTTCACTCAGCCTTACCAAATTCACCTCCCTACAATATCCCCATTCCACATAGCTTTTGTACATGCCAGTCCCACGATTCTCAGCATAGCCTTTTTTTGGTGGCCAAAGAAGACCCCTATTAACTGTTTCACCGGTAAAAAAACTGGTTGGATTCAACACTTTGTTTAACCCAATCACAAAAACATCTTCTGTATTTACTTTCAGTCGTATACAGATTGTGATTTATCAGGTTGATTCTCAAATGGATCACTATGACACCGACCCAAGTTGCAACATAAAGGAATATTGAGCTTTGTTGAGAAATGTCAGTCTGTGGCTCTTGTATTTCATAATATTTTGACAGTACTGTTTATAATGCTTGCTGTATTTTCCAGTGGAGGATTCACTCCATGCATCTAATGGAAAGGTCTCCAACCACATGTATTCTTTTTGTTCTACATCTATTCTATCTGGAATTTGACTCAAATTAAGTTCACTCCAGATTGATGTTTGTATGCCCTCTCTTTCTCTTGTTAAATGATGCAAGTTTTACAGACAGTAATCTACACAAATGCAGGATTTATAATACTAGATGGTAGTTGTTCTATGGCATTCTTCAAAGCTGGTGACAAACACAGCCACTACTGTAAAATAGATGCTGAAACAAATCAAAAAGTGCCTTAAGGCAGTAAACATCAGAGCACAAAGGAAACCAAACTATACCGACATGAGTAGAGTCTCAGATCAATCCAGTGCAAAACATAAATAAATAAAATAATAAAACAATCTGAATTGTAAATTAGAGGTTTGCTAAGAGAAAATTGCTTGCCTCAAAGCATCCATTCAGATGATGTCTGGGATGAGATCTGAGCCAGGGACAGGAACTGGTTCATATCTTATCCACTGCTATACCATATTCCTGTCTCACATCTATCTTTAGATAGATTCCATTATGCCCTTCAATATTAATATGTTAGCTGTTCTTTAAAAGGGAATCTGCTTGGAGTGAGACATAAATCATATTTCCATGTAAGATTATTAGACCATCCAAACATTCTTGACAAAAGGTGCTTTATGGCCAGCTTAAGCCAGCAGCATTGCCCCCCCCCCCGAAAATGGAAAAGATAAGGAGGATTTGGCACAAAATCAAACTAATCTCACACATCTGCATCTTTCTCTTGATCTCCTGTACATCTGGGACACAACTTTTCCTAACAGTATAGTGCAGCAACTTCAGAAGGGACCAAACACCAGCAGCTTTTGTGCTGACCCAACAAAGCACTCCACGGATCTCTTCTCTCCCAGTCCCTCCCCCACAGCTAAACAAAAATACACCCATTGTGACATAGTTCTTTTTTTCCTCACAGTCTTTCACCTACCTTCCTAGCTTCAGAATGCCATTCTGGATATTTATTCCATGTTAAAAAAGGACAACAGTAACCGGATGGTCACACACAGAGAAAAGCTTATTTCATTCTCATTTTACTGATTTCTGAATACTGAATGTCAAATGATTCAGACGGAATTGATTTTATTTTAAATTGCCACCTGACCTGTAAAAGATATGCTTTTCACATGGATCTTCAGGTACCTACCATTAGATGAAAAATTACCTTACACTGAAAAGCAACTCTCAGCAGTACAGTACTGATTTCATATACCTCTCTCTAAAGGTCACTTCTCTCACACACCCCTCTGTTAGTCCGTTTGTCCACCCACCATCCTGAAAATCAACTGTGATGGAAGAGGCTGTTGTTAGAGAGGGAAACTTCATGGATTCTTACACCAAGAGATCATAGGATCCAACCCAATGATGGTGCTACCAGTACTAGGAGAAATGACCTTACACTGAAAAGCAACTCTCAGCAGTACAGTACTGATTTCATATACCTCTCTCTCAAGGTCACTTCTCTCACACACCCCTCTCCCATCTAGGACACCAACTTCTGCAGGTCAGTTATCTATAATGAATACACACTGTAATAAAATGCTTAATTGTGTTACATTTAATTATTTAATATCTCTTTAACCTCATTCTTGAGTTGACTGAAGTACTTTTACATCAACAGTTTTTCACACAACCCCCAGTTTTTAGAAGTATAAGCATTCCAGCTTAGCAGTAGGAAACAAAGTGATAGAAAATAATGACTGCAGAACATGGAAAGTGTTGTCAGATTATAGCCAACTTATGGCGACCCCAGAGGACTTTCAAGGCAAAAGACATTCAGAGGTGGTTTGCCATTGCCTGCCTCTGCATACCAACCCTGGACTTCCCAGCCAAATACTAACCTGGGCTGACCCTGCCTAGCTTCTGAGATCTGACAACATTGGGCTAACCTGGACAATCCAGGTCAGGGCTCAGAACTTGAGTACTTTCAGTTAAACTGGTGGTGTATTTCCAGCGCCAGAGTAAGGAACCCTTTGCTCAGTTGCTGGGATCTTATGGGGCTGGATCCTATAGTCTATCACTAAAAAGTGCTGATGGCTGTGGATCTTTCCTACATTGGTCTCCCCACAAACCCAGCAGTTCCTTCTGCCCCTTAGAAATTTGATTCCTGGAGTTGCAGGACCTATGTGGACTTATAGCTATGTGGGCCAGAAAACTGCACTGAGATGTTTGAAAGGGATGAAACTGCCCTCTGGCTTCTTGCATCAGTGGAACTGGCACTTCCAGAAGAGGTGATTTCCTGCCTTTCCTCAGTTGATCCCCAGACTCAACTGGCTGTTAGTCCACCCACCATCCTGAGAATCAACTGTGAGGGAAGAGGCTGTTGTTAGAGAGGGAAACTTCATGGATTCTTACACCAAGAGATCATAGGATCCAACCCAATGATGGTGCTACCAGTACTAGGAGAAATCTCTTTTGGAGCACAGAGATATTTCCCATAGTCCTAAAATTTTGTCTAGCTAAGTTCCCACAAATCTGAAACAGCAACAAAAAAACAGTATCAATTAGACAGGAACTGAAGGGGCTTTGCTGCTGTAGCACAGCTGTAGATACGAACTTTCGGTCTGGGGCAAGTGATGCTCTGTATTCTTGGTGCTTGGGGGGGGGCAACAGTGGGAGGGCTTCTAGTGTCCTGGCCCCACTGATGGACCTCCTGATGGCATCTAGTATTTTTGGCCACTGTGTGACAGAGTGTTGGACTGGATGGGACATTGGCCTGATCCAATGTTGGCTTCTCTTCTTATGTTCACAAACTAAGATGAAAGAAACCAGAACTGCAGATAGAACAAGACTGTTGACCTTGGCAAGTTAAATAAGGCGGCGAGGGGTTCACTGTAGGTTGTACATGCTTCCACTAGAATATCAAACTACTGCTGGCGCAGTATTTAAGTCCCGAAAAAGTTAGGCCATGCAAGCATCCATTTTTCCTTTGACATTCTTGCCCTTCAGGGGATAAAAAAAAAAAATTATGTGATACCTCAGAAAGACTTATGCTTCAAGTCAAGAACAGCATTTTATCAAAGAAGTGCTTACTAGACAGTCCATGAATCAATAAGCTAGACTGTCCTTGCATTCCGGAAGGAGAAAAAGAGGCATGCCTATCAGGAAATCACTTAAAATGCACTTTAGTTCAAGCCTGCTGTGTAAGTATCAGGATTCAAGTATATAACAGAACTGCACTTTCTGAACCCATTTTAATTATTGGTCATCTTTTAAGTTTGGCCTTTCGATGTCTAGCCAGACTGTGTTTAGGCACAAACCCATCCCCACCATATAAAATGCAGAATGTATGAGTCTTATTTTGCTCTCTGTTACTGGTGACACTCCTCCAGTTTCACCCTAAGTGTACAACCCTTTGTCCAACAAACCCTGTAACATTAAATTCCATCACACTAGAGAGAGAATGAAAGTCCAGATCTTTTTATAATTATGGGCAAATTACTAAGGTTTTATTTTCTCACTACTGGAAACATGACTCCCTACCCCAGTGTTCCCCAGTGCGGTGCTCATGGGAATCATGGTACCTACCACAGTACTTCCCCTGATGCCTAACCATGCTTTTTTAGAAGCTGCGGGAGGCCTTTGTAGGGTAGGCTTGTTATTGGCTGCCTTCATTCAAACAAAAGTGTTTTGCATGTGTGCAATAGAATCAGCAACCTCTGGAATGTCAGGGGACTAGTAAGCATCCAGGCTTGTAGTTCTATTCCCTGTTCACGCTTTCTTTTTTATTCCTCCCTTCTCTTTTCCCTTCCTTTCACCAGGGTTCCCTTCCTTTCTTTTTACACCCCTTCCATGCCTCTTTTACAACATAAGGAGTGAGGTATTTTGTTTGCCTGAGCCTCCAGCGGGAGCCATTTTGGGGTGGCATTCACCACCCCCTCTGAAAATTCCAAAAGTGCCTGCAGCCTCAAAATGTTTGGGGGCCCTGTCTTACCTTATTTGAGGAATAAGGAATTGTTTACTGGCAAAATGTTTGCCATTATTATATATGAGATGAATGTAAACCAAATAGTATATGCTTCAGGAACCAGTATGAGACATTACACCTTTCCACGGGATCACTGTTGATGGAGGCTAGTTTATATTATACTCAAGCCGCCATACTCTATTTCCCCCACCCAGAGGAATTATTAACCATCATTTACTTTTATAGGAGAAAGTAAGGGGGTATAACTCAATGGTATTTATGTGGGGGATAAATTTGCCCCCATGTTTGGGGGTAAGATCACGTTTTGCCTGTCTCAGTTGTGTTCCAGAAGACTGTGCCTCATTTTATTCAATGACAGTGCCTGAAAACTCAGCAAGTTTTCAGCAAGAAGATGCATGCATAACCCCACATTATATTACTTCCATATATATGGATTCCTAAAACAAAAAGCAGAAAAGGCTGCAAGTTCAATGTGAATGAACAAAGCTGTAAATACTGCATAGTAAGCATCTCTAGGGCCTTACTGTAATTTATGGAATGGTTTGTATGCAGTTCTTTGTTTTCTGTAATCATCACCAGTACCCAGCTGCATATGTCTATCTTTAGATCACAGCCAGAATACTGGAAATAAAATTCATACTCATGTCAAAATGATACCTTCCTCTATTTCCTCCTAGTGAAGTTAAGATACAGTGTCCTGTCGGTTTCCAGCAGTACTTGCTGTCTAGTACCACCATTGGTATTTAGTATTGAAACATGAGGGAGCTCTAGCTCAAGTCAGACATCTCTTCCATCTGTTTTCTTTATATCTTGATAGCATTACAATACTAGATCTGTAGTAATCTAAGCAACCCAAGAGGTCAAAAAAACCAAAAATTCTATACATGAACAATTGCCTTGCTTTGCTGAGAGAAGTTCTGTTGAACAAGGAGCCTGTAGTAATATGTAGCAATCTAAACAACCCAAGAGGTCAAAAAGCCAAAAAATTCTGTACATGAACAATTGCCTTGCTTTGCTAAGAGAAGTTCTGTTGAACAAGGAGTCCTTGGTGGATTGCTGAAATGATGTTCAGCAGAAAGTATTTCAAGGGGAAATAAATCAATTCATTACATAAGTGTTTACAATTTGCTGTGTTCAAAGAACAGTAGTCCATTATTCTTGAAAACAAGACAGTCTATCTAACAATGTAACAGAAGGGCAGAAGGTTTTATACATTTGTTTCACAGTAAGGCATAATTTTGTCAGCGGACACTAATCTCCTGGGATGGCTTCCTCTCACTGCAGCCTGCTTTTTCAAGTTATGTTCTTTCCACAGATAACTTGCTCAAAAAGGATCAGATTTCCTTTTCCAGAGAACCTACAATTAACCAGTATTCAGAAACCCTGGATTGAAGTCTAAATGGGTTTTTGGCAACTGATTGCATTATGCATGGGATAGAGCAGGTAGAGCAGGTATTCCTTTCTCACAATACAAGAACTCGTGGGCACTCAATAAAATTGCTGAGCAGTCGGGTTAGAACGGATAAAAGGAAGTACTTTTTCACCCAAAGAGTGATTAACACATGGAATTCACTGCCAAAGGAGGTGGTGGCGGCTACAAGCATGGACGGCTTCAAGAGGGAATTGACTAAACATATGGAGCTATTAGCCACAAGATATAGATAGGAACTCTTGGTCTGATGCTCTGTATTCTTGGTGCTTGGAGGTGCAACAGTGGGAGGGCTTCTAGTGTCCTGGCCCCACTGGTGGACCTCCAGATGGCACCTGGTATTTTTGGCCACTGTGTGACAGAGTGTTGGATTGGATGGACCATTGGCCTGATCCAACATTGGCTTCTCTTATATCCTTATGATTTTGCTCAACCTTTTAGCCTGTTCACAGAGGACACATATGATATATTTTATACATAAATGGCATGTGCCGATATTCATAACAGGCAGCACCATTACAATGCTGATTGAATTTGGCTCACATTTAGGTAACAGTCTTCTAATCAATCCAAATCTCTTTCACAGCAAAAGTCTACTACATGAAGGAAAAAACCCCGGTATCCACCAAAGATAAGCAGGCTATGCCTGATCACCAATACTTCTATATAAGTATGAGAACAATGAAATTTTGTGGATGACTATGGAATAGCATTCCATATGGTCACAAAGACATTAGACATAAAGCTGGTTACAACTATGATATGGTTCAGATATAGCTGCAAAGTTGGTTGACTGATGTATGAAAGTCTTAAAGGAGCTTCAGGCTTTCTTGCACAATTCCTGCTTTCAATTTCTCCTCCCCTCACATATTGTGAGATAGTTACTTCTGCAACAAACCACTGGCTTGGAGCCTGAGATTTGCTTCCTCTCTTATTAAGAAAGTGGTCCTCCACTGCATAGCACTTTCCTCTGATACTGGGTGCTTTTCACCTCACTGAAAGACTCTAATATTGGATGAAGAGAAGCTCCTAGCATCAGAGGGATGTTCTCCATAGTGGAAGACCACTTCCTTTAATAGAAAAGGGTACAGCACATGTGGAACAAAGGTTTAGGATCCAAGTTAATGTTGTGGTTACATTCAAACTATAAAATGATAGTTCTTTCTCACATTCAACATAACTTCATACAATTAAACTGGTATCTAAATCAAATTAAAGATTTTTGTTATCTGTTATATTCTAATCTGTATAGTCATCCAGTTGTTCTGCTCTCATCTCAAGAGCTTCTATGTCTTCTGGAATGGCATGCTTCAATGAATTTCCTAAAAGACATGCCTCAATGAAGATTTCAGTGGATTTCTGCTGGAAAGAGCTTCACTTAGCCAAAATCTTAAATGCTGCCCTTATTGAGCATCCTACAGTTTATCACCTTGTCTTCAATCTACTGTGATACTGCTAGAAGCTTCTTCTCAATGATTTTGGGTTGGGTATAATGGTGTTACTCAACCAACACATTTACTTGGGACTACCATGTTAATTACACTGTTGTTCTACTCTACTCCATAATGCTGATAGTGGCTCACTTTCAGGTCCACTGTTGGCACATTTGATCTAGTCATGGTAAGCCTTGAATTCATATTAAAATGGGTTGAGTCACCAGACTGCATTCAGGAGAAGGGGGGCCAGAGGAACATCACTGTAACACCTAAGCTGCATTCTTTCCTGCTCTTCTTGTCTCCAGGTTTAAACTTGAGTGTGGCTAGAAGGCTTGGGAACAAGCTGAAGGGCAAGAACCAAAGGAAATGAGGCCTGTAGCCCATTCTGTTCAACAAGCTAGACCACTGGGTCCAAGACTGACTCAAATTGTGGTTGCTTAATTTCTGTTTGTTTTACTTGAATTGTCTATTTTTCAAGCATTAAGAGAAAACTGGTAAAAGATAGTTTTATCACCCCCCAAAATATTGCCAAGATGGACAAGAATTACAAAGGGGCTTGCTGGAAATGTAAAAAAGAAGATGGCACCTTTTATCATATGTGGTGGACCTGCAACAATTCATAATACCTAACAAACCTGATGAATCTATATTCCCCCCCTTCTTCCCTTCTGTATCCCACCTTTTTTTTCTTGAGAAAATAATATTTTTTTTAAAAAATGTCTATTTTTCTATTGTATTTTCACTGTTTTATTAATGATATAACCTACTATGGATCCCTGTAGGGAGGTAAAGCTGTGACTAAATATACTAAGTTAAGTAAGGGTATTCTTAAAATGCATTTTTTTAGTTGCTTCTCATGCCACATAGCTTTCACGTATCTGCACTGATGTGATTGGTAGTGCCTCTCTCCTTGTGCCTATGTGGTTTGGATTCCTGGAACATTTATAAATCACTGAAGTGCTATGTAATTACATGGAGGGTACACTGGTTGTATCACATATAAACATGTCCAGGAATTGTACCCATATGTGAGGAAGCTTTTATATGTACTTGGACTGTTGTAAGGACTACCAAGAAGGTGTTAGTACTTTATTACTAACTGCCAACAACAATCCTGTCATCAAAAAAATGACAGGTAGCCAAGCACATGCATATAGGAACAGGAGATTAAAAATAGCTTAGAGTAGCTAAATTGAATTTTATTTTGTGAAAGACACTGAGGGCTAACTTGATATCATTGGCAGAGGATTTCTATCTGAGCTACTGAAAACCACTTGAAATCCATTTGAAACCCTTTCCCATGTGTGACAAAGGATGTCTTTCATTGTTCAAATAAGATGTTTGTTTGCATTGTTTATTGGATAAATTACTCTGTTTTTTATTTAATTGTTCTCATTTTATACTGGCCTTTTTTGCATTTCTAATACTGTGATCGGCTTTCAATCTCAATGAGAAAGTCAAACTATAAATGAAGTAAATAAATGAAGAAAATAAAGTTTCTGGATAGAATTAAGATGATTGACAGCAGAAAATAGTACACAGCCTATACATTACTGCCATGAAATCATTTAAAAAACGAACCAAACAAGTGGACTACAGGTAGGGACATTATATATATATATATATATATATTCAAGAATTAAGTTTCCTTCACTTCCTTAATTTTCAGCATTTATATTTTCAAGAATTAAATTTCCTTCACTTCCTTTAATTTTCAGTATCTAAACATTCTTGTTTTTACAGTTTCCATGAAATCATTTAATCATTACCATGAAATCATTTAAAAACAGAACAGAACCAGTGGACTACAGATAGGGACATTATTATATATTCAAGAATTAAATTTCCTTTGCTTCCTTAATTTTCAGCATTTAAACTTTCCTGTTTTTATATTTTCCTTTGTTCATTGATATCCATTGCTCATCGATACCCAACACAAACAGAGCAGTATGTGAAAGCAGACAAAGGTATTGATCTTTTTTAAAAGGAAACATTTGCATTGTAAACTTGCACTGATTTAATCCAGTTTATCTATTATGGCTTTCTGCAAATAACCCAGGAAATGGTAGTTTAATGCATGTGTCGAATCATTCTTCACTGTGATACTTTACAAAGTTTTTCACTGGTTTTTAATATTACCCACTGTTTTACAAAAAGAGGCATATATTCAGCATAGCTATCTTTGTACTTTATACTAGAGAATCAAAGTAGGGTTAGTGTTTTGTCCACTAAAAATGGCTTATTGTAACATTGGGTTGCCAGGTCCCCTTCTTGCTCCAGCAGGGGGATTTGGGGGGTGTTCTGGGGTGGGTGGGGCCAACTGGCTCGGGGTGGATTGGAGCCCCCAAAAGTGGGGGAACCCCTGCCCAGACCTGGGGGGTTAACAACGCTATTGTAACACTAGATTAAAATTAGGGTTGCCAGGTCCCCTGGGGGGGGGCGGGGAAACCCCTGCTCAATGGGTCCATCCCCCGCTCACCCAGATTGGACCACTGGGGGGAACCCCCCCCAAAATGCCAGGATTGCAGAAACATGCCCACCCCAGAGGTGACGTCACCATGCCGGGCACATTGCGGGGGGACACTCAAATTATAGTGGTCCTGCCCCCAACATGCCTGACATGATGAGGTCATCATGGGTGACATCATCACAGTGCGCACGCTTCACATGAGCACCGAAGTCCCCCACTAAAAGAAAGGTGAGACTTGGCAACCCTAATTAAGATTAAGATACTAGACTTTTAAAAAGTGGTAACTAGACCAAAGGAAACTGTGGTTTTTATAGGCACAAGACAGAGCCATTAGTTATGGATGTGGAAAGACCAAAAACTAACTTGGGGGGAAAGGAAGATACTTGCTTAAGTTACATTGTTGTATTTTTGCTACATTTTACTCTATAGTTGCTCTGAAAACCTCAGACCACTCCTTTTATCCTTACAACCATTCTGTGAGGTTAGGCTGATGGGCCTGTCCCAAAGTCACATGACCAAGTGGAGATTTGAATCAGTGCTCCTCAGTCTAGCTTTAACAGTCAGAATAAAGGTTATTCCACTACAAAATCAAAAACTGCTACTATGAATATAAATCCCTGGTACAAACCTTACCTCTGTTATAAGCCACTTTACGGTCTAGGCAAGTCACTGCCTTTCAATCTCAGCCCCTCCCCATCTGTAATATAGGAATAACAATACTGGCCTAACTCTGTGTTGCCACTGTAATAATCGTTGGTTAAAAATATGTGTACGTTTTTCATCATTTAGGGAAAAAATCATCATTATTTATTATTAAGGCATTTTTATTTGCCAATTTGAATGCTTTAAAAATAATTAATCTTTCACTCTTAACACTTTAATCCTAATTCTCAGTGTTAAATAACAACTTCAAGAGGTTACCAGTGCCTTCTATATAAGTCACTGCCTGCGACTATATGCCATTTTATTTAGAACAGTGAATGGTGTGTATCATGACACATTAGCATGTCAGTGATAAATTGGCACTTGTGAAAATAGAGGATATTTATAAAATCACATGAAATGCAACCCAAAACTTAATTGCTTTACTAGAATAGACAGTGGGAAAGGAAAATGGATATTCGCTGTTGCCACAAAAGATCTATTTAATAGCTTTTTGTGACTAAAAACCAGGAGAACAGAATTGTAAGCAATACTGTCATGAGGAAAGGCATTAAGAAAGCATAAGAAAGACAAATATATGATAAAAATAATTTCAGATAATCCCCTATTTAAAGCAGAGTGCTTAATTCTTTGACAAAGATGAAGTGCAAGAAATTTCAGTAATACCTAAACTGCATTAGAGACTAGAGACTCTCCAAACTAATCCGTGAACATCTGTATTTGCATTTTCAGAGTTACCATACAATAATTGTGCATTGCCACACATGGAATAGTCTATGAAACAAGCTTTATCTTCAGAAAGGAACTAAAGTGCATTTGGAGATTGCCCCTTCTCCCTGAAACACTTATTCCAAGGTGATATCTAAAATAGAATGTAGTCTCACTAAATGGACTGTGTTTGGCTTATCTGTGGAGGAAATGGTCAACTGTGACTTTCCAGTGATCTGCACAATGGCAAGTCTCTGTTTCCACCACAAATGGAAGAATTAACAGGAACTTAACCATCTCTTCTCTGGGAGAAGCTATATCACATGCTGGTGTTCTGTAAACAGAACTCCAAATGCATAACTATGCCCTAAAGAGCAGCCATGACTGCTCTTTATCTGGATTTCAGCTGCAGCACTATAGTGTGCATGTGTAGAGAAATTAGCATGGTGTAGTAGTTACAGTGTCAGACTAGGATCTGGGAAACCCAGGTTCAAATTCTCCCTCTGGCACAGAAGCTCACTGGGTGACCTTGGGCTAGTTCACACACACTCATGCTAAGCTACCTGATAGGATTGTTGTGAAGCTAACATGGAGGAAGGGGAATGTAATGTTGTAACTGCTTTGGGTCCCCACTGGGGAGATAAGCAGGATATAAATTTTTAATAAGTTAGCTCTCCCTCCCCAAGCTGGTTTCCCAATTAGAAATATTTCCCAGTAGGCTGATTTAAGTCTCAACAGATGGAAAAGAGACTGGTATTGATACCGTGGCTTTTCTCCTACTGGGGTTTAAAACAGCTCAGAGGGGTTTCCAATCTGCAAAAAGGCACAGATAGAAGATTTAACTTTTAGTTTCCCAGCTGTATGCTACTATTTATGAGTCAAATTGTACATCTGGAGTTCCAGTCAAAAATCCAGCATCACACATGACATTTAAAAATGGGTCAAATCTTTAGACCCAGGTATTCTGCTTCAGAGCTCATTGAGTGCCTCATCAACCTTTTGGTTTGGCAAAGTATCCCTAACAGCTGCAGGCTGCTCTCCATGGTACTGAAGAATTTGACTTTACTCAATACTACAGCCGGTGTCACAAGTGTTGTCTATTCAGAGTGAAGGCTATGCTTCCAGAATTGGCATTGTTTGCTCCTGTGGAATTAATGCAAAGCTAATGCTGATTGGCAACATAACATTACAAGGTCATCACTTTCATATAAACAATTCCAGTGGCTAGGATAACCCACCTGACTAATTAAGAAAGGCAATTTAGTAAGAAAAAATGGCACCAAAAAGAGTAGAGAACAAACTGTTGAACAGGACTGCAAGAAGTGATCATCCACACTATTTAATAGAAGGGGAATGTCCTGCCCTTCCAAATGTACCAGAAAACTGAAAAGGGAAGATATTAGGTAAATCAGTATTTGAAGTTCACATCCGCATACACAGCTAAAAGTGACCTTAACCCAGATGCCTGTTTCATCTACTATAAAAGAATCCAAATATCACAATGGCTGCAAATAAAGTATGTCTGGTGTATACTGCATTAGGGCATGCATGGGCAAGTGACTCAAACCTAACTGCAGCATAGACTGGTGTCTCAGACCAAGACCATCAGTCTCCACTCCACCAACAGATTCTTTGCAAGTGCTCCCTTCTCCTTTGACTGTGTGCCACTTAATCAAGGCTCAAGCACATTTCAATATATTTATTTATATGAAAAATCAATTGTAAATCACTCACATATTCAGTTATTATTAACTATGCTAGTGGGATCATGTACACAATCTTATAAATAAACACAGAAAACTATTCTGGCCCTTTGGCAGTATGCTTCCATTATGCTAGAAATCACAAAACTGATTACTAGCTGTTTTACTGTATAATTGAAGGGTCTGATTTCCTTGAGTCCACAATCAAAGCTGCAATCAGACTGTCGTACACATGTTGTTGCCTCACTGCACCACCTGACAAACTGGATGGGCTAAAACATCTTAAGTCCTGTGTACTTCAACTTTGTGTCTGAGGTTGCAGGCACCTTAAATGACTTCCATCACAGTTAATGAACCTTAATTGCAAAGGGAATTAAAGATTTAAGATGTCTGCAGCTATCAGAAGCTCCTTTGGGTCCTGTGTAGGACATTACCTTGTTTTTTAACCTGTTTATACCCACAACTTCCTGGGCAAGACTGTGCTCAACTAGTGCTTTGTGGGCCCTCACCTCCATCCCAGCATGTGAATGAGACTCTCCCCATATCATCAGTGCTCTTCACAGATGAAACAATTGACTTCTCCTGACAGGTACAAAAGATGAGCATACCACAATTATTCCAGTGCCAACTAAAATGCATTAATGTGGTAAATACTGTGTTGTATTTTTTAGATTTAATATCATAGCACTAACTGTTTGTTAGTTGACTGTTCCCAGATACACTGATGGACATAGTTTATGAAATCATGGCATAGCAATGTGATTACTGTCTTCTTCAGTAATATATTAAAACCCTGGCTGGAAAAAATTGAGTGTGTCTGCTGGCCTTTGTATGGATCGATGACCTACAGATTAGAAAGGGCGTGCTGATTTCTCACACTGCATTACAGACTTCCAGTTTTAAATCACTATTCCAGCCACTACCTGCAACACATGCAATTGCAGATCACATTGATAATTTCAGATGGGTAACCTTATTAGTCTGTAGTAGTATATTTGAGTCACAAAAGCTTACCCTGGAAAATTTAGTGGATCTTTAAAGCAGGCCTTGACAAATTTTCTTTGGCTTAAGGAGCTGGCCCCAAAATTTATAAGCCAGATTCATTTTTCTGTCTTCAGGTTTTCATATTTTAATGACCATATTTTTCAAATGATTGCTACTACAAAGCCTGATCCCAGCCTCTTCACAGTTTCTTGTGACACAAGAGCTGTCACAGGCATAAACACAGGAGTAACACTAATTGTCATCACCACAACAAAAGGCTTACCTCTAATCATAACCTAGCCTCTCCCCAGTTTCTCACAATTTCATTATTGAAAGGTTCATTTAATTGAATATTGGAGGCTACATAGAAAGCAACTAGTAAAGGAATTAATTTACCATCAAATAAGGGTATAAAGTTAACATAAAGAGAAGCAATGACCACAACTTCATGCATGTGCATTTCTATGTCATACAAAAAACTTACTCTGATGTGAAATGATAAGCAAGCTTCATATTTCCTACAAACTAAGGATTGCTAAGAAATAGTAAATTAAATCATTGCTGAAAATCATAGGTGTCTCAAAGATATTTCTTGATGGCACAGCAACCTGGTTTAAGGTGCTCCTGGAGTTGAATTTTGTTCAGGTATCATTGAGTTGTGTTTTTTTAAATCACAGGCAATATATAGCTTTCCAAGTATAAACAGTCGCCTGATTAACTTGAAATTGGTATCAGAGCCAGTTCCAACAAAACTTTACACATCTGTGTAGTAATTTGTGCAATTGTTCTCAGGTTTGTATACATGTTATTTCCCAACTTTTTTCAAAGAATAGTCCTTAAGTCAATAACATCTATTCAGAATTTCAGCAATTCTAGCAAACATATGCAGGCTGATGATTTGGAGGTACTTACACCTTCTGGTCGTAAATATTATATAAAGAGCTTTTCATTTAAAAGGCACACTGGGCTAATGCTCCTTCCTCATTTGATAATCCAGTCCTGTATTTGAAACTGGGAATGTGTGTGACTTGAACTTTGTGACTTCACCTGACAAAATGACAGTAATATTAACTTTAATTTTCAAAGTTTGAGAGGTTTAGAATGCACATCTCAGGTTCGGTACAGATATTATGGTATCACATACTGGATACCTAAAATAAGATCTAGATATTTAGATCCTTCATTGTTTCTGTAATTTCAAGCTCAAAAACCATGAAAAAATTGCTTTGTGTTAGAAAAGAAGAAGAGTTGGATTTATACTCCACCCTTCACTCAGAGTCTCAGAGTGGCTTACAACAGCCACCCTGTGAGGTAGGTGGGGCTGAGAGAGCTCTGAGAGAACTGCTCTTGAGAGATCAGCTCTGAGAGAACTGTGAATGACCCAGGGTCACCCAGCTGGCTGCACATGGAGGAATGGGGAATCAAACCCGGTTGTCCAGATTAAAGTCCACCACTCTTAACCACTACACCAAACTGGCTCTCAAATAAATGGTATGCACTCAAATAAATGGTATGCACAAGTAATTTTAAACCAAGCAATTCCTACTTAACAGAAATAATTATGAAATGAGCCAGGTGTAGAGCAGCAGCATATGGAATCTGACTTAAGTTAATTAGTCATCAGCACTGATGTAAACACATGTGATATCTACCCCATTTAATGACGTGATTCTGACGCTATCAATTCATACCAATTGAGTCCTTGCTCTGCTAGCAGAGCCATTCAAACACAAGAAGGATGTTAATTGTCACTTGTTGAATGTTAATTTATATTGGACATTCTTCAGGCTAACAGTTTCAGATTTATCGATTCTCACTTAACATATCTTGTCATTACAGTAACACACTAACTTATCATCAAGCCCACACACTCTCTCCCTTTTTGCCTTCTGCTTCCCCACAGCCAATTCTACTTATGTAGCAAATCATGCTTTTGCTATTTTGCCCTCCAAAGCAAGATTAAACTATGGCTTGTGGAGAACAAACATGATTAAGATGAAATAACAAACTATGATTTGCTGCTGAAGTTAGAAGTTTCAAGCTGTGGGTTAGAAAAAGAAGGGAGCCTGAATATTGGAATAAAGCTGGCTTGTTCCAGTAGCAACAAACCAAGGCTTGGCAGCACTGTATCTGAATCATGCCATAGCAGTTATAGCAGCAATGCAGGAATTTAGCACAAGACTGCACTGCAAGTTCCCTTGGAATGTCCAGGACTCTAGGTGGATCTCACTCCCCCCACTTTAGTCCCATCTGACAGTTCTAGAACCTTGACCACCTTAAGAAGGAATCTGTGGAAAATGCAGATGAGAAAAGATGGCTTCGTCCTGGTCCCTCTTATTGTTGTTCTTCTGACTATGCTGCCCCCCCATGAGAGAAGCAAGGTCAGAAAAGGCAGACTGGCCCATGCCTTCTGTGTACTGTACCAGGGGGCAGGCACACTACATTCTGTCATTCAGGAAGCAGCTCCCTGGGGACAATGTGTAAGGGGGTTCTTTGAAATGCATAACTGAAGTCCGAGCTAACAGAGCAGTTCCCTATGCTTACCTCCCTTTGGCAAGAATGGCTAGTGGGCCTATGCCACTTCTTTTTCATGTGTTGCAATTTGTGCAAATCTGAGTAACTTACACAGAGTCATTGACCCTTGAAATACTAAGCCCTACATATCTTTGATCACAAGCTCCTTCACCCAAGCAATTTGTTTTGGTTTGGCTCTGCATGACAGGTTGTTCCTCAGGGCCTCATTAACGACTGAGTGGCATGAAGAATGGGCTGCTGCAGAAATGTCAGAGCTCTCATCAGGCCCCAGGATGGGGAGGACAGGAATAGGGAGAGGTCAAGTGAGGCTCGTCTCTTCTAGCTGCAGAGGAGGGAGGAAAGAAGCACAGAAGATATTTGAGCGAAGAACTGCTGCTTTCATAAGAGTGGAGGCATACATTGACACAGCTCTCTCTGCCAGACAAACAGGGCCAGTATAGTAGCAAAGGGTGCTAATCTTTTGGTGCTACTCTGAGTGACAACCCTGTCTGCAACCAAGAGAAAGCACTTTTCCATCTTGCACCACCACTGCCTTCACTCCTGGAATCGCTGGGGAATTATGTGTTCAGATCATCACTCCAGAAAAGTTTAAAGAGTTTTCGCATATTCAGTCAGTTATATGCTAACAGGCACTAGAAAATGACACATTTCCTACTAACAGCTTTAATATCATGCAAACACTGTCTAGATTCCAATCAGAAAGGGCATCACAGTGTTCTTGGTAGAATTAGGTAGAACACCATCTGCTTACTGAACACTACATGTGTCAAATAAGCAGGGCCAAGTTCCTTTCTGAGCCATGTTTCTCTTTAAAGCAAAAATTTTAAAAGATATGCTGGTGTGAATAAGATGACTTGGCTTGCAGTTACTTTTAATAGGTTACTTTTAAAAACGCTTGGCATTCTGTAATTCTGAGGTTTGCTTTTCAGCACACAGTTCAACACCTGATACGCAGCATTTAAGGAACAGTTTTCACATTTACAAAAGTAATACATGGCCATTCTTACATTAGTAAAAAATTATTAAAAGCTCACTGACATATCAGTCCTCAGGCATCAGTCGTCTGGACAGTCTGAAAGAACACAGAATATAGTCTACCTATAAAGTATTCTTTGTTCAGCGATGTGCTTACTGCAAACAAGAAAGCATAAGAGGCCTGAAATTATTTCACTCTTCTCATACAATTAACAGAAGTACTTCATACAGTACACTTTGAGTGCTCAAAGCTCTTCATGAAACACCATGGAGAAGTCAAAATAAGTTCCTAAGATTTGTGCTAATAATGCTTTGTATCCCAAAGCATCCAGATTTTTAATCCAGAGACTCAGATTTCTGCACTCAGAAATAAATGACATAAAAGAACCAGCTGGAACTGGACTCATAGTAATAAACTACTTATACTCACATTTGCGTACAAATATTGCAATATTTTGCACTTTTGACAGGATTTGAGATGTTTTGACAGGTGCAAGGACAAGAAAGAAAAGGAGCTATCAGCTAGGAGGTGCCAGTGGAGGTGGTGAGGTAATGAAATAAAGTTTAGTCTAATAATTGGACAAAAAGCCATTCCCAGTCCCCAAGACCATTTCAGGTTGGGAAAAATAGTGTGAGTGGAGGAAGGTCTGATCTGCTCATTTATTAAGGTACTGATACAAATCAGGACCCTGCAAGCCTAGAAAAATTAGATTTTTAAAAAAGTGCTGGGAGCTCCACATTTAAAACTCTCAGCACAGGTCTGGCACTCATTCCCATGCTGTGACATTCCTACCATCTGGAAACTCACATGCAGGTCTGCTGCTGTAGTACAGACTAAGAAAATATAGTTCTGGGTGTTTTGTTCTACTCTGAACTAACTTTTACTGGCCTAGCAAGGGAGATACAAGCAAGACTATAAAAATTACAAAACAGGACCTCAGTAATTTTTACAAATGGCAAAAACCTGATTTTGTAAATAGGAATATTTGCCACACAATTCAGTAGGTTGTCGAACAAGCAACAATGTCCATACAGGGAAGGAAGTTTCCAGAGCTGTAGCTAATATGTCATGCATTTTAAAAAAGCATTCTTTGTATTTAAGCTACGATATTATATATTTTTGCTTGGGACTAAGTTGATTCTAAAATCAACAGGACTAGTTTTCAAACAAACATAGTTAGGGTTGGGCCAAATTTTTTTTTAAGGGGCCAGGATATTTAGCTTATGCACAAATTCCTCAGGACTGTTCCCAATGGGGGGTATGGAGGATTGTGGGAACACGGGCTAGCTTGGGATTCAATGGAGGTAAAAGTGACACAGCAAACTTAATTATTTGTTTAATGAGAAAAAAAAATAAACAACAGGTCTTAGTCTAGCAAAAGCATAAGCTGAATATGAGTCTTTTCATAAATATACAACAAATATTCATACGACAAGAGGGAAGATTTAGTTCTTTTTCTGAATGTGAGTACAAAGAACACAAAGATACAAATTGTCCTTCAGTAAGTGTATGCTTTAAATGAGAAGGGGGGGGTTAATCATCAAAGGAGCAGAATTCTGGAACACTTATCCTAGGACACCAGTGGGAGCAAATATGTTACTTTCATTATTTTTCATTTCATCTGATCTATTAAAAGTTCCAAAAATCCTCTTCCCTGTTTAGATTATTTTTCCTTTAAAAAAAATCCTCTAAGGAATCATGATGGAAACATCTATAGATGTTTTACTTATGGTAACAGCTACTTATGGGCAACGGGGATGTTCTCTTGAAAGGTATCACAGATCCACAGCAACATATTTGGCATGAATTTCTAGCTTGCCCCAGGCAAGAAAAACTAGTAAATGACCACTAAGGCCTCAAAAATGGCTATACTGAAGCAAATTATATATGCTATATGAAAACCTTTTGATGCACTGACACAACCCTTGGGATCCTCAGATCTGTCAGAAAGACAGGAGGTACTGCCTCATGAACCATTTATATGCTCTAATGGTGTTAAAGGTGCAGGATAAGCTCTGGTCACTATATTTTTGGTGACACAGTAGAACCAGATAGCGTGAATTAGGCATGGACTTGGAGTGAGGATAAAATTATTGTGAGGATAAAATTCAAGCGAAGAGAATGATGAAAGCTGCTTTGTTTCCCTATTGGGAAGAAAGGCAGGCTATAAATTAAGTAAATAAATAATAAATATAGCTGAAGGTAGCTTGGTTGGTGGAAGAGAAGGAGGAAGGAAAGAGGAAATAGTGTGACGAGGAGGGCACAGGGGGAAATGAGATGCCCCTTGCAAGTTACCAGGAGGAAGGAAAGAGGAAGTAGCGTGGGGAGGGGTTACAGGGGAAAATAATGTGCCCCCTGCAAGTCCTCACAGGTTCCCTACCATGCAACTAGACCTGGCCTGGTGGCTGACACTGTGCAACTGGGAACAGCCTGGTGGTTGACATCATGCAACTGGGCCAAGGTCTTCCCCAGTAGAGGCTTCCAGGAGGGGAAGGAGGGGAAGCTGAAGGGGGGGCAGATAAAGGTAGGTCAGCTGGTGGGTGGGAAGGAGAGAAGGAAGCAGGAAAGGGGGAGAAGCTATGGGGATATTCAAGGAAGGGAAAGAGGAAATAGTGGGGGTAGGGAAATGAGACACACCTCACAAATCCTTGCAGGCCCCCCACTCACAAACATATAACAACAAATGTTGCCTAGCATTCAAGGGATGTTCTGCACCAATTGTTGTTAATTTGACATATATCCATCACAGTGCTTGGTACCACATAAAGTCGGGGGGAGTGTGTTGTCTTTTAGGAAGAAATGGATGGAGAATCCAACATTATCTGCACAACCAGGACATTGTACAACTTGACTCACCTACCTGAGCCATCTTACTAAACATGTCCCTTATCCAATAAGTACCAATCACTTTCTGATCCTATGATTCAAGCCCACTTTCTCCTTTATAGTCTTTCTTATCATTTGATGCAGTATACACTGAATATTCTCAAATGACAAACTTCCAAAATTAAAGTAAAGCAAAAATAATTGGAGACTTAACAGGAATGCAGATCAAGACAAGAATTGCAGTTATTCTAATTACACCACAGGTGTTCTATATTTCAGCCTTGTGGGAAAAGAAAGTCATTCATTCATTCCATGCAATCAGAGTGAACACTGCTAGGAACAAACCGGTAATTCAGTTTTTAAATAAAATATATACCTTCATTTTTGGTTTATTTATAGGATTCTCTGTCAGTGTGTGTGTGTGCACACATACATCCTCAGAATGATAAGCAGATGACTGACATGCTGCTGGAAACTAATTTCAATCTATGGCTTCAGAGGTAGTTAATATTCTAATTAAAAACTATTGTTCATGTCTTGCATCTACCCTTTTTAGCTTGTGAAGATGAGCAAAACTGAGTGCCAACACTCCTTCCTCCATAGAAGCCAATGGCCCTTCTTCAACTGGGCTTGGATTTTACCTTCAGAAGTCAAGCACTGCTGGCACACGAATAACCATGTATAAAACTACAGATGCGCTGCCATCTTTAGAAAGTCTTTAACAATGAATGTGCTCTATGATATAAATACAATTTTAATGTAAAAGTGAACATGAAAGCTGCTGCCTTTTTCTTTTCATGACTTACAGGTACACTAGTTTTAAAAATATATCCCTAGAGAAATTATAGTTGATTATAGAAGATTGCCTGCTTTTTTTGGGGGGGGAGATACCTTATACTTAGATGGCAATGGATAAACCTACTCATATCAATTATATGATAAGACTTGAAAGGATCTTGGTAGCGGGGCCATGGCTCAGTAGTAGAGCATCTGTATGGCACACAAAAGTTCACAGGTTCAATACCTAGCATCTCCAGTTAAAAGGATCAGTAGCAGGTGATGTGAATGAGCTCACCTGAGACCCTGGACAATTGCTGCCAATTTGAGTAGACACTATTGACTTTGATGGGTCAGTGGTCCAATTCAGATAAGGCAACTTCATGTATTCACGTAATTCAGAAAGGTATGTATTACAGGAGATCTGGGATTCATGTAGACGGAGAGAAGAGACCATTTCAGACAGCTTAATAGCAGGAAGAACCCAGAATGGTGGCAGGAGACATCTCTATTATTACCTTTCACATGTCAAGAATTGGTGTTTGAAAAAAAGAATGAAGCTTTTTGACAATTTTGACTTTCAGGTTGCACTGTCATATGACTTTGTTTAGCCCCAAAGTTGCCTCTTCCACACAGATTGTTCCTATATCAGGAGCTGGGCTCTACTGAAACACCTAAAAGAATGAGCTGTAATCAAAGTAGACCTGATTCCAATTTCATTCCATCCCTGTCTGCTGGGGTACACTCCAGATACATACAATGATTCAGATTGGTGGTATAGAGGGTCATCAAGTTGAAGCTGACTTATGATGACTCTGTAGGGTTTTGAAGGCAAGAGACATTCAGAGACAGTTTGCCATTGCCTGCTCTTGCATGGTGATCCTGGACTTTCTCAGTGGCCCCATCCAGGTACTAACCAGGGCCAATCTTGCTTAGCTTCCGAGTTCTGATGAGATTGGGCTAGCCTGGGCCATCCAGGTGAGGGCCTGATCCAGATTTGATTACTGTAAATATTTTGTATGGTGCTACTTTGAAAAATGACCAGAAACTTCAGTTGGTCCAAAATGGTCCTTTAAGTATCACCTCCTGTTGTACTATCCAGCCCATAAATTAAGAGCCTCTTCCCAAGCCCAGATCTCCAAGCACTTAACTGAAAGAAATAAGGTGGGTGGCATCCAGAGACAGGGTCTGGGGTGTGGCAGTCTGAACTCATGGGCAGAAGCTCCTCGCTAGAGGCAGGCAGGGTGGCTGAACCTTGTGATTCCTGAGGGGAGAGCCCCGGTCTCGGCCCTGCCTGCAGGGCAGTTAGTTGGTCGCTAGCTGTGCTCTTGTAAGACTGACACAATTTCCTCTTTTCCTCTTTTTTAAATTCTTTTTATTCCTTTCTAGTCTCTTCCCCCCCCCCTTTGTCTCTAGGCCAATGGGGTTTTTTTTAGAGGGGCTCTGGAAAAACTGTCCCCCTTTGGGGGCATCTGGGTGGCTAATCCCAGTGACTCACACTAGGTTCCTACCTATCTTGGAAATTCCTTATAGCAACAAGGAAGTGGAGGAGCCTGATCTGACCAGACTAGCCAGTTTGACTAGGGCCTTTCCACTGGGGGGGTTCCCACCCTTGGGATTCTGTTCCCTTCTGGTTTTGATAAGGTGGTTTGAATTTAGTGGGAAGCTCCAGCAAGGACTGTCAAAGGTTCCCAGTCCAGTCCTGGGCCAAGAACTCATTATTTAAGAGCTGCAGAACACAAAATTACAAAACCCTGAGGTGTGACTCCTGACACACCAGTCTGGTAGTCTGCCACCAACCCTTTAGACTATCGCAATGGTCAGAAGCCAAAGGGCAAGCTTCCAACCTTCCTGGGACTAACCAAGAAAGTTAGCCCTGCATGGTAGGCTTGCAGAACGAGGTTCTCACAAAAGCAATTACTCTGGTAGCTGGTCAGCCAGTCAAGGTTCTGGATTTAGACTGAGGCCAGTTGAAGTCAAATAACCACAAAAATAAATTATATTTTTATTAAGGTGCAAGAATATTTCAAAATGACAACAGTCGTGAGGATAAAACAAGAAAGCTAGAAATTCAAAAGCTAACTAAAACAGTAATGCATTGGTTCCCATGTTCAGATGTTACCATGCTCTGTAGAAAATTTCAATAATCCAAAGTGGCTCTCTCCAGACATTCAAGATGACCACCATGAGCAAAATAGTGACTGCATGTCAGGATCTCAGATGGACACCATCAAATTAAGGAACAGACCAGAAACCTACTTCTTTATGGGCAATGGGCCCTTGTGGTCTCAGGCCTGAAAGACCAACAGGGACCCCTAGGTGGTGATGAGTAGCCAATTCACTAGGCCCATGGCTAAGCAGATTACCTAAGTGGTGGTCTGAACTGGGGGCGGGGGAATTGAAACTATCTGCAGCTAGGGTCAGCCCTTTCCCACAGGTGCAAATCATAGACCTTAACTGAATGGAATGTGGCTAATTGGAAATGTGTACTGGCTCTTTGACAGCTGAGTGTTATCTGCAGTTTCACAAGGTCAGCTTGTTCTTGCTTAGCAAGTTGTTTCTGAACTCCAATAACTCACAGGCCACATCTTAGCCTGAAATAAACTTTGAAACAGACACAAAATTTTAGGGAACCAGTTTTCTTCACAAGGACTAAGGCCAATTATCCCATCATTTCCCACTTCTACTCCTTGGTGCCCGAGACAGCAGAGCATTTTAACCTTCTGGTAGTGGATGCCCAAGTGGCTAGCTTGTGTTTGAATTCAATCATTCCAGCACAGTCAGATAGACTTCCTAGGGATCCCTGTGATAGACAGAAGCCTCTTCGGCTGCCCTAAGGGCTTTCACAAGTTCACTTTTTTCCCAGTCAACTCCTGGGCCTCAGACCTCTCGGCAGCCAGCAATGATATCCCAAAAGAGCTTAAAGATGAGCTAAAGAAGATTGCCCTGGCAGCAGCCTTCTCTGCGGATGCATCACTGGATGCAATCCAATTATCAGCCAAGGCCATGGCATCTAATATAACAACTAGGTGGAACTCCTGCCTTAGCAACTGGGAAGTAGACCCACTCAAGTTTGCGTGGCCAGTGTTCCTTTCAAAGGTATTAACCTCTTTGAGGATGGGTTTGACCGATATCTGATAGAGGATAAAGACAAGAAGAGGGCTCTACCCATGTGCAAGAAGGAAGGCAAGTCAAAGAAATGCTCCCATTCTTTTTGTGAACCTCAACGCAACTTTGATTTTTGACCACTCAAGTCTTCCAAGAGTCATGGGCAGCCCAAGCAATCTGGTGCTTCCAACTCCTCTTTCCACAGATCAACCAGCCGGGCCATGCAAGGAGCTAAGAAGAGTGCTGTTGCATCAGAGTTACAGCTGGTCAGCCCCATCAAACCTTGGAGGGCAGCTTCAGTCTTTTGTAGAAATTTGGAAGTCGTCTGTGGGTGACCAGTGGGTACTAGACAGAGTCTCAAAAGGTTACTCTCTGGAACTGCAAGTTTTTCCTCATGACAAGTTTATAAAAGTTCTGAGAAATTGTTGCCTAAGAAAACACCTTCTCCTTCAAGCTATCCAACATCGGTTAGACATTGAAGTGATAGGGCCATTCCCAGAGGACCAAAGTTCATCTGGAGTCTACTCAATTTTTTCATAGTTCCAAAAAACAGGGATGTGAGAGCAATTTTGGACCTAGAGTGGCTGAACTGCAGAATCAAGAAAAGGAAGTTCTGAATAGAAACTCTCAAAACTATAATCTCACTGATTCAAAATGAGGACTTTCTGGCATAGATAGATCTGTCAGAGGTTATTTTCATATCCCAATTCAAGAATCTCATTGGAGGTTCCTACGTTTCAATTACAACGAGGATCATTTTCAGTATCAGACCCTTCCTTTCAGTCTCAAGACAGCCCTGAGAGTATTCACCAAGGTACTGAGAACCCAAGGCATCTCCATTTTCCTGTATCTAGATGATATTCTCATCAGATCCCTTCGTATTAACAGGGAGTGGAGGACGTGGAACAGAATGTCTCCTGCCTGCAAGACTATGGCTTCATTATCAACAGGAAGAAGAGATGCCTGTCTCCAGCCCAGCAGGTTCTCCATCTGGGAGTCACCATAGACCCTGGCAGCTGTGAAGCCTACCATGTGCTTCCTAGACCCTTGCCCACTGTGGCTGGTTAAGGCCTGCAGTAATAAGGTACAGACCCCTATGAGGGAGATTATCAATCTGTCCCTTTCAATGAGGACCTTCCCAAGGGGATTGAAGGAGGCGGTGGTCCACCTTCTCCTCAAAAAGCCTTCTTTGGACCCTACAGTCATTAATAACTACCGCTGTCTAATTTACCATTTCTGGGTAAGGTAGTAGAGGAGGTAGTAGCAACACAGCTTCAGGCTTTCTTGGATGAGGCTAAAGTCCTGGACTCCTTCCAGTCCAGTGTTCGCCCTGCCCTTGGGATGGAGACGGTGCTGGTAGATGATCTCTGAAAACATCTGGATTGAGGTGGATCAGTGCTGCTGATACTTCTTGATCCGTCAGCAGCATTTGACATGGTTGACCATGATGTGTTAACCCACTGCCTCACCGACGTGGGGATATGGGGGCTTGCCTTGCAGTGGCTGACCTCCTTTCTCCAAGGTCAAGGACAGAGGGTGGTGCTTGGGGGAAGTTATCCCAATGATACCCACTGGAATGTGGTGTGTCACAGGGAGCAATTCTCTCTCCTGACATCTATATGCACCCCTTCACCCAGATTATCCGGAGATATGGGCTGGGATGTCACCACTATGCGGGTGACACACAGCTCTACCTACTGATGGATTGCCACCCAGACATGGCCTCAGGAGATCTGGGCAGGGCATTACAGGCTGTGGCTGGATGGTTACAACAGAGCCGACTGAAGTTAAATCCATCCAAGATGGAAGTCCTGCACCTGAGTCACAGGGGACTGAGTCAGGGAATCAGACTCCCAACCTTTGATGGGGCTCCATTGATGTCAACATCAATGGTGAAGAGTCTGGAGGTGTTCCTGGTTGCCTTCCTTTCTATGGAGGCCCAGGTCACCGCCACTGCCAAGTATGCCCCTTATCTCACCCCCCCCGCGACCTGGCTACTGTGACCCATGCAACAGTCACTTCCAGACTGGATTATTGTAACTCTCTCTATGTAGGGCTACCCTTGACTCAGCTTCGGAAGTTGCAGCTAGTGCAGAATGCGGCAGCATGGGTGTTAACAGCAGCGCCTGTGTGGATTCGCATCCACCTAGTACTGCACAAACTGCACTGGCTGCCTATCGAATACTGGATCCATTTCAAGGTGTTGGTGCTTACCTATAAAGCCCTATACAGTCAGGGGCCAGCATACCATTGGGACCGCCTCTCCCCATATGACCCCCATAGAGCACTGAGGTCTACCAACCAACATCTTCTGGTAGTCCCTGGCTCCTACTTGGTGGAATGAGCTTCCATATGATATCAGGGCCCTGCGCGATTTATTGCAATTCCACAGGGCCTGTAAGATGGAGCTCTTCCACCAGGCTTTTGTCTGAGGCAGCAAACATCCCCCCCAGTTGATCTTCTATCAGTGGCCTGGATCAGAATAGCTATACAAGAACCACCTACTCCTGAGACATCTGGCTAAGCACTTTATAAGTATGTTGTTTTATATTGTTGTTTTAAACAGTTTTTAAATTGTATCATGTACTGTATTCAGATTGATGGAACCCACCCTGAGCCTGTTTGTGGGGAGGATGGGATACAAGACAAATAAATAAATAAGATGCAGCTCTGGATTGGGTGTTTCTGTTCCGAAAAAGACATGAGAAAATGCTTTCCTTGTTGCAGAAGATTACCCAACAGTCATGGTTTTGGCGAGGTTTTTGGGGATGCTGGTGTCTTATCAGGATGTGGTTCCATGAGCAAGGTTCCACACAGCCTCTCCAGAGGCTTCCTTTTCTGGATGTAATAGCGCACAGAAAGCACAAGGTCTTCAAACTTCCAAATAGCCTGATCCGGGAATTCCAATGGTGGCTTCTGGAGGGGACTCCACTCAAAGAGCTGGGCATGACTTCAAATGCAGCGGTGGGGAGCCCACTCCCACTTGAAGGTGGCACAAGGATCCTGGTCCCTCGAGGAAGTCAATTGGAGCATCATTTTTCTGGTGCCCAGATCAAACCAGTGAGGTTTATAAGCCTTCCAGGATCTCCTAGTCAAGAAAGATGTCCTCATCGACATGGACAATAAACTGTCAAGTCCTATATAAACCACAGGATGGCACGAAATCCACCTCTTCCCTGCAAGTGGAAGCAACAGTGATTTTGAAGTGGGCAGAGACCCACTTGTGGTCCCTCAAAGCTGTCCATGTGGCTGGGACATCCAACATCCGGGCAGACTGGCTCAGCAGGAAGTCCCTGGATCACTCAGAATGGATGCTGAACAGGGAAACCTTTTGCCAGATCTGCTTCAGATTCAGTGAAGTAAGGGTGGACCTCTTTGCCTCAGAACACAACCATCAAGTACCAAGGTTTGTCCTCAGGCCATAGGAATATACACTCTAAGCTATGTATGGCCGGACCAGCTGCTTTATGTTTTCCCACTGAACCAGGTGATTCAAAGAGTAATTCAGAGGATCATAGCTCTAAGAGAAGAAATAGTCCTGATAGCCCCATTCTGGCCATGAAGGTCCTGTTTCCAAGACCTACTGTGACTGCTCTCCAAGGAACTGTGGCATCTTCCAATCAGGAAGGACCTCCTTTGTCAAGAGCCCCTTCATCCTCAGCCCAAGATCCTAAACCTCACAGCCTGGAGGTTGAGCGGCTGCAATTAAAAAAAAAAAAAGGTTACTCCGACAAGGTTATAGACAAGACAGTAGCTGCCCTCTAGGTTCATCTAATCATGTATATAGTAATACTTGGCAAGTGTTTCAGACCAGGTGTTCTGAGAAGGGCCCTTGCTAAGGTAAAGTGGGTGATCTTCTTTCCTTACTCTAGGATGGTTTGGAGAAGGGTTTGATCACCTATAACCATGAAAAGCCAGGTGGCCACCATTTCAGCAATAAAGGGTGCTGAGAAGGGGTGGAGTTTCTCCCATCATCCCCATGTCAGGGGATTCCTTAGGGGATTTCTTTATTAAATCCTCCTCGGTCTCACTGGTTCCCCTCTGGGAGCCTCAATATGGTGCTTAAAACCCTCTCATGAGCTCCTTTTGAGCCCATGGCTACCTGTCCACTCAAGGAGCTCACCTTTAAAACTATCTTCTTGGTGGGCATCACCTCGGCCAGGAGAGTCTCAGAGATTCAGGCCCTCTCTGTGGATAAGGAGCTATGCATTTTTCACAATGACAGAGTTGTGCTGCGTCTTGACCCAGACTTTGTCCCAAAGGTTAACTCTACCTTTTATACTTGGAGGAATTGGTTATTCCTTCTTCTTGTCCTAATCCTAAACATCCTCAGGAAAGGGGATGGCACTGTTTAAATGTAAACAGAGTGCTGAGTTTCTATCTAGACAGGACTAAAGTGTTTCACAAATCACCATGTCTGTGTCCTTAAAACAAGCTTCCTTGGGAAATAGGGTTTTTACTTTCACTATCAGCAGTTGGATCAGAGGTTGTATTCTCCTGGCAAATAAGGCAAGGGGCCTGGATCCCCCTGCGGGCATAAAGGCCCATTCACTTACAAGGGCAGCAACCTCAGCAGCCTACAGGTCTTTCCTCTCCTTAGAGGCGGTCTGTCGGGCAGCCATCTGGAGGTCGGTCCATTCCTTTACCAAGCATTACCGTATTGACAAAACAGCCTTGGCTGAGGCTGCCTTTGGGTGAAAGGTCCTGCAGCATACCTTTTCAGGCTAAGGACCCAAGGTTTACCCTCCTAGGGACACAGTGCTTTTATATGTCCCACGAGTTCAGACTGCTCTGCCCCAGACCGCTAGAGAATGGAAGGTTTGTTTCACTTACCATGAATCTCCCTTCTTGGTGGAGCTGGAGTGGGACAGTCTCTTCCCACCCAGGAGGAGAACTCAGTCTCTTCGTAAATGGCTTCTGAGCTGGTCCACGTATGCTGCTTTGGGTCCATTCATGTAGATGTAGGGTTCCTTCTGATCTTACAGGGTTGTCTTCCTACTTTTCATATCTCTGTTCTCTGCGTTGAGATTTCTGGTTTAAATGTCAGTTGGTTATGTTAACCACTGAAATACTTTTGAGTGGGAGCTGTACTGCTTTGGAACCAGCCTGGGGCTCGGAAGAGAAGCCCCTCCCGTCAGGAATCACAAAGTTCAGTGACCCTGCCTGCCTCTAGGGAGGAGTTTCTTCCCATGAGTTCAGACTGCCCCACCACAGGACTACCAAGAAGGAAGATTCATGGTAAATTAAACAAACCTTCTATTTTCAGTGGTAGCAGCTGACCTCTGGAATGTCCTTCCCCATAATGTTCACCGGGCATCATATTGTCCATTAAGTGCCATGTCAAAAACATTTCTATTTATTTATTTATTTACTTACTTACTTACTTATTTTTGTTTATTGGACTGTTTTGTGGCTGTTACTTTTGGTTTATGGTTTATTAAAATATTGAATATTAATAAGCAAGTTGTTGTTTTTAATAATTTTATTGTACTGATTTTTACTTAGTGAACTGCCTTCAGCAGGTTTCTGGAGAGGTGGCCCATAAATTATCTAACTAAATAATCCCCAGACATTGCCCTAGCTTGTTCGCTGTGTAGCATGTAAGAAAAAAAGGAGACCAGAGTTGAGCAGTGTGTGATAAAACTTCAAAAGCAACCACTAAGCCATGGAAGTTTGCTGGGTGATCTTGGCCAGTCACACACAATCTGCCTGTTGTGAGGATAATAGAGGGCTGCTGTGAGGATAAAATAAAGGAGGAAAGAACAATGTAAGCTACTTTGTCTTCTCATTGGGGAGAAAGGTGAGGTATAAAGTAAATAAAACAAATTCCATGGCTTCTTCTCTTCATACAATTAGAAAACATGAATAGGAAGAGATGATGTTGGAAATGGGCCTGAAATCATATATGTTTGGTGATACAGATGGTGATCTTGGCGTCCTGGCAAAACAATATGGGAGAAGGTTTGGGCAGGCTTTATAGGTCAAAAACAGCACTTTGAATTAGTCTAAGAAACAAACTGTAAACTAATACAGATCTTTTAAAACTGAAGTATACGGATAATAACTGACCTTAGCTAGTAAACAGGCAGGCTTCCAACCTGTTTTCAAAGGCAGCCCCCATGTTTAGTGCACTGCAGTATTCTAACTGGCAGTGATTAGTGCATAAGTTACTGATGCTAGATCCCGCTTCTTGAGGAAGGGGCACAGCTGTCTGAAACTGGACAAGAGTGCCACACAGTACAGGGAAGATCTGCACCCCCATCTGTAAGCCTGGGTCTCCCTGCACTCCCACACTGCAAACTTGCTCTGTTAGTGGGAATGCTTCCCCAATCCCTCAATCCGCACCTACACCAACCAACAGCATCTCAGATTAAGCTTCAGTTTATTGGCTCTCAATCAATAAACCTTTAATGGCATATAAATATTAAGCATTAAAAAAACAAAAAACAAAACCAAGGACAGTAAATAACACAATCAGCTAGAAATCTAAGTTAATTTATAAAATCATAAAACATAGTTTCCCAATTTTTCACTCTTATCACGTCAGCCAGAAAATTGGCCACTGCCACGGTAATCTCTGATGATATGTCATTCAGTAGAAATTGGCATTTTATTGCATTGGAAAGGTGATGTTTACCATGCAACCAAGTGTTTAACCATTTTTCCCTGGCAGATACATGCCACGAACAATCCAACAGTATGTGGTCAATTGAATCAAGAGAATTAGAACCGCAGTCACATCTCCGTTCGTGCTTAGGAATATTTTGAAACCTACCATACAATAGTTTTGAAGGAAAAGCATTTACTCGAGCAAGGGAGAAGGCTCTTCGATGGCTAGGGCTATCAAGATTATACAAATACTGGGGGATACATCCCACAACATTCCTAAGATTTAATGTAGCTGAGGAACAGACAGGGGGTGAAGAGGTTGCAGTTTTTGAAGTTCGATATCTAGCAGCCTCTGTTTGATTGTTTGGAAGATATACACTTCAGAGGAAAAAGCTAGCTCCTCCAAGGAAAGACCCAAAGATCTTATTTTGGTTCGAATATTGTAGTCCCAAGAGGTGCTATGAATTTCTTTTAACAAAAAAGAAATAAGCGAACCATCTTCGATGTTAAAATACAATTTAAGCCAGTAACGAACCGTTAGCACCCATATCTTGGTTTCAATCAAATTAAGTCCTAATTCAGAGCACAATGCATGGTAAGAGACACAGTTTGGGAAACCCATAATTTGTCTAAAAAAAGATGATTGTATTGATTCAACTTCACAGTTAAAAGCGCTAAACCATATAGGAACACCATAAAGAACTTGGGATAAAATTTTAGTATTAAAAACTTTAATGGCGGCAGGCACAAATTGGTTCCCTTTGGAGAAAAAAAGGATTTTAATTGATTGGAAGATAACTTCCCCAAACTAATAGAACTTCTTCTGTGAGTTGCCCATTGCAAATTAAAATTGAATGTGACTCCCAGGTATTTATAGCTCTTAACTTGCTGTATTTTTGCCTTTCCAATATACCAGCTAAGAGGGACCCATTTTTTCGAAAAAACCATTACTTTGGATTTAGAATAATTAATTTGAAGTTGATTGCCACTACAATACTCCTCAAAAGCCCTCAGATATCGTTGAAGACCTACTTTGGTAGCCGAGATGATTGCTGTATCATCAGCATATAAGAGGAGAGGCACTGCTCTGCCCCCTAATCTGGGTGGATGGCCATTCACCAATTCTAGCACACCAGACAAATCAGAAAGAAATAGGTTAAAGAGAAGGGGTGCCAAAACACACCCTTGTTTTACTCCTTTGTTGGTTGGAATTTTATCAGTAAGGGAACCTTTTGCAGAAAATTTAACCTGGCAAGATGTTCCTGTATGAAGTTTTCTTAAAAGGAATAGAAGGCGCTGGTCAATTCCTAGATTGGACAGCTTGTCCCAGAGTTTACCTCTTATAATGGAATCAAACGCACTCTTTAGATCTATAAAAGCAACATAGAGTTTCTTAGAGCCTACTTTCATATATTTCTCAACTAAGGTTGATAGGATTAAACAGTGGTCCAGGGTTGATTTATTTTTAGAAAATCCGATTTGTTCAGGGCCAATAATATTGTTTCCATTTACCCAACTACGCAATTGCTGCTCAAGATGTTTAGCATATAGTTTGCCTGTTACAGAGAGAAGGCTAATAGGACGATAATTGTCCGGGATTTTAGGATCCCCTTTCTTGTAGAGTGGAATTATTATTGAGTTTAACCAAGTGTCTGGCAAGATGCCATACAAATCAATGGATGTAAATAGAGTGGCAAGGACTGGAGCCCACCAGTCAATAAATTTCTTAAATACTTCAGCAGGGGAGACCTTCGGGACCGGGGGCTTTACAAGGTTTCAGATTACTTATTAGATCAATAATTTCCTCCTCAGTTACAGGGGGCCATCTAGGAATATAAAAAGGAATAGTTAATTCAAGGGTAGAGGAAACATCAGTATGAGAGTTTAGGAGTTTAGAAAAATGATCAGTCCAAATTTGAGGAAGGATGTTAGCTTCAGAACAAAAATTATTCCTAGATGTTTTAGCAATTGCTCTCCAAAAAGTCTTACAGTCACGAGATTTAAGAGAAGATAGCATTTGAGACCATAACTGATGGCAATGAGCTTTCTTCTTCCTCATAACTAAATCTTGAAATTCCTTTTTAGAGGCAAAAAAAATATCTAATCTATCATCCGTGGCATTTAAACAGAGTTCTTTAAACAAGGCTCTGAGATGTCTTTTGTGACTTAAACATTCCTTATCAAACCACGAGACAGGTTTTAAGGGACCGGTCTGTACAGGTTCCTTCAACGAGGAACAAAGCAACTCAGCCTGGGCAAATGCCGAAAGAATCACAGAATGAGAGCCAGAATTCAAAATCAAGGCTTTCTGATCCAGAAGAGACTCAGATTGGAGAAGGATAGACAAGGAATCCTCCACAGATTGTGACCACTTAATTCTCTTAAGAATTGTATATCTCTGTAAATCAACTAGAGTTTCTTGGGAAAATGTGTTTCTACTGGAGTAAGCCAGAGAAAACAAAAGTGGAGAATGATCACTTTCAGGGCGGAAATCAACCTTAACAGAATTAACCAAATATAGGGAACTGGGGTGACAAATACCATAATCAATCACACTTCTCCCTTGATGGGAGTTAAATGTGAAATATTGGGAAAGAGGGAATTGAGACAAGCCATTAAGAGTTAGCATATTCTTGGCTATACAGAATTCAATTAATTTACGACCCGCATTATTAATACATGTATCATGGGAGTAGCGGGGAAATCCCAGTTGCGGAGGTAATGGTTCAGAGTCAATTACGCCCAGAGACGAAACCCAATTTAAGGGGTTAGACCCGATTCTTGCATTAAAATCTCCCAAAAGAAACATAGGCATCTCAGGGTATCTTTGAATTATATCAGAAACAAAATCATCCAGTTTTAACCAGATACTATCTAAGGAATTATCGTCACCAGAAGAGGGGAGATACACATTAATCAGAATAAAACATAAAGAAGGATTGGTCACTAAGACCGCATGAGCAATGTTATTACAGCTTCCAAGTGGCACAATCCTGGAAAATATTTTTTGTTTGATAAGTATTGCTAGTCCTGCTTTACAACGACCCCTCAACTTTTCACGGTAAGCTGGTATAGAGTAAATGTCAAAACCCTTAACATTCAAATTTCCAGACATCCAAGTCTCCTGTAAACATATACAGTCAATGGTCCCTAAATAATTAATAAAATCTGGATCATCTTTTTTCTTGTTCCAGCCCGAGATGTTCCAGGAAGCTAATTGAACATAACAAACAGAATATAAGTTAGGTAGTCAATCAATTTCTTCAATTATATCGAGCCTCTTATGGGAGTCCTGGAAGATGCACCCATTTGCACCAGGCGAGGACTCAGGGGCAGCTGGAAGGCTAGGGGGATCTGAAGGTACCAAAGGAATATGACTCAAAGAGGAAATGGCCGATTGATCCTCATTAGAAAGAGACAGAGATGCTTGGGTGGATGGAAGAGACCCTGTAGTTGATCCAGACAGGGTGTTAGGCTTAGGCAAAAAGGTTTTATAGGCTTGAAGGCGCTGCACAGTATTTTCCAATCTGGCAATTACATCCTGCTGTTCCACGTAGGGGAGATTGCCAAAAGTAAGGAGGAAAGAGTCTTCCATGGAATCACAGTCCCTCGGTAGCGTTGAATCCTTTGGCATCTCAGACTGCGCTGAGGACAGAGAAGCTAATTTGGATTTAGAAGGTACACTTGGAGGAAGCTGAGAGTAAACAGAGATGTCTGTTACAGGCCTAGAATTGTCTATTTCCATTGGATCAGTCAGGTTACTGTCTGCCAATATCGAAGGGCTCAGGTTCGATACAGGAGCCAACTTTTTCCTAAAAGTTTTTAAAAGTGGTTGTATCACTGGATCATAAAAAACTCTTGAGAGCTGGATTCCAAATTTAGCCAAGAACTGTCTCCGAGAGAGAAGTTTTTCTGGAATACCAGAGTTCTTGAAAGATAAAATTAATCTTTTCCCAGAAAAAATAGGGGGAGGGGCTGAACAGTTGTCAGATCAATAAAATTCTTACTGCATTTCAGAATAGAGGCCAGTGATTGTAATATAGAGCTTCTGCTCTCCCACCTGGCAAAGTTCACAGGCCTTTTAGCTATAGAGAGGGCAATCCTGTTACTCAGTAAAACTCTTCTGGAACAAACAGGAGCAGCATTAACTGTATAACTCTCTGAGTCTGCAGTAATAGTTGCTGAAGGTCCTATCACCAGTGGGTGTCTTCCCCCAGCATTCACTGAAGTTTTACTTAACCTTAACTGAGGGTTGTTAATTGACAATTGCTCCTCAATTAATTGTAACTTGTGAAGTATTTTGTTCACATAGTCCCATGTTTTAGAAATTGTTTCAGCTGTTAGTACACTATGAGTAGCAATTAACTTCACAAGATCAGCATTAGATAGTTGCTCGAAGGAATCGGCAGCTGAGACATTAGCTGAAAGAGGCTCAGTATGAGGGTGAAGAGTTTCGCTTGCTTTCTCTGATACCGGCTGTAAATTAGCATCAGCCTGCAGCTGCAAAGGAGACGAGAGGAGATGAACATTATCCTCATGTTCTAACACCTCATATCTGTTGTTATCACGTGGAATAAGACAATCCCCCTCAACTTCGAGGTTGTTAGCAAAAAAATCCTTTATCTTCAGCTGTTTAGAGCCACGAGAAGGAGAGGAGTCGGGTGAGTCGGCAGGTAAACAGCCTCTATTTCTCTTCCTCGACATGGTGATTAAAATGCTAGTATCAGCTGCTGCCTCTTCAATCGTACAATAAGGACTCCCACCCAGCCACCTAACTATAGCTATAAATTAGCACACTGAGTACAAGGAAAAGAAAAAAAGGAAAAGAAAAGCTCTTATCTCAAGCCACATAAGCTCGCGTCCTCTCAGCCAGCGCCATCTTGGACTCCCGTTTATTGGCTCTCATTTAGCCCATTATCACATGCAGGCATCAATCCAAGACATCCACTGCCTCAATTAATCCAGGGGAAAAGGAGGGGAAGGAAGAGAAGAAGAAAGAGAGATGTGTGTGTCTTCTGCCTACTGATGTCACACTTAGCCCCATAACTCTGAATAACCTTTTCCAGCAGTGTCATATAGGTAATGAACAGCACAAGAAAGAGACTAGAGCCTTAAAGAACACTGTAGCATAACTACCTCTGGCTCTCCCTTCAGGGAATGATCAGCCAAGTAGGAGCACTCTCACCACAAAGTCATGCCCCCAGCTCAGCCAGCCACTCTTAAAGAATTGGTCAATTGTATTTAAGAGCATTACACTGGAATCCTTAAGGTTTCTCGATCAGTTGGCCAACAAGGAAACTTTCTTGATGTCCTTGCTAGCTTGTATGACCTAACAGGTTCTTGGGTAGCTCAAACCCATCCTGGGTACTCTATCTTTTGCAATCAAGGGCTTACCAGCCACAATTTGCATGATTTGTTTTCTCCACCCTGACTCTTGTGCCTTCTTCCTTGCACCTTGTGCTTGTCAAGAATTCCCTGTCCAGGGAATTCTTATTATGGGAGGGCAGAGCTCAAAAACATAAAACCCTGGGGTGTGTGTCCACACACTTACCAATACAGTAGTCTGGCAACAGCCCCTTGAACTAACCACACAGTCAGAAGCCAAGGGGCAAGCTTCTGACCTTACTGGAAATTAAATAAAAATGCCAACCTTGCAAGATAGGTTACTAGCAGAATGAGTTTCTACTAATAGTTAACCAGTAGATGGATGCTTTAGGTCTAAGGTACTGAAATTAGATAGTCAATCTATTTTTTTATTAATCAAAGAATGCAAGAATATTTCCCAAAGGACAAAGCAATGAGCAGGAAAAACAAGAAATCTAAATAATAACCTAGCTACACATTATACCCTAAATTATAGTTACCATAGGTTACTCTTCTTGGTGAAGTCAGGAAAGATAAGTCTCCTTGTGTGCCAGGACCATGTCTAACCCATGACAGGAGACCTGAAGATGGCTTGCTCCAACTAACCTCTAAATGACTGGAAAGCTAAGCTTCTTAAAGTCTAAGATTTGGACAGGCTGAGGCCCTTCTAGCCAATCCAAAATTCAGATTACCAAAGTTATCTTGACATGGATCTGTGACAACAAATGGCTCAGAAGAGAAGTAGTTTATGACAAGATTCTTCCTCTTTGAAGTATAAAACAAGCATCAACAGAAAGAGTGAGATGTGTGTTCAGTGACCAAATGGTGCCTCTCCTTGTCACTGTTATACAAATGTACCAAGTCAGACCTGTTAACTTTCTCATGACAAATCCCAGATATTTCCCTTTGATTTCTTTCCCCTGTGTTTCAGGCCTAAGTTTGATATGAAACCTGAGCCAATGTTTTACTGAAAGAACAAGGAATTTAATTGGAAGTTCCGTTTTCCTTGGTAGTGCTACCAAGCAATCTTTGGCTCTGACTTTATTTTATATTTATTTATTTATTTATTTATAATTCGATTTATATCCCATCCTCCCCTAAGGCTCAGGGAGGTTAACAATTGGGGCCAAAGCCATAATTAAAACAATTAAAACAAGATAAAAACATAACAATAGTACAACAAAGTGCTGGTGCTCTGATATTCCCAGTTCCAAGATGGGTTCTGGTAAGGTGGATCTGGACCAACAACATAAGTTCCAAAATGGTAGATAGCCAGTCTTCTTCCCAGGGCCCGCTTGCACTCAGATGGTATCTCTGCCAATTTCCGGCAACGGTGCATTGATGGAACAGTAGCGGCGGCAGCTCCTACTCGAAAGCCTGGTGGAAGAGCTCCATCTTGCAGGCCCTACGGAACTGCGCCAGATCCTGCAGGGCCCGGATCTCCTCTGGGAGCTCATTCCGCCAGGTAGGAGCCACCACCAAAAAGGCCCTGGCCCTAGTCTTGGCAAATTTGATGTCCCTGAGGCCTGGGGTAGTCAAAAGATGTTGGCCCCCCGACAGTAGTGCCCTTGGGGGAACATATGGGGAAAGGCAGTCCCTTAGGTATGCCGGACCCTGACCATAAAGGGCTTTAAAGGTAAGAACCAGCGCTTTGAAGTGGATCCGGTACACTATTGGCAGCCAGTGCAGCACCTTTAGCACAGGCCGGATGTGGTCCCGCCTAGGGAGAACCGTCAACAGCCTGTCTGCTGCATTCTGCACCAGCTGCAGCTTCCAGATTTGTGACAAAGGCAGCTCCAAGTAGAGAGTGTTACAGTAGTCCAGCCTCAAGGTGACCGTTGCATGGATCACTGTAGCCAGGTCATCACAGTCATGCCAGCCGAAGATGATAAAAGGCCAACTTGGCAGTGGCTGTTACCTGGGCCTCCATCATTAAAGAGGAGTCCAGGAGCACTATTGGCAGCCAGTGCAGCACCAAATAGAGCCAATTGGACTTTAGCTTCCACTAGCTCAAACTATGAAACTTTTTGCTGCCTTGGAACATGCTACATTGTGAAAAAAAGATGGCGCCGGGTTTGTCGACAGAGGGAGTGTGAAGTTCATGCTCTCCTGCCCAGGGACTTTCTTAGACGATATCAACGTCTCAGTTTCCTTCCAGGGGTGAAGGAACTGGCAGGGGGCTTTTTCTAGGATAGGCTGTATGGGGGTGGCGACCCCCCGGTTTATCGCTAGCTGCCCTGAAGCAAGAAACGCCCAACTAAACCGATGGGAGCCACGACGAGACTACAAGCTACGAGTCACGCCGAGCACCAGACGAGCTGCGGGAGACCAACGAAGTCAGAAGAAGCAGAAGAGAGAAGAAGGAAGGATTATTCGAGAGTTAAGTACCTTAAAAATTGAAAGAGTTTGGAGATAAAGGGAAAAGAGGGAGAAGTCTTTCAAAGGTTTGAAAGCCAGTCCTAGAGAGAGAGATCCCAAAAGAGTAGAGGCACAAAAGTTGAAAGAAGCGGCTAGAGAAAGGGGAGGTGCACTAGTAAAGGGTTAGGTTTAAAGGGAAGGAGAGAAAGACAAAAGCGGGTAGAAGTAGATGCTGCAAAAAGTTTTGTTTTGTTTCTTTTGTTTCATATTCTTAGGATAATCGGCTACATACCTCTTTAAGAATGATGGAGCCTGACTAAGCAGAAGAACGGAGGCGCAGGCACGACAGAGCTGTGACGGAGAACGAGCGACGAGAGGAGAGTGGAGATGGGCGGGGCCAAGGAGGAGAGGAGCAGATCAGGGGAGAAAAGGAAGCGGCAACTGTGACAGGATCGGAGGAGGCAGCTCTAATCAATGAAATTCCATCAAAGCAGAACATTGGAGACGCGACGATAGAGCTGAAAAGCAAGGAGATTGGGAGTGGGAACGTGAAGGAGAGGCGAGACAGGAAGCAAGCGACGAAAGAAGTGTGGAGAGAGGCGGGGCTGCGGAGAAGAAGAGCATAGGAGAAGAAAGGCGGAGTCTGTAGCAGCGTCAGAGGAGGAATTGATGACTTTAAAAGAGTTGTGGTGAGAGTGGAAAGGGGCTTGAGAAAACGGACATAAAAGAGGATAGAAGAGCATTTGAGGTGAAAAAGCATATTAATAACTGAGAAATAGCAGTAGGAAGATTACAATATCAGAGGAACAGAAGAAATAAAAGTAGTTTAATTTAAATGGTGGTGAGTGAAGGGATCTGAGAGGTAGATCTATTTATAATAAATATATATAAATATATATATATATAAACTTTAAAATACAAAACAAAGAGGTTGGATAAATCATCAAAACAGAGGGCATAAAATAAATTGTGGGAGATTAAAGTCTAAGGGGAGTCTGGTAAAAGAGGAGGTAACAAATTAAAGAGAAGAAGTGACTCTTATGGCCACCGGGGGTGGTAGAAAACTGTCAATAGCCTCACCAGGACAGACTGGAGGAGTGGGACAACTGAAGATCCCTATCATGAGTTCCTTGCAAGTGTCTGTGAAAGATCTTAACAAAATGATTCAGGAGAGTGTGGCACTTGCGGTATCTCAGGCAGGCAGTGAAAACAACAGTAGAAAACACTGCCAGCATTAATTAAAAGGGAGATAGAGCCCATAAGGTTAAAGATGGAAGAGTTAACAACACAAATAAAACAGGAAAATGAGGAAATTAAAAAAAAAAATCCAAGATAATAAACAGGAAATTATAAAAATGTCGTCTAATCAGGGGAAATTAAAGGAAAAAGTCCGAGATTTAGGCTTAGATGTTCAAGAGATCAGAAGTAAAAATGAGAAAATTGAGGAAACGCTTATAAATCTGGAAATGGATAAAGCAGCACTTATTATAAGATGCCAAAACATTCCGGAAACAATAGATAAGAACCTTAAAGAAGAAGTGGTGAAGAGCCTAGTGGAACACCTAAAAGTAAGTACATCTGAAGAACTAGAGGAAGGAATAGAGGCAATCTACAGGAGAAATTCAGCCTATGCCAAAAGACATAAGAAGCCAAGAGAAGTACACGTTAAGTTCTATAAAAGAGAATTGAAGGAGAGAATTATGAGAGCATCTAATCAAACTAAAGTAATGATACAAGGAGAAGAGATAACTTTCCTAAAGGAGGTGCCGTGGAGAGTTAGGGAAAGAAGATTGGCATACTCAGCATTAACAAATCTCTTGAAAAATAACGGAATTTTATTTAGATGGCTGATACCAGAAGGAGTGCTGTTTACATACAACAGCCAAAGACATAGGATAGACTCGGTGTTCAAGGCAGAATATTTTCTGAATAAATTTGGAGAGGATCTAGGGTTACAAAGGGAAGATGTAGAGGAAGAAGAAGCTGAAAAGGAAGAGGACTTGGGAGAAGAAGAAATGGAAGAAGAAAGTAGTGTGCAAGAATCGAGGAACAGAAAAGAAAAGACAGCAAGAAGAAGTAAAAATAAACTCAGTAAACCAACATATCAAATTTTGACGAGGTTTAAGTATAAAAACAAAGGAAAAAGACACTAAACAGTAGGATGAGATTTGTTAAAAAATTTAAGATTGTAACGATAAATATAAATGGCTTAAACAGTCCACAAAAAAGATGGAAAACATTTCATAAACTGCAAAAAATGAAAGTAGATATAGTGTGTTTGCAGGAAACGCACATTAAACGAGAAGATATAAAATATCTAGAGTGTAAAAAATTAGGCAAAGAGTTTACAGCGGCAGCAGATGAAAAGAAAAAAGGGGTGGTGATATATGCGAAAGAAGAATTGAATCCAGAATTAATTTTTAAAACAGAAGATGGAAGAGCGGTGGGGATAACAATGACAAGAAACGGGGAAAAACTGCTATTAGTGAATATATATGCCCCCAATCTAACTCAAAACCAAAAAGTATTCTTTCAAGAAATTCAAGCAGAATTAAGCTTAGCAGATGTGAATAATGTTTGTATTGTTGGAGATTTTAATTCAGTAGTAGAACCGTGTATAGGTAGAAAGACAAGAAGGAAAAGAAGGAAAAAGGGAAAGCTGATTTCGAATAACTTCATGCAAATAGTTGAAGAGTACAGCTTAATTGATGTTTGGAGAGTCAGGAATATACACAAAAGAGACTATACCTATTATTCAGCTAGACACAATTCTTGGTCTAGGATCGATATGATTTGGATGACCACTAATATGTTAAAGGATACGGTAGAATGTGAAATATTACCAAATACCTTTGCGGATCATAACCCCGTTTTGTTGGAATTAAAGGATGGATATAAGAAAAACAGATGGTTCATGAACTTAAGGTTATTAAGAGATGGGAAATTTGTGGAGAAATGTAAAAAAGAGATAGCAGAGTTCTTTCAGGTAAATAGCAAATCTGAAACCCCTAGTGAAATAGTTTGGGATGCCTTTAAGGCATATATGAGAGGCTGTTTTATCAATCAGAGTGCATGGAAAGCAAAAGAGGGGAAAAAAAGAAATACGAACAGTTAGTACAGAAAATTAGTGTGCAAGAATCTATTTTGAAAAATAGTAGCGATTCTACATCAGCCCAAACTAAATTAAATTTGTTACAGCATAAGATGAACTTAATGTTAAATTATGACATAGAGAAGAAATTGGAGTTTACTAGGCAATATCATTTCGAGAACGTAAATAAACCAAATAGGTGGTTAGCGTATAAGGTGAGAAAAGAAAGAGAAAAACGTATGATATTTCAATTAAGAAATGACAAAGGTGAGATGAAGAGTGAACTGCAAGAGCTCAAGGATATAGTTGAAAAGTTTTATAAAAATTATATCAAAGAAATGAACAAGAGGAGGAACTAATTGTAAATTATCTGGAAAGGAAGGGGAAAGAATTTAAAGAACAACATAAAAAACTTCTAAATGATCCAATAACAATGTGTGAGGTATTGGAGGCAATTAAAAAACAGAAAGCGAAGAAAACACCTGGTCCGGATGGTATACCGGCAGAGTTTTATAAAATTTTCAAAGAACAGATTGGTATCCATTTAAAAAATGTATTTCAGAGAATAGGTAGACAAGGGAAAGGCCCAGAATCATGGAATCATGCATTAATTACATTGATCCCAAAACCTAATGCAGATCATGGAGATATTAAGAATTATAGACCTATATCACTGTTAAATGCAGATTATAAAATCTTTGCAAGCATTTTGGCGGATAGATTTAAAAAAGTATTATCGCAAATTATACATCAAGATCAGGCGGTGTTCTTACCAAGGAGACAGATGAAAAATAACTTAAGGATAATAATGGATGTGCTAGAGTATTATGAGGAGCATCCAGATAAAGAACTAGTATTAATGTTCCTAGACACAGAAAAAGCGTCTGATAATCTATCGTGGAAATTTATATTGGAAAAATTGAATAAGGCAGAGTGTGGTCAATATTTTCTCTCTATGATTAGTGCTGTTTACAATACACAATACGCAAAGGTAATAGTAAATGGTGATGTGACAAATAATTTAGAAATTCAGAAGGGTTCTAGGCAGGGTTGCCCATTGTCGCCATTATTGTTTATCTTTGCGCTAGAATCTTTAAATGATGATATAAGGGAAAATCCACTAATACAGGGTTTGAAAGTAAGGGGGAAGAGTATAAGTTATTGGCGTTTGCTGATGATCTTGTGTTTATAGTGGAAGAACCAGAGACATCAATTATACATTTAATTGATACTATTAAAAGGTATGGGCAGGTGGCTGGACTTAAGATAAATTATAAAAAATCTAAATTGTTACACAAGAATTGTTTGCCAAGAACGATACAAAAGATACAAGAAATCTCCTCCATGGAAGTAGTGAAGAAGGTAAAATATTTAGGAATTAACCTTACAAGTAAGTGCAGTTCATTGATAGAAGACAATTATAACAAGCTTCTAGAAGAAATTAAAAAAGACCTGCTGAAATGGGAAAAGATCCCTCTATCATTTATGGGTAGAATCTCATTGGTTAAAATGAATATATTACCTAGATTCTTATTTTTAGCCCAAACTATACCAATATTAAAAAATCAGAAATTCTTTGAAGAATTGAATAAGGTTACCAGAAAATTTATATGGCAGAGAAAAAGAGCAAGAATAAGTTGGAAAGCATTACAGGATAAGAAAGAAAGGGGGTGAATGAGTGTTCCCAACTGGTATATGTATTATCAAGCGGCCGCCATGGTATGGATAAAGGAATGGCTTATGTTGGAAAATGGTAGGATTCTGACGTTGGAAGGCCATGATTTGTATATGGGATGGCACGCGTATATTTGGTATGGGAAAGATAAAATCCACTCAAATTTTGGTAGGCATTTGTTAAGAGATGCATTAAATAAAATATGGAGCACTATAAAAGAGAGATGGTATAAGAAAACACCTAGATGAGTCTCTCCTCTGGAAGCCTTTATAGCACAGTCGTTATTAACAATAAGTAAGAGAGCAAGTTACCAATCGTTATTAAGTAGAAATAACAAATTAAAATCTCAGGAAAAATTGGTAAATGAAAATAACTTATCTTGGTGGGAACAGATAATGCTACGAGATAGATTCCAAAAAGATATGATAAGGGGATTTGAAGACCAAAATAATCAATTGGACAGGATATGGCTATCGTCAAACGACAAAATGATACAGAAGCTATATGGTTTCCTGTTAGATGATTATGAACAGGATGAGGTAATTAAAGCAGCAATGATATCTTGGATGAAGGACTTAGGTGGAAAAGTGGAGACTGATCAATGGAATGTGATTTGGAAATCAGTGAAGTATATGCGGGCTATTGCTTATAAAGAGAATGTATATAAGATGTTTTATAGGTGGTACTGGTCCCCGGATAAATTGGCGAAATGTTTTCCTGGCTATTCCAACCAATGTTGGAAATGCAAAGCTAATGTGGGGACCTTCTACCACCTATGGTGGAAATGTCATAGGATACAAGGATTCTGGAGAATGGTGCAGAGAATGGTACAAGATATCTTAGATAAGAGTGTAGACTTGAGACCGGAAATATTTTTGTTAAATATGGTACCAGATAGCTTTAGTCAACAGGAAAAGTACTTATTATCTTATATTGCAACCGCTGCTCGTTTGTTACTGGCTAAAAATTGGAAAATAGATATAATACCCTCAAAAGAGGAACTAACACTTAAGGTGTTGGAATTAGCGCAGTTGGATGATTTGAGTTTGATGTTACAAAACAAAAATGAAAAGGTACATAAGAAAAGATGGTTAAGAGTGTATAACTGGATAGAAAATTTAACAGGTGTATAAGACTTCATGTTACATGTAAAATGCGACACTGGAAGGTTGTGTATGTTAAAAAACGAAAATAAAAATGGGGGGAAAAAAGAAACTTTTTGCTGCCTTGGACAGATCTGGTATAAGTAATGTCAATTAGTCCAACAGCCAAAATATTAATCATTTCAACCAATTAATTGTATGGGATGGGGGGATATGTTTGTCATCATGACATCTTCCCTGCTGTTAAGGTATGACAAAACAGGTTTTTAATTGTATTTATTACAATATTTGTATAACACCTCTCCTCCCACCAATGAAGGCTCAACATGGCTTTGATCAGCATATGCCCAAAACGAGACACTGCAAAATGAATCACAACCACAATATCAACCTGAACTCCCACAGAATGCCTGTGGTCTACAAACAAAAAACTATTCTATGCAAGGGTTAGGATCCTTGAGACAGGATTAATAGCATCATCAAAAAAAATTAAGTGTCAGGTCTACTTGGCAGTTTTTCCAAGACACCCCAGCATGATCCCCACTGTTGTACTCGTTTTAAGTACTATGTGCTGTCAGGGGCAGAATAAATCATTTCAACCAATTCATTGTATAGGGTGGGAGAAAAATGTTTGTCGTCAGAGTTTGGTCTCTGGTTTCCTCAAATAGAAAGCTGTATTTGCAACACCATTTAAAAAGAAATGGCATTGCTTTAGTACTTCATCAGTGATGTAGTCTCAATTGTAATTCAGCACTGCTCTTCAATCCTCTTTTTGTGCTCTCAATTATGAAGAGAGAATTGCATGTTTTTTGTTAACCTATATGTGTCCTTTTACTGTGTCAACAAAAAGAGGCCCAGCTGCTACTGTGCTATTCCATTTTGCCTGTCCACTGCTCTGCACAGAGACAGAGAGAGGAAGCAATTCAAAAGTAAATATGCAGCCTTAGTAACAACATTATAGGCCATTACATTCTGGAAGTTCTGCTTTTCAGGGAGACAGCAAAAAAAGCTATTGATTCTTCATTAATAAAACAGGGCCAGCACTGCAAGGTATAAGTCATTGAAATGACCCTGTGCCCTAGAAGTAGTTTTTATAATTATACCTTATGTGCTGTGAAATAAGTTGCTTGCATTTTTATGTAGAACAGTGATACTCAGTGGTTCAGAGCCCATACGTGACTTTTCTGAGCACCATTCTCCCAATGTGGGCACCTGAGCCATGTTATCAGGAAAGCAGGCAACATCCTTCCACAGCAGGGCTCGTTAGAAGCAGTTGGCTCCCTGAAGTGCAGGCTTCCTGACAGGAATGGAAGCAAATGTGACTCTTGTGTTTGATGGTAATTACAAATGTGGTTATCTTCAAGCTACAGTTAAGTACCACTAATAGTATCATTAAAAGATTGCGTTTGCCAAGGCATGTGCTCATAGTCTTTAATACTACTGAATCAATTTGCTACTGTATACCCTGACATTGCCCTGATCTGGATGGCCCAAGCAAGCCCTAGCTCATCAGATCTTGGAAGCTAAACAGGGAGCTAAACACCTTGATTAGTGTTTGAATGGGAAATCACCCAGGAAGTCCAGGGCTGCTGTGCAGAGGCAGGCAACAGCAAAGCAGCTCTATTCGTCTCTTGCCTTGAAGACCCTATCGCGTCACCATAAATTGGTTCCACTTTCCACTGCCATATTAAACTAGATGCCTCTGTATGGTTATATTTAATACATAATGTTCAACCACTTAGCACAGATTATTTTTGTTATCTGTTCAGCATCCCAGTTAAGGTAGGTCCATGTTTTCCTCATAGTGTACATAGGGTGTACCTTGCTTTAAGGGTATCTAAGAAGTTCAGGGCTTAAATAAAATGAACTGGGTACATTTTGGTTCACAGCTAAGTCTTGGACAGTCTGCTACACTTACACTCTATTTAGGATAGTGTCTAAGTGAGTCATCCACAAGTAGCATATTGCTGTGCCACATAACAACTTCCTGTGAAGCTCCTAAATTTATGTTGCTGTTTTTCCTTTTAAGATGCTTTGGGAAAACTGTATTCTGCACAATAAACAAAGGGGATCCAATGAAAAACAAATATATTTAGACTTCTCATCTTCAAATAATGTTTCTTTGCCACTTCAGACTAACCATAACTTATTTATGTCAATGTTTGCTATTTCCAAAATGTTTTACATGAGTTATTTATAACATATTTGAAAAAAGGTCCATCAAAATAATTTAAACAAATCCAAGGATCAAGGTCTGGTCTATGGCATTTATTTTTCTAAAAGCTCTTTAGCAAAACACAGCTCCACCAAGAATGCATCTGGTAATGAAAATTCTTTGAGGAATAGTGACAGTGACTCATCCTACTATTCCAGGTTGGCTTGTAAAGCTGCTATGATGCAATAGGTTGCATACTACACATTAATGTACGTATCCATACCACCCATTTACTCACATGGGTGGCTTACAAGAAAGATCCTTCAGCAGTTCTACCTTGTTTCCTGGTAAAAAGATTATACGTTTCTTTTTTCAAAAACAGATTTCTGTCTTACAATAAATATTTCAGATACTGCAGAAGGAATTGTCCCCTATGTATTATAAATGTAAGTAACAGCTTGGAAAGAGGCGCCATGCAGGAAGCAATGTTACTAAATCAAGCCTGTGACATGAATTTTTCAGTAGGACTGATATATCTGAAGTTAAGATATGTTTAGAAGTTCTGTAGTTTGTTCCCTGAGTCCTCTTCTAAAGAATGCCACAATTTAGTGTAGTGCTTCTTTGACTAAAATTCTTGTGCTTTTAATATATAATATGCACATCGTATGTTAAGGCTAATGTGGGATAAAACACTTGGCAGAGCATTCTTGTCAACAGGCAACTGTGAGTGTGGCCTGAACTGTCATAGCAGAAAAATAACATGGAATAGACATTCCCCTTACTACTTGGGACAAATAGAGATGAAGAGTATGATGCTGGCAGGCTCCAAGCATCCCAGTATTGCAAATAGTTGAATAAGGGTTCCCTCCATCAATCGGTTTGATATACAAATGGATGACCAAAGTCAGTATCCTAATCCATTAGATGGAGGTCAATGAAGGTGATTGACAGGGCAACTTCCCCTTCTCAGTTCAGCCTTTGTGTGTTAAAACTATTTTGTTTACTTCATTTATACCTCACCTTTCTCCACAACAGGATTTTAAAGCAGCTTACAGTGATCTCCACTGCTCCATTTTATCCACACAACAACCCTGCAAGATAGGTTAGGTTGAAAGCATCTGACTGTCTCATTCCCCTCCCTCCTCAAGAATTTTTTTCAGTTCTTTCTGTAGAAACATTTGGCATTATGGAGAGCGCTAATAGAACTTCTATGAAATATTTTCTCTTTTAGAATCAGTGAAATGCTTCTATAGGTAATGTTAATTCTTACTCAAAATGTATACAAGAAAAAAATTCAGGAATTTTTCTATTTTTCCTGATCGAAAACTAAAAAACAAAACAAAAAAACTCATGTGATGCCCCCCCTTTTGAATGAGTGTCTCACATAAAATATCTACCCATTTTGAGTAAAACCTACAGCATTAAATAATAATAAGTGAGAGCCTGCGATTCTATCAATTTCCCACACCTTAGAGCTCAGTTAGGGAGGAATTCCATCCCCCCCATCACTGAGGCTGGCTAGGCTCCACCACATACCACCTAGCGGCCACCAGCATCCTTTGCTGCTGTGCCCAGTCCCACAGTGGCTGCCAGCATCCTCTACACCAGGGCCCACAGCAGTCGCTGGCATTCTCCTCTGCTTCTCCTGGATTTGCAGGCTGCTGGCAAGCCACTGCACCAAGGCCTGGAGTGGTGGCCAACGTCCTTCTGTGCTGCGGCTGGGCCCGGTGCAGTGTTTTTCCACCATAGTGGCCAGGCTGCAGCAGCTGCTAGTGGCTATTGCTGCTGCAGCCGGGCCCAGCACAGCTTCCAGTGTCCCTGGAGGGCCTGGTGCAGCTGCTGGCATCATTCTCTGCTGTTGCTGGGCCCAGTGCAGCTGACAGCATCCGCTGTCAGGCTGGACTGGAGTGGCTCCATTGTCATCAGGTGACAGTAAATGTAGTTTTGGGGGGGATTTATTTAACCCCTCCTTTAATGTTGTTTTTTAATTTCATATTTTTCTGCACACCTAGGGAGTCCGCCAAGTGTGTGGAAAAATCTTTTCAACCTCCATGTGGCCTCGATCCATGGATTTAGCTGTCCACAGATAATAGCCACACCTGGCTAACAGTCTATAGATCTTCCCATATAAACTGTAGACATATACACATTTTCAAGTATACTTCTGTTTAAAAATTGGCAACAATATGCTATGTGTTTGATAATACATCACCATTAAATATATTAAGATAAACTTTATAATGATACAATGTACTTTAATATCCAAATGTGGTGGTAGCCCAACCTATTGTGACTGACTGAGAGATTTTCTGTCCAAATGTACATTTTTTCTTTGCTACAGAATGTGCTTTCTACCTTCAGCTTGTATTTTTTTTCTATGTCAGATGTCAAAAATTAAGATATACGTGCTGTGGCAGCATACAGTGCAATGATTTCCAGCTCCTTCTCAAATACTGGGTATAATTGCAATTTTTCTTACAGAAAATAGAGATAGTTGCACTTTAAAATTCCATAAATATGCCAAATACTACAATTTTTATGCTAGCCAATTATAAATGATGTATTTTATATTGTTAAATCACTAAAAATATTTTAGGCTGATAGGTTAGTTAAATTTTCCCCAAATTTCCATTCCCTCCCCTCCCCCTGGTAGCTTCAAAATTTCTGGAAATTTTACATCTCTAGGGATATGTTTAGTTTCAGGCTAACCTGAGATACCACATGGGCTGGAGTGTGAGTGAAGTGCTGACATTAGATGGTTACATAATAAATGTTGCTGCTAATTTTATTTTAGACTCATCTCAAAACAGTAAGCATTAAATAAAGGAGCATTCTTTCCTAAGCATGATTTATTATTAATTTTACTGAGCACATCTGCCACTGAAACTTCAGTTACTGGCAGAAATGCATCTATTTCTCCAATGACAACAACAACCAAACTGCTTTAAATATGTCTAGGAACATAAATGATTTGACTATTTTTTCTTTTCTAAATGTAAGCATTTGTTCATTTATAGAGCTGCTAATGTCAGAGAGACAGTCTTTTAAGCCTATTCCCACACCTCACCTTAAGAGAGGCACACAAGGTCATAGCTTTTTATGGCTTAATCATTTAAAGTAACATACAATAAAGAGAGAAATCAAAGTAGAGAAATGATTGATTAGTGGTAGATCAATACAAACAACCATTACAGATCAATTATTTTGAGGAAGAGGGACATTTAGAGAAGTTTGTCAACATTTAAGATCTCTGTAAAATTGCCGGAGAACACTTTCAGTTTCAGCTAAGTTCACGCTGTAGTAGAGATACTTCTAAGCTGCTTTGGATGTAATGTGAAGCCAGAGCCTTAGACCACGCTAGAGTCAAAACACAAACAGACAGGACATGTTTAAACCTAAAAAGACATAGGGATTAATCCTGTTCTCAAAGTACTCAGTGTATATTTGGAAAGTAACTTCCAGGGAACTAAGGCAAGATTCATCTCTAGGGTTTAGATGGCAGAGCTAGCCACACTGGTCCACAGGAAAATTCGAAAATTTTATTTGAGCCTTTTAGCGTTGTAATTTCATTTTTATGCACACCAATCCTGCAAAATATATCAAACTGAAAGCTAACAATATTAAAGGCCACCCAGCAGACTTCACAACTGAATAAAAACCTTAACCAAGTGCAACCTTTTTACCACCACACTATCATGGAGAAGGCAAAAGCTGCAATGGCATGGGGAGGGTGGGGTATAAGTCTGAAAAATAAATAAGTTAACTTTTTCAGATTGACAATTTCCTCACTTTTTATATAGATTCCATCATGCAGTTTAAAAGGTAGATAGATACTGTAACACCTCAGCATCATAACACCTCAGAATGTGTGCTAATGATAACTGAAGATGACAAAATAAGAAATTTGACATTTTAAATGAGTAGGGGAAAATAACTTACATTCTTATACTGGGCAAGAGAAGTGGTGGTCAAAAATATTACCACAAGGAACTTACATACAATATAGGGACACAGACATGCCATGCAAAAGGAAACGACTGCAGGGATTTTGTAGAATGACTGAAAGGCATATGAGAAAGATATACATTCACTTTGCTTTTCCATGCAGCCCCATATTTGCACAGTTGTTCAATTACATATATATCCATGCTTTATAAAGCTGTAGAAAGTCACAAATTAATCCCAATCCATTTTGTTATGCAGCATTTTCCAAAATTTTCAAGGAAAAATGCAGAACCCATGGCTGAAGGATAAAGCATGCTCCAGTACTTTCAGAATACCCTTTACTAATTAATCCATTACAACAGATCTAAATGGCACTCACTTTTATTTTAGAACAGAATAGCATTGCATTTGCAACCCTAGTGCAATTTTTCTGCTCGTAAATTAATCAAATGTGTTACCAGGTATTGCTTATGTTACATTTCAAAGGTTGAAATGTCATTTACCTCTCCCATCTTTCTCTGTGTGTATTCCCTTGTGGAGCCATCTTTCCTATAGAGTCATATTCAGAATAAAGTGAGTTTTTCACATAATTTTACTTCAGAGTATTGCAAATTGGGGGTGGTCAAATGCAAATCAGGACAACACCAACATTAATTAATTGTGTTTTTTATTACAATGATTCTCTTAAACCCTTTTTAGACATTAAGGCATTCATTTAGACCTTTAAAACTCCCAATTTTCAGCCTTCATTGAAAGAACAATAGACTAAAACTTTGAATCTTACATAAACTCTCCGGCTTGTATTAGACAACATATTTACATTGTGGAAATTCAGACACATATGAACTACTAATTCCAGATGAGTAGCTATGTTAATATGTAGCAACAAAGATTTTTAATGTGAGATATCATACAGTAGACCCTGTTATCTGCCACAAAAGATAAATACAGCATCACACCAAACAGTGGTCTACAAATACCTGAAACATTCCCTTAATTGTACATCATGCAAAAACAGAATTTGTTTGTAGTGAAATCACTATACTGCCACTTTGACATGACTACCATACATTGCATTACTATTGAAACATACTTTTTTAAAAAAAGGTCTCCATATTTCTTTGACACAAACTGTTGTGCTGAGCAAGCAAAAGTATCTGAAACTATATTATTCTGAAATGTTTACAGAGGTAAGACTCTGCAAAGTGATTTTGTAAATGACTCCATCATAACTTGTTTATTAAGAACATGTTGTCAGTAAAGATGATGCCATTTTGTAACAACCTTGTACTGCCACCCACACTTGGCTTCTTTAGTTGTCACTCGGTACATGGTGATGATGAGATCATTTGGCAATAGCCAAATGGCAGATATGCCAATTTTGTCACTTGGAAAGATATTGCACATTGAGGTATTGAGGCTACTCTAATGCCTATCATTTGTAATTTAACCAATGAATTTCCAGTTTGCATTCATTCTGATGTGTTTACCAGATGTGCAATATTATTTTACCCTTACTGACATTTTCCTGATGTGAAAGACAATTTTGCAAGAGCTGAACATGACAGGTAAAAGCAAAGTATACTGCAAGAACCCAGCTCTTCTAAAAATTAAAAAAGTACAGTTAATAATCCAGGTTTTCTAAAGCTTAAAAGAAGGTTAAGTGGTATGAAAGACATCAAAGCTTCATTTTCCTTCCCTCCTGGGTTCTCCTCTCCTTTGAGCACTCTTGAATCTAGTGTGCAGATGTTAAAATGGGCTATTTAGCAGATACAGTGACAGAGTTTGATTATCTGTCATATTCCTAGAAGTCATAGCTGTGATCACACGGCAAGCCTATAGTGATTTGTTCCCGCTATATTTTTGATAACGGATATTCTTTTGCGGGTTGGGATGATCACACATCCCTCCCTAAACTGCTTGTATCGCACGATGAGGCTTCAGGCACCGTCAAGATAGCAACTGTTAGCCATGAACGCTCAGTGGAGCTTCCATGGACAGAGGCAGTATAGCACCAATTATCCAGTGAAGAAGGGGTCACAGTAAAGTCGCCAAGCTCGTGAGTGTCTTCCCCCCCCCCCAGCCAGTCTGCTCTGCAAGAGCTAGTGCTGGGGGAGTTGAGCTCTGGGCTTGGCCAGGCACATCTACTCTAGCCCAGGTAAGGTGAAGAGGGAACATGCAACGCCAGGGAGCGAAGGAAGAGAACCTGCCCACCTGCCTTCAGAACGCTCCTCTACTGGAGGTATCATGCACCCCCCTTTGCTTCGAGCCCACTGCAGAGGGGGAGGGGCTGTCCTGTGGTGGTCGACCAGGCATCTGTGGGGCAAATTTCCAGGTGGGGGTTCTTTCATCGGGTGGAATGGATCAGACCTGGCGGAGAAGGAAGCCAGTCAGCAAGAGGATCCTTGGTGGAAACCACTGAAAGAAATAAATCCAGGGACCGATTGGGGGGGAGCAGGAGAGAGGAGAGGAAGAAGTCTATGTGCACTTGAACATTCATGCAATGAATATATTCAGTGCAGGATTGCTCATGCGCACAACGGCAGAAGCTGGGGGGAAAACACACAGCGAGAAGGGCGTTCTCGCGATCATTGCGAGAGATGTCTGTCCAGATTGGTGAAATCACAGATTCAAGGCACAAATATCCAGAAAGTACTTGATTTTCCAGGTGATGGAAAACTCGCTAGGAAACTGGGAGGATTACATAAGTGAGCCCACTTCGGTGTGAGAGACAAATGCCAGTGGCTGATCAGCAAATTTAAATGCAAGAGGGAACAGCAGTGAAACTTGATCAAAATGACCATGTGACCACAGCCATATTTATTAAAATACAACTCTTCCAGAAGTTGTGCTATTGTACATAACAAAGGTAATTTTAAAAGCATGCACTAGATGCAAAATGGACTCAAATTCTAATATTTTACTATTAGGAAAAGGGCTGGAGAATGAGAATGGAAATGGACAAGAGACCATTACCTGCAAAGTACTGGAACAATACTCATCTGATGCCAATATATGCTTCAGACAACTGGGAGATACTTTCTCCATTGTTAGTGCTCTTGATATACTCATAAAATGAACACATAAAAAACAGTATACACTTCATGCACATTAGGCTTGTGCCTATAGGCCCCAGCCATTCTGTGCACAGCGACATTCACATTTTTAAAGAGCCTACGCATACATCAAATGTATGTCAGAGCCCTGATTCATGATTGGAGACCCTTTCTCTTTAGCAGGTGATTTTGTTCCTTTGCTGTTCCTCCTCAGCACAGTTCCCTATACCTTGTGGCTACTATTAGTTTGTAGAGGTCATAAAAGATTGCTGGGGAGAGAGGAACAAGATCTGCATTCCTTGTGCCTCCATATCACTGGATCCAGCCAACAGCCCTGGCAACTTGTTCCACCTAATTAGCAAGCACATCCCCTGCACTGCACAATACTCAAACTCCTTCTAATCTGAAAAACAACAGACTCTTTTTAACAGGGCACCATAATTCTACTACCAATAGTTTTAATGGCAGAAACAGCTGACATAGTACGCAGAACATTTTCAGACTCAAAAGTTTTTCGTGTAACTGGGACTGTGTACATTTTCATTGTTTGGGATTGGGGATTTGTTGCTAGGATAACCCTTTAGCCCTCTGGTTCTTTATTTAGGTCTTTCAGAACTCCTTTGACCTGCTGTCAGATTACAAAGCAAAGTCTTAAGGATAAATACCATGGACAACAGTTTCCTTGGCTGACCACTTTCCAGCTTAACAATTTGAGCCTTAACAATCTGAGAGCTCATTTTTGCATATCTAGAGATGACAGTGAAATTATATGAGTTACCTAATCAGTCTTGCATATAATAGTCTAGAACAACCCTTGTCACAGAAATTTGTTTAGTCTATGTTTAATGAGCTTAAATGGGTGTCTATAATAAGAAAACAGCACAGAGGGGAAAAAATGAAATACATTCCTCTGCATTTGATACTTTGGAGTAGAGTGCAGCAAAACTATAATGTATAACAATGGCATAGAACCAGCAGCCAATAATAAAATGCTGTAACATGAGGCATCTCCTCCAACAAAGATCGAGAATGTTGTCTCCGCAATGCTTCTAAGATCCATGGCTTGAGAAACCAGCATCTACGTGCTATTGGGATTATCATATAATGCTTGATACAGATGATGGAAGATTTAAATTGAGTGCTTTTAGTAAGATACTGTGTAAACTAAAGCCAAACTTTAAGGCATGTCTCTAAATGCAACAGAAGTACCCTAAAGCTCTCATTATGAGAACATACAGTAAGTGCCTAATTAATGGAATACAGAATACTGCAGAATTTTAGGGAAAAAATAGACATATCTAGTATAAGACTCTGTGCTAAACCAGGACAACCCCCCAAGCTCCTCGCACGTTTGCTTCCATGATCCAAACAGACCACAGCATGCTGCAAACAGCATTTCTGAAAAGTGGTAACCAAAGAAATAGATTGAGATGGGTTGTGCAAACAGACACGCAATGCATTTCATCAGAAGGCAAAACAAAACATGAAACAAAACCCACATGCCCCTGGTACACTGTTCAGTTTTACAAAGGAAAAGTTCCTTATTAGTCAGATGGCTGAGGATATTCTATGCAGTCAGTTTTGTGTGAATACAGGCACATTGGTTGAATATGGTTGGACCATCTCCTTCCAATATTTTGCTTCTACTACAGAATATCACTTCTTCCAGGCACAGAAAATGACAATGTTTTGCACCTGGAAACATGAAATATCTGTCCTTGCAGTCCCAATTACCTCTAGAACATCACAGTGTTAATCACACATGTCATTTTGTGAATTCTGGACACCTTGCTGTAGCATTTCAGCACAAGAGAACCTCTAGTCACATTTTTACTGGTAAGAAAGCAGCAGTGCTCAGCCACTGTATGAAGTAGTGTTCCCTCTAAGCTGAATTAGTGAGCTAGCTCAAAGTTCTTTAGCCTCCAGCTCACATATTTTTGTCTTGACTCAGGAAGGATGGCTCTAGAGCAATCTAATTTATGCAGTAGCCAAATCACTCACTCACAACTTTAATGCCAGTAGCTCACAAAGCAGAATTTTTGCTCACAAGTCTCCACAGCTTGGAGGAAGCATTGGTATGAAGTGTGATAATTTTTACTTTGGAGGCTATGAGAGCACAGCTATTGCATAACACGGTGGATATCCCCACCCCCAGATAAGGCTGCATAATGTTCTGTGCTCCACTGAAGGGAGACCTTCTTTAGCTTAGAGGAGAAACATACATTAAGTTTCACAGAGACTACAAATGTACCTTTAGTATGTTGTTCATACAGTCACAAAAACAGTGATGCACAGTTTATATGGAAGCGAGGGGAGCACATTCCTTAGAAGCTTTTAGGAAGCACTGTAAGACATTTTATTCAGCAGAAGGGAATTCGGGGTTTCATTGCTGTTTGATGCTTCATTATGTAAGCTGCCTTGAGCCATGGGCGGAAGGTGATGACATATAATTATATAAATATTAAAATAAAATACAGCCCATCCTTTAATCATGGTTAAGGAACCAGAGACAGGCTGAATATATATCCTCTCTCCCTAGCAACTCCCTTCCTTATAATGAATTCTCCCCATCACATTTAAGATGTTGGCCAATGCCAACATAGAATTAACCGTGTTATGCTCTGCTTTCAATATCATTTAACTGTAAATGTCTGAAAAAATGTTAACTCATGCTTAAGGGGGAGAGGGAGGGACAGTGAGCTCATTTACTAAGGTGAGAGAAGGGGATAAACATTCCTATAGCACATCACCAATTCTTGTATCATGGGCGATAGGCAGGCCATGCTTGGTCTGCCATGCCCTTCCTTCGACATATACAGAACAGAAAATTATAATGTGTTTTAGTGATCATAATCACAAACACCATACGTTATTAAGAAAGAAAAAGATGTAACCATCCATGTACATGCAATGCCTACCAACTTCAGAAGAGCATCAATCACAATGCATTTGAGTACCTTTAGGATGCAGAAAACTGTATGTCTTAGGCACATAAATGCAAACAAAAAGCAATGTAGGACACTAATCTTCATGCAATAGAGAATGTTGTCTCTAGGAGACTGCCAAATCACTCGAGATTCCATATTGGCTGGAAAATTAAAACTACCTACACCAGTGATGAGTTAGAACAATAAGTTTTCCAACTTTCTACTGATAAACAACTCTTTCCAAATTGGTTCATACCTATGGAACCCTACCACTTTGAAGTGGACCCTGGAGCATGTTTTAAGGCGTGTATACACAGTCCAAACTTCAGTTTGCAAGAGGTGAGCAAGGCTGTTAATGATAGGACATTCTGGAAGACATTAATTCATAGGGTTGCCATAAGTCTGAAGCAACTTGACAGCACTTAACACACACACACACACACAGTTCACACTGGGTATGGACTAGGCATCTCATGGTCTCATTAGAGATGCTGAAGTCCAGTGGAAGGGGAAAATGGGAAAATATCCCAACGAAATGGTTTCTCTTTCAGAATGAATTAATGTTTAAGACAAAGTTTTAAAGTAGAGTGGTTAGAATGTCAGACTCAGATTGGGAAGACCCAAGTTCAAATCATCAAACATCCACAGAAACTCATTGGGTGGCCGTGGGCCAGTCATTGTCTCTCAGCCTAAGTCCACTTCACACAGTTGCTGTTGTGAGGATAAAATGGAAGAGGGGAAAGCAGTACTGTAAGCTGCTGTGGGTCTCCATTGTAGAGAAAAGTGGGGTATAAATGATAAACAGCAATATTGTTTTCGCTATTCTTTATTCCCTAAAATAAAGCCAGTTTGGTGTAGAGGTTAAGAACGGTGGACTCTAATCTGGAGGACTGGGTTTGATTCCCCACTCCACCACATGTGGCTAGCTGGGTGACCTTGGGTTAAGGTTGCCAGGTCACTTTCGCCCACTGGTGGTGGTGGGATTTTCCAGGAGTGGGAAGTAACATTGCACGTGACATGCCTGCATCACTTGGAAGTGATGTCAGCAACATCAGGGGTGATGCTCTGGATTTTGGGGCAAAAGTCTATGGTAAAATCAGCATCAAACCACAAAGTTTTGCCCAAAATCTAGAGCATCAGCCCTGACACGCCAATGTCACTTTCAGGTGACACAGACACGTCGCATGCAACATCGCTGTTTGGGGGGGGGATTTCTTCCCACCAGCCACTTGGCTGGCAGCAGGCAGGAACCACAAAATTGGGAGACCCCTTGCCCCCACTGGGCAAATGGGAACCTTACCTTGGGTCAATCACAGTTCTCTCAGAGCTCTCTCAGCTCCACCTACCTCACGGGGTGTCTCTTGTGGGGAGAGGAAGGGAAGGAGATTGGAAGCCGCTCTGAGACTCTGAGGGGCAGGGAGGGTATAAATCCAACTCTTCTAAAATGCTTGCTAATTAACTGTATAACTACATAAGATAATGTGCAATTGACAGTAACAGTACATTTGAGAGCAGGACACTCTCAAAGCACTTTCAACTTCTTAAAAAACTACTGCCTGTTTCTGTTCTTAATTCTACAGGTGCTTATATTCAGAGTTCTTTCAAAATATGTTTTTCTTCTATTTCCAAACAATGCTGTATGGAGGATAAACTGTTTTTAAGACAGTTCTAATAAAGTTTCTTGTGTTTTCTACAATGCTGACTGTTTCTTCCACTCCCCTGCATGCCCCCACAGCCAACTGTTAAAATGGTGGCGTACTGTAAATGAATGCCATGCCTAACATGGGGTACACTGGTGACTAGTGTTTGGTTAAAATGAAGTCATTTATACTTTTATATTTCATAACAGTGGAGTATGATGTGGTATTATGTATCTGACATTAAAGTAGTAAAGTAACTTTAGAACTGACAAGTTACACTGTACATTCCACCCCTTCCACATTTCTTTTCCAAAACACCATGAGTTTTGTTCATGGGTTCAAAATTTCTAGATATTTTATGTATAGAGCTATAGCTCATCATAAATATGTATACAAAATAAATATATCACTCATGATTAAGATCACCACTATGTGAGGTTTTCTAGGAGATCTACTTGGTATATTTACGACACAAATAGAGAACAGTAAAGTTTCAAAAGTGGCTTTTTAAAGCATGTTTTGACAAAACTAACCTTTCCATCAGAGTCTGTTGTTACTTTCTCCACTTTGTTCCTGGTTAACAGCCTTCTCACCTGTTCTTCAACTTGCACGTTGAATTTCATGAAAGTCACATAAGTAATATAAGCACTCAGAAGCGTTAAGCTTTCCCACCACATAATTGCATTATCCAAAAAGAAGATGATTAGCAATATCAAGTCCATGATGTAAAAAGTCACATCCCGAAACAGTGGCCACCAAGTAAGGTGAAGTACCTCTTTAGAAAACAAAGCACACATTCCAATAACAAACAGAATATTAAATACTGCAGATCCAACTATTGTCCCAATGCCAACATTGCTGTGAGATATAAAGACGCCTATTAGAGAAGTAAAGAGCTCTGGGGCTGAGCCACCAGCGGCCATGAACGTTGCTCCAGCCACATCATCAGAAATTTCCAGTTTTTCCGTGATGACTGTCAGTGACGGAACAAAGAACTCATCACAGACAAGGGCTAAGGCTATGAACATGTAAATCATTCCACAAATATGTAGGATTACAGCGCCCTGTCTTCTTTGTTCAAGAGTAAAAAGATCTTCTGGATATTCTCCCTTGGAATGTTCAGAAACATTCTGATCAAGTTTCAGAAAAAAAGGTGGATCTAGAGTGTCATTTTGACTCTGGTCCTGAATGTTCAAAAGAATTCTTTGATGCGTTTGTGTTAACTTTTGGCTAACTAGATTGTTCGTCATTTCTCTGCTATAAGATTCCAGCTCGAAAAAGGCACTAACTGAAAGAGAGAGTGTGCTAATGGCCATAATTCCCAGGAGAAGTCCTGTTATTCGTATCAGTCTCAGTTTTTTCCTAACATTTTGTCGCTTCTTACAGTCAAAGGCTGGGTCTTGCACACACCTTTCCTCAAGCGAACTAACAACATGGTTTTTACACTGAGCCATTGTACGTCCTTCCTGTGTCACTGTGGCCCAAGGATTTAGAGTCACAGAGGTCGTTCTGTCATTCCTTCAGAGTTAAAGTAATAGGTGTTTTGGTGATCTTCTTCAGAATGAAGGGTTTTTATGCTTCATGGGGAGTGCATACATTGGTTGTGCTTAAAAAGCAAAAGAGAAAATTTTTATCAGTTTAGATTTTAGAAACCTTATATGTGAAAATATGTTTTCCTGTGGGGAAAAAAGAAGTTAAATACTATTGAATGCAATCAAATAATCACTGCACTAAAACAAAACTGATCTCAGACTGCTTCACATATTACACAGCAGTAAACACAGGCTGTCCATTACGAGTAGATTCAGAAGGGAATCTTCCTTTTTATAGCTGATTTGAGGAACTGTACCCCTTTATTTTCTTACAAATAGGGCTGGATCCATTTACTTGTTTGTTTGAACAGAAGCTAGATCTGGCTACTTCATAGGACCAGTCATTACTGGAAACCTCTGCCCAGCCCCCCCACCCAATTTTTCTCAGAACATTGCATTATGTGTCTTTGGAAATATATACTGCATGGATGGAATTGTTGAAATTCATTATTAAGTTAAAAAAATTCAGAGACTGCAATGTTAGGAAGACATACATAGGTATTTGAAATATCCAAATACGAATGGAGGGAGGGAGTATGATAGGCTGAGTGTGCCATGGATTTTTTTGTTTGTTTTGTGTTTTTTGAAGCTCAGTCACCAGTTCTGTGGAGCTGAAGCATCAGTAACAGTATTTAAGCAACTTTAGCTAGTTGATACTCACTGAAGTCAACCAAAGTATACCAGCTTAAATCCAGGCATTTCACCAGAGCTTTGGATCCATCTGAAAGTTATTTATTTCAGATATCAAATCATTAACATATCCAGTTATGAAAATACAGTCAGCAACATTGAACAATAAAGTTAAACACCATTCTCAAAACTGTACCACTGTCTTTTAAAAGTACAGTTAGAAGAAAGACTGAATTCTACTGAAGATGAAACTTTTACCAGGGGTAAGTCAAAACCGTTGTTCTCCCTTTTATACATATTTAGTTCATGTGCATAAACCTACATTTCTGTCAAGTAAATACCAAATATGTAATTCATCTATACAACTGTTTGAGAATAAATACTTGGAAATTTATTCCTGTAAGTATGTGAAAAGACTGCAAGCTGAACTTCAGAACATGTTTACAACTACAGCACAGCACAGAAAGCAATCCATCTTCAGACCTAGAAAGCTATCAGGTCATAAATTCACTGTTCCTGCCTCTAAACTCTTTAATCTACAGTCTATAATCCCACACCAGTGAGACAAACAAAAAAGAGATGGGCACAAAAGACTATACAGTCTATTATAAAAGCAGAAGTTAACAGTCTTCCAGATTCTCTCATGACTTTTTTCTCTTATCCTACCAGAGACTTGGCCTGAATTGAACACATCCACTATTAAGTAACCAGGATATACTTGGGGTTGCGGAATTAACTATTCTCAAAGCCTCTCCTCATTCAACCCCTGCTCATCCTTCAGACTCACTGCCTTGCACTTTTCCTAGTGAACTGATCCAATTATCATAGAGATCAAATGCTCCTTGTACTGTCTTTGCACTTGAGGAACCCCAGTATATTATGAGAAGGCTGAAATACTAATTTCTTTCCAGTCCAGACTATTATTCCCGAAACACTGAAATTCCCAACACTGCACACGGGAGGGGGACGGATAGCAGCCAAAAAGAACAGAGGTTGGGTTTTTATGCCACTACTAATTGTTTTTGAATTTGCCAAAAGGAATAACCACCACATTTCCTCTCAAGAGTCTTGTCACAAACTAAACAACAAAATACTGAGCTATCAAAGTGAACAGAGTCATCTGAAAGAATATTCTATGGGCCCGTGTGAAGAGCATCTCTAGGAAGTTCGGTGTCAGAACCAACAAAAGTGTATTATGCAAACATCCGTGCTTTTGCGTGAGGATAACTTGTGGAAGGCAAGTGGAGTTCGGCGGGAGTTTGCGAAAGGAGGCTGACACGGGCTGCAGACCCTGCAGAAAAGGTGATGAGAATCCCCTTTCCCATCAAGTCAGAGACAGCCAATCAACACCCAAGGGTCTGAGGGGGCAGCGCGGCTCTCCCAGTCCTCCCTCCCGCCCGCACCATCCTTTAACCAATAAGGGGAACTTGTCGCTCTCCTTCCCGTACCCATCTCTCTCTCTCTCTTACCCAAAAGCGCACTCCGGGCTCGCACAGAAGGTAGCCGGCATGAGTGGAGCGCCGCGCTCTGCTCGACTGCGAGGGGAGGCTGGTTCGCTCGCTCGCTCTGCCTTCCCACTTTCGTTCCTCCCCTCCTGGAAGTGAAGGGCAAAAGCAAGAGACGGCGTCCGCTCGGGTGGAGGTGGGGGTGCTGTCAGCGGGCGGCAGCCGCCTCTTACCCGGCCATGTGAGAGGCCGAGCTCCGGGTGAGAGACTGACCCGCGCCCACAGCCGCACACCATCCGCTGCTGCCGCCGCCGGCCCCGTCTCCTTGCTCAGCTCTGTTCGGCGGGAGCTGCTACTCCTCCTCCTCTGTCCACGCCCACAGCTGCGGAGGGATTCGTTCAGGGACAGGTGCGAAGCTGAGGCCTCCTTCTCTGGCGAAACGTGCACGCCCCTCGCCTCCCCCCCTCGTTTGAAGGGGCGCCCTGGCCAAGCCCCTGCACCTGTGAACAAAAAAAAAGGGGGGGGGACTTAACCCTGAAACCTAGGGTCAAGAACCTAAAAACGTCAGTCAAGCAGAGTAGAGGGCCAACAATTAAAATTTATACTATATATAATACATAAAAATACATGTATTTAGTCATAAAGAATGAAAAAACATATAGGGGCCCAATTACACCTCATATAAAAATTCCAGAATCCTACAAATAAGAGCCAATGGACTTGACCTGACGCATTTCAGCCTGTTTAGGCCTTCTTCAGAGGTCAAACACAATGAGGAACAAATTGGCTTATGCCATAATACAATACAATTATACAATATGGATACAAAATGGAGCAGAAAAGAATTACTATAAAAATAAAAAACATGTGAAATTAAATACATATAATAAAATGAATAAATAAACAATGCCTATATTATACTAAAAAAAACCCATATTGACTTACTTCCAAAGTGAAACCACTAGGCATAGAATAAAAGTATAAATGAGGCCTCCCAAGATCCAATCACATGCCAAATGATATTTCACTGATAATAATCTAGAAGCAAAAAAAATATATTAACCAATGCAATCTACAATATTGAAACTTAATTCAAAACTAATTAATAAATAAAACTGATTTTATCTGGCCTAGTGGTTTCATTTTGGAAGTAAGTCATAGCCCTGGTTAACAGGAAGTGCTACCAGTGGTTAAAGTTGACAAGTGGCAGTTTTTTATTGCTTTACTGGATAACCTGCTCCTAAGCACGTTAAACTTCTCCATCACTGAACCCTCAAACAGCTCACACATATCTCTGACTATTCAGAAGCAGCTCCTACTCAGATCAATTAGATTTACTCGTTTCCAAGTAAGTATGGTGCAAATTGCTTTTTAGGTTACAACAGAAGAAGCAGAAGAAAAAGAACAGTTGGATTTATACTCTGCCCTTCACTTAGAGTCTGAGAGTGGTTTACAATCTCCTTTCCTTCCTCTCCCCACAATAGACACCCTGTGAGGTAGGTGGGGCTGAGAGAACTCTGAGAGAACTGCACTTGAGAGAACAGCTCTGATAGAACTGTGACTAACCCAAGATCACCCAGGTGGCTGCATGTGGAGGAGTGGGGAATCAAACCTGGTTCTCCAGACTACAGTTATTAAATTAATTTTTAATCTCCTTTTAGTGTTTTATTGATGTATTTTAAAATTCTGAAATATTGTAAAAGTGAACTTCTTTTTTGTATGACTGGTCTAAGGACTGTAACAATAAACTGAACACACGGAACAGACTAGAGACCACCACTCTTAACCACCACTCTTAACCACTACTGGCTAGGTGCACTTTACAGTTTGTAAAAGATCAGTGCTGAGGGCTGCAATCAAATGAATTTAATGGGACTTATTATGCAAACACGCACAGCAGTTATAATCTACTGTTAACAGCACAAGAACACACCAGACCTCTCTCCATCTTCTCAGCTGAAATCTCCAAAGCAGCTTATGGTTATAAAAGTAAAATAATGCCAAAGTCAATAAAACCAGCAAGTAAGTATATTAAAAATGCTTTTTTATCTAACAAAAGTAAAGCAAGAGCCTATCATGCATAAACAATAATTTTACATTTACTTACGTTGAAGTAGCTATCATTAAAATCAACTAAACACGGGATAGTTAACTCTGCCCCCCAACCCCAGACTCTTGTGCTTTTAAAAATGATTTGATAGAAATGTAGCTGGGTTTTTTTTTCCAGAAAAGGGGTCAGAGAATGCCCTTTTCATTAATTCCATCTGTGCTGGATTGCTGCTACTATTCAGTAGTGAGAGAACTCTCTGATGCTCTCACATGACGTATATCACTTAGGGCTACTCTAAGAGCAATGTTTTATAACTTAATGCAGGCAAAAAGACAATACAAGGCAGGGTTCTTAACATCAGCTTTTATTTGTCTGTCCCTCTTATAGCCCCTTCTTTACTTTCTCCTTCATCTTTCTTTCCGCCATTCCATTCTGCTTTCCATCTTTAATATAGAGGGCCTTCTTCTGTCCAGCAACAGACTTCAGTCTCCCTAATGGAACAAACATTTAAACTTCGACAATGAAATAACTTGCAAAGCAGCGATTAAGACACAACACAATGGCATCCAATCATGCATCTTTAACTAAATGTCATCAGAGTAGCATGAAAAAGAGATGTTCCTTGGTAGCAGCCAGGGCTATTTTTGGGCAGGAACGCACAGGAACGGAGTTCTGGCTGACTCCTGAGTTGGCCACACCCAGCAGGAACTCATTAGCATAATAGGCCACACCCAACAGCAGGAACTCATTAGGATTGTCTGCATTTGGGGTATGTGGCCTAACATGCACAGGAGTTCCTGCTCCAAAAAAAGCCCTGGGTTTTGACAATAAACAAGGTAAACAGAATAAGAAGCAAAAGGTGGATGCGGCTGGATGACCACACTTCTGGTAATATGGGGGTGTGGTCTAATATGCTAATGAGCTGTGCTGTCAGGGTATGGCCTAATACGCTAATGAGTTTCTGCTGTTGGGTATGGCCTATTATGCTAATGAGTTCCTGCTGGGCTTTTTTCACAAAAAAGCCCTGGTAGCAGCTATGTCATCACTTACATCATGTACTTTGGGCCTGACCTAGCAATAGACATCACATCTTGTGGCATTGAGTTCCATAAGTTAATGTGTCAAGCAGTGTTTCTTTTAGTCACCCTTTAATGATGAGACCATAAACTAAGCTGTCCAAAATTGTTACATCTTGCATGTAGTATGATACAGAACCTCTGGCCTGACATTTAGAATAGCAGGAATCAGTTACAATGATCGCAGAAGTCCCACTGTGACTTGAAGGTATCAAGTGCACTGAAGTAGCCTTTGCCTAGAGCAGCAAATAGTGGGCCAAGTCAAATTATCTGAGTCAACTGCTGAAGACTACTAAGCTATAATTGCAGCGGTGGTCTTAGCCAATGGGCAATAGGGGCAGCTGTCCTGGTGCCCAACTGGCCATAACCCCAACTGCTGCTTGTACCTGCATTGTCTGGGGCTTGGGTAGTTGGCTTCAAGCAGGAACAGTGGCACCCACCCACCCTGAACAAGGTGAGGGCCACCCCTGGCTTCACCCTGGTGGGGGGTAGTGAAAGTGATCTTAGAGCCCCATCCTGGACTTTTGCCTGGGCCCCAGAATCACTAAGACCACCCCTGGATAATTTTTTATTCCTCTACCCCCAAAACTTCCTCCCATGGTGTTTATCATTGCATTATTCTATTTTTAGCCAGCTTTATGATTGGATTCTTTTGTTGCCCAGCTTTGTGTATGAGTGGTAGGAGAAGAGGACTAAATGGGAACTCTTGAATGGTAGCATCTAGAAGTATAGAGGCAGCCAGTTTTAAATCTGGAACATGCTGGTGAGGGAGGTTACCATGACTACAAAGGCGGCATATTTAAATTCAAATTGGTGCCAAGCTTTTAAATGCTAATTGCAATAGAGAAATGGGAGACATTTGAAATTGCAATCATTTTTCTAATACTTCACAACTTGTACCTTATTCTACAGTGGAGACCGGAAGAAGGAATAAATCTAAATTATGAGTAGTTGAATAGTTGGAGATGTGTGCAAAGCCATGTCCTTTTTCATAATGGGGAAAACAAACCACCTTTGATTTGTTCAGCATAGTAAAATCTATAACTCTACACAAGGCTAGAACAATAAGGGACTGGATTTTTTATTTTTGTTTTGCAGGACAGGTTGCATCCAAACAAGTACATTTCCAATGAACTCATTTATCTTCTAGGATATTGCACTTTAGACAAAATAGAACATTTTGTTTTAGAGCTATTGCATTTTTTGTAAGATGAAAACATTAACTTGAGTGATGTTATAGAAGTATATTCAATAATTTCTGAAGAACTCAGGTTCCATTCAGGCATAACACAAAGCCAGGGTTTGATTATATCTTCTGGGTTTACTGTGCTTCTATGGGCCTCAGCGAGTCTATTCCCCACTCTTTGGTGTAAATCCTGATGGATGAACAAGCATTCCCGAATGCATGGGGGATGGGTAGTGGTGGTGGTCTTACATCATCAAGCCACTCTGTGTGTGCCTGGGGAGTTGTCTCCTCTCTGTGTATATATCTCTATGGATAGTATAGCTGCTGGAGCTGCCTTTGGAAGTCTTCATTTTCTTCACCCATATCCTTTTACGTGTAGGGGCATTGCAAGAGGGGATTGATATGAGCCATTCCTGAACCCCAGCAGCAGTATCTTCTCCATTCTCTTTGTCCTCTACCAGGATGCAGAGGGAGCCACCAACCCTGGGCACAAGCAGCTTCCCCCAAAGAAAATGGGAAGAGCCAAAAGAGGAGCCTTTCCTGGTCTACTTATGGTGATATTGGCCCCGGTCATATGGGCCAGAAAACGCAGGGGAGAGGCGTGGCAGTTTGCCCCGGAGCTAAATAAGGCATGGTAGCCCGATCTCACGGACCACCAGGTTGCCACGCTCCAGCTCTGTGCCGCGATCACACTGCGCTGCTGTAGCGTGGCAAAACAGCAGCACAGCAGACCACGCAAGTGCGAAGTGCGCATGCGCCATTGGGGGGGGCCGCTGTCGGTGACTTGTGTGTGCACATGCGCTGTCCAGCGTTGGTGCGCATCCCAGGGAAACTTACAACATCTGGAAACCTGGGGACATGGGCGGGCGTCAGAGGCCGCGGGATACCGGCGCTCCTGCGATCAGATGCCAGCCTTTGCCCTGGGGTTTCCAGAAACTAGTACCTCGGACCTACTAGTTTTTTACTCCGCGTTTTCGGAGGGAAGCTGTGGGTTGGCAATGGGAGCCCTATGCCTCCCAGATGTGCTTGTATGAACGTGCACGGAAAGTCCGCAGGGCTCCCGTGCCTTCAGCGGGGCAAATGCTCAGTGTGGACGGGGCCATCATCATGCAAAATGCCCCATAGCATCACTTCTCATTGGTGCTGATTTATTTCCCCTTGGATTGGCACACCGGCTGCTAATTGTGCTGCTGGTGACTTGGCTTCCTCATCATACATGGTTTAATTAAATTAATCATAGTCAATTGATTGTCCAAACCAATGTTCCCTCTAAGCTATGGAATCTTGTGAGCAAAAATTCTACTTTGTGAGCTACTGGCATTAAAGTTGTGAGCGAGCAATTTGGCTACTGCATAAATTAGTTTGCTCTAGTGCCATCCTTCCTGAGCTAAGACAAAAATGTGTGAGCTAGAAGCTAAAAAACTGTGAGCTAGCTCACACTAACTCAGCTTAGAGGGAACACTGGTCCAAACCTACACCATCACACTAACTGTGGTCACTTTGGATCAGTGAAAGCAGGAATTGAATCTAGGCTATGGAAGCTGGTTTACTAACCACAGCTAGTTGGTACAAATGCATATCCTGGGTTCTTCTGGACTTACTTCGTGCCAGTGCTCTGCACCCATCCCCCCTACAGAGCTGATTGGCAAGGGTGGCCCAAACAAAAACTGCTGTTGCCTTCAGACAGCTCTTGCCAGCAGTCTGACTCTCCACACCCTGGACTGCCATTTTTGGCTGTTTTTTTGGAAGGACCTGCTGCTAGTGTGCTTATGTATAGCGTGCTTCAGCTTCTGCCTCTCTCTCTGTACGCACACTGTGGGCAGCAGGAAGGTAAGCTGGGGTCAGTCAGTGGTGGAGAAAATTCCTCTTTAGCACAGGCAGGCTCCATGACTGTCCACTGAAATGAGTAGACTTAGAATAGTGTAACTCTGCTAAGGATTGCACTTGCTGGCTCCTCCTCCTCTTGTCACATGACTGGTGTCCTGTGGCTTCCTGCAGAATATAGGGCAGGATATAAATATTTTAAATAAAGAAATACAATAAAAAACCACTACATGGCGAACATAGCGAGGGGCAGGTATGCACAGTCAGCATTCCCTTCTCATCAGTTTGGGAATGTCAATGGATTAAAACCCAAACCCTAAAACATTTACATTGAAGTAATTCCTACTGAAATCAGAACTGCAAGAGTTAATACTTCAACAAATCCTGCCTTTGAAATAATGCGTCTCAGTTCTGTGCCTCAGAGAGCAATGTACAAACAACTAAATTAGGGGGGGGAGTTTGAACCTATTAGTACAAATCCATTATCTGTTGGGTACTCTGAACTATGACAAGTTCATTATATTAGAAGTAATTTGGGCAGCCACAATGCAATTACCTGAGTACTCCTGCTTTATGTCTTGTATAAAAATTGACCATTCCTGAAGGCCAGGTTCATGTGTTAGGTTTAGACACTGGGCTAGTATTTAGGATTGCTTTAGCAGCTCCTTTTGCCTGTTTGTAATCTTCAAGTAGTTCCTGAATTAAGCATGAAACAATGGACATGATCCAACCAAAGTTAAATATTTATTATTTCCACTGAGTTCAACAGGAGCAATTTTAAACCTATGCTAAAGTATTTTTTGCTGAAATTAGTAAGATTTTAAAAGTGCTTAAAAGAACCAGTTTGGTGTAGTGGTTAAGTGCATGGATTCTTATCTGGGAGAACCGGGTTTGATTCCCCACTCTTCCACTTGCACCTGCTGATGTGACCTTGGGTCAGTCACAAGCTCTGGCACAGCTGTTCTCTCAAGGACAGCTTCTGTCAGAAGTTCTCTCAGCCTCACCTACCTCACAGGGTGTCTGTTGTGGGGAGGGGAAGGGAAAGGAGTTTGTAAGCCGCTCTGAGACGCCTTTGGGCAGTGAAGGGTGGGGTATAAATCCAATATCTTCTTCTTCTTCTTAATCTTGGTTGGTTCTGTCGCAGTGGTATCCTTCTCAACAACTTGAAGATTAGGCTGCACTAAAAATCCAGTTGGAAAGTGTGTGTGACCACAGCCTTACTTTTATAAAATCAACTTTAAAAAATTTGGGTGACTTCCAGATCTTCTAAATATTGTGGTTATTCTGTATGAAATACTGTAAATTAGACACAATGCAGCTTCAATTAAAAAATGACTACTCACTTTCATTCTTCTGAATGGCTTCTAATTAACTAATGCCAGTAGTAGGAACTAACTGGGAGGAGGGCCAGCAATATGGCCCTGGAGACACTAGGATGGCTAATGCCAGCCAGGTAAATCCAGGGCTTGTTTGATCCTTCCTTTCCTTTTAAACACAGGGGATAGACCTGGCCTCGGGGGGGGTCAGGTCTGTCCTTTCCCACCAGGAAATAGTGGCCAGTAGACCTGGGCTCCAGACACCTTACACTATTAGCTGTTAGTTGGGTTTCTCTGGTCCCTTTAAAATTTAAAGGTCTGATATCTTCTCTGAAGCTCCCCACAGAACATAATGACCCTTTAAGATTTAAAGGGACCAGAGACGTCCACTAACAGCTGTTTGCTAGGGCCATCTTCTTTCTCCCTCCTTACATCTGACCTCCCTGAAACCCCAAAACACTCCTAAAATTCTAAAAAATAAGTTTTCATTTTGGATCATCAGTGTTTTGCATAACTTTGGATATTCCCAAATTTGGTTTATATCTCTGGCTAGAGGAGATCTGAATGTACACTAACTAGTCATGGATTGTTTTTATGTCGTTTTGTGATGAACCAATAGTCCATCTAGTCCAGCATCCTGTCTCACAGTGGCCAACCTGTTCTTCTGGAGAACCAGCAGCAGGGCACAGAGGTCAAGGCCTTCCCCTGATGTTGCCTCCTGGCTCTGGGATTCAGAGATTTAGCACCTCTGAATGTAGAGGTTCTCCTCAGTCACCATGGCTAGCAGCCACTGATAGACCTATCCTCCATGAATCTATCGAAGCTTCTTTTAAAGGTGTTTATTCCTGTGGCCATTGCTATATCCTCTGACAGCAAATTCCACATTTTAATCACTCTCTGTGTAAATAAGTATTTCCTTTTGTCTATAAGGAAGGCTGTAAGGCAGGCTGTGGGGATTCTGAAAGTTCCAGCATCTTAACTGTACCTGAAAACAGGCAAACTCTGCATAAATAAATGTGCCACCCCCCATTCCTGGGATGGTTGTTGCTCATATCTATTTACAAGCAGCCTGGCAATTTAAGTAAAGCTTTTCCAAGACTGGATATAAGTAAAATAAAAGCATCACCAGCTAAAATTCAGTATATTATGGTCCTGTGAACTGCATAGGAGAAGAGCCAAAATGGTGGAAGTGCCTAGCTCTGCATCCCAGGGTAATCTACAAGATAGGGAAGGGGGGAATCAAATCAAAGCAGGGAAAAAACCCTGTATGAAACCTGGGGTTAGACTATTAAACTTCTAATAAACTAGAGGACAAACTCTGGGTGATAAAACTTCTGTTTTTAAATAGCCACAGATCAGTCTTCCATTGAATTAATTACAGTAGATGCTGGTAATTTGCGGAATGTGCAAACCCATTGTGTTTTGGTATAATCTGCATTGTTCCAGAATGATTCACACCCGATACAGGAAAAAACAACAACCCTACAACATATTCATTTTTATGTTGTTTTCACCCTCTGGCCTAATTAGGTCAGGAGATCAAATGGATGAAACACTGATTTTACATGAGCTGTATGCCTGTGGTCATAGCAACCCCAAAAGAGCTAACAGTTTTCTCCTTGCTTTGTATTCTGTTGTTTTTGATATTTTGTTGCCACAATAATAATTCTGAAATAGAACTTCACATTTAATAGTACAAACAGAAGTTATTTTCTTTGAGCAACTCCAAGCTATTGCTTTGATGTATTTTGACAGTTTTAAAAAAATACCCCAAGCCCAATCACTTTGTTAAATGGTGGTCAGCAATTTTACACAATATTCGGGAGTTCTGCACATAGTCTGCCAGCTGGCTGGGAAACAACAAGCGTCATCAGTTTTGTAGCACCTGCCCTCTCTCCCTCCTACTGTCGGACTGGAGAAAGAAAAACTAATTTTCTGACTGCAGGCATGTTTTTTCTCCTTCTGCAGTGATCTCTTGATTTTTAAAATATTATGATTGTACTGATTTTGAACAGATAATAGAAACTATCTTTCTTCATCATACAATTCTTGAAGTAGTGATAAGTTTGCAGTTAGTGAAAACCGAGCTAGTATTGGGTGTGTGTGTGTGTGATGGGCTTGCAGTTTTTCCTGCACTCCAGGTCCTTTGCTCAGTGAGCCGACATTGTTGGGAGTATGTTGCAGTGTTCAAAAGCCAAATTCCATGTGCTTTATGTTTCATGGGTGGGCCTTTTGCAATAAATCCAGTGAAGGAATATTCCTGAGAAATGTCACATCCAAATTAAAATTACACCTCAGTTTTTAAATGAAGATCAGTAAGTTGGATATAGCATGCCAAGCAGGATCCTCCTGTTGTGTTTTTCTTTTAAAATCCTATTTTATTAATTTTAATATGCATCTGTCCATAAATACAGTTAACTTTAAACAATTTATCATATTATATTTGGCTACAAAAATACAGTTAAAAGCTATGTTTTTGGTAGCCTTTTATCCAACCACCTTATGTAAGTAGGAACAGAACCAAAGGGAAGAAGTGTCCAGCGGTTGTATTATTCTATTTTTAATCCCTTGTTTTGCTTTTATGTTAATAATTCATGATGTTTTGTGATTTTTTTTAAAAAAAGACATTTTATTATTTTCAGACAGTAAACAGACAGAAAGGCAAAAAGTATAGTGAGACACAGAACAGAAAAACAGTTACATGCTGGAGTCTATACTCTACATTTACTATAAACCACATGCTTGTTTCAAATCAATTTCATTTGTTACCTTTGTAAATTATTGTTAAGATCTATCCCTTAAGCTACCCTGATACTTTTGCAACCATTTACAAAGTCTCCTCCATTTTTTTTCAAAATCACTTTCAGGTTTTTCATGTAACTGTAACGTTAATTTATCCATTTCTGCTGCATCCAACAATTTGAATATCAGTTCTTCTTTTTTTGGGACTTCTTCATTCTTCCAATATTTTGCTTACAAAATTCTAGCTGTAGTTGTACAATCATATATATATATATATGTCTTGTACGTTAAACTCTTGTGGCACAACATTCAATAAAAACATTTCTGGTATAAATGGAATAGTTTTACCTAGTATTTTTTGTATTATTTCATGCACCTATATCCAATACTTTTTAACTACATCACAAGCCCACCACATATGATAAAATGAGGCAGTTTTAAGTTTACACTTCCAGCATAAATTTGACATATTTGGATACCATTTAGCTAGTTTCTCTGGTGTCATATACCATCTATAAAACATTTTATACAAATTCTCCTTGTAAAATGATGCTTTAGTAAATTTTATATTAACTTTCCAAACTTTTTCCCATTGGTCTAGTTGTATATTATGTGCCAATCTAATCATTTACTTCCTTCACCACTTCAGCTTGCATTTCCCAATCTAATAAAAATTTATAAAATAATTTTATATACTGCTTTGTGGCAGATCCAATAATTTTATCTAACTCAGAAGGGGTAGTTTTAAATCCCGTCACTTTGTCCTTTACATATCTAGAATTTAATTGTGCTTTCCCCCACCAATTAAAATTAATACCTTTTTATTAATTCTTCTTTCTGTAACATTTTATTTTGTTCATCTATTAAGTCTCCATATCTCCACAAGTGTTCTTTAGTACATATCATTGGATTTGTAAATGCTTCTAATGGCAAAACCCATTTTGGTATCTGAACATAATGCACCTTTTGAATTTGTTCCCATACCTTTCCAAGTGCCACTCTGATAAAGTGTTGTTTAAAGTATTTATGAGTTTCACTTTTTCTATACCATACAAATACATGCCAACCCATTTTCAAGTAATGACCTTCCACTACATAACATCTGAAAGAAAAAAAAAGTTATTTTCCCAATAAACCAGCCATAAATTGGAAAAACTGAAGTAATCCACCAGACTTCGAATCACCCTTTATAGTCCTCCAATCTGGTCAGTTAAAAAAGAAACATAAATCCATCTCTTATATAAGGGATAGAAAAAATAAGGTAAAACCATAATAAAACCAAATCAATCCACCAAAAGTTCAAAAACCAAAGAAAAAAGGCCCAAAATACAAGTTTAGTAATCCAGCAAAGTGGGCTTGAAGCTCAACATAAAAAACTAAGATCATGGCATCTGGCCCCATCACTCCTTGGCAAATAGAAGGGGAAGTCGTAGAAGTTGTGACAGACTTCACGTTCCTGGGATCCCAGATCACTGCAGATGGTGACTGCAGCCATGAAATTAAAAGACGCCTGCTCCTTGGGTGGAAAGTTATGGCAAACCTAAACAGCATGATAAAAAGCAGAGACATCACCCTGCCAACAAAAGTCCGCATGGTCAAAGCAATGGTATTCCCCGTAGTAATGTATGGCTGCGAGAGTTGGACTATAAGGAAGGCGGAGTGCTGAAGAATAAATTCTTTTGAACTATGGTGCTGGAGAAGACTCTTGAGAGTCCCTTGGACTGCAAGGAGATCAAATCATTCAATCCTAAAAGAAATCAACCCTGACTGTTCCCTGGAAGGCCAGATTCTGAAGTTGAAGCTCAAATACTTTGGCCACCAAATGAGAAGGGAGCATTCACTGGAGAAGACCCTGATGCTGGGAAAGATTGAAGGTCAAAGAAGAAGGGGACGGCGAAGGATGAGATGGTTAGACAGTGTCATCGATGCAATGAACATGAAATTGAGCAAACTTCAGCAGACAGCGGAATACAGGAGGGCCTGGCATGATCTGGTCCATGGGGTCGCGAAGAGTCGGACTCGACTGTGCGACTGAACAACAACAATCCAGCAAATAAAATTATTTGTTCCCAATAGGACTGAAATTAAAAATCAGGTAATCCTCAGACCTTAATAATCAAAAGAAAAGAAAAACAAAAACCCAAACATAAAACTTAATCCACCAGGTTTAAGCCAGTATGCATCTTCCCACATCCAGCATCCAGGTATCTTTCCTTCACCATTCCAAAAACCATAATAGCCCAAGTCATTCAAATCATCAAAATCACTCAGGTATAATAACATCCTTCAGGAAGCTCAGAGAAAACCATGCCATCTTCCTCAGCCTCACATTCCAGAGTTAGGACAAGGTTGAAATTGAAGAATAGAAGTAAAGTGTAGATTCTTTAGGTGGAGTATAGCTCCAGAAGTCAGTTGATTGCGCCTTTGCGCTCATGGCTAGTTGCGAGCGCTCCCTCCCCAATTTCTGCAAAGGAGCGATGAAGGGTCTAAATGGGTGCCGCCACATCCACAAGCCCCCAAATCAAGCTCCCTGTCAACACATGCCTCCGGGAGGTGTTTTGGGAGGCCAGTGGGTCTGACCCTCCCCCTGAGATCGGGAGGTTCGGGGGTTTTCTCCAGGAGCTCCTGGAAAGTCCTGCTGAAAATGGAGTGCCACAGACCGGAAACCTATGTTTTGTGATTTTATGAGGGTTGTTTTTTTTACTTGTAAGGCACCTTGAGTGAGCAGGACCCTTGAGAGGTGATGTCAAGGTTTCAATTTCACTTCACTTCATTTTGCTTCACTGCTTTCCTTGCCATGTATTAGGGGGGAGGTAATTCCTGAGGGTAGTGTATGTGTGAATGCCAGTGGTAGCCATAACCATTTCCTAAGTTGTACCCCTCGGCCTTTTCTCATGGGATTTGGCCTCGAAGACTTCTTTGCTAAGCTAGCTTAGATAAGGCACCATATATCACAGGGTTGCCATAGTAACACTAGGGGCTGATTGCTGATGAATGCATGGGGTGGAGTATGTGCTTGGTTTTACCTATAACCTGAAGTTTTCGCATGCTTTCTTCAGTCCTGACAAAATTCAAGTTCCTGAAAATTCAAGTTATATCTCTAATAAAGCATCACTACCAATAGTGCTGTGGAGAGTGTATTAACTGGGGACCTGACAGGTGACATGTAAGAGAGAGAGAGAGAGAGAGAGAGGAGTAAAGACTAAAGATTGGAGGGGTAACCAGAAAGCTGGAGTCGATGAACAGAGATAAGTGAAATGGAGATAAGTGTTCCAGCACTTTCCACAGCTATGCAGAAGATGGAATTTCTGAAATATTCATGGAGTCATGAGATATTGGAGTAATAAACTGCACCTATCTGACAATAATCATGCTGGTAAAAGTACAAAAGTCCTGTCCTCCATTACTGTCTCTGTTCACCCTGCTTATGTGATGATTATTCTTGAACAATCAACATGGTATTTTTATTCTAATGAAATGTTTACCACAGGTATTCCTCCATGGAAACTGTATTCAGTTCAATCACCTTCTTTTTCACCCAGATTTTTTTTCATACTCATCCTGCTACATTTATGACATATGATTTTTAAAATATGCTTGAGGGGGTGGGGTGGGGAATCCACAGGAGTTATAGCCATGATATGAAAATTTAGTAATGAAATTACAGTAGCAAGATGTTGCCCCCATTTTCAGCCATTAAGGAAAAGTCATGAGCTAATCAGTGCTCATTTAGCAGACTATCTGTAAGATACAGAAGAATGTGATGGTGAAGTCTGACAAGCCCTGAAATTCATTAACTCCCAGTAGCCAGCAAATTGTCCATCACAAAAGGAGTGCAATTGAGCATCATTACCCCATAGTGACACCGTTGCTATTCAGTAAGAATATTTAGTATTATCAACCTAAAAACCCTAATGGCTGTATAATTCCAATCTAATGGAGGAGGTGAAAAAATTCAGAGCAGGTTCAAAGCTTTTCCCCCCTAATGAAATGGAAATGACAGTGACCCAACCATTTCTTATGACCTTTGCAAACAGAGAGGCAGCTTATGCTGGTGCAATTAGCTTGCTATAGTATTATCAAGTCTAGGGCGGATTTCAAATGCAGAATACAGGAACCTTTTTAGAGGGGGGAAAAATGCTACCAGAATTTGCCTGGCTTTATAATGTGCACAGCAGATGTTGGCTTCATTCAGATACTACAAATAAACTTGCATTTCTTTGTGATGAGAACTTCCTTGGGAGTGTGTGCTCCTGCCTGTCACATGCCGAGATTGAAGCTTCCTGGTTTTAAAAATCTGCAATTTGTTGTAATGTCAACATCAGATACTTTAACAGACCTTCTGACCTATTTTATTTATATTGTTTCAGGCTGCCTGGTATATACTTTATGCTCTGGCTTGTTTTTTGTTTTTTTTAAAGACCATTATAGTGGAAAAGCTTCACTGTTGGTGAATGAGGGGGCACTTCCCCTTCTGGCTCTCAGCTCTTGTCAGGCAGCAGGGGCAAAAAATCATTTCTTGCCCTTCTCTTTCACCCTCTTTTGTAGTACACCACCACCTCAGGGTTTGAAAATCTGTCCCTCTCATTTAGTTTTGCCTGAGGATTGTCACTAAAGGGGATACTTCTGTAGTGTTGCCAAATACCAAGGCCATGAGTAAGGAAGGGTGCAGGCTCTTTAGTAAATCAACTTTATTACTACTCATGGTAGCTACAAGATAGTTCTAGATGTAGCTGAGCAAATTTTTAAAAATGCAAGAAACGTTACTAGATAGTTAACTTAAAATCCATGAACATCTGGTCTTGCCAGTTGCATGGTGCCCCCCCCCGGTCACACTGGAAGCACTTATCAGTATCACTTGCTTCTGTCATTTCTCATTACAACCACGGACTATCACACACAAGCAAGCACTCCTCAAACAAACAAACAAACAAACAAACAAACAAACAAACAAACAGCCCCCCTCCAGACCTCCTTCCCATATGGGCTCCTACGGTCTTAGCTAATTTGGGTGCCAGGTCCCAGGGCTCAAACCCAGCAAAACATGGTCCCTCCAATCAAGAGGTGGATGATGTTTTTTCCCATTAGCTTGTAAATGACCCTCTCAGTCTGGGGGAGCGTATTTTTCCTATACTCTGCCTGTCTCAGGGATGCCAATTCAGCCTTCCATCTTCATAACTGTCATAGCATTTCTTACCCATCTGCTGTTCATACACAACAGCCATGTTTTTCCCTGAAAAGACAGATAAAGAATAACATAAGAACAATCATAAATACATTAGAATTTTATGAGCAACACCCTGAAAGACAATTAATGTTGTTTTTTTTGGATGCGGAGAAGGCCTTTGATAATGTAAGCTCGGAATTTTTAAGATGTTAATTGGAACTGTGGGATTGTGGCAATAGTTTCATGACGATGATAATGTCGATATATAAAGAACAATTTGCAAAGATAATAGTTAATGGAGATTTAACACAAAGTATATCTATCCAGAAAGGAACACGTCAAGGTTGCCCATTGTCACCATTGCTATTTATTTTTGCACTGAAAACCTTAAATGATTTGGTAAGAGATAATATAAACATAAAAGGCCTTAAAGTCAAAGGAGAAGAATTTAAACTTCAAGCTTTTGCTGATGATCTGGTATTTATTCTGGAAGATCCAATAACCTCTATTTCACATCTGCTTGATGTTTTATCCGAATATGGTTCGGTAGCAGGACTTAAAATAAATTTAGAGAAAACTAAAATTATGGCAAAAAACTGCTCACAAGATTTGAATATTAAGATACAGACACATTCAGGTATTGAGGTGATCAATAAGATCAAATATTATACTTTCAAATAAAAATAATATGTTATTTGAATATAATTATTAAAAATTGCTAGATAATATTAAAAAAGATCTTCAGAAATGGCATGATTTACAACTGTCTTTTATGGGTAGAATTGCTACCATTAAGAAGAATATTCTCCCACGTTTCTTATTTCTGGTACAAAACTTACCAGTATTAAAAAATAATTTTTTCCAAGAATTGGATAAATATATACAAAAATTTATATGGCATGGTAAAAGAGCACGTATTAGATGGAAACTCCTTCAAGATTAAAAAAAAAAGGTGGTTTTGGTGTACAAACTGGTTACTTTACTATCAAGCCTCAGCTATGAGGTGGATCAGAGACTGGATAATGTTAGAAGATAAAAGACTGCTATATTTGGAGGGCCATGACTTATATATGGGCTAGCACGCCTATATATGGTATGGCAAAGATAAAATTCACTTCATAATCATGTAATTAGAGGGGCTCTAATAAAAATATGGAGGAAAATAAAAGAACATCATTATTTTAAAATACCAGGATAGTTTTCACCTCTTGAGGCCTTTACAAAGCCTACTATGATGTTGGAAAATAAAAAAGTTACTTATGAAACCTTATTAAACGTCTAATGAGTTAAAACCACTCGAGACTCTCTGTGAAACGAACATAGAACTTATGTGGTGGGAGAACTTGCAATTACAGTCTAGGTTTGCTAAAGATAAAATAACAAAGTTTTATAATGGGAAAACAGATTTGATAAAATTTGACTGTCAACCTCTAACAAATTGATTCAAAAGCTGTATAAATTTTTGTTACATGATGTCATGCAGGAGGAATTAATCAAGCCATCAATGATAACATGGATGCAGGACACAGAACATAGCCTTGATATAGATGCCTGGTCAAAAATATGGAAGGCTGTCAAACTTTTAAGATCAATACCCTACAAAGAAAATATACTAAAAATGTTCTATAGGTGGCACTGGTCACTAGATAAAATGGCTAAATGCTATACAGTGTCAGGAAACTGTTGGAGGTGTAAAAATAACGTGGGTACCTTCTTTCATATGTGGTGGCGGAGTGAAAAGATTGATAAATTTTGGAAGGGCATTAAGCAGTTAATAACAGAGATTATGGGCATTGAATTGCAGTTAGTACCAGAAATCTATTTACTTACTATAATACCAAATGGATACAGGCATGATGAAATATGTATTCTGTCATATATCCTTACTGCAGCCAGGATGCTGATTGCTAAATGCTGGAAATCTGAAAACCTACCTGCTAGAGAGGAGTTGATTATAAAAATCTGTGATGTGGCAGAAATGGACAAGTTGAATATGATTCTTTCAGGTAAAGAGGATAAGGCTTTTCAAAAGAGATGGTCTAGAGTTAATAAATGTTTAGGGAAAAATACGTAACTCCATAATTATATTACATATACAAAACATTGTGGGTTTTTATTTCTTCTTTGTTTTCTTCTTTGTTTTGTGTATGTGAGTGTTTGTAATGAAAATTATAAATATTGTTATACCTTTTTGTAGAGGAAGCCATATTGTGATTCTTTTTTGTAATGTAAAATCATAAATAAACTTGTTAAAACAAAACAAAAGCCATGTTTTAATGTTTTTGCTTATTGTTTTAGTTGTAAACTACCTCAAGCATTGGTTGCCAGCCTCCAGATGGGGCCTGGCAATCTCCTGAATTATAACTGATTTCCAGACCACAGAGAACAGTTCCCCTGGAGAAAATGGCTACTTGGGGGGGGGTGTGGACTCTGTGGCATTATATCTTCCCTTCTCCCAACCTCATCCTCCCCAGGCTCCACCCCCAAATCTCTAGGAATCTCCCAGTGCAGAGTTGGCAACCCTATCAAGATGGTTTCTGGCAAGGCAGCATATTAATTTTCTAAAAAGTGAACAAAAATAAACAAGGACAATAGAATCCTGGTTTATAGGGAAGAAACATGCAGCAAATTGTTAACACTTTTCATTTGGTGGGGCAGCTGTTGGGGCCTCGGGGTTTCTGGCAGGCCCACTGTCATTTATCTCCTACCTATACACCTTCCTGCCACTTTTCTCTCTGCCCTTCTCCACCCATTAATTTGCAAGCATTCCACCACCCCTGCTCCCATTTTCCCAGGGTTCATGGGGAAATGTATGCAGGTGGTACACAGCAGCACTGCTTTTGGGGAAAGGGCATGGATATGGTCCAGATGATGGCAAAGCTTGCAAACAGGGCAAGGATACAGTCAGGTGGGGGATACACAGGTGGTGGGTGGAAAGGGAAGCATGAGGGGGTCTAGTGATAGGCAGAAAGGGGCCCCTGGGCACTGTCTGTCCAGCCTGCCAAAACCTGGAACCAACACTGCTTACAACACCCTTTTAAGAACATCAGTATTATCATTCCAGCATTACAAATAAAAAGACTAGTCACCTTTTGACTATGCAGAACACCATTAGCTGTGCAACAAACTAGTGTTTAAAAGGTGGCAGCTACAGGGAGAAACTGGCAAACCAAATCGGGAGTATCACTGCAAATGAGAGTGATATTTAAGATCTGATTTGCAAAGTGGTGTGCTTCAGGAGCACTTATACAAGAAAAGCAAGAGCAATATGGGGGTTCCTATGTCTTTAAAAAGTATACAGTAAGACCTCCTATAGCACTGTGGATATGTTCCAATGGAAATGTGTTCACACAGTATCACCATTTCTTGCTTATGAGTGACATGAGAGCTTCATTGCAGTATCAGTAATAGCACTATTGTCAATGAATGGTTTTGAATGAGAATGATATTAATAAGGATTCACCCGTGCATATTAGTAATTACTCACTCCTACATTAGTTCACAGCCTACTGTGTAACTGACCATTGCTGCTGTTGCTCTTCCTACATGGTTGCAATGGAAAATGATGGGAGGTTTCTTTCTTGGAAGGATGAGCCACTATTGGCAGCAGATGAACACTGAATGGCCATGCCCTTTCCAGAACACACCACTCTCTTGGTACAGCAGCACTACCCAGACTATGTAGCTTTCATTGGCCCATAGGACAGTGCAGGTGGACGAACTCTTCTGTCTGGAACTCTTGTTGATGTTGCTGCCATTATACAGTTTGCCATTACACAGTTGCTTCTATTATACAGTTTGCAGAATGTTCTGCACTTGAACGTAGACCTTGTACTTCTTATTTTTCAGTATGTATTTTACCTCTCTGTCACCTTGTTAAATTGTTGCTACTTTTTCTAGTATTGTTAGCAGGGCTATTTTTGGGCAGGAACGCACAGGAACGGAGTTCCAGCTGGCTCCCGAGTTGGCCACGCCCAGCAGGAACTCATTAGGATTGGCTACATTAGGGGTGTGTGGCCTAACATGCAAAGGAGTTCCTGCTACAAAAAAAAAGCCCTGGGTTTTGACAACAAACAAGATAAACAGGATAAGAAGCAAAAGGTGGGTGTGGCTGGATGACCACACTTCTAGTAAAATGGGGGTGTGGCCTAATATGCTAATAAGCTGTGCTATCAGGGTGTGGCCTGATATGCTAATGAGTTTCTGCTGTTGGGTGTGGCCTATTATGATAATGAATTCCTGCTGGGCTTTTTCTACCAAAAAAGCCCTGATTGTTGGTTATTACTATTGCTTTATGTGGTTTATTGAAAAATTAAAATAAAGACTTAAAAAAAATTACACACCCAGGATAAAGAGTGCTGTAACAAATAAAGAGTGCTGTAACAAAACAGCTTTATAGGAAGTTATGTCAGAAAAGGTAATACAGTATACGTTAGATGGTCTGCTAGATTCTTTGCTCCATACATTCCTCCTCTCTAGAACCATTCACAAAAGAGTGGAGAACAAAAATCACATTTGGTAGCTATTCTCTCACCATGGATTCAGTCCTAATCCCATTTTAATCTCAGTGGGCTATATTAAACAAAAGCAGGAGGACTGGAGTTTGAAAGTGATTAGCCTTGACCTCCCAGAGATCAGACTAAGTAATCAGGTGTTCTTAGGTTGCTGTTGAGAACAGTTTCTGCTTATGCATTGTAGGTACAGCAGTTGACAAAGGCAAAGCGAAAATTCTTTCAGTGTAACAGAGTATACATAAGCATCTCAATAAATAATGCAAACAAAACTTCTAAAAACCTCTAAATATACTACATGGAATCTTAGTATAGAGTGATCTGACTGCTGCATGTTTCTTCTGCCTTTGCCTATAGGGATTCATTTATTTAGAAAGTTTCTGTGTTATCTCTCTAGGGAACCTGCCTGAGGAGGCTTACAAACTAAAAATGTAATAAAAATTTTGAAGTTAATGCTGTGGTGATTTCACCACCAACATGCTCAGCAGTTGAATTTACCATGTTCAACTATGACAGTCAAACAAGTTTCATTGGGCTGTTCTAAAACTGTGCATGCATGAAACTGCTGATGATCCAAAGAGTTCTGCAGTCATTTAGTGCCACGAGGGACAAATCAGACAAACACTGATGACAGGAGTATTTTTTAAATAGCATTGTTTTATTCTTCTCTTTGCTTTCACCTTGTGGTACATGAAAGTAACCGTTCAATTTTATTTGTGCTAACAGTCTTACCATGACTGTAATAGTTGAGAAATGGTAAAAGGATTAAGAGATATTGTACAAGGGGACCAGTGAAATGGCACATGAATCCAAACCTTAATATTTGATCTATTGCTCTTGGAATTCAATAATATTAAATTCTTATTCTCCTCTTTTTAAAGGTTTTCTTTAAAAAAACACAAACTTCTTTGGGAGTTAAAAGGGAAAAACTGAATGGTAAACACATCCTTACCTTTCCCATTCAAATAAGAGAAACTCTTAAAAAGTGCTTAATTCTGGTAGAAATGACCCCTTTGCATTTTTATTTACTTGTTCATTTAGATACACCATCATTTAGTGAAGCAGCGACAAAAGCAACAGCTTGGATCTTATGGAAAATTTCTGCTAATGGAACAGGATCTGCTATTCACCAGGGGCAGCATTTTGGGAACATTTTGGGCTGCAGTGGGAGGGGGAGTTGGAAAGGGCCAGTTCTGCTGATGGAAATCCCTTCTACTAGTGGAGATTTACTGCAGGAGGTAAACCCATGGAAAGGCATTCTGTTGTTTCTCTCTCTTTATTTAAAAGAGCTGACAAATGCAGAAGCTTCCATGGCAGAGCTTCCTCCCTTCTTGGTGAGTGTTCTCCACTAAAAGAGAGAGAGAGAGAGAGAGAGAGAGAGAGAGAGAGAGAGAGAGAGAGAGAGAGAGAGAGAGAGAGAGAGAGAGAGAGAGAAAGATTGTGTGAAGTAGTTCTAATAAGACAGTGTTTTCATTTATATAATTATTTTTTTTCTGTATGGATAATTGTGTTCTGTACTTTGTCTTTTGATAACATGCATAATGGGAAAGGAATATAAACTTGTTGGCCTGCCTATACACATTTCTTTTTATTAAGACACATAAAAAATATAGAGCCAATTCGATTTGTAGCATATTAAAAAAAAATAAAAATAAAAAACAGACCTGCCCCATACATACTCCCAGGTTCTTGGAGGCTCATGAATTCTACTGGATTCCAGAATTCTATAGGAGGTTTTAGGATTCCAAGCACATGCTCTATTGAGGTTGCAGTAGAAGCTTGGAATTTGATGCTCCTTGAAGCTGTTGACAAGGTTGCCCCTCAATAACCTCTCCTGTCTTTGGGATAAAACCCAGCCCCTGGTATACCATGGAGTTGGGTGATCTGAAAAGGGCTGAGAGACTTCTAGAACATCACCAGTGGAGAACTTGTACTAAATCTGACAGATCATGTTACCGAACTCATTGTAAGGCCTATGAAGCAGCAGTGACGGTGGCTAAGAAATGTTACTTCTCTACTACTATTGTATAAGTTAGTTCACAACCAATCCTTTAAGGTAATAAACTAAGTCCTAAAATGAAGACTTCATTGTATCAGGACTAGACAATTAGCTGTGATACGTTTGCAAAAAAAATTGCTGATAAAATATCAAGAATATACTCTGATTTAGATGCTGACTATAACACAGGTTCACCAAAAGAACTGCCTAATATTCCACCTGTTCTATTTATGGACAACTTTGACCCAGTTTATGTGATGGATGTTGACAAGCTCCTGGAATCAGTGAAGGCCACTTCTTGAGACCTGGATCCTTGCCCAGCCTGGCTGGTAAAAAATCATGTAAAGACCACATCAATGAATCCCTAGTGTCTATTATAAATCAATCACTAATTCAGGGCACCTTCCCTTGACCACACAAAGAGGCAGTTATCTGTCTGCTACAAAAAAGCTCTCCCATCCCTATAGAAAACTGAAGTAGCCAATTATCACCCCTTCTCTAATCTGCTCTTCTTAGGCAAAGTGATTGAGAGAGCAGTAGCAGACCATTCCAAGTCTTCTTGGATAACTCATCTGCTCTAGACTCTTTTCAGTCTGGTTTCAGACCAGGCTATGGGATAGAGATGGCTCTGCTGACTTTAGCTGATGATCTCCATCTAAATGTAGACAAAGGTCAGGCCTTCCTGTTGCCCCTACTGGATTTATCTGCTGCCTTTGACACAGTGGACTATGCCATCTTTTTGAGGCACCTGGAGGCAGAAATAGGCATCAAGGGTTATGAGCTGAAATGGTTCAAATCATTCCTCACAGACTGGACTCAAAGAATTGCCACTGGAGATCAGTTATCATCAGTGTGGGACTCAACTTATGGGGTCCCACAGGGCACAATCCTATCCCCCCATGATCTTCAATCTATTTGTAAAGTCCTTGGGCCAAATGATTCATAGTTTTAGGGTTGGCTGTCATCAATATGTAGAAGATACATAGATATATGCTAGAGGTCCTAAACTGCTGCCTGGGTGCTGTGGTTAAATGGCTAAGAGTGAACAAACTGAAACTAAACCCTGGAAAGATAGACGTAATGCTGCTTTGAAGGTATTGAATGACATTATGCTCCTCACTTTTGAAAGGATTCAGCTGACCCTTGCCAACTCAGTTAAAAGCCTTGGGGTTATACTGGACCCAGCATTGTTGCTGAAGCAGCAAGTTAATGCAGTTGCAAAAAAGGGCTTTCTTCAGCTCAGCACAGTTCAGAAATGGCTACTTGCCTTGACTTGGCTGATCTGCCCACCTGGAACCATGCCATGGTGACATCAAGAATAGCCTACTGTAATGTACTTACTATAAAATGGTGTTCCCTCAAAATCAGTTTGGAAACTCCTGTTGGTGCAGAATGCAGCAGCTCAGCTATTATCAGGAGCTAGATGGAACACTCAAATGGGTGCTTTCAGGCCTGTAGCCATGGGGACATTTGGGGGCAATGCCCCCCACAAATAACCACTACACCCTCAGATTTTTTTAAAAAATAAACAAAATAAAAATGTAAGATGCACATGGGGTTTCCAAAATGACCCCAGGCACAGTCAGGGAAGCCTCAGTTTCATTTTCTTTTTTCCAGTCAGAAAAATAAATAGGGCTTTAAACATGAAAATAAAATAAAAATGCAAAAGAGAGATTCAGAGATTCCACCCCCTGGCTAACACAGAAAAGCAGCCCAGAATTTAGTCTCTCCAATCGAAAGGAGGACTTGCAGTGGAGCTAGAACTGCTTCTTCTGCTGCTGCAAGGGGAGCAGCAGGTGCAGCCAGGGCACCCCTCCAGATTTCCCCATGCCCCACCAAGCAAAATTTTCTGGCTATGCCCCTGGCGCTTTCACACATGCTAAATAATGCAAGTTTCAATCCACTTCAGCAACCGTTTACAAGTGGATTTTGTCATTTCACGCAGTAAAATCTAGTTGCCAAGTGCACTGAAAGTGGATTGAATGTGTGTTATTTAGTGTGTGTGTGAAAGTGCCCATATATATGACTCCCATGCTACAGTCACTCCATTGGCTGCCCATCAGTTACTGGGCTCAATTTAAAGTATTGGCTACCACATACAAAAGCTCACCATGGCCTTGGATCCTCAGATCTGTGAGACTGTCTCTCCCCTACACCTGGCCAGGAAAACTTTGCTCATCCAGTCAGGGCCTTCTGCTGGTGTCAGCCTCCAAGTGGGCAAAACCAACAACTGCCCGTACACCTGTCTTCACTGTGGTGGACCCCACTTTGTGGAATGGCCTGCCTGAGGAGGTCAGGAAGGCTCCCACAAACTATGAAAAACAGAACTATTCAAGAGAGCTTTTCTACAAAGGCAATAGGGTAGCACTACACAAAAGGCTTCACAAAGTTACTTGGATAAATTATTGGGTACTGTGGTCTGTACTATTGTGTATAGTTTGCTACGGGTTGGATCCTGTTGTATAGTTTTGCATTGTTTAATATGCCATGTTAACGCTTATTCTTTGCTTAAGTTTTGTTTTTCAGGCTTCTGGTTGGTTCTGCGTCTCAAAGCATATTTCATTGTTTATCGAATGCCCTGTCTTGTTGGTTATATTGACTCACTCTATGTAATCCGTCTTGAGCCTCAGTGAGAAAGGCAAACAAATAAATGCAAACAAATAAATATCAAGGTGTCGTCTAGTGGAGTTGTTGTTTTATAAACGACAAACCCTACAAACTATCAGAACAGATTATTCTAGTCTGCAGAAGTCTGGGTACATCGTGATGACTCATTATGCCTTAGTTCCTCAGACAGCTGTAATACTTCTATTGAAAGGAAACCTCACATGCAGGTTTATCTCAAAGAACACTTGCAGCACATCTTAAAATAAGATTTACTTGCATTATTCACAGAAGGTTTTCCTAACAGGTCTTGCGCAGAAAAAGACAGGAAGTATGTAATTATAATACTGCCAATACCCAACAATGCATGGGTCATAGGGTTGCCAACTCCAAGTGGGGAAATTCCTGGAGATTTGGGAGTATATCCTGAGGAGCGCAGTGTTTGGAGAGGGGAAGGATCTCAGAGAGTCCACTCTCCAAAGCAGCCAGTTCCTCCAGGGGAACTGATCTATGTAATCTGATCTATGTAATCTATGTAATTCCAGGAAATCTCCAGGCCTTGGGATGCCAGCCTCCTATATGGGCCCTACCTGGATGCTGGGAACCCTAATAAGAACATAAGAGGACATGAGAGGAGCCAATGTTGGACCAGGCCAATGGCCCATCCAGTCCAACACACTGTCACACAGTGGCCAAAAATACCAGGTGCCATCAGGAGGTCCAGCAGTGGGGCCAGGACACTAGAAGCCCTCCCACTGTTGACCCCCCCCCAAGCACGAAGAATAGAGTGCATCACTTGCCCCAGAGTGAGAGTTCCTATCTATACCTTGTGGCTAATAGTCACTGACGGACCCCTGCTCCATATGTTTATCTAATTCCCTCCTGAAGCCATCCATGCCGTCCAGGGACACAGTTGTTGCAGTGTGAACAGAGGCTGTTCCTTTATTATCTTGAGGCATTAATCTGTATTGATAATTCTGCTCAGTATGTTACTTAGACTGCCAACTGCTTTTTTTTGACCATGTAGTAAGCGAACATGTTTTGAGATTTTGGAAATGTTGAAGAAGGAGCAAAGTAGGATAAGTGCTACGGAGAAGCATCATCATAATTCTCCCCTAATTTATGTGTACACCTATATTAAAGTGAATGTGGGGGTCTTTTCTTGCTTGCTACACAGAGATTGCCTTGTTCTGTATGCAAAGAGGTGTGCAAATACGGTTTTTCAGGCAAAACCCAGAGATTGTGTCTCTTTCTCCAATAGACTTCTTGCTGTAAAATAAGATATAGATGCACCTATTGGTTGGCTTGCTGACCACTCTCTGTTCCCACTTGCTTTAGGCAACATTATCTTCCATATTTGCTCAGCACCAGGAGAGGGACAAGTCTGGGGAAGGCAGTTACAGATTTATTCTCCTGCACACCTGCAGATCTACTGAACAGATGGATGTGGGCTGTGACTTGTGAACTCTATGGTGTGATTCACAAGTAATTATGCACCATGGTTTGGTGTTATAGGAATGAATTCAAGGGATTGTCGGGATTCTGTACTCGCTCTTCTTTTATGTATGTCTGAATAATGAAAGCCACTTTTGTGGAACATTGCTGTTACATCCATACCATAAACTATGGCTCATTCTCTTCCCCACAATCTAGGATTCAAAACTCTAGATTAATCCTTGTTTAAACCGTAATCTGTCTTAAAAAGTACAAGAATTTTTGGTCTGAACTTAACCACAGACTATGGATTCCTGTGGAAGTAGAACCCTTATATTATTGAGCCACAGGTTCTGGAAAGCAGGGAGGGCAGTTGTGAGTATCCAACTGGCTCATTCCTGTAATGAGAACCATGGTTTGTTGAGCTAGATTTTAGTCCAGTAGCACCTTAGAGACCAGCAAGTTAAACTTTCAAGAGTCAAAAGCTCTCTTCATTTGATAGTTTGTTGTTATTTGTAAACCAGGCCTTAATGTGAAATCACTCAATGTAATAGTTAATCCAGGATTTGCCATAAAAATTTAACCATATTTAACCATATTCCTAAAGTATCAAATTTCCTGAGCTCTTCTGTTAAAGGGGTTTTTACATACAAATTCAGTAATTTATTCCCGGCTGAGCTAAAAATAGTTTTGATCTAGTTTCCTAGAATATCTGGAGGACTATATTTATAAGGATGACAACTGCATTTCTGCATTGTTGCTGCAGTTTTTACAGCTACCTTGTCAAATCTATAAAAGCAAAACCAGTGGTAGATAATACAGTAGGAGACTTTTGTGCTTGAAAACAATTGAACATAGGTTAAAGTTTTATTGTTTTCTTTTAAAAATACAGGAAAAAGGAAAAAAAATTCTTATGGCACATAAGCCACCATTCTTCCCAACTCCAAATCTCTCACCATTCATGGATTCATAGTTCACAATTTCTCTTGTTCATGGACTGTAGCAGGGCCATGGCCAGTGGTGCAGCACACGGGGCAGCCCCCCTTTTAGTATCTGCAAAGCCCCGCCCCAATCTTTCTTGATCTTCCCTTCAAGTCTTGGCATGCCGGCTCAGAAGTCAGTCCCGCTGTGTTCAATGGACCTTACTGTCATGTCAACATGCTTTAGCATCCTCAGTTCAGGGTAAAAGGAGAGATGCCTCTTAGCTGGCTTGTCCTGGCCCCAGAGCATTTCAGAGGCCAGATGCTCCGACAGAAGTCCTGGCTTAAAATCCACAGGATTGTGCCAGGCATGGCTAGCCACCTGATTCTTCTCCATACCTGGTTGCAAATCCAGGGTGGAGGCAGCTTCCAGGCCTGCTGCCGACACTCATTCCAAAAGCTCCCCCATCCCTGCTCAGCAGAAACCAAAAAGAGGAAAAGGACTCCGAGCCGGGGGCAGGCACAGTGGGTTCCACCCAGAAATGTCCATCTCCTGATGCAACCACTGCTCTGGCTCATGGCCCCGGCCAGGTCTGCTCTCTGCAGTGATTTCCCTCTCCCATTTTGCTCTCCCAACAGCTCTGCAAGTGAGGCTGAGAAGCAACACCCCAAGCCCCCCCGCAAGAAAGGATCTGAATGCAATCACACACACTCCGTCAACCCTGATACCCTTCCTGCAAAATTGCTTGGTCTTTTTTTTTTTTAATAAATGCATTGAATTCAATTCTCAGAATCTTTGCATGCCCCTAAACTGAGCACGAACTCCAAGGTTTTGCACAGCCAGTGGGCCCGGGTTAAGGAGCTTAAGCAGCTGAAAGGGAAGATTGGGGCAGGGGGTGCTGCAGATTAGCCCAGTTAATTCAATTCAATTAGTGGCAGATCCAAGGGAACCACAAGTGGAGACAAAGAGGTGCTCCTACATGGCAGCACACCCACCTTAGAACCACAGGAGGAGAGATTCTGTATCCCCAAGGTGCTTCAGCCACTCACAGCAGAGTTTGTCTCCCCCCCATCCCTTTCAGCATAAAAAATGTGCTTCCTTTTCAGACCAACATCCATCTGCTCCCACCTCTAGCTGGGCAGGAAGCTCTCCTCATCCAAATCCTGGCGGGTACTTGACCAAAACCATTTCCTGACATTCAAGGCCTATGGGAGGAGATTTCTACAACCAAAGAACATCACCTTTCCATTTACAATGTAGGCTAGATGGATCCACTGTGATCAGAAGCCAAGCCTGCCACAATATGTTTGTGCTATTCATCTAAGTGCAGGTCAAGTTGCATCTTTCCAGGCCCCCCCATTAACATCCTGCCTCAAAAGCGAAAGGAATAAAATATTAAAATCAGTGAGGAACTCTTCTTACATTAACCTTGGAGGTGGAACATTTATTTTCTAACATATTATAACATAGGTCTATATATAGGTCTAATATAGGTTCTGTATCCTGAGGACATCAACAATTGAGCTCCTGGCCCACCTGGCAAGCTGCTGGTGGCCAGGGGCTGCTTTGCTGCACCAGAGGAGGCTGCAGCAGACAACAGTGTTGTGAGGGGGGCGGGGGGCAGAGCCAGCTCTGCTCCCGCCCAAACAGTCTTGCCTCGTACTCACCTTAGTATTCCCCTTGCCGCTTACTGATATTTCTATAAAAAGTTAATAAAGTGGCCCTTGTTTGATTCCAAACTGTTGTCTGTCTCGTTATTCCGATTGGGAGGACAAAAGCTTTTACCACTCCGGTAATGATCTCCATGTTTTCAAAATAGACTATAAACCTGGGCTGATGGCTATCAAGAGTACAAACAGACACATTCGTTAGGGAGAACAGGGGCTGTGCTACTGAACTCTACATGCTCAACGGCCCTTTTGCGCAGAGGCTTGTATAGACTCTGGCTGTCCCCATTTATCAGGCTCAGTCCCTTTTGGGTGATCCTTGTCCCTGGTAAATCAATGTCTAGATTTTGTGTCCTCTTTTTGCCTTTCTGGGAAATTCAATAAAAATATGTTTATGGCCCATACACAGGGCTCTTTTTGTAGCAGGAACTCCTTTGCATATTAGGCGACACACCCCTAATGTAGCCAATCCTCCAAGAGCTTACAATAGCCCCTGTAAAATGAGATCTATAAGCTCTTGGAGGATTGGCTACATTAGGGGCGTGTCACCTAAAATGCAAAGGAGTTCCTGCTACAAAAAGAGCCCTGCCCATACAGTTGCAGTGACTTATCTTCCACCTCACCCTATAACTTCCTGTTTAGATAGTGAACATTGCTAAATGCATTTGAGTTGCAGCAGTTCTGCAATGAGATTGAATTTTCCAGAGTTTTCTTTTTCAAATTTTAAAGTCCCTTAAGGGTCTCCACAGAGCAGTGACCTGAAAGAGAAAATGGTTATTGCTGCTTTGTAAGTCATTGTAGAACAGGCTGGTATAGGGTAAATTGAAAATGGCATACAGCAAGCGAAAAAAGATCTGCCAGTGTTCTGTTGTTCAGTTTGGGGCACTACAGTTTAGGAAGGATGTCAATAAGCTGGAACGAGTCCTGCATAGGGCAGCAAAGCTGGTGAGGGACTTGGAGAGGTTGAAGGAGTTGGGAATCTCTGTGCTGTAGAAGAGATGCTTCGGAGGTGATATGATTGCCACCTTCAGATACCTAAAGGACTGCCATGCAGAGGATGGAGCTGATATGTTCTCAGTTGTGTTTGAAGACAGGACTTGGACCAATGGATATAAACTACAGCAGAGGAGGTTTTGTTTAACATTGAGGAAGAATTTCCTGACAGTGCAGTGGAAGAATATCCCTCGAGGTGACAGATTCTTTATCACTGGAAGATTTTAAGTATTGATTGGATACCTGCTTGTTGAGGATAGTAAAGTTGTAGTTTCTGCATTGGCAGGGGAGCAGACTATTTGACCCTGGCAATCCCTTCCAATCAGGCCTGTCGCCAGGATTTTTTTAGTCAGGGGGCATTTAATTTCCTTAGGGGGCACTGGCTAATTGAATTAGAGGTAATTTAACTAAAGTTAAATAGACTTTCTGGAGGAAATAGAGAGGTGTTATCTGGCTCGGTACTGCCACCATAGCTGGCCCTTTGCACCAGGCAGCTGCACAGGAATACCTGGCTCCTTCCCTGCACTCATCGCCGCTCAGGGGCCCTGGGCTGGATGGGAAGTTGTAGGGCCTCATCAGTAAGTTGGGGGGCCTTGCCGCGAGATGCCCCACTGTAGCTACAGGCCTGCTTCCAATGCTGAGATTAAATTAAAAAAGTGATAATGGAGGAAGTGTTTTTGGTGGGTTGACATCAGTGAAATGGTGAAGACCCCGGGCTTACCCATGTGAACCAAAATGCATGTATTTTCCCTGTGCTGTTGGGGAGACGGGATTTGAGGGGGGAAATTCTGGGGATCTGCTTGAGCTACGACAAGTCATGTGATTTTTTTCACATATGGTGTTTGAACTGGGTGTGGAAGGGCAGGCAGAGGGCATTGCTTTCTAGTAGGGTTGACAACTCTGGTCTGGGAAATTACTGGAGATTTGAGAGTGATGCCTATGGAAGGATTTCACCCAGAACCTATGGTACACCACAGAGTCTGTCATTTTCTCCAGGGGGAATAGATTTCTGTAGTCTGGAGATCAGTTATAATTCTGGGCAATCTCCAGGCCCCACCTAGAGGTTGGCACCTCTTTTGTTGCAGGCACTGTGCTGGCTCTACATATGTGCAGTCCATATTTTGCACAAATGGAAGGTAGAGATTATGTAGGAATGTGTTTGCTCCAGTGTAAATAGGGGCTTGGTATATTTGAAGGGGCTGAAGGTAGGCCAGTGGATTCATTTCTGATGACCCCTTCACACATTAATTTATACACTTGATGACCACTTGCACAGAGTTATGTGACAGGCACAGTAAACTAGATTACACACACATACACAAAGGACTACAGGATTTTTATACTCATCTTTCAACACTTACACAAATTTGTAACCTGAATAAGAGAGATCATAATCTTAATACATTGTGTTCTAGATGTCTGAAATACAGCACTAGTTTTCTTGTAACTTGGAAGAATTTAGATTCAGGTGGGGTAGCCTTGTTGGTCTAAAGCAGCAGAACAAAGTTTGAATCCAGTGGCACCTTTAAGACCAACCAAGTTTAATTCTGGGTATAAGCTTTTGTGTACTTATGCCTGGAATTAAACTTCGTTGGTCTTAAAGGTGCCACTGGACTCAAACTTTGTTCTATTGAAAGAATTTGTTAGGGAAGACGCAAGAAAGTACTTAAACCCATTGGCATAGTCTTCTGCCACCACCTAGTGGAGAAAAATAAGATTATCAGAAATATTCAAAATCTCAGCACTTACTTTGTGCTAATTTTATAAAACGTTTCTTTTGGGGGGGGCATATATATTTCTTCAATTAATAGCTTCTATTAATAGCTTTTGGCTCAATACTTTGGAAAACAAAAATTGATAACACAGTAGTTTAGGGGTATGGTTTTGGTCCTCAGAGATAAGGGCATCTATTGCAACACTGAAATTAATGTTTAATGCTTTGCACATCTAATTTACTCTTTGGTATATGATAATTTTTGAACATTTGCTGCATGGCAGAGCTCTGTACTGAATGTGTTTTCATGAACTGGTGTGCCATGTGCCTCCTATAACATGTGTATCAAAGCTCAATATGGAAGACTGGTGGCCATTTAATGGGGAGGCAGAAGGTCATGTGACAAACCCTTTCAAAAGAATTAAAGGATCTTATGTTCCCATATGAGCTTGTCTGCCAAATGCAATTATCTTTGAGGGCTCTGTTTAGAGTGCCTTGCCTTTTGAAATGAAGTGGTTTGTGACAACAGACAGGGCTTTTTTCACTGTGGCATCTTGACTGTGAAACATCTTTCCCACAGCTATGTACTGATACTAAGTTTGTTGTGTTTCTGATGCCATTTTTTTTTTAAAAAAGCACACGTGTTTGTGTGTACACATACACATACATATTTGCTGAGGGCTTTTCTTGAGTGTTGTTTTGATAACTCCTTTCTCTGGATTGATACACTGACATGTTCATAACAGATGTATGGTGACTTCTGTTCTTATTCTGTACGTTGCTACTTGTTTTTGATTCTGCTGGCATTAGCTTTTAGGTTATGCAGCTAATTTGGCATTTAGGGGATTTTTTTGTTATCCACTTTTATTCTTATCATTTTATGTATTGTTGTATCTAGGGCTGTTTTGTTGTTTTAGTTAGCCGCCTTGGATTTCATAGGTTGAGAGTATGGGGTCTACATATTTAAAATAAATTAAGTTAAATAAAAGTGTCTTCCAGCACAACTCTGCAATGGCATCATAGTCTGAATATTGTGTGCTGGTGGAAGAAAGATTACATATGAATAGTGTTCTGTATTGAGCCCCCGGCAAAAGGGCTTAGCTTAGGATGCATAACAATGGCTTGCTAGGATCCTAGAATGGACCAGTAAGGAGACAGGGATTCTAGAGAAAACCAGTTGGGAGTGCCTGTTGTTAGCCTATCGTTGGGAGTGGGGTATGTTTTGGGTGTAACCTTTTCCAGGCATAAATAGCAGGCTTTGGGGACAGGGATTTCAGTCTTCTGTCTCTTGCTGAATCACTAATAAACTATGAGCTGATCACTTCTATGCATCTGAATCCAGTATATTGCTCCACCGCCTCCATCATCTTGGTGGAGACCCTAAAAAGACTCTGTCCCAATGGGGGCCCCCGCCTGAGGTCTTCCCACATTAACTTGGTGGACTTCCAGTGGAACTATGTCCCAGTTTCTGGGTCTAATACTGGGACTTTGATGGCTATCTGGACCTGGTCGTGGTCAAAGGGAACCTGATCAGTCTTTTGGGCTGTGCATGGTTCGCACCCTTAGGCATAACCATCAAGAGAGTTCGGCAATGTGTCCAGCAGGATTTTAGTGATGTCTGCAGGAAGTTCCTGTCCATTTTCAGTGGGTCTCTGGGGTGCTACACGGGGCCCCCTGTCTCGCTGCAACTCGCGCCCGGGGTGGTGCCTATCCATATGCAGGCCCATAATGTCCTTTTTGCCCTCAGACCAAAAACAGATGCTGAGCTACAAAAGAAAGAAGAAAGACTACATCCTTGAAATGCAAAAACTTCTGAAGAGACACGCCGGCGTGAGGGAAGACGCAGCACTTGAAACTATGATAAGCAGCGAAGAAGACAGCGGCCCAGGGGTAAGAGGTGAAGGAAAGGAGGCCATCAAGGTTAAAAAGGACTTAGCCCATAATTGGAAGAGACTTAGAAAGAAGACACCTTAAGGATTGTTTGTGTTGCATCTGTAAGGAGCTGTTTAATTACTAACCCCAATGGACTTTACTAACTATATTAACAGAGTGTCTTTGGACTTTGAAAAGTTAAAAAGAAGATCTTCTAACCATGATCGATGCCGGAGAACGATATTAAACACTAAATAAAACTAACCCATTTTAACAGAGAAAACTTCACTCCACTCTTTTTCTTTCTCCATCTGTCTACCCCTTCCTTTTCTTATAAAAAGAATAAAATTCTCTCCTTTTTAGGAGAGTTTTGCTCAAAAAAAAAAAAAAACAGATGCTGAGCTAGACCACCTGGTAGTGCAAGGGGTCCTGGAACCAGTCTCCCATGCGGTTTGGGAGACCCCCATTGTAACGCTGGTAAAACCCAATGGCAACATCTGCATCTGTGCAGACTACAAGTGTACATTTAACAAGGCGCTGCAGGACCTTGCATACCTGGTCCCAGTTTGGAGTCACATGTTAGCCACCTTGGTGGGGGCAAAGATTTTTGGCAAGCTGGACCTCGCCTAGGTGTACCAGCAACTGCCTGTAGACGAGGCCACTGCAACGGCCCAAACTATAGTCACTCACTGGGGGGTGTTCAAGGTTAAGCGGCTACAGTTCAGGGTGAGCATGGCCTCAGGACTTTTTCATCTAACAGACTCTCTCTTGAAAGGGATACCTGGGGTCTCTCCATTCTTCAATGATGTGCTGATCGTCACAGTGACCCCAGGGGAGTTTGCGACCTGCCTGCGCGCCATCCTTGACCATTTCCATAAGGCCGGCCTTAAGGTGAAACGGGAAAAGTGCCTTCTCGGGGTCGACTGGGTCCAAGGCAGAACTCCAAGCGTTCCTCAGCCTTCTCAAGTTCTACCATGCTTTCCTCCCTCACAAGGTGGTAGTTGTGGAGCCCCTGCATTGACTGTTGGACAAGGGGGTCCCCTGGCTCTGGGGCCCTCACCAGACTGCAGTGTTCTGGGCCATCAAGGTACTGCTGATCTCTAACTTGGTGCTGGCCCATTTTGATGAAGCACTGCTGGTGGTCCTGGCTTGCAATGCCCCCCCCATGGGGTGGGCGCTGTGCTGGGGCACCAACTTTCCAATGACTGGGAAGTGCTGGTGGCCTACTACTCTCAACCTCGTTGGCCGCCGAGAGGAATTATGCCCAGATCGATCACGAGGGCCTGGCTATCATGGCAGGGGTGAAGAAGTTCCACAACTTCCTGTATGGGACACACTTCCCCATTGTGACGGGCCATCACCCTCTCCTCAGCCTTTCCAGAGCAGATAGACAGACACCCAAAGTCCTGTCCCCATGAGTCCTCCAGTGGTCCATCTTCTTGGCGGGCTATAACTGTCTCCAGCACTGCCCTGGGAGAGCGATGGGGCATGTGGATGCCCTGAGCCACCTGCCCTTGCCTGAGGTCGAGGAGGACCCAGTGCCAGCACACTGCATTCTGCTCATTGAGGACCTCCCGGAACAACCCCTCCAAGCTGCCACCACCCATCACTTGGCCAGGGACCCATCATCTCCTGGGTCCTTGACTGGGTGGAGAGGCGGTGGCCTGTTGCCGCTGTGGGCTCTGAGTTCACAGTTTTCATGGCAGACAAGGATGAACTCTCCACGTACAAGGGGTGCCTACTTTGGGGGACAGAGTAGTCATTCCCGGCACCCTGCACCACCATGTCCTCCTGGTGCTACATGAGGCTCACCCAGGGATCGTCCAGATGAAGGCCCTGGCCAGGAGTTATGTGTGGTGGTCCTGGATCGATGCGGAAATCAAGGCTTGGGTGAACAGGTGTCAAGCGTGTCAGGCTGCCCACCCAACCCCCCTAGTGCACCCACCCAGGCTTGGGAGTCCACCCGCACACCATGGTCTAGGCTACACATCGACTTTGCTGGGCCTTTTCACAGATTACTATTCCTCATCATGGTGGACTCCTACTCCAAATGCCTGGAGGTTAACCCAGTTGCATCTACCTCCTCCAAGGCCGCCATCCATGCGCTGTGCTGGATCTTCATGACCCACAGGCTACCAGACACAATCTTGTTAGACAATGGGACTGCCTTCACATCAGAAGAGTTCCAGACGTTCCTTCAGGGGAACTTGATTCAGCATGTGCGGTCCGCACCCTTCCACCCTGTGACCAACGGACTGGCGGAGCACATGGTGCAGACTGCTAAAGAAGCCCTCAGCTGAATCACAGATGGGGACTGGGAGGCCTGACTGCCCCGATTCATCCTGCCCCAACGGACCACCCCAAACCTGGTCAGTGGCTGCAGCCCAGCCTAGCTACTGATGGGCTGCCGGCCCACCATCCTTCTAGACAGGTTGCACCCGGACAGGGCACCTGAGTCAGAGAAGCTCTCCAAACAGGTCGAGGCTCCCAGGGGGTTCTTTCTGGAAGACCCTGTCTATATCAGGAACTTTGGGAAGGAGCCTCTTTGTCTGGCAGGCTGGGTAGTGCGTCCTACAGGGCCTGTTTTGTACTAAGTCTCCACAGAGGATAGTCAGATCCTGCAGAAACATGTGGACCAGCTGCGGGGGCACCTGCTCCCTACGTCCCCGGAGACACAGACATTGGCAGCCCCCCAAGGGGCACCTGCTACCGACCTCCCCGAAGCGCAAGTTGGGGAGCCTGCACCGTCTCCAGCTCTAGGGACCAGCAAAGTGGCACCAGCCCCCACTCTGGAGCCCAAAGAGGATTCCTCGCTGCCTTGAGACATCCGGGACTGTCCACCCAGGGTAGCTCCTGAGGCCCCGGTTCCAGAACCTCGGTGTTCACAGTGGGAGCACCAGCCACCTGCCTACTTATCGGACTATGTGCCTTAGGCACAATTCGAACTATGTGGGGAGGGGTGTTAATACATAAGGGCAAAAGGGCTTAGCTTAGGAGGCATAACAACGGCTTGTTAGGATCCTAGAATGGACCAGTAAGGAGACACGGATTCTAGAGAAAACCAATTGGGAGACAATGGAGTGTAAATAGCCTATCATTGGGAGTGGGGTGTGTTTTGGGTGTAACCTTTTCCAGGCATAAATACCAGGCTTTGGGGCCAAGGATTTCAGTCTTCTGACTCTTGTTGAATCACTAATAAACTATGAGCTGATCACTTCTACGTGTCTGAGCCCAGTATATTGCAAATAAGAACCTATATTTCTTCAAGCAGAGTTCTTTGGGGAAAAACTTTAATCAGTTTTTGCATTGCATAGTCATATTCTGTTAAGATTTGCCTCAGCTTTCCCTTGCCTACTGCAATAAGCAGTCAAAATCCAAAACAGTTAGCTCTGTTAGTATCAGTGGCTAGGCCTTTCAAGAATCCCACCAAGCACATTACTTTAATTGTGTTTTAAGAGTTGCAGGATAAAGAGACCCAGTAATGCTGATGAGAACCAATCTGCACTTTTGTATTATTTTTGCTCTCAACATGAGAGCCTGGAGAGCTGCTGCCAGACTGAGTAGACAGTACTGATTTTGATAAACCCGTGGTCTGACTCAGTAGGAGGCAGCTTCATGTGCTCTGCCTGGTGAGCCAGCTTGGTGTAGTGGTCAAGAGCAGCAGACTCTAATCTGAAGAACAGGGTTTGATTCTCCACTGCTCCACATGAAGCCAGCTGGGCCAGTCACAGTTCTCTCAGAACTCTCTCAGCCCCACCTACTTCACAGGGTGTCTGTTGTGGGGAGAGGAAGAGAAGAAGATTGTAGCCACTCCAAGACTTCTTCAGAGCAGGGTTGGGCAGAGAGAGGGAAGGAGAGAGAGAGAGATGTTGCTCATCACATCCAGCCTAGAAGCTTATCCGCTTGGAGGGCTTTGACTGCTGAAGGAACTGAAGCCTACTGCTAATCTACTAAAATATTGGAATTGAGTGGCTGGAGGCTTCCAGAGGCAGCAGCAATGGGACCTGCATTTCATTGGAGTGGCCAGGCTCCGGCTGTTTTTTCTCTGTTGTTGACCAGTAGACTTGCCAAGAACTTACCGTATTTCAGCGGGGGATGGATACATCCTGGCAGGACCATCCCCGGGGGAAGGAAAGACGTGTGCACCATGCCATCGCCAGGAAGTGACGCTAGGTGATGCTCTGGCAATGCAGCTAGAAACTCGATGGTACCATCGAGTTTTCAGCCCCATTGCCAGAGCGTCACCTGGCGTCACTTCCTGGTGACGGTATGGTGCGTTACAGGGAGGACTGGTCCGGCAGAGGAGCATGCCTCCCCCGCTCCCCTGCGGTAAGTACTTGGGAACTCTATTGACCAACCTATGGACACCTGAGAGTTTCTGCCAGGTTGCTCGGGTGGCTGGGCTCAGCTGGCCAGTCAGGAACTCTTTTTTTGGCCACCCTTATTAAGACTCTGGCTTTAAGAGTCTTGTTGGCTTTAGAGTATTATCTGTTAATTTGTACACCTTTCTGCAGATGTATGAGCAGGAAAGGTTTGTCCCGAGTAGGGCCTTCTGCCCTGTTGTAATACAGAGAACTGGGTTACATTATGTAAAGTATGTGTTCACATCAGAATAATGAATGGCTACACATGGCTTCTTTCAGGAAGGCCAAACTGCAGTTTGGTCAATTCCCCCCCCATGCTTCAGTTTGCAATTCCCATCTGGTATCAGCATTTTAATCACTATACCACACTAGCTCTTAAGCACTATATAAATGCTAAGTATACTATACTCTGCTCTAAAACATTGACTATATATTTTACATTGTTTGTACTTCTGCAGCTTAAATCGGTATATAAGCCTGGGCATATTCTTTGTACATATATTTTTCTGTTCAGGATAGAACTGACTCCTGCCCTTAGAATGTGCATTTTGTTCCATTAACTTCCTTCAGCTGTATTCTAAATGTGAACATTACCACAAAAGGTCAGACAAAGCTACTGGTTTATGACATGTCCACTAATCAGCAATCTTTAAGAAAAGCTTAATGCTGAAAAGTGTTATGATTTATTTTTCTCTCTTAGACTGAATGAATTTCAGTAGCTATCTATAGAGTTTCATTATGTGGGGTATTACACAACAATGAATCAAAATTATGATTTATGTGAAGAAAATTTTATTTCTTTCCATAATCAAAATAATATCAGTTCCACATAAATTAGCTCAATCCGAAACTAGTTGAAAATAATATGATTAGGATTCAACATTGTATCATATTAATGTGGGGGTGGAACCGGGGGAGGCTATTGTTGAACTAAGTGCTGAGATCACTAGTTGTTGCAACATTCAAATTTTTCAGGAAATTCACAATGGAAATTATTGCATGAACAACTATGAACATTACTGTAACCATACCCACCCCTTGTAAAAGCACGCACTACAAAAATGTATGTCATTGAAAGCATTTAGAATTAGATAGTGTGTTCAAAGATAACAATGGTCTTAATATAGCACAAGAGGTCAAGTATAGTGCAAACCACAGGTATGAAGCCACCATTCCATTTGTCAAGGTTTTCAAAATGAAAGCAATAAACTATGGATGCTCTTGTCTCATGACAAAAATCAATGTGCGCTCTCTCTCATTCTCTCTCTCTTCCCCAACACAAGAGGAATTTCTTCTTTTTCTTTCCTTTGATTTCCCCCCAAAAAGGAATGAAGATTTGTTTGGGAATGTTGCATTCTGCTTGAAAATGAGTCATTTTATTTCACTTTTAATGGATGTTGCAACTGAAATAGGCAATATGAGCACTTTCCAGTGGCCCCATTCCTATGGACCATATCCCATGAGCATCCCCAGCAGGTCTTCTCATTCTGTTTATCTCTTTTCCTAGTCTTCTGTTGGTGCCAGTATTCCAATCCCGGCTACCATTTTAATTTGTAACGATGTACATGTAGCTAAACAGCACCAGGACACTGGCAGACATCTTGAAAAGCAGCTGCTAAATGCCTAGGGAACTTCTCTCCCTGCCCTGCTTTTCCTTTCATGGCAGCTTGATAGGCCAAAATCACCAAGCAAAACACTTCCCACTGTGGTGATAAACAATGAGCCCGTACAGAAGCTATCTCCAAGTAAATGCTCTCACCATAAAGCAGTAAGATCAGGAGAATCATCCTGCTGAGTGGTGAGGAGGATTTGTAACATACACCAGATATGGATATGTGGAGGAATGCATGGCGGAATGATAGCCTATGCCCATTCGTTATCACCAGTTCCTGCACTGGGCACAGCTACAGTAGCCATTTGAAAATCTGGCAGCACTATAAGATTATCATTGCCTGGTCCATCAGTGGCTACCAGCCATGGTGACTACAGGTAGAGTTGCTAGCCTCCAGGTGGGGGATGGAGATCTGGTATTACAACTAATCTCCCGACTATGGAGATCAGTTCTCCTGTATAAAATAGCTGCTTTGGAGGGTGGACTCTATTGCATTATATACCAATGAGGTCCCACCCCTACTCAAACCCCACCCTCCCCAGGCTCCACCCCCCAAATCACCAGGTATTGCTCAACCCAGATTTGGCAACCCTAACTAAAAGGAACCTCTGAATACCAGCACTAGGAAGACCATCCAGAGGAATGGCAGCTTGATAGGCCTCTATGCCCAGTCTGTTGGCCCTTTGGAACATCTGGTTCACCACTGTGTGATACAGTATGCTGCACTAGATGGATCATTGGTCTGATCCAGCAGGTGTCTTCTTATGTTTTCCCAGAGTGATCCGATCTCTCTAGGCCTGTCATAAGAGGTGTAAGCATGGCTCATTTTGTAGCAGGAACTCCTTTGTATATTAGGCAACACACCCCCTAGTGTAGCCAATCCTCCAAGAGCTTACAGTAGCCCCTGTAAGAAGAGCTCTGTAAGCTCTTGGAGGATTGGCTACATTAGGGGTGTGTGGCCTAATATGCAAAGCAGTTCCTGCTACAAAAAGAGCCCTGGATGTAAGTATGGCCCCAGTCACACGGGCCAGATAATGTGGGGGGAGGTGTGGCTATTTGCGCCGTTGCAATCTGATCCACCGTTAGGTGATCAGACGTGACAGCAGCACACCAGGGCTTCCTCCATCGGCATGTGCAGCAAAGAGGACGGCCCGGGGGAATAGCCACATGCCGGTACAATCACACTGCAGGAGTCCATAGGCAGCCCATAGCAAACCATTTGCCAGTAGGTTGATCCAGGTACCTTTTAAATGCGCATTTTCCGCAGCACGCCACAGGTTGGCCATGGGTGCGCTACACCTCCCAGATGTTCCAATGTGACCGTACCTGGAAAATCCACCGGGTTATCGTGCCTTCAGCAGGGCAAATGCTCTGTGTGATCAGGGCCTATATTTGGGGACACACATACAGCTGGAGAAGTCTAGGGTTGTTAATGAATCAGTGAGGGTCTGTCTTTTAAAGACTGACAAGAGAGAAAAAAGAAATACTGAATGACCTGAGTGATGAACAAGTTAGCACATATGTAGTTATTGTAGGCTTCTTTTTCTCTATTTAGAAACAATACTGACAGTGACAGAAATGATATGGTGAAAGGTGTGGGGGTGTATTTTAAAGAGGAGATGGTGATCAGGTGGGGAAGGGAGAGAAACACAACAGCAATAGAATTTGCCACTAGGATACTTGTCCATAGGTAGCTGGTACTTTTCTGCTTGTGTATAGGGGAGTAGCAAATGGCATGGCTGCCCAAAGTGAGCAAGTGAATAATTGAATGAACTACATGAGTTAGGTTAGGAAGCAAGTAAGATAAGCAGATAAATGACAAATCAGTAACTAAGAACTGATTCACAGTGCAGCCCTGTTCAGACTGTAACAATGGTAAGGCAAGTGAGGTATTTGCCTCTGGCACACAAAGCTGAGGGGGTGCAGAAAAAGTATATCATGACTAAAATACATGTTGTGCTATGATTACTCTTGTTATTTATATATTTATCTTTTCACCAAAATAACTTGGGGAAAGTAAAGGGGGTACGCTTGTCTCAGGTGCAAAATGAGCTAGTTATGGCTTTGGCCCTATGTGGAGTTATTCCAGTCTAAGCCCACTGACTTTGCATAGGATTGCACAGGTAGCCTGTAAGCAAGAATGTGAGTAAAAGAGCAAGCAACTGTGGCAAATGAGTAAGCAAGGTGGAACCCTGAATGAACATGCGAATAGGGAGTGTGTACTAGGTGTGTGTCCTGAATGTGTGGGTCTTTGTGCTGGTTCCATATATTGGGAGTCAGGAAATGCTCTTACGTGAAGAGTTAATAGTAGGTGGCTACTGATTGATTGACATTTCTTATTATGTGCTATTGATTAGTAATAGATACTGCCACTCACTTGGTTAATTACATGTGGTAACTATGGAGCACTTTGGGAGAATGTGATAAAGAACAGAGAGATAGTCAAAGTACTGGCTCAAGAGAGTGTCAAGATTAGTCCTGTAACTTTTCTTTAAAAGCCAGGCTTCCCCGCCCCCCCAAGATGAAATGGAGAGGTAGATTCTCTCTTTATTACTGCATTCCTGGTCCTTTGGAGAACCATTTCCTTTTCTTTCAGGGAGATAAAAAGAGACAGATATTATGTGGGCTGAGGATGCTGTGTTCTGGTCAATAAGGCAGGCCACAGAGGTCAATGGCTCTAAGCCAAGCCTGTCTGAGAGCCCCAATAAATTTTCATAGGTAGGAGAGGAAGATTTAAAGACTGACGTGTGCTGTCTGAGCAGGAGGTAAAAGGAAGGGGCATAAAATGCCACTTTGTCAAGGAAAACAGCAGCAGAAGTCCCATAAAAAATCCTTACATTGCCTCCACATGGGGTGGCTTTTACCTAGCCAAATTTTTTTTCTTGAAGCGGGTACAGACAAATTTTTGGAGAATCCCCCCCAGGGGGGCAGAAAGTGAAGGCGATCTATCAGTCACAAAAGTCTTATATGCACATTTTATTTTTAAATCCCCCCTTGATAGATTCTTTTTACAATGGACAGATTTTCACTGATAAAATATTCTGAGTTTTAAATTCACTCTTTTGTAATTGCAGGTCAATAATAGATTTGGCATTCAGGCTACAGAATCACAAATAACCACAATGGTCAGAGGAGGTAGACTGCTAGTTTATTGTAGGAACAAAAACAGAAAGTCTTGTGGCACCTTAACAACTAACAGATTTGTTGCGGCAAAATCTTCATGGACTACAGTTCCCTTCCTCAGATGTATGAAATGTTACCTGACTTGGCAGATATTTGTACACACATGCACACACACACAAAAATCAGCCCCTTGTAAACTTTTCTGTATGCTTTAAAATTGTTATTATTAATAACTAGCAATTTGGCTCGACTTGAAACCTTTTTGCTCAGGTTCCAGGGCAGATAAAAGTATCTAGTGCTACAAAGGCTCCCAAAATGATGGGGTGAAATGGCTGGAAATGGGAGAAAGGAATTTAGTTGTTGTGATGGCCTTTTCTTCCCTGCCTGATAGGAGCCACTTTGGGTTGGGGTCACCCGTACCAGTTCAAATGCAGGGGAAGCAAGGCTATTCCCTCTGGAGGAATTTGACCTGCAGTTGCAAGATCACACCTCCCTTTGTAGCTGTGGGAGCAGCCCATCACAGTGTGATCAGATGCAACTGTGGGTGAGTCATTCCCCCCCCCCGTTTGTTTCCCATGTGTATAAATGAGGAAACACATCTCCGCCCCGAGGGCCCCCTATGGGTATGCAATGATGCACATACTGCAAAGGGGGGGGATGGCATTGAGCTGGGATGGCCTAATCAGACCATCCCGATGGCATGCATGCGTGCTTGTGCGATCAGACAGGGGAAAGTCCATCCATGATCCATCGCAACCCGTTTACTACCGGATTTTCTCCAATGTCTTTTTACTCCACTTCTACAGTGGAGCAGCATAGGTTGCTGACGATTGTGGGATGCTTCCCAGATGTTGCTGTCTGATCGTGCTCTTTAGATCTGTTGGGCATTCATGCCTATGTTGGATCTACTGGTGCATGTGATCTCAGCCTTGGACTCCTATTGTAAAAAAAAGAACTCTTAGTGTGCCTTCACCTGACATTTGGACAATTATGATACCACTCTAGGTTTGTCATACTGAGGGGGGGCTGCAGATCTCCCAGAATTACAACTTATTTCCAGGCTACAGAGATCAGTCCCCCTGGATGTTAGAGATGGTGCCCGGGGGCACCTTTTGGATACTCAGTTGGGACTGCAGCACCCTGGGAAGGTGGGGTTTGACCCAGGGGAAGGTAGTGATCCGCAAGGAGAAAGCAGTACAGGGAATTTGAGGGTGGTTGTGGGGGTCATGCGAGATTCAATTCAGTAGGGATTTAAAGTTTAAATGCTTGCAGAGTTGACTTGCAGAGTCATGCAGCTGCCACGCACAACTGCAAATCAACTTTAAATCCTGACTTGCTGAGTTGCACCACAAGTCAACTCAGCCTTCTAGTTGCACCTGAATAAAAGCTGAATAATATCAGTTTTTTTTCAGGCACGGCTATTTCTGTATTTGGCTAAATAAATATCTGAAAAATACAAATAACGTATTTTGGGGGTATTTATATGGCTGAGTATATACCGAATGCACATCCCTAACTTAAAATGACTATTGATGAAGGTTAAAGCAGAAAGTGCCAAAGCAGAATTACAACTGAACATCAAGAAGACAAAAGTATTCTGTATACTGTATAAAAGAATAAAAAATGTATTTAAAAAAAGGAAATGAAACCAAAAAAAGAAGAAGACAAAAGTAATGACTGCTGAAGAATTACACAACCTTCAAGGGATGATAAAGAAATTGAAATTGTTATTTTCTATTCTTTGGCTCAATCATCAACCAAAAAGGAAATTGCAACCAAGACACTGGAAGGAGATTGAAACTGGGAAGGGCAGCCATGAAGGAGCTAAAAAATATCCTTAAGTGATCGAGTTCAAAATAACTCATACTAGTATTCCCCATTACTATGTATGGGTGTGTAAGTTGGATAATGAAGAATGCTGACTAGAAGAAAGCTGATACATTTGAAAAGTGGTGGTGGAGGCAACATGAGATGAATTGACTCAATCAGAAGAGCCATGGCCCTCAGATTGCAAGACCTGAGCAAGGCTGTTAGTGATAGGATGTTTCGAAGGTCATTAATTCATAGGGTTGCCACAAATTGGAAGGGACTTGATGGCACTTTACACACACATAGGTTTGCCAGCCTCCCATCAGGGGTGAGGCATCCTGACCCCTGTTGCCAGCTGTTACAGCTGGTGGAAAGATATGACATTTTTTAAAGACCCAATTGGCAACATGAGTCCTCTCTAGGAATCACCTCTCTAGGAATTCAGCGTTTCCTAGAAAGGGTTGACATCACTTCTGTCTTTTTTTCTGGAAGTGATGTCATGCAGTCACCTGCAGTATCCCCCCATGTCTCTGCCCTTCCTGCAGGCACCTGCTGGTTGCCAGGCATTGCAACCCTAGGCCCTAAATGGATTGGGGCCAGGGTACTTGAAAGAGCACCTCCTCCCATACTGTCCAACCCACCAGCTAAGATCTTCTTCACAAGCCCTGCTCTCCATGTTGTAACTATCAGAGAAAAGGTGGGCAATGATCAGAGCCAGGGCTTTTTCAGAAGTGGCACCTTGCCTGTGCAATGTCCTTCCTCTTGAAATTCAGCTAGTGTATGTGCTGCTCTCTTTTAGGTGCCAGGCCATTTTTTTTCTTTTTACCTAGGCTTAATTAAGGGTTGATTAGAGATGGGCATGAAACAGACCACGGACCAAATTTTTCCATGGACTGAGGCCCAGTTTGTGGTTCATTTGCCTGGTTCCTGCCCTCCCACTTTCCACCAGTGTCTACCACAGAGTTTTGCCCAAATACTAGAGCATCACCTGGACATCGCTAGCATTATGATATCACTTCGTGCTCACTTTGGCAGCACATATACTATGATATCACTTCCTGTGTGATGCCAGCCATGAGGCCTTGGCCTTCTCCTTTCTCCTGGTAAGTCCTGCCTGCCAGCCAGCTGATCAGCAAATGGGGGTTGGGCCTGGTGGCGGGGGATCCCTGCCTCCACTGAGTGTCTGGCAACCATAGGAACAGGGGAACACCCAGAAACAGCATGGGGGTGTGGGGAGACAAACAAGTTGTGTTCTGTAAGTGGAAATCCTTCTGTCCATGGCAATGCTATATTGGAGTTGATTTCAATAGAACATACTCTTTTATATCACAATTCATGTCTGAATAAAAATTACAAAGATCACAAAATTGTATAACAGTATATTCTTGTTAACTGTGTGTGGGTTTTTGTCCACTATACACAAAATCTTTCTAACATGATAAATTATATGTTTACCTATTCACTGTTTCTTTTTTGCCCCTTTGAGTAAAGTGATTGCACACCAGTGGGAGAAAAAACACATATTTAAAACCGGGCACAGAGCATAGCAAGCTGCAAAACAATTCCAAAACAACCACTGCTTGTAATTTCAGTGAGCAACTGACAAAATACCTTTGCTTTACACAAAGAACAGAGTCTTTTTTTAAAAAAGCAGACAAATAGACAACAGTTGTGTGTGTGTGCATGCGTGTGTGTGTGCGTGTGTATGTATGTCTTGATTGCTGTCCACAAAAGAACAATTACCCATTTCCTGTGTCTCCAGGTGCTATGACCTGCAGGCATTTTCACTCTGGCAATCCTCTTCAGAGACCAGACTAATAAAAATCTGACCAAATACAATTTAAGCATCCTTTTATTATTTCCCTAGTCCTCTCTGTATGTGTCCTCTCTATTTATTTTCCATTCAGCTGCTGAAAGAACTCACACTAATATACAAATGTGAAAACAACTCTCAGAAGATTCCAAGAAAACAAACTTAAGAACAATATCAAAGCCTTTAAACCCCACAGTTTTAGAATTAAATCTCCATAAAACAGAATTTCATGTCTATATGGAACTGCTAAATTCACAGTAGAATCCTCAACAGAATTTCTCCTTTTTAAATCTATTGAAGTACATGTAGCTTTCCTTAAGATTGTGTTGTCAATTTATGTCTGCACCAGTGTTAGGTATCTGCTTATGGTGAACAGGACTTTTTAAAAACCTTACTTTGTAAACAGAAATAGCCCTCCACCCTTTTTGAGATTCTAGGAATTTGTATAGATTCAAGTGGGGTAGCTGTGTTGGTCTGAAGCAGCAGAACAAAGTTTGAGTCCAGTTGCACCTTTAAGACCAACATAGTTTTATTCACGGTATAAGCTTTCTTTATGCAAGCGTATTTGCTGGGTTTTAAGGTGTTGTAAGATTCCTGGTTGTTCTTGCTGCAGGGTACTAAAATGGTCTACCCCTTTCAGGAATCTATTGTTTGGTTTTTAACTGAGAAACTGTGGTTCAGTTAACATACCACAGTAGCATACTTTTTAATATTGTCATATATTGTGACCACTTTCAGAGCAATCCTAAATAGAGTTACACCTTTCCAGGGCTGCCAGGCTCCTGGTTGGGGTGGAGGACCTCCTGCTTTCTGCACCTATTGCCTGCTGCTGCTCTGAGCAGTGGCAGGGAAAAGATGGTGTTTTTTTTTTTTTAAGCGATGCTGGCTGTGGTGTTGCATCATATCACATTTTTTTTTTTGCTGGAAGTGAAAAAGGGTAGCTCTAGGAAACATGAATACTCTATGGTTTTATCATCGAGTTTCCAGCTATTCCAGAGCTACCTATGTCACTTCAGTTTCTTTACTGGAAGGGATGTAATGCTGCAGCCAGTGTCACAGTTATCCCTGCCCTCAGCCCTCCTGCTGGTTGCCAGGCAGTGTGTATCTCTTTCTAAGTCCACTGGCAACCCTACATCTTTATAAGTCCATTGACTTGAAGGGAGTTAGAATTGTGTAACTCTGCTTAGGACTGCTTACTATCATCTCTGTGGTGGAAAGGGGTCACTCTGCAAGCCCTGTTCCACCCTGCCCCCCAAGGTTTTCCTAACACCTGTAGAGGCATTCTTCTCTCTCTCTAAGGTAACCACTGCCACCAGCTGATCTTTGTAAGGAATTGCCTGCTAGAAGGATCAGGACTCCCAGCTTCCCTTCCAAGTTCTGAGGCCTTGCCTCTGTGTCTCCCACTGACCAGTGCCTGGTCACCACAGGGACCACTTACTGCTTTTTACGCCCCTGGAGGAATAGCCACTTGCTAACTAACTGCCTCCCCCTTGACGCTCCTTTTAAACTAGCGTGTCCAAGATGGTGGAAGTCTATGTGGTACAGAGAACCACTACCAGGATCAAAATTTATAAAGTGTTTATTAAAAAAAAGTTCACAAGCATACTTTTAGCACAGCACCAGATTGAGCAAGGGATTAAAAAGAAATGGGTAAAATCAAGGCTATTTTTGAACAGGAATGCACAGGAATAGCATTCCGTCTGGCTCGCAAGTTGGCCACGCCCAGCAGAAACTCATTAGCATAATAGGCCACACCCAACAGAAGAAACTCATTAGGATTGGCTACATTAGGGGTGTGTGGCCTAATATGCAAAGGAGATCCTGCTACAAAAATGCAACAAAGTAAACAGAATAAGAAGCAAAAGGTGGGTGTGGCTGAATGACCACACTTCTGGTAACATGGGGATGTGGCCTAATATGCTAATGAGCTGTGCTGACATGTGTGTGGCCTAATATGCTAATGAGTTTCTGCTGTTGAGTGTGGCCTATTATGCTAATGAGTTCCTGCCGGGCTTTTTCTACAAAAAAAGCCCTGGGTAAAATGCAGTTCCTCTGTCCCTCACTCTATTCATGCCCTATCAGATGTTAAAATATAGGACAGGCTTCTTAGCTATATTATAGATCTCTACAGAGTGGTCATTACCTTGCAGCCTCCACAAGCTGTCTAGGCTAGCACATGGTAATGGCTGCCTCCTCCAGATCTCAGTTAAGAGTTATGTCTGCTCTGATGGACTCAACACCAGAAAAGACATTCCTCCTTGCTTCCTGAACATTTATCTTCTCCCTTTCCTCTCCCACTGACCTGGTCAGGCAAGATCAAGGAAGCTTTTCCTGAAGTCTCCAGAAATTTCTTCCTAAAATCTTTTAGTCTTAATTCCTCTAAATCATCTGTTCCCTACAGGGGGAGGGGGACTGGCCCATCCAATTGCCTCTAGCTAGACCTATTAACATTTGTATGAAGGTGGGCTGAGGTAAGTCTGGAAAGCAGTTGACTGACTTCCTCCTCCCTGCCTGTTCTCTGCCCAGAGAGAAAAACTTTTAAAACCTCCTGGTAAAGGTTTTAGTGAAGTCAGACCTTTACCCAAAAAAGGCATTTCTTCACCATCTTGGTTAAGGCCCATTAATTATTTTGCCACATGATTGTAGTAGGCACTCTTTCGTATACTAGAGGACATGGGAGTCACTTTTCTTCCTGCTTTGGTGCCTGGTCCCATTCTTATGGAACAGCAGATCCTGAAGGAGGCCACCTTCCCCCTTGATCCAGCACAAATCAAGGCTGGTCCTCCAACTCTTCCATCTCTCCTTCTGCATTCCTAACATACACAATACAGTACGAATTCAAGACCATTCTCTTAGTTTGCCACCAGATGACAGTGCTTTGTTTGTTTAAGGGGAATGCTCACTGTAGTAATCACAGGGACTTGCAAGCTGTATCTTCAACAGAATTAAATCTAAAGCAATATAGTAGAAGTAATACTGATTTTCATTACAGAATTTCTCTTTGTTGCTTCCATCCCCATCTGTCCTTTACTAATTAAGAAAACAAATATCACAAGCAAATATATTACCTTTGATTTGTACAAAATAAAACCATGGTCCATCTTTTTTACTGTGGTCAGTCTAAGAAAACCAGTGAGATTTTACCCCAGAGAGTGAATTTGCCATTTACATGTCTGTAAGATTGTTTTGCAAGGGCAACCTGGGAAGTTTAAAATGACCCTTGAGCAAGGCAAGTTGAGTGACCCAGCATGACATGGTTCACTCAGCTCAGGCCCAGACAGTTGGTGTCAACATCATGCTTAGCTCTGACATTGCCTCCTCCCTTACCTCTGCCAAAACGTGCCACACTCACCCCACACTAACAGGCCCACCCTTCAGTGACAACGATCCCCTATGTTTGTTAGGATTGCCAGGTCCCCCCCAGGCTACTGGCAGAGGATTAGGGGTAGGGCTGCCAGATCCAGGTTGGGAAACTCCTGGGTATTTGGAGTTGGAGCCGGGGTGGGGCAGGGAACTCAGTGGGGAACAATTCAATAGAGGCTACCCGCCAAAGCATCCATTTTCTCCAAGGGAACTGATCTCTGTAGTCTGGAGAGGAACTATAATCCCGGGGGATCACCAGGTCCCAACTGGAGATTGGCATTCCCAGTGTTTGTGCATGTACAAAGGGTCTCTTCACAGAACATGAAGAAACAAACAAGCCAGCCACAAATACTGGTTCAGCATAATCAGTAATCAGTAATCCAAAGTATAGGCTTAAGGCCACTTTCTCCTGCTTGTTCTAACCTAAGTGTTGAACTGGGGGGTGGGGAAGTTGCTGATGCAGGGAGAGAAACAGGCAGTCATATAGCTATTGAAAAGAGTGACAGGTCACACACACACCCCAACTTGGTGCATTTATTTATTTAATGCACTTCCATCTCTCTTTCTTTAAAAAAGAATATTTAGGGCATCTTATAAATTTAAGAATACAAGTATAAAAACCAAAAGCAACAGTTGCAGAATACATTTGTACTCCCCTTCCACCAAAGGAACATTAAAGCAGCTGATAAAATTCAAGCAGACAAAAATTAAACTGAGCAAAACTAGACAAAGCAAAATAGCAACAAGAAACAGTGGTTTCTGCTAATAAAACGTCATGGTTAATGCCCCTAATGGCCTTCTGGAATAAAGAAGTCCAACAAGAAGGAGATCAGTTTTTGGTAGTGTGAAGATATGGAAGGAGTCATGACATACTCCCTGAACTTTCTAGTGATAAGATGTCAGCTAATTATTTACTGACTTAAAACCATTTAGACCATGAACCAATAGTTTCTGAGGGAAGTTTACAACCAGAAAAAAAATTGGATAAAATAACACTAAATACAATCAAACATGAACAACAAAACAGCAACCTAAAAATGTTAAAATCCCTTTAAAACCAACATAGTAATCAACCTAACAAAAGGCCGCCATAAAAACTACTACACATTTCTATTGAGATGAAGAACTGAGGGAATAAACTCACCAAAAAGCTATAAATGTTTGGTGTCAGGTGCACAGCTGTGAAGATAGGGGACTTCTGGAGCCAAAAGTCACCATGAAGTCCTTGTTCTTAGTGGCCACTCACCTTATCTCCAAAGGTGGGGGAAAGAGGTTCTTACACACTGAGCACTTTGGTTCTAATTTCTGCTTAAGGTGATAGCCATATGAGCAGTACTAGACAACCAGCCAGCCAGATAGATAAATATCCATTGAGCAAACCTATAGGAAGAGTCAGAAGGTGTTGGGAAAGCCCACTGTGCCCAGCATCCTGGAGGGTTGCTACCTAGTCCATGAATTATGAGCTTGATGGACCAATGTTGTGATGATATAAGGCAAATTCACCTATTCATAGGCCAATCCTGTGCATGTTTACTTGGCTGTGAATCCCATTGTGTTGAATGTGGCTTGTTGTCTGGTAGGAGAAGGATTACAATTTTAGTCTGAGTTTAGATGATTAATTTCTACAACTGAAATAACGAAAAGCTTTCTTAGTCGCAACAGTGTTTCCATAAAACAGCTAGATCTTGAAGACTTATAGCGGCTAAACAATTGTAAGAATGCAAGCCATTTATTTTCTTACTAGTTAATGGACCAGGGGAAATAGTACTGGGAAAGTTCCCCTATTTAACTATATTGAAAGTGTTTTCTTCTCTTTCCCCCTCTGAAGCTGACAATGTCCTATAATATCCCAGATGGCCAAAGTCTTCTTTTTCCAAATAGAGTGCATGGTCCCTTCAGACCAAGAATAACTTTTTTTCTTTAATCTGAAAATCTTTATTTACATCCCTACACAGACTGTAATCCTCAATTTATACGCACCGGCAAAAGGATGATCAGATCCAAGAGACCATATCTAACATAGTCCAAATGTGATTAAAAAGCAGTCTGGTATCATTGTCTGTACTGAAGGCATGACCAGATGGCTGTGCTATGGTTGAGTAAGAAAGAGACATGAGAAGGAGATCTGGATTTGAATTGGAAGGAGATGAGAGTTGCTTTTGAAAAGCAACTTGCTGAAAATATGCTTGAAGGAACAATGAAGAGATGAATCAATGCACACTTAGAAATAACTAACTGAAACAGATGGGTCTGTATACGTAAATATTCCCTACCTTCTGTGAAGTCGAAGACAGAAACAAAATCAAAAACTTCCTTGCTTTCATCCAATATGTAAGGACTCCTAAAGATCAGCCACAGACTACCCAATGAAAGTTTCAGTGCTGGGGGATCTTTGGTTACAACCAAGGTTGCACCAGGCCATTTTCAATGAGATGTTCCTTCTTGCACACATGTCTAAGGGTAAATTCACACATATTTGTACACATTTTCTTTGAGATAGTCATTTGATGCCACAATAATGCAAGGTGTCATCATAGGCTTGTGGACAATTGCTATGGGAATTTAGCCCAGCACAATTTCTTAAACCCTCCAGGTGATGTTATAGTAACAATGGTGTTTGTGTGCAGAGCATTACAATATCTAGACCTAGGGACAATATGTTGCATAGGAATGACGATCTTGTAAAACAACACATAAGCAGCTCTTGAAGATCTCAAATTGATGTCTGCTTCAAAATCATGTTATAAAAAAACTGGGGCTCATACAAAACATTATCTCCATAAAAGGGATTACAACAAAAATGTGATCATGTAATCTAATTAAAATACTGACATTGGCCTAAAGGATGAAGTACCATCCAGCCATAAGCTAATTGTCATCTTTCAAGTTCCTGACTGGGATAAAGAAAAGAACTACAGGCATGCAAACAGGTTTTTATAGTAATTATTCTTATTATAGTTCCTTTTACATGTGTTTGTTTTTATTATTACTTTTGTTTTTGTGTCTTCTGTTTCAGTGGGAAGCATCTGTGTTATTCATTCACTTCAAGATTTAATTTTCAGAGACTGTACCCCTCACTCAAAGGAATTTGTCTGCCAGATTTCTAAGAGAAATAGCAAAGGCAAATAAAAGCAAAACAAACAAGACTTTCTTTCTTTCTTTCTTTCTTTCTTTCTTTCTTTCTTTCTTTCTTTCTTTCTTTCTTTCTTTCTTTCTTTCTTTCTTTCTTTCTTTCTTTCTTTCTTTCTTTCCTTCCTTCCTTCCTTCCTTCCTTCCTTCCTTCCTTCCTTCCTTCCTTCCTTCCTTCCTTTCTTTCTTTCTTTTCTTTCCTTTCCTTTCCTTTCCTTTCCTTTCCTTTCTTTCTTTCTTTCTTTCTTTCTTTCTTTCTTTCTTTCTTTCTTTCTTTCTTTCTTTCTTTCTTTCTTTCTTTCTTTCTTTCTTTCTTTCTCTCTCTCTCTCTCTCTCTCTCTCTCTCTCTCTCTCTCTCTCTCTCTCTCCTCCATCCATCCATCCATCCATCCATCCATCCATCCATCCATCCATCCATCCATCCATCACCAGCCTTGGTCCTTGTTTTGGTTCTGTCCTCAGGGCTCTGTCCCACCATGGTTTCTCACTTCCCTGTCCTCAGATAAGGGGGAGGGGTGTGTTGCCACCACCGCCCCCATCAGCCCCTGCCCAACACTACCTGAAGCTAATGGATAATCATGTCCTCCTCAGCTGTCTGTCAGCCTGTTTTAAACCAAGCATAGCAAGTTGTGTGTTCTCCCTCTGTCTTCTCATGAAAACTTCCATTCACAGCACAGCTGGGAAGATTCTGACTTCCCTCTGTGGCCAGCACTTCCATAAACTGTGTGGCAGGATCGGGACTGGTCAGGTGATAGATGAGGTACCTACAACAGGCAAGCAGCAAATGCTGCCATCATCACCAGGCTGGTCAGGGGATCGGCAAAGCCTTTGCACCAAGCCACATAGCAGCAACCAAACTGGCTGGAGGAGGGGGTGAGGCACTCACTGCCCATGTGAGGAGAGTGGAGGAGCATGGGACACTTTGCCTTCCCCCTTATCAACACTGTTCAGTTCGTGGCAGCAATTCAAATGAGAGCACTATGTAGCAACTGTGATTGGGAAGAGTCCTGGCTCGCATCCTCCTTTGTAATGCTACCATCAGCCAGGGGGGCAAGCAAGGTGAGTGCCCTTCTTGTTCCCAGCTCTATCACTCACTTCATGTGTATGCGTGCCTTGCCCATCCCTTGGCTAGCTCAGCTGCCAATATTTGCCTCAGGTAGGTGCCTGGCCTCGACTAGGGTTGCCAGTCTCCAGGTGGTACCTGGATATCTTCCAGAATTACAATTGCTTAGGTCTGTTCACCTGGAGGCTGTTCTATGGCATTATACCCTGCTGAAGTAACCACAGAGTTTCTAGTGATTCCTAGAGAGCACTGATGTCTCTGCTAAGTTTTCCCTGGAAGTGATGTCACACCATCAGCCCAACAGCCATTTTAAAAAAAATTCTCCTGATGCCACTTAGGGCACTGACAATTCCCTGCCTCACTTGGCAGACTGGCAATCCTATTATTCTTGCCCCCAGTTCTCTTGGTCTGCTGCCCATAGTCTTTGAAACCAGTGACATTGTAGTTCTGACTCTTAATCTGATATTGCATGACTTCTTGTAACATGTTTTTAATTTATGTGTCCTCCTAAATCTGAAAGGGTAAAGGATTAAGACCCCAATGAATATAATGGCTTTTTAAGGTACTTTTCTCATTAGGATTGGAAACACGTGCAAATTCTTAAAAAGAATAATAGCTATTGTGAGGCTGAGTCAAAGTAGTAACTTCTAACAGTTTCTGTACATATGCATTAATATTTAATGGATGTATGTTTTATATAACAGAAATCCACCATTTCAAGGATGTTACAGGCCATAGCTTTAATCCATATCCTCTTAGGATCTATGCCGTATTGGTATTCACTGGTATCTGCCATTAAAAGTGGGGACAGATGTTAGTTTTTTCCTATGTTTTGTAGATGGAATGATAGAGGAGTCATTGCCAATGGTGAACAGAATGCATACATCCAGCTATGACCTCTACTAAACTGATTCTGCAGTTTTTTATAGCTTTTCTAATTTCTTTGCCTAGAAACGATACCGGAGGAAAAGAAAAGAAACCCCTGTATGCATGCTTATCAAAAGTATTGATCATGCCTCTTTCAAAGCCCCTCAAAATTAACATCTGCCTGTGTGGCTTCCCAATTACCTGGGCCCAGTCCCAATCTTTTGCCCTCTGGAAACCGAGGAGCAGGACAATAATGGTCTCCATAGAGACACCCTACGAATTTCCTCTAGTGTCTATGGTCTTTACCATCGATATTAGAGGAAATTCCTAGATCATCATCTGGACACAAGATCACACTTTCTCCGAATTCTAGGGTGCGGCCACATGTGCCAGAAAAAATGGTGGAGGGGAAGAGATGCTTTTTCCTCCAGAGGAAATAGATCTGCAGTTGCACAATCACACTGCCCTTTGAAGCTGTGGGCACAGACTGTTAGTGTGTGATCAGATGCAACTGTGAGTGAGTCAGGTTTTTTTGTGCCATTTGTTTCCCATGCACTTAAAGAAGGCATCGATGAACCGCATCTCTGCATTGAGGGCTCCCTATGGAGTTTGCAATGATGCTGTTAAGTATGACACTTAACATGATTTCAGAAAGTGATTCAGCTTTATTCAGCAACAGCTCAAGTCAGCCAGAACAGCAAACAACAGATCTAACAGATGACAAACAAACAGTGGAGCTTTGCTCCTTTTAAACATTCCCGGGCTAATGTAGCCACACCTATTTACAGAAAGTAACCAATGCGATTACTCAGATAACAACCAATAAAGTTCGTTCCCCCCAAGAGTTTGTGGTTCGTCCAGATTGGACAGCGATTCCTAGACAACCATCAGAAGTGCGGGATTTCAATCTTTGTCTAGGAATGAAGCTTAACATAGGTTTTCAATGGGTGCATTACACTTTCACAGCATACATTACAGATGCGTATACTGTGAAGGGGGGGGGAAACGATGGCATGGAGTCAGGATGGCCTGATCAGACCATCCTGATGGCATGAGAGTGTGCTGGAGTGATCAGACAGGGGAAAGTCTGTCCGTGGCCTGTTGCAACCCATTTACTATCGGAGTTTCCCCTGTGCCTTTTAACTCCACTTCTGCAGCAGAGCAGAACGGGTTGCCAATGGCTGTGGGGGTGCTTCCCAGATGTTGTTGTCTGATTGCTCCCTTTAAGTCTGCCCGGCATTCGTGCCTATGTCAGGTCTAACTGTGCGTATGATCGCAGCCCTACTGTTCCCTGGCACCATCCCTCAAATCTCCCAATATTTGTCTAGGCAGGGCTGAGAAGCCTACTTACATAAAAGGTTTAGTATTTAATGTTTGGTCCTAAATACTCAAATCATTTCCTGTATATTAACTTGATATGGTCAAGGTACTTGCAAGGTAGGTCAATATTATTGGCTCCACATTACAAATGGCTGGCTGGTAGTGAGAAACAGTGGGTTGCCTAAAGCCATTTAGTGAATTCATAGATGAACTGAGATTTAAATCCAGCACCTCCTAGCATGTAGCTCATGCATTTAACCACTGTGCTGCCCAAGCTGTCTCTATACAGGCAATTGGAAAACAATAGGAATTATTCATGCTGGGGTTTGAGTGGACCTCTTTCATGCTTTCATGGATTTAGTGAATTAGTTGATTAAATCTGTAATGGAACTGGCTTTCTGGACTTTAATTAAACTTGGTGGCATTGTAATATGTCACCACTGGACACCTTCAGTGTGCTTTCTGAAGGTGGATGAATGTTTAAAGATAGGCTCAACGAAGATGAAAAGCAGACTAAGAGGAATACCTCAAGACAAAGCACAAACTGTCATTTGTAAATGGTAGGACTGGAACCACAATATGTTAATACATTGCTCCATACAGTACAAAAATTATGGGAAATAGTAGAGATTAATCAGCCCGTGGACAGAGTTCATTCCATGCTCCAGATGCAAAAGAGAGATTTATGCTGGTGAAGAAGATTAAACTTGGCTGCAAAGATCAAGCAAGGTGGTAGAAGCAAATTCTATCTGTCTGCCAATAAAGTAGTTTGCATTGAAATAGATGACAGTTCTACAATGCAGGAGGCTATTCTTCTTTAGTCCATAAGGCCCAGATGTCATTCATGTACCAAACTAACTGCACAGTACCCAGAAGCAAAGAAGCTCAGTCCCCATTTAAGCACTAAAAATTGTAAATATCAGGACTGCACTGAATATTAATAAGTCAAAGTCAAAATAGAGCACATTCTGCATCATTAGAACACCCCACCTCTTCCCTGGCTTGCTTGGGTGCCCTGCAGCTGTGGAGCACCCAGGCAAGCCGGCGCTGGGAGGGAAAGGGCGGGGGTTAAAACCCCCGCCCCTTCCCTGGCTTGCGGCTCGCCCGCCCTCCCCCTCCCCCCTGGGGGGGAGAGGAGGTGGGGCGGCATGGTGGATGTCTCCAGGCCCCACCAGGAGGTTGGCATTTGCACCTGCCTAGGGCTCAGAGCCACCGCGAGCTTGCCATGTACACGAGCTTGCATTCGTGTTTGTTTTTGTAGCCAGCCGTAAGGTCTAGAAATTAGTGCTGTTGTTTATTTAAAGAAAAACCCAAAGTGAAGATTCTCAGGACACCAATTTCTGGACTTGCAGCAAAATCCTTCACAGGTTTAGATTTTTCTAAATCAGTTGAAGTCAATGAGCTTAGAAAGGTGTGACTCTGTTTAGGACTGTACTGTCAGTGTTCTTTTTAAAAGGAAAGATCTGTAAATTGGCACAATTGTTTCTTTGGCTTAGTAGTCTTTATGTAGCAAGCCCTACAAAATATTGAAGATAGATTACTAGTCAGATAGATACTTCATCCTGCATTAAAACTCTAGTGGGGGTTCTGGAAATGATATATAACAGTCCTATTAGCGTTTACAAAACATAGGGTTGCCAGACCCCTAGCCTGGGCGGGGGTTCCTCTGATTTTTGGGACTTCAGCCCACTGCTGACCAGCTGGCTGGTGGTGGCAGCCCCACCCTTGAACAGCCTCCTCATGAAGCAACATCACCAATGTGATGACATCACACAGAAGTGACATTATCATGCCAGGGACATCACACGGTGACGGTCTAGCATTTTGGGCAAAACTCTATGGTAACCAAATGCTAGAGCATTGCTGTGTGACGTCCCCGGCGTGATGATGTCATGTCTGTGTGATGTCACTGCATCGGTGACATCACATGCAGCAATGTCACCCCACCCACAACACTCTTGGAAAGCTCCCCCCCACCCCCCCGGCAGGGTAGTCAACCTGGCAACCCTGACAAAAAATAACTAATGTGTTAATAGAGAAAGAGGATACTAGAGGCTCAAGGAATATAATGAAGGCCAGATTCCTTCAAAATAATCCCATCTCATGTCAACAGCACCCTAGAGTAGTGGTTTTTCAAAACTATGCAGTTCTAGAGAACACATTCCACCTTGACTTATCAACCAAGGAACTTGCATACCTGGACTTGACGCTTTGTGTGTTGTAGAGAATGTTTTAGGTCTCAGGGATACAGGTTCTATAGAAGAAGAAGAAGAGATTGGATTTATACCCCTCCCTTCACTACCCAAGGGAGCCTCAGAGCAGTTTACAAACTAATTTCCCTTCCCCTCCCCACAACAGACACCATGTGAGGTAGGTGGGGCTGAGAGAGGTCTGACAGTAACTGCTCTTTTTCAAGAACAACTGTGCCAGAACTATGGCCTGCCCAAGGTCATCCAGCAGGTACAAGTGGAGGAGTGGGGAATCAAACCCGGTTCTCCCAGATTAGAGTCCACACGTTTAATCACTACACCAAACTGGCTCTCGGGAAGGGCTACTTTATGACTTTCGTGAGCACTAGGTACTTTTGCCCTTGTGGGCCCCTCCCACCATAATACTATCAATATTAAAAAATATTTTTGATATAACTTTAATAATTCAACATTTTTTCTGTTTAACGCAAAATTTAATAGATTTTTGTGGGCCCTAAAATTTCATTTTTTTCTGATGTGAGAAAAAAAATTAAACATTTTCTTTAACTCTAAAAGTTAGTTTTTTCTTCTGATTTTTAAAGAAATTAGAACATTTTTGTGGGCCCCTAAAAGACCTGTGCCTAATAGATAAGTCAGTCCTGCTTAGACCTCACCTCAATCTGCAAGAACAGAAGAGGAATTCTGGAGCACACCCAACTCTCTCCTGCAACTGCATCTTGCAGCAGAAGATTGCTAGTGAAGAGCAAGAGGATCTTCCATTCTTATGATCCAGCTTTCTCTATTCACCAGGGACCCTATTTTATGGCCTCACTCCTGGCAAATCATTGACCCTATTTTGTCTTTGGGGGATATTTAGAGGGGATGCTTTAAAAACATTTGCCAGTGTATACAGCTGTGCACTGGAATTGTCATTCTTTACATTCCACCTCCCTCCCATCCATGATTATACCTCTGAGCTGTGTCTTGGAGCACTTGCACATTAATGAATGCACCGGGACATCTGCAGGAGCATGCAGTGTGCAACCTGTCATCAGGATGGAGCAGTCACTGGCCTTTGATGTGGGAACAGGGGTATTTGTGAGTATTGCTGTTTCCATTGTGAAACGCTGAAGCTCATGGCCTTCTTCTTGAGGAACCCCTGACAACTCTTCCCAGGAACTGCTCTGCTGCAAGGCCTGCTTGTTTGCCAGGGCTTTTGAGGGAGGTTGAATGGCAACAATCTATTGGGGGGAGGAATGAGAGATTTTGGGTTGTTATTTTATTCAGGTTTTAACTGAAAAAGTTTGTAACTATGATTGTATGCTGCCTTGAACCACTGTGCAATAGACAGATTGGGGTGTGTTTTTTTGCTGTCAAGTCACAGCTGACTTATGGTGACCCTGTAGGCAAGAGACAACTCAGAGGTGGTTCTCCATTGCCTGCCTCCATGTCACGACCCTGGTATTCCTTGGGGGTCTCCCATCCAAATACTGGCCAAGGCCAACCCTGTTTAGCTTCTGAGATGTGGCAAGATCAGGCTAGCTTGGCCTATCCAGGTCAGGGATAGACAGACAGACAGACAGACAGACAGACAGACAGACAGTCAAATGTGGATTAAATACAACATTAGACATTAATTTAATCTTTTGGCATCCATAACTAAACATTTGCAATCAGATCAAGACGGGTCGCCGTGTTAGTCTGTCCGTAGCAGTAGAAAAGACGGAATCCAGGAGCACCTTAAAGACTTACATCACACGGCGACGTGTGGCAGGGTATGAGCTTTCATGAGTCACTACTCACTTCTCCAGAAGTTCACCAGGTTTGCCTAATGATATTGTGGCTTTTCTCCTTTTATAAATCCAGTATTGTGAGAAAATATGGTAAAGCAAGTGGAAGAAAACCGGTAATAATCGCCAGAAAGGGTGGGGGGGAAGCAACTGCTTTAATTAATTGATAAAATAATGAGATGAACAACAGTTAGGTCTTCCAGACTCTCCTCAGGTAATACCTGCTTCTCATTGAAGTCTGAAAAGGAAAGTCTATGCAATCCCCACCCCCCAGCTCTGGACTGTGTATTCAAAAGCAGTGAAAAACAGACCACATTGGATAAGACCATAAACCAAGAACATAAAACCAAATTGGGTTGTTTAATTTAAAATCAAATTAAAATGCTAATCACTAGTGATAATAAACCTGTAAAAAAGACTATTATTATTATTTATACAGCAGCAAGTGTGGCACAAAGACAAATGCAAGGCAGAGGAGCCAGTCTCTGTTCAGACAATTCACTAAGCTCTGGTCTGGGAAAGCATTTCTGTGGGCTCCAAGGAATGCCAGCCTCCAGGTGGGACCTGGAGACCCCCCCAGAATTATAAGTCATCTCCAGACTACAGAGATAATTTCCCCGGAGAAACTGGATGCTTTGGAGGGTGGACTCTATGGCATGGTACCCCCACTGAGGTCCTTGTCCTCCCCAGGGTCCACCCCCGTATCTCCAGGAGTTTCCCAACCTGGATCTGGCAACCCAACCCCCCATCCTCAGCTGGTGGCCAGGGGAGATTGGGCAACCCTATGCTGCACTTGCCCTAGCAGAGAGAAGAAGAGGTTAAAGCTAAGGAGTCTGAGGCTTTTCACTTTAGGGGAAAGACATCTAAAGAAAGACCTGACAAATGTTTATAAAATGATACATGGTGTGGAGAAGGCAGATATAGAGAATGTTCCTTTCTTTCCCCCAAAATACCAGAAACTGAGGGCACCCAATGTCATGGAAGGGCAGTTAAATCAGGTCAGATTAGGGTTGCCAGCCTCCTGGTGAGGCGTGGAGATCTCCTGGAATTAGAACTGATCTCCAGATGACAGAGATCAGTTCCCATGAAGAAAATGGCTGCTTTGGAGGGTGGACTATATGGAATTATACCCCAGTGAGGTCCTTCCCATCTCCAAACCTTTCTCTCCCCAGCTTCACCCCCCAGAAACTCCACGTATTTTCCAATCCAGAGTTGGCAACTCTAGGTCAGATGAAGGCACTTCCTTCAGATAATGCATAATTAATGTGGAACTTACTGCTGAAATTTGCAGTGATGGTCACCAGCTTAAATGGTTTTATAGTGGAACAAGCAAGGGAGCTGCAAGGACCTCTGCATTCATCTCATTTTTCTCTCTCCCACTTTCCATTTCCTGAAAGACCCCATAGCCTTTCCCCTTTCTTCTGCTTTCTTATCTCCTTCCCACCCATGAGCCAACCTACTGTCATCTTCCCATCTGTCTTCAGCTTTTCCTCCTTCCCTTTCCTTGGCAGCCTGTCCATAGGAGAAGTTTGCATGGTCCCAGCTTGGCTTAGGGCTAGGCTGAGTTCTATAGTGCCAGCTGGGCTGGGCCCAGTCACCCAGTGAGGAACCTGCAAGGACTTGTGGGGAGCAAATTACTTAACTTCATACCCTTCTCCCCAGACTATTTCCCTCCTCATGGCAGGCCCTATATCCCCAACTTTCCATTTCCTTCTCTTCTTCCCATTTACCCACCAACCTACTTTTTATATGCCCTCCATCTTCATCTGTATTTATTATTTATTTATACCATTTATACCCCACCTTTCTCCCCAGGGAGGACCTAAAGCAGCTTAAATCATTCTCTTCACCTCCATTTTAGCCTCACAACAACTCTGTGACATAGGTTGGGCTGAGAGTGTGTAACTGGCCCAAAGTCACCCACTGAGTGGGGATTCAAATCTGGGTTTCCCAGATCCTAATCTGAAACTCTAGCCACTACACAACACTGGCTTTCATGGGATGACTGCTGTTGAACAGTAGTAAGCAGGTGGGCCTGAGTAAATCAAGCAAGTTATATGGTAGCAAGCAAAAGCTGTTGCTGGCCCTGGCCCTGATAAGTTCTTCCTCAAAGGCCAAAATAGCGCTAGAAAGGACCCTTCCCTCCACTTTTACTGACAGAAACCAAGGCTTGAAGGCTGGCTCTTGTGTTTGTCTAGCAACAGCCAGTGAGGGCATTCTCTTTTATCATTTGGAGAGTTTTAATCCCCCCCCCCAATGTATTTTTTTTAGATTTCAGATTTTTATGCAAACCTGGGGCTCGTCTCAAGTTTGAATATATATCTTATGTGTCCATAGGCCCAGTCTTTGCATTAAGTATTCACAAATGGGACCATGCTGAGAATGTAAATGGAAGATATGTCTATCCTTGGATACTGGCCTTGATGACTGAATGGAACCTTCATGTTCAGAGGCAGTATACAAGTTACTGGAAAGGGACAACAGCAAAGGTGAGCTGTAGCCTCTGTACTTGTAAGTGTTTGAAAGCATTTGAGTGGCCACTGTGTGAAACAGGATGTTAGATTACATGGCCCATTGGACTTATCCAGCAGGGCTCTTCTTATGTTCTTATGAGGGATCGAAAGAAATAATCCATTACAGATGTATCAGTTTTCATACTAACTAACCAAAGTTCACCTGCCTACACTAATGCGCTGAGTAGAAGGCTCTTGGTTTTAAAGACACTCTTGCTGTTATGCTAGCCATAACTATTTATTTACAAATGTGTACCCTGTCAGAGGATGTTGTGATGGCCACAGAAATAAGCAGCTTTAAAAGAGGAGTAGATTCATGGAGGATAAGTCTATCAATGGCTACTAGCTATGGCGACGGAGGGCACTAAGCCTCTGAATCCTAGAGCCAGGAGGCAACATCAGGGGAAAGCTTCAGCCTCTATACCCTGTTGTTGGCCCTCCAGAGGAACTGGTTGGCCACTGTGTGAGATAGGATGCTGGACTAGATGGACCATTGGTCTGATCCAGCAGGCCTCTTCTTATGTTATGTTACCCTGCCTTTCTGCCCCATCCAGGCCACCAAGGCAACAACTACCAACTGTCGTGAGTCAGCCTGAGCTCAGTATGAAGTCCTCAGGGGAAGAGGACTCCTGTCATGCCTGCCCCCGATCTGGCACCTGAAAGCTCAGCCGTGAGCTCGGAAACACCCCCTGACCCGGCACCAGAGAGCTCTACCCCTGATCTGGCATCTGACAGCTTGGCCATGACCTCCTCGGACCCGGTGCCAGGGATCAGGGATGTGGCACCTTTAAGTCCCTCTGAGGTGCCGGAGTCCTCAGAGGATCGAAGTGCTGGGAGGGATGAGCTCCCAGCTATGAGACAGCAAGTACCTGGGGCGGATGCTTCCCCACCTGACTCGCCCCCACGTGCAGATTGTTTGCAAGACCGCAGGCGCAGAGACTTGGCAGCTTGACGAAAGGAGGCACTTGTATGGGGGTGACAATCAATGAGCCCCGAGTATTAACTGGAGTATTAACCGGAGGGAGTATTAACCGGAGCAGTTAACAAGCCAGCACGGTATTTAGGAACATCCCCAGCCATGAGCAAACCGTGCTGGCAAACTCGTCGAAAGACCGCTCGCCTTGCACCTATCCTCGTTCCCTCGTCTCATCGTGACTCTCTGGCTCCCGACCTCGGCACACCTCTGAACGCTCTTCTGGCTCCTGATCTCGGCTCGGCTTCTGGACTCTGCTTTGACCTCTGGCTAACGGTATACCTGACAACGGCTTTGCTCCCTGCTTTGAAACTCGTTTGCTTGGACTGGACTGATACCTTTGGCTGATCTCTGGAACTCTCTCTGACTGCGGCACTGAACTGTCCCTCTGCACCCGGCACCCAGACTCCATCATGACAACTCCTCAGGAGAATGGGAGCCATGCATGGCTGGCTCTGAGTCAGCAGAAGCCAGCAAACAGGCTGATGAGCTGCAGGCTGACCAAGACTCACCACCAACAGCTGATCCAGAGCCACCCCCAAGCACCATGTAGCAGGTGAGACTCAGGTAATTAAGACCAGTCCACCAGGCTCACCTCCACCCTTCAAGTACTGGAGGCAGAAGCTTAGAAGGGAGCTGCAAGCAAGGAGGCAAAGTGCACATCTCCTGGCCTGTTGCCAGCTGCTTGCTGATGACAGTTGGCTGCTAACAAGGGCTTGTTAGGAAGTGCCTATAAAGCCCCAGGCTGGGAGCTTGCATGTTGTGGAAGCAAGAAGTCAATTTTGTGACCACAATGCCTCACTTAGCTTTCTTCATGTGACCTTGGACTGGTCACCCCTTCTGGTAATGATCCTCTGGCTTGTGCACTTTTGGTTTGTGGACTTCTGGGACTGAACTCTGGACTCTGTGTGAGCACCTCCTGACTGTGTCTGGCTTGCCTGCCTGTGCCTTCTACATGGCACCAACCTTGCAGTGTTACTGTTCTTTGCTTCCACGATCTGGAAGTTTGGGGGTGACTAGTTGAAGCACACTTAGTAATCTTTTTAGATGACTGTTGGAGAGCAGAAAAGATAAGGCCACTGTCAGTATCAGATAAAGGGGTTGGGGTTGGTGATCCAAGTGTCATTGTTGACTGCCTTTGTAAAATTCTTGGCATACTTCTACTTCATCTTGTTTGTTATCAAGTTGTTGAAATAGAATGTCTTGAATTCTTGAAGAGTTTCAGCTTTACTATTAACCCCTTGGTCCTGATACCACTCCAGCATGAGGCATACTTCTCATAAGCCATTCAGTCTTTCCCCATTTCTAAGGACCACTTCGCACACAGTATGTAGACTGCTCCTGACTGCTCTAAAATGGAATATCTCAGCAGTTCTGGGACCATTCATTAACCCTCTTTTTCAATATATGAATATGAAAAGGAAGAAACTGTTCCTCTGAGGGCAGTGTTTAGAGACTACAAGAAAAAGGGCAGTTGCTTCAACACTCCCCCCCCCCCACTGCACCCAGCTTGAAATAACTTTTGCAAGAGCTGCTGGATAATTGCATCACCTCCTTTCCAACAAGATCATCATGGCCCTAAGTGGATGAAAATGCCTGTCAATTCTTTTTCTGGCTGTGCCAAACAGATCTCTTTCCTACCTTTTGCCCTTAACTCCTCTTGTATAATTGCTCTTTTAAATCTTGGAGACAAGGTATTTAGTTTGATTTATATACTGTCCCTACTTAATGTAGGCACTATAGAGATAATGAGAATAATAAATAATCTATATTTCTATCCTGTCCTTTCTCCCAGTAGCTAGGGCAGTGTACCTCATTTGCCCTTCTCATGTTATCCTCTCAACAGCCCTATGAGGTTGGTTAGACTGATTGGCCCATGGTCACCCAGCAATTTCATGACAGGGTAATAATTCAAACATGGGCTTTTGAACATCAACTTTCGATTGCATAGATCCAACAGGAATGGATTCGATCCAAAGCAGTGCGAGTGGAGTTAAGTGGAACTTTCCTGCTTTTCAGTTCCTTCTGCAGCCCAGTAGTTCCCAATCCCCATCATCATTCACAATGGAGCTTCCATGTGGCAGGCTTCCCTGTGGCTTCCCTGCCTCAGTCCCCCAGTAGCAGCCATCCCCCCTTCCCCTGGGCTACTCGAGTTTTAAAAAAGCAAAACTAAATTGACAGTTTGTACCAATAAGTGTTACAGGTTCTATGAATGCACAACTTTCATTCTCTAGTGCCTTCTGTTGCGGACATGTACCTTTCCCCTTATATCTCCTCAATGGAATGCACTAGAGGTTTTTTTTTCAAAGATGAAATGCAGGAAGTCACAGAACTTGTTACATGTATTGATATAACATGAAATCACCAATTAATTAATATAATATTAAATTAATTAATATAATATTAAATTCGCTGATTTAGAATAGCAACAGCAAAGCTCCCCACCCCCCAGTGATAGGGCAGACAGGTCTCCCACTTTAGTAGGCCTCCTGTCTGGCAGCCTCAGTCCCCTACCGCTGCCTCGTAGGATGGTAGGAGTAAAAAATGGGCAGGAAATTGGTGCTGCTACAATGCTATGATGTTATTTCTGACACGAACCAAGAAGCAGTGTCGTCGTGCCAGGGCAACACTCTTGGATTCCACTGACTTGGTTCCCAAACAGGACTAGGTTCCCAAAAAATCCTTTTGCCATTGTGCCACAAAATGGTACCCCCTCACTTTCCTGTATTCTTTCCCTCATCCTTGCTTTGTTAATCCCCCACTGAGTTATTACCATGGCAGGATTTAGCAGAGATTTGTTTAATTTTGCAGACTGCCATATATGTTTAAGACAATGGCAAAAGCAGAGAGCAATACATTAGTCTTTAAGAAGAAGCAGATGAAAAATATATTGGCTGAGTCACAAGAATAGTCTGCTCAAAACAGGCCTAGTGAAGACCTGATCTGTTTTCTGATTCATTGAGAGCCCTTTCTGTTGAAACCCTCCCTAAAACATCTGTTCCACCAGCATGTTAAAAGGCAGCAAATATTTTAAAACGTGCTTCACTGCTATTACAATAGCTGTATTTAGAACATCCAATGAATGATTATTTTTCCGGAATTTGCAGTGACATGTCTTAGGAGGTTCCCTGCAAACCTTGGCAAACTTCCCTGTGCAATTAGTGCTGGTTACTTTTTACTGCCAATCTTTAAACATTTCCTTTTAATAGATCACCCTAGGCTGCTTGAGAATATAGGCTGGTTGTTCTTCCTTCAACAGATCTTAAAAAGATACTGATAGCTTCCATTTCTAGCCTCCTAAAAAATGCGCTCCACATTGTCAATAACAGCTCAAAATGCCTCACCTCACATGTGCTTTCCCTCTACCACCATGAACAAGAACTAGTATGCAGTCTGACCACAGCCTATATGAAACAATTGTATCAGACTTTATGTAACCAAAAATACCCTTTTGTTGCTTACCCAAGCAAAACAGATCAATTTATTTATTTAAAATGGCTTTCTCCTGCTTTTCTCCTGCAAAGCGGGATAGAGCCAGTGTGGTGTAGTGGTGAGGAGTTGAGAGACTCAGGTTTGAATCCCAGCTCTGCCATGGAAGCTTACTGGGTGACCTGGGGCCAGTCACTCACTCTGAGCCAACTCCGCCTCACAAGGTTGTTGTGATGATAAAATGGAGGCGAGGAGAATGATGTAAACAACTTTGGGTCTCCATTGTGGAGAAAGGTGGGGTATTATAGAAGTAAATAAAAATAAAATAAAAACATAAACAAGCATTTAAGTCCAGTTTATTGTAAATAGCCATTGGCTGTTACAGGTACAAGAAACCCCCAACAAAGGGGGGAAACAACCATTTAGAATCTTCCTTATCTTCTGAAGGACCGGCTCCCAAGGTGTGGGATGAGGCACAAAGCCCCAGGTGGCAACACCTTTTCAGACTTGAGCAGCCTTGAGGTGGGGTTAAGCGGGTGGCAAAACTCAGCCATTGGTGGAAAGTTAATAGAAACTTCAAGTGAGGCGTCTGTTGCTGGACTGTATCACATTGCAGCCCTGACCTGGACAGCCCAGGCTAGCCTGGTCTTGCCAGATCTAAGCAGGGTTGGCCCCGGTTAGTATTTGGATGGGAGACCACTGAGGAATTCAGGGTTGTTATGCATAGGAAGGCAATGGCAAACCACCTCCAAAAACCCCACGGGGTCGCTGCAACTTGATAGCACTTTAACACACACACCACTGTAAGTAAAGGAACAAATGTCTGAATGCTGTGTTTATTGTTTTGATTCTATATATTGAATCACCTTTCTGCCAAAAAGATAGACAAGGCAATGTACAATAAATATTCATATTAAAACTTCAGTTTAAAGTTCCTTCAAAAGAATAAGTAGAACTACGTGCCATCCCTCTTGTCCAACTCAAGTGCCCTCAAAAAAAGAAACAGATCCCCCCCTCCTTTTAGGAGGCTTGGAAGGACAGTGCTACTCTTGTTTCCATAGGGAGGGAGTTCTGCAATCCTGGCAAAGCTGCTGAGCAGCCCTCCTGTGGATTCTGGCCAGCTCATCTCCTCTGCCAAAGGTTCTCTGAGGAGATCACCATTCATGGGTCTCAGCAGCCAGTAGGATGATGTAGGGTACTCCTTTAGGTACTCAGGGACTAGCAAATTGAGAGCTTTAGGGGTCAGTAATTCAATTTAACCTTGAACTGGGTCTGGAAACAAATAGGCAGCCAGCGTAGTAAGAATAATACCTTTATATGATCACTGCTTTATACGATTACTGCAATGAGCCTCTGTTAGGGCTCTTCCCACAACATTTAGGACCAGCTGAAGTTTCTGAACAGTCTTCAAGGGCAACCCCATGTACAGTGTGTTGCATCCCCTTCTGACCCTACCACCGCCAGACTAACTCATGTTTCCAGGCTACTAATGCCAAGCCTCCTTTCTGCTGTGAACTTTGATCTCTCCAGTCTCTTTGCATGGTTAAAACATGCAATCAGCATTCTAAACTTGTTTGCAATGGCTGTCTTGCATTCAGTTGAACACTTAATACTTTGGCCATTTGCTTGCAATTCCAAAATGAGCAGAATTTTGAGTAGTTTTGCATCTTCACAATGGGGTCATTGCTACATGGCCAAGCATCTGATGTAGATGCGCGCTCACAATTTACAGGCTTGCCATCCTCCGTGTCAGGCTTAGAGTTCCCCTAGAATTACAACTGATCTCCCAACTGCATAGATCATTTGCAGTTACCCCAGGATTACAGAGCTCTTGGAGGAAGTGGCAGCTTCAGGTGGTGGACTCAATGTTATCGCATCCCTGGTGAACTCCCTCCTCATCCTAAACTCCGTCCCTCCTTGGCACCTCCCCATCCTCAGTCTCCAGGATTTTCCCAAGCTTGAGTTGGCAACTCTGCTTGCTTGTATATTTAAAGCTTCAGAGTTGTCATGGGCAGGTCAGGCGGCGGTGAAAAAATCAGCTATATAGAGTATGCCCTACTTTTTTTGCCTGTACAGTCCATGGCAATCTTTCTACAGATGCATGCTCCGAGCTCATTGGAGACAGGAAAACATGCTAATCCAATCAAGGAGCAAGAACGTGTTTGGCTTGGGGAGTCAGGCAGGCAATGTTAGATGCATTGAGCAAACAGGTAGGTGGGGGGATAACAATGACAAAGTGTTTGCAGTCAAGTCCCCAAGAACACTGAGTCAGTCAAGCAAAATGCATAAGGAACCACCTCTTTTATATGTTTTTTGTATTTTGGGTGTGTGTGCCTGGCAGTCATGGTTGACTTTTGACGACCCCTACTGGGGCATGGACATTTCAGAGAGGTGTAGGGTTGACAGACTCCCAGTTGGGGCAGGGGCTCCCCTGATTTTGGGGGCTTCAATCTGCTGCTGGCCAGCTGGGGAAGCCCCACCCATAAACAGCCCCCTCCTGGGTTGACATCATCAGTGTGATGCCACCAGAAAGTGACACCACGCCGGCAGTGTTCCACCTAAGCTGAGCTCGTGTGAGCTAGCTCACAGTTTTTTAGCGTCCAGCTCATAGATTTTTGTCTTAACTCAGGAAGGATGGCTCCAGAGCAAAGTAATCTATGCAGTAGGCAAATTGCTCGCTCACAACTGTAATGCCAGTAGCTCACAAAGTAGAATTTTTGCTCACAAGACTCCACAGCTTAAAGGGAACATTGCACGCAGGGCATGTTGCGTGTCAGCACTCTAGCGTTTTGGCCAAAACACTAGGGTTACCATCAAGTTTTTGGCAAAAATGCTAGAGCATTGATGAACGATGTGCCCAGCATAATGACATCACTTTCTGGTGACATCATCAAAGCACATGCAAGCCCCCTGAGGTGGCTTGTTATTGCCTGCCTCTGTGTCCTAGCCCTGGTATTCCTTGGTAGTATCACAACCAAGTACTTGCCAGGCTTGGCCCTGCCTAGCTTCCAAGATCTGACAAGATTGGGCATGCCTGGGCTGTCCAGGTCAGGGCTCTTTTGCATGTTTTTTCATTGATCCTTTAACATGTAATGAAGATAATGCATGAGGAAAGCAGTGTGAGAATGTGCCTGTGTGGAAGGTTTTCAAAGGGTTTGAGAAACAAATAAGAACATAAGAACATAAGAGAAGCCAATGTTGGATCAGGCCAATGGCCCATCCAGTCCAACACTCTGTCACATAGTGGCCAAAAATATGAGGTGCCATCAGGAGGTCCACCAGTGGGGCCAGGACACTAGAAGCCCTCCTACTGCTGCTTCCCTAGCATCAAGAATACAGAGCATCACTTGCCCCAGACTGAGAGTTCCTACCTATAGCTTGTGGCTAATAGCCACTGATGGACTTCTGCTCCATATGTTTATCCAATTCCCGCTTGAAGCTGTCCATGCTTGTAGCTGCCACCACCTCCTGTGGCAGTGAATTCCATGTGTTAATCACTCTTTGGGTGAAGAAGTTCTTCTAATTTTTTTTTCAAGGTTTGAGTCTCCTGCTAACAGTTTGCAAATCAGTGGAGATCCAAATAGAGGGCTAATCAAGCATCCGTGGTTAAAACTTGATGGTAGAAATTGGTTCTTTGGGAAAGTGTGCACTTCTGTGCCAATGTTTCTTTCAGTTTGTGACTTAAGGGCTATCACAGGGCTACTGGTCGAAAGAACTCCCACTTGAGGATAAATAATATATCAAAAGTGCAGTTCATTTCTAATATCCTATTTCAGTTTCCAATTAGTTTAAGAGCAGTACTCATCTATGTAGGGGGGAAAATACAAACCAGCTTAAAAAGAGGGATTATGCTCTTTCCATTTAGAAGAAAGCTGCATCCAAATTGTCTGACTATATATAGGGCTAGCAAAGCTTATTGTCTTTCTGCACCTAAACTAATGCATTTCCTGTGTGTCCCACAATGGAATGCTACTCCCTTGTGGGTGTGATGTAGCTTGCAGGTATTTACAAGTTTGTACAAGGTTTGTTTTTTGGGGAGGTGGGCTTAAAAGGGGCATTGAGGATCTGTGGGAAAATATACTACCCTTAGAAAAGCACAAGTCTTTGGGAGGGAGGAGGAAACCATATTCTTCCATGACTGCTTTATGATACAATGCTGACTCAACTATACACATATCATATGTGTTCTGTGGGTTGTATCTAGTGATGGGCATGAACTAGGGTTGCCAAGTACCTACCGTATTTCAGCGGGGGACACACAGTCCCCAGTCGGAACATTCCTCTGGGCAACACCCACGCCGCACGATGCCGTCACCAGGAAGTGACGCTGGGCGACACTCTGGCAATAGAGCTGGAAACTCGATGGTACCATCGAGTTCCCAGCCCCATTGCCAGAGCATCACCTGGCATCACTTCCTGGTGATGGCATCATGTGCCGTGTCTTTCCTTCCCCTGGGGAACGTCCTGCCAGGACGTATCCATCCCTGCTGAATTAAGGTAAGTTCTTGGAAAGCCTGACATGAACCTAAAAAAGGTGGCTTGGTTCGGGGTTTGGTGTGGCCCCAAAACCAAACCATGAACCGAGCCAAACGGGAGCCACTTGAACCAAACCAGTCCAGCAAGTTCGATGTCTCCTTTCTCCCAGCTGCAACTCACAGGTGCTGACATATGCAGAGTTAACTCAGGCAGATAGTGGGAGCTGGTTATCAGAGGCAGGATGCCAGAGTAAAGTAAATTGTACAAGAGTTGGCTAGTCAGGCCAAGCAGTTTACTGAAAAGCAAGTCTGCTACAACAGCAGCAGGTCACTGTCTAAAGGAATGTGTTGAAGCCTCACTGAATGCTACAAGGCCTGTGACAGCTGCTCCATGTCTCCTCTGGTGATGTTTCTCCTTCCTCTGCAACTGATTGCTGACGCTGAGCTCTGAGGCATGCTGACTTGCATTGGTACTGTAAATCCCCTTTACACCTGCACTTATGTTGCTCTTGCAGACCTGGCAATCCTGGAGGAGATAGGGCAGCTGGCTGACCCTGAATTGTCAGCTCTGTGTGTGTGTGTGTGGGGGGGGAATAAAACACACACCTCATAGCCTCCTAACTGTGAACATAAGAACATAAGAACATAAGAGAAGCCAATGTTGAATCAGGCCAATGGCCCATCTAGTCCAACACTCTGTCACACAGCGGCCAAAATATACCAGGTGCCATCAGGAGGTCCAGCAGTGGGGCCAGGGCACCAGAAGCCCTCCCACTGCTGCCCCCTCCAGCACCAAGAATAGAGTGCATTACCTACCCCAGACTGAGAGTTCCCATCTATACCCTGTGGCTAATAGCCACTGGTGGACTTCTGCTCCATATGTTTATCTAATTTCCTCTTGAAACTGTCCATGCTTGCAGCTGCCACGACCTCCTGTGGCAGTGAATTCCATACGTTAATCATTCTTTGGGTGAAGAAGTATTTCCTTTTATCTGTTCTAACCCGACTGCTCAGCAATTTCATAGAGTGCCCACGAGTTCTTGTATTGTGAGAAAGGGAGAAAAGTACTTCTTTCTCAACCTGCTCAATCCCATTCATAATCTTATAAACCTCGATCATGTCACCTCTCAGCCGTCGTTTCCCCAAGCTAAAGAGCCCCAAGCATTTTAACCTTTCTTCATAGGGAAGGTGTTCCAACCCTTTTATCATTCTAGTTGCCCTTCTCTGCACTTTTTCCAATGCTATAATATCCTTTTTGAGATGTGGTGACCAGAACTGTACACAGTATTCCAAATGAGGTCGCACCAATGATTTATACAGGGGCATGATGATACTGGCTGATTTGTTATCAATTCCCTTCCTAATAATCCCCAGCATAGTGTTGGCCTTCTTTATTGCAGCTACACATTGTCTAGACATTTTCATCGAGTTATCCACTACGACTCCAAGATCTCTCTCTTGGTCCGTCTCTGCCAGTTCAGACCCCATCAACGTGTATTTATATTTAGGATTTTTGGATCCAATGTGCATCACTTTGCACTTGGCCACATTGAACCCCATTTGCCACGTTGACGCCCACTCACCCATCCTCAACAGATCCCTTTGGAGTGCCTCACACTCCTCCCTGGTTTTCACCACCCTGAACAACTTCGTGTCATCTGCAAATTTAGCCACATCACTGCTTACTTCCAATTCCAAATCGTTAATAAACAAGTTAAAAAGCATCGGACCGAGTACTGATCCCTGTGGTACCCCACTGCTTACCACCCTCCACTGAGAAAGTTTCCCATTTATACTTACTCTCTGTTTCCTATTTATAAGCCAGTTTTTGATCCACAAGAGGACTTGTCCTTTTATCCCATGACTATTGAGCTTACTTAGGAGCCTTTGATGAGGAACTGTATCAAAAGCTTTCTGGAAGTCAAGGTAAATAATATCTATTGGGTCCCCCTTGTCCATATGTTTGTTCACTCCCTCAAAAAACACTAACAGGTTAGTGAGACAAGATCTTCCCTTACAGAACCCATGCTGAGTCTGTGATTCCTTGTCTGATTGCTGAGCTGCACCTGGCTGGTGGCTGATAGGCACAGAATCCAGCTGTTCTTCATCAGAGGAATCAGAGCTGTCCCCAGGGCCTGCCTGTTCCATGACACCACCTTTCTCACAACCATGGCTTGCTGCCACTAGGAGAAGGGAGGATCGCCTGGGAAGGGACTTCCCTATCTTTCTTGTGGCTATGGCTCATCATTGCCGGGGGGGGGATGCCCAGGAAGGGACTTCCCTTCCACATTTCTCCTGGCTGTGGCTCACCACCACGGGGAGAAAGAGGGGGATGCCTGGGAAGAGGCTTCCCTTCCACTTTTTCCCAGCTGTGACTCGCTACCAACAGGAGAAGGGGGGAATTGCCCAGGGAAGGGACTTCTTTTCCACCTCTCTCTTGGTTGCAGCTTGCTGTGTATAATGGGATTGACTCCCAGGTAGGCATGCACTGAGTTGCAAGGCTTACAGTCTTATTTTTATACAGTTACCATTAATGATGATCAAAAACAGTTATTATACACAATATGTTATTATATAAATTATGTGGCGATTATCTATAATCCCCCTTCAGTAGCTTTTAAAAACTCAGAAAAAGGGCAAATATTATGAACAATTCTAGTTACGTAAAAATTCTTTGTCAAAAATTAGCTGGGCTAGAAGACATCTAAATTATAATTCTGCGTTTGTTTGAAAATAAAAGTGGAAAAAATTGAATTGAAAATGGTTACATGTCATTTGGGTAAGGGATAGGTTGTGGAACAATTCTTAGACATACAACAGATTCCTTAGGTATGGGGCTTACCCTTCTCTTCAGGGGACTATTGTTATGGGATCCTTCAGTGAGTCTTATTCTGTGAGGCAAAAAGGGGCAGATCCAGAGATGACTTCTGTGCACAGAGAGATCATTGATGGGATGCCACTGGGCACAGGCAAAACAAGAGTCTGGATGTGATGAGTCAGTTGATGTACTGGGCCGTGCACAGATTGTCAGTGTGAAAACTATGTGGGGGAACCTTCAGCATCTTTGCTCAGTACATTTGGCTGGTTACTCCCCTTTCTAATGTCAAGGTTGTCTTTTTTTCTCCAGGGTTTGTCCCCTCACACAGGGCCTTCAGTCTGCCTTATAAAAATAAGAGAAAGCAATTGGCAGCTCACCCTTTTCAGTGTGATGAATTGGCACAAGGTCAGATCTTTTTCTTGCTCAACCTGTGACATGGTATCTTGGTGAAATGGTGATAAACTGAGGAATTCTATGAAGAGAGAGTAGTGGAGCCAATATGGAGAAGGATCTGGGCTCTGTTAGCAAGATATCAGGTATTTTTATTTATTTGTTTTATTTTGGGGATTTGTTTTGTTTTTGCAGTTGTAATGCACTGGTTGGCTACGTCAGCTGGGTTGTTTAAAATTCACAGCTAGATATTTCCTACTGAGAAATACCGTCATTGATTTCAGGGGTTTAGAAGGGAAGAGAAATGCATCCCTTGGCACACAGTGCACGTTGACTAACAACAGACTCTGCTGAGCTCTTGATCAGCAGGAGCAAAGGACAGAAAAAGACAGCCATTTATTTCTTCCTATAGTTATCTATTAGCAACTGGGATTAGATTTAGTCTCCTGCATCCAACCTCATGCCCTGAAGAACAAAGGGCACTTAAGGTTTGTTAAGAGCAGGCCCCTAGCTACAGTGGGGCATCTCAGGGCCAGGCCCCCTGACTCACTGCCCAGGCCTCCCAACTCCCATCCAGCTGGTTTATTTTATTTTTCACATGCACCGCAGCCTTGCCCCACTGAGCCATTGCCCTGCCATGCCTGCCAGTGCCTTTGCCTCTCTCTCTCTCATCACTTTTTTAACTTTTACTCTCTTGTCGCTCCAGACATTGTGTGTGTGTGTGTATGCGCCCCGACTTATTTAAATGCCCCCTGAAGTAAAAAAATCCTGGCTACAGCCCTGCTAAAGAGGGGGAGGCAATTTCTGCTCACTCATTCTTCCCACTGCAGACCCCTATTTTGCCCCCTATGCTGTTCCTGAGGGCCTGATGACTTGTAAAAACAAAATTTAAGGAGGCTCAATAGGCTGCTGTTGGAGGGGAGAAATGGATGCCCCTTTTAAGAAATATTAAGGGCCTTAAGTTTTAGAATTGTGTGGTTGGATAGAGATCCTGTGTCCTTGCGGGCAAAATTACATATCATGCTTGACTTCTACAATTAGAACTGCAGGAATATAATTTATCCTTAAAAGTAGATTTGTGTGGGAGGAAGTGATATGGATTGATATGGGGTTCACATTTCCTTCTCCAATAACACTGTTTCCTTGATCCTAAGAACTTTTCAAAACATTCTCTGGACAGAAAGGGCAGAAATGGATATGATTCCAGGGCACATGCTGAACAACCTGGTCTGTGTCTGGTTGGTGCCTGGAGAAGAGACCTCCAGGGTACATCACCTTGAATTTCCTGAGGGAAGAAAGGTGGGATATTGATGCAGTACTTATTTATGTTTTTAAAAATGCTGCCCCTGAGTCCTTTAAACCCTAAATGAGAAAAAGAATGGCACAGAAAAATCACCACAAGAAAAAAATAATAATTTTAAGACTTCCTCTTTCCAGAAGCTGAATCATATATGGAAAAAGGATATTTTGCAGCTTCCACTTATGTTTCCCTTCCAATCATTCTTCTCCAATTATCAAGGATCCTCCCCCCAGCTGCCAGAAAGCTGTAATGAAGGCTGCTTAAGAACCAAATATGGAGGAATGCATGACTGAAAAAAAACAGGCAGGAGAAAAGGAAGCCAAGACATAAGTTCCAGGTATATACGCATAGTTCTTCTGAAATGCTCAAATATTATGCTGACAACAGGCTTTATGTGACACTTGAGCTTACATCCTGCCTATCTCTCACTTTAAAGAAATACACATTGAGGGAATTGTGTCAACTAATGTATATTTTTCCTTACTTCAAAGCTGTTATTTGTTTCTACTGTTGACCCATTTGACTTCATGAGACATTTTAGGGATAAGACGTTTATGAAGCTTATCTCAAATCTTACATTCCTGGTGCTCTGATCTAACACATCAGGATGGTGCACTACATGCGATTGTCTCAGGATGCACAATCACCATCCATATGCATTAATTCTAACTCAGGTAATAAAGTTGGACAACACCATTTGACATTGCAGGGGCTTTGAAGAACCCTCCATGACTGGTAACAACTGTGAGTAAAGGCTTACGGAGGGAGTCAGGGCACAGAGCTTCTTTGAGTATGATCAAAAATTGCACCACCCCTTTGCAAGTTCCTTGGAGCTTTAAATACAATTATATGCAATTCAAAGGCTCCCCCCCCCAAAAAAAAATATTGGCACAAAAATCCAGAAGTTGCAACCAAGTGAGTTGAAGGGCTGATAGAAATCGATTCATATGGGTAAGACGTATTAATAACTAAACCTGGTGACCTGTGGGTGTGATGATGGCCGAAAAGAACTGCCTATTTAAGATATCCCCCAATAAAGAAACATAATTTTAAAAATTCAGCAGCAGCTAAAATAGTTTTAAATACAAGCAGAAAGGGAGAACAATAATTACAGAAAACCTAGACATATGAACTAATCCAGTCTAAATTTTCTGTTAATATTTATAATACACAGCAGATACTTGCATTATAAACTCTTCTAGAGTTCAAATCAGTGTTTTCCCCCCTTGGGCCATGTGATGTGGCAGGCAAGTTCTGCTTTGTACTTTGTCAAGCACATTGTTCTTGAAAACATTCCCCCCCCCCAGTAATTCTGAAGATCATTAATTTACCATATGAATTCTTTTGTAGAATGCTACCCTAACAAATGAAATTAGGGCCCCGGTCACACATGCCAGATAATGCGGAGGGGAGGGGAGGCTATTTGCGCTATCACAATTTGACATGCCCCAACACAATCAGACGTGATGATGGTGAATCGGCATTGTTTCCATCTGCGTGTGTTTCCGGTGCGTTCCAACCAGGAAGAGGGGACGTGAGAGGAGCGTGCTGGAGCGATCACATGGAGAGCGTCCATCTGCAGCCTGTTGCAAATGGTTGATAGCAGACTTTCCCAAGTACTTTTAAACTCCGCCTCTTTGGTGGGACGCTATGGGTTGCAGATAGGTGCACAATGCTTGCCAGATGTTCCCATGTGATCACACCTGTAAAATCCACCCGGCATTCATGGCTCTCCCATGGCAAATTCTCCGTGTGACCGGACCCTAGATATACCTCCAGGCCTGTACATATTTATACTAAGATATACATGCCAAGGTAGATTTTCTCCTTATTTCTTTATATACACTTTGTTGTTGTTCAGTTGCACAGTCAAGTCCAACTCTTTGTGACCCCATGGACCACATCACGCCAGGCCCTCCTGTCTTCAATCGTGCTCTAGAGTGCTTAATTTCATGTTTGTTGCCTTGATAACACTGTCTAACCATCTCATCCTTTGCCGTCTCCTTTTACCTTCAGTCTTTCCAAGCATCAGGGTCTTCTCCAGTGAGTGCTCCCTTCTCATTTGGTGGCCAAAGTATTTGAGCTTCAGCTTCAGTATCTGGCCTTCCAGGGAACAGTCAGGGTTGATTTCTTTTAGGATTGACTGATTTGATTTCCTTGCAGTCCAAGGGACTCTCAAGAGTCTTCTCCAGCACCATAATTCAAAAGAATCTATTCTTCGGCACTTGGCCTTCCTTATGGTCCAACTCTCACTGCTATACATTACTACTGGGAATACCATTGCTTTGACCATACAGACTTTTGTTGGCAGGGTGATGTCTCTACTTTTTAATATGCTGTCTAGGTTTGCCATCGCTTTCCTCCCAAGGAGCAGGCGTCTTTTAATTTCATGGCTGCAGTCATTGTCTGCAGTGATCTTGGATCCTAGGAATGTGAAGTCTCCATGACTTCCCCTTCTATTTGCCAAGGAGTGATGGGGCTGGATACCATGATCTTTGTTTTTTTGATGTTGAGTTTCAAGCCAACCTTTGCGCTCTCCTCTTTCATCCTAAGCAAGAGGCTCTTTAGGTCCTCTTCACTTTCTGCCATTAGAGTGGTATCATCTGCATATCTGAGGTTGTTGATGTTTTTCCCAGCAATCTTAATTCCAGCTTCTGAATCATCCAGGCCGGCATTTCGCATGATGTACTCTGCATATAAATTAAATAAGCAAAGGGACAATATACGTCCTTGTTGTACTCCTTTTCCTATGCTAAACCAATCAGTTGTTCCATATCCTGTTCTAACTGTTGCTTCTTTACACTTATACTGGTTTCTCAAGAGACATGTGAGGTGGTCTGGTACTCCCATCTCTTTAAGGACTTGCCATAGTTTGTGATCCATGAGGGAGTTATATACACTACTGTAAAATAATTTATATATATCCTTCATTAAATTAAAAAGTACATCAAAAAGAACACAAACATTATATTTTATCTTCCGAATGTATCAAGCTTTCAATAAATACTCAATAATATTCAAGGAATTATTAAGAAATGTCCAGATGTCTCCTGTTTCTCTAATCATTAGACTTTGTTGATTCCTAAAATTAAATGCTTTCTTAATTGGCTGTACCGTAAGACGATGTGCCCTGCTTGAATCACATCAATTATCAGGACTGAATAATTCAAACTGTAAATGACTAAAAAAACATTTCTTGTTGTTAATGAATATTTTTTTTAAAAAATTGTCTATGGAGACCATTATATTGAGTGATGGAATAAAACTTCCAGTGCAGTGAACAGCAAATACTTAATCAGTACATCAGTATAATATCATGCACAATTTAGCCACATGTCAAACCCAACAAACCCCCAGTAAAAATAGAATTAAGACCCTGTTATTGAAGGAAGAAAGAAAGGACAGGAAAAACAAAACAATGTATTCTGTAAATAAAACAGTTCAGCCTGCCACCTCATACTAAGAAGAGCAGCTGGGAGTCAGGAAGCCAAGGGACAGATATCTAAATGAGGAGCCACCACAGAAAGAGCTCCCACCACCATGTTATATAAAATATTTGTATCTGCCTTTCCCCTGAAGAACTCAAGGCAGCTCACTAATGAACATCCAATGGTAACAACATATAATAAAATGAAAACATAATTTAAAATCCCTCAAAGCCAAAAAGAAGCGCCCCACCTCATACCACAAACTCCAATTATCCACCCACCCACCCAATAATAATTCTCCCCCTCTTCCAGAAGCACCAGGGAAAAGCCATGCCAAATTGCTCTACCCCGCTGTGCTTTCAATTGGTTAGCAGTGAAGGAGCAATCATTACCTCCTCCCCCAACACAACAGTGCGACAATCAAGAAGGCATGCACTTGACCATATTCCTCGTTACAAATAATGGGCAGATACATCAGTGATATTTACACTCTTCAGCTTGATTAAACTCTTACTGACAATTTATGCTTTCATGTGGAGTTTTATTCCATCATTCAAGATAATGGTCTCCATCGACAAATGCAATTCTATATACACTTATTAGGTGTATACCCCATTGAATCAAGTGGGATTTTCTTGGGAATAACATACTTAAAATTGGACTGCAAAATTACTTTACAATACTCACCATTTGCTTCATATCTCAGTAAATGTGGTAATCTTTAGGGCACCATCGCGCTTTTGGAAATCAATGAGACTTAAAAAGGTTTCTAACCCTTGACTGGATCATCCCCCACCCCCACAAATAATTTTTTTTTGGTCATGGATTAGCTTCCTTTCAGGACCAAGCGCAATACAGATTTGGACCCATAAGCTCTTCCTCTGCAATATCTGACATATGTATTTTGTCCCTATGCACTATCAGGACGTGCTCTTGAAGATACACCAAAGTACACATTCCATACAAGAAGCTGCAGGTTTCTGGCAAGAGATGAAAAACTTCATTGACAACATAATTTGGATGTATGTGAGCAACTTTCCTTGCTATCATCTCACACTTTTCCAGGAAGAATAACTCTAGCAATGCCCAGACATCAAAGCAAGCTTTCTTTTTTTTCATCTTCATCTATCTCCAGTGAGCTTTAATACACTCAATAACTCTAAGTGACAATAACTTCCTCCTTGAACTACTTCTTGACATGCCATAAGATTCTCAGATGTTAAGGTCTTTTAGAGTGCTTCTGAGGACATGTGGTCATTCATTACAAAAAATCTGTGAGACTACAGAAATGGAATGTAAGGATACAGCTTCTTGAACTTTCAAAAGCATTTACTGAAGCATCAAGCACTCCTTTCCATTTTCCTCCACTCTCTCCTCTTACACGAAAGCTGTAGGCATTTCAACTTCCATGTCCTGGCTTCACTTCTGTATCCATCTACCTGCTGATCACATTCTCCAGTTGTGATGAAGTCAACTGTATCTTCTTCTGTCTTGGACTCACGGGGACCTCAGAGCCAGATATGCACATAAGGTATTCTGTACTGAATAGCATAGAAAACTCTCCGCCTTATTACTAAAGAAATGCAGAACCTTCTGGAACTAAAGAAAGAGCATGAAGAAGTTCTCAAAGCATGACATGTTGATTTTATGTGTCTGTCCAGTTCTTCCAGGTGAAAAAGCATTTTGGTCTCCCAGAACGTCTTGTAGTGGATCTTAAAACTGCTGTTTAAATGAACGAATACTAAGTCGGAATCCATTAGCAAATCTAACGCCATGAAACTCATGGTATTATCAGCAAGAAGTAACAAGTGGGAAGCTGGGGCACAGTGGGGACATGGGGAGGCACCATCAGCACAACAGAGCAATGTCATGCATCTCTAGGAATCACCACGAACTCTATAGTTTTACCATACCATAGAGTTTCCAGCAGTTCCTAGAGAGGCATGACATCACTTCTAGTTGCTCCTGGGAAGTAATGTAATGCCTTTTTAAAATTTTATTTTTCACCTTGCAGCTGCCAGCACAGCAGTGAGCAATGGGGGCCAGGGGTGGGAGATTTCCTGCCCCCATTAAGTACCTAGCAACCGTACTTTCTCATAACAGAAAAAACCTTTCTTTCAGTGTTTGTCAGGCTATCATAATGCCTATCCAATATTAGTGGTCACATGATAGGTCAGGGGATCTTATATTCAATTTGCATAGTAGTTTGACATACCTACAATGTTACTTGCATTGCTTGGCCTTTTTGCCAAACTTAGAACACAAAGTTTATTTTTCTTTTTTTTTAACTCTGTGGATATACTCATCCAAGTATGTGAGCACTTTATCTATATATGATAAAATGGGCTGTGGGTCACAAATGATACCACAAGACTTCTGGTTTTGCTATGTCAGATTAATGTAGTCACCACTCTGGAGTGAATAAGATACTCCCTGGATTTAGACCTGGTTTTCTACCTTATGTCTTTCCCCAAATTGTATTTGCCTACTTCAAGACTACTTCAGATACAGAATGAGAAGAATGCAATGGGTTTTATCAAGCCAGGATGGACACACACTTCTGAGAAATAGTGGGGCAGATCCAGCCATCCTCCAAGTAGCCTCCTTCCATCCTAAGGAGCATTCTTTAACTTGTGGCTCTGGAGTGGAGTGGTGAGACACCAAGAAGTAACAACTTTTATATACTGATTTAAGGGCCCATTCCAATACAGCCATAATGGCATGAGAGCCACTAACCCATGGTATGAACCCATGCTGTGTTTATGAAGGAAGCATGTGGGTGGTTCTCCCACTTTGTCAGGCAGTGTTTGAACAGGAAGGGCATAGTATTTGTCCTCTTACCTTATTTGTAGGAAAAGAAAAGCATAAGAAGATGCTATGGGACATGATTTCCATACTACTGCAGATAAGGACGAATGAGACTTATGCTTAAAAAGGAAGAAGAGGGATACCAAAAGCTTACAGTGAAAAGAAATAAAAAATAAAGAATTACTTAGAAGTACTGAAGTGCTTTCATCCATTTTCCTCATACCATTATTGCTCACCTCACAGTGCATCACAGATACATTAGCTGGAAAACTGCAATTTAGTTGAGTCTGTCTGTGTCTCAAAATAATTTTAAATACCATTGAGATGATTTTATGATAGCAAGGTCTCCATTGAAATGATTATGAAGCTCATATTTGTACTGGCCTGGCAAGAAATAAGATATATATGCAAAAGATGATGGCTGTGATTGTTTCTTTGGAAATTATTCATCTAAGAGGATCTTGGTATACATTAAGGCATCAAGTAAATTGGCACTCACTAATTTGGAACTCTATTGAAACAGCTCAAACACTATTATTTTCTCCCATTTGATGCACAAGGTTCTTTGTTCATACCCAGTAATGGGTGGATGTATTCCATCAAGAGAGTGACACTATTCAAATATTTGCTGTGAGGCACAAGCAATTTCCTATCTTCCTCCATTACCTGTTAACCCCATTACAGTGGATCTCCAGCCTGATACTGGAGATAATGAGAAAACACTGCTATCTTTCCTACTGTAGAAAAAAATACTGTTACAATAGGCAAACAGCTTTGTAAAACTATCACAGATGCAGAGTAATTTCAGCTTCACCTTGCCACAAAGATTGGCTTATGGATGCTGCATTGCGGAAATTTCATGCGAGGCAACTAAGACAGAGGCCCACACAGATACAGATAAAATAAGTCTTAATATGTGTTTCAATTGAAAACCAGGAAAAACTGGATCTATGTGGTGTGTATTAGTGGGGCTACCTATGCTTGGGGATGTGGGATGGTACAGTATAGTTGGATCTCATCAGATCTAGGAAGCTAAGCAGGGTTGGTATTTGGATGGGAGAAGGAAGACGTTCTGCTTGAGCACTTGCTTTGAAAACCCTATGGGGTCGTCATTAGTTGGCTGCACCTTGATAGCACTTTACACATACACATACATCCCTAGGTATATTTACAGGGCAATCCCCTGCAGAGTTATTCTAATTTCAGTCAGTGGATTTAGACCAGAATAGCTCTGCATAGAATTGCACTGTTAATGTAATGGAGAAGGAATCAAACCATAATCAGCACCTATTAAAATGACATTTGAGTAGATGCAAGACTATTGGCAACTGCCCAGCAAAAATCTAGAAAGATGACCTATGATCATCTAATATTTGCAGGCCAATGTAATGGGAACAGAGATCAAGAAATATGGCCATAACAAAATTTATCTAGGAGCAGGGCTTTTTTTGTAGAAAAAGCCCAGCAGGAACTCATTAGCATAATAGGCCACACCCAATAGCAGAAACTCATTAGCTTATTAGACCACACCCCTGACAGTGCAGCTCTCCCCAGGAGTGGGTTCCCCAGGCACCCCGCGGCTTGCAGGGTGCATGGGGAACCTGAGGAGGGGAGGCAGTTTAAACTGCCTTCCCTCCCTGGATTGGATTGGCTTCCCCAGGCACGCCGTGGCTTGTGAGGCACCTGGGGAACCCGGGGGGGGGGCTGCAGGCATGGCCAACGCGGAAGCCAGCTGGAACTCCGTTCCTGCACAAAAATAGCCCTTAGGAGTATTTCACAAGCCAGCAGAAGGCTGGTTTTAGACATCTGAAAATACATCCAGGGGTATAACCACCCAGCAAAATGTACATGCCATGCATATTTGGCCATAGTGAGGACACACTGACAAACAAAAACAACACTTTGGCAAAGCCAGGAATTAATCCTTTCCACTCTTCCAACTCCAAAGAAAATTTAGAATGGACCACACTAATTCACTTTGAATGTGCACAGGGAAGCCTCTCTTGTGTACGTTCCATGGTTCATCTTCGCTAAACCTGAGATCAAGCCTGCAGCCGCAGATATATTCTGGCCATGCTCCTTGAATACCCAAAGGCCTCTCAAGCAACAAAAAGCAGTAGCAGCAATACTCCTCTCTTACTATGCCCAGAGGACCCAGGCATGCAAGGGAAATGTAACATGACCTTGAGACATTCTTGATCCTTATTATGCACACTTATGCTGTTTTCAGAATGTCCCAGCACTGGTCAAAATATAATGAATCTTTGGTCTGGATCAGAAATGTTTACATTCTAGTCAGTACCTAGGATTCCAGCATAAATTCTGCAGGAATGAAATGCCATCTTATCCATACTGACATCCTTTCTTATTAATAGTTGTGTTATGGATTGTGACTTTAAATCACTATTTACCATGTTTTGACTCAGTAGAACCAAGAGTTTACTTTTAGGTTATTTTGTCAGTCTTCAAGCATACAGTTTTTTGCTGTTTTGGCTGTTTCTGCCTTGAGAAGGATTTATGAATAAATGGCTTTGTGCCCAGAATAAATACCAGAACAGATAGAACAGAGTTTGCAACAATGGTTCTTTGAGATGCTCAGAGGTGTCTTCCATCATGCCTTTATAGAACACAAATCGGAAGGTTTGGTAAATTTACGTGCTGATCTATGTAATACCTTCTACATAAACTGGCCACACCCTATAACTTTGGAATCTCTCAGATGTGGAATTCAGTGAAATTTGCTTTTCCTCTTTTTCAGCAAAGCTCTGGATAAGGAGCATTGAAACGTAACCTTTAACCATCGTAGTGTACCTACAAATGAGAACTGGTATGCTTTACTGAAAATTTGCGCACAAGGAATGTGTATCATAAATATATTATCACTTAGCAGGAAGATGTCAATAGATAAACTAACACTGCCTGAAGTTTTACTTCAAGACTTTGTCCTTCCAGTTAAACTTTATATTGTTGTTGCACTTTCACATGTCTAGACTCTAGTGCAGAAGAATTTCACACATGTCGGGAAGTCAAATAGCCATCAACAATGCAATAACCAGGTTTGATGTATGGTACCAGATGCATAATATTACCCTGTGTATCTAAAGACTTTTTAAAGGAAAAACACCAAAGCCTGGGAGTGCAATTAATTTTCCTCTGAAATGGATCCCATTGCCTGGGTGTGTTAATAGGAGTCCCTTTTGTCAGAAATGCCAATAATATTGCAGCTTCCATATTGGATTTGTGGCTCAAGTTACACAGTAAGCCTCTTTGAGGGAAGTGAGCATGTTCTGTAAAAGACCAGCTTTGGTGTTGCCACTTTGTGGATAAATCATTGTTATGCGCTTGTCACTGTGCATTATTTTGAAGACAAGCACTTGTCAATGCAAAATGGGTCTTTCCCTCCACCCCCTCAGAAACCCATCATAACAACTGGCTGTTTGCTAGACAGAATAAACTAAACAAATGAGTATGTAGACCTTTGTGTATTTGCTCCTGATGCTGTTAAGGGTATGAGAACGTATTATTTAGTCTCCATTTGGGGCTGCCACCTGGCTATTTTCCGAGTGGTCAGGTCTGTTCCTTTTTTTAAAAGTCTAAATAACAAAGTTTAAGAGGTATATTTCTTGGGAGTGTTTTTTTTAAAAAAGCAAACTTAAGACATGATTAACTGTATGGATTTTTTTTAAAGTTGATCTGTAACAATACTTACTTCTCAGAAGTGTGAAGACTGCAAACCGCTTCTGGCATTGTCTTACAAGAATGCAAAGTTATTGTTATTGGAACAGATCCAGGAGCCTTTTAACATAGCCCTTATACAAACCAGAAGGTGTAACCCAATCGAATTTGGTAAACCTTTGCCAGGGACAGAATGGAAGACTAGCTAAACTAATAACATTAGGACATGATCCAGCCAAAAGTAATTACATTTAAGACCCAGTGGAATGGATTCTACCCATACTCTACCACTCCACTGCGCAAAGTTTATTTATAGTCTATTTTTGGTTGAAGTTTGAAGGCCTCCTTCAATCAAAGGAGACTTCCTCCAATTTAAGTTGTTCTTCCACTGGGGAAAGATGGATTTAAGTTGGAAGAAGGCACCTTAAGCTAGAGGAACGGTACTTGGAGGAAGGCTAGATCCACCCCATTCATAGAAATGGGAAGAGCTTTTTTAAAAAAACTGTTTTACCTCTCAAGGGGGAAATGAAGTTTTCAATCTGTATACTGAAAATTCATGAACTTTTAAACATTTTAGAAAGAATTTTGTCAAAGAGGTTCTGGAACTCCATTCCAGCATGTTCCCCCAGAAAAAAAGCCCTGGAAATGGGTGAGTTAAACATGTCCTGTTTTACTCCTGTTTTATAACAATTATACACTGATGGGATTTTTTTTTCTGGGTGTAAATTCAATGTATTAGTTTTAATATTTGCAGCCCTTCATGAGCTGAGATCCTCATAATTAGAGGACTACTTTCACCTCGATAGACCCACCTACTGATTCGATTTCAGTCCAATTTTTTTGTTGTTGAAAGTGCCCTTCTATAGGAAGATGCAATTCTCCTCTGTCAGATCAATGGCATTCTTTGAATTGCCCCCACTCTGTACAACCATCTGCCCAGGGAGATGCACAAGGCAGTCTCTCTACTTTGCTTTTGCAAACACTGAAGAATGGATTTGTTTTAGTGAGCTTTCCTGGGCTGAGTGCCCAATGGGACTCAGTGTATGTTTGTTTGGGCCTGTTTTTTGGCAGCAAGAATTAGTGGAACTTATTCCTGACTATACTTTATTACTCAAAATTTGTTTTAATAATTTTCTCTATCTTTGGGGTATTTTGTAAGCTTTGAATGCTTAGAGAAGAAGGGTTCAATTTTGTTTAACGAATGAATACCTAATACAGTAAAGGAAATATTAATGCTTCCACTCTTCTGGTGATGAAAATAGTTGCTAACACTCCATCCAGACACAGAAAATACTCAAAGGGTCAGTTTGGACCAGGGGATCTGACAATGGTCATTGCTCTTTCTGTAACTACCTTAATATGATGCAGTTGCATGAAGAAATAATGTTGCATGGGTATGTGGAAGGACCAGAGACAAGTGCAATCTGCCCCTCTTTTAGCTGCAAACTCCATCCAAATTCCTTGCCACAATTAAATCAACCACCAAGAGAATAAGTGCAAATGTTAGAATTATGTTAAGGTTACAGCTGAAAACCAATCCATTGCTTAGCCCTGGTTCATATTGAACTGCATGTACAATCATGTCTAATGAAGACTGTGAAGTTTAGGGGCGAAAAAGCACATATGTTCTAGAATAAAAAATTGGCTCTACCATAAATTGTTGTTTTCGTGAATGTTAAAGGCAGATATTCTCGAAATAGCCTATTGAGCATCTTTATTTAACATTCAAATATTTTGCAGTAGTTGTCAATGTTTAACAGAATCTGACAGCTGGTATACATCTGCAGTCAGAATGTGATGGCATCTGACATGTCACAGTCAATATCTGAAACATTTGACAGCTGATATGCGGTGGATGGCACCATGTAACAGATACCAAATGCAATAGTGAATATGTGAAACCATCTGAGGAATGACTCACAAGAGAATTTCTTCAGGTTCATATTCATCTAATTAATAAAGCAATAAAAAGTCCAGTTTCAAAGGCAAATTCTGAATTCCGATCACTTAGAACTTTCTATAACTGAAACAGCCAAATGACATCAAAATTCAGGGCAAGAAATAAGAGCTGGTATAAGAAAGCCTGTTTGCATAACTGGATGCAAAATACAAATATTGAGGTGAAACTGGAAATTCTGATTTGAATTCTTTACCGAATTTCAAATTTTACAAAGTTTCACTTCAGCCCTGGGGATTCCTTCCTATATCCTAGAAATGAGTATGCTAAAAATCTAACTTAACTAAATATGAAATTTGTGTCCAGTGGCACCTTTAAGACCAACAAAGTTTAATTTGGGGTATAAAAACTTTGTTGGTTGTAAAGGCACCACTGGGCTCAAACTTTGTTCTGTTGCTTCAGACCAACACAGCTACCCACCTGAATTTAACTAAATATGCTAGGACATCTTTTGCTCACAATCCTCCTTTTTTGCAAGTGCCAGAATTGGGGGGAGGGGCAGATTTTTTTTTTGCTCAGTAACAGCAAACTACTGTTCTAATAACCATCAACTGAGAGCCAACTTAAACTTTCCCATCATCCTGCAAGTTTTCTGCTAAATGGCTTAGCCCCTCTCCTCAAAAACAGAGAAACAAATGGAGCACAAAGCCACAGCCTTGTAGGACTGGGAAAATAAATGGCCAGAACCTAAACCTTTTACTTCTCCTATCATTGATCACAGAAAAAGGGGGGCATTCTGTGGAGGACCTTGTTAAAATACTGGCAACGCATCAAGCAGGAATACAAGGGTGCAATTTGTTTTTCCTTGCCAACTGTGTAAAGTGACAACTATATTAAGAGGAACGCTTCTATTGCTGACAGCGTTTATGTTCTCTGTATTATGTTACCTCCAATTTTTAACAGCTGTAACAGCTCTTCCTTCTTTTGCTTTCTTTGCATGTCGAAACTTAACATCCATTCTCGTTGGCACCAGCAAGAATTTGAAGGGGGAAGGATCATTTAATTGAAGCTGGTGCATTACGGGATGCCATTTGAACAGTGCATGTGACTCCACTGTACATTATACTACCTAATGTGCTCATGCATGTACATTATACTAGACAAATTTGAACATGAATGCACACATATCATTGCACTTTGAAAAATAAATACTTAAGTAACCGGGAAGGAGATTCGTCTGAATTAGGTCTTGTTAATATACTCTTGATAAGATAATCATTTTGCATAGGACTGAGCACAATTACTTATTTATTTATTTCGTTAGTTATTAAATTGGATTTACTAGGCCTTCCCTACAAGTAGGGCTCAGGGCAGTTTACAACAAAATAATATACAATCTCAGATTAAAATAAATTAAAACAAACCAATAAATACGAATACATAACAACATTGTCAAAATAGCAAAAATACAGCATATATTAGATGGCGGGGAAAAACTCCAGCACCCCAGCCTCCCTGGGGGGGAGGGGTTACGAGGGATGGGGACTTGTGTGAGAGTGCCAAAGGCTACCTCAGCCGAAAGCCCGGCGGAACATCTCTGCCTTACATGTCCTGCAGAATGGTAACAGCTTTCACAGGTCATGGATGTCTTCCGGCAGAGCATTCCACCAGGTAGGGGCCAGGGTTGAAAAAGCCCTTGCCCTGGTCAAGGACAGCCAGACTTTTCTTGGGCCGGGACCACCAGGAAGTTCTTTGTTCCTGAAGGTCAAATCCAAAACCTTGGACCTGATCTGGTGCTCCACTGGGAGCCAATTCAGCTCACGCAGCACTGGTTGAATATGTGCCGTCCATGAGTCCCAATAAGGCCCCGCGCAGCCCGTGTAGAGCGAATTACAGTAGTCTAACCTGGAGGTGACCCTTGCATGGATTACCGTGGCTAGGTTGTGGTGAGACAAGTAGGGAGCCAGCTGCCTAACCTGGTGAAGTTGTAAAAATGCCTGGCTGGCAACCTTCACAACCTGAGCCTCTATAGACAGAGAAGAGTCCAAGGTCACACCCAAACTTCTGATGGTCTGTGCTGGTAACAGAGGCACACCCTCAAGAGTCAGGAGCTGACAACCCAATCGAGCCATCCCCCATCCAGCCACAGAACCTCCATCTTTTCTGGATTCTGTTTCAGTCGACTCTGTTTTAACCATCTCACCACAGCCTCCAAGCCCTCAGCTAAAGTTCTGGGAAAGGTATCTGACCAGTCACCCATCAACAGAAATAGCTGAGTGTCATCAGCATATTGATGGCATCCCAGCCTGAAACTCTGCTTTACCTGAGCGAGGGGGCACATATAGATGTTAAACAACATGAGGGAGAGAAGTGCCCCTTGAGGCACCCCCCACATTCAACTGGGTGCCTTGCGGACACTGTCCCCCCCCAGTGCCACCCTCTGTCCCCGACCATGGAGAAATGAGGTAAGACACTGCAAGGCTGCCCCACGAATTCCAGTGTCAGCGAGGCAGTGAGCCAACAGGTTGTGATCGACTGTGTCAAACGCTGCTGTAAGATAGAGTAATATCAGCAGTGCTGACCTGCCTTGATCCAGCTGTCTGTGGAGATCATCTCTGAGGGCAACCAATGTTGTCTCCATCCTGTGACCAGGGTGGAAGCCTGAATGAAATGGATCTAACACTGATGCATCATCCAGAAATTTCTGGAGCTGTTCGGCTGCCGCTCTTTCAATTATCTTACCCAGAAATGAGAGGTTTGAGACTGGGTGGTAATTTGTCAGATCCACAGGATCTGAGTTCGATTTTTTCAGGAGCGGAACAACCATCGCCTCCTTCAGCCCCTCGGGAAAGGTCCCAGAACCCAGGGACAGATTGATGATATCTTTGAGGGGACCTCGTAACCTCTCGCTGCTGGTCTTCACCAGCTTTGAGGGGCATGGATCCAAGAGGCAAGTGGTTGGCCTAACAGCACCCAGGATTCTGTTGACATCAGCCTGGAATAGCTGGCTGAAGGTGTCAAAAACCAAATCCAGAGACAGCCAAGGGGCCTCCAGTTCACTTACTGTATTAATATTGGCTGGAAGGTCATGGCGGAGTGATGAGACTATCTGCAAAAAAGCTTTCAAATGCCTCACAGCTTAAGGTCGAATTTCTATTACTTTGGGTCCTCTCAGACAAGGACGTAAGAGACCTAATTATCCTGAACAATTGTGCCGGGTGAGAGCTAGCAGATGCAGTGGAGGCTGCATAGAACTCTTTCTTTGCAGTCTTCACTGCCATCTCATAGCATTTCGTAAGCGTCCTATTATGTTAAAATTCAGAGCAAGAATTCAACAAAGGGGCAATATAAGAAAGCCTATTTGCATAAGTAAACCTTTACAACTTACCACTACTGATAAATGACATATTAATAACTATAGTATTTCTGCAACAACACTGGTTGTTGCAAGCCCTTTATTAGGAAGTAGCACACAAAAAGTCCCACAGTAAGTAGTATAAACACACAGGAGCATGCCGTCCAGTTGCTTAAGAGCAGTAGTATATAAGTATGCACAGTTAGCACTTGGAATAACTGGCAGCTGTTCACCTCTATCATTGCCCTTTTTATATAAAAAGCCCATTAGTCCCATTAAAATTTTTGCCTGTCATTCCCTTCACAGTACTAAGAATTCTGGAATCTCCCCATTCAACATCTTAACTTAAATAGTTCATTTTCCTTTTTAAAGAAACACACTTGGTTCTGTACTGAGCCACAGGTTGCAAACACCTGGCAGCAGATATTTTGGCATCTGGTGATTAAATTTTTTTGAGTACTCTCTCTGGGTATGACAACAAAATAGCTTGCAAGCTGCTAAGAGAAGACAGCCATCCTTAAGACCAGAGTAGACTGAAATCCAGATAAACACCTCTAGATGTCTCCCATATATATTTCTTTGTTCACTAAGATCAGCAGGGAAGGCTCTCCGTTGCATTCCATGTTTTGCAAGTGAAAACTTGTAGCTCAGAGGCGCTGCCTTACTTGCAGGTAGCCCCAACAGTGGGGCACCCCACTTTGGACCTGAATCAGAGACCCACAAACTCAGGCCAAGGAAGACACTCTTGACCTGTGCCACAGAGCTAGCCAAAGCGCTGCAAAAGGGTTTCAATTTCAGGTTGCACAAGGTGTACTCCAGGGCAATCTCGCTCTCTCGCTCTCTCTTTTTTTTTTAAACCAACTTTTATTAGGATATACAGTACTTCACAATTTAGTCAAAATAATATAACTCATATCCTTTTCTTCAAACTCCCCTTCCCCCCCTGTTGGCTCCCAGCATTGCTTCCACCATTTTATCAATACATAATGCATGTTAATACACTGTTATCATATAAATTCTACAGGTAACACAATTCACTTATTAGCAATTACTATTGGTACTTACTGGTTATATAAATTTGTTACGTCACTAGTAATTTTCCAAGCTAAATATGCTGTCCTTCATTTCCCAATTCTTCTGTATATATTCTTTAAAGTCTTTCCAGTCTGCCAAGAAAGTACTCCAGGGCAATCTCCAGTCTCCCCCACCTCCACCAAGCAAAGGTATGCATATGAGATAACCACAACTTCCTCCAGGTAAAGTATCTCTATTTCCATAGCTATTCAGTAGCCACCTGGTGAATCTTTCTCTGTCTCCATGCACCCACGTGACCGTCTTTGTGTGACACCTATGCCTATGTGGAAATCTTTTGTCTCCACACTTGTCCTTCCTGCCCCCTCCCTCAGGATACTGAGGCAGATTGATCAAATTGATTAAATCATTAACATCAGGGCTCTTTTTGTAGCAGGAACTCCTTTGCATATTAGGCAACACACCGCTAATGTAGCCAATCCTCCAAGAGTTTACAGAGCTCTTCTTACAGGGGCTACTGTAAGCTCTTGGAGGATTGGCTACATTAGCAGTGTGTCACCTAATATGCAAAGGAGTTCCTGCTACAAAAAGAGCCCTGATTAATGTTCTTTCCTGACATCAGAGACCTATTTCCCCCTTTTTGTCTAAGCCTGGGGCCTCACTGAAACTACCCCAGTACGATCATCAAGGGTCATCAAACCCATTCAGCCAGGTCTGGGAGGACCATCAGTGGGCATTAATCCCACTAAATTAATCCCATCAAGTTCTGGTGATTCCTATAAAAATAGAGAGCATGGCCTGCCTCGGTGTTCACTCTGAGGGCACTTAATAATTGAGTACAACCTCAAAGTCTCTTCTTTGGGCATCCTTCTCCATAGCATGGAATGCTGCCTGTTTGCACTATTCTCTTCATAGATGTCTGCACATCTGGGCAGGTAGTGTAATCCCTATAACTGCTCCTATACATTGCTATCACCTCTTTGGCTGCAGTCACACACAGTAAATAATCCATTTTCAATCCACTTTCAATGCACTTTCCAACTAGATTTTACAATGTGAACTGGCAAATTCCAGTTCGAAAGTGCATTGAAAGTGGATTATTTAGTGTGTGTAATTCACAGCCTTTATTTTATAGTGCTTGATTGTGTGCTTACTTTATTTTTGATTGCTTTAGTACATTGTAATCAGGGAAATTCTTTAATAAAACTGTTAAACACTCCTTAAATCTGGAGTCTTCCTACTGAACTGGACCTTGGTGTATATATACGTGTACAATTCCTTGTACCCTTCTAGCCTCCTCTGTCTCATAGCTAATTTCCCCCAACGATGAGACAAGCCACTTGTGATAACAAACTGAGAGGGAACAAAGCAGGGCTTTCTCTGTGGGGAGACCCATATTATTGAATATCTTCTCTGGGGCACTTATCTGGCCCTCATTTTTTGGCTTTCCAATCCCAGGTTAAAAATCTGTCTCTTTTAAAAAGGTGTTAACTTCTACCTAAATGAATGTGCTTTAACTGCTGTACTTATTTCCTATTTGCTATGGTATTTTTCATCCAGATGTTGTGTTTGTATATTGTAGTTTTTACTGATATTTTTATTCTTTCATGCATCTTTTGTCGTTTTAGATGGCATCTTCATTTTAATCCATATGTTGCTTCATGTGTCATTTCTTTTCCACAGAGGCTAACAGACACTTAAATTAGTAAATAAATAAGGATTTGAATTCTACCTTTCCTGAGATGCTTCTTTAATTTCCAAATGAGCCATGAAAGAAGCAGTGAACAAAAGCCAGTCAATCCACGAGTCTCATTCTGTTCCCTAAATGCAAATAGCTTCAGTCTTAATGCAGCCCTCAGCTTGCTAGATGTGAGGCTTTAAGAATTAGACCTGTGAAACAGTCTGTTCCAAAATTTCTTACATTATAAGATGAACAAGTAGCTGATTATCTTCTGAACTGCTAGATCCACCTTATAACTGTAGTAGTGTATGCTAAAATCAAATGGTAAATGCATCCTAAAATGCTTGGAGATCTGCTATTTGAAATGTACTCATGCAGTGCCAAAAATATGGTTTGTCAATATGACTGTCAATCCAGAACACCAAGTCTTGCTGCCTGCTTGAGGATATCAAGAAAATAATGAGGCAAAAAGCATTCTTTCTTTTTAAAAACTGTCTAGTTTTGAAAAGTTCTATATTTCCCCCTGCTACAATTAATGGACAAGCTACAGAAGAAAAGGAAAAAGGGAAGATAGCTAAGCCTCAAGTCGTTGAAAAAGAAGGGGAAAAGCACAGACCCAAAAGGTGCTCAGGAGACAGTATATCAATTATATAATCCAGTCTATGGAGCAAAAATGGTCATAATTTAAGGATTCCTACGGCATGAACATTGCCTTATATTGTTGAGGTTGACGCTGGTCCATTTGGCCTTTTGGTGAACTGGATGAAAGAAGTCCAGCGGAAAATATACTTAAGGTGGCTCTTCCTGAAACAACTTTTAACTGTTGTGCTATTTTTCCTGCAATTAAGAGGATTTAGAAGGAAGGCATCAATTTTAAAGTAAGAACTCATTACACAAAGTCCCCCTTAACCTCCAACTCCAAAAAGAAGCTTTGAAATCCCCCCCCTCTCTCTCTCTCTCTCCCTCTGTGTGTGTGTGTGTGTGTGTGGTCATGGTGGTAGGGGAACCTGGCACCAAGCCAGAGTACATTTGATCATTGCGCTTACCGCAGATAAGGACCAGCTTTTTTAGACAACAAAAAAAAGATTGGATTTTTTAAAGAACTAAATGCATTGGTAAAAATGAATAGATTTGAGAAAAAGCCCTTACAAATTCTAACAATTAATACTGCAATCCTGAGTCATTTTGCTGCAGAGGTATTTTCTGCTCCCAAGGGGAGGCCTCACTAATTAAAACAATTCCTTCCCGATTAGAGTGACAAGGAAATCATTGTTGCAAAAATTAAAACACTTCTCACAATTAGGAACCCTGCAGGGTGATGAAGCTGTGAAAAATTATTTAAAATCATTAAATTATACTGAAGGCTAATATTATGGAAATACAAGGCTCATCTGATGCTAATCTTTTGAGAGTACAAGAATTCTTACATCAAACAAAAAAGCAGCATAAGGTTTGGGGAATAGGCAAGAGAGGAACTCCTTCAGACCCACTTGTTTAAAGATAAGAAAAAGACTTTGCTTCTTTTATATAGGCCAAAGTGTGTCAGACATGCCACTGCTTGGCCTTTCTGTATGAGATAATGGATATCTCCAAACCTTATAACCCAATGCATTTTCTGAAGGCTAAAATAAAGGTTTACTGAGGTTTAACACTGAAAGAGCTCTGAGAAATCTAGAAGTGCCTCTAAGGAAATGCAACATGCTACTTGGGTAGAAAACTGCCATTAATGTCGAAACAGTTGTTCGCTTTGGCACAGATTTGTTTTCTAGACATATCTGTTTCTCTGAACATCTGTTTCTCTCAGCCCTTCAGCCCTTGGCCAGGTAGAGTTCCAATGCCAACCTCCAGGTGGGGCCTAGAATTCGCCCAGAATTACAACTGATCTCCAGACTACAGAGATCAACTCCCCTGGAGAAAATGGCAACTTCAGGAGGTGGACTGTATAGTATCACATCTCTGCTGAGCGCCCCTCACCCCACTCCTCAGACTCTGCCATCCCCAGGTTCCACCCCTAAATCTCCAGTATTTTCCCAACCCAGAGCTGGAAAACTTAAATATAATCAAATAAATGTCTATTAAAAATAATGAAAACACTACCATCAGTTATTAGTTCATTACACAAGGACCTGAAAACCACACAAAAATTATTCTTAATATCTTTGTTACCTGTAGGCAATTTATAATGCAAAAATATGAATGAATGAATGAATGAATGAATGAATGAATGAATGAATGAATGAATGAATTTTATTGTCACAGCATACAGCCAGCGGTATACAACCCTACTTACAAGTAATTACCATGTCAATAAATTACAAAAACAAATAGTACCCAGATGGTAAAACTATTAAGATAGGACAAGGTTAATAAGAATAAAATTGTACAAACGTTTTGATCAGTAAAACCAAGGTTCGGTGAAGTATAGGACAAAATTAGATCTTAAAAAGGATAAAATAGCGATGATAAAAAAATAAAACCAATAAAATTAGGACCGGGTAGTCGAACCCAAATGGCTGCCTGGACGCTGATGAGCTTTTACTGTTAAGATAAGACAAGGTTAATAAGAATAAAATTGCACAAGCATTTTGATCAGTAAAACCAAAGGTTCTATAAAATGTGGGACAAAATTAGATCTTAAAAAGGATAAAATAACGATGATAAAAAAATAAAACCAGTAAAATTAGGATCGGGTAATCCTAACCCAAATGGCTGCCTGGACGCTGATGGGCTTTTACAACCAGGAGACAAAATTTCGCTATCTGATGCAGCGCTGTATGGTCAAAGTTAGATAACAGTTTCTCTATCTTATCCTGATCTGAGAGGCCAACCAAGAGAGGGTCAATGAGCTTTGTGCGAGCCTCAGTATATAATGGACACCTCAGGAACACGTGTTCCTGAGATTCGATCTCCCCAGACGCACACATGCATAGCCTCTCATTTCGGGGGATTTTCTTGAATTTACCCTCAAGAACTGCAGACGGTAGAGCGGAGCATCTAGCCAAAGTATATGCCCTCCTAAGTTTATTAGACTCCAGAACAGATAGATATGAGGCTTGAGCAACAATATATTTGCTACTATGTGGCGCTATAAAGGCGGGGGACGCCTGTAGGTCCAATTGGCGTTCGGTGTCTTCAATCCTCTGCCTAACTGCTAGCTTGGCTTGATCGCCACCCATTTCCAAAAGCTCTTGAGGGGAAAGCCCTAATAACGTAATTTTCCGAATAGTGGAAGTCAGCCATTCGGATTGATAGTCGTCAGTCAGGATTAAAGGCACTAGGCCACATGGATTTAGATTTATCTTTAACCAGAAAAAAATGGAGTGCAAGGTAATCTTGGCTTCAACTTTCAACATGCCAGTCTCTAGCCGTGCCATCGCGTTGGTAACACACCTTGGAATTTGGAGCACTGATCTCAAAAATTTCGATTGAACCAACTCTAATGGGGCATAACACGAGGGTGGTGCTCCAAGTAACGTCCCATGGAGCATCTGGGCTAATGTTTTAGCCTTAAAAAGTTTCAGAGCTGCTGGCACAAAATGGCCCCCTGAAGAGCGAAAAAACTTGAGTATACCTTGGGCAGATTTATCACCCGTGCATGCTGCTGCCTGACTGTGAGCAAGCTTAGAGCCCGAGGCTTGGATAATCATGCCAAGGAAGCGAAAATTAGTTACCTGTTCAAGATTCTGCCCATTTACACTCCACTTTCTTAATTTAGGTCTCCTGCCAAAGGCCATCACCTTCGTCTTCTGATAATTAATAATCAATTTCTGCTCACTACAATAACTGGCAAACCTCTTTAATGCCCTTCTCAGGCCAATTGGGGTTCTGGAAAGAATAACAGCGTCATCAGCATATAAAAGTATGGGAATGGAGCGCTGGGCCAATTTGGGTGGATGAAAATCTGTATCATTAAGATACCCAATAACATCATTAATGTAAAAGTTAAAAAGAGCTGGAGCCAGCATACACCCCTGTCTGACTCCCTTGAGGGTGGGGATTGTATCTGTCAAGTGGCCCAACCCAGTACATCTAACCCTCAGGGAGGTTTGTTCGTGTAGGGCATGGATGAGGGCTAAAAGTCTCCTATCTATTGTAGAAGCTTCAAGTTTACTCCATAGTATAGGTCGAGAAATGGAGTCAAAGGCCGCTTTAAGATCGATAAAGGCCGCATATAAAGACGGAGGTCCCTTGCGGGCATATTTTTCTATAAAATGCCGAAGTAGAAGACAATGATCCATTGTCGATCTGCCCTGCCTGAACCCGGCTTGTTCCTGAAACATTATATCGTCCTGCTCCAGCCAGAGTGTAAATTTTTCTAGAAGATGTTTAGCATATAGTTTACTAATGACACTTAGTAAACTAATAGGCCTATAGTTAGCAGGATCTTTTCGGTTACCTTTTTTATAAAAGGGAACAACCGCCGCCACCCCCCAGTCTTTTGGGATCTTCCCTGTTGTGTCAATGTAGGTAAACAGGTGCGCTAGAAAGGGGGCCCACCAATTCATGTTTTCCTTCAGAAATTCAGAAGAGATTCCATCCAGGCCAGGGGCCTTGCCTCTTTTGAGTTGGCCTATCAGAGATGAAATCTCTTTTTGGGAAACCGCGGGCCAGCTTGGCAAGTCACTGAAAGCTATAGACATGGAAGAGGGGGCAGGATTGTCATAATACATATTCTGGAAGTATAGAATCCAAGTTTCAGATGGAATATGGGGTTCCCTAGTTAGGGTACTATTCCCCCTTTGACTGGAGACCATCCTCCAAAATAAGGCAGAGTTCTTTTCTTTGGCAGCTTGGATTAGAACCCTCCATGCTTCCCTGGTATGTTCCTTCTTTTTTCTTTTAATTAGGTTTTTGTAGGCTCGTTTCTTTTCTAGTAGGGCTAGGTAAGTGCTGGGCTCTTTCACAACAAAATGGCCTATATAATCGGCATAGGCTTGAGAAAGTACCCTTTTTGCCTCCAGGCAAGCTCTATCAAACCAAGGCTTTGACTTTAACTTAGCAGGATTAAAGGCTCTCTGATCCCACTCCTGAAACAGGAGAGGAGCAAATTTCTTAATAAGGCCTTCATATAATGTCAGTGGGTTCTCATTTTGGCTTACATTTGAGAAGGCAGCAGCATACATTTGGATATTTTCTGTTGCCAGAATTGCCTTCAATTGATTATCTAGGTCGCTTGACCACCTAACAAGACGTCTTTGTTGTTCCAGCCCTCTCATTTGGGATGGGTAACGTGTTTCACGACAGAGCTCCTGTAAGGTAACCGATATGTGAAGAGATAAAGGGAGATGATCACCATCTAAATAAGGCAGAATTTTAAAACTTTTAACCTTAGATAACAAAGATGTGCATACTATAATATAATCTAAGGTACTAGCAGCCACCCCTGACATATAGGTGAAGCCTCCAGGGTAGTCACCTACTATGGAACCATTTAGAACTTGGAGGTTTGTTTTAAACATTAACTCTGCCAAACGTGCACCTGCATAATTAGATTTTCCATCTTTAAAAGATCTAGGTAGGAGCAAACTTTCCGCTCCCTCCATTTGATCTCTAAAGAGTAGTTTATATTTGGCATCTAGAGAAGGATCGTCTGGGCCCAGGCGGGCGTTTAAGTCACCCAGTAAAAGAAGCATAGCTTTGGGATGTGTTTCGACTAACGAAATCACATAATTTTCCAGGGCAGCCCAATTTCTATCAATGTCTGTTTTTTATATAGTGGTGGTAAATAGCTATTTATTATGACCAGACAGTCTCCCTTCCATCGTAGCAGTATTGCCATTGCCAGCTGATCAAGGGGCTGCAATTCCTTGCACGAGGCTTTTAAGGATGTTGAGACTAGAATACCCAGACCTCCTTTCATCCTCCCCCGTCCCCTTCCCTTAATGCAAAAATATGTACACACAATAAAAACAGTGACACAGATATTCAACATTTTAAAAACTAAAAAGAGCAGCAAATGCCACATCTCTTAGAGGATGTTTCTGAATGAGCCATTCTATAAAGTATGTGCCATCACAGAGAAAGGCTTGGTTTGCATTAAACAGAATATGCTTCTTGAATTAAAAAGCAACAACAATAGTGTGCTGTGTTTTAATAGATGAAGGTTATTTCATTGTTGATATTTAGTAGTTTGTTCCATTAAGGAGACTGTAGATTGTTGGTGGGCGGACTAGCCTATAAGGGAAGAATGCAGAGCAGGAGGAGAAAAGAAAGACAGAGAACAGGAGCTGTAATAGTATTGCCAGCTCCAGGCTGGGAAATACCTGGAGATTTTGGGGGTAGAGCTTGAGGAGGGTGAGGTATAATGCCATAGATCTAACCTTTAAAAAAAATCAAAAAACCATTTACTTACTGAAACTGGGTTCTTCATACTGTTTCTAGCATTTTAAAGGGGGAAAAGACAGGTTTTAAAAGGACACAATCGATGCTGCATTTGTGTCCCAACAGGCTTTTCTCATCCTCTCTCACAGCTGTGTTTAACATGTGAATTTAGAATCTAAAAATAGACCAGGAAGGCAGACATTTGAAATGGCTTACCTGAAAGTGGTATAATCAATATTTCTGAGGTAATAATGAAAGCACATTTTGTGTGTTTTTAATTACATGTATTTGTTAAATTCTGTGCTCTTTTCAATCTAATATGTGCTTTTTAAATGCCATGCTTTTAACCTGTGCATTTTTTTAAAAAAAAATCTTGCTAATTGGGCTGTTATGCTGTGTTTCCTTGAAACTGCCTGGAGTCTGAGAGGATAAGATATAAATATTTAAAATGAAATAAATAAAGCAAGTAAGAAAAATAGTATAAATATAATATAAATACTGATTTAACTCTTCAAGAACCAAATTGTTCAAGAGCCTAACTCTCTCCAAGAGTTGTTTAAATGTTTTTACCTTTGTTAATCTGTTTGATGTTTCCCTTTGGCCAGTATGAAATAAAATATTTATAAAAAAAGAGTTGTCTGAATGTATTATGTTAATAAATACAATAATTATCCATTATGATATGTTAGTAGCTGCAGGAACAGCTGCTATAAATGAATAAGGAGAGGAGAGATATGGTTCAGGACACCTGAAACTTTACTTAAGACATTACTTAAGGATCTGATGGTCAAAAACTGATACCCCATATGTTGGTTTTGACACTGCTTTACATCATGCAATATGACTTGAAGATCTTGTAGAATTATTCCTAGAAGCTAATTATTCCATGAAACTAATCATAGCATTGGTAGAAGAAGTAGGTTTGCTCTCCATCTTTGCACCATGGAAGTGGTCACAAAATGTAATAGCTGCTTTCCATTGTAGAGGGCAAGCCACTCGCCTTTGAAATGCCATGGAATGTCTGGGAAACTTTCATAAGAATGATGGAGATTACAAGAGATGGAAACTGGACATTGAAAATGAAAAGCATTAAAAAGCATTCACAGCTTTCCACCCATGGTTCACAATTTACAATCATACAAGCTATGCTAGGTAGGGCCTTATCATGAGAGCCAAAGATCCACTGTGAGTTCACTGCAGGAAATTCTGTGGTAAAACCAAGCAAAACAACTAATAATAATAATAATTACGCAGATCACACTGAAGAATGGATAAAATGGAATCACTGGCACCACAGAAAATGACCAAGCTGGGAAGAAGTTGTATATTACATGATCTGCAAGTTCACATATCGCAGAGTATATGTAACCTATATGTGTATGTAACTGTATATGTGTTGTTGTTGTTCAGTCGCACAGTCGAGTCCGACTCTTTGCGACCCCATGGACCAGATCACGCCAGGCCCTCCTGTCTTCCGCTGTCCGCTGAAGTTTGCTCAATTTCATGTTCGTTGCATCGATGACACTGTCTAACCATCTCATCCTTTGCCGTCCCCTTCTTCTTTGACCTTCAATCTTTCCCAGCATCAGGGTCTTCTCCAGTGGATGCTCCCTTCTCATTTGGTGGCCAAAGTATTTGAGCTTCAGCTTCAGGATCTGGCCTTCCAGGGAACAGTCAGGGTTGATTTCTTTTAGGATTGACTGATTTGATCTCCTTGCAGTCCAAGGGACTCTCAAGAGTCTTCTCCAGCACCATAGTTCAAAAGAATCTATTCTTCGGCGCTCGGCCTTCCTTATAGTCCAACTCTCGCAGCCATACATTACTACGGGGAATACCATTGCTTTGACCATGCGGACTTTTGTTGGCAGGGTGATGTCTCTGCTTTTTATCATGCTGTTTAGGTTTGCCATCGCTTTCCTCCCAAGGAGCAGGCGTCTTTTAATTTCATGGCTGCAGTCACCATCTGCAGTGATCTGGGATCCTAGGAACGTGAAGTCTGTCACTCCTTCTACGACTTCCCCTTCTATTTGCCAAGGAGTGATGGGGCCACATGCCATGATCTTAGTTTTTTTGATGTTGAGCTTCAAGCCCACTTTTGCGCTCTCCTCTTTCACCCTGAGCAAGAGGCTCTTTAGGTCCTCTTCACTTTCTGCCATCAGAGTGGTATCGTCTGCATATCTGAGGTTATTGATCTTTTCCCCAGCAATCTTAACTCCCGCTTGTGATTCATCCAGGCCAGCATTTCGCATGATGTACTCTGCATATAAATTAAATAAGCAAGGTGACAATATACATCCTTGTCGTACTCCTTTTCCTATGCTAAACCAATCAGTTGTTCCATATCCGGTTCTAACTGTTGCTTCTTGACCCTTATACAGGTTTCTCAGGAGACATGTCAGGTGGTCCGGTACTCCCATCTCTTTAAGAACCTGCCATAATTTATTGTGATCCACACAATCAAAGGCTTTAGCATAGTCAATGAAGCAGAAGTAGATGTTTTTCTGGTACTCTCTTGCTTTCTCCATAATCCAGCGAATGTTGGCAATTTGATCTCTAGTTCCTCTACCTCTTCGAAACCCAGCTTGTACTTCTGGCAGTTCTCTATCCACGTACTGTTGGAGCCTAGCTTGCAGGATTTTGAGCATGACCTTGCTAGCGTGTGAAATGAGTGCAATTGTGCGATAGTTTGAACATTCCTTGACATTGCCCTTCTTTGGGATTGGAATATACACTGACCTTTTCCAATCCTGTGGCCACTGTTGTGTTTTCCAAATTTGTTGGCAAATTGAGTGCAGCACTTTAACAGCATCTTCTTTTAAGACTTTGAATAACTCAGCTGGGATATCATCACCTCCACTAGCTTTGTTGTTAGTAATGCTTTCTAAGGCCCATTTAACTTCGCTTTCCAGGATGTCTGGCTCGAGGTCAGTGATTATACCATCGTGGTGGTCAAGGACATTGAGGTCCTTCTTGTATAGTTCTTCTGTGTATTCTTGCCAACTGTATATGTAACCAATCACTAAATTCAGCCACTGTACCAGGACTGGAGAGTAGCAAATGTAACACAATTTTTTTAAAAAAAGGATCCAGAGGGGAACCAGGAAATTATGGGCCAATCAGCCCAATGTCTGCTCCAGGCAAATCAGTAGAAACTGTAATTAAAGATAGAATTGTTAGGCACATAGAGGGACAAAGCCTGCTGAGGCTTCTGCAAAGGGAAGTCCTGCCTCACCAACCCTGTGGTGTTCTTTGAGAAAGTGAACAAGCATATAGACAGTGGTGATCCAATAGACATTATATAACTGGACTTTCAAAAGACTTTTGACACTGTACCTCACCAAAGACTCCTGAGTAAATTTAGCATGGTATAAGAGGATGGGTTCTCTTGTGGATTAAAAACTGGTTAAATGACAGGAAGCAAAGAGTAGGAATAAATGGACTTTTCTAACTATGGAGGGAAGTAAGCAGTGGGGTCTCACAAGGATCAGCATCAGGGCTGGTACTATTTAATTTATTCATTAACTAGGAGTAAGGCCCGTTGTGGGAAGAAATACAACGAGCTCCAGAAAGAGGCTACAGGTGAGTGTCCTGGCTGTGGCTGGTGGGGTTGCGGAGGGAAGGGGAAAATAGAGGGAGGTGAGCCATGTTTATTTCCCCCTGCTTAGCTATAAGGAAGGGCTGTCTCAAATCATTTTGCTGCTCCAAGTGGGTAGGATGGCAGGAAAGCCACATGGTAACAGGCATGGGTCCCTTCACCCCTGACTTGGGTTGATTTGGGGCTATGCAGTGGCAGCTAATGTAGAAAAGCATCTCCTTTTCTGGGTTCTAAGGGTCTGGAAAGTGGTTCTGTAGCCAGTTACAGGGTTGCCACCACTGGGTTGGGAAATACCTTTGGGTTTGAAGGATAGAGCCTGGGGAGGGCAGGGTTTGGGGTGGGGAGGGACCTCAGTAGGATATAATGCCATATTGTCCACTGCCCAAAGCAGCCATTTTCTCCAGGAGAACTGATCTTGGTCATCTGGAGATCAGTTGTAATAGCTGGAGATCTCCAGGTACCATCTGGAGGTTGGCAATACTATAGGGAGGGCCAGATTTGTTGTAGGACTTCAGTGAAGTATACTGCCATAGAGTTCACCCTCCAAAGCAACCATTTCCTCCATGGGGACAGATCTCTGTAGTGTGGAGATCAATTGTAATTCAGGGAGATATCCAGGCCTTCCCTTTCTCCCCAATTCCTGTTTAATAGTTTAACTGATTAACACTTCAACTGATTCTCTGTTAATGCCCCACAGCCTCTTGGGACTTCCAACTTGGGAGCTGTAGTTCTAATTCCCTTTGCTATGGCTGCAGTAAAGCCAGCTGAGAACTACAACTCCCAAGATGCAATGCATCAAAAGTGGGGGTATAAGAATGGAGCAGCTGGTGGGATGGGCCAATAGATGCCAAGGCAGCTTCCCCAGTGGCCAATGGGAGAGTAGGTGAATCATCGCCAGCATGGCTTGGCTTTTATATATTAATAGGAATAAGGCCCGTTGTGGAAATAAATACAACGAGCTCTAGAAGGAGGCTCTGGGAGGGTGTCCCAGCCTTGGGTACTCAGCATCAATTTGTTGTGGTGACCTCAGCAGGTTATAATGACACAGAGTCCACCATTTTCTCCAGGGGAACTGATCTCTGCCATCTGAACAGCAGTTGTAATTCTGAGTGGTCTTCAGCCCTCACCTGGAGATTGGCAATAATGGTCCCCAAGGAAGAAATGTCTGGTTTGTTTTACAAAACAATTTTTATTAATTTTTCATATAAGATTGAGTTTATGGACCTGTCTGAGGTCCCACCACTCCTCAAACCCCAACCTCTCCAGGCTCCACCCCTCAAATATCCAGGAATTTCCCAACCTGGAGTTGGCAACCCTATCTCCTTCCCAGCCAATCATCAACCTATCATCTGCCCATCTGACCTCAGGTTTCCAGCTCCTCCCCACTCTCTGCAACCGCTGCTTAGGAAAAGTACAGTCTTTCTCTGCAGTGGTGACCAAGAGAAGAAGAGATTAGATTTATGCTCCACCCTTCACTTTGAGTCTCAGAGTGGCTTACAAACTCCTTTCCCTTCCCCTTCCCATAACAGACACCCTGTGAGGTAGGTGGGGCTGAGAGAGCTCTTTCCAGAACTGTCCTTGAGAACACAGCTCCAATGGAACTATGGCTTGCCCAAGGTCATCCAGCAGCTGCAAATGGAGGAGTGAGGAATCAAACCTGGTTCTCCCAGATTAGAGTCCACACACTTAACCACTAGACCAAACTGGCTCTACAAGCAGCTTACATTATTCCCCTCTCCCCCTTTTGATCTGCACAAATACCCTGTGAGGTCGATTAGGCTGAAACTCTGTGAATGGTCTGAAATCACCCAATCAGCTTCCACAGCAAGAACCTGGGTCTGGCAGTCCTTGCACCATCTCAGCAGGGTATAATGACACATTTTCTCCAGGGGAACTGATCTCTGCCATCTGGAGAGCAGTTGTAATTTGGAGTGATCGCCAGTCTTCACTTGGATATTGGCAACAGTGGTTCCCCAGGAGGAAAAGTACAGTCTTTCTCCACAGTGGAGATGAAGGCAGCTTACATCATTCTCTTCTCCCCCTTTTGATCTGCACAACAACCCTGTGAGATAGGTTAGCTGAAAGTCTGTGACTAATTCAAAATCACTCACTCAGTTTCTGCAGCAATAACCTGGGTCTGGCAGACCTTGCTCTGAAGTGCTAACTGCTATGCCACACTGACTGTCCTAGGGGGACTGCTGCTGGTGAACAGGAGCAAGCAGCCAGTCTTTGTAAAGTCACGCCAGTCAGGTATCATCAAGTCACCCAGAGGGCGCTGCCAGGCCTAGGGCAGCCAACCTCCAGGTGGTGCCTGAAGATCACCTGGTATCACAACTAAACTCCAGACAGCACGTCTCTGGCCCCCTGGACAAAATAACTGCTTTGGAGGGTGGACTCTATGGGATTCTATTCACCTGAGGCCTCTCCCCTCCCCAAATACTGGCTTCCGTTGACTCCACCACAAAATCTCCAGGAATTTCCCAACCTGGAGCTGTCAACCCTAGTCAGGACTGGCACAAATGAGTTCCCCACAAAGGCCAAAGTATGCCTGGAAAGGGTCTCCTCCCCCACCTTTTTACTGACAGAACCAAGCTTGGTTGCCTAGCTACAGCCACTGAGGGGAAAATTAGCCCAACAGCAGGAGGGAATGATTTGATGACTGCTGGCTCACCTCAGTAGCCAGCCAGCCTTCAAGGAGCCAAGCAGGAGAAGTGGAAGCAGTAGAAACCTCTTCCTGAACAGGGAACAGTAATTTCAGTAGCCAGCCAGATGCAGAAGCATCTTTGTCAGGAGAGACAGCCATTTTGGCAGTTTATTCTGACAGGGAACAGTGGCTGAGGCAGCAGTGGTTGGGGAAGAGAGCAGACCCTGCACCCAGGCAATGGCACGCGAGTACTCTTGAGTGGCAGTTGATGGGCCAATGGCTGATGGAGAACTGGAAAGTGCCAATGCATTAGGGCTTTTATATATATAAGATGATCTGGAACTAGGGGTGAGTAGTGTAGTGGCTAAGTTTGTAGATGATACCAAATTATCAGGATGGTGAAAACCAAGACTGTGAAGAGCTTCATGAGGACCTCTACAAACTGGGAGAGTGGATGACAATGTGGCAAATGAACATCAGTGTTGGTAAGTGTAAGGTGATGTATATTGGGACAAAAGTTCCCAACTTCAAGTATAGGCTAATGGGGCCCGAACTTGGTGAGACTGAGAGGGAAAAAGCTCTTGAGATCATAGTAATAGCACAAAGAAAGTGTCAACCCAGAGTGCTGCAGTGGTGAAAAGGCCAAACTCTATTTAGGGAATATTAGGAAACGAATTGAGAATAAAATGGCCAATATTGTAATGCCCCTGTATAGATCTATAGTGTGGCCTTATTTGGAATACCGTGTACAGTTCTGGTTACCTGATCTCCAGAAGAACACTGCAGAGCTGGAAGAAGTACAGAGGAGGGCAACCAAGATGATTAGGCAGTTGGAGCACCTTTCCTATGAGGAAAGGCTGAAAAGTCAGTGACTTTTCGGTTTAAAAAAGAGACAACTAAGGGGGAGAAATGATAGAATTTGATAAAATTATGCATGGGATGGGGAGAGTTGACACAGAGAAATTTTGCTCCCTCTCTCCAAATACTAGAACTCTAGGGCATCCAATGAAACTGATGGGCAGCAGGTTCAGAACAGACAAAAGGAAATACTACTTTACACAGAGAAATTCACTGCCAGAGGATGTAGTGACAACCACAGGAATAAACAGCTTTAAAAGTGGATTAGATAAATTCATGGAGGATAATCAATGGCTACTAGCCATGGTGACTGAGGGGAATCTCCACATTCAGGGGCACTAATCCTCTGAATCCCAGAGCCAGGACACAACTTCAGGGGAAGGCTTCAGCCTCTATGCCCTATTGTTGGCCGTCCAGAGGAACTGTTTGGCCACTATCTGAGACAGGATACTGGACTAGATGGACTATTGGTCTGATCCAGCAGGGCTCTTCTTATGTTCTTAAATATCTGTTTCACCTAGAAGATGATGGTGATGAAACTGCATTTATACACTCTGATGGTATTCTTTTGTGAAAGAAACATGTTCCAAATTATGAGAGGGGGAATGACAAAGTAGTTGAGAAGGTTTTCTGTCAGAATAGCAGTCACAAAGCCATAGAACCTGAAAACAGCAATGTCTCTGCTCTTACAGGCAATAAAAGTTATGGCGCCATGTGATGTGAACAATGATTTGTTGAGTGAGGAATAAAAATTGCAGGCTATAATTTTTTATCTACTGAAAAAAGTAACTCAAAAATTTTTGCTTCTTTGTACAAAGTCAGATGGTACTACACAGGAGAATCTAAAGACACCAATCAAAGCTCATAGTAAGCTTATGCGGAGACTGTTTAATGCTACAGGTGCTGGAGGACCCATAAACATAATACCAAAGGCAGACCTTACCAACATTCTCACAGGTGAAACAAACACTTCTCATGAGGATCTACGTTCTGGTCTGAAAACATGCATGTGTATTGATAGCATGCATTAATCCATGCTATAGGAAAACCTCATAAATGTCATCCAAGAGGTGAGTAAACTGATGTACACTGCTAAGTTATGATAAATCACTTTGGTGAGCATTCAAGCAGAGTGCATTCCCTCTTTGATCAGTTCATTCGGGCCTATTCTACATTGGTTGCCATATGATTCAAGTAAATGGTTATGAAGTAGCTAATGTAAAGCTCATTGAGATGCCTGATATGCTGCTCCTGTAGAGTCATTTCATTGCCATAGATGAAAACAAAATCAGTCTGATCTGCTTCCTCTCTGACCTCCTCATGGCAGGAAGCATAAAGCTTCAACCACAATATGAGTTGGTGACTACTGGTGAGGTCATTCATCCAAATGAAAGGTGACCAACTAAGAGACTGAAAACCAGTCTTCAGGCTGACAAAGGATTGAGAGGCATATGAGGCAGTTTAAAGAGGTTATGAATAAACTGTAGTCATTTCCACGAAACTTTAAGTCATCTTAGAAACTCCAGTTGGTATAGGAGGCAGCAGCCCAATTGCTATTAGGTACCTGGTAGAACATGCATGACACACCCATCTCGCAGTCACTCCATTGGTATACTGATCAATCACCATGCTTAATCCAAGAAACTAATTATCACTTACAAGGCACTTCATAGACAAAGACCGACATACTTATGGGACTGCCTCTCTTACTAAGCTGTGCTGCAGCAGCTTTGGTAGGCTGAACAGATCCTTTTAAAGGTTCCTCTGCGCAAACGGGTAAGATCAGCAACTGCTTGCTTACATATATTATCTGTGGTAGCTTCCAGCTTATGGAATGGCCTGCCTGGGAAGCCAGGAATCAGGAAAGATCCTACACTTCTATCATTCAGAAAAATGTGCAAAACAGAAATGTTCAGGAGTGTATTCTTGTAAGGGCATTGATCGGTAGTGGGACAGAATTAGGATGGGCATGAACTGGGAAAATGCAGTTTGGTTGATGGTTCATGGTGCATCCATGGACCAAACATGGACCATCACGGACAAAAAAACCATTCATACGAACTGAACTGTTTCCAATGGACGGAGGTAAACAGCAAAAAGAACAACTGCAGAAGCCCAGCAGAACAGAAACAGAATCAAAGTCCTTGAGAATCTCTCCAGTAAAAACTAAAGATGGGGGGCATTCTTGCTAACCCAGCAGAACCAGGGCAGCATGCAATGACATACGTAAACGTGGGAGCTCCAAACCATGAGACATATGTAGACATGGCGGCTCGAAGCCCTAAGAAGTAAATAGACATGATGGCTTGAAAGCCCTGAGAAGGAAGTAGATGTGAAGGCTTGAAGCCCTGAGAAGGAAGTAGATGTGGTGACTTAAAGCCCTGAGAAGGAAGTAGATACAGTGGCTCAAAGCCCTGAGAAGGAAGTTGACGTGGTAGCTCAAAAGTCTCTGACACCCAACCCCCAAAGTGTGCAATGACATATGTAGATGTGGTGATGCCAAGCCCTGAGTCCACCCTTGACACCCAAAGCATGCAATTACTTATATAGACACGGTGGCTGGAAGCCCTGAGAAGGAAGTAGATTTGGTGGGTCAAAGCCCTGAGACAGAAGTAGATGTGGTGGGTCAAAGCCCTGACAAGGAAATAGACATGGTGGCTCAAAAGCTCTGAGTCCACCCCTGACACTCAAACACAAACCAGCATGTAATGACATATGTTGAAGTGGTGTCTGGAAGACCCGAGAAGGAAGTAGATTTGATGGGTAAAAGCCCTGAAACAGAAGTAGACAAGGTGGGTTGAAAGCCCTGAGACTGAAGATGTGGTGGGTCAAAGCCCTGAGATGTAAGTAGACTTCAATGCCCTGACAAGGAAGTAGACGTGGTGGCTTAAAACCCTAAGAAGGAAGTTGACATGGTGGCTCAAAAGCCCTGAGAAGGAAGTTGACACGGTGGCTCAAAACCACCCCTGACACCCCAACCCAAAAGCATGCAATGACGTATGTGGACATGGTGGCTCCAAGCCCTGAGTCCACCCCTGACACCCAAACACAAACCAGTGTGAAATGATGTATGTTGACATGATGGCTGGAAGCCATGAGAAGGAAGTAGATGTGGTGGGTCAAAGCCCTGAGATGGGCGTAGACGTGATGGGTCAAAGCCCTGCCAAGGAAGTAGACATGATGGCTCGAAGCCCTGAGAAGGAAGCAGATGTCCACCCCTGGCACCCAAACCTCAAAGTGTGCAGTGGGCACCAGGTAAGGTGTCAGCCGACACCATGGTGTCCAGGAGTGCCATGCTGGGAACCCTGTCCTATCCTATATAATAAAATATTTTGCTATCTCTGTATTCTGTAATGGGCCTTGAGTCTCAGGGAGAAAGGTGGGCTATAAACCAGCTAAATAACCACAGCTGTTAATGCTTCTAGTGTTATACTTCTTGACCACAAAAGCAACTGGAATATGCATGGTGTTAGAATGCCTAAAAAATGAGCATTCTACTCATGATATGTTATTGTTGTTATGAAGCTTTCAGATCCTGTAAAGAAGAATGTGGTATGCTTTCATGAGTTGACAGACTGTGACACAGTATCGTCCTTCAGCAGCTGTGGCAAGAAGTCCTGCTGGAAGATTTTTATTAAAACAATCTCACCTTGACAGCCCAGTGATATTGGATGAGATGGCTGACACTGACTTTCGGTTTCGGCGGAGCGAATGGCGGCCACCTTTCGGGACGCTCCCGAAGGAGGCTAGCCCGCGCGCGGTTGGGGGGGTCCTTGCTTATGCGATGGACCCTAGTGAGCCTTAGTTAAAGGCTCCGAACCGGGGCGCTTGGGGAGTAGCCTCTTTGCCGGCAGATAGCCGGGAAATTGAGGCTTTCTCCCCGCCCCAATCGGCCCCGCTGCGTAGTGCGTCCCGCATGGGACTTAGCAACGCCACCGATTTCCAGGAGTGAGGCAAAGTGGCATGGAATAACATAAAAAGAAGAACTGACATCAAACCGTGAGTTGGAGGTCTGAATTAAAGCGCAAAATCGATTCCCCCGATAAGCGAACAAGCAGAGGGAGGAGGGCGATTCCCCCCCCCATCGAGAAGCGAGACTTATAAAAGGAAAGTAGAGGGGGCGAAAAGGAAGAAAGGCTAGTGACTGTACCGTTGGGGTTTTATTGAAACTGAAAATCAGCGAGTTTCCTGAGGGACGCGACGTGAACTTGAGAAAAGTAAACAAACGTGAAACATGTCAGCCATGAAAAAGGTCCCACTTAAACCGGAAAAGAAGGGAGGAGGGACTTCCGGTCCGGGCAATCCTTCCTTGGAGCCTGCTGTCAATCAACAGAAAGGCGAGTTACTGCACCCCCTGCTGGATCAAATGCAAAAAATCAACGAAACTTTAATAAGCATGCAAGGTGTTCTCAACAGTCAACAGAAACAGTTAACAGAAACTTCTAAGAAGATGGAGGAGATCGCACAAAAATGTCTGGTCTCGATGGAAGATACAAGAAAAATAAAGAAAAGGGTCAACAAATTAGAAAAGTATCAGGATGAACAAGAAAAAAGAATCTTAAGGTTGCAGATGGAAAAATCCAATCTGACCCTCCGCTTCTAGGGCATTAAAGAAGAAGAGAAAGAAGATCTCAGATCGACACTAGCGAAGGCCTTGGCATCAGTAACTGGCAGAGAAGAGCGAGAATTAAAAGAAGAGATGGATTTGGCCTACAGAGCCTATTCCACCTTTACAAAGAAAAATAATCTGCCAGCAGAGGTTGTTGTCAAGTTCACTAAGCAGCGTACGAGAGATCAGATTTTGCGGGCAGTTTCAGCGGTGCCCTTGAAGATTGGAGAGCAGACTGTAAGAACACTCAAAGATGTGCCTTATGAAATTCGTATGAAAAGGAAAGAATACAAAGGATTGACCACTTTTCTGCAAAGAAATCAGGTGGTTTACAAATGGAGATTTCCTGAAGGACTGGAATTTAAGTATAAGGATAAAAAAGAGAAGATTGACTCCATCTTCAAAGCACAAGAATTTCTGAAGAGACACGCCAGCACGGAGGAAGAGGCAGCACTTGCAACTTGGACAGACTCAAGTAGCGAAGACGACAGCGGTCCGGAGGATGGAGGTGCCGGAGCGGGAGCCGCGAAAGCCAAAGTGGGCCCATCATATAACTTAAGGGACACTAAGAAGAGACTGCCTAAGAAGTAATTGTTCACAGAACGCCAGAATGGAACTGAATAATTATTAACCCCAATGGACATTACTAACCATATTAACAGAGACTTTTTTTCTTTTGAAGTTTGTTAAACTGAAAAAAGACTCTTCAACTGCGGTGAATGTCAAAAATGCATTTATATTAACTAAAACTAACCTTCTCTAACAGAATACTCACTCACATCTTTTTCTTAATCCATCTATATACCCTCCCTTTTTCTTATATGAAAAGAATAAACTTCTCTCCTTTTTAGGAGAGTTTTTTTTTTTTTAATAAAAAAAAAAGAGATGGCTGACACTGAGATGGTGAGAGATGTGTCTGCCCCATATATGGTGCCCAGATGCCAATAAGATGTATGGTTAAAATGGCACTACTGTCCACGGGCATATTTTTTAAAGTTTTTGTCACTAAGCTCCTTACAGCAATCTCCCTTGCAGTTATATGAATAGGCAGCACAATTGCAAAACTGTCCCCAAGAAACTGGCCTGATCCATGCTATGCAGTGACATGTGACCTTGAAAATGGCCTTCAAGGTCATTTTTGCATCTGTATCATGTTTGCCATCTCTCATACAGTTGATCTGGAATATCTGCCTTCATTTAACATATGAGCAGCGACTTATCTTAGACTCCGGCTAGTCTATTTAACTATCCAGGGATACAGGAAGGAGCTGAAATGAGGAACAAGATAGGGGAGTATACAAACTGAAGCATGAAATACATTTTGTAAGAAAACCTGGGAAGAGAGCCAAAGCATGGCACATACCCACTACATTTAGCCTTCCAAAAAACAGCCAGCTTCCCTTCATAGGATAGTAACAAAAATATTTCTTTTTTCCTCTGCACCTACAGGATTGATTTTTTAAAAATATATAAAAAAATTCAAGTGTGCTCAGATAATAAGGGTAGTCCTTCTGATAAAAAATACCATTATTTTTTAAAGTTACAATGCTTATATATACAGACCCAGGAAAAATGTAATCGTTCAGAACACTGCATTCTCCTAATGTGACACATTACAAATTTTAAGGAGTCCACCCCTCTCTAGCATCAAACTGGAATCTGTTTTGCTCCAAACATACTACAATCCAGCTCTTCTAATTTCCAAATAGATGTTCTGAGCAGATTGACATATAAGTGCAGAGTGATGTTTTTCCAGAGCCTCTCGAGTAATCACTCCATAAACCACATGTGGCACTCTGAGGGGAGAACAGGGATGTAACCACATCTGTTCACCAGCATAACTCAGGTAGGAGGACAGCTTATATTTAACAGATCAGTTACACTTTCAGAGTGAATCGGCTTTCAGTATGTAGCAGTAACTGCAAATTACTGTGCAACCATGCAACTCGTTCCATTAATTATCTTCTCTGTACTGCAGTTGGAAAGGAAATCAGGAGACATTTTCAGACAGAGGCTTCAGCTTGGAACCAGTGATGTGTAAGCAGAACCATAAATGGACTTAGCACAGTTCTGCTTGTGCAAGATCTTGTGCAACACCAAGTACTACCATAGCACCCAGAAATTAGTTGCACAATATCATGCACATGTGGAAGTGCAAATGGGGATACCATACATTTCACTGAGCCTTAGCAGTACTGCAGTCTTTTCCTTGCCTTTCTGCTTGATCAAGAGCTCTAGTGCAAGCAGAAATTTTCTGCTGGATCCAATCTATTATGCACATTTCTGCTTCTTTAACAAGCAGTACTAAAAACTTATTTGCCCACACTGGGGTGTGTTTCGAAGCTGTTAGGCTAACTCTAGAGCATTCTTAAAAGGGGAAACAAAGGGCCAAGCTGCACTTGAGGTTTTTAACAAGATGGATTCTCTGCAGCCACACAGCAGCTTCGGGGATTGGCTTTAAAAAAGAAAAAAGAGCAAAGCTTGGAATGCTGCCATGTGGGGGGAGGAAGGGCTCCTGCTTCCCCAGCTGTCCTTTTTGCTGAAACAGCTCTGGGGACAGGGGTATTTCCCCATTTTTGCTGCTCCGTGTGGAGTATTCCATGTACATGGGGCAGCAAGAACAGGGAAATAACCCGTTTTGGTGTGGAAAAGAGCTGCGGGAAGGCAGAAACCCCCTCTCTCCCCACAATGGTGGGTCTCTCCTTTATTTGTAACTACCATTCCCTAGAGCTGCTGTGTGGCTGCGGGTGCCCTGGACCCAACTTGTTGAAAAAGTTAACCTCTAGTTTGGCTCCCAAACAGCTGCCCTTTAGTTTGCAAAAGGATATCCTTAGCTGCTTCAGTAGTTTGTGCTTGAGAAATGCCACCTATATGCCAAAATGCAGCAACACAGCTGAACATCGACAGCAGTTGGTCTGAGAAATGAAATACTGGGAAGCCTGGGATACAAATGGAAGAAATAGTCATTCACACATCATTCTGCAAGGCTTCAGGAAATATCACACAGGCTGGGAAATACCTGCAGGGGAAGCAGGAGTCCTTCCTCTCCCCCACAGCAGCATTCCAAGCCCAAATAATTCTTTATTTAGATTTGGCACCCAAACCATGGCTTATTTGCATACAAGAATGAAATATTCTAGGGTTGCCAGCCTCCAGGTGAGGCCTGGAGCTCTTCTACTTTTACAACTGATCTCCAGCTGGCGGAGATCAGCCCCCCTGGAGAAAATGGCTTCTTTGAAGGGTGGACTCTATGGCTTTGTGCCATGCTGAGGGCCCTCCCCTCCCAAACCCCACTGTCTCCTGGATCCCACGCCCAAAGTCTCCAGGTATTTTCCAGCCAAAACCTGGCAACCCTGAAATATTCATAAGAGTCGTCATGTTCTCTATCTTCTCCACAGTTCTACAAATCTATATGCAAGTGTACAATTAGAAACTGATTCACCTAAAAAAAAAAGAAAAACAATCTTCTAACTAGAGTTGTCAACATCCAGGTGGTGGCTGGAGATCTCCTGGGATTACAGCTGATCTCCAGGCAACAGAGATCCATTCAGCTGGATAAAATGGCCGCTTTGCAATGTGCACTTTATGGAGTTACATCCCATTGAAGTCCCTCCCTCCCCGAAACCCCACCCTTCTCAGGATCCACCCCCCAAATGCCAAGAGCTGGCAACCCTGCTCTTGGCATTTATGGATCCAAAGAGGCCCTATGCCTGGCAAAATCACAGAACAGAAGGGAGTTTTGCAGTGTCATGCTAAGCAGAGCTATGCCATTCTAAATCCATTGACTTCAGCGGGCTTAGAAGGATGTAACTCTGCTTAGGACAGCACTGTGGTGACCAGTATTTCCCAGTGGTCAAAGGGGCCAGGCATCAGTGCTGAGCAGATACACACAGTGCAGCACTAACATAGTATTTCCATGTTAGTGCTCTTTAGGCACTGGTGGGACTAACAAGAGGCCAAACACATAACAAGAAGTATGGCCTAGGATTCTGTAACTTCATATCTGCTCCTATAATCATGGAAATGGATTTAATTGCCAAGTTCAGGGAGTAAAATAGAAAAGGCCCACCCCCATTAGTAGGAACCATAACGGGAAAAAATGTTGCCTTGCCTCTTTCTTCAGAGCTTGCATGTCGCCTCACCCCCCCCCACACACACACACCCAACCCAGCCTGTCACACTCCCCCTCCCAAATTACTAACTAACTCCTCCTAAATTACTGACTAACACTCCTCCTCCTAAATTACTAAACTAACATGTCAAAACTTACCAGCCGGAATATAAACCTTACAATAATTTGTTAATGTCCTTTGTCAACTGGAACAGAGAACCTTCAAACACCCAAGTGCCAGAAGAAGACAGATAAGGCCATAAATTTGCTCAGCTGGGACAGGGGAAAACAAACATTGCCTTTTGCTGGGTGAATGTCGTGTTAACTAAGTGCAACTTCACTCCACACATCATTTCTCTCTGAACATTTGGCCCGTTTGAAAACCACTTTGTCAATTTTCCCCCTGTTTTTTGTTTTCTTTGATTTTTTTCCCCTTAAAATAATAGCGATTTAACATAGAGAGAAGGACAAGATAAGGAATAACACATGGCTTCTGATGGACTTGCTGTTAATTTGCTTGAACTCAGTAACAAAACAGGGAGAGCAATGGCTGGAGAGAGAGAAATGCACAGGAGAACGAACAAGATTGCATTTGAAGGCATTTGACAAATATTGCACCTAGAACCATGTTAAATAGTCCTCAGTTATGATTTTCAGGCAGAAACTAGCTATCTGGGTGAAACAGAAATCCCCCCCCAAAAAAACAACAACAACCCACTGTGAATATTTAGTTTCTTAAAATTGTATTGCTGTTTCCCTATCTGATGACTCAACCTAGATTAGATATCTATGCAATGCAATCCAAACAGGGATCATGAGTAAATGGAATGATATCACAGGGCTAATCAGATCTGCCTATGGGATGACATCACTAGACAAGTTAGGGCATTTGAATTTAAAGGCAAGAGAAGGCAATACCAGTGAAGAAGGAAGAACTTTTAGTCCAGAAATGTCACCCCAAATGGAATGTTTAGCAGTGGCAAAAATGTCTAGAGGCGTGGTCTGTCCCAGGCAGAATATGAGACTGCAGGGCTGAATCAGAAGAAGAAATTCCGTGAGTATACAATAAGCCAAACCCATAGGGCAAGATCACAACAAGAAAGAAGCCTTATGGTGCAGAGAGGGAGAAGGAGAATCACATGTACTGTCCCTGTCCTCAGGGTCCATGTATTAAAGTGAACATCTGCCTACACTTTCTGTGTTCCACTGTACAAGCAGGCACACTGGCTAAGGTTCCCCATTGTGCAGAGAGAGTTGTATGTGTGAAAGCTAGACAGATGACCCTCATATACACATTATAGTGAACACATATACATCCTGCAAGTACACAAGTGATGCAGAAATGCACATCCTACATGTACACATGTTCACTCATAAATTAAAAGAAGGGACCAATACTGGGATAAATGTGGAGTTTAAATTTCACATTCAGCCGTACATGCTGTAATAATTGCTGAAAACATTAGTTCTTTTCTGGGATTACATCTAGGTGTAACAGGAGTCCCCCAACAGGAGTGCTTGCTCCTCAAAATGCGACCACCAATAGAAGAAGAGAGAAGAGATTGGATTTATACCCGGCCTTCACTGCCCAAAGACGTCTCAGAGCGGCTTACAAACCCCTTTCCCTTCCCCTCCCCACAACAGACACCCTGTGAGGTAGGTGGGGCTGAGAGAGCTCTTGACAGAAACTGCTCTTTTTCAAGAACAGCTCTTATCAGAACTACGGCTTGCCCAAGGTCATCCAGCCAGGTGCAAGTGGAGGAGTGGGGAATCAAACCTGGTTCTCCCAGATAAGAGTCCACGCACTTAACCACTACACCAAACTGGCTCTGTGATCACCATTCCATGTGAATATGGGAATTCATGGATTTCCTCCACTTACAACACACACACATACACACGTGTGTATATTAATTCTCTACAACATCTGCACAGGGCTATTGTGAATTCAAGATGGTTTGTTTTCCATAGGGATGCCAATTAAGGCTGATACAGAGGTCAGTCAAGCAGGCCGACCAATGGGGAAGGCTGAGACTTACTTCTGACATTTCTTTTCTAAGTATTCTTAGTATTTGAAAAAGTGTGCCTTACACACAAAAGATCATACTCTGAATAAACCTTTGTTGGTCTTAGAGGTGCCACTGGACTCTAAATTTGTTCTATTCCTTTTCTAAGCCATAGATGAATATACAGCTTGTTTCTCCAAAAGCAGGAAAAGGATTTTTTTTAAAAAAAAGTTCAGGGAAATGGTTACGTGCTAGAAGAACAATTATATGGTCATCTGTAACATGAGAAAGAAACGAGTCAAATTTAGTATTATTATTTGCTGTTATCAAACTAATTATGCAGACATAATGGATATTTATCAGGAATGCCACACTTTCTAGAAGATGAACCTCTATCATGACAATTGCTCTTTAGAAAAATTCAAGTAATTTCCCTGCAAAGTATACAATGTAAGCTGTAAATGGCTCCAACCTCTCATTTTTGCAGAATAAGTCAATTGATTTGGAGTCCTTGCTATCATTCCCTCATCAAGGCCCAACTTAATTGCACTTGACTCTAATATTTCTTGAAGATCTTGAATATATGAGGGTTGAATAAAAATTCCCCAGAGGAAAGCAATTTAGCAGATGTTAATAGGTTTCTTTCTTTTCTTCTATAGGTATCTTTTTTCTTCTTGGCAACATGCAAATATTCCTACAGCAAGTTATAATTATAAGCTGCTTTCACTTGTTATAATTATAAATTGCATCCGCTTATGCAATCCCAATGAAATCCAAAGGCTTACATCAGTGTAAGTGTACTAAAGACAACTCCATAGACAATATTTTAAGGCAGAACAGCTATGTCCAAACCCCACAGTTGGTTTTGGTTATCAAAGATCTCTTCTTTGGTCAACTAGCCAGCCTTTAAGTAGATGGGTATCATTAATGTCTAAGTCAGGGGTGCCCAATTTCATTGAACCTGTGGGCACTTTTTGAATTTAGAGAACAGGCAGTAAATGCCACCACAAAATGGCTGCCATGGAGCACTGGGGATAGTCCCAGAGCATGTGATTCGTCTAAGAAAAGTGTTGCCCTATGATAGAGGCATTTGCTCGCGAACGGGTCTCTCTGCAGAAACAAAGGTGATGTCCCCAGGCTTATTCTGAAGAGCCTCTCAAGCTAATGAAAAGGGAAAGCCAGGACCAGTTCTTTGTTTGGGGGAAGAAACAAAGGGGTGCCAAGAAAGCCATTTGTTGGGATGCCATGGGGATCACTGGCCTTCTAGACCATAAAGTAAGATCTTTAAAAAGCCCCAAATGTAACATAGGCAAGCGTATATCATTGAAGATCCATTGTCTTGGATATAACAACATATATTTTCACTTGGTTTAGTAAACGGATGAATTTTTTTTGGTTTTAATTGTTTTTTTAAACACATGTTTTTATTACTTATGTTTTAAATCTGTTAGCTGCCTTGGTGGCCTGGGTGATGGTAGGAAGGTGAGGTGCAAATCTTGTAAGTAAATAAAATAAATAACCTTTCTTCTGCTAAGTGAGGAGTCTTCCTCTAACTGAGCAGTTCCTCCTCTGATAAGCTGTTTGCAAAGGACCAAGCCTTCTCCTAATGGAAGGGAGTCCATGCATCCATGTACCGAGGATCTCACTAGCGCCATAATATATGACAATACGTGCCTTCTGGGATCTGCTCAACAGTCTTTCTTGGCATCTTCTCCTACTGCCAAATCCAATTGGTCAGGGCCTTTTCAGCAGCTGCACTTCTTTTCGGAATCAGCTCCCCACGGAGGGTAGCCAGGCCACAGGGCCCTTCAGTGTTTGTAGATGTTGCTGAGATCTTTCCTTTTCATGCAAGCTTTTAATCAGCAAAAGGGAGTGATCTATTTTTTATGCTAGGTGTTTCTGAAAAGTTGTGATGTTGATCTGTAAGTGATGATTTGTTTTACCACTTTGTTATAAATGGTTGAATTTTTGCTATTGAAAATAATAAAAATTGTTCGGAAAAAAATAAACGGTTAAGTTTTTATTAGACTATAGCTTTTGTTATGATGTTAGCCACCTTGATCAGAAAAGAAAGTGGGATACAAATCCTTAAATAAATAAATAGGAAATCAAAGAACTGCAATTCTTTTCAAGTAATGGAACCTCTTTCTGTGTTGGGAACTCCCTCCTAACAGATGGTTCCAAGTATGCAGAGTTTTAGGCACTCGACAAGACTTTTTAATTCTCCCAGACTTTTTGTTTTGCTGCTCTGCAGTTTGATTTTCTTTCCCACTTGGCCTCAAGAAATGCTACTTTTAATGTACTTTGCTTGCATTGAATTGAAGCTTTGGTTAGATGGATTTTGTCTACTTTTAATTAGTTGGCGTTTTTAAAACCTTTTTTTGACCTTTGTTCTTTTATTGTCCAATGTTTGTTGTGTTTTTAATTGTTTTTACTTTGATTGTTATATGCTTTGGGGGAGTGGATGTTGAGAGGGCAGACTGTAAAGATTTTAATTAATGTGCTCACTTTGGCAGCACATATACTAAAATTGGAATGATACAGTGAAGATTTTAAATAATAATAAAACAGAATTATAATGTTTAAAGCTGATCATTCCCAAATTTGATACACAGTAGTGAAAGGTTTTTATGAGCATATCTACACCTAAGCAGGCAGATGTGCCACAGAGCCTATTTAGATTCTCCACATATTTCTGCCTTTCTGAGGTTTTATATGTAACGGTGCTGCCCCAATGCTGGGCCCTAGGTATTCAAATCAGATCTGGGTTCTTGGATAGACCTAGGTAAAGGTAAAGATTTCCCTTGCTTGAAATCCAGTCGAATCTGACTCTAGGGATACAGTGCTCATCTCCGTTTCCAAGCCGAAGAGCCAGCGCTGTCCAAAGATGTTTCCGTGATCATGTGGCCGGCATGACTAGACGCTGAGGTGCACAGAACACTGTTACCTTCCCACTGAAGTGGTACCTATTTATCTACTTGCAATTTCTTGCTTTCGAACTGCTAGGTTGGCAGGAGCTGGGACCTAGAATAGACCTAGATCCTCCTATTAGAAATGCAGCCAGGTATTGGCAGAAATCTTAAAGCAGTTTGTCAGGAAGATATTTGATCCACATTATTTTGCAGTGAGAGCCAAGAAATCTACCAGATATGAATTTCAAGCAGGCAGCAGGAGCTGCAGATTGATGGACACAGTAAGGAGCAGGGAATCATAAAAAGATGAAGTGAGGTGTTTTTGAGAGACTGCATTCAGACATTGCAATAAACCATGGTTTGTTTAAACCATAGTTTGTATGACTGTGGTTAGTCTACTGGATGAAAGTAAATCATGATTTGCCCATAAACCTTGGTTTGTCTGCCTCCTGCCTTATCTGGTGATGATCTTCCATAAATGGCTGTTCTTGTAGCCAACGAACCACAAAAGACAGCACAACTCCACAAACTGTAGCTTTTGAATCCAGACATAACAACAAACCACAATGAACACAAATTGTGCTTAACAGGGGTCTTTTCATAGAAAAACAGCTGCAGGAGCTCATTAGCATATGGTATGCTAATGAGCTATTAGGCTATTAGCATATGCCATGCCCCCTGACATCACCGGAAGTTATGTCAGAAGGGGAAGCAAAAGGGGGGGAGGCATCTTCAAAAGCCTCCCCTTCCCTTCCCCAACTGGTCTGGGTGGGGGAGCTAAGAGAGAAGGGGTTTAAAGTTTAAACTCCTTCTCATGAGAGTTGGGCCACAGAAGGAGGAAAGAGGGAAGGAAAGAGAGAGAGTAGAGAGAAGGAAAGAAGGAAGGAAAGAGGGAAAGAAAGAGAGGGAAGAAGGAGGGAAACAGGGAAAGGAGGAAAAAAGAAAAGAGAAGAAGGTGGTAAAGAAAGAAAGAGAGAAGAGAAGAGAAGGAGGAGGGAAAGAGGAAAAAGAGAGAAGGAAAGGAGGGAATGAAAGAAATTCGGTGGTAATTCGGCCCCATTACATCCTATGGGCCATTGAAGTCAATGGTGAAAACATAGGGTATATTCTGGGGGCTGGAGGGGAGGGGGTTTGAGGGAGAGGCTCCAAACTCACAGGGTAGCTGATGGAGCCTCTCCCCAAGATACCCACAAAGTTTCAAGAACATTGGACCAGGGGGTCCAATTCTATGGACCCCCAAACAGGTTGCCCCATTCCCTCCATTGTTCTCTATGTAACTTTTTTTTCCACCACTAAGTAACTTTTTTCCCCACCACAGAGAACAATGGAGGAAATAGGGGCAACCTGTTTGGGGGCCCATAGAATTGGACCCCCTGATCCAATGTTCTTGAAACTTGGTGGGTATCTTGGGGAGAGGCTCCATCAGCTAACCTGTGAATTTGGAGCCTCTCCCTCTAACCCCCTCCCCTCCAGCCCCCAGAATATACCCTATGTTTTCACCATTGACTTCAATGGCCCATAGGATATAATGGAGCTGAAATTGACATTCGGCTGCCTGAAAGATTCCCCAGGACGCCAGCTGGGGGCGGGTTTGGCTCCTGAGCTCCCAGAGCTGCGCTCCAGTGTGCTCCCCCCCAAAAGACCCCTGGTGCTTAACAAATCAGCTATAAACCTGAGAACCCCAGCTTGGTGCCAGTTAGCAAAGCCTAGTTTGTTAGTACATCTGTCTTTGGACATTAGAGCTAACTTGAGTTTGATCATGACACAAAAAATTGGTTTATGTACTGTGACATCTGTGGTAAAGCATCTGCTTGGCATACAGAAGATCCCAGGCTCAGTCCCTGGTGAAAGACATCTGAGACCCTGGAGAGCTGCTGCCAGTCAGAGTAGACAATACTGACTTTGACAGGCCTATGATATGACTTAATATAAGGCAGCTTCATATTTGTTAACCCAGTCCTGAGGTATTTATAGCCATGTTGAATCCAGGAGGATCAATGAGGCAACCTGTGGGATGGTATCTGCTGGGTTCTGGGAAAGGGAATGCAGCATCTCACACCTCTGCCCTGTCATCTGCAGTGGCTTTCCACATGAAGTACTAATATAGAGACTAGTCCAATACCAGTTGACTATTTGAAAAAACACTTACAGTGCATCCTAAACAGAGTTAAGTCCACTGAAGTCAATGTGCTTAGAAGGGTATAAATCTTCTTAGGACTGCATTGTTGAACATCACCTGGGCTTGCAGTCCATTATGACCAATAAGCAGCCTGCCAGACAATCATCCAAGATATCCCACACCATTAGGCTGAGTGATTTTCACTACTCTCAGAACAGCATCCATCTTTCCTTTGATGTTTGTGGTTCTGGAACTCCCTACAACTGTTGCCATCCTCCCCCCTCTCCTACTGATCTACCCTTTTAATCTGAGGGATGGCTTTTAGAAAGCACCAGGTTGTCTTCTTCCCTGTCAGTTTTCAGACAGAGTGGATCAAATGAGCCACACAGAGTAGCAAACGTTCCCCATTTATCTTAATGGTTTGTTGACCTCAAAGCATAGCTGTGACCACTTAAATGCTAAAACTGTTAAAACAACTCGCTGAAACATAAACACCCAACTATGGAATTGTCAAAAGCTCCTGAAGAGAGGCAGCTGTTCTGAGAAGCAAGCTGGATTTAAGGTAGAAAAGAAGCAAATATTCAAAAATGAAAATGAGACTTAGCGTAACGATCTTAAACTTCTGCCTCTTTGCGAGGTTTTTATGAGTATTTATATACTATTATTCAACTAGGGTGGACTACAACATCAGAGTGGCCCTACCCCTTTCTTTGTCTTCCTTCTAGCCTCTTCTGAGAACCCAGCCTTGCCATGAAATCAGCCATCCAGGTTCCAGGCTCAAACATGCTTTCAGATAGTAACTAAATGCAACAAACCCAGTTCGGCATGCCTGGCTGCTGCTTGGCATGCTGGGATGACTTGGGTGGCAGAAGCTGGGGGGGGAGGAACAGGCATGCCGCTGTCATGCTGGCATGTGATGTCACTTCCAGCAAAGGCTAGAAGTGATGTCCTGACATTGGGGGCAGCACTGTAGGATTCACCAAAAACTCTACAGTTAAACCGTAGGGTTTTTGGCAAGTCCATAATGGCACCCCTGACATCACTTCCAGTTTTCAAGAGAAGTGGCATCGCACACTAGTACAGAAGAAGTAGTCAGGGCCACGCCAGCAGTAGCAGCAGAAAAGAAAAATCAAAGTGTTGGGAAAAAACACCCTTTTAATTTTTATTCTTTCTTGATCCCAGGGCTTTTTGTTTGTTTGTTGGAAAAAGAGAGAGAAGGGAGACACAGGCTGCAGTGCAGCAAGGTGGTGGGCGCTCAGACTTGCCCCTGAGCTCCCCCGACTGTTCGTTGCTTTTATGGAACTTTGGGGGATCCCAAGTTCCACCAGATCTCCCGGAGACATGATCCGAGTGCCCTAGGAGCGGCACTGAGCAAGCAGGAGCTGGATCATCCCAAAGCGAAAGCATGAAGGAGCACAGCCATGGTTCGCCATGACTGCATAAGCTGTGAACTCCCGGCAATGAGAGTCTCAAGCCTCACCTCTAACACCGGTGAAGATAGCATGAGTACTTGTAAAAAGCAACATTAAAGCAACACTAAAGATTCTATAGACTTTGGATTAAATCCCTACTGAACGTCCCTACTGAACAAATGGCTAGCAAAAGTTGTGGATATTCTTTAAAGAATTATAAGCGGGAAGGGATACAAACAATTTTATTTGAACATTTTATCATTCTCTATTGGAACTACAAATACTTTGGACTTGTTTCCTTATATTTATTTTATTTATTGCATTTCTACCCTGTCCTCTCCACTAGCAGGCTCAGGGCAGCTTACAATAGGGCACCAAGTGCCTACACATAAAACAGCATAAAAACAGAATAAAACAATCAGCATTAAAGTGCTCAGTAGTTACAATGAAAATCTAACAAGATGGAATCACATTTACAAGATGGACTCCACCGAATCTTACATAACAATAAGGGGATTAAAACCCATAGTTGTTACTCAACCCCACCTAGTGGTACTGATCACAGCAATGTCATGGTTGTTCTTCATGGGGCCGCCCCACCAATCTACCAATGGTGGTAATGGTAGTGGTAGTGTTGTGGTGGTAGTGGCGGCTCCTACTCAAAAGCCTATTACCTATATGGTAATAGAACTTCCTGGTACAGCATTCTTCCCTCTGAAGTCTTCTGGGCTCAAGAGACATTGGACAATAACACCCACCTGACTTATGTTGAAAAATTCTTGGTTGTTAATATGTCTAGTATAGCAACTTATCTAGAAATGTGGTTTGGCTTCTAGACTTTTGCTAGAGAAAACTACTTCTATCTTTTCCTGTATTTGGACTATAAACACTGGTCATAAAATGGATTTTCAGGCAGAAAATGATCTAAAGATGGTAAATCTAGACAATTTTGCTGATGTTCAACTGACCCAGCTTTCATGGGACCACTTTAAGGATATAATTGTTCTTTCTATCAAATTAGCAATCAAAGAAACCTGTGCAGAACTATATCAAAAAAGCTTAACTACTCCAAGGAAATCTACAAGCAACAAAGACAAACTGCTGCACCAACCTCTGTTAGGCACAGAACAAAACTACAAGCAGGAGGATGTCCCTTTAAGCCAGAAGAAGATCCTCTATAAAAAGACAAGTATAATAAAAAAGGAAGCTAAACCTTCAATGGAAGCATTGCTTATAGAATCATAGAAACTGTTATTTACAGAAACAACCAAACCACTGAAAAAAAGTCATTCCAGAAAGAAAAGAAGACAGAAAACAGGCAATTAAACACTACCGTGGGCCACACACTCCAAACCTTAAAGCAAGCCCATGCAATCTACAAGGGCAAAAGTCACAAAGACAAATTCCTATTGATGAGAAGATATCAGACAAAGAGAAAAAAATTAAGCTTTATGTATAAAATCTCATTTAGAAATCACAACCTTTTTCTCTATACGATTGGACTAGAGACCCTTTACTAAAGTATAATTAAATAGAATGGGTTGTATTGTTATGATTCCAACTGAGAGAGCCAATAGTGAAAGGATTTTCAGTAATAGTTATTATAGTATATTATCTGAATTCAAATTATAAAAGAGGGATGCCTCATTTTTCTACTAATAGTAAAGATAGATATAGGTGACCTGTATGATAAAATTAAATTTGCAAGAATGATGATAAGAGAAATAAATGGCTTTGTTAAAGACAAGAATATGTTGGGAAATCATGAAAAATTAGAATAAGAGTCCTTGAAGATATATTATCAATAGGAAAAAATATATGAAATGTTTAGATGATTTTTAAATGAAAACATTTATATATTGTTTGATACACAGTTACAAATATTATTATCTTATTAGATATATTCTCTGTTTTAAGTTATATAGGAGAGACTTAAACTGAATGTATTAGAAGGTACTACTCTCCTTTTTGTTTGTTTGTTGTTTTGTTTTTGGAAAACTAATAAAAATCTATTGATGTAACAAAAGGAAAAGAGAGAGAAGAGAGAGATTGGATTTATACCCTGCCCTTCACTACCCAAAGGAGTCTCAGAGCAGTTTACAATCCCTTTCCCTTTCCTTCCTCACAACAGACACACTGTGAGGTAGGTGGGGCTGAGAGAGCTCTCTCAAGAACTGCCCCTGAGAGAATAGCTCTGAAGGAATTTATGAGTGACCCAAGGTCACACCAGCAGTTGTATGTGGAGGAGTGGGGAATGAAACCCAGTTCTTCCAAATCAGAGTCTGTGCTCCTAACCACCACACCAAACTGGTGCTGGAACTCTCAAGAGGGAAATGAAGTTTTCAATCTGTATACTGAAAAGTCATGAACTTTTAAACATTTTAAAAAGAATTTTGTCAAAGAGGTTCTTGAACTCTGTTCTGTTGCATTCCCTGAGAAAAAAAAAGCCTCGCTATCCCAACACCTTTCACCTCCTCAGAGGATCTGTTATAAGCAATAAGTACACTCACCCCATTTTCCCCTCTCCTGTCTTTGAGGTGCTAGTGAGCAACACTGGGGTAGGGTTGCCAATTTCTGGAGATTTGGGAATGAATCTTAGGACGGATGGAATTTGGGAGTGTTGGAATATGCAAGGTCTATAGTGGACCCTTATGAAGAAGATCTGACGATCATCCTGCAGGGGGACAGCTGAAGGACTTGTCCTTAGCATAGCTAGACTAGGGACTTCCCAGTATTTCAAACTGTGTCCTTTCTGTGTCCTGATTGGCTCTTCTGGAGACTTCTTGCTCCTGTAGAGCTTTCTGTTGCTCTTCCTTTCACAACAGTTAGACTGGTTGGTTTAGGCTTTCTCTCTGTATGTTCTATAACAGTTTGTTCTTCTATAATAAATCTATAGTAAACAGTCAGTGCTCTACTTCCTTTGCATATTTAAACTCTGCCAACCAGGGAGGGGGATCAGCATAGTATAATGCCATAAAGTCCACCCCACAAAGCAGCCATTTCCCTCAGGGCAACTGATCTGTAGTCTGGAGATCAGTTGTAGTTCCCTGAGATCTCCATGCCTCACCTTGAGGCTGGAAACTTATACCACCATAGCAGGAGACTTGGCACCTCCAAACCCAGCCTTTTAGCCCCAGAACGGTTGCTAACCTAGAGTTGCCAGGGCTGGGCCTGGCAATTTGGGGGGCATTTGAGGGTGGGCTGAGAGGAGAGCATTGCCTGATATGGTGACATCACAGGAAGAAGAAGAGAAGAGATTGGATTTATACCCCACCCTTCACTTGGAGTCTCAGAGCAGCTTACAAACTCCTTTCCCTTCCCCTCCCCACAACAGACACCCTGTGAGGTAGGTGGGGCTGAGAGAACTCTGACACAAACTGCACTTTCAGGAACAGCTGTACCAGAGCTTGTGACTGACCCAAGGTCACATCAGCAGGTGCAAGTGGAGGAGTGGGGAATCAAACCCCATTCTCCCAGATAAGAGTCCACGCACTTAACCACTACACCAAACTGGAAGAAAATAAGGCCCCATTCCTCCATGATGTAATTGGGGGATATCCCCACAAAAAAGGGTGGCGTGCCCAGCAGTTCAGCAACATGCCTACATGACTCAAAAGTGACCTAGACACATCGGGAATGTTGGGGGCATACCATAGAGTTTTGCCCCAAAACAAGAGAGTCTATCCCCAATGTGCCTATGTCACTTCCATTGCTGAAATGCTGGGCATTCTAATAAGCGCACCCCCTACCCCCGCCGGCAGCTCAGAGGGACCTGGCAACCTTAAATGGTTATCATGTGCACTGGGATCGAACAAGTCTAATGCCCAAGGCTATGTTAAAAGGACCATGAAAATTATAACCATGACAAGATGATGGCCAATCATAAGTCCTTGGCAGAACTACAGTTCCCAGGCCTCCTTGTGTAGCAGCCAGGGCAGTTAGTTGAGTCTGAAACTGATGCACATTTGTAGTGTAGATATACCTACAGTGCATGTATGAATGAAATAACCTGGAGAAGGAAGAAGTGCACCAGCTGCAGAATCTCCTGCCCATTTCTTTGTTTTCATCAAGATTCCAGATGTGTCACACAGCAGGTGCAGAACCAGGACTGAACAAAGGGACTGATGAAATAATGAGAAAAGGCATGGCTACTGTACCATGCACTCAGAAGACAGAGCAAATCTCCTTGTTCCAGCCAGGCACCCCTACTTCTTGGAGGTCCAGAAAGTTAAACCATGCATCCCCCAATGCAAGAATCCCTTATCAAATGAGTAAAATGTCACATTCTTGTAGACGGATCTCCCCAATCAGAATTGTATCCTGAACTGCAGGATGTAGCATGTGGGTCTGACCAACAGTGAAGTCAGCGCATCAGCAATTTTAACATCACATCACTGATGCTGAGGTGTGAGCAATCAGTGCATCTGCAATACCTGGTAATAACCAAGTGCCTGAATTGGCTCTGTCATTTCTGTGGAACTTCTCACAGCAGGAGCGGATGTTAATGAGAGAAATCCAAGCTGTGAACTGGCAGCATTGTTGTGCATTTGTCTGTGTTTCTCGCCTGTCCGGGGTGTCATTACATTCCTACCTCTAACTTACTGAAAAGACCCAGTATAATAAGCACTTTAGCAGATGCAGTGTAGTAATTACCCAATGGCTCAATGTTGCAAAACAAGGAGTTCTCTGAAGCAGTGGGATACTAAACATCTTAAGTCTGCACTGTAAGCGATTCTTGGCTCAACAAGCTGATCTCAGAACTTCAAGACTACTAAACCTGAGAAAAATGCCTTTTAGTGAGGTTTCCCATCCAACTATAATAAGCCCTGATCCACTGGTAGTCACAAACAACTACATGCACATAGCTCAAAAATATGTTGGGGTAAGACCATGCTCACCTTCCAAATGAGATAAAATTGCGGGGTTTGTTCAAGGTATTTTGTTGTCCCAGTCAATCAGTCCCAATACATAACAGTACACCCAAGTCCAAGCCAGCAGCCACACAGGTCAAGGAGGTGATGCCCATTGCTTCTTACCCCACCAAAAGCTGAGACTCAGCTGAGACCTGGCAGTCAACTTGTGCCATCCTCATTGTACCATCCCAAGCAGTCTCTTGGGTGGCTTGATGGAAGAGCTGACATTGCAGAAATGTGATGGGCCAAGGTGGCATGAATGGGGACTCCATTGGATTCCTACATCCAGATACACATTGCAAGGCAAGAAGGAGTTCTACATGTGGAACCTTCTTCTGGGTAGATACTTCTCTAGCTGGCCTGTGCAGCTTAGTTTGGTTTACAATCATTGGGATAAGAAGAAATCTTTAATATGTTTAACAGGTAACAGAAAAGTTCACGCGTGTGATTTAAGCCCAACAGCACCTGAGAGACCAACAAGATTTCCCAGGTATAAACTTTCAAGAGTCAAACCTCCCTTGTCAGATACCAAAGAAGTTCAAACATTTCTCAGTATCCTCATCTTCCACCAAATCCTTCTTCCATTGAACCTTCCTCCAGTTATCCTTCTGATGTAACATGTGTGTGTGTATTCTCTCATATGACAGCAATAAAAGATTATTTCAAGCTGGCATTGTTGAACCGTAATACATCTAAGATTCATTTTCACAAGAAAAAAAGAGCAAAGAATGGGACTAGATCATCACTGGGTGCCCCATCATGATCTCCTGTTCAGTTGATTGCGTACCTCTCAACCCTGCCCCCATATTATAATTGTATCTAGTGGCCTGATTCTGCAGTCTGTCGTTGGAAGGTGGTGTTGGTTGCTGATCTTCCCAGCTTTCCCTTCTCTCCTGCAGCTACTTCCAACCCCAGGAAAGTTCATTCATTCCTCATGTCAAGGACCCTGTATAGAGTCATAGTCACGTGGGTCAAGAGGCTGCAATGGGAAGGGGAAAGCTATGCGCCACTGAAAGAAGAAGTAGAAGGGAACAATTTTACCCTCCCCTCCCCACTGCAGCCTCCCAACTCTCGTGGTTATTGTTCTATGTGGGCTTCTGTAATTTCAGAAACAAACTTCTCTGGAGTTGGAAAAGACAACTAGGGGGAGGGGAAACCAGGAAGATCGGGGTGCTTGCTCACATCTTGCAAAGTCTCAGCACTGCTCTAGCTCCATACTTCTAATGAGCTGGTTATCATTTTGCAACCAAATTCAATCAATCTACATCTAGTTTAATTTTGTCATCATTATTCTCTTGACCCTCCTACGGCTCGTTCACAGCATTTCAAATATTTAAAAACAAGAGCTAGAAACGGATCTTTTAGAGGCTAGAATTCCACTCATTTCATTGCCTCAGAACTCAAGAATGGATGTTTAGAAGCCGCTAGATAAATGGATGACGGATTCTTATGCACATCAGCTGTATCAGACTAGGGCATGGGCTAAAATGAATCTGTACTTTTGAAACCATGATGCTAAGGAGTACCACGCTCTATCTCTAATTTTAGTCCATTCCAATCATTTTGTACAGGTATAGGAAAGGGAGCGTTCAAGTCTGTTCTGATGTGCACGCGGTTGCGGTGATACCAGAATAGTGGCAGCATGACTCATGTATCTGCATTCTACTGAACACCTACTGAGAACTCATATATGGATCCTGCAGTGCACACAGAGTGTTTCTGCAAAGTTCTCTGTCCTGAGTTCTGCTGTTGGAAAGTGGGTTGTTCTCCCGCTTCCCATACCATCACAGTACATTCACACATCTCCCAGAATTTCCCCAGCTCTTCTCCTATCTTTTCCAAAACTGCTTTGCTCTGAAGTTTCAAGTAAGACTACGGCAAGGCTTGGATGGCTGATATATGGGTGGGAAAGTTCAGATCTTCCTGGTCCAGCTATTTCCTCTCCCAACTGCACAGGATTTTTTCTTCCTTTTTAAAATCAGCAATTTAATAGCATTATATCTATATACCATTATACCATCAGGGTCTCTAAATCCCCAGCTTTCTTTCTTTTCTTTTTTTAAGTAAGTCTCTGTCCTCTTACAAAGATATAAGGAGGGGAAAAGCATATCTCTAGAGAAATGGGGCTAGAGAATTACTTAAAAAAAAAAGAAAGAAAGCCGGGAACTCAGATAACCTGATGCATATTTTAGTAGGGCAGTATATCAATATAACACTAATAAGTCACTGATTATACCTCTCCTGGTATACCCCCTGAAGAGCATTGCACTCTGCAAATAAGAACTTACTGGTGGTCCCTTGACCTGAGAGATATCCAGCTGTCCTCGACCAGAGCCAGGACATTTTCTGCCCTGGCTCCAACCTGATGGAACTCTCTGCCAAATAACATCCATGTCTTACAGGACTTATTGCGATTCCACAGAACTTGTAAGGCAGAGATGTTCTGCCAGGCATTTGGTTGAGGGCAGTGATGGTTTCCATCTGTCTGGCACTTCTGTTTGTCTGGCCTCCCCGCTCCCCATGGGGCAGTAGCACAGTCAGAAGTTTAGTGTGAGCTATCTAGGGCAATTGCTATATTTTATTGCATTCAAATTGTGAATTTTTCTTATGAATGTTTTTCTTGTTGTACACCGACCAGTAGGGATGCTGGTTGCCCACTTCAAGAGGGCACGTTCCTGCCACTAGCCACTCTCTGAGGCCAGTGGGAGAATGGGGGGGGGGGCACAGAGATGACTTTGGGCTACCCAGATGTGATGTCAGTGTGTCAACCCAGCATCACATCTGCCCTTGCCCCTGATCCCGAAGCTACTCCCAAGGGGGCCAGGCAAAGGTCCCTTCTCCCCCAGGGTTAGGTTGCCAAGGGATGTGAAAGGATTCCACCTCAAAAACCACAGGAATCATAAAGAAATCTGTAGTCAAAACACACTAAGTACATGCAACAATAATTATACAGAAACCAAAGTCAATAATAATACCAAGCTCATAAATATTATAATAGAATTATCAATGTTATAAAGAGTAATTACCAAAAAGTGGGTGGTAACAAAGTCAAACCCACAATAACTCCAAACATCTATATATTGTGACTTGTAGAAAATAAGATCTGTCCCAAATGAAAACTATGCTGTTCTGGATAGTCAGTGTTTTGGACTTGTAAGAGGTATGGAGATACGGAGATGAGCCTAATTGAAATATTTAGATCAGGACCTTGTTTGTACATGTGTATTTACTGTATGTCAATAAAGACTTACCTGGCAAAGGAACAGGTCCGAAATGCTGACTATCTGGAACTGCATAGTTTTCATTTGGGACAGATCTTATTTTCTGCAACCCACAATATATAGGTGTTTGGACTTCAGTTCAAGGACTTTGAAATGTATATAAGCAATACTTTTATGTGTGTGCTTGTTCTGTTAATGAAGGAAGTCTGCTGCTTTGGAGATGTGCTGTGACTTATTTTGGGTTTGTTACCACCCACTTTTTATAATTGCTCTTTATAACACTGATAATTCTATTATACTAGCAGTAAAGCCCATTTTAGAAGTAATACAACCAGCTCTAGAAAGATGTGATGCGTAACGAATGCATAGAAAGGTACAGAAGTGGGAGTAAAGTCTCACACACACAGCCAGGCATGCCTTGGCTCTCACACCCCCACTTTCAAGGCCCCTGTGGCCCAGCCAGGCAGGCTTTGGTTCTCCCACCCCCTTGTTCAAGGCCCCTGTGGCCCAGCCAGGCAGGACATGGCTCTCCCACATCCCCGTTCAAGGCCCCTGTGGCCCAGCCAGGCAGGCCAGCCTTGGCTCTCCCACCCCCCATTCAAGGCCCCTGTGGCCCAGCCAGGCAGGCCAGCCTTGGCTCTTCCACCCCCCCCCATTCAAGGCCCCTGTGGCCCAGCCAGGCAGGCCAGCCTTGGCTCTCCCACCCCCCGTTCAAGGCCCCTGTGGCCCAGCCAGGCAGGCAAGCCTTGGCTCTCCCACCCACCCCCATTCAAGGCCCCTGTGGCCCAGCCGGGCAGGCCGGCCTTGGCTCTCCCACCCCCCATTCAAGGTCCCTGTGGCCCAGCCAGGCAGGCTGGCCTTGGCTCTCTCACCCCCCGTTCAAGGGCCCTGCAGCCCAGCCAGGCTGCTCATGGCTTGGCTGACTACTTACCTTGGGGAGTAGCCAGGCTGCTCAGGGCTTTGAGAGGGGCCAGGACAGGCAGTGGCATGGAGGGACAGTAGACAGCAGCCTCAGTGCAGGCCAAAGCTGGGCCAGGAGCAGGAGCAGTGCAAAGTGGCAGGGCCAGAGTCACTGAGAAGCAAGAGGGCCGGAGTCTCCGTCGTCTCTCCTGAGGTGAAATTGTCTTCTGAGGTGAGTTTGGCTCCTGCTGCTTCTGTGCGTGGGACTCAGGCAACTCAGCCAGTGCCTAGGGAGTTGTTCTGAATGACAGATCAGGCAGCAAACTGATTTTGCCAAGCATAGAACCTTTCCAGACCACTACACATTTATATAATAGGACAGGATATGAGTTTGGTATTATTATTGACTTTGGTTTCTATATAGTTATTGTTGCATGTACTTAGCATGTTTTGACTACAGATTTGTTTGTGATTCCACTGTTTGTTTTTCTGTAGCTCCCCTCCATCTTGCTTACCTCAAGAACTGGGGGAAAGAGATGGGGAAAAGATTTCTTACAAGGTTTTAACACTTGCTTGTGGCTATATTCCAGGTGAAATACCTCACAACAAGAAGTAGAGGTGCCTGGCCCTGACCTGATTATCCCAGGTGAGCATGATCCTGTCAGATCTCAGAAGTATTCAGATCGGATGGGAAACCACCAAGGAATACCAGGGTCGCTACACAGAGGCAGGCAATGTCAAAGCTCCTCTGAATGCCTCTTGCCCAACGCGGGGGGGACATGCTCTAGGCCCCCCATTGATTCCTGTTCTACACAGGGACATGAAGGGTTTAGTTTTTGGTTTATTTCTGAAGAAATCCTTCAAAAGAACAGAATCCATGAATGTCCAAATTCCTATGCCAATGATAAAGTTGTCATTTCACGTTTAGGAAGGGAGGGGAGAAAATCAGCAGCCCATAAAAGAGAGAGAAGCAAGTCATCGCCCCAAGGTAAGCATCTTGGAATTGAGAGAAAAACAGGTTCTTAAAAATAGACAAACCCTGAGCACTTTCAGTCATTAAATCAAATGCCCTTCAGGATGAACTTGATTTTTTTTTCATTAGTATTGGTTTATGGCGATACTTCCAAAAGCCAATGTTAGATCTGATTCTACCATGAAATCCTTTTGACATTATGATTCTTATGGATGGTTTAAGCTATCCATTTTGAAAGGTTTCATCAAAAGAAGAGCTTTTAAGGGGCTTTGCACTTAGCATAGCATGAGAGTTCCTTTGGAAAGCTAACAATGAGTCCGGCAAGGCTCCCCAAGAGCTTGAATGCTGCACAGTTTCCTTAGCACCCAAGGCTAAAACCCCTTTTATCTTGGCATGTAAAGCCCCCATGGCATTCAAGCCTTAGACACAAGCGGGCTAGTCCTTCACTCAGGGCAGGAAAAGGAGAAAGAGCTGGGGGTCTATAAAATAGTATCTAAAAAGGGCAATCTTGCTCTGGTGGAGGCTCCGAGGATCTGGAAAGGGTGAAGGTCAGAAGAGCTGCTGTTTAGAATTTGAGATGGCTACAATAGGAAAACTATAAAGCTATCTGGGAGGAATTACAGCTTAATTACAGGCCCCGCTGGGCAGCAGGGGTACAGGTTAATTCATTTCAAAGCCACATGATTTCTTGGGTAGTCATGACAGACAGCTTGCAGCAGCTGTGTACAGCCGCAGCCCCAGAGCCTGCATCAGCCAGACTCAGTGAAGGGAAAATGAAATTAACTTGTGAATCACCAGTCACTCCCCATAGGCCCAGTTCTGATCCTGCGCAACACCGGCATCAATGAAATTGGCAATGATTTAGGGCAGAAGTACAAAGAACAAATGGGGCAGCTGCTGGAAATACCAGCCCATGTAGAATTTGTCCCCTCACACTCCATAATAATCAAATTCCATTTATTTCACCTCTTGGAAATGTCATGATGTTGGCTTTCTTACCCTTATCGGCAGCAGCCAGTGATGAGGAGTTGGGATGGAGAAAATGCATGCTGGAGGGAAGTTGAGTGAGATGTAACAGAGGGGCAGGAATAACTCTGCTCAGGACTGCCATTTTCAGCGGCAGCTCTGTGTCCTTTGTAACATAGTTCTCCCCTTATATATTCATAGTAGAGGAATGTACAAAGAGGCTCCATTTGTGAAGTTTATGTAGCTTTGAAAGACATGCTGGTAAACCACATAATAATAGATGGTAAATTCCATGTGAATCTCACTCAGTATGCAAGACCAAAAAAATAGCTTTTCAACGATGGAAGTACAATGGGGACAATTAATTTCCATTAAGGGTGTTCATATGATCATCCACCCATCAGGTGGCCTGATGAAATCACCCCAAAGTGGGGGAAATATTCCCACCTCCTCTCACAGGGAGCAAAAGCCGTTCCCCACATTGTAGATAGCCATATAAATTCTTTCCTCTCTGCTGAAAAGGGGATAAAATGCAATCAACAGCCACCATGACTATATTGAAAAACAATTTGAGTAGAGGGGGAATTATCTTTGCTCTCTGCAGCAGTCAGCATCTTCCATGGCCAACAGTGTAATTTTTACTGGAGAATATTGACTCCTATTCATTTGATGGCTATCTGCATAATTACACTAAAATGGTATCAAGACAAACTCATCTTCTGAAGTGTAGTGGATGTGAAGGGATAGTTCTGTGCCCTAAAAGCAAATGCAGTGAACGTGTGTTGTATACACCCTTAATTTCCTGTTTACAGGTATAGGGATGATTATAGAACCACTGCAGACTGAGAAATCCACAAGAGCCCCATGTGAAGAACTACTGGCCTCTTCCTGGGAAACATCTTGTCTAGCCTTTTGTGCATCATGGTCCTTGGTTAGAAACAAAAGGGATAGCACAAACCATTCATAAGTAAGATGGAGCCCACCTAAATATCATTTGCCTGATAGGATGAGGTGACCGCTTTTGTTCCAGGGTGGCCTGGCTTCATAGTAAGTGGTTTCACCACATGTTAGCTGCACATGAGGGATTAAGTGAGTGATAAGGAATATCTTCAATGTGGGCTCATAATGTGAATCAATTTCATGGAGGGGACAGATCTAACAGGGTCTTTTTGAGGTATCTTCAAAACAACAACAAATATATTTTTTAAAAGTTGGGCATAGCATTACCTCAGGCTGCATTCACTTTCTGTAAGTGTGTGGTCAGCTGTGATCATGTGAAGGTGCCATTTTGTATGAACTTTTGCTTAGTCATTGTACGATTGCAGCAACCTGAAAAAATAGGGTTCTGTCACTGAGCAAATCAGAGGAGCCTATACACAAAGGGGTCTGTTCATACAAATGGCAGCTACACACAGTTCTGTCTGGGCCATGGATCTACTAGTGGCTAGTATAACTAGAGGTCCTCTCACAAGAGACTGTTATGAGCTAATCCTCAGTTCCTGTGGCATTCATAGCTAAAGCACCCAAGGATACCAGAGTAATCTTGAAAACAGTCACAAACAGTACGATTACTGGGGTACTTGTAACTAAAATGCTCAACTTGTTTACTCTTTGCTTGGGCTACTGAGCTTACTGGAATATTCCAGAGTCCATAAAGTGCTATCCCTCATTCTCCAGAATTCCTCTTGCCCTGCTGAGATAATCATGGAACTTTGGAAGATGCTTGCAATGAGGAAGAGAAATCTGAGGTCAAAACAAGAGACATGCTGAGACATTCATGATTGGATCTTCATATCATGATTTTAAAGAGCAATTTCAGCTGTGCAAGTCCCCTGTTAGGATTGTGGCCATGTAGGGGAGGGGAGAGAATGTTTAACCCTTCCACCCCTGCATGGTTTGCTAATCCACTGCCCCCCTTCTGTAGCCTTTTAAATACAAGAGACAGGTACTCATCTTTTGGTTTTGGAACCATTAACAGCACTGAAAGGGGCTGGTGTGAGTTAGAGGGGGCAGAATGGAAGACATTCCGTCCATATTTAAACTGGGACTGCATGTGGCTGAAACTGCTCTCTTAAAATGCAGGGTGATGTATAACACCCATCTCATCTTGCTTGACTGACAAGCAGCTACCCAAGGCACATCCTGTTTTCTTTCCTAGATTGATACACTACATCACTAGTAAGGTATGATTATCTATATAGGATTGCCTGGAAAGTTACAATTTAAGCCACAAGAATAGATGATCCTTTTCCACATGATTGGTTATCCAAATCCATTTTACCTGTTAGATCCTCTTCCAAGGCTCCAAGGATCACCAGATCTCCAAAACAGCCACTAAGGGCTACAAATTAGATTCCAATAGATTCCAAGAATGGAAGTTTCACCCTTTGCTCCTGCAAAATTTCCCAAATCTAAATCCTAAGCCCCACCCCACAGGTGGGAAAAAGAGACGAGTATTCGTATTGTGCCTAGATTAGAATGAAGTGACAAAGATGCCTTATACTGAGACATACTATTGGTCTGTCTAGGTCAGTGTTATCACCTGTTATCTGATCCTTTAAACTAAAGATGCCAGGGATTGAACCCAGGACCTTCTGTATGCAAAGTGGATGCTTATCACTGAGCCACAACCCCTTCCCTAATTCTGCACCACCAACTCTATCCAACAGGTATCAGAACACTCTGACACCAACACGATCCTCCCAGGGGCCACAATCATCATGTTTTCAATGGGCTTAAACATGCTTTACTTGGTCTTTACACTGCCTTGGACTGCAGCCAGTAAACACAGCGGCAATGAATGTTCTACGCAGGGGAAATGTTGAATTGCCCACTCCCGGTGCTGCATTTCAAAGTTTGGAAAATCTGATCCCTCTGCCACAGAAGCTCAACCTGGAGAGAAGACAGGAGGCTGAGAGCTTTGCGAGAAATGAAAAACAAATGTACATTTACTGTGCAATAAACTCTGCCAAAGGGACTGAAGTCTACAGACCAAAGGTTTCAAAGATGTGAATGGTTACAGAGTATTGAAGGGATGCCCTTTTAGATGTAAGGGTCAAACAATCAAGCATGCAAGTGTATGTGCCAAGGTTTAACAGTCATGTGATTTCAACATGTTCTCGTGCATTGGTTTACAAAGCGGCAGTATTTAAATCCCACAATGTATCATACTAGCTATAAATACTTACATCTTGTAAATGGAATCTAGGAAACAGCTACATGGGCATGATCCAGGCTACATTTATCCTGCCACTGTCCTATGTTCTTTTCCTCAAGAACTTGAAGTAGTACTCTATCCGTTCTTTCAAGGAGTTCAAGACAGCATACACAGCTGTCCCTCCTCCATTTTGCCCTCACAACAATCTGGGAAGGTGGGTTATGTAGGATTTTCAGCCCTTCACCGGCAACCAATTGGAGTGGGGGGCAGTGTGTGACAGAAACAACATCACACAACACCACAACACGTCTTCTGGGGAATACCTGATAGTGACATCACTACACTAGACAATGTGACTGGGGAAATCCCTTGTCTCTCCTTCCCCCTCTCCTTGCCCCCACTGCTCATGTGGGCAGCAGCGAGGGCCAGTGGTGGGAGGCTGCCAGCTAAAGCAAGGCAGCCTGGCAATTCTATAGGTTAGGCTAAGTGAGAGTGAATGGCCCAAGGCCACCCAACAAGCTGGGATTTGAACTGAGGCCTCCCTAGTCCTAGTCTAATACTCTGATCACACTGGCTCTCGAATGCCGGGCTTTGACTCCAAAATCAGTTTGTGCTCAAGCTCAGCTAGTCATTTTCTGTCAGGCAAGATGAGGGTCGAGCCAGATATGATGAGGTGTGTGTGTGTGTATCCTATTCAGTATAAATAAGGAAATGGCCTTTTTTGGAAAAGGAATACGGTGGCCCCAAACCCTTCCCTTCTCCCACATCTTACAGTGCTCAAGTCCTGGGTCATTTCTTGCACTGGAGCTGGAAATGGAGGAAAATGCCTAGAACAAATTACTGTGGGGGGGAATAGTTCACTGCTCCTTTCCCGAAATTTTTTTTCTCCAGACCTGAGATGTAAAGGTAGGGACAAACAGTCTGACATCTAGCTTGGGCAGTGTCCCCCCTCCATTCCCCGCTGGTGGCCAGGGGAATGGCCTGGCAACCCTAGTCATGGGGGACATACCTGAATGATTCACCCTGAACTCATCTGACCTTGAGTGATGAGAGCTTAGCATAAATTTCCCCAGCAACCGAACACAAAACTTTGCTTGTTTTAAATATGTGTTCTGAATTGTCTAGAACAGGGCTCTGAGAAGGATACTGAAAGCAAACTTTGGACCTGACAGAAAAAGGCAAACTCAACTCTACTTCCTGTGAAGCTTCAAACAAATTTGTTTTAAGGTTCATATCTGTAAAATGGAAAGAGACAACTGGGGAGGGGAGGGGAGGAGGACCCAAGAGGGATCAGTGGTTGGAATGATCCTGGGTGCACCGTTTCTCCCTCTCTTGCTATAAATCACTTGGATTGGCATATGTGGCCTCCTTTTTATCAGGGGAAGGAGGTTTTAAAAGTAGTCAGAGAAAACTGTAATTGTGCATTTCAAAGATGGCATGTTCCAGATGTTTCCCATCTCAGGTATGAACACACAGACAGTACCAGATGTGGCCCACTGGAAGGGAAGACGTGGAGCCTGAAGTGGACAGCTGTAGTCGGTGAGGTCATCAGCACCATTTGGGGATGGAAAGAGCTCACTGGAAAGAATCATGCCTCTTTCTTTCCCCCCTCCTTGTTTGAAGTCACTAAGCTTCAGGGTTCAGGGGAATTGTTGCTTTGACTTTATTCTTCTGTAGGCGGGTGGCGGACTGCCAGTAGCAGCTGCATATGGGATCATTTGCATTGCATGTAGAGTCTCCAGTTTAAAAGAGAAGCTCCTTCCTTCCCTTAGATCATCTGCTTCTTTAGACTCAGGGACACTGCTTTGCAAAGATTGTACACTCCCTTTAATCTTTTCCCTGACTTACTCCAAAGAGTTTAACAAGCATCCTAGAGTTCAGGTCCAGCCACCTCATCCCGATAGCTGTGAAAGCCAGTCCAAGGGGACAAAGGAGGAATTATTTGATATCCTCATAGTGGGATGCTTGCAAGAGGATTTCTGAAAGCAGACATATGCTGCTCTTGCCAAGAGATCTTGTGGGTAAAAGAGTAAAAGCCAGTCAATCCATCCACCACTGAGGATACAGAGCTAATGTGAAATCAGCAATTTTCAGTTTACACCTCATGCAGACAAGAAAGTGCATTTAAGCTCCACATCAAACAAACCAGTGGCTTTCATGTCTCAGAACAATGCAAACCTCTTTACGTTACACCTGATAAACCAGAGCTGGTTTGCTATTTTAATGGTGCTGCCAGGGGAGAGGAAGCGGGGTGGGGGGGAGACTTCCTTGGCGCAATCTGATAAAAGCTGTTGGTTGTGTAGATAAATAACATAGATGGAACTTGCTGTGTCTAAAGATCAGGCCCGTAGCCAGGATTTTGTAATTTAGGGGGCCTTCAAATAAGTCAGGGGGCACTGATGTCACAAAAATAATTTTAAAAATGTAAATAAAATTTTAAAAACTCACCTTAGCCAGTTGGAGCAGGCAGGATCAGTTGGAGCAGGCAGTTGCTCATCCGTGGAGGTCTCACACGGCAGGGCGAGGGGCTCCAGCAGCAACAGGGCAAGGGGGCAGGTGAGTGAGTGCCGACATGCCCTGGAAGCCGAGCACCGTGGAGCTGGCCTCCACTGGCACTCCAGCTGGGCACCCAAACACAGGAGGAGGCAGAAGAGGAGGAGGAAGAGACACTCTGGCCCAGAAAGTTCCTGCGCTGTCAAAGACCACCGGCCCCACCTTGCCTGCTGGCCTACCCGCCTGGCTGCCTTGTGCTGCTTCCTGCAGTGGCGACACTCAGGAAGGGGCAGCAGCGGTGGGGAAACAAGCTGCACTTGGGGTAGGGACAGAAGCAGCAGTGGTTCAGCTTCTGTGGAAAGGGGAAAGTAATGTTCAGTGTCACTTGGGGCTAGAGGGTTCCTCATCCTAGCCTCGTAGGAAGAGTGGAGGGGACAAAAGGCTTCCTTTCACAAGACGGTGCAATGTTGAACACCTACCCCCAACTACTAGAAAAACTTCACAAGCCGCGATTGGGGAAGGGGAGTGGCAAGGGGCCTGGGCTAGATGGAAGTCGGGGGCCTTGTTAGGAAGTCGGGGGTCGGGTGCCAAAATACCCCAAATGTAGCTACAGGCCTGCTAAAGATCCTCCCCAAACCTGAGATATCCTTTAGGACAAGGCAATAAAGTGGTCAGAATGTACGTTAGCCTGTTTATGAACAAGCCAATTCCCATGATAAGTTTTCCATGTGTGTGATCCATAAGTGGATAAATAGAGAATCATGCAGCAAAATTGTACACCATTTGCCAGTAAGATCATGGAGGGTTAGGGACAGCAGTATTACAGAGGCTAAGCCATAATTTAATTGAATGTAGGTTGGAAAAATGGGTTAGTCAATAAGTGATGGAGAAACTTACATTATGTGATCTGAAGGAGAACCAGCACAAGGGTCTTCAGGTCACTATGATATGGAAGTGTCCACCAAAATTTTTCCTCCTTAGACTCATGAGTTTTCTGTATTGTTGATTTAGAACCTGTATCTTAAAAAAGCCTTCTACAGTTAACATTATGTTTATTACATTTAACATTATATTTAACATTATGTTTTAAAAAGTGGAAACAGACATCTCTGATCCTTCTCAAGAATGAACTTCACAATCATGCAGAATGTGGTGAACAAACAATGAGAACTTCCTCCCCCAAATATGGAGCAGCACAGTATTCCTTCAAACATTTTGATCCCTGATGAGATCACAGTGTGCCATACCCTGGCTCAACACACTTTAGAAGAGTAGGAGGTGATCAGTCACGATCTTGCTACATCTCAGAAAATTCACATTAAAAACAGTGCATGTAATTGGTTGCATGTATGTTTTCGGTATGGCAAATATCACTATAGCCTTTTCCCAGCTACTCCCAATGCATCATCTATCCTTTGTTTTATTGCTGTCATTGTGCAAACAGGGCAAGCATCCCTTCATCTGTTTTGCTATACAAGCTATTAAGCATATGGCTGCAGCTAACCCTTCCATATTTACAACATGCTGAAGTGGACTGGAAAAGACAAGTTGCTTTAGGTCTCAGTGTCTTTCCCCTGAAGCTGAGGCTGGTATTACACATTGCACGTAGCTCTGTGATTCTTTTTGTGACTGTTTTTATTCCTTCCTTCTTTCTTTGAATTCACCTGCAAGGGATCTGATTGAAAGACCTTTCCCTTAATCTACTTTCCTACAAGAACTATGTCCCCCAAAAATGATTTTGGGTCCAGTGGGAAAATGTACAGGTACATTCCACCACTCCCCGTTGCAGCCAACAACAACTTGCGGTCTCTAATTTTCAAAAAGAAAATGGAAAGGGTTAAATAGTCCCTGTCTCCCCACCCCCTCCCAGTCTTACCCTTTAAATTGCAGTCCCAGGGGTTCCATGCTATAAAAAAAGAAAATGCTATACAAAAATGAAAATTTCAGGGAAAATGATTCTGTAACACAGTTTTGCTCTGAGACAATAATATCATAGCATGTATCCTACCACTCCATTGAACAAAGTTTGACTTCTCCCTCCAACAGAAGAGCTTCTTAGGCACTTGGAAGGTTGTTGAAAGATAAAATACATGACAATACTGGCTTCTATAAAACCAAAAGAAATATGTGGGAGTTGTCCACCTCATTTAAAGGACTGCTATGGAGGTATACTCATGCCAGTTCGGTGTAGTGGTTAACTGCACGGACTCTGATCTGGGAGAACCGGGTTTGATTCCCCACTCCTCCACTTGCACCTGGCTGGATGACCTTGGGCAAGCCGTAGTTCTGATAAGAGCTGTTCTTGAAAAAGAGCAGTTTCTGTCAAGAGCTCTCTCAGCCCCACCTACCTCACAGGGTGTCTGTTGTGGGGAAGGGAAGGGAAAGGAGTTTGTAAGCCGCTCTGAGACACCTTTGGGTAGTGAAGGGAGGGGTATAAATCCAATCTCTTCTTCTATATAAATTCCACCCCTGGCAAAGTGCCTGTCTTGAAATGTCAAAGTGCCCATTGCATCGATAAACAACAGGAAGCATCAAAGACGTTTGTTTTGTTGGATTGGTATTGCTTGTCATTGCACAGCTAACCCTTCTGGATTTTTGTACATCCATATTTAGTCATGCACAAGCCTCTGGAAAGACAACATACCCATTTTCTACCAATCATATACTTTCTTGTCAAAATATATGGAAGCAGAGGCCTGCTCTTATCCCAAGGGCTGCTTCCATGTACCTGGCTGAACGAATACAGGTAACTACAGCCCAAAACAGATGTGATTCTGAGGGTTTTGCATCAATTTTTAAACAGCAGGCTTCTGAGAACCTGATTTGGATTGAGTAGGGTTGCCAGACCCCCAGGTGGAGGCAAGGGTCCTCTGCTGATAGGCCCCACCTCCCCGCCGCCAATCAGCTGGCCAGCAGGGGAGGGACTTACCCTGAAAAAGAGGGAGATCCACCCGACGTGCAGTGACATGTCTACGCCACTGGTCACATGACCCGGAAATGATGTCATCACTTCCGGGTCATGTGGGAAGTGATGTAGACACATCGCTGTACATCAGATGGGCCTCCCTGCTGTTCCCAGTAAGTCCCCACCTCCCCTGTCAGTTGCAGTGCAGGGAGGAAAGGGCTTAAGCCTTCCCCTCATCCTGGTCTCCCAGCATGAAATGCTCCTGCGGAGCTGCTGTTTGCTCTCTTGAAGGCATCATACAGGTCAGCAATTTTAGGTAGCCATAGCAAAAGAAGTGGAAAAACCCAACCCTGAATCCTCATGCCACCCTTCCGATCCTGTGGTAGTATGGTGGTTACACAGGTCACCCCCTCTGCATCTCTATAAGCTCTGTTCTTGTTGTTTAAAGATCAATGGTACAAATGATGCAGCTGTGGAAATGGGGTCGGATTTGTGTAATTTGTGTAATCAAATTTAATTTTTAAGAAAAGGAAATGGGGTGGGAGACAAGACCCTAGAATAAGAATATATTAGCCCTTCTTTCCTAGAGCCCCCCTAATTATCTAATGTGGGTAGGGCGATGAAGGGTGGCACCTGCAGTTCTCCTGGAATTACAGCTGGTCTCTGGACTGCAGAGATCATTTCTCCTGCAGGAAAAGGCAGCTTCAAAGGGCAGACTCTATGGCAGGACATTCCTGCAGAGCTCCTTTCCTTTCCCAAACTCCAGCCTTCCCAGGCTTTGCCCCCAGATCTCCAGGAATGTCCCCCAAACCAGATTCGGCAACCCTAGCCATGCCACAGCCAGTCTCACCAGGGCGTAGGAACCACTTCCAGAAAAGAAGTTATAGCTAGGGTTGCCAGGCCCCCTCGTTTCTCTGATGGGGGATTTGGGGGGTGTTCTGGGATGTCCTTAACATGATGACATCACCTGGAAGTGACATCATCACAGGGAGGCTCTGGTTTAAAGGCATTATGGTAAAAGCAGCTTAAAACCATTGAGTTTTGCCCTTAAGCTGGAGCATCCCCATGCAGTGTCATCATGTCAGGGAAGTCACACGGAGACGTGGCTGTTTGGGGACAGGTTTTCCCCCACCGGCCAGCTGGCCAACAGTGGAGAGAAGCCCCCAAAACCAGGAGAACCCCCACCCCAACCTGGGGACTGGCAAGCCTAGTTCTAGCCCATAGACAGAGGAATTAGGACGATGGGGTGGTGATGGTGCCCCCTGCAGGTAAGGTTATGAAAGCCATGGACGGAGCAGAGAGATGGCTGTCCAGTCAGGTGGGTTTCACTAGATGTAGGGTAGTTAGAGTCAGACTGGTTGGTGTGGGATTCCACCAAGGAGTGGGCTCATGAGAGGGCAGGGTAGTATGCCAAGGTGGAAGGCACAGAGTACATCCCTAGAGACACATGACCAGAACCTGCTAAAACCAGGACAGTGTGTACGTGATACAACTCACTTGCAAAGAGTAGCCCTGTTTGAGCAGGTCCTAAAGACAGTCCACCCCAGACAGCCTGTGTCAGAACCAACCCCTTAGGCCATTTCTTCCTTAAAGCCTAAGGGAAGGCCAACTGGACAGGGTTGCCAGCTCTGGGTTGGGAAATACCTGGAGATTTGGGGGGACGGCTCCTGAGGAGGGCAGGTTTTGAGGAGGCAAGGGACCTCAATGGGGTATAATGCCATAGAGTTCATCTTCTAAAGCAGCCATTGTCTGCAGGGGAACTCATCTCTGTCACCTGGAGATCAGTTGTAATAGTGAGAGCTCTCCAGCTACCACCTGGAGATTACAAATGATGAGAGCTCACGGGAGAAGTTGAACAACCAATACAAACTATACAAACAACCATGATATAATTATTAAGATATTATTCTATGAAAAAAATTATGTATTTACTATAGAGATTTTTAACATTCATAGATTTTCACAATACATAAAGTGCTTAGGTCAAATAACTGACCATATATTAATGTTAAAAAATCTCTATAGTAAATACATAATTTTTTTTCATAGAATAATATCTTAATAATTATATCACAGCTGTTTGTATAGTTTGTATTGGCTGATCACCACCTGGAGATTGGCAACCCTACACATGGACCTTTTGTATTTGGATGCCTCTACTAAAAAAGTAAGCATGTTGACTCAGCCTTGTGACCGGTGTATAGCATTATGATGACACCCCCCCCCAAGGGGCTTATGGAGGGCTACTTACTACTGCTCAGTGGTATAGCCCGCTCACCAGCATTTTGCAGACAAGTTTGACAACAGGATAGTAGTGAAATGAGGACAAAGTGTCTCCTTGGCAGATAGCACAGACCCTCTCTGAAATGATTAGATCATATGGCTGACAATAACTCTTTTCATATCAGCTGCAAACCCATCCTTATGACGATAATAGTTGCCTAAACGCTCTTATTTATACATTTCTCCCTATTCCTGTTCTGCGATGCCTCCTCTGGTCTTTTGGATACATACATATTCACATTTTACCACTGGTTCCTGAATCTTCAAGAGTCAAGAGAAAGGAAAGAACTTTCCCCTCTTTTTATCCACTTCAGCAGCAGCGGGAGCTTTCTGCAAGCCCTTAAGATCACATGACTCGTGATACACCCGTACCGGTTGGCAACCTTGCGTTGTACAGAGCAGAGGGACACCCCCCCTCCCAATTGAAGGCCAATGAAGTTTTAATAATGGGTCATTTACAAACACAGAGGTGATGTAGTTTAAGAGCGTTTTCTCATTCTAATATGTCTTATAATATGCTGGGCCGGGTGGTGGGAGGAAAGGGAAACGAGGCTTTTTTTTGGTTAAAAAAATCTTGTTAACCTCTCTTCTTTTCAAACTTTTTTTTGCCTCAGGGGAAAAAAAGGTGACCAAGTAGAACAAACTTGGAAAATATGTTGGACAGTTTGAGGGGTCCCCATTTCTTTGCATTCTGTGCACACATCAGTGGTTGACTAGAAAAGGGGAAAGCAGAAAAAGGAAGCAGGCCGAGCTTCTAATCTTTGGGAAGCCGGCCAGAATTCATTTAGGACCCAGCCAATTCAGATTGCCTGGCTGTGATTTTCTGTCTCTCTCCCTCTCTAAGCCAGCCTGACACGGTGAGCCGGGACCTTTCTCATGTCTCAGGGCATAGCTGAAAAAAGACAAAGTGCAGCAAACACCCGTTGTTGTCCAAGTGGATATCAAAGAACCACTTTTTTTGAACATCATTTGGGGAGGGGGACACAAGGAACAGGAGCAGGGGGGCAGACTCCATTTGTGTTTTGCGCTGAAAAGAAAGCAGGAGGATAAAAAGCATCCCAAATGTTTCTTTAAAAAAATATATTTTGCTAACACCAGCGCCATAAAACCCCTGATGTATAGTCACTGGAGATTCCACACTTGGTGCACTCCCTTTGAAGTCCGTTTGCTTTTGTTCTTTACCTAACTCCACGCCATTTTCACAAGACTCATTTGTATGCAGCCCCAGTCAGAGCCTGCCACCCAGAATTCTGTATAGGCGGCAGACAAAATGAATTTACTGTAGGGGTAAGGGGGGGAGGAGTTTGGGTCCAGCTATGGAGGAAGACAGCAAAGTGACAAGGATAAAAATTGCAGCTCGCTGATTTTTCCAGGTTATTTCCAATTACACCTGGGAGAACAATACTTCTGGACTATTTGACCAATGTCATGATTCAGAAATTTCTGGCCTCCTTTTGTGCCTCCTGAAGTGCTTTCAAAATGGCTTTACAACTGAATAAAACCCAAACAAAAACAATACAAAGAAATAAACGATCAGTACAACGAAGAGTCTAGCAGCACCTTAAAATAGGTATAAACAGAAGGAGGGGAGGGGTGTTATTACAAAATACAGCCAGATGGACCAGCAATCCAAGAAATACCTTCTGCCGCAGTACCTATATTGGTCCCTTAAGATGCCACAAGACATTTTATTGTTTGTATCTAACAGGACTACCCCTCAGGAATACAAATAGTACAAACAGAACAGCTCAGTTAACCTCATCAAAACCTGTTATCTAGAAACTGCTAGTCAGAGAAAGCCCCACTTAAGAAGCTACACTTTGAGGATCTTGCAGAAGCATAATATGGACCAGACATCTCTGGGAAGCAGATGGGGCAGCTACTGATAAGGCCGTATTTGGTACAACCAGTCATCTTACTTCAAAAGAAAGGGGTACTCAAAATAGAGTTTCCTGAGATGAAGATGTTACTCTAGCCACTTTTTCAGTGTGGCGATGCTGTGTAAAGGCCGTAGAAAGCCCATACGAAGCACTGGTATTCAAACCTCTGAACATGGAGGTTCCATTTAGTCATCATGGATAGGCAGTGATAGATTTGTCCTCCAAGAAGTTCTCAAATCTCACTTGAAAGCTATCTGAACTCATGATCAACAAGCCATCATTTTATGAAGTGAAGAAGTACTCGCCATGGCCTGTCCCAGGTCTAGTGCTCATCCACTTCATTGTGTGCCCATGAGTTCTAGCCTTATGGGTGAAAACACAAAAGTTCCTTCTGTCCACTTTCTCCACCCCTTGCATCATCTTATAAACTCCTTTCATGTGCTCACCCTTCATTTGATCTTGGTGACAACTGCCCATTAACTCCTACTCTCTGCTTCCAGTCACTTAATCAGCTTCTAATCCAAAAGCAGACCCATCTGTGTATCCCATGGCTGCTAAATCATTAAGAAGCTTTGGTGATGGACTCTATCAAAATACTCCAATCTCTCTTTCAGCTTTACCTATATGAGGGGGGAAATGGATTATTGGGGAGTGGATAACATACATAACTTTAATGGTGAAGCTGGTGTAAAAATGCACTTGTTTTGGGAAAACATACAGGGTGATTTCCCACTAAAGCTGCCGCGGGGTTCTGCCGCCGTTTGCCCCGAGATTTTTAGTCAATTTCACACCGAAGCCGCGGGGCTGCATTTTGACCCGCGGCTTCGCCGATTTCCCCGCAGTTTCGTAATCCTCAAAAAACAGGATTACGAAACTGCGGGGAAATCGAGCGAGCCGCGGGTCAAAATGCAGCCCCGCGGCTTCGGGTGTGAAATTGACTAAAAATCTCGGGGCAAACGGCGGCGGAACCCCGTGGCAGCTTTAGTGGGAAATCACCCACAGTCTTAGCAGGCAGTGCATGTACCCCTTGAGAGCCATGTTGGTTTAATGGTTAAGAGTGGCGGACTCTAATCTGGAGAACCAGGGTTGATTTCCCACACCTCCACATAAAGCCAGCTGAGTGACCTAGGGTCAGTCATAGTTCTCTCAAGAGCATTTCTCTCAGAGCTCTCTCCACTCCCCAGGGTGTCTTTTTGGGGGGAGAGGAAGGGAAGGTGATTGTAAGCTGCTCTGAGACTCAGAGTGAAGTGCAGGTTATAAATCAATCCTCCTCCTCCGGCATGGGAAAGTAGAGCTCACCTGCCAGCAGAAAACTACTTACTTCTGCTTACAGGCACATCTGCATGCAGCCATGAGGTCACTATCTTTGAGGAAACTCCTGAGCAGGGATATATCTTTCTAAGCTTATTTACTGCAAAGGACTTAAGAGAGTTATACCCTCAGGAGAGTTTAGGATTGTGCTGTTAGTCTGTAATTAGCAACACTAAACTTCCAAGGAACCTCTAAGTACTCCCAAGAACACAATTTGTAAGCTACTGCAATAAGACATAGTGGGCATCTGCAGGTGTATCTAATATGTAGGCCCAAAACATAGGCAGCTTCCTATCCATTACCAGTAATCACATACAGTGGCCCACTGCAGGGGCACTGATGTGTTTTACAGCCCATACAGAGTTCGCACATGGTGACGGTGAGCCCCAAACAATCTGGCTAAGATCATGCTCAACCTGACTGTGCACCACAGAACATGACCCAGATTGTTCTGCAATCAGCAGGAGTTCTGTGGCAGACAACTGGATGCTCCATGACAGAGAACATGAGTTCTTTGGATTCCATGAGGAATACAGAGAACTTGAAAATGGCTGTTGTTCTGCCCATTTCCACAGTTCACTTCTTCATTCTGGTTTTCTTGACAGGTATGATGTCCTACTCACTGCAAAATTCAGACTTAAATTGAAGAAAGTTGGGAAAACCACTAGGCCATTCAGATTTGACCTAGATCGCATTCCTGATGAATATACAGTAGAGGTGAAGAATAGGTTTAAGGGACTAGATTTGATAGACAGAGTGCCTGAAGAACTATGGACAGAGGTCCGTGGCATTGTACAGGAGGCAGCAATCACCGCCATCCCAAAGAAAAAGAAATGCAAGAAAGCAAAGTGGCTTTCTGATGAGGCTTTACACATAGCAGAGGAAAGAAGGAAAGCAAAATACAATGGTGAAAAGGAAAGATTTACCCAACTGAATGCAGATTTCCAGAGAACAGCAAGGAGAGATAAGGAGGCTTTCCTGAATGAACAATGCAAAGTAATAGAGGAAAACAATAGATTGGGAAGGACTAGAGATCTCTTCAAGAAAATTGGAGAAATCAAGGGAACGTTCCATGCAAACCTGGCCATGATAAAGGACAAAAATGGTAGGGACCTAACTGAAGCAGAAGAGATTAGGAAAAGATGGCAAGAATACACAGAAGAACTATACAAGAAGGACCTCGATGTCCTTGACAACCACGACAGTATAATCACTGACCTCGAGCCAGACATCCTGGAAGGCGAAGTTAAATGGGCCTTAGAAAGCATTACTAACAACAAAGCTAGTGGAGGTGATGGTATCCCAGCTGAGTTATTCAAAGTCTTAAAAGAAGATGCTGTTAAAGTGCTGCACTCAATTTGCCAACAAATTTGGAAAACACAACAGTGGCCACAGGATTGGAAAAGGTCAGTTTACATTCCAATCCCAAAGAAGGGCAATGTCAAGGAATGTTCAAACTATCGCACAATTGCACTCATTTCACACGCTAGCAAGGTCATGCTCATGATCCTACAAGCTAGGCTCCAACAGTACGTGGATAGAGAACTGCCAGAAGTACAATCTGGGTTTCGAAGAGGTAGAGGAACTAGAGATCAAATTGCCAACATTCGCTGGATTATGGAGAAAGCAAGAGAGTACCAGAAAAACATCTACTTCTGCTTCATTGACTATGCTAAAGCCTTTGATTGTGTGGCTCACAATAAACTATGGCAGGTTCCTAAAGAGATGGGAGTACCAGACCACCTCACATGTCTGCTGAGAAACCTGTATAAGGGTCAAGAAGCAACAGTTAGAACCGGATATGGAACAACTGATTGGTTTAGCATAGGAAAAGGAGTACGACAAGGATGTATATTGTCACCTTGCTTATTTAATTTATATGCAGAGTACATCATGCGAAATGCTGGCCTGGATGAATCACAAGCTGGAGTTAAGATTGCTGGGGAAAAGATCAATAACCTCAGATATGCAGACGATACCACTCTGATGGCAGAAAGTGAAGAGGACCTAAAGAGTCTCTTGCTCAGGGTGAAAGAGGAGAGCGCAAAAGTGGGCTTGAAGTTCAACATAAAAAAAACTAAGATCATGGCATCTGGCCCCATCACTCCTTGGCAAATAGAAGGGGAAGTCGTAGAAGTAGTGAGAGACTTCACGTTCCTGGGATCCCAGATCACTGCAGATGGTGACTGCAGCCATGAAATTAAAAGACGCCTGCTCCTTGGGAGAAAAGCGATGGCAAACCTAAACAGCATGATAAAAACCAGAAACATCACCCTGCCAATGAAAGTCCGCACGGTCAAAGCAATGGTATTCCCTGTAGTAATGTATGGCTGCGAGAGCTGGACTATAAGGAAGGCCGAGTGACAAAGAATAGATTCTTTTGAACTATGGTGCTGGAGAAGACTCTTGAGAGTCCCTTGGACTGCAAGGAGATCAAATCATTCAATCCTAAAAGAAATCAACCCTGACTGTTCCCTGGAAGGCCAGATCCTGAAGTTGAAGCTCAAATACTTTGGCCACCAAATGAGAAGGGAGCATTCACTGGAGAAGACCCTGATGCTGGGAAAGATTGAAGGTCAAAGAAGAAGGGGACGGCAAAGGATGAGATGGTTAGACAGTGTCATCGATGCAATGAACATGAAATTGAGCAAACTTCAGCGGACAGCGGAAGACAGGAGGGCCTGGCGTGATCTGGTCCATGGGGTCGCGAAGAGTCGGACTCGACTGTGCGACTGAACAACAACAATGATGTCCTATAACTCTCAGCCAATTCTGCACACTAGGTTTATGCTCCTTATAAGCTTGCCTCTTGCAGATCAGCTTCAGGATACTATTATTAATGACTCCTGACCCCTTGTATCCATGAATGTCAACCTGATATCCAATCCCCCCCCCCCGTTTGTCCACTGCTGACAGCAAGAGCACAGCGTCTCTCAGCAGGGCCCTGCAATGCTTCGTGTTATTGACAGCGCAACTGCAAGAAGCTCAGTTTGACATGCAGAGTCATACAGGTACTTGGCCCTTGATGAACTGTGGGAACCTCGTGTCCTGGCTGTGGGCCCACCTCCTGGGAGGAAACTCTGACTCAGCTGTTCTGTTCAGAGGCACAGCTGCTTCCTGGAAAAGCTCTTCATTTCCAGCCATCAAAAAGGATCAATAATGCCCCATTCCTTGCTCAACTCATCTCCTTTCATTTCAGTATGTGCCTCTTCTTTTTTTTTTCTGAGCCAAATTTTCTGAAAGCCCCCTCTAATTTCGTATGAGCAATTACTGCCATCGACATAGAGAAATTAAGCATGCAGATGCAAATTAACATGTGCGTTTGCTGCCATTGTGTATGTGCGTGTGTTATCTCTCTGAATGTTTTGGGAGGGGCAGTGTGAGAAATTATTAACAACAGATGCACAAGCAAAGTTGCAAGTCTGCAAGAAATCAGGGTTTTCTAAAATGGATTTTTCTCCTTTTGAAAGCAGAACCCTAGAATGAAAATATAGCCTATGCTCTCTAAATGGTAAAGATGAGTATGAAGGTACCTCTTTTAGAAATGAACAATATACTGGGGCATGTGGGTTGGTGGTAGAGGAAACTGAGCTCTGAAAAAATTCAGCCCTTGTTTGGTCAAGGAAGTATTAATAACAAAAACCTATCTAGAGCACTCTTGTGGTGGGAATCTCCATGCCATTGAAGAGGGGGCGATTGTAATCATTCCCTTTCTGGCTTTTTCTGTACAATCCAATGTCATGTGGATCCCCTGCTACCCTTGCCATTCACATACTCCTGAGGCCTGAGTACCCATAGATATAGTTCAGATATCATGGCAAACCATGTTTTTTCATCTCATGGACAAGCATGAGGTATCCTCAGATTTCCACAGTTTTCTTCCTTTCATGTGTAACTAAAAAAATAAACATTTCTGCTTTCATGACAAACCAGAGTTTGTCTTTTTGTCCAAGCTCATGCTATGGTTTATTTCCTTTCTTCCAAACCACGACTGGAAACTCAGGTTTAATCCTGCTTTGGAAGAAGAAAATAAACCACAGTTTGCAGTTTAATATATTGTATTTCTAGCTCACCTTTCTTCTCTTGGGAAACCTTTGCCTTAAGTTCCATGAAAAGTCTTCCATTAAAGTACTGATTAAACCAAGACTTTTTAGCATTATCAAGGTGGCAGCATACATTTTCAGTCCATAACAGAGGTTCTGGTGTATGTATAAGGACAAACTGTGGTTTGTACAAAAATCGGAAAGTTTAATTTTTGAGCAGTGCATGAAGAGAAGAGGGAGCTCATAAGCCTGAGGTTCTCCCAGGCTGGGTTCACATAATGATAGACCATGGTGGTTGTTATGTGTGAAATATGCACTGGATTCGTTTCAAGGTGCTGGTTATTACCTTTAAAGCCCCTTATGGCCAGGGACCTACATACCTGAGGAACCACCTTTCCCCATATGTACCCCAGAGAGTGCTACGATCAGGAACCCAGAATTGGCTGGCCCCCCCAAGTATCAAGGAAGCCAGGCTAGTGACAATCAGGGCCAGGGCTTTCTCGGTGGTGGCTCCACTCTGGTGGAGTGAGCTCCTGAAGGAGAACAGGTCCCTGCGGGACCTTTTGCAGTTCTGCAGGGCCTGTAAAACGGAGCTCTTCTGCCAGGCCTTTGGAGCCGCCACCACTGTTGACAACTGACAGCCTATGATGGGAGATCCCTGATCCCCTGGGTCTTCCAATTACAGCCCGAGCTAATCACCCAGGACAACTGAAGAAGACCAATGAGCTGACTATAAGTTGAGGAAACTAAGTACTAGCACTTTACTATATTACTACATTTATGGTTTTTAAGAATTGTTACACTTTTATACTATACTGTTGGAATTTTATTCTGTTTTTATGTAAGCCACTCTGAGCCGGCCTCGGCTGGGAGGGCAGGGTAAAAATCTAATAAATAAATACATAAAAACAATCCTCGGTAGTTCACAAGCCTCTAACTTTCCTGTTCCCAATTCAAGGCCCAGAATCATTTTTTACAATCCATATGACAGTTAAGCAAACACTCCTTTTTGCCACAATGATGTCCAAAAAATACAACTCCATTACAGGATATTTTCTAATATTTGTCTTTTATTTACCAAACAGTCTTGGGATGTGGGGGTATGCATGTAAGTGAGTGGTATGCATGTAAGAAACCAAAGGTTTGGTTTTTAAAAAATAATAGGCTTTGAACCATCATAATTATTACTAGTACTAGTGATTCTGCATCGATTTCAACTACATACATTTCTAACAAAGAGTGCCATGCTCAAAAACTTTACATACGCTTATCTTAGCAGTAGGTCAAACGTGAAAGTGCTTTGCCTTTGTCATTAGCAAACACAAAACCCTTCAAAGAATAAAATAGTCATCATGTGTTAATAACCAAACTAGCGTTTTTTTTCTCCCTTAAAATGCTTCTTTTACCAAATTGGTGTCAAAAATAATATTCAAGACAAATCTTAAATTCTAATGAATTTATATTGCATTTCTTATCAGATGGGATTCAATTCTGAAAGAAAACTGACCTGTATATGGGAAGTAGCAAGCTTAAACCTCAGAGCTCTTTTCAGGCATGGAAAGGATTAGGGGTGTGGCGCATTGGCCTTTGTAGGGGTTGGCTGGCCTTGAGATTGGCCAAGTCTGGTACAAATAGTAAATGTTTAGCCTTCTGCCCTTGTCTAATCAACAGTGCAATGCATTGCTCCTACCATGTTCCTTGTTGCAGCTTTAGTTCAACCATCCAGCTTCAACAACTACTCATGGGGTGAATGAGCTGGTGAGCCTATGTTCCAAGTTAGGATGACTTAATGGTACAACATCTGTTTTGCATAGAAAATCCCCCAGGTTCAGTTCACATTATTTCTAACTAAAAAGTCATGTAGCAGCAGGTGAGGTGAAGGACCTCTGCTCTGAAGAGCTGCTGCCAGTAAAGGTAGACAATACTGATTTTGATTGACAAATGATCTGACTTAGTCAAAGGCAGATTCATATAATTCAGGTACAGCTGCTCCTGCCCTTGCCCTACCCCACCAAGTCCCTGTCCTAATCTGTTTTATTTTTGCTTCTAGACATCAGCATTAAGTATAAAAGAGGACTTTCCAACAACCTTGATGAGTCTGTCACATTCTATCGTCAGAGTACCCTATGAGGTCAATCTGTTCTCAGCTCTAACGGTATGGCTCAAGTTTTTCAAGGCATCTTCTCTAACTTTAATCCCTAACCCTGTCAGGATTTACTGTCTCCTGCCCTGATCCTTCCAGGATTGCCTATATATCCCTATTGCCAGTATCCTAAACAAGTAGATGAATGGCCCATTAAAGAAAAGGAAAAAGTTACCTGACTACTACTAGGATTTGTGAAACAGGGGTATGAGTACGCCAGGCATTTTCACACATGCTGAATAATGTACTTTTGCAACTGGATTTTACTGTGTGAAATGGCAAAATCCACTTCCAAACAATTGCTAAAGTGCACTGGAAGTGGATTGAAAGTGCATAATTCAGTATGTGTGAAAGTGCATAGATGAGAAAGACTAATGGTGTGTATGGTGCAAATAATTTTGCATGTAACATTTGCCCTGTTCACAAGTTGCAGAGAATGTACATACAATTTGTGTGCAGCATGCACTTGATTTTTGTTTATGTGTATGTTGAACAAATCTCATGCTACATTCAACACATGCAACACTGAATGTCTGATTAAAAGCCCAGATTTATTCAGGTCCTTGTCCTTCATTTCATCTGTTAAGTGAATGAGTGTTGGCTGTTTCTTACTAACAGGTGTACACATGTACATGTAGGCTGTTCACTATAACATGTGAACAGGGCTAGGGAGGGTACTTTAGTGGACATTTCTGCCAGCTGCATATTATCTAGGATGAGCTTCTAGAAGTCTCCCTTCCTAACTGCAGGTAAAAAACCTGGGTGTGTTCAGAGGCAAGAGACAAAGGGATTCAGGCCCTTAGCCCATGCCTTGTAGCCTGTGGCCTTGAATAAATGGATTTCAAACCAATCCAGGTTGTAGTTGGTTGCATTTTTATTTTGTAAGCCACTGTGGGTCACCATAAGGGAGACAGGAATACTTACCTGATGGATGGATGGATGGATGGATGGATGAATGAGTGAGTGAATGAATGAATGAATAATAGATGTGTATAGTAAGATACATAACAGCAACCAAGGCTGAAGGTTGGTGTAGACTGCAAGCCTACTGTGTTAGTGAAACACAGTGCTAGATCATAGTAATTATGTGGCAGAAGGAAAAGAGCAATACAATGTCTTTAGAAGAGAGATAATGGGTTTGGTGCTGTAGGAACCAGGAGGGTATTGCCAATGAGGTATCTGTGATAGGATATGGAAGATCCAAAGATTTTATAGTAGTGGTGGGCACAGACCTGAACCCAAGCCAAAGTCCGGGTTGGACTTTTTCTGGTTTGGAGTTCATGAGCCGAGGTTCATAGAAGGCACCTTCCCCTGAACACTCACTGAGCTTTTCAGGCTCAGTTCAACTCATGTGTTTGACTTGACATGTGCACACCATTTCCAGGTGGCATCAGGCCCAGCCCCTGGAATGCCTGCATCATTCAGAAGTGACACAAGCGCATCCCCATGTGCTCACTTCCCAGTAAGGCTGGTGCACTGGGGCGGGTCCAGACACCACCTGGAACTGATGCAAGTGCATTGGGGCGCTGATGTGCTTGCATCACTTCTGGATGATGCGGGTGTGCAAGGGGCAGTGCCCCAACAAAACCCAAACTGGTGTTTGCTCAGGGGTTCACTTTGGGGGTTGGTTTGGGGCCACCTGGTTCAGGAGCCCTGGACTGAACCAGGCTTTTCCGGTCTGTGCCCATCCCTAGTTTATAGTGTGTGCAGAATACAATCTCAAATTCTGGGAAGTATCTGACTATATCATATTATTTCCTGAAGCACTGTAGGTCATCTGTTATTCATTTGACTAATGAATTTACTTCAGCAGTCTTCCAAAAGTTTTCATTAAGTGAGTACTCAAGCGACCAGGAGAGGGGGGGTTAAAGTGAAAGAGCTGCAGGAGACAAGAACAGATTTTCCAGGAGAGCAAATACAAATGGCACTACCACTCTGCTATTTCGCTGTAGAATGGAACTAAAAATAATATATTTAACAACCTTGTTGTGGTTTGTAGTGCTCTAGATAGAAAAACGGCATTGGATTTTCCCCTACTTTTAGTTTTTCTCCTTGTCAATACTTGTGTTTTTTAAAAAATATATTACATTGAAGAGATCGTGTGACAGCTGTTTTCACCGTTCTGCATCTGTTCCAAATATTTACTAAACTGTCAGTGAAGGGGGCGGGAGGAGAGAAGAGAGCCCTGGATACTTGAGATTTTCCTAGCTCTGTGCTGTATCCACCTTTCAAAAAAAAAAATAGCCGTATGTTAGAAGATGGGCTCCAAGCTCCATCTCTTTCTGCCGCAATGTGAAACACAATCAGGCAAACAGCTACACAAGGAACACTGCATTGTTTCTAAAGAGGCTGTCTCAAAGCAGCAACATCCTGGTGCTAATTAAAAGCAGAACTTTTTTTTTTAAAAAAAGAAATTTTGTAGAAAGGCAAAGCAAACATCCTTTTGGTGTCTCAGGCCATAAGCTCACAATGCGCTTACTGCTTTCTTCTGCTCATTGAAATAATTAGAGCCCCACCAGCAAGCCAGAACCCCTGGATTGCTCAGACACGTATATGGATAACATGTTTAACTAGATTGTGGAGAGTTTCCTTGTAAACCACATGCTGTAAAATCCTTTTGAAAAGAGCTATTTCCTTCCAGCCTAGCAAGACGTGACTTTGATTTTATGCACACCAATAACACTTTAATCTTTAGCAGCAAAGCCTTGGCTACCAAGTCCCTTAAAACCTGCCTCCCACTTGCGCAGTTATTATTAATAAGTGACTTATCATTCACTAGCCTCCTGCAAACATTGTGAAGCCCGTGTGGTCATGTGGCCAGTGGCAGAGCATTTAGAGCCAGGACCCAAAGAAACTAGGACTTGTTTCTCCACTGCAGAAATAATAGTTGATATCCTCTCCATGTGGTTGTCTGGGCAAAATATTAAATAACCCCTTGAGTTATATTTTGTTTTTCCAACAAAAGAATTACCTCCCCAAAATGACTTTCAACAATCAAAATTCAGCACTCCAGCAGAGACTTTACTAGGGTTACTAGCTCTGGGTGGGGAAATGCCTGGAGATTTGGTGGTGGAGCTGGGGGGGAAGGCTTGGGGACTGCAGTGGGGTATAATGCCAGAGGTCACCCTCCAAAATAGCCATTTTCTCTAGGGGAACCAATTGCTGCTGTCTGGAGATCAGTTGTAATTCCAGGCTCCACCTGAAGGTTGTGGAAATCCAAAAACAACATCCATGAGTGCAGGGCTCTTTTTGTAGCAGGAACTCCTTTGCATATTAGGCAACACACCCCTAATATAGCCAATCCTCCATGAACTTACAGTAGCTCCTGTAAAAAGAGTTCTGTAAGCTCTTGAAGGATTGGCTACATTAGGGGTGTGTTGCCTAATATGCAAAGGAGTTCCTACTACAAAAAGAGCCCTGTCCATGACAAAATAATGAAGAGTCAATAAAGATAACTTGCAAAATCATTTACTGTAGTAATTCTGTAGAAAATTCTCTTCTATTATCACTCACACACTAACGAAAGCTGCACAATGTAAACCATTCGTTTCACAATATTCACATTGTGAAGACCTTGGGTTCTGTTATTAGAGAGTCAACATGGAATGTTTCCTTCAAGAGTTGATAAGTAGTAATTGATAAGAATTGTGATTGCTACATGCTCAGATAAAGCAAATATTGTGAAACGATTTGTTTACATTGCACAGCATTAGTTAGTGTGTGAGCGATAATAGAAGAGAATTTTCTACAGAATTACTACAGTAAATGATTTTGCAACATATCTTTATTGATTCTTCATTATTTTTGTCACGGATGTTGTTTTTGGATTTCCACTTCCTCCTGTGATCTCTCATTTTTGGCTCCCACCTGAAGGTTGGCAACCCTAGTTTTACATAACTGAGGATTCAAGACAGGGTCTGCCTTCCAGTTTACAAACTCAAGGCAGGACTTGTGGAGGGAAAAGAAGGACATGAGTTTAACAGCAAAAGAACATAAAGGCAAGTTGTTAACAGGCATTTGCTTTCAGCTGGGACCAGGGTCCTCTTCTCTGGCTAGTACTCTGGCTGATGGATAGACCATTACCCTCTGGCCCAAGATAGAGTCCAAAATGCCCTTCCCTTCATCACTGTAGTTGGAGAGCAACTGATAGCTGGAAAAGTATTCTTTATGTGAGGGAGACGGGACACATTCTCTGAAGCTGTTCATTCTCTGGCTGATGGTTTCAGGCAGACTGTTCTTCACCTTGCCAAAGACATAGGCAGTGCAACCTCCAGCCCCTACAGCCTTTCGTTAGTCACATTCATATCCAACCTTCTTCCACAGAGATAGGCTGTTTTGTTCTCATAGCAACCCTGTGAGAGAAGCTGAATGGAAATGATTGATTGGTCACTCAGTGAACTTCATGATTCAATAGGGATTTGAAGCCAAATCTGCCCATGTTCCTAGAACTGTATGTACATTGGTTGCCAACTTCTAAGTGAGGCCTGGAGTTCACTTAGAATCACAATATCTCCATACTACAGATATCAGTTCCCCCGAAAGAAATGGCAGCTTCAGAGGGTGGAGAGCTCCCTCTCTGCCCCAGACTCTGCCCTCCCAAGGCCCTGCCCCCAAAGCTCCAGGAATTTTCCAAGCCAGACTTGGCAGCCCTGGAGTAAATTAATGCTGTTTACCAGGAAGATAGGAGGTTATTATCTGACTGTATCCAAAACAGTAAAATCTTGGCCATGTAGATTGTAGGAACCCCACCTTTAGCAACCCCTTGCCAGTAAGTCCACAAAGGGTACTAGCCCATGTTACTACCCAGATCCACCCAAACATGTTTTACTACACAGCTCCACTCAATAATATGTTGGCACATCATGAGTTTAAAAGAAGAAGAAGAAAAGCCTAACAATCTTCCTTTTTATAAAAATTTCTCTTCCTGGCTGTCTGGAAGAAATTTATACTTAGCACAGGTGACCAAACAGCCAGCATGTATGCTCAGGTTTGCCTTTGAAAACTTAAGACCTCTGCAATTGGGTGGGTCAGACACTGGGATTCTGTGAAACTAGCTTGTTTAGCCTCTTTAACCCAGCTAGCTAGACTCTCCCTTGTGTATTATGAGTATTTTCAGTTGACAAATTTAATCCTCCATGGCTTTGTAAACAGGATCTTACTTATGGCCCCAGGGTGTGGTCTAAAAGCACATGATGTAGCCAGTTCTGGGTTTGGTCACTGCCTGGGTGGTAGGAAATATCCTAAGAAGCCTATGTATGCTGCCTTGAGTTTTAGGATGGAATAAAGGTGCAATACGAATTAATAAAAACAACAAGTTGCTTACCTGTAACTGATGATCTTCGAGTGGTCATCTGTGCAGTCACACTTATGGGATCCAGTGCACCTGCGCTGATCTGATCGGTGTTGTACAAAGTTCAAAATGGGATTTTCGCGCCTCCATCCTGAGCCTACGTGGGAACCCCTACTGCACATGCCCAAGGGGGTGGAGCGCGGACATCCTGCCAGTTCCTTCTGCCCGCCATCAACCAAAGCCATGTAAAATAAACAACTGAGGATGACAGCAGTGGGGAAGGAGGGGCGGGTGGTATGACTGCACAGATGACCACTTGAAGATCATCAGTTACAGTTAAGCAACCTGTTTATCTTCTTCGTGGTCTCTGTGCATCATACCTATGGGAGATTGAAAAGCAGTGGCTCACCTGGAGGTGGGCATTGTCAGGCTCAGTGTGCTGCAGAGGACAGGACCAAATGATCCAGACTGACCTTATGCTGCACATGAACATCTAGTGTGTAATGTTTAATGAACGTGATTGGCGTGGACCATGTGGCAGCTCTACAGATAGAGGAGAGCGATGTGCCCTTCAGGAAAGCTGTGGAGGTTGCCATTGATCTGGTAGAATGTGCCTTCAAGCGTACCGGGAGGGGGCGCTTTGCTAACAGGTAGCACAATTTTATTGTCCTGACAATCCACATGGATAAGTGTTGAGCCAAAATCCTCAGCCCCAGTAAGGCGGTGGAGTACGAGAGGAACAGAGTGTTGTCCCTTCTAATAGACCGAGTTCAGTTTAGATAGAAGAGGAGCGCCCTCTTAACATCAACGGTATGAAGAAGACATTGTTCTTCCCCTTCTGGGCATGGAAATAAATCAGGCAGGAAAATTTTAGAGTTCAAATGACATTCAGAGACTATTTTCAGTAAAAAGGAGACATCCGGCACCAGACGCACCCCATTTGGCAGAAAGACTAGGTATGGAGGATCATGGTGTAGTGCCATCAGTTCACTGACCCTCCTGGCCGATATAACTGCCACCAAGAACGCAGTCTTCCATGCTGCATATTGTAGATCACAGGTTGCCATAGGCTCGAATGGCTTCCTTGTGAGGTGGCAGAGCACCAATGGTAAATCCTACAATGGCGTCAGAGCACTTACAGGGGGATACAAGTGCACGAGTCCCTGAAGGAACTTCTTTGAGATAGGCTGTGCGAAAACAGAGTAACCGTCCAATCTGTTGTGGTAAGCAGAAATGGCTGCCAAGTAAACCTTAATAGACGAGTGGCAAAGGCCCTGATCTGTGAGCGATAGGAGGAACTCGAGGATTTTATCCAGACCCACAGACGTTGGTGAAGTGGTTGAAATCTGTAAGAAGGATAGGAACTTAAGTCACTTCCTATGATAGAAAAGACGAATGGATGCCTTTCTAGCATTCAGCAGAACCTCTGAGACACGATCAGAGAAAGTTATCGACTTATTCGCCAGGCCGTCAGTTTCATGCCGTCTATGCCAACATAAAGCAGCATTCCGCTCTCTGTGAGGAGATATGGTACCCTGGGAAGGTGGTAGTACCTGCCTCTTGTGAGATGAAGAAGAGTGGTGAACCATGGTTACGTGGGCCACCATGGAGCCACTAGGATATAGTCTGACATGACTCTGGCTAGTTTCTGAACCACCCGTAAGAGGAGGGGTAGAGGAGGAAACATATAGAGGAGTGTCTGTCCCCATGGGTAGAGGAGGCCATCTCCTAGAGAGAGAGGGTCTGCTCCTCCCCCCGACTGCAGAAAAAAGGGCACTTTATGTTCTTTCTGGAGATGAAGACATCTATCTGTGGATTGCCCCACTTTTGAAAGAGTGGGTGAAGGTAAGTCCAGTTCAGCTCCCACTCATGATGCTGAGTGGGACCCCTGCTGAGAAGGTTTGCCTTCACATTGCAGGTCCCTGGAATGTGAGTGGCCACAGGGAAGATGTCATTGCATATACACCAATCCCCAAGTGCCAGGCAGCATAGGCTCTGGGGCACTGCTGAGCATCATAGTATTGTCTGTCAGAACAGCTACACAATGCCACTGAAGAATGGGCTGGAAGGAGCTCAGTGCCAGTTTTTATTGCCGGCAGTTCCAGATAGTTGATGTGCTTGGTAGAATTGAGAGCATCCCACTGGTACTTGACACATAGGCTGTTGAGATGGGCTCTCCATCCCCACAGTGAAGTGTTAGTGGTAAGTGTGAGATGCGGGTTCGGTGGGTGAAAAGGTGCACCTTGGGTTAGGTTGGATTTGATTGACCACCACAATAGGGAGTCTCATACATTCAGTGTGGGTTGGAGATGGACGGATTGGCTCATTTGAACTGGCTTGAAGCATTGCAGGAATCACATCTGCAAAGGCCTCATGTGAAGCTTGGCGAATGGAAGTACAGTCATGGTGGCCGACATGTGACCCAACAGACATTGGATTTGAAAAGCCATGGGCCAGGCATTTGTTCACATGTCCCTTGCAAGAGATGAGAGGGTTGCTGCTCTGTCTGCAGGGAGGTAAGACATGCATATCATAGAGTCCAGAACCGCACCAATGAACTGCAGGCTCTGTGTGGGTTGTAGGTGGGACTTCAGACAGTTGACCTGTAGGCCCAGGGAGGATAGGATATGGAGTGTCTGGGAAATGTGGTTCTCCAGGAGCAGTGAGAAATCTGCTACTAAGAGCCAGTCATCTACGTAGGGAAAGATGGTGATCCCCTGTAGACAAAGATAGTGGAGGTCCTCTATGGCAAATTGGAGGTACTTTCTATGAAATGGATGGATATTGAGGTGAAAGTAGGCATCCTGGGGGTCGATGGTCACCATCCAGGACCCCCGAGCCAGAAGAGGGAGGATTACTCGTGATGATGTCATCTTGAATTTGTGGTATTCTACAAAGATGTTGAGGCCACGTAGGTCTAAGATTGGATGCAGGCCCCCATCTTGTTTGGGAATGGCAAAATAATGGGAGTAAAAACCTGTCCCTTTGTATGCTGTCGGCACTCGTTTTGCCATGAGGGAATTGACCTCCTGGAGAAGGAGGGGAGAGGGAGGGGTGGCCAGGAAAACAGGCAATATTGGGAAGTCCACAAATTCTATTGTTTGGGAGTCTTTTGAGGTTTTACCCTGGAATGTTGTTGTTGTGAGCCGTATCTGGACTTCACAGGGTATTAGTGCTGTTGGCATTGGCCCATGGGTGACTGAGGTTTCCAGGTAGCCTCTGGGGATGGTTTAGTATATGGGCGTTTGGAGCTGTAGTGGGACCAGGAACGTTGGCAGTATAGCTTGGAGGAAGCAGAAACACCCAAGGATCTAGAGGCTTTTATGCTCTTGTCCATCTCCTGAAGAGCAGAGTCAGTAGAGGAATGGAATAGCCCATCTCCATCGAAGGGCAGATCTTCTAATGTAAGCCCTGGTATCAGGTGGCAAAGAAGTCATGCGCAGCCAGGAGTGCCCACAAAGAGTGACCACTGAAAACATAGTTTTGGAGAAGGTATCCAGTGAATGTTTAGATTAATTCAGGAGCTGCTTCGCCAGAACCATGCCCTCTTTTTGCAGAGTCTAGACTGTTTGACGTGTGTCATCAGGAAGAGACAGCAAAATGTCTGTAAGTTGTTGCCATAATGCATACTGGTACGTATTCATGCATGCAATATAACTGGATGTTTTGATTCCCAGGGCACCCACCGAGTAAAAACGCCTCCCAAAGGCATCAAGCTTCTTGCTTACCTTGTCAGAGGGAGTCTTGTGAGTATGTCTATTCCTGGAAGAAGAGACGACCATGGAGTTAGGTTTCAGATGGACATGCAGAAAATCTGCTCCCTTCTCTTGCACTCAGTACATGTGATCCAGCCTCCTGGTCGACACCAGAGTGGATGAGGGCTTCTCCTAAGGGACTTTCACAGTGTGCAGGAGGACCTTCAACATTGGAAGAGAGACCGCTGTCGACATGTCCATCTGGACCACATCCGATATTGGTGGTTGAGGTTGGACAATAGACATACCCAATGAATGAGCCATTCTTTTGATGAGATCTCCATATGAGGACAAGTCCTCAGATGGGGAAATTGGGAGGTCTTCGGAGACCTTATGTTTCGGGGAGGTATCTCCAGGTGAGGTCTCACCCTCGGACTGATCGACATCGAGAGGTTTCAGAATGCGATGGAGCTCTCTGGGTAGGAATTGGCATTGGGTGATGCTTGTTCAGAGGAACTGACAATGGTGGCGGAGGAGACGGTGGAAGACAAGGCGAGAGGGATTCGGTGGTTTGGATTCAGTGGTTTGGAGAGGGATGTGGAAGGGGGTGGACGACATGGAGAGTGGGGTAGGGGTTGAATGGTGGTCCCAGTCATCCGGCCTCATGGGTGTTAGCCAAGGCATCGATGCCAATAAAGGGTAGGAGGAAAACAAGTACGCCATGTGATGATGATGATCCCACGAAGGGAACATTGATGGGTGATGTTGGTATCGGGAAGGAGAGCCTGGACCTGAAGGTGGCTTGGGTGAATAATCTCTCCTGGGTGAAGGGGATGAGTGGTGTAGGTCAGGACGGACCGGATATTCATCCCATTGACCTCAATCATCTGTGCGGATGGGAGAGTGGGATCGGTCATCGGGTTGGTATCGATAGTCGAGGTTGGAGCGACCACTAGTCCAGGAGGAAGCGGATGGAGAACGTTGGTTGACACCAGAAGCAGCCATGATCACATAATCCTCTGCTTTGGAAGCCTATATGGATGGAGGATGTCATCCAAGCTTCATCTCCAATACCGGGGGGGTTCATCTGCCTGACTGGGGAGTCAAGAATTTCAGTTGGGGGCACTGATTGTATCCTGGGCAGCTCTGGTATGGACTGATGTGTCGATAGGGATTGCGACTGTGGTATCATAGGCAGTGCAGAGCCCTCAGGGATTACCACACTGCTCAGTTTGTGAGACTTCTGCGGGTCCCCAGCGGACAACTTATGAGATCCATGTCTCTCTGACTTATCTCACTTCTGTTTCTTCGCTGGTGTCGAGGCAGAAGAGAGATTTGGAAGAGTGCTTCTTGGAAGGGACTGGGTCTGTATCAGAAGCAGACTTGACTGACTGAGGTGGTTTCGATGTCGACAGAATAGCTGTCGACCTCGGTATCAATGTGGACAATTTGGGTGGGGGTTCAGTCGATGCAGATGACTTAGGAGGGGGTTCGGTCGACATAGCTGATGATGGAGTAGCAAGGGCTGATTCCCAAAGGGCAATTTTCAATCTTGCCACTGTATTCTTGCGCGTTTCATTTGAGAACTTCGCACAGAGAGCGCAACCCTCCGGACAATGAGATTCACCCAAACAAAGTATACAGAGCGTGTGTTCATCCTGAGGAGCCAACTTACTCCCACACGAGACACGCTTCTTATCCATAAACGAGTTCCTTAGACGTGAGGGAAGAAAAGGGAGGGGGAGCGAAGGTCCGAAGACCCCGGAAAGTTCTCACCCTGCTGCCTCCTCTAACAGTTCCTGACGAAAAAGTTCAACAGTCTAAGAAAATACTCTAGTGATGAAGAAATCAAGAATTCCTGAAGTGAGGAGAAAATGAACAGTACCAACCAATGAAAGCCGTTAACAGTGTGGCGGTCAGAAGAGAACTGGCAGGATGTCCGCGCTCCACCCCCTTGGGCATGCGCAGTAGGGGTTCCCATGCAGGCTCAGGGTGGAGGCACGAAAATCCCATGTTGAGCTTTATACAACACCGATCATATCAGCATAGGCACACTGGATCCCATAGGTGTGATGCACAGAGACCACGAAGAAGATCAGGCCCTGTTCTGAAGGATCAGCTTTGCTCATACAAGCTGAATCTGGTGCCCTTGGGCCAGAGGCCCTTGTCCTGCATGAGAAGGTGCTCACAAAACTCCCAGGAACTTCCACAACAGTCTCCAATGTGATGCAGGCCACTCAAGTGGGGGAAGATCAATAAGAGCCACTGTAGGTGTATCTAAAGAGCTCTGAATTTCAGCTATTGCTCAGAGGAATGTGTTTTAAGGTTGCCAGTAGGTTTCTTAACTCCAGCAGGAGCAAGGATAGAAAGAGGAGGGCACATAGAGCAAGTTCACTTCCAGTTATATTGGGAAGTGACATCACACTGCTCTAGGAATTCCCTGAGCATGATGGAAATAACCATAGAGAATTGGGGGTGTCATGATGTCACTTCTTAAGTAGGGAACTGCACTGAGAAAAAATTTATTACAGTTTCAGATCTGGGCTTTGGGAGGCAAAAAAAATCTGTGATTACTTCATTTTGTGTAGGATGTTACCAGTTCAGGTTTAAATTTGTGATATGTTTTTGTGTTCTAGATTTCTGGGACCATTTTCTATGCACGTGCACTGCAGACACCATTCTTTTCAATGCACAGTCAATTTGAGCAGTCATAGCACATAACACCACCAAAACTGCATGCAATGCAGTCCTCCCTCTCCTCTCCAGGAGAGAGCCAGTTTGGTGTAGTGGTTCAGTGTGCAGACTCTAATCTGGGAGAACCGGGTTTGATTCCCCACTCCTCCACTTCCACCTGCTGATGTGACCTTGGGTCAGTCACAAGCTCTGGAACAGCTGTCCTTGAAAGAGCAGTTTGTGCTAGAATTCTCTCAGCCCCACCTACCTCACAGGGTGTCTGTTGTGGGGAGGGGAAGGGAAAGGAGTTTGTAAGCTGCTCTGAGACTCCAATCCAATCTCAATGACATGCAGCACAGTCGCTCCATTTTACTAGCTCCCAAGTACCGCATTTCTGCATGCACACACTCATTCCTTCTCTGCAACTTGTCTGCAAAGGTGATTGGCTGGGAGTGCTAGACCCTTGCCAGGATCCAATTCATTGGAAGAATGCTGTTGCCCAGGAAAACAAGCAAATTCAAAGAATAACACAGCGAGTGCTGGCTTCGTAAGCACCTGAACTTGAAACAACACAGATTTTCAGGGAGGGTAGTTTTATTTCTATTAAAAATACCAAGTTCCTAATAGTGTTCCCAGAATCCAAACTAATGACCCAAAACAGTATTTTTGGTGCACATTTGGCTCAGGAGTTCTGTTATGTAAACCCTTATTTCTAAGTACAATCTGGTCAACTTAATGTGTCTATATATTTAAACATTTTATCCTGTCTCTTTCACTGTAAATGGCTTGGAAACCAGCAAGAAAACATTCAAATAAAACCCTTCACAAAATTTAAAATATTGTTAAAACCAAATAAAAAATTATAATTAAAAAAACAAAATTTAAAATAGCAGCAGCAGCTCTCAGAATGCCAGACTAGGATGTAAGAGACCCAGGTTTTAATCTCCACTCTGCTATGCAAAATTACTGGGTGTCCTTGGCCAGGCACAATCTAACAGACTAATTTACCTTGGACAGTTGTTGTGAGGATAAAAATGGAGAACAGGAGAATGATATAATCTGCTTTGCGTCCCCAGTAAAGAGAAAGATGAAGTTAAATAAAATGAAACATTGCAAGTATAATCTGCCACTCAATGGCCAACCATGGCCCACCTGAAAAGGACAGCCTTACATTACTTAGAAAGCAGGCGCCTTCCTGGAGCCACTGCTATACAGGAGCATATCCAGGTGGTAGCCAGACACGTAGAATCTTTTGTCCAAGAAAAGGAAATTTTGCAAAGACCCAAGGTATGCTAAATAACTACATAGCACTTCAAAGTCCAAGAAAAGGAAATTTTGCAAAGACCCAAGGTATGCTAAATAACTACATAGCCAGTTTGATGACACTGGTTTTGATATTTGAGCCATAATTTCCACATGTAAGAAATAATTTGCAAACTCTCATTTATTTGGAATATTTGTATCCTGTCTCTCCAAAACCTTGTTATAACATTGCTTAATATGTTCTGTGCATATGCCTCAGCTATTCTATGCATTAAATTTTAGGCATAAATATATAGAAGGAAGAAAATATGTGTGCCATACAGGCACACTTGTCAAGAAGCCAGTATTGGCAGAAACGTGGTTGCAAGCTCCATCCCCAAGTTATGCAAGTACATTGGACTGGATTTATATATAAAGTGTGCCGGCACAGAGAACTCACTGCCTGATTGGAACTTGGAAAGGGCAGGGTTCTCAGCCGTGTAGAGAGCACTGTTATGTGCAAAGGCTCTACAATATGTTTCAATGAACACAGCAGAGTGGAGGCAGAGCTTACTGTTCTCGCATACATTCATTCTAGTCAAATGGAGTGTCTGGAAAAGGTCTGTATAAAATGGGCCTGAGCCTTTCCCACTCAGCCATAGCTCATAGAAAGAAGCAATTCTTCAGTCTTGAGGGAAGTTTTACAAATGTCCCATCCCCCATAGCCCGGTGAAAATTTTAGTTTATAATTCAAATGCATTATGGCTTTAAAAAACAACAACTGTACATTAAACAAAACACCATATATGAAGAACTCTGTGCTATCCTAGATATTCTGTCACAAACAAGTAAATACCTAAAATGAAAACCCAAGCACAGCTGCCTGGCAAAAGGTGTGGGGTGGGGGGAGGAGACCAGTCTGGAATTTTATGGCCAGCCCTGAGGAGGAATTCATATAGGGTTTAATTTATCATTGTATTGGTGAGAAAGAGGGAGAAAAAGTTGAACAAATGAGAGTTTTGTTGTTGGGAGTAGTTTAATGACTTCCCCTTTCAAGGTTCCTTGACTGCTTTCTAGTAGCTTTCTGCCTGGGTCCGTTTTTGTGGCCTACTAGGTTTGGCCCGCTGCCAGTATGACAATCAATGCCGAAGCAACGTCTCTTCTGTCAGAGATTATTTCGTGAGCTTCTTTGTTTTATTGGTGGGTGGGTGGAAATGGGAGGGAAGGGGGGCAATTTCTAAACTGAAACAGGATGTCCTGCTGGTGTCTCAGACTCTGAAAGGCTCCGTTTCACCGCCTGTGCTGGCAACGCAAGCTGGCTTAAGTTAATCCAGTAAGATCTAGGCGGCTGCAGGTTTCTTCTCGGGCTTTCTCTGTGCGATTCAAAAACCTCAGAGGGATGCCGCCTGGAGAAGGCAGCACAGCAGAAGAGGGGGTTCTTAAAAAGGGCAAGAAAGCAAAGGGGGAAAGTATCATGTTTTAACAGGTTATCTCAGAAATAAAGATCAGCTCCAGATGATATTTCAGTTCAAAAGCAGCAGAAATGCAAATACAGACTTCCATTCCTTGTTTCTTCATCACTCGTAAGCTTATTAGTTCAGAGATAATATTATAGTGATTTTCATGTCTGCACTGCCTATCAGTTGTAACTTAAATTTACACTCTGGGTTTTGAGTAACCTAACACGTTAGAAGACCTTTTCATGTATTGCAAACACTCAACCACACTGCCTAACAATGAAAGTACAGGAGAAGAGAAATTTAGTTATAGCCACTGAAATACACATGGGTCAAAAACCAGACATTAAATACATCAGAAAACAGAACTAAATTGCTGCAGCAGGTGGCTAATTTTTTAAAACTTGAAAAGATTTTAATATTCATGTGGCAGTTTAATGTACATTTGAATCACCCTGGTGCATTTTAATCTCATCTTTCCTCCTAGGGTTTCCCCATTTTATCCTCCCAAGCATTTTGTGAGGTAGGCAGGCTACATGTGTGCTGGGGATGGGGGGGAGAAAAGAATGTGATTTGTCCAAAATCACCCAATGAGATTTCATGACAGAGTGGAGATTTGCATCTAGTCCAATGTCCCTACAGTACTAGCTATTTTATAAAAGGTAAAGGTTTCCCTTGCTCAAAAGCTAGTCAAATCCGACTCTAGGGGGCAGTGCTCATCTCCGTTTCCAAGCCAAAGAGTCAGTGCTGTCCGAAGACGTTTCCATAGTCATGTGGCTGGCATGACTAAATGCCGAGGCTCAGGGAATGCTGTTACCTTCCCATCGAAGCAGTACTTATTTATCTGCTTGCAATTTCTTGTTTTCGAACTGCTAGGTTGGTAGGAGCTGGGGCCGGAGATGGGAGCTCACTCCGTCACACGGTACTAGGGTCTCAAACTGCTGAACTACAGACCTTCCAGTCTGCAGCTCAGTGTCTTAACCTCTAAGCTACTTAACCTCTAAGCAGTCCTACTGATTTTACATGTAATGAAAGTAAAGGGGTTGTGGACCCACAGTCAGCGGGATAACAGGAGCACATTTGCAGTCAACCCATGAGGAGGTGTGTGAACAGATCCATTGCAAGATTGGGATGCGTATATAGTCTGCCTTGGCTAATTAAGGGCTGATTCACAATGTTCATTTTTGGGTACATCTGAACAGTTTTGATTCCTCCTTCAACACCTATGATTCCTCCTTCAACACCTATTCACATCTGAAGTTGTATCAGTGAACCTACAAATGTCTCCAAGACTGGATTCACAGCTCATCGGTATAGTGAGCTAATATAGCCATTCAGAGGAAAATTCAGGAGGTGAATGATTGCAGAGGAATAATATCGAATGATGTCTGGATCCCACCCAAGGTTGCGACTGTATAGCTGGGATTCCTTCTGGCCGTGCTCCCAATCACATTTAGGACACAGGAACAAGTCTTTAGATTGAGGATCTCACACACCACTTACATTACATTGTACATTTAACATAACTTATTCCATTTCCATTCATCCAGGTGACAATCAACAATCCTGCAGAATGTGTGACTTTCTTTTAGAGCCACATTAAGGGTTACAACCGACACTTGAGGAAGCCTGTGCAGTTGCAAACTAAACTAGTATAGGATTTTTGTCATGTAGATGATAACTCCATTACCCACGGAAGTTCATGTTAGCCCTTTACCTGCACACTGCTCAACCATAGGAAAGCTATTATTTTGTATTTGTTAATTTGCCAGGGGGTGGGGTAGGGAACAAAAAGATGACTAAATCTTGCCCAGTATTCATTCCATTTTTATAACACTGCTGAGTTCAACTAGGGTCATAAATGCTCAAAAATGAAGATTTGCCTACACTAGCATTATGTGGTCAGAAAGAATAATAATTGAAAAAAGACACAGCATATTATTTGAATCACTAATTAAATTCCTGAGGTTTCTAACAATTAATAGCTATTACATTGCTAAGTATTTCCAGATACAGACAGAGAGAGACAGACAAACAGCAGGGAAAGTTTCAAAGGGACAGAGACACTGCCTAGCTCCTGTTACCTAAAATTGGGGTGCAGCAGCTAGGGTTGGCTGCTCCGATTGCGTGTTTGTCGCCACTTATTCTCTGCTTGGAAATGTGCGAATAAAGCAAACATTATATAGATGCAATAATAATGTGGCATGTGCTTAAATGCAGATACAAATATGTTGGGTTTGGCTGCTGCTTCCAGACACTGGGAAGGGAAATCATATGATTATCTTCCTTCAAATCTAACCTTGATCAGAATTTGAGTCATCTAATTAGGCTCCAAAACAGTTGAGATTAATTAGGAATTATGCAATGGTACATGGCTTGATATTTCACATTACTAAAATATGCCCAGGGCTTTTCATGTCAGCTCTCATAATAATTTTATTATTTGGATCACCTTTTGAAGGCTTTTGTGGAAAAGACTGTTGTGGCTGCCAAATGGAAAATATGCATCATATACTCAGTGCTTTCTGTTATTCAGCTACCCAGGAACTCAGGAGAACATGAACTGAATGTTGTTTATGAAGAGCCACCTCATCCTGGAATCCTGGATCTGCATACCCGTTATATCAACTTGGTTATGTATTTTTTATTCTAATATGCCTCCAGTGTGAAAATCTGCCATATGGTAAATAAATAAACCCTGGAACCCCCTCCCTTGTGCTAGAGCCAGCTTTGATTGATCCACCGTCAGAGTTGCCAGGTTCTCAGTATCTGAAGCCCTGAGACTCATGGGGGTGGCCTGGTCATGTCACGTTGAAGAGCACTACAAATGGTAGTACTTGTACATACCACTAGGGGTTTCACCAGGTGGTATCTCTGAAGAGATGGGACACACATTACGCAAAACCATGTTTAATACAGGGGCACCGACTATGAGTTAAATATAGAACGTAGCTGATCTTTTAGCATCAATTTACACATCAATAAGTTAACATAAGCAGGGCATGCATGGAAGCCTTAGAAAGAGGTCATGAATGATGTGGCTCGCTGATGGCCCTGAGATTTCAGTCTGTCACTCTTGAGGGAAAAATGTCTAGTTTAGTGGCCAAAGCCTGAGACCTGCAACCCTAGCCACAGTCCACACTGCTCACCTTCATTAGCTGCCCTTAAATAAACTAGATTTAATCACCAATAACCCCACTTTTCCAAAACATTTTATTCCCGCCAGCCTTACACTCCGACCTCTTACGCACTGGAGGAGTCCAGTCTTGAAACAACCCCCTCTCAGTAGTTGTGTGGACTCTTGCTGAGAGGTTCAGTAGTCCCAAGGAAAGATATTATCCAGTCTTTCATGTGCCTAGGCAAGACATTTCGCTTGCTATGATCTACTTAGGTTAAACAATCCACCACCCTTATGCTGCGCCATCAGGCATGGATTCATTTCTATCCTAGTAGCCTGTGAGGTTAGTCCAGCAGAGGGCTGAACTGTGATGCTACCTTGTGCAAACAAACCCTCAAATGAATTACTATTTTGATGAACTCACAGCATACTCAATGCAATTTGAACTGTATAGCGGTTCTACCAAGCAAACGCATCTGCTTTTTTAGATGCACACAGCTGTTCTTGTTCCTTCTGTGGCATTTTGAGCAGTTATTTCAAATGTGAGGTTTAACACATTGCATACCCCCATACCATCTTGCTTTGGTTTGGCAACAGCCTCATCCTTAAATTATTCATATGCTGAAATGTCTATGCAGATTTCTAATGTCATTCTCTGGGTCCAGATTGCAAGAGAAGGAGAACAATGTGCTACTTGTTAAATAACTGAAATGAATTTTAATAAGTAGAAGAAAAGTATAATGGCCTTGTATCCTTTGCTTCTGCTTAGCCAAGCTTCAAGCGTTCAAAGGAAGTGGCTCTTCCTATGCTGGAAAAGCCGCTTCTGTTGAAGGAAAGCGCCAGACTTGCTGAATGGAATGGTAGTACACAAGCCAGACTGGAAAGTGAGGCTACAGAGTTTGTATTTGTTAATTATTGACTTCTAGAATTCCCTGTGGCTAAGCAAGTAGCCTTCTTCCAATGGAGCAACTCTTCTTCCTTTCTGTCTTACTGGAAGGAAAGTTAATGATCCAACCTGTTTTCATTCTACAGTGCAGACACTCATTCTTCTGACCATTGTAATTCCTGATCAATCAGGAATTTCAGTCTACAAAAGCCTACAAATTGCAGACATGCCTCCTTAGACTTTATGACTGCCATGGCATCCATAGGACTCTCTCTGGTTGTGATGGCCCCCGCGCACAGAGCAGGCCACATGCTGGATCTGATCTTTTGTGCAGGCATTGATCTGGATTCAGCATTTCTTTGCAAACCGATGCCACAGACTGATCAATACCTTGTGAGGGCCAGTTTGAGATTAGCTTCCTCCCTTTACAAGAGCGGTGAGCTTGTTTATGCGTGCCTGCGGAGACTCAAGGATTCGACTGGATTCCAGAACACCCTGTGGGATTTGTCTGGCTCTGCCGGCAGCTCTCTTGATGAACTCACTGATGCCTGGAATCGGGGTATTCAGGAGGCCATTGCCGGAGTCGCCCCTTGGCACCCTCTTTGCCCCCATACTACCTTGGCTCCCTGGTATACAGATGAACTAAGAATGGTAAAAAGGGGGCTTAGATGCCCACAGTGGTGTTGGCAATGAACTCATGATGAAGCAATGAGAGCACATTATAGAGCCCGCGTGAAGGCCTATGAAATGGCAGTGGAGACAGCAAAGCGCTCTTACTTTTCTGCCTCCATTGCATCTGCCATGTCACGTCCAGCTCAATTGTTTAGAGTTACTAGAAGAAGAAGTTGTGTTGGTTTTGGTGTACAGCCAGTTTGGTGTAGTGGTTAAGTGCGCAGACTCTAATCTGGGAGAACCTGGTTTGATTCCCCAGTCCTCCACTTGCACCTGACTGGATGACTTTGGGCAAGCCATAGTTCTGACAAGAGCTGTTCTTGAAAAAGAACAGTTTCTGTCAAGAGCTTTCTCAGCCCCACCTATCTCACAGAGTGTCTGTTGTGGGGAGGGGAAGGGAAAGAAGTTTGTAAGATGCTCTGAGACACCTTTGGGTAGTGAAGGGCAGGGTATAAATTCAATCTCTTCTTCTCTTCTTTTCTCTTCTCTTATATCCCACTATTCACTACTCGAAGTATGCTCAGAGCAGTTTACAGTCACCTTCCCTTCCTCTCCCCACAATAGGCATCCTGTGAGGTAGGTGGGGCTGAGAGAGCTCTGAGAGAACTGCTCTTGAGAGAACAGCTCTGAGAGAACTGTGACTGACCCAAGGTCTCTCAGCTGGCTTCATGTGGAGGAGTGGAGAATCAAACCCAGTTCTCCAGATTAGAGTCCGCCATTCTTAACCACTACACCACAGCTGGCTCTCCCAAGACTCTCCCAGGTTGTAATGGTATGCTCTCCCAGGCAGCTGGTATGCTTCAGCTGTGTCTTCACCATCCATGCATCCTACCCTGCTTGATAGTGGATAGATTTTAATGGGGATAGATTTTTTTAACTATTTTATATTTTAAAGATATTTTATTTATTATACCTTTGTATTGTTTTTATTGATGCATTTTATATGCCATTAGCCACCCCAAGCCCCATTCGGGGAGAGGGAACGGGATATAGATTTGGTACATAAAATAAATAAAATACGCACAGTGGGCTAAATCTTGTGGCTGTTTTCCACCACTTCCACCAATGGAGTGGAACCGGGAACATTTCTCCCTCCCACTACAGCCCACTGAGCTCCCCACCAAATGCTACTCCTGGGTAACTGGGGTCCTCAGGAACAGCATGGGGGATAGTGGGGGTCTGCTGTGGGTGGGTGAGGCACTCCCCTCCACTGGTAGAAAACAACCTCCAGATCCAAGCTTGTGAAAAGAGCTTGGAGGTATATCATGCATACAGCAGCATTTCTATGATTGGAGTGGGTGTGGGTCACTGTAAGAACCTCTGCCAGTTCATTCCCCTGCATAAGGACCAGGCAGTAGGTAATGTGATAGATCTCTACCCAGGACCACAGAGAGTTGCTGCCAGTCTGAGTAGATGTTATTGACTTTGATGGACCAATGATCTGATTTAGTATAAGATAGCTTCTGGTGTTTATGAGTGTACCTGACAAACTAGTAGTTAATGTTCAAGAGAGGAGTTTGCTAAATCAAAACACACACTTCGCAGGGCAAACTCTTCTGCACTGCAGTCAAATTAAGAGAAACCTTGCTGAACTCAGGCCATTCATTCAAATCAGAGTAGTTTGCCAATTAATTTAGATACATTTTATTCAAGATAACAAACTACCCAGCACAGATACTAGTTTGGCAAGCAGATCACAGTATTTTGCCAGCATGCTTAAACAGAAGTTGTTTAAATTAGAATTTTTGCAATAAGACTTTTTTTTTAAAGCCTCTTAAATGTACTTGTCTTCTTTCAAGCTTGACAATATGAAGCATCTTAATTGTTCTTATTCCTGGCATGTGTCCTCCCCATTGCTCAGTGGTAGAAAGGTCCCAGGCTCAGCATCTCCAGTTAAAAAGATCTTTTTTCCAGGTCGTGTTTGCTTGCTGGACTTCTGAGCAAGTAGAAGATCTGACTTTTTGGACAAAGGGCTGACCTGGTAGCATCCACTGAGGCAAGGGATCTTTGGGCCACATGGTGGATAAATCAATGAACTAATTCATTCACCTTGCAATTGCAGTTAAAGGCCCCCCCCGAGATTTCACTCCAAAGGATTTACTAGGAAAGTGTGAAAATAAGATATCTGACATCACAGTGCCATTGTATAACTCCATGGCATGGGCATATCTGGAATGATCTTACAGAGGTGGAAAAGGGGCAGAAACAAAATGATGGAGAATCTGAGCACCTTCCTTAAGAGGACAGGATATAGAGTTTAGGGTTTTACAGTTAGAAAAGAGATGACTACAGGAAGACATGGCAGTCTTCCTCTGCTCATGTCTCCACATGCTGTCAATAGATAAATACATATAACATGGGATATTGAAATAGACGTATTAATATAGTTTAGCATGTAGCTTTTAATGATAACTTATTAACTATGTCTGCTCATTTACTAGATAGGTAAACAGATTTCCCATTTAACTCTGCGATCCACTGTCCTGAGGGTTGGATGAGTGCAACTGTGCCCATCAGTTAACAATGAGCAATATGATCAATACCATACACTGGGGACTGACTCTCAACTTCGTGGGGTACTGAGGCAGTTTGGAAGAGCCCAGTGCAATGCAGTGGTGAGAAAAGCAGAGAAGCTCAAGGAGGCCTGAGTTCAAATCCTCATCCTCTTGTGAGGCTAATTCTGTCACTTTGGAAATCTGAAACATGGAGTTTTGACTCACAAAACCTCATAACCTGTAAACATTTGTTGGTCTTTAAGGTGCTACTGAACTCATATTTTTTTCTTTCTCACCTTGGAGAGAATCATGTAAGCCACCCTGAGCTCCTTGGAGGAAGACTGGGATACAAATGAAGTAGACAGCCAGTTTGCCCCATTCCCCCAACAATACTCACATGCTTGCCTATGGATCTCCTTTGCCTAGCCCTGCCCTTACCTCTATAGGAGCTGGAAATGATAAAAAGCAGCCTGGGGGAGGAGTGTTGTCTTCAACATCAGTGTTAGAAATCTTGACATCCCTTGAACAGAATGCAACAGAGAAATCCCATGTGGCAAAATCCTCCAGTTCCTTAGCTTCCTACAGAATAACTCAGTACACACTTTTAAAATTCTTGCCTACTCTGAAGGTGGCTAAGCAGGTAGCCCTGAATGCTCACAGACACTCAAGCTCCCATTTCCTAGTGAATTTCCCAAGGCCTTTGATCCAAACTTGACCCAGGGCTTTGGGATACCCCTCATGCTGTGTTCATTGTTTTATGCAGAGCAGAACTTGAATAATAAAATTTCTCCCAGACAACCCCACGGAGTTAAAATTAAAACATATCCTCAAGAAAGAGGTACGACCAAACTTGCTAAGGAAGTTTTTTATGCATCAGCACTGTCAGCTGAGCGGCGAGAGTAATGCTTGCAAAATATTTCACCTCTCAGCAGTACCTAGAATGGGAATGCCAGACTTTACATAAGGGATTTACAATACTGATTCAACAACTCTGGTAACTTCCCTCTAGCAGTGGTCAGAATCAGACATAGATGAAAAGCCAAAAAAGAAACGCAGTTCAGATAAAATGCCTTTGATCTTTTCAAACACGTGTCCAAACAGCCATTAATAGATTTCAGCAGATTACACAGTTACATTCCAAGATTACCATGGTTTCCAAGCAGTGCCCTAAGGGTGTATAAATCTGGAATGGAGTCATATGGGGGGGAATTTTTTTCCCAGTAAAGGTAGAGGATAATATAAGCAAAATATGAATCCTGCTAACCTTAAATCAGAATCCAAATAAATTATTCCAGTGGTCCGGTACACCTCATTTCAGGCTGCAGCAAGATAATCCAGATTGAGGGGGTGTTGCCTAGGAGCAAGTGCTACTCAACATAAGTCCCCTAAATGCATGTAGCATGGGGTCGCCAGTTTGCAAGTGGGGCCTGGAGTTCTCCAACATTAAAAACGATCTCCAGACTATAAGGACCAGTTTCCCTGGAGAAAATGGCAGCTTTGCAGGGTGGACTGACTCCATGGTATCACATCCCTGTTGAGTGTTCTCCCCTTCTCATCCCCCACCCTCCCCAGGCTCTGCCCCCAAGTTTCCAGCAATTTCCCATCCCAGAGTTGGCAACCCTAATGTATCTTCCCTGGCCTTTATACGTGTCACCTTGAGATAAGGTAAGGTCTCAAAAGCCAGTGTGGTGTAGTGGTTCAGAGCTGCAAACTCTAATCAGTGTAAAAACCTCAACCTCCTCCTTCTTCAAAAGGTTTATGCTTTGGCCAGGAGTAGTGAAGGCCTCAGTTGTATGAAGCAAACTCTCTAGAAGACCAGCACGTTTCAGTGCTGCCAGAATCATGGTCCTTTCAGTGCTGCCAGAATCATGGTCCTTTCAGTGGCCATACTTACAGTCTTTATCAGTACTCATATGTGATATAGGACTGCCTCCTCTTGTAGTGCCCAGCCCACAAGTTAAGATCCTCTTCCCAAACCCTGTTCTCCATGTTCCCACTTGCAGAAGTGAGGTAGGTGGTGTCTACAGACAGTGCTCCTTCTGTGGTGGCACCTTGCCTTTAGAATGGCCTCCTCTTTGAAGCTCACCTGGGGCTTCCTTTCCTTTCAAGTCCAAAACATTTTTCTTTACCCAGGTGTTTAAGTAAAGGTTCCATTTTCTAAAGCTGTTTTATGGCCTGCTCCTAACGTGAGGTCTGTTTTATCGATATCATTTTAGACAGTTGTTTGTTTTTCTGGTCGCCACACCTCAAAATGGATATTATAGCATTGGAAAAAGTGCAGAGAAGGGTAACTAGAATGATAAAAGGGTTGGAACACTTGCCCTATGAAGAAAGGTTAAAATGCTTTGGGCTCTTTAGCTTGGAGAAACAATGGCTGAGGGGTGACATGATCGAGGTTTATAAGATTATGAATGGGATAGAGCAGGTTGAGAAAGAAGTACTTTTCTCCCTTTCTCACAATACAATAACTTGTGGGCACTCCATTAAATTGCTGAGCAGTTGGGTTAGAACAGATAAAAGGAAGTACTTCTTCACTCAAAGAGTGATTAACACATGGAATTCACTGCCACAGGAGGTGGTGGCAGCTACAAGCATGGACAGTTTCAAGAGGGAATTAGGTAAACATATGGAGCAGAAGTCCATCAGTGGCTATTAGCCACAAGGTATAGATAGGAACTCTCAGTCTGGCGCAGGTGATACACTCTATCCTTGGTGCTGGGGGGGCAGCAGTGGGAGGGCTTCTAGTGTCCTGGCCCCACTGCTGGACCTCCTGATGGCACGTGGTATTTTTGGCCACTGTGTGACAGAGTGTTGGACTAGATGGGCCACTGGCCTGATTCAACATTGGCTTCTCTTATGTTCTTATGATGATTTTATGCTCTGCCTTGTTTTTATTGGCTTGATTTGTTTTTATTTATTTATTAATATTGGTTTATTGTGTTAATTGTTAACTGCATTAAGCAGGTTGTGGGAAGGTAGCATAATTTTTTCTAAATAAATAAACAAACATAAAGCTAGGCTTTGAGCATTCAGGCTGCCTTGCATTCTTAAAGGAACTATAAGGTGATGGCTGCTGGTAAAAGGAACTAGCTTAAAAAATTATACGTTCAAATAATTGTTCAGCCATAAAGTACTATTTCCATATTGGAAAGACAGATGTGTTGGCAAGCTCCTCAGAGAGATTACAAGAGAGGCAGTGATCATAGTACACACAGCAGCTGCCTCACTACTCCTACAAAGACCCTAGCTGAAGCTTGGTTTGAAGAAGAAAGAAAAGGTCAAGTGACTTCATGTTCTCTACTTCTCCAAAACCTGTAGAGATCTCTTTAAAGGCCATTTCCGTTTAAATGTGACAATACAGCACACAATTAGACTCCCACATTCATGTTTCTCATGCATGTAATGAGGTGCAAGGTCAAAGATCTAACTTTGCCTCCATCCTAGGCAGGCACAAAATCAGACATATTCTCTCCAGAGCAAAATTTATTATAAAATGATTTTCTGCTCTGCCTCCTGATTTCTGACCCTTTTAGTGTTCCAGCCATTGACTTCTCACCTTTAACCAGTTCGTTAGATTGCATTCATTACACTTTAATTCCGATAAAGAGGCCTTTTCCCTCACAAAAATTCTCACAGCAAGATTGATACGATGGCTGGGTGGACCCTTCAAATGCCTGATCCTTTGACTCTGAATCTTTTCTAAGGCTCATAATGTAGGAGGCAAATTCTGTTGCTACATTGATGGTCTGGGGGGAGGCTCTTAAAACCACCTCTTTAGGTAACAATGACTAAAGCAACCTTTTAAAAATTAGGCAACATGGATTTATTTGGTTCACTTTTTGCATTTATATGCCAACAGGAAAAGAAATATTAAAGGCTGTCTGCAGTGTTCCCTCGAACACTGTTGAATTAGTGTGCGCTAGCTCACAGTTTTTTAGCCTCCAGCTCACACATTGTTGTCTTAGCTCAGGAAGGATGGCTCCAGAGCAAACTAATTTATGCAGCAGCCAAATCATTCGCTCAAAACTTTAATGCTCACAAAGTAGAATTTTTGCTCACAAGACTCCACAGCTTAGAGGGAGCATTGGCCGTCTGTCACATGCAAAGTCTTATTAGCTGCCTACCTATGCCTCTTTTAAATGCTGAAGAAAACTTCCAGTATTCAACAGGTAAAAAATATGGTTCAGACTACACCTGACATTGGCGTTCTGGGCATGGAAGGTTAGATGTTTAATTTGGCCCTTACAAAAACAGCCCTATAGATTCCATAGGTGACAGCAGGGGGGGAGGTTTTTGCCAATTTCTCCCTCCTGCTATGGACCTCTGACTCCCTGCAAGCCATACCTGGGTATCCATTATCCACCAGGAGCAGGATTTCAGGCAGCAGTGGGAGAAGGGGAAGCAAGAAAGTCATGTGAGACAAACAAAAATCCCTTCATTCTGTGGAAATCCTCCATCGGATCCAACCCATATGCTGGAATATAGACATGGGCTGCGATTCTAGGGGAGGAAGATTAACTCTTATCCTACTATGCTGTTTCCTCAATGAGAAGTATCCTACCTCCAGCTGCTTTAAGCATTGGTAGGGGAAAAGATAGGTATGCACTGTCTCATTTTCCCTACTAGGACCAAGAGCAACTTGGGAAAGGCATTTCTTGGGAAGAAATGGAACAAGGAAGGAGTTGAATCCACGTTCCCTAGCACCCTTGTAATGATTTATACCAGACCCCTTTATGGCTGCTGTTTAGGACCAAAGTACACTTTTAGAACTCTATCATCACATCATGTTTGGCCCTAACATCTGTTCTTATTTGGGAAGTCCAGGGCATGAGGGTGGGAAACAAGCAACCCATTCTGATGGTAGTTAATTCTATGGCACGCATCAGTATGATGAGTGACCAAACAATATATCTGCACCTGATTCAGAGACAAGGGTGTACTGTTTCTCCCCAAAGGAAGATGCTTGGAAAAAAGGCAAGACCAGAGCAGTGACATGCACATAAAGGCAGGGAGCAGCTTGGCATATATTCACAGAAGTTTTTAATTAGGATCTACCTAATTCCTTGAAGAAAAATTACCCAATAATCACAGTGGTGAAATTATAAACAACTGGTGATTACTATATGTTGTATTCTGAGATTCCATTCTGCTAATGGCAGAGACTGCATTCACTGGAAAAGGCATGTTCCTCTGCTATTACAAGAAGAGGGCCGCAGGATCCAATCCTATATAAATAAAAAACAGGTTTGTTGCCTCCTCCTACTTTCCAGTTCTTCTCCTCATGTGTAAGTTTCAAACTTCTTCCATTCAGCTGTGTCATGCCCATGTAGAATAGACTGTAAACCTTTTGGGCAACCACCTTCACAAGGCTACTACACTTAAAAACCCTATTGCTGACACCTGATATGTCTTAACAAGCCACTGTTCTTTACTGCCATGAACACAAAACCCCTCAGCTGTTCCATTAGTAGGTATAACTCTGGCAGCGCTGGTGGTAGTGGTGGGATGTTCAAGAGAAAAGGTGGTGTGTGGTAGGCAACCCCATTTAGTAATGAAAGAAGTATACCAGTGGGCTGTTCCAGACAGAACTTCCATATCCCCTCATATCACTTCAAACACATTTGCTTTTTAAGAGTCTTTTTGTACATTCAGTTGAATGCAAGCAACCTAAAGGTATGTTTGAATCAGCCCTATTTCTGCCCATCCAGAAGATAATGTAATGAAAAACATTTCCCATATTACGATTTTCTTCACGGTAACGAAATGCAGCAAGATTCTCACAACAAATATCCAGGGATGAAAGCAAGGAAGGCTTTGTACAAATCTGTATATTAATTTCATATTCTTTCCTCCTTGAAATGGCAAAACCACCCAAGTTTTCTGCACATATTTTTTCCATCTTGGTTTGTAGCAGGCGGCTTCCATCTTCTAAGGCTGCCCCTAAGGCAGCCACAAATGGTAACACTCAACCACTTGCTGCCTGTTCTTGCACCCTACCGGACAAAGCCTTGGTGCATGGCTGAATCTAATTAATAGAGATCTAAAACATATTTGGGGATGTTGCGAAGGCTGCAAAATCTAGAACACGAAGCTTAATTGGGTCTCGCCTTATTGTTCCAGTGGGCTGGAGTAACAGTCAACCATTATGTATTCCACTGGAGATATGCCATCTGTTTTCTTACTTGTGTTGAAGGAAATGCTGAAAACAAAGACATTACAAACAATATAAAATACAATCTGAGACCAGTAGAATCTTCAGGACCAACCAGATTTTCCAGGGAATATGATTTCATGAGAACTTTTGACTAACAAAAGCTTATACCCTGGAAAATCTGGTTGGCCTTTAAGGTACTACTAGACTAGAATTTTGTTCTGCTCCTGCTACTACAACAGACTAGCCCTTACCTAGATAGCCCAGGCTAGCCTGATCGTGTCAGATTTTGAAACCTAAGCAGGGTTGGCCCTGACTAGTATTTGGATGGATGGGAGACCTCCAAAGAATACCAGGGTCGTGATGTGGAGGCGACAATGGCAAACCACATCTGAACATTTCTTGCCTTGAAAGCCCTACAGTTTGGGCCATAAGTCAGTTGTGACTTGACAGCAAAAAAAAAAACGGAACAAAAAACTACAGACTAACAGGGCTACCCACCTGAAACTAATAATATACAATACAAAATAACTGGTTAGCCTAATCAAGACCCTTAGATTTGTGTACAGAACTCTCATCAGAGTCCACAAGAAGAAAATTTAAGTTCTGATACCTGAAGTGGTAGGTTTTCATTAAAAAAAAATCACATGCTCAGTAAAAAAAAAAAAAGGCAAGTATCCCACTTCTCTGAATGTACTCCATGCCCTAGTAGGAGTTGCCATGACTCACACACACACTCACACACACAAATGCAACCCCCTTTCTGAAAATAAGAGATGCCTGAAGCATAATCTCAAGCTTCAGTTATAGCTAATGTTCCAATTATAATTTTTAGACACACATTTCTATTCTCTCACTCTCATTGGCTTCATTGCACACTTGGTTCCTACTGAAGAGTGCCCAGTGACGGGCATGGGGATCTCACCTACAATGACCACAAATGACCACGCAGTTCACGAAAGATGGAAATCAGCAGTTTCTTGTTGGGTGCCACAATGGAGGTGTGCATCTTTCAGAACCAGTTAATAACTGACTGCATTAAGTCTTTCTGAATGACACATGTATCTGCTGTGGCATCCAAAATGAAACTCCAATAAGTGAAATTACGAATCAGACGATTTTTTACTCCTCAGTTGACTTTGTTGGAACAGTGGCCAGATCCTCCTCCTTTGAAGCAAAAGAGACAATTTCTATCTTGATTGCTGCAGCCAGTCTCACCATTGTTTTTAAGTGGAAATTGAATTTAGGCCCTTCTCTCGATGGGTGGTATGAAAACTTATGGAGGCCATTTATTATGGGAAAACTTGCAAAGGGTATATCTAATCAAACCCCTGAATATTATCAAACACTATTTGTTTCTACATGGTATCCAATAATTCAGTTTCTCTCAGTTTATCCTCTTTTGTTAAGGATAAAAAATGGCTTTGTTTTTGAGAGTGATGGCTTAAAATTTGTATAGTTCTTCCCTACACAGCATGCCTTAAATTCAAAGCATTCATTGTGCTGATGTTAAATTGGTAGATAACCTTTGTTTGTGCTGATGCAAACTGTTCAGATTATCTTACGTTCATGAATATGTTCACTGTTTAATAATATAATAATATAAAAAATGAAACTTCTGATTTTCATCTATTGTGAATGCCATGGCTTCGAAAATATTCTCACTCCCCTCCAGCAACTGGCAAGGGTAGACTGACCATGAAGGCCATCAGTGGGCCAATGGCCTGGGTGGCTACCTCCCCAACTAGGGCCACCTGGTAGGGGGGCACCCTGACCCAAAGAGGTGGGCTCAAGCTGGAAGTGAGGAGAAGGATGCGTCTACCTAGCCTGGCCACGCCATAGCAAGGTACGGGATGGGTCTGTTTTCATCCTGCCTGGCCATCCAGCTTGGTCAGGAATCTCTTGCTTGGAGCTGACTGGACAGGTTCTCCCCCCCTTCTTTGGGGGGCGGGGCCAGAGCAAATGTGAGGTGGGGAGGTGGAGTACTTTTCTGGGGTTGTATCTCCCCCCTCCCCCATCTCTGGCAATGGCTCTCCCACCTCCAGCTCTTGTACCCAGATTGCATAAGTGTACACAGGGATACAACAAACTGATTGCCTTTACTGGGGTAGTCAGAAGAAAGTATTAATCATGGAAATCATTGCTATTGTTCCACAGTCTACATCAAATTAAAGTTTCTCTGTGCCACACACCTTCCTATAAGGGAAGTGAAACACGCCAGATGTTAGATGCTTACTTCCCTTGCTTCTGTGTCACTAAGAGCCTGACTCTGATTTACTTCAGGCTTTTGATACATAGCCAACAAGAGGAATATGCTCAATGTTTAGAGGAAGTGAAGGGGAGGAAAAAATGCACCATTGAGAGGGGTAACCAGAGGCTGGATCTCTACATATGCTGTAGAATGAGAAGTGAGGATGGACTACACTACTTCACAATGGGGGGGGGGGGCAAATAGAAAATCAAATGGCAAATATATTGTCAAATAGGAAACCAGCACATCAGGGAGTCAGCTCCTACCTCACCTCTTTCCCTAAAGCTCTTTAAAGTTTAGTTACAAATGCAACAGGATTTTCTTTGAGAAGGCATCATTAAATGGGAATATCACCATTAGACACTCACCAATGTGGGAATTCAGCTTTCCTATCATTGACCAACTTGGGCTGAAGTTTAAATCCTTAATTCTCAATCGGATTTTTTAATTTGGAGAGGAAATTATAATTTCATCTTGAACCAGTATCAATATCATTCTAGTGTAGATCTTTATGAGCACGTATCTAAAGGCTAACCTTTCCAAGCTTTCCTTCTTTACCCTCAGTCTTTGACTCTCCTGTACAATAATTGCAAGCAGTTTAAAAATATAATAATAAGGGGAGGAAGTAGCATTGCACACTCTCTCTTTGAATGGGAAAGTCTTCAGGCCTGAAATTGTCTTAACCTGCATCTTACTGCTTTGAGATCTAAGGTCCAATTTATGCCATCTGTTATCTGACATGATACCATCAAGCCTGAATGAACTTAACTAGTTTTTTCTACTATTATTTCTAATAAAGGAAAAGGGTCTGCAGTCCTTTGTAAGCAGAGGAATATGGTTTTGAAGTCCCTCAGGGCAACATGCCTTCTCAGTGTGGAAGGAAGTAGTGGTGTTGTGGTTAAAATGTTGACCTAGGATCTGAGAGGCTCAGGCTTATATCCCCACCGTGAAGACTGCAATCATGTCCCCTCTAAGCCTTCTCTTTCACAGGCTAAACATACCCGGTCGCCCTCTTCTGGACACGCTCGAGCTTGTCAACATCCTTCCTAAAGTGTAGTGTCCAAAACTGGACACAGTACTCCAGGTGAGGCCTGACCATAGCAGAATAGAGCGGAACTACCACCTCCCGTGATCTGGACACAATGCTTCTGTTAATACATCCTAAGATTGCATTAGCTTTCTTCACAGCCACATCACACTGCAGGCTCATGTTTAGCTTGTGATCAACCAGAACACCTAGATCCTTTTTACATGTGCTGCTGTCAAGCCAAGTCCCTCCCATTCTATATCTGTGCCTTTTTTGTGCCCAGGTGTAGGACTTTGCACTTACCTCTATTGAATTTCATTTTATTTGCCTCAGCCCTCTGTTCCAGCCTATCTAGATCATTTTGAATCCTGACTCTGTCTTCTTCAGAATTAGCAATCCCACCCAGCTTTGTGTCATCTGCAGATTTGATAAGCATCCCTTCTATGTCTTCCTCCAGGTCATTCATAAAAACATTAAACAACACTGGGCCTAGGACCAAGCCCTGTGGCACTCCACTCGAGACTTCCTTCCACGTAGATGCAGAGCCATTTACGAGCACTCGTTGGGTACGATTTTTCAACCAACCATGAATCCATCCAACGGTTGCACCATCCAGCCCACATTTAACCAGCTTATCCTCAAGGATATCATAAGAAACTTTGTCATATGCTTTACTGAAATCTAGATACACTATATCCACAGCATTGCCAGAGTCAACCATTTTAGTAACTGTCAAAAAAGGAGATAAAGTTGGTCTGGCATGACTTATTCTTGATAAACCCATACTGGCTACTACCAATTAACCCATTCTGTTCAAGGTGCTCACAGACAGAGCATTTGATAATCTGCTCTAGAATTTTTCGAAGTATTGATGTCAAGCTGACAGGCCTGTAATTTCCCGGGTCCGTCTTTTTTCCCTTCTTGAAGATCGGGACAACATTCACTCTTCTCCAGTCTTCCAGCACAACACCAGTACTCCAGGACATCTCAAAGATTAGAGCCAGAGGCTCTGAAATAACATCTGCAATTTCTTTTAGCACCCTGGGATGCAAGCCATCCAGCCCTAGAGATTTGAAAGTATTTAAGGCAGCCAGATGCTCTCTAACCATTTCCTTACTTACTCTGGACTGGCAGTTCCTCCTTCCATATGCCCTGCATTCTTCAGTTTTTATACAGCTCGCCTTACGGTTAAAGACTGACACAAAGTGAGAGTTGAGTAATTCCGCTTTCTCTTCATCCCTTGTTAAGACTTGACTGTCTTCCCCTAGCAATGAGCTTACCCCATGCCTGTTCTTCTTTTTGCTCCGAACATAGGCATAGAAATTTTTCTTGTTGTTTTTAGCATCCCTCGCAAGCCTCAGTTCCATCTGCGCTTTGGCCTTTCTGACACCATCCCTACAGATTCGAGCCTACTTCTTGTACTCATGCTCAGTAATCTGACCCTCCTTCCATTTCTTGTACATTTCCCTTTTTAGTCTCAGCTCTTCAGAGAGTTCCTTGTTCAGCCACCTCGGCTTCATTACCCGTCTCCCACCTTTCTTTCTTACCGGAACAGTTTGGGATTGTGCCTTAAGCACTTCATTTTTCAGCATCTCCCATCCTTCCTGTGCAGATTTCCCCCTCAGCATTTCCAGCCACAGGATCCTGCCTAATATTTATCTGAGTTTTTTGAAATCAAGGATATCCTGAAGTCCAGGATATGAGTCCTACTATGTCCTGGTTTCACATCCCTCACTATGTCAAATTCCAAGCTGACATGGTCTCTATTCCCCAAGGATCCTAAAACATTCACCTCATCAATCAGTTCTTCCCTGTTAATCAGAATTAAATCTAGGATAGCAGATCCTCTGGTTCCCACCTCCACCTTCTGAGAGATGAAGTTGTCTGCAAGATTATTCAAGAATCTGCGGGATGCCCCATGTCTAGCAGAGTTAGATTTCCAGCAAATATCTGGATAGTTGAAATCTCCCATGACCACTGCATCCTGTCTCTGTGAAAGTTTAGCAAGCTGTTGTACAAATGCAACATCCCATTCCTCTGGTTGGTTCGGAGGTCTGTAGTATACCCCCACAACAATATTCCTTTCTTTCCCCCCCTGCTCTATCCTTACCAACACAGTTTCAACAGGGCAACTGTCAAAATCCTGAATTTCAGTGCAAGCGTATTCATTCTTGACATATAGTGCCACCCCACCGCCTTTTTTGTTTACTCTGTTCCATTTGAACAAGGTATATCCTGCAATCGCTGTGCTCCATATATGAGATTCATCCCACCAAGTCTCAGTGACACCTATCAGATCATAATTACTTTCCAATATTTGAAGTTCAAGTTCCTGTATGCTTGCATGCAGTTGGTTCCAGCACTATAAGAACATAAGAGCTCTGCTGAATCAGATGAAGAATCCTTCTAGTCCAGCATCCTGCTTCACACAGTGGACAACCAGTTGCCCCGGAGGGTTTACAAATATACAGACCAAGGCCTTCCCCTGATATTGCCTCCTTGGACTATGGTTCCCAGCTCCGGATTGGGAAATTCCTGGATATTTAGGAATGGAGGCTGGGAAGGGGAGGGAGATCAGCAGGAATGTATTACACCAGGGGTCCTCAAACTTTTTAAACAGGGGGCCAGTTCACTGTCCCTCAGACCGTTGGAGGGCCGCTGTGTTCGCCCCCCCCACCAGCCTGCTTGCCCCGCCGCCACGTTCGCCCCCTCCCCCCACGACCAGCCTGCTCGCCCCACCGCCGCGTTTGCCCCTCCCCCCACGACCAGCCTGCTCGCCCCGCCGCCGCGTTCGCTCCCTGCCCCCCACCAGCCTGCTCGCCCCACTGCCGCGTTCGCCCCCTGCCCCCCACCAGCCTGCTCGCCCCGCCGCCGCGTTCGCCCCTCCCCCCACCAGCCTGCTCGCCCCACCGCCGCGTTCGCCCCCTGCCCCCCACCAGCCTGCTCGCCCCGCCGCCGCGTTCGCCCCCTCCCCCACGACCAGCCTGCTCGCCCCTTCCTCCTCCTCAGCTCCTGGGCGCTCTTGCCGCCCAGGGCTGCTGGAGGAAGAAAGAGGCCGCGGGGGCGCTGCTGCTGCGCTCCTCGAGGAGGGGGAGGCTCCGGGCGGGGGTTGGTGGGTATAAACACTCAGTGGGCCGCATAAATGTCCTCGGCGGGCCGCATGTGGCCCGCGGGCCGTAGTTTGAGGACCCCTGTATTACACCTTCCAAAGCTGCCATTTCCTCCAGGGGAACTGATCTCTTTAGTTTGGAGATTAGTTGTAATTCCAGAACTCCAGGCCCCACCTGGAGGATGGCAACCCTACTTAGCATTGGTATTACGAAATTAACCATCTCCTAGGGTGGAGGTTCCTTTCAGTTGACACGGGCAGTAGCCATTGATGGATCTATCCTCCATGAATCTGTCTAATCCCCCATAGTGAAACAGGAACCCCACACTCTTTGGGAATGCCAAGCACACAATGGAGTGCAAACAGAGCCCTAGAATAGACTGTCTGCGATCATTCACTAGACTACCTTTCTCAGTTAAGTGGTCTCAGCAAACATACACATATACTTGAGAAACAACATCTGTTCAAGGTCCAACATCTGTTCAAGGTCACCAACTAGGTCAAACCATTGTTGTAATCTTTTTCTGGGGGAATATACCTCCACTATTTCCCAAGTATAAAGGCATGCCATGGCTCTGATTCAGCAAAGCAGTTCAGTGGACACTGCCATGAAAAGGCAAATAGTCTAGCCACAACCCATCCCGACTAACTGGATTTCCTGACCTTTCCACATGTAAAGTCCCAGAGTGACTGTGGATGTTGGCTGCCATTACAACCCCTTCTCTTACTGCTGTACAGTCAACAAGGGCAAGTCACTAGAATGCAGCAGCATTCTCACACAATCGGGGAACTTCAGCCCTCACACATTAGTTTCTCAGCACACCAAAAATGACACTTTGACATTAAATATTTACATAAACCAGACACTTGAAGGTATCTATTCCCACTCAGGGTAACTTTTACAATCTTATGGCAATGTCTGGAATCACATATTCTGTTTAGTCTGAAAACCTTTCAACATAAACAGCTTTTTGCACAGTAAATGAACATTTGTTTCTTATTTGTTGCACACAGTATCTTTTTGCCAAAGAGTAGCACTCCAGTTTTAAAGATGTGCTGGGACCAGTAGTGGGGAATGGACCAGCAACATGGGCCTTCCCAGGACGGAGCTGTAACCTAGCCCGTTTGCTGAGCTCACTGGATTACTGGCCCTTCTCTGCACTCAACGCTTCCCCATGACTTGTTTACCTTCAGACCCACTTGCCTGCTTTCAGTGAATTCAGACTCCAGGTTGCCTCTTGATCTGTGATTCTGATTTTGCCTTCTGGATCACCCAACTTGTCTCAACTCTGATTACTGGATCTTTCCAATATGCAACAGAATAGTACATTTCACAAATGCTCAGTGCAAACTGGGTATCTAGAAAAACAGAATACTTTCTCAGTTGATGCAGGTTTCAGTAGCAAAGTTGATCTAAATTTGTGCAAGTTTTGGCAGAATTGTAGTCAGACAATTACAGATGAGCATTGCATTTTTCTCGCTCCATCCACCAATGGTTTGAGTCTTGCATTTTTAAGAAAAACCCTTTGGATGGCTGTATGTTCCCAGTGAATGACTCCTATGCAGAGACAGAAATCTACTACCACTGTCCACAGGAGAGGACAATATCACAGTGAACACCCACCTTCTACATGAAGGTGGGATACTGTGCTTTTGCCACCAAAGTGGCTTCCCTGTCCTATCTGACACAGGCTATTTCAAAATACAAATGATTCCCCAAATGCAAAAACTCTTTTCACTTGAAAAATGCATAGACTCATCATTCCCATCCTCTCCAGATTACCTGGCCACGTCGCACAAATGCATGTCCTGACTTGTAAGCATCCCATCATTTAAAGAAAATACATTAGAGGAATCTAATACACAGAAAACTGTCTGGTCAGAGACTGATGCAGATGGCCATTTTGTGTGGCACTCACACAGCTACAGACACAACTTCCACAGGCTCCATTTGAAATTAAGCTCTGGATAATGAAAAATGAACTTGAAACAGGTCCCCCCCATACAAAATAGTACTTAAAAAAAATGCTTTGATGAGAGATTACTTTGCAGACAGAGAATATAAATTAGACACAATGGACATTTTTTTTAAAAAATACTCTCCCTCATTTCCCAGCCCTCAGCAACAAGAAACCCTAATAAACCATCCCAAATAAATTCACCACCATGCACAAAATCCTCCCTGCCCATGCGGCTTAGCAAAGTGCAGAATTAAAGAGGCTCAAATATTTAAATGGACTACTGGAGGCTCAGACTCTCACACGTAAGTAAAATTATCCTGGAGGTTCTTCAGACGATAGCAGTTTCCCCTCCCTACTCTGCAACCAAGCTGTCTTACTGCACTTAGCCTCACGCCCTCTGCACCCACTGCAGACCACCCACTCAGACAGGAATACACAAACCACATGGGCTAGGAATGTCTGCAGAGTGCCCAAATCAATATCGGCATTACAACCTTATTACTGGGACAGCCTGGCTTTTAGCACAACTCCTTTGTTTTCTCCTTTCTTCCCTCTCCTTTGATTTCTTCCTCCCTCCCTCCCAATTTCTTAATGGTATGTATATACACAGCCTTCGCTTTCATTTAAAGAGAATATATTTTAAAAGGGAAAGAAGCACAGCGACTACCTTCTTTCAATCAAAACCTTGCTTTCTGCCAACGTATTATGAGAAACATGTAGTTGACAACTTCACAGTACAGACCATGAGTTATATTCTTGCCAAGAAGTAATAAAAGTTGTCATAGGAGATGCAAGGCATTAAAAAAGAGAGAGAGAGCCATTTTTATAACACACATTAAAGCACAGAGCATAAGGAAACATGGTACATAATCTATTCAAGATCTAAAAGAAAGGAAAACGCATCCATTCTTTTTAGTTACATGTTCAACATAAAGAAAGAGCATAAAATAATTGAAAGATAAAATCAAAACAAACCATTTCTGCTTTGTACAACTGCAAATTCTTACAACTTCCATTCATTAATCAATCTCTTAGGTTGCTTACAGTGGATGTTTGTAACTCAAATCTCAGGTACTCCATTAGTTCTCAGGATAATTCATGGTTCTGCACACCAGGCAAAATCAAATTAAATCTGCTGACACAGTTCACATCTAGTGTTAGATTTGGGTGCTCCATTGTTTCCTTCAGCTCATGGATACAATGTCATCAGTGGCTCAAACATTACATTTATTAGTGAGGATGCACAGAGTGGGTATCCAAGTTATGCTTTAATCGGCTTTTGCTCATTACAAATCATTGTAATAAGCCAAGTCCACATTGATTTGAGAAATGTGAGGATTTGATTCTTCAGCAATACAAACCTAAACACCCCAAATCACTATGCTTTATTTCTGATCAGTGGCATTCTTTACACATGTACTACATTTTGTACTATGCAGGGAATTTTTTCTCGGAGAAATTTCTGTCTTATCATGGCTGTAGCAGTTAAATACCTGAAAGATCTACTATATAAATCTGGGTTTACATGATTTAATGGCAGTGGCTTCCCCCAAAGAACTCTGGGATCCCAATTTAATAGTGCCGTTTGAGATCCTCTAAACTTCTGCACAGAATTTACGGCTCTCCAGGTGAGTGAATGATAAATAAACTAATCTGAGGCCTAGTAATTTGAAGTCATGCATGGCAGAGTCTGGTGGTGGTAGAACAGACTGAACCAAGTTAGCCTACATGGTGTGGGTTTTTTTAATGCTATTTATTGCAATAACATTCCCATTAGAAGAGAACTAATTTATGGAGGATGCAAGTCCTTCCCCCTTCTCTGCTGTTCTTGCTTTTCATTTGTAGATTTTACTAATGGAAGACAGCATTCAAAACATGAGTTTATCTGCAGCAAAGAGCCATTCTTGCACCAGTCTAGCATTTTGCACCATTCATACAGTGTGTTATATGGATGTGCACAGGGTTGCAAACTGCAGTTTGGGAAATTCCTGGAGATTTTGTGGGGTGGCATGCCTGGGTAGTAAGATTTGCAGGGATGTGTAATACCAGAGTCTACCCTGCAAACCTGCCATTTTATCCAGTGGAACTTATCTGGAGATCAACTGTAATTCTGGGAGTATTCCTGGCCCCACCCAAAGGTTGGTACCCACATATGCCTCTGAAAAGGCTGCAAATACCACTTTAAATTGAGTTTGATTTGGATTTGTTAGCAGAGCTATTCCTGAAAAAAAATCTCTTGAAGTACAGGCATTTAAAGAATATAAAGCTGACTTTCTTTATTCTTTCCTCCATTGGACACAGAAATGGTCCTTACAAATTGCAGCTTCATTTCCTGGAAAAAAGCCACCAAGTAGATGCTAGGAAGTAAGCGTTAATATTTAGAATAAAGTCCATTGTGTCCCCCTATGTTGTAATTGAGGGTTCAGACAACGAAAGCATTTAGCACTTCTCAGTATTTTAGCTCTTCTTGCAGACAGCTTATTTTTAAAGCTCTTCCTATGGTTAAGGGACCGGGTCTCTCATCACTTCCAGCAATACATTTCATTACTGTGTAATGCAACACAAGCGCCAACACACATATTTACATTATAGACAGTAGTTAGTCTGTACTATTCTGAAATGTGGCTCTCCATATCTTCCATACACAGGACATATGGAGTGGGCACAAGTGACTGAGTCAAGAACAATAATCAGAGGCCTACCCCAAGAACCATGGAAGGCAGTCAGCTGTTATGTACAGAGGAAGACTGGGTGAAAACAGAATTGCTGGAAAAAATACACATTAATAAACATAAGAAAGCAGATGGAAGAGAAAAAAAACAAGGCATGAAATCACAACTCAATATACTCTCCGAATTAAAAGATTTATAGAATACAACTACATGAGTTGTGTTCCTCTACAATTACGGTCAATTTTCAGTGATACATAAGCATGATCATGTCCTCTAGGCTGCATCCATTTCTTCCCTGTTCAGATAAATGTTTAAAGATAGGCTATTTCAAACTAGAGCATTGTATCTTGATATTTCTTGCATCTTGGTATGGTTGCAGGGCTAAAGTAAATGATACTTATTTTACTCCCTCTTCCTTACCATAATCTCTAATACTCTGCATGCTGACATCATTATGTTCTGTGTTTTTGAACATCTGTTCCACTTTGGCTATCACTAGGAGACACAGCATATAGTGATGTCAGGATCCAGCATTGGGCAGGGAAGAAGAAGCTAGCCATTTAGCTGCCAGTTGCATGGACAGTTGCCCTTTTGACTAACGTCTAGTGTGATCCAAAGCATTTTAATATGCTCCAGTACTGGTATATCCAAGTTGTACTTCATGGTGTGGCACTAGCTACATTCAGTTTTCAGGTGTTCAGATTTTTATGGTGAATCCTGTGTCTGTTTCCATTCTACCAACTCCAGTTTAGCATTGTATAAAATCCTGAACCATTTAATCTTTCATAGTGGTTAATGGGGGGGGGGGGAGGACACACAGAGCGTGAGAGCGATACACATACTCTTGGACTTGAAAGCTCTGCTTATTAACTCCAGATATACAACAAGGGACTGTGGTATTCTGCATGAGCTTTAAGATATCCTGCTTTGTATCATCACAGGTCCCAAGGTCGGAGCTGTGGCACTAAAGGTACATTTCTGAGGCTAAACCCCTATTCAGACAAAACACTCCTCATTTGCTAAAAGGATGATGTAACTGGTGCAAAGGTTAGGAATGCATGCTGTAATGTTTCATCCACCCCTTTTAAAACATACACACAACTCGCGCCCCCCCCTTTGCACAGTCTAGAGGCTGGTTTCTCTGTCAGAGAAATATGACTATATGTAATTAATTGAAAAATGATTTATTTTGTTTCAGCATACAAAATAACTAAGGTTTTTTAATTTTTTTAAAAAGGACACCACTTACCAGCTCTTATTCTACCAGAATTTTGTGGAAAACACCCTTCACTTTCAACACACACAAATGCAGCTGAAATGTGTTTATTCCATCCTCAGTCTCATCCAACTAGAGAACTAACATTTTTATAAGGATGACTGATGAGCTACATGCAAGTCAGAGTTAAGAGTCTACTGTAACTGCAGTAATCTTCCCTTTACATAGTTAACCCCTCCACCCCCACAAATTCTGTACATCAGCTACTATTTTTTGCAGCTCCAAGGACTTACTTTGTCAGTTACTAAAAACACAAACTTAAAAAACAAAACTGTGATTTTCCAGTATCTATTCAAAAGTTATGTGGGGCTGTGCTCCTTCCAACACCCTCTTTAGAGTTTTTGCCACAAAATTTAGTTAGAAAAGTCAAAAATGGACCCCCAAAAGTACACATTTTGCACTGAATTGAAATGAAACATGTCAACTGTGTGCTATTAAAAAAAGTGAAAGTTCGCCTTTAGATTTTCAAACATTTCATATAAAAAATGTTGACAAAAATGTAAAAAACCCAAATATCCCCCCTCCACACTTCAACATCACATCATATGCTTGATGTCAAGAGATTTCAAAAACCTCCCACTCCCTCCCCTACCACCCAACAATTGCACATTAATTAACATGTGGACTTAAAAAGAACATAACGCTTCAAGTATGTTTCATGCCAATCATCAATAAGAGTCATAACATTACTGAAGAAAAGTACACTTGTTCTTTCGGAAGCCTGAGAAAGACTTTCCATAGATCATGGTCAAACAACATTTTAATTTAAAAACAAATACACACACACACACAAACAAAAGGAAATCATTTCTTTGGACTTAAAGAAACAGTGTTAAGAATTCCCATTTGATTATGAAGAAACACCCTCTAATTGGAACCTAGTATTATGCAACTGCACAAAAACATGTGCATGGAATAAAAATAAACTCTCAAATGCTACTGTAGATTCGACTCTGTAGCCACAGAAGACATATGGCAAGGAAGCAGACTGGAAACATACTGGCCTCTCCAACACAGACTTGCCTTAAGGCTGGCAGATCCAGAGGTCCTAAGTATTTCTTAAGCATCTTTCATTTGGCCAATAGAACTAACGGCATCTAGGGAAGGAACTCTCACCTTTGTAAAGGGTCTCTAACTTGTTTTAATAAACACATTTGTGTGTCATTTTAATTGAAAAGAAATACTTCCGGAAATTAGGCTGCCAAGTTGAGTTGATTGGTTAAATTAATCAGTTAAGCCCCTTTTGGTTGATTAAAAGAACTGCCCTCAATTAAGGAGGCAGCATATTTATTTTAAGAATTGAATCACGTTTAATATAGTTACCTAAAAAAACACAGATGGCAGGTGTCACCCTAGAACAGGCATTGTCTTCTCTCCCACATGAGAGGGAATATTTCTTCTAAGGGGCTGCTTGTGGTGACAAATGCATACACCAGCTTAAAAAAAAAGAAAGCAGGCTTTTTTGACTTTAGAACTATTATTTATTCACATGCAGTTACGTAGATTTATTTGATTAATCGATTAAAAGTAATAAATTAATCGACTAATGTCTTTTATTGGGTGACAACCCTACTGTAGAAGCATGTAGGGTACCAAACAAGTGCTGAAAACTGGAAGCTGTTTCCAATGTGTTGTTGTTTGACAACAGTTTAAATGGGGGGGAAAGTTTTCATTTAGCAGACAGAAAAGAGCTGGAATCAAAATCTAAACAGAACGTATCCTGTAGGATCAAAGAAAAAAAAATTATGCCCCCTCCCCTTTGTAACAAAAGATTGGACTGCATATTCCTGGCAGCGGAGTGCTGGAATGCTTTAGCAATAAATGCCTCCAAATTAAGGGTTTTCTACAACAATCCCACAGAAAACTGGACTGGTGTTCCTGTGTTAATGGCAGTCCTCTTGAATGCCTTCACTTCTGTAGATATCTAATGTAACATTTTAAAAAAAAGAAACAAACACAAAGATGTTGATGGCAAACACAACGGTGGGTTCAGGACAGCAGACAGTAACACTTCTCTTTAATAAAAAGTCCTAATGGTTTATTGACTAAGGCTAGAAAAGCAAGTCATGATCCTATTTGGTGCATTTTCTACCATGGTCCATGATCAATACATGTTTACAGCCTGGGGACCCATTCTGCTGCAGCAGATAGAGTGTAATAAAAAAGTGAGAAAGAAAATTGGGCCACTTTTGGCCTGCTCCCTCTGTCTGTATCTTGTTTCTGGAGACTGGAAGTGGGAAACAAGACCGTAGTTTTTGTTTGTTTGTTTTTTAGTGAATAGTAAAAGAGTCAGGAAAAGTGGCATTGAAAGGAGAGTAAGGTCAGAAGGCTTGTGACGGTGGTGGCTCATTGCATCAAAGGATCGTAAGCGGTACGCGAGGACTTGTAACATCTGGTAGTGTCATTCCCTCAAGGACTTTAGAATATACGTATGCAATAATAAATAGATCAGTTATGTAATAAGGCAGTGTGTTGAACATGCATTCGTCTTGTGGCCTGGAAAACCACAGAGAGAGATACATGATACCATACACATTCATTAAGTGTTTTTTTTTTCAAGGCTATCCAGGCTAACTCTTCCAGAGCATTTCCTTGGTGAGAAGATCAATCCTCTGAGGCTTGTCACGTTTCTTCTCCTTTATTAAGAGATGATGACTGGCTTTAACAAAAAATAAAGCTGAAGAGAGTTGGCTGATTTTTTGTTTTTGTTTTTGCCATTTTGGTTGCATCACTCTGAATGTTTTATTTCTTTTTTTAAAAAGAAAAAGATCACAGTATTTTGATGCAGCCACAAGTTGTGTCCTCAGGATGCCCCAGACGTTTCCAGGTAACTCTGTAATTTTCTAACTGTAGTTTTGTCCAGTGAACAAAGGTCAAAGTCAAAGGTTGTGTTTGTGATATGAAAATGTCCTGTTTCTTCTATGAGGTTTACAATCTGTCGTTGGAAAAAGCAAGAAAGAGAATATGTTACAATTTAAATTCTGGTTCTCCCTTCCAAGGAACATACAATGTGAGCCTGCTCGCTGATGTCATGGTCTGAAAAGGCCTATCTCTAGATGCCATCAAATCTCTGAAGGTGACAAACTGGACTCTCCTTTGGATTGTGGCACCTTAAGCTCCTTTACCAAGTGAAGTCTACCAGGCTTCAGCATACAGGAAGAAGATAAAGACTGTCTTATTCTGATGGGAACTTGAAGGGCAAAAGTCCTAAACCTTTCTGAAACTAATCACCATTTGGTCTCTGTCATACATTGTTGTTAATGGTATTGTAAGATATAATTTAAATTAAAAATAAAACCCAAACGTTAGGTTTTCCCTGCTAGTAATCTCATTTAAATGTCGATTGTCAATTCAAACAGAATGTTGATATGGCCACCCAGTATAATGGTCTAATCTGACTAGCACTCTCCAGAATCTCGAACAGAGGTCCTTCTTACCCTAACTCTACTTCCAGTGATCTTTTGTAACTGGAAATGCCACAGATTTAAACTAGAACCTATATAGCATCATGATATCCTCACAATGATCCAATGTGTACTTACTTCACCAGTAATACCTTAAACAAAAATCTTCACAAGTCCACTTAAAACTATTTGCAGCCATCACTGTATGGCATGAAATGCTGCAATGGATGCTCATATTTCCCCTCAGTAAATGAATCCTAGTTTTGGTTTCAACTTAAAGCAGAGCTCTTTTTTTCTGAACTAAACTGTGCCTATTCAGACTTCAAGAAAAACAATGTGCATGTGTTGTTTTGGTTCGAATGGTATTTTTTAAATCTACAATTCACTTACAGCTGGGCAAGAAAATCTCCTCTGACTATACAGCACTTGCTCTGAATAAGGCACTAAAAGACTTAATCTATGAAATGTATTGCAGTTGCAAGATCACTTATGTTAGTTTTTAATAACGAAGCTCACGGATAAATCTTTTTTTAGAATTCTTTTTAAGTCTTTCAGAAGACTGAATTGTCCTCTTTCTCTTATAGAGATAAAAGAACTTATTAAATGAAAATGAACTTAAACAAGTTCACATAAAGTAAGGTCGTGAACTGCATTATCCATAAAGATGCAGCATTGAACCAAGAAGCACGGAAAACCGATCAAAATAATAAAAGAGGAAAGCATCTTTTAGCCATAGTTCACCTTTCCAGTGCTATAAGCAATCACATCTCATTTCCATATCCTTCAGAAAAGAATCCCAACTGATTAGGAAATTCCAAGGACAGACAAAGTTACTGAAAGTGGTATTACTCAGCATCAGTTGTTTCCCCCAGCCACACACATTTAAAATTCCCCTCTTATTTCTACACCAACCATATGCCACCTACAGGAATCACCTTCCTCCTTTGTTCTGTAACCCAGTGATTCGCTGATGCCACTCAAGTCTCACTGAAGTATGTTATGTACTTTAGTTGTAGCTCTTCATTGCAAACAAGGCAGTAAACCTCCTCTATCAACCCCCTTGGTTCCCCAAAGGGAAGCTATCTGTTCACCATACAAATGCAACTGAATCTTCCTATCTTTTCCCCTTCGCTTGCTAGAAACAGAAAGGCCAGAAGCTATGCAAGACAGATGAGTGCCACCTTGCATGCTCTCCCCCTTCCCCATTTTTAGTAAGCAGAGGGAGGGAAAGTAACCAAGGAGCTTGCTAGCCAGTAGCCTTTCACATTCTTGGAGCTTCTGGTTAGAATGTGAGGTGCAGAGGGGAGGGGGCAGGTATTTTGACAATGGAATGAGGCCATGGCAGGAAGAACAGCATGGGTGAGAAATGAGAAACAATTACTTGCACAGAACTGGAAAAGATAGCAAGGCTGAATATAAAATCTTGGATTAATAAAACCTGGGAAATAACAAAACTTTCTGAACTGATGGAGTTGGTCAGATTAAGAGACAGTCAAATTAATGATTTTGTTTCTCAGTTAATTGTAAATCTTTCATAGATTTTTGGAAAAAACCCTCCCATTTACATTTTGATATTTTCCACTGTGCAACACCTTTTTGTAATAGAGTGTGTAAGAGTGTAAATGAAATTTTATAGTACTAGAGGTAGCAGCTGGATTGTAACAAGTATCATAATGATTTATAGTTTGCTTGTCTCACTGAACTGTGTTAAAACATATCTTTGTTTATTGTCTGCTCATATCACTGGAAATGGAAAAGACCAGGCGTTATGAACCATGTACTCCTTAACTTGTTCTATGAAATGCAAGTAAGATATTAACTTTTATGTGGTAGGTATTATACAAACTTCAGATCTTAGAAAATGTTATCAAAATTACACACATGCACACAAAATGAGAAAGAAGTGCTAGCAAGCAATTCACAGGAGGCAACTTGACATCTAGGTAACAAAGGATAATGATTGGGTGTTTAACTGTGCAATTTTGTGTATACTTACTCCCATTTAAATCCACCAAAATCAATGAACTTAAACTGGAATAACTGCGTAGCATTGCATTGTACAAGTGTGCTCAATGATTTCGGCTATTTATTCCCAGCTGCCACATTTCATGTGTATTTCTGGATTACCAAGAGGTAATAAAATTTCATGCCAATATATGACATGAAAAATTGCCAGAAATTAATCAGCCAACCTGCTGAGAAGCATCATTTTTAAAAATGGCCACCCACTCATGTTGTGATGTAACTTTCTCTTAGCAGCACTATTATATGTTGCGACTACACTCAATGGCTAACATGGAAATAATTACTGCGTTTTCTTCGGCTAAAGTATGTTTAACTTTGCTGTGACTGAATAAGACAAAATTTAGAATAACTCTTCAACATTGTTTTTTTTTATAAAAAAAGGAACTAAATTTGATATTTATGTTCTTGTGATACTGTGCCAGAATGGGGCCTTCCACTAACTCCCACAATAATAAATTTTGGGAATTCAAAAGCATTTAGGAAGTGTTAACAGATGCATTTTTAAGCTATGCAGCATTCTTTAAGGGGAATGAGAAACAAAATCTCATTTGTTGATCGCTATCTATACTTTTAAAACTCCTAGCTAAGAGCAACGTGAACATTTGAACCCCATTCTTCATCCTGGCTTCTTAGAAATACAGCTACAGTATCAAGCCCACCTGGTACAGCTGAGCAAGATGACCCCTCCCTCCAGTTTTAATGGAGGGACAAATATATAAAGATATAGCCAAGAAAGCTTTAGGGGCATTCTTGACCACCTGCCAAAGGGAGTTATGTTAATGCCTTTCGTATTAGCACTCACATTCTTAATCTATTCAAAAACATTGAGGGGAAAAGAGTTAAGATTAAAGCTGTCAAGATTTCCGATTGCTAATGTAAAATACTTTAACAGGAGACTCAAGAAGCAAGGTATAAGGAAGTCTTATTTCTTCTTGATAAAACATGCTGCACTTTATTGTTTTGAAGTACAGTTCCGTTTATATACTGTCATTCTCCCATCAAATTCACTGCCATCTATCATGCTGGAGCAATTTAAATGTCTGTACAGAACAAAGCATATATGAAGGGCTGAAAACCTTTAAGACAGGCCTTTTACAGGTCTACTAGGCTAACTTTAAGAAAGATATTATTTATTGTTATTTATTTTCTGGATAGGTCATAAAACAGAATTCTCTTGATTTATTCACTGCAGCCTACAAACCTAATGTTAGGCTAAAAGTAACCAAGTAACCAAGGCCATCTTGCAAGTTAAAACTGGAGGAAGAACTGGACCTGGTTCTCCTACACCCAAATTCCTTAACATTCTAGCCCTTTTGTAGTCATTATGTTCCTGATACTGTGACCACATGCACTTAATAATCACATGTAGCATGTTTGTCCAGCGCAAACGTAAATATTGAAAAACGACTACTATTCCACAGCCCACCTATTGGCTCAGCAGTCATCTGAAGTTAGGAAATCAAAATGTAATGGATTGTGTCCAAAGGCTGCCTGCCTTTAAATAAGAGTCTTCCACCAATGAGGAAGGATTTGTCCACCAGAAGAATTCCCTCCTTAGCAAAAAGGATCTAGCCCAGGGATTTTATGTCTCGTGTCTCTCAGTACACCAGTTCTCAGGACACCTATGTGAACAGAATGTAAGCTTCAATCCTATTTTCATGAATGGCTCCAATGAACAGTTTTTTTGTATGATCAATATGAAGTACAGACTCCTAAAAAGAATAAGGGCCATTTCACTCATTTTTAGATATATGTCTAAGTTTTCTTTTAAGAGTATACTTATTATTCAGATATACTTGTCAGAGAACCAGGACTGACTCTCTGCTAAGCATTCACTTACTATAAACGTAGGCTTGTTACCTATTGTTAAATTACCATAATTGCTAACGTTATATAAAGGGTTATGATAATAAAACACACACAGAGAACTGTTTCATATATATTATTTTGTATTCTGAATACATGTGGTCAGAAGTATAAATGTTTCCCATCTTATGTCTGTTTTGCAACCAAAATATATACTTTACAATCAGTTCTTGATTATTATACATAAACAGTATCTGAAGCAGCCTTTAGATACAGACTGTGAAAGATCAATTTTATCATCTTGGTTACTTGGGGACTCTTATTTAAAAAAATTTGAAATGAAATGCCCTTAAATTCTTGTGGTAAAAGACACGAAGTTGACCTTTGCCACTGAATAGCCATCACATTCAAAACAGTAACTTTATGAATGATCCCTAAAAGTAAATTTAATATCATATTCAACCTTCAACATAGCTAAAGCTAACATAATTGAAATTTTAATACTCCTATTTAAGTTAAAAATCTGTAATTGCTTCTGCCAGCCACTTGCCAAACTCAGTAGAATTATTACAAATAAAGCCGGCTTTTGTAGGGCAAAGAAAAAGCTGGTGATGTGCTATTATTTTGAGCATAAACTGCACATATTAAAGTCTATATTGTTGGATTATTAAAGTCTAGACACTAGAAGACCAAATTAAGGTTCTTGACTGACAAATTTACTGTGTTTCATACAGAAAAGAGATCTTCTCACCTGTTGTAGTACATGTCTTTCCCTTAGCGTCATTAACCTTCTGTGGAGCTCAACTAATTCATCAAGGTATGCCTGAAAATAAGTCATCCCAAAATTGAGACAAAACACACTTTGTTAAGTACTAAAACTTGAGTCATAAATGTATTTGCAATGTTATATAAGTCCTGTGTGTACATATATTACAATCAGTGTTCCCTCTAAGCTTTGGAGTCTTGTGAGCAGAAATTCCACTTTGTGTACTACTGGCATTAAAGTTGTGAGTGAGCAATTTGGCTGTTGCATAAATTAATTTGCCCTGGAGCCATCCTTCCTGAGCCAAGATAAAAATGTGTGAGCCGGAGGCTAAAAAATTGTGAGGTAGCTCATACTAACTCAGCTTAGAGGGAACACTTGTTACAATGAATGTACATACAATCTGTATATTTCTCTTTGTACGTTAGCTGAGTAATTCTTATATTACACTCCATGCATGTACAGCTGAATGTGCTACATTTATCCAGGTACTGGTCCCCCGTTTTATTTCTGAAGTGTACAAACACTGACTCTTACAATATAAGCTGCTTTGGGGGAAAGGCGGGGTATAAATGAAGTAAATATACATAAATAAATATATATGCTGACAGTACATGCATTCGATGTAACATGCAAATAGGACTTGAGTCTCATGCAATTCAAGAGACTGGTTAGTCTTTGAGTATATGGAACAAGTTATCTCATCCTATGCAAGTTTAATGTGGGGATGCAAAAATGCTGAGGGCAGAATTAAGTAATACTTAATGAAGATAAGACTTCAACCACCAACCTTTTACATATTGAAAGAGTAAATATTTCTAGAACACAGGATGTACGTTTATTGAAGAGAATTTAAAGATTACTTTTTGCTAGCCATTGATACCTTATCACAATCGCCATTCTTTATCTGTTTATCAGATTTACTCTGTTTTACAGGACTCTTTACTTCTAGAATCTGAAAAGCAAAAAAGAAAAGGTAAATGATTTAAGGGCACTAGAAGGCTAGATGAATTTTATTTTATAGTAAATAGTTTCTGAAATGCAAAGAATGAAAGACTGTTAGAAATTCCATACCAAACTTCATTGTCTAAGCATGTTTTAGCAGCCTATTTATCTAACCTGTGTATTCCTCGTCAAATATCCTACAAAAACAATTTACAATACAAAATGAAATAAATGAAAGGGGAAGGATAAGTCATTTTAAATGCTGGAAAGGGGCTTTATGAATGTTAACAAAATAAATAGTTGTAAGGGAAATAATTACTCATGAAACTGTCATGGCAGCAATTGAATATACAGATATAGAATCTGTATAATTTAATCACTTTGTGGACTATTCAGACATAAATATGCACATTTTTGGAGAATAAAACATTTATATCTTGCTTTTCTCCCCATCCACAGGACTCAAAGTGGCTTACAACAAATTTAAAAAGAAATACAATATCACATCATAAATAAAATTAGATACAAATAAAAGGAAACAATCTAGAACTTTCATTTATGGGCTATCAAATGCACAAAGAAAGAGCTCTGCTTTATAGAACTCTTGAATCCTGTGCAATGTTGCAGGCTTCCTCACATCCTCTGGAAGCCCATCCCACAGCACAGATCCAGCCACAGAGAAAGCATGAATCCAAGCACCAAAAGTTCTTACTGACCAAAGTGCTAAAACCAGAAGCAATAAAAGCTCTGTTGGATAGAACTCTCCTACTTACTTTACTCAAAGGAACAGGGAAAACCACACCAGCGGGAGTTCAATGTCCCTCCCCTCAAATTCAGAGAAAAGTTCTTAGTGCTCAAATTTCATTGACATCAATAGCACTTGTTGGTTACCATCAATCGGTCCCACTGAATTTGATATGATTTGAGTGTAACTTTCTCTGTCCGTGAATCACAAGGCAAGAGTTCAAGAGAAACAACAGGGCCTTCAATTGCATCCATTCTATGCTGGTTCACAAGCATCATATATATATTTGTGTGTGTGTGTGTGTGTGTACGTACAAGAGAAACTTTTTAAAGATCAAAGATCAACAGGGCTCACCACCATTAACATCTGAGAACATTTTTAAACACAACAGAGAATAAATTAACTAATAAAGGCCTCCTGAAATAAAATTAGTTACAGAGGGTAGCCATTTTGGTCTGCAGTAGAACAGTTAGACTTGAGTCCAGGAATACCTTAGAGACCAACAAGAATTTCAGGATATAAGCTTTTGAGAATCAAAGCTCCCTTCGTCAAAGACAGTAGGTGCTACTGGACTCAAATCTAACTGAAATAAAAATGTTTTTAACTGATGCCAGAAAACCTCCAATGAAGACACCAATCACTGTGTGTATGTGTGTGTGTGTGAGTTCCACAGAGTGGGGGCAAAAGCCAAGAAAGCCCTTGTGGGGGTTCCCACCAACTGCTTTCCCTAAGCAGCTCCCAAATAAAGCCACCGTCAGAATACCAGATGCAGCATATGAGAGGTTCACTATGTACTTTGGACTCAAGCCATTTAGGGTTTTAGAGAACATCAACCAGCACTATATAGTGAGTTCAGAAGCAAACTTGCATTCAACATAACTGGCAAATACGCATCTCTGTTAGCATCCTGGCAATCATATTCGGAAAGAGTTTACAGTGCTGAACAGTTTACAAAGGCAGCTCCATGAAGACTGTTACAGTAGCCCAAATTGCATGCAGGGCTGGTGCCAGGTTTTTTTACACACTAGGCGAGGCTACCCCCCGTGCACCCACCAATTTTCAAACATAAATGCATTTTAGAAAGAATGAAAAACACAACATTTGAAATTGCTAATTTTTTTTAATTGTGAGAACAAGTACTACAATCTCTGATTTTCTCTCTCAAACAGAACAACACAAAAGCATTTTGACAAATCCTGTTAATTGTGATGTTGAAATTTAAGTCTCTTTAATGTTTCCATTTCAGGCACATCAGAATCTCATTTTGTGTATCTTTTCTTTAGCAAATCTTGTCACCAATTCTTTCAAGTCAAGCACTGATGCTTCAGCATGTTCATTTGAAATACTTGGAATTGATCGATAAAACTGCCATGTTTGGCAGCAGTATAGTGATGGAAATCAGACTGCCTTCTTGCAGAACTAGGACACTGAATACGATTTTTTAGGATTACCAGCCTACAGGTAGGGTCTGGAAATCTCCTGAAATTACAACTGGGCTCCAAACTACAGAGATTAGGTCAATGGCTGCTTTGGAAAGTGGAGTCCATGATGCCATTATGCCTTGCTTAGGTCCCTCCTTCCCCCAAACCCCACCCTCCTCAGGCTCCACTCCCAAATCTTCAGGGATTTCCCCAACCTGGAGTTGGCAACCCTAGTTCACTGGCAGAACAACCCTAGGTTTGTGGATGCACTGGATGGGAGTAGTTTGTGGACTGTGCACCAAAGGAATCAGTCCTTCTTAAGATTTTTTTCATGAAGAAAATGCATTAATATAAAATATATAAAAAGCTACATCAAGCTAGAAACACTGAGATACTATAACTCCCCTGTTTATAATGGAGTAATTTTGTATGTTAATCCAAAATCACCATAACCAAAGATTATCTATTCTTGGCATTCATAAAAATATCTTGAATAGTGTAGGCTGCAACAGGTGTGGAATATTTTCAAAGCCTCAGAAGACTTTCAGAAAAGAGAATGTTCCATACTTCTGAATAATATTATACCAGCAAACAATTCACTACATTTCCAGTTGAAAATGGAAGAGCTGGATTATTGCTGAAGACATTACAGATTTTAAAGGGAGAATACTATAAAGATTTTCAGCAAATGCACTTAGTATATACCCTTGCCAACTTGTTTTAGATCCTTCCTTGCATATTTAGATCCTTCCTAGATCCTTACCCTGTTGTTGCTTCCTGACTCTGGGATTCAAAGACTGACTGCCTCTACACCCTGCTTGGCGTTGGGTCAGCTGCACTGCGGACTCAGAACTCTGTGATTGGAAAGTCTGGTCAGAAGACATCTCTGACACCGACCCTGCCACTTTCTGGGGCAAAAGGACCCGAAATTGATCCCAAGCGAAGCCGCACAGGGTTGGGGGGGGAAATCCAGCCTCCTCCACCTTCAGCCCCCACGGGAGCCTCCACAGCCTTCCCAGGGGCAGTGGCCGGCGAGGCCAAGGGCCCTGTGCACCTATTTGAGGGATCAGCCCGGCTCCCACCCTCCTGGACTCGGCTGCCTTTGGGCGGGTTTCCTGGCAGAGACAGCGCTGCGGGACATTCCACATTGCTTGGTGGGACTCACCTCCCAGCAGGGAAAGGCCAGCCTGGAGCAACGACCTCACAGCTGCTCCCCACAGCTGCCTTCAGCTCCCCTTGGGCAAGCAGGTCACCCACCTGGAAAGGTGGGTCGTCCCTGCGATTTACTACCCTGTTTAGGTGAGGGGGGGCAGTGTGGCAGGCCAGCATGGCATCTACCCTTAAGGTGCCGCTCTAGCCAGCTGCCTAAAATGCGTCTATGACAGTCCAGCTCTGATTACATGTTACTAAGGCATGTATGAGGTCTGCTTTTTCTAGGAAAGACTGCAGATGACAGACCAACCCAAACTGGTAGAGCTTACTTTTGGCTACATATATCACCTGGAGCAAATCCAGGCTACAAGCCTGCTTGGGGGTGTGTGTGTGTGTGTGTGTGATCTCATGCAGCTTGAGCACTTTGCACTGGCTCAGTTTTCCTCTGTTCCACGGCACTTCTATTTTGCCTAGATTTAATTTCAATGTCTTGTACCCTACCACTTCAAAGTATGCAGACTTCTTTTGCAAGAAGCAGTGTTTCCCTGGGGCAGGGTAGCTCCTTCCTCCTCACTTAACTGAATGGAGTAGTAGGATACAAGCCAGTAAAAAAATCTAATAATTTATCATGTTCCAGCTATTGTATCATAAAGACTAACTGCTCAACAGCTGTTTTGGAGAAAATTTTCTGCTAGTCCACTGCTGACAAGACTGTCTTTTTGTGAATATTATAGGAAAATATACCACCCACGGGCTATTGTGTTCCAGCACAGCAAACACAGTATCATGTTTCATTGTTTAAAACAAGTTATGGCTTTAATGACAGTGAACAAAAATCTCAAGTGTGGCCAAATGGAATTCCTCCCCAAATGGAACTAAAAAGTAAAAAATGCTTTAAAAAGGATTTTAGGAGAACTTTTTTCTACTTCTGAGTGTTTTGGGTAAGACACAAAAGTGGTCCTGGAAACCTCTGTGGAATGCAAAGCAGTATCTGAAAAAATTAATTCTGGCAACAGGGATAAGGCAAGGAAATGAAAAGGCAAGAACTGTAATTTGGGAATTAGCATAGTGCACTGACTTGCTTATTAACAAGACACTGAATCTCCACCAACCTATTAACACAATTTATTAGCAAATATCTCATAAAACAATTGTTGACAGGTCTTTCAGTACATTGTAAAATTTGAGTACATTCAATAGTGCTTCAAATTCAATCAATAACAGCAATTGATCAATGCTTTGGTTTGAAACACCCCTGCATGTATTTGAATTCTATTGTAAAGGTTACTGAAATGCAAGGCAAATGCTGCTGGGGGGGACGGGGATGACACCATTTATATTGGGAAAATGGCACAGCAAAAAAGGGTTAACCCCTTTCCCATATCTGCCTTGGTTCCAAGCAGGCCTGTAGCCAGAAAATTCTCAGTGGGGCACTGGTTGGGTGTGACATCACAAAATTATTATTTTTTTAAAAAAACCCAATAAATACACCAAATTTTCAGCAGAAAATTCACTCACTCACTCCAGAAGACTGTTTCTACATAGGAAAAGCTGTCCCCTACTCTAGAAGCTTGCTACTGTCCTCCTCCAGCAATTCCCCCCCCCGCCATGTCCCGGCCACTGGGAGCTGTGCATGCAGCAGGAACAATAGAAACAGAAGCCTCAAGGCAGCCCCCCCCATGGCCAGATGAGCGAAGGGCATACTCTAAGCCCAACTACAAAAGGTGATGGTCACTGCAAGCAACATGGCCTGTTGGACTGGAACCCCTGCCAAAAGGGTGGAATGGCAGGCCCCTCCCTGCAGTACCTGTACCATGATGGCCAGGTGCAGCGAATCCTTGGTGCTGTTGCCTCCACATTTCTTGCAGGAAGCCTGGCCACTCTTGGCATGCTTGGCCTGGTACAGCTTTTCAGCAGGCTCCGCCATGACCATGCTGCTGGGGCGGTGGTGGTCTCAGGAGACGTTCTAAAAAAACTCCCCAACTCGGCTCAACTAATGGATTGCTGAACGAATGAGAACAAATTGCATTTTGCGATTTTGTTTTATTTTGCATTTTTAAAAACCTATTTATTTTTCAGCCTAGAAAAAAGAAAATGAGACTGAAGCTTCCCTGACTGTGCCCAAGGTCATTTTAGAAACCTCACACGCATCTTACATTTCTTTTAAAAAATATATTGAAAATTTTCCTGTAGGGGTGGAGCTCATCCTCGGGGGGCATGGCCCCCAGTGCCCTCCCCTGTGGCTATAGGCCTGGTCCCAAGTTGGATTCAAACTTTCCGCTTGGCTTTTTTTACTTTTTTAAAAGACAGCAGATGACTGATCATGGCTATCCTCCTATGTCATCAAGTTTGGATCTAAGCATCTAACTTGGGAGAGAGGCCAAAAGTTTCTTGGCGTAAATTCACTTCTAACACAGTTTAAAGACAGGAAAAATTAGGCTTTTTAGGGTGTGAAGATTTTAGCATACCAACCTTGTGTGCAGGGTAAGCAACAGAAGGCCCACGCCAACTAGCATATCTGGTCCCCAGAGAACTGTCCCTCTCTCTCTTTCTCCAAGTGCTTCACACATGCTACAATTTGTTATAAAGTTAGCTAGGCCTACTCAATCTACAGTACTTTGGTAATACTTTTGTGATGTTATTATTTTTAACTTCAGTCAGAAATTGTGGCAATGGACCAGAACAATTCAAAAGCAGGTTTTTAATTACTTGTTTGTGTAACAGTGCTGTCATTCCTGTTAAACTAGAGTGAACATCTAACACCTCAGTGAATTCACACTCAGGCATAATAAAATTGGTGCAAGTGAAAAAAAGCAGCTGCGTAACTTCTAGTGTGTGTTGCAATAATACTACTAGGAAAGCAGTTTGTAGTGACAGATTTGTCTCTCTGACTGTATACCCAAATGCTCCAAAACTTGAGGGATTAAAAAAAGTAACTGGGTTAGAAGCCCACATCTGCATTCATAAGTATTGTAGATCTTTCTTGCACTGTGCTCCTCCCAGCAGTCCTTTGTGACCCCAGGAAACTTTATGCTGCTGTTGCCACTGTACAATAATCACTATGAGAGCCTGGAGTCTGCAGTGGGGAGAGGGGAAATGACTTACGCTGAAAGAAGAGTCAAGAAAGGAGATTCTGTCCCTCTCCCAAGGCTATGATTCCACATGGGTTCTGCAACCCTGGAATAAACTCTCAAAGGTTGGAAAGGACTGCTGGGATGGAGGCCTGTGGGGAAGATGCACTATCATCAGAGCCTTCTGCTGATGACAGGATCCAACCCAATAATTAGATAAAAGGAAAGAAAGTGATCATGATAGGAACATCATACAATGGTACCTGGTTGCTATTGGTTTTTAGTAATGGTGGTGGCTCATGACGGAGCGGTGAAGACGTTGAACTGCTGTCACTGTCACTGCCGTCACTTAGACTAACCCTGAGAAGAGAGAAAGGTACAGGTGAGCAACATGTGGGCTGTTGTACAGGGCAATGTACAGGGCAATTTTAAAAGGCCTTCAACCCATATCCAGCTCTCATAACCCCAGATTTTATTTTTAAGAAAGCAAGTTTTCCACTGTTCTATGCTGCCATTACTATTCTGCCTCCATTTTGGCCCCCATTCTATACCTCTTGTGGTCTGTAACTAAGCCCACCCATCATTCAATCTTAGAGAGGTCTGACCTGACCTATCTCATTTACTGAATACAACAGGGTGAGCCTTAGCTGGAGGATGGATGCGTGAAACAAAAGAAGCTAGACAGGCCACAAGACCAGGCATGAGTAGACTGCTCTGAATTTTAATCATACAATACAATGGCTAGCAAGTTAGGCTGAAGAAAGGTGTAGCCTTGGCACAAGAGGACAAACATAGAAAAATAAAACTCAGGTAGTTAGCTCTGTGACTACTATCCTAGATATTCCAGTCCAATCAAGTACAATGCCCTGTAGACTCCTCTGGCCTAGTATAAAGGACCTCTGGTGACATCAACTTTTAATTGAGGAAGATGCCCTAATCTCCCCTGTTCTGGCACTCTTTATTTGGAAAGCCTTTGGCTTTAAAAATCCCTCTGAAACACACTTCCACAAGCCTTCCCCCCTTTCTCATTGTAACCAATCCAGAGGCTTACTTCTGATAACCCTGTCTCCTTCCATCCCCATGAAAGCCAACACTTTGCCTGTTATTCCCAGCCCATATAAAAAGATTCAAATGCACACTCAGCTTTGAAATCACCTCCCCTGTCCTTTCCTGCAAGATCTACTCCTTGGACCTCATTTGGATTAATGCCTGAATTGCTGCCTGAATTTCCTTTTGGCACCTTTATCTTAGAACTCCTACTTTCCAGAATGGTTTTGATCTGAGATCTACTTGGATCATCATATGCCTGTATGTACCTAAGTCCTCTCAGGTGACATCCTTCTGCAGAAAAGGATAGGTAGTATCTCCTTCCACCCACCTTGTTGTCCCCTTTAATCTGTCTCTCCCTGACATACGTGCTACAAAGTATGGGTAAATATTGTGTGAGCACTGGGACTGGGGTACAGCTATGTAAGGGCTCCTCAGTATTTTGGTGCTGTAATGTATTTTAATATTATAGTGACCACTTGGTTCCTCTCAATAAACCTTCCTCTGATTATTATGCCAAATCCCTGACTCAGCTTTCATTCCAACTTTGTAACGGAGCCTTGCCACTTGCAAAGGATTCTTAAACACAAGTGTGATGGTCTGGCCTGGCCACTTTACTTAGTCAGGTGTTAAAATCTATGGTAGAAGTTCCTGCAAGGGCAGAAAAGAGGCTATTTTATGCAATTTTGAGTCAGGACTGGGATACGAGCTTCTTCACACAGGACTCATGCCTAACATACACAAATGCAGATCACTAGAGAGAAAGGTCTGAAAACAAAAAAGGCTAAGAGTTTACGAACAAAGATATAGCAAAGCAAAATTAATTAGGTTTTTTATTTCCCTTTAATCCTCAACACCTCCCATGGTTTGATGCAACTCTTTCATGCCAGAAAGAGTACATGCTAAATAAAAACACTGCTGGAAAAGATTACCACTAGAACAGTTTAAATTATACAAATCCCAAAATGGATACATAACGCATCCATAAACATGGTACAGATGAACTTCACTTTTAACTTTATGTTCTTGTTTTCCTGAGTACAACAGCGTCTAGAAGATACCCACCATTAACCTGATTCTCAGGTTGCTTAAAACAATAAATAAAATTTACTAAGATAAATGCAAGAAAAGCCCATTTTTAACTCTAGTATAAATTGTAAATCTTTTATTCCGTACTAGTTAAAATATTTCCAATTACTAGATATTTCAAGGGTAATCACATATACATACGGACGTGCTTACTTTTACTTGTTTGCCACATTCAACTCACTGGTACTAAAATCTATATCGATGCAAATGTCTGTGCGACAGGTAAGGAATATCTCTTTTTCAGGTATGTGGAAATATTCATTCATGATTGCTGTTTTCTTTTAGTTTCTCGTGGGTGCTCATCTATATGTCCTTTTGTGCGTATGTGTTTTGTTTTACATGGTCTGCTCCTAAAATCAGGTGACTAATTACAAAAAGATAATTACGCATGATATAAACATAGGGCCAGACTAGATAGAACATAAGAGAACTGTGATTAAGACCTCTTGTAATTCTTGAAAATAGCCAATTAAAAGCACCATATAGCTGATTTGAAGACTGAAGAAGGGTTGCTGAATGAGCCAGTGTGTACCCTTTCTTCCCATGCCTCTTCCACAATTTAAACAGCCCATCTGAACTGGCAATTGGCTCCAGTGGACAGACAAGAACAGCATCTGAATTAGCTCTGCTGTATATCTATCTGTAAAAAATCTATATTGCTCAAAGTATATTAACTTTCTGTTTTGCACTCTATTCCACATGTGACACAAATTGCACAGGGCTTGGCCAAACGTACTTTTTACAATCCTGTGTGAAAAAGGCCCAAAGGCAGGAGTCTAGAGAAGCTTCCTGTATTACTGAATGTTGTAAAGAGAACATAAAGCAGAAGCTTTAAAAACAAGCTTAATTTAGTTTATTTGCAGACTAATTTACAAAATGGTAAAAAATAAAATACAATATAAAACAACAAAATACAGCAAAGATCAAAATAAAATGCTCTGCCTCAATGTTATGCTCACAGGGTTTTTTGTGCTTTCTTCTCCTATACAGAGTCTGCTTTCAGAGTAAAAGGTAAAGGTTCCCTTGCTCGAAAGCCAGTCGAATCCGACTCTAGGGTTGCGGTGCTCATCTCCGTTTCAAAGCCGAAGAGCCAGCGCTGTCCGAAGACGTTTCCGTGGTCATGTGGCCGGCATGACTAAACACCAAGGCGCACGGAACGCTGTTACCTTCCCACCGAAGTGGTACCTATTTATCTACTTGCAATTTCTTGCTTTTGAACTGCTAGGTCGGCAGGAGCTGGAACTAGAGACGGGAGCTCACTCCGTCTTGCGGCACCTGGGTCTTGAACTGCTGAACTACTGACCTTCCACAGCCTGCAGTTCAGCGTCTTAACCACTTGAGCCACCGCAGCTCCTCTGCTTTCAGAACTGACCCCTAATTTTCTCCTATCCTACCACATTTCCTGATATTTTGCTTGTTCTCTTCCTACATGTTCTTTTGTTTCCACTCAGCCTTCCTGCATCTAGAAGCCGAACTGTTTCTGCTCTTAGTTTTCCACCAGCTTGCCTTTCCCCTCTCAAAAGCCTCACCTGCGTCCCCTGCTTCCTCCATGAGTATTTACAGGTCTCTCTATCTCAGAGTCGTTGTCATTCTCATCTGCTTCATCAGATTCATCTTCATTATCATCAGAATGCAGATCTTTCATTATAGACCTCAGAGGACCTAGGGAACAAAAACAAAACGGAACACAAATCAACAACAAGGATTCAAATGCGAGTCTACCTATTGTTTGGCTTTATAAGCAAAACAAGTTCTAACACAGTTTTAAGGAAGGGGGTGGTAGATGAAGGACGACTTGGGCATTGAACAAAGGACCTAATACTCAGGGGGCTTATGTAGCAAATGCTTAAACAAAAGTCAATTTATTCAGAAACCAGTTGACTTAAAATGGGATTATTTCTGTCAACAAAGGGACTTGTGTTTTGACTGTTTGCAGAATTAGCTCCTTGGAATGTTAAGAAAAAGGCAGTTAGCTTCCTGTGCAACAAAATTCAAGTTAAAAATGCAAAAGCTTTTTTTTAAAAAAAATTTAAAAATAATTCAGAGGGTAGTCTATACCTGAAAAGATCTAAAAGAGGCTACTAGTAATAGTACATTTTATTAAGTTAATCCATGTATTGAAAGTCATCGTCTAATAAATCACTGTGATTGGAACTTGCTCTGGCCAAGGCATTCTTTGTCTGCCTGTTTTTGATCTACTTAGATTTAGCTGTCCTCTTTATTCTAAGGTCAATGTCAGGTCAAGCAAGCTCTTTCCTAGTGCTCATATGTATAAAGTGTGTCAGTGCCAGTAACAGACCCATCTTTATCTGGGAACTGAAGAGAGATGCTATACCAGCTTCTTCAATAAAGTTGCATCAAAAATGGTTTTAAGATCAGGTTTATAATAATTTAGCTTTTTAACTTGTTTCCATACATCCACACAAAAAATGCAGGGTAGTTAACAGAAACAGTAGCTCTTTGCAAAAATTTATCTTGGGGAGACTGCTGGGAGGGGCCCCCTCAGACTTCAGTGCTTTTGTTTTTTAAAAACCCAGATCTGAAAATAAAGAGGTTATGAAAATAAACATAAAAGTAGCATTTAGTAAGCCGTTGTACATCTTTAATCCAATTTGAGCTACATTATTAGCCTCTGAACAGTTGTGAGAAAACACAATCACCATAAATTGTTAAATATGGTGACAGGAAAAAAATGATGACTGCATGTACCCAGAAGCTAAACCAAATCACACCAAATATATAATTGCTTCAAGGTTAGGGGGATATAGTCAGTGAATAAATCCTGATTTATTAGAAATCAAACTATTGCTAATCATTGCTGTTATTTAAAACAAATAATGAGTCCTTTCATTCACTCCCATAATATATCACTTAGTGGTCATTATTTCAATATTATGCAGAGAGAGAAATGTGGTTCAGGCACTGACTTAAAAAAATCCACCCACAGAGCTAATGACAATGAGGTATTCCCACCCCCATCTAATCCCTTTTTTTTGGAGAGGGGGTATTTAATGTAGGACACTGTATTAGTGCTACCAAATTTAAATTATTTTTCCTAAAGAGCTGGTCTATATTTCTGATGTTACAAATGCAATTATTCTGTATATCTAGCTATTACATTTTTATCCCTTCCTAAGCATTTTCAGTGTGGCAAACCTGCTCCCCCCTTCCATTTTACCCTTACAACTTTGCGAGGTAGATTAGGCCAAGAGAATATGACTGGAACAAGTGCACACAGTGTGCTTCAGGGTAACATGGAGATTTGAACCTGGTCTCCTGGGTTCTAGTCTGTGATTACTATACAACTCTGCCTTTTTTAAATGGCACTTTGATATTAAGATCTCATACAGTCATAAATCCCTGTTTTAAAGATTCTGAGCAAGTTCTTATACTGCTAATGTGAAGTTAACACAACACACTGGAATAATTGTTCCCTGTCAGAATATAGGATCTTAGATATGTTTTAAAAGATCCCTGACAACTCTGTTTCCATGATCTCATGAACATACACCACAGTCATATTTTCCACACACAATAAAGGTGATTTAACTTAACTGGTGCCCTGACTCCAGGCACTTACTTGTACCTGCATATCTGCCTGCAAAACTGATGGGACAGTGCTGATGCAATGGCTTCTGACACTGCTCTTTATAGTTGCACAGCTGTAACTGCTTTATAGATTTTGATACGCTCCCTCCTAAGCAGTGATCTGCTGACAAAGAAAGCATTAGGAGTGGGCTCCTTAGAATAACTACAGAAGAAAAAATATATACATTTGAGAAACTTAATACCTCTACAAAACAGAGTGATATACATTTGGGAAGGGGCTCCAAGATCTGTTTTAATATTTCCTGCATTTAAAGCAGCTGGTTAGGAATATACACACTGTGCTATTTGATTCAATCCCATAAAAATGGTCCAACAGGAACTCTCTCAACTATTTATATGTAAACCAGTTAGGGCAGGGCCTCTTGGCAGAAATAAATTCCGACTTTCAAAACTGAAAAGTGATTTGCTGCAAAGCCAAAGTCAATAAAGTCTAAGAAATCATTTGCTGAAGTCTTCTGAAATTAATACTTGGAACCTGAAAGAGACATTATGCTCTTGCGTTTACTGATACTTTTTTTTTTGCTAGTTTAAGACTGATGACTGACAACTGTTTTGTACTACTAGCAGTGGAGATAAGGTGTTTGCAGGATATTCTGTCTGAAGGAAGTAAGCCACTGTTGCATGGCTTTGTTTTTAAAAAACATGGCTAATTCCTAAAAATAGACGGGCTTCGAGGAAGTAGATGATCTCCCCTACCATACCATTCCCCCAGAGGTCTCCTGAAAACAGATGCTGAGAGTCAGGAGGCTCTCCAAAACAAAATGCCATGGGCCTGCAAGAATGAACAGGAATTTCAGTAGTCCCTGTAACTCCTTTGTAAATGCCGCAACTCTGATGCCAAGCAGATGAGTGGACAACCATGTCCAAGGCACATAATGCTAAGTTCTTGCACCCAAATTAGCGCATTAACAGTTTTCAGTGCATAAGGAAGTACTTTAGAAAATTGTTTACTAAATGCAAGTCAAACAAACATGCAAAATCATCTCATGCTCTGTTTAGAGCACTGGAAAAATTCCAATTCATATCCCCCCCCCCAACCCACATTGCTGATTCCAAGGGGATGTTTTGCCAATTATATCTTCTTCGTGCAACCTTCGTTCAAAAGGTTCCCCTGACCCTCAACAGAGGATTTTTGGGGTTGACAGGTGGCAGCTGCATGCTAGCAGGGCAGATCTGCTTCTACAAATTCCTTCTATTCACAGGATGTAAGATCCAACTATTGTACATTCTTTTTACTATTTAAAAACCTGCTCATAAATGACCTTGAGCTACAATTTTCACTCATCAAGCTACAGCAATACAACATGTGGTCATAAGCTAAGAGTTTTCCACTACAGTAACTTCAGTGACATTTCCAAATGTATGAGACAATTCAGAAATAATGGAATCACAATTTTTCATTATGTGAATGAACCTTAGAATGTTTTGGCTTGAAAGCCAAGATCTAGAATCCTAGTCTAGGGGACAAACCAGTGATCGTGGTTCAAATGTAATGACAAAGTATGTTTGCCATGAAAACTGAAGGGTTTTGTTATTGAGCTGCACGTAAGAAGTGGAGTAAGGGGGCGAGACGTGCAAGGCCAAAGAGCCCCAGGCTTGTTCTCCTAATGACAAACCATGGTTCATTATTATAACTGAACCATATCACTGATCATGGAAGACCTACACCTTAGTAGGGCTCTGAATAATATTATTTATGTTAATGGAATAATCACATTAATGAAATTAACACACGTAAGATAACAGATATCCATTAGAACAGCTAGATTCCACTCCTGTAGCACCTTATAGATATCTGATGAAGGAAGCTTTGACTCTCAAAAGTTCAAACCCTGAAAATCTTGTGGTCTCTAATGTGCTACCAGACTCGAATCTAGTTGTTCTACTGCAGAGCAATATGGCTATTTTTGTCTCAGGTAGATCCAAATGAACACCCCTACGACTTACATATAAGTTCTTAAAAATTATTTTTCATTTCACCAGACTAAACTCATGAGTATTTTTGGCTTTAACATTACCCACATTGCGAAAATTATATGTTTGAACAGAACACAAGTACTTAAGAATTTATAAGGCAAGAAGAAAAGTACAGCCCTGAAACACCTTCTGTTCCATTTGCCTGACTTTCATGCTATAGCCGATTTCTCTTTTGTTACTTGTACCTTGTTGTCGACTGTTCTGAGAAGGAGTAAAACTGGAGCTGGAGCTGGAGCTTGAACTGGCAGGACTAGGCTGTTCAGACTTGAGGAGGAGGGTGGGGAGACAGTAAGCAGAACAAAAAAAGGAAGTCAATGCATTAATTAGCTGTAAAAGGTAACAAGTGACATTACAAATTATTTTACAAAGTTAAAAAATACTCTGAAATGCTGTCACCCCAGAACTGTCCATTCTTGCAGCAAACAAAACTTTTCATCCCTTTACATGCATTAAAGAACAAAGTAGACAATGAGCACCCTATTTCAGGTGCACTAAAGAGCTCTACATACATGTTGCAAGCTTTCCAAATGAATATACAAAGAAGTAGACATTGTGTGCCATCAAGTTGTAACAGACACTTGGCGACCCTAGAATCGTGGGGTTTTCAAGGCAAGAGGTGAGCAGAGGTCATTTGCCATTGGCTTCCTCTGCATAGCAACCCTCTCTCCCTCAGTGGTCTCCCATTCAAGTACTAACTGTGGCTGATCCTGCTTCACTTCCAAGCTCTGGTGAGATCAGGCTAGTCTGGGCTATTTAGGCTCTATTTTAGAATACACATTCTAAAGAAAGGTTGACTGTTACGTGTTTCATCCCCCAAAATTTTGTAATTCAAAACCATTGCACCAGTATTAAGCAATAACAGTCCTGTATGCTGACAGAGGACAGCGGAAGACAGGAGGGCCTGGCGTGATCTGGTCCATGGGGTCGCGAAGAGTCAGACTCGACTGTGCGACTGAACAACAACAACAACATGCTGAGGACATGTCTATTACGATGTACTACTTTCCCTTATAAGATGCTATGATACATTCATAGTTTAAGTGCACAAAATACATTTCCTTAGCAAGCAACTACTGCACATTTCATACCTGCCCGATTTAGAATGCTTTCCTCAAATTACAGTTTTTCCCTTGTGGCTGCCTGAAATTCTGCAAGTTTTGTGCCTCAGATGATGTCTGAATCAATTATCTTCATGGAGTTCTCAGAGTATGGATTATCAAGATTCCATTTTAAAAAAAGTACACAAGAACTTCCTTTCTCTACTCCCTCTTCCACAGGAGCCTGAAATGCCTCGTTCATATAGCGACTTATCTAGCATATGTCTTCTTAACTACATGTGGTAATGCTCTAGAGACACAATGCTAGGCAGACAGCAACAGCTGGTGCTTCCTACCCTTTCAAACACAGCACATCACTGAACAGAAAAGCTGCAATGACCTGAATTTCAGTACATCTTCAGCCCCATGATGACTTTACTGGTAATATAAAAATCAAAAGTAACTCACAGAAGTTTCCTTCAGGTATAGCGTGAGTCCAGCTTCCTTTCTGCTTCAAAAGGGAAATGATGAACATGTATACTAGAAAACTGTACATTAGTTCAGTTGTCATTCTTTCACTCCTACTTCCTGTACTAGACAAACTTTTAATTTTAGCTAATTTTCACTGTTAAAATTAACAGTGCTGTATGTATGTGTGTTTGTTCAGTTAATCCTTATTTAAAAGGCACAAAACTGTTCCAGGGAAGGTCTCTGGCAACACCATAGGCATCTGGCAATAGGTGCTATTCACAACTGGCTTTTGTCACTTGACTATGGAAAGGTACATTTAGACTGAAAGCGGTGAGGGGGACTTCCACATGAGCCCCACTGATGTTAACAAGCTACACCTGTATTAACTTTAAGACTATAAAGAATTAAATTTAGCAGGAATACAAGAATTATGGGTTATGGGGAGACCTTTATTGTGTTCTGGGCATTTCAGTCCTGCTGAGATCCCAAGTTCTCCATGTGGACTTCTTGCTGGGTGTTGCAATAGAAGTATTGCTGGTAGGAATTCAATAAACCTACTCAGTCTTTGTCTAAGTTAATAAAGCAGTACCTAGGGTATTAAAAAAGCACTATCTAGGGTATAAAACACCAAATCCCTGATTAAAACAGCAGAAACAATACCTGGCTTCTAAAATTTAGGGTCAACATGAACTTTTCATGTATTAATTTTCCATAAATTCAATAACTGCTCTTGTGTCATAAATTCAGGGCTCTTTTTGTAGCAGGAACTCCTAATGTAGCCAATCCTCCAAGCGCTTACAGTAGCCCCTGTAAGAAGAGCTCTGTAAGCTCTTGGAGGATTGGCTACATTAGGGGTGTGTCACCTAATATGCAAAGGAGTTCCTGCTACAAAAAGAGCCCTGCATAAATCAATCTTTTGCAGCCCTTCATAATGAGATAGCAGCCTTTTAGGAGCCTTTCCTCATAATCATCCTCCCCACCAAAAGAGAGTGAAAGAATGTGAGGAAAGCTAATGGAAGATCTTTCTTTTTCTCACAGTGTTTTTTTTTTTTTTTTTTTGGGGGGGGGAGAGTTAACAACATCTGTTGCTCTTGGATGAATGATATTTGTAGTAGGCTGCTGGTGGGACTTATCCTGAGCAAACATATAGTACGCTCTGATGTGTACCAAAATCTTCTCCAAGTATGTAAAATCTACATGCAGTGTTACCTTGCCCCAGAGAGTTCCTTATAACCCCACAGTGAAACAGGGATAGAAATTTCTATGCACATAAGTCCAGATGGGACAGCAGAGGCCTAGGATTTGGATCCTTACTCTGAAATTAAGCTCACCTTTAGGATAGTCACTATCACTTAGCCAAACCACAAGGTTGTTAGAATAAAAACAGGGATGAAGTTATATGTGATGTCTTGAACCTTTTGAAGATTAAGGTCAATATAAAAATAAGTAAAATGGGCCCAATCCACATAATCTTCAGGAAGGCAAAGCTTGCAAGGATTCTCAGTTACTATGATACTTTTACAGGCTATCTACAGTGTATGGATGGGAGAGTGATACAGAGTTAGGAAAGATTTACCCAAACGGCAGGGAAGCATCTCTCTTCTCCCACCATGTACAGACTCCATCCACTTAAGAGTACCCAAGCAAATGCAGAAACTGGATAATGATCTTTATTAAATAAAAGGTTGCAAACACAGCCAAACCTTTTAAATTTTAATGAATCAGAGGCAAAGTGTTGCAGGGGAAGAAAGTAGAGAAGCAACTACAGGTGTAAAATAGACATATGGACAGTTTGACAAGATGCTCAAAATATCACAGAAATATGTACAGAAATATATTTATACTAATGGAACTCTCTAAGTAGATAGCCAAGTACATTGCCCTCTCCTGATTGTGGCCAGCTTTGTCTCATCTCTCTTTCTTGGCCCTGCTTCTCCTGTGTTACTCACTTAAACCTTTTGCTTTCTCCACCCTCCTTTTTGCTGTGGTCCACTTGTTTCTCCCATACTTGTATCTTCCCTATCTTCATGTTAGTCCTACATAGTGACAACCAGAAATTTTTAATAATGCAAATGCTTTTCAAGTAATCTTTATTAACAGCTGATGTTAGCAATCATTAGCAAATCTAAAAATTTTAGTAGTTCATACAAAATACTTTTTGTCTCCTGTTAATTCAACTGAACTTCCTCAGAGTTATTACTATTTTTTTCTTAGTTTGATCCCTGTGCTTTAGCTAATGGCAAACAGAATTCAACAAGTACAGCTTTTCCTGGAATGGAGATGTGGTGGCATGAAAGGCTTCACCTACTGAATTTCTACTGTATCATAAATCCCCTATCATGAAAAAGGAAGCAATCAGAAACCTGTTCATGAATATATATCAGCTATAATTAATTTCAAGTTGCTACAAACAATTTTCTTATTTTATCCTTTAAAAAGAAAAACAGTTTAGTTCTTTCACAAGTCAGAAACCAAGTCCCCAGAACCCCAAGCCGAGATTTGTTGGGCTCTGACTCAGGGGTAATTTCTTAGAAAAAGAGGTGCAGGAGCTCATTAGCATAACTCACCGGAAGTGTGTCAGATGGCAACACCCACCGCTCAAGCTCCACCCCAAAAATCTCCAGTTATTTCCCAACTCAAATTCAAACCTGGGTCTCCCAAATCCTTGCCTGGGACACTAACCACTACACAACACTTCATGGGGCAGTGGCTGTTGAGCAGTAGCAAGCAGCTGGGCCTGCATGAGCTATGCAAGTTGCATGGTGTTATTCAGATGGACATCCATCTGAAAATACATCGTAAAAGTAACCTATTTTCTCTCTAGCAACTTTGTCCACAGCATACAAAATTCAAGGGAAAAGTTCAGAATTAGTGCCTGGTTATTTTAAACAGGTTACAAGATTCCAAGCAAAACACCAGAGTTCTAAAAAATATATGAGGAGCAACAAGTATTTGCCATAATAAGATCCAGAAGTTTAGCCTCTGCACATTAGAACAGATTAACATCTACTAGGCTGATACTTGTTAGCAGAAACTATTGCCTGTTATGTGAACAATGCTTTGACAGTTTAACTGACAATTTACCTCAAAGATTCTGATATTTATAGCTTATTTTGAATTGGAATTAGACTCTTACCCACTGGTTTCTCAAAACAGATTTGAAAATAAGATGTAAGGATGGTCTTTGGCAGTGGAAATTCAATGACAATTCACACATGCATTTTAGCACTTGAGGACTGTGATATTACAAACAGTGGCATGCAGACAGAAAGGAGAACAGTGCACACAACACCACCATTCATCATATTACTTGGTATCACCAAACACAATATTACAATCTTTCATGACAAAGAATGGCCAAGTCACAGTAATTTATGACTTAGTTATGTCCAGATCAGAGAACTGTAACATACATGGGCCTGACTTTGAAGAGAATCCAGAAACTACAGCTAGTTCAGAATGTGGCAGCCAGAACTGTTAACTGGGACTAGTTGCAAAAATCACACTGTATCAGTTTTATTGACTATTTGTTGTGTTGTGAATCTAGGTCCAATTTCAATAAATGAACATATGCATTTGCCTTATGCCAATTTATATCATTAGTCCATGTGGCTTAGTATTGTCTAATGTGGCTTGCACGGGCTCTCCAGCGAAGGAATGTCTTTTCCAAATCCCTACTACTCAGGGCTCATTTCCTGCAGAAGCGCACTGGAACGGAGCTCCGGCAGTAAGGAGCCCAGGGGGCAGGCATATGCAGCAAACCTCACCCCCTGCTTCCAGCAGCCCCCCTTGCTTTCCCGGCCAACTGGCTGACCCAGCGGAGTGCTGCCGTGAGCTGGCCTTTGAGCTGCTCTGCCACTGCCTGGGCTGTGGCACCCAGCCTGCCCAGGCTCTACCCATTCTCATGCTGGCTCTGGTGCAGCACCTCTGCAAGGTGGGCCCCAGCCTCTTGTGCCTCCTCAGCCTCCTCCTGCACCTCTGCCCCACCACCACCCTGGTCCCCTACCTGCTCAAGGCCATGCGCATCCTCCACACCACCCTCCTTGACCCATGAGCAGCCACGCACTTTCCTGCACCTGCCATCCATCCAAAAGAGTCCAGTGGCACCTTTAAGACCAAGGTTTATTCAGGTACAAGGTCTCCCTCCTCTGTGAAGGCAGATCGGCGCGTCCCCCCCCATAGCTGGCAATCCAAAAGAGTCCAGTGGCACCTTTAAGACCAAGGTTTATTCAGGTACAAGGTCTCCCTCCTCTATGAGGGCAGATCTGCGTGCTCCCCCCCCCCTTAGCTAGCAATCCAAAACAGTCCAGGGGAGCCTGAGCAGTGGGTGTTGCCTTCTGACACACTTCCAGTGATGTCAGGGGGTGTGGCATATACAAATTAAGTTATGCTAATGAGTTATGCCAATGAGCTCCTGCACCTCTTTTTCTACGAAATGACCCCTGCTACTACCCAAAAATTTTCTACTGGAGATGCCAGGGACTGAAGCTTGAATCTTTAGTGCTCTACCATAAAGCCAAACTCCTCTCATTTAAAGGGCTGGTTCTTATTATTCAATGCCCTAAATAAATAGCATGGATCTAAGATGCTGAAAAGGACTGTGTACTTCCAGGTGAATATACCCATACATTGTACACAGGGGTCCTTCTGTGTGTGTGCATGCACGCATGTGCGGTCATACGGAAAAGGATCTTTTTTCAACATAGGGCCAAGCCTATGTAATTGTTTAAGCACCAAGTTAAGGCAATGCTCTTTAAGAGAGTTTTTGCAACCTTAATCCACTGTTATTGATCTCCACTTTTTATATTAGCCTGCTTTATCCAACTGTTTATTTCTGCTGATTTGTCTCAAATGCAATTTATTGCACAGTTCTATGTATTTTAATTGGTTTTAATCATTACGGCTGGCTTGACAAATTTTCTTTGGCTCCCAGTGCCAGCCTCAAAATTTAGAAGCCAGATTTTGCTTTCAGCATTTTGTATTTTAAGGAGCAAACTTTCTAATTATTGCTACAAAAAAACCTAATCTGAACCTCTTGTAATTTTATTAAACCTGTGACAAAAGTGTTGCAGCATATGCATAAGTATAGTGGTAACCCTGGTTGTCATCACCACAACAAACATCTCTAGCCTAACTTGTCCCCAATTTTTCTTAATTCCATCATTGCTTTAAAAAGCTCAGTTTCACAAAATATTGAAACCAGTACAGAAATTATCTAGGCCTCTTTCACATTACCGTTCTAAACCGGATGTTATCCGTTGTTGGCCCAGTTTGGTGTAGTGGTTAGGAGCATAGACTAATCTGGGAGGACTGGGTTTGATTCCCCACTCCTCCATATGCAGCTGCTGGTGTGACCTTGGGTCAGTCATAATTTCTTTCAGAGCTGTTCTCTCAGGGGCAATTCTCGAAAGAGCTCTCTGAGCCCCACCTACCTCACAGTGTGTCTATTGTGGGGAGGGGGAGGGAAAGGGATTGTAAGCTGCTCTGAGGCTCCAGCCTCTTCTCTTCTTCTTCTCTTCAGTTCTGAGTAAAGTGATACAGGGACAGAGGATTCATACAGTGAATTTTATTCTGTTAATGATCCAGCTCTGAAGTGATCCGGCCATTTCAAACAGCGCCATACTCCCCCCTGCCATTTTTCACTGTGCAATCTTCCTTGAACTTTTTTTGGGGAGCATTCTAAGTTGAGCACTACAGTGTAGAACGTTAAGTTTGAGGAAGATTGTACAACAAAAAAAGGGCAGAGAATGGCAGGTTTCTTTCACTTACCGTGAATCTTCCTTTCTCAGTGGTTCTGAAGTGGGACATTCCTCACATCTGGGATAAGCTCCTCCTCTTTCCTCAGGGTTGGCTCCAAGCTTTGATCCAGGCAGGGAGGGGCTTATCCTCTTGGAGACTATCCAGACATCTTCAAGCCCAGTAGAACACCCCGCCGGAAAGGAACTAGAAGGAAGACAGTCTCTCTAATTTCCCCCCAAATTAGAGAGACTAACAGCCCATAAACAACAAGAGGGCATAGAATATGAAACTGAATTTCTTAACAAGAACCATACTTTCCCCTGTAACTCAATCACCCCTCACAACTCTGTAAAGAGGGGAGGCACACCCAAAAATGAGTGGGCAGGAATGTCCCAATTCAGAACCACTGAGAAAGGAAGATCCATGGTAAGTGAAAGAAACCTTCCATTCTCCAGATGTTCTACGTGAGACATTCCTCACATCTGGGACATACAAGAGCTACGCTACAGGGTGGGAAGCGCATCCCCATTTACAGAGTGTGTTGGAGCACCCTATGACCAAAGGTCACCTCGGCTGATGCTAATTTGTCCACTCTGTAATGCTTAGTAAAGGAATGAACTGATTTCCATGTGGCTGCCCAGAGAGGGGAATGACCTGTATGCCACTGATGTAGCTGCTCCTCTAAGAGAATGTGCCACAATCCCTTCTGGGGGATCTAGCCCCTTTGCCTTATACGCCAGGATAATGCAACCTTTAATCCAGCTATTAAGCGTGGAAGTGGAAACCTGCATCCCCAAAGAAGACTTTCTAAATGACACGAAAAGTGTCTTAGATTTCCTCCACCCCTTCGTTCATTCAATGTAGAAGCTGAGGGCCCTCCTAACATCTAAACAATGCAATTCATGTTCTTTCTCATGTTTTGGATTGGTACAGAAGGATGGCAGAACAACCTCCTCTGCCCTATGGAAGACCGAATTTATCTTTGGGACAAAGGCTAGATCCATGCGAAGGACCACCTTGTCCTGGTGGAAGATACAGAGTTCCCTATTGACAGATAAGGCTCTCAGTTCTGAAACCCTCCTAGCAGAGGTACTACCAACTAAAAAGAATGTCTTAAAGGTTAACTCCTTGAGAGGACAGGAGGCCATGGGCTCAAATGGGTGTTTACAAAGAGCCCTCAGAACCATGTTAAGGTTCCAGGTGGGAAACCTGTGTATTTGTGGAGGATTAAGGAACAAAGTTGCGGTGGCTCAAGTGGTTAAGATGCTGAACTGCAGGCTGTGGAAGGTCAGTAGTTCAGCAGTTCGAGACCCGAGACTGCCGCATGACTGAGTGAGCTCCCGTCTCTAGTTCCAGCTCCTGCCAACCTAGCAGTTCGAAAGCAAGAAATTGCAAGTAGATAAATAGGTACCACTTAGGTGGGCAGGTAACAGCGTTCCGTGTGCCTTGGTGTTTAGTCATGCCGGTCACATGACCACGGAAACGTCTTCGGACAGCGCTGGCTCTTCGGCTTTGAAACGGAGATGAGCACCGCAGCCCTAGAGTTGGATTCGACTGGCTTTCGAGCAAGGGAACCTTTACCTTTACCTTTAAGGAACAAAGCCCCCTTTAAAAACCTCTTAATGTGAGGATGTCTAAGAAGGGACTGCCCATGTCTAGCTCCTTGAATGGCTGAAATGGCAGACACTTGCCTTCTAAAAGTACTTGTGCTGAGGCCCTTATCGAGCCCAGCCTTCAGGAAAGCAAGAACTACCTTCACTGAAGCCTTAATAGGATCAGTCCCCCGAACTACATTCCATGCGTGAAAAACTTGCCAGGTGTGATCATACAATTTGTTAGTGGACGCCTTTCTAGCCGCTAGCATGGTAGGCTTTCGCCATAATATTGTCCGTCTGGACAAGGACATGATGTCCTGACAGAAGATCTACAAGATTCAGAAGGCCCAAGCGAATTGCCCTCAATTCCAACAGGTTGATGCTTCCCGTTGCCTCCGCAACCGATCATTCTCCCTGGACCATCCTGTCTCCTGAATGTGCTCCCCAACCCGACAGACTCGTGTCCGTCATCATTACTGACCTTGGGGGATCTCAGAGGGGGATCCATAATTTGAATCACATTGAGGCTAGCCACCATGTCAGTTAATTTCATAAAGATGTAGGAAGTTGGATAATTTTGAATTTTTTGGGCATTATAGCTTCTTGGTGGGGAAGTAAGAATTGTTGCAGCAGTCTGGCATGGAATCAAGCCCACTGCACTACCTCCTGACAGAAGACAAGCATCCCTAAAAGTTTGACCAAGGTCATTAGTTCCATCTTGGGACTTCTCAGTAGCTGATCCATCAGCAGCCTGATTTTGAGTTCCCGTTCCTGAGACAGGAAAACTCGGTCCTGTGTTGTGTCTATTTCCACACCCAGATGGAGCAATCTCTGTGTAGGTTGTAGGTGACTTTTCTCCAGATTCACCATGAACGCGTGATCATTCAAGGCCTGGATTGTCAGGTTCAGGGCCTGTGTATATTCTGTTGCAGAAGGGGCTTTGATTAAGATGCCGTCCAGGTAGGGAAAAAGACCCACTCTTTTCAACCTTAGATGTGCTACCAGAGTTACTAGAACCTTCGTAAATACCCTGGGCGAAGATTTGAGGCCAAATGGGAGAGCTTTGTACTGGAAGTGAAGGTTTGCATAATTGAATTGGAGAAACCTCCGATGCAGAATATGTATGGGTATATGGAGATATGCTTCTGACAAGTCCAAGGACATCAGAAAATCCCCTTCCTGAATAGATATGCGGATGGACTTCAATGTCTCCATCCTGAACTTTCTGTTCTGGATGTGTCTGTTTAGCCATTTTAGATGTAAAATGGCTCTCGTGGTCCCATTTTTCTTTGGAACCACGAAGAATATGGAGTAAACGCCCTGTCCCTGTTGGGACAAAGGCACTCTCTCTATTGCCCCTATGTCCAGAAGGTGAAGTATCGCCTCCTTGATCTGGAGGTGTTTCATCTGGTTTCTGTATTTCGGCATTCTGATAAAACGTTGATGGGGAATGAAATGAAATTCCAGTTTGTATCCATAGGATATCGTCTCTAATACCCATCGACCCAAAATCATCATATACCACAGTTTTGAAAAGGCTTGAAGTTTTCCTCCTATTTCCCGACATTCTGGACGGAGTAGATAGTCATGCCAAAGTTCCTTTCTTGGGCACTTTAGTGGAAGACTGTTCACCTTTGGAAGAGGGAAAGGAGTTCCCACCATGTTATCTAGCTTGCTATTTTCCTTTGAAAGTAAAATATCTGTGAAAGTGGAAATATCTGGTTCTTGTACATGATGGTTTTTGCCCTCTTTTTTGATCTTGAAAGGGCTGAAAACGCTTTCTTGGTTTGCTGTCTCTTTTCTTAGAGGGAAGGACTTGTCCTTATCCTCAATTAAATACCTATCCAGTCCATCTCCAAATAGGTTTACTCCTCTGAAAGGGACTGCCGCCACTTTCACCTGTGCAGACAAGTCTATGTCCCAGTGGCGAAGCCAATTGTTCCGCCTCGCCGTCACACTGCACGCTAATTGCCCTGGCCGAGAGCTGGAGTGCATCTAGTGTGGCATCTGCCATAAAGGCAATTGCCAGTCCTATTTTCTTCAGTTCGTCTTTAAACTCCTTAGGCACCTCGCTGTCAGCCGTAGCCAATTTGTCTGCCCAATCATATGCCACCCTGGGGAAAAGAGAACCCGCTGTAGAAGCCTTAATAGCTGAAGAGGAGGCTTCAAATTTTTTATGTAGAGCCTGTTCTACCCTTCTATCTGTGTGATCTTTAGGCATCCCATCAGCGTCCATCGGAAGCACCGAGTTAGAATACAAGCTGGTCACAGGATCATCCACCACAGGTAGTTTCAACTTCTTTGTGGCTTCTGGCTTCAGAGAGTAGAATTTGGAAAAAAGGTGATGTTTAGCCTTGGGTTTTGCCGGTTTTTCCCACTCTGCCTTCATGATGTTATAAAAGGAGACTGGAAGAGGCAGCCCTGGATGTGTGACTGAGACCTTTGGCATCAGTTTCCCCACCCCTTTCTGAAATTCTGGCTCCTGTTCAGTCTCCTCCTTAGGACTAGATGAGAGATCTAGAGCCCTTAATACCTTAGGGAAGAGACGTGAATATAATTCCTGCGGAAAAAGCCTGGATTGTACTGTAGGCACAACCACCTTCTCTTCTTCCACAGAAAGTTCCCCTTCTTCTTTTTCTGAAGAAGTGAAAATATCTGGTTCTGAATCTCCATGTCCCAACAGAGGAGTCTGTTCTCGAGAGGTTGACTTGTGTTTTGTATGTTTTGGTCTCACAGGGGACCTAGAAACACTGGCTACCCTGTCTAGATTTCTCTTGAGAGTCCTGCCCCTTTCCACAGAAGAATCATGTGGTGTAGAGCCTTGGAGGGTCTCCTTTATCATCTCCTTAAACTCTCTTCTCATTTCCCCTCTGAACCAGTATAACATATCAGCTGTAATGGGTTCCCTGGATTCCAGTCCTGGGACATCCATGTGATCTTGGCAGACCTGAGAAATGGATGGCCTTGTCTGTATATTGTCCCCAGAGGAACTGCCTTTGTCTTGAGATGCCTTCTCAGCCATATTCAGAACCTGTGTGTGTGGGGGAATGATTCCATCATCAGGTCCACAGCAGACCTGGAGATCGCCCCCACCAGCCACTTAGAATGTGGTGGGTTCTCCCCACCCCCCGAGCTTTTTAAACTATCTATAGTGAAGGCCATGATCTCTGAATGACAAAAAAGGCCTGTAGGCCCAACAGACCCGAGGAGATCCAAAATGGCCACCGCCATATTTTCCTGCCTAAATCTTCCACCCAAAAGGACATCACCAGGCCAGGAAGATTCCCCCCCCATACACTTGCGAGGGACCTGGGAAGGACGGGAGCAGAAGGATTGGAGGAACCCCCCCCCTTTTCCTCCCAGGTCTGAAGGAGATTTCCACAGACCCTTGACATACACTTAGCCTCCCCCAGGTACTTCTGAAGGGGGTAGAGACTGTCCGCCAGCATCTGACTTACTGCATTTCAGACAGAATGTTAGGAGTCTGTGCTCTTCCGCTCTGTGTCCCGCTCTGCTAAACGCCTGCCACAAACCGGTTAGGGGAAGGCCGAACTAGCAGCACCACCCTGCCGGCGTGTCTCTTCCTCTTCACGCTCCCTGGCTCCAGGAGCAGGCCCTCCACCCCAGGGACGGATCAGTCTGGCAGAAAAAAAGGCTCCAAGGGCTGTCGCAGTGTCGGTGCCTCCGAGAAACCCTGGAACCAACCGAAGATAGCCCCATGCTGAGCCACTAAACCTTGCTGCAGCTTTCTTTCTTCTAACTTCCTTTTCTTCTCAATCTGCACTGTGCAGCGCCACTGGAGCACGTCCTGCTGAAGCAGGGTCAGCAAGAGAACTGGATAGCCTCCAAGGGGATAAGCCCCTCCTGCCTGGATCAAAGCTTGGAGCCGACCCTGAGGAAAGAGGAGGAGCTTATCCCAGACGTGAGGAATGTCCCACGTAGAACCACTGGAGAAAAAGGTGTGGCACTATTTGAAGCGCTGAAAACATGTTAAACAGTACATTACAGCGATTCAGAAGTGCAAAGAAGAGGAGAAAATGGAAGAAAGCAGTTTACCTCAAGAATGGCTCAACTACACTTTGCTAACCAGATGCAGGTGGCTTTGTATGAAAAGGTAAATAAAATCCATTAGCAGCCAGTTGCTAAAATGGTTGTGTCTGAAATGACACAAAAAATCCGTTAGCAACTGGCTAACGAAACAGTTTACAAAGGCTTGTCTGAAAGGATCCCTAGTTATGAAATGAATTCATCCACCACTATTGATGGGTATGAAATTAAGTTTATATATAAACAATCAGTGACAAGAACTTCATGCACATTTGTCATACAACAAAATACACTGATGTGGAATGATAAATAAGTTTGAGGCTGAGGCTTGGGAAGTCTGCATTGCTGGATCAATTGGTCCTCTAGGTGCAAGTCTTGTGCTCCAGTTCCTTGCCTCCGACTCCAGTCTATATTCTCAAGTCTCACTGTACAGGCTTGAGAGTGCTACTTCAGAGAAAAACTAACAAGGCTGGTCTTCAGAGCACAGGACAGGTAACATGAGTGCATTGGTCTTCCTAAATATGTCTCTCATGCTAGTACAAATCAGTTTTACAAAATAACAAAACATGTTTGTCTGTAATTCACAAACTATTTAATCTAAACTACTCTTAAAAATTCAGTATCATTTACAAAGATATACCCAAAATGATAAAATGTGAATCACCTTTAACATCAGCTTCCATTTGCATTTCCAGTCTGATTTCTTTTGCACAGTGCTCCTGGTCAAATATAAAGGTTGAATCCAAAAGGCCATAACCTCCACTGGTGGAGCTCAGCCAAAAGAATGGGTATTTCCTTTCCCTTTCCTGGTGTAACCTACTGCATACCCCAAAATACTGCTCCTGGTGACTGAAGGATTCCCAGGAACAGCACGGATTATAACATGGGGTCTGCAGTGGAAAGGGAGAAGAAGCAAAAGTCACCCCATGTCTGCTAGTAGAAGTGCCTTTCTTCTACCAGAAGACAACAGCATATCTAAGTTCCAAAGGGCAAACACTACTCCGTAATAATTTAAAGGGCCGCCCTCCAAAGAAAATAAGGTTTTAAGGGGCTGACCAGAAAAACAAGATTTGGGTATCTTTGAACATCTAGGACAAACTGGTATTTCTGGGGCCAAATCAAGCCCACAGAGTTGAACTAGGTGCTCCCTTGCTCAATTCAGAGGGAGAAGAGGAATATGGAAGAGCAGAATCCATGACACTAAGCTATGGGACTTTGGCCTGGCATTTCCTTGTCTCTGGAAAAAGTACTCGATGATCAGGACCCTTGGATAGACTATAAGCACTCTTTAAAAGTATTGCTCAACCACTATCATGTAGCACAATACATATCTCCTAGCTTTAGAAAACAGCTAAAACATTTGAGTAGCACTATTGCTATATTTCAGGCATTCAGTTATCTCAGGCCTTTACAAATTTTCTTTCACTTTACGTATCAGGCCAAAAACTCAAGCGTCAGATTCCTTTTTCAGCCTTCATGGGTTGCTCTTGGAGTACATAAATATATGGTGGTGACCGTGGCTGTCATCAAACTCCAAAAAACAGAAAAGCCTTAAGCTTTAACCGTAACATAACCTCTCCCAATTTTCTCAATTTGACTGTTGCTTTAAGAAGTTTCCTTCAATTGAATACTGGAGCCAGTGTGAAAAGCAACTAGTTGAGAAATGAATTAACCCCCCCCCTTTGGCCTGAATAGTGTAAAGTCAACATACAAACAAGTAATGACAATTACTTCATGCACATAAATTTTTGAATCATATAACAAAATTTATTCAGATGTGAAATGATAAATAAGCATGAGATTCCCCATTCCCAGGGCCAGCTTCCCACCCACCACTGTTTCTTCCAGATTAAAGGGGTGTGAGCTCTCAGTCCAGCCTCAGAATTGGCAAGAAGAGGGGATTCTAGTCCAGTTCCATTCTGTCCCCTCCCTCCCTGGCCAGGTGTGATGCCTTCCTTTTTATGGGACTCCCTGGCCCCACCCCTACATGGCCTGTATCTAATCCCCTTTCACCTGCTCCACCAGGGAGGCTAGGGTCCGTGTCCAGCCAATCTGAACTTTCTTTGGCTCCTGCTACCATTGGAGCTTCTAAATCACTGTCAGAAAGGAAGCTGTCACTATCCTCTGGCCAATCCATTGCTCGAGCGACCGAGCAGGCACTCTATGCAAGCTGTCTGCTCAAAATGGCCCCTACTCCGACACAAGGCACTGTTCCTTTCTCAAGTCAGTAGACAAAGGGGGAGAGGTAAGTCAGGAAAGGAAGAACGAGAATGGACTAAGAATGGAAAAGCAGTAAAATAGTAAATTAGAAGTTATTGAAGAAGTAAAAGAATGATAGAAATACATAAGGTAGTAGGACAGTCTACTGATTTAACTGCTTTCCCTGTGAGGAAAGAAACGAATTAAGGAGACAGGTGACTCCCACAACAGAGACAGAAAGGAGAAAAATATTCTTATTGCCTCCCTGAGTGGATGGTGGGAAACACCCACCAAGATGTCCTCTGCCTCAGCGGGAGAATGAATAGTTAAATGAATGAAACACAACTGCAAGTCAGCTGTCAGATTTAAGTGCTGTAACAAAATTATCAGATGTCAATTACTATGTATGTACATATTCAGAAAATCAATATTAATAGCAGTTAAATGGAAGGGGAGTGGTGGGAGACAAAGTAGTTTCAGTTCTACAGGATGTCATGGTCCATTCTGGCTGCCAATGGCTTTGCTCCTTGATGTCACAAAATAGTTGGACAAGCTGGTGCCATAGAGTGGAGGTTTAATGGGTCAGTGGACCTCTCAGAACTTGAATTCCAAGGTTCTTGAGTAACATTTGACAAATTAAGCCTTTTCATCCATTGCAATTCGCCATAGACTCTCAAGTGACACCTTGTTGGAACTCTTCATTGGAAATGGGCAGACAACACTAGTTGCTTATGCATGGGATCCCTGATGAATATTTTTCTTGTAAAATGCATACAGATCAAAAGGAGCTGAAAATGGTATTAATAAATCAAGCAAAACTACCTAGTACAGGAAGTGTTTTCTTTGGCTGAAACTGTGATGTTTTACTTGCAGGAGGTTTTTGCTGATTATGGTTTATTGCCAAAGCAAATTTTGCTAACCAAGTTCTCTGAAATATATAACTACTGTAGTAGACCTCTTCCTATAAAAATATATCCCGTTTTATGTTGGTTTTGTTTTGTTTTTTTTAAAAAAAGAAAAATCAGACATGATCTTGATCATACACAATATAATGGGTAGTTTTACCTTTATACATTGTATCATACATACTAAGATATATAGGAGACTACGTTCTTAGGGAGATTCTGAGATCAACCTTTATGTTATGCAATGCACAGCTGGTAAGAAATAAAGTCTCCTTATCTTATAATTTGTTAGCGGCGGAAAAGGAGGAAACTTGGCTGGATTGGACTGATAATGTCATTTTGTTCCATATTACACTAGCTGGATATTCTGTCCATCTATCCCAAATTGGGGAACAGAATAGTTGGGATTCCCTAGGATTATCTTTCTTTTTCAGATTCTCAGTCCAAATGCCCACTGAAATTGATAAATAAATAATAAAATTATTTCTCTTATACTAGTTACCAGAGATGGTTTGGGTATCCTGCAGATAATATTCATTTACTTAGCTCACCTACAAGCACCCTCGTGGAGTGAGCAAAGGTAATCTCTAGTCTAGTACTAAGAAGTCTTAGACTTACTGTATTGGGGTGATTTCAACATTAATGCCAAGAACATCTCAGTGAGCCATGCTCAGGACACCATGGCTGCCACTTGACTGTTTCAGGTTGTTCTGGGGTTGACACATGAAAGGGGTTATGTGGGTGTCCTTTAAGACTACATGGAAGTTATAACTAGCACAAAATATGGCTGTCTACTGACTTGAGTCTGGAAATGTAAAGATGTTACTCAGATTTTAAGGCAATGCTACTGGTTAGTCATATGCTTTTGCATCCAAATCAAGGTGGGTTACATCATCTTTCAATAAATGCTGCAGTTTTGTTGACCTGAAATGCCATCTCCTTCCATTTAAAACAAGCTTGTGGCAAAATATAGTTCCAACTCTCAGCTAGTTCCATAGCTACTCATCCCTGGTATCCATTATCTTCAACTATGCAAAGAATCTTCTTTCATAGTATTAAGGTATTGGAAGAGATATTCCAGTACTTCAGCTAAAATGGTTTCACTCAGATAATGGGGGATACTCTTTAAGTGTCTCTTTCAGATTTAGTTCCTAACTGCTAATATATTTTATAGATATGCTAAGAAGACTCTGATCATAAGTATAAACATCATTTAGCCATTCTTTCTTGTGACCCAAACTCACACTATTTTATCTTTTAAATTCCCAAACCTGAGTTCCTCCAAATTTGTCTAAAAGTCTAACAGCAGAATATCACTTCCTTTCCCTACAAATGCTCTGCTGTAAGCCAAAGCAATTGCGAGGTCCTTGTAGTCACGGTAACACAACACAGATTCTTCCCATACCTGTACCCTGCTAACTTTTCCCTTTATGTCAGTGAGCTGACATACCAGCTGCCAAACTTTCAGTCACACATGCTCATGGTTACATGGAAAAGTTAAAACCTAAGTGATTTTTTAAACTTATCCCAATTATGTGGCCATTTATCTCACACAGTGGATTTTGTTCTTAGTTTTCCCAGAATTTAATCTGTAAAAGAAGCCACTTCCCAGCTATAATCACCAAACACCACAGTGTGTCAGTAGCACATAGATGGAATAATTCCTTCCTAAATTTGCCTTGAGTCTTAGTGATAAAGATGGATGATAAAAAGTAAACAAATAACTAAAACAAGTATCTCAAGTTGACTATAACAGATCTTCTGATCTTTTCAACTAAAGCCATTCATTCCTATTGAAGTTCTGCAGGAGAAACACAAGTTTTTGAAAAAAAAAAACCCTAAATAAATAACAGAAAGATTCTTGTGAATCAAAGTAAAAAAGCTGAGGCGTATTTTTTTAAAAAAAACCAACCCCCCAAATTGTTTTCCCAAAGCACCTACCTGCAGAAGACAGTCTCTTCTGCAAGCATGCATGATTCACAGGAATAAGGCAAGGAGATCAAGTAGTGTTCGTTGGGAATGATTTTTTTCTGCTTTGTCTCTGCATCAGATGTGACTGAAACTTTCAAACAACTCTCCAAAAGAGGCCCAGCAAAATTACCCATGATCAGAGGATTCTGCATGTCTCTGTATGAAATTCTCTGCCTTGGGCTTGCCTCTTTCAAATCAGAAGGCAAGGCTAGGCTTTTCTGAAGGTGGATAATTCTTACTCTCATATCCAGAAGAAAAAGTTTTAGAATAAGATGTAAACCAGAAACCTGGAATATGCCAAGACTTTGTCTTCTCTTACTATTAGAGATGCTCGCTAGTCATCTTAAACATTCATCGACTTCTTCTTCACCCAACCAATTGTTGGCAAAATTCTGCCACTTCTAGGATCACCCTGACCTGTGTATGTTGATGGTTTTATGTACCTGCCTTTTCTTGCTGTATATCCCTCCTACCTTATTCTCTCTTAAACCATTTATTCCCCCCATCACTGTTAGCAGGTGGCCCCCTCCCATTAATCTTTACTGGCTCCCTGACAGTGTCTTTGGCTCAATTCACGCATCATAACAAACCTCAGCATTCACTAATTGGTGCTCTAAGATTCAAGTTGTACAGATTAGCTGCAGTTTAAAGCTCCTTGTCCACTTCTATTTTCCATCTGCTCTGCACTGCCGTATGTGTGGTCCTGGCACAGCAATGGCCATACATCAACTCAGGCACCATACCAAATGAACCATAGTTAACACAAACCATAATTAGCACAAACCAACAGTCATTGCACCAAACCACAGGTAAGCTGTCTTAATCATGCTTTGACACCATGCCTAAATTCAGCCTGAGAGCATCGAGTTTAAGCTCTTCTTTACAGCCATCTCTGCTACTACAGTGCACGCTCTCTCTCTCTTTCAATATCCATCACTGAGCCCAGTCAACTCTACTCTGTTTGCTGCCATGTTTTCCAGAACAGCTCTCTGTGCCTGCAAACTTTCTCTAAAGAAAAGCCTAGCCTAGATGAACCTCGCTTTGTCACCTTCCCTAAAACTTTCACTGCCGTCTGACTTACCTACACCATACCCCAGTTCTCAGTTGTCAGTTTCAGTCTTTGTTGTCCATCCCACTCTTGGCCATCTAGACCAGACTGCAAACATGATGGGAAATATTATATCATTACAGAATTATGTAGAAACACTTGCAGGTGTACAGTAAGCTTCCAAACAAAAGTAATGCTCTGCTGTTGCCTTTCTGTAATTTTTTCCAAAAGGGCGGACACAACGCTAAGGGCAAAGTAGATATCTAAATCTAACAGATCTGTTTACTTTTAAAATTATATTGCAATGCTTGCATTTTTACTGTTATTTGCATTATTTCTGATACATTATTCAGAACATTTAGATAGGGGTAGGAATAGTACACAAAAATGACACATTAATTGGGAGCCAACACATGCAGGAAAAAAAACAGAACACAAGAGAAGCCAATGTTGGATCAGGCCAATGGCCTATCCAGACCAACACTCTGTCACACAGTGGCCAAAAATACCAGGTGCCATCAGGAGATCCAGTGGTGGGGCCAGGACACTAGAAGCGTTCCCACTATTGCACCCCCCCAAGCACCAAGAATACAAGGCATCACTTGCCCCAGACAGAGAGTTCCTATCTATACCTTGTGGCAAATAGCCACTATTGGACCTCTGCTCCATATGTTTATCTAATTCCCTCTTGAAGCCGTCCATGCTAGTAGCCGCTGCCACCTTCTGCGGCAGCATGAGAGAGCATGTGCCAAAGAGAGATGGTGGCCACGTATGGGAGAGAAGCCAATGTATACTTAAATTGTATATATTGGCTCCTCTCCCAGACGTGGCCACCATCTCTCTTTGGCATATGCTCTCTCTCACTACCACAGAAGGTGGTGGTGGCTACTAGCATGGAGTTTTTTGACTAATGGAAAATGGTTCTTTGATGTCCCAAGATCCAGCATAAGATTTAACCAGCTTTGCCTGCCCCTCCTAATACAATACTTGCTTTTCATAATTCAGGAGGAAATGGTAGAAGCCGCTTCCATTGCTGGCTGCTGATTAGCAGGAAATTATTTATAACCAACTTTCAACATACAAGGCAGGTCTACTCTGAACATATGCTGAGCTTACGTCTTTGTACTCTGCCCAATAAAATGCAAAGCTGAAGCAATCACTCATTTTAAAAAGTACATTTGTAATTGTACTACATGTGGTAGAAAACTCTTTTTAATCATTGCTGTGTAAGTTTCTGAAAAGGAAATGTTCAGAAATAAAATCAATCTCAATAATTTCATGGAGGTTTTGGCCACAGTCCTTTGGAGGGGGGGAAAGGCAAAACTTTTAAACCAAAGAAAAACAATGGCATATTTGATGACTCTACAGAAGGAATAAAACAGTCATAAAAGCCAGGGCTATATCAATCTACAGCAGGTGTTCCTAAGCAAAGATGAAATCATGCACTAAAATACTGGAAAAAATATTTTAGCATGCAGACTTTTTACTATTGGATTTCAGAATACTGTTGCTACAAGACAAACAACAATAAAATGTCAGAATTTCTATTTGCACTGGATGCCAATTGAGTACCACATCCATTTCAAGGTGATGGTATTAACCTTTAAACCCTATGCGGCCTGGGACTGATATATCTATGAGATCATCTCTCCCCATATGTTCCTCAGAGAGCCTTGCACTCTGTTGATAACATTTGCTGGCTGTCCCCAGCCCAAAGGACATCTGCTTAGCCTCGACCAGGGCCAGGGCTTTTTCCACCCTGGCCCTTGCCTGGTGGAACATGCCCCCACTTGAAGTAAGGGCCCTGCAAGATTTATTACAGTTTTGTAGGACCTGTAAAGTGGAGCTGTTCCGCCAGGCTTTTGGTTGAGGTGGTAGACCCAATCATCTGGCCTCCCTTGCTGAAACCTGCCCTATTACATTTGCCCATGTTAAGAGATGTTACGATTTTTTCTATTGTGACTCTTTGCTTTGCCATCTATTAGTACTGCTGGAACCTTATAAATTAATGTATGATTTTGCCATCTTTTAAATACTTTTAAGTAATTTATTGTGATAATCTGTTTTTAATGGTTCTGTAAAATCTCGTTATTACCCGCCCTGAGTGTGCTTGCAGGAAGGGAGGGATATTAATCAAATAAAAGAAAATTTTATTATAAACATTGTATAACAAAGTTTGAGTCCAAAGGCACCTTTAAAAAGTTTTATTTAAGATGTAAGCTTTTGTGTGCAAGCACACTTCCTCAGACAAACTGAAACAAAATTTCTTCGAGCCTTACATCCAGGAAGATGGGGTGTGTGTGTGTGTGTGTGTGTAAGCATCAGGAATGACCAGTCAGAGTTAAGATGCATAAGTGAATCTGAGATTGGATCAAGATGGCATGATCAATGAATGGCATCTTTGTTCTGCTACTTTAGACCAACACGGCTACCCACCTGAATCTATGTTCACTGTATAGCAACTATATGCTAACAACCCCCATTGAAATCTCCCTGTCTCTATGCCAAACAATAAAAACATCACTCAATGTGGTCCAGGAGGTACATATAACACATAAACCCTAATCTTGCATGTGCAAAGCCAAGGAAATGGAAGTAAGTGTATTCATATAGTGCACAATCAGATATACTAAACAGCAAACCTGCACCATACCCTGTAATCTCCCAATAAATTATCTCTTTAAATTGAATTTCCGAAACCAAGGGTGTAAGATTGGCACTTGGATAAGGTGGGCAAAAATGTAAAAAGCCTGCAATATGAAGGTATTTCTTTTTTTAATGACAGATCTTAGTTGTCACAGCACTGCTCTTTGGGTTACATATTTTACTTTCTCAACTTCTCATGTTTTTTTCAGTGCTTTTTAAAACATATTCTTTTAAATAGTTTCAGAGGGCAGCCATGTTGGTCTGCAGTAGAAGAGCAAGATATAAGTCCACTGGCACCTTACAGACCAGCAAGATTTTCAGGGTATGAACTTTCAAGAGTCAAAGCTCCCGCCCCAACCTGGATAGTTCAGGTCAGTCTAATTTCATCAATTACTTGGAAGCTAAGTAGGGCTGACCCTGGCTAGTATTTGGATGGGAGACCTCCACAGATTACCAGGGGCAGGAGGCAATGGGCAGGCTATCAAGCCAATTCTCTGAATGTCCTCCCGTATCCCAGTAGGAGTTGCCAAAGGTTGCCATGACTTCTAGGCATGGGCAAACACACACACACACAAATACCAAAGAGAGAGAATGTCAAAGTTCCCAACATCACATAAAATAGGAATGGAGCTTTTAAATAGTCAATTTTGTTCTTCCGTTTAGAAATAAATTAGTCATGGCTTAAAAATAACAGTGGGTGAAATGTTTGTTTATGAACACTTGCATTTTTGTACCATTTAGCAGAGGTGGCAATAATGACAAAACTGTAGTTAGAGTGGATCTGCTTGAACTGTCCTTTCTTGTGCTACTCTGTAAGTGGCTCCTTTTAACTCCTTTTGAACAAGTTGTTGTTTCCATTGTTAACTAGGGATCAACAGCCAGGTGTCAGAATTCTCCATGTGCGCATTCTAGAACCAGTGTGGTATAGTGGTTAAGAGCAGTGGACTCTAATCTGGAGAACCAGGTTTGATTCCGCCCTCCTCCACATGAAGCCAGCTGAGTAACCTTGGGTCAGTCACAATTCTCTCAGAGCTCTCTCAACCCCACACACCTCACAGAGTGTCTGTTGTGGGGAGAGGAAGGGAAGGCTATTGTAAGCCGCTATGAGACTCCTACAGGTAATGAAAAGAGGGGTTTAATCTCCTCCTCCTCCTCCTCTTCTGTGCAAGTAACTGCCCTGGCTATGTTTCTTTCCAATTCTGTTCTTCATGAGCAGGAAAATATGACCTTGAAATCAAAAGGTATGTATAACTATTCCCATCCTTTTCATCATTTGACATCATGATCATATGTGAACATCTGTAGGGATGGCGTGCATGTGCAACCCAAACCATCCAGGAATCTTGTATGTCCTTTGGGATGAAAACATTCATAAACAGTTTCTTCCACCACCATTTAATCCTGTCCTTTGTAATCAGTCACTAAGAGTTCAGAATATTTAAAAGCTGCATTTAAAAAATTCTTTTAAAAAGCAATAAATGATCCACATCTATTTAAATAATGCAGATACATCAGAAAAAATGATTAAAACTTCCTATGCTTTAGGAAAGCAACATGCTTCAAAGAGATGCTAGATAAATAAATCAGATAGTGAATTATTTACTTATCTCACTGGTAACCTTGTATAGTAACAAAAGACGCTTTCTATGAGTAGAAACATAAATTTAGGACACAATACACACAATGAAATCAAGAGTACTTAATGTTCATTGATTTTACTGGGAGAGAGAGGTATATACCCAATTCTGTCCTACTGACATCTCTGGCACTTAAACAGTTCTTATCTTTGGCTGGATCACACCCTTTATTGGTATGAAAGCTTTCATTTATAGCACTTGTACATTCATACCGAACTGGAGTCCTCTATGGACCAGTCTCAACTCAAAGCCCTGTGTTAATTGTCAAATTATTTTTCTACAGTGATAAGGGAGGCACCATTATTAAGGTTATTATCTTATTAAGGATACCAATCCATAGTAAGATGTTTAAAAATATGCTTCAAACCTTTCACTTTTTAAAAAATATAACCTTACCATGACTTTGTACCATTTCAATTTTCATACAGAAAGCATTCCTCCGTCATGTGGTTAGATTCTGGCTGAAGGGAATCAAAAGGATTCACCTTCTCTGTGAGACTGAATTATTCTGCTTAATAGATGTATGACACACAGTGTAACTACAGCCATAGTTTTCAATACGTATGGCAAATTCAGTTGATGGAATATCATACTTTCATGGGATGAAAAACCAGCCTTAAAAAATCTTTCCCAAGTTTTTGCCACTTATTTAAAATGAAAATCTGTTATTCAAAAATCCATATGGTCTCTTATTTCATCATGGCTGTCTTTTACTCTCAATATTGTCTGCTAAAAGGATCATACCTTAACTTTAGACCTTGGGAAAAGATAGGATTGTTCTGTTAATAAGGGCCTGGAAAGTTTATTGCAGTCCTGGAGGGTCCCAGACTACTCTTTAGAATTCAAAATAGAAAAAGTATTAGCTCTTATTCCAAAAATAAAGTTGTATTTTATAGTTAACTAAACAGGTATTAATGGTGTAACTTATAAAACTACAGTGTATACCATGTAATTCAATTTAAACCTTCTGACTAAACAATAATGAATTCTGAAACAGATCACCTTCCAGGACAAGAACACAATTGGCATCAAAATCACATTTTGTTAATAGTACATTAAAAACTTTCCATTGCTCTTTAATCAAGAAAAGATTGTTTTGCTTTTACAGAGTGAACAGAATGCCAAGACATTTATTCATGGCAATTAGAATCATCCAAGACACATATGTAGTCCAAGAAAGCTACTTGACTCCACATTAGTGTAGTAAAGACAGAGAAACAGAAATATTCAAAAGTACCTTCTGTAATTATATAATGCAAGCTTACTTCTCATTACTATGATCTTCAATTATATGCACATACTGAAATTCCACAACAGTCACAGTAACAGTCCAGAAATTTAATCTTATCTTTATTTTCCCAGTTCTGCTTCCAATTGAAAGATCATATAAAATTATCTATTTTTCATTGATTCTCATTGTCCAGCATCTTTTACATTTCTTATTTTATAATATAGTTAAGACATTTACAGTCAGGTGCTCCTAACTTTGATTTTTCTCTGTTCAGCTAGATGTTGATGGCAAACTGTCAAAAAAACACTATTACTTTCTCTTCCCAGCCACAAATTGTTTTCATAAATAGCAGTTCCAGCTTGGAATAATCCATAATGAAACCCAAGATTTCAGGTTTTCCACTCTACACAACAGTTAGCAGCTCATACAAATATTCTTAAGACCACCACCATATTTCATGATCGCACAGACAACAAAAACAAGGTCATTTATTCTGTTATCACTCTGCTACATGGTCCAATATAGGAAACAGTCTGGCAAAATTTTCATGAAATCAAACATCCTGTCATTGAAGTTTTTCACAAAGCAGTTTTTTAAAAAAAATATCATCAAAGATAAAAGCAGAGCTATTAGAGTTCCAAGTAAACTGGGCTATTCTCTCACTGCCTCAATAGCCATAAATTTTTACAGGCTTTCCTTCTCCTCCCTTTCGCTTGTTGCCTACACTTTTCAGAGGAGAGCCAACAAAAGTCACAGTGTGGGATTTCAAGCTGCTTTGATATATAAGGGCTTCACGATACCTATGTTGGATCGTTTGAGTAGTTCTGGTACTCTAAAGGATCCACCACAGTGATGAACTCCGGGACTGCCTCTAATATTAATGCTTAACTTATTTTATAGCCATGAGATCTAAAACAAATAAACCAATTTTCACAGCTTTAAACAAAGGGAGAGAATTGTATGTAAACAAACAAAAACTTCCATTGCACTGAGTGGTCTAGCTCACTAGTACACAACTGAGAACATAGACAATTACCAGAGCACATTAGTGGAAGAAATACAAATATTCTAAATAAATCTATCATGCCCACTAACCACAGGGGTCTTAAGGATGTCACTTCCTATAAGTTTATTTGCAAGTACTTTGTTTCTACATGTTAAAAGCCATTATGTTTCCCCCAGAGTAAAACAAGCCCCGGTGACATTTTTAGATAGGATGATGACAGCATCGCAGTCTAAAAGTCTTACCCATCACTCCCTGTCCACCCAGAAGTGGCTGCTGCCCAGGCAAAAGGGACAGTTCCAATCCATCAACTCTCACTAAGTGGCACTACTTTCACAGAGACTGCAATCTGGATCCAGAAAGTGAGTGAAGCAGAGAAAAACATTTCAACACTTAATGGTTAAAACAATGTTATCGCTGCTTGTTCAAACCAGATCACTTGTCAGATTAATTTTTTTAAAAAACAAACAAAAGTAACTACATTTAGCTGAAATGGCAGAAGCCATAGCTTCAGACAAATTACTTTTCTGAAAGCCATGAAGGCACTTTCTGCTATGCTATACATCTCTATGCTAAAAGCTAGACATTTTTGGTGAAGCAACCACATCTCGCATATGCTTATAAATAATAACAAAAACATATCAAATTCAGACTTTAAGAATACATACATATGCATTTCTGGTAAGAAAAACACAGAATGAAAATGCCAACTCAGCCACAGCAGTAACATAGCAAGTGCTATTATATAAAAATAAAGGAGGTTATTTAGTTGCATCCTTTCCACATTTTACAACCTTTGCCCACACTAAAAGAAACAGTCATTAAAGACCCACATTAGAAACAACATGAAAGACCACCATCTGTCTATGAGAAGCTTCCATCAAGTCAAAACCTAATGCTCATGTCTCCACAGCAGGCTATTTATTGCCTGTTCCAGACAGTTTAAAATAGGGCAATGAATAACAAGTGAAACTGAGGCTGCAGGAGAGTTAAACACACATATTCAGCATAAGAGGCTTGGAGCCTTCTACTAGATTTCAAACAAGATCTCTATTCTAAACAAAAACGTATGCATCCCATTAGAAGCTCTTTTGCACACGGGAAGCACAGTCATTTATTTCTTCTAGACTTCACTGTCTGCTCAGAGATACTATTACAGATAAATCCTGTAAAGAATATTGGAAATGCCTCTGAATTATGTATTTCAGTGTGCACATTACACTGGTTGGGAAGGAGACAGACAACAGAAACAAAAACACTCCCTGATCCTTTTGAAACTTAGCATTATTCTTGGCTACTGAGTATCAAAGATCAACAATCTGAATTTTTCTTTAACCAGTATAGATTGTTGATTCTAATGGGCACATTCTAAAACTCATTTAGAACTTTTTGAAAATGTGTCCAATTCTATTAAAAGGCTATTCCTCCAAAATGTACATCAACAACAGAACATTGTAAGTTCACATTAGAGCACAGGTGTCAAACTCATTTGTTATGAGGGCTGGATCTGACATAAATGTCACTTTGTTGGGCTGGGCCATGTGTGCCATTAAATGTAATGCCAGGTACCAGGGATATAAACTGTATAAATGACAGCAGCTGGTAAGCTCTGAGTTGTTGTATCCTCACTGCAAGGTACCATGGGCTGGGAGGGGGGAGCAAAGGAAAACCCATATCAGAGGACTGGAGAGCCAGCGGTGCAACACTGGTCAGATGCTCCCAAGCTGCTTGACTGCTGCAGACGAGGTTGTTCCGCCATGCTGAAGCCACAATAGGAGTGGCTCCACCCATCCCCCCAAGCAGTCTCCTGTTTCTTCCCTTGCACTAGTTGCTTGTGGGCTGTTTGACACCCCTCCACTATAGAGAAAACAATGGTGTGTATCTACTCTACTCACCTACTCTAGCTGCTTGAATTTTGTCCAGTTATGTTGCATGCCAGTACATCAGAATGAGATCACTGCAATTATGCTTGCCAGCCCTTGTCTAGTCAATAATAGTCATTTAATAAACTCTGCCAAACTATTAAAACAAAAATTATGCCTGACCAAAGACAGAATGCATTTGGGGCTTTCTTGTGTGCTATAATTTATGAATTTAATTTTATATATAAGTTACATATTTTTCTGGTCACGTTTTAAAGCAACACATGCAATGCTATAGCCATTTAGCCTTATAAAATATAGTGCCAAATCAGATGTCAAAATGAACGGATCAACACTGAACCTTGACATTTTAGTTCGCCAACCAACATCTAACACAAATATGAGCAACACTCTTCACTCTTCTTCACCTTTTCCCCTAGCTGTCATTAGATCTTTGAAAACGTAGGTTTAAATGTTTATCAGATTTCTATCTTCATAGAGGTACAGAGATTTGAAAAATATATCTAGTATATTTCTACTCTGCCCTTCCTCCAAGGAACTTTGTAGAATGGCTTTCCATTCTACATTTTATCCTTACAATTCTGAGAGGTGGGTTAGGTGGAAAGAGTGACTGGCCCAAGATCACTCACTGGGTTTCCATGGCAGAATGGGGAGATGAACCTAGATCTCCCAAATCTTATTTTGACACTAGAACCATTTTCCCATACTGACTCTGAGAATATGTATTACAGGCTAATGTTAATTGCGAAGCACAATCCAAGTGAACTTTAACCTTATGATTTGCCATGGTAATCAGAATAACATTCCATTTATCAAACTTATCTTCGTGAACTGAATGTAATAATGTCTAGATGATTTGTTTATAGAACTGAAGATGAATTTTAAAAGTTTTGTATCCAACTTTTACTGAATAAAAGTTTTCATTATTAAAATAATTATCATTTAAAAAAAAATCTTACATTTACATCTTATTTTTAAAAATTCTCATATTAATCCTAAATGGAGGAAGAAAAATGATCTCCCATCAGTGACATAACCTATTGAATAAATCTCATCAATCTCATGACTAAACATATGCAAGTTATCTGCACACCTGGCACAACATGGCCTGCAACATGGTACAAGATCCAGCTAAAATTATGCATTGTTTTGTTCCTATACCCTTCAAGTTAGATATTTATAGCATGTAGGATGCAATATGCAGAAACAGGACCTGCATTATTTCATTTCCCATTACAGTCTCAATGTTTCTTACAAGTAATCTCATATAGTGAAAAGCCAACCTACTTCATCTTTCTTCACCATTCAATCACTGCTAGTACTATTGCTATCTGCTTGGCGATTGTGTTGGAAGAAATGAGGCAATCCATTTGTCTCTCTTTCACCTCTAACAATATGGCCTCATTATGAAAAGGGGCCCCACCTGCTTTCACAATTCACCCAAGACGTTCATGGTATTCTGTATTCTTGATTTCAAACACATTCGTTTCTCTGCCTCTTTCAGCTAAAACTCCCAACATCTGGTTGAGATAACAAGAGTTGTTTCACTGTCTGTCATATTTCTTTAGCCTTGCAATTCCAACCATATTTTAAAGTTATCCTTCCATATTTTGGAGCCTAAGTAAGTGCAAATACGCAGATTCCCCCTATTACAATATATGCTTGAGCCAGAACTGCAGGATTTAAGCTTTTTTTTAACTAGTAGAATTTTTCATAGACAACCAATCAAAAGGTTGTTTAGCAGGTGGTAATTTCTTCTTTATGGAGCCATCTAGATTTAAAAACTGACATAATCAGGGAACCTCTGAAGCTTCAAAGCTTTCTGGCAAGGCAGCAATATTCAGTGAAGTCTCACTTGCTTGATTAGAGTTTGGGCTAATCCAGAGATTCAATAGATTTTACACCTGTTCCCTGAACATCCATTCTGAGTCAGGCTGGGGGGCTTACACTTCATGCTTGTATGGGTCTCTTAATCATAAGCAGAAATTAACAAATCAGCCTTAAAGAGTAAAGGGAGCAAACCTGTGATTGAATGCTTGATGTGAACTTTTCCAGACATTGTTCCACCCCCACCCACCAGGCACTATTAACAAAGCAGCAGAGCACAGTTATTTGGACCTAAGGTCTCCCTGGACCTTGGGGAGACTCTCAAGCCCTGGTCAGACGTTCCAAAGCCAGAGAATCAAAGTGAAGCTTCCTGCTCATGTGCAAACACACACATTCTTACAACTGCATTCCAATCAAAACTGGTCACAGAGAAATTTGCTGCCATGATCCTGCCAGTCTTGCTTGCCCTTTCAATATCTCCCTGCCCCCTTGCCAGCATAAACCTAAAAACTTTTACTATATTCCTTATCTAGTTCTGTTCAACACTTTCCTGGGAGAAAGGCCCATTTAAGATTTTTTTAATCTAGTCTGACAGCAACATTCTGGATTCTCATCACAACACAAGATCCTAAAAGAATATTCTGTTCTCTTCTACTTGTTTTCAGTTTTATAAGGGCCAATTCATATGTTCCACAGACACATGGATTTCAGAAGCAACAATCGATAATGAATGGCAGCATCAAGTGATAACTTGCATTTCTTAGCTATCATACTTTAGTCATCACAGCCCCAATGACTCACCATAAAATACTGTTCATACATTTGCCTGAAAGTCACCTAGACATCAGGTTGGATCCAGATTAAACTGGCAATTTCCACTGATTCCCATTGCAGACCCCTACATGTCACTGCTCAGAGTCCCCCATCCCCCAGAAGGAGCATTTCATGGAGATCTGTGGACTGCAATAGGAGGGGAGAAGCAGAGAAATTCCGTTTCAATGATGGAAAAATTTAGACTGGATCCAGCCCATCATGATAAGCAAACCTACATGATTCAGACTTGAAGTAGCCTCATGAGGGCTACAAATCACTTCTGTCATACACAGATGTACATAACCTTTTTCTTTTCACAGCCTAGTTTCAATGTACTCTTCCCTCCTTTTGAATTTGTGTTTATCATTAGGAAATATAGCAAGATCAAAAAATACCAACCTCTTTGAACCCAAACCAGATACAAGAAACAATTACATGGAAAAGTCCATACTAACTCACATTTCTAATAAAGCAACCAACTTATGCAATACCCTGGAGGATAAAGAATAAAGCAGTCAAAACTTCTGTACAATAGAGGCAGTTGCAGCCAATTTCCATGATTTTGGAAAACAAAATCCACCTCTATACAAAAGCCATTTCTATACATACACGTACAAGATAGTTAGGTGTGTCTCTCTTTTGTTTTAAAGGAGAAACAAAGAAAAATACACAACAAAGTAGCAAAGTAAGGAAAATAGTACAAAGCCTTACTTCGGATTTCGAGGACATGTTCTCCTCCATATCGGAATCATTAGGGTCCACAATGTCATCAAATGGCGGCAAAGTGGTCTTCTTCTTCTCCAGTATTTCACTTTCCATTTTGACTTTCCCAATCTTAAACTGAGATTTATCCTTTACTTGTTTTTTGTCAGCAGCAGAACAAGTGAGTATCAGTGGCGGAGCACTAGAAAAACTTTTAAATAAAGTTTCTGAGCCACTTTTTTTCCTCTTTTTGGCCACAAGATCCTCGGAATCCATACCAGGAGGCCTTTTTGTAGGGACCTTCTTTTCTTGCTGCTGTCCACCTGTTATGGTAAGGATGTTATTTTCAGATTTTGGCTCCTTTGACATAGGTTTGGGTTCCTTGAAGGCCATCTTAGGAACTATTTTTTCATCCTTTAGTGGTTTGTTTTCTTTGGGTTTCTTAGAGGATTCTTTGGAAGATTTGTTATGTTCCCTGGAAGGTTCTTTGAAGGCACTTTTATGTTCTTTTGAGTCTTTAGAAGGTTTCTCCTTGTGCTCCTTTGTTAATTTGTGGGGCTTTGAAAAACTGTTACTACTACTGCTGCTGCTAGTGCTTATACTCTTAGTTGGGTCCTGCAACAATGGAAATCACAATATTAACACCCAGAAAATTAAATTTAAGATACAACAGATATTGCTACTATGCAATGTCTATTCATTTTAGCAAAGCTTGCGAACGAATGGTCATCACGTACAAGCAGAATGAACTGCTTTCCTTGGTTTTGAAAACCAGAGAATAAATCAATACAGATGAATGAAGCAGTGAAAATACAGCCAAAATATTTCCACAGAATGGTCACGATCCCCCCCGGTAAGATTAAGTATAGATAATGAACATCAAACTATCTCAATGAATGTGCATTGAAATATCTACCACGAAAAGGACAACAAAGCTTAGAAATTTTTAGATCAAAGGAATGATTTAACATTTTAATTATAAATAATCTGAGTATCATTTTGACTTTTTTTTTGATGGACTGGATATTTGAAAAATAATCCAAAATCCAGGCAGTGCCTGGGGTAGATCTGGCACCAAGGTCATATTTCAGGGTTCCTAGAGTGTCTTTCCCCAACCACCCACCCATTCCCAAATTTAGGAAGGTACATAGAGAAAGCAGATGCAGATCCCAGGAACCATCACAGTCATACCTGGACATTTCTGCCCAGGATTGTGAAAAGCTATGGAGAATGAAATTGCCATTATTCCTAGTGTTCTGGATCCTGCCACACCCTTCAATAGCAAAACCATCTGCTCACTTGCCTGGAACAAGTTCTCTAATTCTCAGGTGAGAAGGACACCCATTAGTTTATACTGCCTCTCTTGAGCTCTCACTTTTGAAGAAGAAGAAGAAGAGAAGAGGAGATTGGATTTATACCCCGCCCTTCACTACCCGAAGGAGTCTCAGAGCAGCTTACAAACTTCTTTCCCTTCCCCTCCCCACAACAGACACCCTGTGAGGTAGGTGGGGCTGAGGGAGCTCTGACAGAAATTGCTCTTTTTCAAGGTCAGCTCTTGTCAGAACTATGGCTTGCTCAAGGTTATCCAGCAGGTGCAAGTGGAAGAGTGGGAAATCAAACGCGGTTCTCCCAGATTAGAGTCCACATACTTAACCAAACTGGCTCTCACCACAACACAGCAGAAGTGCAGACAATGTATGAGACAGAAAAAGTCTCTCCCCCATTTCTCACTTTCTTCAGTGCAATCTCCTATTTTCCTCCAAGCCTTCTAGGAAAGTCAAAGGATGAAACAGCCCAGCCAATATCTGTGGTATGCATCCATGGCAGGGGATGCCAGCTCTGGATTGGGAAATCCCTGGAGATTTGGGGGTGAAGCCTAGGGAGGGGCCTCAGCAAGGTATAATGCCAAGGAGTCTACCCTTGGAAACAGCCATTTTCTCCATGGGAATGAACCTTGGTCATGCAAAGATCAGTTGTAATTCTGAGCAATCTCCACTCCCACCTGGAGGCTGGCAATCCTAATCCACAAACTACTGCAGGATGAAATGGATTCATTACTTTGAAGACAGGTAAGTAAATTCCAAAACTCCAGCCTTTGAATGTTGTCAATTTCAGCATTCGCTTCAGCACCATCATCAAGTTTAAATGTTGAGTTAAGATACAACTCTTACTATTGTTCCCATTTGTAGCCTCAACAGTCGTGGTCTTTATTAAATTTTTCAGTTGCAATAGAATATAAAAGGCTATGTTATATGGGCATGAAAGTAATCTGTATCAAAGATAACAATTAGAGTTTCCTTTCAGAAACCTACACTCAGTTACTACCTTGATCATTATTTAAAGGAGGCAGAATTCTTGTTCATCTTTATCTTTGTCAGGTTTGGAGTTAGTAACTTCACAGCCTAATCAAAAGAAAGCTGACAGAGTCTGTCCATTCAGACCAACTATGCAAAGGCACCATTGAACCATGCAGGAAGCCATTCATGTGTACCAGCTCACAAACTGCAGCACACCACAGAAGGAATGGTTTTGAAGTGATCCAGGGACAATTAGAAAGAATATATAATGAACATATGCACTAGAAAACTCCGTTTCTATATGGAGTGTCCATACCGTGGGAATTTAAACAGCTCCTCTTTTGGGGAGCCATAAAGAAGTTTAAAATGTATTTGTTTGCAGCATCAGCCCAGTCTAGTGAATCAAGGGTTGGATGTTTTGACCTGGAAGACCTGGCATCCTGTGGCTCACCAACAGCTCTGAACACATTCTGTTTCAGCCTACGTACTTACTGTGATTTTCTTAGAATCATAGAATTGGAAGAGACCTCCAGAGTCATCTAGTCCAATGCCCTGCACAATGCAGGAAATTCACAAATACCACCCCCCCCACACACACACAGTGACCCTGCTCCATGCCCAGAAGATGGCAAAAAACCTCCAGGAGCACTGGCCAAACTGGCCTGGAGAAAAATTTATTTATTATTTATTATACATAATTTCCCACTCCTCCAAAAGTGGCAATTAGCATTTCCCTGGGTGTGTAAGAAAGGGAACAGTTGCAATGGCAAACAGAGTTGTGCATAATTTTACACTCTTTTTTGCATTTTTTAATTGTGTGTGTGCATGTACCTGGAAGTCACAGTGACCTCTGGTGACTGACTTATGTGTGCATCTGGAAGTCATGGTGACCTCTGGTGACTGACCCCTACTGGAGGACATTCAGAAAGGTGGCTGAATAAGCCTGCCCCTGCCTCCTGCCTCTGGTATTTCAAGGAGGTCTCCCATCCAAGTACTTGTCAGAGTCAACCTTGTTTAGCTTCCAAGATCTGATGGGATCAGGCTTGCCTGGGCTATCCAAGTCAGGGCTCCATCAATTTGCATTCTTAAATTGTTGTTAGTTATTTTGCCCGGCATACACAGAAAACATAATTATTTCGTCATTCATTTGCATTTCCAAACCTAATCCATGGCCCTCACATAACCCTTAAAGGGAAAGGTATATAACCCTTTTCACCACTAGAACGGAGAGGTTTAACAAGCAACAATTTGTTTGTAGCATCAGCCCAGTTTAGTGAATCAAGTGTTGGATGTTTTGATCTGGAAAACCTGGCATCCTAACTGTTGCTCACAAACTGTTGTTCAAAGCTGTTCCTCACCAACAGCTTTGAACACATTTGAACACATTTCACCACTTTGAGCTAGAATTGAAAGGTTCAACAAGCAACATTTTTTTTTGTTTTAGAAACAAGTTTTGGAAAAGTACCAGCAGCGTCATTACATTCAACATAAAATGAGTTTGGGGACACTGAACAGGACATGCTAACCAGATATACACAGAAAGACTTTATAAGCTTCTCCCCCCCTCCCTTTTGAAGAAATGTTGCATTGAGTATAACAAGCATACCAATATGATGATTGGTCAGTAATCCATTACTATAGATGACTGATCGATAATGCATTATTATGCATGTGGTATGCTAACAATGTACAGCAAGTTTTATTTACAGTTTATAAGCAAAACTGCAAAAGGAACCGTAAGCTGCTACTTCAAGAGACTTTATAATGTAAAAACTAACTCCTCTTTCAATGAAACAGCCCAAAATGAATCATATTACTAATCTGACATAACTTTTTGGATGTTAATGTTTCGATTTGTTCTGTATTATACTTTACTGAAGTTTATATTTATATTTTTGTATTAAAAATAATAAAATACATTTGCAAAAACCAAAAAAAAACCAGCCCAAAGTGATTACTGTAGATGTACTTGTAAGATATTAGAGTAGGACTTAAAATCGACATTGACAAGCAAGGACCATGGGGGACAGAACTGTGAGTATGTTAACAAACTGAGGGCAGTTGGTCAGGTTTCAAACAGTGCATGCTGGATGTTCAGGGAGGGATCACTGGTTTTTCCCTTAAAGCAGCAGCTACTTCAAAGAACGCAGCCTTGAAGGATTCCCTAACTTTTCAGAATGACTTTGGGGAAAGGGGGTGAAGTGCACTGGTAGAAAAGAAAGTGTCCTGGATCTCGGCCATTCTATTTTTAAAAAAATTGGCTAGTTTTGTGTGCAGCAAATGGGAACAGCAAGCAGTGAAAATGAAGATCAGCATGGTCCCCCAAATAATATTACTATAGTACAAGTACAAAGACTTCAACCTACATCAAGTAGGCTTACCTATTCTGAGGTAAGGTAACATTTTAGAAGCAGATAAAACAGATGAATCTAAACAGATGAATCTATACTATTACCAAAACACAGTTAATACTTTGGAATATAACTAAAATTCAGAATGCAATACAATTATAAGTTATACACTGACATGAACAACAGGACATCCTATCCTGTTTTCTCCCAAGATGGCAAACAAATTAATAATAAATCAGTGTGCCAAATTAATGTGTATGAAATTTCTCTATCGAATAACACAGTCTCAACACGCAAGTATGTACAGAACTAAAATTTACAGAATTTTTGAAGCCATGGGAGAAAAAAGACCCAACATTCCAATGGACATTTTGAAAAATTTGAAATACATGTGATATTTTCTTATCAAGTCTAAATTTATTTCGCAGCTTTAACATCTTCAAATTACTTTAAAGAACCTTTATATGGGTCAGGAAAATGATTGAAAGATCACTGAACAACAATTTTAAACATTTTGCTATCTACCAAATAAGAATCTTGATTTGAAATACATGTGATATCTACTTTTATCAAGCCTTATTTTGCTGCTTTAACATCATAAAATGCATTATTTAAGCAATCATACTATTTGGCACACTTATGGAATTTAAAAGTCCAAATGCCTAGGCTTTCCATAAGCAACCAGTTGCTTTGTGAACTTCATTAAGCCTAACATGGGATATAATTTTTTTAAATACATCAATGTAGTGCAGGCAGTTTCGTCAGTCATTCATATTCTGCATCTGCCCTATAAATAAACTACAATCTAAAAAAAAATCAGTGGAAAGCAACTCCAAATGTTTAAGCATGAGCCTCTCTTTGAATTGCTTTTGGCTCTTTTCTCATTCATCCGATTAAAGTATTGCTTTGAACTAGTTATTTCTTGGCTGATAGGCCATGCACCAGTCAAATTGTTGCTTGAGGCCTGCCCTAGTTTCTTTTGCCAAGCTGTATCTCACCTTTGGCCCATGAGATGATTTCTTCTTCACTTCAGAAAAAGACAGGGAGTTACTAGGAAGGTTGGGGAGATGAAGACTCTGCCCTGAAGCAGCTGATGTACCATCTGACATTACCATGATCTATTATGAAGGATAAATAAATGTATTAGTAACATCTAGAAAATTGATGGGGACAGAAACTGAGGCTCTTGGCAGTAGATGCTTCAAATATCATGGATAATTTACCAGCTCAGGTTTCTTCTACAAGATGCCCATAATTGACTATACCAAATTTATTAAAATATCATTTGGCTTTCACTGTGAACTGAAAGAATAAATTGAAAGCATAAGCATGTACCCCCCCACATTAGAATCTATCAGTGAAATACAGCTGTGAAAGGGGGGAATCCAGAAAGCATATAAATATCTATGTGTCCTGGAAATGAGAGAATGTAAACCTGTTTACTCTCATACCCGAAGGCAAGAGTTTATGGCAGATCTCAAACCCAAGCAGACATTTTGTCAGGTTATTTGGCAACTTAACCACTCCCAAAGGCATCTATGCTGTGGATACTCAGCACATTGCCAAGAACCTAACTAATAGTTTGTGCCCATGAATTCAATTCATTTGAGTAAACTGAAATTTCAATGGTAAGGAAGTTTTCCAAAGGCCTAGAAGAAGCCCCTGATGAAACACATAGAGATTAAAACACAACAAGGCCTCCACAGTCTAAGGAAAACACTAGTTAGTAGCAAAGAATGAATATGCATAAGTATTCTAAGCCATAGTCGCAAGTGATGACAAGACTGCATCAGTTTTATGCAGAAAATCGGATAGGACTTACCCCTCCTGCTCTCAGTAGCTTTCTTCTGAACTCTTCCGTGGGGTTGTTGAAAGTAAGCTTTTCACAGCGGAGATGGTTTACAGGTGGGTGGCCTTCCAAATGTAGGAACAGATCATAGTCAAAGCGGACTTTCTTCGGTTCTTCCTATGGGTTAGAAAAAAGTCAGGCTGGGGAAAAATCTGATATCACACTGTCTTTTACCCCACTCTTACAAACATTTGGGTTTTTTTGCTTGTAGATTAAGCAGGACATTGCATTCATTGAAGTTCTGAAGATTACCTTAAATCAATACCTTTGAGAAACCCAGGAGAGAAATGACTAAAATTACTGTTTGGTTTCAGCTTGAATCATGGCATTGCTGGCAATGGCTTTTCAATATTTTCAGCAACTTTTTTCAAAGTGAAGCAAACAGCTAGAACTTTCATGCCTAGAAAGAACATGGAGGCGTGCATTCTTTTCTACAGTCCTAAACTGCTTCCCCACACCCATCAATTAACATTAAGCCCTTATATTAACACAGAAAGCAAATTTCTACTCTTCTAGCAATCCAGAATTTTTTAAAAAACAAAAACACTGAAAGGTAGAAAACAAAACTATTCTGACCCCAATCCATCAACTGGTCTTTGATGGACGTAAAATTAATGCAAATAAGTCTGTATTAAACATTCATATGGTACATTAAATTGCACCTTGTTGCCCCATTATAGGTCATTACTATAATGAAGTTTAGATCCAGGTTGCCCTTGGCAACTGTTCAGAGGCCACAGGTTGTCCAGAACGCCAACGGAAACAGTACTCCCATGTTGCCCAACTGAAACCGACTATCAAATCAAAGTGTTAATGTTGCTGTACAAAGTCCTAAATGTCAAGATTCAAATAACTTAGACATTATCTCCTTCCCTCAGACCCAGTTCAGTGCTTCCCCAAGGACTTCTGTTTAAGACTACCATTGATGCAGTTGGTCTAGATGACAAGGCTGCTTATTTAATGTGTTTTGTAGCTACTCCACTGTTAATGGTACTTGACACAGTAAACTGGGCAGAGTTTCTAAACCAAAGGCAGTGGAGTTTAGATCCAAAGATTGATACAAGAGAGACTTCCTGTAGTGGAAGAAGTGCTCTCTGTCACAGGAAGGCTCTCACTTGGCAGAAAAGAACCTTTTGATCCAACCCAATATGAAACCTTTGTTTGACCTGCTCCATGATGACACAGCACTGACCTTTAAGGAACAGCTGCTAATTTTTCTTCCCAGTACTGATATTTTCTATTTGTCTTTAACTGTTTTATAGGCTCTGATTTTCAGGCTCAGAAAGGAGACTGTTAAAAGTGCTTTATAGTTCTTATCTCATTTATAAATCACATTTATACAAGAAAGTTCAATTCATTATCAAGAAAAAAAATGAGTATACATTTAAAATATTAAGAGATATTTAAGTTCTTCAGAGCAGAATAGGTCAAGTTCAATGTTACAACCCAAAAAATCCAGTCAGGCTTAGAACAACAATTGGATGAACTCCACAAAACAGCCTTCTCTCTAAACTTGAAGCTATGCATTGTGAAAAATAGCTAAGGTCAGTAGTAGGGCAGACTCATTTGAGGCATAATGAGGAACAACAAGCCCTGATTCCTCCCCCCCCCGAAACATATATACTTCTCTTTTCACAGGACAAAACCATTTTCCATGCTCAGGATCAAACACTGTACAACACATTGTAGTGGCTCAGTGGGTAAGAAACTCCATGTGCACAAGTAAATACATGTCTGCATTTGAGAGAATCCAATATGTGGACTGAACAGAGCCAGTAATTTAGTTTTAATTTGGATAATGGCTAGTACAATAATGGACACTTTAGACAACATTACCAACAGCAATAATAGTAAATAAATAATGCTAGGAGTTTACTAAAAGAAACATCTCTTTTATACAGCAAAACTGGAGCAAATAGACAGAGTAAGTTTGTTTTAGCCCTCCAACGGTCTGAGGGACAGTGAACTGGCCCCCTGTTTAAAAAGTTTGAGGACCCCTGCTCTAGGATAAATGCACTATTACAGCAGTCACTGTACATGGTGGCCGAGCTACAAATCCTTGATTTCCTCCATTTTATTTTCTGAAGCAGAGCCTACTTCCTAAACAGTTAACTTTGTACTTTAATACCCATGTTTTTTAAAATACCATTCAGTTAGAAGACCTAAGTTCAGCTGGTATAAAACCTCAGGGACAAGGTTGTTGACAAGGGACATGCTGCATCACTGAACATACGACCTCTATTTTAGAAGAACTACACTGGTCACCAGTTTCTTTCCAAGCACAATTCACAAAGTTGAGTCTGAACCCTGGGTCCAGTACACATGAAGGATTTTTTCTCCTATATGAGCCTACCCCCATCTATTAAGGTGTTTTCACAAGGATCTTCTCTGACTACTCTCCCTTCTTAAATGAGAAGGGAGGTAACAAGAACTAGGGATTTCATGATGGTAGAGCCATAATTATTGACTCCTCCCTACCTATCCAAGGAAATTCAACTGGCACCAATATCTGGCTATATTTAGACACTAGAGGAAAACATAATTATCCTGTGAGGCTTCCCATGAGTTTATTATTAAAGAGCCCAACTGATCATCTGCCCTTATTCCAGAACAAAACTGACTCCACGGACCTTATGGCTGTTTTTGCCAATTTCCTTTATTCCTGGGTTTAAAGGTGGTTCCACAGATATTTTGTGTGTTGCTTCAAATAAATAAATGGGGGGAACCCTCTTGTAACCTCATTCTCATGATCCTTTCTTCTAATCTCATGTATCCATCAGTGACTTCTCCTGTGTAAAGAGTGCATAAAGCAAACTAGACAAATCTAGGAACATTGTACATTTTATAGTGCAAGCAAAATGAAGAGCCAGTGTCCTTATTGGCTGTATATTTTGTGTATAGACACTATAGCTGACACAGGGATGGCTATCTGACTGGTCAAATATTTACATGAAGTTAAAGGCAACTTTTTTTACATTTATTAAAATATTTATAGCCCACTTTCCCTTGTGGTTCAAGGTGGCTTACAAAACTACATAAAGTTTGAAGCTAGTAACTAAGGCTACCTTTAGTTAACAGTAACTATGAAACATTGCAGCTAAATTCTAAGCTAACAATGGTATGCCAGTATAAACATACAAATTGGGAACTCATTGGAATTCATGAGGCAATGAACCAACTTGGAAATCCCACCTCAACCCCCTCCCCCAGGCTCTCAAGGCATTTTGTGAGCTTTCAGTTTGTCGAGCAAGCTAATCCCCACTCCCTCAAATGACTTTCAACTGCTTCCAGGTCAGTACCTTATCAGGCCATGTTTGGGGTTAGTTTTCCTTTTAGTTAGTTTACAAAGCCTTTTTTTCTGCATAGCTAAGGAGTCTCCTGAGGATACAGAGACACCTCTTCTTTGTCTGTGGGAAGCCTGATTGGACTGCTTCCATGGCTGGCATGGGGCCCAGCTATTTTACTATTAGATACAGTGATGTGAACTACATTCAAAAGACAACAGTTGCTTGTATTGATACTAAAACATCTTAGGAAGGCCCTGTTTTAAATAAAATTATCACTTGTGAAACAAAAACATACACACAACTCTAATTAAAAACTGTCTCATATTTGTGATTATAGGACCGACCTATCTGGCCCTATACTGGGATTGGGCCTACGGAGGTGGGGAGGGCAGATGACTTCTGTAGAGCTGGGGATCAAGGAGACCTCTCTCCTGCTCTTGTCATCAAAGGACTGGATGGTACAATGGCAAAAGGTAATCTGCTATCTAGACATGGGCTTCATGAAATTAGTTGGCTGTGGTCAAATAATGATCACTTGACCAGCCAAACTGACTATTATCCCTATAGTGTATTGTAAGATGCTATGAACCAGGAAAGGCAAGGTATAAATGTTTTAGTAAGTGGGCAAAAGTTAACATTTTTGCTTCACCCAAGTCCTCCAATTTCCCAGAAGACCACCTTCTTTTTTTGCCACTTTTCAGTGTGAGTATGGTTATATGAATGTGTTTCGGAGAGGAAAGGTACAGCTTCCTCAGCATGAAGGAAAAAGAAAATATGCATCATCTCCTGCTTCCCAAAATATATGATGAAAATAGCTTCACAAATCAAAGATTCCATATAAAAATAGAAAAATATGCATTGAAACAAATGCAAGAAATGCAAACAGCATATAGAAAGCACTGAATGTTAAGAAAGTATCATTACTTCTTATTAAAACTTAATAATAATTAACGTATTATTAAAACTTAAGAACCACTTCAAATTTGCTTTAAGTGTAAGCAGAATATCTTGACTGTCAAAGAATGTTAAGTAATAGCTGTCATAGTCATCCTTTCATTATTAAAACTAAAGAACAACTTTAAATGTGCTTTGAGTGTAAACAGAGTATCTTACCTGTTTCAATCAAATCTAAGACATTTTCTGTAATTGCACCTCATTTTTATATATCTATCCTATCCCTATGCTAAATTCATGTCCAAAAAAATGGCTGACAAAATTAAGACAGAATCCCAATTTTTATTGCAAAGCATATTTTTCAATTTACATTTACTGAGCTCTATTATAGTACCGATTAGGAGAAAAATCTAAAAAAATCCGAGTATATTCATGTATCAAGAATTTCAAAATACACACCTTGTTCTTGAAGTAAACCTCTATTGGCAAAATGAAACCAGCATACCCAGATTCTTCAACTTTGTATGGTGGATCTTTGCACACTAGGAGAAAAAGAAAAAGGAGTTTGAGCTTTTACACTTTGTGCAGTAATTCTATGTATGAAACTTTCAAATTCCCTTAAAAATTGTGACTTAAAAAAAATGTTACCAGCTACAAACCAATACCCACACCCTATAGTGAAAATAAGTAGAAAAAGTAGAGATTATTTCTTAATGTGGAGGAATCTATTAGATACAGTGGAATAGCCAGAGCTATAGCTTTACTTTTATACAAAGTGCATTTTGAACAATTCACATGATGCTATTTCAGCTGCCTTCCCATCTCAGATATTCTCATCCATGCAGCAGTTGCTACAATTTGCAAAGCTCTCCAAGAGCACCTCACTACTTGAGTGCCCATTCCTCCACCAAAATCCCTCCACATTTTTCTTTAGGTACAGATGACAACAAGCTCAGCACAACAGGCTCCACATCTGAAAGGTTTAGCATGTGTTCATACACCAATGTTCCATTTCACTCAGAATTGTGTACTCTGACTAGAAGTGGCTCCATGATGTCTCTGGCTTCTTCTCACTATCTACTTTTTATTTTGAGATGCCTGCCTGGACCTTCTGTGTGAAAGCATGTGCTGTACTAGCAAGAGATTTTTTGCTTGAAAAATCTTGACAGTTTTTTTTCACTCTACCTCAAACTTTTACATTGAATATTTTGTTAAGAATTCAATATGCACACTGGATGAAATATTTTCATTTTCAAGGGCAAAGAAGGTATTGATGTCCCCCACAAATATTAACATTTTCAAAATTTTGCACAGGGTGCTTGTTTATTTTTTTAAGTGTGCTTAAACCATATAGTATCCAACAAACGTTCTGGGACCAAAACCACATTCATTTGTCATCTCAAGTCACACTCCATAAACTGCTTGTAAATTTAAGGAAGCTATAAATAAAATGCTATTTCTATTCATAGTTCCATGTTAGAAAAGCTCATTCTTTCAGGTAAGAAGTCTAGAAGTTGTAAGGTTTCATGTGACTTATAGGTTAAAAAACTAACACAACTTAAAATTAACTACACATATGGATTCAGGCCTCATTCTTAAGCAATTTTGATAAGCCAGACCCAGTGCAAGAATTCTGGATGGTGTACAATTCCAGGTTGTGCCCAATGAGAGTACATTGAGTTATCCAGGTGATACTGCTGTTTTCCTGAAAAATTCAAGTAACTCCATATGCTACAAGGTTGTTGTTGTTCAGTCACACAGTCGAGTCTGACTCTTCGTGACCCCATGGACCACATCATACCAGGCCCTCCTGTCTTCCCTCATGCTCCGGAGTTTGCTTAATTTCATGTTCATTGTGTCAATAACACTGTCTAACCATGTCATCCTTTGTTGTCCCTTTTTTCTTTGACCTTCAATCTTTCCCAGCATCAGGGTCTTCACCAGGGAGTGCTCCCTTCTCATTTGGTGGTCAAGGTATTTGAGCTTCAACTTCAGTATCTGGCCTTCCAAGGAACAGTCAGGGTTGATTTCTTTTAGGATTGACTGATTTGATCTCCTAGCAGTCCAAGGGACTCTTAAGAGTCTTCTCCAGCACTATAATTCAAAAGAATCTATCCTCCAGCGCTTGGCCTTCCTTATAGTCCAACTTTCGCAGCCATACATTACTACTGGGAATACCATTGCTTTGACCATACAGACTTTAGTTGGCAGCATGATGTCTCTCCTTTTTTATTATGCTGTCTAGGTTTGCCATCGCTTTCCTCCCAAAGAGCAGGCGTCTTTTAATTTCGTGGCTGCAGTCACCGTCTGCAGTGATCTTGGACCCCAGGAATATGAAATCTGTCACTGCTTCCATGACTTCCCCTTCTGTTTGCCAAGGAGTGATGGGGCCGGATGCGAACTTTTGCACTCTCCTCTTTGACCCTCAGCAAGAGGCTCTTTAGATCCTCTTCACTTTCTGCCATTAGAGTGGTATCATCTGCATATCTGAGGCTGTTGATGTTTTTCCCGGCAATCTTAATTCCGGCTTGTGATTCATCCAGGCCAGCATTTCGCATGATGTACTCTGCATATAAATTAAATAAGCAGGGTGACAATATACCTCCTTGCCATATTCCTTTTCCTATTCTAAACCAATCAGTTGTCCCATGTCCAGTTATAACTGTTGCTTCTTGACCCTTATACAGGTTTCTCAGAAGGCATGTGAGGTGATCTGGTACTCCCTTCTCTTTAAGGACTTGCCATAGTTTGTTGTGATCCACAAAACCAAAGGCTTTAGCATAGTCAATGAAGCAGTACTATATGTGAAGCAGGATCTGGTACTCCCTTGCTTTCTTCATAATCCAGCAAATGTTGGCAATTTGACCTCTAGTTCCTCTAGCTCTTCGAAACCTAGCTTGTACTTCTGGCAGCTCTCTATCCATGTACTACTGAAGCCTGGCTTGTAGGATCTTGAACATAACCTTGCTAGTGTGTGAAGTTAGTGCAATTGTGCGACAGTTTGCACATTCTTTGGCATTGCCCTTCTTTGGAATTGGAATGTAAACTTATCTTTTCCAATCCTGTGGCCACTGTTGCATTTTCCAAGTCTGCTGGCATATTGAGTGCAGCAATTTAACAGCATCATTTTTTAAGACTTTGAATAGCTCAGCTGGGATACCATCACTTTCGCTAGCTTTGTTAGTAATGTTTTCTAAGGACCATTTGACTTAGCATTCCAGGATACTACAAGGCAGACTCAGCCAAAGCAATATAGCCAACGTCAAGAAATCCAGAAATTATCCAAAGTCATACCAACAAATGGAAAGCTCAAGTGTAAGATTACTCCTCTTTTTATCACATACCTGAGCAAAAACCTAGTCTTGCATTTGAGTAAATACAGTAAGTTATGGTTCCAGCATTAGGATATTGCATGCAATCTACTTGGATATACCTACTTGACTATGGCATATACCTACTTGACTATGGCTAAGGCAAAGCATCTCTGACTGCAACTGGGAGCCATGACTATGGCAAAGCATCTCAAAAATCTGGACACTCTTTACTTTAAAAGAACCGCTTATTGGGTTGTATATGAGGGGCTGAAGGCTCTTTCTCTTCAGTGGGGGGAAGTCATCTGGGAAGTGGTTATACCTCTGTTTGCTCGGATAGGGCTAAGCAAATTCTTTTGTTGTGTGGCTCCTACTGGAGAGACCCAGGCTGACCTCTCCAAGGCATGTCCAAACCCTGCCCTGTGTACAATTTATGCTTTTATTATCCTCATTATTTTTCTTGTTTTATTAATCTATTATCTTTGTGTCACCCTAGTCTTGCTGCTTGTAGAACCACTCTATTTCTTTCTGGATCCTTACCCATGGCTTTAGGTCCTCCCTTCTTCCTTTTTATTTATTAGGGAGGGATGTGGATGACTTCTCCCCCACTGAAGAAAAAGAACCTTCAGGTAAGGTCCAATTTACCATTCTCCTTTGGGGGGGGGGGGAGTCATCCAAGGAGTGGTTAGCTGTACCCAAGTTGTTTCCTTTGGGTGGGTGTTTTTCTTATTATTTTTCTTTTTGTTTATTTGTTTCATGGTTCCAGTACTTGCTGCAGCACTTGTCAGCTGAATGCTGCCTCCACGGTGGCTCCTGATCTACTCTGAGTGCCTCACAAAGGTTGAAAAGGAGGCCCAGCTAGCTGCTCTGCAAATTTCTTTCACAGTTGCCCTTGTGGAGAAGGCTGCTGTAGCCATGGCCAATCTTGTAGAGTGTGCTGTAATAGACCCTGGTGGTGACAGCCCTTGTATCTCATATGCTATAGCAATGCACTGTCGTATCCAGTAAGCTACAGTGGTCTTAGAGGCTTTCCTCCCTTGGTTCTGAGTACTGTGAGAAACAAACAATGAGTCTTTCCTTCAGAAGGATTCTTTCCTTGAGATGTTTCAGACTGGAGCAAAATGAAGGCAATATGACTGTGGTGGAACAAGGAGTTCACCTTCGGGATAAAGGAGGGGCCTGTTCTCAGGGACACTGATTCCTTTCATTGTCATGTTGTCGGTGCATACTAGGACGTGGTGATTTTGTATTAAACAACTGAAGGCGGCAAGGCCAGTTTGACTGCCCCTAGTTCCAGTCAGCTGATGCTGTGTGCTGCCTCCACTGCGGACAACCTGCCCTGAGCCACCTGGTGCTCTCAGTGGGACTCCCAACCCCTCTTGCTTGCATCTGTCATGACGACTATTTACTGGGGTTGGAGGAAGCTGATTCCTTTTCTCAGGTTCACAGGAACTGTCCATCATGTCAATTCCCTCCTGAGGTCATCCCTGATCCCAACCTGTTTGTGCTTGCACCGAGATATGTCTTTTTGGAAGGGGAGGAGAACCCACTGTAGGGCCCTGGGATGGAACTGTGCCCACGGTACCATGTCTGTTGCTGAGATTATAAAGCCCTGTAACGCTTCCATGTGCATCATGTCCAACTTTTTCTGAGTCCTGATGTTCCTCACTAAGCCCTGAATTTTTTGCAGCTTTTCCTCTGACAGATAAACTGTGGCCTGTTCTGTGTTCAGCCTGGTTCCCAAGTGGACCAGGTCTTGAGTGGGTTCTATGTGGCTCTTTTCTCTGTTGATGAGGAAGCCTTGCACTTGCAGAAAGACTGCCGCCCTCCTCATGTTGCATGCCGCCATCTCATAGTCCTCCACCTGTATTAGGATGTTGTCTTATGTCTATCCCTTCCAGGCGGAATGATGCTAATCCAGATTCACCATGATCTTGGTAAACACTCTGGGTGATGAGAGGTCAAAAGGCAAGGCCCTGTACTGGAAATGCTGCCCCTGAAAACATAAGTGTAGGAATTGCCTGGAGTCCGGGTGCACCAGAACATGCAAGTATGCCTCCTTGAGGTCCATAGAGGTTAGGAAGACCCCTTGCTGTAGTACCTGCAGGATATGCCACAGGGATTCCATGCGAAACCTCCTCCTCACCAATCTGTTGAGACCTCTCAGGTTCAAAACCGCTCTCCAGGCCCCTAACTTTTTTGGGAACACTAACAGAATTGAGTATACTCCTTTGAAGCACTGATCCTTGGGGACATCCTCTATTGTGCTGATCTCTTACAGGTGCAGGATTGCTTGTTGCAATTGAAGAAGTCTGCTCTTTATCTTTGGTGTTGGAGAGGGTCTGAAGCTGTGAGGGGGAGTGGAGGAGAGTTCTATTTTGTAGCCATGAGAGATGACTGACAACACCCACTGATCTTTTGTGGTTGTACACCATGCCTCTACAAAGGCCTGAAGCTGCCCCCCAAACCAAGTAATCATGTGGACTGTTTCTTGTTCTGGGAGCCCTCATCGTGTCTAAAAGATGAGGTCTGTCTTGGGTTGGATCTGGCCCCATACTTAAAGGGTCTGTAACTTAAAGGGTCTTGTCCCTGACCTGGGGTGAGGAAGCCACGATAAGGCTGTGCAAACTTGTGTTTTGAAACTCTATCCTTGCCATACAAAGAAGATGGCATGGCCTTCCTCTCTTCTTTCGTCTCCACTAGCACCTTGTTGAGGTTTGACTCTCCAAATGCTCTTTCCCTGGCATTTCATTTTAAAACTTTTTTATATTCAGTGGTGAGATTCTTAAAAGCAGACAACAAGAATATTGTGAAACATAATTACCCTACTGGCTGGCAAGAATGAATGCCCGTCCATCAGCAGTTTTGGAGGGCAGATATAAAAAAAGTGCTATATTCAACCAGAACATGTCGATGCTCACAAGATAAAATTGAAACAATTGAACATATGATTAAGGAATGTCCTATATTTAATGAGCTGAGGGCTACTTTAATTACTCCTTTACTTAGAAATAAGGAAATGCCCACTGAGGCATCTGACAGTATGAGGGCATAGGTGACATGGTTACTACTGGATAAAAAGGATTTTGTTACTCTCTCCGTGACAAAATTTATGGGGACAATGATTAAACAACAGAAGAATAATACTAAGGCATTATCTTATTTTATAATTTTATTTTCTGCTCAAGGCTTTCACTATACAAGCAGTACCAGACAGATAGACAGATCACCATACTGGCATCAGTACTGAGAAATTGAATATTTTGAACAATTAAAATAATCTCTGGACTGGTTTTGGAACAATATGCACACTAATACACAAACTTTGCACATATTTTAAAGTTAAGCAAATCCCACAGATTTGCTGAAAACATGTCACTCTGGAAGATGAAGTGTGAAAGTTGATAATAGCTGAAACACTGTATGGAATTTTCTTTGAAAGAATAATCCACCATTGGTTTTACAGCCAAAACTCACATCAACAGTGTTATTCGCTTGAGTGATTGTTTGGCAGAATGGGTACCCCCTAAGTAAAAATGTTTGCATACATAACTGGGGCTTCTGTAGAATAGTCAGAGCCAGCTTGGTATAATAACTAGAGTTTTGGACAAGGATTGAATTCCTGATCTGCTGTGGAAGCTTAATTGGTGACCTTGGGCCAGTTCCACTCTCTCAACCTAACCAACCTTTATAGGTGTATTGTAAGGATGCAATGGAGAAGAGGAAGTAGACAATGTAAACTACTTTGGGTCCCTACTGGGGAGAAAGGAGGAGTAGAAATGAAATACATAAATAAGATGTGGCTGACTGGACTACAAAAGCATACAATGCACGGATAGGTCATTATGGTACATTCCTTGCATCACTGGGACTGGCAAATGGACACCAAACAAGAAGAATGTGCACTCTTTACTAATATCTGTTACAAATTTGGACACATGAACAATACTCCCCCCCATCACAATGACTTACAACAGGCAAAACTAATAGGCCAATCAAACCAATGAAAGCAGCCAAAGAAATGACATACAAAAAAATGTTTAGAAATACAGAATTTCTCTTTTAATCACAGTCAGGTATTCTGAATAGCACAGAAACTAGGAATTAAAAGAAGAATGCAACAGCTTCAAATGGTAATACAGTTTTTAGAGAATGTTCTCATCTTTATTACTCACCTAATTCATAGTTCGCAGTTTAAGTAATACACACCTAAAATATTTTAAAAACACTTATGAGAACAGCCATTTCAGTAGTATTGCCTTGCTACTTTAATACTGCAAATTTTGGATGTTATCTAAACATATCAACTGTTATTGGGAACTGAATACTGAATTGAACATTTGTTCTGGTAAGTTTTCCACATGACATAATGTTCTCCCTAAACAGGATGACAGAAAGTGGCATTTTGGTTTTTTTTTTTTTTAAATACTTACAGAAATGTTATGGAGATACCCCAAGACTACATACAATTAAGCTCTTGCAAACTGAAGAAGCCCAGGATGCTCACAGCACATTCCTAAGGGGAGTTACACCCTTCTAATTCAATTGATCTTAACAGACTTACAAAGGTGTAACTCTACGTAGGATTGTACTATAAAAGTCTAATTTAATTCTTAATAGCTAATTCATTACACAGCTGACTCTACCTAAAAGTTTTCTAGGTGCCAAATTTTTTTTGGCAAGACAATCTCATCTTGATACACATGGTATGTATTAGCTGATCCTCTGGGAACACAGCAGTTTACTGAAGTGAAACTGGGGTGAGATGAAGGGACATTGCATATTTCAGACCATAAATGAATTATTAAAGGAATTTTTACTGATGCAAAAGAACTGGAAACCCTTTCAGGTGGCACTTAGGCTGTGGAGTTTTTTGTATATAACAAAACATTGTGAATGCCAAAAATCTTGGTTGTTTCCATGAAATATTATACCCCTCAATTATTTTCATAAAGCCAAGCAGAACAGGGAAGGTGTGGCATTTCACAACAGATTACTTTTAAGCAGTAAATATACAAAAATGTTGCTATAATTTTCTTGGCACAATCACTTTGCCACCCCTCTATCAACAGAAGCTGACTTCTAAAAGAAGCATTAAGATTTTTTTAAAAAAAATTAAATTTTATTTAATATCTTCTCAAAGCACAAAACCATCAATATCAAAAAAGGCTCATAAAAATCCATAGTTTGTTGGCAGCATGTGGAGAAACATTTTTAAAAAGGCACTTAAACACATCAACAAAGGCTCTAGCAGCTTTTGATATCCAGGCTAATGAAACAAAGAGGCAGCTGCGTGAAAAGACTTCACTGAATTTCACCAACAACAGTGACAACCAAACACAAAGTGGAGGATGCGGTAAACTATATCCTTTAAAATCTGGCTTCAAGGGAACAACCAAACAAAAATGAACTACCACGGTTAAGGAGAGTTGACAAGGGGGCAAGGGCAGCTGAAATTTTCAATAAAATATCACAGTCCTCTTTCACAGATCATAAAAAGAGGAGAGAACCATAAAGACGACGACAGCAACAACAACAAAAACCAGTTACAAATAACACCAGTAACAATACTATCAAGTTATAACTTCTAAATTTTTCTACTGGCCAATATTTCCCCACAGGCATAGCACCCATTCACCACCCTACCAACCCCAGCAAATCAATGTACTTTTGAAGTTAAAATGTAATTAATCAGCCTTCATGAAAAAACTGTTCTCCACCACTGAAGATATTGATTTCAGAGTCATTTATGGGCCAAGGAAGTTCTACAATTTTTATAAATTTCTCTGAAGTCCCTTTTAAAGGCGTCAATGTCAAACCATTGACGTTTCTGAAAAGCAGACCTATATCCCAGACCTCAACTGAGTCCACCTAGTTTCATGGTTTCACCAGAGCCTGCTCAGATTAAATGAGATTAGACCAGTGAATGGATCTACTCAGTATTTTAAAAGGTCAATTAGCAGCTACTCAGGACTCTGATTTTTACTGAGACTATGATATGGGGGGGAATTTAACCCCACCATACCCTTATGGAAGATTTCATCAAATGAAATCACACTTGACTCTGTAGACTGCTAGTCCTGGAAAAGAAAAAGGCTGTCTATTTGCTTAATACATGTATGGGTGCTTATGCCATAGTGTACATGCCATGTTCCCAACTTTGCTTTAAGGGTGTTGAGCTCATTTGTTATGTGGGTTGGATCTGACATAAATAAGACCTTGTTGGGCCAGGCCATACATGTCATAAAAAGTAATGACAGGTAGCAGAGATATAAACTTTATAAAGGACACAGACAAGCACAATTAAAGATTTTTTAAACTTTAAACAACACATTTTCATTGCGTTTGACACTCTTGCTAGAACCAAGGGATATGTCATAGTGGACAGTATATTAACTATACAGAAATTATTATACGTTCTCAGAATGCTGTGTACACATGAGTTTGTCTGGAGTTATAAGTATGAAACAACATTTCTACAGATGGCCATGCATCATCAACTTTAAAAAACAGAAGTTCTTCTGAAAAGGATCATGACCCAGTGATAGGCAACACACTTTCCACGCACAAGGTCTCAGGTTCAACCAAGAGATATGAAGTTCCAGGAAGAGACTGGAAAAAGTGGGGGAATGGTCCCAAACTGAATTCATAAACACAAAACTGTTATTTTACAGAATCAAGACTTTAAATATTCATTTTATCTTCTGCAGCATAAAGAGTGCATGTGTGAAGTTTATTTCTGTGCAGCCAAGAACAAAGTATATTCCAGAGCCTGAAGCAGCACACAAAGTTCCATGCATATGCTATGAATACTGGCAACAATACAGAAAGAATAAAAAGCTCTACTTTATTTTAGACTGTACTTTGTTCAAAACATATGGTAAACACATGGAACAAAAAACATTTAGAAACATGCAACATCTCCCCCCCCAAAAAAAAAATCTGGTTAACTGAAATGCAATTAATGTGTTTTCATTAAGCCATCCTCTTACATGTACAAGGCAAATGCCTCTTTTTCTAAAATTGCATTCCAATTCAGAAGATTTGTTTTAAAATAATCCCTAATTGTCTGAAGCTTGAATGAAAATTGAAAGTATATTAAGGAAACTCTACTGCAAGGTGTGGTGAAGACCAGCCCTGCTGGATCAAGCCAGTGGTCCTTTTAGTCCAGCATCCTGCCTCACACAATGGTCAACCAATTCTGCTAAAGGGCCAACAACAGGGCATAGAGACTGAGGCCTTTCCCCCGTGTTGCCTCCTAGCACTGGTATTCAGAGATTTACCGCCTGTGAATGTGGAGGTTCCATTTAGTCACCAAGGCTAGCAGGTACAGATAGACCTATTCTCCATGGATCTGTCTATCCTCTTTTAAAGCATTCTGTGCTTGTGGCCATCACTGCAGTAATATATGGCAGTGAATTCCATATATTAATCACCCATTTTGAAAATAAATATTTCCTTTGGTCCATCCTGAATCTAGTGCCCACTGGCTTCACTGGATACTTTTGAGTTCTAGTATTTGGGGAGACAGAGAAAATATTATTTCTGTCTACTCTGTTAACCCCCTCCCCAACTCTTTTCTCAACTGAAAAGGCCCAAACTCTTCAGCCTTTCCTCAGACGGAAGGTGCTTCAAACCCTTAATAATCCTGGTTGCCCTCTTTTTATACTTTTTTTCACCTCTGCAATGTCATTTTTTGAGATGTAGTGACCAGAACTGTACATGGTATTCCAAATGAGGCTGCACTATGGATCTATACTGGGGTATTTTAATATTGGCTGTTTTATTTCCAATGCCTTCCTAATAATCCCCAGTACAGAGGTATTTTTTTTACTGCTGCAGCATACTGGGTTGACACTTTAATTGAGCTATCTACTAGGGGTGTCCATTCGGATCTTCCCGAGCTGAAATTATATTCTGGCATCCCAAAAGTATCCAAGATTTTTTTTTTTTGGGGGGGGGGAGTGACTTCATCAAACAGGTCATACCTGGGCCAACCTGTTGACTGAGGCCTAGTTCTCAAGTGGTGGTAAGCCTGTGTCTGAACTATGCATAAATCAGAGCTTAGAAAATGAGATGTAAAGGCAAAGAGTTCTAAACCAAGTCTTACTGCAACAGGCCAGATTTCAATGTATAGGGAATTATTTTATATGGAGGAAAATTCCAACATGCAAGTCATGACCTGCACTTTGAATTCACACAGCCTAAACAGAAGCAGTCCACTACAGTAGTCCTGAATTGTACTTCAAAATCAAAGGGATGTAAACACCATTCCTAAGGAATAATCTATAAAGCACTGCTTCCATACAATCACTATTGAACAGCATAATACTGCCTGATTAATTTCCATCATTTATTTCTCAGTGTTCCTGCCGGTATACATGTATACAAATGACATCACATATTACATCCTTCCTCACTTTTAGGAATAAAAAGTTTTGATGGAAAAGTTAGAATTTTCTACTAGTTTAACTGAGACAACCAGCATGAACAGTCTAAACAAAGCAAGGCTTCCCTCAGGCTACCAGAAATATTGTGCTTGCTCTGCCAATGCATCAGGTATATTTTTTTCAAAACCTGCTCCCCAGAGGTTAGCCTTTTCCAATTGTGAACCGACAACGCTGGGGAGAGGAGGAAAAAAAGGTGCCTGGAAGTTAAACATTTACAAGCTTTGCAAACAAAGTGACAAAACTAATTTTTGTTGTTAAGAAGGTACAGACGTTTTAAATGAATGCTAAAAGTCTTGCTGTCGTTTCAGCTATTTCATGTAACTGTATCCTTGTACAGATGCTTCTTATTTCATTGATCTGTAAGAACATTCCAGTCAAATCCAAATTCAAGTCTGTTCAAACCCAAGGCCAGTCTTATAGAGTACAAAAAACACCCATGCTTCTTTGTTTCTATCAGCTCCTCCCTTACTAAACTCCTGGTATAATAACAACATTCTTTAAGCAGTTTTTCCCTCTCCTTCTTCGGAGGTTTTCAAACAGAGGCTAGATGAACATCTGACAGCAATGCTGATCCTGTGAACTTGGGCAGATCATGAGAGGGAGGGCAGGAAGGGTTACATCAGTGCTTAGTTCTTGTGGCCCTTTCCTACATGCCCAGGGACATACTGATCGCCACTTTGGGGTCAGGAAGCAATTTTTCTCCAGGCCAGTTTGGCTGGAGATCCTGGAGGTTTTTTTATTATCTTCTGGGCATGAAACAGGGGGTCACTGGGGGTGTAGAGGAGGAGGTATTTGTTTATTTCCTGCATTGTGCAGGGGGTTGGACTAGATGACCCTAAAGGTCCCTTCCAACTCTATGATTCTATAATTGTATGAGTTTAAAGTCTTTTAAAAAGCAAGCTATATTACAGATTTTGACTACTGCCATGATACCATTTCCATCTTTCCCAGTCCACACTGTTCCAAAAATAATTTCTAGCACAGACTTGCAAAATACACTACAATTTCATATCCCTAGCAAATTGGGCATCTAACTGTTCATTGAAAGGAGACATGGAAATAAAATTAGGTAGACACTGTTACTGAGCATAAAATGCTAAGAAAATTATGTTCTGAGATGATTATTCAGCTGTATTTAAACTATACATTTTATTTCAATTCATTCAAAATGCATTTAAACTATACATTTTGTTTCAACTCATTCAATATTTAAATATACCAAACATACTACTAAGGAGTGATGTATGACAGTAATTATTTGCAGACTGTGTAGGAGAATGGACGTGTCACCATGGTCTATAGTGCTCAAGTCTGCACTTATTATTAAGTTTTTACACAATCCTTATATAGTTCTTCAGCTTTCCTAATTAAAGGATTAAATAAACAGATTTACCTATGACAAAGAATCAATCTGGAACAGACACACAGACAAAATACTCCTAGCTAAGAGCAACAGTGTGGCTATATAGGCCAAACCACTCACAGCCTTCTGAAAAAGTAGTGTAATCCAACTAAATTTAAAAAAAAAAAATTAAAGGCAGGACTAATCAACCATACCATGTAGGATTCAACTATTTTCATTTTCATCTATGGGATACATAACTATGAAAATCAGCATGATTTGCAAATCTTACTATAGTCTTACTTATCTTTCCACTTGCATTTTGTTAGCAACTTCAAATAAGCAGAGAAAAACATCTAATTCACAAGACTTTCTTTTTTTTTTTTTAATGCCCCCCGAAGGGGATTTTATTGATTTTACTTTACTACGGGATATGGGGAAAGGTTACTAATCTCTACCTCTAAAAATTTATGGGACATGGGTAGGGAAAACTAATACAAAAAAAACACTACCAGGATGGGGGAAGGAAACTAAGCCCTACTTCTAAAAAAAACCCCTACTGGACATGGGGAAGGAAAGACTAACAAGGTGACACGATCTGGTTACATTTGTGTCATTTGTCACCTGGTGTTACAGAGCCTTGTTGCTTATAAAAAAGTTAACAAAAAATATAAAAGTAAAAAGCTGTAAAAACCGATTAGTTAATCAAAAACTGCATCTTCCACGATTATCTTGGTCTTAGGATCTCTTCTTGTATTTCTTCTTTCCTCGGGGTTTGGGAGCGGCTGCTCCTTTCTCTGATTCCGATGTACCTGAAGAACTAAGGAGTATTGGACGACTGCTTTCTGAATCCTGTGAGTAGGATTCCTCTTCTTCCTCCTCATCTTTTCTCGGTTTTTTATCTTTGTTGTGCTGCTTTGGGTTCAAGTGTTGCTCCACAAATTTTTTAGCCTTAGGAACAGAGTCAATATTATATTTTCTGTCTCCATATTTAAAACTCAGTCCTTCAGGAAACAGCCATCTGTACGGGACCCCCTTCTTCTGTAGAGAGAGAGTAAGCTCCTTGTAGAGTTTCCTCCCCTTTCTAACTTTGAAGGGTATATCCTTCAGGATTCTTATTTGCTTCATTCTTAATTTTTAGAGGGTTCCACTGTGTGGCTTTTAGTGCCCGATCTCTGCTAGATCTTCTCGTGAATTTCAAACATATTTCTCCAGGGAGTTTATTCTTTTTGATGAAATCTGGATAAGCCCTATAGGCCCAGTCCATCTCCTTCAGTAAGTCTTCCTGTTTGTAATCCATTATTGGAGCCAACGTCCCTGATAAGATGTTCTTCAAATCCTCGTTCTTTTCTTCTGGAACCCCTTGGAATCGTAAAATGTGCATGGATCTTTCCAGCTATAGCTGTATTAGTTGATTTTTATTGGAGAGTCTCTCCTTTTCTGCTTCATCCGCTCTTTTATTAATAATACTCTCAGTCTGTTTTTCCATTTTTTTAAAAGTCTTTTCCGTTGTTGAGGTCCTTCTGTCCATTTGAGTCATCTGCTTTTGCAAGTTATCCATTTTCGCATTGAGATTAGTCATCTGCTTCATTAGAGGGTGCAGTGCATTCGCCAGCAATGTAGACATCTCTGCAGCTACTTCCTGGTTGTGGGAAGGAGTCATTGGTATACCATTTCTGGTTAACGTTTTTTTCTCCAGACCCGGCTTCCACCCTCTCCCAGCCATAATATCAACAAGAAGTAAATTTCCCAGAACAAAGTAAAAGTTAGCAGAAATTAATCCACTTTTCTTTATTATGCAGCTTTTGTTTTCGCTAGTCCTCTTATGCGCATAGCTTGATTCAAAGTTGTTCTTAAAGTTCGCTTTAAAACCGCGTTGTTTCAAACCGGATGTGTGTGTGTGTGTGTGTGTGTGTGTGTGAACTCTTGAGTGTCTCCCTCCCCCCTGCCGCTTTGCCCTTAGGCGCTTCTAATTACTACCAAGGCTTTTGTTCGCTTAAATCACCTGAGCAATGCTTGACTCACGCTTTGCAGCCTTGGAGATCTTTTAGAAGCTTTTCAGCAGCTGTTGATCATGTCCACTGGTCCGGTAATTGTCTCTCAGCGCCATGTTGGCTCTTCGGCGATGGAACCTTTCGGAGATAAAGGTGAGCCTCAATTCCTTGGCCGTCGCCTTGGAAGAGGCTCTCCTCAGCTTTCCAGGCTGGGGGTCTCCTACAGAGACCTCGGGAGGGTCCGGGACCTGCTCGGACCCTTCCCGTCAGCCGAGTCTCGGCGCAACCCCATCGGAGCGAGACGGGGATGCGACCGAGCAGCGAAACGCTTAAACCAGAAGTCCTCATTCACAAGACTTACTGCACCTTAATCTTTCTCTACATTATTTTGCTTCACCTCTCAAAATTTCACAAATTCTATGGTACCCAGCAGGGATACTCAGCTGTATCTTATACTATGCAAAAGTAAGATGTAAATCCTTTCTGAGTCCAAAGCAAAGATGTTCAATCACACAGATGGTTTTGATTCATAAGCTATCTGAAAGGTGTGATCAGCACAGCTGAACAATTTTTTTTTGTATTTTTAATATGTGTGTGTGTGCGCGCGCACGCATATGAGGATGTGTGCATCTAGAAGTCATGGTGACCTCTGGTGACTGACCCCTACTGGGAGCCTGGAGGATATTCAGAGAGGGTGCTGAATAAAGCCTGCCCATGCCTCCCGACTGCTGGTATTCCAAGTACTTGCCAGAGTCAGCACTGCCTAGCTTCCGAGATCTGATGAGATTGGGCTTGCCTGGGCTATCCAGGTCAGGGCAGCACAGCTGAACAACTGATGAACTGTTTGTTTTCAGATAGCATGTTCTTGGTTGTGCAAAAAAAAGAAAGAAAGAAAGCTGACTGCAGATGCACTCTTATGCTGCGTTCCCATGGGTTCCCCACACCTGCCACAGCCTTTCCTCATGCTATTTGCCACATTCTTTAAAAGCATATAAAACATTTGCATAACATAAGAAGTGAATTATAACATAAGAAGTGAATTATAGATGTGAGATGTCTCCCAGTCTTTTATGGCTCCATGATTTGGTGTTCGTTAATAGGAAACACAAACTGTCCTGATCAGCAATAATTTAAGCGCGTGTACAATCTTGAAATGCTTTTTTTCAGCTCTCCCTTCCTAGTCTAAACCATTTTCTATACAAAGAGAAAAAACAAATGTACAAAACAGTATGTCACTCCTTAAGGAAGAGCCTTCCACAGCCAGGAACCTTTCCTTATTACAGTGTATGGGGGGGGGGGCAGGTTCTTTCCCAAAGGTGTACACCTCCACAGCTAAGAAAGATTTTCTCAATTTGATTTCATTTCAGGTTTCTCGGGTAAGAGCTGTCCTCTCTAAAACTAGGAGTGCTCTTTCAGTATAGAAGATGAAATGGGACAACGGTTTCAGTGACTAAGAACACGTTGTCAATTTTTATCTTCAACATAATGGGTGAGGACTCTTACAGTGCCATACTAAGGAGAGTTTGAAGCTGTGCATCACCCAACAACCTATAAAAGTGACCAGGGCAGAACTAGTAGATAAAAATAAAGAAAAGTATTCTGGTTGTGAAGAGCAAGAGAAGAAAGAGGAAAAGAGGAATGCTGCCAACTACAGAGGCACAAAAGCAACACATGCAACATAAGAGTAGCTGCTAGTAAAACAAACATCCCTTGCCGATCCAGGGCACAGTGTCCAAACGTGCATGGTCAGCAGTTACCTTGCTGCCTTGCCAACTGCTGCTGTTGCACAGATACAAAAAAACTACTCACAATAAAGCTTGCAAGGAAGACTTCAAGGAGATCAGGATAGCTGGGCTTGAGAAAGAACATGCATTCCAAACAAGATAGTTCGAATATCAATCACCATTCCTGCAAAGTTCTCAGCATGTGTGATTTGAAAAGGGTGATCCTCTTTGTGGAGGCAAAGAGAACTGAGGCAGAAGGTACCTTCTCTGTCCCCCCAAGATGACCACATAAAGATTAGCAAAAGGTAAGCTTGGAGAAGGAAGGGTCTCACCTCACTTTCCTACTGAAGCACTGGAACAGTCTGTTGTCCTGGCTGCATATGCAGAGTTTACCAGACCCCACCTCCTCAAGTCACACTCTTGAATATGGATAAGGTATCACCTTTCTTGTTACTTCTAAAGAAGAAAAATGTATACCTATACAACTATACTCACATAAATGTATTTAAATATCATTTATTGAAAGTATGTATACCCTGCCTTTTTATTTTATGAAATCCCCAACATTGCTAGCAACTATTAAAAGAAACAAATGAGATAGAACCTGCTCTGCTTTGCATGAAATAAAAAGCCCATAAGAAGGAACAGAAGCCATACAACAAAACCAACAGACGACACCAAGAGAAGCCTCTCCTAAAAACCATTGCCTGTGTCTGGCATTTTAAAATGCTAGCAGGGAAGATGTAAACTAATTTTCTTTGGCTGGGGATTCCACAATCTCACTGCTACCGTTAGCAGAGCTTTGTGTCATGTACCTAGGGAACGTGAAAAAGGGCCCTGTCAGAGGATTCCCAACTTGCAAGTAGGCTTATATGGGAGTAGGCTGTCCTCGCATATCCTGAACACGGCACAGGTAGCTTAAGGCTTTAAAACCAGCACTTAGAAAAAATGAATCCCAAAACAAACCAGCAGGCGATGTCAGGAGACTGGCGCAATGGCTTGTATCTCATTGTCACTTTGAAGGAATAGCATGTCTGTTTGCAGGAGAGGAAGCAACAATTTCTGCTGATTCCTCCTCTGACCACAGACCCTCCTTTTGCTTCTATGCTCTTCCTGGGGGTCCACTGACTGCAAGGGACAAATTTTCAGCAGGGCTCAGTGGGCTGCAATGGGAGGGGTAGGTAGGAAAGTCCCATTCTATGTAGGCCATAAGCAGATTAGCTACATGCTGGTATAATTTACTCAGCTGGATCTTCTTATTTCTTGGCTGCCATAACCTACAAATAAAGTATGGCCTGAAAGCCCACTTCATATTATGGTTTGCATAATCTGGTTGCAGCCAATCTTTAACCATGGTTTAGATATGCTAACATAGATTAAATTAACCGTGGTTACTTTTTTACAGGAGGGGAGCAGTGGCGCAGTGGGTAAATCTCCTACATAACTATAACATCTGAACTGCCATGCTTTGTCAGTTCTAGCCCCGCGCTGGTGTGAACAACCAAGCCTTGTCCCTAGCTCATCGTCTAACCAGCGATTCAAAAGCTTTGGTAAGTAGATAAATTGGGGACCACCCGCTAGGGGTGGGCACACCAATCCCTTTGGGGAGATGTTAGCTGCCGTTGAAGATGTCTGCTGTGCTGTGAGATCGGAAGGTAGAAAAATCTGTGTCAGCATTCCCTGCAGTGTAGCAAATCGGCCTGCAGTGAAGCAAATTGGCCAGGCAGTGACAGTGTGACAATGCAACATCGTGAGTCCTGACATCATCAGCCAGCCGACAAAGAACATGCCGTTGGATCACGTCTGATACAGCTTGCAGATAAACCCTCCCGAGCAGCTACAGTGTGTGATTAAAATAATTGTATGTTGTCTCCCTATCCCCCCCAAAATTGTTAGTCCATGTCTCTGAGTAACTGTAAATTGCTCTGAGCCTGCATGAGTGGGAAAAGCAATTAATAAATTGAAAGTATTATTGTTGTTGTTGTTGTTCTATTGTTTATTTGTCCCAAAAGAATACTCTGGTTTACTGTTAAGAAACATAAAGACAACATGGTTTGGAAAGCAATTGAGATATTTCTTGAACCACCTCTTAATTTTCCCAGAACAAACTTGTTGCCCAAAAAAGGAAACCTTGGAAGAATGTTAAACTCTGAGTGATGCACTCTTCATCCACCAATGCTCCTCAACTCCACTGATACAACAGTGAACACTGATGGCCTAGGGCTGCCAAATTTAGGTTGGGAAATTCAAGAGGATTTGGGGGTGGAGCCAGGGGATGGCTGGGTCTGGGAAAAGGAAGGAAAGGATCTCATCAGGGTACAATGTCATATAATGCCACAGATTCCACCTTCCAGAGAGCAGCCACTTTCTCCAGGGGAACTATCTCTATATTCTGGATATCAGTTGTAATTCCAGGAGATTCCCAGGCACCACCAGTTACTAAATGGTGATTTATTATGGTGCTTTGCAATGTTGTCCAAGCACTGAGACAAAAGCAACCACACATCTGAACCTGAACAAAACTTTCAGAAAGCAGGGAAACAGTAAAATTCTCCTTAAAACTTGAGAGGTTTCAGTCAGCATACCAATTGTTAACACATGCACTATGTTATAATTACTAGGTAAACTACCATATACATTCATCCTGAAAAGCACCATATAAAGTTAGCAATACAGATATCTAAACTAACCTTCCTCACTGAAGTCACTGTCTGAGGCTTCTTCTGTAAACATCTTTACTTCCTAATACTTCTAACTGAACAAAAAAACCCTGTATATTTATCTTCTTTTGTGTCTGAGAACACACAATTAAATTTGGTTTCTTTAGAAAACAAAAAAAACCAGTCCAAATTTCAAAAATAGTTCCTAGATCAACTGAATGAAAACAAAAATTTACCAAGAACAAAAGCAATGATGAAAAGCAACATCCACCATAGTCTACCATCAGAAGTAACCAGGGGGTACAGAAAAAACATAATTAGAAAGAACACCAGAGAAGCTCCATAGTTATATGAATTGCTGCTTGGTACTACCATATCTCACCTATTCCCAGATTACTTTCCATGGGAGCAAGGCACTGAAGCCACAAAGCACTATGACAGCAAACAAAGAGTATTGTATGATGAGCACATGATGTAGCACTTATGTCACAAAATCTTGCCAACTAGTCTTTAAGACCAAGTTGCTCTGAAAGCTACCTACATGTGTATAACACCTCTTTGTCACAGAAAGAGTGGAGACAAGGATTAGAACTACAGAAGCACTAGATTTCACTCCTCCTGGCTACAGCCTAGTCAACTTATGAAGCAAAGTTTGATACAGGCAATGCCACTGAACACTAGAATATGGGAAGGCAACTAAATATCGTGCGTCAGAGAAGGACTTACATAGAAAAAAGAACCAAGGCTCCTCAGAGTGTATGGACTGAAAAAATAGTAAGTATAATCCAAGCTTTCTAAATACTACACCAAAATCATGTGCAGTTACCTTATTAAATAATGTCATTACAGATTCCCACCCTGCTTCTTATCCCTGAAATCTGTGTGTTTTAAATTACACAAGTCCTTACAAAGAAGACAGCCATTAGTAATCAAACTGCATGAAACACAGGAAGATGCTATGCTACTTTTTAAAAAAAAGACAGAACAGCCTGTTAGGTACTTCATTATAAGTACCATCTGAGTCAAATGTATGATCTGGAAACAAAACAAAACAAAGATGTGATCACAAATCAGTAAAATCAATGCTAGTTTTGCCATTTAAGTCAATAAAATAAAAATTAAACCTAAATATATTAAAAATAAGAAAGCTTAACAGACATCATTGCCTCATTAGTAATAAGGGAGATCCTGGGAGTGTGCAGCCAAATTATGGATTTCTGAAAGTAGTTTTGGCCATGTTTGTGTAGGTTGAGAATGCCAAGGATAAGCAATGCTAGTTGAGGCTTATGCGCAGACACAAGGAGAGCAAACAGGGTCCAGCATAGGAAAATTTACACTGAGTGGAACACAACAAATTTTGTTCAATCTCAACACAACTTTGAGTTGTTGTTTTTTTAAAAGAATACAAGTAAGTGAGCATTCTGACCAGCCAAACCAGGAATGGGAACTCCATGAACTTGGCTGTTTTTTGATATTACCACCAGATTTTGTGTGTGTGTGTGAGAGAGAGAGAGATCAGAAAATGGGGAGGGGGCATGACAACATTTCTGAACATATGCTGAAGGATAAAATGAGGTCAAGAACAGAAATTGTTGCTGGCACTGCTGGTCCAAAAGCAAATTCCCAAACAAAGAACACAATCCAAATAATATCTTTTATTAGGTATTGATAGAAGGTATTTACTCAAATGCACATCTAATTCCCCCCATAGGTGTGCCATCAAAGAAAGAGGTCATCTTATATTTGCATACAAATTACAGTTACATCCAACAATATATTTTTTTGGTATATGTTACATCTAAGGGTTCAACTTACACACAGGGTTTTTTAAGTAGATATGGTATAATGTGGAAATAGGAGGATATGTGCAGAAAGCAAAATGATGGTAGGAAAACTTGGGCAAATATTAGAATATTAGGGAAGTGACAATTGGTTTGACTCTCTCTGCTGCTATTAGAAACCACAACATTCAAAAACCAGTGGGGGAACATTTTAACTTTCCAGGATATTCAGCTGCTGATGTAAGAGTAGCAGTTCTCTTACAAAGGAATATGAAAGGGAGATTAGAGAGACTGCTGAATTATGACTGATAATTTTAGCTCAAGACAATGCATCCACCTGGACTGAATTGAGACCTAGGTTTCTTCTCTCATTACCAATCCCTGCAATTGTCATTTGGCATCTGAAATCACTTCACTCTCCAAGGTATATGGACAGATGGACTCACGTTCTTAGCTGTATCTGAAGAAGTGAGCAGTGAATCATGAAACTCATTTTATAGTACTGTGGAAAGGCAAAAGTCCTCATTAAATGGAGATTTTGTCTTTCCACAGCAGTCCAGCACTGAAAATAATACTTTTTTAAAATCAAAAATACTTTTTCTGAAACAAATACGTTATCTTTTTCCTTAGGGGAAGAAGAAGCAAAAAGACTAATTTTGTGCACCAGCAAAGAAATCTAACATGTCCAAATTCACATCTTCTATACTGACCACTACCTTTCCTTAGAAAAAAATAATTCTATGTGTATGTATCACAAGGTAGTTAGATCTGAAGGTGTTACAGCAGAAGGGTGACTGAAGATAGAATAGGTAACAGTTTGTCATTATGGCATCAATATTTTCAGCTAAGCAATTGTCAACAGTGTGAAATTGAGATTAGTATGAAAAAATGGAAGAGCTTATTGTACAAGATTTATAATTCAACTTTGAAGATGCTTTGGATTATCATTTTAAATTTAAGTGGGAAAAGGTTTGTATCCCATATTTGGCAGTGAGTTTCCACTGAAGGACCAACATTCCCTCTTCATATAAATCAAATGGAAAAATTATTGTAAACTTATTACACATTGCTGGTGTTTTACCCCATATTGGTAAGGTAACCGTTATCAAAATGCTATTGATCTGTACCGAAAGCAGACTTTCTATACATTTCATAGGATTATTCTAATAAAGACCTTCCAGGAAAAAAAGTTTTTATCAATTTGATCAAATTATTAATCTATACAATTTAGTCCCCTTGAGTGAGTCTTCAGAGTAAATTATGCAAAAGAAATATTAGCTACTACTGAAAATACGGTAATTTTAAAAATGCTATCTGCCTGTGCCTGTGGAACTGAAAGACTGTCTAATTAAAACTGTTGAAATTGTGTAACCTAAAATCTTTGTATTTGCAACTTTTTAAAAAAAAATACAAAGACATTCTAGTCAATTTGGCAAACAATTTATCAGCTTTATGAACGTACACTACAATGGTAGTATCAGTTCATATAAGCCATTTGTGCTACTATGAGATCAATTTCAGTGATAACTTTATGAAAATATGATTTCATTACTGAAATTGATTAAAACCTTTGAGTGATGCCTGTAACAAGGATAATTTTTCTTATGTGCAATTTTTCTTAATTTTATATTAAAAATACAATGGTAAAATTTCATAAATCAATTAACAAAGATTATATAAATTAAAAATCAACTGCAGTTTTAAATTGTTGCATCTGCCAGGCAGCCTGATATCCATTTACATGGAAGTAAGTTACAGGGTATCTTATCAAATCTACTACCAGGTATACTGAAAAAAACCCTGCAACTGTATTCATGAATTTTTACTGGGCAGATATACTGATGTCACTTTATAGATAAGTGTTTGGATTCAAATTTTCTTGTTATGTAACAGCTTGTATCTCAGTGGTTGCTTTCCATAATGCATGAAAAAATACTTTATTTATCCAAATTTCGTTGCACATTTTTGGTAAGTAAAAAGATCAATACAATTTAAATGTACCTTCCAGAGATGTTTGGAACAATGGAAGTATTTGCTAAGCAAAATCCAAAGGGAAAAATGTGTTCAATGTGTACTTCAGCAAGAAACTAAATTGACTTTTTAAAAAAAAAAGACTAAAAGCAAAACTGGCACCTAAAATTTAAAAAAGAATGGCAGTATATGAGAAAACACCAAAAAAGTGAGAAGAACAAGGCTGAGTCGCAAACACAGGACCCAAAACATTTGAAACGTGATATTATTCATTGTTTTAACACAGATCACATTGGAGAAGGGAGCCTAGAATTAGACAAGATCATGAAATCATTCCTGATTTTATATATCATATCCCTGGAAGGACTATGCAAGAGTTATTATTGTTAACAATCACAAAAATAGAACACAATTATTTTGTTGCAGTAAATTACAAATATACTGTGGCCACATTGCAGGTACAGAACCCATGAATACAGAGCGCCCTCTTGTATTCCTCCTTCACTCACTTCTACTCCCACATTGGCACAGAGTGAACATATTACTAACTCACTGAGAACCTTCCAGCAGATAGTACCAACAAAAAGATGTTATACAAGCTGTACTTTTAAATGGTAAGGGAAACAAGCAAAGAAAAGATGTCCCCAAGACAAAGAGAAATAAAACTGAGGACATATGTTGCAGAAGAATCCTAATCCATCTTAAATTTGAACATTTGCCGCTTCAGATAATAAAAAGTCAAGCAGAATCACTCCAAGAAGTGGGGAAAAGAGGGACACTTTAATGGAAGAAAAAAAATTAGGACAAAGTTATTTCTAATATGTATAGGCAGCATTTAGGGGTTTAAAAGTCCATATATTGCTATTTATTGAAATTTAAAATTTAAATTATTTTAAATGTTAAAGAGCAAGTTTTCAAAAATGCAAGAAAAAAAAGAAAAATGATGCAAGCACCATGCTTTTAAATAAAACACAGGACTTTGGGGAGGGGCTAGAGCAAATAATATAAACAAAGAATGAAAAACAGTATGAGTGTTGTGTTTAATTTACAGGGGGAAAATGGAGTGGGTGGGATTTAACAACAAAAGTTAAACAAAGGGCATAACTAAAACAGCATTTGTCACAAATCCACACTTTTTCAGTGTGTAGACTTCCCCTTACAAATTGTTCTCATCAGGCAATAACTAGACTTAGCTGCAGCCATTAAGATGTAAGCATTATTCCTCGCTGAATTTTTAAAAAAACCACCTTTCTACTTCCCCTCCCTACCCAGTGCTAGCTGTTTGTTTGAAATGCCACATCTACGTTATTTAATTGGCACCACACTAGGGACCATCACAGTTGCTGAGTAACATTCCTAACGTGCCCCTCGTTAAAGGAACATTAATGACTGCAATCAATCCAATTCCACTTCCTAGCCCAATGATTTAATTTCCTGTACAGTATAGCTTTCAGCTTCCTTTGAAAATTTTCTCAGCCGGCATTCCTTTGCTTTCAGACCTCTGTTCTCTATTATGTAACAGAACCTGTATTGGAGGGAACACTGGCAGCCTACAAGTTGTAACAAATTATGCTTCTGACTGCAGTATCTTTGCCGAAACAGAATGGTATAAACTTTGTCTGAAGCACCCGCTGTTCTTGGTAACACAAACCCTTTCTCTTGCACCCAGAAACAGGCAACACACACCCCAATTTAAAAGCAGAAAGCTCAGCAAGATCATCAACACAAAGTTAGAAAAATTAAGCCCAGATGCTAACAAGAGAAATCTAATCAAACAAACCAATATTTAAGCAGAAACCTCTAGTGATATAAGAAAGCTGTCTTGAATCTAGCTGGGCTCTGAACATATGCTATATAATCAAATGCAAATAACAGAAGCTGTGCTGACTACTACTAATTGCAAGGTTTTTTTTAAGTTTTCAAACTCAATTCAAGCACAAATAAAGAGATTTTATTTTTAATAAGATAAAAGAGTATTAAAACAAAGTTATATTTTATTGTGGTCAACTTCATATAAGGTAATGCCAACTATCAATAGCAGAAGTTATTTAAATGATTCCAAAAGGATTGAAATGTTTCCTTAAGAGCTGAATTTCTGTTTACCTTAGACAAACTACACAAAATTAAGTGAGGCATGTTTCTCCGTGAATATACATCATTGGGGGGGGTGTCAGAATTATGGATTATGGAATCTCTGTAATCTGACTCATCAACAAAGATATTCTGAAACAAATCAAGACCTGTATAAACTCTAAACAATCATTCACATGCAATGGCACCATCAAAAATGACTATATCTCTTTCCTCGATATTCTTACCAACAAGCATAACAACAAATCTCCACAGCAAACCTACAGTTTACATAAAACCTGAATTCCTGTCATGTAGAACAGCATTCTCATAGCACCACAGACCTGTAGCAACAGTGTCAGCTTGGTGAAAGAACCAACTTAAGAACGACCTCCCTCCATGTTCTCCTCAGGTTTTATTAGCTCCAGTGTTTAATGGGCATCTAGAGAAAATCTTCTCCACACACGTGAGGAACATATTAACAAGGGACACAGAACTCCTTTTCTGGTCAATTCAGCACTTCCTATCATTCTGCAATTAAAGGAGAACCAATACAGATCTTGAAAAAAACTACCAGCAAATCTTCTTTAGTTGCTGTCCTGCAGCCTCCCTATCTGAATTACTAGTCAGAGCTGACTAAATGTGAAAGGTGAGATCATCAATCCTAAATAGTATCAATGCAAAGCCGTTTATTGTGCTGCCCATATTTATCTTTCAGAAATTGTTACTTTCAAAACCAGCTCTTCTAATAACACCTATTACATTAAACAAATAATTTTTTAACAATGGTTTTAAAATTCTTTTTCGAAAGCACTCTTAAACGTATGCAGATGTCAATTTCCTGAAAATTCTCAGTGTTGTTAAGAGCTGGGTAATTTAAAATCCAACACTGTCACAAAGGAGGCATTTAATTAAATGATTTTATGCCTCTCTTTGTCACTTAGTCACATATAATTTATTCATCTTACATAAATCTATTTCAGAAAATATTTCTAGAAAACTAATACCCAAAGCATATGAATCAAATCCACACATAAAACAGTCTATGTACAGTAATTCATAAAAGATGTCCACGTTGCATCACATCTCCTCCTTAAAGGATACAGATAGCTCACTAACCTAAGTCACCCATTACTGAAGATTGAGTATTAAACATCCTTCCACAGCTTCAGTATCTTTACCACCACTACTTGCAATAGAAATACAAAATGAATATTTGTGGGAGAAAATCCTGCACATACATACACAATTTAAAAAAACTATAATTATTTCTGTGAACTATTAGTAACACTTTAAGGCTGCAGTCACACACACTAAATAATCCACTTTCAATGCACTTTCCACTGGATTTTGCTAGTTCACACAGCAAAATCCAGTTGGAAAGTGCACTGAAAGCAGACTGAAAGTGGATTATTTGTGACTGCAGCCTAATTCATACTTGCAACTGGAAGCCAATTCTACTTTTCCTGCCAAGGTAACAAGAAATGCCACTGGCTTGGATCCAAGCTCCCATAAATGAAGAAAGTTCACAGAAGCTGCTCTTCCTTCTCCTGTGCTTCCCCTCACTTTTGTGCACAGTAGGCACCATAAATGGAGAGCAAATTTGCGCAAGTATGTATATGTGTTGTGCCATCAAGTCACTTCAGACTTAACAGTGACCCTATAGATAGATAACAGATAGGTTTTATTCGTGGTCGTTGACCAACACATAAAACAATGTCACTTTGTAACATGGGTAAAAGATATCACATTAAAATAGGAACAGAATTTTAAGACTGGTTATGAAAACACCATAAAAAACATAATGGTTAAAATTAATAAAACTTAAACTTAATTCTCCTCTTTTTGAGCTACTATAGATCTTCTAATTCTTAGGCCAAGCCATCTGAACCTAGCCACCTGATAAGTAACTTCTGCCCAGCTATCCGATAGCAAATTTCTTAAAAGGCAGATTCTTTAGCTGCGAGAGAGAGGGAGTGTCTTAGAGAAAGGAAGAGACTCGCAAATGTTAAAGTTCAGGCTTGATTTGATCTACAACCTATTTTGTTTTTGTCTTTTTGGCAGTCCACAGTATCTGTAAAACTCTCCTTCAATACCACATTTCAAATGAATAAACTTTCTTCCTGTCAGCTTTCTTCATTGTCCAGTTTTAACACCCATATATAGTAATGCGGAAAACTGTGGTATACATTATCTTGGTCACCAGTAACACATCCTTACACTTACAGATCTTTCCCAGTTCCTTCATGGCTGCCCTTCCTGGTCTCAATCTCCTTCTGATTTCTTGGTTATAGTCTGCCTTTTGGTTGATGATGGAGCTAAGGAATAGAAAATTTCTTCATTGTCAACCTTAAAGATGTGTAATTGTGTAAAAAGTAGCCATTACTTATGTATTCCTGATGTTCAAGTATCACCCTGCTTTGGGACTTTCTGCTCTAACCTTCAGTAGTAGTTATGTCAAGTTTTCTCTATTTCCTGCCAGTAATGGGCTGTCATCTGCATATCTCAAATTGTTAATATTCCTTCCATCAGTTTTCACTCTGCCTTCATCTACATTTAATCTATCTTACCTTATGATACATTCTACATACAGATTGAACAAACAGGGAGATCAATTACATACCTGTCTGACACCTTTGCCAATTGGAAACCATCCTGTTTCTCCGTATTCTGTCCAAACAGTAGCCTCTTGTTCAGTGTACAAGCTGCACATTAAAACAATCAGATGCTGGGGCACGTCCATTTCTTTTAAAGTCAACCATAACTCATGATCCACAATCAAATGCTTTGCTGTAATCTATGAAGCAGAAGCTGATTTTCTTCTGAAATTCTCTTGTATGCTTCAATAAAAAATGTAAATTTCCAATATGATCTCTAGTGCCTCTTCCTTTTCTGAATCCAACTGGAACATCTGACATTTCTCATTCCATATATGGTAACCATCTTTGTTGTAAGATTTTGAGCATCACTTTACTCACATGAGAAATTAATGCAATGGTCCAATAGTTGTTGCAGTCTTTGATGTCTCCTTTTTTTGGAACTGGAACATAAATTGGCCATTTCCAGTTATGAGCCATTGTTTTGTCTTCCATGTTGGTCAGAATATTCTTGTTAAAATTTTGATGGATTCCATATCTGTGGTTTGGAATAGGTCTACTGATTTCACATCTACTCCCAGTAGATGCAAGAGTGAGGGAAATTACTTTGTCCAATTCAGCCTACATGCCATAGCCCCTCCTCCTTTACAGATAACAGCGATAAGTATTAGTAGAGGCTCTCATATTAAAACAAGCTGGGATTACAGTTTTAATTAGTTCTGGACAAAAGGTTTTCATTTTCTAGGCAACTGTCTTCATTGTGTTTCTAATCTATATCTACAGATCACTAATGCACTTCCCCTAGTTTCAATAAGGTATAAAATCACTGATATACACTTTAGAAATTGATTGTTTTTAAATTAATGTATATCAAAGAGGCTGCACCCAAATTAAACAAATACCCAGCTACTGGATCTCAAGTCGAAGGGGAAAAGGTCTCCTCTTGGTCCAAAAGATGGTTCAGCAGTAAAGATGCTACTCAAGAAGACAGGTTGTGACTCAACAGTAGAGTTGTACAACCAACCTAACTATAAGAGTGGTTGAGCAGTGGAACAGTCTGCCTCGGGAGGTGGTGGATGCTCCTTCCCTGGATGTTTTCAAGTGGAGGCTGGACGACCATCTTTTGGGTATGTTGTAGGTATGTAGGGCTATCTTATGGCTATGCTCCTGTAGAGTGCAGGGGGTTGGACTAGATGACCTGCAAGGTTCCTTCCAACTCTAACATTCTATGATTCTATGATTAACCATCTCCAGATAAAAGGATATGAGCAATAGTGCTGGACACAGTTGCTGCCTTTGAATGCAAATTGGATTAAGCACTACTAGACTAAATGACCACAGTATTAATCTAATGGTTTTCCTAATGCAAAGTATTTCTGTTCAAGGCAAGCTGAAGGCTCACATCTACTTGCAACGAGATCAGAGATAGATCGTGGGTTGGGAAGTTTCTTAACACTTCTCATACATGTACAAATGAATGCCTGAATCATGGAATGTGAACATGAATCTGCTGGTTTAGACATTCTCCTCTACACCTGTATGACGTATGATGAAGCATGAAAGCCTGAGGTTAGCTCCAGATCTTTGGAGAAGTGTGGGAAACAACATCTGAATAGCCATTGTGCACTATGTGGCCTTTACATGGTAATGAGATTATTCAAACTGGAACTTCAGGCCCATTTTGAGAGAGTTGGTGAAGGATACAAACAAAATTGCCTTTGTAATGGCATTGCCTGAATATGGCTGAAATATTTTTTCCGATGTAAACAACAATACTGCACAAAGAGTTGCTCTCCCTCTCTTTTTAACTACCTTTTAATCTCAGAGATCCAGAATTTCTACAAGTGAAATGTGAAGAAAAATTAAACATGTGAGCCATTGGTGTTTATCCCTATGTTCTCTAAGAGAATTCAGCCTAAAAAAAAGCTACTATCCCTATGTTCTCTAAGAGAACTACAGCCTAAAATAAAGCATGCAACACACGAGGGGATTTTTGTTTGTTTTAATGTTGTAACAAGGAAACATTTCAAAGTAGAAAAAAGTCACAGTGCAGTTGACAAAATAATGCAAAGGATAGGGAAGATCGACATTATTCAACAATATGAAGCATGAATGAGAACAAACAAAAGTAAGAAAATAGGTAGAGCAATGACAAATACTAGAATAGTTTTAAGTTAACACAGTAGCTAATTATTGTGGTAGGGAACGGCAGCAGGACCACAGAGACATAACTCAAGTAAAAACAGTGCACACACAAATGTTTTATTTTAGTGTTCACCCTGTGGTCAAAGATACAAGAATTAGATGTCATACTAAGATATAGAGAATTGATACGTTCAGGGGGGAAATTAAGGTTTTTCCCCTCAGCTTTATGTTTAATGAAATAAGACTGCTAGATCAGGACAATAGGGTGGATCCAGCCAAGTTTTCTGCTAGTGAAAAAGGAAGGGTTTCTTCTGACCACCAAGAAAGGTTATGCTGGGTGTTATAGAGCCTGCATATGCAAAAGCCAGGTGGAACAGCAAGAAGAGGTAAGAAGGGGAACTGGGTGAGACAGTGAAAAAACTGGCCAGATCCAGCCCATTATTATTTAAACAGATTGTCAACTGAAGACCTTAAAAGGAAGAATAACTGACAAATATGAACCAAGTAAGCAACCCAGGGCCACAGCTTTAAAAAGCAGCTTTGGTAAGCTGCTCAAAACATGGGCTAAACTTAGGGTTTCCAGGCTGCAGCTGGCAACTCCTGGGAGGAAATGGGGGAAGTACCTGGATGAGAATGACTGGCCCAAAGTCATCTAAAGGGCTTCACAGCAAGTGGGATTTCAACCTAAATTTTAGATTATAGTTCTAACCACTCCATTACACCAGCTCTATTTAGTTCTGTTATATTTTAGGTTTGTCCCAACTGGAGCAACAATTTTGGATTACCTAGACAACTGCAGATTGTTTTCTATGCCTAGCCAATCCAAAATGGCTGCCAGGATCTTCTGAAATCTTGGCATTTGAAAACATCTTTTCTTTATCTCCTCATTATTTTTAAAGTTTAAGATTTTTATACAAACTTGGAGGTTCCCAATTTATAGAAGCGGTTCCTTTTCCTGTACCAGGACCCATATTGGAAAAATTTTTTGATCCTCACTCTAGGACCCAGTTCAGAATGAGATATATAGATATCTGCAATTACACACATAAGCCAATGCTGAAAAACAAATGGGTTGTTTATGTCATACACTAGTCATTTCATTTCCCAGTATTAGTTGTTTTAAATAATTTTATCAAGTCATTCCCAGAAACCTTCTGTATCATCAAATAATTACTTAGCAACTGCACTGTCTTTATTATGTGATGATTAGCTTTAGTGCATTGCTGTGAATTATTTTTACCCAACAGAATCCCTCTGAAATTACAGAAGTGCCTATTAATTTTAATGAGAAGCTGCACGGCGAAGGAATACACTACAAAATTAGTGCTTTGAGTGCCATATAGAAGTTTCTGTCAAACAGCGGCCTTAAAGCACATCAGCAAGCCAAGTACTTCAGCTGTTAAAAGATACCAACTGTGCAGAACTAAAGCCTCATCTGGATGACATATTTCATCACTGAATGGGATTTGGTCCAAGACAGCACAAGCACACAGGCAGCACTAGTGTGCAGGCTTTACAAGTGCTTATTTTAAGACTCACACTACTGTTTTTATTTGTGTGATGCAACCATATAGTGTGTCATAAGATGTGAAAGGATTATGTTAATAGCATGATCTTGGGCATACAGCCAAGATCAGGTAGTAGTCTGGGTGTTAGTAAAACATAAGTACCTGTAAACTGCTAAGGTTTCCACACTGAGTAGCTCCATTTGGCCTCAGCTATAAAGCACTACTGAATAGGGAAGGTGATTTACAAGAAAACAACCTCAGAGGGAATATTTCTATCACACACTGAAAGGGGGTGGGAAAGCAGACAAGATAAACAGAAGATAGGCACTCTACTGTAGTATTGCCTTCTACTTAATGCTTTCCTCCCATAAGGAGATTTTTGCAGTCCCACAACAGTGTGACCACCACTCCCCAACAGCTGAGTTCTTATAAATTAATGTTCATATTCAATTAAATTAAGGTTTCCTCCTTAACCATATGACCAAATGAGACCAGCATCCTTCAATCTGATCCCCAGAAAACCTTCCCACATGAATCAAGCTAGATTATATGGTAAAAATCGGTGTTGGCCAAAGTAATCATGTCAATCCACAATCTTTGAAAAGCCAGGAGTTCTGCTTCAGAGAATGACTGTCCAGTGCTCTTGTGGTACCTTGAGAGAAGCCACATATAATGCCATCCTAAGCAGAACTACATCTATAATAAGTCCACAGACTTCTCCTAGACATGACAATGCTTTAAGAGGGAAATAAAACCAGAGGATCTTTGCTTCTATCTGAAGGAATCCTACAAAACCAAAAGACAACGAACACCAACTGTTACAGGATCAGAAATGCCTAAAATCCAGAGCACTGGCAAAAAAACAGTAATATTATTCTGTTATTATTATTGAACATGTGCTCTGCTACTAATTTAGTAAGTTTTCAGGGTTTTTTGTCTAGTTGGCAGTTGTTTTCCTAATGCAGCAAAATCAGAGAAGGGAGGTGAATAGTTAACTCTGCTCTAGAATGTTGAGCTTGAGTGACAGGGTGCTCCTTTTCTCTGATTGGTCAGCACTAGCTGAAGGAAATATAAGATCAGCTGTGTGCTGAGGAGTGAGTTTGTTTTGAGTTCAGCAGCAGTTGCTATTCAGTAAAGGAAAGTTCAGCTAAAGGAGTAGATATCTGAAGAGTCGGACTAAAAGTCTGTCAGACAGATTCACCTTTTAAATAAAAGGGAATTTCACATTACCGAGACTCTGTCGGTTTGAAGCCATTTCTGATTCGTCTTGAAGTAAACCGGTACAGGGCTGCCATTTCACACATGGCTTTCCCTGACCGGAAAAGAGCCGAATCAGAAGCGGTTTGGCAATTCAGATTGCACCGCTTTGTTTTCCCGCCGGTTCCCGCCACGCCTTTTTTTTAAAAAAATGTTCGCTTTAGAGCGCTATAGCACTATAAAACAACACTGCAGGCATTCCAATGGGGTTGCCATGATGCTATTGTGCTATAGCGCTATAGCGCTATAACGCTCTAAAGCGAACGTTCAAAAAAAAAAAAAAAAGCCGGAGATCGCCCGCGCGGGCGAAAAAAGCGTATCGGATCCGGGAGAAGAAACTGACGACTACTTGGAAGCGGTTGACAGGTAAAACGCTTCAGCCCCGTTTCCTGAACGGGACAGAAGCGATTCTGTGTGAAATTACAAATATATGGTCCGGTCAGGGGAATCCTGGAATTCCTCTAAATACGGTTCGTGTCCTGAACATGACCAGAGCCAGAAACCGTTTCTGGCGAGACCGTTCCTCATCGTCCTAGGATTATATCAGGAAGTACAGTCCTGTCTAGGTATACAGGGAATTGGCACTGAGGCAGTCCCTGGCCGGTTGTGAAAGGAAGCGGTTATAGTCTACTCAGAGGAAAGAAGACACAATGTGATTTCAGAAAAGAGGAAAGAATTTGATACACTAAAAGAGTGACCTTTTCAGAAAACCTGAACAGTTATTAGGAAACTATATGAAGAAATATTGTAACTGAAACCAAAGTACTTAGTCAACCATCTCTTACAGATAAGAACCAAGAATTTGCAAAAATAAACTGCTACAACGCCATCTTGTCTGTCAACCAAAAAACCACTGTTTAACCAACAATGTTTACCTCAGCCTTTCCAATTCCTGACTAACCCATACCATCCCTGCCTATTAAATAATTTTTTTTATTGTTCACTGTTACACAGTCTCCATTGCTGTTTCAAGTGATCTAAAAAGAGGGCTCCTTTTTCCTCCTGATAAGTTCCTGGGTTGGGCAAAGTCAAATTAGATTCTGTCAAAGAGTGGGACATTCCAATTTATAAAACTGCAAACATTATCATGCTACAAGGGGGCTAGCTCAGTACCTAAAAGGAACTAAGAATTTTGGCAGGAAAAAATCTGCCTCACAGTGAAGAAGATACAGGGATCCGTCATAGCAGTCTTCTAAAAGAAGTGTATTACCTCTAGCTTTACAGAACTGGTACTTAAACTTTGGCTGGATTGTGCCCAGTCCTTAATGACTGGGCACTTAAGAGCACAGAACAAATGAAATAAATTTAACAATTCCTTTCCTGACCCAGGAAAGAGAATAATGAGGCTAGCTATATAAGACCTGGGCTGAGTTTCTATTTCTCTCACAGATATAGTTATTTAAGCCTGGGTATGGCCAGAAGTACAAGCTTTTTGATATGAGCTGAACTTGGCATGTGTCTTACAGCTTACAGCTCTGAGCAAACTAGGCCACTGGATCTAGGACAAACTGAGGTGTTACAGGTTCCCCCACCCCTGTCTATCTAAACTGTATTTTTGTAAGGTACTTTTGAGTATCCAGTAGGGAGAAAAGTGGGACAGAAATAAATAAGTATTGATGACGCTCCGTTCTAACATATATACTACATTTCCCTTCTTCTGTGAAATCTGTCAGTTGTCAGTGTTCTTCCCAAAGACATTAATCACTTCGTTTTGTAAACCACCAGTTGTGGAAAGATACCACAACTGTACAACAGAGCAAGCATGTTTTAATTTAATAAATTCAAGAATAAGTAAAGCTACCTGAACCATGAAAATCCTTAAGTAATTGTTGACAAGTAGTTGTGCCTAATTAGTGACAAAATGTGTTTCATGACCAAGAAAAACAGCTATAAAGCATCTAAACTCTGTATTTACAAATCTGTATGTTCAATGAACAGCTTTGCCAGTTCAGAGAAGAGAGATATTAAGAAACCCACAGAAAGGAGAGATTAATACCTTTTTTTTTACCTGCCTCTGTGCCATCCATCCCTCTGAAAATGCCTTATTCTTTACAGGAATCATATCAATAAAAGGCCACATTGTTGTCTATATATACACAACATTCACTGCTTTTGGTGATCAGCAGCTACTGCATCATTGCCTTCCCCTCTGTAAGCCTATTTGCATGATTACAACCTACAAATGGACTAACATTTGCATCTACTGCTCAAAAGACTGCTGAACTGGCCCTCATTTCAGACAATGTTATTTACCCTGCAAGCACTCTGGGGCAGATATGCGCTACACAAAATCGATATAGCAAGTTCAGATAAAGCATCCATATGTGCTGGACTCAAGGCAAAGCACAATGAATTTCACGTGTCAGAGATGAACTGTAAAACATATTTTGAATGCTGAATTTAAAAAAAAACATAAAATGAAAGGGTGAAAGATTCTCTGATTAATTCCACCCTGGCCTAACTTAAGGGTTCAATAACTAAGGAGATTTCAAACAGGAAGGTTCTGGGAGATGATCCGACAGAAGCTTTGGCAAGTTGCCACAGTTGTGTAAAATTGGCTACATAAGCACAGTTATCTCACAATCTTATCATGGATGGAAGACACTGTCAAGTTTAATTTGTATGCTGTGATACTACAGACCTGGAGATGACCTTTTCAGTTTGCAGAGCCCAAGCCATTCTATGAATTGTGACTAAAAATGTTATCACATATGTAAAATAACACAGCTACTGCCTGTAAGAATGCAATTCCATTTTCTCATAAAACAGACCATTGGATACTTACTGTGAAGGGTCCTTCTCCTCTGAGAAAGGAGGACACCTTGAGGGTGATTCCCACCAATCAGGGAGGAAGAAACAGTTTTTTCAGCTTCCAGTCTCTAGTCTGTGGGAGTCACCCTCTTTAGTTGTGGTAACTCCAAAAGCAGTTAAACTGTAATGTCAACTCTAGGAAATAGAATGAATGAACAGAACAGCTACATAGATAAGAAAACAGGTAAGTGATACAGCTGAGACAAGATGCGACCCTGCTGACTAATGATTTTAACTATGAGTTTGAGAGGGACAAGATGTCCTCCTTTTCTCAGAGGAGAAGGGTCCTTCATTGTAAGTATCCAATCATTGGCCCCGGTCATACGGACCAGAAAACATGGGGGGAGGCATGGCAGTTCGCCCTGGAGCAAAATAAGGCACGGTAGCCCGATCACACGGGCCACTGGGTTGCCACGCTTTGGCGCAGAGCGCCGATTACACAGCACTGCTACAGCATGGCAAAAAAGCAGCGCAGCAGAGCATGCAAGCCGCGCTGTGGTAAAGAGCGCATGTGCCGTGGGGGGGGAGGCGCTGTCAGTGTCTTGCGTGTGCACATGCATCATTCAGCGTTGGTGTGCATCCCATGGAAACTTACAACACCCTGAAACCCCAGGACATGGGCAGGCATCGGAAGCCGCGGGATACTGGCGCTCCCACGATCAGATGCCGGCCTTTGCCCCGGAGTTTCCAGAAACTAGTACTTCGACCCTAGAAGTTTTTTACTCCGCGTTTTCCACGGGAAGCCACGGGTTGGCCACGGGAGTGCTACGCCTCCCAGATGTGCTGGTATGATTGCACACGGAAAGTGAACGGGGCCACTGTAAGTATCCAATGGTCTGTTCTCTCTCTGAAGCAGAGGATATCTTGAGGGACCTCCCAGAGCAGTGTCCTCAGTTTTGAGGTGGGTCATCGTCGTCTTCATTTAGGATGTGCTGTAGTACTCTTCTGTTGAAAGCAGTATTTGCCATGTTATAGGTATTGATCTTCTAATATCTAATAAATGTAGAAAGGGATGACCAGGTTGCTGCTTTGCAAACTTCCTCGACCACTGCATGTCTTGTGAATGCTGCACTGGTGGTGGCACTTCTCACAGAATGGGCTGTAATGCTGGCAGAGATAGGAAGCCTGTGAAACTTATAGCCTCGATTATGCACACTTTGAGTGTGCTACTTATGACCCCTAGACTGAACCATTGGCTCTCTGATTCCGGACTCTTATATCTGCTGTACTTGTTATTGCTGTGTTTTATGTATCCCAGAAACCCCAAGTAGAGAAAAAGTGCCAGGTTTTGCCCTAAACACAGAGAAGATGAAGGGGAACCTCAGCATATAGTATGCAATAAGGAAGAAAATGCTAAGTAAAAACCATCAACATGAATGTATTCTGTCGCTGATGTAAGGCGCAAATTTCCTGTGCAGCCAGTGTACAGTATACAACCTCCTTGGAGAAGGTGGGCTCTGCACTGGTGGAATACCCACTTGAGCAGCTATTTCGTAACCATTGGTGACTAACACCACTGTCCAGAGGTCTACTTAAGACTGGATCCAGACTCCTTTGAAGTGGAAGTCTTCCTCCCAGTGGAATCAAGGTGCTTTGGGGTGCTTTCTGTTCCAGTTGCTCTTCTCTGATCTGTCCCCAGGCTGCCTGGAAAATCTGGAGTTAAAACCAACGTTCCCTCTAAGCTGTGGAGTCTTGTGAGCAAAAATTCTACTTTGTGAGCTACTGGCATTAAAGTTGTGAGCGAGCGATTTGGCTACTGCATAAATTAGTTTGCTCTGGAGCCATCCTTCCTGCGCTAAGACAAAAATGTATGAGTCAGAGGCTAAAAAACTGTGAGCTAGCTCATATTAACTCATTTTAGAGGGAACACCTCTTCTGAAAAAAAAAGGTCTTGACTGCCTCCAGTTCGGTCTTCTTTCATTCTGTCTGAATCTTGGTAAGGTGTGTTGTATACAAAAGGAAGGATCTCCATATGTCTGTCTATCCGAAAGTCTCAGTGTCTTTGGTAGCACCTTCTTTTTGTCTCTGGTTTCCACAAGGATCTTGTCCAGGCAGTCCCTGAATAATCTGTCTCCCTGGAAGGGATATGCCATCACAATATCCTTCGAATGGAAGTCTGCATGCCATGCCGGGAGCCAGAGGGTTCCTCTTGCTGCAACAGCCAAGAATATTAGTGAGTCTAGCATCATATCTGCCGTGAAGGAGGCTGCCTTAAGAATTCTGGTGGCCCCTTCCCTGAGTCACCTATTGGACTCTGGTAGCAGCTGCAGTATCTTCCTTGTCCAGACGATAGCTGCTCTGGATATGATGGATGCAGCTGTAGATGCTTTAATTGCCAAAGCCATAGCCTCATAAGTTTTCCGCAGTGCAAAATCTGCCTTCTTGTCCAGACTGCTGTGAATGGTGTCTTGTCCCTCCTCTGACAGTAGGCTGAAGGAATGCAGTGCTGTAATAGAAGCTTCCACCAGTGGAACCTGCAAAGGACTCATTAGCAAACAACAGTAATGCATACAGCTTCTTGATAAACCCGAGTACTGTCTGTTTGCCAAAGGTTTAGACCACTCAGATTTTAATTGCTTTTCAAAGTATTCTGGGAACAAAAATGCTCTTTCAGTGGTACCTGTTCGAGGAGGGGGAGGGAGCTTCATTTCCCTTAGGTCTAGTTTTCTCCTTAGTGTCTGTGAGGTCTTTTTCTTCACCTATCAAAGACTCTTTGGAGCTTTAGGGTAGTAAGGGTTTTTGACAGGAGGTACTGGTAGTTCTCAGCCTTAAAGAATCTGCTTGGCTGCTCAGATATTTCAATGTCCTCCACATTTTGATCATCTGACAGAAACTCTCCCTCCTCTCTGTCATCAGACTCAGCACCAGAGGAAGAATCTGAGTCCCAGACCAATTTAGTCCCCCCCCCCAACTTTTCTCTTACAAGCAAGGGATTCCTTCTGGGCCAGTATGCACCTTTCCCTTCAGATCTATCTTTCCAGATCCTGATCTTTTGGTTCTTGGTGGGGAGGGGAGGGGAGGGGGAGGGGGAGGAGTAAGGCTGTGACCTTTCTGGCTTTTGGCTTTCCTTGGGCATTACTCCACTAGGGCAGTACTTCCTAATCTCCTCCCTCATGGTCTGTCTAATTATAGATAAGAACTCAGGGGAAGAGGGAAAAACCCATTTTTTTTTTACTTTACTGGTTGTCTGGCCACTGTTGCCACTGCCATCTAAGCGGGAGTCTTGTTCCTCGAGTGGGATCAGGCAATGCTCTCACTGAGGGATCTCCATTCTAATATACTCTGAGGTGACAGAGCAGCTCTCTTCGTGAGGTAGATGTTCTCTTTGCAGATGCATAAAATGGCCACCGTTATTAGCCAAAAGGCCCAAACCAGCTGTGAGCCTCAGCACACTCTTCATTAGGTGGTGATTCTCCTCACCTGGCAACCAGGGGCAGGCCATGGCCAAAGTGAGCCCTATGGGCCTTGCCGATCTCCCCAGCAGTCTCCCTTGTGTTAAAAGTTAAACAGGGGTCAGTTTCTCCTTCTGACAGAAATCCATTGCTGCTCACTCTCTAATGCTAGCCTGGGGCATGAAATGGCTGCTGTTGCTTGAAATGAGCTTGACAGCCTCCCTTCGCTGCTCTCCTGGAGATCGGGGGAGGGAGGGGGATTGAGGCGAATGAGGGCTAGAGGAGGGGAAGTAGAAAAAATATAGGCTAGAGAAGAATCTTTTAGAAAAGGGATGAAAGGAAAATAGTTTGAGGTTATTTAGTACAGAAAAGGCAAAGCCTTTTCGCTAACTGCTCTCCCAGTGAAGGCAGGAAACAAAAACTGAAGAGGGCGACTCACACAGGCTAGACACAGGAAGCTGAAAAAATTGTTCCTGCCTCCTTGATTGGATGATGGGAATCACCCTCAAGATGTCCTCTGCCTCAGAGGGAGAACCACAATTCTACTGAATATTAGTGAGGCCAGAGTGAAAGTCTCCTGGAAATCCATGGAGTAGTGGTACTGCTTGTGTACACCTGTGGTAAAATGTGGTAGGATAATCCTTTATTTTGGTTTAAATAGTATACTGGACTCAGTATCCTGTGTTCAAATTCTCACTCAGACATGAAGGCCTGAACTCCTAAGGGAAGAATGGGATTACAAATATGAAATATTAAAAAAGAACCCACTTGTTTCTCCTCTTCTAAATTTGACTGCCTGAAGCTTTTTGCTTTTCAACATTTTCACCTGTATTATTTCAAGTATTTGTTCTTCTCTTCTCTCCCTGGCTAAATTAAATTGGGTAACTCTACACTTAAAATAGCTATTTGTTCATTCGGAAAAGCATGTTTCCTCTTGCTACCTGCACAAAGTGTTAACATACTGCTGTGGGGTCCTAAATTCTAGGAAGAATAAGATTAATCCTTGGCATATCTACTGAAAATACCTGCCAGGGAGTCCATAATTTTCTCATGTGATGGTATTTGTAAGACATATATCCACACCAGGTACAGGGCTACAAGTAAGCTCATTTTACATATGCTGCTGAGCAACTAGTAGTCAGCAATAACACTCAACCTGGGCTGAATTTTCCGCAAAGACTGGTGCTGTTTTCAATTATAAGCTTCCCTAATATAGGAACCTACATTAGTTGCTCAGATCATTTCTCTTTTCTATATTACAAAATATGATTTATTAGGAAACACGCTAATTGTACATAAAACAGCTATTTGATTAATCCTTACTTATATATATGCAAGAACCTATTTATCTCATTTTTGTTGTCACTTGAGGAATACTACAATGGAATCAATAAACAAGAGGTGTTAAGAGTCTATACTTTTACTGGAAAAATCATTATTGACAAAATGTTAGGTTTTCACTTTCATTCTTCAAGAAGAATTTCTATACAAAGATTAGCTTATTAATATTATTCAGTTTCCTTAAACTGCATTGTCCTAAATGTGTTATTTGTAGGCTTCCTAAATTAAAATCCTGAAAAGATTTTCCCATAATCTAAATGGAATTTGAATCACTAATGAACATATTGACCAGAGTCATAATTGCTTGCAAAATAAAAATCATGCATGTTCATTGTGGGTTTTTTTTGGTTGTTGTTCCTAGAGATGTACAATTATTGCTATACCACAGAAGGCTGTGATCCACTTGTGGAATATTAGGCTCATAAAACTGATTAGACACACAACAACTGAAAAATCCACACATTACAAATCCCAAGCAAGTTATAAAGGCACAGAATGACTTCTTTCACTGATTATGTGGTACTCCTTCGTGGCATTAGAAAACTTCGTATGTATTATTAAGATATGGGTCACATCCCAGTGTATGCTGGAAATATGCAGCTGATTTCTACTCACACAGAGGCACTGCTTGAGATGACTGGTTCTTCCTCATAGAGGTTATATGCAAAGCAAATGCTATTTGTACTTCTAGAGGGGCAGCAATGTTCGTCTGTTGCAGCAAAACAGATAGGAGTCTCGTGGCAAATTAGAAACTAATGCAAAGTTGATTCCAGCTTAAACTTTCATGGACTGCAGCTCACTTCTGATTTGTGTGATGACAGGGGCCTCAAGGGCTTCTGCAATTGAATGCATTGCCTATATAGAAACAGTAACCAGGTACTACATATCAGAGACACGAACCAATTAAGGCTTTTGCAACATTTTCAGCTAATTCAAATACAGCAAAAAAGGTCCAATCTGATATCTCTTATATTTCATATACTATAAAGATAATGTATGTTTGTTTATTTACATTATTTATAGTCTGCCTTTCTCATTTGGACTCAAGTCAGATTACACAGAGTGAGTCAATATAATCAACGGATGGGACATTCAATAAACAGTGCAATAGGATTATGGTTGTAGAACCAAACAGAAGTCTAAAAACAGAACTGAAGCAAAGCATAAGTATTACCACATAGCATCAATGTCAATATTTTGCTAAACAAATGCCTATTTCTCACAATGTGAAGTTTCACCACCTGGCTGTTTTACTGCATGACTAGATATAGTTTGCAAAGCACTAAAAAAGAAAATGATCAAAACAGATCCAAAATTTTAGAAATCAGCATCTGAATTAAAATGATCAGTTATATGATACTTTGCCAGACCACTAAACAATAAAGAATTATCAAAGATTTGGGGGGGGGGGGAGGGGGAGATTAAAAAAGCAAATTCTTCACAGGTCAGAACAAACACTACCCAACAAACGGACAAAGTAAAACATTTTCAGGTAGAAATTCATTGAGTATCTGTTTAAAACAAAAATTCCTTTACCAAAAATTCTGAACCCATCTTTATAGAAATGATTCAATGGCACTATAATCGTCAATAATTTCTGCAAGTACCACACCATTTAAATGCAAATCATTTCCACACAAGCATGATAAGGAAGCATTATAGCTTAAATTGCTTGGGTCTATTTTTATCTGGGAGCTGCGGTGGCTCAAGCGGTTAAGACACTGAACTGCAGGCTGGAAGGTCAGTAGTTCAGCAGTTTGAAGCCTGAGTGCTGCATGACGGAGTGAGCGCCTCTGGTTCCAGCTCCTGCCAACCTAGCAGTTCGAAAGCAAGAAACTGCAAGTAGATAAATAGGTGCTGCTTCAGTGGGAAGGTAATGGCATTCTGTGCACCTTGGCATTTAGTCATGCCGGCCACATGACCACAGAAACTCCTTCAGACAGTGCTGGCTCTTCGGCTTGGAAATGGAGATGAGCACCGCAACCCTAGAGTCGGATTCGACTGGCTTTCAAGCAAGGGAACCTTTACCTTTACTATTTTTATTCTGACTGTATATAAAATTGTGAAAAATCTATAAGTCATATTACTGGCACTAGAGACATGAAAGCCTGGAAGGAAAAATCGAGTAGAAATTTTGGGATGCTCTGAACAAAATTCCTATGAAATGTTTCTATGCCTTTTGTAATTAGTAAAATGCTTTTAAAGAAAAGGCATTACTCAAAAGTGTACTATAAAGATTTTTAGAGAAAACAATCTACAGCAATACATAATTATAATTATAACTATGATTCATGTGTATGCTATGTAATGACTATATTTTCACAGATATGCCCATTGTTTAAATCTGTCCACTATTCATATGTTATGATGTGCAGAGTATACTGTATTTGTAGAGTTCCATGCATTCATCAGCATTATCCTATATTGGAAGCCAGTGGTAGAGACTGAGGAACAGATGCTTACCAAGGGCTACCCAGTGAGTTTGTGGCTGAGGTGAGATTTGAACCAGGGATCTCCTGCTTCACATCTCACTCTAAAGCAGTATGCTTTCACCTACTGAGAAACAGTTCTCCCACATATCTAACTTGGCCTCCTCACTGTTGTAACATAAATTCACATAAAAACACTCAAACCTTTGCTACATCTGCAACAATCTGTTTTGGGGGCCTGATTAATTCATGCTCTTATTCTACACAAATTATGCTTAGCTTTCCTGCACCCAAACAATTTTGCCCGGAAGTTTCCATTTTAAAAATTATGATAAGCCCACCTATGTTGTAAATAAAATGTAACTGTGTTTTACTACAAAATTTGAGTTCAGGGGCACCTTTAAAACCAACTAAGTTTTATTCAAGGTATAAGTTTTTGTGTACATGCACACTTCTTCAGATACCTTTTTTACTACATGATGGTTTTAAGAGTTCTATATAATATGTTTCATTCATAAGAACCTGTGTTAGTGTCTTTCATAAGTCTACTGGCAAGATTAGGTTATAAAAATGTGCTTACAAAAGGCACCTCCCTAACATTTGATAAGTTACAACTGTTGACTGAGTCAATGCTGAAACATTCCAATATCACTCAATCACCTCAAGAAGCACAAACAGCAAACTTTGTCCCATGTAGAGCTGATTGTAGGCCTACAAAGATTGCACCTTATGCGATAAATGTCAAATCATACAAAGAACAACCTCTAAAATATGAATCGGTTACACTTCCCAACTTGGAAAGATAATTCACAGCTATAGTTGAAAACTAAGAGGTTTGACTCCATAAATCTCTTATCAAGTAGAGGGAGTCTGTATCCTTGAAGACACCATTTCTTTAAAACACCCTTATAGTTTCAGGTATTCTTGCAGCCTTCACCATCTGCTAAAGCTTTTTCTGTTGCCACAGTAAATGGCACACTGAATGAGTGAGCTAGCCTATTTACAAAATGCTAGAACAGGATAATGGCTTTAGGTAACTTTGCTACAAGATCCAGTCATTATCCCAACTAATACTGAAAATGAAATCATGCTTTTTACATCTTATACACAGCAATATAGGCACACTCAAAAATGCCGTACCTAAAGATATAGTGCCTTTTTTTCACTGCCTCAAGTTGTATAAATATCTCCTGATAAATTTCCTCTCTGACCCACAAGCATTTCCCGCAAGGCTAGTATATACAAATCACTGCAACAAGTCCTTTCGACTGACCAAGCCTTACAAAATCATTTATAGTTCATTTCAAGAGTCCACAAACCCCACAGGCTTTAAGTAGTATAGGACTTACAATCCACAGCAATGTTGTGTAGCTCAAACTGCTCAGTATGTAATCATTCCAGTAATTTTTATTGTACTGTTAAAAAGAGAATAAATTACTGTACTGCAATTGGAACCATGATCGAAATGCTTTAAAATCACAGATGGAAGTTTAACACCAGAAAAATTGATGCTCCTTGGTTTTCATCAAGCTACAAGAAGCTTGCAAACAAGAACCTTGGGAAAAGAAAGGCAGGGAAACTTCATATTCAGAACTTCAGTATCTATAGTACAATGTTAGTCTAATTCAAAACTAACAGCTGTCTCCCTGACCTGGATAGCCCAGGCAAGTCCAATCTCGTCAAATCTCAGAAGATAGGCAGGGTTGACTCTGGCAAGTACTTGGATGGGAGACCTCCTTGAAATACCAGCAGTTGGGAGGCGTGGGCAGGCTTTATTCAGCCACCTCTCCAAATATCCTCCAGGCCTCCTGTAGGAGTCAGTCACCAGAGGTCGCCATGACTTCCAGGTGCACACACACGCGCACACACAAGTACATATTTAAAAACACAAGCACAACCCCCCCCCAACAGCTGTATGATCAGCACTGCTTCCAGCACCAACACAAAAATGTTTGGAAAGACTCTTCCATCTTAAATATGTATAACAGAAAGAGTATCTTTAAGACAGACCGACTAGACAAAATGCAAAATAGTACAATTGGTTAAAAAAAAAGCAGTAACAGCTTATATTCTGCAAATACTGATAAAATGATGCTTCCATTTCCAGGAAAGTCTCTCAACTTACTTTTCAACCTTTGCTGGTAGCCATGGAAACCTCTTAGTCTCAAATCCTTCCAAATATGGAAGAGTAGTCAGAAGCAGCACAAAGAGGCAAAATAGTAAATTAGCTCCCAACCATGAAACCGTTTTTATTGCTAACATAATCATGTTTAGATTCTTTTTTCTCTGAAAGAAAGATCATTTCCAAGAAGCTTTTGTGTTTGAAGAAGAAGAAGATGATGATGATGATGAAGAGCAGCAGCCAGGCCAGACTTCCCTCAATTTATTCCCCTGTAAAGATGGCTAGTGGAGATTTGTTTGGAGATATTTTACTATCAGACACATCTAAAATGGCATTAGTCAGTGACGGCTCACTTACAGTTAACCTTTTAAATAGACTTCGGGGCTGAGGGAAACATTTAAAAGTCATAAAAAGCACATCAAAAAAGCAATGTTTAACAAAAAGCCATAAAACCACACAGCTCAACTCAGATATTGGCTGACCAGCAGCTTTAGTGGACACTGTGTTAAGATCAAAGAGCAAAAGTGGCTAGCTCTACCATGTGCTCTTATCCAGATAGCAGCCAATCACTTCAATGTTCAGATTGCCAGAAGGCAACAATGTGTCCTGCAGAAGTCCAGAAAGTGATGCAATTAGCCACCAGTATAATCAGCCTGCCAACTGGAATCGATAAGCAAATACTCAACAAGATTATTGTAAGATTTTCCAGAGACACTAATGTTGCCCATGATCACAGGCCAGGAAGGAGAGCCGTTTTTCACACTAGTGAACAGTTATGACTGGAGTCCCTAAGAGAGCTGAAGTTCCTATGTGACAATCTCATATTTGACAGAATTATTACAAGTAAATTACTGAAATAAGCAAAGGTGCTTTCTTTTGTAGGAATATGGACAGCTGAGGTGTTTTGGTAGGTTTGTGTCCCATACGCTGCAATCTGTCTCGAAACCGGCCAGATGCTGCTGGAAACTTGGGCCTGGCTTCTGACCATCAAATTCTGGCTGCACCTTCTGTTTAATCCTGACCCGAATTCCTTTACCTTTTTAATGCTGACATATCATTATGAAACTAATTGGCTGAAAGTAGTCAAAAAAAAAATTAGGTCCTTAGGAATACTTCTAGATCCGCTTTACTTATCATCTGCCTCCACAATATTTTATACAATTAAACGCAGACTTCTAGATATTCAATTTCAGTGCCTGACTGAGGCAGCCAGGAAAACCTGTTCCCCAGTTCATCTGGATTTATCCCAGACACTGGGCCAGACAGCTACTTATTCTTGTTCTCTAACTGATCCCCATCAAAGAAGGGCATTTATGTTAGCCAGATTTAACGTATTGCCATCGGCCATCTTCTCTGGAAGATGCCAAAAAAATCTCCTATGAACTTAGACACTGCCCCTGCGGTCATGGTGCTACCAAATCTGTTTTCCCATGTTCTTTTAAATAGTCTATTTTATACTAAGAGTCGAGAAAAATTTCTGGATACCCTTCTTTTTTACATGACGTGGTCTTCCTGAGAGTGTCACGGTCCAGTTGCTACTCTCTGGGCAAAACGCTTCTATAACTTTTAATGGTGCTTGTTTTCTTCAATCTGTATTTCAAATCAGGGAAACTATTAATTGATCAGTTCTTTTTTTGTTGGCTGTTCAACAGCCATACTTTTGATGTATTCCTAAATTTTAATGTAATCTTATCTCTTACATGCCAATAAAGGTTGTCTATCTGTCTTGGTAGGTTTTATCATATATCCACCAGCGTCACCTTCAAAAGTAATGAGAGAATGTTTCTATTTCCACTTTGTATCCCAGCCTTGTCAGGTCTTTGAAGTTGGGGGAGAGGGTCAGTCTTGGTTAGTACGTGGATGGGAGACCACCAAGGAAGTCTAGCGTTGCTAGGCAGATCACCTCTGTTCGCCTCTGCTCTGAAAACCCCACAGGGTCTCCATAAGCTACAATCTGATGGGGGGAACCCTCCAGCCTTCTACCACTGAACTCAGAAAAGCACAAATGGGAGTTCTCATCTAAGCAGTTGCCCACCCAAACACTGATCAGGTTCAGGATGACATATTATTTGGTTAAATCATGGAATTTCATCAAGTAGCTTCAGACAACTTCTTGTACTCAGAGTGACATGCTAACAGGGTGTCTGTTGTGGGGTGGGGAAGGGAAAGGAGCCGCTCTGAGACTCCTTTGGGCAGTGAAGGGCAGGGTATAAATCCAACCTCTTCTTCTTCTTGAATAACATGCTAAAGTTGCCAGATTGTTACTGCAAGCATTTACCTGGAAGCTAAGATCTAGAATTACTTGGCTATCTGAGGCAAATACATAGAAAAGTAGGTCAGAGTTTTGGCCAGCTAATCAACAGCTTCTCCTTAAATCATCGTTTAGCTGGACAATCAAGTTTCCGGGATTGCAGCCATATGCCCTTTACTAGCAGGCTAGTTGGCAGTCAAAGAGCTTTAAAATTTCCTCTCTATACTGTACAGATTGTAGTTGTATAAATGAGACAGCTGACATGCTTGCCAACCTCTTTTTAGTCTACAGTGTAAATGGGACACACTCAGCATCTTTAAAAATGTGCCACTTACCTCATTATCTGGAAATAGGGGGGAAAGTGTGGAAAATGTTACTTTTAACTTCCTACATAGACACAACACCATATCATGTTTGCTAATGACTCATCTTTGCTTCAAGCAATAAGCAGAACATGTTTATACAAAGCTATTAAGACAATTTCCAACAAGTCACATCGCCTTATCAACCATATCAATGTTAACTGCCGAAAAGTCATCTTGGTCACATAAGAACCTTTTTTATTGTCATTTTCTTGTGACTGCTGTACAGTTCTCTGTTTGCAGGCATCCTTGGGGTGTATGGGTGTGTGTTTTAAAGAGCATTCACTTTTACGACTCATATTGTTGTTCAGGCTCAACAGTCAATGAAGCTCAGACTTAAATTTCTGATGTAAACCCAAGTGCCACTGTAATCAGTCAGACCTTCTTCTGAGTAAACATTTGCAAAGTACTGTTCAGTACAAGTCTGCACCATACAGCTATGTGTTTCAGGGCAAGGCTGCCTCAAACATGTACTTAAATATATATAAATATCTTTGTTTCCTGCAAGAAAAATTGCTGGTACACCTGATTTGTAAAAAAGAGTTGCAAATTGCTGAAGCCTATGTTACCATAACACATGTAACTTTAATTTTTGACATCTGTTAGGGAAAAAAATCTGAAGGCAGTAAACAAATTCTGTAGTATACAAAAGAAAGTGTATTCTCTGGGCAGAGACTCTCTTGTAGGGTCACCGTAGGCAGGACAGCCAACATGTTTGGATATCAAGCTAAACTTAAGAGTTCGTACTGATTTTCAGTGTTGTATATTACAAGAGATGGGACCCGCGATACTTGCAGGGGGGGAGTATTCCCCGCAGCTCCTGCCCGGCCAGCCAGCCACTGAAGCAGCAGGAGTTCCACATGGAGGAGGAGGTGGCCACAGGTGAGCCCAGCAGGTGGTCTGCCAGGCTTCCCTCCTGCCCGCCAACAGCAGCAATGGCCGCAGCTTCCAGCCAATGGCCCACCAAGGCTTCTCCCCCTGCTGCCGCCACCACTGACAGCAGCAACAGCAGTGAGCCCTGTGGGCTCCCAGCCACCTGCCCACCAGGCTTCTCCCCCCCAGGAGCAACGGCGGCTCCCCACCGCAGGGCCCGCCAGGCTTCTCCCCCTCTCCCAATGGCCATGGCTCCCAGCCACCGACCACCAAGGCTTTGCTGCCACCGCCAGCAGCAACGGCAACCAGCCCTGTGTGGATCCACCACAGTTCGCAGTGTTAAGTGCGCATGCGCAGGGGATTGTTTTACTTTTGGGAGGGGTTAAATATCCCCCCTATAGTTTTTTTTATAGATTTGGATTTTTCTGCACATCTGGGGATTGCCCCAAATGTGTAGGAGAATCTCTTTGCCCCCTAGGTGCCCCCAATGTGTGGATTTAGATATCTGCAAACAGGCTATTAGATATATAGATTATTAAACACATTATAGCATATTAATTTTTACCTGAACTATTTACATTTATACTTAAACAAAACAATCTTGAAAATGTTGCACATGTCTACAGTATAAGGGGTTTTTTAGTGCTACCCTACATTTCCCAATTTTTTTAATTGAAAAAACTAAGAAAGGCCTCAGAAATTTTTCATCCTGTGCATCGGGAATGAATAAAAAGCTTTGTAAGACCAGGTTTTTCTCACTCAAAAGGAGAAAATATTTCAGACTCAAACTTTAATGCTATGTTTTGGATATGAAGAACCTTGCCTTAAGAAATTTACTCATTCAAAAAGAGAAAATACAAATTTGCACATTCTTCCATTGGAAATATTAAAAAGAGTCCTCAAACCCCCCATTTCCTTCCCCCAATTTTCCATACCTTCACATCTCTAGTTTCCCCATAACTAAAAAGAGAATTCTGATTGTACACTCTACAGGGTTATTGTAAAACTATACATACCATATGGTATTTTCCCTGTCACAGAGGTTATTTAAGCCAGGAGTGTCGAACTCATTTGTTATGAGGGCCAGATCTGACATAAATGAGACCTTGCTGGACTGGCCCATGTGTGTCATAAAATGTAATGTCAGGTAGCAGAGATATAAACTTTATAAAGGACACAAACACAAAGGGGTTGGGTTTTTTACTTAAAAACATGCTTAAAACATTAGCACTCTTGCAATATTTTGTTTATTTAACAGTGTCTGATAACTGACACCTCTTGCTCTAAATTACTGCATTAAAATGCTGTGCTGTTGCAATCTTGAGTATGCTGTTCAGGTGCGTATCTGCAAGCTGCAAACCTATGATGACACAGCAGCAGCAGAACTGGAAGAAGAAGCAGAAGACAGCCAGTTCCACTGCGGGCTTGATAGAAGCCCTCCGGGGGGCTCACCTGGCCCTGGGCCACATGTTTGACACTCCTGATTTAAGCAATCCTAGAAAGGCTTTAAAACAACAATAATCCTTGTCTATAGTTTCAGGTGGGTAGCCATGTCGGTTTGAAGCAACAGAACAAAGTTTAAGTCCAGTGGCATCTTTAAGACCAACAAAGTTTCATTCTGGGTACAAGGGAGAACTGAGTGACTTAGCATGTGTCATAAGATAAGAACCTGTTATTTAACAACAATCAAAAATTGTCATAAATTCTATGAAGCCAAGCATGCCACCATGTAGATGGAAACTTATCTTGATTATGATGGCCTTATTCATAGCAAGTACAGCAGGGAGGGTGAATTGAACCTTAGTAGTGCAACTATCAGAGCAGACCTAGCAGTATAGCAAAGCTTGTTCAAATGATCAGCTAATGTAACTGCTGGCATCTATGAACAGGTACACAAGCACTTATCATTGCCAGAAGTACTGCACAGGACTTCATTTTACTTGATATAGGAACCAAGAACATCCTCCATGTGATAGGGCAGTCAACTCTGTCAAACTCATGTGAGGAACTGGACTGGGGTCTAGAAAGGATAAGCTAGCCACTGTGCCTTGTCAGCAGTTCATTTTACTGTGGTTTTATGTTTTTATTAATTATTGTAAATGTATGTTGCCACTTAAAGAAACGTTCAGTGAATGGTCCACATTTATAAAAACATGACCATTGCTAAAAATAAACAACCATTATCATTCTTTTTTAAATGTTACTTTCACATTTCACAACAAAAAATTTGGTCTATTGTTGTAATTAGCATAAGTATCAAATCTGCTAATGATTACAGTATCCTTGTTGTTTTAATAAAGTTAAGGCTAAAAAAAATCTTTTGATCAATACTGAACAGGTCAATTGAGCATGTATTTTTGACAAAATGCTAACTGCTGGTTTAAGCCCCAAGAAACCAGAGACAGTAAAGCTGTCTAAATATTATATCAAGTAGACTCAAAATTGAATAAAGTGCAAGAGCACCCAAACATGTCAAAATGCTGATATTAAAAGATAGTTACTGAAAACTTTCTGAAGCCATGTTAAGTCTATATTAATTGCACAAAAGCTTTTGGCAAACTTCTTTGCTTTACAAGTAGGCAAAAATGTCTTTGATCAAAGGCACTAATCAGGCAAGCAACAGGAAAGATGTAGGCTTTGAACATCTATCAAAGTATCAGACATGAAACACTAGTACATCTGTGAACAGAGAGCTATGCAGCTTGTGTATATTTAAATCATTCTAGGAAAAGAAATCTAGTATTCCTTTATGGTTCCAAAATACTACAGAACCTCAGGTGGTATGTCACATATTCCATTTGTTTCTCAGATATACTAACTCCAGGATGCTGAACATACAAACTTCTGCCAGCTGAGGCTTTTCCCCTTTCCAGGAATAACAGAACCAGAGATACGGGGTGGAAAATTTACCAAAGTGGAAATAAGAAATAAAGCTGGAAAACATTCAATTTCTGAAGATTTATTGTTTCAAAGTTGTAATGAGTGTTTTTTCACATTATTATCCCTAGTACTTGTGCAACGTAGTACATGTATGTTTTACTGATTTGTAACATAGAGGTGGGGGGTAATAATAATACATACGATAATCCAAATTTTAAAAATCAAATCACAAATTCACCTGATTGGCTATGCTGGTCAAATCAAAACAAAAGCTAATTTTTTTATTTATATGTCTCCGCTCAAATGATGGGATATTGTAATCACCAGGGCTTTTTTTGTAGAAAAAGCCCAGCAGGAACTCATTAGCATAATAGGCCACACCCAACAGCAGAAACTCATTAACCTATTAGGCCACATCCCTGACAGCACAACTTATTAGCATATCAGGCCATGCCCCCATGTTACCAGAAGTGTGGTCATCCAGCCACACCCACATTTTGCTTCTTATTCTGTTTACCTTGTTTGTTGTCAAAACCCAGGGCTTTTTTGGTAGCAGGAACTCCTTTGCATGTTAGGCCACACACCCCTAATGTAGCCAATCCTAATGAGTTTCTGCTGTTGGGTGTAGCCTGTTATGCTAATGAGTTCCTGCTGGGCGTGGCCAGCTTGGGGGCCAGCCGGAACTCCGTTCCTGCCCCAAAATAGTCCTGGTAATCACCAATCTATGGAACCAACAAATAACACAAGGGCTGAGATAACCCCAGAGACCTCTACAGATGAGAATTAAATTCAACTGAAATAGATAAGCCAACAACAATGTCTGTGGCATATGATGCACTAGTTTTTGGATGTGCTATGTTCAGACAGCGGCTTCTTTTTTTCTCCCTTAAATTTAATCAGTGTTAGGGAAATACATGCTATATTGTCTTTAAAACTTGAGAAGCATTATTCCAGTAAAAATAATTCCACATAAAGCTTTGAATTTGGTTGAACACCACATTAAAATCACACTTGATTTATTTATTTTTTGTCCAATTAAATATTTTGGTTCCAGTAATAGTTGCTGTTGGGAAATAAAATAACACCGGGCACTTTAAAGAAAAACGTGATAAAGCAGTTAATGCTCTATTTGTTTCTGCATAATAGAACCTCAGATCAGGATCTGGTGTTTTTTTTGCTCTCTGATACAGATGCACATGTTACCAGCAGAATGGCTTTGTTTGCAGTGGCGGCAAAAAAATAAGAATGAGTTTAGGACTTACTACAAATTATTGAAGGGTCTTCCCCACTTTGATGTATAATGTTTGTTGTATTTTGTTTTATTTTGTGTTGTTATGGCCAATGGCTAAGACAATAAACTAAAACTGGAACTGCTCTATTTGGGACACTGGGTAATTTTTCTTTCTTCCCAAAACATGCATCACTGAACAGCACAGAGGAGTCTTAAGAGCATAAGAGAAGCCAATGTTGGATCAGGCCAATGGCCCATCTAGTCCAACACTCTGTTACATAGTGGCCAAAAATACCAGGTGCCATCAGGAGGTCCAGCAGTGGGGTCAGGACACTAGAAGCCTTTCCACTGTGGCCTCCTCCCAAGCACCAAGAATACAGAGCATCACGTGCCCTAGCCTGAGAGTTCCTATCTATACCTTGTGGCTAATACCCACAGATGGATTCTGCTCCATATGTTTATCTAATACCCTCTTGAAGCTGTCCATGCTTGTAGCCGCCGCCACCTCCTGTGGCAGTGAATTCCACGTGTTAATCACTTGTTGGGTGAAGAAGTCTTAATTGATAAAAGTCAGATGGGAAAGACACCCAATCTGCTATTGCCTTTTTTTAAAGTGCTGGTAACATCTGTCCCTAAGTTTACCTGAATGCATGAAGCTACCTTATACCAAGTCATACCGCCAGTCTATCATAGTCAGTACTGTCTGTTCTGACTGGCAGCTGCCCTCCAAGGTGGAGGTCTTTTACATCACCTACCAGCTGATGCTTTTAACTACAGATGCCAGGGATTATACCTGGGATCTTCTGCAAACAAAGCATATGCTCTATCACCGAGCCATGGCTTCTCCCCAAGCACCGGTTCACCCCACTTGGGAGTTTTGGGGCCATTAGTTGATAAAGTTCAGAATTATCTACTTTGACTTGCAGCAGATCTTTTGTATGCAAAATAGATGCCCTACCACTGAACCATAGCCTCTCCTTGAAAATATTTCTTTTATTTTTAATTCCTTTTTGTAGTTTGAGCATTATCTCTTTTATTAAGCTATACCAGGCATTCTATGCTTGTAAACAGATTAGCACTAACCACAGATGCTTTTATATACTTTGCTCATGCTGTCAAATTCCTGCGGAAGCTTACCTAATTAAAACTGGGGGTTTCTGATAAGAGTTACTTTTCAATGGGTAACTTTTTTGCTTACTATGTACTATGTCTAATGGACCAAAGTGCTTTGTTGCCAGTAACTTTGTACCCGCTACATATTCTGTAATTCACAGTTTATTTACTATACATTGAGGAGTGAGATTTTCCTTCTCTGGATTAAAAGAATTCATTTTCATACCTGAAAGAGGGAATCCAGCAACAAATTAAACCACACCCCCAGCACTTAAATTCAATGGGCCAGATTCAGACTAAAGTTCTCCCTGGACACAAGGGCTTCTGCTCATAAAGAAGAGATCAGGGCTCTGTGGGACCTTCTGCAGTTTTGCAGGGCTTATAAAACAAAGCTCTTCCACCAGGCTTTTGGAATTGCTGCCACCACTAACAACCGACAGTTTGAGACGGAAAATCCCTGTTCCCCCCTGGGATTTCTAACTATAGCCTGAGCCAGCCACCTAAGACGACCTAAGAAGACCAAAGAGCTCACTGCAAATTGTGTAACAACTACCACTGTGAAATTACTGATTGATACTAGCACTTTATTATATTTATGGTTTTAGAATTAATTGTTGTTGTTCACCTAGTTTATGTGCATTGTTAAAATTTTAGGTGTTTTATGTAATCTGCCCTGAGCCAGCCTCGGCCGGGAGGGCAAGGCAGAAATTTAAGCGATCAATCAATCAAGTGTAATTCTACTCCCCCAGCAGTCCAAGATGTCCCTTCTTGGGGGAGAGCACATTTTAACATGACATTTTTAAAAAAGAAGGAATTTTTAAATGAATAACTAAAGGCCTTTGTTTCCTTTTAGGTACTATGCTGGGCACAACTGTGTACCAGAAAGAACATGATAATTTTAGGAATAAGGAATGTTTACTGTTGTCAGTTTAGAAATACTTTTAGTAAAACTGTTTTTGTTTGCTTATGTTTTTAGTTCAGGGGTGAATTAATACCAACATATCAAACAGAGTGCTAAAATATATATCCAGTATATGTGTATACATGGAGCTTTACTAGTTCAATTTGCACACCCAAAAGTTTGTTCCCTAAAGTGGAAGCACTCACTGAAATAAACAGGCTAAAATAACTTTATAATTCAAGTACTCCAGCTCCACTGCCTTGTCTCTGACTGTTTAGCTGCAACCTTCAAAGAACTACGTAGGTTAAGCTGCACTTCTAAAGGAAAGAAACAGTGATATTTCATTGCTATATGCCCTACACTCAACTTTGTTAGTGAGCAGTCCATGAATTCTTCCATAGATGTTACCATAAAGAGAAAAGGATGTATTTAACAAAGGTAAGTCTTTTCAGGCACTGGCTGGGAAATAAAACCAATTTTAGCTCAGTTCTGTATATAGATACAAAATTCCTTGAAGTTTGGAAGCCACAGAAGAATTCTTGTAAATTTGGGAAAAACTGACTATATGTAACACATCCTTTCTTATCAAGTGTAATCATTTATAACTTTGCTAGCACACAGTTATACAGATGTAAAAATACAAATGGATTAGCTTTTGTACAGCAGAAGTGTGAAGGCATCCAATGGTAGAAAGGGTATGTGGCAAAATGCTATATCCTACGGTACCTAATAGCTTTAAAGGCCACCAGAGGAAGGCCTCTAAACAATCAGCAAGAATGGTCTTGTGTGTTCCTCTCATGAAGATCACAGCACACTCCAAGAAACACAACTTGATTTGGGGGACTTTTTAAAAATGTCTACACTATACAAAGGAATTCTCATTTGCTAATGCTACATATTATTTGACATAAAATATTTCCATACTACATGTTTTGAGTGTCGTACACAGCGCTCCACTCATTCCAAAAGGGAAAATATTTCATAGGAGTTTTTTTAAACCCTAGAACTCCCCCAAAGTTTCTAGTCCCCCCTACCTTTCTTCTAAATTTTCCTGTTTGTTTTCAGCCTTTCACTGCTTCAGCTCTGTTAGGCCTTGGTTCCAGTATCTTAAAACTCTGACTAGTTCTACTTTACATTGTCCATTTCATCTAGAAAACTATAATCATTGTGTACACCTATTGTGCATCTAGAATGAGGCTTCTATGCAAAGAGCAAAGAGCCACCCTCACTAACAACTAATACTGGAACAGTTTCACAGTTCCTCATACACATCCCCCCCCGCCATCAGTTTCTTCCCTCTACAGAGCAACAGTCTGTTGCTCTTCTTTCCTATCCCTTCCTAAAAGCAGCCTTTGTGTGGCTAGCTGAAGCATTCCACTGGCCATTCAACAAAAGCCTCCCCAAACTGCTTCTCTTTAACTTTCTCTCCTTCTCTCACCACCCCCCTACCCTGCGTCCATTTAATACTCAGCTAAAAAGCACAGTTTCATCAAGCCTTTCTTCCAGGTGCTGCAACATCCCACAAAATACCCAAACACTGCATCATAATAAGGTACGCTGTTCCTTAACCACTTGGATACTCCAGAATCAATTTTAATGTGTCTGTCAAAAACTTGTTTCAGAAAGAGTTTCTTTTAAAAAAAAACAACTGGCCATGTTCTTCACAGTGGAACTGTATGACAAGCTAAATGGTTATTCATGAAATGGTTTCTAAATTATTGCTAACACCATGTTTAGTCATACAAAGGTCTTCATCCTATAATAATGAGGCCACAAAGGGCTACAAGGGAGGAGAAAGATTAAAACCAGACCTACAATTCCTATTCTCTAATTTTTGGACAGATTTCACCATCAGTACACATTTATGGTGTTGCCAGACTGTGATCTAAAAGAACTGGAAAAGCTCTATATCTTGCATCAGTAGTAAGATATCAGAACGGGACCCTGTTAACCCACCTTCAATAAAATGTTTCCTGTACACGGCTTCCCTTCCTTTCCTTTGAGGGTGGAAAAAGGCAAAACAATTTGCATTTACAGCTTAGTAACTCTGTCCCTTTAACTTTTTCCTTTTCTCTTTTTATGGCGGATATAAATGGCACCAAACTGTCAACTCACATATAGGCTGTGTGCTACCTATACAAAAAGGTCTATTTCTGACAGGCCATAAAACAATTACTGCTGAAATTCCTATAATCCCCTTTGATATAACCAGCTTGTCTGCAAGGCTTCAAAGCTATCCTATTTTACTAGTCTTGGGGTACTGCTAAAGAAAAAAGACCTTCAATGGATGTAGACAAGATAAAGCATTTCCGTTTTCTCTCTCAGTGTACCAAAAAAGAGCACACACCATTTCAAGAATTAGAACAACTGTTGGTTAATGAGTATTTCTAAATTTCATTGTAGTTCCTCAGGCCACAATGACAGAATAAACCTACTGTTTTCTACTACATCTCATTTTCAATTGCTTTTAAAACACTTCAAAATGTTTTTGGCTTTATTAATCTCACATCTTTTATAGCTGTTTAATACTACTAACTAAGACTCACTGATATTTAGCTAAAACTATTTAGTGAAAAATCACATGAAAACAAGATTAGATGCAAAATCAGTAATAAGTTTTCAAGACGAGCATAACCTTCAACCCAGAATACAGAATTTGAAGGAGAACATTTATTTGGAGGAGGATATGCAACTCAAAGACATACAAGTTTTAAATAAGCTTGTTAAAATAAACACTCTCCTAGCAGCAAACTTACTGCTGTGCAAAAAAACATATCCAGGAAACAGTAAACACTGGCTATAGAAAGTGATAATGTCAAGTACATTCCAGAGAAACACAATGAGAAGAGAATATTTACTGTGCTCTTAGACATTACTCATCACAATAATATGAATTTCAGACAAGACTGTTGGATTTATACTCACTTTTACAGGTGAAAACACAACATGCATACAAGAGGATCACAGTGCTAAGGTACACGTAGGTCCCTTTTAAGCATTCTTCCAGCTACAGGGAACCACTTAACTGTGAGAAGTGCCTCTACAAATGAAGAACTGTGCTAGGTATGCCAACACATTGATAAAGACTCAAGCTATCAGGCCTTGCCCATGTGGTGATGTCTTTTAAGCAATCTCCAGGTTACTGGGTAACCACAACTGGGATAATGCTTCCTCTAAGCTGTGGTGTCTTGTGAGCAAAAATTCTACTTTGTGAGCTACTGGCATTATAATTGTGAGAGAGCGATTTGGCTACTGCATAAATTAACTTGCTCTGGAGCCATCCTTCCTGAGCTAAGATAAAAATGTGAGCTAGCTCACACTAACTCAGCTTAGAGAGAGCACTGGAAGGGCACCTCTCAAATAAGTAAAAGGGAATAGCAAAAGGATAGTGTGGGGTATGCAAATATCAATAAATAAAGAATGCAGGAATTATTAGTAAGGGGATGGGTATTCTTGGGCTTTAAGAAAGATGAGTTAGAAGCCCCAGGGGAAAGATCAGCCCTGTCAGGTTTCACAGTGGAAATATGGGTTTATTTCTTTCTGGGTCCAAATCCTTAAGCATTTTATTAACACAGTTTGAGAATGTTCATCTGTAAATACAAGGAGCAAAAATATTTACTTTTTGTAATGTCGCACTTCACAGAATCCTAACAAAAGCCAATTGCTCACAAGTATGTCTCTTTGGTGTTGCATGTTGTACAAAGCAATTTTAGGAAAGGTGCCTTTAGAAAGCAAAAATCATTCAAAGATATTGGGAATAAATGTTCTTGGATCAAAAATCATCTACTGTGTTTGCAGCCACAGGCTTAGCCACACACTGCAATTTTATTATTTTCTTTCTATCCCTTTGAACAATGCTCCCACCTTCATGCCATAACGCAAATGCTTTTGAATTACACCTCAAGTTCAAAAGTGGCTTTTTTCCTATTGGATGGGGGGGAAACATCCTGGCACATCACTACAATGTATTTGCTTTGAGTCCTACTTGGGGAATTATGCATAAGGGTTAAATAATGAGTTCCATTCCTGATTTGCAATGAAATCCACAACTACATCCTTGCTGATTTCCCCATTCACCACTTGTGGATATGTAGAAGCCCCTGTAGGTTAAAAACAACATACAGCATATTCTGTATGAGGTTGCAATTGAATAGCTGAAAAATGGTACGTCAATCCCAGAAATCTCATGCATCAAAGTAATTTTCTTTTTTTTCCACAGGTGAATACACTGAATTTCACAGGATTAACATACAACTGGCGCATTTTCCTGATGACTTAAACCAATTATTTGGTTTTAAATATAGGATTAAATATCAGATTTAACTTATATAGACTTTAGTGCCAATAGCTTAAGTTTACATCTTCATTTTCAGAAAGAACTAGTCTCAGTTTGAAGTAGCACTAAATTCCAGGTCTTTTTATTGTAAAGATTTATGAAACTCAGCAAAAATTAGTAAACCATTAGTCCAATTGGAATTGGCCCACAATTCTCCTTTCCGCAACGGCACATCCACTCATACAAGAGAGGAAGCAACTTATGCTGGTTTCCCCTTCCTATTGCAGACTCCCTTGCCTTTGCAGGGACAGGCAGGGAAGATCCATTCTGCAAGCAGAACTCTGTTCATGGTTCTCTGGACTCACCCAGCAATTTCAACAGAAGAAATTTCACTAGGGATCACTAAGCTCATGCTAAAATTGTGTTTAACTTTTCTGTAATTGTGGTTCTCAAGTTTATTAAATAATACGAATGCTTAAATGTCAAAAGCAGCATTTAATCATCATTAAAACTGCATCTACTCCAACTTTTCAGATATTGTAAACTATCTGTATTATATAATAACAATGCTACTTTACACATGTATCCTTTAGAAATCATTAACATTTATTCTCAGTGTATAAAACACACTGAGAAGGTTTTAAAAACCAAATCTATATGAGGAATTTTATCATGGTAACAAAGCAAACTGTAAGAAAAGATTACCTCAACACTTATTAACCCCCAGCTTTGCAATTTCATGTTGTAACTTTCAGGGATCTTATTTATCTTCCAGCATCTGAAATGTATACATACGCACAGCTTTCATGTCTATGCTATCAATAATTTCTGCCCATCTGCCACTTAAATGTCACCATGGTGGGGGGAAAACCTCCAAACACATTTTGCCTCAAATTACTAATGTTTTAATAATTTCTTTTGCAATGGATCCAGCAGGAGCAAGTACACCAGCAATCAATACTTTCTATCTTTAATGTAAAAATAAGAGCACAGGGAAGTGATTTAGCAGACTACTCTGGTGCTTCCAGTTGTTTAATTCTCATGGTTCCATGGCACTGTGTTTGCTGATACTAAAAACAAGAGTTGCTCCATAGCCTACCTTCCGGATAATATAAGGTGTGTGTTTACTTTGGATGGCTAACATGGGTTACCAGAGAACAACAACATAATTTAAGTTGACGGAGTGAGTTCCCATCTCTGTTTCCAGCTCCTGCCAACCTAGCAGTTCAAAAGCAAGAAATTGCAAGTAGATGAATAGGTACGACTTCGGTGGGAAGGTAATAGCGTTCTGTGAGCCTTGGCATTTAGTCATGCCAGCCACATGACCACATAAACATCTTCGGACAGCACTGTCTCTTTGGCTTGGAAACGGAGATGAGCACTGCAACCCTAGAGTCAGATTTGACTGGCTTTCAAGCAAGGGAAACCTTTACCTTTAGGGATCAGGTATTACAGCATGCAAACTTAACTGAATAAACTCAGGACCTCTTTTAATGTACCTATTGGTTAAGTGTGTCACTGAAGTAACCCATTAAATATTCCCATTGTCACCTGAAGGGGCAGGGGAAATTCAAAGCCGGACAAATCCACAAAATTCCATAATACCAAGCTGAAAAATCCTTTGTGGTATTTTAGAAACCAAACACACTATAAAAAGGGAGACAATAAGGAGACTGACACCATACATTTTTACTTGGTTATTTGATTCTGGACAAGCCACTAAAAGATCCATATTTTAATGACTGTGAGAACTACTTTAGAAACAGTGCAGAGGCATACAAAATACTGAGTATTTTTATTACAAAACAAAGTGACAGCCCTCTTGTGGCTGAGCTCACAGAAAAGGGTCATGAGCATTTAAACACTAACAACATATGAGCACAGATCAAGATGGGTAGCCATATTAGTCTGTCCGTAGCAATACAAAACAGCAAGAGTCCAGTAGCACCTTAAAGGCTAACAACATATGTGGTAGCAGAGTATGAGTTTTCATGAGTCACTGCTCACTTCTTCAGACACAGCTAGAACAGGAGTCCATCAGTCCTATATATTGAAAAGTAGAGTGATTTCAGATGAAAATTACATCAACAGGCAAATGACAATAGCAGGGAATGACAATAGTAGGTGTGATTGGATTTAGGTGAGATATGCAAAGGGGCAACGGGCATGGAGAAATCAGCACTGGTAAAGAGACAGGAAACCTAGGTCTCCATTCAATCCAGGTGGATGCATTCTCTTGAGCTTCATTGTCAGCTGCAACTCTCTTTCTAATCTCCCTTTGAAATTCCTTTGTAAGAGAACTGCTACCTTTAGGTCAGCAACTGAATATCCTGGAAGGTTAAAATGTTCCCATACTGTTTTTTGAATGTTGTGGTTCCTAATGTCAGACTTATGCCCGTTAATTCTTTGTCGAAGGGATTGGCCTATTTGTTCAATGTAGAGGGTGGAAGGGCATTGTTGACACATGATGGCATAAATCACATTAGAGGATGAACAGGAATATGAACCCATGATGGCAAGGCTGATGTTGCTGGGTCCACTGATGGGATCTATAGGAGGGCAAAGTTGGCAGGCCATGGTACCAGAGTCCATATTACCGTTAAGTAGTTTGTCATTTAGCTTAGCAGGCTATCTGTAAGCAAGAAAAGGTCACCCCTCCCCCCAGGTGCCTGTGTAAGAGAAGTATTACTATCCAGCATGCGAGCAACGCAAGCTTCAAAAGGGAACAACACTGCAGGACAATCATACAGGTGGGATCTTCCCCATGAACATGCAGAATGTGTGTGGGCTATGTGCAATACTTGACAAAATGGTTTCAACTCCAGCCAGCAGTTACACTGAAGTGATAAGACTACCTTTGCACTGACTTCAAAAATATTGTAGCATGTTTATACCATTTGAAAAAAAATCATATACTGGTTGACATTTAGTCAGCACATGTACAAGCACATGCTGCCAACAGAAAACTCTCAGTATCAGTGGCAGAATTCCTGACTCCTGGTCCCTTCTAATGACTACCATGAACATATAGCAATGCAGGAAAATGACCCCTATGGCAAAAGCAGAAGCCAGTTCTGAGTCCAATTCTATTTGTCAAAATGATGAACCCTAACATTACCACTTTATGAATATCAAATGTTGACCCTGAACTTTTCCACACAGGGCTACATTAGCTTGCCAAAGTTACTGTCTACTAAAGAGGGGGGAGGGGTAGATTTTATATTCTTGGTTCTTAAAATTTTACTCACTCCTACAGTTTGTGAAGAAAGCATACACCACTGAACAGCTTGCATCCAGATTAGTGTTTCTATGGAGCACAACCTTCTTGCCTCCCTCCCCGCATGGGAGCTTGAAATACCCCCCCAATCCTGTCCCTGTACAGAGGGAACTTCCCAAAACAGGGTTTTTGGGTGGAAGGGGGATTGGGGGCTGCCACAGGAGAGGGGAGGCAAGAAAACCATGCTTCACAGAACTCCTTGGACTTGTGGAAATACTTGTTTGCATTTAAGCCAATGTTTTTCCTAACATCAGTCCAGGAATCTATTATGGGACTGAATCATATAAAGTAGGCTTTATTCATCTAAGATTCCAGACACTACAACCCTTCTATGATACACTATTCTTTACACCCAGTACTGATTCCCTATGAAAGCCTCACAATTTAAGATTCCTTTCTAGAAAGATGGCAGTGATGATGGTTGGAGAGGCTGACTTTCCTTCCTGTCATCTGGAAGGCAGCTAAGCAACAGTGTTCAATCCAATTATGAACCAGTAAGATTTAATATTATTTTTCATACTTGGATAGAACTGATGCATTACTGGAGTTGTTTATATAATCAAACTCTTCTATATTTAATGTTTCATACACTCTATGCTGTAAAATAAATTTTAAAACATCAGGAGGGCTGTACCATTGTGCTTGATCTCTGAAGCAATTTGAAATACTGCTTAAAAGAAAACTACAGTGCCTATATTTTTTCTGTAGTTTCTAAATAAAGTTTTGCAAAACATCATACAGTTCTCATACCTGATATATGGTGGCATTATTCTATTCATTTCATATTCCCCTGATCAGCCTAGAAACATATGACTATAAAAAGGTTGGATCCAAGGCAAGGCATGCAATTAATTTCTAAAGGGGCAGTGATTTTTGCTGACCTCCCCCCGATGCTTCTTCTGGTTTGGATCCAGACTTGACATTTTTACCAGCATTTCTTCTTTTAGAGCATGATTTCTCCTCCATGACAGCTGAAATCCTGTTCCAGGGAAGAGGATATCTTCTTCTGGAATAGGATTTTGGAGGGCATTTCAGCATTCTGCAGGAGGGGAGAAACAGGGAAATGATGTTTTGTGGGTGGAAATGTTTGCATCTATGGAAACATTAGAATGGATTCAGCCCTGAGTATCAACATGGGTATTCGCTAATCCATCATTTGCTAACCTATTAACTATGCTTCAATTAACCACCTGAAATTTAAGACCTGACTGTTTTCATAAACCTGAGGTAGTATTCAAGGAAGCCTGGCTGAAAGACAGCCACTGCTTGATTACCATTTTCAGTGCAATTTTAACAATGACAAAATTGCTTTGAACTACAATCTGATGAAATTTCCTCCAAAGTGAATTCCTGACTCACAGAGGCTGTTTGACAAAGTCAATATACAAAGGTAGCATGAAAGCAAACCACAAAGCATACTACCATAACAGAGCAATATGCACACAATAGAAGTCCAATTTGAGCTCCTACAAGACAAATCTCTCTTGTTTCCCTAGCTCCAATCCATACATTTATTTTTGAAGGGCTCACTGAGGGGACAACACCATTTTCATTCAGGAAGGCATTGATATAAAAAAAGACTCTCCTTTAAGGATCTGGACCCTAGGATGCTGTCAGTACAAGGACAAGTCCTTTGACAGAATGGCTTTTCCATCTGTGGAGAAGATTTTTTTCAGATTTCTCCTCTTCCTGCTCCTGCAGACTCCTAGTTTACACCTTTCTGTCTCTTTGGGTCCACTGATCTGCATCAACACAATTTCGGGGGATGGGGACGGACAGAAGGAGGCGGGGTAGTTGCCTTTCTCTAGCACCACTCTGCTCACTACTTCACATCCGGGCCTCAGCCAACTGTCTAACAGAGACAGTGGCTCAGTTCAGCCCACACCAAGCCATGGTTGAAGAATCTGTACTATAGTTTGGCTTAATGTCTGAAGTGACATGCCAGAGTTATAGACTTTATTTCACCTTCAGAAGGCATCTGTACAGGTGTTCTGAACCACTGTATGGATGCATGCTTGAAAGATCAAACCATGGTCTGGATTAGACAACTATGACTACTAATTCAAACCATGATCTAGCATTGTGTCTGAAAGTTCACTGAAAGCTATTTCAGATTGTTAGTAGCAACAACCAAAGCTTCCTACTAAACATACACTCAAAGACTAGCATCTGGTCTTGGCTGCCTATTAAATGCATTGCATGACACAGGCACTGCATTCAAACGCCACATTTTTAGGTACACACTTTTTGTTGTTGTTGTTCAGTTGCACAGTCGAGTCCAACTCTTCATGACCCCATGGACCACATCATACCAGGCCCTCCTGTCTTCTGTCGTGCTCCGGAGTTTGCTTAATTTCATGTTCTTTGCATCGATAACACTGTCTAACTATCTCATCCTTTGCCATCCCCTTCTTCTTTTATCTTCGATCTTTCCCAGCATCGGGGTCTTCTCCAATGAGTGCTCCCTTCTCATTTGACAAATATACAAAAAGTGTGTGTGTGTGTGTGTGTGTGTGTACACACACAGTGTATATAAATTATATATATATATATATATATATATACATATATATATATACACACACACACACACACAAAATACAAAAAAGTGTACAAAAATAAAGTAAAACAACCTGTATACGAATGCCTTCTTTCATAGAGTTGCTACAGATTAACTTAAAACACTAAAATATGAAATCAGCTCCCAACAGAAGACCAGTAGTTAAGTAGTTAGATGCTTTAATCACAAATAGGAACCTTTAGTATGAAAACTTTTAAATAAGCTGAATTATCAGACTTTTAGTACCTTTATAATATTTCCTGCATTTTTGGAAGCTGGGCTCCGAGTTAAAGCATATTTAAGATGTACTATTGCTCATTCTGAAGCCTGTTAAAAACTCCTCTTGATTATAATGGGCTCAACCATCGCATGGAATATAAAACAGGGGTAGAAACTAGTCAGAGGGTCAAAAATACTGATTTTACTGACCAAAATTCCAAAAAAACCTGACCAAATACTGACAAATTACCGATTTAATGTCAGCCTACTGATAAGCTAGCATTTTAAATATAAAACTAGGACTTCATTAAAAATGATTATTATATGGCCTCCACCAGCCCCATAGCCAGCCCCATAGTTAGATGTGACCCAGATAAAAGGATTGCACACCTTTTTATTGATTTTTTTTAATGAATTGGGTGGAAACTAGCTAGGGGTTCAAAAATACTGATTTTACTGACCAAAATTCCAAAAAAACCTGATCAAATACTGACAAAAAACTGACAAATTACTGAATAATTTAATGTCAGGCTATTGATAAGCTAGTGCTTTAAAAGTAAAATTAGGATTTCATTCAAAATGATTATTATCTGGCCTCCACCATCCCCATAGCCAGTGCCATAGTCAGATGTGCTCCAGATAAAAGAATCACACTCCTTTTTATTGAATTTTTTTAAATGAAGAAAGGACAATTCCCTTTTAAAAATAATCACATACTGTAGATAATAAAACAGCAAAACATATTATAAACCACACATAAAGTAATCATTATAACAAAACATAATTACTGTAAGTTTAGACTTGTCTTTGCTTTTACTTTATCTTTAGGTTTTTTGATGACAAATGAAGTTAATGGAAACAGCAGAGATGGATAACCTAACCTCAATTCTGAGAGGATACGATAAAGAAGACTTTGAAGATACATGGGCAAGGTTTTATAAATGGACAGAAGAGTACAAGACATAAAACTTTCAGTCATCTAACTGAAATAAAAGGAAATAAAACCTGTATTTTTTATTATAAGCAAAGAGTACATAAGTAAATTATACGATGAAAAAAGCACCCAATTAATATATTGGGATATTGTATGAGGTCAATAACTAGATCAAAAGATGTAACGAGAATTCCCTATATGTGTATTTTTGTATGTTTGTTTTTGTTTGTTTGTTATATAAAAATAAAAATGCTTTAAAATGCTTTTAAAAAGAAATTAACAAACTCTTTTGTTTCTCAAAAGTTTTCTGTACTGCATCTGAAAGCATTTTTTCTTTTCCTCTTCTTCCATTGCTTTCTCCACTCCTTCTAGCATGATCTGTGCTGTGTTGAATTCCACCATACCCTTTTTTTCAGCAGCCTCCTTTACATTTTTGGTTGTATCATTTAGCAACATTCGAGCAATCATCCTGTTCTTGTTCTGTTGTCTCAGCTTTTTCAGTTTTGCTTCCTTCTCTTATATACTATCCTTTTCACTGTCTACCTTCTTAAACCTTTCTAACTCCTCTGCCTTTCCCCCTTCTTTCTTTTCTTTTTCTTTCTGCACCTCTTTAACGACACGCTGTTCATCACAATACTGCTTGTAATGAACATGACCTGCTTTTGCCATCTGTAAAAGCTCTTGTGTGATATTAACATGATATACAGTGTTTTCATATACATGATATAAAGTTTGTTTGACAACTAGGAGAGCATTCAAAGTTCTGACATCCTGGCCCTTCCATTGGTCAAAATGCATCCAGTTTTTGAAAACCTTCCTTCTGTGTCTGTACTACAATGCAATAATGATAATGCTGCTTTCACCATCTTGGTAACCAGTGGGTATTTTGGATCTCCAGATGGGTGTGTCTTTTCAAAGAACTGATTCCAGTATGTATCTATGTGGCAAGTTTCACTGGCAGTTTCATCTTCAAGTCTAAGAAGTTTCCATTCATCCGCAATCATGTCCAGTGGAATATCCATCGGGTGTGCTGCTGCTACTTTCATTAGATCCTTGTGGGTTCCTTCCTTGACCCTCTGTGCTGGAGCTAAACATTGACGATATCTGAGGATGGGCTTGTCCAAAGATGACTAGAGTAAAAGGTGTTTGCAGGCTGCTATGAAATGGGTTTTTTGCTCCCATTAAGAAGAGTAGCTGTTCTTTTCCAGAAAGTTTTTTCAGTTTGTCACAGGTTCTACTTTCACTGATTACTTCTCTCACAGGTACTGAAGGCTTCAAGAGACAATGGTGCTGAACTCTTACAAACACGATTCATCATGATTCTTGTGAGTGTTCTTACTTCACTGTACATCACATGCACCAAAGGTTCTTCTTTCTGGAACTTTGTAAATAAGCGGGCACTCGTGTAAAAAAAACAACAACACCCCTGCTTTCACTGTCTCATGTTTTAAGATTAATTATGTTTCTATACTTTGTGGAAGATTTCACCAAATCTCTTTTACTCTTAGGAACAAAATCCTTAAAGTACTTCATAACTGAACTAAAAACGATCTGTCTTCTCACTGGGAAGTCATCATGTTTCCCCCAAAATGCAGTAATGAAAACAAAAACAAAAAAAACATAAACTGTATTCACAAAAATCAAAGAAATACTGACTTTACTGACCAATTTTTTTAAAAACTGACAAATTACTGACCAAGTTGAAAAAGCTGCGGTGGCTCAAGTGGTTAAGATGTTGAACTGCAGGCTGTGGAAGGTCAGTAGTTCAGCAGTTCGAGACCCAAGAGTGCCACATGACGGAGTGAGCTCCCGTCTCTAGTTCCAGCTCCTGCCAACCTAGCAGTTCGAAAGCAAGAAATTGCAAGTAGATAAATAGGTACCACTTCGGTGGGAAGGTAACAGCTTTCCATGTGCCTTGGTGTTTAGTCATGCCGGCCACATGACCACAGAAACGTCTTCAGACAGTGCTGGCTCTTTGACTTTGAAATGGAGATGAGCACCGCAACCCTAGAGTCGGATTCAACTGGCTTTCGAGCAAGAGAACCTTTACCTTTACCTTATGTTTCTATACTTTGTGGAATATTTCACCAAACCACTTTTACTCTTAGGAACAAAGTCAAAGTTCTTCATAACTAAATTGAAAACAATCTGTCTTCTCACTGAGAAGTCATGTTTCCCCAAAAATGCAGTAATGAAAATCGAAAAACACCAACTGCATCCACAAAAATCAAAGAAATACTGAGAAATTACTGACCAAGATTAAAAGAACCTGACTTTTACTGATTTTACTGATCATTTTCCACCCCTGAATATAGGAGACACAATGGCATATACCTCTGGGTTTTTCTATGCTGGATCAGGAAGTATAGTTTTCATTGCATTACAGAAGGGAGAAATCAAATTTTCTACCAATTAGCAATGTTTAATCTCAGCTTGATCTGAAAAAAATCATTCTTTATTTCTCATACGGGTCTTTTTTATACCAACTTTTAAGGTATATTTTAACCCTTGTTCAAAAGGAAGGGTTAAATTCAAGCTCCATATCATGCATCCACTTGTTATGACTTCTCTGTGCAAGGTAAGCATGCACACATTTTGAAAGTTATGGTAAGACAGAAAACTTAAAATATTGACATTAATTGCCCTTTCCAGGACAACAAAACCTGTTACAGTTAATTAACAGCTTCTAGACCAGACTAAAACTTTTTCTACAATTACAGCTTTACCAGTTTGTGGATAAGTATAGTCCAACCACAGCTGGGTTTAACATTTTGTAAAAAGCAGTCTTAACTTCTGAAACATGCACATTTTTTTTCAGAGCACAATTTTCAAAGAAATATTAAGAGACATTAAAAACAAATCAGTCACAATATGAACAAAGACATCCTTATGGAAGACTTCTCTTCCTATAAACAAAGAACAACAGTCCTAAAGTTTAAGCACCAAACTAGACAAGATGGAGCAGCCACCTTTATTCATTTGTCTGTCTGCCTCCTTCTTATAGAAAGTGTGAAGGTCTAACTCTCTTACAACAAAATGTGTAAACTGATGTGTCCACCCACCCCCATCTTATCTAACCATGCTCTTTTATTTCAGTTATTTTCTCCTTCAGCCTGGAAGTAAAGGTTCAGCTCCCCTTGTGTACAAACAATGTGTGTGTGAGTATGCGTGTGCGTGTATGCGTAATCCTAGCCATGCTTTAGAAGTGAACAAAGGTAGCTGTGCCCATAACATCTCAAGGCTACCACCCTAAGCAGAGTTAGGCTAATTTAGGATTGCTGGCTTCAATTGCCTTAGATACATCTAATTCTCTACATAACTGGTTTCAAAATATCCTGGATTTAATTTTTTTTAAAAATAAAGGGTATACTGGCAACCCTACACATCACTACCATTTCCACTTTATAACATTATAATACTTGCTTTTAAAATTTGCATGTAAACTCAGTAATCGAACCCATGAAAAAATAGAATGCAAGTGTCCTTTAAATCTTGTTCCAATCCATGAAATCTTATGTTTGACTACAACTGTTAGGGTTGAATCCCATCTGTTGAATCCCAACTGTTAGGGTCGAATCCCATTAGGGTTGAATCTTTCACACCTTTCCCCCACCTTCATAAACCCTTCTGATCTACAGTGAGCTGATGGAGACTGGGACAGCTTTGCCACCAGGCACAGAAAGTTGCAGCAAAGAGGAATTGGGTAAAAACCATTCAACTCACTCTTGACTCACAATGCTTCTACAAAAGCTTCCAGTGAAAGAAGAGGGAAGTAGAGACAGTTTCTCCCAGTCTTGCAGGACCCAGTCTCCATGGCATTTTGTCCACAAGTTTCACTCAACCTCAGGCACCAACTTAAGTGTTAAAGGGGGTAACTATTAGAAGGAAAGATATGCATCCACAAGTGAATTCCAATTGCAGTTCACAGGATTCAACCCTGGTATTTCACCTCTTTACTTATTAAACAAAAATGTTTGCATTCAGGCTAATTCACACACCATCTTAGGTCCAATCTACACATTAACACCTTCCATGCATAGTCCAAATGGGCCTGAAGCCCCAAGATAGTTGTGAGTTCCCCATGAGGATTCAATTCAAAGGTGCAACATGGGCTTGATTTAGATTGAGATCACGGTAACAGGGAAGGAGGGGCTTTGCCCCATTTACACCCCTTTCCTGACCTGAAACAGGACAACATGGCATTATTTGTCCCATTGAGAGGTTGTACATGCAGCAAACACCGGCATCCCGAGCCATTTCAGAGTTTGAAAAATGGCAGCAATCCACCCTCCTCCCATGCCATTATTGTGATCAGTTTCGGGCCCCTGCAGTACTTCTGAACTGAGATTCAACAGGAAACTTGCAGCTGGAATCCTGCTGCAAGTCCCCAGGGAGATCGTGTGGTAGATGTAATGTGCAGTTTGGCCCTTATACACAGGTTGCATGTGGGTTCCTCACTCAGTTTTTTAGTCAAACATGAACTGTGAGTTCTCCTCAATTCCTGTAACTGGAACTGCATAGACAAGGAGAAGGGCTCTGCCTTCACCTTGGAAGGCACTATTTGCCCCACTGGCAAAACCCAGGTATAATCCCACACTGCACACACAGTACTTGATAAAACAAACACCACCTCTAAAACATTTCCTTCAGCGATCCCCTTTTACTCATCAAATGTTTTAATTGTTGTTTTTTATGTCTTAGTGTGGATTTTAGTTCGGCTTTTAATTGTTTGATTGGTTTTTAAATGTGATTTTTATTATGTACAAATTAATTTGTTAGCTATCTTGTTGGCCCTTGTGAGAAAGGTGAGATAACGCAGAAGAAAGCTGAAGCACCTTGTCTCCACACTCTCTGGTCCCCAGCCAATCTGGGCACCACATATATGGTAACCAAAGGGAATTCTCAGCTCACATCTTGATTGAAAGTCAGAGAATGGAACCATGACACTGTCAATGTAAAACGAAGCATGGGAACTGACCCTTTGACTCTCTTACAAACTGTTTAACATGTACAAGAATTATCCAGAACAAAAAATAAAAAACCAACACAACATTTACTAGTATAATATTTTGTAGTACAGTTTTATATACAACACTTCTTGTAGCAAAATGTGACCTTAAAAATAATGAGCCACAAAATTATTTTATTGCAAATGTATCCATTAGGAAAAGAGACACTTTTTTCACATAGGAGAAGCTTAAACAGAAGATAAAATAAAATCCATCAAATATATCAAATGTTCATATAAGGGAATCGTGGGCAGTACAGAAGAATTCTAAATAAAATATGGAAATAGTGGAGGCAAAATAATGTCTAAGCTCTAAGAACAGCACCAGACTTTCCAGCCATGACCAATTTCAAGAACAAATACATGTTCTCTAAACCACATTAAAAAACACAGAATTATTAAAGGAACTGCTTGCACAATTATAAATAATGTTTTTTCTTGGAGGAATCATTAACTATTATTACCAAAGCTGCAGTTTTCATCTAAGTTATGGATTTGATTTGCCTTAACTAAAATCCAGCAACACACCCAAAGCAGTTTATATGCTTTATAAAACCTTACTACCTCATATCTTAACTTTGTGGATCACTCAGTAGGAAATGAAATATATACACAGCCAAGCAGTTATCAGCACAGAGAAACCAAGTGACTTGCATAAAACCCCCAAGCATATGAACACATACCCATCACCTTACCTCATTGCAGGGTACTTTCAAACATCTATCAGAATTATGAATATCAGATGCTGAATTCAATACAATTATTAGACTACCGGGAGTAGGAACAGCTAACTGCATTTTGCTTATGCATGTCACAGCCCAAACAGCCTGGCTTAACCCAGGCTCATGAGACCTTAGGAACTAAACAGGGTTATCCCACAGTCAGTACTTGGATAGAAGACCACCAAGGAAGATTGCTGGTTGCTATGCAGAGGAAGGCAGTGGCAGAACAACCTCTGCTCATCTCTTGCCTGGAACGCCCCACGGATGGGGTCACTATGAGCTGGTTGCTATTTCTCTGCACGCTGTTCTTATACATGATAAAGCCATCACTTTGGGGGTCTCCATGACAGCCAAAGTAGCTACAGAACAGACCCATGAGTATCTGAACAAAAGGTTTTGGAACACCTCTTGATCAAAGCCACAGATCTACTAAGCTCTTGGACAAGCATCTTAGAGATGTTCTAAATAATCAGATTTTCCAAGAATGTCACTAGCGCTTATAGTTGTCATGTGAAAAACACAACAAAAGCATAGAGTTAACATACTTTACACTGGTATATGAACATGCAGGTGGAGCAATGCAATTGGCTCTAGGCAGCTTAGAATGAAACCTGGAAAGCTGTGTTTCAATTCTAGTAATTGTTCTTTATGTTTCCCACAGATAAATGCTGTACAATGATGTTAACCAATGTTCTGTGATCATTTTGAAACTGCTGAAGTCTACTAGACAGAAGTCTACTGTGAAGGGAATATTCAGCAATAACTGAGCTGTGGGAGGATGAGTTGACCTGTGACTGGCTTACAAGTCTAAAGGGAAACACCAATGAGAGATACTTGTGTGCCTCCATTTCCCATCCACCTAGCACTCCTATCTCTATTGAGCAGTAGCCTACAGAGATGAAACAACAAGCCATTGTCGTTATTTTAGACATCTTGGCAAGCCACTATTTGTGTGAACCCTGGTCTCTGATTCTGGTTTGCTAGCCAATCTCAAGCCATGTGGTCAATTTGGGCATCATGCCAAATTATAGTTAAGTGTCCTTGACCATGTTTTGACATGACATCTGAGTTTAGCCTTGGTACAGTCAAAGCTCTCATTGACAAAAGATGAATACAAAAATTTGCTACATCAGTGTAAAGGCAAATACCAACCACCAACTAATCTCTTTTCTAACTACACACATGAGACTGGACACTGAATTTCAGATACTTTTTAGAGTATGCAGGTTTTCTTTGAATCCTGAGAATAAACACATCTACATATGCCAGTTTCAGAAACTGGAAATAAAATGATGGGTATTTATATACCCATTAATTAATTATCCAGAAGATCTAAAAGCTAAACACAACCTGTAAGGATTTCAGTGAAGATGTAACATAACATTATTAGGCACTATGCAGGAACTCCAACAGCCCCATAAGGGAACATCTGACCTGAAATACAGTAGTAACTAAATGTGCCTTGTCTTTCTAGAATTGAAAAGCAAGCTTAAATAGAGAACCATCTTATTCAAGCCTATACATACATGAATCTAACCAAGATTCCCAACAGTGAATGCTGAATATTTCAAAAAGCATTATGAAGTTTGACTTCTCAGGAAACAATAAAACGCATAAAGAAACTTAGCATTTTATGTACAGTTGGTGATAAAACGCAACTGACAGATGAGATAATACTGCACTTAAGTATTTCTGATTTTAAAAAAATATGGCTTGCGGCCTAGTCATAAAGGCTCTTTTCCATATGACTGTTAGACTTTTGGAACATATTGTTCTTTCCCAGGACCAAAGTACGAAGTTAAACTGAGGTAGGCAGGATGCAGCCTTATTATTTTTCAATTGCAATCACCTGCTGATAGAAGCAATGACTTTGATGCCCCCTCACCTCCCATTCTACAGATCCCTCAGAAGAACTTTGCTGATCCTATTGTGAGAAACACTAAGCTAGACTAGACTATAATTTATTCTTTCATATTTGATGAGATCCCAGTTGCATGAACAATACACTCCTTTTTGGTTTCACCAAGCACAATAAGCTAAATATTAGGATAAACACATTCTCTCCAATTCCATTTGCATCAAGCCATCCGGAAGGAGGGGAGAGTGAGGCTTATTTCACTGGCAAACCTGACCCACTTGCTAGCTGGCCTTTCCATTTTAAGGCACCGTCATAGATCAACCTCTATATAAGATGAATGAGGGAAGAATAGGAGCACAGGAGTACTGATGTGGAAGTCTGTGAAAAATACGAGATCAATCGCATATAAAGAGAATGTCTATAAGATGTTTTATCGGTGGCACTGGTCACCAGACAAGATATCGAAATGTGTTAAAAACTATTCAAACCAATGTTGGAAGTGTAAAGCCAATATGGGAACATTCTACCGTATGTGGTGGAAATGCACTAAAACACAAAAATATTGGAAGATAGTATTGGTGATCTTGCAAGAAATCATAGACAAAGAACTTGTATTAAAACCAGTGACTTTTTTATTAAATATAATACCAAAGGTATACAAATCCAATGATAGGTATTTGTTATCTTATATTATTTCAGCTGCGTGTATTCTGTGGTCAAGAAATTGGAAATCCGATACTATACCCTCTAAGGAGGAATTAATTTGTAAAATTTTAGATCTCTCCCAAATGGACGATTTAAGTTTAAGACTGCAAAATCGAGATTCGAAAGTACATGTAAATAGATGGTCTAAACTTTATAGTTGGATAGAAAAATGTATTGAGACCTAAAGACTCTGTAAATATATGGAAATGATTTTGTAACGAATATGTGTTTGTTGGTATTGAAAAACCCTAAAATAAACAAATAAAAAAGGAATACTGAGCAGAGAAACTCACAATGTCCTTTCTCACCTCTCCCCAAGATCTTCCCAGAAACCACTACTGAGGAGCTGCCATCAACTTCCATCTCACCTCAACTGAAAAGAGGCCACCCCCACCCCAGAACAATATGTAGTTGCTTCCTTGCCAATCCAGAGCCTATTTCTCATATTTCCCCCCCAATGCCTCAGAACAGCAACAGAATCATCGGAAAGGAGCAGCCAGCACCATGGGAAGATTGGCTTAGCTTCTTACTTTGTTGTGTGTGGTCTGTATTAAGATGTTTAAACATTTTAAACAAAATAGATACTGCTGCTGTCCCCACAACTAAGGAAGGGTGGTGGGGAAATACAGAATCATCATGCTGTAAGGACAGAGGCACATTGTACTAGACCTTACAGGATTGAGGTAAACAGACACACAGCTCCTGACTGTTCATATACTTCTGAAGAACCAAATAAGAATGTGCAGTAGACAGCTCATGAGTTTTCAGTAACATGACAAGAATCAACCCCTTAAGTAGTTCATATTCTACCAAATCATGTATAAGACTGAGCAGCAACAAATTGCTTGATTCAGGAAGTTCAGATAAAGGAATTAATTTAAAACAAAGCTTCTGGTTCTGACAGGCAGATCAGTGCTGGTAGCAAATGATTCTGTGTACGGTGTGAGAAAGACGAGTTGTTTCTTGTCCCGGAAGAAACAGGTGCCCTACATAAACTATTACCTGTATTGAGATATTGTAATATTCATTCATTTAATTAATAGCTCACTCAAAAAACCAATCAACTTAAACCAACTCACAGCCTGACCCCTCAGGGCCCATTTAACTAGTGCCTCCAGCGACACCACTAAATAAGCTAATGCATGCCAAATGGGGCATAGCCATACACCCTTGCCCAAAAACAGAACAGGGTCATAGAACATATTATTAGAAATGAAAAGATACAATCATTCCCAAATAAGTCTCATTAAATGAATAATCATTTTGGACATCTAAGTGTTTCAGGAGAAGAACGGAGCAAGTCAGTGTGGGGAGGGGGATAAGGGCCACTTCTTTCAGAACCATCTCTGTGAAAAGCAGTCAGGTAGAAACTGATAAACAGATTGAATTCCTTGAATACAGAAGTGTTGTTCCATTGAATACCCTTTACATAATGAAGTATATTCGCCAACCCCTCCCAGGGTAGTCCTCACAAAATCTACAATAAATCAGAACTTCTTTTTAAAAGTAACATATATTTTAAGACAATTATACAAAACTGGAAAAGCATAAATTTGCTTGACTGGTTTAAAGCTAGTATGCACTCTGTATGCTGGATTACGGGTTAGCATAAACTGCCCGTTACATAAACCACCCAATCTTTAAGCTGCATTACTTTATGAGTAAGCCAGATTTTTAAGGGACAATAGTGCTCTTACCTTTCCTCAGAAGTGATAAGTGATCCTCTCCTTATGCTGTAAATTTAAGTTTCCCACCATCATGCAGCTGACATTGTGCACACATCACTCTGCCAGACAAAAGTAAATCTATTCTTCTGTTTGCCAGAATGTGCCACCATATAAAACAGGGTGCAGGCCTCTACTTCCAAAAAGAAGGTTTACCATTTTCTTGTAATGAATCAGGAACATGTCCACAATCCTCTCAAAATGATCACAGTATTGCAATTATAAATCCCTCCTCCAAAACAGAGTTATTACATACTATAATGCCACTGGACAAAGCACCAGTCATACTAAACAGAAAGCAGCACACAACAACAGTCTACAAAAACACTTTTGGGGGGTATTCCTCCATTGTGTGTGTGCCCATGCCTGGAAGTCATGGTGACCTCTGGCAACTTCTAATGGGGCACAGAGGACATTCAGAGAAGTGGCTTGATAGCCTGCCTCTGGCCTCCTGATCCTGGTATTCTCTGGACGTCTCCCATCCAAATACTTGCTGAGTTGGCCTTGCTTAACTTCTGAGATCTGAGGAGATTGTACAAAAACACTTTCAAAGCGATAGCTCAAGAAAGATAATACAAAAGAATTTCTATATAGTCTCAAATAAAGATCAGTACATGCTTGAGAAACACTGTATAATAGTAGACAACGTATCAATAACTAATAATTCTTCTATTCACATGCTTAAAACCCAGTTCTTAATAGAAACACTTTTTCCCATTAAAAGATGACACAAGATAATTAAATGTATTGTAATCAAGCACTTGGATTCCCCTCAAAAGCACCAGATGAACAGGATCCAGAATAATTGTACTGCTCCAATGACCCGTCAGCTGAGTACACACATCAAGTATCTGAACCTACAATTCCAGTCTAGCACTGAATTAGTTCAGCAACAAACAATAAGTTGGTTAAAGGAACCATTTAAGAGGGGAGCCAGAGGCAGTCTCAACACACTGATATTTCACTGGGATTGTACTTAACACACCCATCTGAAAACCCATCAAAAAACTATCAGCTACCTTTTGCTTAACAGTAGGCAACACATTCACTACTGTGCATACAAAAACAATCCAAGCTCCAGCCAATTAAAGCTAACGTTCAGTTAACAGCATTGATTTTCTTTTTTACTGCATGTTACTGGGGTGGGGAGTGTCTTGAAAATACTTTCAAAAATCAAAAGATATAACTGTAGCTCAATCTTTCCTAGCCAATCAGTGGAATACTAAACAGAGTCCACTGGATTTAAAAGGGTGCAACTGTTTAGGATTGTGCTGCAGATAGATCATTAATTTTTGCATCTGATGAACAGTCCAGCTGCAAGGTTTTTAAGGTGGTACAAGACTCCTCTTTTGGTTTTGCAGCAACAGACTAACAAGTCGCCCCCCACCCTGTGTTTTACAGCAGACTTAATAGACAAAACGGGTAAATTCTGAAAAGTAGTTGAGATGAATGGATAAAAGATGGACTTCTTGCATAGATCAACTTCTACCAATCACAGAAATAGAGTAACCCTCTTTTACCTCCTAGGTCACCAGGGAAATGTTCAGCATCAACATCAAATATTGATTTTTAAGAGGAAGTAAATGCTGGGGTTTGCTAAAACAGAATCGGAAGCATCACTAGAAAGCACTCATCCTTTTATGAGCCAGAGGTCAGACATGAGCAGAAAGGCTTCTGGCATGTCTTTTGATCTCTCATTAGTTTTGTTAGGCCACAAAAGCTGAAGTCAACTGCACAGGTGACTGGCATATTTAGCACAGCTCCAACTCCTTGCTATATATCCCCAGTGAATAGAGAATGTTCTCTTACAATCTGAGTCATATGTAATTACAATATGACAAGCCCTCTCTGGGGCTATATGAGCTGGCATTTTTCCTAGCACTTGTCACATCGTGGAAAAACACACATACAAATTAAAAACAAAAAAACCCTATCTCACACCAACATTTTAAACCAGTGGCCCTCCAAACCAAGGGGTGGGGAGGGAATATACACATCCTGGAACTTCAGCTTCCAGCAGTAGCCATATGTTTCTTCACAAATCCTAGTCTATAAAGCAGTTGCACACCCGCACATATGCACACCACACCTAGCAACAATCCCCAGGTTTAGAGAGCTCTGTTCCCTCAGGCTGGACAGAAAATCATTAAGGCTGGGGGATCAAGGCAAACTGTCAGAAGCAACCACTGCAGCACAGAAAACACCTCCTAAGATTCCCTTCCCCAAACAAGCAACTTGCTACCACTGATTTCAGTATATAATTTCAGTTGTTGTATAGGAGGGAAGTTACCCAGGCTTACTGCATCCCTTTGTTAGTTTCTACATCGCCTAGAAATGAATTTCTACAAAAGGGAAACAAAAACTCTGAGGAAAGTCATTCTGAAAGGTAGAATATTTTTTCCTAAGCACAAGCTAAGCAATAATAAGATGAAAAGTTGTGCTGTGCACTGGCTCTCCAACAACAAAGATGACCCAAAAACAACTTTAGACAGCTGAAATGAACCCAACAACTCACACTACAGGGGAAAAATACTTGACACTCCACAGACAGTGAATTTATTCAAGTCATATTCAACCGCCTGGAAGTTTTCAAAAAGGAATGCAGCCGTTGGGAAGGGGGGGGAATTATACCATTTACTATATTTAGTGATTAGGAAACTTTTAAAAAGTATATTCTTTAAAGTCACAAAAAAGACCGACAGAAGAGCTTAACATGCCCTGCTCAGTCCCTCCTCCTTTCTTTATTTGGTCCTCTGTATTTTCCATAATTCTCACACAGTTCTAAGCAGAATGGATCTATTAGGAAGTTATTCTGTGGGACTGCAGGAGTTCTAGATGCCAATAAAGATTACTGATCAGACAGCGGATAACTACTAATCATTGTGTCTACTTAGATAAACAAACCTGTTCCCAAACAAAGCACCTTATTGTGAATGTTACCTTCACTAATCCAACTAAAACACTCAGACAACAGCTTGGAGGTCAAAAGAACCAAAACTGAAAACAAAGCCTTCTTAAACCTCCCTAAATTAAAGGAAATATCACTTCCATCCTTCATATTTTAGTGCCCCTTAAAGGTTGAGGATTTTTTAAAAAGATGCATGGTGATGACCAGCCTGTCCCAAGAACAAAAGCACAAAAATAAGCAAAGATCTGTTCTGAAACTTGGAGCAGCCAACACTTGAAGAAAATTCTCATCTCAGTGCTTACACATGTACTATTCAGGAGCACAATGCAAAAACAAAAAACCCCGCTAAAGGTGGCAAAGAAAAAAACAACAGACAGCAACAGGCAAACAAACCCGATCTGTGTAATGCTTCCCACCTCCCACTGAAAGTACAGAATGTAAACACTGTTAATGAAAATAAAGCATGGGAATACTATGGTCACCCAAATCAAATACAACCTTTGCCCAATGAGCTGCAGTCACAGACAGTGGAAATTAAGTATCATTGCAGCAGCAACTGAACAAAGTCATTGGGGGGGGGGGAGCTCTGACAGAAAATGCTCAGGTGCCAGTACCTCCACAGAGAAAAGAAGCAGGAATCTGCTATTGTCTCCCCACTGGAAGCTGCTGCAAACCCACCAGCTGCTTGCTCCAAGATCCCAGGGATCATCAAAGAGTCCCCCCTTCTTTTGCCACACCTGAAGGTCCTTTTCGATCAGGCCATCATTTCCTCCAGCCCTGGCAGCAGTTCTTTGCAAAGAGCAGTGGCTGCCACTGCCTGCCAACTCTGAGAACAAGCAGGCAAAGCCAGGAGTTTGAAAGGTGATTGTTTCCCTCCCTCCCGCTTACACAAACACATTAAATGGGGATTTATCAAGACACCTTTGTGTCGAAACCCTACCTCTTTTTGGCCTAGGGAAGCTGTCATGCAAGTGAAAGACGACTTTCTCCACAAAGTGCTGAATGTTACTATGCTCCGGTCCTCTCACAAACACCATCCAATCGTGGGTAAAACCCTCCACAGTGGGTTTCTTCCTCACCTGGGCTCGATGCCCAAGCTCCAGTTTCACCTGAACAGCACACTAGAGAGAGAGAGAGAAAGAGACAGTAAGAAAGATATAACAATGAGCAGGAAAGAAAGACAAGGGATTCCCACCCCAGTAGGTTTCAAGCTTCTTTGGAGAAAAAGAAGGGCAAAAGGAAAGATCCACACAAAGAAAATATCTTTCTGCTTAAGAGGTGGGTGGGAAGCCATCCTTCCCCCTTAAACAGGCATTCCCAGTACCAGTGCAGCTGGGATTGTAACGGAATGTAGGCTGAAATAATGCGATCAAGACAAGGGCTGATGGGGGGGGGTAATAATACCCTTTGAAAGAGAAGCCCTTTTACATAGGAAAGAGCCATCCTGATAGATTCAGCGCAAAGACCCAAAAGAAAAAAAATGTATTATTTTCCTGCTTTTGCTTCCATTGCTTCCATACCGACTGGCATTTCGGTTTCAACTGTACATTCAGTGTGCTGCGTGCAAAGGCACAGATCAAATCCTGACCAACAGTGGGGGTGGGGGGTGCGGTAGGGGGGAAAAACACCCCAAAAATAAGGTAACCGAAGAAAAGGAGGTTGCCATGACTTAAGTAAGGAGGGGGACAACTCATGGACACACAAACGCCTGACTGCATGCACAGGAGGAGAGAGTATGGGGGGGGGGGCAGAGAAAGAAGGTTGCCGCCGGCTGTCAGCGAAGCCACGCCGGGACGAACGCACCATCCTGAACGGCGCCTTCCTGAGCGGCGAGCCAGTCCGCCGTACTGTACTCCCGGCTCCCCCTTGGCGCGCGCGCGGCAGCGGCTGCGACGGCGGGCGGCTGCCGCGGCTTGCAGAAATATGGCTGGATTATTATCCGCCTCCGCCAGCACTGCCACCACCGTGTGAGTGTGTGTGAAGTGAGTGCGCGCTTCATGCAATTGCACGCACACACGCACACACAGAAAGGAGGGGAGAGTGAACGGCCGGGGGGGGGGGGGGGAGAGGAAGCCACACACGAGAGAGAGGGAAGGGGGGCGAAATTCCCCCACCACCCCAACCAACCTCTCTCTCTCTCTCTAATTGGAAGCACTACACGGTGTCTGGGCAGCGCAGGGAGAAGGAGGAGGAGGAAGGGGAGGGGAGAAGGAGAGGGAGGGGGTAGCGTGTACTCACCGAGCTGGCCATGCCTGGGGGCCCTGGGGTGTCTCCTGCTCTCCCCCGCCCCCACCCTGCGAGCTCTAATTCATGAAGAGACTGCGAATGCGCACGGGGAAGGCGAGCCCATGGCGGACACTCGCTGGCTTTCGCTCGCTTCTTTCGCCCTCCCCCCCACCGCTGCCGCCTCCTTCTTCTTCCCTGTCTGCGTCTCTCGCTTGCTCGCTCGCTCCCTTATTAAACGGAGCCCCCAGCTCCGGCTGTTTGCCTTGGCGAGCTCCCTAGAGCATGCGCCCTGCTGCACCCCCTCCGAGCCCTGACACTCACAGACACAACACCGGGCCCACACCACCACCAAAGGAGGGGGGAATGGAAGAGGGAGGCTGAGCCAATCAAAAACGACGCGAGTCCGAGAAAGGGGGGGGGCGGCGGGCGGTTACAGAAGGAGCCCCGCGTGCAAGCTGGGGCCACGCTGCTGCGAGGAATTCCCTCCCCCCCCCGCCCAGCCGCGCGCTTGTGTTCTGCTGCCAGTGCAGCCCCTCAGAGTAACAGGTTAGGGGAGGGGAAGAGGGGGAAGCGCTGCCGCCCCCAAAGTAATGTCCTGAGCTCGGACAATAAAAAACGGATTAAAACCTGTTGGAATGTAACCAATGTCTAGAATCCTTTTAGGCTCTAGCTACAAGGGCGAATGGCGGGGGGAGGATATGTTGTCTGGTTTGTTTGTTTGTTTGTTTGTTTTGAGAAGTATTTTTTTAACGAGAAAGCGGGGAAAGGTTTTTGAAATAAAAGATCTCATTTAAACCGTTTGGTCAAATAGTGATCAATTAATTGCCTAATACTGGAATTAATAGGAACAATGAAAAGTATGTAACTGGGGGATTAAAGGTTTGTTTTAATCAAACAGGGATCTGGTACTCTGAAGCACAGAAGGTTGAAATGACTTGTGCTGGCCTAAATTTTATTTTAATAAATATACATCCTAATAGCAACATAGCCATTAGAAGCTGCCTTTCTGTTCTTTGTAATTAAGAGTAAAAAAATTTTAGCATGAGAAGAGGTGAGGATCAAATGGCAGCACAAAATTCTCTTGGACTTACTGTACATCTGGCCTCCCCCAGGTATCAGTAATAATCTGACTGTGGTCCTGAGAAGAGAAATGCCTGGGAACAACCCCTTCTGGAAGCCTTCACCTTTTGAAGTTCTCTTCCCCTAATCTTCTGGGGGGAGGGGGGCTGGAGTTGTTCAGTGACAAGGAATAATCAATCTGCACATGCTCAAAGGCATTATCTGTGGTTATTCTGCTCCAGCTTTAGCATGAGTTTTAGCACAAAGGAATAGATCTGGGGACCAATTTCTGGCTCCTAAGTGAAGCTAGATGTAGAAGCTGTTTACCTTTTGATCACGTTGCATCAAATCTCATGAGTAAACCCTCTTAGGAGCACATGGAAAGCAGCAGTCTCAAAATAGCAGATAAATTCTTGACTGTAATGGGTATAAACTGTATTAGAAACTTGATGCGCTTTAGCAACCAGCAAGTGTAATCCATATAAAGAGCAGTAATCCGGTTAGGTTCCTGGGGGACGGGAAACTATTTGCTTGGCCCATTGCTACTACTTTGATAGATATCCAAGGGTGGTTACTCCCTGATCTGTGGCAAACGAAGTGGGCAACATTGTTTAATTTCAAAAAAGGTATCAGATATTCTCTACATCCTATCAGGCAGCACAGAAAAACCAAAATGTTAAGTAGAAACTATTGGCCAGAAAGAAGAGAACACAAGTTTTCTAGGAAGGAAGAAGGGGGAGTTCAGTAGCTTTCTGTTTTTATGCTTGTCTGGCATCAAAGAATTACACCAAATAATGTTTTCTCTCCTGTGACTTGTAACAGATTTTCTGGTCTTTTAACAGTATGTAGAAGCATTTTTAAAAGAAATTAAATGAGACTTTTGTAATCTCCCATAAAGATGATCTCACTAGGATTGTGTTCTCTTTATTTTGTCCAAGATGCTTAACAGACTTGGAAATTTTATCCCACAAAGGGGGTTTCAAGATACTAAGCAAACCCAAAGGGGTCTTTGCTTGTAGCAAATAATTCACTAATAAACCTGTGGGCCTGAAAAGAATTCTGTGCCACTTAAAAGCATGTGTGTTCACTCCAGTCAAAGTGAAGCACATAGGAAAAGCTCTGCGGGATCAGACCAAAGGTCCATGTAGCTCAGCATCCTGTCTTCCATCATGGCCAACCAGATGCTTCAGAGAAGCATGCAGGCAGGGCATAAAAATAAAAGCTTTCTCATGTTGCCGCCCCACTACGGGTATTCATTGGTACAGTGCCTTTGAAATGGAAGTTACTGTGGCTACTAGTTGAACATGCATACAGACACAGGAAGGTGCCTTATACAGAGTCACACCACTGGTCTATCAAGATCAGTATTGTCTACTCTGACTGGCAGTGGCTCTTCAGAATCATAGGCAGAGGTCTTTCACATCATGTACTACTTAATCTTTTAAATGGAGATGTCAGGGGCTGAACTTGGGACCTTTTGCATGTCAAGTAAATGCTTCACCACTCCGTTGTGGCCCTTCCTTGGACTGCTGAAGGACCTATTCTGCATGAATTTGTCTAGTGCTCTTTTGGAATAGCTGGGCTATTGGCCATTGCTATATCTTGTGGCAATAGGTTCCATGATTTAATTATGCAGTGTGTGAAGAAGTAGTACTCGCTTTTCTCTGTCCTGTATCTACTTCTCATCAGTTGTATTGGATGCATTTGTATCACCAGTATATTTAGTTCTGGTGGCCCCATCTGCGGATACTTAAATCCAGAGACTACAGCCATGAACAGACAAGACAATTCCTTCTACAAATCTGAATAATGTTCTAGGTTGTCAGAAAAATCTGAAATGTAAAAAAGGGGGTTAACTGCCCAATAATACAAGCAGCATCTGTACCTTTAAGAAAGGAGATCTCAGTGAGGGTTGCTAGGCAACCACAAAAACATTGCCAACCTTCAAACCTTGGTTTCTGTCAGTAAAAGCACGTGGAGGGCCCTTTCTACAGCTAGTTTGGTCTCCCAGTACACCCTGGCTGCCTTGTTTCCTGCCTTTGAGGGAGGACTCAGGCCTAGCAGAAACCACCAGGCAACTTCTTACCATGCAATCTGCACAGTTGACTCAGGTACAGTAGTAGCTAGGACTTGATACCACATGACACATCTGGCCCAACAGCAGCATCTGCATAACTTGTGTGGCATGAGAGTTAGAAAAACCAAAAAAAATCAGAAGCATTGTCTGCTTCTTTAAGAAAAGAATGCCACTGTGATCTCACAAGACTACACTAAGATATCAGTGGCCATTTTGAGGGCTGCTAAAGAATTTGCAACCAACATTGCTGAGTATTCCAAGCCTCAGTTTATGTCAGCATGGGAGATGGGGGTGGGGTGGGGTGAGGAAAAAAAGACTGAAAGACGTAATAGGAAGAAGGAAGGTAGTGCTGGAGGGGGAAGAACAAAAATGGGAACACTGAAGATGGAGGCATCAAACAGAAAGGGGGGCAGAGGCTGCCAGGGGGAGAAACAGCAAAAGCCAAGTAGGTAGGTGGAAGAGAAGGAAAGGGGAGAGGCTGCAGGCACAGCCAGAGGGAGGCAAAGAAGGAAAGCAAGAGGAAGTGGGGAAATGAGAATTTCCACTGGATTCCCACTTGTAATTTTATAAACCTATTATCAAGTCTTCCCTTACACTGGTCTTTACATTCTTTAGTCATTTACAAAACTTTTACAAAACTGCATGGTTTTGTTTTTCTATATTTCATGAATGTGTTTAATACATATGCCTCCTAAAACAATGATTTCCAAAGTGCTCCAGAGAACCTCAACATTCTTCAGAAGCCTATTTGGGATTTCTCAATGAGATTGTTAATAAAAGATGGACACTCTTCTCTGAATGATGAATTGCTAACCTAAACACACCATTCATGTGTAGCTGCAGAAGAACACTGGGTTTACCACCAATCAGGGCTGTAGCTAGCGCAGGGCCCACGGGGCGATGCCACCTCCCGAATTTGCAATGCCCTCCCAAACCTTCCCACCACTTTTCTTTCCCAGCTCTGAACTGGCCAAGTGGTTGGTTTTGCTGGGACTGAGCCAGGGATCGCAGCCTTGATGGTGAGCAGGGGAGGTCAAATACAACTTGGAAGGCAGCAGAATGGGCACGTTTCAGGGGTGAAGTGGCAGGTTGGGGTTGGGCAATCCCTGCCCCGAGAACCAGAGCCTCCAGTTACTCCTGCATTAAATTGACCAGGATGGGATTTCCCAGCTGGGCAGAGGGGCAGATGAACTGGTCAATTTCCCCTCGCCAAAGAGTTTTGCCCTCCAACTCAGACCAGCCATCCCTTTCCTGATCAGTGGGGTCAGCTCCTGGTCCCCCCCCATTTCCCTGCTCCAGATGATTCCTGCCTTTCCATATGCTCCTAGAGGAGGCAGGTGGGCTGGCCACAGGATCTGAGGGAGCCTTCACACTTTGGCAAGGAAAAGGGCTGACCACCACCCCTTTCCAACAGTAGCCAGCAGGACCTGTAGATGCTCCAGAATGGACTGAAGTCCATACTCAGAAATCGTCTTTTTGTTTTTTTGTTTTTTGTGACATTGGCAGTGCCCCCTCTGTGCCCCCCTTCACGAAAATTCTCTAGCTACAGCATGCTTCAAAGATCATATTCTGGGGTCCAAGCTAGCTGCTTTTTACCCTATGCAGGAAAAGATACAGGTGCCCATATCTTTGCCTATGCAGGGAGAAAAGCAGCTGGAGGTGGGGTGGGGTGGAAAAGCAGATGGGGGTGGGGTGGAAGGAAACTAGTGAAGTAGCTCCCCCTACATATACACCTCCTTTTTTGAGTCATGTAGCTTCACAACGGCTATTTTTCAAAACCCCAAACAACCTTGGTGAGGCTGTGACATTCGATAGAGTAAAGGTGAAAAGACACAAGTAAACACATGAAGCTGCCTTATACTAGGCCTGTACACATGACTCCTCTGTGCTCTGACTGAAAGCATGGAGAAGGAAAGCAGGGACAAGCATGACTCCCCACTTCTGTATGATCTCTGCCATGTGAGCACATTGCCTACGTATGTCTGTGCATATATTCCCTCCCTTTGAGAACATGAGAAGAGCCCTGCTGGATCAGTGGTCCATCTAGTCCAGCATCCTGTCTCACACAGTGGCCAATCAGTTCTTCTGGAGGGCCAGTAACAGAGCTTAGAGGCCAAGGCCTTTCCCTGATGTTGCCTCCTCGCACTGATATTCAGAGGTTTACTGCCTGTGAACATGGAGGTTCACCCAATTTAGTCACTCTATTCTGTTTAGTAATGATGGCTAGTCTCCACAGAAAGACCTATCCTCCTTGGATTGTCAACATTCAAAAAGCAGCATCCCCAGTCACAATATGGAAGCCTACAGGCAGATATTTCCTTCTCATGTTCACACCATGCAGATGACCCAATCCTTGTGCGGGAGGTGGGGCCAGAGTCCATGCCTGCTCTCCCTCTTAGCATGGAGGGGTCATTTTAGAGGGCTACAGAATCAGACCACTGGTCTGTCAGGGTCAATATTGCCTGCACTGATCATGCAGTGGCTGTCCGGGGTCAGTAAAAGCGCGGGGGGGGGGATGTCTCTCTTTCACATCATCTACCACTTGTTACATTTAACTGGAGATGCCGGGGATTGAACCTGGGACTTTCTGTATGTAAAGTAAATGTTCTACCACTGAGCGACAGCCCTGCCCCATATGATTGCATGTCATGTTCAGTTTGGCCCTAAATTCAAGCAGAATAATTATAAAGACTTACATTCAGTGCTGTCATTATTGCTTCTGTATAACTAACTGTTTACACAAGTATGGCACCATAGCTATTTCCCTGACTAGAAATCGAAACAAAATTATTATTCTTTTTCTAAGCCACTTTGGGTTCCCATTGAAGAAAAAGGTGGAGTATAAATGAAGTATAATATATTTTGTTTCTAGTTACAGAAGAAGCTGCTGCCGTCCTTTGTGGGTCCCTATTTAAGAAAAATGTATTTTCCAAAACATAATGTTGCACACTTTCTCTTATAGGCTTGCCCACTGCCTCATATGATCTGAGGTATAACCTAGAATATGCCCAGAATCCCATGCAATGCACTTGTACATGACAGAAATACATGAGCTATTTGGCAAAAAACTGCCTACAGCTATTAACATCCAAAAAATAAGAATGGCTGAAGACAGAGCAGTAAGGCACAGCCAGAGACAGACCTGTAAACGTGATCATTAGCTGGAAGTCCTGATGGGCATAGTCTCATGGGTTTCCTTTATTATCAGAAAAATTCAGAAATGTACTGGGAGCTTAGGAAAAAAACAATCAAGTATGCACTGATTTTGGAGGGTACTGTTGACAGAATGGAAATAATTTCCAAGTAATCATAAATAGCATTTGTCTATGCAGTTGTTCAAATTTTAAAATACAGAAGTGGGTCTGCAAATGAATGTAACACAAATTTGACTCTGCTTAGGACTGCACTGCAAAGTAATAGTTTTGACTATACATTCCATTATTCATATTGGCTTAAATGGGGCTTCTGTAGGATAACTGCTGTGACTTGTAACATGTTTGCTTAATGACTGTCAATAAAAAGCAGGCCAAACTCTTTTTGAATTTAATAGTATTTCTTGCCCCTCTGCAAGCCTATGTTCACTTCCTGGAAAGTAAGCCATCTTAAGCACAGGTAAACATGCATAGTGACTGAGTGGGCTGTGAGTGACTGGAGAGCAGAGAATGGGCCAAAACAGGTTTTAAAGAGAGTAGTTCTGCCTTGAATGCACAAATTAGAGTATCTTTTAAAATCTGTTCTGCTTACAACTAGCTTGTAAAAGCATGCTATTTGCCTTTCCCATTGATGGACACCACAGGCCTCGCCCTCAGAAAGATCTCCAATGCAAAATAAACAAAAGAGCACAAGAGTTTAAATACATGAAGGAAGCAGCAAAGATCTCTCTCTCTCTCTCATCTCTCTCTCTCTCTCTCCTGGAGAACCAGAATAGCAGTCTTCAGAAACAAAGGAAAACAAAAAAAATGCAAAGAATGTACTAATTGAATAAGTGCAGCCCCTGATGATGGATTGGAGAAGGAAAGTCACATATCCAATATTATTTAAGTAGTGTTTACATCACTACTAGTTCAGTCAAGTCATCCTTTTAAAGTGGAAAAACAAAACTTTCTTTTGTAGTAGAAATCCCTGACTTGGAATACAGAGATAAGTCAAAAGAAAGATTCATGTACACATGAGTTACAGTAGACAGCAGTTCATAATGCAGTTTTCTATCCAATATATATCAAATCCACATGACAGTTTTCTCGTGTTTATAGGAGGAACTTTTCTCTTATTAGCAATAAATAATGTTTACAGAATCTTCAAAGGAAGTTTAGGTTTTTTACTCTGAATATGAAACAATGGCCTCTAGGGAAATGATACATCTTGCCAGCAGATGGCGTAAATAATCTTTGAGCTCTTGTCCTTATTTGACCTTTCTAAAGGACCCTGAGCAATCCTAGATTTCTAGGGTCCACCTGAGGTTTAATAAAAATAAAAAGATCAACGGATATATCAGATTAGCAGCAGCTTTGCAATAAACTGCTAAGAAGAGCTGAGATAAATTTATGCACACACATACATTAAAGTGCTGCATCCAAATTGTGGTTCTGAAGATGGGCAGATGGTCATTCAGTGCACATTTGTCCCCCCTCCCCAGAGCATACATAGCAGTTTTCTCTACCAGTATCCTTTCTTCCTGTCCATTCCCATGGCACAAGACCAAGTTATGCCTTCTGTATGACTGTATATGGCTGTAACATGGCATACCTCAAAACGTAGTGCCCCTCACAAACCAGTCTAACAAAAACCTGAAGTACCCCAATGAAATACAAAAACTGTCCCACGTACAGATGCCAAACTGAGAACTATGAGGTTGCTGTCCAGGTATGCTGCAAAAATATGGAGCATCTCCATCCAACTACATGCCATTTTGTATTCCTGAAACTGTATAAATGGAACTGGATTGTGGCCTGTCCCACTGTTTATTGCATGCATTATCTTGCTCTTACTGCACTGGATTCTACTTTGTAATCCCAATTCTTGTGTTGCTTATGACATATCATGTCTGATACTTTGGGGTGAGACATAGCGTCTCATTTTCGTAGTCCTACTGCACAGTTTACTTGGATGTTTCATGCTATTTGATTGCATGGTTTTACACAGTGCAATCCACCTCGAGTCTCTGTGAGAGAGGCAGGCTAAGGTAAATAAATAACTGAATAAGAATGAGGTTATTTGGCTTGTGCCAGCATGGTATAGTGGTTAGCATGTCAGACCATGTACATAAGTGCCATCAAGTCACAACTGATTTATGGCAGCCCCAGCAATGGGCTTTCAAGGTAAGTGAGAACCAAAGGTGGTTTTGCCATTGCCTTCCTCTGCAGAGCCTTCCTTGCTTGTTCTCCCATCCAAGTACTGGCCCTACTTAGATTCCAAGATCTGACGAGATCAAACCTTACCATGCTGTCTTCCCTCCCACGTGTGTAAGAGCAGGACCAGAAAAACCAGGGTTCAAATTCCCATAAAACCATGACGCTTCTTAGATAAGCTAAGGCCAGCAGCCATTGTCTCTCTTAGACCAGCCTACCTCAAAGATAAAAATTTTATTTATTTATTTGTGTGTTTGTTTGTTTATTTATTTATTTAGATTTGTATCCCACCCTCCCCATATTGTAGGCTCAGGGTGGTTACCAACAAATAAAAATCTGCAGGTAATGCAGATTTACACATTAAAACGTATTACAATAATAAATTAAAATCCATAAAATCATCAACCTTAATTCACTAAAAGCATCAGCATTTAAAACAACAACGTGCCTCAACGGAAGGTGGTGTGGTCCCACTCTGGCTTCCAGGCTCTGCAGTCACAGGGGGTGGGGTGGGGGAGGAGGCCTAACCAGAATGGACGCCCGCTGCCTCAACTAAAGGCCTGGTGGATGACAAGAGAACAAAATACACTGCCCTGAGATCCTTGGAGGAGAGTTGGGATAAATATATGACAGCTAGCTTGGTAGTGACATTTAAAACCCCAAAAGATACATTATTAACACACAATGACATCTTGTACAGTTTTCATTTACTGCACTAGAAAAGAGCGAGCGTCCAGTAGCACTTTAAAGACTAACACAATACATGGCAGGGTAGGAGCTTCCGTGAGTCACTGCTCACTTCTTAAGCTAGAATGGGAGTCCATCTGTCCTGTTTTTTGGAAAGTGGAGTGATTTCAGATGCTGAACGACATTCGCAGGCAAATAGTTATAGCAGGTGAATAACAATAGCAGGCATGATTGGATTTATATCTCACCTAAATCCGATCACGCCTGCTATTGTCATTCACCTGCTGTTGTCATTTGCCTGCTAATGTCATTCAGCATCTGACCCCACACTCAATGAAATTGCTGAGTAGTCCGGTTAGAACAGATAAAAGGAAATACTTCTTCACCCAAAGAGTGATTAACACATGGAAATCACTGCCACAGGAGGTGGTGGCGGCTACAAGCATGGACAGTTTCAAGAGGGAATTAGATAAACATATGGAGCAGAGGTCCATCAGTGGCTATTAGCCACAGAGTATAGATGGGAACTCTCAGTCTGGGGCAGGTGATGCACTCTATTCTTGGTGCTGGGGGGGGCAGCAGTGGGAGGGGGCTTCTAGTGTCCTGGCCCCACTGCTGGACCTCCTGATGGCACCTGGTATATTTTGGCCGCTGTGTGACAGAGTGTTGGACTAGATGGGCCATTGGCCTGATCCAACATTGGCTTCTCTTATGTTCTTATGTTCTTATCATTCCACTTTCCAATAAATAGGAAGGACAGATGGACCCCCATTCTAGCTGTATCTGAAGAAGTGGCTCATGAAAGCTCCTACCGTGCCATATATTTAATTAGTCTTTAAGGTGCTACTGGACTCTTGCTCTTTTCTACTGCTACAGACAGGCTAACAAAGCTACCCATCGTCATTTACTGCACTGTTAATTGGACTTCGAAGTTTATTTTTGCAGGTATATTCAGCACTGAAGGATGCGCAGTTCTGTGGGATTTTTGTTTGTTTATGTAGAATCATAGAATCATAGAATGTTAGAGTTGGAAGGGACCTTGCAGGCCATCTAGTCCAACCCCCTACACTCTGCAGGAACACAGCCGAAACCCCTACATACCTACAACATACCCAAAAGATGGTTGTCCAGTCTCCTCTTAAAAACGTCCAGCGAAGGAGCATCCACCACCTCCCGAGGCAGTCTGTTCCACTGCTCAACCACTCTTACAGTCAGGAAGTTTCTCCTGATATTAAGCTGGTAACGACTCCCTTGTAATTTCCACCCATTAGATCTAGTCTTGCAATCCAGAGCAAGAGAGAATAGATCCACTCCATCTTCTACATGACAGCCCTTCAAATACTTGAAGACTGCAATCATGTCCCCTCTAAACCTTCTCTTCCCCAGGCTAAACATACCCAACTCCCTCAGCCTTTTCTCATAAGACTTGGACTCCAACCCTCTCACCATCCTGGTCGTCCTCCTCTGGACCCGCTCGAGTTTGTCAACATCCTTCCGAAAATGTGGTGCCCAAAACTGGACACAGTACTCCAGGTGGGGCCTGACCATAGCAGAATACAGCAGAACTACCACCTCCCGTGATCTGGACGCAATGCTTCTGCTAATGCATCCTAAGATTGCATTAGCTTTCTTCACAGCCGCATCACACTGCAGGCTCATGTTTAGCTTGTGATCAACCATAACACCTAGATCCCTTTCACATGTGCTGCTGTCAAGCCAAGTCCCTCCCATTCTATATCTGTGCCTTTGATTTTTTGTACCTAAGTGTAGGACTTTGCACTTATCTCTATTGAAATTAATTTTATTTGTCTCAGCCCACTGTTCCAGCCTATCAAGATCCTTCTGAATCCTGACTCTGTCTTTTTCAGAATTAGCAATCCCACTCAGCTTCATGTCACCCCTTCTATGTCTTCATCCAGGTCATTTATAAAAACATTGAATAACACCGGGCCTAGGACCGAGCCCTGTGGTACTCCACTCGAGACTTCCCTCCACGTAGATGCAGAGCCATTTACGAGCACTCGTTGGGTACGATTTTTCAACCAACCATGAATCTACCCAACGGTTGCGCCATCCAGCCCACACTCAACCAGCTTATCCTCAAGGATACCATGAGAAACTTTGTCAAATGCTTTACTGAAATCTAGATACACTATATCCACGGCATTGCCAGAGTCAACCGTTTTAGTAACTCTGTCAAAAAAGGAGATAAGGTTAGTCCAGGTAGGGCCTGCAGATCTCCCACTTTTACAGCTGCTCTCCAGCTGACAGAGATCAGCTCCCCTGGAGAAAATGGCTGCTTTGAAGGGTGGACTCTGTGGCATTGTGCCATGCTGAGGGCCCTCCCTCCCCAAATCCCACCCTCTCCTGGATCCACCCCCAAAGTCTCCAGGTATTTTCCAACCCAGTGATGGCAACTGTAAAACTCCTAGAGATTTGGGGATGGAGCCTAGGGAAGTCAGGCACTTCAGTAGAGTACAATGCCATTTTCTCCACGGGAATTGATCTCTGTAGTCTGGAGATGAGCTGTAATTCAGGGAGATTCCCAGGCCCCACCTGGAGGCTGGCATCCCGGAGGGGGAGGGAAGAAAGAGCAAGCAGCCACTTGCTCTACTGTGCTGGGTTTTGCTCCATCCCGGCTTCACTGTGAGCACAGCTTGGAGTCTGCCTAGGCTGCAGGGCACCAGGCAAGCAGCGGGGGGGGGGGGGCACTGGCTGAGTGCTGTCCTAGGGTGCCCAAAGTCTTGGAAATGGCTCTGGTTTTACTCTAGCATTTACAGTGCTTTTGCTACCATGGGAAGTGGGGTGGAATAAAGTTCTATCTTTGAGCAGAGTTAAGTTTGGTGTAGAGGTTAAGTGCGTGGACTCTAATCTGGGAGAACCAGGTTTGATTCCCCACTCCTCCACTTGTAGCTGCTGGATGACCTTGGGCAAGCCATAGTCCTGTCAGAGCTGTTCTCTCAAGGACAGTTCTGTCAAGAGCTCTCTCAGCCCCACCTACCTCCCAGGATGTCTGTTGTGGGGAGGGGAAGGGAAAGGAGTTTGTAAGCTGCTCTGAGACTCCTTCAGCTAGTGAAGGGTGGGGTATAAATCCAATCTCTTCTCTTCTTTTCCATTTTCTGTCTCCTTTTAGCCCTTTAAAGGGCTTTCTCCACCTTTCCCTGCTAAGGTGTGCTATAATATTACAGTATGCCTCGGCAGGAAAAAGCAGAGTATAGGGAACGGAGGAGTTCTTAACCCCGGGGTGGTCAAGACTACAAAACTGTTGTAGTGTCTGTGCTTTTGTGCAGGTGCCATGAGAAAAGGGAGGTGGAATAGGGGTTCTGATAGCACCCAGAGGCTCGTGTGTGCATGTGCATGTGTGGATACTGTTCACATCCCTTCTTCCCACATTGCTCGTAGCTGCTGCCACTGTGGCAAGGAGACAGTTTCATGTCCCCACATAGATGTAGCCTGTGTTTCACACTTCTATGCTTTGCTCTACAGTTTTTAGGAGGGAGCTAAAGGCAAAGAACACTGTAATAAAAGGAATTTGCTATTTAAAGAAAAGGAATAGTAAACTGGTTTAGCTATTTATTCACCTCATTTACACCTCACCTTTCACCCCAGTTAGGACTCAAAGCAGCTTACATCCTTCTCTATCCTCCATTTTACCTACTTCCCCCTCACAACAATCCTGTGAGGTAGGTTAGGCAGCCTGAGAGTGTGTGACTACCTCAAGGTCATCTAGCAAGTTTCCATGGCAGAGTAGAAACTGGAACCTGGGTCTCCCAGATCCTACTCTGACACTCACTACACAACACTGGCTTCCTCCTGTACAGATGATGTAAGGATTAAACTGGGGCCACCCAGAAAAACTTTGGGGGAGGACAGTTTAAAATGGCCTGAAGAGGATGAAAGGGATGGAATGTTGAGAACAGAGAGTCATAGAATCATAGAGTTGGAAGGGGTCATACAGGCCATCTAGTCCAACAGAGCATCAGTTAAAGGGGAAAATATGGAGAGGGGAAAGCAGCCTGACCTGGTCACTTGGTCTTAGAATCCTGATGGGGAGATTTCCATATCCTCCCACCCCTTACAGAACTTTGCAGACCCTAACTTACATATAGTGATGTTTATATCCATCTTTCTCAGCCCACTCCTAGAGGCCAACATACCTGGAAGTATTCTCTAAACCTTTATGACTTGCTGCAGGTTTGCACAGATGTGCGGGGGGGAAATCAAAAGTCGTCCATAAAAACAGCATCCCTCAAATATATACTCGCACATTTCAGGGGGAGAAACAAACCCTGTTCACAAGTTACAATGAGCATATACCACCCATGTACACTGTATACTTGACTTTACAAGTACTTCAGTAAATCTCATGTTATATTCAATGGACATATAGCTGAACGTGCGACTGAAACCATCCATGCATCCAGATACTGGTCCCCAGTTTCATTTATAAAGTAAATGCATGTTGGCTCTTCCTTACAAAGAGATCTATGCCGGCACATGTAGGAGTTACATGTGTTCACTATAACATGTGAATGGGGATACGGAAAATCCAGTCCTGACAGGCTGTGTATAAAGTACTGAGACTGATGCATGTAGGAGTGATTTCAGCTCATACTTTATTAGTTACATGGAGAATTTGAGATACTTGTGGGACTGAAAGGTCTGCTTATATTTCCGTTCCAACCACACCCAACCCACACGCCCATTCCCATGATAGGTTTATTTACATTGTCACTGTCCCTCATTGGTTCCCTTTAGGATCTGAACAGGCTGACTGGCGAGTTCTAGGATCCTCTGCTTCTATTGTTGTGGATGCAAAGCTCGGCTTGTCTGCATGGCCACGTGTGAGTCCAACTGCGTGTGCAGTCTCTATTGGTACACAGCACCATGAGTTCCCTGAGGTAAACTGTAAGAGTAAGAAGATAGGCTATGTTCAGCCACTGCTGATTTTTCAGGTTGGCCAAGTCTGCAGTGTCTTTCATGTTCTTTTATTCTTGTTTGAATACTATGCTGTGTGGTCCTGATGTAAACTTGTCCACAACTGCATGGTATGTGGTATACTCCTGCAAAAGCATTCAGACAAGAATAAAAGTGGCTGAACATAGCCTAACTCAAACAGGGCACGGTATTTTATTCCAAGACACTGAAAGGCTGGACAACACTTCCAATTACCATGTCAGATTACACAAGGAAGCCATTGAAATTCATAAACATAAACACAATTTCAACAGGAAAGAAGAGAGTTTAAAAATAAATAGGGCATGGTTTCCTGTCCTGAAAAACACAAAAGGCTCTACATATGACAATAGCACTACAGATAAGATTAGACTTTCAAAAGCCAATCCACATACAAAAGAACCTCCTCAGGAAAGCACCGCCATTAGCATGTTCATAGCCTGGGGAACTCCTACAAGATAATGACTCAGCCCTACCCCACCTTCTGGAGTAGATATAAATTACCTGCCTACCATTTTTCTTCTCACTTTGACACAGAGAGTACTCCATCTTTCTGTGTTATACCTCTGAGGATGCCAGTCAGAGCTACTGGTGAAACGTCAGGTCCTACAATGCCAAGACCAAAGCCACGCAACCCGGAAAATTTACAGCAGCTAATAAGCTAATGACTTACCTGTTGTTTAATGAACAAAACACTTGAGCTTATGCGTATATTCAACAATGGGCTAGTAGAATAGTTAATGAAGGCATTCGCCCCTGCAATTGCTAATATTGTAATATAAAACTAGCTAAGGAGAATTATAAAGATGTCGAAAGGGATTTATTTCTTCCTGATTTCCTAAGGAAATCTATATTTTAAATACATGCTGAGATCATCCTATGAGCAGACACTTGAGTTACAGAACCACAGAACATCTGTCCATTTAGAAAGCATAGATCCTATCTAAACAGCTGATGTTACGTATATGCCAAAATGTAGCTATAAAGTGCTCGCTAATACTGTAATGACTGCCAAGAAATAACAATATTGTTATAATTAGGATATCTATGTTGGTATTCTGGTGGCTCTACAGGCCTGTAGCCAGGGTGGGGTCCAAGGGGCATTGCCCTTCCCAAATCAGCTCCACCCCTCCCACTGCTGCTGCTTTCCTCCCCCATCGTCGTTGCAGCGACTGGCACAGTACTTGGCCAGGAGGAGTCAGGGCCAGGAGGGAGAGGAAGTCTGGGGTGAGTGGTGAGCTGCCCTCCTCCCTCACCTCACTCACAGGGTGTGGCACAGTACTCAGGTGGGAGGGGGCAGGGCCAGAAGGGGGAGGAAGCTTGGGGCGAGTGGCATGCTGCCCTCCTTCCCCACTGCCCTCACAGTGGCTGGTGCAGTACTTGGCCAGGAGGGGGCTGGGCCAGGAGGTAGAGGATAGCTGGAGTTGAATGGGAGGTGACCACAGAGTCTCCCTCACCTCTTTCCAAGTTCTTGATGTCTTTTTCCACCGACTGAATTCTGGTGATGTTGATCCCAACAACCTCCTCACCTGCAGGTCAGAAAGACCCGTCTGTTAGCCTAGAGTGTCAATTGCAAATGCAACCTCAGGAAAGGCGGGGGGGGGGCTGGAAGGCACAGAGGGAGAAAAGTTGGCAATGCTGGAAGAAGTTGATGGCACTGCCCAACAGAGGATCAAAAAGTTGGAGCTTTGCTGAAATGAACTGGAAAGAATGGGGAAGAGTAGACATCGATCTGGGGCATGGGGAGGGGTCGAGAAGGTGGCTCTGGGGGCTCAGATCCAACTAACAAGTGGATGTCTGGGGCATGAGGTCCCTGGCATAGCCATGCACAGAAGCAGAAAGGTACATTGTAGGGAACAGGCTATGCCTCTCTCCTATGTTGCTGAGCAGGAACTGAGAGAGTGGGGAGAACTTTGGATTTCTCTACAGTGGCGTCTCATCGCTCCCTTCCCCCTCCAGCAGTTACTCTCCACCTCTTTGTCCCCTGGAAAACATTTCTGGCTATGGGCCTGTGGCTCTATCTTTTCTGATCTAAAATTCAAATAATGGACAGCATGATCTGAAATGCCATTGTAATGTGAATATGGTATCCAAAGACCGAGAATCAGATGGTTTGCAATCAAAAAGCCGCACATCCTTCCATCATTCTCTAGCAGTACTATGGGTAAGCTACAAAGATCATAAGAAGAGCCCTGCTGGATCAGACAAATGGTCCATCTAGTCCAGCATCCTGTCTCACACAGTGGCCAACTAATTTCTTTGAATGGCTAACAATAGGGCATAGAGACTGAGGCCTTCCCCTAATGTTGTCTTCTGGCTCTGGGATTCAGAGGCTTAGTGACTCTGAATGTGGAGGTTCCCTGAGAATCAGGTTAGAATGAATTCCTGTCACTCACATATTTGCAATTGAATTATTTGAACCAACATTTTTTGTTTTATCGAAAGGTTTTCCTCAGAGCATAAATGTCCTTATTTATTTATTTATTTTATTTACACCTTCGATTTATATACCGCTCTAACCCTGAGGGGTCTTTGAGTGGTTTACACAATTCAGTTTCCTATCTAGGGCCACAATTATAAAGGGCAGTGACGGCCTACCAGCACCCAGGTAGCAGGGCTTTATCTCCTTCCGGCGGGCCTCGGGTGTCAGTATTCCACCTTCAATACCCTGGGGCAGATCTTTTCCAGTCCGGCAGCTTCTTCCTGGTAGGCTAATCCCGGTGCACGGTCTTTGAGGTAATCAAAAGCCAAATAACTCCCTTGCAGGTCTTTCAACAAAACTTCCACTCAGAAAGGCTTTCCTTATTACTCTCTAGAGGCCTACAACATGTTTTATTAACTTTCCCTAGTTCTGTAGCTAATGTCATAGGTAGCTTGAGCTGTTCTTCCTTTGCCTTTATTTGTTCTCATCTGTGCCTTCCATTGAGCGCAGACACTAGTCACTAATCAAGGTAGATATACTAGAATGTTAAGCTGGCATAGAAGAAAATGGTTGTCGCTAACAACAGCTTTTAATATTTGAGAATTCTGTAAATACAGAGGGAGAACTGCAAGAAACTTGTGGGGAAGGGGCATTTCCCCCACCTTTGCTTCCCTCTTCCCCTTTTCTGTCAAAATTCTCTCCTGTCTTTCTGCACCCACCCCTTAGCTATCAGTCTTTCTTCACATCCCCTTCTCCTCTCATCCCTTCTACTTAAGCTTTCCTCCCTACCCCCTTCTCTAGGAATTCTTTCTCACGCCCTTTCTCCACTCACCTCTTGTATGTCTCACCCCTCTCTTACCCCAGCCCTTCTCAGACAATGTCCTCTTTCCCCCACCCCTTCTCAGTCTACCCCTCTCTTTCTCTCCCCTGTTTCTCCCTCCTGCACACAATCTCCCCCTCTTCTGCCTCCTTTCCTGCAGCTTCCTCGTTTTTCTGGCAGTGGGGAGGCTGCTCGCCTGGGAGGGATCTGGTGGCAGCGTCCCCTGCCCTGTGGCTCCAGGGCTGCCATGCTGGCGGTTGGGAGGCCAGCTGCCTGGGTAGGACCTGGCAACATCAGCGTCCCCTGCCACATTACTCCAAGGCTGTCTTGCTGGCTGCAGGGAGGCGGCTCACCTGGGTAGGACCTGGTGGCATCCCCTGCCCTGCAGCTTCAGGGCTGTCCTGCTGGCTGCGAGAAGGCTGGCCACTGAGCAAAGCTCCAAGTCTGGGACGAGGAACCATGAATATAGACTGCGCAAGTGCTGACAACTCATTTTTTTATTTGGGTTTTTTTTTTTGCCCCCCTATGTATTTTTTAAACTTTTTGCATTTTTCTGCAACCCTGGAGAGTAGTCCAAGTTTGCAGAAAAACCTATTTAGCCTCCAGGTGTCCTTGTTCTGTGGAAATAAGTATTCACACACAGAGGGACCCTTGGCTATTAGATATATAGATGTCTTATGTAAAGATTAATGAAAACTAGTCAAAGTGAATGGATCAGAGATTGCAACTTAAGTTCCCAACCCCTCAAACACATACAAATTAATGGCCCCTATTTAGGGTTGCCAGCCCCCAGATCCCAGCAGGATATCCCCTGGTTTCGGGGGCTTCTCCCCATCATGGACCAGCTGGCCAGCAGAGGAAACCTTGCCCCAAACAGGGATGTTGCCAAACGACATCCCTGACATGATGACGTCACCCAGAAGTGATGTCATCACACTGGGGACACTCTCTGGGTTTTGGGCAAACTTTGGTTTAAGCCCAATTTTACCATAGAATTTGCCCCAAAACCAGAGCATCCCCCACACAATGTCCTTGATGTGATTGTGTTACTTTCAGGTGATGTCATCACATCAGGGACATTGCACAATATCCCTGCCCACCCCTGGAATGCCCCCCAAATCCCCCTGCCAGAATAGCGAGGGGACCTGGCAACTCTGTCCCAATTATACAAAAAAAAGGGCAACTAGAACTTCAGTTATTCAACAATTACCTGGGTGAGGTAACCACTAGATCTAATATTGATTTTGCCGCATTACTTTTCTGTGGATATTCATGCCAATATCAATGTTCTGACAATAAATCTACTAACAGCTGCCAAAACAATTTAGGCAAAGAGTTTGAAGAATTCAATCATTTCTTCAACTCAAAAGTGGCTTTATAAGATTTTAGTCATTGCTGTAATGGACAAACTTACTGAAAACATTTAAGAATAGAAAGATACTACCTTTTTAAAATAGAAGTTGCCTTTGTTTATTGGTAATTGGAAATGTCAGCTAGGAAGTTTGAACATAGATACAATGATTCTTACCCTTAACAGTGTTGTATGTAAGGATGTACATGATGATATTATTTTAATAAAATAAGTTTTAAAAATTGGTGGCAAAAACTCAATGGTAAAACTGGCTTCTACCATAGAATTTTTGCTCAAATACTCGAGTGTCACCCAGATGTCACTGGTGTGATGACATCATTTCCTGTGTGATGCTGGCCACGAGGCCTAGGCGTTCTCCTTTTTCCTCACAAGTCCCCCTTACCAGCAAGCTGATTGGTGGCTGGGGGTAGGGCTTGGCAGTGGGGGACCCGTGCCTCCACAGGAGGTCTTGCAACCCTAAGTAGTCAACAGCCCCCTGAAATATAAATCTATAAGAAACCTCATCTATCCCTTAGGGAAATGCACAGGGATTTTTAGACTGAAAAATTCCACTAATAGACTCCTGAAACAGGTATAGAATTTTATAACCAGAATCCAAGCAACTGTGGAGGGTATGCTTTATCAGAAGTACAAGGGGGTGGCACATAGGGTAGTACACAAAAATTTCTACCTGCCTCTCCCTTCACACACTGGCTATTCTAGCATCCCACCTACCCCCCTAACATACCTTAACCTAAAGATTTCATTTTCTTTTTTAAAGAGCCTGCTGTGGTTTCTGTCACATTGTGGGGCAAGATAAGCCACTGTTTTGCCCCCCTCCCACTTACTGTTGCTGCCACCACTTGAGGGAAAATCTAGCCCCCATCTCTCACATGGGCTGCCTGAAGTCAGCCTCATAAGGGTGTCACTCATTAGCATGCCAAGTGGCTGCACAAGTGGGTAAGGACTTGTGCAAATGCTCTCAAGTGAAACAAACTTTATTTCTACAAGGCACAACTCAGGGTACTGCAAAGGACAGAGTCTCTGTGCACTAAGGAAAACAAACAAAAAGACAGTTGCTAACTGAAGAATTTATAATCCATGTTACATCTGATCTTTAGCAGTTGTAGTATGCCCCCATCCCTGATGCTTCTGCACCTCTCTTTAGCATCCTCCTCCTCTTATCATCCTTCATCATAAAAACTGCACTCCAAAGAATTTCCAAACAAAGAGCCCCAAACAAAGAAACAGTTCCCCTACATGTGCTCCCAGGGCTTCAGCCAATCTGGGTGCTAAACCCTGAAGTTTAAGCCCGCCATACCTGGACCTTCCAATCAAGAGATGTTAACACATCAAAGGACTAGCACGTTATCCCTGTCAGTTGGAAAAGGATGCTCTGTATCTAGCAAAGAGCACCCTCACCCCTTCTTCCTAGCCACAGAGATGCCTGGACCACTTTCTGTCACCATAACTGTCAAGGCATCTCATGCACTACTGCCCCTCATCTCATCACAGAGCCATATTTGGTTCCATAGTAACCCACATTTGGACCTGGAATAGGGTTGCCAGGCTGGCAACCAGTGGGAGAAACACCTTATGGTCACCTCATTGTGATGTCACCAGTGAAACAGTCATATCACTACTGGAATGACCCAGAAGTGATGTCATTGTGTTGTTGGTGATCATCTAGCATTTCCCTAAGGCTCTATGGTTGAACCACAGAATTTTGGGCAAACACTCAAGCATAGATATGACTTCCAGGTCACTATACCAATCACCCCCCATTCCTCGCCCCCAGCTAAATGGCAGCAGAAAGAGCTGGTGGTAAGTGGGAGATCTCTCATCAAAGTGGAAGACCTTACAACACTACTGTTGAGCCGTAGGTTGCACATCCCTGGAACAGAAGAAGAGTGGGAGTAAGCATGTTTACTAAACTCCCTGTCTCCCACCTACATGTGATCACCACAACATGAGTACAGTACGTACATATGTACAAACTCCACATATGTAGATTCCATCCCTGTGATTATGAAAGCAGACTTCCAAACTTTCCTGATGATGGAGGCACAGCTTGTGTGCATAGGCACTGCTGTGCTCACATTCCAACAAAATATGTAGGAAGAGGGCAGAACCAATGTGCTGGTTGTGTGTGGGGGTGAGGCCAACATGCTCATGACTGCTACTCCTCCAGTAAATTGAAAATTTGTACCTCTTGATCCCCCATTAGTAAATTTTGCTCCCTTAAGCATAGCTTTGTAGAATAGAAGTTTGTGGTTATGAAAGTGAGAAAGTTCATATAAGAGTCTCTGGGAAGAACATAAGAATAGCTGTATTAGATCAGACCAGTGGTGGTAGATTGAATCAATCAGGCCATGGGGGTGGAGCTGTGGCTTGGTGACAGAGCACCTGCTTTACACATAGAAGGTCCCAGGCTCAGTCCCTGGCATTTCCAGTTTAAAAGATCAGGTAGTAGGTGATATGAAAGACCTCTGTCTAAAACTCTGAAGACAGAGTAGATGATACTGACTTTGATAGGCGAATGGTCCAACTCCATATAAGGAAGCTTCATTTATATTCATGTGTATTTAATTAATTATTTATTTATTTTATGGACCAAAGAGTCCATAGTAACCAGCAATCTCCATTTTAATACATTCTTTTCTTTTCCACAGTGGACTAATTCCAGACAGGTTGTCTCCATGTCATTTTCCTTTTAAGATAGTTGAGTTTAGGATGACATCAGTATTTGAAAACCAGCTTGAATCTCATGCCATTATCATCTGCTTGGGGACAGTGGTGACATATTGTGGTGTAACTGTATTGATTTAGAATGAAGAGTAAGATTAATGACAGCACTTTATGATTAACAGGCAAATGGAGATTATTTTTGATGAAGCCAACAAAATTACCTCAGCATCATTGACCTTTGGTATCTAGTATAGCTTCTGTGGCAGCGTTAAGACTGACTTTTTGTTTTATACAAAATTTCAGAAAAATAATATAAAGGAGTAATTATTGTTTTCTATTCTTATCAGACAAAAGCTTCCCAGCTGCTGTAAGGATGATAATACCTAGTTACAGGCCAAAAGACCAATGTTTGGCTTAGAAACCAATATGCTGAGCTGCCAAGTCTCAGGAGCAGCTAGATATGAGGCAGTATATGAGATGGCCTGCTGTGGTGGGGAGGGCGGGATAAAAGTTAAATAAATAAATTTAAATAAATAAATAAAATGCTACAGTTTATCAATTAATCACTTCTTCAAGGATTTTCAGATTATAGTAGTCATTTTTGCTCAATATATTCTGCACAGGCAGGTTAACCAGTCACTAGTAGCCTACTAGCGACTGGTTAACCTGCCGGTGCAGAATATATTGAGCAAAAATAACTAATCTGAAAATCCTTGAAGAAGAGTCTACTATCTAGACATCAATCGATGTTGTATCATTAACGAGACACGCTGTTGTTCAGAGGAAGTCCCAATGAAACGATACGTCATTCCGGAAAATTTCGTTAACAACTATGAATTTAATTACTATGATTGTTTAAACTCACTGTTTGTATATTTTGATATGCTTTGAATATTGGATAATATATTGTACCATATAGATATTTAGCGCACTATTTCAGTTTCCTTGGGTCTGATTATTGGTTATTGTGGCTGTTGTCCATCCCTTATATTATCAATTAATCACAGCATTGCTGACTTTTCTACCATGACCGTTGCAGGATAGGTGGTCTGTTTACCTGCCTTATACCGAGTCAAACCATTGGTCTATGTTTATGCTCTAAGGTCTCAGCTCTTTCATTTAACCTACTCATGCCTGATCCTTTTTTTTATTTATTTAAGGAACTTGAAATGCCAAAGATCAAACCTAGGACCTTATGTATGCAAAGCCACAGTCTACCACTAAGCCACAGTCCCTCAAGAGTCCCATCACTGTATCTTCTTTTTAGGGAAAAAAAAAAAAGAATCTGTTTAATTTCTGACTTTCAAATACGTGTTAAGGGTGCTGGCCAAGAAAAGTGAAGGCAGTACTCTTTAACTGTAGCTGCCATGTATTTATATTTATTTCCTCGGAACAGCACAGTGACCGTGCTTATAGCAGGATGCTGGTAATTTAATTTCCTTTGATCAGTGCATAAACTCCAGGTTTTCTAACTGGAATAAGTAAAATCAAACATTTTTAACAAAATCATTTTCATTTCTTGGATGTATTTAGTGCAGAAATCAAAGCCAAGTTCCCTGGAATTAATAACTGAAGGCCCATGGAAACAAGGGAATCCTTTCATTAACTTTGATGAGATTTGACTTATGCCTTTTTTCTAGGGTTTATTACAAAAGAACCTTTCATATGTCTCAACAGATATTTTGTTCTATGATCTTAAACAACAATATGATTATAATACAAATAATTGTAGAGCACTGTAGACAACATTATTCCTTAGACTACAATGATACTTGGCATCAGCTTGTGGCACCTTCAAGACAGACGAGGTAGATAGGGCACATAAGTTTAGGATCAAAAGGTAATGAAATGCAAGAGGTAAGATATTGTGACATTTGTATGCAAGACTGAGTTGTGTATAAAATAACAATGGCAATTCAAAGCTCCAGTAACAAATAACACAAGCCATGCTCACAAGTTACAATGACCACACATACAATCTGTGCCAAACATGGGGCTGTGGCTTGGTGGTAGAACATCTGCTTGGCATGCAGAAGGTCCCAGGTTCAATCCCCGGCATCTCAAGTTAAAAGTTCCAGGCGGTATGTGATGTGAAAGACCTGCCTGAAATACTGGAGAGCAGCTGTCAGTCTGACTAGACAATTCGGAACTTGATGGACTTGATTCAGTATAAGGCAGCTTCATGTATGAACTGCTTATTCATTATATATGTGTTGTGTAAGTCTCATGTTATATTCAATGCACATATAGCTGAATGTGCAATTTAAATCTAACATCCAGGTACTGGCCCCCAGTTTCATTTGTAAAGTGAATACATGTTGGCTCAATGCATCTGCCCATTAATCTCCTATTCTGATATATTTATTTCTTTAACTATGTTTCCTCGCTGGAATTAAACCTAAACAAATGGTGACTAATTTCAGTTTGGTCCTTGCATCTATTAAACACCTTTATTATGTTGTATGCTAATTTGCTGCTCACCCTTTACCTATATGTGTGGACTGGTAACTTCCATTTCAATGTATCTGAAGAAGTGTGCATGCACACAAAAGCCTATACCTTGAATAAATTGGTCTTAAAGATGCCACTGGACTCAAACTTTGTTCAGATATGTGCATGTACATGCAGGTTGTACATGCATTCACTATAACATGTGAACAGGGCTATTGTCTTCCTAGGCTTACTCTTTTGGACTTGCAGCTACCTCTCAGAACAAATCACATGATTAGCCGTATACAGTCAAACTCTAAGATATAGGTATGTTTGTTCACGTGTCTTGAACAGGGACACATACACACTTGAAAGGATTACATCAGGCATTCTTAAAGCTACAAATCCCAGTCACTGAAATAAAGAAGCAGATTGACAAGGCCAAATGGGTTGGGTACCCTAGTGTAGTCTAATACTAGAGAAGTCCAGAAGAGAAAATGAGTTGTGTGCCACCTACAGCTTCCATTTCCATCAATGAATTATAGTTGGCCCTAGACAATGATAGTGTTTCTCTCACAGACCTTGGATAGCAGTTTATCCTTACTTACAGATGGGCATCACAGATATAATGGCCATTCACTAGCAACAGTGGACCACCTACCACAGAATAAGTTCAGGGAATTGACCTTGCAACATCCAGATGCCTGTCAGACTCTTGAACAAATATGCCCCAACAACACTCACTGGAAGGTGATTTGTTTATTGAAAGAAGCGCTTGTGTCAAGCTGTGACCACTTGTGTCAGAACTAATTCAATTGCCGCCAAAACCAAAGTTATACAAGATTCGAACAAGCCCCCCCGTGTCTCATCCAATCACTCTGTTCACACATCCCACCTAAATGAAGTGCACACTGTTAGCTCCCCTGCTCCCACCTGCCAATGGACACTATATTATCCACTACAAGCGAGCTAACCGAGACAGCATCCAAGGTCATAATTTTTTTTCCCAGACGGGAGGCTCTCTTAGGAATAGTTTCCCAGCACCTAAATGAAGCCCTTTCCCACCCATCCCACCCATCCCCAACACACTACCCGCTACAGCAAGATACAGAAAAGACATAAAACACGTGACAAACGAGGTCTCAAGTTTGACAACGCCAATTCTGTCTCCATATCAATGAACTTTTTTTTTTGCTGTCAAGTTGCAGTTGAAATATGGCGTGATCTCATAGTTTTCAAGGCAATAGGTTGTTGAATGGATACCCTTTCTCATCATTCATGACAGAAGAATCTGAGGTTGCATTCAGACATCGAGATAAACCATGATTAGTTCTGATACCTGAATGCAGATGACATCGATTTCAGACTAGGACATGTAGCTGATTTGATAACCACAACTTGCACTAATTATAGTTTTTGTTAAATCTGAATTGCCAAAGTTTGTTGAGTAGCTCTGCCATTTGCACCCTGACAAATGAGTGTAGCAATCTGGTTATTGAGATGAAGTGTGGGGCCATGGAGTGGAGACAAGAAGAAGACAACTTGGGGTTACAAACAAGCTGGGATTTGGTACTTATGTCTGGTGGACTAACTGGGGTTTGTTGCACAAGCCATGGCATTAACAAATCATGGTTTATTGTGATGTCTGAATGCAACTTAAGAGGAGTTTGTCTCAAAGTAGATGAAACCAATATTTCAAAATGTGGGTCCTGACAATTCTTTCTAAAGCATGGAATAGGTGAGGAAGATTTGAAACAGAAAAGGCAAATAGGAAGAAGAGTGCAACCTTTCCTGCCACACATATGTTGTCCACTCTTGAAATTTCTTCTTTCCAGCAGTTTTTCTCCCACTGGGGGTTTCCTGACTGGAAAATTACCCTCACCAGAAGAAAACTGTTTAGTGAGACACACTTTTAAGGAGAAAAGCATGGGCAGAGTAAATGTTTAATTCTTCCCACTTGTGACAGCATGTTGCACTTTTAACAGTGCAATCCTAAACAGACTTGCACCCTTCTAAGTCAATCAAAGCCAATGGGATTAGAAATGCATAAATCAATTTAGGATTGCACTATTGAACTCCCTTTCCTCGTCGTCTTTCCTCGTCGGGGTTTTGTACAAACATAGGTTGTGTCACCATGCCTAGTTGCATTCTTGGATAGGTTGCTGCCAATACTTAGTTCTGCCTCCAATACCTCTAGTTAGCCGCCTCTAGTGGCATGGCAGACACTTTTTTGTGGTGCAGTCTTATTGCACTGGAGAGTGTATATATGATTTGAGCAGCTACTTGGGTGCAGCCAACTTCCACTGAGAAAAACATATTATTATTATTATTATTATTATTATTATTATTATTATTATTATTATTATTATTATTATTATTATTATTATTATTATTATTATTATTATTATTATTACATTTTTACCCCGCCCTCCCTGCAAACGGGCTCAGAGTGGCTTACAATGGGGCAACAAGTGCCAGAGATAAAACAACATAAAACAGATAAAACATTCCACATTAAAGTGCTCAACAATTAAACAAACTCAACCAGGTGGCGTCAGTTTCACAGAAGGCTGCCACTCGATGTTATTTGGCCACATCCGGCGATATTGGTCACAGCGGGGCAAGATTGATCTTCCTCAGCTGTCCCCTACATCTATCGCAGATGGCAAGAATAGCGGCAGAGGTAGTGGTGGCTCCTACTCGAAAGCCTGGTGGAAGAGCTCGGTCTTACAGGCCCTGCAGAACCGTGAAAGGTCCCGCAGGGCCCTGATCTCCTCCAAGAGCTCATTCCACCAGGTAGGAGCCGCCACTGAAAAGGACCTGGCCCTGGTTGCTGCAAGCCTGGCCTCCCTGGGGCCTGGGATGACCAGGCGATGTTGTGTCCCTGACCGAAGTGCTCTTTGGGGCATATGTGGGGAAAGGCTGTCCCTCAGGTATGTCGGACCCTGGCCATATAGGGCTTTAAAGGTAAGCACCAGCACTTTGAAGCGAATCCGGTATGCTATAGGCAGCCAGTGCAGTGCTTTCAGCACAGGCTGGATGTGCTTCCACCTAGGGACACCCATCAGCAACCTGGCTGCCACGTTCTGCACTAGCTGCAGCCTCTGGATTTGCACCTAGAGGCAGCCCCAGGTAGAGAGCGTTACAGTGGTCTAGCCTCTAGGTGACCATTGCATGGATCACCGTGGCCAGGTCATCGCGGTCGAGGAACAGGACCAACTGCTGAATCAGCTGAAGATGATAAAAGTCCGATTTGGCAGTGGCTACCACCTGGGCCCCCATAGTTAATGCAGGGTCCAGGAGTACTCCCAAACTCCTAATCTCCGGCGCTGGCACCAAAGGTGCTCCATCAAAGGCCGGGAATGGGAGCCCCAACCCCGAACTGATATGACCCAGGCACAGGACCTCCATCTTCACCGGGTTTAATTTCAGCTGGCTCAGCTTGAGCCACCCAGCCACAGCTTGCAACGCCCGGTGGAGATCTTCTGGGTCAGAGTCCGACTGGTCGCCGAACATCAGATAAAGCTGGGTATCATCTGCATATTGATGACACCCCAGCCCATACTTCTGGGCAATCTGGGCGAGGGGGCGCATATAGATGTTAAACAACATCGGGGTGAGCACCGCCCCTTGAGGCACCCCACATTCAAGTGGGCGCCTCCGGGACTGCTGCCCTCCTAGCACCACCCTCTGTCCCCAACCTTGGAGGAAAGAGGTAAGCCATTGAAGGGCGAGCCCGTGAATCCCCATGTCGGTGAGGCGGTGGGTCAGCAACTGTTGGTCGACTGTATCAAATGTGGCCGACAGATCTAACAACAACAGTGCTGCCACACCACCTCAATCCAGATGCCTCTGGAGGTCGTCAGTTAGGGCGACCAGCACTGTCTCCGTCCCCTGCCCTGGATGGAAGCCGGACTGAAACGGATCAAGGATGGAAAGCCCTGTAGCTGAGTCGCCACCGCCCTCTCAATCAATTTGCCCACATAGGGCAAATTGGACACCGGCTGATAGCTGGCCAATTCAGCCGGGTCCAGAGTTGGTTGGGCAGTTGGACCTGCCCATGTAGTTGTTTAGCTCACATCTATACGCACCAGGAGTGTGAGACCATGCCAAGGGACAGTGGCTGTCAAGTAACTGTGAGTGTTAGGGAGAAAAACCCATTTCAGACAAGAAATACAAGTGTTGTCTGAGACCTATATGGATAATTTTCCTGAAAGAAGCAGGATAAGATTGTGTGTTCATTGTCGCAAAAAAGAGCTTGCCTCCTGCTCAGTATTTGTTCCCACTCAGTATATGTTCCTAGCCATGAGTTTTAGAATGGGCTTGACTTTTGCAGAGGTTATACTGCAGAGAGGGGCTTCTGTTAGGGGCTCCTTTCATCCTCTAATGATATGTAATCTTTGTAACTCATTTTGCCAGCTGCCTGAATGAAAGCCACCGCTGGTCTAGATTTGAGCCATATAGAGCCACCTACCATTTCTGTTAGAAGTGGTCGTACTTCAACATTTACAGTGTTTTAAATTACCCTTAATTATAGTAATAATGAAGTCTATTTTGCTCAAGTTATATTTTACTGCCTGGATTAAGAGCTTTAAAATAATTTTTTTAAAGTGGCAGGGTTTACTTTGACTGATTCCTACAATAAATTCTAAATGGTCACGCCTTTCTGTATTTCATTGATTTCTGCATACTATAACTTTACCTAGAGCTCTGTTGAAGAGAATATAAAGCTGCCTTATACTTGGTGGGACCACAGATGGGACTGATAGAGGTCTCCAGGGTCTCACGATCAGGGCCATGATATCATCAATGACCGTTCCTTCAAAACTGTGAATTTACGAACTGTATTTCACCACACAGTGAACAATACTTCAGAAACTTTGTTTGTTTAATGTCACTATTGATACCCTCTTTTTTCTCCAATGGAAGCCCAAATAGTGTTGTCAATTCTGGTTTGGGAAATTGCTGGAGGTTTTAGAGGTGAAGCTCAGGGGTGACAGGGTTTCGGGAGGGGAGAGATCTCAGCAGAGTATAATGCCAGTCTATACTTCAAAGCAGCTATTTTTTTCCAAAGGAACTGATCTCTATATTCTGGAGATCAGTTGTAATTCCAGGAGATCTCCAAACCCTGTCAGTCGGTTAGCAACCCTAAACCCAAAGCAGCTCACAACACTATTCTCCTTTCCTCCATTTTATTCTCACCACAGTCCTGTGAGGTAGGTTAGGCTGAGAGTGTATGACTGACCCAAGATCATCCAGAAGATGACCTTCTATGGCCGAGTGGGGTTTCCAGTTTAAGTTTCCCAGAACCTAGTCCAACATTCCAACCACTGCACCTCACAAGCTCTAAAAGAAACCTGAATTTGGCAAAAGAGAACTTCCTAGCAGCTTGAGAATTATTTTGCTAAACTGAGCCTTGATAAATTTTGTTTGGGTCTAAGAACCAAAAATTTTAGAAGCCAAAGTTACCTTTTAGACACAACATTTGCATGTTTGAATTACCACATTTTCTGTTTATTGATACCACAAATCTAATACTACCCTCTTTTCAGTGTCTAATAAATTTATTAATGCTATGACAAAAGTTTGTAACCTCTAAATAAATTAGGGTTGCAGACCTCCAATTGTGACTTGGATACAACTGATCTCCAGATTACAGAAACCAGTTCCACTGGAGAAAATGGCTCTATGGCATTATGCCCCACTGAGGTCCCTCCCCTCTCCAAACCCCACCTTCCCCAGGTTCAATCCCCAAATTTCCCAGGAATTTCTTAATCCAAGTTGACACCTCTAGAGGAATGGCTATCTATCTCTCCTGTGCGATTGTGAAAGAATGGTAAAGCAAGATGTGACGTGGCAACAGCAGCAGAACTGGAAAAGGAAGCAGGAAACAGTCAGGGGCTTGCAGGCTGGATTAGGGCCCTGTGAGGGCCCTGATCTGGCCCGTGGGCTGCATGTTTGACACCCCTGCCATAGACTCCACCCTCCAAAGCAGCTATTTTCTCCAGGAGAAATGATTTTGGTCATCTGAAGATCAACTGTAATAGTAGGAGATCTCCAGGTGCTACCTGGAGGTTGGCAACCCTAAATGGGGCCCAAAGCAGCTTACAACATTCTTCTTCCCTCCATTTTATCCTCACAACAACCTTGTACAATTAGAATTGATCTCCAGGCTGAGAGTGTGACTGGCCACAGGTCACCCAGCAAGCTTCCATCCATGGCAGAGTGGGGATTTGAACCTGGGTTTCCCAGATCCTAGTCTGACACTTTATTACACCATGCTGACATGTGTAACTCATCAGAGAATAAAGCTAGGAGACTCAACATTGGCCACCAGCTGCAGGATGATTGTGAGAGTTCGCCAAAACTGAAAGGCATGGGAAAACCCTGGCCCAGGTGAGACATAATAACATGAGAGAAACCAGTGCTGGATCAGGTCAATGGCCCATCCAGTCCAACACTTTGTTACACAGTGGCCAAAAATACCAGGTGCCATCAGGAGGTCCAGCAGTGGGGCCAGGACACTAGAAGCCCTCCCACTGTCGCCACCCCCAAGTGCCAAGAATACAGAGCATCACTTGCCCCAGCCTGAGAGTTCCTACCTATACCTTGTGGCTAATAGCCACTGATGGACCTCTGCTCCATATGTTTATCCCATTCCCTCTTGAAGCCATCCATGCTTGTAGCCACCACCACTTCCTGTGGCAGTGAATTCCATGAGTTAATCACTCTTTGGGTGACAGGCAAAATCTAATAAGAGAGCTTTCAAGCAACCTATCATATGTCTCTAATACTTAGATTCCCAATCTGCCATGGACGGTTACAGAGTGACACACTCTCAGTCAGACCTACCTCACAGGATTGTTGTGAGGATAAATGGAGGGTGTGGATGGAGGACAGGAGAAAAATGCAGCTTTGGGTTCCCATTGGGGAGAAAGATTGGTTATGACATTTGTTATAAATCTAATTTTAATGACATTACAAAGGGCTATTAGATCTTTCAACAGCACAATAATAATAATAATAATAATAATTATACAATAATTAACAGATTACTGTTCCATTACTATGCATGTAAAGGGTGGCATGGGGAGCATCCTTTTACTACTGTGTTAGATCATGGGGAAATATTAATGCCACTGATTCTGTTCATAATATTAACAAAGGTTTGCTATGATGCTACTGTTAAGTACATTCTGTTGCCAAGCAGGATGGGGATGAGAAAGACTTGAGTGGCGTCATCACATCACTGATTAGGGCTGCCAGATTCCCCGGGAGGGCGGGGGGTTGCCTGCCCAAAGGGCCCCCAACCTGCTGGTCTGGATCCAGCCAGCGGGGGGAACCCCACCCCCAAATTGCCCTGATTGGGCAGAGGTGCCCAGCGCAATAACATCATCCAGAAGTGACGTCATCGCACTGGGCCCGTTGCTGGGCAACGCTCTAGCAGCCAGCCTGAAAACTCTATGGTACCATAGAGTGTTCAGGCTGATTGCTAGAGCATCGCCTGGTGGCAAGCCCAGCATGATGATGTCATTTCCGTGTAATGTCATTGAGGCACACGCGCACATAGCATGCACACAAATGTCGCAGCCTGGGACAAACTCTCCCCCGCTGCACAAGGTAAATGACTTGGCAACCCTATCACTGATGTTGGAGGGTGATGCTCTAGTTTTCAAGCAAAACTCTATGGTGTTTTTGCCTTCAAAACCATAGAATTATTCTCACAAAGCCTACATGGATACTCTTTTTACAGAACAGGAAGTACTGGATGTCATCAAACAGCTCAAACTACATAAAACTCCGGGCCCTGATGGGTTTCCATCAGAATTTTATAAATGCTTTGCCCCAGTTCTAGCAGCACCGCTTACCAATGCATGTAATCACATCTTACTTACAGGAGAATTACCTTCATCCTGGAGACAGGCCTCTGTACAGGATCAGACTCTCCACCAGCAGGTCCAGAGAGTCCAGACGCTGCCACCATGTACAGGATCTCGACTCTCTGCCCACAGGTCCAGAGGGTCCAGACGCTGCCAACAAGCACTGGGTCCCTGTTCCTTGCACCCCCCTCCAGGAGTGAGAGAACGAGCCAACCCCTCATGCTTTGTAAGAGCACTGAAAAACCAGTGTTCTGCCACCAGGACCTATTTTTAAGAACGTTCCCAATCAGCCCGGAGGATAGGTCCCCCTCTCCTTCCTGGTTCTTGGAACTTAACAACGTATCAGCTCTGAGGTAGAGCAGCAAATGAGTTAACACACACCAGTAGCTTTCAGACGAGCAGGTAAGGCTCTGGAATTTAGCCTTAGAGTTCAGGTACAATATTGATCCAAACCAGATCAGATTAATCTATATAAGATCTTTATTCAATACCACACTATAAGACATGAGACTACTTAGGATACAAAATAAGAAACAGTCCTAGAGCTTTATAGCGCTCTGACTAAAACATAAAGAAGCATCATAGTTACCAATCCTTGGTGCAGATAACAGTTCAAGCGAAGTCCCTTCTCCAAGGGATTTTAAAGATGAAATCCATGCTTGCAATGGGCAATCAAAGTCAGTGTGTCGCCCCCCTTGCAAAATTCAGTGTTGCCAGCTTGTAATCCAAACAGAGACTAACTCTTAGAAAGGGGCCCTCTTTCCAAGAGAGTTCTGGGTGCCTTCTGATAGGCCAAAAGACAACTCTCCTCCTCCTTTGTCATAATTGAACATGGCCAGGTACCCAATTACGCCAAAGCAGAAAGGTGTGTCTACTTTGCAACTGCCCACCATAGCTTACATGCAATGGGTCACGTAGGCTAGGCTTTGAAGTGTGGGACAGAGACTGAATGTCTACGCTGTCCCTGTAAGGTGTCAAAGTGCCCTTTGAAATGTAGAACCAAGCTTGCCATTTGTACTTGCCATCTGGTCAGGTGTGAAAGTTATAGGGGTCTGTTCCCAGCTCTACCATTTGAGTTTAATCAATGAATCAGAGAAATATTTTTTCTATACAGCCTCAACAGTAATTATCCCTAAGAAAGAAAGAGATTCTTTGCTCCCATCTTCCTATAGGCACATATCCTTACTAAACCAGGACCTAAAAATCTTTACGGCCATGCTAGCCAAGCGCCTTAACAATATCATCTCTTCTTACATTCACCCGGACCAAGTGGGTTTTATACTCATAGGGACTTGGCTGATAACACTATTAAAACACTTCAAACAGTCCAATTTTGTAAAGTTAAGAAACTTACTGCGGCCTTCCTTTCTCTAGATATTGAGAAGGCCTTCGACATGGTTGAATTTCAATATCTTTTTCAAGTCCTACATAAAATGGGATTTGGTCCAAATTTCATTAAGGCAGTTCAGGCATTGTACGCCAACCCTACTACTAAACTCAAAATTAATGGGTCATTATCTGACACTATTATTTTACACAAGGGTACCAGACAGGGGTGTCCCCTCTCCCCTCTCCTTTTTGCACTAGCTGTGGAACCCCTTGCTCATGCAATCCAGACAGACCCTAACATAACTGGAATCAGAATTCAAAACTCTGAACATATAGTGTTTTTATTTGCAGACAAAATGCTACTTTACCTATCAAGTCCAGTGGCCTGTATTCCTGCCCTCCTAACCACCCTGGATTCCTTTGGCTCTATTTCTGGGCTCCATATTAATACATCTAAATCTCAATTGCTTCCTCTACATATCTCTCCACAAGAAGTAGCAGCCTTATAATGAGACTACACATTTAGTTGGGTCACCTCATCCCTATCCTATTTAGGAATAAAACTTCCGATAGATCGCTCCAAATTATTATCTATGAATCACCAAGTCATATTTAGTGAAATACGTCAGCTATTTCTTAAATGGAACAAACTAAATCTTTTGTGGCTAGAGCACTTTCATCTCCTCAAATCTTTCATTTTACCCAAATTCGTTTTTCTTTTCAGGGCTATCCTGATAACCATACCATTGTCCATGATCAAAAAATGGCAATCAGCTCTGCTTAATTTCCTTTGGTCTGGGAAACGACACAGAATTGGATTTCAAGTACTTTGAAAACCCAAATCCAAAGGGGGTTTTGGTCTCCCAGACCTCTCTACCTATCAGAAAGCTACCCTTATTTTGAATGTAGTGAAAACGTTAAGATCTCACTCTCTCCCTGATTGGGTTGCTATGGTTGCAAACATCACACATCCTGTCCAAATAGAAAACTTGATTTGGAATACTGGACCTGTTCCTTCTTTCATCATATCTAAGAGTACTTTCTTATACCTTTCCATTCGCCTTTTGGAGAAGCTTGGCGAAAAAATTCTTACCAAACATCTCCTGATACACTACATTCACGAATCAACAGTGGTTTATTGATAACTTACCTTCAGCCAAATGAACTCGCTAGAAGGCCCGTGGCCTCTCGCATTTTTGTGATATAGCAAACAGACAGGGAATCCTACAAAAGATTGAATTAGAAAAAGTGTTAGGGAATCCAATTCCATGGTATCTCTACTTACAGTTATGGCATGCATGTACACAAATTGGCCTAACTGACCTGCTTAAGCAACCACACACTGATCTGGAAATCATTCTTAAATTGTACCAATCCCAAAATCATCATTTGGTCTCTGCCATTTATCATTTATTGCTCGATGACCCACAGTTTAAACCAATGCCATATCAATCTTCATGGCAAAAGGATTTTACAAGCGCATTGGATGACACCATTTGGACAGACCTCTGGAACTCTTCTAACTTTCGATCCCCTATAGCGGCTGTCGAACTCCAAACACTGAAAATTATGACTCGTTGGTATATGACCCCTCAATTGATTTCTCATCTATGCCCCACTAAATCCCCCCTGTGCTGGAAAGGATGCCAGCAAAGGGGTACTTTTGCCCACTGTTGGTGGGGTTGCAACAAAATTCAATCTTTTTGGATTTTGGTTGTAAATAACATTAAACTGATAACAGGGATCTCGGTCCCGCTTGCTCCAGAAACACCTAGACATTCATGGCACCAAACTAATTCTAGATGCTCTTCTCTTTGCAGCATGAATGGCAATAGTGTCACGTTGGTGTGAGGCACATTCTCCAAGCTTAGAGCACTGATTCAATAAACTCTGGGACCAATATCTTATGGATAACATCACTCACAAAATCAACATGTCTCTAACTAAACTGGTGAAATCTCTCTTTGAGAAAAAATGGTCTCCTGTACTTCATTTCCTGGCACAAAACAAATTCATTTCTTCTGGATGGTTGCAGTTGCAGCAGTGGATATGAAGCTGGGGCACTTTTTCAGTTGCTTAGTCTAAATGAGTGACCTTTATCAGTGATCTTTATTTATCTTCGCCTTTCTACTCCCTTTCTTCCACACTCCTTTTGTAAGTGTATAACAAGAAATTACTTACCTGCTGATACTTACCTAACAATAATTAACTTTGGATTGCAGCTCATTCTCTCTAAGGTCTGCTAGCTCATGCTTATAACTTGCTGGAAACACAGTTTTACATGTTTCACTTTCTATGTGATCTAGTTACACATGTGTTGTTACCACTTTCTAGTAAAAGGATTTGTTTTTATCTTCTGACTGTAATGTAAAAAACGATTATATGGTATTTGTTTTGTATTATTGCAAATCTTTTTGAATAAAAATTACAAATAATAATAAAAAACCGATAGAGTTTTCCCAAAAACTAGAGTGTCACCCTGACAGTGATGTTGTCACTTTTGGACCTGGTGATGTTATTGTGTCCTATTTGGGGGCAGGGTTTTCCCCACCTGCCAGCTGGCCAGAGGCAGATCAAAGCCCTCAAAAGCAGGGGAACCCTAACTAGTGTTTTGCAAGGTCTGGCTGAGCTGGTTGCAAGGAAAGGGAAAAAGGCTAAACTGTTGGTGAACATGACTTGCATGCTGTCAGCCCCATAGCTAAGGAGTTTTGGGGGACGGGGCCTGGGGGGCCCACCAGCCAATTAAATCAATGTTAATTAAATTAACGTTGATTTAATTGGTGGAACTCCTAAGGCAGCCCTGCATACACACCTAGGTTCCAGGGTAATGCCCAGTGACCACAGCTTCCGTCCCCACCCCCTGTAAGGGCAGATCAGTCCCCCGTGTAACTCATAGCCCTACTAACAAGAGAACCAGCGCTGAAATGGGTGACTGGTGGTGCATGCTTCAGAGAAATCCCACTCCCTCGGCTCCCTGCTTGGCTCCCCGGCACCAGCCATCAGCCTCATCCTTCCACAGTTCCTCCCAGAGCCTTCCCAACAGCCGCACCTGCTTCTAGGCGCTCTTCTCCTGGGGCGGGCAGCCTCACGGGCTGGCTCTCCATCCTTCCCTCCCTCGGTGGGTCATCGCCTCCTCAGACCAGCTGTGGAGCTCTCCAGAGCATGGGCTGGCTGGCAAGCAGAGGAGTGCCCTTAAGCTGAGGAGCCGCTTTGGGGAGCTGCAGGACAGCCTCGCTCTGCAAAGACGTGCTGGGGAAAGTGGGTGCCGGCACCAGGAATGAGGGAGGCAGGCACCCAGGAGCAGCAGTAGGTGGTGGGAGTCACCAGCTACTGGGCTGAGGGCAGAAACGGGGGAGAGCCGAAGATTGGGGAGGGGCCCGTAAAAACTTTGGAGGAGGGGCCAGGCCCCATGGGCCCCTGGGTAGCTATGGGCCTGCATGCTGTCCTGTCTTCTCTTCCTTCGATGCTGGCTTGGTCAAGAGGCTTAGCATGATTTGTAAGGCAAGTTTGCTTCAGTCTTGCAGAAAGACTACTCTAGCCCATAGCAGAATGCCTTTTGCTGTGCTCAGATTTCCCTCTGCTCCTAGTGGCTGTAGCTAGAACTGCAGAATGGAAAGACATTCTGTGGGATATGGCATGAAGGGCCCTCTAGCTGCACACACTGCCCAGTGCCATCAGGGAAAGTGCTGTGGGCAGTGCAGATGGCTGTGAGCGTGGGCAGTGGGGGGTCTTGCAAGCAGGGCACAGGAAGGATGCACAGACTGGTAGTCTGTGTGAGTGAGTGACACATGGGTGAGGGGGTGTGAAGGGGGTCCCTGGGAACTCTATGCCTAGCCCCCCACCCAATATCTCGAATCAGCCTTGGGTGGCAGAGGTAGGGTTGTCAGCTTTGGCTTGGGATATTCCTGGTGCCCCAGGGAAGGTGGAGTTTGAGGAGGGAAGAAAATTCAGCGGGGATATGATGCCATAGAATCTGTCCTCTAAAGCTGCCATTACCTTCAGAGGGGAACTGGCCTGTAGTCTGGAGATCAGCTGTAATTCTGGGAGATACCTCAGATACTTTGAATTAAACTTTGTTGGTCTTAAAGGTGCCACTGGACTCAAACTTTGTTCCATTGAATTCAGGACTCCCATAGGATGGTACCCTGAATAGTACAGAGTAGCAGGGTGTGTAGGTCTTACTCTTGAGTAAACGTACTTAACTTAGGACCAGGCTATCAGTAAGGCTTTTGGCAGTGGCTAGAATTGCCAACCTCAAGGTCAGGCCTGGTCTCCTACAGTCATGCATAGGGCTTAGCCTCCATTAAAAGTTTCCCAGTATGAATAATAGCGTGTTTGGCATGGGTTAATAATGAACTAATTCACGGGACGGAAAAAGATGGTGGTAGTGGAGTTTGGGAAAGGCTTTTTCCCAATGCGTTTAAAACGGAAATAGTAGCAAGCAATGAAAGCGTGAGAAAATGAAACTTTGTAAGGAAAGAATGACCCCGTCCGCCCTGAACTTATAAACAGTGACAATCTGGAGGTGCGTATACGAAGAATAGTCACTCTCTGCCAGTATTTGTACGGCGGTAGCATACTCTATAGTACTGACTTGTGATAAAAGTAGGATTATGGTGTGTGGAGATTTGTTTTTATTATATTAAACCCCTGCCCTATTATTTCACGAGTCCTGCCAACAAACTGCTCGGGTAAAGTCTGGGCAGTTTGGAGGACTTCATTTTTCATTATGCGCATGCTCCTTCTTTTGGGCATGCTCAGTAATAATTATGAAGCCGAAACGCCCTTTCCTCGCAGTTGATTTGTTGGTGGGAGAAAGAATGAGAGCGCGGCAGCTCCTGAGTCTGCGCTCTTGGAACACGTCGGCGTGGAATGTTGGTGCTGAGTGTGACAGAGGGTAGCCCAGGTTGGAAGCAGGTTGGTCGCTGTGGGGATCCCCCCCCACCCCGGCTTTGGAATGGCTGTTTCGAATGTTGGCAGCTGCTGTATTAGAATGGGGTTTGGCTCTTCGGGTCTTTGGGTAGGAGGGGGGATTGAACACAAACTTACAAGTGTGTGGCGGGGTGATGTCAAACTTCTTTCCCTTGCGGCCGTTGCACTTTGGGGTGGTGGTGCGTGAGATGCTCTTGGACCTACAGGGAAGTCACTTTTCTGGTTTCGGTTGTGAGGCTTCTGAAGTGTCATTTAAATATTTGGGACAGACTTTCAAGTAGGATAGGGAAATTTTGATCACTGAAGAGGGGTGGGGAGGCCAGATCTAATTAACTAATTTCAGCCAAGTTTTCTGCTCTTTTAATGTATGCATTTCTGGAGCAATCATGCTTGCTAAAGGGTTGTTAAAACAGTTAAAACATTCCTTTGCAACTAAAGAGATTTTGATGATTCAAACGTTTTGTCATGCAGCTCAGGTACCTGCCATCTGTTGTCCTGTATTGTAATGCAAGGGTGGTCAGTTATGGCAACTGAAGTGTTCACAACTTTCCAAAATATGGACTGCATATTGCATACTGTAGAAATGGGCTTGCAAAAGAGTGCAGTACTAAAGCAGGGGGCTATAAGTGGTAAAGACAACTTTGTATTCCAACTACATTGATGTATATTCAGTTTCTTTTTCTGTAAAGCACAGCCACACGTTCATGTGTATTCAGATCAATGAGTTATGGTGTTTTCTGACAATCTTCAATATACTTCATGTTTAAAAACATCCCCTATGCTGCTACATGTTCTATCCTAATGAAGGGATGTTTGTTTTTCATTTGCATTGGATTTCTGCTGTCCCGTGTGAATGTTGTTTCACATTGTAGCCTGAGTTGACTATTTAATGGGTATCTGTTCTGTATTATCATACTTTGTTTTCTTTGTTGCAGACACTGAATGGGTTTTAGGTAACAGGTATAGCAATGACAGAAGAAATCAGAAAGAGGTTTGATTTTCCTAACACCCTTATACAGTCACAGGTGAAGTAACTGTCTGGTTGGTATGTCTTGTAATTTTTTTTAAGCCATGTAGAACAAGCCTAGGGTGCTGTTGAGAACTCTGTTTTGCAAAAGCTTATACTGGGATAAATTATGTTAGCCTCTAAGATGCCACTGGTCTCCTGTTTTGTTTTCTGGAATTATTCTGTGGATGCAAAGCAAGACCTTTGAACAGCGCATGCTAGTATAACAGATGATCTGAGAAAACTAAATTAATCCCCAGCTGTGAGGAGCTTTAAGGTTTGTGTGTGCCTATGTACACATATGTGAGAATTAGCAAAAATCAAATCACCATGCCTTGAGGTTGAAAGAGAGAAGAAAGTGTACAGTTCATGCCCTTATGGGTGTTTGTATTTCATTGTTCCTCATGATTCATTTTCTGTGAAGCTTTGGAAATACTGTGAGAGTTTGAAGCACCAGTTGAGAAACATACATAGAGGATTTCTTCCTTTTTTTCAGGAAACCTTCCAAAGTAGCTATCAGCAGAACCTAGGAAGAGCACTTGGTGTCCCCTTTTCTGTTTAAAGTCATGTTGATTGTTGCTTTTTACGCCTGGCATTTCATAACAAACAACAGTTGCTGTGCAGAAGAAAGGGAAAGGCTGTTACCTTCATGTGCTGCTTTTGGGCTTTTCCAGAGGTGACAATCTGGCTACTGCTGGAAACAGGATGCTGGGATAAATGGACCTTTGTTCTGATCCAGCAACACTCTTACATTCTGATACTTGATTGCCTTTGCACTTTGAATTTTATCTTGGCTATGGTGGCCTTAGTCAAGTCTCTCAGCCTCTGCCCTGATCTGTTACATGGGGACTATAATAATGACCTACATAAAAGGGTGGTTGTAAGAATTACACAGACAATGATGTGAAGCCCTTTCGTAACTCAAAAGTAATTTATGATGTATTTTGATGGATAGTAAATGCAAGGTTTTTTGCCAATGGATAGTAAATGCAAGGTTTTTCACTGTACAAAGAGGAGTCTCCCAACCTTCAATCAAAAGTCCATTGTTTAAACTTGATGGAAATGATTGCTTATCTAGTTTGTCCAGTGGGAGGGCTCAATCTGTCCTTCAGGTAAGGTTTAAAGGTGGCCTGTTTTTAGTGCCTCCAAAATAATTTGGCTGTAAGCATGCAGTTTTCTTAATGGATCCTTTGTCTGTGACACAACTACAGCTTGAATTTTCATTAGTCTCCCCCAGGCTGGCCCAGCAGCACAAAACCCCCAAGAGTTTGGCTGAGTCAGCAGTAATTTAGGAATGCCGTGTGTTTGTGATTGAGAAGGATTGCTTGCACAGTTGCAGAGGATGTTGCAACTTTTGGATTATGTACAACCATGCATTATCTAAGCAGTTATGCTCCAGTATCCCCTATGACAGTAGCCTTTCCAGATCAAGGACTTGTTGAGTGCTGCAACCATGTAACAGGAAGCTACATGACATCAGTGTCATGTGACAGGAAGAGGGGGAGCCAGAATAACGACCTCATGGATGTCAAGACCAGAACCAGACCAAAAAAGCTAGAGATAAGAAATGGAAACCAAGTACCACAGTGAGGAACAAGCCAAAGGTCAGAGCCATGGAAGAATCTTTTCCGCCACTGAATGATCTTGCCTTGCAGTCCTGCTGTGTGTAAAAACAGGCAGGGTTCATGGCATCCTTGCAGTCTATGTGGGAGGTGCTTCCAGAAGGCAGCAGAAAATGGCAGCCATATAAGTCTTGCAGTTCAGCATGAAAGGGCTCCATGACCCCCTGGAGAGTCATGACCTATAACTTGAAGACAGTTGCTCTAAGACACTGCAAGGAATCCTAGAATTCCTGCTGGAAGGTGTGGTGCTGTCACTATAGCAGTTTGTGACATCAGTGATATTGAGCATAATTTCGATTACCTTTTTAGTGATTTATGTTTTCTGCACAGGCTGTGAGCCACCTTATTGCTGCTGTGCTGAAAGAAAAAGTTTCATCTGAGAAGATAAGCCAGTCAACAAACCAGGTTTGTTACTTTGCTTGCACCCTTTTCTTTGCTTCATATCACTTTTGGAAACTGTTTTTCTCTGAACCTCTTATAGACTTTTTGCAGGAAAAAGGCAATCATGACTTGATAATCTGTGCTTTTGAGATACAAAAAAAGAGTTCTTTATTCTATATATGGAGCAAGGGAAAATGTTGTAATCAAACTTATATTTGTTGTAGAGAAAATCGGAAGCCTTCTATTTTCTGTATGTTTTTCTCCCCCCCTTCTATTTTTCTCAATAAAAACTTAAAATTAAAAAAAGGAAGCGGCTCTTCTGTGGTTGTATGATTAATGAGTCATGAATATGCTCTTGTGTGCGATCCTGGGAACTCTAATCCTTTGCAGGGAAAGAATGCTTGATAGTAGTGGACTGTTCCAGGTGATCAGTGGACTGTGTTACAGTAGTGACAGACAGACTTGGATTCATGTACACCACCAAGGCTGTAAGAATGCCAAGAAACCTTCAGACAGTTCCTCGTGCCATTGGTGTTCTCTCAGGAAAACTTAACTTGGAGAAGGTCTAAAATAGGGTTGCCAGGTCCTCCCTGCCTACTGCTGGGAAACAGGGGGTTGGGTGGCCAACTCTGGGTTGGGAAACTCTTGAAGATTTGGGGTGGAGCCTGGAGATCACAGGGATGACAGTGGGGTGAGTGGGGTGAGGACAGAATGAAGGGGAGGACCCCGTTGAAAAATACCTGGAAGTTTGGAGGGTGGGGCCTGAGGAGGGTGGGGCCTGAGGAGGGATTTCAGTGGGGTATAATGCCATAGAGTCCACCCTTCAGAGCATCCATTTTCTCCAGGGGAACTGATCTCTGTAGTCTGGAGGTGAGTGGTAATTCTGGGGGATCCCCAGGTCTTACCCAGAGGCCAGCAGCCCTAGTTGGAGAGGTAATTGCTGAATCTACAGTTTTCGTCACACTTTCCAGTTTTTGTCTCCCTCACTTCTCCTTGTAGGCTACCGTTGCATACCAGCACATTTAGGCATTGATTAAATTGTAGTGCAGAAAGGAGTCTTGTGCAAGGATCATGTCTACAGATCAAGATTCCTTTATGTGCTGTGATTTTTATCAATATCCAGGTATGCTGGGGTAGTGTGTAAATATTCATAGTGATTTCAAAATCAAATAACAGATCCCCATAAAGGAAAAAAATGGCAGTAAAGGTAGTTTAAGAGAGATGTTAGCTTTCTAATATCCATGATATATTTTTAAAAAAGCCTTACAGTTTTTCCTGAGTACATGTTGTGAATTTTACCTTGTGAGCTCCCTCAAGCAGGACTCTGAAGAGATGGCAGATACATTTTCTAACTAAATAAATAAATGGGCCTTGTATAACTTTCTAAAGACTAAAAGAGAAGTATAGAGGTCATTCCATGGAGTCAGTAAGTAATTTTTTTTAAAGGCTAGGACTCCATGACACAGTGTGTCAGAGCCTCAGTTTCCAGTTTAAAGACAGAAGAGCCATGTTTTGATCGAATAATGAATCAGCATTTCTGAGTGTTGTTTCCTTCCTTTTTGATTTCAGACCCCTGCATTAAACTTGCTTTGGGAAAAGTGCTGCAGTGACAATGTGGTTGTTCGGACAGCGTGTTGTGAGGCCCTGGTCACACTTACTGCTCAAGGTCATGCAGAGTTCACTTATGTTCTTAATGGGACTCTCAATCTGATTCCTTCTGCCAGGTAATGGCTCTTTGTGTTGTCCCTATTACAGCCTGTTTGTTTCCATGTTTTTGGCATATTTCTTCTAATAGGTCTTCCTGCAAGCAGAGTGCTGTATCCAAGGTGACACTCCGCTGATTCTGCTAGGAGTATGCACTGCAGCATGGAAACATGGTGGTGAAAATTATACCGTGGCAAGACCAGTAGACCTTGAATAATGCTACCTTTGTAAAGTACTACTCTTCTCACTTTATATTGGATGCATGAATCCCCGAAAGCTGGACTTGACACAGAACTTTCTTATCTGTCTTCTGTTCTGTAATCCCTCGAACACAACACCCAGACTCTTGATTTTGCTGTCTTCGATATTTGGCAGGTTGGGAATAGTCGAGGCCTCTGCTTTTCTCAAGTGAAGGCATGGGGCTAGATGGAATGGCCTAAGGCTCTACAGAGATGCTTCAGAACAGCTGGAATACATATAATCCTTCTGCTACATGATGAAGCTTAGAAATCATGATTTTTGAAAGTCCTACATGGTTCGGGAGCTTTGAGTCATGGAAGCCCCTGCTAGTCCTGCTTTCATGGTTTTCTGTACAAGCATGATGATTGGGAGACTTAGGAAGCAATTCTAATTCAATTTTATTCATTGGGGCCTACTCTCAGGAAAGTGTTTTTAGGATTGCCACCTTATACTTAATGGAAGGCCATTTTTTTAAAGATTCTTTCAGAAATTGACACGTTCAGATTATAAAAATAACATAGCTTGTTTTAAGAACATAAGAGAAGCCAATGTTGGATCAGGCCAATGGCCCATCCAGTCCAACACTCTGCCACACAGTGGCCAAAAATACCAGGTGCCATTAGGAGGTCCAGCAGTGGGGCCAGGACACTAGAAGCCCTCCCACTGTTGGACCCCCCCCCAGCACCAAGAATAAGGAGCATCATAAACAGGTCTGTTCTTTGTTCCAAAGAGGTTGTTAGAGATTCAGGGTACTGCAGTGGCTGGGATGTTGGACCAGGAGGACCTGAGTTCACATCTCCACTTGGCCACTAAGCTTGATGAATGACTTCAGGAAGAGTATGCTCTCCTTCTGCCTTATCTTCCCAGCAGTCTTGACAGTCCCCATCTCCCACATCTAAGTTTTGTGAGGACAGAATGAAGGAGGGGAAGACCCTCATTAACTTGGAGGGAGAGCAGGATAATAATGCGATTGATAAATCTGAATGTAAAAACAACACCAAACTGGCTCCCAGGTTTAACCCAGAACTTCACTCCTGTAAGGAGAAAAATCATCAAGCCCTTTTTGTCTTGATTAAATTTGTATTAAAAATCCTAAAAGGTCAACAGAATTTTCTGTGATTTAAGAATACATGATATCCTATGCATTTGATAATTGTTAACATGTCTTATTCTACTTTGAGGCATGCCTGCTGAAGATAAATTCCTTTATATTTTGTATCTCTTCTTATATGCTTAAATGAATGGTAGGGGCATGTGGGTGGAGGGCTCAATTAAAGTAAACAGGTAAAGGATAAAAGGAAGACCAGCTACAGTGAAACCAAAGCTTAATGGACCACAGGTTTCCTGCTTTTTGCTTAGAGAACACTAAGTTGTTTTCTTGCTCAAGGCTTGTAATTTGGTTTTCCACCTGTGCTATATTATGGGGTCATGGTAGTGACCCCAGAGCTGGAGTTTCCAGGACTTGTACCATTCAAAACATATTTTCCACTCCCTTTCAGAAAATTATGTGTTTGACTGAATTTTCTCATGTCTAACTTAACTTAGCTCAAAAATTCTCAAGGGATGTTGAGGCATGTGTGCTATTTTCAAACTTTTTGTCAACTGTGTGGTTTGATCCTGGATACTTCGGAGTTTTGAGTTTGGGCAAATGAACCACCCACAGGCCAATATGCTACCCCTGCTGGAAACAGAATGCAACTATGTAGGCTCAATGGGGAGTAGGATAAATAGATACAGTCACGCCCCTCTTTTGCATACAGTATTAACAACATTCATAAGGGAGTTATTGCAGAACTAGAAGGGGTATTGGAGCTGTACAGAGTATCGTCTTTGGAGCTCTGCAGAGAAATAGCTTTGATTGTAATATTGTGGGTTCATTGTGTCTTCTTAGGAACATCCATGGCTTGATAAAAACCATTGTAAAGCTGCTAGAAATGGAAGCATGGAAGGTGACCAAAAGTGAGGAGGAACGACTGGGGGAATTTCATGCAATCAAGTATGCTGATCTGAATAATTTAAATGTTGTTTTGAATGGTGTTAAGATTATTTTTATGTGGTTTTGTGTTTTGGAACTGCATGGAAGTGGTTCTGGAGAGAGTAATATGCACATCCCAAAGAAATAAAATAATATGTATGTTGTAAGCGTCTACACAGATTAAGAACTTTTACTTTATCTGCAACCACTTTGGCTGATGATTCTCACATACTCAGTAAACTCACTGTACAGTAATGTTGCCTGCATAGGGGAGATGGTTGGTGATGAGATTAACCAAGGGCCTCTTGGGTATCTTGCTTTTTAAGTGTTGTTTTGCCCCAAACCTGTTGCCCTGGAGAGCGATTCTAAAATGAGGGTTTCACAGATCATTATTCCTTGTTCTGTTATGATGTCCTGTATGCTGTGGGTTAAGACTGGGTGGACAAAATGTGTTGAATGCTAAGGTGCTCTTCTGTTCACAGTGGGTTTGTGCCACAAGCAGAAGGGTGGATCTTATTCCAGTGATGTAGATTAAAAGAATCTACTTGACTGGTATGCAAAGTTTTTAATGTATGCTTGGAATACTTTTCATTTTGTCCATCTGTCTTTAGAAACTTAAGCAGTGGATTGCTGTATTTGATGGGGCCCTCTCTAGGGAGCTGAGGCAGTTGCTAGGGGAGATGGAAGAATCTCCTGGAAGCTGCCACTCTAAACTCCCTGGTGAGATTCCCATAAATATCGAAATCGCCTGTTTTAGTTTTCTAAAGATGTCAGCTTGGAATCAGTTCTTCCTTTCAGTGCAGTATTGGAGGCATATGGGAAGGCTCCTCTCCTTTCCCTTCTTTGAAGGCCTCAGATAGGAAGGGGAGGCGAGGCAGTCCCTTTTCACCCGGTTGCTCTTCCTCCTTCTCTCTGACTGCTCCCCTCAGTAGGAGGGAAACCAGCCAAAGATTTCAGCCTATGACTGTGGGAGTTCATGTAACTCCCAGCAGCCTTGACAGTCCCCATCTCTCACCAGGGCCGGCTCGCCCACTAGGTGAGCTAGGCGCTTGCCTAGAGCACGCTGGCTGCAGCGGCACCAAAAGGCCCCCCCCGCAAAAGCCCCCCCCCCTGTGTCTTCCCAGGCTTGCTTGGGCACCCCGCAGAGCTTGGGCGCCAAGCAAGCCATGGAGCCTCCAGGAAAGCCGGTGCTGGGAGGGAGGGGGCGGCGGTTTAAACATCCGCCCCCTTCCCAGCTTTCCTGGGGGTCCCGCAGCCATGGAGCCTCCAGGAAAGCCGACGCTGGGAGGGAGGGGGCAGCGGCTAGATCCCCCGCCCCCTTCCCGGCTTTCCTGGGGGTCCCACAGCCGCGGAGCCCCCAGGAAAGCCGCGCTGGGAGGGAGGGGGTGGCGGCTAGACCCCCTGCCCCCTTCCCGGCTTTCCTGGGGTCCTGCAGCCGTGGAGCCCCCAGGATAGCCGGCGCTGGGAGGGAGGGGGCAGCGGCTAGACCCCCTGCCCCCTTCCCGGCTTTCCTGGGGTCCTGCAGCCGTGGAGCCCCCAGGATAGCCGGCGCTGGGAGGGAGGGGGCAGGGGTCTAGCCGCTGGCTTTTCTGGGGTCCTGTAACTACGGAGCACCCAGGAAAGCCAGCGCTCCGCCGCTGCCCCCAGTCTCCAGGCCCCACTGGGAGGTTGGCATCCCCGGTGGGGGGCGCCCCAGGCTGTCCTGCCTAGGGCGCCCAGACACCTGGAGCCGGCCCTGTCTCTCACATCTAGGTTTTGAGAGAATCCCCTTTCTACAGATACTCCATTGGTTACCAATCAGTTATTGAATTCAATTCAAGGTTCTAGCTGTCGCCTACAAAAGCCTTAAAAGCCTCAGACCTGCATACCTGTAGGACTTCATCTCCTGCTATGTTCTGCTGCAACACCTCTGCTCCTTTGAGCAAAGCCTACAGAAGGTGCCACTTTGTAAACTGCAACATTTACACGCACATTCTCTGTGATGGCTCCTGTGTTATGGAACAATTTGCCCGAGACCATTAGGTAGCCCTCCACGTTTCTATTGTTTTACAAAATGTGGAAACAAAATTGTTTGGAAAAGCATTCTTGCTGAGGGAGCAAAGCTGTGGTACAATGGTTCAGCTCAGAAAGTGACTTATTAGGGGTAAAGTTTTTCCTGCACTGTGTTGTTGTCTTAGACGGATATATTTGCATGTATTCTTGTTCCCCCCCCTTGTTTTACAATCCTAGCCCAACTGCATCATTTTGTCTTCCAGGAATTTTTGCTGTTAGTTTCATATGTTATCATATCTTGTAATCTGATATCACATTTTGTAATCTGTCCTGATTGAGTGAAAAGTTTATCATACTTTTAATCCACCTGGAGATACAGTGAGAGAGTTGGACTATAAATGAAAATAATAATTGCTGTAGCAACTGTCTCAGAGGGATCTAGGTTTGCCCATTGGATGCTGTGGAGCCCTGCAGCTGCCCCTGCAGCTTTGAGATGGAGGCTCAAGCTTCATTGGCTGCCATTGCTTGGCAGGGGTATGTTCTTGTTGATCAGCTGTGCTTTGGTGGTGGAGCTGGAGGCATGTGAGGACTCTGGTTCCAGACAGTGCCCTAGTTCAGAGTTCCTCAGCCTTTTGAGCTTGCGGGCGCATTTGGAATTTTGACACAGGGTGGAGGGCACAGCCACAAAATGGCTGCTGCAAGAGGTGGAGCCAGCTATAAAATGTCTGTTTTAGCTCACCTTTAGTCACACCGTGAAGAGCCTTCTGCTGTGGTGGTAGTTGTTGCCAAAGCGGTGTTTTTTTAAAAATCTGCCAATACCTTTCTTGGTGTCCACCAAGTGTTTTAAGAAGGTGGGTGGGGCACTGCAGAAAACAGTTAGAAAACAGTCATTTTTTTTCCTGAATTTCAATTCAAGTTAAATTATGATGTTCCTCTAATACTGGTTCAGTGTCTGTACAAGCTCCTGGAATTACTTTAGGCATACTTTTAGATCTAGTATTGCCCGAGTCAGTGGTCAGAGTGTTGGACTACTGCATGGAAGAGCAGGATTCAAATAGTCCCTCTCTGCCCTGAAGATCCTTTTTGTATTTTAATGGCTGTAACTTATTTCATGGTTGATGTTTCTAAAGCTTGTCTCATTAGAGAGTTCATAGTCTGTTTGTGAGCAGATGATACCAATACCAAAACAGAGAGGAGGAGTGGATGTGGGAAGGAAAGACGGAGGCGAAAATAGAGCAAGGACTGTAAGAAGGATAAAGCCCCATGTATTAAATCCTGCCTGGCGTTGTCTCTTTGCCAGCATCAAGCAGTTGAACAAATTGACAGTGATAATGTGAACCAAAGAAAGGCTCCAATTCAGTCCTTACTCTTTGGGAGACCTTGGGCTAGTTACTCTCATCCAACCTCGCAGGGTTGGTATGAAGGTGAACTGGTGGAGGGAAGAGCCATTTATGCTGTCCTGAACTCCTTGAAGAAAAGACAGGCTACAAATCAAATGAATAATGCAAAGAAATGTAGTAGTTTTCATTCCCACTCCTCCCAAGCCTTAAAGGGAGAAAAAAAAGCATGAACCATATATCTGTTGGGGAGATCCTCTCCTCTGTTATGGCCTGTTGCAATCATTGTCTGTACTGTCAACATGGTACAATTACCGTTCCTGTTTCTCCCATAGGAGTGCACAAGCATTCTTAGTTGAGTACCCCAAACTCTGTGCCTCCCTTGTCCTGGAAGCCTGCCAAAGGCTGAGTTTGAACAATGAATGTTTTCCAGAAGTGCTGCCAGGTCTTGTATGCACTGGCTTTTAATGGGGTGGGGTGGGGGAGTGTTGTCACTCAGATTTCCCAGAGACTTGGAAGAAACCACAGGGAGATGCACTCTGTGACCACACAAAATGGATGATCTCAGTTTCCAGGCAAGTTCCTTGGCGCTTATCTGAAATGATCACCATACTCCATTGGTTGAAAGGGGTTTTCACCTGAGACAAGGCTGGTGACTATGAAGGGTATTGGTTCATTTTTCCATGAAGGACAAATCAGTAAATTTTTTAAAAAGGCTGGAAAGCACAAAGTTGCATTTTTATTTCACTGTATCCTACAGTTGGAATTAAGTGTGATATGAGCCTCTCTCTTAGGAGCTACAGGTATGAAGGGGACGGCCTTAGTGCAAAGCCTTGGTGACCTTGGGCTACTCACACCCTCTCTTGCCTAACCCACCTCACCGGGTTGTTAGGGTAAAATGAAGGTGCAAGAATTTTGTAAGCCACTTTTGGTCCTCACTGGGGAGAGAAGTAGGGTATAAATGAAGGGAATAAATAAAAGGCTGGGGCTAGTCCTCAGGATTCTGGTAACTGTCATCTGTATTGCTCTCAGCTTTTTTTAAGATGAAAGCCATCCTGTTTCTTCAGGTTTGGGGGAATTATATTTGGGGTTTTTTCCCTATATTTTGAGTTTTTAAAATTTATTTCTATATTTTATGGTTGCTAGTGATGAGAACCCTAGGATTATGTACCAAGTAGCCAAATTCTGTATGTTGATATTTAAGCTCCAGAGATTGTATCATAACCAGGTTTAAGTTGTATTAATAATATTTTATTCTATAAATATTGTTTATTGTGTAAACTGTAAAACTGATTATATGTTTGGTCAAATGACTGTAACAATAAAGAACTGAATGGTTGCTCATGGTTTTGTGGACCCAGGCATGGGTACAAAGATGGCTTCTAAGTTTATTAAATTCAGTAAACGTGAGGGGGTTTGTTCCTGGACTTAATTCAAGGTGTCAGTGATAAGCTGTCCTTTGTAGCTTGGGTCCTGCGGACCTGCAGGAATGTTGCTTTCCCATATGATACTGCCTTTGTCATGAAAGAGATTTCCTGAGAGACTTTGTCTGATAGTTTTCTTGCTTTGTTAAAATCAGCTAAGAGTTGTCAGTGATTGCCCCAACCCTGCAGTACCCCACTGCCAAGAATGACCTGTCTGAATCTAAGCCAAGAAACCCTTTGAAATCCTCTGCTTGAGCCTTCATAGGGACTGTGTAGTTGAACTACTGATCAGTTACAGCTTTGCTAAATATAAGTTGGGCTTTAAAAAAAAGGTATTGAATTGTACAGTGCTCTAAACTCTGTACAATTAATTCAGTAATTATTAATCCATAACAATGTCCATGAATGGACTCCATATTGGTGTGATAACCAATCCGATTAATGATTCAGGTGGGTAGCCATGTTGGTCTGAAGCACAGGTAAGCTTATATTTTAAATAAAACTTTGTTGATTTTAAAGGTGTCATTGGATGCAAACTTCGTTTAATCTGATTAAAATTCTGATGCCTTTTATGTGCTGGTCTTGGCTCATCTCCTCTTGGAAAATCTTTAAAAAGAACTTGGCTGCTCTGTACCATAAAAAAGCAATTTGGTGTAGCTTATCCATGTTTGCCAGTATTTCAAACTTCTGATATGGTTTTAATGAAGTGTACAGTTTTAATCTGAAGCATTTGGACAGCCAGTCTGCTGGATCTACTTTTTCAGTATTTTGGGGATCGATATGTGTAGCTTGCCTATCCATGGGAGGTTCGTAGAGGGCCAGTTATATCTTCTCCCCGCATAGATAACATACATCGCGGAGAGCGATCTCATTGCCCTGCCCAGTGGCTCACCAGTCCTACCTTTAGGGACACGTTGAATGTCCACAGTAGAGATGCCAACTCTGGGTTGGGTGATTCCTGGAGGTTTGGGGCAGAGCCTGGGTTGGATGGGGTTTTTGAAGGGGAGGTACCTTAGTGGGATGTAATGCCATAGGGTCCCACCTCCAAAGCAGGTATTTTCTCTAGGGGAACTGAACTATGTAGTAGGTGTAATTCCAGGAGATCTCCAGGCTGAACCTGGAATTTGACATCCCCAGTCCACAGAGCCACATAATGTTTGCATGTGGTCTGTGGCTACTGAATCCAGTGTACATAGATTTGACCTTCACAAATTATGTCCTTCACACATCCAGTGACAGATACTCAATTTGGGGCCTATGCAAGCCTTATGTCCATGTTTGATATCTGGTAGAGCTAAAGGTTGAACAAGTGCTTGTGGCAAATGAGGCAGGTAGGCATGAATGGGGCACATGATTTCAGCCACCTGTAGCATTATATTGTACATTTGTTCTCCTTGGCCTGCGTGCTCCCAGCTGTGCCTAAGAAATTAGGAACTGCGTATGGGGAATAAAAGTAAATGGAGCAGAATTTTGGCAGAATAGCAAAATGATAGCTATTGTTTCCAAGCAGCCAAATGAATGCTAAGTACTAAAGCACTCTGTTTATTTCCCCCCTTTAATTTCCTTCATTTTGGATAATAAAATTCATAGAGTTTTATCTATTAGGTGGGAAGTTGCTGGTTCAAATTAGTCACAGTTTCACTGGGGTACCCTTAAGCAAACTATTAGCCTTCCATCTGCAGCATGAGGACAATAAAACTACGCTACCTTTACAGGGCTATTGAAAGGATCACTGAGATAGTGGATTTGATGTTATTTAGAATATTCCTAGTACTATATACAATTTTAAAATTATTATTCCCAAAATAGAATAGATGAATCTCTCATTTTTATCCTACCATTCTTCAAAGGAGTTCAGAGCAGCATGGATGGTTCTCACATCCCTTATTTTATCCTCACAACTACTCTGTCAGGTAGTTTAGGCTGAGAGAGCATAATTGTCCTGGTCTGATAGTCTAACTGCTGTACCACACTGGCTCTTGGGTACTTGTGCTAATATCTGAAAGCATGTTTTTCTTATCCAGTCTAGTCATCTTCTTTTCCCCTTGGCTTATCACCAAACTGTGGAATTAAAATTCAAGGCAGGTAGAAAAATGCTTATGTGAAAATGCTGTGCTGTGTTATTGAAAGAACTGGGGTCACAGCTGTATACATGGAAGTGCCTGGCGACCGCTGACATTGTTTGCTCATACAGGAAAAGCAATCTGGCTGTGTTGCTGAATTTATGATGTAAATCAAATTGTAGTTCTCCTATAGACATAAGAGGGGTTGGGGTGACTTAAAGGCTGCAGATAATTCACTTTTGTTCTAGTCTTCTGTCAAAATGTTCTTTGTCAGGGACTATTTCAGCACTGACTCTTGACATAGTGAGGATTGGCCCTGTAAACACTTATTTACATAGGCTTTTTAATGGGTTCATGGCCTAAAATTATTTCAGAAAGGCTTTTATACTGAACTACATCTTTGTATGTGCCATAATGCTACTCAGATGGTCGTACAGTGGAAGGTATCCCAAAACAACCTGTCAGTGCTTACTCTTTGCATTTCCACTGTGGTTTGACAAATGTCTTAAAGTTAGTCTTCATTTTTATGTCTAAAACCATTATGTAATCTTGGCCTTGTGAATCATGGCTAGTTACAGCTGCTGTGTGTGTGTTCAAACACATTTTATTTGAGTTTGCAAAATCCAAGCTGTATTTTCACATCTCTCCTTATATATAATCGTAATTTGGTGGTGGCACTTTGTGAACTTTCCACACGCTCCCAAATCAGTTGGCTCTGTGATGTGTCACTCAGAAGCCCTTGAAGTCTGAATGCAGCAACATGATTGTTGACTAGATCAGCCACATTACAGTGATACTAGACCAGAAGCTGATGGGCAGTAGATTCAGGACAGACAAAAGGAAATATTTCTTTACACAATGAGTGATTAACATATGGAATTTGCTAGCAGAGGATATAGTGATGGCCACAGGTATGGATAACTTTAAAAGGGGAATAGACAGGTTCATGGAGGACAGGTCTATCAGTGGCTACTAGCTATAGTGAAGAAAGGAAACTTCCACATTCAGAGGCAGTAAACCTCTGAATACAAGTGCCAGGAGGCAACATCGGAAAGGCTTTGACCTCTAGCCCTGGCCCTTCAGGAGAACTGGTTGGCCACTGTGTGAGACAGGATGCTGGACTAGATGGATCCCCAGTCTGATCCCGCAGGGCTCTTCGTAGGCATTTAGATGCATTGGTTTCATGGTTCAATTGAAGGTTTTGGTTTTGTCCTTTAAAGCCTGAATCAGGACCCACTTCCTTGAAGGACTGCCCCTCCCCATCGGAGCCTGTTTAGCCCTTTCTGGCCTTCTGCCAGGGCTTTCTTTCTATCCCCTTGTTGAGAGATGTTAGAATTATAGCAGTTTAGGTAAGAATGCTTCCTGTGGCAGTCCCATCTTTATGAAATGGGCTTTTCAGTGATGTGAGGGCTGCACCTTCACCTCTGCAGTTCCGAAAGGGGTATAAGGCAGTTGTACCTTTGGTTGAATGAATTTTTATTTTTGGCCCTTTATTTTTAGGATCTTTATTGTACAGCAGCATGTGTGTATGTAAAAAGCTGTGATCTTTGCAGGAAAAGCAGTATATAAATGAAAATTTGAAGACGACATCTCCAGATTCTGACCCCCAAACAAAATAGTGACAGTATTTCAGCATGGGTAGGGGTTATAAAGCACCCGCCAGCTCAAACGGCTGCAGAGAGCTTCTGTGTCCAAACTTGGCATGCAAGGCAGCCTTTTCTGTCGAGCTACCTGTTGACGTAATTGTAGTGCTGCGATGATTACTGTGAATGTGATAATTACTGTGAAGCATTTTGCTGTGGTTGAATGGGCCATAGAACTAATAATAATAATTACAACAGCGGGCCCTGTCTGACTGGCACCCTACTCCGTTGTAGTGTGTGTGTCTTAGTGGTGAAGTCAGGATCCCTCCTCTCAGCTGCACTGAAATTAAACACCTTTGGGAACAAACTATATGGGGATGTGGCTCCGGCTTTGGCGGCCGCAGAGTATTTGCAGAGGAGGATATTAAAAAATCTTGAAAAGCCCTGCAGCTATGTGGTGTCAGCTGAACAGCGGTGTCCTTTGAGTTCACTAGGTCGCGCTCAGCTATAGTGCCCCTTCCCTTCCCCCATTTGGCTGGTTAATATTTGCAATTTGCTTGCCTGTTTGGGCTCTTCTGACAGTCTGCTAAAGAAAACAAAGGACATTGAAGTGTGTGTGTATGTGTGTGTGCATGTGTGTGTGTATATGTGTGTGTGTATATATATATTGGGGGGGGGGAATCACTCTGCCATCAACTTGGCTAGCCCATCAGCTTTTTTCATTTGGGTAATGGTGACATTTATGACTCCTTAAGTAAAATGAAATGTGCTCAGTTACCCGGCATCTTAATAAGGTCACAGGGAATATTAAAGTACTATTATGGACTATATTAAATTGGCTTTCCATTTGGTGTTATTTTATTTTGAAGGAGTAATCAGGCTACATCACTGTCTTGTTGCAGGATATAGTCATCTTAGATGGTACAGTTTAGAGAATGCTAAAGCTTTTTGAGGTTTCATTGGAATTCTGCTTGTGTTTTGGGCTGTTCTCTTAAGTACCTGAAAGTCTGAAAGCATAATTGCACTACTTTGAATAGGACTTCAGAAAATATTTCAGGATAAAGCTGGAGTTATTTCATTTTTCAAAGATGCAGATCAAATAGCTTGACATCATATCAATGAGAGTTAGGTTGGTACAGTTGGAATCAGAGCATGGTGTTTATTATGTGTGTTTAACCAAACAAATGAAATAGGATCCTTGGATTACTGTATCAAGCTTGACGCAACTATAGTATTGGACTTACCATTGCTGTAGAGTGTAGACGGAGCACAAGCATATGGTGAACCCATGCTAAGGAACACTGATATAAGAAGAACTTCTTACTTAATTTATTAAAATATTTATACCTTGCTTTTCCTTGTCGCTCAAGGTGGTTTACATGTCACCCTTAACACATTACAATTTAAAACCAGTAGATCTAAACCCCAAATAACTTCCTTCCCCCCCAAAAAAAAGATGCTTGTACTTTTAGATCCCATTAACAGCTCTGTTGAATAAAAAGGTCTTGCAGCACTTCCTGAAAATTTCTAATAATGGCACTCCCCTCCAATGTTCCCTCTAATTCCCGCCCCCACTGAGCAGAGCAGTTCACATCCTGAGCAGAATATAACTGCTGTAATCTTAAAATGGGCAATGAACAGTGCAAGACGTTGTGGGGCTTCAGATTGCTGCTGAGCTGAGCGGGGCATCCTGGTATTAATGAGCAGCCACTCATGCACACGGCTTAGAGGGAACACTGCAAGTCCCCTTACCTCCTCAGGATGCCAAGCTGCAATGGAGAAGGACCAAGCTCTGGCTGCTTCCAGGTGGGCCACCTTGAGTGGGGGAACAGCCAGTAGATGGCCGTCCAAGGGCTGTAGTTAGTGCACAGTGACATGTGGAGGAGGCAGGCCTTTAGCAATGTGGGCCCCAGGACATGATGGGCTTTAAAGGTCATAATGGGCACCCTGAATTTAACTCAGACTGGCAGCCAGTGTAACTGTTTTAAGATGGATGAGAGGAGTTTCCATCAGCTAGCCCCTGATAATAATTGGGCTGCTGCATTCTGAACCAGCTGCAATTTCTGGGTTGTCTTCAAGGGCAGCCCAGCGTAGAGTATTACAGTAATCCATTGCTGGGCTATTGATGCATGCCTACAGCTCTTTAACTCATTTGGGGCGTCTTTATCTTACTACTACATACAGACTGGCAGGCTAGTCTGAGAGATCTCGATGTATAGATGAGACTATGGTATAAGGAGAAGGGTTTATATTTGTTAAGTGTTGATGTCCATTTTGGGATAAGTCATGCTTTGTGCAAGAAAGTCAGGTGGCTTCACTTGAACTGCAGCAGAATTAAGCTGCTGTTGCCTAATATTAAAAAGGTCTCAGCAGCTTTTCAAACTGATCTTGGAAGAAAGCTGACAGGAACTGGGGAGCAAATACTTCCAAGGTGACTAATCCCCAAGGGATGATGGGGTAAATGTCCTAGGCCTTCTAAATGAGAATACGGTAAAACAAGCACACAGAAGGAAAGGAGGATTGTTGCAGTGGACCAAAAGGGCTTGGGGGACAATGTGCATACAAGGATTAGCAATGCCATCCTAAGCAGAGTTACTCCCTTTTAAGTTCACTGACTTAAATGTGACTTAGAGGAATGTAACTCTGCTTAGGAGAGCACTGCATAAAAAGAACACAAAATATTATTTATTAACTTCATTGATACCCCACCTATTGGGGACCTAAAGCAGCTTAGAAGAGAAGAAGAAGAGGAGATTGGATTTATACCCCGCCATTCACTGCCCAAAGGCAGTGCTGCTTACAAATTCCTTCCCCTTCCCCTCCTCACAACAGACACCCTGTGAGGTAGGTGGGGCTGAGAGAGCTCTTGACAGAAACTGCTCTTTTTCAAGAACAGCTCTTATCAGAACCATGGCTTGCCCAAGGTCATCCAGGCAGGTGCAAGTGGAGGAGTGGGGGATCAAACCCGGTTCTCTCAGATTAGAGTCCGCGCACTTAACCACTACACCAAACTGCACCAAAGCAGCCTACATAATTTTCCTTTCCATTTTATCCTCACAACAACCCTGTAATAGTAGAAAAGAGCAAGAGTCCAGTAGTACCTTAAAGACTAAAAAAAATGTGGCAGGGTGTGAACTTTTGTGAGTCACTGCTCACTTCTTCAGATTCTTTGGTATCCGAGGAAATGAGTAGTGACAAAAGCTTACACCCTGACACAACTTTTGTTAGTCTTTAAGGTGCTACTGGACTCGTGCTCTTTTCTAGTGGCTACCCATCTTGACCTAACAACTCAATAAGATAGGTTAGGCTGAGAGTCTGTGGTTAGTCCTTGTGAACTAGGTGAGTGGTTAGTCCTTGTGAACTAGGTTGTGAACTAGGTGGAGTTTTGAACCTGGGTCTCCCAAATTCTAGTCCAATACCAACTGCTCCACCATACTGGCTTTAAATAGAAGTGTGTATGTGGTAATGCTAGAGGCCTTCGAGCTACTTCTGGGAAACTGAAGTTCTTGGTGTACTCAGTCTTGAGCAGACCTGTGGTACAGAGAGAATAAAACAAGTACAGTAGTCCCCGAGTATAATTTCTATAGGAAGTCCAGGAAAGAATGCATCTGGGTTGTTGCTCTGTATGTTAGTAAAGTCTAGTGAACTAGAAAACATGAAATGAATAAGCTCCATGAAGGAAATACCAGGTCTGAAAAACAACGGCATTGGGAGATGCGCTACTGCATTGCTGACTTAATATTTGAAGTGATATAGAGTAAGGGAGAAAAACTGGGGAGGAGAAAGTCTGGTAATGATAGGTGACTTCATATACCTTGCACTTATTTTTATTTATTTTTCTGCTTACCTTGTTTATAGTCTGCCTTTCTTGCTGAGTCTCAAGGCAAATTACATAGTGTAAGTCAAATACAGTCGGTTGGATGGGACATCCAATGGACAGTGCAATAGGATTTGGACTACAGAAATCTGAAAACAAACAGCATAAGCATTTAAACATGACATGTCCAATGGTGCTGAAGCTACTTAGCTGAAACATACTTACAGTGCTAGGCAGTAGTATAGTAGTATACAGTAAAAAAACCCACAGTCCCTATTCCTTTAGCAATGCAACTTTTTTGAACATTTCATTATAGTACAGTCCTATTTACCTGTGCAGAAAAGCCCTCTTGAATAATTCTGTTTTGCACAAAGCCAGGAGAGTGGGAGCCTTCCAAAGCCCCCCAGGGCAGGCCATTCCATAAGGTGGGGCCACAACAGAGAATGCACAAGTATGGGCTGTTATTCATTTTGCCCATTTTCAGGATGGCACCTGCAGAAGGCCTTGCTGAGATGTGCAAAGCTGTCAGGGCAGAGCATAAATGAACTAATGTGTCTTGAAACAGATAAGTCATGGAACTGATGAGTAGGCAGGCAACTCTGAGTCCTGGTTCAGACCAAGCACAGGATGAATCAGTTGGGAATAGTGATCACAGTGCTAGCAGACCCAATGTACATGTAAGTAAAAAAGTTGCCTCAAAAAGGAAACCTCACAAATAAAGAGACTTAAAAGTCGAAAGGTATCACAAAAGTTAAAGCTCTAAGATGCTTGGATGCTATTAAAATCATGATGATTGAAACACAGAGAAGATAAATCACAAATAAGGAAAAACACAAGCCAGCCCGAGTAGATGCCTGCAGAGTTAAAGCTTAAAAAGCAAAAAGGCTTCTTCAGAAAAGTGGAAGTCTTGTAGAACTACATGGGCCTCAGTTTTGATCCATTCTTTTCAGTTGCATGTATCCCTTGGATGATCAACTTTTTTACGTTTCAGGGCAAAGTGTTAATTTTGTTAATTTTTTATTTACTGGTTCCAGGAATTCTCCTCATCCCCTGATCACCGTACTTGAAAACAGACCTGACTGCTGGCCAGTTCTCCTGCAGCAGATGACGACATTTTTTCGACAGTGTCCAGAAAGGTAGAAAAACTAGTACCTCGTAGCCTGTATGCTCATTATCTAGGGCATGATGTGGTGGTTAAGAGCTGTGGATTCTAATCTGGAGAACCAGGTTTGATTCCCTACTCCTCTTCATGAAGCCTGCTAGGTGACTATGGACCAGTCACAGTTCTCTCAGAATTCTCTCAGCCTCACCTACCTCACAAGGTATATATTGTGGGGAGAGTAAGGGAAGGCGATTGTAAGCCATTTTGAGACTCCTTAGGGCAGAGAAAAGTGGGGTGTAAAAAAACCAACTCTTCTTCTTCATATATAGCTAATGTATGCATTACCTTGAATTAACTGAGCTACTTTTATTCTGTTTGTAAGTTTTTGTTTGAATTGTCAGGAAAGCATATTTACTATCTTCATGATTGTAGTAATGAGTGTTATTTTCCAGTATATAAGTGAAGAAGCATACATTCTTTGATTCTGATTTTTGAACATCTAGTTCCAGTGTTCGTCTGGGCTCAAGGCAGATTGCAGCCAAATAGTGTGGGACTTCCAATAAACAGACTAGGATTACAAAAAGTAGAACTTTGGGGAGGATAGTGGTGTTGGTCTGCTCAAGAATAGCTAGTTTTGAGTCTAGTAGCATCTTAGAGACCAACAAGATTTCTGGAATCTAAATGTTCTAGAATCAAACTCTGATAACTATCTTACTAAGGGAACTTTGACTCTCAAAGGTTTATACCCTGAAAATCTTGTTTGTTCTAAGGTGCTACTGAACTAAAATCCAGCTCAGAAATTAGAAACAATGCAGAAAAAACTATCAGACATATGTCACAAACAATGGAAAGATGAAATTACAAAGTTGAAAGCAGTATAGTAAGTGAACATAGCGCCTGTCGTGCTGGAGTACCATCCCTTATGTAAAGGGGGTGTGGCTTGTTAGGACACATCCCATGGTGTCATTTCTCTGTCTGTGAAAAATCTAAACATTTAAAGGAGGCTGGCTAGATATTTTTTTCCGTAGCATGCTGCTGGCTTTCCACAGGGGAGAAGACTTGTAGTCTAGCCTCCTTATGTATGAAACTTCGATGTGCAGGGAGAGTTAGATTTTGAGAACTTTCAGACAAGTGATTTTTTTCCCTCCCCCCATATGTTGTCTGAAGTGCTACAGGGGCACAAGCTGTACATAGATGCTAGAATTATCTCTCAGTTCCTATGTTAACTTTTGTTTTTAGAGGCTGTCACATTTTGGTTATTTCTTGTAGGGTTTTTTTAAAGTATGCACATGATAACGTAACTTCGCCCTGTCAACCAGAGCTAAACTGGCCCTCTGAAATGGTTAATTACACAGAAGTAGCACATGACCTCAATTGCAGATCTCCATGTTGTGCTGGATTTTTTGACATGGCCATCAGTTCTTTGCCTTTGCTATGAAAGCCAGATGGAAACCCTGAGAGGACGTCTATACTTGGAAATGTTGCAAAGGGGAAGGGCTGTTGCCAGGTGTGACAGCCCTGTGGTGGGTAAAAACACATCTAGAGAAATCCTTTCCTTTTAACTTTTCAAGATACAGGGAGCCTCCTCAGAGTCTGACCCTGGTATTCTTGGCTCCTGCTGCCATTCATTGTCCTCAGCCTTTGTTCGTGGGCTGTTTCCTTGCTTATTTGTGTTAAAAACCAGTATTATACCACTTATCAAAAAGATTTCACATAAAATTTAACACACAGCCACGCTAGAGGTAAAAGTACGCTTCTTAATAATAAGGCGGGTCATTTCAAATATGCCTTTTGTCTCCCCCTTCCCTCCTGTTGGTTCAGCTCTGCACACTTGCATAAAATTGTCAAAAATGGATATAATTCACATGGCAGGTGTGCAGTATCACATCTCAGTATACTTTTTTGTATTTTTCTAAAGTTCTTATAATGACTTCGAAAACTGTGGAAGCCCTGACGAATGCTTCTTGTTTGCTGCCCTGGAAGCTATGACAGGTGCTGCTGCTTCAATTTTGTTTTTTCCTTTTGAGTGAACTCCTCAATTTCTTTTCTTTGACCACAGCGCAGAAAATTCATGTGTCCTTATAATGAGACCCTTTCTAAGATACCTATATTGTGAGCCCTGCCAAGTGCACGAGCATGCTGAATTACGGATGGGCCTACTTCAGGTCTTACTTCAGCCGTGTGGTCCTCAGAACAAGGAAAAACCCTCTGTCCTTGAATGCCATCTTCTTCAACTCTTTTGTGATTTGGTTCCATATTATCAGGTGAGACTTATTTGCCTTTCTGCAAATATGTTCACTAAAAGTGCTTTTGTCTGAACAGTGGCAAATGGGAAGAGAAGAGAAAGAAGCAACGTGTCTGTGTGTATTCTATATGTTGTTGAAGGCTTTAACAGCTGTAGTCCATTAGTTGTTGTAGATTTCCTGGGCTGTATGGCCATGGTCTTGGCGTTGTAGTACCTGATGTTTCGCCAGCAGCTGTGACTGGCTTCTTCAGAGTTATAACACATAAATATGTTATACCTCTGAGGATGCCAGTCACGGCTGCTGGTGAAACGTCAGGTACTACAGTGCCAAGACCATGGCCATACAGCCCAGAGAATCTACAACTAGTGTATGTATTCTGCTCTGAGATGACAGGGCATCTTCCAGTCTTGAGCAAATCTAGGGTTGGTTGATACATGAATGAGGTTGAAGAGGTAGAATGGATTATATGCAACCCAGCAAATCTGCATGTACTGAATTGCCATTTTGGATGCTGCTTTGTATGTAAATAAACAAACAAACAGCCCTCTGTGCATATCAAAGACCAGCACAGCTTAGCGCATGCTTCTTTCTTTGCCTGCTGTCCTGAAAGTTGTTAATAGAGGCCAACATCCTGAAATGTGAACTTCCACCTATGGTCTGGCTCGATGCAGTCCATTTTACCACCTCTTCTCATACATGTATAAATTTGGCCCTAGAGAGCATGTATTCCAAGGCCTACCAGAGGGCATTTGATAGTTTGATCTTTCCTAGTGACAGATTGCAAAATCACTACCACTTGCCAAGGTGCAAAGTAAACTGAAAGAGGATGATCGGAAGCAAAGGAAGATGAGGCTTCTGTGGAAAAAGAAATTATAGCAGATGTGGTTTGTTATAATCCTTGCAGCACCATGACCTGCCAAGCCACATCTGCCAAATCTTATTCTATAATGCTGTAGAAAGGAGATCTGAGATGAACACCTTGTGTGGGAAGTGCAAGCCACATATTTCTGTGGTCACCACTGTTCTCTCAGGGCAACCACTACCAGAGAAGAAATCCCTTATCTCCAGATGTGGCTTTGGAGTTACATGGTATGGCAAACATTGCCATGAGTTCCTCCTGTCCTCCAGGGCTGTGAACCAATCCTTGTGATTTTTGCCTCATGCAAATCCAAGTGATTGTCTGTCAATCAGACCCCATGGAACTTCACTGGGTGGGAGGGGATAAGCCAGCCTCAGTTAAGGAAAGGGGGAAGAAAAAACTTTTTTTCTCAGATTGGTTTGGGTGGCTCTAGGTAAGAGCATCAGTTTAGCCAAGGTTTTTTTTAGGATATGGCACTGGTTTAAGGAAGAAAGCTTGTCTGAGTGAAACAAATAAGCATCCTGTTAAGGCTTATTTGTTAAGGCCTGATATTCCTAACTTACATAAACAGGATCTGTGGATAGGAGCTCTGTATGTTAAAAGAGCAACCTTGAAGCTGGAGAAGATCCTGTCTGTTAATAGGTTCCAATGAAACTTTGTAAACTGAGGTAACCTGTCTGGAGAAAGAGGAGTGAAATCTCCCTTCATAGTTTATTCTCTTCAGTTGAGGCTCAGCTACAAAGTAGTTATACTCATCGGGCAAAAGTTTGTAACCAGTTTTACTTTATATATCGAAGCCATCTGTACGTAACGTTTATCCTATGAAATACTTTATTTTCTGTTAAATAAACCTTTATTGTCTTGTCCATCTGTGTCTTGTCTGTCCATTCATATATCTAGGAAAAAGTGATTTAATTTTACCTCATAAATAATTACTGCCTTGGTATAGCATGTTTTCAAATAAGAGACCTTAATAGGGAGCACATATCTTGCACAGTATCAATCCTTTAATTCAAAACTTGTGTGACCCCACCCCCCTTTTATTTGACTGTGTACAGTTGGAGTCTAAAGAATCTGTAGGAGAAGCCAGAGTGGGAGACTGGACATTCTTCAATCCAGTGGGCAGTTGCCTCAGAGTTTCCCTCCATAGCCATCACACATAAGAGTATCCCTGTAAACTCCACTGTATGTTTGCTGTGCATTTGAGCAGCAGGTCTCTGCTGTCTGAATGCTTCTTCTGTCACCATTTCTCATATCTGGCTGCCTGCCCGTCTTCTAATCACTGGACACAGTTCCCTCATGAAGAATTGTTCCTCTCCCAATTTTGTGGCTCTTTCAGCTTCTGGAAATGCCAGTTACTGAGCCAAATTATATCTAAGGACCAGTCCTCTGCCAAGTGAAGATATGAATAGACTCGGAACATTGGTCTGTCTTGTTTAGTATTGTCTGCTCTGATTGGCAATAGCTCTCCAGGATCTTGGACAGAAAAAAGACGTTTCTTGGCCTTACTCCCTGACCTTTAAAAATGGATGTGCCAGGGATTAATTCTGGGACTGTCTCAGGACAAAGCATGATAAGCCATGGTCCTTCATCTGATGATCTGGCTTCTTCTCTCTTTCTAGGAATTTGGATAACTTTCTTCAGTTTGAAGAAGAACCATGTCATCACACTTTGTCTGCAATAGAAATTATTTAAAGTGGGGAAGGGGAGAAGGGATTAGCGTTTCTGTCAAGGCATCCTTTTTAAGATTGGCTCCCAGTGTAGTTGCATTTCACTTTTTCTCTTTTTTGTAATACTGCTGGATAACTAGTAAGTAAGACTGAAATTAAGGACTGTTTTGCACAAGTGGCAAATAGCTTGATGATTTGCAGCTGAATATCTGAATGGAGTATCATTTGATCTCTGAGTTGTTCGACCAGTGGTTGTTCATTTGCACATGCCAGGTGATGTTGCTTTCCTCAGACGGTGAATGTCTGTGTGCATACTAGCTCTCAGTCTTGCTGCTTTCCCTTCTCCAGATTAAGGACCTGCCACAAATCACAGAAACCTTGCTTTTTCTGGAGGAGTTGTTCCGGAGTCTGCTGCGCTACCCTGTTTTTTGGAGTGTCCAGTTACACCAGCTGTGCTTGCAGCTTTTGTGCTTCTGTGAGATTTGCCTACATATCACAGGCGAATGTTCATCTTTGATTTGCTTAATGGAAGAAAATGTTGAGCTCTTGAAAGAGGTAGGCTCTGCAGCACAACTTTTTAAAAGATCCATCAAACAGTTAAAACAGCAGGTTCCAAAGCTCATTTTACCTGAAGGCGTTCATGGTCTGGAAAACACCAGAGTAATGTCAAATCACAGTTAGAGTACATCTGAGGAGACACAGGCCTCCTGGAATGCCAGGAGCTTTCTATGGCTGGTTGCTTATTTTGGTAGCTATGACTTAATGTTTGGCTCAGCTATCTGGATTCATGAAGATGGCAAATGTCTGTTAGAAGGACAGATTCATTACGGTCTCTCATTCAGTGGGGGCTTGTGGGCAGGGGGCGGTCTTAATCACGGAGCTTCTGAGGCAGCCACCTGGGGCTGGACAGGGTCCCAGTTGTTCACAGCTATGCCTTCCCTGACAGTGGGGAAAAGAACAATGCCGCCACACAAACACCCATTTGCTCCAGGGTGCAGGCTGCTGGTGCCGAGGCAGCTGCATGCACCCACCCCCTCAGCAGCTGGCAAAAGGTCTGCCCCTTGCTTGGGACTTGAGTGGCTCTGGGGTGCAGAGACTCTGGAGCCCTGTCCTGGACCCCAGAGCCCCAGAATGACTAAGACCACCACTGCTTGTGGGACACTTACTAATTCCCAAAGTCCTTCAACTATGTAATAACTTCAAAATGCTGGCAGAGGACTGCGTGATGGGATACCCTTATATCAAAGACTTCCTATTTGAGAAATCCTAGCATCGAGAGGTTCTAGTGTCTTCTCTGACATGCTAGATCTGTGCATACAGGGATGCTTTATAAATATGAGAGAATATTCAGCCGTACCTCCACACAGCTCCACCCAAAGTAGTCCTGAATGGCTCTTGTCCTTGTGCTGTTGCTCCATGGCTGTAATGAGATTAGAAAGAGCTGCTGTAGCTAAAAATCAGGGAAAGCAGGAATCTGCCTGACTCATTATCCCAGTAATGGTAGTAAAGAAGCTGCTGGTAGCTTTCCTGGATGTATGCAGTTCCTTCCCATGACATTGTTGCCCCAGTTTTCAGGCCTGTTCAAGTTGGCATCAGATTGACAACTTGTCCCATGTGACCGTGGATGTCCAATGTTTCCAAACAGTGCAGGGTAGAGGTAGCCACAGCTGCTGTCATGCCACTAAGTAATATTGGAAATATACCCAAGTTATTTTAGAGAACAAGTTTGGGCATATATTTTATATTAAACATTTTAAATTTTGGAAAATAAGAGTGGGGTGTACAGCATTTATTTCCACAGATTGTTTGGTTGGCAAGATTTTAACTTGGATGTCTTACCTTTTGTGTGTGTGTTTTTAGGGCTTTCCATATGAGCTGATACTAATTGGATTAGGCGTGCTTCTTCTACAAGCTCCAGCTTGTCAGCAGAAGCCCATCTTAAGTTTAGGTAAGGTTTTCTCGCAGAAACCACCTTTGCAAGATGTTTGCATTCTTTTAACTGAAATGTTTGGATGAAAACAAAATATTATTAATTCTGTGGTCTGTTTAATGTTACAAGTAGTAAGTCTTTTCAGAAGTTATAAGCATGCATATCGAGAGCATACCAACTGTGTGCAAGGGGAGCAGGTTACCTGCAGTCCTTCCAATATGTGTTGTCAGCATTTTGTGTGAACATTTCCCATGTACCTACAGCCTTAGTATATGTGAATGCAAACCATGAAAAATCCAATGATCCAAATCTGTTTGTGCACGGCTAATTTGTGCATTGCCCGTGTTCATGCAGCATGGTGATCGTGCATGCTCTTGATATGTGTGATTTTAATGTCTCAAAAGGTATACCATCAGAATGGATATCAGAAGATTTTTTTCAAGCATTTTAAGTGAAAGCATTTATTTTCTCCCTAGATAGTGATGGGAGTGGAAGTGTTCATTGGATACACGGTAGAATTGGGTATATTTATGTCTTGTGGGTTCTGAAGGTGGCCAGTTTGGGTCTTGAAATACAATTTTAGGATTTCTTCATGACTTCCTGTGACACCAAGAACTATAATTTGGTTTTGGGTTATGATAAGCTACATCTAGTGATATGGTTGGTATGGCTTGTCAGATGCTTTTTGCTTCCAGAGGCCAGATTTAGATGTAAGGGCAAAAGTTGCCTGAGATGATAAGAGAAACATCCTGAAAACAACAGGAGGAGGGGGGATAGATTCTAGGCAACTGCTAAGGTCTCCATCTTTACCCTTTCCTACCTGAGGGCAAAACTGTGGTTTGGTCATGGTGGTTTGACAATTGAAAGAACTGTATGAGCCTGTTCCAGAGGGTTTTCAGGCATTCTGGTGAGATTTGGTCCAGCTGGGTTTGGGAAGATCATGTGACCTTGAAACCTGGTGCAAACTTTTGAATGAAGGAAAGAGGGAAGGAGTGTGCAAGCCTGACCAGGTGAAGTTTGAGTAAAGCCTTACACTAGAGTATGATACAGACAAATGATTGAACCTGGGAAATCATTGTGCTTATGCACACTCCCTCCCCTCATGTCTGATTGTCTAATGGAAGACTTTCAGATTCTTGACAAATAATAGTTTGATTTTATATTAGAACCATAAACTATGGACTGTACTCTGATCTCTAAGCCAGGATTCCAAACAATGGTTTGACTGCAGTGCATGCTCTGTGCTCTTCCATGCAAACCAAGTACTTGCTTTGGATATAATGACGAACTATGGGTTGTTATAGATCAAGATGGGTAGCCATGTTAAGTCTGTCTATAGCAGTAGAAAAGACCGAGAATCCAGTAGCACCTTAAAGGCTAATAAATGTGTGGCAGGGTATGAGCTTTTGGGAGTCACTGCTCACTTCTTCAGATACAGGTAGAATGGGAGTCTCTCTGTCTGAAATCACTCCACTTTACAATAAATAGGACAGATGAACTTCCATTCTGAACTTCCATTGTGAGCAGTAACTCACAAAATTTCATACCCTGCCACAAATTTTGTTAGTCTTTAAGGCGCTACTGGACTGTTGCTCTTTTCTGCTGCTATAGACAGACTAACACAGCTACCCATCTTGCTCTTTTCTATGGGTTGTTATGAATATGGAAGTTTTCTCAGTAACTGGCAACATGTGCTATGAGGATGGAATGAGAAGAAGGAGCATGTGGGTCTCCAGATGCATTGGGCTAGTTTCTATAGCTCTGTGCCTTGAACAATACCTTAAACTTCCAAAACCTAGTTCTGATTAGGGCATGAACTGACTCATGAGCCAAAATGCAGCACAAATTTGGGCCAGAGCCCCCAAACCGATGTTCAGGGAGGGTGCCTTCCCTGAACATTTACCAGACTTTTGTCTGGTTTGGCTGTTCAGGGCCATTTAAACCTAATGGCTGATGGGTGGACCCACTCCACTGTTAGGCTGAAATAGCTGTGAGCCATTTTAGTGGTTGGTTTCACTTCCCCCCACTTCAAAGCAGGGGGGAAGCAAAATGGATCAGCCTCACAATTGAGGGGCAGACATGCCCATCAGCTGTTAGGTTTGAATGGCTGTGAGCCATTAAACCCATTGGTTTCACCCCCCCACTTCAAAGTGGGAGGAAGTGAAATGGACGGTGATACCCCTCTTTTTCCCGGCTGCGGCTTGCCAGGGCTGGGAGAAAGGGGGAACCAAACTTGCCAGACTGGCTCAGTTCAGGTGGAGGCCTTTTGGCTTGGTTCTGTACGGGGTTCTGTTCAGGGGCTACCTTGAGCTCTGAATAGAAGCAACTGTTGATTTGCGATTGATTTTGGCCAATTGGTTTTTTCCCATAGTGCAGGGGTATTTGGAACATAGAGAATGGGTACATTCCAGTGACAGTTTTCTTCTTGTTCAACTAGCCATCAAGCTCCTTTCCTGTTCTGAAACTGAGATGACTCTTACTGCGTCACTCACTCTGGTGATGCCTGCCCTGCAGATCTTATCTTCCACAGCAGTAGACGATTGCATGTCTGAGGAAGACAGTGGCACCTCTAGGAAGCAGTTGGCCATAAATCTTCTAGAAACTGTACAGCATGGAGAACTGAAAGGGAAAAAGAAATTGGTAATGCTTCTTTTTTTTTCTATTGATGGGTGTGATGTATATTTCACAGCTTCGCTTCATGTTAAACATGAAACATGCTCTCTTCTCTCTCTCCCCCTCTTTCCCAACTTATTAACAGTGTAAAAATAAGAATGGGTATACGAACTGGGAAGGGTGGAAACAGTTTAAAGGGTAAGGTGACAGACCAAGATGCTAGAATGTCAGGATGTGTACTAGCAGAACTATATGTTCTTCTTTTATTGAAATGCTTCACTCCCACCGAATGAGCACAGCACAGTGCTAAATAATGGCTATGAGACTGATGGTGCAATTGTAAGTGGAGTTTCTTCCCTTCTAAGTCCATTGAAGTCACATCTATTTAGGATTGCCCTGAGAGTTGTGGTTTTTTTCCTTGCATTTACTGTGAATTCTTGGGGAATTTGGTGCGTAACCCTATGCTTCTCAGAGCCACTTCACACAATATCTTTTAGCTGTGCAGCAAGGGCATTAAAAAACCGTATTTCTAATGTTAAAATGGGAATGTGAGGTGCATTTTCAAACGTCATGCAGGTGCATTTGTAAGAGACCAGGAATTACCCGTAGCTCTTAGATGAGTGACAAACATGGATTTTTCATTGTGTAATGTGTGAAGCAGCCTTCAGTCCCACAACAGCAACATTGGGATGATGCTAGTGATCTAATATGACATCTCTAGGATCCTTGAGAAAGTCTTTACCTTTCTCCTCATCCCAGCTCCCCAGATGCCACTGGTAATCTGGTTGTGATGGGGATTTTATTACTACAGTTTTGTCATGGGCACAAAATCTACCTCATTATAAATTGCTGTAAGCGCTGTCACTTACAGTAAGTGTTGCCACTTACTGAGAGCAATTTTTCTCTTAATAATTATGAACAGCAAAGGTATAATAATAGTAACAACACTGAATAGCTACTTCTGTTTAGAGAGCTATCTTCTAGTTCTAATTTGGCCAAAAGGACAAAGACATCAACATGTAATTAAATACACCACAGAGACTCCTAAGATTAGAGTTTGGGGGATAATATTTTTCAGACTATAGTAGGGAATAATTTCAGTTTTCCATTTATATGCCAGGATTAGTTTATCTTTATGTCTGGGCCTGGGAATACCGGCCTGCTCTGCAACCACACAGGCCTGGGAGGGGCCCCTACAGCTGCTCCAGGCCTTGGATGTACCCATTTATCAACCAAGTGCTAGCAGCAGTGCTGGGTGACCAGCAGGGCATAAACGCACCAGTCATGGAGAGAGCTGGGTCCGACGTAGCCCCATCACAGAGCAAGCCAGCGCCGGGAAACTGGGTGAGGGAGATGCCACCACCGCTGTGGCATAAGCGGTGGGCCCAGCGCAGCAGTTCCATGTGGGTTGGTGTGACCTCTGGATGCCGTTGGGAGCCCCGGCTGCAGCCCAGCCTCAGGAGGAGCAGGTGGAAGTCAATCCGGCCTTGACAGGCATGGAGATGGGCCAATGCCCATCCAGCAGGTGGCCTTTGCAGGGGGGTGGGTCTGGCCCACACTGTGAAGTAGGCAAAGGAGCAGTAGCCCAGGTCAATGGCTCAGGGAATCAGTGGCTCACAACAGATGTTGATGGGCAGGAGAAGGGGCCATGGGCAGAGAAAGGAGGAGGAGCACCTGCCGGGGAGAGGAGGTATAAAAGGAGGCTTCAAGTGCAGACCGGGAGGTTTAGCTGGGAAGCTTGGGTTGGAGGCAGGAGGCCCACCCGTGAGGGAGAAGGAAGATAGGGGTGAGCCAAGCACCCTCCCCTCCCCCAATATGAGTTCTGTAGAGCATCCCAGTGTGGAAAGCAGAACAGCAGAAGGCGGAGTCCCCCAGGGCATGACCTTGGGGTGTTTCACTTTATTTCATCAATAACTTTGTGATTTTGAAATCTGTCTCTATTTCTCCAGAATCTCTGTAGTTGCTCATATAATACAAATCCTTGGACATCAGTGAATAAAAACGTTTCTTATATTTAAAGGAAAATAACTGTACCCAGATGATGCATAGCCAGTCCTATGAGTGTTTATTCAGAAGTAAGTCCCACTTTCTTTGGGACTTACTTAATTGGAAGTATGCATAAGATTGCAGCCTTTTGGAAGTAGTTCCCAGTGGAGTCCAGTGAACCTTACTTTCAGCTAAATCTACATAGAGTCAGGCAGTAATACTGCAAATCCAAGCTTTAGCTTAGTCATTTAGAAATAATAACCAATCGAAATCAATGGGACCTTTCTCCAAGGTGCATGTGCTTAAAATCCACATTCCAGAAAGCAATCTTTAAGTTTTGACAACTTCAGGCAAACCAAGAATAAATTCCATTACCATGTGGGCTTCATCTTTTTGAGATTTGACTTTGGATCAGTCCACATCTCATGAATTTAGCTCCAAATTTTCATGATTCGATCTTTCAAGTATGATTTGTTTTTGTTTGTTTTTTTAAGTTGGGATTCTGGTGCTTGGATCTACTCTCTCCCCCCATTTTAAACTTAAAGCAATAAAAATGGGGCACTGGAAAAAAGCATTAATAACTCTTAAACATTGCCCAGGCTAGTGCTTTATGATTCCAGATCCTCCTTATTCAAAACACTTGTCCCATAGCATATAGGTGGGTGGAATTCACACTTGCATGGCCTGTATATTTTTAGAAGAATCCCTGTGGTCTGTTTATGTTTGGTTATGAAACATTGCATAATCAGGATTTTTATGCCAGTTTGGTGTAGTGGTTAAGTGCGTGGTCTCTTATCTGGGAGAACCGGGTTTGATTCCCCACTCCTCCACTTGCACCTGCTGATGTGACCTTGGGTCAGTCACAAGCTCTAGCACAGCTGTTCTCTCAAGGACAGTTTCTGTCAGAAGTTCTCTCAGCCCCACCTACCTCACGGGGTGTCTATTGTGGGGAGGGGAAGGGAAAGGAGTTTGTAAGCCGCTCTGAGACGCCTTTGAGCAGTGAAGGGCGGGGTATAAATCCAATCTCTTCTCTTCTTTATTAAGATCTGTGTTGTATGATCCTGTGCCTTTTGTTTTAAGAACATAAGAAGATCCTTGCTGGATTAGGCCAAGATCAACCTAGTCCAGAATTCTTTGGAACAGTTTCTGCAACAGCAGCTGTTAGAATCCAAAACAGGCCAGTGGATCATGGCCTGCCTTCTGGCTAACCGTACCATGTTGCATTCACATGTCTTTGGATATGTATGCTATTGTTACACTGTAGCAATAATTCACAAATGCGCTGTCTTGTCTACCCAGGAAAAGTCAGTTGGGAATGATTGCTATAGCCCAGTGACAATGGATGCTGCCTTAGAACATAGTGAAGGTTTATTACTGTAGCACATAGTAGGAAGACAACACAAACGGAGGTTGTTATTTTTGACAGCTAATCCTCTGAAGATATCATTTTACAAACATTTAAGAACCAAGTTTTATTTCAACATCTTCAGTAGCATGGAAAGACAGTTGTTTGTTAGGTAGCACTGGATTCCTGCAAAATGGATCCTTAAAGCCTTCACACTGTTCTGTGTTCACACAATGGATAGCAGAATGAAAACACTAGAAGGCAATGGGAGCCTTCTGGGAGCTGTGAAGGGGAGCATTTACCTCTAAGCAATACCATCCGTCAAAGTGGCAACTTTGCAGGTGGCTGGATCTTAATTTTCCGCGTGCAATAATTGGAAGCGATAAACAGGGAGGGTAACAGCTTAAAATATTCTTCTACATGAAATGGCTTTTTAAAAGGTCATTTAAAGTACAGGAGCATTATACTTCCCATTATCCAGAATGAATTTACATTACATTGAGCAATGTAATTAAAACGGGTGCGTGCAATTCTGTAGAATGGCTGTGGTTGCTCGTTCTAAATCCTCTTGGCAGACTTGAAACTTGGGAGCAAAACTGTCTCCTGATGCTAATGAAGGCCCAAATCATATGCTGCCTCAGTGATGTCCTGGCCTGCTTTGAGGATTTAGGGTCCTGTGAATCTACTTGAGGTTCCTTGTATGGAATTTCAAGCAATCCCTGGAGAAGGAAGCAGGAAGAGACTGCTGGTGGGCTGGTCACTCCTTTCCCATTCCCCATATCTGTCTATGCCATCTTGTTGTTCCTTCCTTCTTTGAAAGCCAGTGTATTGTAATGGTTGGAGGAGGGGTCTGTGGGCCCAGTGTGGCATCTGTGGGTGCTATGCTGCCCATCTGTACTTCCCCTGGCACCCACTGAGCTTTTTAGAAGATAGGTAGGCTCACTGTAATGCAGGGCTTGTTATTGTCTGCTTTCATTCAAAGGAAGGGTTTTTTGCCGCTTAGGACCAGTGGGATTGGTAAGCACCTGCATTTTCCTTTGTCAGTGTGCGGCTCAATTTCTCTTTCAAGTTCTTTTATTCTTCCTTCTTTCTTCCCCACCTTTCCCCTTTGGCTTAATTTCTTTTTATTCCCCTTCTGTGATTTTCTTGCAAAGCAAGGAGGGAGGTAATATGTTTAACTCTGCCTCCTGTGGCAGCCATTAGGGGTTTAGCATCAGTGGCAGCCATTTTGGAATGGTGCTTATCACTCCCTCTCAAAATTCCAAAGGTGTGTCTGCAGGCTCAAAAAGGTTGGGGTCTCCTGGGTTAGAGTGTTAGGATCAATCTACATGTTATGTTTTCTAATGAGTTTTCCCACAGTTGCGTAGAAGCTTTAGGGAGTGGCATTGTAAAGGTCTGCAGGGGCCTGATTCAACTCAGGTCTGCATTGTGGAGGGAGGAGGGGCTCCTGCCTTCTCCCCTGAGCAATTTTCCTGAGCTCAAATGTCCGGAAGGGAGTAATTTGCCCAATTTGGGAGAGGCTTGTACATAAATGTGTGGGTAACAGTGGAGCGGTTTGCAGATCATAAATATACTTTGTTAAGTAGTGCTAGTGGCCTGTTTTTCAAAGGATCCTGTTTACACAAGCAGGATAGGAGGATCATTCTCCACACTTGGGCATTCATATAATTCTAGCATAGCAGAGACCCCAAACTGCCTGAAGCTTTGAAACCAGTGATAATTTTGCCAGCAGAACTCTAGGCCTTCTTACAATTATTGGCATTTAAGAAATAAAGAAGGTTGTAATATAAGTATAATTGTATCCTTCACTTCAGAAAAACAAAGCTATAATTGTCAACAGCAGTGTCAGAAATTTATTTGAAGAAGAAAGCTTTCATTGTAATGAGATAGTGTCAGGTTGTTGTTCTTGTGCTGTTTAGCTAAATTACTGAGAAACAATTTAATTTTAATTTTTTGTTTGAAATCAGAGGCTTGTATATGACTGTTGGGTGGCTGATAAGCTAAGATTTACTTCGAGTGTGTCGGCCGGGTGTTGGAGGCTGAGGAGAGTTTTGCAATCTGGCTGGTGTACCGACCCCCTAACGCACCGGCCAGTAGCCTGCCGTCCCTGATGGAGGCCATATCATGCTGGGCATTGGAGCACCCTAGACTTCTGGTCCTGGATGATTTCAACGTCCATGCTGATGACGCGACGTCCAGTCAGGCAGTAGACTTAGTATCGTCCATGGTGGCACTGGGACTCTCCCAATTTGTATCAATCCCCACACACCGGGCCAGGCACATGCTCAATTTGATCTTCACGAATGGAGTAATAGTGGACCGGATTACTGCATTAGCAGTACCATGGTCGGACCACTTTGCCCTGAAGGCCCTTCTAAATGTTCCACCCCGACCCTGTTTAGGCGGCGAGCAGATTTTAGCTTGCTTGCAGAGCCAAATGGACCCAGAGCGGCTTCAGATGGCTTTGCGGGATCTGAGGGCCCCTGACGGCTTGCTGGATGAACTTGTGGAGGACTGGCATAGCTGGCTCTCCACAGCCATTGACAAGATTGCTCCCTCTGCGCCCTCACTCTAGGCTGGCTTCCTGGTACACTCAGGAGCTGCAGCTGATGAAGCAAGAGCTAAGACAGCTAGAGAGATGGTGGCGCTGTGCCCACAATAAGGCAACAAGAGCATCTTATAGGACGTTTATGAGATCCTATGAGATGGCAACCAAGACCGCTAAGAGGGCTTTCTTTGCGGCCATGATTGCATCTGCGAACTCACATCCAGCCCAATTGTTTAGAACGATTTGGTCTTTAACAGCGTTGCCACAGGGCAGGCAAAACATTAGGGAACTGGATATTGGATGTGAGGCTTTTGCAAACTATTTCACGGATAAAGTCTTGGCGCTCCACTGTGACCTCCCCACCACAGTTGAAACAGTGAGCGAACTCGAGGCCCCTTATGCGTCTTCGATTCTGGGGTTGGATTGTTTCAGCCTGCTCAGCCTGGAGGAAGTTGACAGATTGCTCATATCTGTGCGCCCAACCACTTGCAGTCTTGATCCATGCCCCTCCTGGCTCATTAAAGCGGGCCACAAGGGGTTTCAAGGTACCCTAAGGGAGATTGTCAACAAGTCTCTTTCTGAGGGGCACTTCCTTGGGGCACTCAAAGAAGCGATGTTCCGCCCCCTCTTGAAAAAACCATCTCTGCACCCGGTCGAATTGGCCAACTATTGGCCAGTGTCCAATTTGCCCTATTAATTTGCCTATTAATTGGGCAAATTAATTGAGAGGGTGGTGGCGGTGTAGCTACAGGGCTTTCTGGATGATGCGTCCACCTTGGACCCCTTCCAGTCTGGTTTTCACCTGGGGCACGGGACGAAGACAGCGCTGGTTGCCCTTACTGACAACCTCCGGAGGCATCTGGATCGAGATGGTGTGGCGGTATTGCTGCTGTTGGATCTGTCAGCCACGTTTGATACGGTTGACCACCAGCTGCTGGCCCACCACCTCGCCGATGCAGGGATACAGGGGCTTGCCCTTCAATGGCTTGCCTCTTTTCTCCAGGGTCGGGGAACAGCAGTCCCAAAGGCACCCGCTCGAATGCAGTGTGCCTGAAGGGGCCATGCTTTCCCTGATGTTGTTTAGCATCTATATGCACCCCCTTGCCCAGATTGCTCAGAGGTACGGGCTAGCGTGTCATCAATATGCAGATGACACCCAGCTCTATCTGATGTTGGGCAGCCAGTCGGACTCCAGCCCAGGAGATCTGAATTGGGCATTACAAGCCGTGGCTGGTTGGCTTAGACTGAGCCGGCTGAAACTAAACCCAGTGAAGACGGAGGTCCTATGCCTGAGTCGGGGTGGTCAGGGAGTGGGGTTCCCTCTCTCGTCCTTCGATGGGGCACCTTTGGTGCCAGCATCGGAGGTTTGAAATTACCAACAACTACCTTGTGATAACATCGGGGGTAATGGGATGGCGCAGTATAAGACCACTACAGTATTGTGATGGATTGGTGTTGCTGAAACGGGCTCGGGGTTAACATGTACAAGCCTCCATCTTGACTTGTCTACAGTAAAAATATCATGGAGCACTTTATTAATGTTCATTTGGTTGTTTTACCCTGATTTTAATATTTTATATTTGGCACTTGATGCCCTTGTTGTGAGCTGCCCTGAGCCCGTTTGTGGGGAGGGCGGGATAAAAATGTGATAAATAAATAAAATAAATAAATATGCCTTTTCCTTTTTCACAGGTCTCCTGTATGCATTTCTTTCCCATAACCAGTACTTATGGCTCTTTGTATACCACGTGGAGGATCCTTGTGCTTATGAAAGAGAAGTCTTCTGTGTCTGACTGGTTGTCTTCTGTTAAATCAATGCTGCCTATTACAACTGAAGTCCCTGTCCATGTTTTCCTTCTGCTGGCCTACCTTCTTGTTGAAGAAAATGGGCCTGGCCTTTGTAGCATACTAGCCACTACCACAGAAATAGCCAAGGCAGATTCATCTCAGGTAAGAGTAACTTGCGAGGCCTATAGCCAAGATTTGACTGGCTACATTTAAAATCAATATGTGAAAATCCTCATTGCTTCATGCCTCCTTTCCACCCACTCTCTCTCTTTGTTCCCTTTTCCTCACCCTCTTCTGGCCCTCTGTTTCTTCCCCTTGTACCACTGGGCCATTCTCTCTTCCATCTAGGGCAGCCAGCCTCCAAGTGGGGCCTGGTGTTCTCTTGGAATTACAACTGATCTTAAGGCCACAGAGATCGGTTCTCCTGGAGAAAAATGGGCAGTTCTGAAGGGAGGGCTCTATGCCATTACATCCCCATTGAGATCTTTTCTCTCCCCAGACACTGCGTCCAGATCTCCAGAAATTTCCCAAGCCAGAGTTGGCAACCCTATTTCCAGCAATTGTGTCCTAGAATCAGACTGTAAGGACTGAATACATTCTCACATGGTCAATGTAATTCTCTGCAGAGTCAAGCCAGTCTAAGTTTATTGAAATCAGTGGGTGTTGACTGCACAAATTTACACTGTAACATTACTGGACTTACTGCTAGCATCATCTGGTATAAATTTAATACCCCCAAAAGGGTCATCATGCTTCCTGTCCAAGGCAGAACACAAGAAGTAGTGTGTGACTGCAAGACAGAAAAACAGGGAGAAGGAGCAATACTATGGACTTCAAATTAGGGATGCCAGCGTCCAGATGGGAACTGAGGATCTGGAATTACAGTTTGTCTCCAGACTAAAGAGGTCAGTTCTCCTGGAGAAAATGGATGCTTTGGAGTGTGGACATTATGGCATTGTACCTCCCTGAGGTCTCTGTCCTCCACAGGCTGCATCCCCAATTCTCCAGGAGCTTCCCAACCTGGATCTACCAAACTACCCCCCCCCCATTCCCTACCGGTGGCCTGGGTGGGGGGGACCTGCCAACCTTATTTCACATAGTTATAGAGGCTCCTGGAAATTGTGTGTTAGCAATTATTGGCAATTAGATTGTCCTATGTGGACAAGAGAGTCCTATTACAAGTGGCTGCAAGTTCAGTCCAATAGCCACTGATGTGTGGGGTGCAACCTAAGATAAGCTTTATAATGTAGGCTGCTACTCACTTTTCATTCACTAGCTAGCCAATCTGTATCCTCCTTCGTAATTGCAACAGGTGGGAGGGAAACAGATACTTAGAATCAGCGGTGACTTTGGGTGGTTTTCAGGCTGATACAGATAAAAGGTTTTGTCATTGCTTTGACTTCTAGGCTTTGAAGGCCTGAAGTTATTGTGTGTATTTTTTCTGAAACCTGCCAACAGGGTATCTTAAGAACTATGAGCCATCTGGTAACCTTATTTCTTCATCTAACATTGCATCTGTTTCATGTTCTTGCCTCTTTGGAGAACTGCTATATATGGTGAACTTACCAGGAGAGGTTAGAACTTCATTTTGTTTGCCTCTTTTCTTTTTTTTAATGGGTCCTTTTCTAGCATTGCAGTAAAAAGCAAATTTTCACGTGACTGGAGAGTAGGATGAATACAATAATAATTGGTGATATTCATGTACACCATGCAGCTCCCTGCCCAGTCATACTTTTTTAAAATCTCCATGTTCCTGCGAGAAGGTGAGGGCAGCATACATGTTCTGTCCTCCAGTTTATACAGTCCTTCTCTTCTGACAGCACCCAGTTTGCATCTTTCCTGGTTTCCCAGAGCAGTGCAGACCCCAGAGTGTTTCCCCCATCTTTCTTTTCTCTCAGTGGCCTTAGCACACAGGTTTGGCTATTTTGTCCTGGATATCAATTAGAATGCCATTAAGCTCACAAGGAGTAAAATAAAGAGGAAACTGACTCATAACCAGCACTTTGCAAGGATGATTCTAAAGGTGTGTGAAATGCAGGCTGGTGTCAGAAGTCGGCAAGGTTGGCTGACTGCTGAGGCCTGTGGCTCACTGTGGGCCTGCTGCTGCCACTCCCCCAACCTGTGTGGCATCTCTGCTTTGCCTATCCATGCACTTTCTTCTGGGTACTGCATGGCAGCATTCCAGACAGCACTAGTTGGTGTCTGTGCCTGGCACTGCAGCTGTAAGAGGGAGGGTGTGCAGGCAGTGTATACAGCTGGGTATGCAGATGGTAGGGGATGGGACTGAGTGGATGGGAAAGATGTGTGCTGGTGGTAGGGGAGGAGCACATATGTGAGTGGGCAGGAAAAGAGGGCACAAGTGGGAAGTATGGTGGCAGGGAGGGGATGGTTCCAAAACATGGAAATGGCCCTATTGAAAAGCATTCGTATCACTAAAGAGACACTTTGTTCCTATTTCTTTTAGTCACTTAGTGAAAATGATTGCAAGGTGAAAAACAATACCCCTATAATCGCTGTTTATGTACTATGTATTACAAACAGCTGCAAAAGTTAATACCATAAGAAAAACACTTATTTGCAGACCTTATTGTTCATCACTGTATTTAATTTCCTCCAATCTTAAAAAAAAAAATAGGCCAAAAACAACGATAACTAGGGAATCTCGTCATAAAGTTTGCTGCTCTCTCTGGGAGCAGCTGTCTGCAAATGGTTTGTTCAGGATGCTTTTATCGTGTTAATTCAAAACAGATAAATGGAAACTGCTTTACAAGAAATGGGGAGCTTGGGAATTTTTGTTTCAACCTCAAATAGCTTGGATTGCCTTTTGTTTTTTTTATTCCAGCAGAAGATCTCAAACAATTTGTCTCTCTTGGCTGGGTAAAGGGGGAAGAGAGGGATTGGAACCGTAGAGTGCCTGGTGCCAGTGAAGGCCTGCTATAAATTATTTACATAGTCATGGATCAGGGTATGGGGTGACCCCAGGTCAAGCAGAGTGACTGCTACGAAAATGCATTTTGGATCTATAAACCCAAGGTATTCAGATTGCTGAGAGGTTTCATGGCAATGGGATCCTCCCCAAATTGGCTGGATGCCTATGTGTGTATGAGAGCATGAGCACATATTATTCCGGGGCTTTTTTGCCACGACCGGCTCCCGCTGCAAACTGCCAGTCTGAACTGAGCCTCTGTCATTCTTTCTCAGCCTAGCCTAAAGAGTGGTTGTGTGGACAATATGCAGGAGGAGAATTATGGATTCCTGGGGCTTCTTGGAAGAAGTCAGGATAAAAATATACTTTAGGGTGGAGCTGTGGAAGGTGCTGGTTCATGGTTGGATAATTTATCAACTGGCAGGCATGCTGTAAGAGATGTGAAAATCACAAATCTTTGGTGATTGTTTTTGAAACACTTGAAGGCATCTTAATAGAATACTGGAGTTACTTCACACTGTACACTCTAAATTTCCACCAGAATTAATTTCAGAACTACATCAGGTTGAGTCCATGTGGACTGGTAATGTTTTTCGACATCCTGAAACCCAAACTGTGTAATTTTTTACCCCATCTGGCAGAGTCATGCTCATACTGCTAATGGGACATAGAGACAGTTACCTTTTTGTTTTGGTTAATGGATAAATCTTGAAGTGCTTTTTGTTGTTGTTGTTGTTGCAAAGAATGCAGAGTGTCCAGTTCTTGGTGTATTCTTGCCAGCCAGTATAATGAAGTAATTGTGGAGCGAGCAAAGCAGTATAAGTCTTGAGTAGATTCTTCAGTTCACCCTCTCTTTCTGTGTGGCATATCAGGGATATTGCTTGCTTTTGCAGACAGGAGACAGGACCAGGAAAGCACTGGCTGCCATGTCAACCACAGCATCTTTGAATTTAAAAGCATATGGCTGCCATCATGATTGTTTGGTGGCAAGCATACGGTGTGAACTCCAGTGAAGTCAATGCAGGAGGATGATTAAATAGTGGCTGAGTTTAAGCAAGCCGAAATGTTATTGATGGAAAAGCAAACTGAATAAATTCATATGTTTGTATTATAGTGTTATGTGTTATATATATTATATTGTTCTCCCCACCCTCCCCATTTTTCACATTCGTGCAAAAAGTGTCAATTGCTAGGTTTGTTCTTTTTTGTGCTACTTCTTTATAAAGCACTTCTGTTTGGGAAAAAAATCATTACATTATTTACAGTGCAGTACTAAGCCAAGTTACACCTTTCTAAGTCCACTGAAGTCAGTGAGGCTTAAAGGTGTAATGCTACTTAGCTTTGTACTTGTAGTGTGAGTTGAGCAGATTGTCACTTTTTCCAGATGCTGTGACTCATTAAGGCGATGGCTTGCATCCACCAGAAGATTTTTCACATATACTGTTAGTGTCTTTGCACAAGTGGAAATGTGAAGAAACCCACCCTCATGCTGTCCTGTTGCACTAAATTAAACATAGCCTGTCCTGATTCCAGAGACAGTTTTCCACTTGTGCAAAGTGTGCAAACAATTTCTGGGTGCTGTAAGATATAGGAAGGAAAGTGCTAGGTATTGGCAGAAGATTTTTCTCAAATGCAAGTGCAGTAAGTCTGTTTTCAGAGTCCAGTCGGCTGTGTTCTGACTCTGGCAAGGAGGAGCCTAATATAATTAAAGGCTCACCTAGCAGAGGGTGGGGCCAGCAGTCAGCCCCAGGCATAAGCCATAAGACTGGAGGAGGGCAGATGTTATCCTAATTTTCAAAAAAGGGAGGAGGGATGACCCAGGAAACTACAGGCCAGTCAGTCTGACCTCTGTCCCAGGGAAGATACTGGAGCAGATTTTAAAGGGAACGATCTGCGAGCATCTAAAAGACAACTTGGTGATCCAGGGAAGTCAGCATGGATTTTTCCCCAACAGGTCCTGCTAGACCAACCTCGTTTTCTTCGTTGATTGAGTGATGAACTTACTGGATCAAGGGCATGCTGTTGATGTTGTTTACCTGGATTTCAGTGGAGCTTTTGATGGGGTTCCCCATGATTTCCTGATGGGTAAACTAAAGGACTGTGGACTGGACTGTAGGATAATTACATGGATAGGGAACTGGTTGGAGAACCGCACTCAGAGAGTAGTTGTCAATGGCATTTCACCTGAATGGAGGGAGGTGTCCAGTGGGGAGCCACAGGGCTCAGTTCTGGGCCCAGTACTTTTCAGTATTTTTATAAATGATCTGGATGAGGGTGTGGAGGGGCTACTCATTAAATATGGAAATGACGCTAAATTGGGAGGAGCAGTGAACACACCAGAAGATCGAGATAGATTTCAACAAGATATGAACAAGATGCAATTTAACAAGGATAAGTGCTGAGTTCTACATCTGGATAATAAAAATGAGGAACACACATACTGAATGGGGAATACACTTCTGAGTAGCAGTGTGTGTGAACAAGATCTTGGGTAAGGGTGAAACGAAAGTTAAATATGAACAGCCAGAGTCATGTGGTGACAAAAAAAGGCTAATGCAGTCTTGGGGTATATCAACAGAAGCATAACATCCAAATCACAAGATGTCATAGTCCCACTGTACACTGCATTGGTCAAGCTGCACCTGGAGTATTGTGTGCAGTTCTGGAGGCCTCACTTCAAAAAGGATGTGGACAGAATGGAGCGGGTGCAGAGGAGACCACTGAGGATGATTGGGGGCCTGGAGACCAAGCCCTGTGAGGAAAGGCTGAGGGACTTGGGAAGGCTCAGTCTGGAGAAGAGAAGGTTGAGGTGGGACATGATTGCTCTCTTGAGTATCTGAAGGGCTGTCACTTAGAGGAGGGCAGAGAGCTGTTCCTGTTGGCAGCAGAGGTCAGGACTCGTAATAATGGGTTTAAATTAAGGGTGGCAAGGTACCAGCTGGATATTAGGAAAAACGTTTTTGACAGTAAGAGTTGTGCAACAGCGGAATCAGCTGCCTAGGGAGGTGGTGAGCTCCCCTTCACTGGCAGTCTTTAAGCAGCATCTGGTCAAATACTTGTCAGAGATACTGTAGGCTGATCCTGCACTGAGCAGGGGGTTGGCTTAGATGGCCTGTATGGCCTCTTCCAACTCTGTGATTCTGATTCTAGGATTCTGTCATTGGATCCAAACCGATACAGGGAATCCATATTAGAGGCAGAAGTTGAACCTGTGCATTACAGTGAAGCCCTGCTCCTTCTCAGCAACTGGGGATATTAATGGGAGATTTGTACCCCGTGTTTACCCTGTGGTTAAGATAATGCAGTGAATCTGCATTAGATATATTTTAAAAGGTAAAGAGTAGTGGAATACTGCTCAGGAGCCATGTCAGGGAGTACAGGAATCCAATCCTTGGTGTTACTTACCTTGACCCAAGTAAAATGGCTTATTGGTTCTTTTCATGAAATGTATACAGTCTTCCTAATTGGATGAATTGTGCAAAAAAGGCCTCTGTTATATTGTGTGTGAATCCAACCATGCCACAAGAGGAAAAAATTAAATTGTTTGACTGAGAGGTCATTTGTGCATTGTAACACAAGATCTATTACCATTATTAGAGGATTATGAATCTCTAGAGGATATTCACCCTTTTATAAGGTATCTTAAATGCAGAAATAAAATATTTGGCTGGTAAATGGCACCCTTCTGGGAAATTCATCTGAAGAAGTATTACCTTATGTAAGGAGGCCTAAAAAAAGGAAAAGGATGAAGCAAATGTAGTCTTGTTAAGGTAAAAATTTGGGAATTTAAATGAAAATCAATAAACATTGGGTTTGTTGGCTGAAAAGTAGACTGTTTTGTGCCTGATTACAGTATTCAAAATCCTCTTTTATTGAGAACCAGAGATAAGAGGTTGTTGCTAAATGAACAAAATCCTGTGATGAAACTCTTGGTGGTTTAATTACTAGAAGTAAAATTCTACACAAAGCAGAGTAGCAATTTGTGATTTCTAAGGCATATATATGCCCTGAAACACTTTTCATCTGTAAACGCTTTCGAGACTGAGCGTTGGTGTTTTGTCAAAATGTATATTTTAAAAGAAGTTTTTTGTGAAGTTGCATATAAGATCTGCACAGTTGCAGAACTAGTTATGGAACTTTGATAATTTGCACTGTGCCATCTTTGATAGGACAGATATGAACATGTGTGCATGCCTGTCCAGTTAATGATGTGGGTTCTTATAAAATCATTAAAAAACTTGAAAGACATAATCTTGAAGACAGTTGGCTGTTAGAAAGTTGCAGTTGGTGTATACCATGGTGAAATATTTCTCGGCAGATGCTGGTAGCAGCTTTGCCAATATTTCAGGGCCTGCATTATGTCCCAGTCACTTCCAAATAAAACCCAGGATGATGACTTTGACTGGGCATGTTCTTTATGTCTGGCACCTTGGAAACTTAAGCAATTCCTCCTCATATTCTATTATAATTTCTTAGCTCTATTAAGAAACTATACTGTGAAGTCCAGTGATCTTCAGTAACAGGTATGGCCCATGCCCCCTGCCTGTCACTGTCTCCATCCTTGCATGCTGGAGTAGCTAACACTTTCTCTCCCGGTTCCTGGACATCTGTAAACTGTGTACAGTTCTGGTCACCACACCTCAAAAAGGATATTATAGCACTGGAAAAAGTGCAGAAAAGGGCAACTAGAATGATAAAAGGGTTGGAACACTTTCCCTATGAAGAAAGGTTAAAGCGCATTGGGCTCTTTAGCTTGGAGAAACAACGGCTGAGGGGTGACATGATTGAGGTTTATAAGATTATGCATGGGATAGAGCAGGTAGAGAAAGAAGTACTTTTCTCCCTTTCTCACAATACAAGAACCCGTGGGCACTCAATGAAATTGCTGAGCAGTCGAGTTAGAACGGATAAAAGGAAGTACTTCTTCACCCAAAGAGTGATTAACACATGGAATTCACTGCCACGGGAGGTGGTGGCGGCTACAAGCATGGACAGCTTCAAGAGGGAATTAGATAAGCATATGGAGCAGAGATCCATCAGTGGCTATTAGCCACAAGGCATAGATAGGAACTGTCAGTCTGGGGCAGGTGATGCTCTGTATTCTTGGTGCTGGGAGGGGGGCAACAGTGTGAGGGCTTCTAGTGTCCTGGCCCCACTGCTGGACCTCCTGATGGCACCTGGTATTTTTGGCCACTGTGTGACAGAGTGTTGGACTAGATGGGCCATAGGCCTGATCCAACATTGGTTTCTCTTATGTTATGTTCTTGTTCATCTTTTAGTAGTCCTACAACAACATTCTGAGTTGGTGGAAGTCTCCTTAGATTAGAGAAAGGCTTCAAATTTGAGCCAAAAGGAAAGGCGGGGTATAAATATTTTAATAAATACAATTTTAAAAATAAACACTTTGTTTAGTGGGGTGGTAGGAAAAAAGTAGGATTTACCTGGATATCTGGATTGTCACAACAGTTTGGCACATTGTGCCTGTTAAAAGGTCTGAGGAGGTCATGAACTGTATCCTGCTGTCTTTATTAAATATTGTTGTTTAAGATGAAGCTTCCTTATATAACCATAATGCTAGTTTTCTCCATATTAGTTTCCCATAAGATTTAGTCATTGATGCAATTTTTATTCTGCTGCATCAAAGTCAGCCTAAAGTTTTTTGATGTATATTGAAAGCATTTCACTTTTCACCATGCAATGTAAGAAATAGTTTAAATATTGAGATATGTTGCAGTTCAGCTCTTAAATTAAATATTAAAAAACCTGAGCATGGAAGATAGAGGGGAAAAAAGAGTTTCTTTTCCCTAGCCAGTTTATTTTAAAAAACCCAAAACCTGGCTTAACAGTTATGTTGCTGAATGAATGCCAAGCTGCAGGCAGAAGCTAAATGTGAACAAAAGTTGTGTTTTATGAAGTATCAGATTGTGATACAGGCCAGTAATCTGAAGAGCAGCTGTAAATCTGTTTTTAAAAGCGACTGTATTGAGGGATTCTGGATTGTTGTTTTGAAATGCAGATTCTTCTTTTTAAAAAGATGAATTGGTAAACCCTTTGTTGGGCACCTAATGGAGAGGGTTGACCTAACTGCTGAATCTTTGGGGATGATGAGGGATTGAAAATGCTGTGTTGCTAAGCAACGCATTCAGCAGCTTTTCTGAGTGTGTTCCTGTGCTCTGAGAGTTAATGAATCTGAAGGGTGGCTGTTCGAAAACAGTTGGAAAAAAACTGATGAAGACAAAATGCTCAGTTAGCATTGGCAGGAACCTAACTCTGCCTTATTCACGCATTAAATTAGGGGGTGGCTTTTGTTACTTGCTTTATTTTTGAATAGCATAGCTTCAGAGACCATAGATTTTGTACTTGGAATGAAGGTAGATACCTGTAAGGGAAAGTGCTTGGCTGGTGTGTGTACATTTGTTTGTGTGTTCTCTCTCTCTCTCTCTCTCTCTCTCACACACACACACACACACACACACACACACACACACACACACACACACACACACACAGAGCAAGAATGAGAGAGAGCGAGTATATGTAATATTTTCTGCTCAGCAATGCTCCCTCTAAGCTGTGGACTCTTGTGAGCAAAGATTCTCCTTTGTGAACTACTGGAATTAAAGTTGTAAGTGAGTGATTTGGCTACTGCATAAATTAGTTTGCTCTGGAGCCATCCTTCCTGAGCTAAGGCAAAAATGAATGAGCTGGAGGCTAAAAAACTGTGAGCTAGCTCACACTAACTCAGTTTAGAAGGAACACTGCTACCCAGGCTGGTTGACTTCACCAATATTTCTTGCATATGTGTTTCATTTATAAGTTAAAATGCATACCAGGTCTCTTTAGTTTGAGACAGCTGACAATCAGCCAACTCAATTGAAACAACCAATAAAGTTTACACAATAAAACACAACTGATAAACTCCCTATCCAGAGAAGTACCAAGGAGGTTTTGCTCGTCTGGCATCCAAATTAGAGTAAAGGAGGTTGGGGGCTCCACATCACCCTCTAATCGTCCACTTTCCAGGAATTATCTGGTTTTGGTAGGCTCTTTCCCAAACTTGGTTTGATACAATCTTTTTGGGAGGACCAGAGCCAAAGTGGAGATTAAGTGCAAATAGACTCTCTGTGCCCTTACTACAGCAGAAAGACTCATATTACAACACTAGAAAGATAAAAGCTCACCTCCCATAAATCAATGGATCAAGGACCTTAGAACTTTGCAACATGTGAACACATAGCATATAGATGGCAATTGTGTGTAGAGTTATTTTTAGATATTTGAAAGTCATTTATAGAAACTTACATGTAGACTTGCCACCACTGTTGTTATAATTTTGTCTTGTATTTATGTTTTGATTTTTTTCTTTTTTCTTTTTAAAAACCTTAGTTGCTGGATTTTAATTTCCCCCCTTTTGTTGTTGAAAGAAATGTAAAAAATTAAAGTGGTTTTGGATGATGTGTGGATGAAATGGTGCACATTTTGAAGGTCCTGCCCATATTCATGTCATTTTCGTTGCTTCAGTCCTCCATGCCACCACAGACTTGGGGGGAGGGTTTTTAAAAAATGGACAATTGCCAAAGAGCTTTAGTGCAATAATGTTATGGTCTACTTTTTAATTAAGTCTCTAGCCCTTTTCATTGCAAAATGAAGCTTGAAAGGACCTCCGGTGGCACAGGAGGAAATGATTATCGAGGGAGGACTCAGACAATGAAAGAGTGGGGGGAACAAGGAACTACCGTGTGGATGCTCCGTTATGAATGTCTTTCCTTTCACAGTAGCAATAAGAGCTAGGTGGACAATCACTGTTCAGAAGCAGCCCAAGCTGAATGGCTTGCAATACCCTTTAAAAAGAACCATATTGCTTTGGCTTTGTAAGGACACTGGAGTGTGGGCTTTTTGTACTTCTTGAGATTGGGATGGTGCTGCGGAGAAGGCAAAGCCAACAAAAACTGCTGAGAATATCTGAAAATAACTGTGAGTGGGCTTCCCTATGTGTATGTCATCTCATGTGGATTATATGCACACATGTACACCTGCATGCACATGAGCACACCACAAAGTGTTTCCTCTTGCTAGTCAACCACTCTACTTTCTGAGTAAAAATGTATAATTCAGCAGACAGTGCAAGACTGATGGGTTCTACTAAGCATGGAACTTCCAGAAGGTCTGACTTTGCAGCCAAAAGAAATTGTGATTGTATGTGATCAAAGGGATTTAGATTTCCCTTTAAAAAAAAACAAAGCAGGAAAATGTAGTTTTAGAAATTCCTGGTCATAATGAAATATTATGTCCTTGAATCCAAATTTTTCTGCAGCTGAGATATTGCAAAGGACTCAGCAATGGGACCAATAAGTATAATTTCAAGGTTTCCTGGCTAAATGTAGCTTTAATTTGTTTTTATGTTAGAAGTAATGGCTACTGTTCTTGCCAAGTTAGACATTGTGGGAAAAGCCTAAGTTTTGGAACTTCCTGGCTTCTGAGTACTTGGTTTCTGTTTGAAGTTATGCTAAATATTTTATTTGAAATTATCTTCTGAACATCCTTTAAGATAAAAAAAGAAAATGAGTAAAATATTATCAGGGTTTTTATGTGATTAAGAAAAACCCCTCCTTCAAATCCATCCAGCAAAATTTCCCTTTTACAAAATAATAATCAGTGTGGATCTGAGAATACAATATTTAAAAAAAGAAGGTTTATTCTTCAGTTCTATCTACTCTTTTGTGTCTGGGCTAGGCTTCTTTCAGCCTAATGAGTCCCAGCTTGGTTCTGTTAAAATTCATGTAGCCTCCCATTGGCTCCAGTGGTAGCAAATACTGTGAGGGCTGTAAAGGCCCAAGTATGGCCAGGGGAATAAGGAAGTACAGTTTGTGAGTCCCGAAAGAGCCAAGTGGCCTAAGCTGCAGTCATATTTCCATGAGGGGGAAAAAATGAAGATAACTGGTGGATCACGCAGGCGATATTAATGGAAACTTATTTTCTTGCACCTGTATGGAATGTGTCATGTCTTATGAGATTTCTCACACTGCCAGCTGTGGAGCAAAATAAGCACTATTCTGAACAGTGGGGTTGCCCAAGCCCTTCTCTAGAGGTTGCTGTGGGTTTGTGCCAGGTGAAAAGGAAGAACACAACCACTGACTTCCCTAATATGTTAGCCACAGCATTATGACCTCTGCTGGACCAGATGACCAATCTCAATAATAATTTTGATGCTCTCCAAAAACAACTGAAAGAAATCAGCAAAAGAACAGAACAAACAGCAAAAACACTGAAAAAAGTTGAAGCCAAGTCAAATGCGATAAATCAAAGACTGAAAGTAGTGGAAAAAGAGACAACTTCTGATAAAGAACAGCTGTTATAACTAGGAATGGAAAAATCATCATGTGTCCTGAGATTTCAAGGTATCCCAGAGCAAAAAGGGGAGAACCTGAAATAGATTTTAAGTGAAGCTTTGGCTCCAGTGGCAGATCTTAAAGCGAAATCTTTATAAAATGATATGGATGTGGTGTATCGGACTTATTCAGATTTTATTAAGAAAAATAAACTGCCCAGTGAAGTATTTGTGAAGTTCTCCAAGAGGTCAACAAGAGACAAAATATTGAAAATGACTAATGGGATAACCCTAAAAATCAAAGGAGAAGAAATGAGAGTTTTAAAGGATATTCCATTTGAGATAAGAAAGAGGAGAAAACAATACAAAAATCTGACATCTTTTTTACTGAAAAATTCCACTCCCTACAGATGGATAACACCAGAAGGATTTATCGTCAACTATAAAGAGAAAAAAGAAAAGATTGACTCTATTGCAAAAGCAAAGACATTTTTGGAGTGGCACCATCCAACAGTGAAAGGAAAAGGAAAAGTAGAGGATAATAATGCAACAGAAAAAAGCAACAAACATGGGTCAGGAAGCAGTGACAGCTCATCGGGCAGCCCTTCAGAAGAAGACTCCAAATCCGAGAAAGGAGCAGCTGCCCCTAAACTTCTTAAAGTCAGTATGACTTCTGATAAAAGCAAACATAGAGGGAAAAATATGAAAAATAGCTTAATACTGAAAGCCTGTCCATTTTTATCAATTATAAAATACTAACACACATACTCTGGCTAAATCATGCTTGTACTAGTTTGATCCTGAAAATGTAATGGTTAAACGTCATTCCTGAAATTTTAAATGTGGGGGAAGCATCGAGACAAGTTATGTATATCGTAATATGATCTTTGCCTGGCTTTGTATTTTAGATTAGATTGCCCCTTACCTTTTCCCTTTGTAGTATGTAGTGATTAAAAAAAAAAGAGGTTCCTTTTCCAAAGTTTCTTATGCATGAGCAGAAGGGCAGGACAAAACACTATAATAATCAGAGTAATCCCAGGGAAAATGGAAGCCAGTCCTGGCTTCTGGTAGGATGGATATATATATGCCCTATATATTGTATGTATGTAATACTACAGCTCTACCCACTCCCTTGCAACACCCCAATCATAATGCCGTATCTGAGTAAAAAAACAAACCAGGCACCCCAAACATAAGACAAATTAGTCAAGGGGAAATAAAAGGAACTAAAGTACACTGGTTAATCATCCTGGTTTTCAAGGTTAATTATCTTGTTTTACGGTTTGGCTCAGACAGCACTCTAAGTTTGCTTTCGGAAAAGAGTATGAACTACCCCCACTTACCTTACTAAAAGAGATTCCACCCCCGAAAAAGTGCAACTAATTTTCAGTTGGTGTTTATAGCCCTGTGGGAGGATTTTGCACTACCAGTGACTGGCAGAACTGAAAAGAAGTTTCAGCAAGCTGGCATTTCTCAAAAAATACAGGAGTTTTACTCTAGATGCAAGGATGTTGAAGCCACATACCTATTCTGTCTGTTGAATGTGAAGAGGAATTGACTTTGAGGGATTTATTCATGTTTATTCAATAAAAGGACAGAAAAATAAAACTTTAAAGTAAACTGGTCTGTTTATGAGATCTTTACTGTTGTATTAGGAGAATCACAGGATAACACCTTGTAATGAAATGTAATAAAGTAGTCAGTAGGCTTTGTAGGAGTTCAGGCAGGATGTTATGTCAAACAAACATAACAAGAAAAATGTTATATATTGGGGCATAGATTAAAAGAGTGTGGGCCATAGTGTAATTACATGCGAATGTAAATGTAATTGCAGAACTGAAATAAAATGGAATGCATGCATGTAATGGGGATTGTGGTCTGTGTGAAGGGTGGACCTGTGTTCCAGTAATGCTTGAATTTTGGAAGCTGTTGAGAAAACTTGGTCAGCAGTTGATCCTAGGCTTGACCTTCCCTGTCTGTGCTGCCAGTACCATGAAAACAAAACAATTTATAGAAATTGGCTGGCCCTTAAGGATGGCTGGACATTTGTAACTTACTGTATTATCTTGCATTTTCTCATCATGGAAATAGGGTGGTTTCCATGGGATTCCACAGAGATCTCATATCCAGACACTGACCAGACCCAGACCTGCTTAGCATCAAAGAAATCGCTTTATCATGCCCTCCATCAAGATAAACTTGTATACTTCTTGTGAGACAAGTAGTGATCCTGCAACAATTTTAAGGGGATAATTCCTTGGGAATTTACCACTCTTCTGTAGTACAAAAGTGTGAGATTGCTGAGCTCTGAAATCTGATCAGATAGTCTTTGTTTACCTAAGGTTAAAATTGAGGAGTCTACAGCGGTAGCACTGCTGCCTATAGCACAACTGCTGTGGATCTGGGCCAGGTGGAAGGGAAGAGCACATCTATCCCTGATACTAAGCACAAGCTTGGTTATTTGATCAGCTGACACAAGTGGCCATGTGGGAGTCCCCCAAATAATGGAGAAAGCTTTATCTTGTCTGTGGCCCTGTTTGGTGTCCTACTCACAGGCATTGTTATAGTAGACAAATTGGGCCAAGTGAGGAATTACAAATGGTGGTGGTGGCAAATGGTTGGGAAACATCCTCCAGGCCCTCTCTAGGATACTGTAAGTGGCTCACAAAAGCCAATCAACCCCATCTTTCTTAGCTGATGTTCTGTTACCTTCAGCATTTTGTGGCACATGGGAAATGCTTATTAGACTTTTTTGTGGCTGTTCTTTTCTTAATTTACCAACTAGTGCTTTTCTACGTACCTAAGGAATCTCCCTAGTACGCAAACAATATGTCTTGTCTGACAGTGGTTCCTGTTTGCTGCCCCTCTGATAGGCATAGTTGTAGAGTCTGCTTTTAAAAGAAACAACTGGACAGTCTGCCAGGAATTGTACGGAGAGGAATGAAATTGTGAAAGACTCATTTTCCTCCCCATCCAGATCTCTTCCTCTAGGGTACTAAAACTGATAGCAGTGAGAGCAAGCCAATTCCCATCCTCTGTCTTCTCCAAAAGATGCTCCAGTGACCTCAACATTCCATGCCTGTTAAAGGAGAAGTAAACTTGATCATCATCAAGCCATTTTTCCTTTTATTCACAAAATAATAATTTTCCTGCATAATTATGCATCCCCTAAGCATGCCATAACCCATGCATTGTCTGTAGGTGGCCTCCTTTCACTGCTCAGCTATTAGTCACTCAACCATCAAGTTTGCTATTAGGATTGATGCCAGGGGTTGTGCTTGGAATCTTCTTCAAGCAAAACATGTGCTCTGCCTCTGAGTTGTGTCTCTTCCCCAAAACCCCTTCTCTTCATTCAGTAGAAATGAATACACTCTGAAATGTCAAAACTGAGGAAGTCTTTTCTGTTCTTTTCAGAGCCATTGGTTTTGTCAGATTTTATTTTTCTGCTGAGTGTGTGCTGCTGTTCTAGATCAGTACAGAATTCTGTATCTTACTGGTGTGTAGATAGGTTTGGTGTAAACCACCAAAAGAGATGTAGAAGTTAATGGCCCTTTGTTTCCTGTACAGCAAAAGCTAAAGGATGGTTTTTGTTTTAGGAAAATCCACAGTAACAGGGAATTTTGTTGTTTAGGTCTGGCCTGGCAACTGTGGCCCTGTCCCTGGTAGTTTTGGGCCCAACACATGTTCAAGGGTACATGCTAGCTTTACTTCTCAGTGGTGCACAGGGGTCTGATCAGTATAGTTAAGACAGGGCAATGTTGAGAGTTGGTGTGGCACAGTAGATATTGTTGGATTAGGACCCTAAGAGATCCAGGTTTGAATCCCTACATTATCACTGGGTGACCTTGGGCCAGTCACATTCTCTCAACCTGATCTACCTCATAGGTTAGAACTTTGTTCTAAACTGCTTTAAGTCCCCATTGGGGAGAGAAGTGGGATATAAATATAAAATAAATTATGGCAAGATCACTATTTGGTGAAGTAAATTTGGATTTATGAGCTCCGCTCCTCAAGGCAGAAGATCAGTTAGATTTATCGATCCTTTGGGATTCCAGAGTGCTCTGGGATAGTAGAGCCAAGACTGTGGATGTTCTTATTAAGTGTGGAAGAAGAGCTTGATGAGTCATAGTTGATGCTGTTACATTGGAATCCACAAAAGGTAAACTGTCTATATTTCACTCTGATACCTTTTGTATAGATAATAGATACAGATCTCCAAGGAGATCAAGTCTGACTCAAATGCTGCAGTGAATGCAAGATCTATCCTGGTATGGTTGGGAAATAACCACTTGTCACTATTCTTTCAATCTGCTTTCCCTGGCAGATGAACACAGGTACTTGGTATTGTGAAGGTTGCTACATGCAGGTTAGATCCTTGCTCATCTTGGCTGCTCAAAGAGTTGTGAAGTACCAAAGGGCTTTTAGCCATGAGTATTAATGCTGTTCCATGGAAGCTCTCTCTGGCCTTAAAAAACAAAGAAAGTTGTAGCATTGTGTACACAGACAACTTCAGTGAAGCATGAACTGGCCATTTTTCAACTTAAATACAACCTCTTTCTTTTGTGCAAAATGAATTGAGTTTGGTTTGGCAAATCACCTCCAGGTGCTTTTGGATGATGCATCTTTCCTTGACAATTTTTAGACCTAGTTATGGGATGGAGATGGCTTTACTGGGCCTGGTGGAAGAAAATGGCCTGCAGTCACACAAGACATAAGGCTTTTAAAAATTTTAAAGATGTTATCTGTGCCTGTGTGTTCACTGTCTGAGAAGTAAATGATTTGGGTTTCCCCTCCTAGTTTCTAGCCAGCATAAATACCCAAGCAAGGCATCACTGAATAAGTTCTAAAGTTACAGTAATTGGAGGTAATGGGGGAGGGGGGTGGCTCTGGAACAAAGCAGAGAACTGAGCTTCATTCTGAAAGCAAATAGTAAAACTGAAATAGAGAACTTGATAATATTCCACTGGCAAACTAAAGAATGGGATTGTTGAAAATACAGGAGCCTTAGATATAATCATTGCCACAACTCGCTCTGCACTGAGTATTCAAACATGCCAGAAAATGTTGCATGTGACTTAGTTTTTGTTGTTTACATTCTGTTGAGAAGGCTCTAAGGCTCATTCTATTGGGGCTTAAAGAACATGACAAAACGAAGATACTTTTCTTCTGTTGTATTGTTGCTCTCCATACAATTAATTATTTCATTAACGCTGGAAATGCTTTCATTTATTTTAGGTGCCAAATCTGATTCCAGTCCTAATGTTTAAACTGGGAATGCCACTGGAGCCGATACTCTATCGGGATATCTTGTATACACTGCCTGCTTTGGGTGTGCATAAGGTCAGTATGAAATTTTTAAAAACTTCTGTCCACTATTATTCCTATTTCATTACTTATTAGTTAAAGAATTGATGTGTATTTACAGCACAATAAAATGCCAAAGCCCAAATCAAAAAGTTCTACAGAGGATTTTACTATCACTTAAATGGATTGTGACTGGCTCTAGTACAGTATGTATCTTTGATCGAGGAATCCAGGTGCCATGTCCCATGTTGGTAATTGTCAGCTGCGTGGATCCAAGTGGCTTGGAGAAGTGGTGATATTTGAAGTTTGAAATGTTCCTGTCCCAATTGCTAAAACTGGAAAAAGAGTGTGTCTCATCCCGGTAGTTAAGAGTTACCTCGAATTGCCTATCCATATGTTGCTGCAGTGGTATAGAAGATGCTTCTCTACAACTTCTGGAGCTCCCATGGATGGACCCAAATTAGATGAGAAGGAACACACGATTGGGTTCATTCCTGTGATTTTGGGTTTTTTTAACATTTATGGCAGTAGAAAGGGTGAAATCTTATCAATCACACTTTATTTTTGCCCTTCCTCCAAGGAGATCAGGATAGCATACATTGTTTTCTTCACTCCTGTTTTATTCTATTATAAATTGGAAAAATAAATAAATAAATTCTCTCAATGGCCATGTGAAAGTTTAGGCTATGAGTGTGTGACCAGCCCAAGTGAACTTCATGTCAGTGTGAGGATTTGAGCCAAGTCTCCCAGATTCTGGTTGGACTCTAACCACTATACCATGTTTCAGAGGCGCTCAATAAATGTTCATTGGTCCATATATGGTTGAGTGCAAGACATTGTTGAATCCCATGTCAGTTCTAGAAAAAAGGGAGTATTGGTGTGATGGATTTTGGGGAAGTGATGTCTTGACGCAGAATTTTACCTTACAGTGGACAGATCAGTAAGGCAGAACGAAGTAGACAGCAATGGGCTTATTGCAACATGGTACAAGAGTGTCTAAGGTCACTTTTGATTACTAAGTAGGGAGTTCAAGAACAGGTTATTTAGTTCATAATGGCAATTATAATCCTGTTATACTTGGAGAATTTGTCTTTAGAATGGGTCTGAAAATCCAAATTACACTGCACGTTACATGTGCTGTCCACATTCCATTGAAAGCACTTGGAAATTTGGATATGTATTCAGTACAATAATGCTTTTGCTTTCCCAAGCAAAAGTTTTATCTGGTGTTAGGTACTTCCAGTTTAATATTAAACTACGAAACTATCAAGGTGGGAAGTAGATGTCTCCAGTACTTGGTATAGAGGTCTTATCAGTGCTGTCATATTTGTTGCAAACTTAATTTTTCTGTAACCATTCTGTTTTATACATTTGTGTGTTTGTTGTTGAGGGGATTTTTGCATATTCTGTAAGTTAATGCAGAAAAGGGATGTTCTCTTCCAGGTCTGTGTGGCTCAGATTCTGCGTGCTCTACAGGTGCTAGGAAGTACTCCAAAGCTTCAAGCCATTACTTTACGACTGATGACATCTTTGTGGGAGAAACAGGTTGACAAATACAATGAAAACCATTAATCTCTGATTTGACCAATTGCACTGTTTTACATGACCATGCCTGTACTTGCTTATTAACCATTGCAGATCAGCTGATGTGATAGCAATGCTTGTTACAGTCTGCAGAAAATGTCAAAGCTAATCTTTTAGAAAGACTTGGCTGGCAGTGAGTGGAATAATGTATTCCTAAAAGTGGTACAGTACTCATATACTGTGGTGCAGGGCTTCTTTTTGTAGAAAAATCCCAGCAGGAACTCATTAGCATAATAGACCACATCGAACAGCAGAAACTTATTAGCATATTAGGCTACATCCCTGATAGCACAGCTCATTAGCATATTAGGCCACACCCCCATGTTACCAGAAGTGTGGTCATCTAGCCACACCCACCTTTTGCTTCTTATTCTGTTTATCTTGTTTGTTGTCAAAACCCAGGGCTTTTTTGGAGCAGGAACTCCTCATGGCATGTTAGGCCACACACCCCTAATGTAGCCAATCCTAATGAGTTTCTGCTGTTGGGTGTGGCCTGCTAATGAGTTCCTGCTGGGCGTGGCCAACTCAGGAGCCAGCCAGAACTCTGTTCCTGTGTGTTCCTGCCCAAAAATAGCCCTGCTGTGTTGTCTATGAACAGAATTCTGAAAATTAATAGATTACTACTTTTTCATTGGGTGTCAGTTTTTCATTTGATTGCATACACTGTAACTAATCGTTCTGAAGAGCTCTAATCCATATCTGGAGCTCTGCACAGATAGGATATGTTACATTATTCAGTGCTGAGGAAAGTTCACATCTGTATTGATAAAGGAGAACTTATGCATTGTTCTGTACATACATGGGAACCCCAGTCTGTGGCTCAGAGCTGCTGAAGTGTATTGTTGAGACAGCGTATTGTTAAGAATTGTTATGTACAAGTAAAATCAAATGTATTACCAAGTGTATTACATAATTCAAATATAGAAACAATTAATAAAGTATCAATTTTACAGAATTAGATTCTCTCTTTAAGGAATAAACAAAAACTCTCCTAAAATTAGCAATAATATATTAATGATAAGAGAATACATCTTTAACAGCTGAATGGACTTCTGTACTAAAAACCTAAATATTGTTGTGTTTATCTAAATCTGAATTTTATTCTTACTGATTATTTAAATACTAATGAAATACAAAATAAAATATTGAAATTATAATCAATATCTTCATCATCTTTACTGTGATATTCAAATAATTCCAGAACTAAAAAATGAAAAAGTTAATTATTCCCATAATATTAATAATAAGCTTGTAATTTCTGCTGAAATTAATTCAGTCGTCTTTTGGTCATATAACTGGTTAATTTTGCCAATGTTGCATACTCGGCTAGTTTGTCTTCCCAGATCTCTATTGCAGGACAGTCTTCTGTCTTCCATTTCATTGCAAATATTATTCTGGCAGCTGTCAACACAGGAACCCAGTCTGTAGCTCAGAGCTGCTGAAGTGTATTGTTAAGACAGTGTATTGTAAAGACAAATCTATCAATATTATCAATACCAGCTATCAATTCAGTAAGTGGGTCATAAGCAAACCACTGGTCTATAGCCTACCACTCCACTAAGCAAAATTTGAAGCCTTCCTTAAGGTTAAATGGCTGTTCCTCTCATGGAAGACCTGTTTAGGCTAGAGGAACTTCTTCCAGGCTAAGGTAGGATGATGCCCAGTATCTCTTAGCTTCAACTTCTCCCTCTGAAATATGAGGGAATATTAGTCTGTCTTTCACCATTGTATGGGTTGCTGACACAATGTACGTACTGCACTCTGAATAGCCGTGTCAGTCTGTCTAGCTATAAATATAATGAAATTGCACACAGCATAATTAGCAATGTAAAATTTATTCTGTGACATTATGTAAAAGTGCAGTTTTGTCTCTGGAAAATTAAAAAAATTAGGCTCCTAAACTCTTTCTTTTCCCCCTCAAATCAAATCAATTTTAGGATCGAGTGTACCCAGAATTGCAGAGATTCATGTCTATGTGTGATATGACTTCTTTATCTGTGAGCAAGTTTACTCAATGGGAAAAGATTATTGCTAAAGCTGCTTCTATCAGAGATATATGCAAGCAAAGGTAAGTATACTGCCTACCAATTTTGTGCTCTCCTTCCCACCAGCCTCCCTTGTCAAACCACTTTTAGGATTGAGTTTAGATGGAACTCCAGCATTCGTAGTGATTGACATCGTGGCCTGGAAACCTCATGACCTAAGATTGGGACCATGCCCTAGTGTGCACCCAAGATGGTCTAAGCTCAGGTGCCTTCAGGCACAGCAGAGCATAGGAAATTGTAAAACTGGGCCTGTAATTGGAAGGGAGTATGAAAAGCCCCCACTTTGGCCTGAGCTAATATATATGCTAGGACTGGGGTCCTGATCTTTTTGAGCCTCCAGGTACCTTTGGGATTCTGACACAATGTGGTGGACACAGCCACAAAGTAGCTAACATAGGAGGTAGAGCCAGCCACAAAATGGCTGCCACAGCTTACCTTCAGTCATACAGTGAAAATCCTTGTGCTGTGGTGCCAGCTGCTGCTAAACCAGCTTTCATACTTTATCGGTGGGGGGGACAGAATATCTTGGCCTATCAAGATTTTAAGGTATGGAACTGAGCCAAGTTAAGTTTTTCATGCATATTGTATGACTACAGGTAATGTTTGTGGTTTTTATCAGGCCATACCAACATGGAGCAGATATGTTGGCTGCAATTTCTCAAGTATTGAATGAATGCACAAAACCTGACCAAGCCACGCCTGCTGTCTTAGTGTTACAAGGTCTTCATGCACTTTGTCAAGCTGAGGTAAATTTCACTGAGCTCAAATTGCTGTTTTCCTCTTTCACTTTGCGTGTTTTCTTCATTTTAACTTCCGAGCAGCTTGGGTAGGAATCCAATATTTATATTCTGTTCTGGTAATGTAAACCTCTCTGTTTTCCTCATTTATGAGTTATCCACTGAGAAATGCAGAATGTCCATTTAATATCCAAGTAATAATTTACACTGAGACCCACCAACAATGTGCTTGTCACTTTATGTCTAATTAATTGGTTCCAGCAGAAATGTTTCTGCATACTGTACAAACTAAATATAAAGATCTTTTAAAAATGACTGTTGCTGCAGTGTGCGCTAATGCTTATGATCTGTCCTCCCCCCCCAAATTCCAAGCCACGTTTTTGTGATGTTGTTATCTACCTGGAATGTTGTCTCTTTAAGGCCAACATTTTCTTGGATAGCAATAGTTATATTCCAACTTTCAGCTACTGCTTCTAGCCTTGGTATATGTGGTCAATAAAACCAACAGTATAAATACTATAGTGATATATTTAAGATGCATGTAAACCTCCCATGCCCTATTGCTCACCCAAAAATTACAGATCTAATTTTCATATTGGATCCCACCAAGCAATAGTAGAAGAAAAGTTTTTACTTAACACAGTTCTTCTTGCGTAATGCATTGGGCAAGAGCAACTGTAATATTAAGTTTGATTTTTTCATTTCCCATTGGTTTTGCTGCATTAAAAATTTAACGGTAAATGAATATTTGGTGCAGTCTTTATGGTTCAGTTTGGAGGTACAATATAAGGTACATCTTACAGTGTGTCTTGTGCAAAGAGAAATGCAAGGAGGGACACAATCAAGTTGACAATGTATGGGCTGTTTGTCATGATATTCTTATATTTCTGCTTGCACAAGAGCTCTTGTGGAAGTGGAAATGTTCTGTGTGATCCAATCTATAATTTTGATCTTTGTGAGTCTTCAAAATATTACCTGTATTTCACAATTAGTTAAACTGTGCGTTTTGAAACCAACCAAAGAAATAAAACAGTGTTAACCTGAATAACACTATATTTCTAGATGCTGTAGCTTGTGATTAAAACAAAATTGGATCTACTACAGGTTGCAAGTTTATTTTTTTAAAAAACCTACTTTGACATGACCTGCCAAAGAAAAATATTGTACTTGATAGAAACATTGCAGCTTTGCTTTATGACTGTTTGATTCTGCCTGTCTTAATACCCAAGCCTTAATTTCCCCCACATTCTTTTGTGGGTTTTGTGTGTAAATGTGGAGTCTATGGACTATCAGCCACTGGTGTTCTACACCTTGGGCTAGAAACATTGAAGAGATTTTGTACAACAGTATTTTGGATTAGTAATATATGCGAAGTGTGGTCATAATGCTTATGATCTACACTGAGTTTATCTGTAGTTCTGGGCCACACCTTGTTTATCAAACCCATAACTATTTCCAAGACCAAGATGTTTTAGGTAGGAATGGTTATCTTCATGGTAGTGCTGTATAACCAGGGGGCTCCCTCTGCCTGGAGCATCACAATGTGAGGTTATTGTGAGGTGCCACAGCAACAAGGACTGAGGCATCCCAATCAAGACACCCTGACTGGAATTTTAGTGAGCCAGGAGGAATGTGGGGTCATGGTTAGCTGTATGAAGTAGCTCAAGTTCCTAGCTGTGGTCACTGAAAAATGTCCAGAACTGAGAAATGGAAGAAGTAAACTGTGATAGAGATAGAAAGGTTAGCCAAACAGGACTGAGTAGCTCACCTGCCCCTCAAAGATGTCAGAGCACACAGGGCCAGCTACTTTGCAGAGTTCCACAGTTATCACTGTTGCCAGAAAGCACAGCTGTTTAAAAGTGCTATGTACTCATCTGGAGAAAGAAGGAAATGACTTGCAAGGACACCAACATCTGCTACTCCCTCATGAACACACACAAAGCTGCCTTTTATTGAGTCAGATTATTGGTCTGTCAAGGCCAGTATTTTCTGCTGTGACTGTCTGTGGCTGTCCGCGATCTCAAACAGAAGTCTTTCACATCATGTACCACCTGTCCCTTTTAACTGGGGATGCCAGAGATTGAACCTGGAACCTTTTACATTAAAAGCAAGTGCACTAGCACCGAGCCACTGGCACACCTATGATGGGGAAACTGAGTTTGAGGGTAAGTGCTTCTGATCATGGCTTAGAAGCCCATTAGAAAGAAAGATGATGCGTGATTGTACCTCCATAGGTATGCAAGAATCTGGACATTATTGTCCTAATATTTACATTTTTGTTGTACTTATCATTGTTGATGAGATGCTAAGTTTGAGATAATAAAAGGATTTTTAATACACACTTGCAAAACATTTTAAGAAATCTCTAGGTAAAAAATATTGTGTGGGTGTCGCTGGAAGAGAGAGTCCCTCAGAGTTTCTAAAAAAACCTCTAAGTCTAACAACAAACTCATACAATAACTTTCAGTATAAGTTAAATGTAATGGTTGTCTTGTATTAGAATATAATGGATTACACAAAGTAGGAAACACTACACATGAATTACTCATATTGCTCCAGAGCTTTGGGGTGATTTATGAAGACGGCTAAATCTTTTTGTGCTTTTGTATAATGGAACCCTTTAATGAGACTTACAGCATTCACTGGTTTGCATGTCAGGCCTGGAAATTATACATCGTAGTTCTTGCCAGACCACATTTACTAATTCTTGGCAAATCTTTTGTTTTTTTGCCAGCATAATTCAACAGAAGCCAGCATACTTTCTGAGAGGCTGTGTATCCTGGTTTATAATAGATTTCATGTGTGAAATTTATTAAGGCAGGCCAAGTAAGATTCAGAGATGAAAAGACTAAGCATAGATTCCCCCCCCCCCGTCCTTTTTTTCCTGGAAGCAATTCATTGCTGTTTACTCTCTGAGTCCACGTTTATCAGGCCTTGACCAGAAAAAGAGAACAGACGGAACAGAATAGCACAATGAAAATTACGATGATGACAAATTACATTGGTTAGTGAGTTTGACAACTAGAAGAAAATTGTACCCTGGGCATTCTTAAAATAACTTGGCTATTAAAGCTGAAGTGATGTATTTTTGTACATATGAAAGCAAAAACCAAGCTTTCTTTGGTTGAAGAGTCTTTTTTCCCCCCTGCAGGGAATAAAATCTTCACAGTCTTGCAGGAATCTCTGCAGTCCTTGTACTTTCAGTCAGGACTGGCCTTAAAATTAGATGGAGCAAGGTACCGGGGGGCCATTTAAAGAATGTGGAGGATAATGTCTATATTAGGGGCATTTGTATCTTGGCTTCTTGAGAAGTTAGAGTTACCATGGCAAATACTCTTACATTTTTGTTTTTATTTATTTATTGCTATTTAATCTTGGCTATATTCTATAGTAAACCTTTGAAATTGCTATGAATTTGCTTCCTTTCTAGTTGTTGCCCTTTCTCCTGAGCCATGAAGTGTCTCCTCTTGTAAAGCAACAGATTTCAGGCACCATAATAAAATGGCAATTACTTTAGAGTTTTATTAACATAGAGAATCGTACATCTCGAGCATCAAGCAGTTTGGGGCTACCCTGCTTCTTGTTCTGTGAGGGTGTGAGTTCTGGGCAATAGAGCTTGGCCTCTTGTTACGATACAGTCATTGAGGTTTCTATCTAATCTTTAATAATGTTATTAACTACTGAGATGCTTTGACACCAACTGGTTTTAGTGCTCAGAGTTATGTACTTTCAAGTGCCTGGTGTGCTCTATTTTTGACTCCTTGCTCAGGGTTGGTGTAACAAAACCTTTGTACTTGGTAATGCCCTTGTACGTCATGATAAGTTTAGTACCGGTGGAATGAGTGCCTATAAGTCATAACATGTCCTAATAAGCTTAACTGGTTATTAGAACAGAGGAGGAAGCTAATAGCTGTGAAGAACTGGGTATAAATCATCAGCCATAGCTGGCAGGAACTGGTTGCAAAGTATAGTTGTTATGCCTGTGAGGATCTATAAATATATTACAGCTGTGATGAGGAAAAAGCTAAATGACTCGGCAATAATGTCATCCCATGTGATCAAGAAGGTGTACAGTTGGAAGATATAGATGCATCCCAGAAGGTGTGTAGTTAGTGAACCAGAACCCATTTGTGCTGTCAAGGTGTGCATAGTGAACTTCCCCCAACTGCCCCATGTTCCTTGCACAGGGTTTCTGTAATGACTGAGTTGAAAGGAAATGAAAATGGGATATGTTTCTGTGTTAAAAGGAAATACTACCTTTCTAAAGCAATGATTTGCCACAGCTGCCCTCTTTGAGGCAGTTCACACCACACACATTCCTTGTCTGCAGCATCAAGTGCTGTCTTGGATTTCTAAAAAAGCCCTTGCCAATCGGTCAATATTATTAGAACTTCATGTTTCCTGATCTCAGATGCATTCGGTAAGCATCGCATTGACGGAGAGAACCGTCAAGTATTGAGTATTCCAACAGATCATACATGTGCACACTGGTTCTTTGTTTCCATGTTGCAAAGTAGTTTCTCCCTCTCGCTTTCTCCTTATGTTTCTGCTAAAAGATATGGAGACTGACCACCTGTGAAAGGGCTGGTTTGTGAGGACATTTTGGCTCCCAGATCAGTCTGAAAAAATAGAGCTGCCTTTGAGAATACACATTTTGAGCGTCCCTGATGCACGTGTGTGCTTACTGTTTTGTGTGTGATTTATTTTTAATAATGAGCGTTGTAAGGGTAAATTGTATCTTCCTGTATATGGAGCATATTCTTCATAGTACTTCACTGCTGTTTTATTAATAGCATTGGAAGCCTCCTTGATTTGGAGGCTTTGCATCCATGCATTCATGCTTCAGTGTTAAACATGACTGTAAGGAGCCACCAACAGTTAACAAGAATTCAGTGCAGGTGAGCATTAAAAGGATGGTAGAGCTCATTCTGGAATTCTGTCAAGTGGGAGAAAATGCAGAGTGATAGAGATGTGAAATGGTCTTCCATAGGAACAACAGTAGTGTCTCCCTGTTGCTCAGGCCAGTGAGTAGCAGCTTTTATAGAAGTTGTACAGCACCCTGTAACCCGCACTGGTCTATTAGTGGTAGGCGGCTTCATTGCTGGAGTGGCTGCTTCTTCCATTTGGCCATAGTTTGGTAGTGTCAGCACATAGGCTGAATTCCTGCCTGACAATCCCTCATGTTGAGGACTGTTTCTAATATAACACCTTGGGAAGACAGAACCAATTGTTCCATTTGTCAGAAGGTGTCACATGTCCCAATGCACTATCCTCCATACTGTTTCTCATGGCAATGTTGTAGGAAACCACCATTTTGTAAATAAGGTCCAGGAAGGAAGGACGATGTAAAAAAATGTGGCAGCAATGTGTATGGTACTGGCAAAAACAGCATGGTTTCTGTGATCGAGCCAGGCCTTGATTTCTTCTAAAGGTTTGGTAAGAAGGAGCATCTCCTGTGTTACTCTTTACTCAGGATGAAGCAAAGAGTTTAAAATAAATGCACTTTCATAATCATTTTATAGTATCAGTAGGTCAGAATAATTAAAGCACTTTCTTCTTGCAAATGTGTCCTGAATCAACGTATCTTGTTGCATGAAAGCATTTAAAGAAAAGGGAAAAAAGGATGCTGGCAGCAGCCCTGAGATCTATGAAGTTAAAACCTTGTTAATCCTTAGAGATGGAAATGATCTATCCATCCTAAAACAACAACAAAGGAGGGAACAATGAGCCACGAAAAGTTTTAAAACAAACTTACAAAGGGGGCCTGCACTCCAAGCCTTTGAACGCTGTCTGGGGTTACAAAGATGCTTTCTGATCAGCAACTGCTCTGTTGTGTCAGAGCTAATAGGTGTCTCCATATCGTGCAGCAAAATCCCTTTTATCTTCCGTGGCTCCTAGAGGGTGTTGTACTCTCAAATAACAGCCACGTACAATTGAGCAATAACTATCAAGACACAGGGCATTTCCTGGGGATTCATGACCGAGGGAAAGAGTTCACTGTGGACCGTTTATCAAAAGACAGAGCCGGCTGTTCCCCCGGAAATGCACCATGCCAAGATCATTAGTGCTGTTATTACCTTTGTATTTGTTTACTTTAAAAAAAAAACACCCCAAAATCTGCGTTGAGAAGAAAGCATAATTTTGTCTCCCTGTGGTTTCTTTACAACGCTACAGGGTAGCCGACTCTCAATGGGGTTGCTGCTGTGCTTCATTATTCCAGAGAATTCGTTTCTTGCTGAAGCAGCCAATCCAGGGTCTGGATTTTTGTTCCTCTTAAGGGTGTAAAAATAATTTATTATGGAAATGCTACAGTATCGTTGAGCGCCCCCGAGAAGCTAGTTAAATAGCCAGCTGTGTACAGTAATATTTTTAATGAACTGTGGATTTTTTTTTCTTTCACATTGCAGCCCAAAGATCTTTTTACAGTGTTGATGGCAGGAGGTTATTGTTCTGATTAGTTTTGTTGTGGCAAACAGGGAGTGCTGAACTTAAGTCAAAATATCTCTGCATGCAATGAAGCAGAGCAAAGGCGTAATCTTCTGAAAATGCTGAAGAAGGGGGAATGACAAAACTTTTTATATTGCAAAGCTCATTCCTATCCTTATTTGCAGGTTATGTTTTGTTTTGTGTCATTTTGTGTTATTGCTTACTGAAATATCAACCAAAAATCATTTCCTTGGGAAGCAAAACTTATTAGGGTTGCCAACTCTGTGTTGGGAAATACCTGGAGATGTTGAGGGTGGAGTCTGGGGAGGGAAGGGTTTGAGGAGGGGGAGGGACCTCAGCAGAGCATAGTGACTTTGAGTCCACCCTCCAAAGCAGCCATTTTGTCCAAGGGAACTGATGATACTCATCTGGAGATCAGTTGCAATAACAGGAGGTTGACAACCGTAGGTTGGAAATGCCTCGAAATTTGAGGGTGGGGTCTGGGAGGGTGGGGTTTAGGGAAGGGAGGGACCTTGGTAGGGTATAATACCATACAGCCCATCATCCAAAGCAGCCATTTTCTCTGGAAGTGGAATAAATGTGTTAGATAAGTAATAAATAAACAAGAAATCTATGTGGTCTGGAGATCAGTCGTAATTCCAGGGGATCCCCACCTCCCACCTGGAGGCTGGCAACCCTATGCAGAAGACAGGTTAATGGGTAGCCATAATGTTACCATGACAGTCATTTGATAACTGTCATGTGGATATCACTGGCTACTCCACAGTGTGAAGCTGTAGCAAAGTTAGATGATGAAAGGATCAGTTTATGACCCTCTGAAATAACATTAAAATAGCCCAAAGGGGATCCTGGGGGTCAAGGTGTACTGGGAGCAACTTGCTTCCATGGCCGTTTTGGTACTGAGCAGAAATAAAAGGTGGTAAGGCAGTTCTTGCGGAACAGCGATGCACTCAGTCCTCTTGCTTACAAAGCAGAGGTGTGAAAAAAGCGGGCTGGAGGTAAGACTTCTGCTCCCATAGAATGTGAGGTGAAGCCCTCTGTTCCCATTAAATGGCATGGTGGTGCTGGGTTGATAGCCAGCTTAAGAGTACTGCAACAGAAGAACCTACTGTAGCTATGCATTCTCATCACATAAGATTGGTTGATATTATGCCCAAACTGGAAATTGGCTTGTATGTTTAGAAACTGTTTTTGTTACCAATTTATACTCATATCCCTTTCTGTGTAGAGCTAGGAATTGGCCCTACTACAACAAGGGCTTAAAAAATACTTCTGCCCCCCTCCCATGCCAAATGCTGTGACTTGTACATCCTCAAAAGTCAATACTGCCGCAGCTGATGGTTGTCATAATGTTACTTTTGTCTTTTCATATTTCAGAATGTTTGGCTTTCCACTTTGTCTTGTCTAGCTTGCTCCTTCCAGGTCTGGTCTTAGATTAGCCCACTGGGCTCAGTGCTGGAAGAGGGGATGTTTAGAGCAACCTATTCTTCCACTCCTTGCCTCGTCTTCTCAGAAATCAGGAGATTACAAAGTGTGTATTCCGCAGCTCCTTCTACCCCCCCCCTTTACAGTTGCATGGTCTCAATGCCCTTGTCTCCTCTTGTGGATTTCCCCAGTCAACAGCAGATTTCTTAGTTGTCTTGGTAACTTCTCTGGGCATTAATAATCGTTGTGGCCCTGCCTCCTTTTTGTAGCTTGTTACCCATTGTTGGATAGAGAGATTCTCTACCAGTTCTTTTTTCACTTTGGTCTGCTGCCTGGGTGAGTGGTCTACATTAGTTGCAGGCTTAGAGGAACCCTGGCAAGAATCAAAGCACCCATTTTACAGATATATTCATTAATACTGTCTGTGATTAGGGGTAGGCAGGTAAAGAACATTAGCATTTCAGAGGCTGTAGCTAGCTGCAAGCCAGTCTCCCCCCTTTGTTTTCAGCAGTTTGGATGCTGTAGCCCTATGACAGCTGAAACTGCACCAGTGCTGTATCAAGTGATGTTCAAATGAATTTTTCCCCCAAGCAGCTGTATAAAAAACACTGCCTTATAGAGTAGTGCTAAGCAAAGTTACATCCTTCTAAGTCCATGAAAGTCAATGAGCTTGGAAAGATGCACCTTTGCTTAGGAACTGCACTGTTACACTAATTACTTCTAGGAAACCTGTTCACATCAATCTTTCTGAGGAATATTTCAAAGGTTTCTGGGTAGCACTCTAGGGTAGTTGTTGTATAGTGGGTTAGACGCATAATGAAACCATGGACAACGACGTAGTGATCAGCATGGTTCGCTATTATACAACACGAGACAAAGTTACCTGGCCAGGTGGCCAACTAAATACAAGCGAAGGGGAATGCCCCCTGGTGTCATTGGCGGGTTTGAATTCCCACCGCCGTTCCCATTGGTTCCCCTAAGCTGGAGCCAGGAGCCCCAGTCCCATTGTTCCCTGGGACTCAAGCTCAGGCTCCTTCGCTGACGGCATGTAGTGGTCAGCAGACACAACAGTAGTTCTCCCAGTTATGCAGAGCATCAGGTGGGCCCATATGAATTGACAAGGGAGCCAGCATGGTATAGTGCAGGGGTGGCCAAACTGTGGTTTGGGAGCTGCATGCGGCTCTTTCACACATATTGTGTGGCTCCTGGCAGGGCAGCTGGGGAAGCGAAAGAGAGGCATGCCTCCCCGATCAGTCTTCTCTTCTCCAGGCAGTGTTCCCTTCCCTGATTGAGATGCAGGGGGGAGCAGAGAAAGAAAGAAACTTTTAACTTTAAATGCTTTCTCCCCCACTGGCCAGCTTGGAGAAGGCATTTGTCTCTTTAAATCCCCTCTCCAAAACAAACAAACTGGCGTGGGAGTGGATGAGGGGGTCTTGGAAGATGCATTTAAAGTTGCTTTCTTTCCGCCTCCCCCCCATCTATATGCTTTCTGTCTCTTTCCACCTTTTCTTTCTCTCTCTCTCTCTTTTTCTCCTCTCCCTCCCCATCTAAAGTTAAATATCATTATCAATATCTGTTTTTACCCCTTTTGTTTTTATTTTTGGCAGGCTCATTTAATATTAATAAAAAGCAAATTTGCACATTTCCCAATAAAAATGTGTGGGTTATATTTGGTCATGTCTTGTGGCTCTCAACCATCTGACATTTATTCTATCTGGCTCTAATCTGTAGAACCAGGTTTGATTCCCCACTCCTCTACATGAAGCCTGCTGAATGACCTTGGGCCAGTCTCAGTTCTCTTAGAACTCTCTCAGCCAAACCTACCTCACAAGGAACCTGTTGTGGGGAAAGGAGAGGGAGGCCATTGTAAGCCGCTTTGAGACTCCTTAGGGTAGAGAAAAGCAGGATATAAAAGCCAACTCCTCTTCTTCATGCTAAACCTTGCATGGCTAGGACTTTTCTGACTTTCCTCCTTTCTTTCATTCTCATATCAGCTTGAAAATCATGGATTTAAGGTAATGGAACAGGTGCATGTAGTTATCTTTACAATTGCATTTTAATCTTGTTTATTAAATTTACATCTTAACTTTCTTGCGTGGAATTCTAGAAGGCTTACGTAAAATCCCCAAGAGGTCTTTCTTATGAGTATCAAATGGAGCCAGGTATGCTTAGCATCAGGATGACTGCCAAATCATCTGCCCTCAGCCCATTCTTTTTTATGGCATACAACCTCCACCCCCACAAGGTGGCTTGAACCCAATCAGATCAGGGGTTATTAGCAGTTTCTCCATTCAAGTCAGTGAAAATGGTTTCTGCTTAGGTCTTGGTCAGTGGCCACCATGTGTCTATAAAACAGTTTTTCTGAGGGCAGCAACAAACCTTACAAACTGAAAAGATTGTGGGGGGTTTGTAAAGCAGAGCTTTTTCCCATGGGCTTTTGATGACTCATGGATGGAGGTCAGTTACTATGATGGGAAATAGCCTTCTCCTTTCTATTTGCATTGTATTGTATTTCTGTGAACTGAGATTTTAGCTGGCCGTAAGCCATTTTTGAGTCTTGCTGATTGGGAGAGAGCATGATACAAATATTTATACAATGAAACAAATAAGTGTACATTGTTGTGTCTGCTTTGGAAGCAGTATAATAACCACACTTGTTTGTGGTATGCTACTTAATCTATATCTCATCAGATTATCATAAACTGCGGCTGAATCACCTGATTTTTGTTGGGAGAATTTTATTGGAAGTGATTGGTGTAAGAACAAGAAACCATTCTTTTATGTTGCTCTAGATAATGCCAGTGATATACTGTATGTCAGCCAAAGTCTAAAAGCATTCAGAGAAAAGATCAGTTGCTTGGAAATCTGGGGAAGTTTTGAGTTTGTCATGTGCTACTGTGGGCAGGGGCTGGCTACCAACAGAGAAGCCGAGATCCCTGGCTGCAAATCACAATTGGTGAATGAATGTCACCAAGCTGGAAATAATACCGTGACTCAATCTACATAACGGAGAGTGCCATTACACTGTTTCAGTGAATAAGAGTCTTGATTTAAGCTTGTGCATTTCTTTAAAGCAATTGTCTTGCAACAGGGTTTAAATATGAAAGGTCCAAGGGGCCCAATGTCATGGTGAAGGATGCTCTGTGATTGGTAGGTGCCCGTAGGTATGGAGTATTTTGTTTAAAGTATCAGCTATGCTGGAAGAAATTCATAGTAGAGTAGTTTCGTTGGCACCAAAACTGGCACGATCCAGTTGCTATTCAAAGCTTTTTCTTTTCTTTTTTTGCTGTCATATCACAGCAGACTCATGGCGACTCTGTAGGGTTTTTAAAGCAAGTTTACATCGTGTCTAGATAATACACACAGAACGAGGGAACAAGTAATGGCATTTGAGTCCCTCTGCTTCATGGAGAATGTTGCATGACATTGTGCAGATGAATGTACAAATCTGTCTGCCCCAAAAGGATCAGTGGTAGATCATACGTGAAGAAGAGGAGTTTGGATTTATACCCCACCCTTCACTACCCAAAGGAGTCTCAGAGTGGCTTACAAACTCCTTTCCCTTCCCCTCCCCACAACAGACACCATGTGAGGTAGGTGGGGCTGAGAAAGCTCTGACAGAAATTGCTCTTTCAAGAACAGCTCTGACAGAACTATGGCTTGCCCAAGGTCATCCAGCAGCTGCAAGTGGAGGAGTCGGGAATCAAACCCAGCTCTCCCAGATTAGAGTCCGCGTATTTAACCACTACACCAAACTGGCTCTATTATATTAATATGCTTATAATTAACTATTATAATTATCTAGTATGCTTATTGTTATTATCTATTATAATAATATGCTTATTATTCAGAGCTGGGGTGAGTAGGAGTCAGAGCAGGGGTGGTCTTAATGATTCTGGGCTTCAGTGATTCTGAAGTGGCAAGCATTGGGAGATGGGGGTGGGGATATTGGGAGTGGCCAGTGGTAACAGCATAACATCATTTCCAGGGAAACACAGAATTGACATCATGCCTCTCTAGGAACTAGCAGAAACTCTATGGTAGAAGGACTGACATCACTTCTAGGTATTCCCTGGATGTGATGTCATATTGCAAGCCTTGATCTCCATGTAATTTTTTTTTCTTCCACTGCTGCTCTGGGAGCTGGGGTTAGGGGATCCTCCATTCCTGGTCAAGGGCCTTGCAACCCCCTCTGTTCACTTTACGTATTAATCAGTTATTTATTATATTTATTTATTAAAACATATATCTGCTTTTTCTTGTGGTTCAAGGCAGCTTACAATAATAGTTAAAACATTTCCATTTAAATCAGAATAAGATAAGAAACCCCAAATCTTTCTTCCCCCCCATTAAGAAGCCTGCTATTCAAACCCCTTGGCCTAGGCTTGTACAGCAAACAGCTTGAATGGCTTTCTCTCTCTCCTTGTTCTTTTCAGCAAGAATCTGTTTCCAAACAGGACATTCTGAACTCTTTTGGTTCTTCAGATGGACAACCCAAAGGCACCCTTCCTTAGGCTATAAAAATAAGCCAAATGGCTGACATCTGACAGCCCTTTAATACTACTGTAGAATCTGCATCTTCTGCCAGACTACCTAGCCCTGTTTAGCAGTAGTGCCATCTCTACAGTGCTTTATCTGTGGTTTGCTTCCAGCCCATTGTGGTCTTGATAGTACAGATTGATAGGGGGATGTGCAGTAGGGGAGGAAATATGAGTTGTCTTGTGGGTAATAGCATATTTTTGTTCCTTTTGGAGTTCAGTTAGAATTACCATGGAGTTCAGTTTTGAGCTCTGTATTTCAGGGAAATTGCCAAGTTGGAGAGGATTCAGAGAACAGCTTAAGATATTTATGTGTCTGGAAGACAAATCCTAGGAGGACAGATAGAAGGAATTGGTTATACTTAGCCATGGGGAAAAATAGATTAAGGGAAACCCAGTGACAGTTTAAAAAAATTCAAACGCTCTCATACAGATGAATGAAAACAGTTGTTCACCATATCCACGGAAGACAGGAAAATAAGCAGTTGCCTACATTTATTTACCCACAATAAGATATGACAGAAGTGCAACAAATCCAATGAGTCCTACATCAAATTTTAATCTCTGAATTGTCCAGTGTTCTACAATGTGTATCTTACATGTTATTTTCTATTGACTCATTCCCATCTCATATTATTCAAATTTATCAAATGTTTCCACTGTAATACTTGACAATAGATTTGTTCTGAATCTGTACAAATTGTCCATCTTTTGTTTTTCTTTGAGAGTGTTTATATTTGGTTAATGAAAATAGCAAACCCAGAATTACTACTTTTCCTTATTTTGGCAAAAATTTATCAATTGGATGGAAAAGCCCTTTTTCCAACTTTCCTTTTTGCCTGGAGCAACAATCAATATTTGTCTAATATGAACAATTAACTACTGTATATCTAAACGAGATCTGAGAAGTCCTCACATGCAATGATATACGCTCATTCAAGCAAAGATTAATTGGTCTGAGTTTAACACAGTCCCTAGTGATGTCTTTAGATTTAGCAACTTCTATATAAATTCATTCTGAGAAAATTCACTGAGTCATGGTTTCATAGGCAGGTCAGTTATATCAATGCATTATCAAACAAACAAATAATTATCAAATAGATTTTATGTTTGGTTTTTCTGAAATAATTTAGAACCATCTGATCAGACTTAAATGCAGATTGAAAAATGGATCTAAATTCATTAGTAATATGTTTTTATCAGCAGCTAAAGATGGCATAAAGTAAAAGCTAAAGTACAAGCTGGGTTTCGAAGAGGTAGAGGAACTAGAGATCAATTTGCCAACATTCGCTGGATTATGGAGAAAGCAAGAGAGTACCAGAAAAACATCTACTTCTGCTTCATTGACTATGCTAAAGCCTTTGATTGTGTGGATCACAATAAACTATGGTAGGTTCTTAAAGAGATGGGAGTACCAGACCACCTCACATGTCTACTGAGAAACCTGTATAAGGGTCAAGAAGCAACAGTTAGAACCGGATATGGAACAACTGATTGGTTTAGCATAGGAAAAGGAGTACGACAAGGATGTATATTGTCACCTTGCTTATTTAATTTATATGCCGAGTACATCATGTGAAATGCTGGCCTGGATGAATCACAAGCTGGAGTTAAGATTGCTGGGGAAAAGATCAATAATCTCAGATATGCAAACGATACCACGCTGATGGCAGAAAGTGAAGAGGACCTAAAGAGTCTCTTGTTCAGGGTGAATGAGGACAGCGCAAAAGTGGGCTTGAAGCTCAACATCAAAAAAACTAAGATCATGGCATCCGGCCCCATCACTCCTTGGCAAATAGAAGAGGAAGTCGTAGAAGTAGTGACAGACTTCACGTTCCTGGGATCCCAGATCCTGGGATCCCAGAGAGTGTCATTGATGCAACGGACATGAAATTGAGCAAACTTCAGAGGACAGCGGAAGACAGGAGGGCCTGGCGTGATCTGGTCCATGGGGTCGCGAAGAGTCGGACTCTACTGTGCGACTGAACAACAACAACAACAAAAGATGCTAAACAGAGTTAGCCTACATGGGGCATGCTTGCTGTGGGTTTGGTCATTCTTGATGACTAGCCTTGCACTCATGTGTGACAGATGCCACAGTATGAACAAGTGATCATTGATATGTGTGCAGCGAGTAAGCACAGCAGCATCTTTCCAGATGCTCCATATTATACCAGCCCCTTTCCTGGATGGATCATGCATTTAACCCTCCATGCAGATGGTGTACCTAGGAACAGTTAGGATTGTTTGGTGTGTAGGGAAATGCCTGAGACTGGAAGGGTTCCTTTTGCAAATAAAATGCACTGTCTGTCATTCAAGGACAGAGCTGCCAAGTTCTGTTGACTCCTTTCCAGCTGAAGCCGTTTATGCAATATCCTGGGTTCCAGTGGGTCTCAGAGTTCCCGGGAACAGCTTTTTCTGGGGCTCAAGGATATGAGCTAGGAAAACCCTACTGCATGAGCAGAGCTCGGTTTGTGTGTCTCTAGAATCAATCCAAATGCTTGTTTCCCAACAATAATGTCTATATATGGAAGCGAGGGCAATTTTTACTGATTTCCCCTCCCACCGTGGATCTTGGATTTGCTTTTCATATTGTTTCTGAGGAGTCTTCTGCTGCATTTTGGGGAGATTGTTGGGATGCAACTGGAAGGAAAGGCAGAGAAATTCCATTCCATGAATGGAAGTGCCTTGTGTTACTGGATTTTATCACTGGGATCCCAACCACAGCATCTGAGAAAAAAAATGTTCTGAGAGGAGAGAATGCCTAGGAAGAATGTGGCAGATGTCTGTCTGGAAAGAGATCTCATAGAAAGTGGAGCAGAATTTGTTGCTTACTTAAAAGATTTGTATCTGCATTTCTCTCTGGAAAACGATATCTGAAGCCAGATTGACTTGGGTCAAGGACATCCAGGAACTTCTGGACTTTCCTTGTCACCTGGGCTACTCAATCACTTTACCCAATAACAAAAAGTCAGAGATGGAACTGTAATCTCTTTTTTTGGGCAGGAAGCACCAGAGGTCAATTTATAATCATGGTAAAGGGCAGTCTCACCTTCTTGCAGCATGATTTTACCACCTGTGAGAAATGGGGTCCAAACCACAGGTAGTGGCTATGGCAATACCTGGAACACTATCTAACTTTGATCAAGGATACAAATCTAAAAACTGAGAAGATGGTGCTTTCAGCAGCCTTGGTGTATGATGTACACCTGAACTGGGGTCCAAGTAGGATCTTATCAGAGTTTAATTCCTGCAAGACTGAGCAGATTCCTCACAGGCCCAATCTGCATCTGCCATGTAATGCTGCTTCTTTCAGCTGTGGTGCCAGCTTCCGTTGCCTGCCATTTGGCTCAGTATAAAAGCTTGCCATTTGCATCATGTTTAGGGAGAGTGCACACGAGAGGGGGCAGGAGCAGGCTCTCAGGGGCACTGGCAGGACACTGCGCTATGGGGAGGAAATGGCACCCACTATCTCCCCCCACAGAAAGTAAAGGGGGGGTGACCTGGCAGAGGGGGAAGTGGAAGGGGGCAGGAAAGACTGGAAGAACTGAGTAAAAAATACAAAATACTCGTGGTTGCCAGGCAGGGCATTCTGGGGACTGCCCCAGAAAATAACAAATGGTTCAGGGGTGGGCATGCTTCCATCCCCCCCCAATATGATTGCAAAAAAATGTTCCCTGGCTGCTTTTAAATGCAGACAACTGGATTTTCAGCTAACTTGTTTCCTTTGTGACAATTTACGTATCTCCTGTGATTGAGGTTTATAAGATTATGAATGGGATTGAGCAGGTTGAGAAAGAAGTACTTTTCTCCCTTTCTCACAATACAAGAACTCGTGGGCACTCCATGAAATTGCTGAGCAGTTGGGTTAGAACAGATAAAAGGAAATACTTCTTCACCCAAAGAGTGATTAACATATGGAATTCACTGCCACAGGAGGTGGTGGCAGCTACAAGCATGGACAGTTTCAAGAGGGAATTAGATAAACATATGGAGCAGAAGTCCATCAGTGGCTATTAGCCACAGGGTATAGATGGGAATTCTCAGTCTGGGGCAGGTGATGCACTCTATTCTTGGTGCTGGAGGGGGCAGCAGTGGGAGGGCTTCTAGTGTCCTGGCCCCACTGCTGGACCTCCTGATGGCACCTGGTATATTTTGGCCGCTGTGTAACAGAGTGTTGGACTAGATGGGCCGTTGGCCTGATTCAACATTGGCTTCTCTTATGTTCTTATGTTCTTATGTTCCTTAGAAAAGATGGGGGGAGGGATTCAGCTCCAGTTGTCTGCTTATCGCTTACTGTGGCTCAGAGGGTGGGGAGGAGCAATTAAACCACCTTAAAGCCAAATCCACATAATGCGGTGAGGCACCAAAGTGACCTCAAAGTCGCCACTAAATGGCAATAAAATGATGCAGACAGCAAAGGCTGAGATGAAGCAATATGAGAGCAGATGCGGAATGAGATGCAGACAGAAATTTGTTTGATGATGTGGGGTCAGTGGTACAATGGCAGGAAAGACCAGTGCAGATTGGGCCACAGGGAGTTGGATATAGGTGTTGCTAGCTTCCAGAGCAATTGTATTGGATGTGATGCATTTGATTCAATAGCATCAGAGACCAGTCTTCTTCATCCATTATTGCCTTCCAATGGGCTATACCTTGTGTTCTTTTTTCTTCAGCCTGAATCTTTTGCCGATGACACTAGAGGTAACCAGGGGACTGACATCTTTTTAGGAGGTGCAGTATACTAGGGAACAGCTGTGGCTACTTTTTCAGTAAGCCTGGGGGCCAAACAACACAATACATTTTTAATGGGTTGGGTCTGGGTTCCCTGGACCCAGTTCACTTTTCCTGTAGCCACACTGGAACTGTGGGAGACATTGATTTAAAACCTGCAGAAGCCAAATTCAGCTTGGGAGTATGGCATGGGTGTTCCTACCTTACTCCCTGTACCATTTTCCTGAGCTGAAACAGCTGGGTGGCTGGGTGGGTTATTTGCATAACTCTGCAGGCAGCTTTGGAAAAACCTGGACCTGACTTATTAACAATGGATCACATTGTTTGGCCCTTAGATCTAAGTCCTGCACCAAGGCTTCAACTGAGGTACCCATTAAGTTCTCAGAATCCCCTAGAGTGTTCTGGAGGTCTACTGATTCATTTAGTCTCCAATTTAACTGGCTCCTGCCTCTCCAGAGAAGGGAGCAGAACTTAAGCAGATAAAGATCACTTCATGCTAGATCACTGTAGTTTTCTCACCTTCTTACCAGGTCACCAGAAACTTGTTTGCTATAGAAAGGTAGATCCAGAGAATTGCAACGCATCTCTACAAGTTTCATGCCATTATTTTTAGCACTTTCTGAGACTTCATTTTTGAAATAATTCACAATCAGGAATAAAGCCATTTTGTTCTTAGGTCACGATTTAAGGTCACTTAGGTTACTGTTCTTAGGTCACTAGTGGGGCTTTCTGCTTAACCTGGTGTGAGAGACAGAGAGAGAGAGGGAGAGAGAGACTATTTTTCATTGAGCCTGGGCAGGTGTTTGAGAAACAGCACTATAGGTGAACTAGTTTGCTTAAGAGTCATATTGTTGTTGTTGTTCAGTCGCACAGTCGAGTCCAACTCTTTGCGACCCCATGGGCCAGATCACACCAGGCCTTCCTGTCTTCCATTGCGCTCTGGAGTTTGCTCAGTTTCATGTTCGTTGCACCGATGATGCTGTCTAACCATCTCATCCTTTACCGTCCCTTCTTCTTTGACCTTCACTCTTTCCCAGCATCAGGGTCTTCTCCAGTGAGAGCTCCCTTCTCATTTGGTGGCCAAATGTCATATACATGATTTGAAAGACTGGGCAAGGGGTGACATAATTTAAGCTAATATATAAATAATTTTACTATTAAATATGAAAGTATAGTTTAGTATATCAAATATTTTAAAATTTAATCTGTCAGCAGATTTTTTCCCCTATGGGTAGATAGGAATTTATAAAACCTATAGATAGCTTGCACCATTTTCGAGGGACTTATGACTTTTCCTTATACACATGAGGGAGTTCTAATGTTAAAATACTGTGCACTACACTATACATTTAGTTTATACTGTTCCATGTTTCCTTAGAATTGTTGAATAGCGATTACTGCAACTACTAGTATAGACTGATTGCTTCTATTTGCATGAATGCCTAATATTGTGTTGCAGCTTGATTTTAAGACCTGCTGCACTAAACCTTACAAAGAGTGATGATCATTGCTCTGAGACTGAATAAGTCCTATACAATTTGCATTTTTTGCAGTTACAGAATAAATTTATCTATAGTTCCTAATGTGGTTATGATGACCACTATGAGTCCTAGATGATTTCTCCCTCTGTATTCTGTAAATGAATTAGTCTCTAATTCCTGAGAATAGTGTTTTTGAAAGTGGGGGTGGAGAAGTGTCGTTTTCATTCAATGTATAATCAGCTTAAGTTTTAGTAGCTGTCAACATTAGTTATACTGGAGTTGTATTCATGGATCTGCCTGTTTGTTAAAAGGACTTAACTAAGTAGGCATTCCTGAAAGCATTACAGATTTTGAAATTGTCCCTAAAAGTGTTTTTACAGCCTCTGTAGTGGCTGCTTAATTTGGAAATTACTTTTTGATGCCCTGTATACTGATTAATATTTTCCCAATAAAAAAAAACAACCTTGCTACAGAGCTTTTCATTAAGCCACTTTCTTTACAGAATGAACTTCATAAGGGTGCTATCAGTTCATTCTTTGCACAGACAGATATTTGATTCTCCCTCTTGGCAGAGGCATCAACAGCTTTGCTTTGGTAATTTTGTATATATTATGAAACTCTTGCTGGCATCTAGTTCCTTTGAGCCTGAATATAAACCAGATGTATAACTGTAATGTAGTCTTCCTCCCTTTAGCTTGACCCTTCATTTCAATATTTGAAGAATGAAATATATATATATATATATATTTTCCCCAGGCAATTTCACTCATCTTCTCTCTGTTTATCCGTCGCCTTTATAATACAGATCTGAATGGTGATCAGCAATAGTAGATAACTAATCCAGGCAGCATTCTGAAGATCTGGTAGCAGAGTCTGTGAAAGCTGAAATTCCAGTAGGGAACTTTGTGCAGTTCTGTCAAGGAAGGACTGCATGGAAATCCATTGAAGTCTTTATTACAGTGGCTTGCTCCCTGCAGAGATGGAGATCTTGGAAAAACAGAGAGAGTGGAGGGGAGAATGGGGGCATTAATGCCTACCAAGTAAAATATTTGACTGTGAGGTCGAGTTACTTTAGCTACGATTATGTGCAATGCATCAGCATACTGGGGGTGTGCAGTTTTTTTTTTTAAACCTGTGTTTTTCGGTTTCAGTCTATTGGACCCCCAAAAATTTCAAGATTCCCAAAAAATCCTGGTTCCAAATACTGGTATGGTTTTCAGATCCAGGATTTTTCAGAAATCCTGAAATCTTTTGGGTCCAATAGACCCGAGAAGAAAAATATCAGTAAAAAATAACAGCCTGATCCTGGGGCTGGCTTGTCTTCTCCTGCAGACTGGTTTAAATCGGGGCAGGCTTTTGCCATCCCTTTAAAGTTTCAAGGGACTACATAAGCTTGAAAAAAGGAAAACCCAGATACATTTGGGAAGCTGAAATATACCTGAATAATACCAATATGATATTTTTCAGGTATATTTTTGGCTCGGGTAAATCTGAATGTACACACTGTATGCTGTATACGGCCAAGTGTTTTTCTCATGGCATACTGCTGCTCTTGCCCCTTGCAGAGTCACTTCCTAGCACTCCACTGCCCATGCTCCCTGCTGCATGCACTGGGGAAAGGGCTTCAATCAGCTATGAACAAGGACAACGGCAGTACTTTTGAGCAGACAAAGGACAGACAAGCAGATGGGAGGCTTATGGATACGAGGGAAGAATGGTACAAACAAGGGTCTTGGTGGTAGGTGGAGGATGAAGGGGGGCCTTGGGAATACTTTGCCCATGGCCCTCAAAACCTTGAACCATCCCTGGTCAGATGTTCACAATAGCAGGTCGGTTTGATACCTTGTATATTTCTTTTATATTTTGAAAGGTTTGAAGCAAAGCTTGAATGTCATCAGTGATATCTTTGGGTGTCACTGGTTCTGATTTCTCAAATTAATGGTCTATATTGGTGATATGCTGTGGCTTAGTAGCCACATGTGGCTCTTTTACATGGCCCCTGCAGTCTTCTGTTCTACAAAATGTCACTTGCCTCAAGTTTCTGGATTGTGGGCAGGGCCCTAGAACAGTGAGGCTTGTGGCTGGCAGGAAGTTTCTGCTTGAAACAGCTCCCAGCAGAGGATATGGTGAGAACCTTCCTGAGGTGTAGACCTCATACCAGAGACGGAAGTTGAATGTAGCTCTTTTGGTTGATGATAATTATGATGTGGCTCTCCGTGGGTCACTGAGTGAGTACCATTGGCCTAGTCCGGCATCATATTTTCTCAAAATGACAGTTTGCATGCCTTGAAAAGCCTACAAGCAGGACATGGAGGCCAAAGGCCACCCTTTTTCTTGCCTCCCATCAACTGTCATTCAGAGGAACACCGCTTCTGAAAAATAGAGGTTCCATCTAGCCCTCATAGCTAATAGCCATCACTGAGCCCATTCTCCATTTGTCTAGTTCTTTATGAAAGTTATCTAAGCTAGCTTTCAGCCTGTAGCAACAACTGTCACATGTTAATCATTGTGTGAAGAATCTACTGTCTATGAACTTTATTGGGTACTCCCAAATTCTAGTATTTTGGGAGACAGAGGCAGCATTTGCAATTTGGGGTACAGTTAACAATTCTAGCTTAGCAAATTCATGGGGATTTGGAGGCAGTGCCTGGGAAAGGTGGCATTTGGGAGGGGAGGGCTCAGCAGGGATGTAATTCCATAGCATCTACCCTCTGAAACTGCCGTTTTCTCCCGCGGAAACTGTTCTCTGTAGTCACATGACACATGTAAGCTGCCTTTTATTGAATCAGATCTTTGGTCCATCGCAGTCAGGACTGCCTACTCAGACCAGCAGCAGCTTTCCACAGTCTCTAGTAGAGGTCTTTCACATAATCTACTACCTCATCCTTTCAACTAGAGATGCCAGGGATTGAACCTGGGACCTTCTACATGTCAGGCAGATGCTCTGCCACTGAGCTGCGGCCCTCTGTTCTGTGCCAATGAGGCCTCCTCTGGAGATCAGCTGTAATTCTGGGAGAATTCTGGGCCCTGCATGGAGACTGGCAACCCTAATTTAGAGAGTACCTCTGTGAAATGGATGCTTACATTTTAACATGACCCGAATGTAAAGCCTGTCCCTGTTTCTTAACTGTATCAACAACAATGTATAAGAGGGCTAGGAATAGGTATTTTTCAGCTTGCAACTTTTGACTGGCCATAGTAAACCTTGCTAAAGTTTCACATAGGTGAAGTTTGACGAAGTACAAATTTCTAGGCGTGTGGAAGGAGGAGCATCAGCAGTCATTAATGTTTATTTTTTTCAAAACCACAAAATATTCCATTCTAAGAGCAAGCTTTTTAAACTGAAGTTTTTATATCAGCAATTAAGATGCCTCTTCTTGAAAAATTCTTAGGATTGATCATTACTCTAAGTGGGGTGATACAGTCACTGCTGTCCCCCACCCCATTCTTGCCCTGCAGGCAAGAGGCCTAATCACTAAACACATGCCTCTTCAGACACACATGTTGGGATCCAAACAGCTACTTTAAGTGCAGCTAAAAGTATACATTTTACCCAGTGAGATTTTTTGAAATGATGTTTTTTTGCCCATTCCCCCCCCCATTAGAAAGCGGAGGTCAGGGGGCTGGAGGGACTGCTGCCTTCTGTTTTGGTCCCCCCCAATTAATCAATCCAGATCCCATAATTTCTTCCCTTGCCTGGGTTTGGTGGGAGAAACTGAGGTTACACTTGATTAAGTAATATGATCCATTAGCTAACTAATGGATGTGTCCAGGTGCAGTTGAATTTATTGAAACTCCCTCGATTTCTGTATTTTTATAAATTTTGCAACTTAATACGTGATCGTATGCCATCAGTACCTAGTTGTACATTTCCTAGTTGAACGTGTGTTGCAACTTCCTGAACGGTTTCATTCTAAAAGCACAGTCTAGAGGCTCATCCCGGAAACAAACTACTTCACTGTTAACTTATCAAGCTATCATTTTTGTGGCTAATAGGCACACATTTTAGTTTAATAGTTTACTGAGTGCAAATGCTCTCTCCATATAGAAAACAGGATTCACACCCCCTTTTTGAATACTATTTCTTTTAAACCAAATGATGGGAGTCTTAAAAATCTTGCTGTCTTGTGGTTGTTGAAACCAGTCTGGAATTCTGTATTTGCTGTTATGTCAAACATGTTCCCTAGGTTGGAGTGGGTTGTTAATGGCGCCAATGGGTAGGTCATTACCCTGAAATTGTTCCTGTATAGGCATAAATACCTCCACCCATCAAGAATGGATGCAAACCATTGGTTCTCATACTTGCATGGTTAAGACTAGAGGAGGGAGGTACTTTCAGTCAAAGTATAGACCTTCTTATCCAGGTAGTTCCTTTGGGTATTTCGTCTGCATTCATCTTTTGTGTATTCGTGCACACTTAAAGTGAATATGGTTAGGGGATGGATTGCTTTAAACCTCTTAATGCTTTTATGCTACTGTGCACTAGACTGTTCTGCCTTTTCCATAGCTTCTACAGACAGTTGTCTTGCTATGTGACTGTGTTTAAGAGTAGTCATGAAATATGGTTCTTAGACACAGTTCACATGGATTGTTCTTCCTGGCCACAGCTTTTTATGTAGTCTGCAAGCACCTGCTTTGTATTGTCCTAATTTTGATAAATGGGACTACCATTATAAACCTTCATTTTGCATTTCACGAGATTCTACTACATGATGCATAACAATCAGTTATGTTTCTTGTACTTTCACACAGTTCAATTGGTCTTGGAGCATGCCATTATGACTAATCTAACCTCGACCAATATCAAACGGTGTCTATTTCCCAAATATAATATTTGCTTATTAAAAAAAGGATTATTCCGTATTTACCATCCTGTTTGCATTTTAGAATGTTGTAATACACAGCATAAAATCTGCTAGTTAGAATTTGGCAACTAGAAATACCTTTTTTATTCCTCTTTTTCTGAAAACATTACCCTAGGACACGAGGACCCACTAGAGGTGACTTTGTAGCTGATTTTACTTAATAACATACTTGCAGGACAAGTAACTCACTTGATTTCCTCACCATTTTAGCTCTATATAAAAATGTCTGGTTCACCATCCCACATCAAGATACAGAGAAGTGCATTCATCAAGCACTAGGCTATGGATATCTTTGAGCAACCTAATTGCACCTTTCATTCCTCTTCTAGGTTGTTTGTATTCGCTCTACATGGAATGCACTTTCGCCAAAGCTGAGTTGTGACACCCGACCACTCATTTTGAAAACACTGTGTGAGCTGTTCTCCCTGGTGCCTTCGTTAACAGTGAATTCAAATGAATATGAGGTATGTGTCTTAGCCTCAAGGAGTGCCACTTCTTCATGTGTGCATTAGATGCTGCATGGCATTTCAAAAGTGTTCCTATCATCTTGGTTAATATTGAATGGCATTCCACTTACACAGCATTTCAGCAAATGCTATTGTTATTATTAATGCCTCAGTCAGGCCACTTAAAGGGTAGCAAGTGCTCACCTAATTCAAATATGCTTTTAAAAGCTGTTCTTCAGATGTAAGAGTGTTCAGCTACATAACTGAATATTTCAATACAAAGCCAGACCCATTAAATTAAATTTCATTCATGTTCAGTTTCTCTGTCAGATATATAGTTCACTGTTCCTTCAAGGAGGTCTTGAAGTAGGTAAAGCTGAGAGAGAGAGACTGGGCCAAAGTCACTCTATGAGCTTTCATGGCAGAGTGAGTAGTACAACTCAGGTTCTCTCCAGTCCTAGTTTAATGCTGCAACTACCACATGATGGCAGTGGCTTCAGTTCTTGTGTCTATGACACACATTACACATATGTATCATATGCTTCTAGTATCAGTATTGAATACCTGGAAAGGAGGAAGAGCCACTTAAGTTGGAAGAAAGCTACTTGGAAGATGGTTGGATCTACTCTAGTACTTTATGTATTCCAACACTTTACTTGTTACAGGGGTTCTGGGTCTGACCCTGGATGGACCCAAGTTCGAATTTAGTCACAGGTTGCAAATTAGGTCTACTTGATGTATTCATAAAAAAGTAGTAGGCATGGGCTGCTGGGAGAAATAAAGAAAGAGTATTTATACTTCTCTTAGACTTCTGACAGCAAGTTGTTCACCTCAACCGTTAGGAGGTTCTTTGCTTAAAGAAAAAAACATGGAGATGAAAGGCCATTTTAGCATGAGTACATTGCTTGAGAAGCCACAAGCTTGGCTAATGAGAACACTCAGAGTACATCGCTGGAAGCCCCTTTGGTGTTAATTTACTAAGGCCACAATGTCTTCCACTAATTTAGAGCAAATGCAATGATTATATTCCTGTTTTTCTTCTGAGTATTGTGCGGTTCAGCAGCTTAACTTGCTGTGTCTTCTCACAAGTCAAATGCTAGTTATGTTTAAGATCCCCTTTCAGTGCCACCTGGCCATTTAATAGCAATACTACCATGCAACTGTCAAATACTTAACACAATTATTCTACCTTCTTGTTTCAGTGGAAATATGAAGGTAATGTTTTCATAAGTGACTTACATGAGTTTAACAGACTTTCACCACTTTCGTCCTGTTAATGTCATTGAGACCACAACAATGTAAATGGGGTGTGAATAACCCCTGTGGGATCACTTAAATGTCAGTTATTTTCTCAGAACAAAAATGACACTTGCTTGCATTTTTATCACACATCGTTGGACATTGGCTCGAAAGTGCATTTTTCGACCTTTGAAATGCCATTAGCATCATAAGACCCATCGCTCTGTGTTTGGAACCAGGCTAAATTGCTCGAACCATTCCAGTTGCTACACACTGACTTATGAAACCCATTGGCAGTTTTGGAAAATGCTAGTCCATCGTGGCTTATTATTGTAGGACACCAAGAGGCTTCACCTGAATTTTCTAAGCTTTTGCTTAAATAAAAAGACATTGTATATCCCTGTGTTGTGTATCTCTGAGTGATTTTATCTTTTTCTAATTTTAATAGAAATTTAAAGCTCAAGTTGTCAGCTTCCTGTGGAGCTACACACAAAGCAAGGTCAGAGACTAGACAGGCCTGATGGTTCAGTTTGTCCAGCTATGCTTTCACTCTGATGCCCAAATTGGACAGCACTCAAAGGGCACCACTGTTGCTAAAGGGCCCCTTTGTGTTCAGTCAAACATTGCTTTGGTAACATGGTAATCTCTGATCACATATGTCAGATCATGCTTTCCCCCCTTCCCTTGCCAGTGCTGCTTTCCCTCAAATTTGATACTTTTGTGTGGGGAAGGAGCATGGTTCTTTTGATTGTGTATATTTGCACATTAGTTTGGTGATGTGGGCTTAACCAAGAAAATGGGGAGGGGGGTTGTTTCCACACTATAAGAACTACGTATTTTGACTGGCAGTATAATAACAGTATAATCCCTGGATTGGGTTTATGGAACTGCCTTGTTTCTTGCAATATTTTTATTTTGTCTGTGGTATGTTTAGATATATATTCCCCCTAGTGTTTATAAAGACAGCAGCTGATCTCTAGAGTGGCACTATTTTTTGAAGCAGTTATGATTCAGAAAACAAAGGCATGGAGGCTGATTTTCACCCTACTGCTCTATTCCAAATATGTTTTCCAATCTAATTTTGTTCTCCTGTGCCTTCTTGACTTTACCAAGCCTCTTTACTCATATTTCTTAACTAGTTCAAAATTGAGGGTGCCATTTTATCATGGGGGATAGCTGGAAGTTGTTTAGATACTTTTCCCCCCAGTAGGGACCCAAAGCCAGCTTGGTGTAGTAGTTAAGAACAGTAGACTCTAATCTGGAGAATGAGGTTTGATTCCCCATTCCTCCACATGAAGCCAGCTGGGTGACTGGGTCAGTCTTAGTATTCTCAGCTCTCTCTCAGCCCCACCTACCTCACAGGGTTTCTGTTGGGGGGAGAGGAAGAGAAGGTGACTGTAAGCTGCTCCAGGACTCCTTTGGGTAGTGAAGAGAGGGGTATAAAACCAACTCCTCCTCCTCCATTCCATTTTATCGTCACAACACTGTGAGTTTGGTTAGGCTAGGAGTGAGTGACTGACCCGAGGTCGCTTACATGGTAGAGCGTGCATTTGAATCTGAGTCTCCTAGATCCTTGTCTGACACTCTAACCAGCACACAACACAGGCTGCCTCCTTAACCCCAGGCACTAGAATGCTTTGAGGGCTTGTATGTATATTACGCACCATCCTTGTGGTAAATTTTCTACTTTCCAGCCGTATCATTTATTATAACTCACCATGAGAGTCTGAACTTTCTCAGTGGCGGCTCGGTACTGGTGGAATGAGCTCCTGGACGAGATCAGGGCCCTGCGGGACCTCTTACAGTTCAGCAGGGCCTGCAAGATGGATCTCTTCCACCAGGCCTTTGATTAGGAGCCACAGTAAACATCTGAGAAGTGACCCTGTGCCCTAACCTACAACTCACCGCTTGGGTCCAATGCACATACAAATGGATCAACTGAGCTGGTATAAGAATACCAACATAACTAAGCAACACTGTTTAATCTGGAATTTTTGCTCTCGCACTTTATTTGAACCCTGTTCCAGCACTTTAGGGTATTAATCTTAATTGTTATGGTGTTTTATGAATGATTTTAATTGTATTTACATATGAGCCTGCTTTGGTGGGGAGGGCATGGTACAAATGGAATAAATAAATAAATAAATAAATGTCATGAATATCCCCACCAATAATCCATTTTCTAGTGAGGGTGGGGAAACTTGTAGCACGTCTTGTATGGTGAATTGTATCAAATGATTCAGGTAGGAATTATAACTTTACTGTGTATAGACCCACTGAGTTTTTGAGGTCAACAAGGAAATATTGAGAGAGGGCAGTTGAAAGCTTAACTTCTTAGCTGAGGATGGGGATGCATTTTGACTTGAGTTTTCCCAGCTGTATTATCTTGTCTGCTTCAGTAAATTACAATGCTTAAGTATTTTGCCAAGTATGTAAAAACTGCAGGACAGTTTAGTTACATACATGAATATACATGAAGCTATCTTCTACTGAATCAGGCCCTTGGTCCATCAAAGTCAGTACTGTCAACTCAGACTAGCAGCAGCTCTCCAGGGTCTCAGGCAGAGGTCTTTCACATCCCCTACTGTCTGGTCCTTTTAAATGGAGATGTTGGGGACTGAACCTGGGACTTTCTGCATGCTCTTCCACTGAGCCACAGCCCCTGCCCTAACTCTGTGTATGTCCATAAAATATATAATCTGAACCTCAGTCCAGAGGTCATCTCCCCGCAGCCTATGTACAACATTATTCCCAGCACCTACAGGAAACCGTATGCAACTTTATAGGAATTCACTTGTTCGTTCACATCCACTTTCTTTGAAATTATTGTGCTTTTTCTCAAGTATTAGGGAGGAGACAGAGGTGCCTATTTCTTTGCTCTTGTATAACGTGGCATGTGCTAGCAATATTTTTCTTGTTTAGGATCCTCTTGTGGCCAACTCTGCATACAAATCTCTGTCGGAATTTGATTCTGAAGATCACACCATTCTTCATCTTCCTGAACAGGTAGAAATTGATGTTGATGTTGAATGATAACTTCTCAGAAATGCAAAGAAGTGAGGGAAAGAAAATTATTTGGAAACAGATGTCAAAAGAAACTAGTCCTGATTTACTTCTGGATTTCCTAATTATGAAGAGACTGGAAATTCTGGTAAAGGTTTATGTGACAGAAGGGAACTGCAATATTTTCATGAAGAGATTTCTGAGAGCACTTTTTTGAACAGGCCAGTATGAGGAAGAAGATCAAAACAACAAACTGAAACAAAAGCATACCAGTTGTGGTAGCAGCCTTGGGCTTAGATTAAAAAATGTAAAAAAGTGTCCCTCAAATAGCAAATTCTAAACTTGCAGCTTTTCTAGATCTAGTTCATTCACAAGATGGTTTTTGAACGTTCAATGAAATTCACATTTCATGTCCTTTGTTGCTTCTGTATTCTGAGCATGTTAGTGTGATACCCATATTGCAGAACTAAGGAGCACCGTTTCAGACTTAATAGAGGTCTGAGAAAAAACAAGAATTTAATATATGTGTGGGTTGCCAATATTAAAAAGTTTATGTGTTAAAATACTTTAAATTTGAATTGGAAACAACAGTGGCCTGTATCAAACCATGCCGTTCCTCCCATAGAATGAAATTTCCATTTGAGGAAGAGGGGGTAGTGATTTCCAGTGGGCGACAGTCCTCCTTTTAACCCTGTACTTTTCCTGAGGGTCTGCTGATCCCTTAAACCAAATTTTGTGAGACTCAGTGAGCTGCACCCTGATCTGAATAGCCCAGGTTGTCCTGGTCTCGTCAGACCTCAGAAGCTAAGCAGGGTCAGCCCTGGATAGTACTTGGATGGGACACCTCCAAGGAAGTCCAGGTTTGCAATGCAATGGCAAGTAATGGCAAGCCACCTTTGTTCATCACTTTCCTTGAAAACCATACAGGGTCACCATAAGTGACTTAATGGCACCAGTGGGCTGCAGAAAAAGGAGGAAATAGGCAAGCCCTGATGTCTTCAGTTCACAGATGGTTGGATACACACCAGATTATTTTAATAGCATTTGTTGTGGTCATTTTTATTTAATAAACAGAATAATAATGTGTGGCCTGAAAGACGAGTGTAATAGCAGGAGGAAGACAGGAGAAAGGATGCCCCTCATCTCTGTAAATTGTACACTTGTCCATACTGTGCTGTTGTATTCTTAGCCAATGTCTTAATTGTTTTAGTTGCACCAAAGTCTTATGTTGAAAGGTCATGTAGTCATGTCTGATTTTGTATTGGAAACTGGCTAATAGACACTGCTGCCAGGCATGATAACGATGATGACTAGTACACTGATCATCTGGCAGCAAAGAAAAAGCCATAATTTGGCTCTCCAAAATATATAGTACTCAGTTGAGAAGATTTCTTGCCCTAGTTTGGGCTTAACTGAGACAACTTATTTCCTAGTTTTCCATTATGTGGTATACCTTTTCCAGTGGTCTCCCTTTTTCATTGCTGTCTTTCTCACCTGTACAGGCAAGACCAGAACTGGACCAACAAGAAGATGTGGATGTCAATGAACAGGAGGAGGAGGAAGAGAAAGAGGTTGACCTTTCTGTTCCTGGTTCCTCATATGTAACATTATTGTCACTCACACCTCCTCCAGTTTTACCAGGTATATGGATCCAGATACTAGTTTCTCATTATGTGTTTTATTATCATTTTGCCAGCAAGTAGTAGTTTCTTGAAATTACTGTTAAATGACCAGATTAGAAAGTAATGTTTTATTAATACAAACTCAGTTGTACTAAATGATTAATTTTTGATAAGGGAAGTTTCACAAACATTAAAGAGTTAAGCATTAAAGAAATATGGCAGAAATATAAAACATAATCATGGGAGTCAAAGAGCTGCAAGTAGAACTCCTCTTGTGGAACAGATTTCTCTTGCCCCTCTTTTTCCCTGCGGGGCCCCCCCCCCCAGCGGCTCCTGAAGGTGTGAGGTGGTGTGGGGGTTCTGCATAGGTAAGAGGAAACAGTGCTCTTGTGCAAGTGCCCTTCTGTTAGCAGAAGTGTCAGTTTGGATCCAACCCATTCAGAAGATACAGTAAAATATATTAAGGTTGTTTACTCTGGGCAGAAAGCTGAATCAAGTCTTTTCAGAAGCAAGTTCCATTTTAGTCAGTAGAACTTACTTCCAAGAGAGTGTTCCTAATACTGCAGCCCTAATGTGTTAATGCTGTTTGGAAGAGGAGGCTACACAGCAGAGGTTTGTTGCCACCACTTAGAGGAATGATTTTTATATTTATTGTGTTACAGATACTGTTGTTACCTGCCCTGAGCCCTGTTGCACAGGGGAGAGCAATAAATAAAGAAATATAAATAAGAAAATATGTAAATTGTATTAAGTTGTCCCAATTGTCCAGCAGATAATGTGAAGCAAATACTGTGTAAACATGGACCAAACCTCCCAAATATATAGCTTGGGTATCATATAGTGTCAACAGAGCCTTGGTTTTGTTATCACATTGATTTTTTCAGTCTGTCAAGCAGCATTGGCATCACATTTGTGAAAAAACTCTCCTGGTTTCCCATAAATATTAGGCTCATTTTCACGATGACCCCCCACCCCCCACTGTTAAAAGAAATGAAAGTAATGATGAGGGGAAAAAATTGAAATGTTGGGGGAAAGGAGTTAAAAATTACAAAGGCGTTCCAGAGTCGTCCTGGATTCTGTTAACTGATTCCGTGACACTTTGTGTATGTCTGGTTTACAGGAGTGAGTGGCCGCATGGTCTTTCATCCCCAGGCTTGTTGCAATTCGTAGGAAAATCAGCCATTGTATCTGGTACAGGACAATGTGCAGCAAAGCCATGGGCCTAATGTGAAACAGTTGTTGTTAACTCCTCCCCCACCCTTAAAAAAACCCTTTTTCATTATATCATAAAAAGCACTAACAGGCTCTTAAACCTAACAGAAGTTGCCGGGCTCTGGCAGCTCATAGTAAGGAAGAAGTAACGGGGACCCTGTCCTGCAGGGCCACTTTGCCTGAGCTCCTACATCTGCTTTCACAAGTGTAGCACCATTTCATTAATATTTTACAAGTACAGAGGTGAACTCAGCCAGAGTTTAAAAGCCCCAGCTCTGGTGTTCTTGATCTAACTTTACCTATCGAATTCTCTGAAATATTTGTTTAGGTTGCTGTATTTTAAGTGGCAAGAAGCCTCCAGTGGCTATAGGTGGGGTTTCTTTTCAGTGCTGCATTGGCCAAGGTAAAGGTCACTTCTACTCCTGTCATTCCATGCTGGTGACCTAGGCCCAAGGATCAAACAAAGGGTGCATTGATCAGTATATAAAACAGCTCTGACTGCTTGTTTTTCCTTCTGAGCTTGAACATCTGACACCATTTATTGAAGGTTTCCTGAGGTGACTTTTTGAGTAGGAGGTGAATGTGGAACTTGCTCAGGAGTTATGAAAACCATGACCTTCGAGCTGTCAGCTAAATAGGGAGTTACCACTTATTTCAGCATAACATTCCCCGATAATAGCTGTGGTTCCACATCAGTTGGGTGGTTCTGGTTTCCTCAGTCAATCACCTTCTTGTTTTCTTTCCATCTCCCTTCCCCTCAAGCATTTGAAGAGTTTGCAGCATCCCTGGTGAAACAGGAGATGGCCAGCATGCCTCGTGGAATATACCATTCTGCCCTGAGAGGAAGTGCTGTTCGGTCAGATCAAGGGAAGACTGTATCAGGAGTCCCAAGCTTCATGCTAAAAATGTATGAAAGGAACAAGCAGCCAGGGCTGAAGCCTGGCCTTGCAGGTGAGGTTCTCTTTGCAATAGCCAAGGCCATTCATATGGTAAAAAATCTTGTGAATGGATGAATGGTCTATTCCCCAGTTCCTTAGTAAATTAATGTTTTGTGTTATGTGAGGCACTTTTTGAGCCAGTTGTTCTCCACTCCTTCCACAACTGTTTCTACTAATCTCAGTGGCTACTGGCATTGTAGCTACAGATACATGTCTGGCAGCCCCAGCAAATGGCAAGTGATTGTCTAGCTCTAACAGGAAAAGTCACCCTCAAGCCCACCTCCACATATCATGACTGGACCTGTTTGTAACATTCAAGAGCTGCTCTTTCCCCACAGAGCAGCAGAATTCCAAAGGGGTTCAGGTAAATGAGCCCACCATGAAATAGTCTCCTAAGCAGTGAAATAGTTGAGGAACAAATGGCACTTGAACAGAGATAAAGCAAGCAGTTAGATGGGGAAAGGGTGACAGATCGATGGACCTAACTAAGTTTTCTACTCTGCTGCAAAGGCTGTGGGTGATCTTAGGCCAGTCACTGTCCCCCAGCATAACTTCAAAAGAGGTTGTGTGGAGGGCAAAATAACATATGACATTCTGAGTTTTTGAAGAAAAGGTATGATGAAAATGTCTCGATTGATTAGGACTTGGATTGTTTAAAAGGCCAGTTAGACCACAAAAATCAGGGATTACCTGGCCTCTGCATTGCTCTCCTGGCAGTGGCTGGGAACCAGAAAACTTGCAAGAGTGAGGGACTTCTGGGACTTCAGGTCTGGTGAGCCTAGGGATGTGGATTTCTCCTCACTCCCATCACTGATGATGGATTCTTTCAGAAGGAATGGAAGCCAAGAAGCTGAGAAATGTAAGAAATCAAGGAGCAGGGACAGTGCGGGAGTATGGAAGCCAGTTGAGAAGGGCTTTCATCCTTCCTGGAGCAGCGGGAGAGAATAGTGCAGCCCTCCTGCTTTCCATACTGAGGTGAAGCCCGTGGGCTCTGGCACTGTTACAGAATATGTGGTCCATGAAATTGCTGCCCTTTATACAGTGACTTCAGCTTTTTGCTTCCTTTTTTACATCAGTATTGTATTTTCTAGCATTTCTTATAGTATGCAAATAAATTGTCAAGGTGCTTCGAATTCCTGTTCATCAAAATCCTGTTTCTGAATGTTAATTTCCTCTTTTTTTTGGTTACCATTACAGTAAAGTCAAAACAATAACCTTCAGGTTGGTTGTTGCCAGTCATCTAATGTGGTGTTTTTCTTTTAGCTGGCATGTTGCTGTGTTATGATCTTCCAATCCATGTGGGCAAAGATGGCAAACCTATCAGCCGATTTCTAGCCAGTAGGGGGCGCAATTTCCAGCAGATGTTAATTGCTCTCATTCATGAGGTAAAACATTGCTGGGTTTCCTTCCTTTTGTCATTCTACATTATTTCGTTTCTCAACCTGAGTTTGTGTCTGCTAATTAGGAAATAGTAGCTGCAAGCTGTGTAATGTTGTAATTTACTCTTAATTAAGTAAACTTGCTGTGAGGAACAATTAAGTAAAACGGGACGTATAAATACTCTAATAAAATACTCTCTTTGCTGAAATGTTTTCTCTGAAGATCTCTGGTATAAATTGAAGCTGATGCTCCCCCCCCCGAATTCTTCTTAACAGTTCACCTAATCTGGCTACAGTGCTGTCAAATTGGGCTTGTCTGGAAAACAATTAGAATATAGCAACCCAGGGAGTGACCCTTACCTCCTTGTTACTGTAATAATAACTGAGCATATCTCTTAGCCCAGAGTGCTGGGAACAACTAATTACATTGATGTATGTAGCTGATCGTGCTAAGGTTTTGCAACTTTGGAGCTTTAATGTCCTGTATGAAATGTAGTTGGGGGTGGAGAATAAGCAATGAACATAATCTAATTAATCATTATAAGTGAGACCTTGTTATCGAATATTTTCATTTAACAGAGCAATGCGGCAACTGATCTTTGGAAACTGCCAACAGCAGGAATGCAGGCTGGAATGGGGCCTTGTGAGTGTAGATACGTTGGCGTCTTAAATATGACTGTATAGCAGTATGAGGGGGGGCATATATCTCCAGAAGAAGGCTCTGGTCACGCATCATAGATATAAGTGATAGCAATATTTATATCTACTTTGGCTTTTGTTTGACAGCCATAACAACAAAGTAGGAATATTTCATCTGTGTAAGGGGGAAAAGAATGTCTTTGTTAATGTTTCTGAAACGACTTTTACTGAAAGCTGAAAGTACCTTTAGGGTACTACTACATTTATGAACCTAAGCAGCCACGACTGGTGGAGTGATGCTGCACTACATTACTTCCGTGATATTCACCTTGCTTTATTAAAGTAACAGGTACTCTGTAGCCAGGCTAAGTCACAGTTACTGAAGTCAGTTTAGGGCTAATGGAGCTACTGATGAAGGCAGAGCTTTCCAAAAGAGACAAGAGTGATTCTAAATAGGTCAAAAGGGCCTTTCATCTTTGTGTGGAATTAGGTATTGCAGAGGATATGTGGTTGCTGCTGAAAAGAGAAGCCCTGCATCTTCCCCTTTTCTCCGTGCGATATTTAATGACACTTATCATGTGACATGATGACATCATGCTGCCATGATGACTCCAGCATCATTGGTTGCTGTTTATGGAGACCATAACTTTATAACACAGTGATGTCCCATTATGCTTTCAGTGTTTTTGGACTTAGGGGGAAGGAAGGAGAAGAATGGAGCTGCCAGTTTGAGTGGCAGGTACACGTTCTCTGTAAAGTTGAGTTCCAACATAACTGAGCCACTCCACTTTTGAAATAGTCCCATTACAAAAGAGATCCTGTCCATAATAAAATTTTCTGATTTGGGGCAAAAGAACATTAAACTGAGACTGTACCATTCATGGGATAGTAACATTATATAACAAATGCAGATCTCTGATTTTCCCTGTATGCATCCGTGGCAGGAAGCTGCAAAACAGACACATGTGCTTTTATCATACATTATGTGACAAATACAATACACTAGTGGTTTTTCTGCTCAGAAAGAATATCTCGTGTAGTACAGTGCAAGTGGAAGGTTGAGTCAAATACAGCTGCTGCCCCTCCATGTGTTAAATGTGGCTCACTGAGTGATAGTATCTGATTCCCATGTTGCCAGCTGTAGAGGAAAGAGAGGCATGAATGCGTGTTGACTGTGACAGAACTTATCTGGTGTAAGGTAAAGTGTGCAGTTTGGCCCACCACTTTCAACTCTCTTGTCAAAATGCCTTTCAGGCAAAATTAGTCACTGGCCCAACTCAAACCTCCCAGTCAAAGCCCTTAATCAGTACACTTAGAATCTGCATACTCTTTACAGTTTTCCCTTCAGAGAATTCTTGGGTTGGTTTATATTAGTCTTCATTTCTGTGGTTTCCCCTCCTCCTTAGAATTAGGAAAGGTTTATTCTTTACCTCCCAAAAGGTGCACATCTGTCTTTTTATTCCACTTGCATAACCTTTAAAATTTGTATTTTGTCTGGTGCTATGTTTTTCTTTATTTATTTGATTTTGACTTCGCAGGCGCTCAGAAAATCCATGTACATTTTTGTGTTAACTTTGAGGCTGAACAAAAAATTGAGAAAATAAATGAGAGAAGTATGTCTTGTGTATGTCCTGAAAACTCAAAAGTGCAGTTCATTATTATGTTGTGCACAGTAATTTTTCTGTATGGTAGGAGGAGTTAACAGAAACCATAATTTCCTTGCTCCCAATATTAAATGGCTCAGTAAAAGGTAGTTGAAATGCAATTTTACCCTTAGTCTGTTTTCTAACGTTTCTTTGGCAAGGAAGGGGAAGGCAACATCTGGTAACTGCAGGCATAAAAATTTGTGTGCAGGCTGTAACTGCTTTTGTTCCATTTGTTTCCCATATCCTCCTGGGCTTCCACTGCCATTCTCCAGGGGTTATAAAAATCACTGCTTTATCAAAATGAAAGTGAGGCGAGGAAAATGCATATACTCTTGATAAGCAGTTATTTAGTTTTTGAAAGGAAAAGGAAATGGCATGAAACAATGTATGCTGATGCTAGGATTTTGGAAGCCCTACAAGGCACCTTTGGTGGGACTTGACCCAAAAGCAGGGCCCAAGTATTTGGCGGGGACAGATATGTTTTACTGGTGTTGAGGGAGCATGACCTGGTCTATTTATATTTTGAAAATGTTTCTTTCATGTCTTACAAGATTTTTAAATAAAGAATAAAATAAAGCTTGTAACTAGTTTGTACTGGGACCAGAAAAATGGTGATAGGTCTTGTCTGGAAAAGGCAAGGTGGTATGCCAGGTGGGAATTCTTTTTACCTATGACCTTCTTGCGTGCTCCATGCAAACTGAGAATGGAGTACAGATGAGGCTGTGACTCTTTTCCCAGACTTGGCCTGCAGACTCAGGTAGCTTGTTGAAATCTTAGGTAGTCTAGCACACAGCTGTTCCTTTTATGCATGTTTGCTCATGATAAGTATTACTTATGTAAATTGGAGATAGGAGGGAATAATCTGGCATAATCTGACTACACTGTACAGTTAGCAGATAGTTAACGTACATGTTTTTAAAACAATTTCTTTAATTTTTTTTGTTAGGGTCTCTTTAAAGCTACAAGGTTCTGATAGTGCACATTTGCAAATGCTATGTGATTCCTAGTAGCTCATGAGATTACTGCCATTAGTGTTATGAAATATGGAATCACCAGGATCTGACCTATGCTTCTCAGGGTGTGAGGTGCTGTATGCCTGGCTAGGGATGGGCACAAACCTTGTCATGAACCTAAATTCATCAAGAACATCACCCAGTTCATGAGCCAAGGGTTCTGCGATCGCATTGGTAATGAATCTCCCATGAACCTCCATGGTTTTTACGGAGGTTCATGTGGTTCATGTTGATGGTTCATGCGGCAAGACATGCTGGTGCAGATCAAATAATCATCAAAGCAACAGGGGTGGGTGGACTTCTGCAGCCCTGGAAACACCAATAGTGGCCCTCCAAGGCTTGATAGGCAGCACTGCTGCCAACAAGAGAGCTCTCATTCTGCTCTATGAGAGCAGAATGGCTACATACCCCCAGCTCACACACAGCTGTTTTTACTTGGCAGCAGGTAGTTAGGCAGAGAGAGAAAGGAACTGGAAGTTATTCCTTAGTGTGAACAGTGGTGTGGGGGTGCTTACTCAGGGCTCTGAGGCACCTGTCCTGCTCAAGCTGAGCAGAGGGGCTTAGCTACTGGGTTCCTTAGCTGAGGACTATACCTCTCCTCACTGGGATTTGTGAACACCTCTCCTGTGGGGGTCCTTTTGACACACTCCTGAACCTCCGGCTGTGATTTCCACAGAGAGCACTTTCCTAGGGGTAGCTGCTTTAGGGGACTGTAACTTGACCCCTCCAAAATCCAATCCTCACTAAACTTGGAGGGCAGGTAGAGGAAAGTCAACTGGAGACTTGCTGCGAGTTTGGCATCTCTAGTCTGGGGGGTGGGTGTTCTACCACATCACGAACCTCATAAAATGAACCAGATTGGTAAACAGGGTTTACCAAAGGAGACCACACAAACCATGAACTGAGACAAATCTCCATTTTCCCAGTTTGTGCCCATCCCAATACCCAGCAACTCCATTGAATACCTTTGTAGTTGGCCATGGTAGTTATCAGATGGGTGACTTCCTATTCGTACGAATCTATGATAGTCACTTCAGAATGAAGTAAGGTTCATCCTCTTGGATTCCCCCAGGTGCTTAATGGGGTACAAAGCTACATCTTCCCTCTCACCAATATTTCAGGATGTCCTTCTTTCATGGTTTTGGCTTGCTTTTTTCTTGCTTAGATTTGAGAATAAAAAGGCCTCATAGTAGCTTCCTGAAATATAACGTTGCTTTTATTTGGAAAATATCTTATTTCATAAAAATGGATCAAGCCTATGTTGAAAACAGCATTGGCTATTATACCTCCCCTTCACGAATTAATTATTTGCACAATACTCCACGAATTAATTATTCACAAACTACTTCTTTTAGTTGGATTGGTGTTTTAAAGTAGAGTATTTCACTTGACTTCCAATCCTACTTTTTGTTACGGTAAAAAACATGTATTTTACAACTGTCCTGCTTTAAAATCTTTAGTATTTAAACTTCTTTGAAATATAAATATCATATTGCATTGGTATGGACATCAAACTACTGTGCTTAATGCTAAAAATGCTTAACGTGAAACATGTTTGAAATATTATTCTCTGGTGCTCAGCATCAGGTATCTGTAGAATGTTAAACATTCCTAGAAACCTTGCTTAGCTGTTAGACTTGATGTAAATACCTCACAAAAGAGCAAGGGATTAGAAAAGGAATCCAAACATGTGGAGACACAGAAATGCATCATTAGAACATGATGGAATGTTTCACTTTTTTTACATGTAACATTCCTTGAAAGAATGTATCATGGCTTGTGTGTTAAAATATTTTTAAACATCATGGAATTTAGTGCTATCCCTACAAACAGATATCGTTAATAAATAGGGGCTGGCAAAATAGGTTCTAGTGTTAATCTTTAAATCCCTTAATGGCCTGGGACCCACATACACCCCCAAAAGAGCTTTATGCTCAGGAGATAAGAACTTCCTGGTGGTCCCCTGCCTGAGACATCTGGCTTTTTCCGCCCTGGCCCCTACCTGGTGGAACTCTCTGCCAAATAACATAAATGCCCTGTGGGACTTGTTGCCATTCCGCAGGGCATGTAAGGCAGAGATGTTCCACTAGGTGTTCGGTTGAGGACAGCAATAGTCTTCCATCTAGCCTGGCACTCCTCTTCCTCTTCTTTTCCCTGCTTCCCTACGAGGCAATGACATTTCAGGAATTATCACCATCAGATAGGTTTAGGCTGCTGTAATTTGTATTTTATGTACTATTTTAATCTTGAAACTTCTTTGTAAGATTTGTAATTTTATTACTGTTATATGCTGCCCTGAGCCCTGTCTTTCAGGGGAGGGTGGCCTAAAGGTCAGATTTAATAAATAAATAAATATTTACCCTGCACCACCAGGCCATGCATTTTGTGATGGTTTGGGTGTGAGTAGGGGCAAGAGGTAAAGTGGAAGCATCATCACAAGTGGCCTCTTCCCTCCAACCAGCTCATCCAAAGAAGAAGTGGGCCATTTCTGTATTAGAAAATGGCAGCACTTGCAAACAGCCGCTGGCTGGGAGGGGAAGGCATTTAAATTTAATCGCTGGTGGAGGGGAGTGGCATTTAAATCTAATAGCTGGTGGAGGGGAGTGACAGCTGGTCAGCTGTTAGATTTAAATGCCTACCCCCTCCCTGCTGCGGCTGGGGAAGCAAAGGGGAGGCATTTTAAGATGCCTCCACTTTCTCACTTCACTTCCTCAGCCACCCTGCCATGACAGCAGCAGGACTTGGGGAAGGAGGAAGAAGGCATCCTCATCTCTCTTCTCCAGTCACCTGCTGTTAGGTTGGAATGCCTTCCAGCCACTGAGATGGGCAGTTTCAGTTCCCTCCACAGCCCCACTGTTAGGCTAGATGTCTTTCCAGCCATCAAGATGGTGAGTTTCAGTCCCTGTTACTTGGAACTGGAGGGTACTGAAATTGACTATTCTGATGGCTGGTAAGGCACTCAGCCTAACAGCAGGGCTGGCCCAGAGCTTTAAATGCCCTCTGGCTTCCTCGGCCTTCCACAGTGGCAGGATACACCAGAAAGCCAAGGAATAGAGGGGAGGCAGGGCACCCAGGGAAGCCAAGGGGAAGTATTGAAAGATGCCTTCGTCCACTATTCCCTTTAAGATGAGTTAGTGTGAGCTAAATCACAGTTTTTTAGCCTCTGGCTCACACATTTCTGTCTTAGCTGAGGAAGGATGGCTCCAGAGCAAACTAATTTATGCAAAAGCCAAATCGCTTGCTCACAACTTTAATGCTAGTAGCTCACAAGGTAGAATTTTTGCTTACAAGACTCCACAGCTTAGAGGGAGCATTGCTTCCCTCTGTCCTTTGGCTTTCCTGGGTGTCCTGCCTCTGTGGAGAGCCTGGGAAAGCCAGGGGGAAGCATTTCAAGATGACTCCCATCTGTCACTTGGCATTCCGAGGTGCCTCACTGTGGCAGGGCACTCGGGGAGGCAAGGAGGATTTAAAGATGCCTCCCCTCTTTTCCCTTGTTTTCCGAGGTACCCCACCACTGCGGAGAGCCCAGGGAAGCCAAGGGAGGATTTAAAGATGCCTTCCCTCTATCCCTTGGCTTTCCCAGACACCCCGCCATGGCAGGGCACCCGGGGAAGCCAAGGGGTGGAACTTAAAGTTGCTTCATCACTGTCCCTTGGCTTTCCTGGGCACCCTGCCATTGCAGGGTACCTGGGGAAGCCAAGGGGAGGTGTTTAAAGACACCTCCCCTTTCTTCCTTGCCTTTCCTGGCCACCTAGCAGTGGCTGAGTGACTCGGAATGGAAGAGAATGGAGAGCAAGAGGGCATGTTTAAATGCCTTCCCTCCCCAAGCTGCCTGGCCATACTGCTAGTCAGTTTCACTCCCCTCCTAGTCAGCTGTTAGGTCTAAATGGCCTAAACCTAACAGCTGGCTGTCCCAGAGTAAAACTGATCAGTGGAAGTGTCAGTGGGCTTTTGGAGAGAAGGGAAGGCATTTAAACATGTCTTCTTGGTCTCCCTCGGTATAATAGACCCGAATATATTCAGAAATCCTGAATATCTCCCAAATCAGCATACCATACTGATAATGGTGTTCAGGGATATTTGGCTCCTTTTACCCTGAATCCGAATGATACCGAATTTTTTTTCTTACACACCCCTAGTTTACAAACCATCTGTCTTTAAGATCCTAATTTTTTAAACCATAAGACAAAAATTTCTTAGCTTACATTAGCTAAGGGCATGTCCAGTGTAAACAATGAAAGACCAGACTGACTTTCCTGTATTCAGCACATTCTAATTTCTTCCCTGTGTGCAGTGGTTGTTTTCATGGTCCTTCCAGGTTGTTTCAAAGGTCTTCCAAGAGCCTACCATGATTGACTTAAGTAGATCACAAGGCTGGTATTTGCCTGGTTTCCGAGAATGTCAAAGACCTCATTGGCTCATGAACAGTTCACATACAGTGCTCAGGAAGGTCAGAGGATCATAAACTATCACTACACTGAACAAATCGAATAGCTACTACAGTTGAAGGAAGTCTAAAGTTGGAGGAAGTTCCTCCAGCCTAAACTTGGATACCAGCCAATGTGTAAAATTCACATATGTATGCCACTTTGAGTCCGCTGGTGGTGCCTTGATTTTAGGGTCCCCAAATCCTGGAGTAGAACGGAGTCCTGTTGTGAGATCATTTTTTATTAACCAAAGTTTGTGGGCAGGGACATGGCAGGATGGCCTTTGGTGACAGTGTGATGTCCAAGAAGTGAATTGCTGGAAATACTTCATTAAAACCATAGTTTCCAGTGATTCCTAGAGAGAACAGATGTCACCTACAATTCAAGAAAGGGCCTTGGTTGCATCACCAACATTGTGGAACTTTCTCCTCCTGAAGAATTTCTTCTCTTCTGTCACTGTCTTCAGCCAGACTTTTTATTTCATCTGGCATTCCCTCAAAAGGCCTCTTTTTCCTGCCCTGCGTTCTAATTGCTAGGTCTGTATATTACTTTTGTTTTTAATAAGTTTTTATGATGTTTTATAATGTTCTGTTTTTAATTGTTATCTGTCTTGGAGGCCCTGAATGGGCAGAAATGCAGTATCTAAAATATTACTCCCCCCACCCCCTGTGCTAGAATAGGCTTCAGAATTGCAAGTCTTCTCCTCCCTGCTCACTTTTGTCTGGCTTTCTCCTGGTCTCCTAACTATATGCAAAACCAGGAGTGAACTTTTCAGCCTTCCCTTTGCAGCCCACTGAGCCCAATGACATTTTGTTTGGAGGATCAGCTGACCCTTATGAAGTTAAAGTGCAAGTCTGTAGTGGGAGGGGAGAGAACCCATCGGGTGGAAATGTCCTTTTGTTATTAAGCAGACTGTAGGCTACCTCCTGCTTGCTGGGAGGTGGGATTTCAATTTTATCTGCATATTGAACACTTGGTGATAAGCGTCTGATCATGCATTTGTATTTTATTGCATATCTGCAACTGCTTGACAGGATGATAGAGATTAGTAAACTACTTCGAGGTGAAGGTGCTTGCCGTGAGACATCTTTGGCCTTTGTATGGATTCTCTGTCATGATTTTTCCAGTTATCTCAGAAACATAATGGGTTTGTGCTTATAGCCGTTAAAGCGATTTGTAATGCTCCCTTTTGTGTCATTTTATTTATTTATTTCCTGTGCTCACAGTCTTTTGAAATATTTTTATGAAGCCTCATTAGTACTATAAAGCTTCACAAAGGGACTTTTGCATTTTTCCAAATAAACTACTTCATTTGAAGTAACTAAAGACAGGCTTAGTGTTTTAATATGACCACCCTTTGAAGCTTGTTACTTATAAGGAAATCCATGGAGACTGCACTAAATGTAAACACAAAAAATAAAGGTTAATTTGGGGGCAGTGAAAATTAATTCTCTTTCATTAGATAGCATTTTGTAACCAGGGATTAGAAGTTAGATTGTGTCATTGGGGACTAAAGACTCAATATAATTTCCTTGGTTACAAATAGTGGTTTGATTTTTTATATATATAAAAGGATTACAATTAAACATTCTGAATACTGTATAATTAAAAAATGCAATTAAAAAATGTTTGTATTTTTTAAAATTAAGTTTTGTATTTGACTTGAAGATTGTAGTCTGATGGTGTGCTTCACTCCACCATGATCGTGTGTGATGTGTGTATTCCTTATGTGGAGATAGTTGTGCAATCTGTACCCCATTTAGTACCCATTTTATACACAATGTTATGGGCACAATGTTAGATGAGTACATGAACCTACTCTTCCAGTACAGAATATTGTATTGTAAATGACTGAACTGTACCAAAGTAGATGCAGACATATTGTACTGAGAGCAAAAATATTACACCCTATTGTGTTTATGTCTCCATACCAAATTGCAATAATAATAGTCATGTCCCTCTGGAATAGTGCCCATGGACAATATTCTGGTGGTGGTATATAGTATATGACAAAAAGAATAGATTAAGATGTGAAACATCTGTAGGTTTTTTAGCTTGTTTCCCATGACGGTGAGAAAAATATGATTTCGGTAAACAGTGGTCTTTTTCTGAAGTTGTGTGTTAAAGTTTCTGTAATTATTGAAGTGACTGAATAACTCATCTTTTTACTCTCCCCCAAGTAGTAGCATGCCGTTTTATCGTTTAATAAATAAGCCTTTGTGTATGTATAAAGTGCTGTCAAGTCACAACCGACTTATGGTGACCCAGCAAGGGGCTCTCAAGGCAAATGAGAAGCAGAGGTGGTTTGCCATTGCCTTCCTCTGTGGTCTTTCTTGGAGTACTAACCTTCCTTGGAGTACCATCCAAGTACTAACCAGTAACTGCTTAGCTTCAGAGATCTGACAAAATTGGGCTATACTACACCAACTTCCCTCCAAATAAGACATTACAGTATGCTTAAAGAAAAACCCCTATCCACTTAGGGAAGTCTGGAAATATTTTTTCCTCAAAAAAAGAAAAAAATGTCATTATTAGGACAATTAAAGGATTATCTATCTACATCTCTATTGATGAACATCCTATGTATCTCAAAGTGCCTCAAAAAGTCCTTGAGCCAGTCCTCCTGGTTTAAAGATTGTATCTAGGTAGTTTAGGTAAATTTAACCAACGCCTTGTCAAGATATAAGCATAGTAAGTACAGAGCTATCAAGAGAATAGTGCCATCTACCTCTGAATGGTTTGTGTGGTGTATGACTGAAAAATTCTAGAAACCTGTGAAATGAACTTTAGGAAGTTTCAAAAGCACCGTAAAAATATAAGCGGGAGGACTCTGCCAAAGTAACTGGGAAGTGGTGGTGGCAGTTGAAAAGTCAACTTATATCTGTTTTCAAGAGAGTGATTAAATTATGGAATGAGTGTTCTGGGCTGTTCAGTTCAACATATTACCCCTATAAAGAAATGTAGTAGCTAATTGGAGCTTGTGTGTTTCCTTGGACCCAGCCTTGCTTCTGGAAGATCAGGTTGATATAGTTGCCCAGAGGGCTTTTTATCATCTGCATTTGGTTTTCAAGTGTCTCTTCCCTTCTATAACCCAGCTGACCTAGCTACATTGGCACATATTTTTGTAACTTCAAGGCCAGATTATTGTAATGTAGCCAGTTACTGCTTACAGTTTGCTTTTCGCAAATAAAAAGTACCCAGGGCTGAAAAACTACAACCCCGGTATCTGTGTATTTTGCCACTGGAGTAGTTTTTCTAATATATCGGTGTAAAAAATGCCACAGGAACTCATTAAGAAAACTTTGATCCAGGGAACTATTTTTATGTATTCTGGAGAGATACAGCCTTTCCAGGCAACCCTAAAAATATTTACCTTATCACAGAGAGATACTCGTAGGGTAGAACAATACCTCAGTATCAGAAACATAGAAATCTAATAATTTTAGATCTTTTAAAAAGTTTTCTTTTAAAAATAATGGCTTAATTTCAAACCATAGTTTTTGTTCTCCAAAAAACCCATGGTTTTATAAAGGAACCATACTGGTATGAGTTATTCAGTATGCAATATGGGAGGGGTAAATCTACACAAAGAAAAGACATGTGAAGCCAGAGAAAGGGGCAAACTGGACTGGCAGAAATGGCACAGGAGGACAGCTGGAAGCCCCTTCTTCCCCATCACAGTGTTTTGGAGCTAAATGGAGCAATGGAATACAGTTAAGAGACTGTTCTGCCTCATGTCAAAGTGTGTTTTCAAGCTATGGATGTTTTAGTACAATGAAACTCAGTGATTTCTGCCACCATAACCAGTTTTGTAGGATTTCCCCTACATGCATTGAAATTTGGCTTTGGGTAGAAAGAGGGTTAAATCCTTCACACCATGAGACCTTCAAGCCTCTACCTATATCAAACCACATATCAGTCAGGATCCTCTCACTGTTGCTTGCTGTTCTGTCTTTCTACCAGGTGTGGTCCTCCAAGGTGAGGTCCTGCTGTCACTTGCTGCTCATACACAGAAGGCCAAACTAGATGTGACTGTGACCTCAGGGCCACCATGAAGACACCACCATTTTAAAAGAATTTTAAAATGTTGTGAGGGCCTGATCCTGATTGGGTGTGTAGCATGGCACTTTTCAGGTGCTAAAACAGCCACGGTGCTGAAACAGCCAACAAGAGTGCCTTAGCTCGCCGTGCCCTTGTGGCATTTTATGCCTTTAGAATGGCAATGGCAGCCACAATGGCACTGTCATGACTCACATCTAGTTTGTACTTCCTCTGAGATGCTATTCCTGAGGGCAAAACAGCCCTTCTATTTTCTAAGTTCAGAAAGCTGTGTAAGGCAGTGCAATTTCAAATGGTATTTCCATGTTAGATGATCTTTGTTCATCAACCTGTGGATTTTAAATTTAAATTGGACCATGGCTGTGTGTGTTTTGGGCGTTTGGATACAATGGTATGTTTTGTGGTATTTTATTGATGCTGTCAGCTACTTTGAATGTTGAATGAATGCATGGTATAAATATTTAACAAATGGAAACTGAAGTTGCAAGTTGTTAGATAAAATTTAGAATGTTTATGATGAGGGAAATCTTCAATTTAATTTTACATACAAAACACCAAACCTAGTAGCTCAACCGAAATACTGATAAGAGTCCATCTCTGCTGACACTGGTATCGTTGGCTAGTTTATTACATTCAAGTTATATTGACCTGGAAACCAGTGAGATTTAATAACTTGTTTTTAATGGGCTCTCAGTGGCTGTCGTGACAACTTTCAGTGTTTACGGTTGAGGCCAGCAGTAGAAATAATTGGACATTGGAAACAAAAAACTAATTCTTATGCCTGCCATAGAATATTATGAGTTATAACAATGCACAGCAGTCATTTTAATTACAGTGCTCTTAAAGAAAAAGAAAAAAAGCTCTAGGCTTTGAAGTGCCACTGCCAAACAAAAAAGATCCTGAGCAGTAGATTTCTTTTAAGCTGCTGTAATAATGACAGTATATGAACTAGGAAGGCAGGAGTGGTGCAGTTCAGATTATTTTTAAAGGTATATATACTTCTTTCACTATCCAAGAAATATAACAAGAGAATTTTTGGTGAAGTTGTATTCGGTCAAAATAAGGTTTGAATTTCTATTCCAAGATCAGCTTTGCAATTTTGGATAACTTTTTTGTGTGAGATCATTTTTACTGTATTGCTACAAAAGCTCTGAGTCGTGTAGTTCATTAGGTTAATTAAATTGATTTTACTGTGTGAACTCTGACTGAGACCTAAAGGGCTACTGTTGGTGCCCTCAAGGGTTTTGGGCACACCCTGTGAGATTATTTTTACTCTGTCCTTGAGCTGTGAATCCTCATGTTGTATCACAACTTGCCACTTCTGGTTTCATCCACCCCTCAGCATGGGAGGCTACTCTATGGCCAAAACAAGCCCAGATATTCCTCAGGTTTGTAGAACTTGTGCAGTTTTTAGGATTCCAAACTGCACCTGCCTCATTACTGAAACGCCTGTGAACCTGATGCAACTTTACTGGTAGACTTTAAAAAAAAAATAAGCTGCAAGAAGTACAAAACCCAGTGTTCTGATTTCAGTGTAAATGGATTCGTGTGTGCACATATAACTGACTCAGTCTCAAACAAGGTGCTACAGCTCACACAGGTCAGGACATAGGTACCTATCCTGACTTCTTGTCATATGGAAAAACAGTTTATCTTGTCTTAACAGCACTCTGTTGTTCCATTCAGCTCCAGAGTTTTTGCCCAGCCTAGTTTGCCCCTTTTCTGGATCCATGTGTCTTTCTCCTCCCCCTTTGCAGCACTCTGGAGCAATGGAGCTCTGTTAAGGTAAGATATTCTGTTCTTCTGTGTAATAGCAAGTCTGGATGGGCACTTGTGTCAACTGGTGTAAGATGGTAACATCTAGTTTAACCCTCAGTGGGTGGGATCAAGTGGCTTCCTCCTCTTGGAGGAAGGCTTCTCATGTAGCAGAAAGAGGCCACTGGATCTACCCCAGTACCCTGCAACATCTGTTCTTTCTGTTCTGTTGTTCTTTACACAGCAAGTCTTTTTTTGTTATGTCACGTCTTGCAGGTAAACATTCAGCCTTCGGAGTGGCACCGCTCTCTGCTGCTTCCTCAGTCTTGGGCAGGATTTATGGAAAGGACATTTCATGCAGCATTGCAAGTAAGACAAGCTTGTTTGAGGGTAGAGTATGTGCATACCTGGGCCATTCAGGACTGAGGTGGGGTGAGCTTTAAATGTAATAAATAAATACAAAAATGTGCCTGCTTTATATAAGGCAAGGCAAGAGAAGAGCTTCATTATTTCAACATTAAGTTTTCAGGAGAGTTTAATACCTCTCTTTAATACCTTTCTCTTTTCTACCATCCTGCTTCCCTCCCCTCCACAACAGCCCATGACTTCTTTGACTAATGGGTTCACATGTAGAGACTGGGTATGGGAATGGGTTCACATGTAGAGACTGGGTATGGGCTACCTTGAGTCACAGGAAAAAGTGGGATATATATATATATTCAAATGTAAGATGTAAGAACTTCATAGATGTCAAGTTTTTCACACCTTGTGCATGCTTTAGTTGAATCCGTTGTTCACAACTGTGTGAATATGCACAACAATGACAAGTCAAAAAGAGAATAGTTGGAACTAATCCATTGAAAATTTATATTAAAAAACCTCTGTCATTTCAGCCAAGGACATTTATGGCCAAGTGTGGTATTTCAGTATAGCCACAAAATGAGAAACAGAGGGTAAAATCAAGTGTTTAGATATCAGTTTTTCACTTGCATTTTGTTGGGGGTTTTTTTTTGTGAATAATGCTTTTGGTTTTAGTCTACTTTTTAAAAAATCCACATTTATTTCTCAATAAACTGGGAGGAGGGAGAATATCTTTCTATTCTGTCTTTCTGGATGTTGGAATATGTGCCAGATTACAGAGAAATTCATGTTCACCAGTCTTCAGAAGAAGGGCTGCCTCACGTAATAAATTGGGCAGATATTTGGTCATTCATTAGAATCGGTTAGCATGTACACTACAGTTTTGGTTGTGGGCAAAAGCCACCATAAGTTTCTAAAACAGTGGTTTACCTTTAGAAAATGTACCTGATTTTTAATCCACTCTTATATCAAAAGGTATTCATGACTGACCCGAAAGTATAATGAATGACTGCAAAAACCAAAAAATTGTTTTGTTTTTTTATGTGAGTTCACAAAAAACTTCATAATGCATATTAAAATGCCATTCTTTAGGACACAATCATCCATTTAAAATATATCTCATGAAATGGTCTCTTCCAGTTCTCCTGCTGCTTTTAATTTGGAAACTTTGTTCTTTAAATTTCAGAGGCAGTTTGCATAAAAATGTGTATGACAAATTTCAACAAAATCTTTAAAAAGTGATTAAGCCTAGATGACCTATGGTAATAAAAGAGGAAATAATGATGTAGAATAATACTCTTGGCAGGTTTCAGTCAGCTGCTACTGCTGTTAATATCTGGTTTACAAATACCTGCCTACATACAAAAACAATTTAGTAGTCTGGAGTTTTAAGTAATTAATGGGGCTAATGGTATTATCTGTGTTCCTAGGATAGATGCATCCTCATTCTTAAAAACCAGAACTCCGTCACCTAACACGTAGTTTATTATGGAGGAAGGGCTCATAAAGAACAATTTGATTTGATCATGGAGTGGACCTTGGGGGAAAGGTTACATCTGTTATGCAAGTGCTCCCCATAGAAATCTCTGGATTACTACCCATGTAAGGTATCCTGCTGATTTATGTTGTGATTGTGCAGGGAAGGCAGGCAGAGCTGGAGATGCAGTTAAAGCATGGAAGAGAGGGACCTGAAGAAGTGCAATACAAACAATTTACAGCCTGGCTCTGGTAAGGGAACATCTGTCTGCTCCTCATCACTTGGAACAGTGGTGTATAAGTGGGGAAAAGAGCAAGGAAGACACTTCAAAGGATTTAAAGTTGCAAGTTTGACTGACTGTATCAGTGTTAATGATGAAAAACAGATATGATCTTTAGCTTGAAGGGAAATGGCAAGGACATGCTAGTGTAGGTAAGGATGACTTTATTTGCTGGTTACTCTCTTTTATTTGTTAACTGAAAAAGTAGTTGGTGGTAGTGGCACCACCTTGCTTTGCTTTGATATAGAGAACTCTTCCCTAATGAATGCCCAAATACAGTTAGAAAATGCATGTATCTTTTAAAACATCAACATTATGTGCTAGTCAGGCTTAAGGGAATGCCTGTCCTGTCATCAAAAATCGCATCTAGATTATGGGTATGTATATACTATCCATCTATCCATCCATCCATCCATCCATCCATCCATCCATCCATCCATCCATCACAGGGCTGCTGGCACACAAAATTTTAACATGTATTTCAGTGCTCACATGACATTTCCCCTCCTCCATTGGAAACAATGGAGGATGGGGGCACTTCTTTCTGGGGCCCATAGAATTGGATCCCTGGTCCAATCTTTTTGAAACTTCGGGGGGGGTTGAGGAGAGGCACCAGCAGCTATGCTGCAAATTTGGTGCCTCTACCTAAAAAACAGCCCCCCAGAGCCCCAAATACCCCCAGATCAATTCTCCATTATAGCCCGGGAACCTATTGATTATAGTGGTCCTGATAGGCTACAATGGAGCCGGGGAAACTGAATTTTTTTACACACCCCTATTATGCTTTTCTGTATGATTTGTAAGCTACCTTGAGTCACATGGAAAAGTGGTATGTGTATATATATATATATATATATTCAAATAAATAAGTAGTTTGGGCAGGTTGATAACATATAAGCAGCTTCCTGTTCGTTAGGTTAGGCAGGGTTCTGACAGTGATTGTTCCTCCTCTGTTATACTTGACCTGTAATGCCAGTTGTCATATTTCACTAAAAACACACATACTAGACTACGTAACCCCCCCCCCCCCCCAATGCTGGTATATTTTCTAAGGCTCAGCACAAGGTGATGATCCAAGGCCAGGTCCACAAATATAGTGGACTTGGGTGGATAGACCTGTTCTCTGGAGGCCACGTCTACCAATATAGTGGAAAGGGGTGGATAGACCTCTTCTGTGGAGGACAGGTGTACCAATATAGTAGAAAGGGCTGGGTGAAATTTGACTTGATTCTGTTTTCTCTTATAATGTTTACATTATTCTTAAAATATTGGGCATCTTATTCTGAGATGTTTGCAAGGTTGTGGAAGTAACCTTCTAAAAAACTAATTTATGCGATAGTCAAATGTATACTCATGCACAACTTTAATGCTACTAACTTTTTTCACTCATGAGTAGAATTTCTGCTCACAACACTGGAGCTTAGGGGGAACGTTGCTTACAACTGATGCCACTTCTCCAGCCCATAGCAAGCCAAGCCACAATACTGTGCTATGGGAATTCCATTGCCCTTCTCATACCACACACTTGAATCAGATTTGGATTACAGAAGTTTGGTTTCTAGTAGTTGCTTGGAATGTGTTTCTATTCCTACTGGATGCAAGCTCAATTTACTTTGTACATGCATATACCTGTAATATCTATGTATGTATACATCCTCTCTCTCTCTCTCTCTCTCTCTCTCTCTCTCTCTCTCTCTCTCACACACACACACACACACACAAATTACAATAGTGTGCTGTCTCCCATATATTACAAGCTTTTGCTTGCAAGGACCATTTTTTGTTATAGCTAGAGCATTTAGTATGGAACATCTTAAGTCGCTTTATAAATATTATATGTTATTATACCTTTTAGAGCAAATGAGTATTAGGATTTCAATAAAATATTGAAATAAAATAAAAATACAATAGTACCAGATCTTTAGCATTATTAGTAGAGCACAATTCAGAAAACTGCACCTGGTATTTTTGGCCACTGTGTGACAGAGTGTTAGACTGGATGGGCCATTGGCCTGATCCAGCATTGGCTTTTCTTATGTTCTTATGGATGCTTAAGGGCTTGTTTGCGTCAAGTGGGGCTTCTGAATTATTTTCATTGAAACTTCATGCTGCTTATTTTTCTCTATTCTCAGGGTCAGAGATATGCTGACTGATGTAATCAAGGGTGCTTCAAAGTAAGCGGTTTTTTCTCTTAAGAGGGTAATGCTGTTTCTTCTGGCTGTGCTCATCAGAGTGTAGTGGCAAAGTCTGTTTTAAGGTGGTCCTGTTATCTTGATATAGAGAACCTCCTGGAAGGAAAAATCTCCTTGCCCTGGTTTATTCCTGCCTTCTTTAAGGTAGCAATGTTCCTACGGAGCCTGATGGAGTGGGACCCATTTTTTCCCCTAGAGTTGAGAGAAATTGAGAGAAGCAGAAGGAAGCATCTCTCTGTCTCTCTCTGTCTCTCTGTCTCTGTCTCTCTGTCTCCCTCCCTCTCTCTCTCTCTCTCTCTCTCTCTCTCTCTCTCTCTCTCACACACACACACACACACACACACACACACACCTCTTTGTCCTGTGAAATACTTTCTCCATCCCTAATGACAGCAGAGCAGGGAGAAAATGTCCACCCGGTCAGAGAGAGTCTCTTCCAGTCCTCATTCTGATTTGGGTTCACTGAGTTGTCATATAGTCAAATATGATTGGCTGTGTGATGGTGATGCCTATGCAATCCCTAATCAGCTGCAATCAGTTTAGGAATAAACTACTGCTGCTGATATTTAAATGGCATTGAGACTGGAACATGTGACCCATAGTGAGCAGAAAAAGTAAGTGGGGATAATTTCATGAAATTTTCCAACCCTTGGCATTTTGCTGTGAATTTTTTAGTGGGTGAAAAGTCAGTGTAGCCCTGTTTCTTCTGCCCTCCTTCCTAATATGAGGCCCAAATGTCACATGAAAGCGGAGGACTGAAGTCTTTACATGTGGCTTAAGTCTAAACCTTCTAAAACAGTGGATGAGAGTGTGATTTAAAATACCAAGTGATACACAGGTATGGAAATTGAACCATCCTCCTGCTTGCTACTGTTTTCCTCTTCAGTCCATGTTCTTAGATTTTTTTGCCCTCTAGCTACATTGTGATAAATGAAGTTAGTGTTATAGGGAGATGAAAAGTATGGGGCAGGGGCTGTAGAGAGGAGTTATGGGATTATTACCCCTCCCCAGCCTGTATTGTACCTTTCTTACCTTAGATCCCACCCTTTATCTTGGCATTATTGGGACAGACCTATTTTTGGTGATATGGGCATGCTACTTTCACATGTTGTTTGCCACAGTTGATCCTGGGAACTGGGAGAGAGAGAGGGACGGATAGACAGTATATTATATATTTGCACATTATTCATACTCTTACAACATAGTTTGAATGACTGAAATAGGTCGCCAAGGAAAGACCCAGAAACTCCTTCATCCCAGAATGCTTTAAGCAATATTGTTACTGGAGGAAATTTCTAAGGGAATTCTGCAGAAAAGTCTCGTAATATCTTTTTTGAAATAAAAAATGCTGTGTCCATCATGAAAACTCATCCTGTGTGAAACTTCTGAGCTATGTTGTGACTGAGTATCTTCTGAAGTGTGACCCATGTAATAACTGATCAATAAGCTTCTTCCAATTTTTTTTTACCTACTGCTTTTCTTGTTCCATTCATAACATCTTCAACAGGGACAGCCCTGTGGTGAAGGGAAATTGTCTTCTGGCATTAACAGGCCTTGCAGTGGCTGTAGCAAAACATGAGAAGGGACTTTCTTCGGACACAGAAGAAGGACTTGATGTGAGTTAAAGCTTTTGGTTGCAGATCTTCAGTTTTCCACGCTCAGCATGTTAGTGCAACTGAATGTGAATTGTTGTCTTCATCAGTTAAAAGTCTGGTTTGAAATGCTGTTGTCTGAAACATCATTGGCAAGTGGGCAGTTGGTGTTACTGGGAACAAAACCTGTCATCGTAATTAGCAAAACGTATACCTTTTGTACTGCTAAGGCTACAAACTAAGCATTGTTACATGACAGTATGCACAAGTTGATATCAGTGGGGCTTTTGAGTAAGGATGGTTAGAATTATGCTGTGAATCTCTTTAAACATATAGTGCTTCTTCAGTGGGGGAAGTCACCCATAATGGTTAGGTCATACCTCCTCTTGCTCCAGGCAGAACTATGTGCATTTTTATATGACTCTCCTGGGCCAAAGCAAGGCTGCCCTTCCAGTTTCAATACCCCTTCAGCTCCAGCAGGACTCTTGAGCCTAGCTCTGTTTCTTAAAAAAAAAACCAACCCTTGCCTTTCGATCTCCCCGGCATGGAGGAGGGTGGAGCTTCTAGAAGAATGCCTAGTTCCAGCATTAAAAAGAAGAAAAAAATGCCTTTAGAAACAAGCCTTTCCTACCCAAAGCTTCAGGCATGAGAGAGTGGCATGCAAGGGACCAGTCTCTCATAGTTGTAGCTGCAACAAAAGCAGGACAATCCAAAGCTTGAGGTTTCTCCTTAGCCTCCCTTTTGCCAGTGTGGGAGACTCTGATGAAGGCTAGTCAGGCTCCAGTCAGCCACATGGAGCAGCAAGTGGCCAAAGGTCCCTGTCTTGACTCGTAAGCTTCTGGGTTTACAGGGAAATACTCGTGAGGAGTTAAGAGGTGAGATCCCTCCCTCAGGACCAACAAGGATGAGACTCGGGCAGCTAGGATAATAAAACTGTGGAAATTGCAGCTGGACAGTCGCCGTTCTGTCATGCCCCTCCAGTTTACCAGCATATTTGCAAAGCATAGGAAGCCCCAGTACGGTAGCTGTGCCATTTTTGCCCTCTCTTTTTAATACATCCCTAGCAGACTGCATTATGCAGGCCTGAAGATTAGCCTGGATGTCTCCAATTCAGTCGCTAGTGCCACCCACAGGCACTCCAGGGACAGTTACCCAGGGCGGAGGACCATGTAGAGATCACAACAGAAGATGTACGGAGAGATTCTAGTGGCCAGGGGCCCAGACGGCAAAGGGCTTATAGAAGGAGTTCTCCCCTCCCGATCTTCTTTGTCACAAGATGATCCACTCCCACCCAGACCAAAACAGCCTAAAACAACACCAGGTAGAAAACAATCAAATACCCTGAGGGAGGGACTCCACCGCCTGACTACTGCGTAGGAGGTTGGCTCCAGAGTTTCACCCATATCTGGAAGAAGTCTATGACTGACCAGTGTGTTCTTTCAGTTACCAAACACAGCTACAAGACAGAGTTTTCTTCCCCCCTCCCCACTGATTCATCCCATCTCCAGTTCCCAGGATGGAACAAAAATGTGGCTTACTGTTAGAGGCGATCCAGCACCTTCTTTAGATTGGGGCAGTTGAACCAGTTCCTTCTCATCAGTGATTTCAGGGAGTCTACTCAACTCTTTTTGTAGTTCCCAAAAGATCAGACGACTGGAGAGCAATAAAAATTTTTAAGTAGCTGAACCTGTGAGTAAGAAAACGCAAGTTCTGAATAGAATCTCTTTAATGTATTCTTCAAATTGTACACCAGAACAACTATTTAGCATCATTGGTAGCAATATGTTGGCTCACGAACCAAACCAGTTTGTATAGGCTCATAAATGAGCCATTTAAACTTTAAAGCCCTGCTTTCTGCTCCCCACAGACCCTCCAGTTCTGCTCCCAGCCACAGCAAAACCAGAGCATTAAATGGCTCCATTTAACTCTTTGGTTCTGCTCCCCCCTTGAAGCAGTGGGGAGCAGATTTGGAAGGTTTAAATGGCTGGGAGCCATTTAATCCTCCAGTTTTCCTCCCCCCCGCTTTAAAGTGGGGGGAGCAAAATTGAGCCATTTAATCCTTTGGTTTTTCTCTCTACTGCATTGAACATTCAAGCAGTTTGGTTGAGCAGAAGGGATGTAGGTCCGGGAGAATGGGCTCTGAACCATGACACCTTTTGCGAAGTCACGGTTCATTTTGGGATGCCAATAATGGTTTTATTGGCATCATCAAACAACAATCAGGTGCCCAGGTTCCTGTTGATGTTTTTCAAACCCCAAGCTGAGGGCAAGGATGCTCTACTACACAAGTGGCCGAGTGGACTATTGTATGTTTTCTCCTCCAGCTCCTCTGATCATCAGGGTCCTAAACAAAGTAAGGAGAGAGTGGATGGAGGAGATATTCATTACACCCTTGTGGCCCAGACACCCATGGTTTTGATGACCAGTAAAGGTGCCAGTGACCACTTCATGACGACTACTTGCCAGGCAGGACCTACTGTGTCAGGGACCTGTCCTGCACCTGAACCCAGCCTTGCTCCAGCTAACAGCCTGGAAATTGAGTGGGTGGATTTAGAGAGGTCTGGTTTCCCAAAGGAGGTAGTAGATATCATGGTGCAGGTGAGGAGACCAGCAACTAGGTGTATGTATAACTATACCTGGTCTGCCTTCAGAAAATGAGCCACTAAGGAAAGTATAGACTCTCTGAAGCCATTGAAGCCAAATACATTAAAGAGGCAGGTAGTAGCTTTCGCTGCAGGTCTAGGAAATAAGGGTCTACATAACATTCTCCAATAGGCATGTTAGGAAGCTTTTGAAAGGAACTACGCAGTTAGCTCTAGGGATGGGTACCAACTGAATTATGAACTAAAATTCGTGATGAACCTTGTTTGTGGTTCATGAATGTCGGTTCGTGCCATCCTGCTGTCACGAGCCACAAAAACCTTCCAGATGGGTTCATGTGGTTCGTGTCGGCAGTCATTCATTTCCCACCACAAAAAGAAAGGGAGAGAGAGAGCTTGTAATTACCAACAAAGAAATGTGAAGGTGCAGATATGGAGCTGGGCTATATAATGACTGGAAGGGCAGCTTTGTTCTGGCCCAGGAGAGTCATACAAAAATTTACATAGCCCTGCTTGGAGCAAGAGGAGGCATGATCTAAACAGCTTGGATGACTTCGCCCCACTAAAGAGAAGAAAGCTTTAGGTAAGTCCAGTGTTTGGTTCTTTTGTTCAAAATGCAGTCAAGTTTTAGTGCATATGTGCTCAGAGTACGCAGTAGTAATATTCAGTAATACAGAACATTGCTATAAAGTTAGGCAATTCATACAGCAAACAGATTTTCAGCACTAGCCTATTTAGCACTTAATTTCTGTCATTGACTGAAATATGTCCTGAAACAAAATACAGAATTTGGCAAATAATTAGATAAATTTGAATAACTGGGGCAAATCCAGCCATCCTCCAAGTAGCCTCCCTTCAGTCTAAGGAAATTTCTTCCAATTTAAGTGGCTCTTCTCCAGTGGAAAAGTCGCTTAATTTGGAGGAAGGCTCCTTAGATTACAGAAGGGCTTCAATCTTGGGCCAAAAGGGAGGGTGGGAAGTAAGTAAATAAACAAACTTTGCTCAGTAGAGTGATAGGATAGCGGTAGGATCTGCCCTACTACCTGCTTATGGTACATGTGCTGTTGCTTTCAGATTGAGCCAGATTTTCTTCTGACCAAGCACTGGATCTCCATGGTCATAGATACTCTCCTTAGTATTGTAGACAGTCATTATCGTCCTGAAGGTCGGATTTTTCCATGGTTTTATCAGGTCAGTATATGTCTATGTAGATTTACAAGAAAAGTTGTAATGATATTTATTGTATGTTGTTATAGCTGGATAACAAAGTGAGGTTTATTTAATCTTCATATGAGAAGACGGGGTTGGATTCTACAAAATTTCCACTTGTGAAGGTGGAATTACAAATGGCATGTATTCTCAAAGTACATTTTGGAAGTAGTAACTATGGAATCCACCTTCATTCCAAAAAGATATAGCTTGCTATGACTTCTTGGTTATTCTCAGATTCACAGAGAGATAATAAATAGTGCCTTTGTAGTGTGTCTGTGCTTTCTGTAAGGTATGCAGTTTGCAAATGACAAGCTGAGGAAATTAGAAACTGAGAGTCATGGATCAACTGCAGAAGAAAGGAATTTGCTTACTCATTGCCACTACAGAGCACACAAACACCTGCAGCCCAGGAGTAACCTGTGGTAGAAACAGACTGACAGACAGTCTTCAATGTGGCATCGATGGTGCCTTCTGCTGTTATTTCCTAGTGCCTGTTTCCTGATCCGTTCCATTATTGCTTCAGAAGTTGGGATTGGGTGTGGCTGGAGAGCCAGGCTCTGTCTATCTGCCTTGAAATCCAGGTTGTAGCCACAGTGTTAAAGAGTAATGGGAACCTGAGCTTGGAGCTTGTCTCTGTTTGTCTTTGCTTTGGGTATCAGTTTGCTTGAAACTCCTTTGCCACAGCTAAAGTTCCCCCACCTGCAGAAAGGATGTGTAGGAAGAGAAACAAAAGAGAAATTTTTAAGGAACTGAAAGAGATGTCTCACCCTGCTAGCTGCTGCCATGTATGAAATTATTTCTCATGGTCATTCTCATTCATCACAAATCTTCGGTTGTCTAAAGTCTTGCAGATTGTCGAAGCTTACTAATTTATCTAACTGAAAGTAACCACAGTGGGTGGCCTTAAGTATAATTATGCTGTTTCCTGAAAGGTTGCTTGGCCCTTCCAAACCCTAAAATCTGCTGAATTTGCCTGCTGAATGATTCATTTGCCTGTTGAATGATTTATTTAATTGAAGTTTTAAAAAAATGCTTGGGGTGGGGAAGGTTAGAGGTGCCTGTGCCAGCTATTTCATGGTGATACCCATTTTTCTTTCTCAAAATTCCAGAAGTCTGGATGACCTTGGGCAAGCCATAGTTCTGTCAGAGCTGTTCTCTCAACGATAGTTCTGGAAAAAGCTCTCTCAGCCCCACCCACCTCACAGTGTCTGTTGTGGGGAGGGGAAGGGAAAGGAGTATGTAAGCAGCTCTGAGACTCTGAGTGAAGAGCAGAGTATAAATCCAACTCTTCTCCTTAGACAGGGAAAGATCAGATCATAGATTAAAGACCAAATAGAGTGCGGGTGGGCAAGGGCTGAGTAGGGTGAGTAGTCATAGGTAAGATGGTGTCTGGGAGTGAAATATGACAGACTGACTAAGCAGCAGTAGTGTCTTGGAAACTGGAAGTTAGTGCCCTGTAAGGCTAAAAACTACATTTACAAGCCACTTGGGGATGCTGATGAAAATAGTATCCCTGTGTCATATTTCTCTTCTGCCCCACGACATTTATAATCACTCATCTCATATTGTGAAATCATGTTGGGAATTGCAGTGAGCATCAGCTGATGTGTGGAGCACAGCAGAGAAACTTGCAACATGAAGATTTTGTTATATGAGATAAATTAACCTAAAAGTGTGAGGCAGACAAAGAATTCAGTACAGGGCTGCCATTGGGCAGCATCCCTGTTTTATACATGATGTTTAGCTCTAGTCTGAGAGAGCCGGAAGCTCTTAGATCAATCTTCAGTCAGTTTGATGGACTGCAAGGCCTCATATTAGGTTCAGGGCTAGGTCAGGGAGTCCTGTTTTGATATTTTCCTAAGGCTGGAAATAATTAGCCTTTGATAGGCTTCACCCAGGAAGAATGACACCCAAGGGAAACCTGGGCCAGCATGAAGCCCTTAGCCTTAACTGGAGGGGGGGAAAGACTCTAGTGTATTTTTGTGGTAAATATAACGACGCTATTTCTTTTCCGTGGCTCCTAATTTCTGGTTGGATGGGATGTGAGGATGATTTTCACATGATCTTGGATGCAGTGTTGCAAAAAGTTTTTTGTTCACTGAATAGTTCACCTTTTTTTGCTCCTGATCCTGAAGTTCAGCGTGTTACTTCTTCATTGCTGCAGATCTGCCTGCATGGATTCTAAGCCAGGTTGCTCTGTGTGTGGATTTACAGCAAAGTGAAAAGTCATCCCCCCCCCCTTTTACCTGCCTCGGCTTGAGAAAACTGAACCTGGGACAGGCCTCTGATTCCCTCACAGTGAGAGAGAAAGAGAGAGCACTAAATGTACAATCCCCGTGGTGCTTCCCCAGTTAAACAAGAGGGGCAGTGCTGTAGTGCTGAGGCTTCACACTGAGCTCTCGTGTTTCCATTCTAACCTAATCACACTCGTTTTAAGCGCCAAGGGAGAATGAGAGAGCTGCATTGTTCTCTTCCCCCACGGTTTCACAAAGAGAGAGGATTTGACGTTGCCTGGAGGCAATTGTTACTTGCCACAGGTGACCTAGCTAATTGCAAGAGTGTGCTGAAATGCTCTGGGTGTCCTTGCAGGCCAGAGAATAAAAGGAGGCTGCCAGCTGTAGGTATTTGAAATGCTGTGACAACAAAAAGTCCCCTGTAATGTTGCTTCCTGCTAGGTAGGTCCCTAAACAACGGCAGCCTTCTCTTGCCTTCTCTCCTGAAGATGAATGTTCTGAGGCACAGCCAAAGGAGTCCATCTGGTTATTAATTGTGTGAGATCTCTGTGCTCCAAAACAGCTCCCCAAAGGGTGACTCATGAATGTCTTGAGACACCCAGTGGGGCTACTGCAATCTGAATTGGGGTGTCATTATTAATACACTGTAAATTGTAAGTTTCCCACATTTTTTCTGCAGGCGGAGGCCTCAGGAAAGAAAAAAAAATCATTTTCCTTCGCGTTTCCTATTGTTTCAGTTGTGTTTTTATGTTTGCTCATAAGTGTGCATTGCTATGCAAGGCATGTCCTGCTTTTTCTTGTAATCACATAGTGGCTTTTTTTTTTTGCTTTTGTGTGTGTTGGGGGAGGGTATCACTTTGTGCCGTTATGGGTTTTTGTAGTCCATTGCTATAGGCTGTACATTTTAAAGGGATCTCTTTTTGTATGCCTTTAACTGTTGTGGGCGGTCTCTAGAGAACACATGGGAAGGGGACAGGATGGTACAAAAACCTTTTATGCAAACGTTCTCAAATGAATAATGGGTCTTAAAAATTAAGGTGTGCTAACCTCATTGCACTCAGCATTTGCCGTTTCTTCAGGAGCTTCAAATACTCCTCTGCTTGACTCATTCTTCAGAACAGTGCTATATTGCCCTTCCCTTATCCCCCTCCCCAACGGCTTCTCGATAAATTCCAGTAAAGCTATAATTATGGAATTAATTAACATTCACAGTGACATTTTTATTTACATATACAGAAACAGGGTCATTCAGTTCCAGCTGCCTTTTTTTGCAAGTGTGATTTTTTTAAAAAACAACCTTGTATTTTCACTGTTGAAAGCATATTAATTGCTTATTTTGGGATCTGAAAACAAATCACTAGCAAGAAGAGCTACAGGCAGTGGTGCTGTCTGAATAAAATGTATAATCATTTCATTTTTAGACTTCCTAGAATTCTGTGCAATGGGATGAATGTTCTTCAAGCGGGGAAAAGGATAAGAAGCCATTTTTAAAAATTATTTTGTCTCCTAGAAATCTTACTCTGGTGAAAATACCGCCAGTGCCATTGCACGTTCCTGTGCAGGGATGGCTTTGTCTCTCTTGGTGCCAGTTTTTATTGTATCCTACAAGGAGAAGGTGGAGGAAGTCCTGAATATGCTGGTTGCCATGCTTCCTGGGAAACCAAATGCTGATGAGTCTCAGGCCGTTCAAATTCACATGGGCCTTGCCTTGGGGATGTTTATCTCACGGCTATGTGAAGAGAAAGTCAGGTATGGATTACCTTGTGCAGCAGGTGTGTAAATAACTTTTTTCTGCCTTCCCATGTGGGGCATTTAAATGATGCAGAGCAACATGTTTAGATTTCTCTGCTTAACAGTTCCCAAGGCTTTCTGAAATATTATTTCATGGTCTGCCATGTATTATGGCTCTTGAGCTCCCATCTCCTACATCTCTCTGCATTATTTCACTGGAACATACTGAATACTTGCTCCAGTATTTTGATCATGGTCCTCTCCTGAATGATGCAGTATTTGGGGAGCCATCTTTCATGTTACACTGGGGACTACCTGCTCCTTTCTGTTAGAAAGAAACCCAAGTTATTATTTTTTTAAAAAAAACAAACTCCAGGCTGTGTGGGTGGCAGTCTTGGTGTGGCTCTTTCCCAGGCTGGGGGTCCTCTTGTTTGTTCTCAGAATGGGCATTGCTGGTGTGGGAAGCAACCCTGGTGTGAGTTCCATCCAAACAACACGGGGCTTCTGGCACTATCTTCATGGCCTGTGAAGGAGCTGTGCTACAGGAGCTTGGTTGTGATGGGAGAAGCCACTATGTATATTAAGCCATAGAATGAGAGATGTTTGTACTGCAACGGAATGCAAGGGGTGTGTTCATGTGGGAGGCATTTTTTTTACAAAATGGTTCCACCTCTAAAAAGCTCCCTGCATGTAGAACATTAGTTTACCAGGAGGAGGTGCTATAGTTTTCTGCATGCAGGGAGTTTGTTTTAAACATGGGGCAGCATTCAAATTAACACATTTCCTGCCTGCAAAAAAAAAGAAAGAAAAAGGAACTGTTAAACACGTCATCTTCTTTACATAGAGAGTGATTAAAATGTGGAATTTGCTGCCAGAGGATGTAGTGATGACCACAGGAATAAACAGCTTTAGATAGATTTATGGAGAATAGGTCTATCAGTGTCTACTAGCCATGGTGACTAAGGGGAACCTCCACATTCAGAGGCACTAAACCTCTGAATCCCAAAGCCAGAATGCAGCATCAGGGGAAGATCTCGGCCTCTATGCCCTGTTGTTGGCCCACCAGAGGAACTGGTTGGCTACTGTGTGAGACAGGATCCTAAACTATTTGGACCACTGGTCTGATCTAGGAGGTCTCTTTTTATGTTGTTATGCTAATTCTGCCACCTCTCTCTACTACTTGTATCTGTATTACTGACAGAAGAAGGGGTCCCTCACTGTGCATGAAGTGGTGACCCCCTCCACCATCATTTGTCTCAGATATCTCTTACTGGGAAGTATGGCTTAAGCCGATGCCCTGTGTCTCTGTGCTGATTGTAGCATAGGCAACAGGGTCATGTTTTTAGGGAGTGGATGATTTCTGTCTCTCTGTGTAGTGTATCCATGTGGCAAAATGAACAGCCATGTGCGTGGACTGGTCTAAACCGGTCCGCCATGCGGCCAGGCAAAGGGCCTGAGCTTCGCTCCAAAAGACAATAGACTGCAGGCTCCTAGCTCCCTTCCAATCGGGGAGCCAGGGATAATTGAATCACTGTAAATAGCAAATCACGGTTGTTGTGTGTTTTGGGTGTGGGTTCACTTGGGAATAAAAGCCGGCCTGCGAGCCGGCTTAGGTTGTCTTGTTCCTGTTCTAATAAAGTATGTGAGAGCTGAAATCACTCGTCAGTCTCAGTACTTTTCACTCTGCTTTGGTCAGGTTGGAGATGCTTGTCCACTTTTATCAGTGTTTGAAGACCCCGCCCTTCCAAATAATTTAGGGTAACTGACAGAGAAGTTAACTACAGCTGCATATTGATTGTCGTTGTCACTGGTGATGGCTGCGCATGTAAGTCCTGTGATTGCATAACGTGTGAATTGTGTTAAGGTAGATAACAGCTATACCAGTTCACTGAACAATGCCTTCTAGGTAAACACAAGCACTTTAACCAGTGCAACTTACAGAACATTATTCAAAAAATCTGAATACCAAGTATGTACACTACCACTGAGTCACAGCTTCTCCCCAAGATGAGAAAATTAAGAGCAGAAAATAATTTCCTTGGCTAATTTCTTGCAGTGAGGTATCTGGCAAGCAAATGAATCTACTTTTGATGAAGTCCCTGGATACGTTAGAGGAGTGCTGCTTTGACACAAGTCTAGAATACAAGTAAGTATGTTAAATCGTTGCTAGCATTTTGACTTGAACACACCAGTATCGTCATGGAAGGATGACCTAGCTCAGCTCAGCCATAAAGTTTCCCAAAGTGACTTCAAATCAGCCATATAAATTCCAGCCTAATTTACCCAAAAGGATGCTACAGCAATCAGATGGGGTTACTTTATGTAGCGCATACTTAGTGTGACATGTGTGCTCCCCCAGTCCCTTCCCCATTTTATCTTCAGAATAGCTGTGTACAGTAGATTCCAGAGAGGTTGATGTCATTAGCCAGTTGCAACAAAAAGAGAGAGCGGTTAGGCTGAGGGAGTGATTGCCGTGATGCATTTACCATAGATGCACAATGTATGCTATAACATGTGAGCAGGATTTGTGATCTTCATCTGCATGTATACCATGGGAATGTAGTGTGGATAACTGTGACCCTTACAAATGGTCTTCATTATGTATTTTCATAGAAGCAGAGATGTGTTGGATCTATACTATTTACCTGCTGTAAAGTAGTAGTGTGTGAAATGGCTGTAAGAGACACGTAAGCAGAGCTTCCCACTCCTTGTGCATAAAAATAATAATAATCAGGGTTTCCCACCAACAGAAAGATGTATGAAATTACTTTGCACATTGTGGTTTGTGGCAATGTGGTTGTTTCTTCGAAATCACCAGTTCCATGTAGAACTGTGGCTAGAGATATATCCACCTGGGGCTGCTTCCCTGATTACATTTTCCTCTGCTAAGGTAATCTCTGTAAAGGAAAACAATTGTATTCTGTATTATTTAATGAACATGCTTTTTGCCATGAATGCATCAATCAAGAAACCTCTTCAAGCAAAGAATACCTCAGTTTAAGAAGAAAAAAAACCATACCGCAGAGCTATTGGATTCATTTGTAGCATTTTATTTATTTATTTATTTATTTTCATTTATACCCCATCTTTCCCCCTAGTGGGGACTCAAAGCAGCGTACATCATTCTCCTCTCTTCTGTTTTATTTCCCCAAGAACCCTGGGAGGTAGTTTGGGCTGAATGTGTGACTGGCCCCGGGGTCACTCAACAAGCTTCCAGGGCAGAGTGGGAATTTGAACTTGGGTCTCCCAAATCCTAGTCCAGCAGTGTAACCACCACACCACACTATACTGGCATTCTGATTATAGACATATTAAATCACATTTTCTTCTTAAATGGGAAGATCTTGAACATATTTCTCATTGTGCTCTGTCTCAGAAATGGATTGCACCTGTGGGAACGTAAGGCATTATCCTGACCTTACAACTTAGATCTTAACAGAAACCCACACATAAACAGCTGTTGTGTGGAGGTAGATGCTAGGTGTAGAATGCCTTGTTCTCTCAAGAGAGACAAGCAGTCCAAAAAGGGATTGGAGGGGGGTCAGCTTATCTTGTTCGTGCCACTGTCACTTCACATGTGCATTAATGAGCAGCCTTTCCGAAAGCTGTCCTTGGTGGTGGTGTGATGTTCAGCCAATTCTAGCTGCTCTAGAGCCTGTTGCTCAAATGTGCATGTATTCACAATGCCAGCTGAGCTGCAGGAGCAGTTGCCTCTCACAGCTCCTTTATCTGAAAGAACTATTCTGTTAAATTAATAGCTGGAGATGGGATATATGAAGCAGAGATGAAGGAAAAATTGTTTGGAGCTGCTGAGCAGCAGGCTTAGACTCCAGATGTTGAAGGAAGGAACGGGAAGGTTGGGAAGTTGTTGAAGATAATACTGGGTCATCGGCTGCCAGAGCCCATTTAGAGCAAAGTGACTGTTCTGAAGTTATACTAGTGGACTTTCGGGCAGCTAGTGTGTGTCAACAAAATGGTGCTTTGGGTGACACCATTCTGTCTTAGAACGGTTTTTAACATCCAGAAGTTAGAACTAGGGGAGGGCAAGTGCGGGGCAGCTCACCAAGTGGAAGCCCCGTTGCTGCTGCACTGGAGCTGTAGCATCAGCAAAGAAACCCAGTCACTGTAGTTATGCATGTTACTATGTACAAGGCGCTATTACCTACCCTGATCCTGCATTCTAGGATGGTGCATGCATGTAAGTGCTGTCAAGTTGCAATTGACTTACGGTAACTGCAGCAAGGGGCTTTCAAAGCAAGTGAAAAACAGATGGTGATTTGCCTCTGCAGAACAGCTCCAGTCTTCCTTGGTGGTCTGCCATCCACCTTCTGACCAGGGCCACCTCTGCTTAGCTTCTGAGATCTAGCGAGATCAGGCCATACCATGCCCCCTTCCCTCCCACGAAGATGGTGTAGAAGAAGAAGCCTAATAAATCAATACTTTCCCATGCTCTTACTTCCCAAGTGCTGCTTTCTCCTTCCTCTTTGGACTAGCAACCACTGTACCAGGACAACTGCTAATCTGCCTGCCTGCTCTCTTGGCCTGCAGTTGCTTCCAAATGTTCTGAACAAGCTGACTCTTGGAAGCAGAACGTAATATCCAGATACAGAGATATATGGAAGCATGTGCAAGATTCTTTGTTTCCTTGGCATGGAACTTAGACTTTTCTTTGGCAGCCAGTAGATGCAGCCCTCGCTATAATCTGAGAAGAGCTTAGTTTAGAATCAGATTGGCATTGCTCTGCCCTTCCCTGGCATAGTACGAGGCACATATGGTGAAAAGGGAAGCTGTATCAGCCACATCGCTTTGCAGTACCCACTGCTTCATGTTTGAGTGCCCATATAGCCTAAGATAAAAGCTTTGCAGTCGTAGCCAAATTAGTCTCCCCTGCCAGCCAAGAGCAGATGGAAGCACAGAGACAATAGTGGAAAGGAGATGAATGATTAGGAATCTTTTCTCTCTTAAGCATGCATGTGTGCGTTGACGGTGGGAGCTAGTGAAATAAATAAAAGCCGCCCCCCCCACACACACACACTGTATATGGGGTGACCTTCTAGAGGGAAAGTCTGTTTTATTCATAAGTATTTGGTGGATTTTAACGTCCCAATTCATCACTTTCTTACTATGTTGAAAGTGTAGCATAAAATCAGTGGTGATGCCTGGGTTTTGTGGCTGCCTGTGTAGCTGTTTCACTTTCACTTGATCTGTTTCCCAGCAGACACAAGTCTTCTGCCACGGTCTGTTCTTACGCCTAGCTTGAAAAGAGGCAGCTTCAGTGTTTGGGAGCAAAGGGGTTGAGGTGATTCACTTCTCCAAGATGAAGACTGGGGGTGCGTGTGTGTGTGTGTGTGTAATGCAACAAAATCCCTCCATTGCTTTGGCGGATAGCAGCTGTTTTTCAAAGGAAACCTATCAAATACTTATTCCTTGGTTTATAAGCCCTCATTGGCTCCTCAACCTTTACTTCAACCCTGGCCAAATATGGGGTGGTTTGTTTTTTTTAGAGTTTTTGGTGTCCATATTTTATTACAGTGAATATTCGAACTGTCCTAAAAATCTCATAAGAGCAGCTTTGCTGGATCATATCAAAGTTCTACCTTGTCTACTATCTTGTTTTCAGCATTGGCAAGTCAGATGCTTCACTGAATGCCACATGAAGGCAACGATTCTATTTGGCCGTCTGGCTTACTGTTATTATGGCTGTTATCCTCCATGAATTTGTTTGATCTCATCTTAAAGCCATCTAGTTCTAAATCAGTGGTGCCATTCCAACATAACCCAGCAGCAGATTCCATAAATGTAATGATTCATGGATTGAAGAAGTACTATTCTGTGTTCCAAGTCTACTATAACTTCCAACTTTGCTTATGCATGCTTTCCCATTTTAAAAACCAAACACTCTTAGGGAAGCCTGCACTTACCAGGGGGCCAACCCCAACTCTCTTGGGCAACTTGGATGTCTCCTGAACAAGTTGGAGGGTGCTACCAAGGACTGGCCATCCCTGCTCCCTTGGTGGGCTTTGCCCACCTCCCTTGGCTCTCTCTCTGGGGGGGGTTACTCCTGCCCTCTTCTCTGTTGAACCTGCACAGATTCCCCAGAAAATGTGTGTTCCCACCTCCCTGGGACATACTGTATCATGCCAGGCTGCTGGGACTGTGGGCAGCACCTGGTTGGCCTCAGCCAAGGTGGGCCAAGGCTGCAGATGCAGTGGCAGCTTTGGTGGCAGCACATCAGCCCCTCCTCAGGCGTCCAGGGTCCTTGTGAGCTCAGTGGTTGTCCAGGTAAATCCAGGCGTGGTTATGCCAGACATTTGCTTATCATTCTCTGTTCCATTTCTAGCTCGACAGAATATTTCTTGAGATGAGTTGGCAAGAACTCTTCACCGGACTCTAATTGTAGTATAATGGCATTATGATGCTTGCCATTTCATTTTCTGTCCCTTTCCTAATAATCCCTAGAATGAAATTTGTCGTCTACTACTACTACTACTACTACTACTACTACTACTACAACTACTACTACTACTGCTACCAACTCAGTTGGTGGCCACGGTGGCTCAGGGGTTAAGACCCTAGTGCCACGGACTGGAAGGTTGTTAGCTCGGCATTTCAGACCCTAGTGCTGCATGATGGAGTGAACTCCTGTCTCTGGCCTCAGCTCCTGCCAGTCTTCAGTGGGAAGGTAATAGCGTTCTGTGGGCCTAGATGTTTAGTCATACTGGCCACTTGACCATGGAAAAAGTCTTCAGACAGCGCTGGCTCTTCAGCTTGGAAACAGAGATGAGCACCACCCCCTAGAGTAGGATTTGACTGGCTTTCAAGCAGGGAAAGCTTTTCATTTTACCAACTCAGTTTGCCAACATATATTGAATCTCATTTCCTCTTTTACTATCTGTTCTTCTAGTCTGGAGATATGGTTTCAGAGTTCATTGAAGTCCAGTTGGGCTTTCACTGTCTTGAATAATTGGATGTCATCTCCAAATGTGGCTCTCTCCTATTAGTGCCTGACTACCAATAATTTGTGAAGAAGTAAGATAGCACCTGTCCCAATGCAAATCTCTAACCGGAACTGCTTACTTCCGTGCTTACAGAAGACTGTCCTCCTGCCCTGTTCCTCATGTTTGTTTCATGAGTTACAGAGCTATAAAAGGACCACTCTTCTTTCAAGGAACGACTGCTAAATTTGCTGAGGAGCTTTGCTGAGAGACTCTTTCAAAAGCTTCTGTAAGTCTACGGCTGCTTCCAGATCACCCCTCTCTACGTGACTGTTGACGTTCTCAAATTAATTCGGATGGGTTGGTTAGGCAGGACTTCCTTTTGCAGAAGGCATGAAATTTTTCCTCAGCAAGGCTTTTTCTTCTATATTTTTAATATTTCTAGCTTAAATAATGGTGACAGGTGACAACGTAATGGGCCTGCGATTTTCTGGCTCTCCTATTCTTTTGTTGCATTAACTGTCTCCCAGTCTTCCTGTAAGGCACCTATATTTTAGTGACAAATGGAATATTTTTGCTAGAAGATCAGCATTTTCGTATCTGAGCTCTTTAACAATTCTCAGGTGTATATTGTCCATGCTTGGTGATTTTTTTGACATTTAATTTGTCAGATGAATGTAATATATTTGTGAAAACAATCCTATATTTCCCTCCTTTTTTGGACATAGACCAGTGAACACTTGTGATCACACACAGGCGACTGCTAGGACCAGGAGTTACTGATGTATCTCTTACCTCTTGAAAGTTCACCAGCTACCAGATTTCAAACAATCACTGTAACACCTGCATTGATGTCAGCTATCTAGCTCCAAGTATGGATTGCCTGATGATCTGGCAACCTCCACCCACCATTTGGAAAGAACAGTCTTTCAACAGAAAATGAATATTTTAATTTTTAAACCACGGATGAGAAACAGAATAAACAGGTCCTTTAAAAGAATGACTAATCCTGGGGAAAAAAGTTTTTTAAAAATGCCTACATCATCATTGTCAAATTTTTCATGCTAGCTAGCTCCAAAAGGTTGGCTGTAGATCTTATTGTACAGGCTCTGGTGCCCATTGTCAAGAGCCATCTTTGACATACTGCTGCCATCTAGCGGGAAATAATTCTTAATGCTTTTGTTGGTGCTGTATGTGAATGGTTGTATGGGTGGTCATTTTTCCTGGAATTCCATTGGGTTATTAATACTGTGCCATAGACATGTTGTAAATACATGGAGATTTATGAATAGCCAGGAAATTTTCACACCTGCTAAAAGATTGTGTGTTTGCCTATATACCTTGTTTAGACATAGTGCAAGATATTTGAAGAATTGTGTGCAGTCCCTATGCAGTGTCTACTTATGTTTACATCTTTATTTTGCTTTTTGGCCAATGGGTTCAAGGCAGTATACACACCCCTTCCTTCTTGATGCAATCTATTTTCTCCATGAGACATACATTCTGCAAACCTAGTCTCAGTTCTTTCATTTCATGAAGGCCAGCCATGTTGCATGGAAAGTAACCAAATCATTTGCCTGTCCAATGCGGCATCATGTTGGGTGATTGTGCTAGCATTATGATTGCAAGAACCACCTCAGAGTGGCTCCCACCCTGCAAGAGTAATGTCAGAATCAAGACTTAGGACTGCTTCACACATGAAAGGTCATCACTTGAATTACGGCCATGTGGTGACTGACATGTTTGAATGAGGTGTTGCAGGTAATCATACAAAACTTTCATATTACTCTAATTCAATTCAAACATAATACTTTTAAGCCACTTCTTCTATTCAGCTGCAAATCCTTTAATGAGCAATCTAGTGATGTACATATATGTTAACTGGCCCTTAGATGCATCGACATTAACTCTTCACCTAATGGTTGTAGAAACAAGTATAATTTGACAGATGTGCCTGCAGTGGGGAAAAAATTGGGTTTGCTGTGCATCTGATCAAAATACGGCTCAGATGTTCCCCTAGCTCACACACCTCCTCTGTTCTCTTACCTTTTAAGCACCGGGTGCATCTTGGGCGTAGGACTCGTTCTGTCATTAATGAGTCACAGCGGTCAAACCGATGCTCGAGATCATGTCTCTGCTTCACTACGCAAACTTTGCCAATATTTGGATGATGCAGAATATCAAAGCCGAACATTCCAGGAGGTAAAATGATATTCTTCATAGTTCTACACATGGTGTTCCGTTCTTTTCTCCAATACAAATTTCAGCTTTCCAAAGTTGCATACGTGTGTGTGTGTGTATACACACACACAGACACGTGCATGCACACACACGTGTGTGTGAAAAGCAGCTTAAAAGGTGCACTGATGCATTTTTAATTTCCATGTCACTCTTTCCTTTTTGCAGATTCTTGCTTATTCAGTTGCCTGCATCTGTGTGTCTGCTTTCAGCGTTGGAATCATAGAAGGTGCAGAAGCTGAGGAAATCATGAACAAGTTGCAGAAATTAGCAGAAACTAATCAGCAGGTTATATGTAAAGCTTGAGATCCCTTTTTTGTCTGTGGGCATCTGATCACAAATTGTTTTTCTAAATAGCTACTTTTTTTGTTTGCTTTCCTGCCAGACTTCAGGCTTTGCACTGGCACTGGGCAGCATTGTTCATGGATTGTCTGTATGTGGACATGGAAAAGCGGAGGACCTGAGCAACCGGCTCCTTCCTGCCTGGATGAAAATTGTACTTGCTGAGGTAAATGGTTGTATGTATGTGTGGGTTTTCTTTTGGGTTTTTTTGTGATCATTTGAAATGTATTTTATTCTACTTCATTTATACCCCATATTTCTCCCCAGTAGGGGAATCAAAGTGGTTTATGTTTTCCCCAGTTTGATGGAGTGGTTAGGAGTATGGACTGTAATCAGAGAGAACTGAGTTTGATTCCCCACTCCTCCACATGCTGTTGCTGGTATGACCTTGGGTCAGTCATAAGTTCTTTCAGAGCTGGTCTCTCAGCCCCACTTACTTCACAGGGTGTCTTTTGTGGGGAGGAGAAGGGGAAGGGGAAGGGGAAGGGGAAGGAATTGTAAGCCTCTCTGAGACTCCTTTGGGTAGTGAAGGGTGGGGTATAAATCCAACCTCCTCCTCTCCCCTGTGGCCTCCATTTTATCCTTATGTCAACTCTGTGAGGTAGGTTAGGCTAAAAATGTGTGACTGGACCAAGTTCACCCAGCAAGCTTCCATGGCGGAGTGAGGATTTGAACTTGGGTCTGCCAGGTGCTAGTCAGACACACTAACCTAGTCAGGCACTGGTGGAGTGATAATCATGTCTAAGAAGCAAATTCTTTAGCTATAATCCATGTGTGTTTTTAAACCACTCTATCATATAGGGTCATCTCTGTATCAAGATTTCAAGACTTTGGACTGATTTTGCTTTACTTGAGTGGTTTACAAATTTGCTGCTTTTCAGGGAATACTTTCTGCAAAAGATCATCATCTGAAGAGCCCTTGCACATTAGCTACATCATGGAGTGTGTTGTAAAGGCTTCTGGGGAATGTTCTAGCCAGGCCCAGGGTCATAATGAGGGTGGAGCCAGTAACTACACTGACCCACTTGGAAGACAAATTTGGCTCACTTATATGTTTTTTGAAACAAAGCTTTTTAATACAAGACATAGAATTCCTTTTAAAGAATGTGAGCTTGTTTTTAGAATAGGAAAATTTCTGGTTTTTCCCTCCAATTAGCAGGGGTTGGTACTGGTCCCTCCAAAGCGGTAGTGCTGTAAATACCATTCGCCTAATCTGCCCAGCTCAGCCTACCCAAATTCCATTTATCTACCATGAGTCAATCATTATTTACTTAGGGACTGTTTTCATTTCAGAAGGTATGAACTTTAAGCTGGATTAATTCAGCGTATTAATTTTTGAGGTTAATAGTTCATAGACTAAAAGTAAAGTAGACATAGGTGCTTTAGTAGAAGTTGTTGTGTAATATGTGGAACGTATTGATTCTCTGTTGATTTCTTTGCTTCACCATCTACAAATGCATTATCCCAACGTAGCAAGGAAAGCTGGAAGCAGCCCAGCCCGGACAACATTCACTCAGTTTGCACAGGGAGTTCAGACTGGCCCTTTGATCCCTACACACACCCTAGAACACACTGAATATCCCCATGGGGAAATCTGCAGTGGGAGTGGAGAAATGGCGTGGTGGAGGCTGCTTCTCTTCCCCTTCTGCCTGTTCTTTGTGCTCAAAGCTGTTCTGACCCAGTTGCTTTTCTTTTTTGCCTCCAGGGTTTCATTTACCCCCACAGGTGAAAAAACATGTTAGAGAGTGACTTTGAGAGCAAAGCAGCTGGAGGAAAAAAAGCATCCTGCTTTCTCCATGACTTGTCTTCTCCAATTATAGCCAATTATATAGGCTATTTTCATTTTTTTTTTTAAGTCTTTGGTTGATTTTCATGTGCCTGCCCTGCTCATTATGAGGTCCTGAAAGAAGGGGTATATTCTGCATGATGCTGTTTGTTTCTCAGTACCGTTTGCAGCATACTAGCTTCCAGGCTCAGGATATCTTTCGTAAAGTTGGTTGGGCACAGGTTTTCTGACCCATCATCCCTTGGAAGAAGTGGGTGCCTGTTGTCTACTGTTCTACTCGATGTGGTTGCCTGTGACATGATGGCTTTGCTTGGGTTTCAGGGATCCCCAACAATGCAACGGCTAGCAGCAGTCAACGGTCTGGTGTCTGTGGTGGGTTCTGAAGGAGGCATGATACAGGTAAAATGGGCCAAAAAAGTTAACTGCCTGCCATCAATCAATCAGTCTCTCTCTCCCCCCCCTTTTAAATATAAGAAACCAATTTGGTATGCATGTTTTACTTTAGCAAAAATGTTTTGCTCTGCATTGGATATTATGCAAATAATGTTTTCTTGTTTTCAGTGGAAATGCCTATCATTGTGATGGCTGGTGTGTTAAGGTTGCTCCTACCAGCATAGCCCCACCTTCGGATGCATTTCTTGGTCATGCTAAAGCGTGAAGGAGTAATTAGCCTTGATAGACAGCAGTTAGTATTTGTATAGCATTCCCAAGACTGATATGTCTCCGTTTTGTTGGCATCACTCCTTACCGTTTTGTTTAGCACCTGGCCAGAATGCCTTTGCCAGATCTGGAAAGGTCTGCCAGGTTTTACAGAATCTTTTGGCAAAAATGGAGCTTGAAAGGTTAACAGGAAAGTGAGGCTGGGAGCCTGGGACTAGCCGCTCAGAATGATTGTATCTGAGCCCCCGAAACAATGGCCAGCACATCAAGGAAGGTATTCAGGACCTTTATAAGAATCCTGGGAAGTAGACCAGGCCCAGCACAACCAAGGCACCATGGCTACTATGCACCATGTATACCATGGCTGTATGTTTTTACATAATGAAGGCTATATTATTATTTATCATTTATTATTATTTTTGATTTATAGACTGTCCTCCCCCATACAGGGCTGTATACTTACCTTTATTCCCTTCATGCCAAAGATCTCTTCACATCAGCTTCAAACTGGCCAGTCAGAGCCTTCATAGTCAGTTCTCGCTCAGATGGAGTAGCCAAGCTTCCTTGACATCTCCGGTCCCTCCTTGGCTTCTCTGTCACTCCACCTTACCCTCCGTCTTCCATCCATCAGAGGTGCTAATTCTAACTCATCCAGCCTTTCTCCTTCCTTCCCTATTGTACTTGACTCCTTTAACTGAGACCCCCTTCCTGCTGTCAAATTGTGCACTCCCAGTACACAGGTCATCCTGCATATGGCCAGCCCAGTGCCATCTTGTGCATGCCACTCTGAGCATGCCCATGTGCTTCTTTACCATCTTGCCTCCTATCTGGGTGCCCTGGGTTCTGATTAAGCCCAGCCTCACTTGATCTTGGGAATTATTGCCTGGGATTGCTGCTGGATCATCTGGCTGGCCTCTTTGCCAAGCACCTTACCTTGGACACCCCCTCACACAAGCCATAGATGGTGTGCTGGTCTGAGGATCAACAGAACTAGACAATTCCCCAATGCTGATAAGGATATGTCATATCCCCCCTTCTTCTTTCTCTCATCTGTTTATTCCCCTCTTCCTATTATTTCCTGAGGTACATATTGTTCTGTGTGAGGTTAACTACTAGACCAGTGCCAGAATCGGGTCCTGGTCTTGATAGGTAAATTTATTTATTTATTTATTTATTTATTTCAATTTATACTCCGCCCTTCCTATCAAAGCAGGCTCAGGATGGCTTACACAGTGCATAAAATACAATTAAATCCATCATAAAATTCATCATAACTAATCAACCAAAATCAGATTGGTTATCCTAAAATCCATAAATCACTATCCTAAAGTGCTGATACAGTTTTCAAATAAAGTGCACAAACAGAAATTTCAGATTGACCCATATTCCGCGGATGACAGTCAAATGATGTTCCCACACGCTCCGTTGATCTACTTATTTATCTAGCGAGGTGGGCTAGAGATGGTAAAGCCAGGGCACAGGGTCTCTTCTCGGATGTCACAAAATGTGGTATTTTCTGCTGAAGTGTCCTAATGTATTGCTCTGTCTGGTTGCATATAACTTTGGTTCTTTTCCTGCTTTGGAGCTCCGTTGCTTTTCATTTTGATCCCAAACCTCTGAGGACACAGTATCCATTCTGCTCTGAGTTTAGACCTGAGTCCCATTCAGATGGGTGAGGAAGTGTACATGTGTTGCTCATTTGGTAACAATAGGATCATCGGTGTCCATCTCTCCTCATATATATATTTGAGTTTTCGTGTGAGACTCTTCCATACGCCTCCTCAGGCTTTGAGTGACTGATCTGCCGCTCAGGAGGGGGGCCAATCCCCTCTCCGTGTTGCCTCCCTCCGTTGCCTCCGTCCCACCCACAGACCTGCCGGCCACCGTCTCACTCTCACTCTCAGTGGAGCTGCCAGCTGGAATGGACACCCCAGAGGCTGGATGCCTCCGAGGCCCACCACTTCACTGCCCAGCCTCCACCCCCATGGCACCCAGTGCCCCGCAGCCCACTCCAGACCGCTCATGGAGCTCGGAAACATGCTGGCCAGCCGCCGGCCCACACAGTGAGGCTGCCACAGTGCGGGTGGTGGGGACAGGAAGGCTTCCAATGCAGTGGCCGGCCAAGCTGGAGGGAGACCCAGGGGCCACCTCCTGGAAACATTTGCTCCATGGCCCCGCAAGTCCCCCCCACCCCATTTGCCTCCGCAATGCAGTGCTGGTGAGCTGCTCCCGTGACTTCCCGCACTCAGCACCCGCTCTGCTCTCACATTCACATCTAAGCAGCACAGGAGCCAGGACCACCTCCCGCACCTAGCCTCTCCTCTCTGCCGCTGCCAAGCCTCACATGCCACGCTTAGCTCCCCCTGGCCACTGAGCTTTATGTCTGCGGCCACTGAGCTGGGATCACCGTTGCTCCAGCGCTGGCACCCTTGAAAGCACCTCCATGGAGGGAAGGTGGCCATGGAGGCAATGGCCAATGCCGTGGGGAGCACACCACCAACTGAGGTCTCCTCCCGCCATGCCCGGCGACTGGCTGCATACCTGTGACTGCCCGGCCGCCCAGCCACCAGGACACCCCTGCCAGCGGGAGTGAGATGCTGGCCACTGAGGGGGCTGACACTGACTTCTGCATCCTTCATGCCTTCAGCCCTCGCCCCGGGATCTTCCTAGAGCTCGTTGCATTGCCTTCGCAACAAGCTTGGTGCCTAGTAGTCTAAATAAATACCAGGTGGTAGGATTTTCCATATATACTCACACACAGAGAGAGTTAGCAGAAAGGGAGAAGAGGAGGGGATACAGAATTGGAAATTATGAGATTGTTATTTAGGCTGCTCAGAGTTCCCATGCTAGAAGCAAAGGCTGGTTCTTTCCTAGTAGGCTGAGCTTCCTGAAAGGAAAGTGAATGATTCTGCAGAAGACTTGTCATTTTATTGGGCAGAGACATGACTTCAGGATAACTTTCCTTGTAAAGCAGCACTAAAAATCACTGCTTTGAGAATTTTCCAAGCAGGAATAAAGTTTTTATGATGGAAAAATCCATGGGTTATAACACAGTGAGATACTAAAATGCTTTTTGTATAATGTTTCCAAGAATATAAAACAATGGTTCTTACTTTCATGCAAATCTTATAAATCTACAAATGTATTCTGCATTTCTGGTTTGGCAGTCTTTCATACAACACATGTGGCTATTTAAGCACTTCATTTTTCAGCTTCAACTTCAGTTGCTCATAATTTGTTTCTCCCCCCCCCCTTTCTTTGACAGCTGAAATCTGAGGCTATCCAGTCTTCTCAGTTTCAAAGCAAACTTAATGAAGTCATCAGAACCCTGAGTCAGGTGATAGTCTTCAGTTTATCTTTACATGCTGCTGTGAATTCCCAGGTTACATAATGGGGCCATGCTAATGCAGTGGAAGAATAGCTGAGTGAGCAGTCTCAGGACAAGCTGCTTGCTGCTTATAGTTCCTCCTTTAGCCTTCTGTGGGTACTTGCTGTGACTGAACAGCAATACATCTCCCCTGTTATTCTGCTGAAAGGAGTAAGTGCCTAAATAATAATAAATAAATGAATGAATGAATACGTACATACATACTAGATAGGTTTTCAGGAAGGAACTTCCTGGAAATGACAGGAAAGGAACCTTGTCCTGGGCTGACTGGTTATCAAGGGGGAGGAGGAACAGAGAGGATAAATTCTTCGGGCACCAGGAAATAGCTCTCTTTTTCTTTTGATGCTGAATGAGAAAGACCTCTTGTCTGAGGTTGGGAGCAGGTGGCCATTGTGTCCCATACAGCTGGCCTAAAAAGCTGGGAGCAAGCTTTAGGGTAACTGGCGATCTTTAGAGAATTAGAAAAGCTGTCCTGTTTTTCCATCAGTTATAGTATGTATAACAGAGGGACAGAGGATTTGCGTTTTACCAGTTTCTTTTGTTCTTCCTTGCTTCAGTCTTGTGCAGTGGTAAAAATATGCTTGTAAACATTTCTTTTTAATAAATATTTTAAACTGTTGATGCAAGGAATGGTTCTCTGTACCACATAGGCCCCCCCTGTTTCAGACACACTGTTTGAAAAGGGAGCCCCAAAAGGGGGGAAGGCAAGCAGTTTGCAACTGGCTATTCCCCTAGGGGTACACAAAGCATTAAACTATTCCCATGGTAGCCAGGCACTGGGCTTGCAGGAGACACTGAGGCAAGGCTTGGAAGAGGAGCTGAGGGTCCTGATTCCTTCAGTGGGAAATCCCTATATTGATCAGGGGGTGGCAGCAGGCTAGGGGAGAGTAAAAGGAAAAGACCCTCTAGGGGGTTGGGAACCCCCAAGGAGGGCTGGGTGGAATGGGGCCTGCAGGCCATAGCAGGCACATTCTGCCACAGGAACAATAATTAGCATTATCCATCAGCCATAAAGGCCTAATCCATCAGCCATGAAGCCTTTCTTCAGCCTAAGGAGGTTTTCTCTGGCTGAAGTTGCTCTTTTACTTTTCTGCTCAGCAGAGATTGAAGCCTTCTGCTAGCAGCTTTTTCTGACTTGAAATGTTGTCATGTGGTGATATCTCAGAGTGTCTGTAGGGTGACTTTTTCCCCATTTGTTTTTTTAGAGAGGGTATCGTATCCAGTCCAGGGAATGATATTCCTGTAGACCTGGGTGAGGATGGTACACTTTGACAGCCACCCCCCTCCCATCCCCGGTATTCATTTCACAGTGAAGGCAGTGTGAATAATTGCAACGTTTAGATTTGTTTATTTTTATGCTGCCTTACCACCCAATCAGGGTCCCCGAGGCAGCGCACGTAAAAACATTACAACATTTGCAGAATTAAAAACAACATCTGAAATTATAAAATAGTTCAATGAACACATTTAAACAAGACCAAAACCAGGGAGAAGGGCCAATAACCATTACCGGGGTGTGTGCTAAACGAAACAAAAAATTCTTCACCCACTGGCAGAAGAAGCCAATAGAGGGAAACAGGTGAATCTCCCTAGGAAAGGATTTCCCAAATTTTGGTGCCACAAGTGTGAAAGCCCTTCGTATGCTCAGGATGCAGAAGTCTCATCATAAGCAACATGGATGTCTCCCTTTTGGTTGCCCTAGTTCAGTGTTTTTCAACCACTGTGCCATGGCACACTAGTGTGCTGTGAGATATTGTCTGGTGTGCCGTGGGAAAAATTCCAATTTCATCCGTAACATATGAACAATTATAAAATAAAGTATTATTATTTCATAACAAAGTAATTATAAAATAATTTCTTTGTGTTTATTTGATTCCTATTCAAGAGAATTACTTTATATATAGTCAATATAGGCACAGAGTTAAATTTTTTTAACATTTTCTAATGGTGGTGTGCCTCGTGATTTTTTTCATGAAAAAAGTGTGCCTTTGCACAAAAAGGTTGAAAAACACTGCCCTAGTTGGTTTTAGAGAATGGAAATGAATTGTGTAGCACTCTTCTTCCTGATGCAGTGTTCAATGATGGTAGCCCAGAGTAAGGAAGTCATGATGTTTGTGCATATGTCATGGTTGTTCCTGCAGGTAATCAGCTTTTCTGGAGTGATTGGCCTTCAGACAAATGCAGCATGGCTTTTGGGACACCTGCATCTCTCCAGTGTGTCTGCAACCCACAGCCGAGCCTCTGGTAAGCCAACTTTCACTGTGTATGTTTCAAGTCACTTGTAGGTATGAGAACAAATTCTAATAACTGAATTATGGCTGCTCTTCTGTGATATGAAACTATCATAGAATCATAGAGTTGGAAGGGACCTCCAAGGTCATCTAGTCTACCCCCCTGCACAATGCAGGAAACTCACAAATACCTCCCCCTCCACGCTTCCAGGATCCCTGGCCAAACTGGCCTGGAGAAAATTGCTTCCTGACCCCAAAGTGGCGATGAGCGTGTAAGAAAGGGCCACAAGAACTATGCACTGATGCAACCCTCCTTGCGCTCCCTCTCATGATTTGCCTGAGTTCACAGAATCAGCATTGAATATATGAATTTATCTCTTTAGACTGCTCTCTCACTGGGTTCCCTACAAAAAAGGGCTTACACAGGGCCTTGCAAGATATTAACATACAGATGTGGACAATAAAAGCACTTAAAAACAGCAATCAGTGCCTTAAAAATTGAGGTCAGTTTAATATTAAAGGGCTTGTAAATCGAAAGTCTTGGCTAATTCTTGGAAACATGTAAGGGCTGGGAAAAGACAGCTCAAATACATTCATCCACGAGAAACCAGCTGCTGTCCAAGAACACTGTTAAACTTTGAGTTTAAAATTTAAAAAAGCGGCCTGAGACAAATTATTGTCCTGATGTTCAGTATCTTTTTATCTCCACAGTTCCTCCAGACTTTAGCTACTTGCCTGAGAAGAGCTTCCTTAGGGCAGCCATTGACTTTGTTGTTGACGGTGGAAAGAAAGGTAAAACAGCAACTGTGACAATGAGAATATTTTTTTAAAAAAAAGCTTTCAAGAATTAATGGTGGGTCTTGTGGCCTTGCTATGCTGTCACCAAAAGCATAGCATAGATCCATTTGTTGCTCCTCAACACTGCTGCCAGTGACTTGTCAATAATGTGCCAGTAATGTAAAGCTTATGAATGCATTTGCAAGCCACGCCCAACACCCCTCCCCCAACCCTACACCATATTTATGTAGCATCTGGTACGCTTTTAAGGACAGCCCTACACATTATCTTAGCAAACGTGTAGTCCCAAATTCATGTTTGCCACGATTATCTAAAGAGATGGAGGTTGTGCTCTCAGAGAAAGATTCAAGGGAGTGTTCCACCAGACATTGATTCTTCCCTGCAAGAGCATCCCCTGAACTCTAGTTGGTAGCCAAGGGGAGGGTTAAGTATTCTGACTCTGCCCTCTAGTATTTCTCCCCTGGAAGTCCTTCTCAACCATTTGTCAAATAAGGGAAAAACGGTATTAGGAGCCCCATGATTCTCACCTTCACAATACCTGGTTCTGCCCTAATTGATAGTAGAATTTGGTAAAATGCCAAGTGCATATGAAAGTTTTGGTGCCTTTCTTGACATGCTTTGAAAATAGCTCAGTTTAATAGCCAACTAACATGAATCATTCTTTATGTATTAGGCCATCCCTTCTTAGTGTAACTTAACTTTTCTTTGTGGGACATCTTTTGATTGATTGCTCAGTAATCTTTTTCCCTTGGAGAACAAGTGTTCTTTCGATTCCTGTAAAAAAAAAAGTTACAAAAACGTTCACTTTGATTAAGAGTTGTTTTACTACTTTTTAAAATAACACTTCCAGCTATACTTTGTGTATTTTTGCTGCAAGAGGCTTAACACGGCTACCTCTCTGGAGTGACTTCAAACTCTGTAACGTCAATGTGTTAATTCACCTATCTACTCTTAATGTTTGCTTTACTTTAATATCACTTACATTAGGAAGTGAGAAGGGCACGGGAGATATGATTCATTTACTGGGGAAAGGCTTTTCAAAAATGTTCCTGAAAACCTTCTATAGTTATTTCTATAACCACTGGTTTTATTTTGAAATTTTAGTACAGAATAAAATGCCACCTAGAACTGCTGGTGGTCCTTTCAGTGGTTTTAGAGCTGACTCTGAAGCTGCAATTCTTGATTGTGTTTTAGGTCCTGAACTAGTTCCTCCCCATTTGGTAAAGGCAGCCCTGGCACCCGTTGCATTAACTGGAGAAAGCTACCAGTATCCTCCAGTGAACTGGGCCTCGGTTCTTTCCCCTCTAATGCGACTGAATTTTGGTAAGTTTTTATTTTTTTAAAAAAATCTATTGAACTATGTCCATGCTACATTTGTGAACAAGGTCTTTCTGCAGACTCCGTGTTCATCATCATGGCTTCTTTGCAGTCTCACATGGGACCGCGCAGTCACAGACCAGCCGCAGAAGAGCTGCCAAGCTTTTTCTAAGATTTTTCTAAAGCTTAGGAGTGCTCCCCCTCCCTTCCATCTCCAGTATATCCATTTTTGTGCCCAAAGGATCATGTGACAGAGGCAGGGAGAGCACTCTTCACTCAGTTCTCCCTTCGCTGCTGTGAGGTGCTGGAGACTAGAGCAGAGCAGCCCACAGTGGGGAAAGGAGGGAGGGACGTGTTCCTGCACAGAAGACCACTTGATGAACAATGGTTACAGGTAAGTGCAATCCCTCTTTCATCATTGTGGCTTCTGTGCAGTCCCACCTAGGAGAATAGCAAGTTCACTTACCAAGGAGGTGGGTGTAGACTGGATAGCACAGGCTAGCCCGATCTCTTCAGATCTTGGAAGCTAAGCAGGGTTGGCCTTGGTTAGTATTTGGAAGGGGTGACCTCCAAGGAATACCAGGGTCATGACACAGAGGCAGGCAATGGCCAACCACCTCTGGGTTCAAACGGTTTATGCCAGAGGTGTCAAACTCATTTGTTTCGAGGGCCAGATTTGACATAACTGTCACTTCGTCAGGCCAGTCCATGTGTGCCATAAAATGTAACACAAGATACTGGAGATATAAATTTTATAGAGATGATTTCAGATGCCGAATGGCAATAACAGGCGTGATTGGATTAGGTGTGATATGCAGGGGGTGGAGGTATCAGCATAACTGTAACAACAGTTACAGGTAAGTGCAACCCCATTTTTCTTCTGTGACGTTGGATCACTTACATAATCTTAATGGTGATTTGGTCTGATGAGTTAATTCCTGAAATATGTATTACTGTGCCTAGTAGAAAATTCCTGGATGAGCAGTGATGATGAGCAAATACTGATGTGAACTTCTCCGGATTGTCAGGGTTAGTTAGGTATTGCATGCCCCCACCACCACTGCAAAATTTGCATCTGAATCAAAGATTTAATAAGGCAGGAGGATGAAATTATGAAAGAAGAAACAGCGTTGCAGTTGACTGTCTTGAAGTGGAGGTCCACGACAGCGACATGTAGGACTGAGAGTTTGGGGTTGCTGCTTCTCTGCCGAGTGGGTGGGGGGAGAGAGTAGATTTGCAGTGAAGGTGGCACGCTGTTCCCTTCCTCTCTGCCTTCTTTTACTCCAGATCCTGGGAGGAAATTTCCCACATCACACAGGGGAAAGAGGTGTAAGGGAAATGCAGCCATCAGAGACTAGCTAGATAAAACTTTTACTGCCAAGGCTATTTCAATTTCCAAAGTTTTACATAAAAACAAATTCTGTACATCATCAGCCACATACATAAATGAAAATGTCATCAAACGAACTGATTAGAAGCACTGTCAGTAAAGTTACAATACATATTGGGCCTTTAGATTTGCAACCTGAGGGGCAAACTGAGCAAAAGCTGTTTGTGCGTCATTCATCTTTTTAACAAAATGCTAAGTACAGTATTAGACAAATAGGCTTACCCAGCCACAGTTATTTAAATAATTACTTGAATACAATTTTCTACTGTGTTTCATACAGTTTACAAGTGAGCTAGATCTTCTGCCTTCTCCCCCCACCAAATTTTGTGCATGTGCACGTGCTCATCCTGGGGCATGCACAAACACACCATTCTTCATAACAAATTATATGTGATCTCCCTTGGAAGACCATGGTGTCCATAGCCTGAAGCCTTAAGAAGTAAATGCGTTTCTCAGTCTGTTATCAGGGAGTGATGCCATGTCATCTGCCCTCTGCCCCCTTTCAGCACGATTCACAAACCATAGGATCACTTTGAGAGTATTAACAGCATTTGTGTGTTCTTGCTTTTCCACCTCTCTGGTTTATTCTGTATTTTAAATGTGCATTTGCTAAAACTCCAGGCAAGGGCTCTGCAAAGCCAAGGCTTGAACCTCTCTTTTCAGCTCAACAGTTGTAATTATACATTTCCTTAAAACAAGCCTTTGCTAGGCTGTCCCCAGGCAAATTTAATTTGCCATCAAAGGAAGAATTCTCTGCTCCAGCTTGCTCCCATTCTCTGAAACATTGCAGTAGAGCAGTAGCAGCTTCAGTTCCCAGGCCCGCGTTTGCCACCCGTGTGTATACCTCCGCCATTAAGTACTTTATATCAGTGGCTCCTGAACTTAATGGTGAATAGATCACGTACAATACATAAAACCAGGACTCACTTTGAAATGCTTTGCAACCCAGTTTTAGATCAGGACCCACAGGTTGGGAAATACCACTTCCTAGTGCCTCTGAAAAAAGCTAATGCTGCATGTTTCAGAAACATTACCCATTGTCTTCTGCAATACACTTCATTTCTCAATGCTCCTTGACTGCAAAAGAATATCCTGTCCTTTCATCGAGCCAGTGGATGAATCATATTTTGACCTGAAACATGTGCCTACCTAAGTTTCAGTATTTCTCTAACAGATGGCCTCCTTTTTTGTTTGACACAAGCCCAGCTGCCAACAGCAGCATCAGTTTCTAAATTTTGTTTGATATCTTTTCGTGTATAAAATATCCTCAGCACAATTGCCATTCCATTGTCATTAGATTTATATTCACCATTATTCTTACAGAGTGGGGGAAGACAGGGTGTAGTACAAACAATGCTGTATGAGAGCTATACAGAGGTATGATTTTGCCCCCAAAGTTTGGGTGGTGTCAGGGCCTTTTTCACTGATGCCTAGGGATACCAGCTTCCAGGTGGGACCTAGGGATCCCCGGAATTACAACTCATCTCCAGGCTACTGAGATCAGTTTCCCTGGAGAAAATGGATGTTCTGGAGGGTGGACTCTACGGCATTGTACCCCTCTTAAGGTCCCTGTCCTCCTCAGGCTCCTCCCCCAAATCTCCAGGAGTTTCCCAACCTGGAGCTGTCAGCGCTACCCCCCAGCCTCCTGCCGGTGGCCAGGGAGGACATGGCAATCCTTCTGCCCCATTTGAGGCTTGCCAGTGTTCTTCCCATGCAACCTACCATTTTGGAGAAAGCATTTAGAAACTGATGCTGCTGTTGGCAGCTGGGCTTGAATGACCTTTTAGTTCCTTGTTCCATTGGATTTTGGTTTATATTGTGGTTTGATCCTGATGGTTTGGGGTTATATTTTGGATTTTCTATTAGTGGTATTCCATTGAGATGCAAACCTCGTTGGACCACGGGAAAGGGAGACTAAAAGTAATATAAATGTTGAATAGCAGCAGAATTCTGTTATATCTGGTGGTAGTGGTGGTGGAAAGTTCTGCCAGGTCACAGCTGACTTATGGCAACCCCATTGGGTTTTCAAGGCAAGAGATATTCAGAGGTGGTTTGCCATTGGCTGCTTCTGCATCACAGCCCTGGATTTCCTTGGAGGTCTCCTACCCAAGTACTAGCCAGGGCTGACCCTGCATAGCTTCCGAGATCTAACGAGATCAGACTAGGCTGGACTACTGAGGTCAGGCTCTTATATCTAGGGGATCCTAACTGCTTTAGCTATTGGGACTGTAGTGTTCCCCCTCACTCTTCTTGCCTGCAAGTATCCAAGAGGCAGTGGGGATCTGCATGTGTTTGAGGGGGACTTACACCTACTTCTCCCATTCTTTCCTATTATACAAGATTTTCATGATGACACCAAGGAACAGGGCCGATTACTGCCCACTTTCAGTTTAATACCAGAAGATCAGGCTTGTATTACTGTGATCTTTTTTTCACCATATATGATTTCATTCTTTGTTCTGTTTACTTTTTTAGGAGAAGAGATACAGCAGCTGTGCATTCAAATAGCTGTGACCCAGTCCCAGTCACCTCAGAATGCTGCAATGCTTTTGGGGATGTGGGTAGCACCGCCTCTAGTATATAGTCTAAATGTAAGTTCCGTTACTCTCAGGCTTATAAAAGCTAGTGTTTGTTGTCTTTCTCTCTTTTTGCCCCATCTGTAGCTTATCTACAGATTGCAAAAGGAAAAATATGAAACCGCAGCATTTTTAGATACAAGAGAGGGGTATGTCCCTTCCCCTTCCCCTTTCAGATTATTATTCCTTCTTCAGTGGATATGTATGTTTGGTGTAGTGGTTAAAAGCACAGATTCTAATCCGAGAGAACCAGGTTTGATTCCCCACTCCTCCACATGCAGCTGCTGGTGTGACCTTGGGTTAGTCATAAGTTCTTTCAGAGCTGTTCTCTCAAGGGCAGTTCTCAAGAGAGCTCTCTCATCCCTACCTACCTCACAGGGTGTCTGTTGTGCAGAGGGGAAGGGAAAGGAGATTGTAAGCCACTGTGAGACTCCTTTGGGTAGTGAAGGGCGGGGTATAAATCCAATCTCTTCTTCTTCTCTTCTTAGATATTTATATCCCCTATGCATTTAGATATTTATACCCCACTCTTCTCCCAAAGGGGATCCAAAGCTTCTTACAGAGCCGTTTTCCTTTTCCTCCATTTTATTTACACAAGAGCCCTCTGATGTATAGGAGGCTGAGAGGGTGACTGGCTCAGGGTACCCCAGCAAGCTTCTGTGGCAGAGTGAGGATTTCCAACCTGGGTCTCTCAGATCTGAGTCCAACTCTCTAACCACTGTACCATGCTGGATGTCTACCAGACTTCACAGGTCTATGGGGATTGGACATTGACTTTCAATTTCTGTGATTTGATTCTGAGGCAAGATTTCAGATTTTTCTAAAAAATTGTAGGCATGTCATTCTCAAGAAGTGCCAAACAGGGGTGTGTGTGTGTGTTTCTGTGTGTGGGTTTGTGAAGGGGAGGACTTACCAGGAACAGGAGGGAGACCCAGGTGATGTCACCGGTGATGTGGCTATGTAACTTCTGGCCGTAACTGGAAGTGCCGTCATCACGCTGTGATATTGTGTTTTGGTATTTGGGCAAAAACTCTATGGTAAAAATGGCTTCTACCATGGAGTTTTTGCCTAAATATCAGAGCATTGCCGCGACGTTGCCAGTGTGATGATGTGCACACCAGAAGTGATTGTCACCAGTGATGTAGCCTGGGCCTCCTTTCTCTTCTGGTGAGCACCCCGGCCAGACAGCTGATTGGCAGTAGTAGGGGAACCCCATCTCCACTGGGGGAGCCAACAACCCGAGTTTATGTGCGGGTCTGTGTAAGTGTAATACTCCTCAGGAGTCCTAACAGCCTCTGTTCCCTCCTCAGATGCAAACCAAAAAATTCCTTTTTACTTCGTTGCCGCAGTGGATGAAATATGTTGCGGAAGACAAGCTGCAGGCTTTCACTGAAGTATTTATGGTGCAGCATTTTGAAGCAAAGAATTACCTGGAAAACCTAGAGCTCTGCCAGAGTATTTTGCAGGGACTCAGCCAAGCCATGAAACTTCCCAGCCCTGCCCAGTGCAGCTGGAGCTTTCTCTGCAGGGCCATTGAGAGAATATTTGAGCTTTTGCCAAATGAGATTCGGGTAAGGAAAGTAAATATTTAGAGAATTAGCACAATATTGGAAAAGGGCTCCTTTGGAGTGGGGGGAGGGAATAAGAGAGATTGGGATCTAGGAGGGGTAGAGGGGATAGTATTGTGCCTGAAATACACAGATAAACCATTGATTGAGGAATTTAGAATTGGACTTTCTATCCAGGTTATATGACCTTAATTGTGTTCTCTCTCAACTTCTTATTCTCTTTGAAATACTTATGACTTATTTTAACTCAGCTCAAGGAAGAGAATTTGCTTTGTGGATGATTACACAGTGGAAATAAACAGCAAACCCTTGTTTCCCTTGCAGCAACCAGGAACCCTTGCCACTGGCTAACAGTAGAGCAAATGTACATGTAGATGGAGTCACTGTGGAAACTGAAGCACAGGGAGGCTTGGAGCCAAAGCCTTCTTTCTGCTCACATCCCTCTTTGTCCCTTGCAGAGGTGGTCCCCTGCTGCAGACCCAGTTCCTCCAGTGCTGGGCATTTTTTGCCTTGTTGAGAGACACTGGTCTGGTGTGAGTAGAAGTGCCTAATGCTAGTGGAATGTGCTCTGGAGCAGAAGACTGCATTTGCAGCAGATCCAAGTGACAGTAAATGAGGCTGGGAAGTTTTGGTGACTTTTTTAAAAAAAAATTCCTTTTGCAACCCCTTATGTCAAGCACTCCAAGGCAAGGAGATTAAGAAATTGTCTGCTAATTACCTAATAGTTAATATTGCTTGAAACTGTTTTACTCTCGAACGTGTTCAAGATGTCACCCAGCAACATAAATCCAATGAGAATAAAGTACAAATTTATTACTGAAATTAGTAAAAGCAACAATAGCAGGACAAAGTAAAGCTAAACAAGATAAAATGGAGCTTGTTGAAGAATTCAAGTGACCCCCCTCCCTCCCCCACCAAAGTCACTCTAGGGACTTGACTTTGTAGTGGAGCATGCTACGTGATACAGAGAAGGAGGGTGACTAAGCCATTGTCCCAGTATGTTTACCCTGTTGAATGCATCTGGATACACTTTTGGGGGCAGACTGGAAGGGATGCAGTGTGGTTTAATTTTTATTTTTGAAATACAGCTGAGCAATAGTCCAGCAACAAATATACTGATCAAAGGCCATGGAGTCTGACTCAGTGTTTCCTAAGTATTTGATATTTGGGACACTGGGTGGGTTTTTTAGGTTAAAATTAGAAGTGCATTTTACATTTAAGAAGGTACAAACACATAGTATGTTATCAGTCAGCACAATAGTCAAATATCTGCATTGCAGCTGCACAACAGCCCAGTTTATGGTGTTGGGCCCATGTCTCACCACTTCTTTGGCCAAAGCTTTTTGTTGATGTTTCTGGGAATACATTTGCCAAAAGCTGCATCCTGGAATTCCTCCATCAGCATGTCATTTCTGCATTTACATTAGGGAGGAAGTAGAATGTATGCACCCGACATAGTGGCTAAATTTTTGAGAGCACACCTGAGTCCATCTCATAGGACAAGTGTTACCCTGACATGCAGTTTGGGAATCTACAGCAGTATTCTGTCTATCATTTAACTGTATGATAGCAAAAGGGACAAACAGACTACTCTTACAACTTCTCTGCAGTCTTTGGGCAGATGTTATCATGAATTTATCAAATTCTTCCTTTCTATGCATATCTCCGGGCCTCATCATAGATTTCATGTCTAATAACATTAACAGAAAGGGCCAAACTAGGTTTGACAGAGCAATCATATTTACTTGCCTTCCTTGTTGACCTACCATGTTTGGAGGTTTATACATATTTTTACTCACAGAGGGCGTTGGAAATAAACACCTCTGCTGCACTCTATTGCCTCAGATTATTCCCTTCCCGTCGCAACTCAAGCTCTTTTTGCCTGCATGTTCCTTTTCATGAAGGAAAAAGGAGACACATACAAACCTGACTTGAGTCTAGAAGAGAGGTGGAGTAAAAATATTTTAATAAATTAATACATAAAATAAATACCCCTGCTTTTTGCAATAAATAAATACATGGATCTGTTCCTGTTGCATTTTGTCTGTCCTTTACATTCTTCTTCATTATTTCTGGTGTCCTGTAATTGGACATGGATTGCCAGTGATGTAGTGGTTGGGACACAATAACCTGTCAAAGTTAAGCTTAACCTTTTTGAAAGGACAGATGTTATTTTCTTGATTTAGCAACACAGTGAGCTTTGCTTGGTTTAAAGCACACGATCCTTTTTTCCTCCCCTGTTCAGTCGAGTGAAGTAAAGATGTACACAGAGGCAGCAAAATGCCTGTCGGAAATGGCAGATACGGAGATTGACCGGATTTCCCAAGTCTCAAAGGTAATTACATTCTGTCTATCTAGATCTTCAAGATAACAACTCCCTCCCCTCACAGCCTGGTCTCTGCTTTCTGTAGACATGAATAGGAAGTTGCCTGCATGGTTTCCCTACTGGGAGCAATAGCAGCTGGGTGGGAGGCAATTTGTACTGGACAAATGGTGTGGCTGCTTTCATTATTTACTACAGTGCATTGATTTCCTGTCCCTCCAGAGAGAACATCCCAAGGCGGCTTAAACAATTGATCAACAATTAAGATAACTACCAACAATAAAATTATAAAAACCCAGACAAACAACTATATTTTATTTAATTTTATTTATTTTAAACATTTGTCTCCTAAGTCCAAGGGCAGCTTACACAAGAAAACAGTAGCTCAGACTGTGCCGTCATGAAATCATGTCACCTGCTTAAACAAACCACCTCAAAAGCTACCCACTGTAACCATTATAAAGTAACCAAAGCGAGCATGAGAACAGCTGAACAGCGAAACCCTGGCAAAATCAAACATAAGCAGATGAGTAGTTATAAAAGAGGCTAGTCAAGTGAAACATAAGAACATAAAGATGTCAAAAGAAATGGGATCCTCACCAGCCTCTTGTGTAGAAAGATCAAGTCGTTTTCTTTTACAGGTCTCTTGTGTTTAGTTTGGGCTCTACCTTTCATTGGGCGGGGGGAACATTTTCCCTCCATATACCCTAGACCAGTACTCCCCTCGACTGCCTGGATCTCCTACCTTCCAGAGGGTGCAGGGGACACATTTGCCTGTCTGCCTTGCTGGCATGCTACCTGTGGCGAAAGGGCGCATATGTAGTGTGCTATAGCCTCTGCCCTGTCACCGTCCTTCCAGTGCAAGCAAAACGTTCACCTCATTAGCCTGCAGATGTGCTAACTTATGGTTGTGGCAAATGTAGCAACAAGCTTTGTTCCCAGCATCCACACTTCACAGTAGTTGCCTGCAAGAAAATGTTTATCTCTGGGCAGGCAGCCACAGCACTGGTGCAGAACAGAGAACAAACAGCAAGCAAGGCAGAGTCTGGTGTTTATATAGAATCATGAAAACTTGCTCCAAGTCAATGGGGACAATACAGTGATGGGTAGAATAATGTAATCGTAGAAATGATTGTGAGGAGAATCTTCTTGGCAAGAAAATCCACCAGCTCTACTGGTTAGAAGACTCTCCGGTCAGTTAAGCTATGTATTGAGCAATATTGTCGCCATCCTCTTCGTTCCCTTCCCTCACTTCATCAGCTGTGAAAAGCAGACAGGCACCAGAATAATGATCATTTCTGAAGATTTCCAAAGTGTACCAAAATTTATTTTTAGCAATCATATTATTTACATCAGACATTATGGAAGATTCAGTTTGGGTCTTGTTTACTTAATTATGAAAGACACATCCCTAGTGTCTCAGTAGCTAAGGGGTTTCCTAATGATTTGATCAAGACAAATATTGATGATTTCTGGCTTGGTCAACATCTCCAAAGCAGATATTAATTTTTGACAGTTACCCATAATTAGAATAATCTTAAACTACTTAGATGGGGCTTTTAATGAGTAAATATCACCACTCAGACACATTACACCATACTATTGTTATCTTCTAGGCATTTTTGTCATCTTCTGGGCATGAAACAGCAGTCACTGGGAATGTGGGGGGGAGGTATTTGTGAATTTCCTGCATTGTGCAGGTGGTTGGGCTAGATGACCCTGGGGGGGACCCTTCCAACTCTATGATTCTGTGATTCTATTTATTCTTTGTGGTACCCTAAGGTACAAAGTGGTCATGGATAAACTGCTAAAGCAATACTAAGTGATCTCTTTGAGCAAGTATTAGATAATGTTGCCAACAAAATGTAAGACCATTTTCACTGAGTTTCAGTGTATTCAAATAACTTTGACTCTCCCACACAGTCTTTGAGAATAGGTTATGCACTATGCGCCAGTTTTCTCTATTGTAAAGTTAATATTCTGAATTAATCAACACTTTGTGTGTGAGAGAGGGGTGTAGAACAGATCTTTGAGACTCACCATAACAAAACACAATGTGAAAGCCAAGTATATATAAGCTCTTTATCTCTGGATTGTGTGCTCCTCACTCACAAGCATTGCCAAAACAGAGGTGACCATGAAGGACATCCCTCTAGGGGATGCTTCAGTAGTGGCCTTCCACTTGCGTGCTCTCCTTTCAAAAGACAGGGACAATGTTCTCAAAGACTCGATGGATAGGAAAAATGAGACGGTGCTCAAAAGATCTCGTGAGGCATCCTCCCTCGCAATTAGGGCATCAGCAGCCCAGTCAAATTTCAGCAGAGCCATAGTTATCCTGGGCCAACAATCTACTTCAGGACATGGAACCTGATGCCCTCACACTTAAGAGATCGCTTCTAAAGACTAAGAGTGCGGGAGAATTTGCTGCGGATGCATCTCAGGATACCATGCAGTTCTGTGCAAGGCTGCAGGCAGCAAACGTAGTCAGGAGAAATCTCTGTCTAAGACACTGGAAGACAGGCCCCTAGCAAAATCCAGCCTGTCTGCAGGAAAATTTTCTGGTAGATTGCTCTTCAGAGAGGAAACTTAGATAAGATTTTAGTAGAAACAAAAGAAAAGAAAAAAGCCTTGCCATCTACCTCGGCCTCAAAGGAAAAAGACAGCAAAGGGAGGTCCTACAGCTCCTTTTGTGGCTTCAGATCCCAGGCCAAGGGATGGGAAGGCAAGGACTTTAGGAGCAACTGTGCCCTTAATTATCAGCCGCCATTTCAAAGCAGATAGTTTTCTCCCAACAAGTGGGACAGGGCCAATCCAGACCTGACTATGCAATAGAGGGCCTTCTCCAGAACTCAGCCCACTTCTGGAGGCAGACCATGACCGACCAGTGGGTATTTTCCATCATCCAGCATGGTAACAATCTAGAGTTTGCATCTCCACTGCACTGCAAGTTCATCCCATTTTGAGTTCCCAGATCAAAGGGAAAGCAACGATGGCTACAGGAAGCTGTAGAGCATCTTCTGGCCATTGGGGCAGTTGTACTTGCCTTACAGAGATTCCAGGAGGTTTACTCAGTCCTCCTTGTGGTGCCCAAGAAGTTGGGGGACTGGAGGGCAATTCTCAACTTAAAGGAACAGAACTTGTGGGTAAAAAAGCGGAAGTTCCTCATGGAGTTACTTCCATATCTATCCCTAGATAGATGACCTGCTGATCAGGGCTAGGGACAGCAATTCAGTGGCAAGGGACTGAGAAGCGTCCACTCAACTGCTGCGGGAGCATGGGTTTCTGATAAACCTACAAAAGAGCCAGCTTACCCCATCCAGGGATCTAGTCCACCTGGGGACCAGGATAGACATGATGTCAGCAATGTTCTTTCTCTCACCAGAGAAACAATGGAAGATCTTGGAAACAATCAAAACCATGCACAAGCAAAAAAATCAGACCTCATGGACCTCTCTGCAACACTCTTAAATTTGACAATAGACCTCATCTCATGGACCTCCTTTCACACTAGACCTATTCAGTGGATGCTACTACAAGACCAGAGGGACGTAAGCAGGAGGTGCCACAAGCAGTTCAAACTCCCCTGTTCGGTATTGAGATTACTCAGATGGTGTTCTGCACAAAAGAACCTAATCAAGGGAGTCTCCTTCATACAGTCACCTCACATTATGCTGACCATGGATGCAAGCAAAAAGGGGTGGGGAGCGCATTGCAGGGCCAAGTAGCCCAAGGCAAGTGGTCCACCTCATAAAGCCAGCCACAACTGGCTGGCTGTGAGCAGTCAGACTACCCCTAACTGTCTTTTGGGACTCACTGAGAGACAAGAATGCCCTGGTGAGAACTGACAACAATGCACATCAACCATCAGGATGTTACCAGAGCTATCACTCTTTACAAGGAGGCAGAGCTCCTCGTCCTACGGGCAGGACAGCACCTAACAGGCCTGAGAGTGCAGCACCTGCAAGGCCTCTTAGATGTGCAGGTGGATTGGCTGAGCAGGAAGGACTTGGACCCAGGAGAACGGGCGCTAAACCATGACACCTTTTGGGAGATCTCTGCCCAATTCAAGACCCTGATAATAGACCTGCTGGGATCGCAGCACAACCACCAGGTCCCCAGGTTCTTATCCAGGTTCCTGGAACCACAAGTAGAAGGTGAAGATGTGCTACTACACCAGTGGTCAGAAGTTCTGCTATATGCCTTCTCCTCAACCCTCTTGATCAGCAAGGTGCTGAACAAATTGCAAAGGGTGAAGGCAGAGGTGATCTTCATTGTCCCCTTTTGGTCAAGACACCCATGGTTCTTGGGATTGATCAAGATGTCCACAGATGCCCCGTGGTCTCTCCCAGTGAGGGCAGACCTTCTGTCCCAGGGACCTGTTCTGCTCCCAGACCCAGCCTGGCTTCAGCTGATGGCATGGAGGTTGAGCAGCAGGAACTAGATAGATCTGGCTTCCCTAAGGAAGTGGTGGATATCATGTTGCAGGCAAGGAGGCAATATAATTATACTTGGTCCACGTTCAAGAAGTGGGGCAATGACCAGAACATAGACCCCTTAAAGCGGTCTTACAGGATGCTGTTCTCTTCTTGCACCAAGGTTGGAAGCAAGGACTGAAACCAAATGCGCTGAAGAAACAAGTAGCTGCTCTGGCAGCAGTCCTGGAAGGGAGAGGGCTGCACAACTTATCAGCTGATAAGTACGTTAAGAGATTCCTTAAGGGAACTGTGCAGCTAGCACCCCCAGTGAGGTTCCCTACTTGGAGCCTAACTAAAGTCTTACAAGCACCCATCAGAGCACCATTTGAGCCACTAAAATCTACAGAACTAAAATTTCTATCATGGGTGGTTGCCTTTCTGGTGGCACTGATCTCCTCTAGGAGGATTTCCAAACTGGGGGCCTTGTCAGTCAGAAGGGAACTATGTCTGTTCCACAGGGACTCAGTAGTACTTAGAACACATCCATCCTTTGTTCCTAAAGTAAACTCAGCTTACCACCTAAACCAGGAACTAGTCCTGCCCTCCTTTTGCCCCATGCCTTCACATCTGAGGGAAAAGGAATGGCATAAGCTGGACATGTGCAGGGCTCTGTGCATATACATAAACAGAACAGTGGAACTGAGACGGACAGACAGCCTGTTTGTGTCACATAGCACAGCCAACTTGGGGAGAAAAGTCTCAAAGGCCACCATCGCCCTCTGGGTAAATGTCTGTATAAGTAAATTCTATGAGATCATGGGGTTATGGGCATCGCAGAACATTACTGTGCATTCCACCAGGGTGGTGGCCACCTTGGTGGCCTTCTCCACCAGGGCACCCATTGATGAGATCTGTAGGGCAGCCACCTGGTCAGCCTCTTCTACCTTCATAAGGCACTATATGATTGCCCAGCAGGACTCAGTTGGGGCAGCCTTTGGGAAAAGAACGCTACAGCAGGTAGTGGGGTGAGACTAGAGTAAGGAGTGCCTTGGCAAATACATCCCACCCCATCAGCTAGCTTGGCATATAACCAGCTTGGATGACTTCCCCCACTAAAGGAGAATGAAACATTGGACTTACCTGAATATTTCTTCTCTTCAGTGGGGCAAAGTAATCCATTTTCCATCCACCCAAAAAGAGAGAGAAGGAGAGTAGTAAGGATGTGGGAGGTAGAAGTGGTCTGCATCTATTGACAGGAATTCAAAGGCTGGATAGAGCTAGGCTTTGGGACAACTGGAGAGGGGGTCTCACAACTGGAGATGGGGTCTCGCTCCACCCCAGGTCAGTTGCACAAAGATTTGCATAGCCCTGCCTGGAGCAAGAGGAGGCATGACCTAACTAGCTTGGATGACTTTGCCCCATGGAAGAGGAGAAACCTTCCAGTAAGTCCAGTGTTTTGTTCTCATGTTGGCAAACCTTCCTCCCTTCATTATCAGAGCTTTTGTGTGTGTACTAATCTCACATGAAGCCACTGCATTTCTACTCATCCATCGTGGCCATGTTGTTAATTCTATTGCTTTCTTTTTTTAGTATGGAGAGTATGCATCTAATGTTCCATGATCCTGGCTCCTTCACAGTTTCACGGAGATGTCTTAAGGATCTACATCAAAATTCTTGTTGTATAGAGTAATGTGCAAAAGTTGCCTATGTGCATTATTTTCTCAAGCTTGCAAACCCAGAAGTATGTGTGAATGTCCTGGAAAAACCATTGTTGCGACCAAGTCATAGCTGACATATAGTGACCCCTCATGCAGTTTTCAAGGCAAGAGACTTTCAGAGGTGGTTTGCATAGCATCCCTGGACTTCCCTGGCAGTCTCCCATCTAAGTACCAACCAGGGTCAACCTTGCTTAGCTTCCATGATCTGACAAGAGTAGGGTAGCCTTTGTTTTCCAAGTCAGGATAAACCCTTCCTAGTTACTGCAATTTGTTGTTTGTCAGTTAGGAGCCCACTTTTTGAATGGATATTTCCTCATTTTCATGTCCAAAGTGATTTCTCCTTGCCTTATCTTTCCCTGAATTTAATTATACATGTACACCAATGCAAGCCACGGTTAGTGCAAACCAGTTCCCACACAACCACTGTTAGCAAACCAAACCATAGTATGATTTCAGGAAGGAACTGTTTCCACCACTGCACATGTAATGTGAAACCATAATTAATACCAAAAAGAGCAGCAAAGGTGGAGGTACTGGTCTAAACAGGGCATAATAGGCAGTGTGCATTCATGACCCTGGCTCCTGGTTTTTAAACCAGGGATGTACAGAGCCAACTTTACAATTGCACAGGGTGCATATGACGCTCAGGGGCAGCGTGAGATAAACTGAATTAAAGTGAAACATAAACATCAATGACAAGCTGTTTTCGACATAGAACACTGTTTCATAGGGTAACTCTGAAGGAAAACTTTCATACTGTACTCTAAAGAGAGCCCCCCCATTTAAAATCCATTTTATGGTTTGTTTTGCAGAACAATTTGGAAAAAGTCACTTTCATCAAAGTTTATTTAGTTTCTCAAGGCCGATTACCTTTGCTGAGATGGAACGAAGTGATTAGTATTGCGGCTGGGTGCCCACAGAAAGAAACAATTGTATGGATGCTACTGCACAGCTTCTACCAGGCACGAATCGTGAACCATGAAAACACAGGTAAGTCAGGAACAGCAACATGAGATTACCCATCTGTGACCTTTTGGCATGTTAGTAGTAATAACAAAATGCCTGTAAAGATATGAATGTCCTTTTCAGAAAAAAATGGGGGGTTTGTTTCTGTCATGGTGGGACCCCAGTTCTTTTCTTTTCTTTTCTTTTTGATTGACTGATTGATTGGTGGGGCGTCAGATATGAAGGGCTGAGAACTAGAGACCTGGGTCCGAATTACCATCTGATATGAAGTTCACTGGAAGCTTTGGGCCACTTACTCATCTTCAACCTAACTTTCCTGACACTTATTGTTAGGATAACACTGAGGAGGGGGAACCCTGTCCCACCCTGAATTCCTTGGAGGAAGAATGAAGTAAAGATGGATGGTCCCTGAACTGACTCTGTGAATCAGGGTGACTCCTAACAAGGATCAAATTTTTATCTAGATCTGGCTGATGTTTTATTGCTAAAACTAGATGTTCACTGTGGACTATATTTCATGGGCATAGATACTGAGCAGTCTCTCCTTCCCCCCAAACCGATACAGGACATGTTCCCTGCGAAGAGAATTCTGGGTGAAAATGTCAGTTATAACTCACAATGCCAGCAGGAGTTCTGCCCCTGAGTCCTACTAGTGCTTAGAAAGCCAATTTGTCAAGAGTTGGTCTGTTTCACATGTTTTAGCAGTCACTTCATGACCTAAGGTTTCCAAACTGAACTACAGTGTTGTACAATGTTGTGCAAATATTTTAAAAGTGGTTAATTTCTTCCTTGTGACTGGGGAAATGATGTTCATTAATCACACTGATAGACTACAAAAAAGCTTAGAATTATTTGGACAGATTTCGTTCTAGTTCTTGTCTTCATAAAATGCAAACATCAGCCAGTTTTGTCAAGTAGCTTTGTATGTTTCTCAGTCATTTAACTGGTCTGTTGGGACTTGTTTCCAAGGAAGTGTGCAGAGCACTGTAGTTTTAGTCTCTGTTAAGACTCATGTATCCCTTTACCCCTGTTGTTCTGCTGTGGTGGTAATCTAGGCTCATTTTCATGAAAAACTGACATTTCAAAAGTATTTTGTATAAGATGTCACAGGTTGAAATTAAAGCCTCACTGTCCTGTGGTTTGTTATTATTTCAAATGTGCATTTATCAGGTTTTTAATTTGATTGGCCGTATAGGATGGTAGACAATCAGATTCCAATATTTCTGCATTTTTGTGTTGCTTTCGAAGAGCCACTTTCTATCTGAAGTATATTTTCAGTCCTCATTTTGCCCCTTACATATTTGGGAGTGGCTTTGTTTTCATTCTTCTCTCTAACCTTCCTGCTTATAAATGTTTCTTTGGCCACAGTAAACACGCCTCCCTCCCTCCCTTCATCACTTCTCCTTTTCTCTGCCCATGACCATCTATGGCATGACTGGTCCCTTCCCATCCCCTTTCTCTTTGGTCTCGGCTGAAATGGAAAAGATATGTGGAAAGCTATTTTCAGTTTTCCTGGCCTGTTGTGCCTTCAGAAAGTGGCTCTGATTACATACTTAGATTTAAAAACAAAAAACAGAGACCATGCCTAAGAAACTGAGTAAATTGACATATTTGAAGGACTGCTTCTCCCTCTATCGGCCCTCCCACCAGTTTGTCATCTCAGTGCCTCTTTATAGGAGGAGCCTTCCTTTCAGGAGCCCTAGTTGATCTTGAATAGAATCATGCCTCCTCCGTGGTAGCAGGCCTCAACTAGAATGACTTTCCAGAAGAGGTGCTTCAGCTGGGTTTTGCAAGCTATGCCAGACCTTTTATTCCAATGATCTTGTAGCATTGTATTGTCCTTTGTAACATCTGAAATTATTCTGTGTGGGAAGTTGCACTGTTGGCCCTTTGGTTTAATTTCTGGTTTAATGTGGTTATGACTGGTGGACTTTAAGTGGAGGAGTGTTGATTTTTGGAGGTGGGTGATGTTTTTTACGATGGTTGTCTGTTTTATCTTTTTATATTATTGTGTTTTTATTATTGCTGAAAGTCGTTTTGTTCCTAGCAGAAGCTGAGTGTATATTTTTAAAATAAAATTAAGGCTTTCCCCTCAGCCTTGTCGGTTTCAAGAGAGGAGGCAGCAGTGGGAATTGCTTTGCCTTGATCTGGTTTTCACAGTTTCATAGAGAGGAGGAAGGGATGCAACTTGGCAAACCTTTCTTGTGACTTTTTTTATCACAAGAGAAGGAGGGAACTGTGCAGGTGAGCAGATAATGCCAGAGCCTCCCCACACACACTCGGTGTCACCAACTACATTATAATAAGACTCCTTTTGAGCCTAATCCCAAGGGCGTATGAGCCAGTGCCTGGCAGATGGGCAAATGAAGGAGCGTCTTTTCCCACACTGACTGTGGTGGCATGTAAAATGCAGAAAATGTAACTTGTGAATAGTGGAAAGCACATTAATTGAACCAGGGAAGGATTCTCATGTTGCTTAAAAAGTGTGATAAAATAAGAGAAGCAAAAGGAAGACCGATATAGAATCATAGAATGTTAGAGTTGGAAGGGACCTTGCAGGCCATCTAGTCCAACCCCCTGCACTCTGCAGGAACACAGCTGAAACCCCTACATACCTACAACATACCCAAAAGATGGTTGTCCAGTCTCCTCTTGAAAACATCTAGCGAAGGAGCATCCACCACCTCCCGAGGCATTCTGTTCCACTGCTCAACCACTCTTACAGTCAGGAAGTTTCTCCTGATATTAAGCCGGTAACGACTCCCTTGTAATTTCCACCCATTAGATCTAGTCTTGCAATCTGGAGCAAGAGAGAATAGATCCACTCCATCTTCTATAACACTCTTGTTTCCAGTCTTTTACAATGGCACACTCTGCATGTATTTCTAACTCTTAATGTGCTTAGTTGCTTTGAGGTACTTCATGCCCTTGTAATTTTTTTTTTTTTTTGTAAACTGTATACTCGATTTTTAAAGTGTTGGGGACACTCACCGCCTGGGAAAAGTGAAGTGAACATACAGGGAGAGACTGACAAAATTATTGCTGCTGCTATTGTATGTCTGCACTGTCAAAGAGAAATAATGTAGTGTAGTTTTTCTTTTCCAACCCAGTGATAAGCTCCTTGAAACCTCCAAGGTTTCTTTGACATACTTTGTGGCCTGTTTGACCACCCCACTCCCACTGGGTTAATAAAGTACAGCTTTTGTTCAGTGAAGTTTTAAAGTTCCTGAAACTGTATGTGTGATTTCAGCTTAAGACTGTGTTTTTATTCTTACAGGAGTCTTAAAGAGAATGGAGTGGCTATTGGAACTGATGGGATATATTAGGAATGTTTCCTTAAAGATGACAGCTATACAAAACGTGGCTCCCAAAGAGGTAGATGCCGAAAAAATAATTTGTGGGTTTTGGAACAGGAAAACATTTCGGTTTATGATTTATGTTCTTTCTGAGGAACATGTGGGTTTCTTTCCTTGTAAAAATGTCGTCTTATTACTTACATAATGAAAATGTCAGATTGCTGACAAAATATATCAAAATGATCTTCAGAACACATGTTTGAAGTCTGGAAATGGACCATCTGGCCTGCCTGAATGTAAAAACAGTAATGGAATCTGAAACGAAAATATCACTTTAGATATACATCTACTGAATTTTAAAAGCAGAGTCCTCTGAGTGCTTTTGAAACCGTCTGTGTAATCTGCATGTTTTAATACTTCAGCTGGATTTATAAAAACACAGAAATGCTTGCTTTGCACTAATACCATTTTTGCATCCTGAAAAACAAACTAACCATGCATCAATTGTTTACAACTAGGGTCACAACAGATGGCATTGCCATAGTGGTGATGATAGTAGTTTATGTAGCACTTTCATAGTCTGAACCTAATCATATCACTGACGTTCAACAGAATTCAGTGTTACCTCAAAATAATAATGTTTAACATTTGGTATCTGTACTTTTAAAGTGGTCAAAATACTTCACGCTTCAGAAATCTTACAATAATTCTCTAAATTAAAGGATTAATCATATATCTATACTGACAATTGGGATATGAAACTAAGGGTGATTTCCCACTAAAGCTGCCTCGGGGTTGCGCCGCCGTTTGCCCCGATACTATTAGTCAATTTCACACCCGAAGCCGCGGGGCTGCATTTTGACCCGTGGCTTCGCCCGATTTCCCCCGCAGTTTCGTAATCCTGTTTTTTGAGGATTCCGAAACTGCGGGGAAATCGGGCAAAGCCGCGGGTCAAAATGCAGCCCTTTGGCTTCGGGTGTGAAATTGACTAATAGTATCAGGGCAAATGGCGGCGCAACCCCGAGGCAGCTTTAGTGGGAAATCACCCTAAAAATTGTGCTACATTTAGGTATGAGAAAAAACCCTGGCTTGGAGCCACTGGATGGCTTCATTGGATTAAAAGTTTTCCACCTTTTGGAGGATGACTTTCTTGCCTCCTTTCTCTTACTCAGGGCATTTGTGGCTATAGCAAAGAGGGGTGAGAAAGTTGTGCTTCATTTACAGAAACTCTGGTAGATCCAAGCTTGTGCTTCATTTAGTCTGAGTCCAAGCTGTAGAAATCTTGAGGCATGATGTATGCTTCTTCCCTCCTTCCCTTGCACATAATGCGGAATTTGAAGACTTCATGGTTCTTGAGAGCCTGCTTTTTCTCTTTATGTCTGAATTGGACACAAGGGCAAATGGTGTTGTTATGGTTTGTTATGGATTAAACCAGAGGTTGGTATCTTGATTTGTAGAGAATGCTACAGATCATAGTTGGGACAAACTGAAGATTCTCAAGAAACAGAAATTATATGTGAGAAGGAGCCGAGTGCTCTGCTGACCATCTGAATGCAATTGGAGAGACCTGCCTAAGGCCACCTATTGAACTAGTTGCAGAATTCCTCATTCACAGTTGAGGTTTCTTAGGTACTACGCTCTAGTAGTTTCCAGACGGATGCAACCTTTTTGTGTACAAAATGCTTTCTAGTTTTTGTGGGAAGACCAAGGATTTTATTGAACCTGTTTTACAAGTGGGCAACTAAACTTGATTTTGTTGTTTTCAGCCCTGTGTAAACTAGTTTCCTTGACCAACTTGAAACTGTAATGTATCCTTTGCTATCTGAACAGGTAAAAAAACCCAATATCTGTACCAATTGAAGATAATAGTTCCTTCTTTTTCCTATTTCTGGCCCACAAATGTTCATTGTCCATTCATACAGTCTCATTCAAAGCACTGCCTTTAAAGCCAAGGTCTTTAAAATTGCCTGGAAGTAATTTTCTCCTTTTGAGCTCAGTAGCTTGCAAATTGCTGTGATGGCTTTATACTTCTGTCCAGACTTTGTCATGCTTACTAGCAAAATGTGCACCTGTTTCCTGTTCAGGCTGTTGACTTCCTGTTGTGGATCTTTGCTGCTTCTGTGGTTGCCTGGGCAGACCACGCTGCACCAATGCTGCTTGGACTCTGTGCTGACTGGGCGCCCAGGGAAAGTGAAACATCATCAGGATTCTCTGAAAACTACTTGGGCAAACGTCCAGTAGATAATCTGGCTGTCCAAGAAACTCTTACTGTCCTTCCAAGTAGCTTAAAAAATCTGTTGGCTAAAGAGCCTTGGAAAGAACAAACACAAAAGGTATGTGATGTGATGTGATGTGATGTGTATCCTGGTAATAGATTTTGTAACATGTTGAGATTTTCCTAATCTTCACATTGAGCCTGAAATCTTTACTATTATTATTGGTTGGTTGATTTTCAGGGTTGATGCTGTGATGGGTTCTGTGCACACCAAAGACTAGCATGTGTGCAAACACATAAAAACTTTCCATAAGGCCCAATGTCATTCTAAACAACTTTCAAGTACAAGGTAAAATACAATACAAAAGAAATAATGAAGTAGTTTTATAGACATCTGCTTAAATATCAAGAGCCTGGGAGAATTTAAAGGGGAAAAGCCTTACATCAGTATATTTAATTCTCAGCACTACCAAATCAGTGGATACAACTGGAGTAATGAACAAACAAGACTGATCTTTTTACAAACCTGAAAAATGCTCTAGGTTTGCAGAAAACCCTGAAATTTAGAAACACTGCATTGTGTGTGTGTGTAAAACCCCCCAAATGATAAAAGGATTGTTAAAAAAATGGATGCTTTCAGTGGCCATTGCTAGGCAACCACAACAGTATTTGCCAGCCTTCCCAGTTTGGTTTCTGTCAGTAAAAGGCAGGGAGACAGGGCTGGGCCCTTTCTGGGGTTATTTTGGCCTTTGAGGGAGGGTGCCACCAGTTGACTTGCTACCATGCAATTGCATGACTCATTCAGGCCCAGCTGCTTGCTACTGTTCAACACCAGCCATCTGATGAAAGTCAGTGTTGTGTAGTCATTAGAGTTTCAGAATAGGATCTGGGAGACCTGAGTTCAAATCCCCACTGCTCTGGAAACTCACTAGGTGACTTGGAGTCACTTGCCCACTCTCAGTCTGACCTGGCTCACAGAAGAGGAGATGATGTAAGCTGCTTCAGGTCCCTATTGTGGTGAAATGTAAATAAAAGGTAGTGGGGCAAACAGAAGGTTGGTGGGTGGGAAGAAGAGGTGGAAGTAAGGAAAGGTGAGGTTAGGGGTGCTGCAAGAAGGCTGTAAAAAGGAAATAATGTGGGCAGGTGATACAGAGAAAAGTAAGTTACTCATGAGGTTGCCAGCCTCTTGGAGAGCTCCCAGGATCCAGCTGATCTCCAGACTGCAGAGACCAGCTCCCCTGGAGAAATGGCTGCTTTGGAGGGTAGACCATTGCGTTTTACCTGCTGAGGTTCCTCCCCAAGACCCAGCCTCCACCCCCAAAATCTCCAGGCATTTCCTAACCCAGAAGTCCTTGCAGGTTTTTGGTTTATTTTAATGGTCAGTTCCTTGGTTTCCATTGCTGTGTATAAGCAGCGTGGATAAGTTGCTGTTCCCCAAACTAAGCTTTGTATCATCCTATACAATACACTACAGCTACTGGGGGCCTGTTTCCTGTAAAATGTCCTAGCGTTGTGTCTAGCTCAAAAGCTTTGTTTTTGTCAAAAGGCTTCTCAGACATGATGTTTGTTGACTGGCATATATGGTGGATACTGGGAGCTTTGCAATAAATCTTGAGCTCTTCCAAACCATATATACCACATGATACATACATACATATTATACCATGGATCCCAACCATTTTGTACCTGTGGACACCTTTGGAATTTTTGAGAGGGGTGAACACCTCCCCAAAATGGCTACCACAGGAGATGGAGCCAAACACAAGACCTCCCTACTTGCTTTGCAAAGAATTGCAGAAACAAGGGGAAGATGTAGGGGAGGAAGAGGAATAAAAAGAAGGAAAGCCTGAAGGTAGAATGGAGACACAAGCCTGAATGCTTACTGGTCCTCCTGATCCTCCAGTGGCAGCTGCTGCTGTTTCAGCCCTTGCATTTGAATGACAGCCAGTAACAAGTCCTGCCTTACAAAAGTCCCACCTGATTTCTGAAAACTGGCCATGGCACTGACAGGCACCATATTGGGCAACCCTGTATTGTTTGATTGTCAAGCTTGGCGTTCCTAATCATTGCAAAAACTACTGAAGTAGGAAGGGAGATCTTTGCATCTCAAATTTTATACTGCTGGGATGCTGTTGTCTATAAGATATATATTATATATGAAACTGAACATCAAATAAAGCTCCAAAATATTCCAATTCTTCAACAATTCTTGTTGTTTAAATGTTCTTATTTAAATCTACTATTCAAAAGATGTCATAGGCTTTGGAACACCTTTCATGAGAATGAGGCTTTGGACTAGACATGATACTGGGTCATCTCCTAGGGATCAGTTTCTTTTTGGTGGGGTTATGATCTGGAATGGCCCACAGTTTATTCTGGAGAGAAGAGATGTGCAAACAACTTTTCACCACGCATCTGGGCCCAGCTCAACCAGCACCACACAATTATTCTCTTCTGGGGAAAGGCTGCCGCAGGAGGAAAGAAAGGAAAGGTGAAGACAGGAGAGGGAAATAAAGAGGGATTGGCGAGTGTGTGGGAAGGAGACAAGGAAGCATGGAACTAGGGGAAGTTATGGGAAAGGGAAAGGGGAAGTAATTGGGGAGGGAAAATCGAGATGCCCCCTTGTTTTTTTACTAAATAAAGGAGGAGCTTGAAATAGATTTCCTTTTGTAATGAAATCAAAAGTTCATGGCCATCACTGAAACGACCCTGCACTAGATTCCCCACCAGTTTAACCTTCAAAATAAGGAAAACTTAATGAGCTGCTGAGCTGAATTAAATGAAAAGGACAAGCACAGAGGTGGGACTTAAAAAGGGAAAGTATAGAGATAGCTAACCATTTACTTGCTTTACATATCACTTACATAAGCTAAAGTTCCTATTCATGTGGGAATTGGATACAGTTTACTGTAGATTATCATGACAAATAATTGAAGTTGAGTAGGTCTGCATGCATCGGGCAAGCAAAATTGCTGATATTTTCATTGTTTGAATTATGACACATTGGTCTGACTTTTTATACGGCACATTTTTCATTCAATATCTGTCCAGAAAATAACTTACTTTTGCCAGTAGCACAACTGGTCATTTACTATTTTTTTGCTCAGATGGAGGATCCGTATCCCTAATACCTCCAGTGAGTTCAAGCTTATGAATGTCATAAGCTTTGATGCTAGCTGTCAAAAGTTTACATAGACTTCAAATGACTGGTGGTGTCCTGCCTTCCAGTTGAAAATCACAGCACCAAAACCTAACGTGAGAGAACCTAAAATGAAGACTTATACCAATCATATCTAGACTGTGTAGAAATTCTAAATAACCCCACAGTGCTTGTTTTCCTGTTTGGTTTCTGTTTGTCACAGTGTTTGATTTTTCTGTACTACTCCATTATGAAACAGCTAATGAAAGGAGACTTAACATAATCTTAATACCAATTGGAGGTAACTAAGCAAATGATCTCCCAGATATGTATCAATCAAAGCCAGAAGAGTATACCACTGTGAAGACTTGGCTAACTTTGCACTGCTGACTTGGTTCTGGTTTTCATCACATTCACCACACAGAGTTTCTTGTGCTTAACCATGTTTTGTTCGCCATAGCTAAGTGTTAGATCTGAATACTGGAACCAGGGTGAACGGTGCACTTTGGCCAGGCTAAGAAATCATGGTTTGAACTAAGTTTTGCTAATCAAAGTTATTCTTGTGTCGAGAACCATGGCAGATGTAGTTTCTCCACCTCACTGAAAAGTAAAGTAATTTAATAACTTTTTTGGAGGGAACTATCTTTCTTTATGTAAATTAAGTCATTTTTGGTCCAAATTATACATCACATGGTAATGAAAACGCTGTTTCCAGTGGGAACAGTCAGATGCAGCAAAGCTTTCCTCATTTGCTTTTTCCATCTTCTAAATCCCACTCCAGTGGTAGGAAAGTTGCTACAGGAGAGCTACGGCTTCTCCATTCCTGATGCCCAGTGTCAGAAGCAGGGTTTTTTTGTTTCAAAATGGTACGTTGGACTACTGTTGCATCCATTTACATGTAATACATAGTTTGTGCCTCAGATATCTTGGTGAACTAAATAACATTGATTGGGGTTTTCTTTTCTAAACTGGTTGGCCAATTGAGGTTAAGGTATTTGGATTAGAAAATTATTCTGATGCTTAACTTTTAATTTATTCCTAGTTTATTGACTGGCTGTTTAGTATAATGGAGAGCCCGAAAGAAGCATTGTCCCAGTCTTCTAGAGATCTTCTGAAAGGTAATTGGAGAATCTGGGTTGTTGTTCTTTTTGCTCACGTGGAAAGAATATCAACAATATATTTCAGAACAAGTGTTATGTCACTTTAAAACACACACACACACACACACACACACACACACACACACACACACACACTATGTTTATGAAAGAGATACAGTTTTGCTATAAAGATCCCTCATGGCGAAAAAATCCTTTTCCTATGTTACATTTTTGGCCATATTTACACCTTCAAGTATGAATCAGAGTTTTAGTTGGCATTTTTATTCCAGTTAGCAAGACCTGAAATTTTAAACAAGCTAGTCCTTCATACCCTTGCTCCAGAAGTAAAAGTCACTGGGCTTATTAGAATTTATTTCTGTACATGTGGCCTCAAGTGGATACAGGCTTGCACCTTCAAATGTCTAAGGCGTTTTTAGAACTCATTAATTTGCTCCCAAGCTGGCTAAATGGTTGCTAAAAATGTTCTGTCTTGGTTTTGTAATTTGCTCTTTGGTGAACCCAGAGAGACTTCTGGTTGCTCTGGGGGGGAAAACATTCTCTAAAGAGCACGAGCAGCATTTAAGAATGTCAGAACCTGATCTGTGATGAGTATTTACATGCCTTTAAGAATTGACACATTCCTAGCAAATGGCAGCTAGCATCCTTGGAAATAATGTTTTTTGCTATACACAACATAGTTGACACCCAGCAGCTTAGGTCAAACAGGCACCCAGCTTAATAGAATATGTTAGCTCTTTTTTCCATGGCAGAATAGCCCAGCCTTGAAGTCCACCCTTTTGGACCTTCACATGTGAAACCCAAAGCAGGTTGACCAATCCCTACGTTTAAGTACTGGTAAACGGCATATTGGTGGATCTCTGGTGTTGCAACATATATCTCTGTGTTCATCATCTTTTTTTTTGGTATATACATTTTTATTTGGTTTTAACACACTATAGGACAGGAAGGGTACATGGGGTGGGATAAGACATAAAGGGAAGTTCCATCAAGTTTATATAAAAGCTGTTGCAAATTTTCTGTCTTAATTCTTTATTTTCAGATCTCTCTTTTTAAAAAATTTACTAAAGCTAGTAATCAGCTTGCTAAAATCTTCTATAATGGTTCATGAAAAAACGTTCTATGCCATTCAAGTTAGAGTTTCTCCAAGTTAATGATAGTTATATTTATTATTTGTGGTCTTCAAAGTTTCTGTCCACCCAGTCATAAAATGATATCCAACTGTCTCTCACTTTTTGTTTACTCCAGTCTTTTAACAAGTCTGACAATATATCCATTTCGGCTGTTTCAATTTTTTTTTGTCAAAAGTTCATTTTCCATTAGTATCTCTGATTTCTTCCAGTACTTAGTATAAAGAATTCTTGCTGCTGTAACTATGTGTATAATTAAGTGCTTAACTTTCTTATCTTTTACATCAGGCATAATATTAAGTAAAAACATTTCTATGTTCCTCATCTTAGTGCTTCCATATATTGAGTTAGATCCAACAAAATGTTTACATGGATGCAAAGATTTCTGTGTATGGCCCATGCCTCCCCCCTGCCATTTCACTGCAACCCAAAATGCATTTTGGGGCTGCATTGGGCGGTGAGAAAGTTGTGCTTCTAGACAGAAATCCTTCCATCCACAAAAAAAATGCTCCACTGCATCCAAGGTAATGATTTGTTTTTTAGCTGCATGATACTTTGGGGAGTAAGACTGAAACAGCCCCAGACCGTTTTTCCACATCCATGTAAGCAAACTGTTTCTCTTTTGGACCATTGACAAATGTTAATCTTTTTTGTGTGTTCTCTTAGCTTCACTGTTGGCCTTGAGATCCCTCCCTGAGTTTAAGAAGAAAGCAGTATGGACAAGGGCCTATGGCTGGTAGCCACACTATTCACTGACACCCCAATCCTCAGAAATGATCAAGAGAAGTGATAATGGCTGAAGTGCCATGTTACGGGATTAGAATTTCCGGAGGAAGATGCTTAGAACCACTGACTGGGTGCACATAGGTGCAGTGGGGGAAAACAAGCACGTTTCATGGCTGGACTTCCTTAAAGAAAACTTGTGTCTGAACTACATCTTGGGGAATATTACAGTGGAGTGAGTGTTTACAGGCAGTGTGGTAATGGTTTTACGATGTAATGGAAGAAAACTTTCTGTGATCTGATGGCAAAATTAAAAAGAAACATTGCCTTGAAATCTTGACTGTACAATATGTGTTGCATGTTTAAAGGTAAAACAAAGGGCATTCAGTATACACAACCCAGCTTCCAAACATTAAACTCATAGGTTCCAAGTATACTTCCAAACTACAGAAGTTGATCTCATCCTATCTATTAAAAAGCCTATTATAGGCTGGTTCCTTAGTAGCTTGCTCTTACTTATGGGTGCTTTCAAATTTTATGGCATCAAGCTGAAGTTAAATAATCTGATTCTGGTTCTAGATTTAAGAAAAGTAGTGTAGTGGTTAAGAGCGCAGACTCTAATCTGGGATAACCAGGTTTGATTCTCCACTTCTTCACATGCAGTTGCTGGTGTGACCTTGGGTCAGTCATAAATTCTTTCAGAGTTGTTCTCTCAAGGGCAGTTCTTGAGAGAGCTCTCTCAGCCCCACCTACCTCACAGGTTGTCTGTTGTGGGGAGGGGAAGGGAAATGGATTGTAAACTGCTCTGAGACTCCTTTGGGTAGTGAAGGGCAGGGTATAATTCCAGTCTCCTCCTCCTCCTCCTCCTCCTCTTCTTCTAATTCAGCCCACATAAAAGCTTTGTTTCCAGATCTATACATCTTTGAGAGATGCCTTTTAATTGGTTATTAACTGGTCATCAAAGATCTCCACAGGTAGCCAGTGTGGCATAGCAGTTGGACTGTCAGACTAGGAGTGGAGTTAAAGCCTGTGCTTAACTGTGAAGCTCTCTGGGTGACCTTGGGACAGTTGATGTCTCTTAGCTTAATCTACCATAGAGGATTATGAGGATTAAATGGAAGAGGAGAGAACCATGTATGCCACCTTGAGCTTCCTGAAGGAAAAACAAGATAAAAATGCAAGAGATGGTAGATTTGGTCCAGCTGTTAATTCGGTCAGTAGTTCATGTTATGACCTTCAGTTGATCAATTTCAATCTTTTGTTTTGCTCTTGTTTTCCAGCCACAAGCTTACCACAAGATGACTTAAATACCAGCAATGGTCCATATTTCTAAATTGTAGTATTTAGTATCATGTAAATTGCATCTACTGTTACAGTAGAGTGCACATTGCTTTGTTTTATATTTTTTCCATATTTAAATATACTAAACTTTTAAACCTAGTGTTTGTTTAAATCTTTTTACTAAGACATAAAATTAGCATGTATCCCTCTCTCCCGCTCAGTTTCTTTTCAATGTTTATATTTATAAGCCTTTCTTATGAATTGCATAGGGTCCAGTGTTACACTGCGCCTAATGGAAGGGGTGGGTGATTTTTGCTAGTTCTTTTTTTTACTACTAACCCTGTTTGTCTATCTCTGGCCACTAAGGTCCCCAGGAACAGCATTTTGGGAAGCATTTTGGGCTGCAGTGGGATGGGGAGGTGAGAAAGTCCAGTTCTGCTGACAAAAATCCCTTCTGTCAGTGGAAATTACAGCTGGATCCAAGCCACTATTTCCATTGGCTAAAAGATAATGTATTGAGTTGTAACATTCCAGTTCCTGTGGCAAAATTTAAAAGATAAACATTCCAATCCTAAACATTTGCACTGACTCCTCTTGCCAGTGTTTACAGTATAACTTTGTCTTAGTTCCCAGTGAAGTCTGGACTGCATCACTTCAGTGGTTGATTGGGGCTCACATGATGGATTATTCCCTTATGGGGAAAACAAGATTTTTGCACACAGGAATGGAGAAAAGTAGCATGTCAAGGAGAGAGTGTACTATAAAACCCTTCTCCCTGACAACTTGGGTTTTGTTTTGAAGGGAATGGAGGAGTACTCAATCATATGAGCCCTCCTTTACAGGAATACCTACAAGTACATCAGTAAAAGCAGCTCAGCCATCTCAAAAAGGTCTTTGCAGTTGCTTGTACTGATGCAGTTCTAGGTATTCCTTTCCTAAGAATGCATATGTTGTGTGTTTGTGGGGTGGTGGTGTTAGGTCCAGTCAAGTTACTTCTGACTTATGGCAACCCTATGAATTAATGATCTCCCTAACTTCCTATTGCTAACAGCCTCGCTTGGGTCTTGTAAACTAAGGGCCGTGGCTTCCTTGATTGAGTCAATCCATCTCATCTTGGGTCTTCTTCTTTTCCTGCTGCCTTCAACTTTCCCTAGCGCTGCTGCCTTTTCCAACGACTCTCATCTTCTTATAATGTGACCAAGGTATGATAGCCTCAGTTTAGTTACTTTAGCTTCTAGGGAGAGTTCAGGCTTGATTTGATCTAAAACCCATGAACTTGTCTTTTTGGTGGTCCTTGGTATGCGTAAAATTCTCTTCCAACACCACATTTCAAATGAATCAGCTTTTTTCAACTTTCACACCAATACATAATAATGGGGAATACTATGGTATGAACTATATTGCTCTTGGTCACCACTGAAACATCCTTACATTTAGGAATCTTCTATTTTAGGCCATGTGAAATCTTAATGGCTGGTGTAAGCCAGGCATCCAAAACTGAAAACTAGTACTTTAAACTGGGCCCAGAAACCAACTGTAAGCCATCAAAGTTGTCCAGCCACTGCTTAAAATAATAGAATCACAGAGTTAGAAGGGGCCATACAAGACATCTAGTCCAACCCCTGCTCAATGCAGGATCAGTCTAGAGCATCCCTGGCAAGTGTTTGTCCAGCCACTCTTATCAGCAGTTGGGCAACCATACTGTGACCAGCTAGGTAGTGCCATATACAGTGCATTAGAGTAGCCCAGTCTGGAAGTCTGCAAGGCACATGTAACTATGGCCAAGTCAGATTCCACTAGAAATCATCACAGCTAATACATCAGTTTCTAGAACATCCAGGACCAGTTCTGGGTTCAAGAAATTATTGGAACTGCAAAGTTGGGTCTTCAGGTGGTGTACACCACTATCTAGCATAGGCTTAACCCCACATCCTAGGTCATATTCAGCCAGCAAGAAATTAAGCTTCAGGTTTTTCACTCTCATCCAGCTCCACATTGATTCCTGGCAGCATTTATCTTTCTTTCTTTAACAAATCCACTGGCTCAGTGGTTTGGGACAAATTCTTACAAATACCATGTTCTGTTTCCATACCTGTATAGAAACCACTGCTGCCAGAAATTTAGCCATAGCCAAAGTAGTACCAGGATCAGTATCAGTGAGCATGAAAATGAAGGAAACTCTGGAGACTATCACCAGCCATATCCACAGATTCCTCAAAGGGGACTAACAGCATTGAAGCAAATCCACAGCCTTCCTAGGATCTGATAGAAAAGAGAGGTAGAGGTGAGTGTCATCTACAGATGGATGACATCCACTCCTGATAACTTCCTCCAGTGGTTTCACATAGATGTTAACTAGCATAGGAACAACTTTGAACCTTGTGGGAACCCCAGAGGCAATTGTGGTGGTGGGGGGAGCGGTCTACAAACATTGCTTCTAAACATTGTTTGTGGAGAAGGATCAGAACCTAAAAAAGGCACTAAATGGTAACTTTTTAGATTTGTACATTCAGCATTGTTGGTCCAGGAGTCATCCTTGCTGTTTCATTGTCTCTGCTTCTTTGAGAAAAGAGTATTTGAGGGGGTTGAATCATGTCAACTGTTTGGGCCATTTCTCCATTCTAGAGATTATCCAGGGCTGTGTTTTGAGGGAAAAATACATCAGTGAGGTCAGGGATCCATCTGGATACATCACTCTTCAGGGCAAAATCTTCATTCCAGTGAGCATGTCAAAAGCTTACAGGCAATAATCCAGCCATGATAAAGGAACTGTTGAATGTTTGTTCTCCTCCTGTTCTCTTTTGGGTCTTTCAGTGGCCTTTGCTGGTTGAAATTTTCTCGCTTCTTGGAATGGTATTTAAGGAGAGGATGGGACTAGGCTAAGAGGTGGCACACTTCATAGTCACCTATCTCCTGCTCTTCAAAATGCAGGAGATCCTGCATTTGAAAACTGGATCTAACTGGTCCTGGGAAATAAAAACTCAGCAGGATTGGTAATACCCTTCTCCTGAAGGGAGAATGAGAGGAGTTGGGATTAGGAGCACATAGGTGGTAGGAAAGAGAGAGAGACATATCACCTGCACTTGTATGTTTTAAAACAAATATTGCTTCATTCTTTGCACTGGTTTTTCATGGCTTTTGGGCAACACTGTAGCATGACTAATAAAAAAATCAAAACACTTGCATTAAAAGCCCTGTGTGTATATATAACTTTTTATATTTATGATCACCTGAGCATACTGTGATTCTAAATGTGTTTTACGAATCCCCATTTCTCCCTTCCATTACAGCAGGCCCTGTTACTCAGCAGCTGCCTTTGTAAAGTAATAACTTTCCTAAGTAATTCTACCTTTCCACATGGTTTTTGTGCTGCTTTATGGTCCTTTTCCCCCATTTCTATGCCATTTATTGATCTATGTTACCATCTGGAAAGTAGGACTTAAGTGCTACAACAATATATATATTTTAGTTTCTGTCAATCAAGAAAGTTGGCACGTTGCTCTATGTTTGTGCTGGTTAAATTAATTTTTCCTCAGGCAGCTGTGTGCTCCCCATTCATTTTTTTCCTTGTCTTTTTTGTGTACCTTGCACAAGCCTTCTGGGCTATCTTATTTATTCATTTATATCCCGCCTTTTTCTCCAGTGGTAACCCAAAGTGGCTTACATCATTCTTCTCTATTTTATCCTCACAACAACCCTGTGGAGGTAGGTAAGGCTGAGAAGATGTGACTGTAAGCTTCCATAGAAGAGTGAGGATTTGAACCTGGATCTCCCAGGTTCTAGTCCAAACTCCAGTCATTATACTATGCTTGCTCTTCAGCTTTTGAATTCTGTTTGTTGCCTGGACTGTATGCTAAAGCAACAACATAAGTTCAGATAAGATCTTTGAATCCTGAAGGTTTCAGGGTATTTCATGGTAGTGCTAGTAACAGAGAGCATTTCAGAGGGCAGCTTTTAAACATTCTTGAGTGAGTATAAGAAAAGATGTGCACACAAGATAGGAGTCTCCATGGGCACATGGAGCTCCTGTACAAGTGGAGCTTCCCCACTGGCTTTGATAGAGGCGGCAGGTTATGTGCTCCTTTGAAGTGAACAGGGGAGCTGTTGCAAACACTCCTGTGCTGGTAGAGTCACTGGAATTGGGGGCTTGCCCTCACATTTGTTTAACAGCCTTTAAAGCTAAAAAAATGTTCTAAAAATGAAGCCATCAACTCATGCCTGTTATGCGCACGTGCTTTATTCATGCAGCCATGATTCAAAGGCTCGATCCAGGGAGCATGTGGCATCACATTACTTCTTTAAGTTGGTGGTAAATAACTGTCTCTTTATTGCTTGAAAAATATGGTCAATGCTTAGCTTTTCCAAGTGTGTTTACCAGCAGGATGTCTGAAGCCATTTTCCTCATTGCCCAAGAGAGGAAAAAAAACAAAAAATGAGCTAGCTGCTTTTCGCTTTGCTGTTACAACATCCAAGATGAGCATTCCATTCTGTATCGAGGTGTCGGACAATGAAGCACATACCTAAATTCAAAACACACATTTTAGGTGCCAACACCACAACACTGAGGTTGCCGACTGAGCTCTTCCAATCAGATCCAGCTCATGTGCCCTATTATAGATTTGTATACTTCTCCTCTGCCCAGGTCCAGGCCCTCTTGTTGCTTGGGCCAATTTTATGGACCACCCTACAAGAGTAGTGAGGAGGGTATTATCTTTACCAACTTTCAATACAAGGACTATGTCAGATGGCATTCTGTTAGGACCTGAAGTTAGAATTTGGGGGGGATAGTGTTCAATGTGTTTGAGACAAGTTGTATGGCTGTTTATTTGCTGATTTTAATGTTAGTTGCCTTAAGTCTGGTGAGAAAGGTGGAGTATGTGTGTTTTTATTCCTAGTGTGTACACTAGGAAACTACTCCTATGAAACCTACCTATATTTCCCCACCCAGTATACTGAAGCTGTCCAGACTTCAAGTCTGCTTTAACACTTGCACAGTAGCCTACAGCTCCCCATACAATCCCAGAGCCAGTGGGTTAGATAAGAATGAAAACTAGCAGAAGCAGCCAACTCCAGTTGTCCATTGCAGATCCCTGAATACTGAGGCCTAGGCAGGAGGAATGTGGTGGAGGAGGGATGTGAAGGCAGGCAAGATTTGAGCAAAAAACTGATTATACCAGAATAGTTCCTAGTTGGGAGACTAGGCTGTGACATCCAGGTTAGTTAGTCTCAGTAGAGGAATCTCTGTTCTGTACTTACCTCCAAACAATGTTACCATGTACATTTTTAGTATATAAGGAAAGTAGATGGGCACAGCAAATGGCAAGGGCAGTTTGATGGAGTAAGTGCCAGAACTTTCAAAGTGAGGCAGTGATTCATATATAGCAAATGCTGAGGAGAAAAATAAATGAGTAGTAAATGAAACACTTTTAAAACTGCCAGAGTGATTAACCTTAGACTTCTACTTATGATGAAACACTGTAATGCACAGCAGTGGTTCCTAGTGTGGTGCCCAAGGGTAACATAATGCGCACCAATAGGTTTCCTGTCATCTCTTCAACAATGAATCTTTCCCCTAAATAGCCAGTACTGGCTTTCATCCATTTTATTGAAAGTAGGAGGTGCTTGAGAAGAACCCAGGGAATACCCATTCAGAAACAGCTGCCTCCATCTTAGGAAGGTGTTTGGCTTACACCTTCCAAAAGTTTATGTCTGGCCCTTGGACTCCATTGCAGCCACTCTGTGATTGCCCACTGTGGCAGCCATTTTGTAGAGGTGTCCACTCCTGGTTAACATTCCAGAACTGCCCACAGACTCAACAACATTAGGAACCCCTGCTATATAGCATTCCACAATATGAGGTGCACACACAATTAAGACAGGCAAGGTGCTCTTTGTTAATTGGCCATTCTCTGTAGGCACAAGGGGGAGAGGTTTGTATTTGCATAGTTCTGTTTGTCAAGTATAATGGAAAAACAGCTAAAATTTCAAATGTAAACAGAAAAGTTGATTTAGCAATGCAGAATGGTTTTTGGCTAGACTGTAGAATAACTGTAAAATGTTTAGCCTATCAAATAGCTATGTATTTGATACAAATACTCTTTCATCTGCAGTCATCATAGGCTCAAGAATACTAAGGCTGCAACCCTGTTTACACTTACCTGGGAGTAAAGCTCAATGAATTTGATGAGCTATGCCTCTAAACCAGGGTTGCTGACTCCTGGATGGGAAGTTCCTGATGATTTGGGGAGGGAGCCTGGGAGGCCGGAGTTTGGGGAGGGATGGGAGCTCAGCCGGGGTATGATGCCATACAGTTCACCCTCTGAAGCTGCCATTTTTCATGGGAACTGGAGATCAGCTGTGATTCTGGGAGAACTCTAGGTTCCACCTGGAGATTGGCAACCCTACTTTGAGGGAGGAGCCATGGCTTAGTGGCAGAGCATCTGCTCAGCATGCAGAAGGTCCCAGGTTCAGTCCTTGGCATCTCCAGTTAAAAAGGATCTTGCAGTGTGTAATGTAACAGACCTCTGCCTGAGATCCTGGAGAGCTGCTGCCAGTCTGAGTAGACAATACTGATATTAATGGGCCAAGGTAGATTCATTAAACAGGCATGGGAATGGGCTGGAAGATTTGCGTGGTAGTCTGTAGGTCCTGGGAATTTTAAAAAATACTAGAAAGCCCTTTAATCAAAGTTATAGCTGAAGTATAAAGATTTATGTTGTTGTTCAGTCGCACAGGTGAGTTCAACTCTTCGCGACCCCATGGACCACATCATGCCAGGCCCTCCTGTCCTCCATCATCCTCCAGAGTTTGCTCAACTTCAAGATTTATACACCATTTTAAAATAGTAATAATAATCAGATTTGTAGATCTTTTTACCTTCAGCCAGCACCGATAATGGATATAAAAGAATCCACAGCACATAATTTAGTTGTGTCAGTCCTTGGAAGTGTATTCCTATTACTGCTAACGTGCAGTAAGTATATCTAGAAAATAAAGGAGAGGAAGCTGTGAGATGTTGCTTTGAAAGCCAGGCAAGCTGAGCTTTGTTTGATTATGTACACTGAAAGCTTTTCCAGAATCTAGATGCTAGGCAATTATGTTGGCTGCTGCTGGCACACCAGAGCAGTCTTCTTATTTTCCCAGGTGTCTAGAGTACAAGGTTATTTAGATTCTTGCGATTGTCAGGTTTGCACCCTGTTTGTTTAACTTGGTTGACACAAGTAAATTGCAGGGACCTGGAGATACCAATTTGCTCACATTCTTCTTTGGCTGACCAATAACACACTCTCAGTGTAGATCTTGGTATCTACAGAGCCTAAAGCAAACAGATTAATCACCATCATTTCTCAGTTCCACAGATTCTTTTCAAACTTTCTTGGTTTTGTTTGTAATATTTCATAAAAGAGCAGCATTGGACCACGTATCGCAGTAGGCAGAAAAGATCGCGAATGTTAATAGGCAAGAGGTAAGCACAATTTCTTGCCTTTCCTGCTTTCTCAATTCTTTTTCTTGTCAAAAGGCTAGGAAAAGGATACCCAATGATTTCTGTGTTCTGGGACCAATCCAATTGGCAAAAGCCCACAGGCATGACTGGGAGTAAAGTTCTCAGCAAGGAACCTGCAGTGCAGCTTTAGGGTCCCCACTGGGGAGAAAGGCCAGCTGTAAATGAAGTAAATAAATACAATACACTCTTGCTCACATGGACTTGGGGAGGAGCCAAGGAAAACATAGTATAGCTAGCGCTTGTGTGAGGTAGGTTAGAGAAACAGGCCCAAATTCACACAGTGACCAAGAATTTGAACCCTAAATCTCCACAATCCTAGTGTGACGCTCTGTCTACCATACTACAATGTCCATAACAAAGTTTGCACTAGGAAGCTGGTGTTGTATTCATGGAGAGCTGATTCCCACATGCTTTCCATGCCAAGTCATCTCTATTGTCATCACAGCATACCACTTGGGGAACATTTTGAATGGCAGAACTATTCAATTTATGATATACTAGGGAGCAAAGCCCATTGTGGTGGAAGACAATGGGCCCTAGAAAGGAAGGGAGGGAGGGTGGAAGGGAGAGAGGGTTGGAGGAAGGAAGGAAGGAAGGAAGAGGGGGAAGAGTGAAAGAAAGGAGAGAGGAAGAAAGGAAAGGGGGGAAAGGAAGGGAAGAAGGGCGGAAAAGGGCTTCTCTGGGCCTACTGCCCCCATAGAAGGCCTAGGGGATGGGGTGTGGGGGACAGAAAAGGGCTTCTCTGGGCCTACTGCCCCCAGAGAAGGCCCAGGGGATGGTGTGTGGGGGACAGAAAAGGGCTTCTCTGGGCCTACTGCCCCCAGAGAAGGCCCAGGGGATGGTGTGTGGGGGACAGAAAAGGGCTTCTCTGGGCCTACTGCCCCCACAGAAGGCCCAGAGAATGGGGTGTGGGGGACAGAAAAGGGCTTCTCTGGGCCTACTGCCCCCACAGAAGGCCCAGGGGATGGTGTGTGGGGGACAGAAAAGGGCTTCTCTGGGCCTACTGCCCCCAGAGAAGGCCCAGGGGATGGTGTGTGGGGGACAGAAAAGGGCTTCTCTGGGCCTACTGCCCCCAGAGAAGGCCCAGGGGATGGTGTGTGGGGGACAGAAAAGGGCTTCTCTGGGCCTACTGCCCCCAGAGAAGGCCCAGGGGATGGTGTGTGGGGGACAGAAAAGGGCTTCTCTGGGCCTACTGCCCCCAGAGAAGGCCCAGGGGATGGTGTGTGGGGACAGAAAAGGGCTTCTCTGGGCCTACTGCCCCCAGAAAAGGCCCAGGGGATGGTGTGTGGGGGACAAAAAGGGCTTCTCTGGGCCTACTGCCCCCAGAGAAGGCCCAGGGGATGGTGTGTGGGGGGGACAGAAAAGGGCTTGTCTGGGCCTACTGCCCCCATAGGAGGCCCAGGGGATGGTGTGGGGGGTGGAAAAGGGCTTCTCTCACCTGCCTCGGCCTTGAGGGCCTGTCCCTGCACTCACACTCCAGACGGTCCTCTCCTGTCGGAGGACTGGAGCAGACTGAGGTGAAAACACTGACCGGGGCTGACGTGGGCGGGACTTCGCCAAGCAGCCAGTCAGCCCTGGCCAGTGTCTTCTGACTGCCAGTTCTTGAGCCGAATCAGTTATGGCAAGCATAGAATGTTGTGGAACCAAAATTCAAATATTAATAAGGACAGGATTCTTTTAAAAAGGAGAGATAAAGTTAGAAACAAATATTTTCTTTTACTTAAAGTGGAGAGGATACAATCAAAATAACTCAGTTTTTTTACCTGACCACATCAAGGAAGCTCCAGAGAAAAAATAAGAGGCACACCACAGATTTCCCTTGAACTTCTTCTTGGCTAGCAATCACAACAAAAAAGATTATGATTCTTTCTGTAATCTGGAAAGAAAGAACAGTGATGATAAGTTTCTGTCCACACAGCCTGATTCTGATCTGTGTATCAGAAAAGTTGCCAAGAGGCAGACTTTTGTAAATTATGCTGAGGCATGGTTCATAGAGTAGAAGCAAAGTAACAGTTGGAAGGTGTTAGGCTGTTCTGAGGCAGTCTTTTTAGAAGGGAGGGGAAGTCTGGACATATCTCTGCCAGCAATATATCATCCAAGCTGAACTTCTGTTTCCCTTTCTATTTGCAGGTATTTAAGTCCTAGTCATGGCCAGAGACGTGAACCTAAAATATACATGAACACATAGATACCAATCCCATTCAATACTGATTAAGTAATCTTTAAACTGAATGAATTGACAGAAGTGTTTGCAGATACTCCCTGCCCCCAAGACAAAAACCGGATTAACTCTATAACCACAGGCTTCAATCAGAAAGTTTTATGGTGAAGACCAGGGGTCTTTTCGTAGAAAAACAGCTGCAGGAACTCATTAGCATATGGTATGCTAATGAGCCATTAGGCTATTAGCATATGCCACGCCCCCTGACATCACCAGAAGTGATGTCAGAAGGGAAGCAAAAGGTGGGGAGGCATCTTCAAAAGCCTCCCTTCCCTTCCCCAGCTGGTCTGGGTGGGGGAGCTAAGAGAGAAGGGGTTTAAAGTTTAAACTCCTTCTCATGAGAGTTGGGCCACAGAAGGAGGAAAGAGGGAAGGAAAGAGAGAGAGAGAAGGAAAGAAGGAAGGAAAGAGGGAAGGAAAGGGGAGGGGAGGGAAAGAAAGAGAAGGAAGAAGGAGGGAAACAGGGAAAGGAGGAAAAAGAGAAGAGAAGAAGGTGGGAAAGAAAGAGAGAAGAGAAGAAGGAGGGAAAGAGGAAAAAGAGAGAAGGAAAGGAGGGAATGAAAGAAATTCGGCGGCAATTCAGCCCTATTATATCTTATGGGCCATTGAGGTCAATGGTGAAAACATAGGGTATATTCTGGGGGCTGGAGGGGAGAGCGTTTGAAGGAGAGGCTCCAAACTCACAGGGTAGCTGATGGAGCCTCTCCCCAAGATACCCACCATGTTTCAAGAACATTGGATCAGGGGGTCCAATTCTATGGGCCCCCAAATAGGTTGCCCCTATTCCCTCCATTGTTCTCTATGGTGGGAAAAAAACGTACTTTTTTCCCACCATAGAGAACAATGGAGGGAATAGGGGCAACCTGTTTGGGGGCCCATAGAATTGGACCCCCTGATCCAATGTTCTTGAAACTTGGTGGGTATCTTGGGGAGAGGCTCCATCAGCTACCCTGTGAGTTTGGAGCCTCTCCCTCAAACCCCTTCCCCTCCAGCCCTCAGAATATACCCTATGTTTTCACCATTGACTTCAATGGCCCATAGGATATAATGGCGCTGAAATTGACATTCGGCTGCCTGAAAGACTCCCAGGGACGCTGGCTAGGGGCGGGGCTTGGCTCCTGAGCTCCCGGAGCTGTGCTCCGGTGAGCTCCCCCCCAAAAAGACCCCTGGTGAAGACGCTTCAAAACACACAGTGTGGGGTAAAGATCATGGTATGTTAACTTGAAACGGCAAACAATATGTTCAAAGGTGCTAGGGTTGCCAGGTCTGGGTTGGAAGATACTTGGAGACAATGCCATACAGTCCACCCTTCAAAGCAGCCATTTTCTCCAGGGGAGCTGATTTCTGTCAGCTGGAGATTAGTTGCAAAATTGGGAGATCTCCAGGCCCCACCTGGAGGCTGGCAGCCCTAAAAGGTACTGGTGTGTTTAAAAATTGAATTGGATTTTGAGTGCCAGAGGCCCAACTGGCCATTGAGGCCCTATTCTATGAGTATTGAAGTCCTTTCAAAAGGAAAAGGTCATACTGGTCTAATATACCACTATATAACTAACCGATTGTTGCATTTTGAAAGCCTAAAACCACAAACTCATTAGCAGCAGGAACAATGTTTCATCCTTCTATCTGGTATGTAACAAGCACTAGTTATAAGCACAGTTACTCCCAAGTACTGGGAGAAGCTTCTACATGGTGGACAAATTGACAGTAATAAGTGAAACTGGGTCATTCTGAATTTCCTTGTTTAAATTTCCTTGTTCAGTTTAACCTGAAAAGAGGTTCTATTGGTTTAATAGGAAGGAAAGAGGGAGGCATCTAGACAGCCTAACCTGAGGAATTAAATTTATTTATTTATTTATTTATTTCATTAGATTTATAGACCACCCTCCCTGTGAGCGAGCTCAAGACGGCTAACAAACTGGGCACGTATGCCAATACTTAAAACAATTAAAAACAGTCTATTACAATCATATAACAAAACAAATCATGTAGCAAAACAAAATGTAGGATTACCATAGGTCCTGAAGAGTTGGTCATCCTGAACACTTTGGGAAGGTACAAATATAAAAATAGTTATTTCCAACCTATAGATAGGGTTGCCAGCCTCCAAGTGGGTCCTGGAAATCTGGAATCACAGCTGATCTCCAGACTATAGAGATCCGTTCCCCTGGAAAAAATGGCTGCTTTGGAGGGTGGACTCTATGACATTATACCCTACTTGAGGTTCCTCTCTTTCCCAAACCCTGTCCTCTCCAGGTTCCACTCCCAAATATCCAGGCATTTCTTAATCTGGAGTTGGCAAGCCTACATTCCTTATTGCTAAGGTTGCCATTTCCGGATGCAGAAATACCTGGAGATTTTGGAGGTGAAGCCCAAGGAGGGCAGGGTGTGGGGCGGGACTTCAATGGGGTATAGAATCCACCTTCTGAAGTGGCCATTTTCTCCATTGCCCAGAGATCAGTAGCAATCCCATGAGATCTTCAGCTACCACCTGGAGGCTGGCAAACCTCTTCTATTGCATTATCTCTGTGTTATGAAAGAATGAAGGAATGATACTCCTGATTAGTCAAGAGCTCTTCACTCTAACATCTCTGATTTATACTTTGGTCATGGAAAAATTGTAGTTAAAAATGGGGTCGGGGCATCTTGTCATATGAGCAAAACTCTCATAAATTGAGCAAACGATTTTTGCTTAGTCAATGATGATTAATTATTGTTTCCTCTGGGAGTTTGCCTGCAGTTTTCAGAATGAAAATACCAAATACCCCATAATCTCTTTATTCAAATGTAAGTTTCTTAGCCCTCTCTTTTACAGACACAAAAAATCTGAAATTGGAAGCGTGTACAGTCATTGAAAAAATATAAACAAAAAAAGGTGCCATTGTGCCTTCATGCTCTGGTTCTTCAAGATCAGAGTGGAATTTCCTGTCTCGCATACAGCATCCACCCAATTGATAGACAGCAGCTCATGTTCTATAAGACCACTTTGTGGTTTGAACACAGTAATTAAAACAGAAGGAGCTTAACCTATTTATGACTAAATATTAAGTCCGTTTTTAAATCACTCCAAATCATCTGATCTCTCATACACACTGTGGTTCTGCTTCAGACAGAGAGAAATTCTTCTCTCTCTCTCTCTCTCTCTCTCTCTCTCTCTCTCTCTCTCTCTCTCTCTCTCTCTCTCTCTCTCTCTCTCTCTCTCTGACTCTTGAGGTGAAAAAAGAAATTGAGACAGTATGAAATCCACATAGACTTATTTTTAAATACAGAAACTGCATCAGAACAGAAAGGACACCCCCTACACCAAATCAGAGAGCATCGGGACATACCCAGACATTGTGATGCTTGAAGAAGAAAATCCAAACAGGATCATTCCCCCACAGTAACAAATACAATTAAGTGACTGATATTATTTGTGCCCCTGCCATGACTCCCAGTCAACCTAGAGAAAAATTCCTTGTTCCTTTAATAGTAGCAACCCTGGGTTTTCTTGGTGGTCTCCCATCCAAGTACCAAGTAGGGTTGATTTGTGTGATTTGTCATGTCGGTGGATCTAAATGGTTGAGTCTTACTTCATCGCTTGTGCTCCAGATAAGGGCCTCTGAATAAAACCAGCCAAGCCAGGGCGCTGTACTTGTGTTCATTGCTACATATTGGCCAGGGGAGGGGAGGTTCAGATCAGGGCCCAGATGTAGAAGTTTAACTTTTCCCACTTGTGCCATTTTCTCTACCTCAAAAAGCCCACCGGAGCAGATCTTCCTTGTTTGAAAAAGAAAAAAACACCATAATGAATGTCAATATGTTTCCCCTAGTGCATTAGGTACATGTCTGATGATTCCTGAAGCTCCAGGGGGATCATTGCTAGGGAGAAGAATTAATCCCTCCATATCGCCATGAGTCAAGTTTCTGTTCCCCTCCAGCTACTATTTAGCAATCAAAATGTCCTGGAGATCTCACCACAAAAGTAGTATCCCATCCAGTTTGGTATTTAGTTGCTGTGACATTGTTTAGGTTCTCTATGAGTAACGAAACTCAGGTAAGGGTCCCTAAATCCCACTCATATCACTATAACCACAGTGCATGATGAAATGCATAACTCTAATTGATTTCATTGTATGCAACACTCCATTGAATAGAGGGAAACCTATTTACTTTTCTTAGCTGCATTTTCTCCATACTTTGGGCTAAACATCCATCCTTCACATCTGTTCCCCATAAAAACAAAGATCCTGAAGGATAAACAATGGAGATTGACAACTGCATTTTTTTTAATCACATCCTTCTTACAAGGAGCTCAGGGAAGCATGCACAGCCTTCCTCTCCTCCATTTTATCCTCATAACAACCCTGTGAGATAGGGTGCGCTGAGAATGGATGACAGGCCCATGGATGACATGTGAGCTCCACATGCATCTGGTGTTTATACATGTTGGGAGAGACTGAATGTCACAGCAGAATGAGAGAAGCAGATGTGCACAGAGCTTGTGTCTACATTCTCGCCGCGTGTACATAGCATCTGAAGCCTGTCTAAAAGCCAGTCTTGATCATTTGTCCCGCCCTGACCTGGACAGCCCAGGCTATCCTGATCTCATCAGATCCTGGAAGCTGAGCAGGGCTGACCCTGTCAAGTACTTGGATGGGAGACCTCCAAGGAATACCAGGGTCATGAGCAGAGGCAGCCAATGGCAAGCCACCGCTGAATGTCCCTTGCATTCAAGCCCCACAAGGGGTCACCACAAGCTGACTTGATAGCAAAAAATGGGGGGGGGGATGAAGTGTCCTTTTGCTAATTTGTGCCAAAGTCTATGATGCTATGATCATCTGTTTAGGTAAAATTTCCTTCTCTTGATGATAGGAAGGATTGTAAAGCCTGGCTTACAATGCTTAGCCTTCTCACCTAATGAGTACCGTACCACATTATGACTTGCATGTATGAAAGAGTCGTCACATTTATATGTTTAGCTGTGAAGTGCCACAGGCTGAGCAGGCATTTATGAGCCAGCTCTAAAAGTTATATAACAAAGAAGGGGATTATTTGATTCATTCATAAAAACCCACTATGTAATTACAAAAACAAATAAACCTGACTGAAGTTCCAGATGCTGCATACCTGTAAAAGCCTTGGGAAAAACCGATCTTTTTCAATGCCAAGAAATATATGCAAGAGCTCCAGTATAGACAATGATTGGCAAATACGCATCACGAGTCCAATAGAATAGAAGGTATCTGCCACAGAATCTTTAAGCACAAAGGGGGGAAAAGAAGAAGGAAAAAGAAGTATTTAGAACTGTCATCTTCTCTTTACAATTCATGCTTCCCCCACAGGAAGTGAGTACTGTTCCAGTTTTCTGCAGGCTAACTTTTTAAAAGGATTTCCTGTGGTGCTGCAAGTTTGACTAGAAGGCAAAGATTAAATTCTGAACACATCCCATGCACATTTTACAGTGCAATCCTAAACAGAGTTACATCCTAAGTCTGCTGAAGTCAGTGGGTTTAGAAGGGTGCCACTCTCCATAGGACTGCATTGTAAGCTACACAGCTGTCTCTAGCAGCAAAGAATGTTATACAAGAAACAGACGGAACAACATTTTTGAAGGAAAATGAATACAGATGGTGACAGATATGTCTCTATAATAGCACATGGAGGTTTGAGTTTGCTGATAGTGTAGAAACTCCACATGGGAGTAATCTGGAAGCACATTTATCCTAGATGTACTGACTAAACCAGCAGCAACCCCTAGGCTAAGATGGTGACCAATCCAATATAGAGGGATATTCCACTTGAAATTTTGCATGGTTTGGCTTCTTCCTTGTTGTCAGGTCATGGATACAACACGACAGCCAGTTTTGCAGCTACACGTGAGATGCATAATTTGGTCCATATTTGAACAAGGTTCTAGAACGAACCCCCCCCCCATTATTATGGTACTATCATACAGCAAAAAGTTTTAAAATTCCCATAATCTCAATGCTTATCTTTTACGGAAGAGGACTGGAAACTGTTAAAACTTGAATTCCTCAAAGAGCTCTTTGCTGATGGAAAATTCTTAGGCAGGTCTCCAACACTAGCCCAGCAGTATGGCTCCAATCCTAGTTATCTATAATTAAATGCCATTGCTTTTAAATGGGATGTACTTCTAAGGCCATTGACTTCAGTGGACTTAGAAAGGTGTAATTCTGCTTAGGAGTGATCTGTTAGTAATGGCAAATTTTAATAAAAACTAACTTTTGGTGGATCAGAATTTACCACCTTTTCTGCTTGATTCCCCCTCCTCACTACAGTTGAAAAGTGCATAAAGTGCTATTGGAGCCTAGCACCAGCAGCTGGGGTTACTTGCATGTAACAAGGTGTGACCACAGGATTCCTAGAAGGAAAGAATAATCTATCTGTACAGACCATCAGATCTGCTCCCATATTACATATCTGCTCATGACAGATGACTGCTTCTACTACACAAAAACTGGTAACCATCTGAAAAAATGGCAGCAGTCAACACTGCATGCCCTGACCCGGCTAGCCCTGGCTAGACTGATCTCATCAGGTCTCAGAAGCTAAGCAGGGTTGGCCCTGGTTAGTACTTGGATGGGAGACCATCAAAGAAGTCCAGGGTCACTATATAGAGGCAGGCAATGGGAAGCTAGCTCTGAATGTCTCTTACCTTGAAAACCCACAGGATTGCTGTAAGTTGACTGCAGCTGTGTGTCTTGGGGGCAATACATGATGAGAAAGGCTTTACATAAACTGGAAGCTGCCATCACAGACAGAGTTGCTGGCTCCTCAACTTTGTTGATGTTTTGTGTTTGATATTACAGCATGCTGTCTGTGTGCTTGCCATACAGCCTTCTCAATTTGTAAATAACAAGATTAACATGATGGTTAAAGATACTGTACTAACATAAGGGGGTGCTTGTGTGTGACACCACATGCAGTCTGATGTGGATTTTTAGCCAGTCTCTCATCTATGGAAAGTTCTTTGAGAGATCTATCAATGTTAAAATGTCTCAAATCAGCCTTTTTTCTGTCCTATAGTTTAAATGGGCCTTGCATGAAAAACAATGACATGAAATAGTCCTACCTTCCCCAAAGGACAAGAACCTGATGATCATATTGATAAACGTCCAGGAATGACCACAGAATTGGATCAAATAATAGCTGAAAATGTAGTAGGTGTCCATTGCAACAGCTGTAGAGGCAAGAATGAAGGATTCAGGACCAGAACTATAGTCACAAGAGTTCACTGTACAGATAGTCCTCATGCTGTGAACTGAGTTTACCAGAGAAGATAAATCGCTTGATATGATGGGCAAACAAAGTAAGCACAGTATTAAAATCACAGATAAGAAATGTTTCTATTTTCTTGAAGATGTTGCTGATAAAAGGACATGTATCATTGGAGATACTAGAACACATCTCCTGATTCACCTGATACTTGTGATCAAAAGGACCACAGATAGAGAAGGATCCCACAGGCTGCTTCCCACCATGATGAGAGGAAGTCGAATGACGTGGGACGCTGTGGTTCTTTTTACAAATATCCTTCTCTTCTCTTGTTCTCGTGTGAAACAGCTGTGAGCTTTGGGGCTTTCTTTTTGCTGATGTGTTAAACATGTGGGTAAAAATAGCTGTTGTTATCTGTGCTTTTGCATTAGTGGAGTGAGAGACAGCATGCTAAAGAAATAAGCCTCAAAACCGATGTGCACAGCTTCCCACTAGCTGGTTGTCACAAGGCTAACAAACTGACATTGTACTTTCCACCCATCCTTCCTAAAACTTGAAGCTGCGATTGCCATTCCGTGTTCATCCCGCTAAGCAGAATCTGCTGTGAACATTGTGTTCCCTTCCCTCAAGGTCAAAGACCTTTTCTTGCACACATTCGAGATTATATTATTTTAAGAGCAATTATTATAGTTGCTTCCTTTTTAAAAAAGTTTTATTCTAAACTACAGCAATGTTATAACCAGATTCAAATCAATATTCCCTCCCCTTTCTTTAAGCAAAGGGTTGGTTTTGATTAAGGAATCTGTGTGGCAAGTTAGCGCTTTTTCAATCACGGTAGAAATTAATTGAGAGTCAGGAGGGAGTAATATGGGAAAAATATTTATTAACAAATCTGTGTGAAACTCTGCTGATTTTTCATTGCAAACCATTGATCAACAAACCCGAGGAACCAGGATTGCCAGCCTCCAAACGGTGGCTGGAGATCTCCTAGGATTATATTTGATCTCCAGGATGACAGAGAGCAGTTCACGTGGAGAAAATGGACATATTGGAAGATGGACTATATTTATACTCCACTGAAGTCCTTCCCCTTCCCAAACCCCATCCTCCTCAGGCTCCGCCCCCAAAATCTCCAGGTATTTCCCAACCTGGACTGGAGGTAGTGACCCTACAACAAACAGTTCTGGGGAACTCAAAAGTTTGCTCCCTGTTTTGCAATGCCTACAGACTTTTGTGGAGAAACCCAGGCCATTTGGTTTTCCCCCCAGCAACCCTTTCTGAAAGCCATAAACACTTTGGGGCAATTGTCAGTCACTACACAGGATAAACCACCTGGAAAGCCAATCAGGGATGACAAAGAGAACACTGGTTGGCCTTCCCTACTTCACATGGCTAGGAGGATAAAATGAAGGTGGGCTGGATGTCAATCAATCAATTTTCATCAATCTGCCAAGAGGACTCTGAACACCACCACAAACGGTGCCATCCAGTTCTTTTGAAATTTGCCACCTTGGTGAGTTTTCCTTATCTCAGGCCAAGAGAAGAGATGAGACAATTATTAACTGAAACCAGAAAGAGGGTGTTTCCTTTCTCTGTGAAAGTGCTTTTAAAAAATCTTCAAGTACACTGGGCAGGTGTCTCCATTAAACCGGCAACAAGAGACAGGAAAGATTCCAGCCCAAAGAGCAGCTTGTTCCCAGCCTTTCAGAGCTTCTGGTCTTACCTTTGTTTAGCGCTTCCTGCTTCATCGGCTGAAGGGAATTGGATCCTTCAGGCATTGCCTGTGTCTCCGCCTCACCCTTGCAAGAGCCTGGCTGAGAGCTGGGAGGTCCCCCTCCTCCTTCCCTTCCCTTCCTCTCCACCACGTCATGGAGAGCAGTCTGATATTGCAAAAAAAGGGTGAGCGTTTCCTAAACAGAAGAGAACTCAGCTGCAAACGCTTTCCGTTTTCTCCAGCTTCTGAAGCAACAACAGGTTTTAGGTTCCAAGCTGCACTCCTGTGGTGCTGCTTGCAAGGAGCGGATACCAATTTAGGTGCCTTGTGAAATGCCAGCCTAAAAGATGCACAATTTCATGGAAAGGCTGCAGTTTAAAAGCAGGCTCTTTCAAATGAACAGTTTATAGCATTACACAAGTACAACAGACCTCATCCGGGTGATGATTTTGCACACTAATAGCAGCACCAGCAACACACACTCTTATATGAGGAGAGTGTGGTGTGGTTAGATCAGGAATTGGGAAGCTAGGGTTCAGATCCCCACCCTGCCACTGATCTCACTGAGTGACCTTGGGCCATTCACTCTCAGTCTAACCTAGCTCACAAAACTGTGAGGGTAAAAGGGAGGAGATGAAAGACATGTATGTTGTCCATAGGGTGCCAACTCTGGTTTGGGAGATACCTGGAGATTTTGGGGTTTGTCCCTGGGGAGGAAGGAGTTTGGGAGGGACAGGACCTCAGTGGGGTGTAATGCCATAGAGCTCACCCTCCAAAGTATCTATGGGAGGACTGATCTCTGTAGCCAGGAGATCAGTTCTAATTCCAGGAGATTGTCAGGCCCCTCCTGGAGGTTGGCAGCCCTAGTTGTCCTGGTCTACTTATGGGAAGGGGGAAGAGTAGACATCGAATGAATAAACATTTTCCCAAATTGCTTTAAATATTTTATCTCAATAATCCTTCTATCTGGCCTGGGGACTGGTTGATCTGCCTTATGGACGAGGAACTGAGATTGAAAGAAGATAGGTTTTCTAAAGGGACCCTAAAAATTTGTGGCTAAAATGACATTTGAACAGGGAGTGACAGATGCCAGTTTAGATTGCAACAGAGAGGGGGGAAATTTAATACTGGCATACCTAAGAGACTACTTTTCCCCATATGTTCCCCAGAGAGCACTGCATTCAGGGTCCCAAAACCAGCTGGCCCTTCTAGGTCCCAAAGACCCCAGGTTGGCGACAAGGAGGGCCAGGGCCTTCTCGGTGGTGGCTCCGTACTAATGGAATGAGCTTCCGGAAGAGATCAGAGCCCTGTGGGACGTCTTACAGTCCCACAGGGCCTGCAAGATGGAGCTCTTCCACCAGGCATTCAACTGAGGAGCTGCACCATACACCGAGGAGTGTCCTCATGCCCTGGCCTCACCATCTTCAGCCTGTCCGTGGTGCATATATATATAAGTAGGTCAACGGAGCCGGTGCAGGAACACCATCATTATTGCCACCTATGGAGTATTGTTTAAATTTGAAATTCTCTGCTCTTGCACTTTACCTGAATATTGTTCCAGCACTTTGGGATAAGTGATTTGTTTATGGGTTTTGGTTGTTTTTATGATGGATTTTAATTGTATTTATATATGCATTTTATATAAGCCGCCCTGAGCCTGCCTCAGCGGGGAGGGTGGGGTACAAATTGAATAAATACATAAATAAATATCAGGCATTCAGATAGTGGGTGCTTATAAATGCAATGAAAGGCTAATGAGAGTATGAGTCAGGCAGATGGTTTACTTGTGAGTAAGTGGAGTTCCTCCCAATAAGCATCCAGTTGTCTAGTAGTACACATGAACATATGAAGCTGCCTTATGCCCTATCAGACCCTTGGTCCATCAATGTCAGTATTGTCTACTCAGACTGGCAGCAGCTCTCCAGGGTCTCAGGCTGAGGTCTTTCGCATCACCTACCACCTGATGCTTTCTGCTGGAGACACTGAGGATTGAACCTGAGACCTTCTGCATACCAAGCAGATGCTCTGCTGCTCAGGGGCCGGTCGTTCCTAGGCCATCTGCATTATATATCTGGTTCATTTTAGATTTGTTTAGAGGAACTGCTTTACGTTGACCTTTGGAATTTATGCAGCTACCATTTCGAAGGGTTGCCAGCTCCTGCCTGGGGAATAGCTGGAGCCTGGGGGTGGAGCCTGGGGAGGGCAGGGTCTGGAGAGGGGAGGGACCTCAGCAGAGTATAATGCCCTAGGAGTCCACCCTCCAAAGCAGCCACTTTCTGTAGTCTGGAGATCAGTTGTGATTCCAGGAGATCTCCAGGCCCGGCCTGGAGGTTAGCAAACCTGTTTGTATAGTAATACAAAGTCAGTGTGGTGTAATGGTTAGAGTATTGCCCTGGGATCTGGGAGACCCAGGTCCGAACCCTCCCTGTGCTATGGAAGCACACTGGGTAACCTTGGGCCTGTCGTGCTGTCTTAATCTAAGAACCCATCTCACAGGGTGGTGGCTATAAGGACTAAAGGGAGGAGGAGGGGAGACTCTTGTAAACTCTTCTCCCATTGGGGAGAAAGTAGGGTATAAATATATTAGTAGGCGTATTCCTTAGGAGTTTGCCTGTGGAATGGTGCAAGGTTTTGTTCTGTCCCCCATTCTACTCAACATCTATATGAAACTGCTGGGAGAGAGCATCCAAGGATTTCAAGTAAAATGTCACTAGTGTGCTGATGATATTCCCCTCTGTATCTCTCCTTTCCATCTAATTCCAGGGGTGAACTGAAAGTGCTGAAACTGTGGTGGAAGCTGTAAAGGATGAACAAAGAGAAATTTAATCCAACAATGTGGGTTGGGAGCGAAGCTGATATGGACATAGGCATTCAACCTGCTGTGGATGTGGTTGTACTTCCACTAAAACATCCGTTCGCTGCATGTAGGTCCTTCTGGACTCCAGTTTGACTCTTGATAAAAAGTGATGAGGTGGGTTTTTAATAGCTTAGACAGGCCCAGAAACTTTAGCTGCTTCAAAATTCAGAATCTTGCCCAGATCTGGATAGCCCAGGCATGCCCAATCTCATCAGACCTTGAAAGCTAAGCAGGGCCAACCCTGGCAAGTACTTGGAAGGGCATCCTCCAAGGAATACCAGGGCCAGGATGCAGAGGCAGGTTATCAAGCCACCTTTCTGAAATGTGTTAGCCCCACAAGGGGTTGCCAGAAGTCACCATGACTTCCAGGCTCACAAGTGCATGTGCATGTGCACACACACACACACAGAGTACTCATAAAAATACTTAAAAAAAAGAAATTCAGAACATTAATGGGGGGGGGGCTGAAATGACCACACAATAGAAGTCATGTATCACATGCACAGGCTCGCAGTTTGTATCTGGGCTCAGTTCAAAATCCTGGTTTTGACCTTTAACACACTAAATGGCTGGCCAAAGTACCTACTGCCGCCTGGATGGAATAGCCTGGGTTCTGAGGTGATCTGTAGGCCCACTATATAAGAACTTGCTGTTTCACTGATTTGTGCAGGGGGGCAGGGCTTCTGAGCTGCCACTCATAAATTACGGAGCACCCCCCCCCAACCAGCATTTGGCAAAATCATTGCAACTTTCTGAAACTGTCTGAAGAATTATCTGTTCCGAGGGGCCTTTCAATGAGTTTATTTGCCTGGACATTTAAACAGATTTTATTCTGTTGGAGTGAGTTATTAGTATTAAAGTTTTTAATAGCTGTTGTATTCTGTGTTATAAAAGGTGGCGTACAATTTTTTAAAAAACAAAATAAATAATGTAGAAGCCTAATTAAAAGCAAAGACTCTCAATAAATAAGACCCGTAAAAGATTACTATTAACAGGGTTGCTTCACTGCCAAAGTAACCCAAGAAACTGCTTTGGCTACCAAATTGGCAGTGGACACTGTGTGTGACTGCTGTTCAACTTCAAGATGGCGCGAGTGGGTAGGACATGCTTTCTTTTGCCCCAGAATTAGGGCAGCAAAAGAAATGGATCCAGCACCAACTGTTAATTTCACCAAACTGCTATCATAACCTTTATTCAGAAGAAGAAAAAGAAGAAGAGATTGGATTTCTACCCCACCCTTCACTCGGAGTCTCAGAGTGGCTTACAGACTCCTTTCCCTCCCACTCCCCACAACAGACACCCTGTAAGTTGGTGGGGTGAGAGAGCTCTTTCCAGAGCTGTCCTTGAGAGAACACCTCTGACAGAACTATGGCTTGCCCAAGGTCATCCAGCAGCAGCAAGTGGAGGAGTGGGGAATCAAACCCGGTTCTTCCAGATTAGAGTCCATACACTTATGCACTACAACAAACTGGCTTTAAGAGGTTTAAGATGCTGAAGTGACAGGAATTATAAGCAAGTATTGCTTGGATCAAACAATTAAGGATGTAGTTCTGGCTAACAGTGGAACCACCCTGTTGAACTTCTACCTGCTTCTACCTAGACATGATGCTCGGCAACTTAAGGTTCCCGTTAGTACAAGACATGTCTTGTGCAGCATTTCACAGCGATGGCTGCTAAACTAACTGGGTTATAGCTCTTCTGATGCACATGACCATCTCTCTTTTTTAAAAGAGGAACTACACAAATTGACTACCCCTCCTCAGGCTCTACATGGTTAAGGGCAGAGATCAAGCTCAGTTTCCTCAATGGTAACCTCCTCTGTTCAGAAGAAAGCAGGCACAAACTTTGAGAGCATCTGAGAGGACTTTATGTCCCCTTCATGTATAAACACCATCCTCCCAAATATGTTAACATCATGTTGCAAGTTATTGACCGTTTTCAGCAGCACCTATAATGTTGAAATAATTTAACTAGAATTTAGCTATATTCTCATTTTGCCCTCTACTGGCCAGTTTAGGAATATCATCCATCTCTGTCTGTCTGTCTCTCTCTGTCTCTCTGTCTGTCTCTCTCTCTGTCTCTCTGTCTGTCTCTCTCTGTCTCTCTGTCTGTCTCTCTGTCTCTCTCTCTCTCTGTCTCTCTCTCTTTGTGTGTGTGTGTGTGTGTGTGTGTGTGTAGTGGGGCTGCGATGGCTCAGAGGTTAAGACGCTGAGTTGCAGACCAGAAGGTCGGTAGCTTGGCAGTTAGAGACCCTAGTGCCGCTTGACAGAACGAGCTCCCATCTTTGGCCCCAGTTCCTGCCAACCTAGCAGTTCAAAAACAAGACATTGCAAGTAGATAAATAATTACTTTAGAAGCTTGGAACCAGAGAACTGAAGTATAGCATAGCTGTTCACATGACACATTAAGTGGCACAGAAATTACATAAATAGGATCCTACTTACAGTAAAAGGGCCATGGTGGCTCAGAGGTTAAGATGCTGAGTTGCAGACCGGAAGATTGGTAGCGAGACCCCAGTGCTGTGTGACAGAGATGAACATCACCCCCTAGAGTTGGATTTGACTAGCTTTATGAGCAGGGGAAACTTTTACCTTTACTTTCTTACAGTAAAGCTAAACACAGCAGTATAGACCACAGTCCTTAATCATTTATCTAAGCAAGTTTGAAAAACTATTTGTGCCGTAACCCTGTTACCTGTGAGGAAAAGCCCTCTTGAATAATTCAGTTTTTGTTATATAAATATATATAATATAAAATATTATATGAATATAATATTATATAAAAACAGCCATTTCAGATGGTTAGTGTAGTGTGTGGACAACCAAATCCAGGGTTTGTGGAGGCATGGTCTTGTTTTCAGCCATCTTTCCTCCACACAGTTCTGTCCTCAAGCAGCACTGATCTCTATGACAGCACCCTTTACATTGCTGCCCTAATGCCATAATGCAAGGTAAACCTGGGTGAGACAGTTCACAGGATGTTTTGCCAGAGGATCATGAGCTGAGATCCCCTGGCTGACAAAGGCAGCATTTCGACCAACTTCAAACATTCTTGCTAACTGAGTGGCTCCAGTGTGGGACTGATTTCTGCAAAACAGTGAGCGTGGTGCTGTGCTTAGAGTGTTGGACAAGGATCTGGGAGATCCAGGTTTGATTCCCCACTCTGCCTTGGAAGCTTGCTAGGTAATCTTGGGCCAGACACACCCTCTCAGTCTAACCTACCTCTTGGTAATTGTGAGGATAAAATGGAGGAGAGGCAAACGATATAAACTCCGTTAAGTCTCTGTTGTGGAGAAAGGCGGGGTAAAAATGAAGGAAATTGATTCGTAATAGAACAGTAAAGGAGTTGGGCAAAAATGTATTGTCCTCTGTGTATCAGTCCCATCTACCCTAAATATCCACTGATACCCCTTTCCTGGGAAATTCTCTGTTGGGTGAAACCAATATTAGGGGGAAATTCCCTTTTTGGTCCTCATCTCTTTCAGTGAAAGAAGGTTATTTAAATAATTCCCTGCAACAAAATATATGCATAGCAACATGTAGGTATGAGGTAGTAGTGTGTCACAGCTACTTTTGTGGAGAATTCTGGTGCAACAAAATTTTATCTTCCATGTTCTTTCATTTATCTCACTTTTATCTGGCGTGTCAAGCAGTTTGCAACATAATATAAAATGAACTCAAAACAATAGCATTACTAGCATTAATGTTTTAAAACATAGCAGTGTTAATAACTAATTTGATGTTAAGTGTGTGGAGTCTAATTTGGGAGAACCAGATTTGATTCCCCACTCCTCCACCTGCAGCTGCTGGATGACCTTGGGCAAGCCATAGTTCTGTCAGAGCTGTTCTTTCAAGGACAGTTCTGGAAAGACTCTCTCAGCCCCACCTACCTCACAGGGTGTCTGTTGTGGAGAAGGGAAGAGAAAGGTGTTTGTAAGCCTCTCTGAGACTCCGAGTGAAGGGCGTGGTATAAATCCAATCTCTTCTTCTTCTCTTCTAATCAGTCTTGAACATAGAGCAGTAACAACACTATGTCTTAATTTCGGAGGCTGGTCTACCCAGGCTGAGCTCTCAAAGAGGAAGGGCACCTAAAAAGAGCCAAATCTCTTGTGATAATAAGATGTTTATTCAAAAAATAACAAGGTGTTTTTAAGCAATGTTACACACATGCACACGGGTCTTATGTGGTAACAAAAACTGAGCTAATTCTGGAGCCTACAGACACTCTGCTACATCTATGAGAATAGGAGCTGGCCTCACTGCAGGACACGTTCACAAGCTCAGTTTAAAGAGTTGTGATTCCCAAACACTGTACCGTTAATGAATTAGAAGCTGTTTGCCTTATGGACATCTGAGTGAACCCCGCCATAAATGCTTAACTTCAACTTGGAGTCCTGGGGGGGGGGGAACATGGTGCAAACACTGTGGAAATAGATAAAGCAGTTTGACAGGAATGGGGAGCCAGCCCAACAAAGTAAGGATTGGTCCTATAAAGCCCTCCCAGCTGGGGGGTGAAGAGTTAAACTGTACATTTGTTTGGAAAAAGTGTAACAAGAAGTAGCAACGTCTTCAGGCTAAACTAGTTAGCTGTCCTTTTGGGCTTCACTGATGCAGCCTCATTTTATATCTGTTGGTATTTTCTGTAGGGTGTATACTGGTTAATCAAAACTCGTTGCTCAGATATGCTTCTGCTCTCTCTCACACACACACGTCTGGTGACTCAAGGCACTGGAAGGGTTTCTACTTTTTCTTTCTTTTTGCCATTTTCAAGGCAGGAGATGAATAGAGGCAGTTTGCCGTTGCCTGCCTCTCCATAGCAACCCTGGACTTCCGTGAAGGTCTCCCATTCGAGTACTAATCAGAACTGATCTTACTTAGTTTCCAAGATCTGATGGGATCACGCTAGCCTGGGCCATCCGGGGGAGGGCAAGTTCCCCCAAACCAAAGAAGAGATTTTGGGAGGAAGAGGTTTCCCCAAAGGGGTTGGAATTCCTTACAAACAGGTACCTCGGGCAATTGTGCTTTCTTGGCTGCTCACTGTCTTAGAACCAGTAACAGGGAAGGAAGAGAGGGTGAGAGATCCCCAAGGAAAATGTCCTAGAATACATTTGTGTGCCATGATGGGGAAAGGAGCATCCTCTGAAAAATTAAGCTCCCTTGTTAGAGTTGTTTACAGTTTTATGGCTGCCAGAGTGGGAAAGCACTGTGCAACATTGATTCTCCAGGCCCCATCAGACAGTGGACAAACGCAAGAAGGATTACAGTCTAAGACGATACCACAACAAAAGAAAACTGTGGCACAACTGATGCTAAATTATTACCAAAATATAAGAACTGTAGTCATATGTATATTTAATTTCTGTAGGAACTAATTCAAGATCAAACTAGTGAACCTTCAGTGTGTACAAGATACATAGGAATTAATCTTCAAAAATTCTACAATGCATAATATACAGTTTTACAAGTAATTTGGGCAATTTGGGCATATTTTATGACCTCTCTGTATTAATGTAAGAATGAATGTTATTGTAAATGCTTTGTTATATTGTACTCCTCTCCTCTCCTTCTTTCCTTCCTTCCTTCCCTGCTTACCCCAAGCTTCAGCCCACTGCACCAGTATCTATATGGGTGCTGTTTGGATGGCCTCCCTGGGTCCCTACACTGGCCAGGAAAAACTGGGTGGGACCCCAGTTCTGGGCACCAGTTTTTTATATTTGTCCATCTGAAGTTCAGTTTAAGAAAAAATTCAGTTTGGAATTCCATTTTATACATTCATGTTTATTTATAGAAATACGATTGTGAAGCCATTCAAGGAGTGATATATAAATAACAAGTATAAAAATTATATATACAAAATAAATATTTTAACAATAAATAAATAATTTTTAAAGGCAGTGACATTTTTCTAGTACCACAAGAAAATAAATAGTAACATTTTCAAGTATCCAGTTTAAAACTGATGGAAATCAAGTCTAAAGGTCGTTTCCATCCAAATACATTATTTCCAACATAACTGGCCAATGTCCTGCTTGTGTTCAGTTGACTGATGTGGGTTCAGGTTCAGCATCTTTTACAGACAGACTTTGGCCATTCTCTTGAAAATGCATCTTGGGACGGAGTGTATCTTGCTCCAGTGACAATGCCCACCAGACTTCAGAGAATGAAGGTCCTCTCTTCATCCTTCTAGCCAGTGAGTCAGCTTAACCCCATTTCTGGAGCACATCTGCCTCAGATCTCAGACAGCTTGCAGGAGGCCCTTTTTCGGTCCAGCGTCACTTGATATATTGTTCTTTATTTCCAATTAAGTCATTTCTGCCAACATACAGATTCTGGTGGCTTTCCATCTCTCCGATTTCTGTGTCTTGCTGTGATCACTCGGCTCCAAGACTCCCTGGAAACTTGCTGGTATTTGAGTAGGAAAGAGTAATTTGCAGAATGTATGCAGATGACTGGAGTGTTGCTGGTTGGTTGGCAGTGCAAACATCAAAAGTTTTTTTTTTCTCCCTTGAGAAGTTTTCTTCATAAGCAGCAGTGGACAAGCAGAGGATTCCAGTGTGATAAAATTCCACATGGAGCTGAAAGGGTAGATGGGAGCACAGCCTGGAAGGGAACACAGAAGGGGGGAAAGGTCACAATATTGTCTATTTGCATAATATAATAAAATGCTTCCCCCCCACCCTGAGATGACTCAACACTTTAAAAATGAAATCTCTTTTCAGTCATGGTCCTATAGAAGATACAATGTTTGTACTGAGGTTATATCTGGCAGACGTTTATGCCTTTAAAATAAATGGGGATCTCAATCATGTAGGCAAATTATCCCCTTGAAATCAAGAAGACTTTAGAAAGCGCCTATATGGCTGGCCACTGCTGTCTCTAATACTGTGCGGTATGGACTTTTGCCTCATCCAGTGAGGTGATCCTTGTGTTGTTAAGAAAAGGCTCTCCTGTTTCCCCTGCATAAGGTCACATTTCAGCTGTAGCATTGCCACTCTATGTCCAGTAATGTTGGAAGCTTTGCCAGAATAAGCTAGTTTTAACATAAATGGTGCACAAGAAGTCCATAGAGCTTTTGTTGCTCATCTCACCTTTTCACCTTCTCCCCCAACTGCTGTAACAAGAGAGACTTTAAAGTTGCTTCAAGTAGGCTAGGGAAGAGGGTGAGCATAAGGACCAGTAAAAGAATGGCAGAGCAGAGGCACAGCTGCTGCACTATGTTTTGCAAACACTACAGAAAACATCAGCTCTCCAGGTTTCTAGCTCACAGTCTTTCTAACAAGGCAAGCTGGTAAAGAAATGAGAGAGCCAGGATTGCAAAAAAAAGTGGTTTCTTGGAAACTGAGGATAAAAGGAACTGCTTTACAAATCCAATGAACAAGCTTGTCAAAGCCTGACTCTTGTAGCATGTCTGTTGCAGTCACAGAGGTGGCAAAATGGGACCTTTGGCTGAATCAAGGCCTGGGGTCCACACAAGAGTTCCCTTTAACAAAATCTGGCTCTTGAGATCAAACACGGCACAAATGACTTGTGGAGGCACCAACATCCCAGTCTGTAAGGCAATATGGCATATGATGACCCAAGCTAGTTTTATCTCCTGAGATCTTGGAAGCTAAACAGGATCAGCCCTAGTTAGTAATTGGATGGGAGACCACCGAGGAAGTCCAGGGTTGCTATGCAGAGCAACGCAATGGAAAGGCACTTCTGAACGTCTCTTGCCTTGAAAACCCCATAAGGAGTCACTCTGAGTTGGTTGGGACTTGATAGTACTTTTCACAACCGCATGTGACATGGGACATCCATAAGTGGATCTCCAGCAGAAAGATGTTTGCAGATGTGGAGCAGAGGAGTGGATCCTTTTACCAGATACCATTTCCCCAATAGATATCTCTCCTTGTGGTCCAAAGCTGCTGTTAGTCACAAGCGTGGAACGACTGGAGTAATAAACTGCCCATCTTTTCTTCCTTTGCCATTAACCTTTGGCCTTGGGCAGGATTTCTCTCAGGGAAACAGTAAAAATGATAGAGTTAAATCATGTGACCCATATCTAGGTTCTGCTGTGCTTTGAAACCTTATAAGAAATATTGGGGATTCAGTTGCCCCCGCACATAATGCACAGTTAAAAATATCCCATGCAATGTTTTTATTTGGACGATACATTCAAGAAGTCCCCCCCCCAGGTAGAATGAGAACATGTCACCTTATTTTAAAACATGGCATGGTTTTAGGAGTTTCAAGGTCATTTTTGATCACCATTACTAATCCATACAATTTATTCTTTAATATCAAGACTGCTAAACGTCTAAAAAGAGTATTGTTCAGCAGCAAACTATACAGAATGCATCTCTTTGGGGGTTCTGTAGCTGAGATGATACAGTTCAGAAGACAGCCCCTTGACTTACCTTCAATTTTAAAACCTGTTCAAAAGTTTATCGAGACTGACAAAGAAGAGCTTCCATATTTCCAGTCGCACAACACTCCAGGCACATAGGCAGTACTGCTGGCCCTCCAGGAATGTTTGGATTTGTCTGAAGTATCTTAGCAGATTCAGGTTTAAATCTCGCTCTTTCAGTGTTGCCACCTCCCCAGTCCCTGTAGTAGAACAGTTCTTCCACTGATTACTTTGCTGGTAAAGCGCATTTTGCAAATGTGCTACAGTTCTCGCATCCCATCCAGCTTGAGTGAAGTTGTGCTCAAAGATCTTCAGGATCTTTTCAAGGATCATCTTCACCGCCACACTTTTACCCTCTTTGCTGGCTCTGAGGATTTTTTCCTCCGGAAAGCTACAGGCTGGTCTTTTGTACAGGCACTCTTGAGGAAGCTGCTGTCCTCCTATGGCTCCCATATGCTTTCGAACCTCTGGGTTGTTCACTCGCAACTGGTTCTCTGCAATTTTGTTGCAGTCTAGAGCCAGGATTTCCAAGGCCAGCAGAAGCAGGAGACAAAGTTGCTGGAGGCTAAGAGTGGCCATGGTGGGTCTTCTTTCTTGAACCGAACTGAGCAGATGAGAGAATGGACCTCCTTCAAGGCCTCCAGAAGATGTTCTTGGTGCTTTGGAGCCATATCTTCTGAATTTATATACACAGCTGCAAGAAACTCTCCAGTCCTTACATCACTTTCTTCCTCTCTCATTTGCAGTTTTTATTTTCACTTTCCATTTAATTACATCAGGAACTTTGGGGGTATTTTGCCACCCTCTATGGAATGAAGACGAGTGAATCACTTTATATCATATCAATAAGTCAGTTAATATTTAGTAAGTCAGTTAATATTGTATTAATATGTACATTATCTATACAGTTTGTGTTATTGAGAATGTCATGTTTTACACCTTTCAGCTTAACCATGAGTCATTTGGTAAATTCTGTAATCTAAGTTGTGTAACTGGTTGATTTTCATCAGCAAGGAAGCCTTATGGAAGAGCTCCGCCGGCTTTAATGACTGACACAGTGCAGTCCCATACAGAGTTACTCCAGTCTAAATCCATCAAAGCTTAGATGAAAAGCCCCCTCCCCCCATCACTGCCAGTTCGGTGGCAGGGCGATTTGTATTTTGTGCAGCAAGAAAGTTGGCACTGTGTTTAGACACCAGCAGGATAAAGGAGAGGAGCAGACAGGCTCCGGGTCAGATCTGAGAAGTGGCAGAGTGAGGAGGCAGCCATTTCTGAGGAGGGGGCCGAAGCACCCAGCAGGTCCAGGATCTCTCTCTGCCTCTGGGGATCTGTCAGGGGTCATGGGGGCACTCTTGGGGAATCTCTTATTTCCTTCTGTGACGTGTACAGGAAGAAGACAGACTAGATTATTTCAGCCTGCTTGTATAAAACCTACAGGCACTGACAGGAAGGTAACCCCCACTCCCACACACTTTCCTCACACAGTGTCCCACCATCCATTTTGGGCCCTCACAGCTGCTTTTCCAGTCATGGACTCTCAGGTCTATTTGTAGTTTGATCCCGAGTATCTTCTAATCTGGAATGTGCCACCAGCAGATTAACAACATATAGGTGGTGGAACTGGCAAATCCACTATACTTTGCATTTGTGGTACATCCATGGAGTACACAAAGATCACTATGTCAGTCATAAAATGGCCAATGTCCATTTTACTAGCGCTGCTTTCAAGATTGCTTAATTTTCATTGGGTCTTAATATGGAACCTCGGGGTGTTAACAGCTTTGCAAGAGTTTATAGCTCTCCTCACAGTCTGCCATGCTCAGGTTTCTTGGGTGAGAAGGCATAAGAAACACTGAAGAGTATGTAGCTCATTTTAAATCTGTGCTCACTTTCTTGGTCACAAGTCCCCTTTAGGTGGACCCCTAAGTGGGGCTTACTTCTAGGTAAACTTACTTAGACTGAGCTGTGACAAAGCTTCCTCCAAGGAGGCTGAGAACTGAAATCATTTGAGACATGCTGTGACTTTTCTGGAATAGCTCCATGAATGGACAGTGCCTGCCACTGGATGGAAGAAGGCAGGAACAATTTCTTAGTGCAGGGAGACTGGAGTGTGTGAATCTACCCAGTGCTCTGAGCTGAAGCATCATACATATAGCAATGCCTTACCCGAAGTCAGAGCACTTGTCCATCAAGATCAGTGTTGTCTACTTCAACTGCCAGAGATTCTTCAGGGTTTCAGTTAGAGGTCTTTCACATCACCTACTATCTGATCCTTTAAATTAGCAATGCTGGGCATTGAACCTGGGACCTTCTGTATGTAAAGCAGATGCTCTACCACTGAGCCACAGCACCTTATTTTTCACTGTCTTGTGGAAGAATGCAGGAGGTGTCTGCTGAGATAGGTAAGCATGCCTGAATTGTCCTGCATGGTCAATTATAAACAGCTGAGGCTACTGCAATTGCTTCTCATGTCAGGGAAAAAGTGTGTCAAGCCAGGATCCCAGAGAACTTAAGGGAGGAAGTTTGGGCTCATTTTTGATTCCATGACAGCTGTCATTCTCTGATTTTAGTACTTTTATGTTTTCTACCCTAATGCTTAGATATTTTTCATTCTGTTTTTGAGTTATTTGGAAAGCAAGATACATATAATTAGTTTCACTTCCTGTGGTTTGATTTGATTTCTACTTGTCATATAGTCACACAAAGCAAGGTGGTTTTTTCTAAAAAAATCTCTGCTAGGGAATATTTAAGTCTTTAAAAAGGAAAAGGAAATCACGCTTGTCTCATTGCATGGGGAGGCTGTGCTGTGAGCTGTGGGGCTAACAGGCAGAGTGTGTGAGGAGAGGCTGGCATTTGTTAGGAGTTGCCAGGTTGTGACCCAGAGATTTGCTGTCTACCCTCAAATTCATCCATGACAGTCCTTTCATCTTCCTCATTCCCAGTCGTCTGGCACATCTCAGCTGACAGGAACGAGGAAACTGGATGGGGGGGAAAGAACATAAGAACATAAGAACATAAGAGAAGCCAATGTTGAATCAGGCCAATGGCCCATTTAGTCCAACACTCTGTCACACAATGGCCAAAAATACCAGGTGCCATCAGGAGGTCCAGCAGTGGGGCCAGGACACTAGAAGCCCTCCCACTTCTGCCCCCTCCAGCACCAAGAATAGAGTGCATCACCTGCCCCAGACTGAGAGTTCCCATCTATACCCTGTGGCTAATAGCCACTGATGGACCTCTGCTCCATATGTTTATCTAATTCCTTCTTGAAAATGTCCATGCTTGTAGCTGCCACCACCTCCTGTGGCAGTGAATTCCATATGTTAATCACTCTTTGGGTGAAGAAGGACTTCCTTTTATCAGTTCTAACCCGACTGCTCAGCAATTTCTTGTATTGTGAGAAAGGGAGGAAAGTACTTCTTTCTCAACCTGCTCAAGCCCATTCATAATCTTATAAACCTCGATCATGTCACCCCTCAGCTGTCGTTTCTCCAAGCTAAAGAACATGCAACTGTCTTCACTTCTTGAACATAATCTGTCAATCCTTCTTGGGATTGAGGTGTCAAAATATCCCCATAGGAGCTCTAATGTATTTGTTTAGTTTTCAGTGCTTGTGCATTTGGAGAAGGGAAGAGGGTGCTGTCAAGTTGCAGCTGTAAGGTTTCCAAGGCAAGAGATGGGCAGAGGTGGTTTGCCATTGCCTGCCTCTGCATAGCAGCCCTGGACTTTGCTGGTGGTCTCCCATCCACCAGGGCTGATCCTGCTTAGCTTCTGAGAGCTGAGGAGACTGGGCTAGTCTGGGGCATCCAGGCCAGGGTGCAGAGAAGAGGGAGATCGCTGGATGGCTGAGATGCCTGGCTAAGAACGATCTGACTTGGATGTTAAGGGAGAATTATTTATTTATTTATTTATTAGTTGCATTTATATCCCACCCATCCCGTGGGCCAGGTTCAGGGCAGGTAACATCATTAGAATAAATACAATTTCAGTTTAAAAGTTTAAACATTAAAACACGATAAAACATTATAGCAATTAAAACAATGGGTACAGCTTGGAACAGCGTCAGTTGGCCCGATGGTGCAATGAGTTAAAGGCCCGTTGTCGGTGGTCAGTAGACAGGTGACAGACAGGCGACAACAACCTCAGGGAGGGCATAAATGGGCGCCCGATGCCTCAACCGAAGGCCTGGCAGAACAGCTCCATCTTGCAGGCCCTGCGGAACGGAAGAAGATCCCGCAAGGCCCTGATCTCAACTGGGAGCATGTTCCACCAGGCTGGGGCCAGGACAGAGAAAGCCGTGGCCCTGGTTGAGGCAAGACAGACGTCCTTCAGGCCAGGGACCACCAGGAGATGTTGATCTTTCAAGTGTAATGCTCTTCAAGGCATATATGGGAAGATGCAGTCCCTTAGATATGTTGGTCCCAGGCCATATAAGGCTTTGAAGGTCAAAACCAACACCTTGAAGTGAATCCAATACTCAACTGGCAACCAATGCAATTGGCAGAGCACTTGCCTAATGTGAGCCTGCATAGGTGTTGACGTCAGCAGGTGTGCTGCTGCATTCTGCACCAGTTGTAATTTCTGGATCAGCTTCAAGGGTAAGCCTGCATAGAGTGAATTGCAGTAATCAAGTCTGGAAGTGACCATTGCATGGGTCACCGTCGCTAGGTCTTGGGGGGAAAGATAGGGCTTCAGAAGCCTGATCTGCCTAAGATGGAAAAACGCAGATCTGGCAACTGCAGCAACCTGGGCCTCCATGGAGAGAAAGGCATCCAGTGTCACTCCCAGACTCCTCACTGTCCGGGCTGGCACCAAAGGCACCCCTCCCAGTGTGGGGTGCCTGGTGTCCCCATCCAACTCCCCTCAACCCAGGTACAGGACCTCCATCTTTGACTCTGCAGCAACCATCCAGCCACAGCATCCAAAGCCTCAGCCAGGTTTGTGGGAACAGAAGACAAATGGCCATCCATTAACAGATAGAGCTGGGTATCATCAGCATACTGATGACAACCCACCCCATAACTCCAGACTAACTGGGCGAGGGGGTGCATATAGATGTTAAATAACATTGGCGAGAGAATCGTCTCCTGTGGCACTCAACATTCCAATGGGAATCACAGGGAGACCCTCTCGCCAAGTGGTCTTTAAGTTTAGAGAGTCATAGCCATCAAACTTCATCTTACATCACCACACAGCAACTGCTTGCTCAACATTGTGGTCAGGATTTAATGAGTGGCTTGGCCAGCAGATCATCATAGATACAGTGAAGATACTCTGTTTTGCATCCATCAGTGTAGGGCATGGAAGATATTCTGCAACTTAAAACAGCTAAACAAACCACTGAGAAGTGTCACTTCCACAGATCATTTTCAGTTAAAACTAAGTGATTTCCTTGATATACTTCAAACACATTCTGCTCTCAAAAAGATTGTGAGGCAAAGCACCCTGGCCCCCCCAAGGGTTAATGTGAATGGTGATGAGCCTGTTCCGTCCTGCAGGTGTTACTAATTGGTCTCTCTGCCTACATATCCCTTATCACCTTCAAGGCCAAAGCTGGAAATGTGGTAACTAGCTTCTCATGAGAACCTGTGGCCCACACGATGGGAGGGGGGAGGTCAGGAGTGGTGAGGTAATTTTTGGAGGGGAGGGGTCCAGCAAGAATGTGTTCTGACTGGGTGAAATCATCACCTACTGCTGCTTGGCCAAAAAAGTATAGTTGAGCTAAGAGCCTGCAAAAGGAGGCTAGCCTGGATTCTGACAGACTGGAGGCCTGGATTATGATATGCTTGTATTGCAATAGACAGCAGTGCACAGAACACATGAGCTGTGGCCTTTGACTCTTGGACTTAAGGTTTGTGCCATCTAACAAAGGTCTTGGAAATGTGGTAGATAGTTAAGCTAGTTTTTCTGTTAACTGCTGTATGATTTTAGAGCATTGTGTTGTCTGTAGAATAAGTCTTTTGTTTTGACAGAAATTAAATAAAACTTTATAATATTCTTAAAAAAAAAGATTTGGTTACTTGTGTACAACAGCCCTGGGTTCAGCTTTGGACTCCTTGATAAAGATGCAGAATAGGATTTCCAGCTATCAGAAGGTGACCCTTTCCACAACAAGGAGATCAATAGCATTAACTGCTAAGATCTGCTCATCCTGCTGCTGGAAAAGCCATACCTGCCGTGACCACCTAGAAAGCTTAACAGATATCTTAACAGGTACAGTCAGGGGCTTGGGAAGTGGTGCATAGTAGGCACAGCTGCCCATGCTGAGTTACTTGTGCAAAGAAGATCTGTGCTACCAAACCTTGTGGCAACCAGGACTTTTGTTTCTGTAAGGTTGTGGTGCAGAGCAGGTAGAAAATTCAGCAGATGAACGTTTTCCATCATTGTATTTACATACCTGGAAAGGCTGTACCTGATGAACTTCCATTTCTCCTGTCATGATCAGGGCAAAGTTAGCAACAGTTTGCAGTTGGAGAAACTGCAAGAATCTCTTCCTAAACCTTTGAACCAGAGGGGCGCTTAGATATTTCCCCCTCCATTAAAAACCAAATACCGCTTGTTGGAAAAGTGAAAATATGTATATCTGTTTGAAAACTGTTACTTATATGATCACTATTTCCAGCTGATTTTCCACAGAATACTGCTTGACTCATACTGGTGTTATTAAAGTTCTTCGTTCATTCATTCATTTTGGCTTTGGAGAGGAAATTTCATTTCCTATTGTTATTTTCAGTTTCTTATCCTCATGATGCAACACTTGTTGGAATCCCCGTCACTTTAAAAGGAGTCCTTTTTTTATATCTGAAAAGTAAACCAGAAAGAGTTTAAACTGAAATGGAACTAGGAAAAACAATTAAGTAGAAAGGGGAAAAACTGACTCAATGAATTCACTATAGTAAATCCCCTTCAGAGTACTTCTAAAATGATTTCAGAATGATAAAATGAAATCCAAATTGTTGTCAAAGGCTTTCATGGCCAGAGTTCATTAGTTCATTAGTTACTGTAGATTTTCCAGGTTGTGTGGCCATGGTCTTGGCATTGTAGGACCTGATGTTTCACCAGTAGCTGTGACTGGCATCCTCAGAGGTATAACATAGAAGGATGAAGTACCTGTTAAATATATAGATTTTATGTTTTATTAATTAGCTTAAATGAATGTTGTTAACAGAGTTCTTAAGTATACCAGACATTGAAGTTGTATTGATTCCATTGTTTGTTTAGTGTTCAGATTGTTTTTTTCTGTAAAATTATGGAGAAGTTATGTATTTGTATTGTTATTGAAAAGTTGAAATTAAAAATAAAGTTATAAAAAAAAGAAAGATGGAGTACTCTCTGTGTGTAAATGTTTAAGTCTGCTTCAAAGATCCCTTTGCAAAGCTGTAACCACTTTAAACTCATCTCCCCAGATTCCCAAATCATCCACTTTTTTTTGTTGGTGACATCAGTACATTACACCAAGAGCTTAACCACTTCTCTGTGTCTTCAGCTGGTACATTAACTTTTTTTCCCACCATAGAGAACAATGGAGGGAATAGGGGCAACCTGTTTAGGGGCCCATAGAATTGGACCCCCTGATCCAATGTTCTTGAAATTTGGTGGGTATCTTGGGGAGAGGCTCCATCAGCTACCCTGTGAGTTTGGAGCCTCTCCCTCAAACCCCCTCCCCTCCAGCCCCCAGAATATACCCTATGTTTTCACCATTGACTTCAATGGCCCATAGGATATAATGGGGCCGAATTGCCGCCAAATTTCTTCCATTCCCTCCTTTCCTTCTCTCTTTTTCCTCTTTGCCTCCTTCTTCTCTTCTCTCTTTATTTCTTTCCCACCTTCTTCTCTTCCCTTTTTTCCTCCTTTCCCTGTTTCCCTCCTTCTTCCCTCTCTTTCTTTCCCTCCCATTTCCTTCTCTTTCTTTCCCTCTTTCCTTCCTTCTTTCCTTCTCTCTACTCTCTCTCTTTCCTTCCCTCTTTCCTCCTTCTGTGGCCCAACTCTCATGAGAAGGAGTTTAAACTTTAAACCCCTTCTCTTAGCTCCCCCACCCAGACCAGCTGGGGAAGGGAAGGGGAGGCTTTTGAAGATGCCTCCCCTCCTTTTGCTTCCCCTTCTGACATCACTTCCGGTGATGTCAGGGGGCGTGGCATATGCTAATAGCCTAATAGCTCATTAGCATACCATATGTAGCAGGAACTCCTTGCATGTTAGGCCACACACCCCTAATGTAGCCAGTCCTAATGAGTTTCTGCTGTTGGGTGTGGTCTATTATGCTAATGAGTTCCTGCTGGGCATGACCAACTTGGGAACCAGCTGGAACTCTGTTCCTGTGTGTTCCTGCCCCAAAATAGCCCTGGTGGTCACTATTCTCTATATTGCACTCACACACACACAAATACATGTATAAAAGATTTTTAGTATACACACACACACACACACACACACACATATATATATCCAGATGTTGTTTTCTTGTATGTTTATAATTATGTTACTGGTATATATGTTGGGACATAGATATAGCCATGCCAATTCTTCAAATTATCCTGGCATCAGATATTTCATTGGTCTGGATGTGTGTCACCTCCATAAAATTTGATCAAATTTGATAAGCTTTTATAAATCTGATATTTAGACTCTTTCTTTTAATCATAATATGTTTTAACATGTGTACACCTTAATAAATATTTGTACTTTTATAATATACTGTGTTAGCTCAGCCCTTTTGGTTCACAGTTGCTATGGGTGGTGCCATTTTGCAAGAGGGGGAGGATGGGAAGTTGCACCCCCTTGCCTATGTCTCATGGAAATTCACGGACACTGAGCACAATTGGTCGGTTTGGGATAAGGAGGCAGGGGCTATTAAGTTAGTGCTCTCTATGAGGTGACACTGGTTGGAGGGGGCTAGAGTACCAGTTGAGGTGTGGACTGATCATAAGAACCTCGAAGTACTTCGCACACCACATAATATGAATGCTAAGCAACTTTGGTGGGCTGATTTTTTCTCCAAGTTCAATTTCACATTCCACCATTTCCCGGGGAAAGCTAACTCCTTGGCTGACGTGCTGTCCTGCCTCCCACAACACGAGAGCCACAAGGAGGTGGTTCTTGACTCTATGTTCATGCCTTCCTAGTTGGGTGGTGCCGTGCTTACATGCGCCCAGGCGAAGGTCCGGCCCCTGATAAACACTGAAGTTCGCTTCTGCCCTCTCTGATGCTGAACACCTTCAATTAGAGAGAGGGGGGGAGGTGGAAGAGCGAACTAATGGTTGTTGGTATTGAGGCATGAAGCTTTTTGTTCCTGCGACCTTGCGGGGGAAGATTTTGTCTACTGTACATGGAACTAAGCTGGCGGGACACTTGGGGTTTGTGAAGTCCCTCCATTTACTGCAAAGACAGTTTTGGTGGCCTGGCATGAGGAAGGATTTAAACCTGCATCATGAGCAAACCAAGACCGGGGAAAACTCTGGGGCTCCTCTGGCCCCTGCTCACCCTGAGTAGACCCTGGGAAGTCATCTCGATGGATTTTATTACAGACCTTCCTCCCAGCCGGGGGGAAATGGTCATTTGGGTGGTAGTGGATCTTTTTTCGAAGCAGGTGCACTTCATTCCGTTCAAATCCCTGCCATCTGCCCGGATACTAGCTAAGAGTTTTCTTCAACAGGTTTTTAGGCTCCATACCTTGCCTCGGAAGATAATATTTGACCAGGGCTCATAATTTGTTTCTAAGTTTTGGGGTGAGCTGTAACACCTCATGGTGTTGAACGGGATTTAAGTAGTGCCTACCACCCCGAAACTGATGGGCAAACAGAACGTGCCAACGAGACCCTTGAACAATACCTCAACGCAGGCAGAGAAAGGCAGCGGGTGGGGGGTGCTCTGCAGTTTTTTCTCTGCCCACCACCGAGATGCGTGGGCTGAGAAAGGTGGCAGGTGGGGGCACGCTCCAGAGTTTTTCTCTACCTGCACACCAAGGCACATGGGCTGAGAAAGGTGGCGGGTGGGGGGGTGCTCCACAGTTTTTTCTCTGCCCGCCGTCGAGGTGCATGGGCAGAGAAAGGCAGCAGGTTGGGGCATGCTCTGGAGTTTTTTCTCTGCCCACTGCCGAGGTGCATGGGCAGAGAAAAGTGGCGGGTGGGGGGTGTTCCGCAATTTTTTCTCTGCCCGCTGCTGAGGTGCATGGCCTGAGAAGGGCAGCAGGTGGGAGTGTGCTCTGGAGTTGTTTCTCTGCCCACCGCCGAGGCGCACAGGCAGAGAAAGGCGGTGGGGGGGGGGGCGCTCTGCAGTTCTTTCTCTGCCTGCCACTGAGGCACACGGGCAGAGAAATGCAGCGGGTAGGGGGTGCTCTGGAGTTATTTCTCTGCCTGCCACTGAGGTGCACAGGCAGAGAAAGGCAGCGGGGGGTTGCTCCGGAGGTCTTTCTCTGCCTGCATGCCTTGGAGGGCGGGCAGAGAAAGGCAGCAGTTGTGGGGTGCTCTGGAGGAAGCCGGGGATAGGGCAGGAGGCAGCCAACTTACCTTCCTTCTTCTGCCTCCTCGTGGCCTGAGCACTGCTGGGAGCAGGGGGGCGGGACTTGGTCATGTGCCCACCCCAGGGCACCTCACTCCCAGAGCGCTGCTCTTGCGTGCTCTGGCCCCAACCAAGGCCTGCTCTTAGCACCCTTACTCTTTAGTCTGTATTTGAATGACCTTGCATCTGCTCTCTCTTCAGCAGAATTCCATCCTCTGTATTTATCTTCAAAGGCACCCTACTCTTTTATGTGGATGACACTATCCTTATGTTCTACACTCAGGTTGTACTGAAAAGACTACTAAGCTGTTTCTCAAAATACTGTAAACCTTTCAACACACTACGTCGCCTCCAACGTGGAGATAAGGGGGCTTGCCTTGCAGTGGCTGTCCTCCCTCATCCAAGGTTGTGGACAGAGGGTGGCGCTTGGGGGGAATTATCTCAGTGACACCCACTGGAATGTGGTATGCCACAGGGAATGAATCTCTCCCCAGTGTTGTTTAATATCTACATGTGCCCACTCGCACAAATTTACTGGAGGTACAGGCTGGGCTGTCACCAATATGCTGATGACACCCAGCTCTGTGTACTGATGGACAGCCCCCTGGACTCTGCCCCAGAATATCTGAACAGGGCATTACAAGCCATGGCTGGATGGTTACAACAGAGCAAACTGAAACTGAATCCATTGAAGATGGAGGTCCTGCACCTGGGTTGTGGGGGATTGGGATTGGGAATTGGGCTCCCAAACTCTTTGAAACTGATACTTCACAGATTTAAGAATCTGTTGTTCCTTTTTCAAAGTGTGGTGTTGCTTTGAAAGAAACTGAGCTTTTATTTGGAGTGGGGACAGAGATCTGAAAGCTGCTGCAAGAATTTTCATTGAGAATAAAGGACAGAAAATTTTAAAATAAATATTAAACTGAGGGATTGGTTTCATATCTGAGACTCAGATACAGCTGACAGAAATTCATGAAACAGTTCAGTGGTTTGTGTGCTAACCGAAGATGCTGAGCCATTCCCTTCTTTTATACCTGCTGTTTTCACTAAGTGGCAACTGTCTGTAACAACTATCTGACTAATAGTTCAGCAAGGCAGCTTCAGTAGTTTGGCAAGGCAGCTTCAGGATAGAATGCAAATATGCCCCCACCCCCATGGATCAGCTGGGAGAATGTTTTTGGGACCAATGCTCCCTCTAAGCTGTGGAATCTTGTGAGCAAAAACTCTAATTTGTGAGCTACTGGTATTAAAGTTGTGAGTGAGCGATTTGGCTACTGCATAAATTAGTTTGCTCTGGAGCCATCCTTCCTGAGCTAAGACAAAAATGTGTGAGCCGTAGGCTAAAAAACTGTGAGCTAGCTCACACTAACTCAGCTTAAATACCATGCCCCCTTGTGCTTTTGTTTGGAAGCCAAAGGAGCTTTTGACAGTCCTTTAAACACCCTGCTACAAAGGTAAGGGCCAAAATGGGACTAAAATCTACCCCAGTGGCCTTCAAGACCCCCAAGGGGCCAGCACCACAATTCAGCTTCAGGAACTGATTGATTTATTTGTGATTGAGTTAAAAGTCAGGCAACATCTACCTTAAAGGTGTCTCTCTCTATTTAGGGCTACAGTGTGCCCCACCCTAACACAGTATCCTAGTAGGCTCAAAAGGGAGGAGTATTATAATTATTGTACAAAGCTGCTTAAATTGAGAATTAGCCAGAGTTCTCTCTACTTTTTCTTTGGGTGATAGTGCATAACCTACTTTCTTATCAGACTCTCCCTTTGTGCTCTCCATTTCAATAATGTATCTGTGTACTTTTACTGAGTACTCTCACAAAAAAAGCTTCTGTCTCTTAACTTTTTTTCTGATGGATGCTCTGGTTTCCTCCCTACATTTCTTTAGATCCTGGCTGGTGCTTCTTGGCATTTCTCCCAGGTTTTTTTTCCCCTCCAGAGGTTAGAATGTACCTCTTAGGTAATGCCTTTTCCAAGTGGGTCTTATCTCATTGTTTACCCCACAAATTTCCCATGTTTTTCTGCATGTCACATACACCTTTATATACCTGATCACCTAACATCATACATCAGGATATTGTTCAAACTTGAGCCAAAGTCCGCTCTTGTTTGCATTCCCTCTCTTGCCTTTCTTCTCTGGCCTTGCTTTTGGCACTGCGATGATTCTGCTTCAGTTTTATGAATGCTGCTTCAACAGGTGTCAGTCTAGACTCTCCGGCAAATGGCTGTATGTTCTGGTAGTGAAACCTCCATATTCAGAGGCAGTGTACCTCTGGCTAATGCCTTTGTGCACTTGAAGAAGCATCTTGTTGGCCATTGTTGAAAACAGGATACTGGATTAGATGGAGTTTTGATCTGATCCTAGTGGGCAGCTCTTACGTTCTTATGTTATGTAGAAGTTCTGTCCCATTTTTAAAAAATCACATGGGGGTAAAAGCATGATGTACTAGTGTGGTGTGGAACTCAGAAGTAGCAACAAGAACACAGCTGCCTTGGCAGTCCTGGGAGTGGCATTTGGCCCCAAACACCAGTGCAAGCAACAGACAGCAGTAAATAGCTGTTGTGCTAAGAGTATAAGGAACCAAAGCAAGTTACTAAATAATGTGAGATCTGGCCTGGCTTCAGCAGGTGACATGGCAAGCAGATGTGAGCTAATGAAGAAAATAATCATTAGTGGATTCCCCAGAACAGTGGGCAGCACACATACAAGTAGTTTGGAGCTCTGGTTTCCAAGTTTCTTATGGTCCTGTTTTACAAGGTAAAGCAAAGATACAAGTCCACCAGCACCTTAGAGACCAACAAGATTTTTTGGGATATAAGCTTTCAAGAGTCAAAGCTCCCTCCATAAGGTAAAGCATGTATCCTCTTGTACAAACAAAGACATCAGTAATATTTTAGGCACATGCACTCACACAAAAATCCCCTGCAACAGTGCCATCTGAATCTCATTTCAGCATTTCTGTTTTCTTTGGGTTGTATCTGTCCTTTTACCTTTCATCGTCTTCTTAATTTGTACAACATGGGTTGGTTACTGCACTTCATTTTACTCTGTTCAGATTTTGCCTTCTCATTGTCATACCGTAATTTCAGGCTGGCACTGTGGAATTTCCATTGCTGGGGGGGATTGAGTTTATGGGTTTGTTCAACTGGGAAAAAAAGTTTATTAAAAGAAAAGTAAAGAGCTGTGCCATTTCAGATGAAACCTGAAGCAGTGTGGTATAGTGCAAACTGCCACACATCATTTTGAAAGCAGAGATTCACTCCACCCAACTCCCTGTGGTTGTGACAGATCAGGGAGACCAGGTCTCCTGCTTTGATGGTAGATCTCCTGCACCCCACAAGCTCTGCCTGCCACTGCTCAGCTGAGTGGTGGGAGAAGGGGAAAGTGTCAAGGGGAATGGGGAACAATCAGTACTGCAACCATGATATCACTTTTTGTGAGACCCAGATGTGACATAATTGCATTGAGCAATGCTCTAGCATTCACCCAAAATTCTACGGTTAAACCATATCATTTTGAGCAAATGGTAGAGCCACACCTGGTGCAATGACATCACTTCCTGTTTGCATTGGAAGTGACATCATGGTGTCAGCATGATGCCAAAAATGTAAGTCCCTACCTTCCTATGATCTTCCAAAATGGATGCTCCACTCACAATTTGCTCATTTAAATGATAGAAAAACAGCTTTCATTTTTCTCTGGGTTAAAGGGGAAAGCTTCAACAATATCATGAGTCATGCTTGGGATGAACAAAATGTTATGTGGATATTCTCCTTTAATTCCCCATGTGGAAGCAGATGATATGTGGCAGAAAGGAATGCCTTTTATTCTCCTCTTTGTACCCACCTGAACTCAACTCCCATTCTCTCTCTTATACTACTATTTTAGTCTATTTCTTTTTTTAAAATTTTTAAATTGCTTTTCTCTACCTCCTACCTCTACAACTACAATTCTAATACAGAGTAGGCAAGGATCTTCAAAGGTCTACATTACATTTAAAAGTTCCCTATTAAATTATAGAAAATTTTTATCTATTAAAATATTGCTGGTTCTAAATTCAATGATATAAAATTGCATTATCACATTTTAGAATGCCAAGACAGTTCTCAGATCTTCATTTAGGCTTCTTCTTCTGCTTCTGCTTCTTCTTGTTGTTGAAGGGGAGTTTGACCTTGTATAATCAGATTCTGAGTCCATGAAGTCACCCAAAGAAGCCAATGTAGATTCAGAGGTACTGCTGGTTGCTCCTTCTTCGCTTTTATCCATAGCATTGTTGACTATTATTTCTTCTGTTGGTTTTGCTGGAGTCTGCTGTAATTCCAAAAAGGTTATGGCTTTAGCCAAAAAGTCAATCTTTTCTTTTTTCCCTTGGTAGTTAAAAGTCAGTCCTTCAGGGATGAGCCATCAGTACTGAGCTGAATTTTCTTGTAGAAATGTAGTGACGTTTTTATATTGTTTTCTCTTCTTCCTTATTTCAAATGGAATGTCTTTCAAGGTCTTTATTTCTAATCCTTGGATTTTCAAGGGTGATCCATTGGTTACTTTCAAAATCCTATCCCTTGGTGACCTTCTTAGAAATTTCACATATATTTCCCCTAGCAGATTATTTTTCTTTACAAATTCTGGGTAAACCCAATAAATCATATCTATGTCCATCTCCAAAATTCTTTGCTCATAATTTATCAGGGGAGCCAATGCTTCACTCATAATCAGTCTGAGGTTTTCATCTTTATTTTTAGGAAGTCCTTGAAATCTAAGGACATAAGCAGATCTTTCCACTTGAAGTTGTAGGAGTTGTTGCTTTCCTGAGTTTCTTTCTTTTTCTGCTAATTCCGTTCTTTGGTTCAAAGTTTTGGTGTTATGCTCAACTTTTTGTAGCTTTTTGGCTGTTTTCTCTGTTGTGGACTTGACTTCCTTAAGGTCTTTTTGGAGAGTTTCAGATGTTGAGATTCATCATTTGATCCAGCAGAGGACAAAATGCTTCAGAAATCATGCTTGCAGTATCTATGGTGATTTCCGGTCTCTGAGTTGGTTAGAAGTTCCTGCTGTAAGTTTAGTTTTAGGCGCCATTCTGCCCCTTCGCTGTGTCATTGTTTATGTTTAAGGTAAAAGTTCGTTAAGTGCCTGAGAACTTTTTCTGGCAAGCTGAAAAAAAGTTTTAAGCAGAGTGGGTTCGGGTAAATATATTTTCCGCTTGCATCAGCTTTCCATCTTAATCTTGCATTTGTTTGTTTAGTTTAGGCTCGGGTTACTCCCCCTCTGGAAGGGTTCCTCCCCCTTCAGATTTACGGTGTGAAATTTAACTCCGCTCCCACAAACGCTTATAAGAATTTTGGCACTCATATTTCACTTCAGTTGAACGATTAGATGCTGTGAAGTAGGGTACATTCTTTCGCTTCAATTGATCCTTTGCTTGCTCTGGAATCGGTGTGCACCTCTGAACACCATTGCTGGCTCTGGTACGACAGAACCTTTAGGGGCAAAAGGGAGCCTCAATCCTTCAGTCGCAGCTTTAGGAGAGGCTCCCTTTGTGCCCCAGGCTAGAATCCCCTACAGGGACTCTAGGGGTGGCCACATGAGTGCGGTCTCCCTTCTTACTGGCTGGGTACGGCATGCACCCCTCGGAGCTCGATGAAGTGTGACCGTCTACCAAGTCACCGGAAACTGAAAACCCTAGTCTGTTATCTCATTGTGACAATGAGCTTCCTCCTTCTACTTTGAAAAATGAAGTGCACATCAACAAGACAATAATCTAACAATCTAAGAATATAGAAGTACTGTAGGGCATTACTGTTCAGATATGAAGAACACTCATTTTATTGGCCTTCAGGGCCTCTGAGAGAGGGGGACAAAATTCGGGGGCCCCAAGTCAGCTGGAGTGCCTCTGCTGTATTCACACAGGAGACATTTCAATTTTTTCCCTTAGTGCAGTTCTGACTGCAGCCACGAGGGGCTCGGGGAAGGCAGAGCACAACCTTTCTGCAAAGTTACAAGGAGGGGGAAGGAACATTTGCTGAAGAGATCTTGCCAAACTCATCATCAGCCAAGCCTGCCCTGGAGCAAGGGAAGCCCAGCCAGGACAGGATGCAGCCTCCTAACAAGGGCTATGGTTTCCTTTTGCTTTTAGTTCCACCCAGCTCCTGAACAGCCAGATCTTCCCAGGGCAATCTTGTTAGTGGGTGGTAGCAAATAAATAAATAAATAAAAATAAATCTATCCCAACTTCTAATCCCCCCCACACTTTATTTCTCAGTATTAGTGCCACCTCCCTCATCCTGGTTGGCAATTTAGAATGTATTTATATAGTATAGAAGCAAACTTCTGTTAATATTATGGATAGAAGTGGGGAATTAATATTTCCCCATAGTCTATCAAAGTAGTAAAAGGATTCTTCCCCTGCCCTCCTCCCCCTCCAGCCTTAACATGCATGATAATAAATGTTAATCTGCCTCAGTGGTAATAAGTGAGGATGAGAAATTAGAATTAATTAATCTGTTTACTTTTTATCCTGTCTTTATACCCAAGGGGGACCCAAAGCAATTTTCATCATTCTCCTCTTCTCTGTTTTATCCTCACAACAACCCTGTGAGGTAGGTTAGGCCGAAAGGGAGTGACGAGCCCAAGATCACCCAGCAAGCTTCCATGGCAGATCCTAGTCCAACACTTTAACCACTACACAACCTTAGTTCCCATTGCATGTGGGGGGGAGGTCTGGAGATCACCTGGGCCAAGATATTCCAGTTCCTTTCATCTTTGGCCCTGGAATTCCCATGGTCATCCTGATAGTTTTATTTTCCGATGAGTTATGCCTGCCACAAATGGACAGACAGATGGACATGTGGATCCTTTTGCTGTTATAGATGCACACTAACAGCCAGCCCAGTGATTTGTTTTGTTATAATATTTTTTGGGGGGGGCAGATGGAATCTTTGTCTGGGGGGGGGGCATGGTGGCTTTTGGCAGCCCTGTTGGCCTTTGATATGCAAAAGACTATGGGTCACAACTCCCAGAGAAACTATGGATTGGTGGTGAAAATTGCTGCCAAGAGGCAGCCAATTTAATGGTGACCCTGGGATTCCTTGGTGGTCCCCCACCCAAATACTAAGCAGGGCTGACCCTGCTTAGCTGGTGAGATCTGAGGAGACTGGGGTAGCCTGGGCCATCCAGGTCGGGGCAGTTGCAGATTGCTGCTGGGTTTTTTGTTTGTTTTTTATGGGGAGGTCACAGAGAGTTTCCTTCACTCTCTGTCTAACTGTCTCTTATGTGCTGAAACTGTAGCCCTTCTGGGGAATTTGGTTGTCGTGACTGGTTATATTATGCTCATGTTATTTTTGTTGTCGTCTTTATTTGTTATGGTGGTGTGTAGTGTTAAGTCTTCCATAATTTGCATTAAGTATTTTAGTTTTCTGCTACGCTCTTCAGCTGATAAAGCCATAGACTGCTTGCACAGAGAGTGGTTTAGCCAGCTGCACTAAACTCTGACACTGGCTCTTAAGGTACTTTGGTTAAAGCATCCGACCACAGATTTGCCTCTGGTTGGCAGGAGTTCCTAGTGCTTGTGGTTTTCATTCTGACTAGCTGAAATTAAGAGATTTCCCCGCTGGTCATGACTATGTCATGCCCTTCTGTGGAACTGGAATTTCCTTTGTGCTAGTAATTTGCTCTGTCTGGAAGGATATGTTTCTTAATATGTTGTCGAAGGCTTTCACAGCCCGAGTTCATTAGCTGCTGTAGATTTTCCTGGTTGTGTGGCCGTGGTCTTGGCATTGTAGGACCTGACATTTCGCCAGTAGCTGTGACTGGCATCCTCAGAGGTATAACACAGAAAGATGGAGTACTCTCTGTGTCAAGGTGTCAGAGATATGATTCTTTGTTAGCCTGCCTTATTATTCTTAACTGATTGCACTTGATACGTGAGCAGGGATTTCTCCATGCTAGTAAATGTTGAACTCTGCCAGGGTACATTGATGTACCCTGAAAGAAATCCTAGTGGTCTATGAGCAATCAATATATTATATAACTTACAGCCCCTGTAGGCCTCCCGAAGTGGGCTACAGTGACTTATTTTCAATTTTTGCATGGCTGTTTATGTATGAGAAGAGGCCTATGTGAAAAGCCAGTTGCATTGTACTGTACTGTCAGGAAAGAATATGGTGACACGACCTGCCAAACAACCGCAAAGGGTCGAAAGCTCAGCTTCCTATTTGAATCTGGTGGACAGGAATCTAGTGGACAGGAGGTGACCTGAACTGGTGGGTGTTTGAGCATCCCTAAGCAGGAGGACTGGTATCACTCTGCACTGGAAGGGTAAATTTCCCAAAACAGGCTTTAGGAGGACAATAGTGAATGTAAAACTCAGTTGTTCTTCCTGTCCCCATCTTCCCCATGTAATGTCTGAAACCAACGTAACTCACAGCCTGACTCTACTTCAGAATATTTCCTATGCTTCATTTTATCCAGATACAATCCAGGCTACACATATTATCTGGAGCTGCACTTCTTTAATACCACTGACATTTTAAAAGGTTCAATCAACAAAAGATAATAAATAAAATTAATACAAACAATAAATACAATAAATAAAATAAATACATGTACTCAAGCTGAAAAGCAATATAGATACCAATTGGCATTTTCAAATTATAAATATGCTGTTTGAGAGCAAATGTTTTAAAAGCCGTAAAATGATAGTGCACTTTAATGTGCACATTTTAAAAATAAATAAATAATTTTCCTTGATAAATGGCTTGTACTTCAGCTGTGTTATTCGACTGACTTATTGACTGGTGGAAATGATGGCCATTCCACTGAGCTTATTATGCTACAGACTTCTGTTTCAGTTAGTTTTGTCCCAGGTCCAGCACACTTCTTCCATGAAGCTTTTCCCAAACACTAATAATGAACTCCTTATAAATGTGTGTGTGTGTGTGTGAAGTACCATCAGTTCACCACTGACTTATGACAAGCCAACAAGAGGCTTCCAAAGCAAGTGAGAAGCAGAAGTGGCTTGCCATAGACTTCCTCTGCAGAGTCTTCCTTGGTGGTCTCCCATACAAGGACTGAACCTGCCTTAGCTTCCGAAATCTGATGGTTTCGGGCCATACCATGCCACCTTTCCTCCCTGGTAAATGTACTATTATGTTAAATTATGCATTTGAATTATACAAAGCAGTAGTTCCCAGCTTTTCTACTTTTACAGAATTCATTCAATATCAATTTAGTTGCCAACTAACAACTGTGCCTCTGACATAAAGGATTCAAGGGAATCTGGGCCATGTTCTAGGTCACACATTTTGTTTCTATGATGGTGTTTCTTGTTAAGACTTGCTTGGCCCATATGAATTAAAAGTGGAACCTAGAAGAACACATCCCATATATTCTAGCATCTTCACATTGCAAGGAAAAATTAGCAAAGATTATTTTCATGGGACCCAATCCACCATTACTTTTCACTCTGGAACCTATTCCAAAGACCCTAGAATCCCCCAAAGTGTCATTTTTCAGTTGGTTCAGATTTGTCAGTCTTTGGTAATGTACCTCATCTGCTTTGCTCACTGAGCCCCAAATATGGATAGCACTAAGACCATTTTGTCTTTTTGCTTCCAGTAGAATTAAATTAGATCACAGGTATTGCTGGACTATGCATCACATTTTACATCTCGAGGTGCAGAAGTCAGTTCAGTCAGAGGAGTTGCAGAAAGTGGAGGTAAATTACAGGAGAATATTTTGTTTTGGCAGTATCTTGAGATGCTGAAGTACATTTTCTTTTGGTCCTATATCTTCTGTAAAGTGCCTTATTGTAGTTGCTATAGATTTTCCAGGTTGTGTGGCCGTGATCTTGGCATTGTAGGACCTGACGTTTCGCCAGTAGCTGTTACTGGCATCCTCAGAAGTATAACACAGAAAGATGGCCTTATTGTAGCTTTGTCTGTTTGAATATTATGCCTTGCTCTTAACTTCATTAAACTGTTTAGAATCTGATGAAGTACAGCAAGTAACAGGAGATGTTTTACTTTTTGGAAATGTGTTACTGGAGGCAATGAATGAAAGATGAAGGGTATGAGTGCCTTGTCTGAAGCTGCAGTTTCATTCAGCTGTTTTCATTACATCACCAGGAACGAGTTCAGCTAGAAAGAAAAAGAGAAGTGGTTCAAACTCTATACAAATTTGAAATTGGTTTTCCTTTTCACTCATTATTTCAACTGTGGAACATATTTAAACCCACCAGTCACTGGGGTTTTTGTTATGGATGCCATGACAAAAATCAGAAAACTAAACTATACTTTTTCTTTCTACAAATCTTTCAGTTGGCTTGATCAGAACTGAATTGATTGATTAGAACTCAGTTGTTGGGAGGTATAGAAACAAATGCAGTGTGCTATGGAAGCTGAGTATCTCTTGTGGCTTAAGAACTGCCATGCTAAAGCGCTCTCCACATGCAGCAAGATGTAGGCTAGTTTTGCATGATGGGATCTCATGTGGTGAGGGGCAGGGTAAGAATGATGTAAACACATTGACACAGATAGTGCATGTCATTCCTTACACAATCTGTCATCCTTAACCTACATGGCTTGAAAGGCCAAAGCCATTACACATATGTGGCTCAATGTGAAAGACAAGCATAATTTCACCTAAAGTGAAATTTGAGACCCATTTAGGGATTCCAGCCCAGATGAAACCTTCAAGAGCAACGTTAAGAATCGTGAAGGTTTTCTTAGGGATGCCTGCTTCCAGGTGGGATCCCCTGGAATTACAGCTCATCTGCAGAATACAGAGATCAGTTCCCCTGGAGAAAACGGATGTTTTGGAGGGTGGAATCTATGGCATTGTACCCACCTGAGGTCCCTGTCCTCCCCAGGCTCTATCCCCAAACCTCTAGGAGTTTCCCAACCTGGATCTGGACACCCTATCCTTGATTCCCTGCTGATGGCCGGGGGTGGGGGGACCTGGCAACCCTAGCTTTTCTTCTTATCCTAACCATATAAAGCACAGATTATAAACTGAGTTGTCTCTAGGTGATATTTTCCTCTCCCCTGCAAGTTTAGGATTAGTAAAACAACCCTCACCAATGTGAACAAAGTTAGTAAAATTTCCGGTGAGTTTTGCTTACTATAAAATTTCAAACCAAATCTGGAAACATAGCTCAAAAGAAACCTCTATTATATCAGGGAAATGTCATGGGAGAAGAAGAGATGGACATTTCTAATTGCTGCCTACTATATTTGCTAGCATGTGTTGTTCAGTTTTAAACAAAATTAATATTAGAAATCACAGTACCTCTTAGTTTTGAACCCTATTTGTGAGTTGGTCCACCAACAGCAGACATTGCTTGACTTCGATCTGGACAATTTCCCAGGCACACAGACTGTGCTGCTTCTCGCTCAGGAAGTTGTCGATTCTTTGGAAGTATCTTTTCACTCTCAGTCTGGTGAGCTGGATGTTCTGACCTCTTGGAGACAGGATGTCATTCTCCATGCCTGCACTCAAGCACGTTCCCAGATGCTGAATTTGCTGGTGGAGTCTGGTCTGGAATGCTGCCACGGAAGTCTGATCCCAAGCCGTTTCTGTCAGGTTTCGGTTGAAGGTGCGGATGATCTGTTGCAAGATTTCATGAATGGCCACCTTTGGATTCTCTTCTAGGGACGTTTGGATCTCCTTGAGAATTTCTTGGGTGGTGGCGAAGTCTCTCATGTCACTTAGGCACTGCAGAGGAAGGTTGGCTCTCATTTTGCTCTTCAGTAATCCCAGGCTGTTCTTGGTGGTGGTGGTTAGCTGGACCCGAAGACTGCTGCAGCTCTGAGACGAGACCTCACTGAAGAAAAGCATCACTAAGCATATATGGAGCCATCCTTGTGTAAGTATGGTGTTCATGGTGGTATATGCTCTTTGCCTGAGTACGGAATGTGCGCCTTGAGCAATGACTTCTGGAGTCTGGTGAGTCCTTGAGCCATGTCTTGGCTTTTAAATATTGAGGGATGAAAGTGCCCCTTTCCATTCATCAGAATTTTCCCTTTCTTAAAATACTGTACTTTCACTTTTCTCCTTTCCATATGAATTTGAAAATTATGTAGAATAAAAATGCTATTCTGAGATGGTGGCCAATATTTGAAAGACAAGGTTTCATTTTTATTTTTCATATTCAGTCAAAAATGTGAAGGGTTAATAGGAATTTTTTTTCGTTGGAAGGGAAAATGGGAGTCATTTGCTATATCAGCTCTGGGCATCAGTTCAAAAGGATAAACTTTTGTAAGATTAAACTAGGACATCAGTTTTAGGTTTCTTCCATATGAAATAACTTTGAACATTTGTACAGGGCTTGACCATTCCCGTTGGTGGCTTACCATGCAATGCTCTGCAGATCTACTCCATTTTAAGCCCATTCAGATCGGGATCACAGTGTTAGAGCTGGTTCAGAGAATCATGCTTTCACTTGGCTGCTCAACACATGGGGACTGGCAACTCAATTTGTGAACATGTAGCATTGAAAACTGCTGGAGGGGAAATGAATGTCCTGACTGGGGTGCTACATTCACAGTCAGGACATGGGTGATGCTGCAGCCACCTTGGACATTATGGCATGGAGTAGCTGCCAATATGCTTCCATGCTCATAAAATGGCCATTGTGAATCAGAGGTTGTAGTTAGCCTCAAGTCTTAACGAGAAAGGCAGACTACGAATCAATAAATAAGTAAATGAACCCGAAGACAGGTTAGATCAGATTGTAGTTCCTTCATACTGAGCAGTTCCTTATCCTTTATTATCATAAATGGATGGAAATGCCACATAGGCCTTGGTGGACTGGGTGTAGGATGGCCTTGCCCCACAACCTGTCACCAGCATTGTTGCTTTGAAAGATTCCATCTGCACTGGAAACAATGGAACAGCCAAAATCAGCATAAGAACTGAACCTTTTCAATAAAGTGTACCATTTTAACAGGGCTGGGGGAAGCCTCTTAAGTATCAGGCCTTTACTATGTGTCTGTCAGAGTCCTTAACTTAGTCAGCAAAATACCAGGCCTTGTTCAGTGAAGCAAGAATAGTATTTATTTTAAAGCTGCAATAGTAGGTTACTGTAACAGAAACATTGTTAAGAATACTTTGGTTACAAGAAGCAAGCAGTTATACCAGAAGGGGGAGAATGGGGACCCCCCCCTCCACCAATAGGAGCATAGCGCACGAGCGGGAACTGGAGACAATAATAATTAATGTAGTTCCCACCGCTCCCATTTTCCCAGCTTAGCTGTTGCTTTTGAAAGCGATAGGAAGCTAACAGCCTGTCTCCTCCAAGGTCAGTGTGTTAAGTCTAAAGAAGATATGGCCTGCACGGCCAGGCAGTCGAGGCAGCTCCCCGCATTCCATTCGAACACTCCAGGTGCATAAATCAACACCCCATGATCCCATCCACCCTCCCTTCACAAAACAAAGCCCATCCTCCCTCCCGTCTCCATCCATCATGGCAGGGCTACCTGACAGTGTCATACAAATCAGGCATTGCTGGACCCCCATCCTCCATTTTATAATCACAACAACCCTGTGATGTTGGTTTGGCTGAATATGTGTGACTGGCCCAAGGTCACCCAGCAAGCTTCCATGGTAGAGTGGGAATTTGGACATGGATTTCCTAGATCTTAGTCTGACACTCTAACCACTACACCATGTTGGCCCTTGACCCATGGATTTGCAGTGGAGAACATCATATTGGGTATTTCCAATATGTCTAGATCTTAGACAGAAGTGTCGAACTTATTTGTTATGAGGGCTGAATCTGACATAAATGTTACTTTGCTGGGCCACACTGTGTGAGCCATACCAGAGCTATAAACTTTATGAAGGAAAGCAGCTGATAAGCTCTGAGTTGGTGTGTCCTCACCGCAAGGCCCCATGGGCTGGGTGGGGGTGTGCAGAGGAAACTCACATGAGTAGACTGGAGATCCAGTGGTGCAGCACTGGATAGATGCCTCCACAGTGCCCAGGGGGGGAATCCTTCCCCAGCCTGCTCCCACTGCTAATGTTGTGAGTCCAGACCCCAGGGGAAAAACACAAAGTGATTGGGTATTGCCAGCTGCCCCCTGCCCCCAAGCCACCACAGAAAGGGACCAGGAAAATGAGTTGAACTAACCCCACTGCCTGCAGAAGCATGGGGGAGTGTCCCAGGCATGAGGCCACGTGTATGACAGGACCCAGCCCAAGCAAAGCCTGATAAGCCAGAGACTCATGGGGAGGGGCCATGCCAGGGGTTCAAGCCAGACATTGCTAGCAAGCCCACCACATACATATGGTGGCAGCTGTCCCAGGCTGAAGACTGCCAGATTGGCTTGGAACTCAACTTCAAAAAATTAAGATCATGGCATCTAGCCCCATAACTTCTTGGCAAATAGAAGGAGAAGTCATGGAAGCAGTGACAGACTTCATGTTCCTGGAATCCAAGATCACTGCAGATAGAGACTGCAACCATGAAATTAAAAGACACCAACTCCTTGGGAGGAAAGCTATGGCAAACCTAGCCAGCATAATAAAAAGTAGAGACAACACCCTGCCAACAAAAGTCCATATGGTCAAAGCAATGGTATTCCCATTTGTAATGTATGGCTGCAAGAGTTGGACCATAAGGAAGGCTGAAGAATAGATTCTTTTTGAATTATGGTGCTGGAGAAGACTCTTGAGAGTCCCCTGGACTGCAAGGAGATCAAATCAGTCAATACTAAAGGAAATCAAACCTGACTGTTCCCTGGAAGGACAGATACTGAAGCTGAAGCTCAGATACTTTGGCCACCAAATGAGAAGTGAGCACGCACTGGAGAAGACTCTGATGCTGGGAAAGATTGAAGGTAAATGAAGAAGGGGATGGCAAAGGATGAGATGGTTAGACAGTGTTATCGACGCAATGAATATGAAGTTGAGCACACTCCAGTGGATGGTGGAGGACAGGAGGGCCTGGTGTGATCTGGGCCGTGGGTTTGCAAAGAGTCGGACTTGACTGTGTGTCTGAACAACAACAACAATAACCAAGTAGTTGTTCACTTCTCCTGGGTCCAGAGTAGTTTTCTTTAGAAGTGGACTCACCACTGCCCACTTCAAGGGAGGAGTGACCGGGGCAAAAGAGAGGAGATCAGTGTTCGACTGTGAGCCCAAAATAGCCCTGGAAAGGGCCCTGCCTCCCCAGCTTTAACTGACAGAAATCAAATGTTGAAGGCTGGCATATTGTTAGCCCCTGGGGACAGTTTCTTAAAGGTACAGGTGCTGCTTCTACTATTCTACATTAGTGACTAATGTAATTTTAGAATCTGGTTGGGTTTTTTTGGATAATAATTTTTTTATTTAAGTATATAGAAAAAACCCATACAAACATCAAATACACACCCCACTCCCCGTATATAAAAAAACAACCTATAGTGTATACATATAACAGAGAAAAGAAAAAGAAAAGAAAAAGAAAGAGAAGTAAAAAACAAGCAAATTAAGGCATTGGTAGAGAGCTCAACATTCAGCATAGATACAAAGAGAAGGAATTTTTCCCCCTTCTTTTTTCTTTTCCTATAAATGTGCATAATTAATATATTGTTACAACATAATTAAAGTACATAGAGAGGCTTATTTAACTTTATCCCATAATCTGAGGAAGGGCTTAAACATACTTTGGGTATTGTTCTGAGTTGTGTATATAATAGAATCATGCCACATTTTTAAAAAATCTACCGTTTTGGCTTTGGATTTGATTATTCTAATTTGACGTGTTAATTTTTCAGCTATTGCAATCTGCCATAACTCAGAATACCATGAGTATAATGTTAATAATTCTGCGGCTTTCCAGCTTTTAGCAACTATGCTTCGTGCCACCATTAAAATAAATACTATTAGTCCTTTAGAAGTCACCTTTTCATTTTGTTTTTCCCATATTGTTAATAGGGCCAAAGCTGGTGTAACACAGATGGTTTGACGTGTAATTTTTGCAATTTCTGCAAAAATTTTCTCCCAGAACTGTGATACTACTGGACATAGCCATCACATATGAATATAATCATCTTGCTGATTACAATTTCTCCAGCATTTTTAATTATTTATGTTGGTTATTCTTGCAAGGCGAACTGGGGTGAAATATGTAATTTTAAAATCTGTAATGCCACAATGCAGCCCTGCATGGAAGAGAAAGGACAAAAGAAAAAAAATCAACTAGAGAATACTCCAGTATGCTTGTATCCAGTAACTACTCCCAAAACTGTATTGAATGGATTGTCCTGATGCCAGACGGATCTGAGGCACCGATCGCATTTTATTCCCGATCTCTCACTAAGGCTGAAAAGAACTATGCCCAGATCGACAAGGAGGGCCTTGCCCTAATCGCAGGAATAAAGAAATTCCATAACTTTGTTTATGGGCGGCGGTTCCTCCTTGTGACTGATCACAAACCTCTCCTGGGCATCTTCTCGCCAGACCGGCCGACACCGAACATTCTATCGCCCTAGATGCTAAGGTGGGCGGTTTTTCTGTTGGCATACGATTTCGAGCTGGAGCACCGTCCGGGGAAGGCTATTGGGCATGCAGACGCCCTTAGCCGCTGCCCCGCACCACTAACTGACTCTGACGAGGAGCTGGAACTGGACGTTTTGGCGCTGGAAGAGCTCCTGGAGGCACCGGTCACCTCCACAGACATTGCCGCTGTGTCGGCAAAGGACCCTTTAATCGCCCGAGTTCTCAATTGGGTGTGGAGGGGGTGGCCGGCTGGGAAAGTGGAGGCGGATTTCAAACCGTTTGTTTCCCGCCAAAATGAATTATCTGAGACTAAGGGCTGTCTGCTTTGGGGAAGTAGAGTTGTAATTCCCTCTAAGCTAAGGGAAAGAGTCCTGGAGGCCTTGCATGCGAGCCATCCAGGAATGGTTCATATGAAGGTCCTCGCCAGAGGGTATGTGTGGTGGCCAAACATTGATGCGGACATTGAGGTTTGGGTTTGGAACTGCATGTCCTGCCAACAGTCCCGGCCAGAACCACCTCATGCTCCTGTCCAGCCCTGGGAAAAGTCAAGGAGGCCATGGTCCCGCCTCCATATTGATTTTGTGGGCTCATACCATGGGCAAATGTTTTTCATATGTGTAGACTTACTCCAAATGGTTGGAGGTTGTAAATATGAGATCAACGAATTCTGGGGCTGTGATTCATGCCCTGCGCAAACTGTTTCCCACGCACGGGCTGCCGGACTGTGTCGTCTCCGATAACGGGCCACAGTTTGTTTCGGCAGAATTTGAGGGGTTCCTGGCTGACAACCTTGTACGCCATGTAACGTCGGCCCCGTTCCATCCAGCCTCTAACGGACAGGCCGAACGTATGGTTTGGACAACAAAAGAATCGCTTGGGTGCCTGACGTGCGGGGACTGGAATCAGAAGCTGGCCTCTCTCCTTCTGAGGCAACACATCACCCCGTGTTCGGCAACGGGGTGGAGCCCAGCTGAACTCTTGATGGGCCGAAAGCTATCTACCCTCCTCGACCGTTTGCACCCTGACTTGGACCAGTCCAAGCAACGGTCTGAGGAACCAGCACAGGGGAGAGTGTTCCAGTGTGGGGACAAGGTCTTTGCCTGGAACTACGGGGAAGGTCCTCGGTGGCTACCGGCTGTAGTCACCAAAGTTGCAGGGTCCAGGCTGTATGTGGTCCGGCTTCCCAGCAGACGGGAGATTCGCCGCCACATAGACCAGCTCAGGGAGCGTTGGGCAGACTCCAGTCCCAAGTCAGTGCCCGAACCTGAGCTGGTCCCTGAGCAGGAGGGGCCTCCCGCCGAGGAGGTGAGTGCTGCAGAAGGGGACTCAGAGTCTGGGCAGACCCCAACTCCAGAGCCTGTGATCCCTGTTTGTGTTCCCCCTGTCTCTCCTGCGAGAGAGGTTACCAGGGCTCCAGAAGAGTGTACCGCTCCAAGTCCAACGGAGCAGAGACCGCTGCACCGGTTGAACCGAAGCCGAGGTCCCCCCCCGAAAGATTATGTTTGGCAGGGTAATGCTCCATCTTAGGGGGAGGAATTAGTTATGTACTGAATGTGAATCGCTCCTATCTATTCACATGTTAAGCTTGAGTCTGAACGTGGCTCTTCAGATGTCACATTGCTATTGGTCAGTTTCTGCGAAACCTGTGTAATTACCCAATCACTGAGTGATATTTTTGCAAAGAGAGAACGGTCCTGATTGGCCTTTATCCCTGTATTCTGATTGGTCTTTAACATGTAATGGGTGTGGCTTTGACAGCCCGGGAGAGTTTAAAAGAAGGAGCCATGCTCCCCTTGTTGTTGTGTGTTCCTGACTTACAGTTGCTGTTTAATAAAGCTGAAATCACTTGAAGCTGAATCCTTTGTTGAGTCTCATACTTAACACAAGGAATACAAAAGAAAGGTATAAACATGCAATTCCGCTCCCCCTCGCTCTGTACATGCACTAGTTGATCTTATGCTAAGGCAGGCTCTTTAACCTTTAAAGTTGCAGAGTTCTAAATGCTTTGGAGTCTTTGTTTAGGCAGCCGTCCCTTTGCCTGCTCCATGTGGCCATCAGATAGAGTTCAGGTGCAAGAGTTTCCTCCTCCAGATGTAATCAGCCAAGATGGACCTCTGTCCCTTTGTGATAAGGGAATATAATATCTCTGTTTGTCCACTTCTTGTGAGGCAAATATTCTTTCCCTGAAATCTCAAGGGGGATGAAGTCTAGTCCCTTAGCACCCCCAAGTCTCTGTGTCCCTTCCCAAGGAATAATTCATCCCAGCGATGGTTGGTTCATGCATGCATGTATGCACTTCACAGGGCAATCCTAAGCAGAGTTACACCCAGTGTTCCCTCTAAACTGAGTTAGTGTGAGATAGCTCACAGTTTTTTAGCCTCTGGCTCACACATGTTTTGTCTTAGCTCCGGAAGGATGGCTCCAGAGCAAACTAATTTATTCAGTAGCCAAATCACTCACAACTTTAATGCCAGTAGCTCACAAAGTAGAATTTTTGCTCACAAGACTCTGCAGCTTAAAAGAAGCATTGGTTACACCCATCTCAGTTCATTGGCTTTAGTGGATTCAGAAAGGTTGCATCATTATTTGCCCAACACTTGTTGATCAGCAGCTGCATGTGTGGATGTAACATAAAGCTTTTTTAAACACATGAAGAGGGAAGGAGTAACTGATTGATTTGCTGCACCTTCTGTACCAACTCTTGGTTAGGAAATCTGGCCACCATCATTCACAACATCATAGCATGCTAGTGTACATTTTTCTTAAAAAGGTTCAGAAACTGCAACTAGCTGGGAATGCAGGGCTGCTGAGAGAAGGAGGAGGAGGAGGAGGAAATTGGATTTATACTCCATCCTTCACTACCCAAAGAAGTCTCAGAGCAGCTTACAATCCCTCTGTGAGGTAGGTGGGGCTGAGGGAGTTCTCTCGAGAACTGCCTTTGAGAGAACAGCTCTGAAAGAACTTATGACTGACCCAAGGTCACACCAGCAGCTGCATGTAGAGGAGTGGGGAATCAAACCTGGTTCTCCTAGATTAGAGTCTGCGCTCTTAACCACTACAACAAAAGGACAGATTTTGCAGGGCCATACAGATTGTTCCCCTCCATAAACACACCCACGGCTATTTTGGCATTGAAAAGGCATAGGAGGGGGAAGGACTACTGCACTACTGCCCTGATCAGGATTGGCTCCTCATGGCTTTTCAGATGTCTTTAAAATGGTGGTGGTGTCCTTGTGGCAGCCACAACGATGCTGTCGCATTTAGTTTGGCCCTTACTAGCCCTGCTCATTGGGTACCAGTTCGGAGGCCAAACACTTCCCTGCCTCAAATCAGGAAGACTAGATGTCTTCCAGGAGCATTAGGTGGTGGCTGTAACCTATGGGTGAGCGCCATTTGTTCAAGTGTTCACTATACTGTATGGTAATTCCTTTAAGTAGCTGAAACAGAGATAAATAAATCTCTGGGATATAGAAATAGTCTAGGTGTGACACAGGGTTTGATCTCCCTCAGTCCCCATGCCAACTTGTAAGTCACTTGCCATCTTCTACTGTCACTTGCCAACTTCTACAGATTATCCACCTGTGATGGCGGGTAGAAATAACAGAATGCTTGCAAATATATCAGTGTCCTTCTTGGGAAAAATGGGATTTTTGTTTCTGTCATGGTGGGACCCAGTTCCTTTGAGAGAGTGATTGGTGGGATGTAAGATACGAAAGGCTGAGAGCCACTGATCTAGAACATATCCAATATTGTCCTGCATCTGTAGCAAGGAAAGACCAATAGTTGTTCAGCAGCTATTGCTCAGTAGTGTTAAAGTAGCTGTTGAGTGAAGCTGAACTGGGCTAAAGAAATCTAATGATTTTTTTCACTGAGGAGCCAGTGCTAAGATTCCAATGTTTCCTGAATTACCAGTCTTCATTTGTTCACATTTGTCACAACCACTCTTCTGGCATTCCACAAACTATGTGAAACAGAATTGTTCAGGAGGGCATTTTTATGAAGGTGATAGGGCTATATTATAATGGAATAGTTCAGGAGATGTTTCACGGAAAGGAACAGTTCTGTGGACTTTACTAATGTGTATGCTATGTGTGATATGCTGCTGTATGTATTATCCTGTTCTCAGTGCCCAGTATTTGTTTAACATGTCATGATTAATACCTATGCATTGTTGTTCAGATTTCTGCTTTTTTCTAATTTCTGCGATCCCAGTTGCATTACATTATTAGATGTCTCATCCTGTTTTGTATTCTATATAATTCTATATAATCTGCTTTGAGTCTCAGTGAGAAAGGGAACTATCCGTAATGTGGGTGAATGAATGAATGGATGGATGAATGAATGTTATCTAGTCCTGTAAACAAAGGACAGGAGATCCTTAGGGTAGTCTGGAACCATTGTTATTGATAAGATTCAAAAACTAAGGGTATGAATGGCTGAACAGTGTACTTTATGAATGGTTGAACCGTATACTTTATGAGTGCAATCCTATGCATTCTTAGGATTCTAGCCTATGTTTTGAGGAACACACTTGCTGAGAAAGCTCATACTATAATCCATGCAAGGAACATACATGCAAAGAATGCGAGAGGAGTTACAGAAACTGGAGAAAAACTACTGGAGAATCATAGGCAATCTGGTCAGTCTCTCAAAGATGTTTTCTTTTTTTCTCTTGTTCCCTCATCTTCTTCATTTTAAAACTTCATTGTGGCACTGCATAACTGAAAACTACATCGTGATTTAGTGAAACACTATCAACATATGAAGTAGCCTTGGGAAAATTTTACTTCCTAGAAATATGTCACTGGAGGAAACAAAAGAAAGATGAATGATTTTGGAGCTCTGCCCAAGTTGCACTTTCTTTCAGCTGTTTTCATTGCATCACTGCAAGTAGATATAGCTGGAAGAAAATAGAGAAGTAGTTAACGTTCCAACTTTTCCCTTTTAACCATTATTACGAATGTTCTGAACAACCAAATATTGTAGGTTTTGTTAGGGACTACTCACATTGATTTTTTTTTCCCAAATTAAGTTATTGAAAATTTAGAATTTACTCAAATAGCTGATTTATTCAGAATTCAGTACTGAATTATGTGAAAAAAATATTACATACTGCACTATGAAATTCCTCTGTGTTATGCCCAGTTTTGGGGCTCCTGTTGTTGTTTTCCTTTATTGCCATTTTGGTGCCTTTTACCAGTCACCTCAAAGGAGCTGTTTTCCATGAAAGATTCCAATAAGATATCTGAAAAATGTGTAACCACATGGGTGGGACAGAAGGGCCCTCTTGCATGTCAATTAGAAAAGAAAACCAGCAAATTTTCTTACAAATGCTCTTGTGTCACTCAAATGCAGCTCCAGGGTGGATGGATAGGGATGTGTGCTCAGGTATAGGAACTCCCTCCCCACCCGAAAATACAATTTTTGGTAGGATACACATTACAGAATCTCCCTGCAAAGCTGGTTATCCTAAACTGGAATAAACCCACCCCCACCTCCCAACTGTGTTTTATTTGACACCCCCACCCCCCAACTGTGTTTTATTTGACACTAGGAATAAGGCCCATTGCAGAAATAAACACAACAAGCTCTAGAAAGAGGCTCTGGGAGAGTGCCAAGGCCTTCGACACAGCGTTAATTTGCTGTGGCGACCTCAGCAGGGGATAATGACATAGAGTCCACCATTCTCTTCAGAGGAACTGATCTCTGCTACCTGAACAGCAGTTGTACTTTTGAGTGATCTCCAGCCCTCACATGAAGATTGGCAACAATTGTTATCCAGGAGGAAATGGCTGGTTTGGAGGGTGGAGTCTATGGCATTGTACCTGTCTGAGGTCCCACCCCTCCTCAAACCTCATCCTCTCCAGGCTCCACCCCTCAAATCCCCAGGAATTTCCCAACCTGGAGTTGGCAACCCCATCTCCTTCCCAGCTAACCATCAACCTACCGTTATCTGTGCCTCTGACTGCAGCTGACTTCTACCCTCCCTCCTGGAGATCAGTTGTAATTCTGAGTGATCTCCACCCCTCACCTGGAGATTAACAACAGTGGTTCCCCAGGAGGGAATGGCTGGTTGGGAGGGTGGAGTCTATGGCATTGTAACTATCTGAGGTCCCACCCCTCTTCAAACCTCAGCCTCTCCAGGCTTCACCCCTCAAATCTCCAGGAATCTCCCAACTTGGAGTTGGCAACTCTATCTCCTTCCCAGCCAAGCATCAACCTTCCATTATCTGTCCCTGATTTCAGCTTTCCATCTCCTCCCTCCCTCCTGGAGATCAGTTGTAATTCTGAGTGATCTCCAACTCCCACTTGGAGATTGGCAGCAATGATTCCCCAGGAAGGAATGGCTGGTTGAGAGGGTGGAGTCTATGGCACTGAGGTCCCACCCCTCCTCAAACCACACCCTCTCCAGGTTCCATCCCTCAAATCTCCATGAATTTCCCACCTTGAGTTGGCAACCCTCTCTCATTCCCAGCCAAGCATCAACATACCTTTATTTCTACCTCTTCAGCTTTCCATCTCCCCACACACACACCTGCAGCTTCTATGGTGCTCTGAAACCCTGACCTCCACATTACAGTAGCTGTCATGGGGGGGCCATTTCAGCAGGGTATAAGTACACAGAGTCCATCACGTTCTCCAGGAGAACTGATCTCTGTCATCTGGAGATCAGTTGTAATTCTGAGTGATCTCCAGCCCTCCCCTGGAGATTGGCAACAATGGTTCCCCAGGAGGAAAAGTAGTCTTTCTCTGCAATGGGGACCAAAGTAGCTTAGATCATTCTCCTCTCCCCCTTTTGACTTGCACAACAACCTTGTGAGGTAGGTTAGGCTGAAAGTCTGTGACTGGTCCAAAATCACCCACTCAGCTTCTATAGCATGAACCTGGATATAGCAGACCCTGCTCTGAAGCACTGACTGTGATGCCCAGGGTAGCCAACCTCCAGGTGGAGCCTGAAGATCACCAGGTATCACAACTGAATGCTAGATCTCTCCCCCCCCCTGAGAAAATAACTGCTTTGGAAGGTGGGCTTTATGGCATTCTGTTCAGCTGAAGCCTTTCCCTTCCCCAAACCCTGGCTTCCATAGACTCTACCAGGAAATCTCCAGGAATCTCCCTACCTGGAGCTGGCAACCCTAGTCAGGACTGGCCCCAATGAGTTCCTCACAAAGGCCTGTGAAGGGTTTCCTTCCTTTGTCTGAACCAAGCTTGGTTGCATACTGTGGCAAAACGGGCTCCAGTTTACAACTCAGCTGTTCACCTCCCACCCTTGTCCCATAGGTGTATCTTACTCCTGAAATTTGCTGCCACCACTCACTGAATTGTCACTGCCTTTTTAGAGGGACAATGAGACCCCTCTGGATGAATCTCCCTATTTGGAGATGGAATTCCCAATCTTTGGGGGATCCCTGGAAAGTTGGCAACCCAAGGGTCTGGCCTTTGTTTGCTTCCCTGGGCTACCCCCACTCTTTGGTACTATGCAGAGCAGGAGAGACTATGTGGTCAGAGCACAACACAGATTATTAGCCAAAATTAAAGAATTTATTTAAGTATTTACACAGTTATGGAGCACACACACACTGTAGGAGTAAGCAGACACCATGAACCAACAGGGCATATATCAACAGGGGTTAAATGCAATCCTCTTTCCCTACACAGAATACTCTCTACCTCTGGAGGTTGTGGGCTCACTTGTACTTCAGCCTTTCTCTCTTGCCCAAGAGAGCAGGGAAACTTCCATTTATTCCCCAGTCCAGCTGTCTGTGGAGTGGCTGAATTTCTGCTGCCTCCCAGGGATGAAGACTGCCTTGGGACAGTCCCTGTTTTCCTGCTCTTTTTGGCCTTGGGGCAGCTGGGAACATCCAGGAGATGAGGAAGCCCCATTCAACCCAGTGAGTGATACCCTTGCAGGCCCCTCTCTGGAACTAAAGCTCAATTAAGCCTTATGGGGGAACATTTTAAACACAGAGATGGCAGCCATCTCACAGACACAGGTAAGTGCCATTTTGTTACACCTACCAACAGCTACGGAGGGAAAAATTAGTCCCACACAGGAGGCAGCCGTCTTCATCAAGAGAGAAAGCCATTTACCAGAAATTCTGACAGGGCACAGTGGCTGAAGGAGTGGATGGGAAAGAGGAGCAAACCCAGCACCCAGCACTCTTGAGTGGCGGCTGGGCAGGACTCAGGCAACGCAGCCAGTGGCTAGGGACACCCTCTGAGTGACAGATCAGGGAGCCAAATGCTGGGGAAGCGTGTGGAATTTTGAGGCAAGAGGAACATGAAAACTCTTTTATGTATAAAGAGAGATTGCCAAATGGCAACAGTTAATGGTCTCATGAGCTGGTGTGGTGTGTAACACTATTCTTTGCAGAGATGGGAGGAAGGAACAGGAGAGCTAGTGATGAAGGCAGGCCCGTAGCCAGGAATTTCTACATTAGGGGGCATTTTAATTCCTCAGGGGGCACTGGCTAATCTGATTAAAATAATTTAATTACTGGTGTTAAGTATGAGACTCAATAACGGAATAAGCTCAACAAGTGATTTCAGCTTTATTGACCGGCAACACCAACTCGGGAACACACAACAACAACGGGAGCACAGCTCCTTCTTTTAAACTCTCCTGGGCTGTCAAAGCCACTCCCAGAACATGTTAAAGACCAATCAAAACACAGGGATAAAGGCCAATCAGGACCATTCCCTCTTAGATACATTTTCACACAGTGATTGGATATTTACAGAGGTTTCACAGAAACCAGCCAATGGTAATGCGACAGCTGAAGAGCCACATTCAGAGTCAAGCTTAACATGGCAATGTGTAGGCTTGATTTACAGTTTAATACATAACAACTGGCTTCTTGGCACTCTTGGGTGTGGCAGTGGCACCCTCCATCTGGCCATCAGCTATGCCTGCTTTGAGTGTTGGCATCTTGTGCCTCCTTCCTGGTGCTTCCCTCCGCCCACCCCAGCTGCTGGCCTGCCTGCTTGCCTTTCCCCAATGCAGAAAAGATGCTCTGGAGGTTGCTACTAGGATGAAGGGGAGGGCAGGGGTGGGAGGCACAACTAGGCCAGCCTTGACTCTCCCACCCCCCCGTTCAAGGCCCCTGTGGCCCAGCCAGGCCAGCCTTGGCTCTCCCACCGCCCCCATTCAAGGCCCTTGTGGCCCAACCAGCCTGGCCTTGGCTCTCCCACCCCCCGTTCAAGGCCCCCGCGGCTGAGCCAGGCAGGCCTTGGCTCTCCCACCTCTCTGTTCAAGGCCCCTGTGGCCCAACCAGGCCAGCCTTGGCTCTCCCACGTTCAAGGCCCCTGAGGCACAACTAGGCCAGCCTTGACTCTCCCACCCCCCGTTCAAGGCCCCTGTGGCCCAGCCAGGCCGGCCTTGGCTCTCCCACCCCCCGTTCAGGGCCCCAGTGGCCCAACCAGGCCGGCCTTGGCTCTCCTCCCCCCCGTTCAAGGCCCCTGTGGCCCAGCCAGGCCGGCCTTGGCTCTCCCACCCCCGTTCAAGGCCCCTGTGGCCCAACCAGGCCGGCCTTGGCTCTCCCACCCCGCCGTTCAAGGCCCCTGTGGCCCAGCCAGGCCGGCCTTGGCTCTCCCACCCCGCCGTTCAAGGCCCCTGTGGCCCAGCCAGGCCGGCCTTGGCTCTCCCACCCCCCGTTCCAAGGCCCCTGTGGCCCAACCAGGCCGGCCTTGGCTCTCCCACCCCCTCGTTCAAGGCCCCTGTGGCCCAGCCAGGCCGGCCTTGGCTCTCCCACCCCCCGTTCAAGGCCCCTGTGGCCCAACCAGGCTGGCCTTGGCTCTCCCACCCCCCGTTCAAGGCCCCTGTGGCCCAACCAGGCCGGCCTTGGCTCTCCCACCCCCCGTTCAAGGCCCCTGTGGCCCAGCCAGGCCGGCCTTGGCTCTCCCACCCCCCGTTCAAGGCCCCTGTGGCCCAACCAGGCCGGCCTTGACTCTCCCACCCCCCATTCAAGGCCCCTGAGGCACAACTAGGCCGGCCTTGACTCTCCCACTCCCCGTTCAAGGCCCCTGTGGCCCAGCCAGGCCGGCCTTGGCTCTCCCACCCCCCGTTCAAGGCCCCTGTGGCCCAGCCAGGCCGGCCTTGGCTCTCCCACCCTCCCATTCAAGGCCCCTGAGGCCCAACCAGGCCTTCCTTGGCTCTTCCACCCTCCTGTTCAAGGCCCCTGAGGTCCAGCCAGGCTGGCCTTGGCTCTCCCACCCCCCCATTCAAGGCTCCTGTGGCCCAGCCAGGCTGGCCTTGGCTCTCCCACCCCCCCATTCAAGGCTCCTGTGGCCCAGCCAGGCTGGCCTTGGCTCTCCCACCCCCTTGTTCAAGGCCCCTGAGGCCCAGCCAGGCTGGCCTTGGCTCACCTTGACACAGAGAGTACTTCATCTTTTTGTGTTATACCTCTGAGGATGCCAGTCACAACTACTGGTGAAACGTCAGGTCCTACAATGCCAAGACCATGCCTACACAACCTGGAAAATCTACAGCAACTAAAGAATAATAAGTGTTTGTTAGGTAAGAAGCATTACGGGGAAATTAGCAGGATTATTAAAGAGCAGTTTTTACTTAACTTATTTATTCAGTGCACACTGCAGTAAGGTATGGTGCAAATACCCCACCCCTTTCAAATAACAACCACTTAGCATATATCGAATTATGGTTCTGGAGAAGACTCTTGAGAGTCTCTTGGACTGCAAGGAGGTCAAATCAGTCAATCCTAAAGGAAATCAAACCTGACTGTTCCCTGGAAGGCCAGATACTGAAGCTGAAGCTCAAATACTTTGGCCACCAAATGAGAAGGGAGCACTCACTGGAGAAGACCCTGATGCTGGGAAAGATTGAAGGTCAAAGAAGAAGAGGACAGCAAAGGATGAGATGGTTAGATATGAAGTTGAGCACACTCCAGAGGACGGTGGAGGACAGGAGGACCTGGTGTGATGTGGTTCATGGGGTCGCGAAGATTTGAACTCGACTATGCAACTGAACAACAACAAAGCATATGTCAATATTAAAGGAGATAAGACAAATCTGAGGAAATCCAGCTCGCAGTATTCTGTGAGCTCTCTCTCACTGACTTGCTTTGGAAAAGAAGGGAGACGGTGATTAGAACTAATAGGTATATATATTTTTTGCAACTGGCACTCATGACCATGGCACCAATAGGGGTGTTTCTTAGCAAGCACTTTTTTCTTTCCCCAAGGCATCTTGTTTCTGAAACAAAGAACAAGTCCTGGCAGGTGATCAAAGTCCTACATTTGCACTAACTTTAGAAAGCAACTGTAGACCCTGGATACTGAAATCTGACTGGCTCCAGTTCTTCCCTTCTGCTGCTGCAGCCTCTTTAAACTGAAAGAAAAAGAAAGCAGGAGAGAATGGAGAGAGACCACCCCACCCTCCTCTCCCAGCCAGAGTGTAAGATTTCTGCTGTTTAAAAAATCAAGCACATTCCCTATTCCTAGGCCTTGCTCCAGTTAGCTGGATCTTGTCCTTGTTAACTCAAAGTGTGACTGTGATGGGGTATACTTGCATGAAAACAGCCCTGTCCCTTCATATTATTATTGTTGTTGTTGTTGTTAGTTTATGCCCTGCCGTATCTCATGAGTGGGCTCAGGGTGACTTACATCATAAAATTTGTAAAAGAATAAAACCCATACAACTAATAACACAGTAGATGGCACAATAAGCAATAACAAAGAACCCACGCCTCATGTCAAGTGGATATAGGTACCCCAAAAAGCTCCAGTGCCCAAGTAATGCTATCTAAAGCAGCAGAGCACTGGGAAGGGGGCATAAACAGGGGAAGCCATAATGGCTGAACTTTCGCCACCTCATCTGAAAGCTCCACTTTACAGGCCCTGCAGAATTGTAATAAGTCCTGCAGGGCCCTGATCTTGGGTGGGAGCGTGTTCCACCAGGTTGAGGCAAGGGCCAAAAAAGCCCTTGCCCTGGTGAAGCTAAGTGGATGTTTCTCGGGCTGGGGATCACCAGGAGGTGCTGATCAGAAGAGTGTAAAATTCTCCAGGGCTCATATGGGGAGAGGTGGTCCCACAGGTATGAAGGTCCTGGTCTGCATAGGGCTTTGAAGGTCAAAACCATAACCTTAAACCGGATCCAGTTTGTGATCAGCAGCCAGTGCATTTGGTGCAACACCAGCTTAATGCATGCCTGTGAAGGCATTGTCATCTGACAATTTCTGAATGAGGCCCAAGGGTAGCCCCACATAAAGTGAATTACAGTAATCCACCCTGGAGGTGACCATTGCAGGGATCACTGTAGCTAAGGTCCGGAGGGGTAATATGAGGAACCAGCTGCCTGACCAGCCAAAAATGATAGTGACCTGGGCCTATTCTTCTCTGAGGCATGAGATAATTAAGAAGGCCCTCCTCCCCCACCTTTCACTGCCTCCAACCAGGGGCTCATTTACCAGCTGACAATCCTGTTCTTGTGTCAAAGAAGTTCCTCTATGTAGCTCAGGAAATGTATCTCTTACTCTCACTCTGTGTTGGAAATGGTGTTTGTGTGTGAAGGGTGGGGGGGGGAGAGAGAGAGAGAGAGAGAGATCACAGCTGAAAGGTCAGAGCAAAGGCATTTCAGGGAAAACTAAACTCTTACTGTATTGGCTGCTGGACAGCTCCAGCTGGGGCCCCTCAAGCTGACCTTGGGTCCCCCAGATTTTGTCCTCCCAGTCCCCCTCTCTTGGTAGTTTTTATGTCCTTGTTGGTTCTTAGATAGTTGGGGTTTTTTTTGGTTGTTTTATTATTATTTTGATTTTTTTTTTCTTTGTGAAATGACTTGAGCAGGTCTCTAGAGAGGTGGCTTACATTTTTGTTCTAAATAAATAAACAATGCAATATGTTTTGCAATCTTTATTCTTCTCTCTGGATTCTCAGTGAAGTGGAATTAAAGATCATTTGGAAGGTCAGATACAGTGTCTGGATGTGTTCTTTATTCTTGTACATAGTACTTTATTCTATCTTGATTGTGTAGCGCCTCTGATCATAGCCCTGAATTTTGTATCATGAGGTGTAGGTTCAAGTCCAAAACTGAACTTTTTAGCTCTAGCCATAGCCATAGTGAACAACATGAAACTAAATTTTCATGGACATAGGTCCAGGTGGGCAGCCGTGTTGTAGTAGAGCAAATTTTGAGTCCAGTGTCACTTTTAAGACCAACAAAGATTTATTCAAGGTATGAGCTTTCGTGTGCATGCACACTTCAGATATTTGAAAAAGTGTGCATGCACACAAAAGCTCATACCTTGAATAAACCTCTGTTGGTCTTAAAGGTGCCACTGGACTCAAAATTTGTTCTAAATGCTAATATAAACAGTTTCAAAGACTAGAAAACTTTGCAAACAGAAGGCTCAATCTAAATATTTCTCTTCCCATCTTTCCTGTAATAGCTGAAGTCACCTTAATTTACAACCTGACTGTAAATTGAAATATGTCCCATTTTTCAAAAATATATAATTCAAATATACAAAAAAACACATTAACTGCATTGCCTAGAGTTGTGATTTTAATAGAAAAAAATTAAATGCTCAATATATGGAAAAATGTAATAAATACCAGAAACAAATAAATACATATGTTTAGGATGACCAGCACTATAAATACAAATCATAGTTCTTAGAATACCAAGAGTATCTTCACAATCTTGTAAGGAAATACATATTAAAATAGCATTAAACTGCAGTGTACATTGAAATGTTGATTCTGTGTAGGAATAATTTGCCTTGATAAACTGCTAGCTCTTGATCTGTGTATTTGATAGTTTGGCTTGCATAACTCTCTGCTGCTCCATTGGGCATTGTCTTACCTCACACCACTAAAGTATTTCTCAGCTGACAGTACTGAGGGAAACTATTCTTGCATGAAGATTTTCCCAACAAAAAACCATGAGTTCCTTACATTTGTATATAAAATGAAAAATGTATTTAAGAGTGATTTTCAAACAATGCACATTATCCTTAACAGGTTGTCCTGACCACCAGGGAAATTCACAAAACCCCAACATTCAGTGTGGTGTAGAAGTTAGTATGTAAGACCAGGGCCTGGAAGACCCGTGTTCAAAACCCCACTTTGCCATGGGAGCCCAGTGGGTGACCTTGGGCCAGTAACGCTTTTCCAGCATAATCATAGGGTTCTCGAAAGGATAAAATGAAGGAGAAGCTCCTTGGATGAAAGGCAGGATAAAAATGGAACATATTCTAGAACCCACAGAAGTGCTCAGTAGTCCCCTAGCTGTGTTCGTTATGCTGCAGTGTTGTACTATGTGAACGAAAAGGCAACCTGGAACAATACTGATATTTCTGTGTGCCTGAATATTGCTAGGAGAATCAATTGCTGTTGGCCAACTGTCCTTCAGAGAAACCAGTCCTCTGTTATTGCTTCTTTTTCTCATTGAGAAATCTGTGATAACTTTCCGAGGAATGTCATTTGCCTTTTACTTCCTCTTTTCTGGATAGCTCAGATTTGTCAATCAGAGGTAACTTATCCCACCCACAATCAGAGGTGACATATCTCATCTTCACACAAAATATAGGTGCCATGTCAGATCACTTTTAATGACTATTGCAAATAGGACATAAGTGTAATGTAAGCTGAGCACCATGTTTGATATTAAAGAAAGTGGAGGAAAATGTACTAGAGAATTGTGTGGGCTGGCCATTTTTTGGCTGAGTTCAGACTGGCAATTTGCTCTGGGAGCCAGTCATGGCAAAAAAGCCCTGGAACAAACTGTTCCAGGGTTTCCCGTTCACACAGCCCGGGCTGCTGCCAGAGCATACCGGGAGGAGGCAAGCCGGAGCGTTCAGACTGCTGCTCCAGAGGCGCACTGTATGTGGCATTTCCCCATTAATTCGGCTGTGGGTGTATGGGTGTATGTGCGCATGAGCGCTCATGTGCATAAGCGCATTTTGCCGATTGGGGGAGGACCCTGCAGCACCGGCACCACATTGGGCAGTAGAGTGGAGCATGGCCAATCATACCACTGCTGCCTTCTGCTCAACACAGGTTGCTCCCAGCTTATCGGTGGAGTGTTCATACTTCCAGGAAGTGGACAAATGTGGGACACAGGCACAATTCGGGGGTTTGCTACCGCTTTTATGAGGTATCTTTTTAACCTAGGGAGAAAGTGGAACAGTGTGGGTTGCCTATGGCTGGGGACCGCCAGGCAGATATGCCTGTGTGAATGCCCCTTTAATGTGGTTTTAAAGCGTCGCTGAAACGGGGCTCTGCCGGGGCGAATTGCCAGTCTGAACTCAGCCTTTGAGTCCCTTAAGTGGGTTTTCTATTTGTTGTTGATGTTTGGACCTCCATGTAAGGGTTTCTGTGCTGTACTGTGTGTGTGTGTTAAGTGCTGTCTGGTCACTTTTGACTTATGGCAGACCTGTCAATTGATGACCTCCAAAACATCCTATTGTTAACAGTGTTGTTCAGGTCTTGCAAATTTAGGGCCATGGCTTCCTTTAGTGAATCGATCCATCTTGGGTCTTCCTCTTTTCCTGCTGCCTTCAACTTTTCTTAGCATTATTGTCTTTTCCAGTGAGTCTTGCCTTCTCATCATGTGACCAAAGTGTGATAGCCTCAGTCTAATCATTTTAGCTTCTAGGGAGAGTTCAGGCTTGATTTGATCTGGAACCACTGACTTCTCTTTTTGGAGGTCCACAGTATCTGTAAAACTCTCCTCCAACACACATTTCAAATGAATGAACTTCCTTCCTTCCAGCCTTCTTCATTGTCCAGCTGTCACACCCATACATACTAATGGGGAATACTATGATCTTGGTCATCAGTGACATGTCCTTACACTTAAGTCTTAGTCTCTTACTCATTTCTTTGGTTGCAGTCTCCCTTTTGGTTGATCTTAAAAATTACATCTTACTGTGTTTAAGTACAACTGGAAGCAGCAGCGGTTTTGCTTACAAAGCGCACTGAAAAACTTCATGTGGAAAGATCTGAATTTTCTCTTCAAGTTGTGGTTTCATTCAGCTGTATTCTTTGTATCAGTGATTGCAAACAGAGCTGGAAGGAAATGGAGAAGTAGTTAACATTCCACATTTATTGGGAGAAATAATTTTCCTTTTAATCCTTTTTGAACCACTAAACATTGAGATTTTTGCTATAGACTCCTATGAAAATGACAGATACTTTTAAAAATAAAACTTTTAATGATGATTAAAATTACTCTGCTCTGAAGAGAATCCATTATTAATTTATATGACACATTGTATGCTAATATACTATGTGATGTACTGTATATTATACATGTATATTTATGAAATGTATACAACTGATTCTTTTTCCCTTTTAAATTGCCAGTGAAGTGTCTGTAGCCTCGTGGAAATTGCTTTTCTGCAGTGCGAGCTCAAGTGGCCATATTTATTCAACTGTGTGAGAAGTGAGAAAATGGTCATCCTTTCATTGTATGGAGAAATACACATACTCAGCTCTGCCGATGTACTTTCTTCACTCACACATCATCCACAACGTGTATGGGATCACAACTGGGGAAAGTCACACTCTCATATTTGTGACTGCATGTGAAGGGCAATTACAATTCCAAAAATAAAATTTGGTCCAAATCTGGAGGATCTTGGTTGGCTGAAACTGTGAAGAGAAGCGAGAACAAAATTTGTTAAGGTTTTCTGCATGTCCCTCCTATACATCACAGATATTCATGCAGGTTGAAAAATGAGCTGTCCTTGAGTGACATTTGCATCTTTGTATCCATGAGTGTTTGGCTCTGAGCTTGAGAATGGAAAAACAACCCTCACCACTATGGACATAGGCAGTAAGACCTGGAATGAGGCCTGCCACAGACTTTTAGCTACTGCGAGATTTCAAAGCAACTCTTGTGATTTGTCTCAAAAGAAGCACCTTATGAATTCTCAGGGAAGCAAAAACAGCTTTACTATCAGTAGGTGTTATGGGGAAAGGAGAGAGGGGGAGTTTATGATCCCTAACTGGAAGCTACGCTAATATGCTTTGCTGGATTCATTACAAAGGTATTGTTTTAAAAAGCAGCCCATACCTTTACTTCTGGATCCTTCTGATGAGTTGGTCCACCAACAGGAGACATTGCTTGACTTCTGGCTGGGCCATCTCCCAGGCACACAGGTTTAGCTGACTCTCTCTAAGGCAGTCACTGATTCTTCGGAAGTATCTTTTCACTCTCAGCCTGGTGAACTGGATGTTCAGACTTCTTAGAGATAGGATGCCATTCTCCACCTTTGCATTCAGGCATGATCCCAGCTGTTTTAGTTGCTGGTGAAGTCTGGTCTGTAATGCTGCCATGGAAATCTCATCCCAAGCAGTTCCAATCAGGTTTTGGTTAAATATAGATTATCTGCTGGTGGATTTCATGGATGGCCACTTTGGGATTCTCTTTCAAAGACTGTTGGATCTCTTTGAGAATATTGTGGGTACACATAAAGCCCCTTTCATCTTCTATACATTGCAAAGGAAGGTTTGTTCTCATTTTGCTCTTCAGTATTTCCAGGCTGTGCTTGTTGGTGGTGCTTATCTGTAAATCAAGATTATTACAGATATTGTCATATAAACATGGTCAGTTTCAAGAGGGAATTAGATAAACATATGGAGCAGAAGTCCATCAGTGGCTATTAGCCACAGGGTATAGATGGGAACTCTCAGTCTGGGGCAGGTGATGCACTCTATTCTTGGTGCTGGAGGGGCAGCAGTGGGAGGGCTTCTAGTGTCCTGGCCCCACTGCTGGACCTCCTGATGGCACATGGTATATTTTGGCCACTGTGTGACAGAGTGTTGAACTAGATGGGCCATTGGCCTGATTCAACATTGGCTTCTCTTATGTTCTTATGTTCAGTCCCGAGATAAGATTTCCTTGAAGGAGAATATCACCAAGCAAATATGCAGCCAACCTTTTGCAATCATGGCAGTGACAGTGGCCTATGCGCTTTTGTGTATTGTAGAATGTGGACTCCTGGCAAGTTATTCTGGAGTCTAGAGCATTTTTTAATCTAGCCCTTGTATTTAAATGTCCAGAAGCTCATATAAGCCTTTTGCATATAAATTTAAGAATCATGTATAATAAAAATGCTGTGTGATTTTTTTTTGCACTTGAGGAATAACATGGCTTTACTTGAAAATTATTTTTAACAGTAGCTTGTTAACAGTGGCTTACTCTGGGCTTCTCAGTCTTCATCAAATCAGATCAAAATACTGAACTTTTGGAGTTTCTCATCCTGAACCAAAATTATCATGGGATATCAGTCTTAGGTTGCTGCATTTTAAAGCAATGTATATTTCTCAGTCCACTGTGCTGTTGGTTCCCAGTTCATCCACTGATGCACACACCTGGCAGATTTGCACTGCGCATGCACAGGTATCACTTAATTATCCACACTTCATGACTGACAGTTTCAGGTTTGTCCTTGCTCCATCTGAAAGCATTCTGCTTTAGGTGGTGTGAACTTGGAGTTTGATTCATGACTGACAATTTGCTCCAGGAGTCCTGATGTTCTGAATATGTGTGTGTTGGTAAAGACGTCTTTTGTTCTCCAAGGAAAGAGGTCCGAGTTGTGGTATCTAGTAATTTCCCAAGGACCCCTTGTGAGCAGGCCAAATTCAAATAACAACCAAGTGTAGCTTCCTCTTATCAATGCTATGTCTGTGAGTAAAAACATGAAAGATAATAGGGAGTCAACCCCACTCTTGTCACTGAAGTCCAACAGCCTGAGCTAGTTTATTTGTATCACATTTTCTTTTCCTTCTTCTAATGAATAATTTTCATTTAGATGTGAGCTGCCTTGAAGCTGGAACCTGGCAGAAGTATATCCTCTGAAATGTAAACATCAGTTTCTCTCCCCCAGCCGTTCTCCACTAAAGAGAGGTGAAAACTTCAAGATAAGGTGAAGTAGCCAACCTGATTGGCTGCCTGTTGAAAGAAGGTGGGTGGAAAAACCTAGATTCTGAGATCCAAAACCAAAGCAGAATCCACATAGTATTTTTATTAAAGGTAAAGGTTTCCCTTGCTTGAAAGCCAGTCGAATTTGACTCTAGGGTGCGGTGCTCATCTCCATTTCCAAGCTGAAGAGCCAGCGCTTTCCGAAGACATCTCTATGTTCATGTGGCCGGCATGAGCAGATGCCAAGGCACACGGGATGCTGTCACCTTCCCACCTAAGCGGTACCTATTTATCTACTTGCAATTTTTTGCTTTCGAATTGCTAGGTTGGCAGGAGCTGGGACAAGAGACAGGATGACACAAAACAGTGTCCAGGCTTTCCAGTTCACCTGAAATCTTCATCAGGCTGGACGTCATCCAATAAAGGGGGGGGCAGAAAAGCAGATATTTCAGGCCATGATTTTCGGAACTTTTCTTGCCAGCATTCCTGTTCTTAATTGTCAAGAAGATATACAGTGGTACCACCGATGTCAGGTTGTACCCTAGTCACTGTAAGCAAGAGCAAACAAATGGTGTCTACTAAAATTGCAAAGGCCAGCAGTTACAGCAATAAGAAAGGCAATGAAAGGCCTTAAAATCCAACCTGATGCAAACTTCTAGTGAACATGAAAGCTCACTGCTTTACTTCTGGTGGGTCCTAACAAAAGCTATTCTGTGATTTTGCCTTGTTTTGCGATTTGATTTGGTACCAGTAAGGCTGCAAACAACTTTAGAGCCTGTTTGGAATTGGGCGCGGGGAGGATCGAGGCCATTTCCCTTTGGAGCCCAATTTCATTAGCCAGGTGGAAGCCTTCTACTACTCAGGAGGTGTCCTGGGTGGGCTTTTTGGCATTGCAAGTGCCTTGGGGATGAGCAGGCAAGCAGTCCTCCTTACCACCCAAGAAGGGTGCACGAGGAAGTTTCAGTCGGCAGACAGCCAACGAGGTGACTGCCACAGTTTAACAGGAGTATCCCATAAAACAGTATTGGCTGGCTTTTGCTTGGGGATGCGTGTAGTCTTACCTGAACTAAAAAAACAGGTGAGATCCTTTCCACTGACTCCAGCTCAGCCAAGCGAGAGAGAGGAATCCCCACCACCAAGACATGCTGGAATGGGTGACATTTGTTTTCGGTCATTGCAGCAGGTTGGAAGCAACTGCCGTTCCTTGGCGTAGCAGCTAAGAGATGGCCTTGTGGGGGGGCAACAACCGTTCCCCCCCTAGGTCATGCAAGTCATGCCTAGGTTTGGGGTGCTGTAGCTCGTAGGGGAGCGAGAGTGTGGGGCCAGGGTATCGTGGCAGATAGTTACAAGAGGGAAGGGGTAATTCTTCTTCATGTGTTCCTGTCCCTGCCTTTATCTGCTGCTTCTTTCTTAATGGGTGGGATTTGTTCAACCTCAATTTCTTTTGTAACTAGACAGTTTGTATTACTCTTCAGGGCTTCTCATTGAACAAGCCCTCTTCTTGAAAATAAATCTACCCTGAATCACAGTAGTATTTTTTTTTTTGATAAAACTCTCCTAAAAAGGAGAGAATTTTATTCTTTTTATAGGAAAAAGGTAGGGTAGACAGCTGGAGAAAGAAAAAAGAGATGGAGTGAAAATATTCTGTTAATAAGGGTTAGTTTTAGTTAGTACTATTTTTAGCATCCATCACGGTTAGAAGATCTTCTTTTTAACAATCCAAAGTCCAAAATAACTCTGTTAATACCGTTAGTAAAGTCCATTGGGGTTAGTTATTAAACAGCTCCTTCCAGATGTTACACGAACAGCCGCTGTTCAAAGTGTCTTCTTAAGTCTTTTCAACTAAAAGTTGAGTCCCTTTCATCTTGATGACTCCCGCTCCGGCACCTCTTCCCCCTGGGTCGCTGTCTTCTTCGCTGCTTGGATTCATCTCAGTTTTGAGTGCTGCCTCCATCCTGCTGGCGTGTCTCTTCAAAGGTTTTATTGCTTTAAAGATGAATTCCATCTTCTCTCGTTTCTTTTTTTTCTTATATTTCCGACCATCAACTTTTACGGGCTCCATAATCACAGAAGAAATTAGATCTCTGATATATTTCCTGCTCAGCTCGACATCCCCTTCTTCTGGCAGAGTATTTTCTTTTATATAAGTGGAATAGGCTTTTAGAGCCAGTTTGGTGTAGTGGTTAAGTGCACGGACTCTTATCTGGGAGAACCGGGTTTGATTCCCCACTCCTCCACTTGCACCTGCTGATGTGACCTTGGGTCAGTCACAAGTTCTGGCACAGCTGTTCTCTCAAGGACAGTTTGTGTTAGAGTTCTCTCAGCCCCGCCTACCTCACAGAGTGTCTGTTGTGGGGAGAGGAAGGGAAAGGAGTTTGTAAGCCGCTCTGAGACGCCTTTGGGCAGTGAAGGGCGGGGTATAAATCCAAACTCTTCTTCTTCTTCTTCTTCTTCTTCTTCTTTTATTTCACTCGCTTCACTGCCAGTTAGGGGTGCCAAGTCATTCGTCAAGATAAAACTGAGATCTTCTTTCTCTTCTTCTTTCTCGCCCCAAAGGGTTAACATCAGATTAGCCTTTCTTGATGTTTCCGAGATTTGCTTTTGCCGACAGAGAAGAGCACTTTCCACTTTAATCAAAGTTTCATTGATTTTCTGCATTTGCTCCAGCAGGGGCCGCAGTAGCTCCTCTTGTTGAATGACAGCAAGCTCTGGGGGGGGGGTTACCCGGACCGGAAGTCCCTCCCCCCTTCTCTTCCGGTTTGTGCAGGACAATTTTCGGCATCGACATTTTCCCTTTTGTTTACTTTTTCAAAGTTCGTGCCGCATCCTCCAAGAGGCTGACAATGTCGCAATCGCCTGCCAAACCCCAACGGTATCTTCACCAACGCTTTTTTTCTCTTTACCCCCCTCCTCGCCCCTTTATTAATCTCGCTTCTCAAAAGGGGGTGGGGACTCCTCCCTCCTCCCTACGTTTGCGGGGGGGATTTATCTCGCTTCAAATTAGATCTTCAACTCACAATTCGATGCAATTCTTCTTTTTATTTTAACTCATGCTGCTTTCTTCACTCCTGGTGGTATTCGGGAGCGCTGCTAAGTCCCATTACAAGCACGACGCAGCGGGGCCGATTGGGGCGGGGAGAAAGCCTCAATTTCCCAGCTAACTGCCGGCAAAGAGGCTACTCCCCAAGCGCCCCCGGTTCGGAGCCTTTACCTAAGGCTCACTAGGGTCTTGCATAAATGCAAAGACCCCCCCAAACTGCGCGTGGGCTAACCACCTCCAGGAGCGTCCCGAAAGGTGGCCGCCATTCGCAACGCTGAAACCGAAACCAATCACAGTAGTATTGAGGTCGGTGCATGCCAGCTCACAGCTCACAGCCCCACTTCAGTTGTTTAGGTCCATCCCTTCATGCTTCTGATGACATGGGCTCCCCCCCCACCGCCCGATTAAGCATCAGGGAATGAAGACTCCCATCTGATCCAATGGATACCATCTTTTTTTGGAGAAAGGAATTTTAAATAAATAAATACAGGAATCTGACTGTCCGTGAGACCCAACACGTGGGAGGGGAAATTATTGTGATTTCTAGAGGGTTGCCTGGAATTTGTGTTATCACCCCCAGGCTGGTTCTCAACCCCCACCCCAGTATCTTAGATGACTAGCCAAGAACGTTTTGTTTAGCCTACAACTTTGAAAGAGTGAATGGAAGACACAGGCTTTCTGCTGCTTTCCAAATACTGAATAACTTTCTGTTTTCTGCTTTTGTGATTTTTATCCTTGGAAACTCATTTTGCAGTCAGAAGGTTTTAATGGAGATGCTGTGGGACTTAATAGCAAGGGAACTCCCACTTCCTTGGTGTGTGTGTGTGTGTATCTAATTTCATCTTTTAAATTGTGTGTACATTAAGAAATTTTCCCCATAGTTTGTGAATGTGAAGATGTGGAGGGGGAGCTATTTGTGAATTTCCTGCATTGTGCAGGGGGTTGGACTAGATGACCCCAGAGGTCCCTTTCAATTCTATTATTCTATGATTATTTGTTGGATCCATTTTTATATTTTCAGCAGTTTGCTTTAGTTACACCACTGTTATTATTTTTATTTTTTTAAAAAAAATCTGCACGTGAACACTTCTTTACAGATCAAAAGGGTATGTAGTGATACACCCGGGAAAGATGGTTCTGCATTCTTTCTGCTTTTTCTCCTGAGCTTCAAAAACAGGCAAGAATGGCAAAAGACTTGCTTTTTGAATCTGGCTGTTGTTTCATGACTACAGTCTACATTTGAAATTTGGAATAAGCATTTCCTGCTTTTTGAAGCTGCAAGGAAGTTTAAACTCCACACTGGTGGTGATGATAAGGCTGAGAGAAGCTTATCAGAACAGGAGTCCACAATCCAAGACTTTTCAGGAGCTTCACTTTTTAAAACACAAAACTAATTTTACATAAATAAAATTTATTTTACATGAATAAAGTGTTGCATAAATAAAAATATAATAATAATAATAATAATTAATAAATACAATAAATAAAATAAAATGCACATCAACCCATCATATGAATACCAATTGCCAAATATAAATACATCTTCATGGTGATGTTACAGAATACATATTAGAAATTGCACAATACTATACCAAACATTTAAATTCAGGCAGCTTATGAAAATAATTTGTTCTGACACATTGCTTGCACTCACTTTATGATATTTTGATTTTTGATTGGCATAACTCTCAATGATTCCCATTAGGCTTTGTGTTATTACACAGTTTTTTTGGCTATAATAAATTGGAAACTTGTACTTTCATCAAGTCTTTCCCATGTAGACTATGTAAAATGAGACATCTGAGAGTGAAAAGCAGTGATGTTAAAGCCCTTCTACATTTTGAGGAAGCTTTCTTAGACTCATTTTCTTCCATGGATGAGCTGTACTTTTGTCATATAACAGGAGGCAGTGGATTCCAGGGCATGTAGGACACATCTGGTAGGTCTCTGCCTCATCCTATATGAATCAAGAGGGCAAACTATAAGATGTCCAATAATTTCCTGCATCTGCACTTTTCACCAGTAGTGATAGGCTACGTGTTTTTCACCATTACTGACGAAAAAAATAAATCAAGAACCTCCTTCAAAGGAATGCCATAGGGGCCCTGAACTATCATTCTTTACTTGGGTCACATTTAGCAGTGCTTTTAGTAAACCCAAACTGTGATGAGGCTCAGTGCTTTCACTACTGCATCAGTGGGTGCACAGTGGCTGATAACGTTCTTGCTGGAATCAGTGCAGGGAACATCCAGCCAAAGAAACCTGAGAAGAATCGTTTTGGAGAATCTTCTGGCTTTACCCCTCTGCCTTGAGGTCTCTCCTCTCCTCTTGTGCTTTTATCTTCTATGGAAGGCTCGATTGTCATAATGGATAGTTAAAAACTGCATCTTACTGTCTGTAATGCAGTGAAGCAATCTGGAAACCAATACAAAGAGCGCAGGAAACATTTTGCTTTCTAGAAACGGGTAGCAGAAGGAAACGAAAGAAGAATAGTTTGGGTGCTCTGTTCAGCTGCGTTTTCAGGCAACTGATTTTGACTGGAAGGAAAAAGAGAAGTGGTTAAAATTCCATGTTCACTTTGAAGTCGTTTCCCCTCCCTTTTCAGTCATTATTTCAATTTGATATTTATTTTATTCATTGCCATTAATATTTTTCCCTTCTCACTGGGATGGATTACAAGTATGGATTACAAGTATGACATGTAGATTACAGGTACGCTAGACCTATCCAGTCAATCAGTAAATGGATTATATTCCTGATAAAACAAAGTTTCAGAAGGCAGCCATGTCGGGCTGCAGCAGAACAGCTAGACTTGAGTCCCGGAGCACCTTACAGCCACCCCAAGCCTTGAGAACCAGGGGGGAGGCTGGCTATAAGTCTAAAAATAATGCCAAGTTTTTTTTGGGTGTGGGGGGGTGTATAAGCTTTCGAGGTGCAGTGGCTCAAGTGGTTAAGACACTGAACTGCAGACCAGAAGGTTGGTAGTTCAACATTTCGAGACCCGAGTGCTGCATGATGGAGTGAGCCCCCATCTCTGGTCCCATCTCCTGTTAACCTAGCAGTTCGAAAGCAAGAAATTGCAAGTAGATAAACAGGTACTGCTTCGGTGGGAAGGTAACAGCATTCCATGCGCCTCAGTGTTTGGTCATGCCAGCCACATGATGACAGAAATGTCTTTGGACAACTCTGGCTCTTTGGCTTGGAAACGGAGATGAGCACTGCATCCCTAGAGTCAGAATCGAATGGCTTTCGAGCGAGGGAAACCTTTACATTTACCTAAGCTTTTGAGAGTCAAAACTCCCTTTGTCAAACAGTTATTCAAGCAGCAAGTGAATTAGCAGAGATGGAAGGAGGAATTGGTGGAAATTGCCATTTTAGTCGGGATTCAACCTACTGAATGAGAAAAATCCTAAAGGTTTTGTTAGAGTCTGTGTAGAAATAATTGCATTACATTATTTTACAAAGCTATTTTACTTACATGATCAGAATTACAGGTTTGGTAAAAATGTATTAGTGATATATATGAAATGCTATATTATACTAACATGGATATTAGGATAGCACCTGTGTACCCTAAGGACTGACTGTAACGATGTGAGCTGGAGGCTGGTGAAGTAAATATCACTGGAGCAGACAAAATTAGTAATAGCTGAGATCGATTTAACACTAAACTTGATGTGACTCTCCTCATTTGGGTCAGAAGAACGATCTGATGAAATCTGAGGGAAGCTAAATGAGTGTTGATGGTGAAAAGTTTTTTTGCAGGGAGGCTACGGTCCTAATGGCCTGACCTGGATAGCCCAGGCTAGCCCGATGTTGCATGCTAAGAAGGGTCAGCCCTGGTCAGTCTCTGGAAGGGAGACCACCAAGGAATACCAGGGTCGTGACACAAAGCCAGGCAATGGCCAGCCACCTCAGAACATCTCTTGCCTTATAATCCCTACGGGGCTGCCATGAGTCAGCTGTGACTTGATGGCAAAAAAGGTCTTTCATTGGTATCTGCAGGGTTAGCTAATTTTTCTTCAGTTCAAAGCAAAAATATATTTTAAAAAATATCTAAGTACCTTCAGTTTTGAACCCTATTTGTGAGTTGGTCCACCAACAGCAGACATTGCTTGACTTCGATCTGGACAATTTCCCAGGCACACAGACTGTGCTGCTTCTCGCTCAGGAAGTTGTCGATTCTTTGGAAGTATCTTTTCACTCTCAGTCTGGTGAGCTGGATGTTCTGACCTCTTGGAGACAGGATGTCATTCTCCATGCCTGCACTCAAGCACGTTCCCAGATGCTGAATTTGCTGGTGGAGTCTGGTCTGGAATGCTGCCACGGAAGTCTGATCCCAAGCCGTTTCTGTCAGGTTTCGGTTGAAGGTGCGGATGATCTGTTGCAAGATTTCATGAATGGCCACCTTTGGATTCTCTTCTAGGGATGTTTGGATCTCCTTGAGAATTTCTTGGGTGGCGGCGAAGTCTCTCATGTCACTTAGGCACTGCAGAGGAAGGTTGGCTCTCATTTTGCTCTTCAGTAGTCCCAGGCTGTTCTTGGTGGTGGTGGTTAGCTGGACCCGAAGACTGCTGCAGCTCTGAGACGAGACCTCACTGAAGAAAAGCATCACTAAGCATATATGGAGCCATCCTTGTGTAAGTATGGTGTTCATGGTGGTATATGCTCTTTGCCTGAGTACGGAATGTGCGCCTCGAGCAATGACTTCTGGAGTCTGGTGAGTCCTTGAGCCATGTCTTGGCTTTTAAATATTGAGGGATGAAAGTGCCCCTTTCCATTCATCAGAATTTTCCCTTTCTTAAAATACTGTACTTTCACTTTTCTCCTTTCCATATGAATTTGAAAATCATGTAGACTAAATATGTTGTTCTCACAGGGTACTAGTTTTTGAGTGATTTTATTTTTATATATAGATTGAACTAAACTGTGAGTTAATTATTTTTGGGGGAAGTCAAAATCTTGCTATATCAACTCAGAATTATAAACTCTTGCTACTTCTGAATTCGTAGCCATAATTAAATGGGGAACTCAACTTTAAGGGACTATTCAGATGTGTATAACTTGCTCCAAATGGAGCTACCTGACTGGGAGGACACATAAGTCTGATTCACGCACGCATATTTATTGCCAAGATCTTCTGTTCACACATGCATATTTATGACAAAGACTTGCCCTGTGCTCTTTCAACACAGAGTCAATTCTTTTTATCAGATAATATTGCTGGATTTTCCTGAACAAATATCTTCTCTAGCTTACACAGCTCTCATGAGATTCCACAAGACCACATAACCCTGTTAATCCTCTGACCTTGGCTGCCGAGAGCCACCACGGGTCCCAGACAAAGGTTCTGCCATGTGACCCCTCATCCCAACCCAATCTCATAACACAACAAATCACTTTGCATTCTGTTACCATGAATGTATAGTAATAAAAGAACTGGCCCGTCTTTCCATCTGTACGTTTATGGCAAGTATAACTTATCAGGGAATAAAGCTAGGAGTCTCAAAATTGTCCAACAGCTTCAGGGTGATTGTGGAAGTTCCAGGGCCAAAACTGAAAGGCATGGGGATATCCTGGCCAAATTGAGGACCCCCCCATTTGCAATGGAAGCTATGGGTCTGTATTTGTGGCAGGTATAACTAATCAGAAAATAATGGTACATGTTTGAAAAGTGGCCACCAACCCCAGAATGATTATGGAAATTGCAGTACCAAAAATGAAGGGCATTAGAACACCCTGAATCAGGTTATCACCACGATAGGCAACATGTAATAAGAGAGCTTTTAAGCAACCTGTCATGTGTCTCTAATACTTAGATCCTCAAACCACCACTGAAAGTTTGGGGGTTACACACTTTCAGCCATAATTACCTCACACACAGTTTTGTTGTGAGGATAAAATGGTGGCCAGGATAACAGTACAGCTTTGAGCCTCCATCGAGGAGACAGACTGGCATTATGACATTTTTTATACATCTAATTATAATGGTATTAAAAATACAACTATGGATTACACAGTGCACAAAAACTTAAGATGAAAAAAAGACATACATAGAATGCTAATAAAAACTCAGAACATAATTTACAGCCTCCCCTGTTTTAACTGACAGAAACCAAGGGTTGAAGGCTGGCTTACTGCTGGTCACTGAGGTCAGTTCCTTAAAGGTACAGGTGCTGATTCTACTGTTTTGGAGCAGTGTTCCCACTAAGTTGAATTAATGTAAGCTAGCTCACAGTTTTTTAGTCTCCAGCTCACACATTTTTGTCTTCGCTTAGAGAGAGCACTGTTTTAGAGTGTTTTCAGTTACACATGTGTGTATATTTGTTGTTTAATTTCTGCTCAACTGGGGCATTTCTGAGGCTCGTAGAAAGCACTTTGTCTGATCCTGGGTCCAATCTCTATGTTTAAGTATCCACAGAGGGGCCATGTTGCTAAGTAGACATAGTATTTAATGATTTTTAAATGTGAATTTCATAAATACAACATATATATATTCTTATGACAATCACCAACAGACTTGTAACAGATTCACTTTGTAATCATAAAGCTTTCTAGAATACTACAGTTCACTTTTCTGATGATTTTGAGTAGCTAATCAGAGTAGCGGTCAGAACTTGATGAGTCAAAATCCTCCACATTTAACTGAAAAGGAAAACCACTTCAAAACATGGGATTTTAACCACTTCCTTTTGCCCTTCTTTCTTTCGTCAGTGATGCAACGAAAACTGCTGAAAGAAAATGCAACTAGGTTAGAACCACCAAATTGTCATTTTGGACCTGATTCCTCCAGCAACAGATTTCTAGAGAGTGTAACAGCTGCTGCTGCCAGCTGTACTTCAGCACTTACTAAATGATTTCATTAAGATAAAAAACCCATTTCATTAAAATAAAAATCCCATAACAGTCCTGCATAGAAGAGAAAAGACAGCCCGATGTTGCATGCTAAGCAGGGTCAGCCCTAGTCAGTATCTGGAAGGGAGACCACCAAGGAATACCAGGGTTGTGACACAAAGCCAGGCAATGGCCAACCACCTCAGAACGTCAAATCAAAACTCAGAACATAATATACAGCAACAAGTGTAAGTTTCACTTACAATAACTATTGGACCTCAATGATAGTTACCATCAATGATGGATATATGATAACCACAGGACCAAATGCATTTCAGCCCAGAAGGCCTTATTCGGTGGTCTAAAATGTACTAACACACACATAAACATCTGAATATCAAATATCTTTTTCAGGCCAAGCAGGTTGATTATGATTCCTGAAAATAATAAAAAATACGCATGTAAGGATAACTATTAAATTGCAATGTACTGAGTTTTCACAAGAAAGATGTTTCCCCCCAAAAAATGTTTATAATGAATGGTTGCTACTTACACTAAAAAAGTGTAGCTCCAAATAACAGTTATAAATCAGGCCTGCATATACTGAGGAGCCCACACTTATCAGAGATAGAAACTATGAACCACTATTCTGTGAAGGAGATAGATGGCATATCATCAATGTGTAATTAAGTTATAATTTGAGTAACGCTATGTTCCCACTAAAAGTCAAAAGAAATCCTAAATTCTTTTAAAGAAATGTTCACATACAAACCTGTCCTTGGCCGTTGCTCTATTCCCAGTGTGTGTTCATGTGTCAACCAGAAAGGAAGGGATTCTAAGAGTGGTCTTAGAGGGTCTTATATAGAAGTTGGAGAGGAGGAAGGATGATACAGTCCCACTGATGAGTGTGCAACCCGGCTTCAAATTCTAAAAGGGGGGGAGGAAAAGAGGAGAGGGGGAAACGGGGGAAGGGGAAGAGAGTGGTATGGAACTGCCTGAATGATCGAAAGGGGGAAGGAGTTAAACCTAAATGGAGAACACTGTAACTAATAAAACATGCAGAGCACATCATGGATCAATACCTACATAACCAGCCATTCATTTAATCCATGTGGTGATAGAGTTCCCAAAGTGAAAATTCAGAAAGTCTTTTTTTCCTCAGCTATTTCTGAACCTGGTGTAGAGGAACCAAGCCTTGTTCTGTTACCCAGAAGCGCAGCTCCTTATCAGTGTCACGAAGAGCTGAACAAGAGGAGCTGAAAGTTTTTTAGTTCTGATACAGCTCCTGTGTTTGCAGACAGGTCTTGACAGATCTTGTGGAAAAGCCTATATATTGGAGGTTACGTGGACATTGTACAATATAGATAATGGCTTTGGAATTACAATTAACAAAGGAATTAATATAGAAAATCCTGCCATTCGATCAATTATGAAATGTGTCTTTTAACAGCAGAAGTGCATACTGAACAATGCCCACAAGGTAAATTCCCATTACAGAACGAAAGCAGGGCTCTTATTCACAAACTCCAAGGAAGAATGGCAACGTTCTTGGTTTTTTGGGACTGAGTGTACGCGGAAAACTGATGAGGAACATTTGACCAGACACCGAGCACAAGACAACCCCCCCAGGACTGATGGAGTCTTCAAACTACTGAAGAAGGAAAGCTCCAATGAAGCTAAGTGTTGACATATAACTTACTCTTGAAGGAATAGTATAGTAATTTAGTATACCACTGACAGAGAAAATACCCTAAGAAATATGAAGGAAAAATAAAAAGGGAAAGCCTCCCCTTTAAGATGGCCATTAGAGGAATGAATCAACAGAAATAGAAGAAAGAGTTAAGAGGGTAGTGAAATAGAAAGAGGTAAACCGTTTTGAAAATCTAGGAACTAGAAATATTACAGCTTTCTGTTTTCTCTTTTGTGACTTACTTTTCAGATGAAGTTGCTAGAGGGTGCCAGAAAATAAGCCAGAGGAGATACACAGAATATGTGGAGCTGCGGAGTGAGAGGGCGTGGACAAGCGATGGATAAGAGCAGGCACTACTGTGCAACAGAGGAGGAAGGAGGGGTGACAGAACAAAACATAGGAAGAGAGGGGGAAAAGACATGATGAACTCAAAAGAGTGGCAAACCAGAAGTGGAGTGGAGAGAAGACCATTGAGTTACAGGAAAAAAGGACCTATGTGAAATGAACATAGAGAAAGACTGCTGAAATCAGTCTAAATATAATATTAGCTAAAAAAAATAGCTAAAATAAGTAAAATAAGTAATTTAAGGAATGTACTGGATAATATATTCTGGATTATAAATGTGTTAATTAAACTAGGATTAAATCTGTAAAGGAAGAGGAAATAATACTATAGCCAAGACAGATATATAAGTAATTAATTAGTTAGCAAATAAACATAAAACATCTCTGAGAAGATATCTAAATGGCCACTGGAAGTGCTGGTGCAAGGAAATAATTACTGACATTTCCAGGAGAACCAAGTTCCCAAACACAACTTAAACTTTCCACCATGAATACACCTCAAATGTCAATCAAAGACTTAGAAGCACTGATTCAGGAATGTATGGTGCAGACCATTAAAACAACAATAAATAGAACACTACCTGAATTAATTAGGAAAGAAGTAGAACCTATTCAAACTAAAATGAAAGAATAGATTAAAAAAGAAATGGAACCCATACAAATAAAAATGGACAATATAGATATCATACTAGAAGATGGAGGATATAGCACAGCAAATTACATCAGAAACCGAGGATATAAAGAAACAGATAATTGAAAACAAACAAGAGATAATGAAAATTGCACTAGCCCACAACAACATAGAAGACAGATTACAGGAAGTAGACATAAAACTAAAAGCAGATAGAATGGAAGAGTAATTAATGTCTTTGGAAATGGAAAAGGCATCTGTGGTTATAAGATGTCAAAATATACCCGAAACAATAGATAAAAGTTTGAAAGAAGATATAGTGCAAAGCTTTACAGAACAACTGAACATAGGAACAAGAAATAGATACAATTTATGGAAAAATTCATCGCACGCAAGAAAAAATAAAATACCCAGGGAAGTCCATATTAAATTCAGCAGAAGATATATGAGAGGTAAAATACTCAGAGCGTCAAATGATATTACAGTGATAAAGCAAAATAAAGAGATAAAAATATTAAAAGATGCCCCCTGGAGAGTTAGGGGGAAAAGACAGACTTATATGGTACTAACTAATTTACTGCAATCAAACAAAATAAGATATAGGTGGCTGTTCCCGGAAGGTGTCTTATTTAATTACAATGGAAGAAGACATAAAATCGACTCAATAGTTAAAGTTAATGATTTTTTGGAAAGACACAGTGAAAACTTAGGGTGGGAAGGAGAAGAGGAGGATAAGAGCGAACCAGAGGAGGAAAGCAATGTCCCAAATACAGAAGAGACTGACAAAAAAGGAAAATCCAAAGGGAAGAAAAGAACGAACTTTACACACTCACAGATATTAACAAGATATCAGTATAGAGAAAAGACAAAGGGAAACACAAATACAAACAAAAATGGAGAGGAGAAGTAAGCTTAAAATACTATCGGTCAATGTTAATGGACTTAATAGCCCACAAAAAAGAAAAAGGATATTTCATCAAGTAAATAAACTTAAAACCAGATATATCTTGCATACAAGAGACCCATATTAAGAAAGAAGTTGATAAATATTTAACCTAAAAAAAACCAGGTAAACTCTTTTTCTCATCTGAAAAAGAAAAAAGGTGTAGCTATATACACTAAAGAATGTCTATCCCCGAATTAGCATATACAGCAAATTATGGAAGAATTGGAGCAATTACAGTAGTAAGACAAAATGAAAGAATCTTAATTGTTAATATCTGTGCTCCAAATCAGAATCAAGAGATTTTTTTTTAAAATACTCCAAGAAATACTAGCAACTCTAACTTTTGACAAAATCTGTATTGTGGGGGACCACAGTGCAATGTATGATCCAGAGATAGACAGGAAGAAGCAACATAAAAGTAAAAGATCTGGAAACAACCTACCAAATGTTTTTTAAAAAAAACTAGTAGAAGAACAAAATAGAATAGAGGCATGGAGAGTTAGAAATTATAACAAAAGAGACTTTACATACTATTCAGCCAGACATAACTCTTGGTCATGACTGGACATGGCATGGATATCAACAACATTGGTTAATGACATAACGGAAATGGAGATACTACCCAACACATTTGCTGATCACAACCCAATACTATTCACTTTACGGGGTCTGAATAAAAAAAATGGATAGTCTATGAATAAAAACTCTCTAAGAGATGAGAAATTTGTAAAAAAACTAAAATTAAAATCCAAGAATTCTTCAAAATAAATATGCAACCAGAAACTCCAATGGACATGGTATGGGATGCATTTGAAACCTTTACAAGGGGATGAATCATCAATCAAAATGCATGGAAAAGAAAACAAAAGAAAACCCAATATACTTGCTTGGGAAAAAAATTAAAAAACAAGAAGATAAAATGAAGAGAGACAACGATACAATGGAAACAAGGTTAAAGTTAAAGTTACTACAACATCAACTAAACTTAATCTTGACACAAGAAATCGCTAAAAATATGGAATATAACAAGCAATTCTATTTTGAGAATGCAAATAAACCTTCATGTTGGCTAGTGTACAAGTTAAGAAAAGAAAGGGAAAAGAAGACAATTAGAGCATTAAGAAATGAAAAAGGAGAGGAAAAATTTAATTCTCAAGATATTAAACTTATAATAGAAAACTTTTATAAAAATTATCTGCTCAAGATACACAAAATACACAGGCTATAAAAGAATTTTTATACAAGTGGAATATAGAAAATGGGATGAAAAACATTTTTTTTCCTAAATAATAAAATTACTATATTTGAGAAAACAGACACTATAAAGAAACAGAAAAAGAATAAAACTCCAGGTCCTGATGGGCTACCTGCGGAATTATATCAAAACTTTGCAGACCAAATATCTTTACCTCTAAAAGAAATATTACAAAGCATAACAAAAACACAAAAGCTTCCGACTATGTGGAATCAAGCATTGATTACGCTAATTCACAAACCAAACTCAGATGAAAAAGAAATAAAAAATTATAGACCCATATCTTTACTGAGTGTGGACTATAAAACATTTGCAACAATTATAGCTACTAGAATGAAAAGAGTGTTGGTACAAATTATACACCAAGACCAGGCAGGATTTCTCCCCAAAAGACAAATTAAGAATAATATCAGAAGTATCCTTAATGTATTGATTAATTACACCCAGGAAAACAAATGGCTTTAATGTTCCTAGATGCAGAAAAAGCCTTTGACAATGTGAGCTGGGATTTCCCACTTCAAAAAATAGAGATCTGGGACTGCGGAGCAAATTTCTATTCAAACATTAAAGCAATATATACTGAACAGTGGGCTAAGGTAGTAGTGATACGACACAAAATGTTAAGATACAAAAAGGTACAAGACAAGGGTGTCCACTATCACCTTTTTTTTTTTTTTTGTAAAACTCTCTTAAAAAAGAGAGAATTTTATTCTTTTTATAAGAAACGGGAAGGGTAGACAGATGGAGAAAGAAAAAGATGGAGTGAAATTTTTCCTGTTAGTGAGGGTTAGTTTAGGTTAATAACCAATACCAATTTTGGCATCTATCATGGTTAGAAGATCTTCTTTTTAACTATTGCAAAGTCCAAAGTCACTCTGTTAATGCAGTTAGTAAAGTCCATTGGGGTTAGTAATTAAACAGCTCCTTCCAGATGTTACACGAACAGTCCTCAAAGTATCTTCTTTTTAAATCTCTTCCAGTTATGGATTGAGTCCATTTTAACTTTGAAGTCTTCCGTTCCATCACCACTTTCCCCTGGGCTGCTGTCTTCTTCGCTTGTCCCAGTTTTGAATACTGCATCTTCCTCCCTGCTGGCGTGTCTCTTCAGAAGTTTCTGTATTTTAAAGATGAAATCCTTCTTCTTTCTTTTCTCTTTTCCTTAAACTTCTGGCCTTCAAGCTTCCTGGGCTCCATAAACTCTTCAGATGAAATTAGATCTCCAGTTTGTCACTTGCTATGCTCAACATCCCCTTCTACTGGCAGAGTATTCTCTTTTATAAAAGCGGAATAGGCTTTGGGAGCCTCAACCACCTCTTCTTTTAATTTTATCGCTTCACTGCCAGTTAGGGGTGCCAAGACATTTGTCAAGGTAAATCCGAGATCTTCTTTCTCTTCTTCTTTAACGCCCTGGAAACCTAGAATCAGATTCAATTTCTGTTCGATCTCCATCATCTTTCTAGTTGTTTCCGATATCTGTTTCTGTCGACTGATGAGAACACTATCCATTTTAAACAGAGTTTCGTTGATTTTCTGCAATTGTTCCAGCAGGGGGCACAGCATCTCCTTTTCCTGTTGATTGACAGCAAGCTCTTGGGGGGCGCTGTCTGGACCGGAAGTCCCTCCTCTCTTCTCTTCCGGTGTCTGCAGGACTTTTTCCAGTATCGACATTTTGTTTTTTTGTTTACTTTTAAAAAGTTCATGCCGCATCCCCCAGGAAGCTAAGATGATCACAGTCTTCCATGCAACCCCAACGGTACTTTCACCAACACTTTTTTTTCTCTCAGCCCCCCTTCGCGCTTCCTTTGTAGATCTTGCTTCTCAAAGGGGGTGGGAACTGCTCCCTCCTCCCAACGCTTATACGCATACAGGGGGGCTCCGATTTATGCTTCAAAATAGATCTTCAACTCACGATTCGATGCTACTTCTTCTTTTTATTTTAAACCATTGCGCTGTCTTCACTCCTGGAAATCGGTGGCGCCGCTAAGTCCCATTACGGGCACGCCGCAGCGGGGCCGATTGGGATGGGGAGAAAGCCTCAATTTCCTGGCTGTCTGCCGGCAAAGAGGCTACTCCCCAAGCGCCCCCGGTTCGGAGCCTTTGCCTAAGGCTCACTAGGGTCTTTCGCACATGCGAAGACCCCCCCTAACTGCGCGTGGGCTAACCGCCTCCGGGAGCGTCCCGAGAAGCGGCCGCCATTTGCGACGCCAAAACCGAAACCCCACTATCACCTTTATTATTCATATTCACATTAGAATCACTCAATGATTTAGTTCGTGATAATGCACAGATCAAAGGACTAAAGATAAAAGAAGATGAATATAATTTGTTAGCGTTTGCGGATGATCTGGTCTTTATACTAGAAGATGCAATTACATCAATACCTCGTCTGATAGAGACAATACAAGGTTATAGACAAGTTGCAGGTCTAAAAATCAATTACAAAAAACAAATATTATAACAAAAAACTGTACACAGCAAGAAAAAGACCAAATACAAAGGAACTCCACGATATAAATAGTCAAAAAAAAGTAAAATACCTATGTATTATAATCTCCAATAGAAACAATATATTAACAGAAGATAAGTACACAAAACTGTTGACGGAAATTAAAAGAGATCTTCATATTTGGAAAGAATTGAATTTATCGTTTATGGGGAAAATAGTGACGCTAAAAATGAATATCCTCCCCAAATTTCTATTCCTAGCACAAAAACTACCAGTTTTGAGAAATAAAAACTTCTTTAAGGAATTAGATAAACTATGTAAACAATTTGTATGGAAAGACAAGAAAGCAAGAGTGCAATGGAAACTAGTACAAGATGAAAAAAGGAAAGAGGGGGATTGGGAATACCAAATTGGAACCTGTATTACAAAGCTGCAGCTATGACTTGGATTAAAGATTGGTTGACATTGGAAAACAGAAGATTTTTGAATTTGGAAGGGTATAATTTAATTATGGGATGGCATGCGTACATTTGGTAAGGTCAAAGAAAAGATACAGAATAACTTTCAACAACATACTATACGCGGAGCCTTATTAAAAATTTGGAAAAAAATAAAAGAATGCCATTATGACAAAACACCCAAATGGATATCTCCGATGGAAGCTTTTATAAAGCCCACACTACTCACAAAAGACAAAATAGTAATCTATGAAACATTATTGGATAGAAATAATACTTTGAAAACTCAGGAAGAATTACTTTTGCAAAACATAAAATTGAGTTGGTGGGAAAATATTCAATTAACTTCCAGGTATAATGAGGACAAAAAAATTGGCTTTCAAGTTACAAAAACAGGTTGAGATAAAATCTGGTTGTCCTCAGACAACAAGATGATACAGAAATTATACAACTTTCTCCTCTTTGACTATTTACAAGACGAGATAGTGAAAGTTCCAATGATCTACTGAATGCAAGATTTTGGTTATAATATTGATCTAGATGGCTGGTCTAAAATATGGAAAGCATTAAAATTTACCCAAGCAATACCTTAAAAGGAAAATATATATAAAATGATTTTTAGGTGGCACTAGTCACCTGACAAAATAGCCAAGTGTTACACAAATGTCGCGAAAAATTGTTGGAAGTGTAAACATAGTGTTGGTACTTTCTATCACATGTGGTGGAGGTGCAGTATAATGCAAAAGTATTGGTGCAGAGTGCATAAATTAATATATGAAATCTTAGATATAGATTTACCATATGTACCAGAAATCTTTTTATTAAATATGTTACCAGATAAATATAAAAAAACAGATCAATATGTATTAACATATATGTTGACATCAGCTCGCATCCTATTTGCTAAATGTTGGAAATTAGAAAAAACACCTTCAAAGGAAGAATTGATTAATAGACTGTTGGACATAGCTGAGATGGAGAAATTGACATTAATACTACAAAGAAAAGATGATGATATGTTTAAAGAAAGATGGCATAGATTATATATGTGTTTAGAAAACAAACATTGCAATAGACTGACAACATTGTAAACAAGTTTATGTAACAGATACATCTATTTGTAATGATGTGAAAAACTTCAAATAAAAAAAACTTGGGGAAAAATGCTGTGTGATTTTTTTTGCACTTGAGGAATAACATGGCTTTACTTGAAAATGATTTTTGTTAACAGCAGCTTTGTGCATCCACTCTGGACTTCTCAGTCTTCATCACTTCAGATCAAAATACTGAACTCCTGGAGTTTCTCATTCTGAGCCAAAATTATCATGGGATATCAGTCTTAAGGTGCTGCATTTTAAAGCAATGTATATTTCTCAGTTCACTGTGCTGTTGGTTCCCAGTTCATCCACTGATGCACACACCTGGCAGATTTGCACTGCGCATGCACAGGTATCACTTAATTATCCACACTTCATGACTGACAGTTTCAGTTTCAGGTTTGCCCTTGCTCCATCTGAAAGCATTCTGCTTTAGGTGGTGTGAACTTGGAGTTTGATTCATGACTGACAATTTGCTCCACAAGTCCTGCTGTTCTGAATATGTATGTGTTGGTAAAGACGTCTTTTGTTCTCCATGGAAAGAGGTCCGAGTTGTGGTATCTAGTAATTTCCCAAGGACCCCTTGTGAGCAGTCCAAATTCAAATAACAACCAAGTGTAGCTTCCTCTTATGTATGCCATGTCTGTGAGTAAAAACATGAAAGACAATAGGGAGTCAACCCCACTCCTGTCACTGAAGGCCAACAGCCTGAGCTAGTTTATTGGTATCACATTTTCTTTTCTTTCTTCTAATGAATAGTTATCGTTTATGGCATTCATGCCTTGAAGCTGGAACCTGGCAGAAGTATATCCTCTGAAATGTAAACACCAATTTCTCTCCCCCCAGCCTTTCTCCACTAAAGAGAGGTGAAAAGTTCAAGGTAAGGTGAAGTAGATGGGTGAGAAACCTGATTGGCTGCCTGTGGAAAGAAGGTAGGTGGAAAAACTTAGATTCTGAGATCCAAACCAAAGCAGAATCCACATAGTATTTTTATTAAAGGTAAAGGTTTCCCTTGCTCGAAAGCAAGTCGAATTTGACTCTAGGGTGCGGTGCTCATCTCCATTTCCAAGCCGAAGAGCCAGTACTGTCCGAAGACATCTCCATGGTCATGTGGCCGGCATGAGCAGATGCCAAGGCACACGGGATGCTGTCACCTTCCCACCTAAGCAGTACCTATTTATCTACTTGCAATTTTTTGCTTTCGAACTGCTAGGTTGGCAGGAGCTGGGGCCAGAGACAGGATGACACAAAGCAGTGCCCAGGCTTTCTTATTGCTGTAACTGCTGGCCTTTGCAATTTTAATAGACACCGTTTGTTTGCTCTTGCCAGCAGTTACAGCAATAAGAAAGGCAATGAAAGGCCTTAAAATCCAACCTGATGCAGACTTCTAGTGAACATGAAAGCTTGGACACTGCTTTACTTCTGGTTGGTCTTAACGAAAGCTATTCTGTGATTTTGCCTTGTTTTGCGATTTGATTTGGTACCAGTAAGGCTGCAAACAACTTTAGAGCCTGTTTGGAATTGGGCGCGGGGAGGATCGAGGTCATTTCCCTTTGGAGCCCAATTTCATTAGCCAGGTGGAAGCCCCATCCTTCTACTGGTCAGGAGGTGTCCTGGGTGGGCTTTTTGGCATTGCAAGTGCCTTGGGGATGAGCAGGCGAGCAGTCCTCCTTACCACCCAAGAAGGGCGCACGAGGAAGTTTCAGTCGGCAGACAGCCAATGAGGTGACTGCCACAATTTAACAGGAGTATCCCATAAAACAGTATTGGCTGGCTTTTGCTTGGGGATGCGTGTAGTCTTACCTGAGCTAAAAAAACAGGTGAGATCCTTTCCACTGACTCCAGCTCAGCCAAGCGAGAAAGAGAAATCCCCACCACCAAGACATGCTGGAATGGGTGACATTTGTTTTCGATCATTGCAGCAGGTTGCAAGCAACCGCCGTTCCTTGGCGTAGCAGCAAAGAGATGGCCTTGTGGGGGGGCAACAACTCTTCCCCCCCTAGGTTATGCAAGTCATGCCTAGGTTTGGGGTGCTGTAGCTCATAGGGGAGGGAGAGTGTGGGGCCAGGGTGTCGTGGCAGATAGTTACAAGAGGGAAGGGGTAATTCCTCTTCATGTGTTCATGTTCCCGCCTTTATCTGCTGCTTCTTTCTTAACAGGTAGGATTTGTTCGACCTCAGTTTCTTTTGTAACTAGACAGTTTGTGTTGCTCTTCAGGGTTTCTCATTGAACAAGCCCTCTTCTGGAAAATAAATCTACCCTGAATCATAGTAGAATTGAGTTGGGTTGCCTGGAATTTGTGTTATCACCCCCAGGCTGGTTTTCAACCCCCCACCCCATCATTTTAGCCTACAACTTTGAAAGAGTGAATGGAAGGCACAGGCTTTCTGCTGTTTCCCAAATGCCGAATAACTTTCTGTTTTCTGCTTTTGTGATTTTTATCCTTGGAAACTCATTTTGCAGTCAGAAGGTTTTAATGGAGATGCTGTGGGACTTAAGAGCAAGGGAACTCCCACCTCCTCCATGTATGTGAGTGTGTTTAATTTCATCTTTTAAATTGTGTGCACATTAAGAAATTTTCCCTATAATTTCTGAATGTGAAGATGTGGAGGGGGAGGTATTTGTGAATTTCCTGTATTGTGCAGGGGGTTGGACTAGATGACCCTGGAGGTCCCTTTCAATTTTATTATTCTATGATTATTTGTTTGATCCATTTTTATATTTTCAGTAGTATGCTTTAGTTACACCATGGTTATTATTTTTATTCTTATTTTTTTTAAAAAAAATATCTGTACATGAACAATTCTTTACAGATCAAAACGGTATGTAGTGATTCACCCGGGAAAGATGTGTCCTGCATTCTTCGTGCTTTTCCTCCTGAGCCTCAAAAACAGGCAAGAATGGCAAAAGACTTGCTTTTTGAATCTGGCTGTTGTTTCATGACAACAGTCTACATTTGAAATTTGGAATAAGCATTTCCTGCTTTTTGAAGCTGCAAGGAAGTTTAAACTCCACACTGGTGGTGATGATAAAGCTGAGAGAAGCTTATCAGAACAGGAGTCCACAATCCAAGACTTTTCAGGAGCTTCACTTTTTAAAACACAAAACTAATTTTACATAAATAAAATTTATTTTACATAAATAAAGTTTTGCATAAATAAAAATATAATAATAATAAAATAAAGACAATAAATAAAATGAAATGTGCATCAACCCATCATATGAATACCAATTGCCAAATATAAATACACCTTCATAGTGATGTTATAGAATACATATTAGAAATGGCACAAAACTATACCAAACATTTAAATTCAGGCAGCTTATGAAAATAATTTGTTCTGACACATTGCTTGCACTCACTTTATGATATTTTGATTTTTGATTGGCATAACTCTCAATGATTCCCATTAGGCTTTGTGTTATTACACAGTTTTTTTGGCTATAATAAATTGGAAACTTGTACTTTCATCAAGTCTTTCCCATGTAGACTATGTAAAATGAGACATCTGAGAGTGAAAAGCAGTGATGTTAAAGCCCTTCTACATTTTGAGGAAGCTTTCTTAGACTCATTTTCTTCCATGGATGAGCTGTACTTTTGTCATATAACAGGAGGCAGTGGATTCCAGGGCATGTAGGACACATCTGGTAGGTCTCTGCCTCATCCTATATGAATCAAGAGGGCAAACTATAAGATGTCCAATAATTTCCTGCATCTGCACTTTTCACCAGTAGTGATAGGCTACGTGTTTTTCACCATTACTGACGAAAAAAATAAATCAAGAACCTCCTTCAAAGGAATGCCATAGGGCCCTGAACTATCATTCTTTACTTGGGTCACATTTAGCAGTGCTTTTAGTAAACCCAAACTGTGATGAGGCTCAGTGCTTTCACTACTGCATCAGTGGGTGCACAGTGGCTGATAACGTTCTTGCTGGAATCAGTGCAGGGAACATCCAGCCAAAGAAACCTGAGAAGAATCGTTTTGGAGAATCTTCTGGCTTTACCCCTCTGCCTTGAGGTCTCTCCTCTCCTCTTGTGCTTTTATCTTCTATGGAAGGCTCGATTGTCATAATGGATAGTTAAAAACTGCATCTTACTGTCTGTAATGCAGTGAAGCAATCTGGAAACCAATACAAAGAGCGCAGGAAACATTTTGCTTTCTAGAAACGGGTAGCAGAAGGAAACGAAAGAAGAATAGTTTGGGTGCTCTGTTCAGCTGCGTTTTCAGGCAACTGATTTTGACTGGAAGGAAAAAGAGAAGTGGTTAAAATTCCATGTTCACTTTGAAGTCGTTTCCCCCCCCCTTTTCAGTCATTATTTCAATTTGATATTTATTTTATTCATTGCCATTAATATTTTTCCCTTCTCACTGGGATGGATTACAAGTATGGATTACAAGTATGACATGTAGATTACAGGTACGCTAGACCTATCCAGTCAATCAGTAAATGGATTATATTCCTGATAAAACAAAGTTTCAGAAGGCAGCCATGTCGGGCTGCAGCAGAACAGCTAGACTTGAGTCCCGGAGCACCTTACAGCCACCCCAAGCCTTGAGAACCAGGGGGGAGGCTGGCTATAAGTCTAAAAATAATGCCAAGTTTTTGGGTGTGTGTGTGTGTATAAGCTTTCGAGGTGCAGTGGCTCAAGTGGTTAAGACACTGAACTGCAGACCAGAAGGTTGGTAGTTCAACATTTCGAGACCCGAGTGCTGCATGATGGAGTGAGCCCCCATCTCTGGTCCCATCTCCTGTTAACCTAGCAGTTCGAAAGCAAGAAATTGCAAGTAGATAAACAGGTACTGCTTCGGTGGGAAGGTAACAGCATTCCATGCGCCTCAGTGTTTGGTCATGTCAGCCACATGATGACAGAAATGTCTTTGGACAACTCTGGCTCTTTGGCTTGGAAATGGAGATGAGCACCGCATCCCTAGAGTCAGAATCGACTGGCTTTCGAGCGAGGGAAACCTTTACATTTACCTAAGCTTTTGAGAGTCAAAACTCCCTTTGTCAAACAGTCAAACAGTTATTCAAGGAGCAAGTGAATTAGCAGAGATGGAAGGAGGAATTGGTGGAAATTGCCATTTTAGTCTGGATTCAACCTACTGAATGAGAAAAATCCTAAAGGTTTTGTTAGACTCTGTGTAAAAATAATTGCGCTACATTATTTTATAAAGCTGTTTTACTTACATGATCAGAATTACCAGGTTTGGTAAAAATGTATTAGTGGTATATATGAAATGCTATATTATACTAACATGGATATCTAGGATAGTATCTGTGCACCCTAAGGACTGACTGTAATGGTGTGAGCTGGAGGCTGGTGAAGTAAATATCACTGGAGCAGACAAAATTAGTAATAGCTGAGATGGATTTAACAGTAAACTTGATGTGAATCTCCTCATTTGGGTCAGAAGAACGATCTGATGAAATCGGAGGGAAGCTAAATGAGTGCTGATGGTGAAAAGTGTTTTTGCAGGGAGGCTACGGTCCTAATGGCCTGACTTGGATAGCCCAGGCTAGCAGGATGTTGCAAGCTAAGCAGGGTCAGCCCTGGTCAGTCTCTGGAAGGGAGACCACCAAGGAATACCAGGGTCGTGACACAAAGCCAGGCAATGGCCAGCCACCTCAGAACATCTCTTGCCTTATAATCCCTATGGGGCTGCCATAAGTCAGCTGTGACTTGATGGCAAAAAGGTCTTTCATTGGTATCTGCAGGGTTAGCTAATTTTTCTTCAGTTCAAAGCAAAAATATATTTTAAAAAATATCTAAGTACCTTCAGTTTGGAATCCTATTTGTGAGTTGGTCCACCAACAGCAGACATTGCTTGACTTCGATCTGGACAATTTCCCAGGCACACGGACTGTGCTGCTTCTCGCTCAGGAAGTTGTCGATTCTTTGGAAGTATCTTTTCACTCTCAGCCTGGTGAGCTGGATGTTCTGACCTCTTGGAGACAGGATGTCATTCTCCATGCCTGCACTCAAGCACGTTCCCAGATGCTGAATTTGCTGGTGGAGTCTGGTCTGGAATGCTGCCACGGAAGCCTGATCCCAAGCCGTTTCTGTCAGGTTTCGGTTGAAGGTGCGGATGATCTGTTGCAAGATTTCATGAATGGCCACCTTTGGATTCTCTTCTAGGGATGTTTGGATCTCCTTGAGAATTTCTTGGGTGGCGGCGAAGTCTCTCATGTCACTTAGGCACTGCAGAGGAAGGTTGGCTCTCATTTTGCTCTTCAGTAGTCCCAGGCTGTTCTTGGTGGTGGTGGTTAGCTGGACCCGAAGACTGCTGCAGCTCTGAGACGAGACCTCACTGAAGAAAAGCATCACTAAGCATATATGGAGCCATCCTTGTGTAAGTATGGTGTTCATGGTGGTATATGCTCTTTGCCTGAGTACGGAATGTGCGCCTCGAGCAATGACTTCTGGAGTCTGGTGAGTCTTTGAGCCATGTCTTGGCTTTTAAATATTGAGGGATGAAAGTGCCCCTTTCCATTCATCAGAATTTTCCCTTTCTTAAAATACTGTACTTTCACTTTTCTCCTTTCCATATGAATTTGAAAATCATGTAGACTAAATATGTTGTTCTAACAGGGTACTAGTTTTTGAGTGATTTTATTTTATATATATAGATTGGACTAAACTGTGAGTTAATTATTTTTTGGGGAAGTCAAAATCTTGCTATATAATTCAGAATTATAAACTCTTGCTACTTCGGAATGGTAGCCAAAATTAAATGGGTAACTCAACTTTAATGGACTATTCTGATGTGTATAAATTGCTCCAAATGGAGCTACCTGACTGGGAGGACACATAAGTTTGGTTCACACACGCATATTTATTGCCAAGATCTTCTGTTCTTGCCCTGTGATCTTTCAACACAGAGTCATTTCTTTTTATCAGATAATATTGCTGGATTTTGCTGAACAAATATCTTCTCTAGCTTACACAGCTCTCATGAGATCCCACAAGACCACATTACCCTGTTCATCCTCTGACCAGGGCTGCCAAGAGACACCACAGGCCCCAAACAAAGGTTCTACGATGTGATCCTCATCCCAACCCAATATCATAACACAACAAATCACTTTGCATGCTGTTACCATGAATATATAGTAATAAAAGAACTGTCCCATCTTTCCATCTGTACGTTTATGGCAAGCATAACTTATCAGAGAATAAAGCTCGGAGTCCCAAAATTGTCCAACAGCTTCAGGATGATTGTGGAAGTTGCAGGGCCAAAAGCGAAAGGCATGGGGATAACCTGGCCAAGTTGAGACCCCCCCCCCGGCTATTTGCAATGGAAGCTATGGGTCTGTATTTGTGACAGGTATATCTAATCAGAAAATAATGGTACATGTTTGAAAAGTGGTCACCAACCCCAGAATGATTATGGAAATTGCAGTACCAAAAATGAAGGGCATTAGAACACCCTGAATCAGGTTATCGCCACAATAGGCAACATGTAATAAGAGAGCTTTTAAGCAACCTGTCATGTGTCTCTAATACTCAGATCCCCAAACCACCACTGAACATTCAAGGGTTACACACTTTCAGCCATAACTACCTCACACACAGGGTTGTTGTCAGGATAAAATGGTGGACAGGATAACAGTGCAACTTTGAGCCCCCATCGAGGAGACAGACTGGCATTATGACATTTTTTATACACCTAATTTTAATGGTATTAAACATATTATAAAATACAACTATGTATTACACAGTGCACAAAAACTTATGATGAAAAAAAGATACATAGAATGCAAATAAAAACTCAGAATATAATATACAGCCTCCCCTGCTTTAACTGACAGAAACCAAGGGTTGAACGCTGGCTTACTGCTGGTTACTGAGGTCTGTTCTTTAAAGGTACAGTTGCTGCTTCTACTGTTTTGGAGCAGTGTTCCCTCTAAGTTGAATTAGTGTGAGCTAGCTCACATTTTTTTAGCCTCCAGCTCACACATTTTTGTCTTTGCTCAGGAAGGATGGCTCCAGAGCACATTAATTTATGCAGTAGCCAAATCAATCACTCACAATTTTAATGCCAGTAACTCACAGACTAGAATTTTTGCGCACAAGACCCTGCAGCTTAGAGAGAGCACTGTTTTATAATTTTTTCAATTCCACATGTGTGTATGTTTGTTTTTTAATTTCAGATTTTTCTGCTCAACTGGGGCATTTCTGAGGCTCGTAGAAAGCACTTTGTCTGATCCTGGCTCCAATCTCTATGTTTAAGTATCCATAGAGGGGCCATGTTGCTAAGTAGACATAGCAATTGATTTTTAAATGTGAATTTCATAAATACAACATATATATTGTCTTATGACAATCACCAACAGACTTGTAACAAATTCACTTTGTAATCATAAAGATTTCTAGAATACTACAGTTCACTTTTCTGACGATTTTGAGTAGCTAATCAGAGTAGCAGTCAGAACCTGATGAGTCAAAATCTTCCACATTTAACTGAAAAGGAAAACTACTTCAAAACATGGGATTTTAACCACTTCCTTTTGCCCTTCCAGCTCTTTCTTTCATCAGTGATGCAACGAAAACTGCTGAAAGAAAATGCAGTTAGGTTAGAACGACCAAATTGTCATTTTGGGCCTGATTCCTCCAGCAACAGATTTCTAGAGAGTGTAACAGCTGCTGCTGCCAGCTGTACTTCAGCACTTACTAAATGATTTCATTAAGATAAAAAAACCCATTTCATTAAGATAAAAAAACCCATACAGCCTTTCATGGAAGAGAAAGGACAGCCCGATTTTGCATGCTAAGCAGGGTCAGCCCTGGTCAGTATCTGGAAGGGAGACCACCAAGGAATACCAGGGTTGTGACACAAAGCCAGGCAACGGCTAACTACCTCAGAACGTCAAATCAAAACTCAGAACATAATATACAGCAACAAGTGTAAGTTTCACTTACAATAACGGCTGGACCTCAAAGATGGTTACCATCAATGATGGATATATGATAATCACAGGACCAAATGCATTTCAGCCCAGAAGGCCTTATTCGGTGGTCTAAAATGTGCTAGCACACACATAAACATCTGAATATCAAATATCTTTTTCAGGCCTAGCAGGTTGATTATGAGTCCTGAAAATAATAAAAAATACTCATGTAAGGATAACTATTAAATTGTAATGTACTGAGTTTTCACAAGAAAGATGTCCCCCCACACAAATGTTTATAATGAATGGTTGCTACTTACACTGAAAAAGTGTAGCTCCAAATAACAGTTATAAATCAGGCCTGCATATACTGAGGAGCCCGTACTTATCAGAGATAGAAACTATGAACCACTATTCTGTGAAGGAGATAGATGGCATATCATCAATGTGTAATTAAGTTATTATTTGAGTAACGCTGAGTATGTTCCCACTAAAAGTCAAAAGAAATCCTAAATTCTTTTAAAGAAATTTTCACATACAAACCTGTCCTTGGTCGTTGCTCTATTCCCAGTGTGTGTTCAGGTGTCAACCAGAAAGGAAGGGATTCTAAGAGTGGTCTTAGAGGGTCTTATATAGAAGTTGGAGGGGAGGAAGGATGATACTGTCCCACTGATGAATATGCAACCTGGCTTCAAATTCTAAAAGGGAGGGGGAGGAAAAGAGGACAGGGGGAAATGGGGTAAGGGGAAGAGAGTGGTATGGAACTGCTTGAATGATCAAAAGGGGAAGGAGTTGAACCTAAATGCAGAACACTGTAAGTAATGAAACAGACAGAGCACATCATGGATCAATACCTACATAACCAGCCATTCTCTTCATTTAATCCATGTGGTGATAAAGTTCCCAAAGTGAAAATTCAGAAAGTCTTTTTTTCCTCAGCTATTTCTGAACCTGGTGTAGAGGAACCAAGCCTTGTTCTGTTACCCAGAAGCCAGCTCCTTATCAGTGTGAGTGAAGGTCACGAAGAGCTGAACAAGAGGAGCTGAAAGTTTTTTAGTTCTGATACAGCTCCTGTGTTTGCAGACAGGTCTTGACAGATCTTGTGGAAAAGCCTACATATTGGAGGTTACGTGGACATTGTACAATATAGATAATGGCTTTGGAATTACAATTAACAAAGGAATTGATATAGAAAATCCTGCCATTCGATCAATTATGAAATGTGTCTTTTAACAGCAGAAGTGCATACTGAACAATGCCCACAAGGTAAATTCCCATTAGAGATTGAAAGCAGGGCTCTTGTTCACAAACTCCAAGGAAGAATGGCAACTTTCTTGTTTTTTTGGGACTGAGTGTATGTGGAAAACTGACGAGGAACGTTTGACCAGATGTTGAGCACAAGACAAACCCCTCAGGACCGACGGAGTCTTCAAACTACCGAAGAAGGAAAGCTCCTATGAAGCTAAGTGTTGACGTATAACTTACCTTTGAAGGAATAGTATAGTAATTTAGTAGACCACTGACAGAGAAAATACCCTAAGAAATATGAAGGAAAAATAAAGAAGGGAAAGCTTCCCCTTTAAGACGGCCATTAGAGGGATGAATCAATGGAAATAGAAGAAAGAGTTAAGAGGGTAGTGAAATAGAAAGAGGTAAACCGTTTTGAAAATCTACGAACTGGAAATATTACAGCTTTCTATTTTCTCTTTTGTGACTTACTTTTCAGATGAAGTTGCTAGAAGGTGCCAGAAAATAAGACAGAGGAGATACACAGAAGACGTGGAGATGCGGAGTGAGAAGGCGTGGACGAGCGATGGATGAGAGCAGGCACGACTGTGCAACAGAGGAGGAAAGAGGAAGGAGGGGCGACAGAACAAAAAATAGGAAGAGAGGCGAAAAAGACGTGACGAACTCAAAAGAGTGGCAAACCGGAAATGGAGTGAAGACCATTGAGTTACAGGAAAAAAGGACCTATGTGAAATGAACATAGAGAAAGACTGCTGAAATCAGTCTAAATATAATATTAGCTTAAAAAATAGCTAAAAGAAGTAAAATATGTAATGTACTGGATAATATATTCTGGATTATAAATTTGTTAATTAAACTAGGATTAAATCTGTAAAGGAAGAGGAAATAATACTATAGCCAAGACAGATATATAAGTAATTAATTAATTAGCAAATAAACATAAAACATCTCTGACAAGATATCTAAATGGCCATTGGAAGTGCTGGTGCAAGGAAATAATTACTGTCATTTCCAGGACAACCAAATTCTCAAACACAACTTAAACTTTCCACCATGAATACACCTCAAATGTCAATCAAAGACTTAGAAGCACTGATTCAGGAATTTATGGTGCAGACCATTACAACAACAATGGATACAACACTACCTGAATTAATTAGGAAAGAAGTAGAACCTATTCAAACTAAAATGGAAGAATAGATTAAAAAAGAAATGGAACCCATACAAATAAAAATGGAGGATATAGCACAGCAAATTACATCAGAAACCGAGGATATAAAGAAACAGATAACTGAAAACAAACAAGAGATAATGAAAATTGCACTAGCCCACAACAACATAGAAGACAGATTACAGGAAGTAGATCAGGAAGTACAGGACTTAAAACAAAAAGCAGATAGAATTGAAGAGTCATTAGTGTCTTTGGAAATGGAGAAGGCATCTGTGGTTATAAGATGTCAAAATATACCCGAAACAAGAGATAAAAGTTTTAAAGAAGATATAGTGCAAAGCTTTACGGAACAACTGAACATAGGAACCCCTGAAGAATTGGAGCAAGAAATAAATACAATTTACGGAAAAATTCATTGCACGCAAGAAAAAATAAAATACCCAGGGAGGTCCATATTAAATTCAGCAGAAGATATATGAGAGGTAAAATACTCAGAGCATCAAATGATATTACAGTGATGATGCGAGATTAAGAGATAAAAATATTTAAAGATGCCCCCTGGAGAGTTAGGGGGAAAAGACAGACTTATATGGTACTAACTAATTTACTGCAATCAAACAAAATAAGATATAGGTGGCTGTTCCCGGAAGGTGTCTTATTTAATTACAATGGAAGAAGACATAAAATCGACTCAATAGTTAAAGTTAATGATTTTTTGGAAAGACACAGTGAAAACTTAGGGTGGGAAGGAGAAGAGGAGGATGAGAGCGAACCAGAGGAGGAAAGCAATGTCCCAAAGACAGGAGAGACTGGCAAAAAAGGAAAATCCAAAGGGAAGAAAAGAACGAACTTTACACACTCACAGATATTAACAAGATATCAGTATAGAGAAAAGACAAAGGGAAACACAAATACAAACAAAAATGGAGAGGAGAAGTAAGCTTAAAATACTATCGGTCAATGTTAATGGACTTAATAGCCCACAAAAAAGAAAAAGGATATTTCATCAAGTAAATAAACTTAAAACCAGATATATCTTGCATACAAGAGACCCATATTAAGAAAGAAGTTGATAAATATTTAACCTAAAAAAACCCAGGTAAACTCTTTTTCTCATCTGAAAAAGAAAAAAGGTGTAGCTATATACACTAAAGAATGTCTATCCCCGAATTAGCATATACAGCAAATTATGGAAGAATTGGAGCAATTACGGTAGTAAGACAAAATGAAAGAATCTTAATTGTTAATATCTGTGCTCCAAATCAGAATCAAGAGATTTTTTTTTAAATACTCCAAGAAATACTAGCAACTCTAACTTTTGACAAAATCTGTATTGTGGGGGACTACAGTGCAATGTATGATCCAGAGATAGACAGGAAGAAGCAACATAAAAGTAAAAGATCTGGAAACAACCTACCAAATGTTTTTTTAAAAAAACTAGTAGAAGAACAAAATAGAATAGAGGCATGGAGAGTTAGAAATTATAACAAAAGAGACTTTACATACTATTCGGCCAGACATAGCTCTTGGTCACGACTGGACATGGCATGGATATCAACAACATTGGTTAATGACATAACGGAAATGGAGATACTACCCAACACATTTGCTGATCACAACCCAATACTATTCACTTTAAGGGGTCTGAATAAAAATAATAGATGGTCTATGAATAAAAACTCATTAAGAGATGAGAAATTTGTAAAAAAACTAAAATTGAAATCCAAGAATTTTTCAAAATAAATATGCAACCAGAAACTCCAATGCACATGGTATGGGATGCATTTGAAGCCTTTATAAGGGGATGGATCATCAATCAAGATGCATGGAAAAGAAAACAAAAGAAAACCCAATATACTTGCTTGGAAAAACAAATTAAAAAAGAAGATAAAATAAGGAGAGATAAGAATACAATGGAAACAAGGTTAAAGTTAAAGTTACTACAACATCAACTAAACTTAATCTTGACACAAGAAATAGCTAAAAATATGGAATATAACAAGCAATTCTTTTTTGAGAATGCAAATAAACCTTAATGTTGACTAGCGTACAAGTTAAGAAAAGAAAGGGAAAAGAAGACAATTAAAGCATTAAGAAATGAAAAGGGAGAGGAAAAATTTAATTCTCAAGGTATTAAATTTATAATAGAAAACTTTTATAAAAAATTATCTGCTCAAGATACACAAAATACACAGGCTATAAAATAATTTTTATAAAAGTGGAATATAAAAACTGGGATGAAAAAGAAAAAATGATTCTAAATGATAAAATTTCTATATTTGAGAAAACAGAAGCTATAAAGAAACAGAAAAAGAATAAAACTCCAGGCCCTGATGGGCTACCTGTGGAACTATATCAAAACTTTGCGGACCAAATATCTTTACCTCTAAAAGAAAGATTACAAAGCATAACAAAAACACAAAAGTTTCCAACTATGTGGAATCAAGCACTGATTACGCTAATTCACAAAACAAAACAAACTCAGATGAAAAAGAAATAAAAAATTATAGACCCATATCTTTACTGAGTGTGGACTATAAAACATTTGCAACAATTATAGCTACTAGAATGAAAAGAGTGTTGGTACAGATTACACACCAAGACCAGGCAGGATTTCTCCCCAAAAGACAAATTAAGAATAATATCAGAAGTATCCTTAATGTATTGGAGTATGATGAATTACACCCGGAAAAACAAATGGCTTTAACGTTCCTAGATGCAGAAAAAGCCTTTGACAACATGAGCTGGGATTTCCCACTTCAAAAAATAGAGATCTGGGACTGCGGAGCAAATTTCTATTCAAACATTAAAGCAATATATACAGAACAGTGGGCTAAGATAATAGTTAATGGTGATATGACACAAAATGTTAAAATACAAAAAGCTACAAGACAAGGGTGTCCATTATCACCTTTATTATTCATATTCACATTAGAATCACTCAATGATTTAGTTCATGATAATGCACAGATCAAAGGACTAAAGATAAAAGAAGATGAATATAAATTGTTAGTGTTTGCGGATAATCTGGTCTTTATACTAGAAGATCAAATTACCTCAATACCTCATCTGATAGAGACAATACAAGGTTATGGACAAGTTGCAGGTCTAAAAATCAATTACAAAAAAACAGATATTATAATAAAAAACTGTACACAGCATGAAAAAGAGCAAATACAAAGGAACTCCATGATAGAAACAGTCAAAAAAGTAAAATACCTATGTATTAATATCTCCAATAGAAACAATACATTAACAGAAGATAAGTACACAAAACTGTTGACAGAAATTAAAAGAGATCTTCATATTTGGAAATAATTGAATTTATCATTTATGGGGAAATAGTGATGCTAAAAATGAATATCCTCCCCAAATTTCTATTCCTAGCACAAAATCTACCAGTTTTGAGAAATAAAAACTTCTTTAAGGAATTAGATAAACTATGTAAACAATTTGTATGGAAAGACAAGAAAGCAAGAGTGCAATGGAAACTAGTACAAGATGAAAAAAGGAAAGAGGGGGATTGAGAATACCAAATTGGAAGCTGCATTACAAAGCTGCAGCTATGACTTGGATTAAAGATTGGTTGACATTGGAAAACAGAAGACTTTTGAATTTGGAAGGGTATAATTTAATTATGGGATGGCACGCGTATGTTTGGTAAGGGAAAAGAAAAGATACATAATAACTTTCAACAACATACTATACGTGGAGCCTTATTAAAAATTTGAAAAGAAATAAAAGAATGCCATTATGACAAAACACCCAAATGGATATCTCCGATGGAAGCTTTTATAAAACCCACACTACTCACAAAACACAAAATAGTAAACTATGAAACATTATTGGATAGAAATAATACTTTGAAAACTCAGGAAGAATTACTTTTGCAAATCATAAAATTGAGTTGGTGGGAAAATATTCAATTAACTTCCAGGTATAATAAGGACAAAAAAATTGGCTTTCAAGATACAAAAACAGATCGAGATAAAATCTGGTTGTCCTCAAACGACAAGATGATACAGAAATTATACAACTTTCTCCTCTTTGACTACTTACAAGATGAGACAGTGAAAGTTCTAATGATCTACTGGATGCAAGATTTGGGTTATAATATTGGTCTAGATGACTGGTCTCAAATATGGAAAGCATTAAAATTTACCCAAGCAATACCTTAAAAGGAAAATATATATAAAATGTTTTTTAGGTGGCACTGGTCACCTGACAAAATAGCCAAGTGTTACACAAATGTCTTGAAAAATTGTTGGAAGTGTAAGCATAGTGTTGGTACCTTCTATCACATTTGGTGGAGGTGCAGTATAACACAAAAGTATTGGTGCAAAGTGCATAAATTAATAAATGAAATCTTAGCTACAGATTTACCATGTGTACTAGAAATCTTTTTATTAAATACGTTACCAGATAAATATAAAAAAACAGATCAATATGTATTAACATATATGTTGACATCAGCTCGCATCCTATTTGCTAAATGTTGGAAATTAGAAAAAACACCTTCAATGTACGAATTGATTTATAGACTGTTGGACATAGCTGAGATGGATATCTCAGTGGTCATGTGGTAGGCATGGTCAGATGCCAAGGCACACGGGATGCTGTCACCTTCCCACCTAAGCGGTACCTATTTATCTACTTGCAATTTTTTGCTTTTGAATTGCTAGGTTGGCAGGAGCTGGGACCAGAGACAGGATGACACAAAGCAGTATCCAAGCTTTACAGTTCACCTGAAATCTTCATCAGGCTGGATGTTATACAGTAAAAAAGGGGGGAGGCAGAAAAGCAGATGCTTCAGGCCCTGGTTTTAGGAACTTTTCTTGCCAGCATTCCTACCCTTAATAGTCAAGAAGATATACAGTGGTACCACTGATGTCTGATTGTACCCTACTTGCTGTAAGCAAGAGCAAACAAACGGTGTCTATAAAAATTGCAAAGGCCAGCAGTTACAGCAATAAGAAATGCAATGAAAGGCCTCAAAATCCAACCTGATGCAGACTTCTAGTGAACTTTAAAGCTCACTGCTTTACTTCTGGTGGGTCCTAACGAAAGGTATTCTGTGTTTTTGCCTTGTTTTGTGATTTGATTTGGTACCAGTAAGGGTGCAAACAACTTTAGAGCCTGTTTGGAATTGGGCGCAGGGGGGGGGGACCGAGGCCATTTCCCTTTGGAGCCCAATTTCATTAGCCAGGTGGAAGCCCCATCCTTCTACTGGTCAGGAGGTGTCCTGGGTGGGCTTTTTGGCATTGCAGATGCCTTGGGGATGAGCAGGCGAGCAGCCCTCCTTACCACCCAAGAAGGGCGCACGAGGAAGTTTCAGTCGGCAGACAGCCAATGAGATGACTGCTGCAGTTCAACAGGAGTATCCCATAAAACAGTATTGGCTGGCTTTTGCTTGGGGATGCGTGTAGTCTTACCTGAACTAAAAAAACAGGTGAGATCCTTTCCACTGACTCCAGCTCAGCCAAGCGAGAAAGAGAAATCCCCACCACCAAGACATGCTGGAATGGGTGACATTTGTTTTCGGTCATTGCAGCAGGTTGGAAGCAACCGCTGTTCCTTGGCGTAGCAGCAAAGAGATGGCCTTGTGGGGGGCAACAACTCTTTTCCCCCTAGGTTATGCAAGTCATGCCTAGGTTTGGGGTGCTGTAGCTCGTAGGGGAGCGAGAGTGTGGGGCCAGGGTGTTGTGGCAGATAGTTACAAGAGGGAAGGGGTAATTCCTCTTCATGCGTTCATGTTCCCGCCTTTATCTGCTGCTTCTTTCTTAACAGGTAGGATGTTCGACCTCGATTTCTTTTGTAACTAGACAGTTTGTGTTGCTCTTCAGGGCTTCTCATTGAACAAGCCCTCTTCTTGAAAATAAGTCTACCCTGAATCATAGTAGTATTGAGGTGGGTGCATGCCAGCTCACAGCTCACAGCCCCTCTTCAGTTGCTTAGGTCCATCCCTTCATGCTTCTGATATAATGGGCTCCCCCCCCACCACCCAATTAAGCTTCAGGGAATGAAGACTCCCATCTGATCCAATAGATACCATCTTTTTCAGAGAAAGGAATTTTAAATAAATAAATACAGGAATCTGACTGTCCGTGAGACCCAACACGTGGGAGGGGAAATTATTGTGTTTTCTAGAGCAGCATTTTTCAACCACTGTGCCGTGGCACACTAGTGTGCCGTGAGATATTGTCTGGTGTGCCGTGGGAAAAAATCCAATTTCATCTGTAACATATGAACAATTATAAAATAAAGTATTATTATTTCATAATAAAGTAATTATAAAATAATTTCTTTGTGTTTATTTGATTCCTATTCAAGAGAATTACTTTATATATAGTCAATATAGGCACAGAGTTAAATTTTTTTAACATTTTCTAATGGTGGTGTGCCTCGTGATTTTTTTCATGAAAAAAGTGTGCCTTTGCACAAAAAAGGTTGAAAAACACTGTTCTAGAGGGTTGCCTGGAATTTGTGTTATCACCTCCAGGCTGGTTCTCAACCCCCCGCCCTAGCATTTTAGATGACTAGCCAAGAACATTGTGCTTAGCCTACAACTTTAAAAGAGTGAATGGAAGGCACAGGCTTTCTGCTGCTTCCCAAATGCTGAATAACTTTCTGTTTTCTGCTTTTGTAATTTTTATCCTTGGAAACTCATTTTGCAGTCAGAAGGTTTTAATGGAGATGCTGTGGGACTTAAGAGCAAGGGAACTCCCACCGCCTCCATGTGTGTGAGTGTGTTTAATTTCATCTTTTAAACTGTGTGTACATTAAGAAATTTTCCCCATAGTTTGTGTATGTGAAGATGTGGAGGGGGAGGTATTTGTGAATTTCCTGCATTGTGCAGGAGGTTGGACTAGATGACCCTGGAGGTCCTTTTCAATTCTATTATTCCATGATTATTTATTGGATCCATTTTTATATTTTCAGTAGTATGCTTTAGTTACACCACGGTTATTATTATTTTTTTTTAAAAAAAAATCTGCACGTAAACAATTCTTTACAGATCAAAAGGGTATGTAGTGATACACCCGGGAAAGATGTGTCCTGCATTCTTTGTGCTTTTCCTCCTGAGCCTCAAAAATAGGCAAGAATGGCAAAAGACTTGCTTTTTGAATCTGGCTGTTGTTTCATGACCACAATCTATATTTAAAATTTGGAATAAGCATTTCCCAGTTTTTGAAGCTGCAAGGAAGTTTATACTCCCCACCAGTGGTGATGATGAGGCTGAGAGAAGCTTATCAGAACAGGAGTCCACAATCCAAGACTTTTCAGGAGCGTCACTTTTTAAAACACAAAACTAATTTTACATAAATAAAATTTATTTTACATAAATAAAGTTTTGCATAAATAGAAATATAATAACAATAATAATAATAATAATAATAATAATAATAATAATAATAATAATAATAATAATAATAATAATAATAATAAAATAAAGACAATAAATAAAATAAAATGCACATCAACCAATCACGTGGATACCAATTGCCAAATATAAATACACCTTCATAGTGATGTTATAGAATACATATTAGAAATAGCACAAAACTATACCAAACATTTAAATTCAGGCAGCTTATGAAAATAATTTCTTCTGACACATTGCTTGCACTCACTTTATGATATTTTGATTTTTGATTGGCACGTCCAATAATTTCCTGCATCTGCATTTTCACAAGTAGTGATAGGCTACGTGTTTTTCAACATTACCGACTAAAAAAATAATAAGAACCTCCTATTAAACTTCAAAGGAATGCCATAGGGCCCTGAACTATCATTCTTCACTTGGGTCACATTTAGCAGCATTTTTAGTAAACCCAGACAGGAATGAGGCTAAGTGCTTTCAGTACTGCATCAGTGGGTGCACAGTGGCTGATAACGTTCTTGCTGGAATCGGTGCAGGGAACATCCAGCCAAAGAAACCTGAGAAGAACCGTTTTGGAGAATTTTCTGGCTTTACCCCTCTGCCTTGAGGTCTCTTGAGGTCTCTCCTCTCCTCTTGTGCTTTTATCTTCTATGGAAGGCTTGATTGTCATAATGGATAGCTAAAAACTGCATCTTACTGTCTGTAATGCAGTGAAGCAATCTGGAAACCAATATAAAGAGCGCAGGAAACATTTTGCTTTCTAGAAATGGGTAGCAGAAGGAAACGAAAGAGGAATGGTTGGGTGCTCTGTTCAGCTGCGTTTTCAGGCAACTGATTTTGACTGGAAGGAAAAAGAGAAGTGGTTAAAATTCCATGTTCACTTTGAAATGGTTCCCCCCCCCATTTTCAGTCATTATTTCAATTTGCTATTTATTTTATTTATTACCATTAATAGTTTGCCTTTCTCACTGGGATGGATTACAAGTATGGATTACAAGTATGACATGCAGATTACAGGTACGCTAGACCTATCCAGTCAATCAGTAAATGGATTATATTCCTGATAAAACAGAGTTTCAGAAGGCAGCCATGTCGGGCTGCAGCAGAACAGCTAGATTTGAGTCCCGGAGCACCTTACAGCCACCCCAAGCCCTGTGAACCGTGGGGGGGAGGGAGGCTTGCTGGAAGTCAAAAAATAAGTTAAAAAAATTAAATGCCAAGTTCTTTGGTGTGTGTAAGCTTTCAAGCCGCGGTGGCTCAAGTGGTTAAGACACTGAACTGCAGACCAGAAGGTCGGTAGTTCAACATTTTGAGACCCGAGTGCTGCATGACGGAGTGAGCCCCCATCTCTGGTCCCATCTCCCGTCAACTTGGCAGTTTGAAAGCAAGAAATTGCAAGTAGATAAATAGGTACTGCTTTGGTGGGAAGGTAACAGCATTCCATGTGCCTCAGTGTTTGATCATGCCAGCCACATGACGATGGAAATGTCTTTGGACAACTCTGGCTCTTTGGCTTGGAAACAGAGATGAGCACCGCATCCCTAGAGTCAGATTCGACTGGCTTTCGAGCGAGGGAAACCTTTACATTTACCTAAGCTTTTGAGAGTCAAACCTCCCTTTGTCAAACAGTCAAACAGTTATTCAAGGAGCAAGTGAATTAGCAGAGATGGAAGGAGGAATTGGTGGAAATTGCCATTTTAGTCTGGATCCGACCCACTGAATGAGAAAAATCCTAAAGGTTTTGTTAGACTCTGTGTAAAAATAATTGCGCTATATTATTTTATAAAGCTGTTTTACTTACATGATCAGAATTACCAGTTTGGTAAAAATGTATTAGTGGTATATATGAAATGCTATATTATACTAACATGGATATCTGGATAGTATCTGTGCACCCTAAGGACTGACTGTAATGGTGTGAGCTGGGGGCTGGTGAAGTAAATATCACTGGAGCAGACAAAATTAGTAATAGCTGAGAGGGATTTAACAGTAAGCTTGTTGGGTCAGAAGAACGATCTGATGAAATCTGAGGGAAGCTAAATGAGTGTTGATGGTGAAAAGTTTTTTTGCAGGGAGGCTACGGTCCTAATGGCCTGACCTGGATAGCCCAGGCTAGCCTGATGTTGCATGCTAAGCAGGGTCAGCCCTGGTCAGTCTCTGGAAGGGAGACCACCAAGGAATACCAGGGTCGTGACACAAAACCAGGCAATGGCCAGCCACCTCAGAATGTCTCTTGCCTTGAAAACCCTACGGGGCTGCCATAAGTCAGCTGTGACTTGATGGCAAAAAAAGGTCTTTCATTGGTATCTGCAGGGTTATCTAATTTTTCTTCAGTTCAAAGCAAAAATATATTTTAAAAAATATCTAAGTACCTTCAGTTTGGAATCCTGTTTGTGAGTTGGTCCACCAACAGCAGACATTGCTTGACTTCGATCTGGACAATTTCCCAGGCACACGGACTGTGCTGCTTCTCGCTCAGGAAGTTGTCGATTCTTTGGAAGTATCTTTTCACTCTCAGCCTGGTGAGCTGGATGTTCTGACCTCTTGGAGACAGGATGTCATTCTCCATGCCTGCACTCAGGCACGTTCCCAGATGCTGAATTTGCTGGTGGAGTCTGGTCTGGAATGCTGCCACGGAAGTCTGATCCCAAGCCGTTTCTGTCAGGTTTCGGTTGAAGGTGCGGATGATCTGTTGCAAGATTTCATGAATGGCCACCTTTGGATTCTCTTCTAGGGACGTTTGGATCTCCTTGAGAATTTCTTGGGTGGCGGCGAAGTCTCTCATGTCACTTAGGCACTGCAGAGGAAGGTTGGCTCTCATTTTGCTCTTCAGTAGTCCCAGGCTGTTCTTGGTGGTGGTGGTTAGCTGGACCCGAAGACTGCTGCAGCTCTGAGACGAGACCTCACTGAAGAAAAGCATCACTAAGCATATATGGAGCCATCCTTGTGTAAGTATGGTGTTCATGGTGGTATATGCTCTTTGCCTGAGTACGGAATGTGCGCCTCGAGCAATGACTTCTGGAGTCTGGTGAGTCCTTGAGCCATGTCTTGGCTTTTAAATATTGAGGGATGAAAGTGCCCCTTTCCATTCATCAGAATTTTCCCTTTCTTAAAATACTGTACTTTCACTTTTCTCCTTTCCATATGAATTTGAAAATCATGTAGAATAAATATGCTGTTCTCACAGGGTACTAGTTTTTGAGTGATTCTATTTTTTATATATAGATTGGACTAAACTGTGAGTTAATTATTTTTTGGGGAAGTCAAAATCTTGCTACATCAACTCAGAATTATAAACTCTTGCTACTTCTGAATTAGTAGCCAAAATTAAATGGGGAACTCAACTTTAAGGGACTATTCAGATGTGTATAAATTGCTCCATATGGAACTACTTGACTGGTAGGACACGTAAGTCTGGTTCACGCACGCATATTTATTGCCAAGATCTTCTGTTCACACATGCATATTTATGACAAAAATTTGCCCTGCGATCTTTCAACACAGAGTCATTTCTTTTTATCAGATAATATTGCTGGATTTTCCTGAACAAATATCTTCTCTAGCTTACACAGCTCTCATGAGATCCCACAAGACCACATTACCCTGTTCATCCTCTGACCAGGGCTGCCAAGAGCTACCACGGGCCCCAGACAAAGGTTCTACCATGTGACCCTCATCCCAACCCAATATCATAACACAACAAATCACTTTGCATGCTGTTACCATGAATATATAGTAATAAAAGAATTGGCCCATCTTTCCCTCTGTACATTTATGGCAAGCATAATTTATCAGGGAATAAAGCTAGGAGACTCAAAATTGTCCAACGGCATCAGGGTGATTGTGGAAGTTCCAGGGCCAAAACTGAAAGGCATGGGGATATCCTGGCCAAGTTGAGACCCCCCCTCCCCGGCTATTTGCAATGGAAGCTATGGGTCTGTATTTGTAGCAGGTATAACTAATCAGAAAATAATGGTACATGTTTGAAAAGTGGCCACCAACCCCAGAATGATTATGGAAATTGCAGTGCCAAAAATGAAGGGCATTAGAACACCCTGAATCAGGTTATCGCCACGATAGGCAACATGTAATAAGAGAGCTTTTAAGCAACCTGTCATGTGTCTCTAATACTCAGATCCTCAAATCACCACTGAAAGTTCGAGGCTTACACACTTTCAGCCATAACTCCCTCACAGACAGGGTTGTTGTCAGGATAAAATGGTGGACAGGATAACAGTGCAGCTTTGAGCCCCCGTCAAGGAGACTGACTGGCATTATGACATTTTTTATACATCTAATTTTAATGGTATTAAAATATTATAAAATACAACTATGGAATACACAGTGCACAAAAACTTAAGATGAAAAAAACATAGATAGAATGCAAATAAAAACTCAGAACATAATATACAGCCTCCCCTGCTTTAAGTGACAGAAACCAAGGGTTGAAGACTGGCTTACTGCTGGTCACTGAGATCAGTTCCTTAAAGGTACAGGTGCTGCTTCTACTGTTTTGGAGCAGTGTTCCCTCTAAGTTGAATTAGTGTGAGCTAGCTCACAGTTTTTTAGCCTCCAGCTCCCAGATTTTTGTCTTCCCTCAGGAAGGATGTCTCCAGAGCACACTAATTTATGCAGTAGCCAAATCAATCACTCACAATTTTAATGCCAGTAACTCACAGACTAGAATTTTTGCTCAAAAGACCCCACAGCTTAGAGAGAACACTGTTTTAGAGTGTTTTCAGTTCCACATGTGTGTATGTTTGTTTTTTAATTTCTGCTCAACTGGGGCATTTCTGAGGCACTTTGTCTGATCCTGGCTCCAATCTCTATGTTTAAGTATCCACAGAGGGGCCATGTTGCTAAGTAGACATAGTAATTAATGATTTTTAAATGTGAATTTCATAAATACAACATATATACTGTCTTATGACAATCACCAACAGACTTGTAACAGATTCACTTTGTAATCATAAAGCTTTCTAGAATACTACAGTTCACTTTTCTGATGATTTTGAGTAGCTAATCAGAGTAGCGGTCAGAACTTGATGAGTCAAAATCCTCCACATTTAACTGAAAAGGAAAACCACTTCAAAACATGGGATTTTAACCACTTCCTTTTGCCCTTCTTTCTTTCGTCAGTGATGCAACGAAAACTGCTGAAAGAAAATGCAACTAGGTTAGAACCACCAAATTGTCATTTTGGACCTGATTCCTCCAGCAACAGATTTCTAGAGAGGGTAACAGCTGCTGCTGCCAGCTGTACTTCAGCACTTACTAAATGATTTCATTAAGATTTAAAAAAACCCATTTCGTTAAGATAAAAAACCCATACAGCCCTGCATGGAAGAGAAAGGAGAAAAGAAAATTGAAAAAAAAAAGAAATTGTCAAGCAAAGAATACTCCAGTAAATTTGTCTCCAGCAGCTTCTCCCAAATTGTGTTGAACAGCATGAACTTTCTCAGTAAGTTCAGCATCTACAGACATAGCACCCATTGCACTTCATCTAGGGTAATGTTGTTGAACAATGGAACACAAGAGACATGGCGCTAACATGTTGTAATGAGCAGATTGGATGGAGCTGTTAGGGGGAAGTGCTCCCAAATCTTAACAAGAACCCTTCTCTCCTTTTAGCTGAATGCCACTGGCATAGATGCTGTCTGGAATAATAACAATAACAAAGTTAATAATAGGCATTGTGCGTAGAATACCCAGGAGATCCTAAGACTGTCTGGCAGGGTTAAAAAAGCAGCAAATTATGTTGCATCTATTGGCCAATCAACTCTCTGACTCTTGGGAGAAAGCCCACTATTCCCAAGAGAACTGGGAAATTGGGGGAGGATAGTTCCTCTCCTTTAAAAGCAAGAACAGAGCCAAGCAGGAGGACAAACTCTTCCTTCCAGATAGAGGAAGAACAAGCTGAGAAAAAGAAGGTGGATGTGTAAATCTCAACCCCACTCCCCTTTCCCAGAACTGCCGTTGTAAAGGAGCCTCCAAGTGGCCCACTAGCCAGGGAGATGGGCTAGCAGAGGGCAACCCAAGCACAGAGCCTGACAGGGGAATTATTTAGAAGATTAATAAATTTAATCCAACAACATGTAGGTGTTGAAGGGAACCTTGTTGTTGCTTGCATAGCCTGCCAGTATAGCTTCAGTAAGAAGATCAGTACAATTAAATCAGCTTTCCTGAAATCTATGCAGGTCACTGCTGTTCAACTTCCCTGCAGTGTTCAAGTACAAAAAAATATTGGGTTGTATGTGTTCCATTTATATAGGAGAGTGGCAAGGTTAACAGGCATATGGAGGGCCAAGTGTTGAGCCTTTGCCTAGTACATGGAATCCTTATGTTTCAATTTTGTAGTAGGAACACTTTTGGAAAAGTTTTTGGAATGTAGAAGGTGTGAAGCCTATTGCTCTGTATTCTGAAAATATATAATTGAATATATCCTACTATTGAAAGTGGTTTATTATTTTGTTGAGATGTGCATGAACAGGTCTGATGGACAGATGCAGGTCTGTCCCCTTTTTCAAATCTGCCAATCCCCTTTCTGCCCTGGTGGGGCAGAAAGAATGCCAGAAACAGCCAATCAGGTCTCTCAGAACCTTCAGAGGGGAAAGGGATGGAAGAAGAAGAAGAAGAGATTGGATTTATACCCCGCCCTTCACTGCCCAAAGGCGTCTCAGAGTGGCTTACAAACTCCTTTCCCTTCCCCTCCCCACAACAGACACCCTGTGAGGTAGGTGGGGCTGAGAGAACTTCTGACACAAACTGTCCTTGAGAGAACAGCTGTGCCAGAGCTTGTGACTTACCCAAGGTCACATCAGCAGGTGCAAGTGGAGGAGTGGGGAATCAAACCCGGTTCTCCCAGATAAGAGTCCACGCACTTAACCACTACACCAAACTGGCTCAGATAAGAGTCCACGCACTTAACCACTACACCAAACTGGAGAGCAGCAGAGGGAAAAAGAGCCCTTGAAACAATGTTTGGGTGCAGTAAGACGGGCCGTTTAGTCTGCTTTCTGCACGCTTCAGTAACAGATTTTATGTGCACGTTCACACACCCAACATCTGTGCATCGTCCCCAGCTGTCGCTTTCCAGCTCAAACCCCCTTTAAAATGGAGTATTTTGTTACCAGTTCCCCAAGTGGTGTTTTCCTGATTCTCTGGTTCTAGCCGCACTTTTCTGACGTCTGATCGCTCTTGTGGTGTCGAGCCACTTCTGGTTTAAACCCCCTTCCTGCTCGAAAGCTGCCCGAGGCTTCCACTTTTCACCCACCATTTTTTTATGTGTTGGTAGTGTGCGCATAGGTGGAGCTCCGCCACCACATTTAGAAAACCGACATTTAAACGGTCACTTGTTTTAGCATTTAGATGAGTTTGGGATCTCACAGAGGCCATTTTCGGGTCAAACATTTAAAGGGAGGTCTTTTGTTGGATGGGTTGGATTGATTCACCCTGGTGGTTCTGTGCATGTGTCATGATAGTTTCCCCCCTTCTATAGAGGGGCACCTATGCACATGTGCAAATTGAGGATTTTTTTTAAAAAAAACCACCAACGCACGTTCCCGCATGTCGGTAGTGTAGACAGCGGGGAGCACAATGACTGCGCGGTAAAGCACGATATGGGAGGTAAGTGTAATCGCGATTATCCAGAGCAAATATAATCCGGTCAGAAATGGAGCAATTTAAACCGCTCTCAGTCTCAGCTTGCCGTCTGACTGTACCCTTTGAGTCAGACAGGGGTTAAAAGTAGCTTAGGCAGGTTAGGGATTTTGCTGTGTCTCCAGTTACTTCAGGTGGAAGTAGGCTGTTCCCCCAGATGGCCTAATGTGGCCAACACCAGTTTATGGTTCTCATTTGTAGTCTTTCAGGATTATTTGGAAGCTATGTGGTAAGCAGACGTCTGCAGTTTTAAAAGGCCCTCATATACTTTAAGAAAGTAACAGCTTTGGGGTTCAAAGTATCTGGCAGTTACTGGTGTTCTCTTTACTCTGACACAATAAGAAACATTATGTCTCCCAGAAGGGGTTACATTTGTATAAAGTTGGTCCTGAACATCCCCAGATGACTTTCCCCTCATTGTAAAACAAATCTTTCCTTGTTTTGTTAAAACTCTGTTCTCCTCCTTGGTATTAAGGACATGTAAGGTAATAACTGGATTTTACCAAGGGCAGGAGAGAAGGTACTTCAGGAGCTCCATCACAAATTATCTCAGGGTATGGCGCCTGCTGAGCCCGAGCCCCTGGCTCCAGCAGAGGAGCTAAGTCCCGCTAGGGATGAACTCCCGTCATCAAAAACCTCCACACTTGACAGTGCGGTGAGTGCTGCGGCAGGCCCAGCAACAGCTGGGGCAGATCCCCGCTCGTTTGGCATGCCCCCCGATTTGCCACCACCAGTGTCTCGTTTGCGAGAGCAGCACTGACAGGACATGGCAGCCCGGCAGTGAGAAGTACGTATACGCACCGGCACTCATTTAGCCCTGAGTACTAGCGGGAGCTGGGATGTGCTTGGAGAGTGCTAATTGCCAACCGCCTGGAGTCCTATTTTGTCATTGCTGGCACGCGGACAAACCGTGCCAGCAACTAGTCAGTTTGACAACGCTCTGCACCACCCCGCTCGGATTCCTGCCTCCTGTCTTGTTTCTCTTGGCTCCTCGACCTTGGCTCGTTTGACTCTGCTCAACTCTGCACCTTGAACCTTTGCTGCCTGGACTCCTGACTCTCGGAACTCTGGCCCTTGGGCTACACTACCGGTTTATGATTTGGACTTGGTTTCTCCGGTTATTTGACTTGCCTGGTTTCTAACTATGGACAGCCCCTCGACTACCCCGCCTGTCTTGCACCTTGAACCTGTTCTTCCTGATGATTGTTGGGTTGACCGGTTCTGACCTCGGACTGTGTTTTGACCACCCCCATGCTTGCCTGGCCCTGAGGCCTGGCCCATGACACAAGGGTGACTAGTGGTAAATACTGCCAAGCTCCAACAGGCCAGTAAATAAACATTTCTTTGGCCCCTTTCTCAGGTGTGCTTGGTGCTGTGATGGGGAAGTGTGGTGTGGGCAGTAGTCATAAGTTAATCACCAAATCCGTAATGCTACCATCATGACGACAGTGGCATTGGGCTGAGTGGAAGGGGGGGGTTCCTGCCAAAAACATTTTGGCGCCTATTCCTGCCACCCCAACTGGTTACAGTTGATTTCTGGGATCTGGGACAACTTTCTTAATTAAATTAGCTGAACACAGGGTGGATTAAATCTAGTCTTACTGACTAGTGATTTAAATCATGATGTTCTACATAAAGGCTCATTCTTGCTGGTTGTTATAACACCAGTATTTACAACCCAGAAGAAGGTTTCATGTTTAGAATAAAAACTTTTCAGGTTAGTTTTACAGTTAAATTAGAACATTAATGATTGGTTATTTGCCATTTGAAATAATTATGAAATCATTGCAAGGTAAACTATTGCCAAGTAAATAGGATAATCATTCATATTTGGACCATTTTTCTGCTCTCCTTAACTGGAAGGAGAAAAAAAGTAATAATTTATAACAAAACCATTTTAATTTGTTTTGTTTTACTACAACAATAACCTTATATAGTGTAGATATTCTTGTATTTGCTTAAGCATCTATGAGGCTACACTCACAAAGATCTCAAGATTTCTGGATTAGTCCGCTCAAAAACTTTCACTTTCTTTTGTACTGTCTATCCCTCCCTCCTCACACTTAACTCTTAACACTTGCTCCTTATCCAGTTCTACTCAGGAGCAGGAGCACTGAACTTCTTAAAAATCAGCACTTAGTTGATTCTGTATACATAGATTTGCAGAGGACTGGGGTCACTTTCTCAGCTTTAATATGTTTGTTTAAAAGCATTTTTGCTGTTAAGGAGAGACATGTTAGATCTGTGGACACAAATGCACAGTTTTGAGAACAGCAAAACCAAGCATCTGTGATGGTAAATTCTAGATAGAAAAGTACTCAAGATAACCTTATAGAAACTTCTGGGAGAACATGACATTGGTGCCCCAATGAATGAATTAATAGAATTCATTTACAAGATTTTTTAAAATGTTGCATGAATATACAGTCTCATACTATGTAATTAAAAGTTAATCCTGATTTCATGATGAAAAATATTTGGGATATAATGTATCTTAAATAGAAATATTTCATTAGAGAGATCTGCCTCAAAAAGCATTTCATCCATCAAAATCCAATTTAAATTTTAAAAATCTGATTTAGATTTTTTAAAAAACTGATTTTTTAAAAATTAAATAATTGATTTTTATCCACCCTGGCTGTAAACACTCCAACAGATACGTTTAGCCTTTGGAGAAGGAGAATAACAAATCTTTACAATAAATGAACTAACCACAATAGAATCACTGAAAAATTGTTCTGGTGAAGTAGTAAAAGTTAATAAATGATGTGGTTTATCAGATACCATACTTCTGAATGAAATCCTCTGTAGGGATGTTGTTTATATAGAGTTCCCATTCCCCAAGTCTTGGCTGGGAATCCTCCATTTTGGAGGGCTTCTGTCTGCCACTGGCCACCTGGCAGGTGGGGGAAAACCCACACACAAACAGCAATGTCCTGCACAACATCCCTGATGTGCTGATGTCACACAGTGATACTTTGGTTTTGGGGCAAATCAGATTTGACCCTGATTTTACCATAGAGTTTTGCCCCAAAACAAGAGTGTTGCCCCTGGCATCACCAATACAATGACATCACTTCTGGGTGATGTCAGCATGTCAGGGATATCCCTGCCCACTCCCAGAATGCTTCCCAGTTACCCCCACTGGCAAGATAAGGCAACTCTATATTTATATCAATAGTATTTAAATTTCTCATCAAACGAATACATACTTCTGTCTTCCCCGAGCCAGGAGGTAACATCAGGGGAAGGCCTAGGCCTCTATGCCCTGTTGTTGGCCATCCAGAGGAACTGGTTGGGCACTGTGTGAGACAGGATGCTAGACTAGATGGACTACTGGTCTGATCCAGCAGGGTTCTTCTTATGTTCTTATGTCTTTATTTAATAAGTGTTGAATTTTTATTGGGTAACAACATATGTATAAGGTAGAATGGTATATGATGGCTTGGATCCACCAGTGGATCTGGGGAGTGCAGCTTCCTTGCCTCACTCCTCTTCTGCAGCCTCAGATGCCCCCCAGTGTTGCTTTGGGAACAGTATGAGGGGGAGTTGGAAGTCTGCAGTGGGAGGCAGAATCAGCAGTATCGTATCAGCTTTCCATTAGCAGTGGGTCCCAGCTAACTAGGCTCTGATTTCTAAGCCAGATTCATTATTGAGATATCTGGTCCATTTTTAAGGCAAGTGGATCTTTGTCCCAGGGTTTGTGTCCTAATAACTGGTATAAGCAGGGACCTATCAATAGTTCAAAGTGATTTTTTTAAAAATGGTGGTAATTAATTAAACTTTGAATGTGTAGATGTTTAAACCAAGGTATTTTATTTTAGCTTGTAAGGTGTTTAAAAACAACAACAACAAAAACCTTTAGCCATCATAGAATGCATTAATGTTGCTGCCATTATGTACAATAAAGATTCCCTTTTTGTTTCCAGAGGTTTTAAAAAATGGACTAAAAAGCAGCTGTAATGGAACTGCTGCAATGTATTGGTTTAGAGTATCAGACTAAGACCTGGAATACCGAGGTTCAAATCACCACTCCACCATTAAAGCTTGTGGGTGACCATGAGCCAGTTGTACACCTCACAGGGTTATTGTGAAGAGAAACAAGATGGGCAGGGAACCATAATACTTCCCTCAGCTCTTGGAATCAGGGCAGAGTAAAAATGAAGAGCTAGATATAGGTAAAATTTTAGATGCTAAGAATTTATACCACCTATTCTAAATATAGACTGTCCTTTATAATAATAATAAAAATCAATGTGATTTATCCAGACAAGTTTTCTGTGGTATACCTTTCTGCATAAATCTGTTATATATTCTAGTATTGTGAGAGAGGAAAGAAGGTTTCTCTCTATCCTCTCTAAATATATAATTTTATAAGCTTCAATCACGTTTCCTCTCATTATAATCCTATCAATATCCCCAATGCTGTTCTGTTTTTCTCATAGGGAAGCGGCTCCATTCTACTGGTCATTTAGTTGTCTTCTATTCTTCTGCAGCCTTTCCAGGTCTGTGACATCCATTTCAAGTTGAGCAGCCAAGCTGTATTCTATCTACAGCGCCACGATGGATTTATATAATGCAATTTGCTGTTTTATTTTCTACCATTTTCCTCAAGCTGCAGTTCCTTCACTTGGTCAGCAGAAGGAAGACTTTTCCTATCTGATATACAGCTGAACATTGTAACAACATAGTAGTATGGCACATTGCTGGTTACATTTAACAATTCAGAACACTGATTTAGATGTTACTCCTGAGTTTAAGTTGTTGGTCCTGTACACAGACGTATGTGCTACATATTTCATTAATTTAGCCCTTGAAAAAATGGAGACAGGACTGAATCCCAGGAAGGGAAAGCTTCCTTACTCAAGAGCAAGTCCTGAATGAAAGTTTCACCATTTATTTTATATAGAGGATGCCAGTCACAGCTACTGGCGAAATGTCAGGTCCTACAAGATCACGGCCACACAACCATGAAATCTACAGCAACTAATGAACTCCGGCCGTGAAAGCCTTCAACAACATATTTATTTTACACTCATAAAATGAGACATACCTGAAATCTGTAGGACAATAAAGGAAATGTGGACAGTATCCAGATAAATACTTTATATACAATGTAGTAAGAATGGCAACATTTATCTAATTGTACAAGAAATTCATCACTGGAGTATTCTTCTGAAATGGGGGTATTCTTCACATTTGCTTTGATTTCCCCAGCAAATGATGACAAAGAAAACCAAAGGGCACTGTTGGCATTTAATAGCATATACAATGTTAGAAGATGAGCAAGTGAATGAGCCTCTGATGGTGTAGTTGATGTTGTTAGGTTCAGTGACTGTGTTGTTTGGGTGTATGTGGCAGAAAAGCTGGCATCTGGACAAAAAGGACAAACCCTACGCCAGAGGATAAATGGACACAAATCTGACATCAGGAATCACAAGACTGAGAAACCTGTAGGAGAACACTTCAGCCTGCCAAGACATTCAATGGGTGACCTCAAGAGAGCTGTTTTATTACAAAGGAACTTCAGGAACAGAATGGAAAGGGAAATTGCTGAATTACAGGTTATTACAAGACTTGGAACAAAAACCTCCCCGGGACTCAGCAGGGATATTGGTTTCTTACCTCATTACATATGCTAACTCATTCAGTCCTCACATATGTATTCTCATACAGAGGGACTATACATTCTCTGTATTTTAGTGTATTTCTTTTTCGGAATAGTATATTAGAATACTGAATGTAAAACAAGGAATATTGGAATGTTTGGCTGACATAGCACTATACCCACCTCAAAAAAGAAAAAAATGCTATTAAGTGACCTCCATGCCTGAGAGGAGTGAACGGAGAGTCCCGATCTTATTTTGATGTATTTATTGCTTTACAACTGTTGACCTTATAACCTTAACTTGTTTAGTTTTGTCTTGCATATCTTAAAACATCTTCATCCTGTTACATGTTAATTTGCTGTTCAGCCCCTGTCTATAAGTTTGAGCCATACCTTCCTTTCAATGTCTTTGAAAAAGCGTGCGTGCGCATGAAAGCTCACACGTTGAATAAAACTTTGTTGGTCTTAAAGGTGCCCCACTGGACTCTAAATTTGTTATACCTACAAATAGATATATTTCTTCCAAAGAAACCCCTTTCCGAATGATTCTATAACATGAGTTTGATAAGAGAAAATTAACATTTTTTTAAATCAAAGAATTCAAAGGATGTTGAAAAAGAACTATTCATTGGCATCATTCTTGTTGTAGCAAGTACAGGCTGTTTCAGTGCAGCCCAGCACCATAGGATCTGGGGCATCCGGTGATACCCAAATGGTGTAGCAACAATCAATAGTGCAGCAGTTTCTATGCCATCGAAATTAATATGAAAAGAAATCTTGATATTTTGATATGGTTGTACTTGACTAACATCTGTTGGTCAAGAATGTTTGTACTATGGCTGCATTGAGATCATAATAAACTGTAGAGCAAAGTTTGAATCCAGTGGAACCTTTAAGACCAACAAAGTTAATTCTGGGTATAAGCTTTTATGTGCATGCACACTTCCTCAGATCTGAAGATACAATTATCCACATCTTGTTTTCTTTGAACTAATGACCTGTTAACAGGCCTCCAAAAGGATCTTGTGTCCTTACTGGTGGATGTTTCAATCAGATCAGCTCAAGATTGTCAGATACCATGATACTTCTTGTGCCTAAGAAGGATCCTATGTTTTTGCTTTGAATTAAGGTATATTCTTCACATAGCAATATTATCAGATTTCTTAAATTTATAGTAGTCCTTCCTGACTTGCCTCCTGCTATTTTTGTGCTCTACAGCAAACCAAATCATTTTGTTTTTCCACTTGGGTTTATTACCACCCCTCCTCACCAACAAAAGTTTAATTTGGTCTAGCATCTCCTGGAATTTCCTTAAGATCTCTTGGATGGAAGTAGAATCCATCAATTTGTTCTTATTTATAAGCATTACTTCAAAATAAAATAACTGAGCCACTTCCTCCCTGACCTTATCCCATCACCATGGAATCAGGGGAAATGGTGACTCAAAATCAGGGTTTAACTCCCCAGGGGCCTGGTTTACTTTAATATCCAGCTGCCAAAGAACAGGAAAATGGTCACTAATAGATTCATATATTTTAAAATGAGTTATCTTAACAAATAAATCCAACTAAACCAACACTAATTTTATCACACTAGAACCATTTAGAAACAAATGTAAAATCCACAGGGCCATCCACTGTATTATTACCATTGACTAAAACCAGCCCATGAGTATCTGAATATTTTCTGAGTGCAATGCCAGCAGCGTTGACTATGTCATCTTTTGAGCTATGTCAACCAGGAAACCACTGACTTTCATTTAACAATCTAAAGGTATTATTCATTTTAAACAATTACTTATCACTAGTTCCTGATCGAACATTAAAATCCCCAGCCAATAATACTGGGGCCACAGGATAATTGATCCTAACATACTCCAGGTATATATCAAAACTGAACCATATTTCATCCAAATCATCAGAAGTTAAAATGGGAGGAAAATAAGCATTTATGATCACCATATTAAAGGGGAAAGCTTCCAAATATGGAGCCATAACATTAATTCCCATTGGTGCCATCTGATTTATTTCTAAGTCCAGGGATTTAGTGATCAGGCAGGCAAGGCCAGCCCTAGGTCATCCCACAGTACCCACAGTGGGAAGATAAAATGAATGAAAGCCCTCGGCTTCGAAAACCCCTTTAACCCAAGTCTCTTGTAGAAACAATATATATATATATAAAATAAGCCCTAGTAAGATCAATTAAACTCTTCAGTCGAAGAAAAGTGAGAGTAGAATAAAGCTTGAACTACTAACAGAGATTAGCTCTAATGCCACTAAGAAAGAAAAAGGCCTAAATCTCTCCACACTCCCTCCCTGATTCTTAGCCAGCCAAATAAACTTAAAAACAACAGCTGGACCAAGACAAACAGACAAAAGAAACAGACCCATCCAAGGACAACAGACTAAGCAAAGCTATTATCTAAAAGAAGAAATTAAAAATGAATAGGGTAGGAAGATATAAGGGAAAAAATAGAATAATGCCAGAGGGAAGCGAAGCACCCAGCCCTGCCAGCCGGAAGCCTGGTAACATGCTATGTTTATATATCATTGGGGGGGGGGGGAGGAGATACCATTACTGGGATCTGGGTACAGCCATGAAGGCCCAGAAAAGAGGTAGGATGTGCTGGCATTACAAACGGATTAAGTACAATCTCCCCCATTTCAGGATTATCAATAACAATAAGACCACTTCATTCTCGGTAACTAAAGACTTTCAACACTGGAATAACCTGGCATAATCCAAAGGTGTTGGCCCAAAGAAGTTGCTATTTCATGAAACAATGCCCAGTTCCAATTTTTCCTTTTTCGTTCAGTCAAGAAGTGCACTCAAGTCATTAATTTACGCTCCATCCTGTTTCAGGAGCCATCTTTACTCCGCCAAACTTTTGTGTCAATGCACATCTAGTTCACTTCAACATAATTAAAGTATGTTAATCATGTTGCCTTACCTAGGCTCTTTGTGCTTATGCAGATTTGGCTCACACTAGCCTAATCAAGGTATTTTCCCCACTTTTCCCTGCCAAAGTTTGACAACTTTAAACCAGCCAGTGAGATTCAAACTTTGGACCAAACATATTCCTGGGAAAGTGGGTTCCCATGTTCAGCTATGGAACTTTTCCCCATAAAAAGACCATCCCAGGTCAGTAAAACATGTGCCAGGTTTGCCCACCACAAGTCCACCCTTGCAGCTGTTTTGCAGGCTCCTCACCCCAGCTCTGCTCCTTGAACCTGTCCAGACCTCAAGCCCAGGATTTCAGGTTGTATGACCCCTCCCTAAACCTTCCCAATTTCCTTGCTTTTCCTTTTTATAACTGCACCTTCTTGCTGGTGTGTTTGTGTATGATTGCTTAGGGAATTAGTTCTCAGGTGCTCAATGTAGGTTCTTCACATTGTTATTCTGTATACAATAAAAATGTGTTTACAATCACTCTCTCACTCTCTTCCTCATTTTATTTTGGGTAACAGTTTAATGGAGGAATGTGCGCAGTTTAATGGTGGAAAGATGATAATTTTCTCATACTCTCTTTCTTCCCACTGTTATTTTGGGATGTCTCCACTGAGATCAATCCTGGTATACACACACTTACAAGGTATTGCATTATTCCTTTCTGGAAACTCACCCCCCATTTTTAAAATCTCCACTTGTCTTCAATAAAAGAACATTAATAATAAAATGCAACTTGGGGAAGCACTTGCAAGTGGATGGGTATTTCACTGCTTTGGAACCATAATTTTTCAGGTGCCAAGCTACAAATGTGAATGTATGCATGTGTAACCTTTCTGCTCTTATTTCATCACGTAATCTCAGGAACTCTCTTAAATGTTCCAAGTCTTCTTGTTTGAATCCCGGTTCTCGAGTGTACCAACTTCATGCCTACTGACTATGCACAACTGAGGCCAGGGAATCAAAAACAGTATGTAATAGAAGACCGCAAAGATGTTGGCAAAAAAAAGATTGCTGAACTCTTCATTGTTTTATTTACTAACCTGAGCCAAGCTGTTCAGGGCCTAATTGTACCAAAGAGTGCTCTTTTCAATTTGTGGCAGCAACTCTCTCAGAAGAAAGGCTCCATCTTGTCATTCTAGAAGACGAGAGTGAAACCCAGAGTTGTTACTAAGCAAGTGCAAGCTATGGCATATACTCGCTCCTCCTCCCTTCCTGGGACTTAAAGGGCCCTATACCCTGTTTTTTCTGATAGTCAACCAGGATCACACAATTTTGGTCCAGTCTGTTTTGTGGTCCAGCGTATAGACACAGTAACTGAGAATCTTGAGACACAATGTGACTTGGGTTTTTAGAAATATAAATCTGGGCCTGGACTTAATCTGAACTCTTGGGCTAAGAATACACATTTTTAACTAGTAAATGCATGCATTTGCATGGGAGGAAAGCATGCCATTTCCTTCAAGGCACTGCTGGTCAATTTTCTTCTTTCTTTTCTGCTACAAGCTTCCTACATTCCTAGAAAGAACTTGCCTGTGGTTGCCAAACTGTTGTTTCAGATCTTTACTTGTGTTTCTGCTATGTGGAAAAACATCGCTACCTCCCTTTCTCTTTTGCCTGTGTTTCTTTCCTTCTGCCAGTTTATTTTTCCTCAGCTGTTTTACTGGACAACTGCTGAATGAAATGAAACCAACAAACTTCCTCATGGTTATTACGTTCACATCGGACTCAGAAAGTCTGATAAGTACAGCTCTGAGGAATACAGAAAAAATTGGAACAAAGCAACAGGAAAGGAGAAGAGGAATAAGGTGCCAGTGAATGGGTGCAGAAGCAAGCTTGATCCCAGGTTGCTGTGTACAGGAACACCCAAGGTCTGCATTGCATGACTGCGCCAAGTTTGTTCTCATGTTTGACTCCATCTAGGTTAAAAAAAAATCAATTGTTAAAGCATCAGATGTGCGGGAATTAAGGTTCAACTACCTACACAGCTATGAAGCACAATGGGTGGTCTTGGGGCCCATCATGCTCTTGGCCTGTCCTACCTCTCAGGGTTGCTGTGAGGGTAAAATTGAAAAAGGAGAACTACATATGCCATCTGGAGCTCCTCTGAAAAGGAATGGGATTACAGTGTAACACAATGTATTAATATATTCAGTCAAGTCCTAAATGTGGTTCAAGATGCTGGTGAGTAATATCTTAAGCAGTTTGATATATCTAAGACAAGACCTTCCCTCGATGTATCTTCCTAAGTATTAAGAGTAAGTAAACTTGCCAACCTCAAGGTGGGGCCTGGAGATCTCCCAGAATTACAACTGATCTCCAGATTATGGAGATTTGTTCACCTGGAGAAAATGGCTACTTTGGAGGGCGGACTGTATGACATTATACACTGTAGAGGTCCCTCTCCTTATCAAACCCCACCCTCCACAGGCCTCACCCCCCAAATCTCAAGGTTTGGCAACCCTAACTGAAAGTGAGACCTTCCTTTATTCTATACTTCATGCCAGGGGGAGGGAGAGAACCAATGGGTCATAAGCAAACATATGGTACAGAATCATACAATCCAAAAATACAGAAAATAACCAAACAACCAGAAATACAAGGAATAAAATATACCATTATGGATAGTAAGTGAGGCCTTGTTCTCTTGGGTTCCTTTTGTGTAGGATATAAGATCTTATTTTTGAAGCGGAGCTTTGTCAGGGTGGCACCAGAACAAAGATAATTGCAAAACAATCTTTATTAAAAGACCCCCCTCCCATTCAGTTTAAAAATCGTTCTAGCATTCAGTTTTTACATCTCTAATCTTATGGATCCTCAGTTTTATTTAAAGTTCTTCTAAGTGTTTATTTTATTTTACTCATGTTATGATTGTTACAGGATGAAAGCAAGTGTTACATTTGATGCAGGGCTGCTACTCAAAACAATATACCAGTTTCAAGTTCTCCCACATCAATTTACCCCTGTTGTGTCTTCACCACACATAATGTGTGAATATAACTCAGGGGTGTCAAACATGTGGCCTACAGGCTGGATCAGCCCCTTGGAGGGCTCCTATCTGGCCCACAAGGAACTGGCTGTCTCCTGCTTTTTTCTCCAGTTCTGCTGCTGCCGCTGCCGCTGCTGCATCACAGCTTGCTTTACCAGACTCTCTCAGTTGCACAGGAGAGATAGATAGGGCAACGAGCTAGCTTGCTTCCCGGCCAGGCTGCCTGAATTGCACAGGAGACAAAGGAAATGAGATACAGGGAGGGGAAAACAAACTTGACCCAATACCTGGAGTCAAGAACCACAAGGGTAGGAAAGAAGCATGATAAAGGGCCAATATTAAAAACCAAGTGTGAATTTATTATATACAAGAATACATGTATTTATTAGAAAGACAGTTAAAAACATGTAAGGGCCCAATGAAAGTCTCGTTACAAAGTGCAGGTGACCTGAACACAAGGGCCAATACAAGTGACCTGATGCGTTTCCACCTCTTAGGGGCCTTCTTCAGAGGTCAAACAATTTGAAGTAGACACAGACACATGTTATAGCGTTACATATTACAATGAAATAACCAATAAGTTAATATTTATTTATTTATTAAATATTTATTTATTTACTATACTGGACCAAAAAAGGAAAATTAAGCAGCAAAATTAATAGACACAAGACAAGGATGTTTATGAGGCCTCTTAAGATGAGAGTCATGTGTTTGGTGCTATTGAATTAGAACATCTTCCAATTCTGGTCCAGAAAATACTTATGTGACTATCTAATCAGAGCTGGAGTGTCCTCAACAAATAGCAGACTTTCTTCCCCTTGTCTGAAGCTTCTCCCCTTCTTCCTGCCTTGCTTTGCCTAGCTGCCTCAATCACTGGGGAGGCACCTTTAAGACCAACAAAGTTTTATTTAAGGTATAAGCTTTTTGCCTTACTACAGAGAGAGAGGGAGAAAGAAAGAGAGAGAGAGGGAGAGAGTATTAGTTAGTTGTTGGGCTTGTTATGCTGTGCCTCTCCTGGGTGCCCCTCTTGTTTTTCACTGTATCCATGCCCTCATGATCCAGTCTTTCTCAGTAGGAAAACAATGAGAACTGTTTCAATGAGGAATAATACTGAGGTGGATTAGGCTGAGGGTGTGTGTCCAAACCAAGTTCACCCAGCACATTTCCTTTGTAGACTGGGTTTTTTTAACCTAGACTTCCCATATAGTAGGCTGATACTGACCACTGCCTCATAGGAGTTGCAGTTATTCCTCTGGGGAAGACTACAGTTTTGTAGACAAACACATAGCCCCCCGTTTGTGTCAGGATGCCTTCTTGACCAGCACAGAAAGCAGTTTATGTACAAAAGCTCACTATGCCCAGTCATTTCATGTTTTCCCCTGGGTTCTAGCCTTTTAACATTGAGCACAAGATTTCTGTAACGAATGACAATAAATCAAAAGTGGATTTGCAGCTTACAGATACATACCTGAAAAGCATACTCAAAATTGCTACAGTACAGACATTTTGGTGAAATAATTCAAAGCAAGAGGTGTCAGTTATCAGAGACTGTTAAATAAACAACATATTGCAAGCGTACCAGTGTTTTAAGTATGTTTTATTTAAAAAAATTTAAATCTTCAGTTGTGTTTGTGTCCTTTATGAAGTTCATATCTCTGCTACCTGACATTACATTTTATGACACACGTGGCCCAGCCCAACAAGGTCTCATTTATGTCAGATCCAGCCCTCATAACAAATGAGTTTGACACCCCCGGTATAACTTATGCCTGTGTGAGTACTATGCAGGAATAAATGCACAAATTCCTTTCGCTCAAATGGAGTCCTTCACTGTAGGGAACAATACTACAAGATATCTTTGAGCTAAACACATGGGAATACCAATATATTTATTTATTTATTTATTTGATTTATACCCCACCCTCCCTGCCAAAGCAGGCTCAGGGTGGCTTACAGGCCTAATGGCATCATACAAAGATTAAAACAGTAAAACAAATTAAAACAAATTATAATCAATTCAATTCAATTCCAACCTTTAATGGCATAACATACAAAATCAAGTATATACAGAATGGAAAAAAGATAAATTATTGCACATACAGTCAAATTAAAATCATAAAACAGTTTATAAGGTGCTACATTTATATGATAGCAGAATTAAAAAAAAAGCACAATAGAAGAGCTAGGTTTGAGTCCAGTAGCACCTTAGAGACTAATTTTTTGGGGGGAGTCATAGCTCCCTTTGTCAGGTATCCCTCTGAAATAGTGCATCTACACAGTGCATGTAAACAATTGGTACTTGCTTGCAAAAACAGTGAACCAAGCCCTTCTTCTCTTCCTGGATTCTTGAAATTCCTGGAATTCCAGTCCTGGATTCTTCAATTCATTCTCTTTTATAAAGGGAATTATTTTCAACAAACTGGACAACATAGTAACCAGAATACAGGCTTGAAAGACAATAGCAATAGAATTATAGCAATATAATTCCCTCATTAACTAAAACATTTCATAACCATTTCCAGTTACCTCATGTACAGCAATATGAGCCCAGAAAAATCCTACCTAGCTTCCCAGCAAAGCAAATGGATTCTTCTGCTCATGCTAACAGTCAGTTCAATTTCTTTCCCCTTCTTTGGTAAACCATCTAGTTTCTGGGTGTTACAATATCCCAAATTATTCTAAGGCATTAAGTGGGAGACAGTTGGAACATGCATGTGATTTTGCTGGCAGACTCATTTGAAGCAGAACTCTTCTCCTCTGTAGAAGGGTAGTATAATTATTTTTTAAAATAATTTCCCTAGGTCCCAAGACTAGGCAATAATCTTACAGTGAACATAAGAACATAATATATTTTTAAGTTTATTAACAGGATATAATAGCATGTTCCATAGTTAATAACCAATTCTTAACATATCCTTTTCTACAGTTTTCTTCCCTCCCCGCCCCCAGCTCCCAGCGATGCTCCACCCCCATTAATATTTCAGTCAATATTCTCTTACATTCAGTTCTTACTCAATAATCAAATCTTCATTTTAAACATTTTCCTTTTCTATTTCTCCCTTTTAGGTAACATTTTGAATACAATCCATTTCTTATACTACTTCTATTCTTAATAATCATCAAAGCAAAGTAATCTATTTTTAACATCCCAATTCAGTTCTAGGTAAACTTTAAAGTCTTTCCAATCTGCTAAAAATTCTTCATCTTCTTTTCCATTAAGTTTTTTGTCAATTTGTCCATTTCCACCATAAAAATCATCTTCTTTATCCATTCCCATTTATCTGGTGTCTTCTCCTGTTTCCAAAATTGAGCATAAGTCATCCTTGCCGTTCTAATTAAATACCATAACAATGTTCTCTTTGTCACTTTAATTTCTTCCATTTTAAGCCCTAAAAGTAACATTTCTGGCTCTTTTTTCAAAGTACATTTCAGGATCTTCTGAATTTCGTTATGAATCTCAGTCCAAAAAGCAGCCGCTTTTTCACATGTCCACCACATATGGTAAAACGAGTCCTCTTTTTTCCTACACTTCCAACATTTGTTAGACATGTTCTCGTTCATATTAGCAATTTTTTTTGGTGTCATATACCATCTATACATCATTTTATAACAATTTTCTTTCACATTACCACATGTTGAAATTTTAATCAATTTCTTCCACAAACACTCCCATGATGACATATCTATTTCTCTATTTATATTTATAGCCCACTTCACCATTTGCTCTTTTACAGTGTCATTCTCTGTGTACCATTTTAGCAAAATCTTATAAATTTTTGAAATCATTTTTTTACCTTTTTCTGCCCACACCATTTAAATTTCATTATTTTGTTTCCTGAAACCATACCTCATTTTATCAGTCTTAAATAAGTCATAAATCTGCCTATAGTTTAACCAGTCATATTCAAATTCCAATTCCTCTCTAGCTCTCATTGCGAAACTACTCCCCTCAACCTTTAAAATGTCTCTAAAAGGTAACCAATCTTCTCCTTTGTGCCTTGAAAGTGGTTTAACTACTTCTGCCGGTACTATCCATAAAGGTCTTGTGTAAAAAAAAAAATCTCTTATATCTCATCCAAGTCATAAACAGTGATCTTTTTATAAAGTGGTGTTTGAAAAGGTTATCCGCTTTGGATTTTTCATACCATAAATAGGCGTGCCATCCAAATTTACAGTCATGCCCTTCCAACGCCAACATTTTTCTATTGTCCAAATTAATCCATTGTTCAAGCCAAGCCAAAAACATAAGAACAATCTTACAGCAGAACTCTTGTCCTCCGTAGAAGGGTAGTATAATTATTTTTATAAATAATTTCCCTTGGTCTCCAAGACTAGGCAATAATCTTAAAGTGAACATGCATGTCGACTGTATACCACCTGACAAAGCTGAATAAAGTTATGTTTGCCAGAGGCTTTACATCAGGAACATCAGGCCAGGAGGACTATCAGACTGACCAGGTCCTGATCCTTAGGACTACTGGAGAAGTTTGTGGTCAGCCTTCCTATCAATTAGAATTGAAATTGATAATATGTTGCCATGCTCCTTAGACTGCATAGTAGGTTAGAGGGTTTTTGTTTTGTATTGATTAATTGATTAATTAGAGGGCTGACCACATTGTGTCATTATTAGTTAATTAGTTGATCAATCTTAGAGGGTTATTAAATAGTACTGCTGGGTCGGGTGGGGGTTGGTATAAATTCTGGAAGGTAGGTTAGTATAGTGTTGGATTTTATTAGATTAAGTCAGGAGGTATAGGATTGTTTGCATGGTATTTAATTGTTATCTCGCAGGGGAGACCACTGGAGGGGCAGGTATCCCAGTGATCAAGGAACACGAGAAGTATGGTGGCGGGGCTAGCTATTATACTGGAAGATGATGGAGATACGGATATGCTTTGTCCTCTTCCAACCTTCACCCCATCCTGAGACACATTGGTTGTGAGGATAGGACGATGCACCCTGCTCCAACACTGATGCTGTGCAATGCCAAGTCCATTAATAATAAGACCATGGTTTTGACAGATTATCTTGCAGCCCACAAGTTGGACCTGGCTTGCATGACTGAGACCTGGGTGTGGGATGGTGAGACAGTTGCCTTGAAACAGCCGCCCCCCATGGTTCTCGGTCCTCCATCAGTCACAGTCTATAGGGCGGGAGGTGGGGGGGGTCAAACTTTGAGAGGCTTTCTCCTTTAGGCATCTCCCCATGCCAATACTCATGGGCATTGATTGTGTGGGCCTGTCATGGTATGCAGAGGAGCGTTTGGCTATCTGGCTGATGCACCAACCACCTAAGGAGGCAGTGTCAAACTGGTCCTTGGAGTTTCCTAGGCTTTTAGTCCTAGGAGACTTCAGTGTCCATGTGGATGACATTTCCTCCTCGCAGGCTATGGACTTGATGTCTTCCATGGCAGCACTGGGACTCTCCCAATTTATCTCAGCTCCCACGCACCAAGCAGGTCACACACTGGATCTGATTTGGGGGATGGGGATAAATGTGGATCAAGATGCCATTGAGACAGTACCCTGGTCAGACTGCTTTGCCTTGAAGGATCAACTTGATATCCCAACTCCTCTCTGTTTAGGCAGCAAGTGGATTTATGCTCACCTGTGGAGACTAATGGATTCAGTTGGTTTCCAGGCATCTCTGTGGAATCCAATGCCCCCTGGCAATTTGTTAGATGAGCTGGTAAAGGAATGGCACAGCTGACTCTCTGAAGCCATCAACCAAATCACTCCCCAACAACCTCTTCACCCCAGCTCCAAACTAGCTCTCTGGTACACCATGGAGCTAAGGAGGATGAAACAGCAGCATACACATGACGGAGCTGCAAGAGAATCTTATAGGTTGTTTATGGAAGCCTGTGAGATGGCACTTAACACTGCTAAGAGAAGATTCTATGCATCTTCCATTGTATCTGCAAGCTTGCACCCAGCTCAATTGTTTAGAATAATTAGGTCGCTGACTTCCCTTTTGCAGGGAAACCAAAAAGATAGTAAATTGGCTAAATGCAAGGCATTTGTGAGCTGTTTTGTGAATAAAATCTTGTCACTCTGCCAGGACTTGCCAGCCACAATTGATACAGTAAGGGAACTGGAGGCCCCTTGGCTGTCTTCAGGTTCTATTCTGGACCATTTCAGTTGGTTCTCTTTGGATGAGGTGGACAGGATTCTGAATGCTGTAAGCCCACCACTTGCCTCCTTGACCAGTGTCCATCATGGCTGGTGAAGGCTGGTGGTGACAGAATATGCCTCCCCGGGAGATATTATCAACTTGTCCCTGAGACCTTTCCAGGGGCTTTGAAGGAGGCAGCGGTGAGACCGCCCTCGAAAAAGCCATTTTTGGATCCTTGGGATCCAGCCAACTACTGCCCAGTGTCAAACCTCCTGCTTCTAGGTAAGGTAGTTGAGACAGCTACAGACTTTCCTGGATGATGACTCTATCCTGGACCCATTCCAGTCTGGTTTCCACCTTGTCTATGGGATGGGGACAGCTCTGGTTGCTTCATGGATGACCTCTGGAGACACCTTGACTGAGGTCAGTGCTGCTATTATTATTAGATCTAACAGTGGTGTTTGACATGGTCGACTGACCTTATGGCCCACTGCCTTGCCAAGGAGATATGGGGGGCTGCTCTGTGGTGGCTTACCTCATTTCTCCATGGATGGGGCAGAGGGTGGTGATTGGGTAGTTTCACTGCACTACCTCTTGATGTATTCAGCCTCTCCACGGCCCCCAGGGTCTTTACAAAGATGATGGCTGTTGTCACGGCTGAACTCCACCACTGCACGGTTGTCCTTTTCCCCTATTTCAATTATTGGCTTCTTGTCGCTCTGACGGAGACTCAACTGCTCTGTGACGTCCGTTCTACCCTTGCCCTCCTGCACACCTTGGATCTTTGTGTCTGCCCTCTAGCTGGTTCAGCTTCTTCAATTCCTTTGTGCCTGCCTCGATACCACCACTGAGATCGCCTCCTTGCCCACCTCCAGGGCATTGGACATAATCAAAATGGTGTCTACCTTTATGATGTGTCCCCGGCAATCTGCCCAGTCAGTCATGCGCCTCCTAGGTCACTTCGCATCCACTGTCTTTGTTGTTCCTCATGCCAGGCTCAAGATGCACCCACTTCAGCTCTGGTTCCTTCGTGCCTTCTATCCTCAATCAACTCCATGGAACATGAAGCTTTTAATTCCACCACCTGTCCTCTCCCCCCTGTTGTGGTGATCTCTGCAAAACCATCTCCTTACTGATATGCCCTTTTGTCATCCCACCCTGGAGATCTCCCTCACCACCGAAGCGTCCCTTTACAGTTGGGGAGCCCAATGCAGGATGCTGTCTGCCAAAGGAATCTGGTCCCCTCGAGAGACATCTCTCCACATCAACCTCTTGGAGCTTTGGGCGGTACATCTCACCTTGAAGTCGTTCTTCCTGATCCTGCGGGGCAAGGCTGTCCATATTGCCTCCAACAACATCTTGATTGTCTTCTACATCAACAAACAGGGCGGCACCACATCTCTATGCCTTTGCACTGCAGCAATCCACCTTTGGAATTGGTGTCTCCATCACTCGATCATACTGTCAGCTATACACATTCCTGGTGTTCAGAATGTTGACGCCGACCTTTTGAGCCACTCGGTCTGACAAGACCACGAATGGTCCATCCATCCCCGATATCTCCGACCAATCTTCCTCAAATTCAGTTGCCCGACCATCAACGGCTTTGCCACTTATCAGAATGCCCGTTGTCGCCTCTTCTTCGCCCAAGGCCTGCTAACGGCCAGGTCTCTCAGGGGACACCTTTCTTCACAGCTGGATGGGGATCCTATTCTACTTCTTCCTCCCGTTCCCCCTCGTCTCCAAGGTGCTTCAAAAGATTGTGGCCTCCTCCTCCTCCTGCATCCTCATAACTCCCTGGTGGCCATGCCAGGTTTGGTTTCCGCACCTCCTCCCGCTCTCCAATGGTCATTTCTGTCACCTCCCTCATGTACCTGATCTCCTTTCCAGGGATCAAGGCCAGATCCTCCACCACAACCCCATCTTCTTCAGGCTGATGGCATGGAGGATCCTGCAGTAGACTTCCCTCCTGTGGTATTGAATATCTTGCTTAATGCACGTAAGCTGGCTACCTGCCTAACCTATTGTCACAAGTGGCACCATTTCCAATCTTATGCCCTGGAACACTCCTTTGACCTGATCCACGCTTCCCTATGCAACATTTTCTCCTACATCATGTCCTTGAAAGAATTGGGCTTTGCATACCCCTAAGAGTCCACCTCGCTGCCATCTCGGCACATCACCCTTTAATACATGGCTCTAATGTCTTTTCACACCACCTGACAAAGTCTTTCCTTAAAGGGCTACTCCATCTCTGTCCACCCCGAAAGCCACTCATGCCCCCCTAGACTTTGTCTCTAGTGTTGATGCATCTTATGGCAAAGCCCTTCGAGGCAATGGCTTCCGTCAACCTTCGCCTCCTGTCATGGAAAACGGTGTTTTTGATTGCTATTACTATGGCTTGCCAGGTGGGAGAGCTTGCTGCCTTCCACGCTGATCCCCCATATATGATTTTCCATAAGGAAATGGTAGTTCTCTGGACAGATCTTCAACAATGCCACCATTGTTTACTGTACTGCTAGCACTTTGTATTTTGTTGTGGTTTTAACTGTTATATCTGTTTTAAAAGTTGTATAATGTTTTTATATATATGATTGTGAGCCGCCCTGAGCCTGCCTTCGTGGGGAGGGCGGGATATAAATTAAATAAATAAATAATAAATAACTGATGCTTCTGCTTTGCAGGTAGGACCTTTCAGTTGAGATGATAATTTTGTGTCCTAATCTCTTTGTTGTGTCTTTGCTGCCAGCTCCCTCCTCCATCTGGTTCAGCTCTTTTAATCACCCAGACCATGATGAAGATAAACAGGTTGTTTACCTGTAACTGATGATCTTCGAGTGGTCATCTGTGCAGTACCACAATCCCACCTAGCCTTCCCCACTGCTGGCATCTCCTGATCACTTATCTTGAGTTGATGGGACTTACCAGTAGTGCTCAAAGGAACTGAGTGGGAGGCGGCTCCCTCCCCTGCCGTAGGCATGCGCAGTGCGTGCCTGCTCCCCAGGGCGGGAAGAGAGCCCACCAAAAAGATTTCTGAGGCAAGCTCTGGAATATTCGCCAGTCGAGGTCATGTGCAGGCACCCAACCCATGTGTGGTAGTGCACAGATGACCAATCGAAGATCATCAGTTACAGGTAAGCAATCTGTTTTTTTTAATCCACAAGAGGACTTGTCTTCTTATCCTATGACTGCTAAGTTTACTTAGGAGTCTTTGATGAGGAATGTTATCAAAGCTTTCTGGAAGGCAACATCTAGTGGGTCACCCTTGTTCACATATTTGTTCACCCTCTCAAAGAACTCTAAAAGGTTAGTGTGACAAGATCTTCCCTTGAAGAATCCTTGCTGATTCTTCCTCATTAGCTTTTGTTCATCAATGTGCCTACTAATTCTATCTTTAATAACAGATCCCACCAACTTACCCAGTATCAACATTAGACTGACCAGCCTGTAATTTCCCAGATCTCCTCTGGAAACGTTTTAAAAGATGGGCATTGCATTAGCTACCTTTCAGTCCTCGGGAATGGAGGCAGATTTAATGATTGATTGCATATTTTTGTCAGGAGATCCACAAGTTCACATTTGAGTTCTTTCTGAACTCTTAGATGTATGCCATCTGGGCCTGGTGGTTTGTCAGCTTTTAATTCGTCCATCAGTCATAGGACCTCCTCTTTCATCACCCCAATCTGATTCAGATCTTTCAATACCCCTCTTGAAATTGGTGGTGCTGGAGTGGTCAAGCACCGCCCATCATACCTTGGAAGCTAAACAGGATTGACTCTGGCAAGTACTTGGATCCTTGGAATATCAGCAGACATCCTTGGAATATCAGCACTTGGGAGGCAGGGGCAAACTTTATTCAGCCAGGTCCCCAGTAGGGGTCAGTCACCAGAGATTGCCCTGACTTCCAGGAGCACACACAGTCAGTCACCAGAGATCACCATGATTTCCAAGGGCACAGACATTCACACACATATTTAAAAAATACAAAAATACAAAGCTCCTACTGACCACTCCTTTCTTTGCATTTCAGTCCTACTTAGAGGCCTGACCTTTCACAAAGACACACATCCCATGATGCCAAGGTTCAAGCATGGTGACTAACAACTGGGAGATCCAGGTTTGTAAGCCCCACTCTGCCATGGAAGTTGCTGTGTGATTTTGGGCCAGCCACACTCAGCCTAATGTACCTTGCACAGTTGTTGTGAAGACAAAAACATAGATGGGGAGAACAATAATTGTAATTTGATTTGGGTGCCCATTTGGGGAGAAAAGCAAGATAGAAAATAAAGATGATGCAATAAAATTTCATTAAGTCTTTAAGATGGCTCCAGACTCCTGGTTTGTCTTAGTCTCCAACTATACCCCTGCTCTTAGATGCCACCTCCAAACAAAACAGCACCCAACAGCTATATTTCTACTCTCCTCCCAAGCACAGTTCCCACCATGCACAGCATTGCACACATTTCAACCCTCCCCTTCCGTGCCCCTCCCTACAGTCACTTATACCCCCCCCCGATACACTCTGGCATTTCCATTCCTACACTTCCCCTAATGCCTGTTTCCATTAGCAGCTTCCCCACCACCACCACATTCACACATAATGACTTTCTCCCTCTTTCCTTCTTCTTTTCCTCTTTCTCCTAATGGGCCACTTCTCCAGCATTGTGGCTGAGAAAGAGCGAGAGGCGGGCAGAGGAGAAGGAGGTGGCAGCAACAGTGGTGAAGGAGGCAGCTTCTGCTGCTGAAGCAAAAGGGGAGGCCCAGCATACACACACTGATGGGGAGGCAGCGAACCCTCCACCTGACAGGAGGAGAAGCGAGGCAGGTACACATGCACAGCCTGGCCCAACTGAGAGAGGAAGAGGGGACTTTCCAGCCAGATGACCTGACATGGATCTTTTTGCTGCTGTTGCCACCACCACACTCCTCTTCTTTGCTCACAGGCCAGATAACGACCTGGACAGGCCCGTTCCAGCCCCCAGGCTATATGTTTGACACCCCTGGCTTAAAGGAATCCTTTTAACCTTTTACTGCTTCCATTACTTTGTTACATCATGAAGGCCTTTTTTCTAATACCTATTTGTACGTTTTCTAACCTGTGATATACATTTACCTGAGCTTTCGGTATTGTAGTTTTAAATATTCTCCAAGCTTCTCAAAGGGATTTGACACTCCTTACCTTTTCTTTCAGTTTCTTCTTCACAAGCCCCCTCATTTGAGAGGTTATCCCTGGCCCTGTCCTGCACATGGAATAATCAGCACTTCTGAGAAGGCTACCTTGGAGGTTCTGACTTTGAGTTTCCTGCCTAGCAGACTAAATTTCCCCACATGGTTGGTACCAACATGTACTATGACCACTGGCTCCTCCCCAGCACTACTAGCTGATCTAGACCACGCATAATGTCTGCTACCTTCACACCAGGCAAGCAAGTCACCATGCGGTCAGTACATGGGTTCTTTAAAAATGCTTATGTCAAAATTTCACACCCCAATGGAGCCAATCACACTGATTGGGAGCTAACCAGTAAAGGAGTATGAGTCAGCCTCTGGTTGATAAACAGTAGGTATTGCTGAAAGGAAGCTGCTCAAAAAGAGCTCTTCGCCTTCCCCAGCTGCCTTTTACTTCAAATTCTAATTTATTTTCAAATGTTAATTTAGCCATTTCTAGGCTTGGATTAAAGGGGACTCTAGCTGAACAGCTTCAGCAGTTACAGGAGGTATCCAACTGCTTATTTTCTTTTAAGAAAAAAACACCTTTAATTATATAATGTGAGAATTTGCTTAAATCTTAGATTTAATTTAAAATTAGACCCCCTGTTTTTTAAGGCCTAGCTGTATTTAAACCTTAGCTACAGTTCATTTTGTTTTCCTTTTTCTTTTACAGAAACCTGCCTAAGGTTCAGCTGTATCTGTGAAGTCACTATCCCTAGCCTCTGGTATTAGTACTTTAATCGATAGGTGTAATAAAGTTTAAAAGTGATATTACAGTGGAAACTAGCCCTGTGACCTCAGTTTTAATCCTTATCCTTTGTTTGACCCTCTGTTTAATCCTTCCCCTACTGCAGTCAAACTAGCCAAGAACCTCTCAGCTTGTTTAGAGCTAAAATTAGTTACACCTGAGTAGTTTGAGCAGCTACAACAGAACTAAAATCAGAAGTACCAGAAAATTAGAACTAAAATTAGCTATGCCTGAGTAGTTTGAGCAGCTACAACATTAAGAAGTTACAAAATGTTGTTGCCCTAATCCTACATTTGAAATAAAGTTATATGATGCTAGAGCCACCAACTTGCCCTTAATGTTTTTGCTGATTGCACAAAGATGATTGATTGTGATTCTGAGATTGCTCTATCGGTACTGGTATAATGTGCTTCCCTTCTGGCTAGCTACCAGGAGATTTTTTCATATATTGGAGGGAATAGGAGAGAGACCAGTTTTTGACTGTTTAATGTCTGTTAAGGCAAAAGACTTTGCTGTACTGTGCACTTGAGATTTTTGCAGCAGTTGACTTTTGCATTCTTTTTCAGCTGAGGCTTTTTTAAAAGTTAACTGTCCAGCCCCTTTTGTTGTGGTGATATAAGAGTATCTCTCTATGACAAAAGGGGCGACAGCAGGAGTCCCCAAAATGGTGTCCATGGGCCCCATGGTGACCACACACACCTTTCCTGGCTCCCATGAAGTGTATTTACAAAGTGGGTGTGGCCATGTGGGGCTTTTGCCCAGCAGAACTTCTGATTAGCTGCGCAGACTAAAATAACATTTCAGTGAGAGTTGCCACCAGTGTGTTGGTTTTATTCTCTTTCCCAGTGTATTTTAAAATTGTCTCTCTTCTCCCCTACACTTTGGTTTCCTATGTGTGTGTAGCTCTACGTCCTGTGGCAGCCATTTTACAGTTGTGTCCACCACCCTGTGTGAGAACTCCAAGGGTGCCCACCAGTGTTCCCTCTAAGCTGAGTTAGTGTGAGCTAGCTCACAGTTTTTTATCCTCCATCTCACACATTTTTGTCCTAGCTCAGGAAGGATAGCTCCAGAACAAAGCTAATTTATGCAGTAGCCAAATAGTTTGCTCACAGTTTTAATGCCAGTAGCTCACAAAGTAGAATTTTTGCTCACAAGACTCCACAGCTTAGAGGGAGCATTGGTGCCCACATGGTCAAAAAGGCTGAGGCCAGAGATTTTTTTTTCTTTTTAAAGGAAAAGTTAGTATTCAGAGAATCTGATCAAGGTTGTTACAATGATATTCAATTCAACTTAATATTCAGCTCTGGTAGGTGGGGTAGGGAGGGAGAAATAGCCACTTTCAGGGAACCGGGGCAAGGAAACAATCTATATGGATGCCCTGTTGTCACTACAATGTACTGGAAGCAAAGAGGAAACTACACATGCCTGTCCATGTGTGAAAAAACACTGTCTTTAAAAACATATCTATGCAGTATATTAAGATATAAAGCATTGTATCATTAACTATTTAGACTACATTTTGGGAAACCACTCAAATGTCTCATTTGGTGGGACATGGAATAACTGTGCACCTTAGATAAATGGAGCGTATTTACTGGATCCATACCCTTTTACCCATCAGCTCTGCCTTGATCACATGGGGTCCATCTCTTGACTGCATTTTCTACCCTTGAGAAGTCGAGTTTGAGCTGGGCTCCACTCCTGGATAGGCCCCACCACTTCCCAGATTTGAGCCTTCCAAGAAGTAGTAGCTATAGTTAAGACCCAAAGGCTTAGGTTCATTCTAGGTGAGAGAAATATTCTTTGAACTCATTTTCTAGATTGAACATTGCCCTTCCCTCATTATGTGTGCTGATACTGCTAATCACTTGGACATTGTTTACTTTCCTCGAGGAAACAGCCCAAGCAGGCATGCAATCACTTTGCTTCCTTTTATCATTTATGGGTAATAGCTCACTTTTTGTATTGATTCTTAGGCCTCATATGCCTTCCTTTTACTTTGGAATGTTTTTGGAACCTCTGCCTTTGCTTCCATCAAGCTTATCTTCACCTTGGGAGGTTTATCTCATTTTATCATCACCACAGAATTATGTATCTCATTTCCATAGCAGTAGGCCTCAGAATCCTGTATAATTTCCTTACCAATAGTTTTCAGAACCCTTCACAGAGGGTAACACCAGTACTACAATCCAAAATTAAGACATTTTCATTCCCAAGACTTAATATGCTTTTTAAGTGAAACCAGTTTAAATATGTATATCTTACTTTTCCTCTTGGCTTAAGGTGGCTTATATCTTCCAGCTTCTTTTAGAGAGTAGAGAATGTTTAATGTTTTTTCATATCAAAACCATTCCAATCCTTGCTATTAGCCTTAGAAAGAAAATGACAGACAAAAGACATGCCTGTCTTTTTACTTCCTTCTAGGGAAAAATGGTTTCAATGGGTGGCATTCTGTAGTGATGGGAGAATTAAAATTTCTTTCCCCTCCTTGTACAGCCCTGCCTTGTTTCAAATTCAAATTCACAAGTTTCTGAAGTTTGTTAAAAAAAAAAAGCTAGGAAATGATGGTCTCTAGTCTAACCTTTGTTGTTCCCTTTGTAGCCACCTGTAGCTATTAGGTTCTATGATAATAGGCTGGGCTTAATAACTTGGCTTTTAGCTTTTTGTTACAGCATACTAAAAAGTAGAGACATCAACCTACCAACAAAAGTCTGTATGGTCAAAGCAATGGTATTCCCAGTAGTAATGTATGGCTGTGAGAGTTGGACCATAAGGAAGGCCGAGCACCAAAGAATAGATTCTTTTGAATTATGATGCTGGAGAAGACTCTTTAGAGTCCCTTGGACTGCAAGGACATCAAATCAGTCAAACCTAAAAGAAATCAACCCTGACTGTTCCCTGGAAGTCCAGGTACTGAATGGGAAGCTCAAATACTTTGGCCACCAAATGAGAAGGGAGCACTCACTGGAGAAGGCCCTGATGCTGGGAAAGATTGGAGGTAAAAGAAAAAGGGGATGGCAAAGGATGAGACGGTTAGACAGTGTTATTGATGCAACAAACATGAAATTAAGCAAACTCCGGAGGACAACGGAAGACAGGAGGGCCTGGCATGATGTGGTCCATGGGGTCGCAAAGAGTCAGACTCGACTGTGCGACTGAACAACAATAACTTGGCTTAGTGACAGCTGGACTTCACAGAACTGCACTGAAGTGGTGTGAATAGTTTAGCCTTCAGTATTAAACCTGTGATAGGCCATTCAGCAATCTACTTGACACTGGTGCAGCCATCAAGTGAGGTATCTGAATGGTATGGCCCAATCCTGCCATTAGAAACTTTTACAGATGTAGACAATGGCTTATAAAAAGATGAAGCCTTATGAAGCAAAAACTATATATTTTGAAACAAGGGCCCTATACATTATTTGTTTAGCCTCTAAAGTGCCAGAAGCCTTGCAACAGAATTTATTCCATCATTAAGATTTCACAAGTCAGAATTCACTTTCCCAGATGCCTCTGATGAAGTGAGATTGATGCCTGAAATCTTATGCTGGAATAAATTTTCTTCATCTTTAAAGCTTTTCTATTTTTCTGACTTTTCTATTTAATTTTTCTGCCAGAGACCAAAATGGCTACTCCTTTAAAATAATGTCTCTTTCTGTGAAGAGGCTTATAACAATCTCTCAGTGTTGGCAAAGTTGTGGCAGTAAAGTCAATGGGACTTTTAGAATAGTTTGACAGTATATGATTTAAAAGGCAACGGTCTCTTACCAGGACTTTGAGAATGTTTTTGAATCTGGAAAGATTTTAACTAACGTGTTAAGCTTCTTTGCCTCTTTTTTATTTTACTATAAATAAATCCATATTAAAATATAAGTATTATCAATTTCAAAAAATTCAATGTGACATACAATCTGTTCAATTTACATATCATCCCAATGTTATATACACAAAGGTTTTGCTTTATAGAAGTCCCTGGTTTAATAAAGGGTTACCTACAACTTAGGTCCCCACAAACGTTTGTGCGCTATTTTCTCCAGTATTACAATAAAACTTCACACAACCAAACGTCTGTTTTGGGGAGTGTTTTCGTATTCATTTCTGCACTATCACGATTCTTGCTGCCAGAAGCAAACCTTTCATAAGGTATTCCTTGCTTCTTTCTGCTGTGCCATTTTTTTGGCTCCTTTGTTCTGCCTTCCTGTGAGTGGAAACTAACTCCTAAAGCATCCCTTTACCAAAGCCTGGCACCAAGTAACACAGACTCCCTTCTAGAGTTGCCAGGTCCCCACCTCGGCTACTGGTGGGGGCGGGGGAGACAGGGTTGCCAGATCCAGGTTGGGAAACTCCTGGATATTTGGGATGGAACTTGAGGATGGAGGGACCTCAGTGGGCTACAATGGCAGAGAGTCTACCCTCCAAAGCATTCATTTTGTCCAGGAGAACTGATGTCTAGTCTGTAGATGAGCTGTAATTCTGGGAGATCCCCAGGTCCCTCCAGGAAGCTGACATCCCTACTCCTTTCTTTGAATAAGCAAAAAAAGGCTCTCAGTTTTAGTCCCAAATCTAGGCACACACCATAAGCGAGGGCTTGGGCCCTTTCCAAGAGGCCTGTCTTCCGAGAATGTATTGACACAGCATCTTTGAAGCTCTCAGTAACAATCCTTAAACTATTTTTTGGCTGCCATAACTATTAAATATTAAATCAGTGAAACCTTTGCTCCTTTTAAATGGCTTAACATTTTGTTCCTGTCCTGGAAGCAAATAACAAAGTTGAGTCAAATCAATACTGGATGCCTTTCATAAATTAAGTGAAATCAGATAGCTCACATGCATGCCCAATATCAGGACAAAGAATAATGGATACAATATGGCCTGCTCTACACACACAGCAGATAGAGGTAGTAGAACAGAGCGTACCATTTTAGACATAGGTGGGGGAAATCACTTTACATTCTGCAGGCAAAAGAAACAAAATCTGAGAGAAAAGATCTGGTAGAGGTTAGAGGAAAGCCAAGAATAAAATACCAGTTATTTTTATCCCATCATCAGAAATTATAATAATTTCCTGTATGTCAGTTTCAAGCTGCTTCATTTCATACACCCAAGACCAATTGCCACTTAAAGTGCAATTCGAGTCAAACAGGGAGTGAGAACATCTGTGGAAACTGACAATAATTCTCAGAGAGTGGTGGAAAAGGATTTTATCCTTTCTCTGCCTGTAAGACCCAGCAACAGAAAAATCTTACAGGGCTCAGCACCATTGCCTTTTTCTGTAATTCATGGCCTCAAGTTTGCTCTGTGGAGAAATCTAAGATATATATAACCAAACCTTCTTCATTCAAGCTAGCTAATCATCCACACTGTGCTGTGAACCTTACATATGGCCATTCTCCCATCTCTCTGCCTCATCATTGCAAGGAAAAAGTGGAGAGGGAGACACAGTTCCTTGGATGATGGACAGGATAACAGATGTTGCATAATGTCAAGGGAACCATCCTTGCAGTTCTTCCATTATATTTATGTATTGCATTTTTAGCTCACTTTTTTAAAAAACAAACAAACCCATTACTGGAAACAGCAAGCAGTGCTTAAAATTGAATATAAAAACCAATGAATATATAACACTAAGTGCCTGGAGCTGGGCATAACAACCCAATGCCTGGCTGTTGCCTCTTTGGTCCCTGAACTTCTCAACAGCAGCAGCTGCAGACAACAGGGTTCTACGCTGGAGTCAGACCCAAAATGGGATACCACCGTGGTTAATTCAGCAGATGAAAGTTGTACTTCCGAACACATTGTGGATCCCCTTTTAGTGCACACCAAGTTTGACATAAACAGTGTATGTCCCATTTTGGGTGAATACCAAATAAGTTTACATAAAAAGCTTGCTGATTTAAGAAGCTTTTGAACCTTGGGTCTCCCAGAGGGATGGAACCTTAAACAATTGTTATAATTTCCTGTACTTCTTGTTTTACAAACTGATCTGTGATCTCACCATGCCCCCTTGTAATCTCTCCTTATAATAATTATCTTTTGGTTTCGTAAGATTCCATGAGCTCCCATTGGCTGTAAAATACCCTCCCTCAGCCATTGGCCCATCAGCCACCACTCAAGAGTACTTGCGTGCCATTGGCTGGGTGCTGGGTCTGCTCCTCTTCCCCACCCACTCCCCTTTCAGACAGATTTGCATGTCAGATTTACTGGCAGACAGCTCTCTCTCCTGAAGAAGACAGTTCTCTTGACTCCTGTGAGGGACTGTCCCCTCAGTGGCTGTTGGTAGGCAACCAAGCTTGGTTCTGTGAGTAAAAAAACAAAGGACTTTCAGCATAACCCCCTCCCCCGCCCATAACCCCTTCCTCAGTAGCCACTTTCCTGTCAGATTAAATGGAAAAAGGCTCTTTCTCCTGCTTAGCTTCAGCATGGCTGGCTGGGTAATAAGGTGGGTCAGTGACCATCAAACCATTTTCTTCAACCCCCCACTGTGCGGCTGACTTTCCCCTAGGGTTGAAAGGATGGAAAGAACTGTGAAAAGGCTACAGAGTTCCAATACAAATTGTGCTTTTAACAATGTATATGTTATTTTCAGTAATAACAAACAGTTTTAAACTGAAAAACAGCTGACTAAAAATGCAGAGTCACATGCAGAGTCGCAACGGCGTCCTCCGGAATGATTAAATCCGTTTCAACCAATACAGTGGTCTTTCTCCAGCCTGAAGACTTAGCACAGCTTCCTAGTTGTTTTAAGATCTTACATCATCATTGCCAGGAAAAAGTTTATCAATCCATTTTCTAGAGAAATTTCTTATAAGGAAAAAGTCCTCATCAGTTCCTCATCCAAGAACTGAGGTGAGGTTTGAAGAGGGGTGGCACCTCAGACAGGTACGATGCCATAGACTCCACCCTCCAATCCAGCCATTCCCTGATGGGGAACCATTGTTGCCAATCTCCAGGTGGGGGCTGGAGATCACTCAAAATTACAACTGCTCTCTAGGAGGGAGGGGGGAGGAGATGGAAAACTAAAGGTAGGTTGATGGTTGGCTGGGAGAGAGATAGGGTTATCAACTCCAGATTGGGAAATTCCTGGAGATTTGAGGGGTCAAACCTGAAGAGTGTGAGTGTTGAGGAGGGGTGGGACCTCAGACAGGTACAATGCCGTAGACTCCACCCTCCAAACCAGCCACTCCCTCCTGGGGAACCACTGTTACCAATCTTGGGGGTGAGCTGGAGATCACTCAAAATTACTACTGCTCTTCAGGTAGCAAAGATCAGTTCCTCTGGAGAGAATGGTGGACTGTCATTATACCCTGCTGAGATTGCCACAGCAAATTGTCACTGAGTGCCCAAAGCCAGGGCACTCTCCCAGAGCCTCTTTCTAGAGTTCGTTGTATTTATTTCCACAATGGGCCTTATTCCTAGTTTTTAAATAAAGAGGCTATATCTAAGAGGTTATATATATCACTAGGCAGAAATCTACTGTGTTTGCCACCAATGCTCCCCCTAAGCAGTGGAGTCTTGTGAGCAAAAACTCTACTTTGTAAGCTACTGGCATTAAAGTTGTGAGTGAGCTATTTGGCTACTGCTTAAATTGGTTTGCTCTGGAGCCATACTTCCTGAGCTAAGACAAAAATGTGTGAGCCAGACGCTAATTCAGCTTAAAGGGAACACTGTGCCACAGAGTAATATCTACTAGTGCTGCACTCAGAAGATGTGCCTGCAAAAATGATTCATTCCATTCAGTCATGTATTCTGGCCATTATATAAAGTTTTTCTGCTTTCAAATAACACGGTATGTAATATTATGAAAATATAAATCAATACTGTATAATAATATATGGGAAGGATTATTTGTACATATACTGTACATAGTCTTTTAAATTGCCATGACATACATAGTCTTTTAAATTGCCATGACATAGCTACCTTTGTATGAATCAGTATGAGCTCTCAGTCTCAGTTCAATACATGTTTTAAATAAATAGTTGATTTTTGGATATGTGTCAGTCAGTTTGGTGTAATGGTTAAGAGCATGGACTCTAATCTGGGAGAACCAGGTTTGATTCCCCACTCCTCCACATGCAGCTGCTGGTGTGATCTTGGGTCAGTCATAAGTTCTTTCACAGCTGTTGTCTCAAGAGCAGTTTGGAGAGAGCTCTCTCAGTCCCACCTGCCTCACAGGCAGTGTTCCATCTAAGCTGACTTAGTGTGAGCTAGCTCAATTGTTTAGCCTCCAGCTGACACATTTTTGTCTTAGCTCAGGAAGGATGGCTCCAAAGCAAACTAATTTATGCGGTAGCCAAATCACTTGCTCACAACTTTAATGCCAGTAGCTCACAGAGTAGAATTTTGCTCACAGGACTCCACAGCTTATTTATTTATTAAATTTCTACCCAGCCCTCCCAGCCAAGGCTGGCTCAGGGCGGCTAGAGGGAGCATTGCTCACAGGGTGTCTGTTGTGGGGAGGGGAAGGGAAAGGAGATTCTAAACCACTCTGAGACCTCTTTGAGTAGTGAAGGTTGGGGTATAAATCCAATCTCCTCTTCTTCAAAACCATGCCTCCAAGCAGCCTTAAACTTGTTGGGTATAAGGAAAAATAAAGACGAATGCTGGACCTTAGCAAATATTAAGGCAGGAGAACCATATCTGTACATTCTCTTCATTTGATGATACTGTACAAGTATCATTCAGGGCTTTTTCTTTTTTAAGTTCTGAGGTGTCAACATTTTTTCCACTGTTTCAGCTGCAAGCAATTCTGAAATCTTATTAAATGACAAATGGGCTTGTTAAAACATATTGAATAACAGTCAATCTTTTAATTGAATGTTTTTAAAAAGCTTTAGGCATTCATCAAAGAAAGCATTGAGAAATAAGCTTAACTCTTTAAAAACAACCATTCTGGTACTATGGTGATGCATAAGTGGACCAAGCTGTTTTTACTAGATCAGTTCCCTGCACAACTGTTATCTAGGTGTACAACTAACAAAAATGTGAGCATGTAAACATACATTGCTCCTTGTTTCCCTTGCGATTACCCTGAAAACAAAACAAACAAATAAAGAAAAAAACCAACAACCAGTTCCTGGACAGTTGACAATCCCACAAACAGATCTTTTGGGGACAAAGACCAAAATTAGACCACCACGGAAGTGCATTAAGTATACTATAACTACAAGGGCATCTCTTATTATAGGAACAAAACGGGTAATTCCAGAAGTGATTTATGCTGCTGTATTTATTTATTTAAAACCATTTCATCCCTCCTCTTCAAGAGTCTGATGCCATTTCCAACACAATTAAAACCCCCTTAACAAACACCCTTGTACTCAAATCATGTCAACAATCCACATTTCTCCAAGTATTGCTTTGCTTGCATGGTTCCAGAGTGCCACGCTATATTAAGACAAACGTTAATAAAGAGGAAAGCTTGTTTGAGGAACATCCAACACAGCAGCATGTTTGCAGCAGACAGACAGGAAAGAGGGCAATATGTTGGCATAGCAGGTTCTTAGTTCATCAGCTATGCCAACATCTTGCCTCCCCACCAGCTCTCACTAAAAGGCATCCTCATCAAGACTTTGACAGGCTGAACGCACAGTCCTTTATTGAAGAGTTGCTCGGCCTGGAAAAAAAAAGAAAGACATGTAACTGTATGGGGTTTTTTTTTCTAAAGAGGCAAGTTGAGTTCATTTTAAAATTGGTCAAATAGGTAGGGTTGCTATAGGGTTGCCAAGTCTAAATACCTTTTTAGCGGGGGGAGTCTAGCCTCTGCCAGGATCATTCTCACGTGCGCAGTGATGACGTACCCGAAGTGACGCCATCACATTGCCCACGTTGGGGGCGGGGCCACTATGATGCAAGGGAAAACCATAGAGTTTTCCCTCACATCATAAGAGCGGCCCACCCCCAACATGGCCAGCGTGATGTCACCTCCGGGTGACCGATCCAATGTTGTCGGGAAATGGGCCTCTCAGGCGGGTTTTTCCCTGCCCCCCGGGGGGACTTGGTAAGCCTAGGTTGCCAGCTCTGGAATGGGAAACTCCTGGAGATTTGCAGGCAGTCCCTGGAAAAGGCAGAGTTTGGGGAAGGGATGCAGTGTCACTCCAGGACTTCTGTTTCTCCTGGTATATGCACAGTCTGCCCTCCAAAGCTGCCATTTCCTCCAGCGGAACTCATTTCCTGGAGTCGGGATATCAATTATAATATAAAATAACTCCAGGCCCCGCCTTGAAGCTGCTCTGGTAATGGGGCCAACTGTGCAAAAGCTACATGGATTAGCGTGTGCTCCTTACAGCGGAACTTCAGGAAATCCATTTTGTTCTACAATAATTTCTTGCAAAAATACCTGCACCAAAAGGTAACTTCTGCAGCTAAACACACATGAATCTTACTTATACTGAATCAGATGCTTGGTCCATCAAAGTCAGTATTGTCTACTCAGACTGACAGCAGCTCTCCAGGGTCTCAGGTGGAAGTCTTTCACATCACCTACTACCTGATTCTTAACTGGAGATGCCAGGGATTGAACCTGGGACCTTCAGCATGCCAAGCAGATTGTCTACCATTGAACCATAGTCCCTCCTAAACATCACTTACAGTTGCAAATGTATACAATTATTTTTAACTTTCTTTTCTAAAAAACCAAACATGTCAACATTAGGCTTAGACTAAAAAGCAAACATTCTACTACAAAAATACACTATGTTAGCCAGACTGGTAGTTAAGAATATACAGTGTAGTGTACACTCGCTATTATCTTTCTTTGGGCAATAAATCCCCCTCCTCCCTTTGCAAAACAAAAACAAACAGTACCACCCCCACTCCCAGAAGTATGGTTTATGTGAGCCAAGACAAAGAAAAAATTCCAAGGAAAGATTTTAAAATAAAGGAAATAAGAAAGCCTGGTCCTTGGACTTCTTTAAGTCAGTAATGGTGGAAACATTTTTTTTTAGATGCTTATGATAATACCTTTGCTAGATTCGGTAGATTTAGCCAGTTAAATTCACACACTGTAGTAGTCTGGTATGGACACAGTATATCACCTGTGTTTAAACTGCTGAAATAATTGCAACAGGCCATTACTAACGTGAAAGGATTAATAACTATATGAAACTGCCCTTATACAGAGTTTATTTGGGCATTTTTTCCCAGAGGGATGCAAAGTGGCTTAAGAAAAGAAAGTTACAACATCATATAAAGAAACAGACAAAAAAGACTAACAAGTCTGGGCTCTTCTGAGTCCAGATTGTCTACCGTATGTCCCAGGTGCTAAGCCTCAAGGCTAAAATATCCTGCAGGAAGAGGAGAAAAAAGTCAGCCTAGATGGAATTCAGTTGCAGCTACCTTGTTGCAAGCAAGCATCTTTCTCATTTACTCTTTCTGGAGCTGGTCCATCCAGCCTGGCATTGTCTATCTTGAATGGCAGCAGCTCTCAAAAATTCTTTTTATACCTGCTGCCAAGGCCCCTCAAACTGATGAAGCCAGAGCCTGTGTCTGTATTGTTATACCACCAAACCCCAACATACCTGAGGGACTGCCTTTCCCCATATATACCCCAGAGAGCAGTACAGTCAGGGTCACAAAACCGACTGAACCTCCCAGGTCCTAAGGATGCCAGGCTGGCTGCAACCAGGGCAATGGCTTTCTTGATGCCGGCTCCATACTGGTGGAACAAGCTCCCAGAGGAGATCAGGGCCCTGCGGGATCTTTTACAGTTCTGCAGGGCCTGCAAGATGGAGCTCTTCCACCAGGCTTTCAATTAGGAGCAGTCACCACCACCATCGCCACTATTGCCACCAATATTATTACCATCATTGCCTGATGCCTGGTTCACTACTGTCAGCCTGTGCCTGCCAATTAGATACAAAAAGACCAATGAGGTGAATACTTAAACCAGGGGTCCTCAAACTACGGCCCGCGGGCCACATGCGGCCCGCCGAGGACATTTATGCGGCCCGCCGAGTGTTTATGCCTCAAAATCTACCCTCCCAGATCCCCCCCACCACAACACCAGGAATTTCCCCATCTGGGATTGGTAGCTCTAAGCAGTCACTATCTTTGCCTCTGTTTCCATACTTGAGTTCAGTATTGCACTATCATTGTTATTAACTGGATTGTTCCATGCTTCTTGACTTACTAGACCCACAGGAAAAGCACATAAAAGGGGAAAGTGCTGTAGTAGTATTCTCTCATACTCTGGCCTTGACAGTTGCCATGTCTCAAGCTGATGGCCACAGTCCCTGAACAGACTGAAGAGATAACAAAAAACTCTGCAGAATATTGCGCTAATAAATTTTAAATATTGATCAAAGGGATTTCATATAAAAAGTATACAATGTTTACATAACATATCAAATGTAGGTGAAGACAGTGATCTCCGGAATGTTCTGCCGTTTTGACACAAGTCTTCTTCTGAACAATAATGAATGTATGACATGTGGTGTCTCTCTATTTCATTTCAACTGATTCATTATCAACAGTTTCATGGATCTCTCAGGATCATCATATGCATTATAGAAACAGTTTCTAGAAAAGCCTTTCCATGGGCAGATGAAGAAATCAGAAATATTCTGCACAGTTGGTTACCATAGCCTTTAGTATGAAGATGTTGTCAACAGTGAACACTAATGCAGAGCATCCAGCCATAGCATTCTGGATTGGAAATTTTTCTCCTCATACCATTGAATTAGGGAATGGGAGCAGAAGCTTGTAAAGGTTGGAGTGGGTAGGGTTGCCAGGCCCATCAGAAACACTGGTGGGGGGATGGGGGGGGATGTTCTGGGAGCCAGAAGTGATATCGCCTACATCACCCATAGACATGTCGGTGATGTCAGGGAGGACGCTCTGGTTTTTGAGCAAAACTCTATGGTAAAATCAGCCTCAAACCATAGAGTTTTGCCCAAAAACCAAAGCGGTGCCCCTTGACATCACCAATGTCCCTATGTCATTTCCAGGTGATGTAGACACATTGCATTTATTTCTGCTGGCATCACTATTGGTTTTTTTTTTCTCCTGCTGGCCAGCAGCAGGCAGGAGCCTGAAAAAACAGGCAACCCCCCCTCCAACTGGGGAATGGAAACCCTAGGGGAGGAATCCATGTAGTAAACTGCTAAACAAAAACTGCAATGAATCAGCGGCCACAGGAGAAAATTCAGAGAGGCATCTGAGTGGCAGCTGTTTTATACCCATCAGTTTCAAGACAACCCATCCCAGGATGTCGGGCTTGAGGCCAGTTTAAGCATACCCACCCCTGATTGCAGCTGAAGAACGCTTGCCCCTCCTTAGCAACCCAACATACAGAAAATGACTTCTGAGCATGAAGCGGTTCAGTTGCATCAGCTGCCCCAAGGACATAATGCAAATCCTTCTTTCCACAATTTCAGAACAGTTCCAGTTCCACAGATTTTCATGAGATTTCACAGCAAGGATTTCAGATTCAACATTCATAGGGTAACATTAGATTCTCCCAAATGGCAAGAGGGGTGTGTGTTTGTGTGTGTGCATGTGTCTGTGGAGGGTAGGTTTTCTACAGGCAAAATCCAAGTGTGTTTTTTTTTTTAAATCTTTCAAAACAGTAGATTACCACTCTTGACTGAAGAATTTATTAATTACAATCAGGCTGTAGAAGCAAGATGGAGTCCTATAAAGAACAGCAATAAATGTCTTATACATTGTGCTAGCTTCTAAGTGGCTTCATGATGGGGATGATCTTCTGCCTGGTAGTATTAGTCTGGTGCTGTTTCTAAGACAAGCTAGTCTTTCTGGTTCTTATCTTCTATTCTTAATATATATTTTTTCTATTAATACTAAGCTCAAGCCACCCTGACCTGGATAGCTCTGGCAAATCCAATCTTGTCAGACCTTGGAAGCTAAGCAGGACCCACCCTGGCAAGTATTTAGATTGGAGACCTCCAAAGAATACCAGGGCTGGGAGGCAGAGGCAGGCTATCAAGCCTTCCTGAATGTCCTCCATGCCCTAATAGGAGTCACCAAAGGTCACCATGACTTCCAGACATGAGCATGCACACACAAATGCAAAAATACAAAAAAAGTCAAAAGACAGGGGAGAGATTTCATATCAGTGTCATAAAACCTACTCTTTGGTTGATTAATTTTATAAATAAGTGATTCCTTTGCTTATTCAGGAAACATTTTCCTCTCTTTGAATAAGCTTCATTAGCTCATAGCCAAACATGACTACTCACCAAGAGTATCGCACTTGCTACCTGATCCTGGAATTATTGTCCTCATTCTGAATGTGTTTGGTTTACCCACAGTAATGCCGTATACAGACAAATTTAGGTAAGTTGTTCAGCAGTTCTTCACATTCTTTAAGTGATCACTCTAGAAAACAAACAAAAAAAGTTCTAAGGAGGAAGAGAATGGCACCAGAACAGCAACTAAAAAAAGAAAAACAGTAGCAGGGTTTTTTTTTTTAAAAATAAGCACTTTTAAGGAGTTAAGAAAACATTTCTACTCCCCCACCCTGCCAAAAGCATTTTCATTCAAAAACTGAAAAAATTGATAATAAGAGCTATAATAGAATAGTGCCTTATATCCTAACCAAAAAGATAATTTAAAATATTTTACAGGCTTCTGGACTTTCAGTTGTAGGGACAAAATTTTGCTTATGGAAGCCATTCATGATGAAAAATTAAATCCTGAATGGGTAAGCTTCCTAGGATTGTTGCTTTTTCTGGATGGGAGAACAGATGGATGGGTTTGACCCTTTGTCTTTCACAGCCATTTTCTCTGTAAATTTATTTTAGAATGAAACCAAATAGATTAACAGGCCCATGCACAAACTATAGCTATACAAAGACACTGTAATCAGGAAAAATCATTCAGATGTACCTTGTATGAGCACAACAGCTTTCTAATGCATTAATGATAACTGAAACTACAAGGCTTACTTTTCTCAAGAAACAAGAAAGAAAGGTATATAATTCCCTCCCCACAAAAGTGCCTATAATTTACTATTAATTTTCTTAGAACTGGCAGTCTGAAGAAAAGTTTTCTGTCTCCAAATAAGTAAATCAGGAATGCTAATTTCAACAGAAACTAATTTAGGGACTCAGTATTCTAATGACTTCCAATTCCCTTCACTTGCCTGTCTCCCACCTACCTGCTTTTCTTCACTTGCCTGTCTCCTGCCTACCTGCTTTCTAAGCAATATACTAATTCAATACAGGCATCACGGGAAAGGCATTCACTCCATTAAGAGATATGGATATTAAACAAAAAAGTGTTATTACATTAAAAATGCACAACTGCTTAGCTAAATGTTTAGGGCAGCTCTGACAAAATCAAGTATGAGTCCACCCCAGTTTGATGAAAATGTGCTGATATGGATAATGTCTGCCAAAACCTTCCCCTCCTTTCTTAGATGTGAAAATCATTTAGGGAGTGTTTCAAGATTTGCACAAAGTGCCAGTATTTAGACCTCCCAGCAAAGCTTGTTTAATTACTGTGGTGAACTGGCTCCCTAAGGCTGTGTCTGCACCCATCTTCACTCTCCTCAAGACATTTCCCACTGTTGCAAACCCCAAAATGGTGGCAGCGGTGGGAGCGTGAGCATAGCCACTGGCAACTTACGTATATGGCTGTTAAAACCTGCTTAGAGCAGGTTGACACAATGTTCTGGTAAAAAGAAGGAATAAAAACTTCTCCTCTTTAGTCAAATACTCAGTAGCTGTCAGTCACTTAACTTGCTTCACAGGCAAAGAAAGACATTCACTTCATTTACAGTACAGACAAAATTCAAGTATCTCCTCCCTTGTCCTCATTAACTTAGAAAGGAACTAAAATGTCTCCTGTTCTCATGATCATTGTCTTCTGCCAATGGCTGAAGACTCTTCAGTTTCATCCTGCACTCTCTTATTGATCCTCTTTGTTTGTTTTTAATTGCTGGTTTTATACATTGTTTGCCACCATGAGGGCCCTAATTGTTTTTAATAAAACATTTTAAAAATTGCCATTGGGTGGCTTTAACTTGCTTCAGTTCTTCAAAATCCACCCTTAGAACCTTTCTCTGCACTACTTTTATCTGTCCCCCTTATGCATACCGTTCCAGAGTACATATACAATAGCACCATTACATAGTATAGTGGGTAACCCATGAACTATCGGTAGCTCTCTGGCTGCTGCAGAGCAGCTTTTGCTTCCTATAAAAGACCCAGGAAAAGATTGTGAAAAGATCTGCATTTATTTCAGCAGATTTTTATCTATGCTTCTTAGCTTTGCTTTTGGTGCTGTTCCTAGACCAAGTACTGTTTCAAGGACAGAACAAAATTTAACATGCTGGGTAGAGGAAGGAATGGCTCAGAATATTTTTCCACTACTCAGTAGTAGCTGACAAAATAAGTTTCTATGGCACATTAATGGCAGCTACTACTGCCATATAATCACTGTGCATCATGTGGCACACATGTACACATCACAAGTAAGTGGCTAGGGCATGAGTACAGTAAAATTTAGACTGGCTCTTAAGAAAAGAAAGTTCCACAGTTTTATCACTGAGTAATCAAATGCATGAGATTGCATTGTTTTTCCAAAACTGATGTAAGCTGCTTTGACAACTGTTAAAGATGGGCAGTTTGTCTGTAGCACTAGAAAATAGTAAGAGTCCAGTAGCACCTTAAAGACTAATAGAATTTGTGGTAGGGGGAAGGGCTTCTGATTTTGGTGCAATGATATTGGGGGGAGCTCCAGCGGCCAGCCAAATTGTGTGGATTGGGGGAGTCTGGGCTTTCTGGACTCCTAGGGGTATTCCAGGAGAGATACCCAAAGCAGGGGGTGTGATGGGGAGCTAGATCTTGGCAGTGGCTTTGATCTGGAGTCTCCTGTTTGCCCTGAAGCCCCAGCTGATGCAATCACCATTTTGGCACTAAGTTGTGACTACTGGACTTTTAAGAACTAAAACTAAGTGTTCTTCTACATCAAGTGACTTTCTATGTAAAATTCTGGAAGTTCTCTTTTTTCATGAAATGCCTGCTGTAATAGACAGAAGGAGTTAATCAGACTGTAAAAAGGATTAGAAAGATAATAGGGCAAGGGGGAACTGTCCCCCCCCAATCTTGAAGCGGCTCTCAAACTAAAGGAATTAACATTTAAAAGGGACTACAATTCTTAGAAGTTTTTTGACTGCACTGTCCCTTATTGATCTAATTGGTTGCAAATTAAAAAGTGAATTTGATATTATTAATATGATTAAAAGCTGACTGTGACTCTATAATGAATTTATTTGGGCTATATTGAAATTAAATTATTGCTGGAAGAAGATTTAATGAATATTAAAGCTAATATGGATTCTCTGGCTTAGTCTAAACAAACTTTGTGGATTCAGCTATCTGGCTAAATTGCTTCGTGGGAAAAATGGCTACTCTTCAAGCGATAATGGAAACATTAAAGGGCATTTTTAACACAGCTATACCTCCAATACAGCGCAATGTATGCCTTTTAGAGGACTATATCTAGGAGCTTTCTTGTAAATTTCACCAAGTAGAAAGTTTACCAAAACTACTAAATGAAGCACAAGACTCGAGGGATGAACTGAGATTAGAAAAGGTAGAAATATCAGAGATTAAGCTGTTTAAAGTATAAATGGGGAAAATAGCTGCATGTCTGCACAGGCATCATCTTTGGGGGGGCTGGGGGCTCAGGCCCCCACCAAAATTTTCCAGCCTCCCCCAGGGCAACCAGTGCACATAGGCTTTAAAGCGTGGGCAGCCAGTTCAGGGCGCCCTTTTGCTCCCCCCAACCCCCACCTAAGAACAGGAAGGAACAAAGGGGAGGCTTGCAATGGCTGTCTGCCCTTTAAGGTGAGCAGCCCGGCAGGTCTGCCTGCCAGCTGCTTGCTTTAAAGCACAGGCAGCCGGTTCAGGGCACCCTTTTGCTCCCCCCACCTAAGAATAGGAGGGAGATCCAGCGGGGGGGGGTAGTCCAACTTTCTGCATCGATCCTTTGCCCTGCCTGCATCGCATACATGCCCTGCCATGGCAGAGAGGCAAGCAGGGAAGTGGCTCCTTCCATGCGTTTCTGGGGGTGAAGAAGGTCCCTTCTCTGTGCAGGGGAGCAGATGCAGGCAGAAGGGCCACGCTCTGCCTCAATGGGAGCCAGCAACGCAAATAAAAATGGAGCCGCTCCTATCTTTACATCTATTCAGCCCAGGTTTCAGGAATGTAAATTGTCACAGATGGGGGGACAGGAGAGAGACACTGAAGAGTGTTGACAAAGGAGAGGGGTAGGAGAGGGAGGGCTGGCCTGCCCAGGCAGAAGCGGGAGCATTTCAATGCCGGCAAGCCTGACAGGGATGTTGTCACTCAACTGGAATCTTCCTATAATTTTTCTGCCTCTCCTTCTGTCTCCTTTCCTTCCTTTCATTTTTCTTTCTCTCTTTCGCTCCACTCTCCCAATCTTTTTTCTACCTCTCCCTTCCTTCATTTCTCTCTTTCTCTGTGTTTCTCTCTCCTGTCTTTCTCTCTTCCTTTTTCTTATTTTGTCTTTTTCTCTCTCTTTCTACCTTTCTATCTCTCTCTCTGTGTTTTTTTCTATCTCTTTTTCTTCTTTCTGTCTTTCTCAGTCCATTTTTTTTCTTTTAGTGCATAATGCCTTCAGCTCACACACACAATGCCACTTCTGTCACCTCTTTCAGATGATTCCTTAAAGTCCAACTTTTCTATGAATTGTTTGGAACAATTGCCTAATCCCCATTTTCTGCTGAAATTGCCTATTATCACTTAAGACTAAACTGCATATTTTTCCTCCGGTCCTTCCTTCCTTCCTTTCTGAGATTATATTTTAATGGTTTCTATAATTTTTTTTTTTAAAGTCAGTCTGCTCACAATTTTAAAACTAGCTCCATAGCAAACACATGGTAACCCTGTAGGGTTTTCAAGGCAAGAGACATTCAAAGGTGGTTTGCCATTGCCTGCCTCTGCATATCAATTCTGGGCTTCCTTTATGGTCTCCCATCTAACTACAGACCAGAGTTGTCTGTGGGAAAAGAAAGTATAGTCCTTAACCCTGGCTGTCTCCACCCACTTTCAGTGTAGCAATAGTCAGACCACAAAGCCTCTGTTGAGCTCCAATTTACAATTTGGGGGGAAGTGTGTCTATATCGCCTCTGGCCTAGCCCCAGCCCCCCCTCTGGGAAACTGGAAAGTCTACTCCCTTGCATGCCTGACTGAAGTGAAAAAACCTCAAGATACCAAGATGGAGGAACAGAAGATAATTTTAAGCATGACTAATACATTCTTTTTGGATTCAGCAAGTAAACAAGGAGAGAGTTCTACCCCCACTCTGCAATACTACAGGAACAATCAGCAATTACAAAAGATAAAATGCTGGGAATTCAAGAAGGAGAAAAAAGGGGGAGGGAGGAAGAACTTCTTAAGGTGGAATTGCTACAGCAGGGCAAATGATATTTAAACAGGAATTTGAGGAGGTAATGAGATTTAAGGATATAAAATTTAAGAGAAATTACGACTAAAATAAATTGTTAAGAGAAATAAGTGTTACAAGGCAGTTTTTATTTGTAATTATACAAAAGCTCAAAACCTTGTAATGCGATTCAAAAACAAATATTAATAACAGCTGTATGGAATTTAGTATGGCTGTAACAGAGTAAAGGATGGTTAATGAAAACTAAGAAGATAACCAAGAAGGTTAAATTGAATTAAAATTGAAATTAAATTAAATGTCAACAAAATATTTGTTATAAGGCATTTGTATATGCTATTTTAGAAAATCCTAAAGGAAAACATTATTAGTACCTGTATGAAAATGTTTGTAAGAAATGGGAAGTTGAATTTAGTAAAATGCAATCTTAAAGGGATGTGAACATAAGAGAAGCCAATGCTGGATCAGGCCAATGGCCCCTCTAGTCCAATACTCTGTCACACAGTGGCCAAAAATACCGGGTGCCATCAGGAGGTCCAGCAGTGGGGCCATTGAATTAGATATGTGAATAAGATATGTTTCCTTTTTAGAGTTAGTATAATTATTTTTAGAATGCTTTGGTTATAGAATGGCTCTTTATAAGCAGTAGGGTATTAAGGATCCATAATTGTATGAGTAAGTATTAGTTCTGTAGTAAATGATTAAGAGGTTATAAGAGATTTGAATATGAGAATCCATAGATATGAAATGTATACAATTTAAACATGATTAAATAACTAGAATGTTTTATTAATATATATTAAAAGGGTAATAAGATGGTATAATTTTTAAGACGTTATAGAATGCTTTTATGATGTAAAGGCAATAATTTGGTTTTTTACAGATATCAAGAAATGTATGGGCTTAAGTGATCAGAGTTAATATAAAGAATTACCTGATTATATAAGTAGAATTATTAATGTAATGCAATAGTGTTTGTAGAAGTAATTGTAAGCACTATTTTCTTTTTCCCTAAACCCTTTTTCCCCCTTTGAATCCCTTTCCCTTTACAATATTCAATAAAAATCTAATTTTTTAAAAAAAGAATTTGTGGTAGGGTATGAGCTTTCATGAGCCACTGCTCACTTCTTCAGTTATCACCTACCACAAATTTTGACATCTCTTGATCAAGAGAAAAGTAGAATATAACTTTTTTAAATAAAATAAATCCCTAAATTCCAAACAGGTAGAAATAACTATGATATGGCTAGATACCTACTGCAAGAGGCCCTCCTGACTGTCCCACCAATCAAAGAAGCTCATCTGGTGAGCACACAAGAGAGTGCCTTTTCAGCGGCAGCCCCATGATTATGGAACAGCTTTCCCAAGGAAGTGTGCCTGGCCCCTTCACCTTTGACCTTCAACAGCAGTTGAAGACAGTTTTATTTAGGACTGCATTTGAGTAACATAGTTTTTTTTATTTATTGGCAGTCCTAACTAAAATTTCAAAATTGTAGCCTTTTAGCTGTTTTTTTAATTGTTTCATTTACATTGTAGGCCACCTTGAGTTCTGCATGGCAGAACGGCAGCTAATAAATGTTTTAAATAAATAAATGACTAGGCATAATTGGCCAGTAATGGAAACTTTGTGTCATATCCTAAAACAAACGGCACTTGTCTATTCTGTCCTGTTTTGCAAAGTCTCCGCACTACCACCCACAAGGCTAATTATTATTTTTCTCGGTCCACATGTGTCTACTGGAGTGCAATTTCAGCATACAGCACGGGCTGTGTTCACAATCTGAACAGATCCTTAAGGTTTACGAAAGGGCTTAGGAAAGCCAAGCATTTTGACTCTTTGCCTGCTTTAAACAAGCAGCCTCCATTTCTTTCATCACAAAATCAACCCAAGCTTCAAATGCAACTTGCTGTGCAGCTGATGCGATGCAAAGTTGGTTGTGGTTTGGGGAAATGAAGTTACAAGCCCTAAAGAACATGAAGAGTTATTCATGAAGCTCTCTAGATTGTGGCCCACAACCCTATACACAAAGTGAGTACAACTGACTAATGCTGTCAAGTTGAAACGTCTTGTAAACTATATGCAGAAAGCATTTTGAAGTCTGGGAGCAAGAAGGTTAAGATTTCAATCCATCCACAATGGCACTGCTTGTTCATTCTGAAATGTCTCTCTTCTATTTCCTTTCCCCCCAGTTTTAAGATTTTCCCTCTCAATATACCATAAGATCCACCACTTTGAGTTACATTTATTCAACCTTCATATCCAAGGTAGGGGATAAGTCCTAACTCTTTCTGTATATTGCCACCCTAAAATGGCCGAAAGAAAATGTACAGGAAAAAGGAAAGAAAGCAACTCTCTTCCTGCTCTTTAAATCCAAAAAGTGGCTATGCAGAACAGTAACCTACTGACTGGATATGGCCACCTCCTGAGTTTCCACAAGAACAGAGAAGGAAGAAGGCCAGACCCAAAGCCTGGATCAAATGAAAGAATGCCCGCTTGGCAGCTCGGAACTTCCCCCACTCCAGCCTCTCTTGGGAGGAAGAGCCAGCTCTGTACATCTTGGCAGGATCTAGGGCCTAATGTGTGAAGTGTGATGAAGAATTTCACTCATAGTAGCTGCTTCCAGACACTGCCATTTTCCTGCCTCTTAAAAAAAAAAGCTCTGAAGCATAACTTTGTTTTTTAAACTTCAATGCAAAAGCAGTCCAAGAACTGCACTTGTCCTCTGTATCTCACTTGCAAGAAGGACACTGATTAGTGTGAGCATTTTTTTAGATAAATACAGAAAATGGTTGCTCTCATTTGGGATCACACTGGACAGTTAATGAATAATCTGATGAGGAGGAAACTTTCATTAAAAGTGATAGGATTTTTTTCTTAAGGACCACAAGCTGCTATCCTAAGACATGGACATAAAACACATTCTAAATCACCCACGGTCCTTTTGGCTTGACTCACACACTTCACAGGGTCACAGGAGACAGCAAGAATAACTGCTGGAACCTATTCAACTTCTGAATTAATAATTTTAACTTTTTAAAATCCACAATGGATCTCCAGAACTTCTGCCTCTTATGCAAGGACACAGTGCTTTAGCCCAATGGATTTTTACGGAATCTAGAGGCCATTCTTTTTCTACACTGAATATTTCTGCATCTAATACTACAGAAGCATTACCTTGCAAAGCACCCTGATAGTTCAGCCTAACCTCATCTCCTGGGAGCTTGGAAGGTAAGGAGGGTTGGCAAACGTTAACACTTGCAGGGCAGACTAGGGTTACTATGCAGAGGAATACAACGGCAAACCATCTCTGAACATTTATTGCCTTGAAAACCCCATGGCTCAGTGGTCTCCGTGAGTTAGTTGTGACTTGACAGCACATAAGGATTATTTTTACTACGCAGCAAAATAAGGTACAGTCCAGACAGTGAAGATCTGATCTGTTCATGTACAACCTGCAGGCAACTGTGGACACTTTCCTAACACAACATTGCATAAGGTAGCATGGGAAACCCAACAGTAGCATGCACCCCCTTTTACAAACATGCAGCTGGATCCACAGCTGTTTAACCTGACGTACTAGGATCTGAATCACTGTCCCACTGACTGCAGTGACAATGCACCTCCTTGAAGAAAAATTTCAGTGTAACTGGGCTGTGAACTGGGCAGCTAATTCCTGCATCCACCACTAACTACAAAACAGAACTGTAATGAGAAGCTCAGCTGTTGGCTCGCTCTTTTGTAAAAAACGAAGCCAAAATTAGCATAAGTTGATTTTTTTATTTAAAAAACTCAAGTTTTTAGGCTTTCTAGATCTGGAGTTAGGAGGCAAAATGTCCAGACCTAATTAATGCAGCAGAGACAGGCTTGTTCTGCCTTCCCTTGATTGACAAGTATGGGAAGCCCAAAGAAATGTTTTGCTGGTTCTGCACTTGGTTTGGGCCTGTAGCTCAGTCTACTTTCTGCCTTTTAGGTGTTAAGTGGCTGCTACTTAAATTAATTTGAACTTCCCAAATATCAGTAATAAAGAATCAGTTTCTTCCTTTAAAAATATAAAGGGCTTGGTGTGTTTATCAGTCCTTCCCTCAGTTTTTTGAGGTTGAGAGTTAACAGGAAAAAATTATTTAAAAAAATAATTTGGGGTGATGTCTTACCAAGTCAAGAGGACCCAAACTGTGCGGCACTACTTAGTGGTTGGGAGACATGTAATTAGTCCAGTCTTTCTCTGACAAGCCTTTATTGGCATATGTATATACATACAATAGAAGATCAGATTAAATATAGATTGGAAAATACAAATCCATATAGGGTAAAATTGGAGCTATGGCACAGAAAAACAGCAGAAAAGAAGAAAAATCTAGTGGTTACTTATCAGAACGTATAGCACTAAGAATAAACCTTGCTACTATTTCAGTTATTTCCATATCTTGATTTTCAAGCAAAAACAGAACCTTAAAATCGTCAGGAATCCCTGAGAATTAAGCTAATATAGAAGATCCTGGCAGGGCACCAAATAAAAGGGACATTGAAGGAGAACATGGAGACAGTTTCAACACAGTCCTTCATACAAGGACAGCACCTGCTGGAGTAAGGGATCCCCTGGAATCTACCAGAGAGAAGAGCAGGAGGAAGAACATTAGATCTGGCCAAGGAGATGGCTCTGCGTAAATTTGGAGCTATATGTTGATAAAGATATACAGCTGGAAGATTTGCATTTGGAACAATCCCTAAATTTAGGGGAGAACAGGTTCTGTTAGTCAAGCTATAGAGAGTTTGCAACTCTGAGCCCAATAAACTAGATTTTATTTTTTAAAAAGTCTCAGGCTCAGAAAGCAAAGATAGAGATTCTAAGGGTAAGTTCAAGGAGCATATTTTGGCTTCGATGTGAGACAGCCAGCTAGAATTGGCAGATTCAGAAAGTAATTGATACATATAACTGGAGGGATCAGAGTCGAATTGGAGTCACAACCAGAATTTAATGGTGTGGATCCATGATTAGTCCAGTCTCTCAGGTGGTTTGTCTTTGGAGAGAATTTGGCTTGGCTATAAACCTAAAAAAGAGTGACTGGTCTGCAATTATTTTCTATTTATACAGCCCAGTTTCAACTTGTTTCTGTTCTTGGCCAGGATACAATACCATTCTGTTTTGTCAATGTACACAAAACCACCAAGGTCCATACTAACCTTTCTAGCACCAGTAACCCTCTCTCCATTCTGACTGTATATGAAATGCTCTTTCTCTGGAGCAGAAATCCCATGTTGGACCTGTGGGCACTTTTGGAATTTTGCAAACATATAGTGGGTGCCATCACAATACAGCTGTGATGGTGGGCTGGCCAGCAACAAAATGGCTGTACCATGGGCTGAGGCCAGTCCCAAAGTGTTGGAAAGCTGCAGTCCAAGCATCTTACTATGGTGGAGACTGTTGTTTCCAGATGAGTCCTCCCTGGAGACACAAAGGTGATGCCTTCTTGGCTCTCCTGAAGCACCTTCTGCTACTGTGAAATTAAAGAAAGTCAGGGTTGGTTGGCTCTTTGCTTTGGGGAAGAAGGCACCGATGCACATGCTGGTGGATGCCATGTTGGAGATCACCACTTTAGAGTATTATTCCTACTACTTAGTTTCCCATATACTGATCTTCAGCATATGGTTTGGTTAAGTATACCAATAAAAGTTATTCAGGTCCTACAAACTTGGGGTAGGAGCAAAGCAGCATTACAGACCAACTAGCAAGGAGCGTGTGATAGCACTTTTGGGGGTCCAGTTAACTGTCAGAAGTTATAGGCTGATATTAATCTTGAGTTTTGTGGTTAGTTTCTTAATCCTTTGTGCAGAGAAACTCCAACTCAATATTACTGCATGTTGTTGCAAGTTAAGGCTGAAATACTAGTTTGGAAGCAAGTCCTGTTTAAATGGATAGGATTTACTTTTGCATAAGAGTGCATTAGACTTTAAGGCGACAGTCTATTCATACTTTGTTGGCAGTAAGATACATGGAAACCAATGAAACCCCCCACTGAAATTAATATGAAGTAGGTGGCTTGCATGGAATAGCAGCCCAAATCTTATTTTAGCTGTCTATGAGGACTTCACATGTCTACTTAGTTAGACTGAAATGCTACACACTTGAGGCCGGCGCTTCGGCATTTAACTGTCAAAGGTTCAAAAGCGGGGGTGGGGGGAGAATAAGAATCTCTTGAACAGGAACTTCTCCTTGCACTGTAATTGAGCAAATACAGAGGCACGTACTGCTAAAGCAACAAAATCAGGGACCAAGCCAGTGTTCCCTCTAAGCTGAGTTAGTGTGAGCTAGCTCACAGTTTTTTTTGCCTCCGACTCACACATTTTTGCCTTAGCTCAGGCAGGATGATTCCAGAGCAAACTAATTTATGCAGTAGTCAAATCACTCACAACGTTAATGCCAGTAGCTCACAAAGCAGAATTTTTGCTCACAAGACTCCGCAGATTAGAGGGAGCATTGCATGAAGCATGTTGCCATGCACTGTCTTCTCTCTGTCCTGGAGAAGCTTTGCAGACCAGAGACGGAGGTGTTTTCCATGATCCTTCCCAAACTTAGATAACAGGAAGAGATGCAAAGAAGCTGCCAGATAACACAAACATTTTAATGCGCCTGCATAATTAGAAAGTCTGCATGATATGCAAATTATGTGACTGAGAGTTATGGAACTTCGGTATGAAACCGAAGGAGATAGACACTCTTGTTTCTCAGAAAGCTGAAGATAGTGCGATAAAGACATTAATGCGCACACTCATCCTATTTTGTCTTTGCTCACTCTCAAATCTAGAGACAACTAGGGGATAAATGAGTACATACACCGCAGGCAACCACATCTCTTTTATACCACCTTCCACTCTCTTCAAGTCTAGGCAGGGTTCCATGGGTATGCATAAATGCAGGATGTGCCCCTGTCCAAAGGCCGGTCCAGAAATGGCATCTTCACTAGTAACATATTTATGAGTGTTCATATGGTACTATTAGCCAAGCAGATGGTAGATCAATGCCAAGCATAATTGATAATTTACATTTAAATATTCTGCATTACAAAAGCACCTAGTATTAGAAACATATGTATGAGCTCCCCAACTAAAAGGTGTGACTTAGTTTAACAGTTAAACAGAGTTATGCGGAACTAACAACTGAACATGCAGCGTTGTGTACCACAGACTGAGAGCGGTCCAGTCCACTCACAGGATCAATCCTTTTTTCAAAGCTCCCTGAGATAGAGTTCCCAAGCATCACTGGAACAAGGAGGGGTGAGAAATGGGGAGGCGCATGGAGGTGAGTAAAATCCCCCTCATGAGTGAAAATGTCATTCCAATAAAGAATAATTCCTCCAACTGCCCTACTCATGGAAGAATACTCAGGATCCAATCTGCATCTGCGTTAACTGCCTTATTAAAAATTTCAGGCCATAAGATTAATAAATGCTATCCTTTTGGGGAAAAAAAATGCTTCTCAAAGAAAAAAAGCCTATTCAAAAGCACAAGATTAAAGATTGACCTGTATGAAACAACCTTCTGTACATTGCAGGTAAAGTGTAGTGTCAGGATGGATTTCAGAACACTTAAATAATGCTTGAAATCATATTACTTTGACTGCCTTGACAGTCAGCACATATGAGTTATTTCAGACCAGTTCTTAACAACAATTTCCAATGATCTCTCTTTTGTGAAGTCTAATAGCTCACTACTGAAGGGCAAGAGTTGTAGGAAAGCCTACAGAAGTTCAAAAGCTCGAATGATGTGAGAGCACACCTGGCGCAAGACCTTTTGTCCTGCCAAAATGGAGATTTTAATTTTTCTTCTTCAGGGAAAGACAGAATGGAACTAGCTGTGCAAAAACTGAAAGCCATCAATTAACAACTGAATGACCTTTCATCATTTGTTTCAAAGTCAGGCAGAAACAGGATTAAAACCTATGGGCTAATTAAACACAATAAAAGCTGTAATAAGGAATTGAATTGTGCATATCTAAAATTTTTCCTCTGCTGATAATACTCTGCTTATTAAAAGAAGAGTGTGTCTACCACATTTTATATCCCCTCTTGAGTTTTTAAATGGGTTAATACTTAACTACTTACTAAAAAAATTGTGTATCAAGCCCACCAGTTTTATCACTTTATTAGGACATAAAGGTTGTAGTCATAAGCATATTTACTTGGAAGTAAGTCCTATACAAAGACTTATTTCAAAGAGGCAACGGCGGCTTCCAGCATAAGACTTTTTCTCATCACAAAAATTCTCATTATGAAATTACTTTATACTCCTTTTGTACTAACATATAAGCACTAGCTGATTTTGCCAGGATAATAGCGACATCAAACTCAAACGGGTCAAATTTCCCACTCAAGGACGATACTCCCCCCCTCCCCTTTTTACAGAAAGTCACAATGAAAGACTAGAATTTGCTACTTAAAAAACATACCCACAAACTGTAGACAATGAATGAAGCTAAATGGTGTCAAGGTAAATACCATAGCCTTAACATTATTATGGTAACCTTAAAGGCTCTTATAAATACATCCATTGGCTGTTCCAACTGCAAAGTACAAGGGTGAATACATTGTGAGGGTGCAACCTCACCATGTGAAATAATGCCAATTTGCAACTTATTCTCAGGCAGGGAAGCAATGAAGACCATGCTGCATCCCCATGGTTAGTTGTACTCTCTTCACCATTAAGCCCCCAAAGATGCTTCAATCTATATGCAGTGCATTAGGACTATCACAGACCTTGAGGACCCCTAAAGTATCTAAAGTGTTAGCTTATATATTATTACTAATAGTGAAGGGCTCCACACAGTTGAGTAAGAGGATACCTAACAGTGGTGAGAGAACTGCAAACACACAATCTACCAGCTGCCATCTTTGGTCCAATCTGCATTTAATATGTAAAGCTGTTCCATGCTGCTGTGGCACCGGCTTCCCATTTGGCTCAGTATAAAGCTCTCCTCTGTCTGCATCAGGATGCAAATTGTTTAGGGAAAGTGTGAGAGAGAGGGAGGAGGAGTGGCCTCCCAGGGGAGGAGGGGCCTCCCGGCAGGACACTGCACTGCACTGTGGGGAAGAAATGGCACCTGTGACCCCCCCCCCACAGAAAGTAAAAAGGGGTGACCTGGCAGAGGGGGAGGCAGGGGGAGGAAAGACTGAACAAACACAAAACACCCAACAGTTGCCGGGCAGGGTGTTCTGAAGATTGCCCCAGGAAATAAGAAATGGTTCAGGGCTGGGTGTGCTTCCAACCCCCCCCCCAAAAAAACAACAACACGATCACAGAAAAATGTTCCTTGGCTGCTTTTAAATGCAGATGACTGGATTTTCAGCTAACTTGTTTCCTTTGTGACCATTTGAGTATCTCCTTAGAAGAGATGGAGGTGGGAGAATTCAGCTCTAGTAGTCTGCTTTTTGCTCACAGCGGCTCGATGGTAGGGAGGAGCAGTTGTACCACCTTAAAACCACATTCAGATAAGGTAGTGAGACGCTGTAGTGACCTCGGAGTCACTGGCCCAATCTGCATTTGCAATGTAAAGCTGTTCCATGCTGCTGTGGCGCCGGCTTTCCATTTGGCTCAGTATAAAGCTCTCCTCTGTCTCCATCAGTACACAAGATGTTTAGGAAGAGTGCATGAGAGAGGGGGAGGAGCGGCCTCCCAGGGGCACTGCACTGCGGGGAAGAAACGGCATCTGCAACTCCCTCCCAGAAAGTAAAAGGGGGTGACCTGGCAGAGGGGGCACAGGAAAGACAGAAAAACCTGGGTAATAAACACAAAACACCCAGCAGTTGTCAAGCAGGGCGTTCTGGAGACTGCCCCAGGAATAACAAATGGTTCAGGGGTGGGCATGCACCTGCAACCCCCCCACACAGAAAGTAAAAGGGGTGACCTGGCAGAGGAGGGGCAGGAAAGATGGAATGAGCTAAATGGCAATAAAATGATGCAGACAGCTGATGCTGAGATGAAACAATAGAGTGGATGCAACATGAAATGCAGATAAATTTGTGAGACGATGTGAGAACATTGGCACAACAGTGGGAAATACCAATGCAGATTGGACCAATACCAAATGGCAGTAAAATGATACAGATAGCTAATGCTGAGATGAAATAATGGGAGAGTGGATGTGGCATGAAATGCAGACAGAAATCTGTGAGACGATGTGAGATCATTGGCACAACGGTGGGAAATACCAATGCAGATTGGACCACTACTAAATGGCAGTAAAATGATACAGACAGCCAGTGCAGAGAAGAAACAATAGGAGAGTGGATGTGGCATGAAATGCAGACAGAAATCTGTGAGACAGTATGAGATCATTGGCACAATGGTGGGAAATACCAATGCAGATTGGACCACTGTTAATGGCCACACTTTCTCTACCAGGTGTGATCAAAAATTGGCTAGCCTACCGCAAGTATAGCTGGGTTCATGCTACCTTTTTGACATGCTGAGAACAATTTTACATAACTGAGAGACTGGAAGAATTTAGCTGTGCAAACCAGTGATTTTCATTTACACTAATCACCTTTTTTGGTCACAAATTTGTTGTAGATAACCAGCTACGGATAATCAATTATCTCCATTAATACTGTCACAGGGGATGAGAAGATTTAACAGATAACTTAGACTTTAAAAGATTCATGACAGAATTCACCCCAAACCCTTCTACCTCAACTCTTCCTTCCCCCTTAGAATCTTCCACATAAGAGGAGTTCCCAGTGTGATCTTCCCTTCACAGATCCAAATAAATGAGTTGTGACTCAAAATAGCCCATATTGAAATAAATATTAAGTATTAAAGGTGCCACTGGACTTTTAAAAAATATTTTTTAATTTTTATCAGGAAAAGTTAAGCAATCTATTATTCTGAAAGCAACCAACATTAATACTAGGATGGGAAAGTACTTTTTGTAAATCATATTCAAGAGTTGCATACGTACAATTTTTTATTGTTGCATTGACTGGCCATTAATCCACTCCCTCTGGAATCTGCTGCTAAACCTGGTATTTTGCATTTATATGTTTAACTGCATTTTTAAACTACCACTGCTTTTAGTCTGTTTTAGCATTATTTCAGCTGTGGGGTTCATTGATTTTCTGGCTTTGCCTGCCAGTAGTGCTGCTAACCAGCTCACTTCCTTTACAAACCTTATTGCTGATCACTGGTGTTGAGTCCGTAGATCCGAAGTGTGCAATGACTGTGATCTTAATGACCAAACTGTCCTGTGAGTGCTAATGTCCCTCTTGAAGATCATCAAGGCTGGTCCCAAGTATGCTTCACATGGTGCAATGTGAAGCGGGGGCTTGATGCAGAAGCTACCAGGAAGACAGGGCTTCACTGCTTCCAAAGTTTATTTCTGTGCATCAATTGAAAAAGCAAGCTGTGGTCCATAACAAGGGCTAGAATTTCAGCAGTTACTAAAGATTAGAATATCTAACGATGGCAAGTAGTTTTGGCAAATGTCACAAGGGAGCAAATTATTCCTGTGTTTTAGAAACTTAAGTTCACAGGCCCCAGTACAGAATAATAATTTTGCCAGAAAGGTAGCTGCATTAGCTTGCTATAACAAAACGTAAATTGCAGTCGGGTCATCTTGAAAAATGAGAAGCTTTTATTCTAGCATAAGTTTCTGTTGATCAAAGTCCAGTATGACGGGGTGTAGCATTCTTCTCGAGTTACAACTGATCTCCAGAATACAGAGATTATTTCCCCTGGAGGAGATGGCAGCTTTGGATGGTGGAATCTATGGCATTTCATCCCAACTGAGTCCATCCCCCTTACCAAAGTCTGCCCTCCCCAGGCAGCATCTCCAAATCTCCAGAAAATTTCCCAAGCTGGAATTGGCAACCTTAGCAGCATCGGTTGTACAGCCACACTCAGCAGACGTATGTACACAAAATTATGAAAAAAGTTTTTCTCCATAACCCCCACGTGTATGTGTTCACATACAGCCATGCACCTTTGAATACATGGGCTACTTTTAGAAATCTTAGAACAAAAAGTCATTTGGGTGACTATTGTAATGTCAGTCTTTATTTAACTTCTGTAGGCAGATTGCAACTTTTCATCTTCACCAAGTGCCAGTAACTATAGATTCCCCTCTACTGCACCTTAATTGCCACTAGCTTATTTTAGGATTCTTTTCCAGTTTCTGAAGAGCCAGTATAGCATAGTGGACACTATAAATTATATTGTTATTGGATATGGACAGTTTAGATTCCTGTCCACCTTCAGTAGCTGGCCTCAGTGGCCTCAGGTAAGTCATTGTCTCGCAACCTAACTTGTCTTCTCCAACAGCAGTGAGAATAAAACATCACTCTGAGGTCTTCCATGGGAAGGTAAGACGGGGGGGGGGGGGAGATGTTAATCAAAAATTAGATATCCATTTCTGAGCATATGTCCAAACCTGTTGCGACCAGAATTAGTCTTTAAAAAACTAGTGGCAGAATTTTATGATTTGTCCATAATTACCTTTTCACTTTATTTTATAACATTTACAAGTAGTGGATAGCAAGACTCGGAAGGGAGTAATAAATTATTAGAATAATAAATGCTTTTCTCTAGTATAGTGTTCCAGAGAGCTTTGGCAGTAGGCTGAACCTGCTGGCTGGGGCATAAGATGTTTTTAGGCTGGGTTCTAAAGTGTTGTTTTTTTAAACTAGTTTTTTTACTGTTGCCCACTTTGGGTCCTGAAATGCTCAGGAGACAGGCAGGCATACAAGTATTTTAAATAAGCTGTTTTGATATTTCCCTCTTCATTCCATGGCTCGTGGAACATCCCTTTCTGGCTGCTGGAAGATTATTTTTGACTTATTGCAAAAACATCTGCCTTGTCGGTCATACAGATAGGGGATTAACCTTTAGAGGGAAAGATCCTTGCAATAAGTTGCCTCCATAAGCATTTGAAACAGGGGGAAATAAATTTATATATATTAAACACACAAAGTTTGTACACCAACTTTCCCCAAATGTTATTATACTATTTATTAAATTTATATCTTCATTCTATTTATTAAATGTATACCTCCAACTAATGCAATCCAGCTCTTTCTCATTATCTCAAAAACCACATGCTTATTAAACCTGCAAGTATTCTCAAATATTCTCGGAAAAAGCTTGTTTTATATTCAGTCCATATTTCAGGATTCAAATATTCATGATTATACAAGCTACTGTTAGTATTAGATATACTTAGCTCCCTTAAGTTTAAGGACACAAAGACATAACAGACTCATTTAGCTTAAAAGTTAATAGACTTTTTTGGCTGAAAATAATTATGATAAAAGCTGACAAACTATTACAACTAAAATGTAACTTCTGGAGCTTAACTGCCATTTTTATTATAATTGTGATACTGGATTGGAAAATGCTGTTTTATAGTAATACTGTTTCATAATTTGGGGTATTTGTCAACAACTGATTTCAGAGTACAAACAGCATCCTGTACCAGCCTTAAAGGCTAACAAATCTGTTGTGGAATCAGCTCTGACAAAAGCGGGCTTCGGTTCATGTTAGCTTCTACCCCCACTTGGTAGTCTTTAATATGACACCATTATCTTTGTTGTGCCAGGTAGCCATGTTTAACTAAGTTATTTCAAGTTACTGGATTAATTTGTAGAAAGCACTACAGCCACAGCTGATACAAGATACAACTTTCCTGAATTCTTATTAGAAAGCTCTACAGAAAAGAACAAGATTTTAAAAAATACTATTAGCTATGATATTTTTAAACACTGAGGTTCTCAGCTTTTTTAAACCACTTGAATCTGCTCCAGAAACACCCTTCTAAAAAACTGAGCAGACCCGACCACCTTTTTAAAAGTCATGTTTAGTCTTGTGACAGATCTTCCAAACGTAAAGACTAACAGTGCAATCCTAAAAAGAGTTACTCCAGTCTAAGCCCATTCATTTTAATGGGCAGACTGGAGGAACTCTTCTTAGGATTGCACTGTAAGAGTATTTTTCCTGTGACTCTCTCAAGATGGTATATATGATTATGTTTAGACCATTAGTTTCTCCTGAACTACAAACTGAGCATAACCCAATCTCAAACTTCAAATCCTTAACATTACTGGCACCTTCCAACAACAGTGAGGCTTATTTGAGTTGAGTTCCACACAGCTGAACAGGTAAGTAAAATGTGTGCTCAGATTTGTTTCAGTGAAACATACGTAACTTGAATTTTTACGCATTCCTCAATTCCTCCTTTTTAGCCAAATCTTGAAGTTCATTTGAGTCAACTAAACCAAATCTGTCTCTGTAACCAGTGTCTGAAGCTGGCAATTTCTCAACAAAATTCTAACACTAAAACCCCAGCAGTGACATTAAAGTTAAAAACAGATATTAAAGTGTTCAGTTTGCAAATATTCCAAGTTTAATTTGACCTTTCGTGAATCACAGAGAAAGTAACTAAATGTAGATTTAAGTTGGCTGCGTACCTTTGATAAGCCCACTATTCCACTTGGAGATCATAACTTGTCTGAACTTTGTATCTAAAGTTATTTGTCATCTGACTGCGTCAGCAGGAGTCCATTACAATGAACAACTCATAATGTTATCAGTGCAGAAAAGGAGACACTGAACAAGGACTTTCATAGGTAATTCTGAATGTTAGCAATAAATGTTTTGCTAGCATGCTGACAACCCAGAGCATACGCTGGAAAGTAACTGGCTGCTTTTATTGCTGCACAGAAAATAAATTGTATTTTTAAAGTATCAGATGGTTTCCTCTCTTGCAGCTGAACAATGGGGTCTCTCTAGAGCTGAATTAACTTAGTTACTGCTCTGAACAGATAAAAAAAGACTTTGATCAACATACATGAAGCCGGAATTCCAGAATGCCTCTGTGACACATTTTCATGTTGAAGCCTAATGCTGTAGGTTCACTCTTTTTCGTCACTGTGCAAATTCAGCCTAACTCTCACTGGCCTAGAAACCAGCTCACTGGACTCTGATGCTCCAACCCCACCACTGCTATTGCTGTCAGTTTTGAAGCTCCCACACCTAGAGAGAAAGCCTTGCATAGATGAATGAAGGTGTCTAGACAGGATTTTCCCCCTCCCCCTTTCTATGGTATAATATCATTAACAAATAGCCCTCAATTATTTTCTTTCAGAGACAGAAATTGGCTAGGGCTGCTTCAAAGGAACGAAAACCTCTGAGTCGGCTCCCTCCCAGCACTTAAAAAAACAAACAAGCTCCCCCCCCCCAACCCTTTGAAACGGGCATCGCAAATCCGCATTTTGATTGGCGTGGCAGGGCTGGGGAAGGGATGTGCAGCGTTTCCCCAACTCAAATCTTGCCGAAGTTGTGATGGTGGGAGCATACCGAAGAACTTTTTGCTTCCTCTCTCCCTCCGCAGTTGCGATTTCACTGAAAACCACAATGCTCAAAAAAGGCAACAAGCAATTCCCAGTCGCCGACTGAAACTCTAATCTGAGTCCCTTTTTAAAAAGTTAACAAAAGCCAGCGGAGGTGCTCAACGTAAGGGATCCCTGGCAGACAGAGCGGGTTCCCTAATCTCGATCGGACGGTCCTGCCTTCTCCTTCCCCAAAGCGGCTCGCGGCCCTTTCCTCCTCTTCACCCGAACCTCCAGCTGCCCAACTTTCCTTGGAGCACGGAGGGGATGCACTCGGCTGGGTCGCGGAAACATCCGCATACGCCACACCCTCTCTCTGCTCCACAGCAGAAGTTGGTCAGGGCCAACCCAATCCGTTGAAGAGCAACCCCGTCTCAGCCCCAGAAGAATCCCCCCCCGTCACGTTTAGGAGAAAAGACAATTTTTTCACGGCGAAAATAAACTTAAGAGTCGAGCTCTGTAGCCACAGGACTGATAATGCACCCCAACGCTCTTGTTTGCAACCCTAGCTCGATCTACAACGAAGCTGCGGGACCGTAACACCTTGGAGTTACACCCGGGTCTCCCGGGTTCACACGAGACGAGGGTTACACCTGCTTTTCCTGCGTGATCAATGCGCCAGCCCCCAAGTAAAAAATAACCTCGGCTTGCGGGCCGTCTACTTAGCCCCATTAGCCGCCCCCCCGCGGCAAGGTAGCCGAGCCGATGGTTTCGTTTCACCTGGCCGAGCAGAGCCTGGGCATCCAGCATTTTTACATAAGCGGTGAATGCAGCGCAGGTGCGGCTTGTCAACCTGAAAGGTGGGGGCGCCCAGCAGTAAGCCCGTCTCCCTTACCTGGTGCCAGACGGGATCGCTCTCCTTAAGACGAGCCCGGGAGAAAAAGGCCACCACGACTCGCTCTCTGTCCTCCCCCTCCCCCAGGATCCGCCCGCCTTCGGGGCCTCGCCCGGCATGCCAGCGCTTTAATTGCACCCAGCGAAGAACTGCGGCAGCAGGAGCCGGTTCCACGCCTCCGCCGGGCAGCCCCTGCAGCCCGGGGTCTCACGGCTCCAGACGACCAACCTGGCCCCCCTGGCCCTAGCAGCATACCCCGGTGGCGGGACTCCCTGCCAAGCAGCCGTGGCTCCTAGCGAGCTGGGCGGGAGGGGTCCGACCGAGCTCGCCTCCATCCCCTCTTCGACACCTGCTGCTACTGCAGCAGGTCGGCAAAGTGGGAGGACTCTTAAGACGCAGGCAACCAATCACCGGCCGGCGGCCCCGGCTCTGCCCGCCCACCCCCAGTAGCGGCCACGCCCAGAAGCAGGCAAACGGGCGGGCGCAACACACGCACAATCAGCCCGGCGGGCAAGGGAACGTGCGAGGGGGAGAGAGCGATTCTTCTTTCTCTGTCCCAGGGAAGAAACTCTGGCGAGACCGGAGCGGGCGGCGGGAGGACTCCGAGCTCCCCCCCCCCGCGATGCATGCATCCTGCGGGGCCGCGTTGCTTTCCTGCAACCTCAGCACGGCTGGGTAGGGCTGAGGCGTGGCCGCGAGACCTCCTACGAATAATCTTCGACTTGGGGGAGGGAAGGAGGTGATGACTGAACCCAAGCGCGTCCACCCCTCTGACTCACAAGCCGGGAGCCCCAAACCCGCTGCCTGGCAAAGCCCCCACCCCACGCCCCGCGGAGAGAGAGCAGCCCTGGAAGTTGGCTGTCTTAAGGAACGCTTTCCTGGGAGTCAGCGCCACTGAGTAGACCCTTGTAGGAATCGGCCTATACCAGTGTAGGATTGCTCAGTCTGCAAATGCTGCTTGCTCGCTCAAGACAGATCATCCGGTGGATCGAATGCAGGACGCAAACCTGGCCAGCTTTGTTTGGCCATCTGTCATTCCGGAGCACTCCCTCAGACTGCCTTCAGACTGTTTGCACCCGAAGGCCGCCTCGGAAAACAGCCGGGGAAATCTGGAAGGCTGACAGTGTTACTCCATTTAAAACGACCAAGAGACTGGTGACACCTTCAAGACTAATTTCTATTCTGCCATCAATTTTTGTAGACTAAAGTACACTTCCTCTGGTCTCTGAGCTGGACCCTCCACTGGCACATATACACCTACATATGGATCTGCCTACTAGTATCAATATTTGTTGATTGAGGATCCACCTCTTCTGATCTGGACCCTACTTCAGGAAAGTTTATGCTGGAATAAAAATATTAGTCTTAAGATTCCTTAAGACCCCTGTTTCCTTATTGGGAGAAATAATACATTTGATAGATGATAGCGATTAATTGGAGAAATGCTCACATTAATTAATGCAGAGTGCAGGGGGTTGGACTAGATGGCCTGCAAGGTCCCTTCCAACTCTAACATTCTATGATTCTATGAATAATACACAATGTAACCTGCTGTCCTGATTTTGTTTGGCCAATTCTGCACATAGCATTAGAAAACAAGCTCACCATTGCAGAGTGACCACTCAGAACAATGCATATTTTAATTTTAGATAAATATTTATTTTTGGCAGATTGACCTCTGACAATGCCAATTTAGAAGCTATTAGCAAGAATTCAGATTTAGGATTTAAAAAAAACAACATTGTATCCTTCAGTGTGGATTGTCTAAAGCTAGATCTTTAAATATTGGGGGGGATCAAGTTTGAATCTTCACATTTTGTTGAATTTATGTAACATTTCCTTTCAACCCTAGAATGAAATGGTGATAGAATTACAGACCGAAAGTGGAATGCCAGTTGGTTGATATTTATGTAAAGTGCCAACAGAAGGCAGAAGTGCCAGAGTTCCTGTTCAGAGTGCCTGCCCATCCATCTAAGCTGGAGGGAACAAAGATGAAGGAGAAGGTTTGGTAACAAAGGACTGGGGAATCCTGCCAATTCGGATATTTATTTGATCAAATGTTAGTATTTGTGTTGTAGAATGTTCATGACCTTGTTGGGTTCTCCATACCTCTATGAAGCGTGCAATGAACTGGACTACCTAATGCCTAGCTCTTTTAAAGTTTCATTAAACCTCAGACATTATTACATATTCAAGATGCTTCAGGTATAGAGAAAGGGTCTCCAACAGGAAGCTCAAAAGTTACTGGTAGTTTGCAAGCTGCTGCAGAATAGCTCATGCATCCTCTGGTACAATGGTTTTCGATCTTTTACACTTCCACCATAATAGAAAGAAAAAAGCCCACTTTTTCCTAGAAAGGCATTTATATTTTTACAGGCATTCTATTATATTTATCAATTACAGTAAGTTTTAAGGACATAAAAATGGCAGAAGTGCAGTGGATAATACCTGGCAGGTAGGGTTGGCAGGAACTAGCACAATAAAATACTTTTGCTGGTTGGCAGGGGGAATGGAGAATTAGTAGAAATACTGAGTGTCCAAGGTTAACACTAGCATGTCAAAAGGTCACAGATGGTTAATTCCATGGTTGGCAGGTAGGGTCAGCAAGAGACGGCATGTTACCTGGACTACTACTGAATCCCACCCATGGTAAACATGCCACTGATTTGAGAACCACTGCTGTAGAAGACCCAGGGAAAGATCATAAAAGATCTGTTTTGGATCTTTTTTTAAAAAAGAAAAACTGCTATTTCATAGTAATTTCCTATGTGTTGCTTAGCTGATAATTTCATTTCCTCATCCATTTTCTATTTCTAGGACATAATAAAACTTGGGGAAGGGATGTCGTTCAGGCTATTTTTCATTCCCAGAAGTAGTTCTCATTAATGAAAGGTGATCCTTCGTTTAGAGTATTGATATTAAGGTGTAAATAATGGTCATGTCTTGTAATTTACACAAGCAATATCTCAATAGCTATTTGCTATACGTTGGTGGTTTCCTCATTTTTTCCAAGCTTCTACTGTACTAGCTTTGTAATATTACTGTCCTATTCGGAACACTTCCACTGATTCATTACCCCACCACAGTTCTATCATTCTGATGGCATTCTACAATAGATTTTGGCATCTCTTATAGATTCTGAGACTCCATTATCACTCTGGCAGAGTCATTCAAATGTATATGTTCCTTAGACATTCGTATTGCCTAATGTTCTACTTTCCCTTAAACATAATGAACATTTTCAAAAGTCTGAAGCCACAGATCCCACCCTGTTATTCTTAAGGCAATTTTACATTACACAATCTAATTTGGTGTCCTGCCATTGCTGTTAGGATACTGCCATTAAGTTGTGCTTACTACCATTTTAAGTTTTAATGGGATTCAAGAGCTGGCTGAAATTCAGTTATCTGTGGTTTTCCTTCTTTAGCTGGAACTTCTGATAGCCCTTCTGTAAACACAGAATGGCTATCAGAAGTTCCAGCTAAAGAAAGAAAATAGTATACAACTGAGTACTAATTAAACACTTTAAGGTGTCATTGGTTTCAAATAGAAAGAAATCAGTAGAGCTAAAAATACTTAATTTCTATGTGCCTTAGGGTGCAAGGCTAAGCAGTCCTATTCAGAAGTAAGTACTGCATTATTCAGTGGGGCTTATGCCCTGGAGAGTGTCCTTGGGATCGCAGCCTTAATTTTGTAATGTGTAACACCAACCTATTGCCCCCACTGCCCTGGTTTTTTTCAAGTCTTTTTGACGACCATCCACATGCTGTTGCCTGGGCATGTCTGCTAAACAAGTGCTGCTCAGTTTGAGTACTAAGTAACATCTCTGTCTCTATAAGCAGCTTGTAGCCTTCATGCTTAAAGTCACCTGGATGACCATTGCAAACTGCTAGAACCAGAAAAACCCTTCTGCTGTATATCAGGGCACAATAAAATCAGGGACATAACACCTCTTGGAGAAACTCAACCTTCAAATGAATGTAGTTGTGAGTTGCTTTTTAAAAAAACACACCAAAATTTGAAATCTCTGGGTCTCCTCATTGACCCATGTAGAAAATCACCAGAAGGCTTTAGATTTCAGCAACACAACACTAACCTTATACTAACTACCTGATCTGGAGCCAAATATGATGCAGAGACTAGAGCAGACATGTCAGACATATGGCGCACAAGCCAGAATTGGCCCGTCAAGGGCTCTTACCTGGCCCATGAGCAACTGGGGGGAAACCAGTCCAAATGTGGACTGGAAGGGCCTATATTAGGGTATTATACCCCCTGCCGAGGTCCCTCCCTTCCCCAAATGCAGGCCCTCCCCAAGGTCTTCCCCCAGATCTCCCAAGCCAGAATTGGCAACCATAAGGGGCAAGGAGGGCTGGTTTGGCTCTGAACTCTGCACTGCCATCCCCTTGGGGGCCTGCCTGCTGCTCTAGGCCAAGATGCTGGGTCAGGACACCCTGCCCGTGCTGCTGGTGACTCCTCCTCTAGCTAGAGTGCATTGGGCTCCTGCATTTGCTGCCTAGGCGGCTGGGGAAATGGTTGGCTGTTCACATGCAGCAGGCAGAATCTCTTTGGCCCCACGTCCAGCTCATCAAAAGCTTCTGAAATGTGCCCTGACCTGGATAGCCCAGGCAAGCCCGATCTCGTCAGATCTTGGAAGCTAAGCAGGGCCGACCCTGCCAAGAACCTGGATGGGAGAACTCCTTGAAATACCAGGGAGGTGGGGGCAGGCTTTATTCAGCCACCTCTCTGACTATCCTCCAGGCCCCTAGTAGGGGTCAGTCACCAGAGGTCGCCATGACTTCCAGGTATACACACACACACACACATGCACATATGAAAAATACAAAAAAATACCTCCCAAAAGCTTCTGAAATGCTTTGGTCTTTAAAGAGCTACGAGACTCTAGTTGTTGTACCTTGATTGTCAAACAATAGCTCTCTGTGCTGTGCAAAAATTCTTGTGCATATTGAGCAAAAGGTGGTTAGTTAGGTGCTGAAGAGGAGTGTGGGTCACGGTCAGTGGTAAAATATCTCCAGTACCTGGCATTTTATGTTACACATGGCCCGGCCCAACACAGTGACGATTATATCAGGACTGACCCTTGTAACAAATGAGTTTGACACTGCTGGGCTAAAGTGTTAGACTTTGACTATTGAGATCTAAGATCACAGTCAGTCATGTAGTCCACAAGCACCCTACTTAATGGGTTTGTTGTGAGTTTAACATGGTATGAGGGTAAGGTCAGGAAAAAAAAACCCTGTCCTTTTAGTACTGGTTTAATATATTTTTTTTTGTAGTTGAAGCTTTTCATGGCATCAGCATACAGTTGCTGCAGATCAAACTGATATTAAAGGGGAACCAGCAACCCAATGTGGGGGATCTCTCTATGCTTCCCCTGAGCTCTTTGGAGGAACATCTTAATCCAGAAGCTTTCACTCATCATGTGCTTTATAAAATATAAAACCTGTATTATGGGATGGCTTTGTTTCCCTCCCTTCCTCTTTCTTCTTTTTGTTTCTTAATCTCTTTTGCCTGTTCTGTGCTTGATTTGTTACATGTAGAAGTAGAATTCCAACTGTTAACTTGCAAATGTCAGTTTTTGAAGGAATAAACCTGTAAAAGTCCTCAAGAGACATCTACAATTGAAAAAGAAAAGGAAATGAAAGGCCAGGTGGCACCTCTAAGATTACCTCTAGGAAACTCACGATCATAGTTACAGAGTTTTTGTTTTCTGACAACCATAAAAATGAAAATATTATGATCCCTATGAGCAGACATTTTAATTATGGGCTAACTCTTTGAAGTCTGGATTTGAAGGAAGAAGTAAGGCACAGGTATACTTTAAAGGAAGGGCATGTTTGAAAAGAGATTTTAAGTGGAATGCCATTAGTATTTATTGGGATTTTCCAAAAATCCCCTTTTCATTCGCAATGTAAAGAGGAGTCCAGCTACTCCGTGGATCTTTTTATAGAGAGAGTTATAGGTTTTGGATCACATAAAAAAGTACTGTTTCGAAATTAGGTAGAAGGAGGACCTTAAATCATGTTGTAACATAGGAGAGGCCTGGCACAAATATATCCTACCTGTTTGTTGCTGATGGGGTGTCCTGTTGGGGACCAGGGCTGTTTTTGTTGCAGGAACTCCTTTGCATGTTAGGTGACACACCCCTAATGTAACCAATCCTCCAAGAGCTTACAGTAGCCCCTGTAAGAAGAGCTCTGTAAGCTGTTGGAGGATTGGCTACATTAGGAGTGTGTTATCTAATATGCAAAGGAGTTCCTGCTATAATAAGAGCTCTGGGACTACTAATTTCTTAGTGTTCTTTTATAGTGGGGTAAGCACAATCATATAAAAAATTGAGTCCTATGCCTTTAATTATGGTGCAGAAGGTAGAATTTTGGCAGTTATTGTTTTTCATGTGCCTTTTATGTCAATGAATATGCAGTTGCTGACAACATTCAGGAAGGGGAGGGGTGATCCTCGCTATGTAGCGGCAACTTTGACTCTTGATCCCCAGATCTCCTACAGTATAGCAGCATCTGTACCCCTCCCCTTTCTAGAGTGTGCCCTACCTATCAAAACACCTGGTAACTTTACTTCACAGAAGATAACAATATGGAATAGCTTTCCAAAACTATTAAAGTAAGGTCAACTGGGAAAATTAGGAAAAATTATTTGAAGCAAAGTTGTCTATATTATGGGCAGAGGCAAAGACAATGCTGTTCTACAGGTAGGCTAAATCCAGCTCCAAAGAATAATAAGTTTTCCAGAAGTATGTGTTTTTGCTAATTTCGCTGTCTGTCAGATCCTGTCCAAAGTGCAGGTTGTATAAATCTGATAATAAATAATAATTAAAAAAATAAATATATTACCTCCCAGCTCCCTCAGGATTACACAACAGATCTCTGGGGTAAAGACTACATTTGCTTAAAGGAACCAAGTTCATTCATATTAAAATACCATTTCATTCATATTTTTAAAATACCCCTTTAATGTTATCTGGTACTAGCTATTCCTAAAATGAAGCATCATTCAAGTCTTATTCAGACATTATGAGAAGAGTCAGGATGAAGAAATCATGGACTATTTTACCACCTGGTATCTGGAAACACATTGGTGTGTTTTCAAAACTTTTCACTGTCATTAATATTAATCATGAGTTAGTCAGAAAGGAAGGATACCTTTCCCCCATTTCCAGACTTATTTATTTTATATAAGTGAGCGTTGCTCTCTGTTGTTGCTGTATAATGTAAATTTCAGTGCATAATTTATTTAAAATTCCCATCACAACAACTATGTTTTCGGCTAAACATTAGGAAGAACTTCCTGACAGAGCAGTTCCACAGTGGAACAGGCTTCCTCTGGAGATGGTGGGCTCTCCTTCTTTGAAGGTTTTTAAGTAGAGGCTAGATGGCCATCTGACAGCAATGCCTGCTTCTGTGAATTTAGGCAGATCACAAGAAGGGAGGGCAGGAAGGGTTGCCTCGGTGTCCTTTCTGACATGCCCAGGGAAATGCTGATCACCGCTTTGGGGTCGGGAAGCAATTTTTCTCCAGGCCAGTTTGGCCAGGGATCCTGGAGGTTTTTGCCATCTTCTGGGCATACAGCAAGGGGTCACTGTGTGTGTGGGGAGGGAGGTATTTGTGAATTTCCTGTATTGTGCAGGGGGTGGACTAGATGACCCTGGAGATCCCTTCCAACTCTGTGATTCTATGTTAGATAGACTTGGTGAAAAGCAGCAGCTTTCCCATGGATGCCTATACAAGTTTCATGGATGGGAGCCACAGGTAGTTAATACATGGTTGCCACTCTTAGCACATATGGCAAAGCTCTGTGGCCAATTACAGCTCCCTGGTATGAGTTTTCATATAATACATAACATTTAAAATCATGTTAGCTGTGTACATAAACTATATTTTTATGCATGAGCAGAAAACATTTGGACTAGAATCCAATATACAGATGAGTTCATTTATATCAGTGGCTTACATACGTTCCATTTTATACAAGCACAGTCACAAGCAATGTATCTTTGCACAAGGCTTTGAGGCTAGGTGTCCTACTACATCCAAATCTTGCATCCTAGGTACTATAGTAAGTAGACTGGATATCATGTATCCCTGCCCCTGTATTAAAGTAAGGACCATTTCTGGCACCAATAGTGTGGAGATTCATCCCCTTGGAAAGTGGTGGTACATGCAAAGTGTGCATCACCACTTTCCATTGGAAACAATAAGGGACAAATTCTTATATTCCTCTTTTAGGATGCCCAGGTGGGGACTGCAGCTGCCAGGCATTCAGAGCCCAAAGCAGCCTTTTTCTGCCAAAAGACAATGATGCCTGCAGAATAGATGCGTGTTTTTGCAACTACTGCATAAAATTGGCATGTAAGGTAAGAATGATGTAAAATGGCATAAAAGAAGCAGATGGGATGGGAACAAAAGGGTCCCAACGTCAAGATACAAGCCTAAAATGAAAGTGAAAGGGGAATATCCTGACTGCTCTGCTCTGAATCACCATTGCAAAAGAAAAGGGGGCATCTCCACAGGGAGATCGATGTAACCCCAGATTAATCAGAGGATGAGGTCACAAGAGTGTCATTCACCAATACGAGTTCAGTACAAGTCTAATGGACAAAAGATGGTTACTTATCAATATCTGAGGAATTCTGAGAACAATGGATCTGTTATTTCAGTTCTTTGCCCAAAACATCACTTGGTTATTCCATCCATCTTGTGCTTGCCCTATACCATCTTCATACGAATAAAACACAATACCTCAAACTAAATTCTGCTAAATCCAGTTTTGAGGTGAAAGGCACATAACTTAAACCCATGCCTTCAGAACGATCTGTTGTTGAAAATGTACATGTGTTCAAAAAAGAGACCCTTTGAGATGTGTTGGATTGCAGCGATTTCAGACTTGTCCCCTACTTTTTCAGACCTTGATTCTACCAGACAAAAAAGGTTGAATTCTTAAGTATATTCAAGAATTGATGGGTTATTAAACATAAAGCAAGAGTATTGAGATAATTAAAACCAACAGCATTAATATCAGTTGGTTAAATATGACTCAAAGATTAAAAACATTTAGTTAGACGTTTATCTCCTGTTAGCTGATCTCATTAGATCCCAGGAGCTAAGCAGGGTTAACCCTGGTTAGTGTTTAGATGGGAGACCACCAAGGAAGTTGAGGGTCACCATGCAGAGGAAGGCAATGGCAGACCACCTCTGAACATCTCTTGCCTTGAAAACCCCATGGGGTTGCCGTAAGTTGGCTGCAACTTTGATGGCACTTTCCACCAGCAGCAGCCTGCTGGGCATCAGATTTTATTAGCTCTTAGCCTAGTGAGTACTTGAGGGGCAAAAATAAAAATTAACTGCGTAACGGCAGGGTCTCAGTTAATTACTCAGCATTTCACAATAAAGGATACATCTGCCCATCACTCTCCAGTTCTGACATATTTATTTCCTTCATTATGTTCTTCCCCAGAATTAAACCCAAACAAATAGTAACCATATAAACTTAAGCTTGTTATTCCTGTTTGGTTCTTGAATCTGTTAAACATCTTCGTTGTGTTGTATTCTAATTTACTGCTCACCCTCTACCTATATGTATGGACTGGTAACTTCCATTTCATTGTATCTGAAGAAGTGTGCGTGCATGCGCACAAAAGCTTATACCTTGAATAAAACTCAGTTGGTCTTAAGGGTGCCACTGGACTCAAACTTTGTTCTATATATAAACATTGTTCTATAGTTATTATTATCAGATATCATCTACGTTCTATTTCATTAGGTAAATTAAACAAACTTTGCATACTGTGCTGATTTAGCTTACACACTTTTTTTTTTGCTTTAAAATGAACATTAGGCAAAAATGAACATAAAATGAAAGCAACTGCTTGCTTATTGATTCTCTTTCCCCTTCTCTCGTTTTGGGAAATTGCTCTGCACTGCAGTTTCATAGTTTATTTCATCAAGAGTTAACGCATATTGGGGGAAAATAAGGAGGCTTTGAAAATATTGCAATAGATGTCCATGCAGGGCTCTTTTTGTAGCAGGAATTCCTTTGCCTATTAGGTGACATACACCTAATGTAGCCAATCCTCCAAGAGCTTACAGAGCTCTTCTTACAGGGGCTACTGTAAGCTCTTGGAGGATTGGCTACATTAGGGGTGTATCGCCTAATATGCAGAGGAGTTCCTGCTACAAAAAGAACCCTGTTAGCAATTTATGACATATATAGCAGAGCTCCATTACATTGCATAGAGCTTAGATTTGTCAGCAGTGGAAACGTTTAGGATTTAAATTCTTGATCATTTGTAACACCAACTGCCAAATTCGTTTTGCACGTGCTCCCCTGCATTCAGACATCCAGCCATGTGCAATGAATGTGCAGGGATACAAAAACACCACTTTGGAGGTGGTGGCTTTTTAACGCAGCTCTAAATCATCCTCTGATAGGGTGAGTATGCCCGGAGAATGCCTGACAGATGTGGGTGTGTGACCGGGCCCATTTAATCAATTTGTGAAATGTCCCTATATTGGGCCAAACTGCCAGTCTGAACGCAACCAAAGTTAAGCCACAGCTCTTGTTTTGGCCAGCCCATGATTTCTCTTTCTCCAGTGTGGACTGCCACAGGATCCATTGCTTGTGCCATTGGTGGGATATATACTGTTGGTTGGACACAGATTTAATTAAATGTTAGGAAAAACCAGTACATATTGGAAAGAGATAATGGTAATATGCAAAACCAGCTGTAGTAGCATAATGAGCAAAGGAGACCTTGGTTCTAATGTTTCCTCAGCTGTCAACTCACTAGGTGGTCTGAGACAAGCCACTGATCTCTTAGTTCTGATTTATCCCGTGCAATATGAGAATAAAACTGACCTGCCTTATAGACTTTTATAACAAGGATTAATGAGATAATGACTATGTTCTAAGGCACTCAACAAATGCTAAGTAGCATTAGAAACATCTCAGTTTTTGCTGATTTCGAAGATCTCTTGTGTATGTTGTTCTGCACAAATCCATGATTTTTATGAGATTCCTAATGAACACAATGTTTTGTTCTAAAACACTTATCCTGGTGTTCAACCATTCAATATATATGGACTCTATTGATCGCAAATTGTCCCCACCCAATTGTATAAACAAGCTGTCAGGTTTCCGCAATCACTGAAGTTTCCACAGGTAAAAGCCAAAATAAACACTCTTGGGGCTCATATTACCAAACACAGTGATTATATCTTCACGACTCTAACCGCTCCCACATCAGGAGATAGTGGCAGTTGTTAACCTGTCCTACAATCAAGTTATTTAAAATAACTGGGGGGGGGGACAGTTCAGACATCTGCCTACAGCAGAATTCGGTGTCTCAGTCACTGGTATTTACATGCCAACCAAGTTACCTTCAAATAAACTATTATCAGAGTTGTGTGCATTCTGCACTAAAAAAAAATCCACCCCCAACTTGTACAAATTATGCTAATTAATAACATATATGGCTTGCACCCAACCTCTCTGCTAAGCAAAGTTTGAAGGCTGCCTCCAACACAGGGCCACTTAAACTGGAGGAAAGTTCCTTAGTACCTCCCCCCCCAGTTTATCTAATTCTGCAGAATTATGGTTTCACTATCATAACAAGGGGTAGGGAGGTATACAGGGTATTGGAGTCCTTGCCCTAGGTGCTAGAAATCTGGTTCAGCGGGAATTGACTACATGACTAAATTTCAAATGTATCTTCCTAACAATACTTGCTCTTTTAAAAAGGGTTGAACTTCACATTAAATAGTCTGTGGTTATTCTGCATTCTCGTGAAAACAAGGCATTTACACCTCTATCCATTCATATTTACTAGAGGGCATTGTTATGAAGTAGTGTGTGTGTGTGGCCAAGTTCAGACTGGCAGTTTGGCCCGAGATAGACACGTTTCAGAAATGTTTCACAAATGGCTTAAAGGGCCAGTTCACATGGGGACATCTGTCAGGCGTTCCCCAGCTGTACTCAACCCATCTTGTAATGCTTTCCTCCTGAGTTTAAAAGATACCAGTTGAAAATGGTATCGAACCCTGGAGAGCGCGTTCATCCCGCTTCCCAGTAGAGTGAACGCAAACAAGCTGATCTGGTAGGGATGCTCTTTTATGCATGAGCGCTTATGCGCATGAGCACATAAGTGCGTATCAGATTCCATTACAAAAAGCTGCTTATAGCCATGCCTCCGCCAGGAGCGGGCCAGCAGTGTGAACACTCCCTTGCACCTCCTCCCCAGAATGCTCCTGCATCAGTCGGTGCAGTTTGACTGGGAAAACCCGGAACATGTTGTTCCGGGTCTTTTTTGCCACGACTCCCTGGCGCTTCAAACTGCCAGTCTGAACTCGACCTGTGTGTGTGAGAGAGAATCAAGAACATCATCCTTTAAAATATGTTTGGATATGAAATTGGATAGGATCCTGTGACTCAGTTCTACTAAATTGTATCCTATGATTTCCTTTCACCAAGTCTGATGGAAAAAGGTTTTCTCTGATAGAAGGAAGATTGATGAACTGGAATTGTAGCATCCATCACAGAAGAAGGAAGTCACAGGATCCAATCCATTATCAGGTTTTTAAATTTATAAAATTACAATCAATAGTATTAATACACAATACACAAATTCATTAACTACGTCCAAACAAAATTTCATCATGCTTACATAGTCCCTCTGTCTTTCTTGGGATCCTTCCTATTTATGCAATTATATTAATTCTTCCGGTATCCCAGTATCCAACCCATTATCATGATCTTAACAAAATAAGCAACAAACAAAAGTACCAGACATGCTTACCATATTCATCTTTATAAGAGGGTTGAGTCCTCAAGGTAATCTAAACCTCACCAACAAAAGTCGTATTTGAATGAGAATTTGAATTTTTCTATGTTCATGTATTGCGTCCTTAAACTTGTGGCTGATCTGCAATAGAAGCACAGAAGGGCCTTTTTGCTGTAACTTGTTAAATGACTGTTGATGACTCAGTAGAAGCTACAGTATGCATTTTGGTTATCTTCTCAGGCAACCTTTCCCCATGATCTGTATCCTAGTCAGTACGGTATAATGATTAGGGTGTCAAAGCAGGACATGAGAAATCTGTGTTCAATTCACTACTGAAGCTTCTTGATTGGTGAGCTCTCATTATAACTTATCTCACAGGAATTGCTGTCAAGTCAAAACGGGGTGGGGGGGAGAACCATATAGACCACTGTCAGCTATCTGGGGAAAGGTCTGGATAAAAATTGATAAGATAGTGGTCTGAAGGACCGTTTCTCCCCATGTTCCCTGTGTACTGGCCTTTGTTGTCACCTTCTACTTGTTGCTCCTCTTAAAGTGGCTCACTTGGCATCTGCCTTATTTACATCCTTCATTTGTACTCTCAGCATGACAACTCTGGCAGAAAATAATATGTATAGCAACAGAACAGGGAATAATACATATATGCTGCAAGAATTCTCTTCAGCTGCTGTTGCTTGTCGGCTGTGTTGCACTTCACATATTAAAATGACTTCAGCGGGGGGTGAATTGTATCAGTTTATCCCAGTGTGCATTCCAGTGGTACGCAAAAGGAAATCCTTTGAGCATGGCTGCCATCATTCATTTCACACCAGACAAAGTGCATGGAGCTCCTTGTGCCCACCCTGCAATCCCTGGATAAGGACATTTGTGTACAAACACATTTCTAAGAATTAGTTAATATTCAGATCTGTTCTCAGTCACTGTGGTCCAGAAGGTGGTTGCCAGTTCGAATGTTAAATTATTTCCCTGCTCTGTGTTGCCTCTTTCCCTGTCTTTAGCCCTCCTCATATGTAGAAATTCAAATAAGTAACAAAATAAAAGAAAGGCAAGTGGAGACAAAAGTCAAATTTTCCCAAATGAAAGATCATGTTGCGTGAATATGCATAGAGAGCTAAAAATAACATCAGGACTAGTTCAGAAAGGGCAAGTCCTCATGTCAAGGGGAAATGGCAAGGAAAAAAAATTAAATTAAACAAATATTGGATTTAATTATTTGTCTATTAATAGAGAAACATATTAACTGTTTCTTTCCTGCTTCAAAAAATGCAGCATTCACTGAGTACCATTCACCAAAGATTATACAGTGATTGTTTAGGATGCAGTGTTGTCTTCTTGCCAGGTTGTGCAGTCTTTTGGACTGGGTCAGAAAAGGATGTGTCAAATGCCCCTGGACAATTGTGTAAATCGTTGTGAAACTGTTCTGGATTTCCTCAAAATCTCTCAGTTATTTACAGCCCAATCCTAAATCTCGTCTCAAAATGGCTTAGAAAGGTGAGTGCCCCCCCCCCCAACTCAGAGATATATTGGCATCAGGGTCTTAGATTTAGGCTTCGTTTAAGAGTGGTTTTCTGAATTTCCTTTGAACTTCACTTTGAAAGAAGTCCAGTGACAATTTAGAAATGTGTGAAACACCCCTTTTATAGAAATCTTACTAGTTTTACTAAAACTACTTTCCTCATAATTCTTCAGATGTTCCATTTAAGAAACAAACCTATTCATTTTGATTTCACTTTTTGTGGCAAACCTGTGGTGGCATCCATAGGATTCTTCCTACACATAACTCAGAGGCTGAGAGAATGTGGATTAGCACAGGTCTCTGTAGTAACAAAATGGAAAATATAAATTACCTGCCTACCATTTTTCTTCTCACCTTGACCTTCTGTGTTATACCTCTGAGGATGCCAGTCGCAGCTGCTGGCAAAACATCAGGTCTACAATGTCAAGACCATGGCCATACAGCCCGGAAAATCTACTACTAATGAACTCCAGCTGTGAAAGCCTTCAACAACAAAATGGAAAATATTCATTAACATGGATCTTTATATAAAATGTTGCTCCTCCCCCATAACATATCATTTTAAGCCTTATTTATGATTTGTAATTTAAACCTTCTTTTACATCTACAGACATAATTTGAATAGGATTAAGTTAATCTCTGACTCAGAGAAATTGCTGGCGCTACCATAGATAATAAACAAATTTTGACTGGTTTGGGATTTAAAATTAAATATGAATGCAACATGGTTCTTTTAGTGCTTTAAAGTTCCCCTACCAGTTGCAATCATTGACTTTACCCTGGCAGCTCCATTAATACAAATCTGGATCTTGTACATTTATCTCAAATAAGAGATGGTCTGAAGGTACATGGCGTAGTATTACTGCTGCGATTAAGCCAGTCCGATCCTGCAGACTGTGTGGATGGAAGTCTGTGTGAATCTGTGATCTTTCCAGAGCTGCTTCAAACCATTGGATTATGGCAAAATGGCAAAGGCATGTATTCCGTCAGTTCTGTGGTGCCCCGTGAACTCAGCCTCACTGGGACCTATATCAGCCCTGCGTTATTTGTCTGGAGCCACTTGGTTGCATTCCTCCAAATCTTGAGAATTATGAAGCCTTAAACTGCTATCGACAGAGCTTGTTGAACATATGAAGAACTCTAAAGATAACACTCTGCACAATAATACATGCACTAAATTTGTTGGTACTCCCAAGTTTTTGCAAGTTTTTGTATGTCATGGGCCCCGGTCAGACGTGCCAGATAACGCACGGGGGGAGGGAGGCTATCTGTAGCGCAGTAATTTGACCCACCGCTGCGTGATCCCACGCAACGGCGGGTGAAGCGGAGGATTTACCTTGCAGCCTGCTCCCTCGAGGGCTCAGTGACGCCAGCCTGCTTCCTCAAAGGCTCAGTGACATCACCGGAGCGCGCTGGGGCGATCTCCCCAGGAACTCCGTCCTCGGCCGTCGCAGAGTTGCTTGATACTGCAGTTTCCCTAGTGGTTTTTAACTGCGCTTCTTTGCCTGCCTCCTACGGGTCTCTGACGGGTGCAGGACGCTGGCCAGATGTGCCAGTGTGAACGCGTCTGTAAAATCCGCCTGCCACTCATCGGACTTCCGAGGTAACTACTGTGTGTGATCACAGCCATGTATAGATTGGTATTCTATAACCATTGCAATGAACCCATCTTTCATTTGAAGTTGATAATCTGAGTTGATTGCAATTATTATAGAGTTGGTGAAATGCACACAACCTGGAACTGAAACAAATTAATTTCTTACTAAATACCCTCACAATGAACTGTCAGCAGGAGGTCCTATAATGAGCATGGTATTCTGGCTATGATGCTGGACTCAGATTTGGGAAACCCAGATTCAAATACCCACTCTGCCATGGAAGCTTGCTGGGTGACCCTGGACGGGTCACTCCCTCTTAGCCTAATCTACCTCTGCTGGTTTTTAAGGTAAAGTGGACGAGGGGAGAATGTTGTTGAAAACCATTTTGGGGCCCTATCAGAGAGAAAATCTGGATGCTATCTAAATTAAAATTATTTGACCTCTCTGTCACATCTCTGATAGAAGAATTTGGCTCCAAAATGTCCTAGAGTCTCTCTCTGATCCTAGCCTTGTAGGAAGAATTTGTGTCAGGCATGCATGACTTCCAGCCCAATGAACCAATGCCACCCTGCCATGTATTGTGGTTAGTCAGCTCCTTGACAAGCTCCCTGCTGTGGCAACCCCAAAAAGGAAGCAAAAACAAGGTTTCAGTCAAGGCCTGCTACATGTGGCTGAGGGATTCCTAACTTGTGCAAACCTGCACTCTATCCTTACATGTCAATCTCTAAAAAGGATACAAGAAACATCTCTATGTCCAACAACAACAATCACTAACCACACCAGCTATATTTTTCCATACAAGTATGGTTTATATTTTCAAAATTTTCATAGACTGTTTTTTTTTAACAATACGGTTTCATTACATGCTGTCTTTAGGCATAGATTTTAATTAATGGTTAATTCAGTGGATTTTAAGACGTAGCCAAAGTGAGATAAATAGAAACGGACATTGACTGGGACAAGGTGGAGAGATTTAGGGACAGGGAGTCTGCTGGGACAGGGGAACAGAACAGAATTTTCTCTTGTTGGCAGCAGAGCCCGGGGCAAGGAGGGCAAGACTCGGCACCATAGTGTGAGACAAGGCAGGGATTAGTCACTCTGGGAGTGGATGCTTTTCTTCCCTGGGCAGCTGTTCCCAGAAAATTATGCATCTCCTACTCCTACCTGGTGCCAGTTTGGGAGGTGCCATGTTTAGTGTCTCACTTGCACAGTAGCAGTTCTCTGTCTTAACTTTTGGGATGGGAGTGGTCAAAAAACAAGAGGGAACAATCTAGCACAACTTGTCACCCACCAAGCTGAATGCGCTTACTAGCCATGTATTTGCCCACCACCCTGCTTTTTCAGCCTAGGGGTTATCCTGCATCTGCTGAACCACAATACATACCACAGAGGCTTGTGTTGGACTCACCGGTGGTTGTGCAGGTCCAAAAAGCAGCACCTATTGCTTCACATATCCCCAGTGGCGGGAAGCAAGCCAGCCCTCCTCATTGGGTGGTGTGGTCAGAGAACCAGCACAGAGAGCATAACAACTGCACTAGAGCACATAGCAATACTGCCCACACTCATGTTACAGCATCCTAACAGTGTCCCTAAGGCCCCATACTAGAGTGAGAAGGAAGCACATATGTCCATCTGCAGGCACTGATTCACATGTGTGAGGGTTAAAGTGTGTGTGGCCCCTTCTGGATTATTTTGCTTCAAGAAGTTGGAGGGAGAACTGAAACCTGAAAAGCCACGCTGCATATTAACAAAATGTTAAAAATGTACCCCCAGCATTTCTTCAAAAGGCAAAAGAGGAGAAAGGGGGAAAGAAATATAGTGATGACACACTGGGGACAGATATCAAGGGCCGACTGACATGGTATACCGTGCATGTGGTGGACATGTGCTTGGAGTTCCATGCATCCAGGTATGCAGGGGCCCAATGTGGATTACAGCCAGTGCTCCCTCTAAGCTGTGGAGTCCTGTGAGCAAAAATTCTACTTTCTGAGCTATCAGCATTAAAGTTGTGAGCAGGTGATTTGGCTACTACATAAATTAGTTTGCTCTGGAGCCATCCTTCCTGAGCTAAGACAAAAATGTGCGAGCCAGAGGCTAAAAAACTGTGAGCTAGCTCACACTAACTCAGCTTAGAGGGAACACTTAAGCCTTCTCTCCCCGTGCACTCCTCCTCACAACTTAAGATGGTCCCAAGAGCCACTACTTGCTATATTGGGGGGAAATATGTAATACATGTATGTAATACAGTACAATACATGTAAGTTTCCACAAATGGGGCAAACAGAGGCTCCCTGGGATCATTTCAGGTTAGGAAAACTGTGGGAGAAGGGAAGGCTTAGCCCCCTCTATTTGTGTGCTGCGATCACAATCCAAATTGGGCTCATGTGCACCTGAGAACTGAGCATCAACATGGAACTCCAGGTGCACAATCACACATTCACCATGTGAACTTTGCAACATGTGAATCAGCCTGCAGGAACTGATCCCTGATAAATTGGGATAGCTTGGGCATATTTGCAAGGTGAGCGGATGCAGATGGTGACCAAGGTATACAACTATTAAATGCTCTCAATAAAATAACAAACCATTCAACAGCTACATCCCCCATAACTATTAAAAGTAAGTTTCACAGGGTTGCCATGTTGGGCTGCAGTAGAACAGTTAGATTAAAGTCCAGTAGCACCTTAGGGACCAACATCTTGTTGGTCTCTAAGATGCCATTGGACTCAAATCTAACTATAAAAAGGAAAGGACTCATACTGTTCTTTCCACCTCATCTGCCCATCTCTGTGCTTAAGAGTATCTTCCATTTCTTCCCACAATATGTTGATGAGGGGAAATGGTCTAGCGGTTCCAGTTTTTCTTGTTCAAGTAATACTTTTATAGGATAGAGCTGAGTCATAGCTTTCAAAAAAGAATGGTTCATCTAAAAGCTAGTGGATTTAGGTCTTTTTATTTAGAAAAAAAAGTATGTCATACATATAAATTAATCATACCAATTAGACATGGTATGATCCCACCCATCAGAGCAAACCGTTGCTGGTGAATGTTTAAAGATCCAAGCAAGGGCCTTTCTCCTCCATCTGCAGTTAATCTCTGCATTTGTTCACTGTTTCCCTAGGCACGTAAATAGGAGCTTAGTTGCAGAAAATGTGGTGTACTGTGCTATCCTCTCCCACTCTTGGGGCTCTTCTAGTCTTAATGATGATCACCTTTTATACAAGAACAATCACGTGTTGCCTTTAGTGAACCTGAATACTAAGTAACACAACATTAAGAGTTAGCTTTATACCAGGTTAGGGAATGTTCATCACTGAAATTAAAAGCCTTTCCAGTCATTCAGTTGGGGGCAGTTGGGCCAGTTGAAAGGTCTAGGGAGAAAGCTGAACTGAATGGCCCTCTGGCATTGCCAGTGAGTTCAGTTAGCTCTTGGCCACCATCAGCACCCTACAGCGGTCTCCCACTGGAAAATTTCCCAGTAAGTCGAAGGAGTTGCATCCTAGGCAAAAGTGCAGGGTCACAGAGTCACAGCATCAGGCCTTGTCCTAGAAAAGTTCAGTATATTGAACATACCATATGGACATATAAACTGCCCCCCCCCCCGAGTTCCTAATCATACTTACAAAGTATGTGCATGTACAGTTTTACTCACAGGGCCTGTTCATACTGTAGAATGAATGTAGAGTGACTGTGGATAGAACTATGTATATTTCAAGATATATGTTTATTTAAAAGATTAGTATACCACCGCTCCACCAAAGTGTTCAAGGTGTTTAATGATAGATCAACCAAGTATGTATAATCAGTAATAAAATACCACCCACCAGCCCTATCAAAGATCCATAAATGATAAAACAAATATCACACCAATGAGAGCATAACGCAAGGCAATGAGGTCTCCAACACAGAATCATGGGAACCAGAGCATAGCACTTTACTTTCTGGACAACCAACCTGAGCCTGGAGGAAGCCACAGTGTAATTATGTAAGTGGCCACTCCAGGTACTGCAGCCTGGATCCAACCTGCAGTGGTATGAGACAGGGAGAGCCAGTTTTAGTAGGGCTGGGGCTGCATAAGTTCTGTCTTTGACTCAATACTTCAGTCCTGGTAACTTGCTCAGATTGGAAAGACTGGGGTCTGCCCTGCCTTCTTGAACCTGTTGCTGACTTGACCCTCTCACCTGCCTGTGACGTCAGTTCTAGCCCTCATTTGCTGTGTCAGATAGGATGAACCTCAGGCCCGTCTATGACAGTGCTGCTTGCCTCTAGCCCTATTTCCTGCCTGGTTGATATTGGTTTACTTGGAATGACTCTCAGCTGACTCTCCCTGCCAAATAGCAACAATGACATTTAACCAGCAGAGAGCAACCAACCAAAAGCAGGAAGCCAAAAAAACAGAAAACACAAATCAATCCATTAAACACTGACTGAAATAAAAGCTGTGGGGCAGATTCTTGCTAGAACAAACAGAATCACCTGCTGGAGGTATCAGCCTCCCCCCTAAGCCTTCATCTGTACAGCTGCCAGCCTCCAGCTGGAGCCTGGAGACCTTCTGCTACTGCACTTGATCTCCAGACTATAGCGTTAAATAGTGGGTTCATGAGACTAGTATGGTTTTAGCATAGCTTCTTTACTAAGAACTTAACAACACACATGCCGCAAGCTGCAACTATATACAAAAACCCATAGCCCCAACCCCCCCCAATACAAACACACCAATAGGCAATTAAGCACTTAAGGACCCTTAATTGCACAGCATGCTTCACACGGATGTTCCCTGATTGGCCAGCTCGGCAAGGGTGGCCAATCCAAATGTAGCAGCTAGGGGTCTCTCGAACAATGAGTGTTCACTTGAAGTTCTCAATACACAACAAATAGACAGAGAAAATGGCTGCTCTGGAGGATGGATTCCATGGCATTGTATCCTGCAGATGTTCCTTTCCTCCCCAAATTCCACCTTTCCCAGGCTCCACCCCCAAAATCTCCAGGCACTTCCCAACCCAGAGCTGGCAAGCCTAGAACAGCATGAATTTACACAATACTCTTCAGGTGCCCATTACAAGGCTTACTATCTGAAATGGCAGAGGAAACATTGAGGGGGGGATCTGGGTGGGCAAAGAAGGCCATGTATATGTTGTTTTATATATTAAATCTCCTCCTCAAAGAACATCTCTCTATTAGTGCTCCAATCCAGAACATATTTGTTTACAAGTAGACATACAACTTTAAGTAAGATTTACATCCTAATATGTTTGTTTAGGATAGTGCTATTAATTTAAATTCTTATTTAAAACTATATTGTAAGCAATTTTTAAAATTTAGCTATAGTTTGTGCTACTGAAATGCAGATCCCCTGCCTGAAAAATAATGGAAGTGTCTACCAGATGAGTTAGATAAGAATAATAGATATTTTATTTTACATGTCATAACAACTGCTAGAATCCTATTTGAAATGACATGGAGGACACTGAAGATACAAACGCTTCATGAGCTGATATTAAAGATTATGGAATGCGTTAAAATGGACAAGTTGACAAACATATTAAAAGGAAAAATGGAAGACGAATTTATGAGACCCTGGAGGGCATTTTATGACTGGTTAAAATTCAGATTTTGAGAAAACAAGATTAAGTGAAGAAGAATAACAATGACAGATGAAATAGCTGTGAAATTATAACGATAAGATATGCATGCAGAATACTAAATTAGAATTTTGTATACTTTCATACTTTTCTCTTTCCCTCTTTTCCCCTTCTCCCTCTTCTTTATATAAACTAATAAAACTCTTTTTCTTTTTTTAAAGAAAAATAATGGAAATAATGGGAGCTGTCTTGTAGAAGGCTTGCCTTTAATAGCTACAGCAGGAAAATTCAACAGAAATTTCCCCAGCATGGTCGTGAAAAGCCTCGCTCATTGAATGTCATGTCTGCTATACACTGACTATCAACCTGGTAAAAGTGCAGAATCCCTAGTAGAAAAATGGTTTCAGGTCATGGGTACCAAGCTGCATCACAGGTACCTTGAGAAATGGTTCAGTAAAACAATTCAGATGGATCAAGTTAAGTGAGTCAAACAACATACTTCTAAGTAAGACGTTGATACAAGATATTCAGTCTAGAGAAATAAAAAGAGGTGAAGCAGAAAATGTAAACATTGAAAATGTTTGTTTGCATTGATTGAAGGGGAAATTTACCTGTATACAAGATCATATCTTTTTATTTTGTATTCAAGCTAGTAAATCTTTTTATAGTGAACTTGTTGCCATAGCTTCTTAAGTCCATTCTACTCATAGGACCCATCTGTCTCAAAGAGCATCTCCCCCATATATCCCCATACATTAGCTGCCGGGGGGGATGTCCTGCCTTTTTAATATAAGCTTAATGTGTGGCAATGAGCAGGTGAAGCTTTTCATGGCATGGAGGTAAGTAACATTACCTGATAAATAACAGCCCATTAAGCTTCTTATGAGGGGGCAGGACATTTTTTTCCAGGTTGAGGCAACCCAACCATATATTAACTATGGTCCTCTGGCTTCCACCTAATGGCTGCTGCCCCAAAAAACACCCCACCAGGCATCAACCAGAGTCCATGGCTTGTCCAGTGTCACTCCCACCTTATGGAAGGGGATCCCTGAGGAGCTGAGGGAGGCACTCTGAGACCATTTCATTTGCTAAGGTTTTTAGTGGGGTATAAATTGCAGATAACTTTTCAGGGAGGGGGATATATGGGATTTCATTTTGTTGCTTTTAAACTGTGGTGCTTTTATTTACCAATTGTGAGCTACATTGAGCCACAAGGGAAGATGGGTTATAAATATTTTAATAAATAAATCCAAGACACTGTTACAAATTAGTTTCATTTGCACAGCTTTGTTGGTATCATGTAACTTGTTTAGTTTCTTTAGCGTGTCTCACAGTCTTTCCTTTTAAATGAGATAAATATTTACTTTATTTATTTACAAAATTTATACCCAACCTTTCTGCCCTCATTGGGGCCACCAAATCAGCTAATAGATTAAACATACATAATAAACTTAAAACCACACCTGCTGGTTGGAAAGGCCTGAAAGGAACATTCTTTCATTGTTGGTGGAGTTGCCCCTCTGTTAATTCGTTTTGGAAAGCTATTGTGTTTAAGGTCTCCAGAATAGTGGGTGTTGAAATTCCTTTGTTACCAGAAGTAATTCTGTTAAATATGTGGTCTAAATTATCCTTGACAAAATGGTTACTGGAATTATTAACCATTTTATTTTCAGCAGCTAAGTCTTTACTTGCACAAAAATGGAACCAACCTACTATACCTACAGTGCAACAATGGTTTTCCAAATGCTGGGACTTACTGATTGCAGACAAACTTGCATCTCAAATCTCAGCAGCCTACTCCCCCAGCCTAAAGAACTACTTCTTAGAATGCTGGCTTCCATTTTTTGATTTTGTAGCTACATAATTGGATTCAGAGATATATTCATGTCCTGTAAAATACCAAAATTTTGTATTTTACTAATCAGCTCTATCTTTATAATTCACATAATTCCTATTACAGATAAAATTGTACTTATTTACATGCAGTTGTATCATTGTAGACTTGTAAGTGTTGTATTTATTATTGATGTTATATACAATAAAAAAACATACATAATAAAAATGCATCATTCAAACAGTTAAAATCAAGCTAAAAAACACATATAATACAACATAACATACATACATACATAAAAACACAATTTAAAAACAGAGCAGGAAGGAGTGATCACTCAAGCACTGGTAGATGAAACAAAAAAAAATCACCCACTGGTGGAAAATGGCCAAAGCTTGTCACTGCTTTACCACTAACCACTTTCAAGATAATTTGTGACGGAGTTTCTGAAATACCCTCTCCCCTGTCTTGGTAAAATCCAGTTATGTCAAGGAATCACAAGACCAAACCCCATGGGTTCCCAGGGCTAGTGTACACAAGAACCAAGCTGTTGCTTATAAAATGATATTAAGTTTATTCAACAAATATTTAATAAAAGAAAATTATTACCAACATATTACACAGAAATCATACAGAACAAAAAAACAACAAAGCTAATTTCAACTATCTAACACTGTCCAGAGCTGCGTTAGGTGGCACCAACCTTAGTTTTGATAGGAAGGCCTCAGATCAGCATTTTCTATGTTTCTAGCAATTGCAAGTCATAGCCTTGGCATATAGTCCATGAAAATCTCAGCTAGCCACCTCACTCCAGGACCACCATTCAAATTATAATTTTTGGCCCACCTAGTCAGGCAGTGATGATATCCAATCAGACCATGTCTCCAAGAGAAACCTCTAGATTATACTATCTCTCCCCTCCCATCACAGATCACAAGTTTCCATGAGAAGTTACATAACCAGCCTCCATCTTTGTCCTTGAAGATGATAAGAGGCTTGCAGGCCGGAAGACCAATTAGCAACACCTGCAATTCAGCTCAGGCTCATCACTGATCATGTTAACCCCTTGGGGGAATGGTGGGGAAGGTGCTTTGCTTGCTTCACAAGTTATTAGTCTGGCCACCCTTAATACCTAGGAGGAGAACAGAGATTTAGCATTAGCGCAATAAGAGGAAGGTTGAATTGATAGTGAGGAGAAAGTGAACTGAGGATCTTCAGAATGATCAAGGTGGGCAGCCGTGTTAGTCTGAAGCAATAGAACAAAGAGTCCAGTGGCACCTTTAAGACCAACAAAGTTTTATTTAAGTTGTGAGCTTTCGTGCGCATGCACACTTTGTCAGACAATGAAATGGAATTACATATCATAGTTGTATATATAGGTGGCTTGTTAAATTAGCATGCAAAATAGTGAAAATATTTTTTTAAACAGATCAAAAGATCTTCAGGTCCAACTTTATACAAATGTAACCTTCTTGAGAGTCGGATCTATGGAGCCACGATAGATAGATAGATAGATAGATAGATAGATAGATAGATAGATAGATAGATAGAGAGAGAGAGACAGACAGACAGACAGACAGACAGACAGACAGACAGACAGACAGACAGACAGACAGACAGTCACAGTAGAAAGAATGCCAGCTGTCAGACTACTTTAGACTTTTAAACCTGTTATTTCTTCTAGAGGTTTCCTAAGCTTTTAGAGACCCTCTTAAACCCCACAGACCTGTTCATGCCCACTAGTTTCCAAACAGCTGAATAGTTCTGAAAGACTACAGGTGAGAACCGTAAACCAGTGTGTACCACTCAGGATTGCCAGCTATGGATTGGGAAATTCCTAGTGATTTGGGGGTGGAACCTGAGGTGGGGCAGTGTTTGAACAGGGTAAGGACCTCAGAGAATCCACTCTCCTAAGCTATCATTTTCTCCAGTGGAGCTGATCTCTGGAAATCTGGGAGGTCTCCAGGCCCCATCTGGATGTCAGCAACCCTATAGGCCACCATGCTGAATGGCCCACCTCCACCTGAAATGACTGGTGACAGAGTAAGATCTGTAACATACTATGATGACACCCTTCCCTTTCCCTCAGAGGGAAAATTTCCCCTCCATTTCTATTTGCCTTTCTGACTGAGCAGCCCTAGTAGTCTGCTTTCTTCTTTCCTGAAGAACTCTGGCTATCCCACTCTGTATCAGTATGATATTTTACTGCTGGCTCAGCCCAGGAACCTGAGGGAAGGATCAGGATCACCCTTTAACTTAAACCACTGAAAATGGCACTTCAGACATTTTGAAATTCAAAATTAACAAAATATTTTATTCAACATAAGAGGGGAAAGATCAGCTGAAATCAGGGGTTGAAATTTCTGATGTAACTCAATATAGATAACTCTGCGGTAAAACTAGTACATGCACTGCCACAGGAGGTGGCGGCAGCTACAAGCATGGATGGCTTCAAGAGGGAATTAGATAAACATCAGTGGCTACTAGCCACAAGGTAGGAACTCTCAGTCTGGGGCATGTGGTGCACAGTTTTCTTGGTGCTTGGGGGGGCAACAGTGGGAGGGCTTCTAGTGTCTTGGCCCCACTGCTGGACCTCCTGATGGGACCGGGTATTTTTGGTCACTGTGTGACAGAGTGTTGGACTGGATTGGCCTGATACAACATTGGCTTCTCTTATGTTCTTATGTTTTGTTCTTATGTTTCAGGCTAATGATAGTTTCTTAAGCTTTTCACAGTGACTTAAATCTTTATGTTGAGAGGCTTTTGTTCCAGTGTTTTCCCTAACATTCCAGTATACTTTCTTTGAATATTCTCTAACACTTTTGGTTTCCAGAAGGCTGGTACGCTCTTTCTAGTACCCAAATTCCTTCTCTTGAATTACCAGTACCTGTCTTGAGTTTTAACTGACTCTTAAAGTCTCTAAAGGCAGTTTCTACCCACACCAGACCAGGGACCTCTGTACTCTTCAGAGCTAACCCCTTGTTTGGCTGGTAGGGAAATTCCTGTCTCACTCTAGAAGATCTATCCCCTTTCCTTGGCCTGAATGGGAGTCTTCGCCTAACTTCCCAAACTTCCTTGCCATCTTTCTCCCAGTTCTCTGTCTGTGTAAAATTGCTCTCAGCTAAGGCTGAAATCAGAGTCAACTCAGTCAAGGCAGAAAGCTGACTGACTCTCTTCTCAGCATGCAGCTCTCTCAAAACTGTCTCTGCTCAGCTGATGCTAACCAATCAGATTCCTTGGAGCAGCCTGTCACTCGAGGCTATCTGGTTCTGTGAAGAATTAAGCCTTCACAGTCGTTTATCATTTTGTACAGCACTTTTAAGCTTTAAAAAGTGCAGCCTGTCACACATGCCTAAGGTAGCCACCTATCTTTTGTTGTTGTTGCTTTTGTAAACCCTTGATTAAATGCCTCTTTTTTTCCTTCTGCTCCTCACCTCCCTTCTCCCTCCTAAGGTTCTGAGGCCCCTGTTTGGTGGTTGCTGGCTTTCTCTCCAGACCATCACGGTACAAAAACAATTGACAAATATGAAAACAGGAATGGACTTGGTTCTGTCCATCACAAACATGCTTCCATAGGATGTGTTCCAAGGACCACAAAACATTAATGACCTGCTTTCTATTGATAGACTAAAATGATGTGAGTGGTTACAGTAAACATCTTGATGCCCTGTTTCTATTGCCTCATTAACATTTGAATGGCTTGGATGGTCACAATTTGACGATGAAATGATGATAATCTCCTGCAATCCTGGCTCATCTAGTTTTATGTAAAATAGCAGGAAGCTTATAAAAGGCCATACAAACCAAGGCACCCTGATAGTTTCTTCATTGTGTTATAAGTTTTCATATGAGACAGGCCATGCAGGGAGCTACGATTAACTGGAGTAAGTTTCACTTCTTACAAACTTCTTCCCCAAGATTTTGGGCAACCTGTTGCTTAGTAAATGGATACTTGGATTTGGTATAGTTAGAAAAAGACTGTAATTTTAATTGAAGTTGAGATGCCCAGGCTTGTTTTAATTTTCTACCCAGTGTTACCAGGAATTCGAGTGATACTTGAAGATACTTCAAGAATAGTTTCTTTGTGTGCTTAGGCAAATGTTTTTATATGAATGCCAGCTTTAATCTCAGGAAAATGCACAAGGTCCTTGAAAACCTTTCTCATTGTAAATCCCATAGAAGAATAAAATAAGTGATTCTTGCAATTCAAGATGCCGTAACATTGTCTTTTTGCTCTTACAATTTAGCAAGCAACAACTTCACTGAAGTCTGCTGATCCATATTCCTGTTATTTCAATTAATACTTGCTATATAATCTACAGTGATGGAAACCCAAGTCTGAATCCCCACTCTGCCATGCAAACTTGCCGGGTGACATTGGGTAAAGTCACTATCTCACCTCCCTTGCAGGATTATTTTTGTGAGGATAGAGTGGAAGATGATATTGTAAGCAGCTTTAGGTTATCATTGAGGAGAAAAGTGGTGTATTTATATACTTTATTTATAGCCTACCTTTAGTGTTGCCAGACTGGCAACCAGTAGAAGACTGGGAGTGGGGATATGGGAGGTAGCCAGTGGCATGTCACTTCCAGGGAAAACTTGGGAAAATTTCTGGCGATACCTAGAGAGGCATGATGTCACTTCTGGATTTTCACTGAATGTCATTGGCCTGACTGCCATTTTAAAACTTTTTTTTTCCTGCTGCTGCTTAGGAGCTGGGGGATGTCCACCTCCACTGGGGGGCTGGAAACCCAATTTCTAACTGAAATTCAAGGCATATTACAGAATATAAAACAATGCAATCCAATACTATAAAACATTCAATGAACTGTGCAGTAGGACTAGGATTATAGAATTAGAAAACAATGTGAACAATAAACTTTCTAAGGCAAGGTATACTATAAACAAAGCAGGAAGTGGACTCAAAAGGTAGAAGACAATGCAATAAAAGCAAGACATTACCTACAGTGATTCTTCCAGTAGTCTATAATCTTATTCCATTATAAAGGAGCCCACCTGGACTGTTCCATTCTATTACAGTTTTAATCTTTTTATAAAAATGAACAACTGTAGCATACCAAGACAAATGCAGGTGGTCAGCCATTTATTGTGGCTTGACAGGTTCTTGAAACCACCCACTCATTTCTGTAGTCATAAGAAGCATCCTGGGAAAGAGATTTCTAAAGTCCTTGGTATTTTTGAGCTTTGAGGTTAAGGCCATATGGACCTCCTGCCTGTCTCCTCTGATTGGCCTGTTAGGTGAGAGAGCTGCTTAGGGTGGTCAGCCTACAGGTGGGGTCCTGAAGATCTCCCCAGAATTAAAACTACTGATGACAGAAATCAGTTCCCCTGCTTTGGAGGGTGGTTTTATGGCCTTATACCCTCCTCTCCCCAAACTCCATCCTTCTCAGGTCCCACCACCAAATTTCCAGGAATTTCCCAACATAGTGTTGGCAACTCTAATCAAACAATGTTATCTCCTACCCTTGTAGGCAAACTTTTTCATAAGCTAATCACTGAAAATCTTCTTCAGCCAACCAATTTGTGTGAGGGGCCAGAATGAGATCATGAACAGGACCCACCCTTATTTATTTACTTCCCTTATACCCTGCTTTTCTCCCCAATGGGAACATGAAATGGCTTTCATCATTATTCTGTCCATTTTATCCTCACAACTAACCTGTGAGACAGGTTAGGTTGACAGTGACAGTGACTGGCCCCTGGTCACCCAGCAGGCTTCTATGGAAGACCAGGGATTCAAACTGGGATATCCCAGTGCCTAGTCCAGTACTCTAAGCACTGTGCCACAATGGCTCTCATCCGCTGTATATACTCAGTTAGTATGTAACCAGGCTCTCCAGCTTGATCAGGAACCTGGGTTTTGCAACTTCCTGGGCAAGCACGCAGACCATATGCATATACAATTTCAACCTAAATATGATCTCTTTACACAGACTCACATAAGGAAGGAAAGGGTCTGTTGTTATTATCCCTCTGCTCTTCTCCCCATACACTAGTATTGGGTTATGTGAGGAGAGCTTGCTGGTCTGCTGAGAGAATTTTGTCATTCACTAGCTTCTCTTAGTTTTGAATTCAGATGTAAAAGATTATTTTTCCCACTTAGGATGTGGTAGTGAGACTTTGGTAGGGATGACCAAATTACCCCAGGGTTACCTCTCTCTCCCTCTAGATAGCTTGTCCAAGTGAAGCATCCAAGTGAAGGATGATTTTACCATAGACAAGGATAAGCTCTACCAGTGGTCTTCAGTGGGTTGGAATCTCAGGTGTGTTGCAAAGCCCATATAGGGATGACAGTTTTTTACTGCCTTTTGGAAGGGTGTACTTTGTAGAGACCAAGGATCCCATGCTTCCCATGTCTTTTGCATGCATGCTGGGAAGATCAGCAGGACAGCAAGGTGAGGGCATTCAGTAATGGAGACAATTCCTCCATGTCTATGACTATTTATTTCTCACTATAGTACAATGCTTGGTGCTTGATCTGTCCTTCCTGCCCCCAGCTCTTTTGGTCTGCTGTCCATGGTCTTGGTCTTGATATTGGCATGTTCATTATTCTTCCCTCTTCACTTTATGCTACTGGCTTACTAAACAGTCTCAGCTCAGGCATATTGTGGTAAGTTGTCACTTGGTAAATGGTTGTCTGTATTTACCCTACAAAATATCTCTTTCCGGAGATATGTTGAAAGGAACAGAGCACTGTTAATTAGTCCTGATTTTTTGTTAATACAGAAAAACTTAGTCTTCCTCCTTTAGGACAAACAGTCCTTGGTATAAAAGTTGTAGTACTGATATCTGATCTTCTAAAACCCTCTGCTCATTACAGATTTGAGACTGGTCCCAGATCCTTATGTTTAAAAGTGGAGAATAGGGTTCTTCTTAACTGTTTGTGACTTGGTAAGAATGTCTCACTTTCTTTGTGGAGATGTAAAAGTAATGTATTTAATTTTATTTATTTATTGCATTTATAGACCTCCCTATGCCATGATGGGCTCAGGGCGGCTCACAACAAAGATAAAACAGTAAATATACAATTAAAACCAAGTAAATAAAGACAAGATGGCAGCAGCAAATAACATCAGTCCTGAGCAGCCTAATACACTTCTTGTTAGATGTTGGTAGGATAGTAGGCATCTGTAGGCCTACTATGGGTAGGGGAAGCCGAGATGGTAAAAAACATCCACCACCTCAACCAAAGGCCTGGCAGAACAGCTCCACTTTATAGGCCTTGCAGAATTGTGGCAAGTCCTGCAGAGCCCTGATCTCAACTAGGAGCATATTGTACCAGGCAGGGGACAGGCAGAAGAGGCCCTGGCCCTGGCTGAGGCTAAGCAGATGTCCTTTGGGCCAGGGACTACCAGAAGGTGTTATTCAGAGGAGCTCAAGGCTCTCCGGGACATATAAGGGGAGAGATGGTCCCAAAGGTATGCTGGTCCCAGGCTGCATAGGGCTTTAAAGGTCAGCACCATAACCTTGAAACAGATCCGGTACTTGACTGGTATCCAGTGCAGTTGGCGTTGCACTGGCTGAATGCATGTCCACACAGACAATGCCATCAGCAAGTGCACTACCACATTCTGCACCAGCTGGAGTTTCCGGGTCAGGTTCAAGGGCAGCCCCACATAGAGCGAGTTACAGTAATTCAGCCTGGAAGTGACCATTGCACTGATCCCTGTAGCTAAATCCTGGGAGGGAACAAGTTGCCTGACCTGCCACAGATTATAAAAGGCAGACCTGGCAACAGTGGTGACCTGGGCCTCCACTGAAAGTGAGGCATCCAGGATCATCCCAAGACTCCTCGTGACTGGCACCAAAGGGGTTTGGGATTGGGAGTTGAATTCCCAATCCCAAACCCCCACAACTCAGATACAGGACCTCCATCTTTGTTGTGTTTAATCTCAACCTGGTCTGCTGTAACCAACCAGCCACAGCTCCTAATGCCCTATCTAAATTATCTGGGGTGGAAACCAGCTATCCAGCCATCAACAGATAGAGCTGGGTGTTGTCAGCATATTGGTGACCGACCAACCCAAACTCCAGACCAACTGGATGAGGGGATGCATGTAGATGTCAAACAACATCGGAGAGAGAATTGCCCCCTGTGGCACTCCTCATTCTAGTGGGTATCACGGAGACACTCTCTCCCTGAGTGCCACCCTCTGTCCCCAACCATGGACATGAGAAAAGGGAGCTCACATAATACTTGATTTAATGAAAACCTCCATCAAACTTGGAAACAGTTGGTTTCTGCATGAATAGAATGGTTTTTATAAAATAAACTTCTCTAGTAGCCACTTTAAAAGAACACTATTAAATGGGCTTAAATATACTTTACTCTGGACTGGATTGTTGTCCAAACCAGAAAAGGTAAGGGGGGAAAAAGTATGTACATTTTGAGTTGAATCCTTCCTCATCAGACTTTGGGAGTTCTTTGAGAGTATGAATAAGTACATGGATAAGGATGATCTGGTACACATTCTATACTTGGACTTCTGGAAACTTTGAACAAAATCCCTCTTAAGTAATCTTAGCATTAATGGGATAAGAGGACCAATCCTCTTGTTGATGAGGAACTCATTAACTGACAGAAAGCAAAGGATAGGAATGTATGTATTTCTCACAAAGAAGTAAATAGTGGGATTTCCCCAGGGATATGTATTTGAATCAATGCAATTTAGTTCTTATGACAGAGTTGGGAGGGGGAGCAGTGAAATGGCCAACTTTGTACATGACACCAAATTATTCAGGACAGTGCAAACCCAAAGAGATTGTGATGAGAATCTCTCCAAATTGGGTGAGTGGGCAACAATGGCAACTGCAGTTCATTGTAAGCAAGTATAAAAGGATGCAATGCAGGTGGAATATCCAATAGATGAGGTCTGAACAGGTGATAAATGGAGAGCTGAACTACTCAGTGAGGTCTTGTGAGTTAGGACCTGGGCCAACTGGATGCATTCCACATCCCTAGGGAGAATGGAGGTACCTAAGGTGTCAGGGCAGGACCCCAAGGTGCGACACGAATGAGCACAAGTCCAGGAACAGTCCAAGGTTAAAGCCAAGTAAATCAGGTAGCATGGTTCAAACAGGTTTTAAATCACAGTCCATAAGTAGGGTCAGACATACCAGAGAGTCAAGTCCGTAAATCACAACGATGCCAGAGGAGTCAGAGAGAAATGCAGGGTCCACGAAGCCAAGGGTCAAAAGCCGGGAAGAGTTTCACAAGGGTTGAGGCCGAGATACAAAGATTCAGGTCCTGACAACGACGTAGCTAGCACAAGTGTGCTCATGGCCAGAGGCTTTCCTAAATAGTGCTCTGGCGCCATAGCCCATGAGCACCTGTGAGCAAGGTCCTGACTGCTGCTAATACTCAGGGCTCAAGGTTCTTTGCCCTCTGGAGCGTGACTCTTTTCTTTGGCTGGCCAGGTCTTGACGCCGACGATCCCTTAGCCGGTGGCACAGGTGGGGGAGAGGCAGGTGGTGAGGTGCTTGCTTCAGGCACCGCTCCAGGTGCAAAGCGTCCCACAGTTGGCTCAGGCTGCTGTGTATCCTCCACAGCACTTACATCGGTTGCAGGTCCTGATGCCTCTTCAGCCCTTAAAGGTACCGAAGCCTCCCTGTTTTGGCTGTCAGGGGCTGGTTCAGGGGCTGAGTCAAGGACAGGCATGACATAAGGTATCAATTCTGCCACAAGTACCATCAGTGGTTACTAGAACTGGCGGCTGTATGAAACCTCTATATTTAGAAATGTTTTGCTGCTGAATACCAGCTTCTAGGTGGGGGGACCAGCCCAGGGGAGCTTTGGCTTTTACACCCCTGCTTGTGGATCCTTCAGGGTGTCTAGTCAGGCACTGTGTGAGACGAGATGCTGGACTAGATGGACTAGTTATCTGAACAAGTGGGACTTTTCTTGCATCCATACTTAACAGGAAGTACTCATAGAAGCAGATCTTCCCTGCCTTTCCCTTCCCACTGCCTTTTCTCTTTTCTGTGCAGTATACCCATCAATAGTTCTTGCTATCAAGGTCTTGTGTACAATCCCATTTTTTGTTTTGTATGCAAGTTTTACTTATTAATTTTTTAAAATCTTTCAGTGGCTCTGCAGGTTTTTTTTGCTGAGCAACCTTGTTCAGAAGAATCCATCTAGCAATTTTTTTTATAGTAGTGAAAAGCAGCTATGGCATAATCTGAACTAGAGTTTTTCCAGTCCTGCTTCCTACTGTAGTTTTTCACAGTCCCTGAAAAATAAATCACTTCTGAAGATCGGGAACTTTATGGAACATGCTATTTTGAATTGTTGGACTATCCATTTTGTTATTGTTGTTTTCAGTTGCACAGTTGAGTCCGACTCTTCGCAACCCCATGGACCACATCACGCCAGGCCCTCCTGTCTTCTGCCATCCTCCAGAGTTTGCTTAATTTCATGTTCGTTGCCTCGATAACACTGTCTAACCATCTCATCCTTTGCTATCCTCTTCTTCTTTTACTGTCAATCTTTCCCAGCATCAGGGTCTTCTCCAGTGAGTGTTCCCTTCTCATTTGGTGACCAAAGTATTTGAGTTTCAGCTTTAGTATCTGGCCTTCTAGGGAACAGTTAGGGTTGGTTTCTTTTTCTTTTTTCATTTTAAACATTTTTATTGCTTTTTATCTCTACAGACTACAAGGTATAGGGGTCAGGGATATTCTATACTAAAATACAGAGTAGGCAAGGGTCATATAATGTTCTATTCTTTGGTTTCTTGGTGTTTCCCTAGTTTTAAGCTTTTTAAAATGGAGATTAACTTTAAAAAAATATAAGCAAGATTAACTATAATGTCTGTGCATCCTAGTGACTGCAAAGAGAACAGATTTTCAGAATCGAATTATTTGCCTGGTTTCTTTCCTCTACACTTGTTCTTATCAAAGGTCAGCTTAACCTTAAGTGGTTTAGGAGCTGCCACTCCTAATTCAGATTCAGAGTCAAAAAGTTCTTCTGCAGAACTACTCAAGGAGCTGTCACTAGTATTCAATCCATGTTTGTTGATATCTTCTGTAGCAATATTGTCCTCTGCTTTTTCTTTTTCCTTTGCTGGGCTTTGATGCTGTTCTAAAATGCTTTTGCTTTTGTAACAGCGTCAATCTTTTCTTTTTTCTCTTTAAAGTTGAAGATTAATCCTTCTGGGGTTATCCATATGTAGGGAGTGGAGTTTTTCTGTAGAAATAATGTCAGATTCTTGTTTTGCTTCCTCCTCTTTCTCACTTCAAATGAAACATCTTTTAAAACTTTCACTTCGTCTCCTTGGATTTTTAGGGTTATCCCATTAGTCACTTTCAATATCATGTCTTTTGTTGACCTTTTAGAGAATTTCACAAATACTTCAGCAGGCAGATTGTTTTTCTTAATAAATTCTGGATAGGTTCAATATACCATATCCATGCTGTTTTGTAAGAGTTCCACTTTACAATCTGCCACTGAAGCTAGGGCTTCGCTTAAGATCTCTTTCAGGTTCTCTCCTTTTTTTCTGGAATACCTTGAAATCTCAAGACATATGATGATCTTTCCATCTGGAGTTGTAACAGCTGTTGCTTCTCTTTTTCCACTACCTCCATTCTTTGATTCAATACTTTTGTCTTCTCATCAACTTTGTTCAGCTTCTTAGTTGTCTTTTCTGTTCTTGTATTGGTTTCTTTCAGTTCCTTTTATATAGCTTCAAAGTTGTTGTTGAGGTTACTCATCTGATCCAGCAGAGGGTGCAATGCTGCAGCAATCATCTTAGAGATGTCTGTGGTTACTTCCGGTCTGGTGACTGGAGTTGTTGAGCTGGCACTTCCTGAAGAAGGTTTCACTTTGGGCGCCATTTTTTCACCCCGATACGACATTGTTTACATTAACAGTAAAAGTTTTTTAAAGTTTCTGAAAGTCTTTTTAGTTGCATGCACAGTAATCAGTTGAATTAACGTTCTCTGATCACAATCGCTGCTTTGCCCCTCAATTTCTTTGTTTTTTTAGCTAGTTTTCCAGGTTGGATTGCCCTCCCCCTTTGTTTTATTTGGGGCTTCACTGCAGATTTGCATCTGAGTGTTTGCTTCATTTACCAGGTAATCACTCATGTTTTTTGCCCCCGGCTTACATCCAGAAGTAGGGAAAGTCTCCCATCACCAGATCCCTTACTCTCTCACTCTGGTGTACTTCTTTGTGAACCATGGCTGGTCTCACGGTGGCGGGACTTATTGGAGCAAAGGGGGGGACTCAATCCTTCAGCTGTCACCTTGGGAGAGGCACCCCTCGTGCCCCAGGCTACGAGCCCCCTCTGAAGGCTCGGGGAGGCAAGACCCCTCCAGTCTGTGCTTCGGGACCCCTCCAGTCTGGCGCGATCACAGGTCGCTCTCATCAGAGCTGTGATGGCATATACCCACCAGCAAGATGCCAAGACTAGAAGTCTTCAGGGTTGATTTCTTTTAGGATTGACTGATTTGATCTCCTTGCAGTCCAAGAGACTCTTAAGAGTCTTCTCCAGCACCATAATTTGAAAGCATCTATTCTTTGGCTCTCTACCTTCCTTATGGTTCAACACTTGCAGCCATACATAACTACTGGGAATACCATCGCTTTGACCATATGGACTTTTGTTGGCAGGGTGATGTCTCTACTTTTTATTATGCTGTCTAGGTTTGCCATAGCTTTCCTCCCAAGGAGTAGGTGTCTTTTAATTTCATGGCTGCAGTCACTGTCTGCAGTGATCTTGGATCCCAGGAACATGAATTCTGTCACTGCTTTCATGACTTCCCCTTCTATTTGCCATGGAGTGATGGGGCTGGATGCCATGATCTTAGTTTTTTTTTAATGTTGAGTTTCAAGCCAACTTTTGCGCTCTCCTCTTTCACTCTGAGCAAGAGGCTCTTTAGGTCCTCTTCACTTTCTGCCATTAGAGTGGTATTTTCTGCACATCTGAGGCTGTTGATGTTTTCCCCAGCAATCTTTATTCCAGCTTGTGATTCATCCAAGATGGCATTTCGCATGATGTACTCTACATATAAATTAAATAAGCAGGTGACAATATACATCCTTGTTGTACTCCTTTTCCTATGCTAAACCAATCAGTTGTTCCACATCTGGTTCCAACTGTCACTTCTTGACCCTTATACAGGTTTCTCAGGAGACATGTGAGGTGGTCTGCTACTCCCATCTCTTTAAGGACTTTCCACAGTTTGTTGTGATCCACACAATCAAAGGCTTTAGCATAGTCAATGAAGCAGAAGTAGATGTCTTTCTGGTACTCTCTTGCTTTTTCCATAATCCAGCGAATATTGGCAATTTGATCTCTAGTTCCTCTACCTCTTTGAAACCCAGCTTGTACTTCTGGCAGTTCTCTATCCACATACTGAAGCCTAGCCTAGCTTCAAGGATCTTGAGCATGACCTTGCTAGCATGCCCTTCTTTGACATTGGAATGTAAACTGACCCTTTCCAATCCTGTGGCCACTGTTGCATTTTCCAAACTTGCTGGCATATTGCGTGCAGCACTTTAACAGCATCCATAAACGATCCATAAATATTCCATAACACTCATCCCTTGAGCAAGCAGCTCATTTTAATCAAGAGACTACATAGTTCACATAGTCAATTACAGCAAACATTTCAAAGACTATAGCCTATTTTTGCCTTGATCTCTTTTGTTGAGTTAATTCAGTTAAAGGGCAGGTATGTGTCAATTGCCATCACTGGCCACTATTTTCCTGCAAATCTACATTTCTCTGAAACTGCAATAAGTGCCCTAAAATGATGCCCAAACCTGGAAAAGACTTTGCAAATAGCTATCTGGTGGTCTTTAGGACACAAAGGGCTTTGGAGAACTAATCATATATATTCTGGAGAAAGACTGGCTCAGCAGTCAGCATGCTCTTTCTCATTAGCTCTGGCTAGAAAAGAAAGAGGTAGTGCTGTTCAGCCATTATGTCCACATTACATCCTGAAGGAGAAAGATCAGGTGTCTCTCTTTTATGGCTGCATGACAAAAAAAGTACAGACAGGCTCGTTTTATGTAGCAAAGCCTTTTGTGCGAACTCTGTGTGAGCAATTGTGCAAGCTTAGTTTTGAGAGAGAAACTTGATAGTGCCCTGAAATTCAATGGAAAACACAGTGCTACTGTAGCTCAGCACCATAATTAAATGAGTCTCAACTCAAGAGGTGAGTAAGATGGCCTCTGAGCAATTCCCAACATGGTATTTTTGGAGATCTTTATGGTACCCTAAGTAGGAATGGGTAGGTGAATCATAACTCAGGCCATGCCTATCCTACAGATTCAAATTTGTTTCAAACTGGGTTAAAATGTGCATATTGTCAAGAGTTGGAGAATGATATCCCCCCTCCCCGGAGACTTGAATATGGTGTGAAAGAACAATTGTTGCCCATGGTGTGCCTGCTGATTCCTTTCTATTTGAGCACTGTCATTGATCAAAGAAATGATGCCACTTTTGTTGTAGTGCTTCAAGCCAGTTTAAATGGAGATAATGCATAGCAGAGCAAAAGGAATCACTATGGATTTCACAATAGTACTGCCCTCAACTCACTGAAAAACTATTGTCTGTCATAGCCCTGAAACAAATTTCAGACCAGGGTGTTGCAGATCATGTAATCGTATATGTACAATGGTTTGTTGAAAACTATAGCAACAAAAGAAAGTAGAAAAAAATCAAGTGTGAGAATTTTAAGAGAGATAGAGGCTATAAAATTACTCTGAACCACATGGAAAGAGCCATTTAGGTATGCCTAAGGGTTTGGACATGCCATGACATCTTCTCAACAGCAGACCCTTATGCCAGAAACTATTTCTGAAAGTCCCATCTGTTTCAAAAAGTATTGTCCTGCAGCATGTAATGCTGCTTTTTGAGAAATACAAGTCTAGTGCCCCCTTTGGGCAAGGAAAAGTTAGCTGGGTGGTTCCTTGGATTCTGGCCACTCAGTAGCCTTTTTCATGTGTTACAGTTGGCATGTCTCTGTGAACCTCCTGATATATGTGGGTGCCTTCCATCTGAATTGGGCACTGCATGATTCAGAAGAAATGGCAAACATGCATATTGGTATGAACATGGGTAGTACACACCTACAGTACATCCAGCTGGATACTGCCAAGCATAGCGTTTTGAAAAAGAATAGTATATTTTTGGTTTCTTTCTTTCCTTGAACAGAGGAATCAGCTGATTAATACTGCTCATCGCAGAAATTTATTTGTAGCCTACTTTTCTTGCTGATGCGCAAAGTGGATTACAGCTTATAAAACAGTCCAATTAGACCATATAAAAATAGACAGTACAAGAGGACCAGATACAAAATTAGAAGACAACAAAGTAAAAAACAAATTGAGGCAAGGTATATTCTAAACAATATAGAGTGGAATTATAAGCTGCAAGGCAAGGTAGAAAAGAAAGGTGATACCTATAATAATCATTGCAGTAGACTACAATCCTGTTCCATTATAAAGTGCCCACCTGAACTGTTCCTATCTATTCCACTACAGTTTTCTTCATAAAATCTCTTTATAAAAAAGCCCTCCTGAACTTTACTGTTTTCCACCTTCTGCAGAATGATAGAATTGAGCAAACCTTCCTTACCTCCTCAGGCAAGCCATTCCACAAGGCAAAAGCCACCACTGAGAATTCATGTGAATGGGAAATTGTTGATATCCATTGGGAGGGTGGCCCATTCAGAAGGCTTTGCTCCAACCAGTGAAGATTTAATCAACATAAGTTTTTGCCTTAGCCAAGAGCCACCACTGGACCTCTGGAAAAAGATTTTATCTGTGCCCTCTCCTGCCACCCAAATCCAACCTGTAGGTAATGTGACCTCTGAAATTTTGCCTCCCTCCCAATCCTGTTCTTCCCTAAATGAGCTTGATACCAGTAATTTGTTATTTGGAAAATTCTACATGCAGTTAGTCCCAAATAACATTAATTGTACTAGAACCTAATGAACACAAAATGTGCATTGTATCTGAAAGCTCAAATAAGTTATGGACTTAATTCAGATATGGAAAAATTCAGATACCAGCCCCTTTAAAAAAAACCCTGAATGGGTTATAGAAGCCAGTCTTATGCATGTTTACTTGGCAGCAAATCCTATTGTGTCCAGTGGGATCAAGGCAAAAATGCATGATCACAAAAATGTACAAAATTGTCTCGTAGGATCATCTTAGAAAAAAAATCTGTTTTAGGATTATCATATAAGGACAGTTTTGGACTAAAGTTTTTCAGCATCTTATAACTATTGAACTTCCTTTTTTAATATAAAATTTTTATTTAATTTCAATAACACAGACAAAAGACAAACATAGACACATACTAAAGGAAAGACATAAAATTGGGGGTACATTATGCATAAGAATGTTTTGTAGCCAGTTATCTAATATTTTAAGCTTATACCTTACAGCAAATAATATTTCATGTAGCCATTGATACATATAGCAGAGTTATTCCAGTCTATATTTTCTCATCATCTTGTTTTTAAATCTTGTCCTGTCATATTAAAGATATAGTTCCCATACCATCTAAAAAATCTTGACCGAGTATTTTCAAATGTCTCTTCAGAGTGGTCCTTCAAAATTAAAGTGAATTTGTCCATCTCTGCTGCTTCCAGTATTTTGTTGATATCCTCTTCTTTATATGTTGTTGAAGGCTTTCATGGCTGGAGTTCATTAGCTGTTGTAGATTTTCCAGGTTGTGTGGCCGTGGTCTTGGCATTGTAGGGCCTGATGTTTCACCAGTAGCTGTGACTGGCATCCTCAGAGATATAACACAGAAAGATAGGGTACTCTCTATGTCAAGGTGACATAGAGAGTGCTCCATCTTTGCTTGGTATCTCTTGACTCCTCCAATGTTTGGCATACACTATTCTAGCTGAAATAGTTATATATATTAATATATAAGAATCATCTCTTTTAAAACTATCTAGTAAAATATTCAACGATAAAACTTCTGGAGCAAAAGGTACAATACAATTCAATATGTTCTGTAATACTTCATGAATCTAAACCCAGTATTTCTTAGCTCTATCACATAGCCACCACATGTGATAAAATGATCCCATTTTATTCTCACATTTCCAACACCTATCTGAGCATTTTGGGTCAAATTTGAATAGTTTTTCAGGTGTTACATACCATCTATAAAACATTTTGTAAATGTTTTCTTTATATGCAATGAATTTTGTAATCTTAATATTTTTCTCCCATAGCTTAGACCATTGGTCTAACAGAATTTCATGCCCCACATTTTGCGCCCATTGTATCATAACATTTTTAACTGTTTCATCATACATCTTATAATCTAGCAATAACGCATACATTTTCTTTATGAAGCTCTGGTTCCCCAAAAACATTAACTTATCTATTTCTAACCAATCCTCATTAAAACCAACTGCTTTATCTTTAGTATATCTTGATTCAATTTGTACTTTCTGCCACCAGTTCAGTTCCTGGGGCAGTTTTAAATTGAGTTTAGAGTCCAGTAGATCCGGATATCTTCTGACCGGTTCTTCTACTAGTATCTTTGGGTTTGTAAATGCTTCTAGAGGGGCGATTAATTTCAAGATTTTAGAATAAAATTGTTTTTTGATTGGTTACCAAACTTTTAATAATGATGCTCTTAGCCACTGTTGGTTAAAATACTTATGGGAGTCTGACTTCCCATACCATAAAAAGGCGTGCCAACCCAAATACATATCATGACCTTCTAGTTTGAGAAGTCTTTGGTTATCTAATGTAATCCAGTCTTTGATCCAGGCTAATGCTGCTGTTTGGTAATACAAACTGCAATCTGAAAGACCAAAACCAGCCCTTTCTTTTGAGTCCTGCAGTGCTTTAAGCTTTATTCTAGGTCTCTTTCCCTGCCAAATAAACAGCTTCAACAGTTTATCAACCTTCTTGAAGTAATTCTGATTTTGGAGAACCAGAATCATTTGAAATAGGAACATCAATCTTGGTAAAATATTCATTTTAATGGTGGCTATTCTGCCCATAAAAGAAATTTGAAGGTTCTTCCACTTGTTTAAGTCTTGTTTTATTGATTTTGGTAGTTCCATATAATTATTTTCAATCAAAGAGCTGCATTTATTCATTAAGTTTATTCCAAGATATTTAATTTTCTTTTGGAGGTCAAGTCCTGATATGTCCTAGAGTTGTCTTGCTTGTAGCTCTGTCATGTTCTTTATCAAAATCTTTGTTTTATTATTATTGATTTTCAGTCCAGCTACTTCTCCATATTCCTGTAGTCTCGTCAACAATGATTGTATTTATCTTCCAGGATGAAAGCCAGGTCATCTGCAAAGACTAAAAGTTTAAAATGTTCTCTCTTTATTTTAAGTCCTCTGATTTGATCTTTTGCTCTGATTACATCATTTATAATTTCAAGCCCAAAGATAAATAACAGCGGTGAGAGTGGACATCCTTGTCACATCCTTTTTTGGATTTCAATTTTTTGTGTTAGGTCTCCATTAATTTAGATCTTGGCCTGTTGTTTCGTATAAATTGCTTCTATCATTTTGCTGAATTCTCCTCCTGCCTGTGCATGTTTTAACAGTTCCTTCAAGAAATTCCAATTCCAAATGCCTTTTCAACATCTAAAAAAATTAAGGCCATTTGCTTTTCCAGATACACTTCATAATATTCCAAAATGTCCAAAATTATCCTGACATTATTTCTAAGTTGCCTGCTGGCAGGAAGGCCGCTTGATCTTTATGTATAGTTTGGGCTAATACCTTCTTCATTCTAGCTGCTAGGATGGATGCAAATATTTTATAATCCACATTTAACAAGGAAATAGGTCTATAATTTTTAATCTCTTTCCCATCTTGCCCTTGTTTATGTATAAGCGATATTATTGCCTCATTCTATGAGTCTGGAAGTTTCTGTTCTGTTACATTCTGATAAATTTCCTTAAAAGGGAAAATCAGTTGGTCTTCAAAAACATGGTTGAATTCTGCTGGGAGTCCATCTGGACCGGGTGACCTGCTTTTTTTTTGTTTTTTCAGAGCTTCTACTATTTCCACCATCGTGATTGGTTGATTTAATATTATTCTGTGGTCTTCCTTGAGAGTTTTAATATTGTTTTTTCTTAAATAGTCCCCAATTTGTTCTTGAGATATTTCTGTTCTTTTGTATAGATTTTTGTAAAATTGTTCTGCAATTGTTTTTAAGTCTTCTAACTTATTTTTTTCTTCTCCATTTGCATTTCTTAATGTACTTATAAACCTTTCTTCACGTTGCTTACGTATTTTGTATGCTAGCCATTGAGTCGGTTTATTTGCATTTTCAAAGTAGTTTTGCTTAGCATACATTATTTTTGTTGCAATTTCTTGAGTTAGAGGACAATTCATTTGGTGTTGTAATTGTTTAAGTTTAAATCTCCCTTTTTCGCTCATTCCATTCTGCTTTAAGTTCTCTTCCTGTTCTTTCATTTGTTTTTGTAGTTGAAAGTATTTTCTGTTTTTTCCTATACACAGTTTCTTTTATCATCCATCCTCTCACAAAAGCCTTAAAAGTGTCCCGAACTATATTGATAGACATATCTCTTTGTCTATTTCTTTCAAAATACGCTTGAAATTTCTTCTTGGATTTCTTCACAAATTGTTCATTTCTTAAAATTGTAGTATTCAGCTACCACCTGTTTCTCTTAAAAGTATCATGAAGCTCCAACGGAATAGGATTGTGATCTCTGAGGCTGAATTTCTGCTTCCAATATCTTATTGGTCATTGTAGCTGAGATCCAACACATATCAATCCTTGACCAAGATTTATGTCTCACCGAGTAAAAAGTGTAGTCTCTTATGTGGATTTCTGGCTCTCCAAGCATCTATACATTTGTTCTCCTCCATTAGAAGATAGAACACAGGTGGCAGTTCATGTTTTCTTTTCCGCTTTCTTTTCTTTGAGCATTTTCTGTCTTGGCTTCCCTCAAAAACTGCATTAAAATCTCCAACTATACAAGTTTCTTGGTATTCTTGATTTGCCATAAATTCTTGTAGAGGTTTGTAGATCTTTTTTTTGGTGATGATTTGGTGCACAGATGTTTACAATCAGGGTTTTTTTTATTGCCTTTGAACCTGGGCCATTAAAATACATCCATCTTGTGATGCATATACCATCTCTGGTTGAAGGTGGTCTTTCACATATGTCATCACACCTCTTTTCTTTTTCTTTTTATCTGAGTCTATGAAGGTTCTATCTAGTTTTGAATTTGCAGATATTTTTGATCAGCTTCTTTGACGTGAGTCTCTTGTAAACAAATTATATCAAAATTACTTTTTTTAATTGTTGAAAAGTTCTTATTCTCTTCTGGGGCTTTCTATAATGTTGTAAGAAATAATGTTGTAATGTTGTAAGAAAAGATTAAACCTTCAGGTAGGAGCCAACTGTACTGAATTCCATTCCACCTCTTTCAAAGGTATTGAACTTTCATAGTTCATATTTTGTTGCAGAAATTTGATTAACAAATTTGATATTCTAATTCTGAAACTGAAATTTAACATCAGCATTTTGAAATTTAACTGTTTTGCTGGTTGAATGAAATTAATAAACACCCATAATTACCCCAAAGAAAGATTACCTTGAATGTTAGCTGATCCCCCTCCCCAAACAATGCAAAACTAAATTATTCAAGAGGGCTTTTCCTCACAGGTAATAAGGGTCATACTGTACGAAATTTTTCTCAAACTTACTTGGATAAACAGTTAGGGGCTATGATCTATACTGCTGTGTTTGGCTTATTGTAAGTAGGATCCTATTATGTAATTTTTGTACTGCTTAATGTGTCATGTTAATACTTATGCTATGCTTCATTTCTTTCTGCTTGGTTCCAGACTTCTAAAATCCTAATGCATTGGTTATTCAGTGTCCCATTTTGTTGATTGTACTGACTCACTGTGTGTAATCTGCCTTGAGTCCCTGTGAGAAAGGTGGACTATCAATCAATCAATCAGTCAATGATTAAATAAATGTTATATGCCTTTCTGGCCATGATAATCTTCAGTGGGTTTTATTTCTGAAAAGTCACACATCTTTACAAGCAACATCCAGAAACCTCTGATTATAAATCTATTTTTTCCAGAGTTTTAATCTACAACTAGAAACAACCAAACACATGTCTTTATATCATCCTGGAAATCTTAATTTCTGATAAATTAAATATATTGCATGAAATTATATTGGCTATGGGCAAGATCCTACCAAAGTCAAATATTTGTAATATCCTATTGATTTCATTGTGTAAACAGAAATTCGGAGTTTAATTTAGCTGCAGACTAAAAAGTCTCTGGTCAAAATATGTTTGAAAACTGTACATCAATTTATGTAAATAAAAATATTTTAAACGCATATATGAATGTTGGGTTTGGAAACAAAATTTTGTAGTGTTTTTAAGATTTGGAAAAACACATTAAATGGAGACATTTGTATTGCAACAACAGTGTATGTTACCAGATCATTTAAGGTAGTTTGGCTGTTACTGTTAACCTTGTAAATCCAGTATTACTATTGTAATGTTACATCATCATCATCATCATCATCATCATCATCATCATCATCTACTTTATTGTCATTGTACATAGTACAACGAAATTAAACTGCAATGTTCTCGGTGATCTACAACCCTCTCAGTGATCTACAACAATAATCATACGGACTCACTGTCAGGTAGCCCTGCCATGATGGATGGAGAAGGGTGGGTGGATGGGCTTTGTGTTGTGAAGGGCGGGTGGATGGGATCGTGGGGTGGAATTATGCACCTGGAGTGTTCGAATGGAATGTGGGAGCTGCCTCGGCTGCCAGGCCGTACAGGCCATATCTCTTGCAGACTTAACACACTGACCTTGGAGGAGACAGGCTGTGGGCTTTCTATCGCTTTCAAAGCTGCAGCTTGGCTGGGAAAATGGGGGCGGTGGGAACTTAATTAATTATCACAGTCTCCAGTTCCCGCGCGCATGCTATGCATTCATTGGTGGAAGGGGGGGGGTCCCCATTCTCCCCCCCTCTGGTATAACTGCTTGCTTTCTGTAACCACGTTATTCTTAACAATGTACCTGTTCCAGTAACCTACTATTGCAGCTTTAAAAAAATAAAATACTATTCTTGCTTCAATGAACAAGGCCTGGTATTTGGCTGACTAAGTTAGGGACTCTGACAGTTTGTTAAGAATCCTCATTTTCGGGACTGGTCGGAAACCTGTGGCTCCAACATGAGCAGTAGCGAGGAAGACACTCTCCCGACTGAAGATGGAAAAAAGGAGGACGGGAAACCTCCTGTGACAATGGTACCCACGGAAGCCCCTGGCCAGTATGTGCCGGTGACACGGGGGCAGGAGTACGACTTTGGGGGGCCCTACGGGGACCCGTACGGAGCAGCCTATGGTGGGGTAACCACCCAACCCAAGCAAAAACGAGACTGGGTGAAACCCCTGGCCGAAACCCATGAGACGTGGCTTACGACCCCGCGAGCCTCGGTGCGAATGAGTCACCCTGAGAGGTCAGTACACAGACTGACCACGGCTGAGGGGCTGGAAGACACCCGTCGAGACTCCGGTGACCAGGAAGGCGTCGTGGTGAGTCGGAGGTGGAGTGGTGAAGCGAGCCAAGACCGTCTGTTTCGCATCCTGGATGAATCCCTCGCCCGCATCCCCCAGATGATCGCGGAGGGCATCCGAGAGGAGCGAGAGCTGCAACGGCGGGAGGAACCACCCGACCAGCACCCTTGAGACCAACAACAGGTGCCGGCCCCAGACCAACAGAATGTGCCGATCCAACCCCCCGATCAACCAGCGGGGCCGGGACCGCAGAGTCCACCAGTGCAGCCACCGCCCCGACCATGGGGGTTCCTGCCACCGAAACCCGCGGAGCTCCTCGATGCGGACTTCGATGGGAACCCAGAGAAGTTCCCCTTCTTCTTGGTGCGGGCCGAAAAATTCATTGAAACGTGGGGCCACCTGTTTCAAAGCGAGGACCGAATGGTGGATGTCATAGCCTCGCACCTGAAGGATGCAGCGGCTGACTGGTATGTAGGACTCCACCAGGCTGACGGGCGAGAGCTGAGAGAGATCGATGCTTTCATGTGGGCCATGAAGGAACATTTTGAAGATGTCAACGCCAACAAGACGGCTAGGGCGGCTATACGTGCCCTCAAGCAAGGCTCCAAGTCGGTGAGAGAGTACACCGCTGAGTTTCGCAGATGCGCGGCCAAAACTCGAGGTTGGCAAGACGGGGTCCTAGCAGACCACTACAAATTGGGACTCAACACAGAGATCCGCCGTTCTGTCACCAAGACCCAGGGCCCAGACACGCTGGCGGGCTGGATACAAGCGGCTATCACTATGGAAAACCGCTTGAAAACCATCAAACTGGATGATGCCGCAGCGATGAAAAAGGGGGGCCAATCGGGTCCTACGCCGGCTCCGCAAGGGAAGAACCCACCACCGAACCCGAAACCCAAGGACGGCACGAGAGAGCTCAGGATGAAGCAAGGTCTCTGCCTGAAGTGCGGGGAGGGGGGCCACTTTGCGGCGAACTGCCCAGGCTCCCCCGCACCAACTGGGGCCCTGAAAGGGGCCAAAAAGAAGTTTGATACCTCCACCCCAAAGCCGGTGGCGAAACCGAGAGGGACGAGGGCCCTGCAAGCCAAGCCTATCAGCGAGGCGTCGGACTCGTCGGATGGCGAGACCGCGCAGCCGGGAAACAAACCGGACCTGCTGTAAACAGCGCTGAACAGCAGGTCCCGGACTCTCAAGCGCAGATCCCGGTGAGCAGACCCCCCTCTCTTTTCTTCCTCACAGTGACTTTGATGGACCCAGGTCTACTGACCCATGTGAGGGTACGAGCTCTCATTGACTCTGGGTGCGGGAGAGACCTCATTAATCCCACACTTGTGACGGGACTAGGGACGAAGGTGGTAAAATTGGCTGATCCCCTCATTTTCACACAAATGGACGGCTCCACAATGAAAGAGCCTTGCAAATATGAAATTGTTCCCTTACGGGTGGGGATTGGGAACCACTGGGAAGAGAGGCCCTTCGTCGTCACCCCTTCTGCTCGGTTCCCCCTGGTGCTAGGCAGCGCGTGGTTCTTCGATCATGATCCACATGTCCTGTGGGGGGAGGGGAAGGTAAATTTCATTTCCAAAAAATGCCAGCCCCACCTGTGGAAATGGGAGTGGGGTGCCCCGATGAGGGGGGGCCCTATTAATGGCAGTGAGTGTACAGTGAGAAGTGATTTTCTTATCACAGTGTAAATGTTACAGCATGACCCAGCCAGACTTTAAAAGTCTTATGGATGCCCTGTGCTTTGAAACCAATGAGACTGAAAAGATTTGCAATTCAAATATATTCAGCATTATTTACTATATGGATAAGGATGGGGGGGATGGTAATATTCTGACATTTTAAATTTAGGCAACCATAAAAGGATCAGTTTATCTCACAGCCTGTATCCCCTTGTGATTTAAAAGCAAGGAAACAAAAAAGATGCTTGCTCTTTGGTTAAAGATATACTATAAAGATGAGGAACGTGTTTTTATACAGATACAATTCAAAATGGATGTAATTAGCTACAGTATGCAAAACAGCAGCCTGTGCATTAGATTATGTGTTAGAGCATGTGCAAACACTAGTGTCAAGAAAATGTATCTATTCACACTCAGGTTTAATTTCTTTTTCTTTTTCTAATTGCCCCTAGAGGCAGATTTTTATTTATTTATTTATTTTCACTGTAACACGGTACACAACATAACACAATACACCACATAACACAACGATGCATATAACATTCTAACATATACAGCTTATACAATCTGCTTATTCAACATATAACATTTAACACACATGGGGGGTATAAATCTAGCTTATCATTACACTAGTACTTAGTTTGCTACCCTTCTAGCTATCTTTTACGTGTATATCCTTGCTCTCTGCCTAAGTTACATTTTCATAAAGCTGATCTTAATAACAATTCTCCTGCAAAAAACAATTTCATCCCTCCTGTCTCTTTGACTTATACCATTCATAAAAGCAATGCCATGTATTCTGAAAAGTGGAGTCTTCACATCCTTTCATAGTCAAAGTCAGCTTGTCCATCTCTGGCGCCTCCAATATCTTCATAACATACTCTTGCTCAGATGGTACCAGGGTCATCCGCCAGTATTGTGCATGTAAGATTCTGGCTGCCGTTGTCAAATATATTATCAAATACCGATCGTCTCTACCTGTCTCTTTTGGCAAAATACCTAAAAGTAATATCTCTGGTTTAAAAGGAACCACTTGTCCTGTAATTTCTTGCATCATTCTATGAACCCATATCCATTTTTTTAACAATATCACATGTCCACCACATGTGATAAAATGTGCTGACCTTATTTCCACATTTCCAGCATTTATCAGAGCATTTTGCATCATATTTTGCAATTCTATCAGGTGTAATATACCACCTATAAAACGTTTTATACATATTTTCTCTGTAAAAGACTGCTTTAGTTATCTTAATGTTTTTATTCCATATTTGATCCCATTGCTCCGACTCAATATTATACCCAAAATTCTGTGCCCATTGAATCATATTATTTTTAACCATTTCATCTGCCACAAAATCTTTTAATAATATACCATACATTTTCTGTATAAAGTTCTCCTCTGGAGCATGTAGTATCTTTTCCATTTCTGATAAAGTCTTATCAAATCCAATCTTCTTATCCTTCACAAATCTCGAATTAAGTTGTGCTTTCTGCCACCATGTTAATTCATCATCAAGTTCAAGCTCCCCTTTTGAGTTTATAATGTCCATGTATCTTTTCAACGGGTTCTCACTGTAGACCTTAGGCAAGGTCATTGCCTCTAATGGAACCACCAACTTTGAGGTTTTAATGAACCATCTCTTCTGAATTATCTCCCACACTCTTAATATTGCATCTCGTACCCAATGTTGTTTAAAATATTTAAGTGTTATGGCTTTTCCATACCATAAAAACGCATGCCATCCAACTAAAAGATCATGTCCCTCCAAGCTTAATGTCTTTCTGTCTTCTAACATAATCCACTCTTTGATCCATGCTAATGCCCCAGCTCTATAATATAGAGTCCAATTAGAGTGTAGGAGAGAGGCTTGAATTCTTTCAGTACTCTTGCATGTGAGCACACACAATATTTTAATAAGAAACCCCAAAGATAAAGTAAGATTATCAGAGAGAGGTACCAAAATCTAGGCACTCTTCAAAAATAGGGTCAATAGGAGCCTACGGTATGATTACTTGGAAGTAAATTGCACAAGGTTCAATAGAATTTGCACTGGTTAGTCAGTTTAAGATTGTAGTTTTAGCATGTTACTTCCATTACTTAGAATCAAAAGGAATGCAACAGTTTCCCTTCCGTGTAACAACTAAGGTGCAAAAGGGTACCTGTCCATGGAACAGGTCTCAGTATATTAAACATCCTAGTCATACATTGCAGCATATGCCCTAAAAAGTTCACTTCAGTGCTAGGACAATAAAATATCTGCCAAACAGAGACTGAACAAAAGAGGTCAACAGTGTGCCAACAAAATATAACCTGCATTAAAATCTATACTACCTCTGAATAATTGTTATGAATTTCCCTCCAAAAAACATATAACCTAAAATATACACCAAAACAAAACACAGATGACACACACAAATGAGTATTTAAAAAGCATTGGAAACCATATCCTGTGGCGGCCTAGGATACTTATCTTTCTAATCTCTTTACTAAAAGCGGCTTTTCTTAATTCCTGTGTGTGCATACTATGCCTTAATGTCTCTCTCCCTTATTGCCTAGATATAAAACAAACAAAAAAGATGCAGTTCAGATGACTTGAGTGAATCTGAAATGTAAGAAACCAGATCATCCCGAAGAAAAATTCTCTGGCTTTTTCCTGAAAGACACACAATTCTTACTCAGCTGAAGTAATTTCTTAACACCCATCATCATCAGAAGTTGATTTAGGATTATCTTTCTTACTAATCTCATTTTATAGCTATTCTAAACTAATTGATGAGTGTATAAAAGGCAAGGGGAAACCCTAAGCCTAGGGAAATCCATTTACTTTCCCCCTTTCCCTCCCTAACTTTCTTTTATTATAAATTACAACGTAGGAAGAGCACAATGCAAAATATCACCTGAAAGTGACTCATATCCTGGGTTGGCCGGGCACACCTCGCCATTGTGTTCTTTACACCCACAACTAAATACATCCCCATTAACAATGTCAAATCCTCTGACAAGTTCCAAGTGCTTTCGATCTGGGGGGAAATGAAGGTAATGTGTATACAGGGCACCTTTTCTGGAAAATATTCAGACATTTTTACCTAGCTCACTTCTTTTTTCAAATTACATAGAGAATGTTCTTTCCTCAATTTCTTTCGTGAGAGAAATTGTGTGATTTTTAAAAATAATATGTTGGAGCTTCATAAGGACTTTTTCACATGATCTCTTTGTGATGTTGGATATCTCATGAAAGCTGCATGCTGGAAGTCAGCATTGAGGTTTACACCAAAGACTGTCTTTATAATATGCAATTTGAAGTACATGGGGATCAAGGCAGTTCATATACATGTATGGATGCTACCTTTATCTGGGCAAGATAAGATATTCCCCATACAACTGATTTTGCTGCCTTTGATATTCATGTCATACTGCCCTAGTTAATGGCCCTACGCTGCTAAATAGATCTGTACAGCATCTTCCGGTGAATTGGATGCCTTATTGACCATCTAGCCAGCACCCACACAGGAAGCACTCTGGACTACCATGAACTGGCCTGCCATCTTATTCTGAATTAGTTTTATACTTGATTTATATTGTATATTTTAATATTGTTTTTACTGTGAAATGATCTGTTGTGACCTGCCTTGAGCCCGCTTGTGGGAGAGGGCAGGATATAAACAAACAAACAAATAACACCTTTAACTGCTGTGAATTCAATTAAAAAGGCACAGATTTCCCCATCATCCCATCTCTAAGTTGTACCCACTGAAACTTAAGCATGTGATTCATGCCCAAGGTTTCCTTGATTAAAACTGTACAGAGGGAATAGAATCTAAATAAATGGCAAGAATAAAGTACAGAAGATGACAGTTTGAAAAAAAGAAATAGGGCTGGTAAGGATTATATTTGTCACATTCTATCTTGATCTTCCTAAAGTTCTCCAGGCAGCATATTTGAGGTTATCATTTTCATCCACCCAAGGACTCCTGGCCAATAAAGTACACTGAGAGATACGTTCTGTTGATCCGAATGCTAGAAGGAACTCAAGATTACACCTGGGGGCCCTACATATTCATTGAAACTACCTGCAGATTCTGTTAAAAAGTACCATGCAGGGCCATCTTAACTCCCATCACTTCAAATGCCCATTGTATACACCATGCCATATGAACAATGATAAGGCTATAGAGCGTTATAGCTGAGTGGCATTTTGAATCCAGGTCTGGTTCCTACTCTACCACTCTGCCCATTATGCCATGCCAACTCGCTGGGCCTTCTTAAGGGATCCTAATTCCAGAGTGGTGGCAGTGTCAGGTGATACCCCACCTGAGCCGTGACACCCCGTATATACCCCCAGAGAGTACTACAGTTGGGGTCTCAAAACCAACCGGCCCTCCTGGGCCCCAAGGATGCCAGGCTTGCTACTACCAGGGCCAGGGCTTTCTCAGTGGTGGTTCCATACTGGTAGAACAAGCTCCCGGAGGAGATCATGGCCCTGCGGGACCTTTTACAGTTCCTGCAGGGCCTGCAAGATGAAGCTCTTCCACCAGGCCTTCAACTAAGGAGCTGCCTACTACCACCACCACCTGGCCCTTAATGTTAGCATGTGGCCTGTGCTGCCACGTGACCTAGAAAGATTGAAATACTGCCTATTACCACCACAAACAATCGTAGTATAGATCCTGGCTCTTAATGTTAACATGTGGCCTGTGCCACTGCATGACCTAGGAAGCTGAAATATTGTGCACTACATGTATGCATGCATTTTAGTACACCATCTTAACTAATTAACAACATGTGTCCAGCACTTTATAATTTTATGATTTTACTTGTAACTGAACTATTTAAATGATTTTGTGTAGATTTAATGGTCACTGTGGACTGACAAATGTAAGCAACCCTGAGCCTGTTCGCAGGAAGGGTGGGGTATAAATTTAATTAATTAAATAAATAAATGAAGTCACTGGGTTTAGTGTAGCTTTGCACAGGACTGCAAGTCTCTTACAATTTGTTCTAAAGAATCAACAGTAGCATGAACAGCTGGTGATTTCTACCAAATGTCTGCCAAGTACAGGAATTTTACTTTATCTCTCCTCAAGTTCCATCATTATTTCTATGCTGCTATTCTGAGCTGTAGCTGGTCAGTTCATACCCAATCTATAAAAAGATGGTGTGGTCATGATGATCAGAAATGGCAGTACAAGCTTCAGTCTAGACTGCCAAAACAATCTGCGGCTGAAGAAAATTGCATAAATATAAGATCTCAGCTGGTAATCATTCCCTTTACCCCTTTCTTTGGGCAGAAAAGAGTTTCAAGATGGCAATTTTGGTTAAGTTATACTATCTTATAATAACAACAACTCAAGCACTGTGGGATTTAATGTTATAGTTAGTAATATAATGTTATGATCACCTTATGTTACATAAACATGAAAGGTACGTCATGTTCAGCTCATTTCATGTCTGTTTCTTGGCTTTTTTAGAAATGGTTGTTCCTCTAAAATGTTTTTATGGGTTGTGCAAGCAAAACAGCAAGGAAAATCTACTCATGTAAACCAATGTCCCACTCAGAAGAAAAAGGTATATGCCATACACACAAAGTACCACAAAGCTAAACATTTTGCCCATTTGTTATGTTATACCTCATTAAGCAATTGATTCATTGGTTTGCAAAAACAAATAGATTCTCATGCTTCCAGAGTATTCATTCATAAAAAGCAATATATCAACCCTCCTGTCTGAATTTCCAGAGGTCATTTTTTCAAGTGTCTGCTTTATTTGTGCAGAAAGATGCAAACAGTTTGTTCTACAAGGCTGGTGAGAGATATTGCAATACACCTCTGGAGACAGCTCCTGTCCTAAACCAGTTAACTTCTTATTGATCAAGCTGTCTTTCAAGAGCCCTATTCTGTAACAATTACTCCCTTAGGGCTCAACTAGACAATACCATGACATCAGGGAACTAACTTTCCAGCGAGACAATGCATCATGTGTAACATGGGGGAAATAGTGTTCCCAAGCACTTTACTTTGTGAGCATGGCATAGGGGGGAGGAAGGGTTTCAGCCTGTCCTCAATGACATTTTCCCAAGCTAAAATGTCTGGGAGGGGCTTCAGTCAGTGCACATGGAGACACAGTAAGGCAAACAAGCTCCCCCTGCCCCACAAGCAACCATTTCAGCTTGGGGAAATGGTGCAGGAGAGAAGCTGAAGCTTCTTCCCATGCCATGTTCAAGAACCAAATCCAGCCCCATAGTTCTTGATTCAGAAGTGAGATTGGCCTATAGGAGTCTGGATTACTGAGATCTTTCCCAGGTTTAGGGATAACAACTGTTTTGGAGAGAGACCAAGATTTTGGAACAGTGCCAGAAAGCAAGATGTCATTACACACTTTAGATAAGGGGGCCACCAAAACCTCCAGTTTTTTGTGTGTAAAATTCACTGGGGAAACCATCTCTGCCTGGTGTTTTGTCTTTAAGGATGTATTAGTGTTAAGAAGCTGTTGGGCAGTAATGGGGAAGTATATGTTCAGGAAGTATCTTAGATAAAGAAGACCTAGACTTTAAGTAATCCTTAATACACTCCGGATCTGGAGCAGAAGATGAATATAAAAGTTTATATTTAACAAATGTACTGAAAATCTGAGAGAAATTTGTTATAATTTTATTTTGGGGACCCATAATATGATTGATATACTGAGTGGAATTTTTATGTTTGATTTTCCAGGCTAATAAGTGCAGTGATCTAGGGTGATTATGCCAATACTTCTGTTGCAAATAAAGGAGATTTTCCTGAATCTGTGCAGTTTCCAATGTTTCCAGAACTTTCTTTTCTGATTGTAACTGTTCATAATTCTTTTGCTACCTGTTAGTTTATGTTTTTGCTCCAAGTAAGACATTTTAGAAATGATTTCTGCTTTGACTTTTTCCTTCTCTTTTTTATAGGAGGAGGCCAATGAAATAATTTTACCCCTCGCTACAGCCTTCATGGCATCTGTGAAGTAGTTTAAGGTATGAGAGAGTGACTGGACCAAGGTCACATCCAGCAAAGCTCCATGACAGAATGGGGATTTAACCCTGGGTCTCATGTCCTTGATCCTAGTCTGATGCTTTAACCACTACACCACACTGGTTCTGTAAGTATCTAATGAAGCTGTGATTTTAGGTTTGTGAACTGCAAAAATAGTTGACGGATATCTACTTTACATAGATAGAACTATGTTGTTAACTAAAAACTGGTCAGAAATAATATTCTAATGTATTCTAGAGCCTAGTTGAGAACTTGGTTACTTACGTTTCAAATCCAATTAAATTAAAATTAATAATAAACAAATTAATCAATCAATTAACTGACAGATCCGCTCACAAAAGCTTTTTGCTGAAATAGCATGGTGTCCGTTTTTAAAAATCCACAAGATTCCTATATATTTAAACTTACCCTTTGATACACCATGATATTTCTGTCTTTAACACTGGAAGTGACAGAGGAAGAAGTGTTATTCTGAATTTCATCCTGGATAGATTGTGGTTTATGTCCAGCAGCTAGTGGTGGAGGCAGTGGTAGCCATGTACGGAATTTAAGACAAGCCTAGCCTACCTGGTTATTTCTTCAAGTATTTATACTCTGTTTTTCTCCCAATGGGGACCAAAACAGCTTACAGCATCACTTCTCCCTCCTTCATTTTATCCTCCCAATGCCAATTCTTTGATGTAGGTTAAATTCGACTTATCCAAGGTCTCCCAGTGAGTTTCATGATTTGAACCTAGGTTTTCCAAATCCTAGTATGGCAGTCTAATCCGTATATCATGTTTTAAAAGGTAAACGTTTTCCTTGCTTGAAAGCTAGTCAAATCCAACTCTAGGGAGCAGTGCTCATCTCCGTTTCCAAGATGAAGAGCCAGCGCTGTCCAAAGAAGTTTCTGTGGTCATGTGGCCAGCATGACTAAAAACTGAGGTGCATGGAATGCGCTACCCTCAGCAGTCCTTTATGGTAGATATACCCAGACTCCCATGCATCAGAGGATTTGTTTTTGCTTGTTAGATCAGGTGGAGTCAGTTTCTCATATATTACTCCATTGCCCTATATATGAAGAAGAGAGGCAGCACCTGTTGATACCCCTTCTCTCACATTTTAAACCTTTGGCAAATTATCTCACATATGCCGAGGAACGCCTGATGAAGTTTTTACTGGCTGATAATTATGAATCTGTCTCACGCAATGTTGCTAAATATTGCTATCTGGTAATAAAAAAGCGCAGATTGTACTGTAACTCGAGCCACTAATGATGAAAATGACCGGTCTGGTATTTTAGAAAATACGGCTGAAGGGTCTTTTGTTGTAAGATTCTGTGTTGTATTATTTTAGTTTATTTTGCTGGTCTTATGACTGTTTTAATAAATTTGTATTTGTATTTGTATTTTGTATTTGAGATGCATGGAATGCTGTTACCTTCCCACCAAAGCGGTACCTATTTATCTACTTGCAATTTCTTGCTTTCGAACTGCTAGGTTGGCAGGAGCTGAGGCCAGAGACAGGAGCTCACTCTATCACACAGCAGTAGGGTCTCGTGGCCCTTAAACAGGGGTTCTCCCGTGGCCCTTAAACAGCAGTTCTAGCCGATTCATGCCAGCCTAGCAATCATTGTCTCGGGGTCTGGTTTAACTTTGTACTTCCATTAGGTTCTCCATATTTAACTATTTAGTTGTCACGGGTCAACAGAAAACAAGAGATAGTTTCAGAGGTGGGTAGCCATGTTAGTCTGTAGCAGCAGAATGAAATATGAGTACAGTAGCATTCTGAAGACCAACAAAATTTAGTCAGACAAAGTGAGCTTTAACTCTCAGTTTGGTGTAGTAGTTAAGTGCGCGGACTCTAATCTGGGAGAACCAGATTTGATTCCCCACTTCTCCACCTGCACCTGGCTGGATGACCTTGAGCAAGCCATAGTTCTGATAAGAGCTGTTCTTGAAAAAGAGCTCTCTCAGCCCCACCTACCTCACAGGGTGTCTGTTGTGGAGAGGGGAAGGGAAGGGAGTTTGTAAGCCGCTCTGAGGCACCTTTGGGTAGTGAAGGGCGGGGTATAAATCCAATCTCCTCTTCTTCTCTCTTCTTATACCCTGAAAATTTTTGTTGGTCTCTAAGGTGCTACTCTCCCTCATGGATCACTGCCTTGTCGTGGCGAGGGGGCTTGCGTGGTTCGATGAGGCTGTGGGCTATGCCGTGGAGGGCCACCCAGGACGGACAGGCCACAGCAGAGAACTCAGACCAAGCGTGATCCCCTGGAGAAGGAAATGGCAACCCACTCCAGTATCTTTGCCAAGAAAACCCCATGGACAGTAACAAAAGGCTAAAAGATATGACGCCGGAAGATGAGCCCCTCAGGTCGGAAGGTGTCCAATATGCTACTGAGGAAGAGCAGAGGGCAAGTACGAGTAACCCCAGTGTAATGTATCCACAGGAGAACATGGGCTCTGGACAGCCATGTGCTTGGACTGGTTCTAACCGGTCCACCATGTGGCCAGGCGAAGGGCCTGAGCTTCGCCCCGAAGGACAATGGACTAGTGGATCCTGACTCCCCTCCAATGGAGGAGCAGGAGTTAATCCAATCAATGTAAATAGCGAATCACCGGGTGTGTGTGTGTTTGGGGTGTGGGTCACTTGGGAATAAAAGCCGGCCTGCGAGCCGGCTCAGTTGTCTTGTTCTTCATCTAATAAAGTATGTGAGAGCTGAAATCACTAGTAAGTCTCAGTACTTTTCACTGGCGACGAGGGTGGGATGCCAACTCCCTCCATGAACAACGACCACGAGACGAGCACCGCTGACCGCCCCAACGCCGAAAGCACCGAACGCCGCCGCCGAGCTTCGTGTCCACCTCTTCGGTTCCTGGGCACCGCACCGCTCCCTAGCACCGCTGACCCCGAGAGCAGCCTCGCTTTCAACGCCGCCAACTCTACGCCTGAACCGCGACCTCCACGGGTGAGCACCATGGCCGCTAGCAACGAGAGCTTCCCCGCCTTCGACATCTCTCGTCCCGCACACTGGGAGACCTGGATCGAGACGCTGGAGCGTCACTTCGAGATCCATGGCATCACGGATGCGGGTACGAAGAAGGCCTATCTCCTGCGCTACTGCGGCATCGAGGCACACCTCCTCCTGAAGGACCTGGTAAACCCCCTCCTGCCGAAAGACGCGGCCGCCACCTACGACATGCTGGTCAAGGCGTTTACTGACCACTTGGCACCAAAGCCCACCAAGTTCGCGGAACGAATGGAGTTCTTCGCGAGAATGCAGGGCCCCGACGAAACATCTCCGGAATTCCTGGCCGGACTACGCCGCACAGCCACAAGGTGTGCCTTCCCCAACCTCGCAGATACCCTCCTAAACCAGTTCTTGGTGGGGCTGAAGGAGGCGAAGCTGCGCCGCAGGCTCGTCAGCCGGGACGACCTCACTCTGGAGGCCGCCATCCAAGAAGCGGCCGCCTACGAGAAGTCCCACGCAGATCGCCGGCCTAAGACGGTCCATCGCCTCCAGGGCTCCGGCTCGGATGACTCGAACGATGAGGAGGTCCTGCAGGTGAACCGCCGATCACAGACACGCACCCAACGCAACAGGGGATCCCCCGCACCACCAAACCAGCCCAACGCATCTGCCTGTGCCAGCTGTGGCGACGCTCACGAGCGCCGGACCTGCCGTTTCCGGGACGCCGTCTGCAGGACCTGTAACAAGGCCGGACACCTTGCCCGAGTCTGCCGCTCCAAGGGCAAGCGCCGGGGATCCACTGCCCAGCTGGACGCCGCAAGCCTGCACACCGTGACAACACAGCGCCGGCAGACGGTATGTAACTTGCCCCCTGAAAGCCCGGACAAGGTGCATGTGACTGTCCAAATAGAGGGGTCCCCCTGCCAAATGGAAATAGACTCAGGGTCCTCGTTCTCTATAATTTCCGCGGAGACCCTTAAAACACTATGCCCCAAGGGGGACCCCGACTGCACAAGCCACGGGGGTTGAAACTGACGGACTTTAACAAAAACCCAGTGGCAGTCCGTGGCTGGGGCAAGTTTCAAGTCCGATTTAAAGGGTTCTCGGGCTTGCTGGACCTGCTGGTTGTGGAGGGCGCCTCTCAAGCCTCCTGGGACTGTCGTGGTTTGGGCCTTTGGGACTCCAAATAGCAGGAGTAAACCACCTCGGGACCGCTGACTGGGAGGCAGTTTGCCGGGAGTTCCCCAAAGTATTCGATGGGACCCTGGGGAGGTACAATGGGACCCCGATTTCGCTAGATCGGGACCCTAACGTACGACCCATCCGCATAAAGGCACGGCCCCCTCCCCTAGCCATGCGGGAAAAAATAGAGGCCGAGCTCGACCGCCTGGTCGCCCAAGGCGTGCTGGAACCGGTCGCGTCAGCGCACTGGGAAACCCCCATTGTAACGCCAATTAAACCGAATGGGGCTATACGCATTTGTGCAGATTACAAATGCACCATAAATAAGGCTCTGCAGGACCACGCCTATCCGGTCCCGGTAGTGAGCCATGTCCTGGCCTCCCTGACGGGGGCCAAAGTTTTCGGCAAATTGGACCTGGCGCAGGCTTACCAGCAGCTGCCAGTGGACACGGCCGCTGCGGAAGCGCAAACCATCACCACCCACAAGGGGGCTTTCCAGGTCAATAGACTGCAGTTTGGGGTTTCAGTGGCGCCAGGGATTTTTCAATCTTTCATGGATTCCCTCCTGAAAGGAATTCCAGGGGTCCAGCCCTTTTTAGATGATGTCATCATCGCGGCACCGGACTCCACCGCCTTCACCGAACGGCTGCGTCAGGTCCTGCAGAGGTTCAACGAGGCTGGCCTCAAGGTGAAGAAGGAGAAATGCCTCCTGGGTGTGCCCCGCATCGAATTCCTGGGGTTCGCAGTCGATGCACAAGGCATCCACCCCACAGACGAGAAAATTAGAGCGATCACACAAGCCCCGGTCCCCACGTCCAAGCCGGAACTCCAGGCCTTCCTAGGCCTCTTGAATTTTTACCACGCGTTTCTGCCCCAAAAGGCAACGGTGGCTGAACCCCTCCACCGGCTGCTGGACAAGGAGGCGCCGTGGGCCTGGAAGCCGGAGCATGCGGCAGCTTTCCAGGCGGTAAAAGACTTGTTGGTCTCCAACGGGGTGCTGCACCACTTCTGCGAGGCTTTACCTGTGGTTCTGGCGTGTGATGCGTCGCCCTACGGGGTGGGGGCGGTGTTGGGGCATCGGTTGCCGGATGGCCGGGAGGTTCCGGTCGCCTACTATTCTCGGACCCTGTCTTCTGCGGAGCGTAATTACGCGCAGATAGACAAGGAGGCACTAGCGATAGTGGCGGGGGTTAAAAAATTCCACCATTATCTCTATGGCCGCCCGTTCGAGATCCTTACAGACCACAAGCCTCTCCTGGGCCTCCTTGCGCCCGATCGACAGACGCCGCAGATGGTCTCGCCCAGGGTTCTCCGCTGGTCCATATTCCTGGCGGGGTACTCTTACACCCTCACCCACCGCCCGGGAAAGGCCATGGGTCACGCGGACGCACTCAGCCGCCTCCCACTGCCCGCAACGGACCCAGACCCGGCCCCCGCCCACGTCATCGCACTCCTAGAATCGCTGCCCGATCGCCCAGTACATGTCAAGGAGGTGGCCCGCCTCACGGGCCGCGACAGGGTTCTCTGTCGGGTTTTGAACTGGGTGGGGAGGGGATGGCCGACAGCTAGACAAGACCCGGAGTTTGCGCCTTTTGTCACAAGGCGCGATGGGCTGTCGACCTATAAGGGGTGCCTAATGTGGGGAGGCAGGGTGGTCATTCCGAAACCACTACAGGAACGGGTACTGAGGGACCTTCATGAACACCACCCTGGGGTAGTCAGGATGAAGGCTCTGGCGCGGGGGTATGTCTGGTGGCCAGGGTTAGACCGGGATATTGAGGACATTGTAAAAAGGTGTCAACCCTGCCAGGCCTCCCGACCCGCACCCCCGACGGCCCCAGACAGGGCCTGGGAATCCTCTCACCGCCCCTGGTCGCGCCTGCACCTCGACTTTGCGGGCCCGTTCCAGGGGCAGCTGTTTTTTATACTTGTAGACGCCTACAGTAAGTGGCTAGAAGTAGAGCCGGTACCATCCACCTCCTCCCGGGCGGCCATCCGAGCGATGTGGCGGATTTTCAGCTCGCACGGACTCCCCGACACCCTGGTCACCGACAACGGGACGGCCTTCACGTCTGGGGAGTTCCAGGAGTTCACCCGCCAGCACGGGATTCGCCACATCAGGTCGGCCCCGTTCCACCCCGCCACCAATGGCCAAGCCGAACGCATGGTGCGGACGGCCAAAGAGGCGCTCCGTCGGACCGAAGGAACGGACTGGGACTTCAGGCTGGTGCACTTCCTGTTCGGCCAGAGAACGACGCCCCATGCGACAACCGGCCGGAACCCGGCGGAACTATTGATGGGCCGACGCCTCACCACCAGGCTGGACCGGTTACATCCCGATCGAGCGCCCGAGCGGGAGCCCTGCATGGAAACGCCAGCGGCGGCGTGAGGCTTCTTCCCAGAGGACCCGGTGTACGCACGGAACTACGCGAGAGGGCCCCCGTGGATTCCCGCCCGAGTAGTCCGGGTCCGTGGCCCCCGGTCCTACGAAGTCTCGGTGGAAGACGGCCAGATCCTGCATCGCCACATCGATCAGCTACGTCGCCGGGTGCTACCCCTGGAGCCAGATGAGGGGGAGGAGTGGGACGAGCCAGCTCAACCAGACGCGGGGGCGGACGCACCTGAGGAAATCCCTGTGGACTTCAACTCCGGACTGACAGCCACCGCAAATGACACGCCGGCCGAGAGGGTGAGCCCAGCCCCGCCAACACCAGAGCGGCCACCAGTCCCCACAGCCGCCCGGGAGGCTGTCAGTTTCCCCATGCCAGAGCCCCGTCACTCCACGCGAGAGCGGCGGCCCCCCAGCTATTTGAAAGACTATGTGTGCGGGTGTTTATCGGACCAAGGGGGAGGGGTGTAATGTATCCACAGGAGAACATGGGCTCTGGACAGCCATGTGCTTGGACTGGTTCTAACCGGTCCACCATGTGGCCAGGCGAAGGGCCTGAGCTTCGCCCCGAAGGACAATGGACTAGTGGATCCTGACTCCCCTCCAATGGAGGAGCAGGAGTTAATCCAATCAATGTAAATAGCGAATCACCGGGTGTGTGTGTGTTTGGGGTGTGGGTCACTTGGGAATAAAAGCCGGCCTGCGAGCCGGCTCAGTTGTCTTGTTCTTCATCTAATAAAGTATGTGAGAGCTGAAATCACTAGTAAGTCTCAGTACTTTTCACCCAGAAAGAGTGAAGCGGCTGGGCCAAAGCCGAAAGGACGCTCAGTTGTGGATGTGTCTGACGGTGAAAGGAAAGTTCGATGCTGCAAAGAACAATACTGCATAGGAACCTGGAATGTAAGATCTATGAATCAAGGTAAGCTTGACGTGGTCAAAAATGAGATGGCAAGAATGAACATCGACATCTTGGGAATCAGTGAACTAAAGTGGACAGGAATGGGCGAATTTAACTCAGAAGACCATTATATCTATTACTGTGGCCAGGAATCCCGTAGAAAAAATGGTGTGGCCTTTATAGTCAACAAGAGAGTGAGAAAGGCAGTATTGGGATACAATCTCAAAAATGACAGAATGATCTCGGTCCGAATCCAAGGCAAACCATTCAATATCACAGTAATCCAAGTCTATGCCCCAACCACTGCTGCAGAAGAGGCTGAAGTGGACCAGTTCTACGAAGACCTACAACAGCTCGTAGAACTAACACCAAAAAATGATGTCCTCATCATTATAGGGGACTGGAATGCTAAAGTAGGAAATCAAAAGGTAACCGGAATAACAGACAAGTTTGGCCTTGGAGAACAAAATGAAGCAGGGCAAAGGCTAACAGAGTTTTGTCAAGAGAACACGCTGGTCATAGCGAACACCCTTTTCCAACAACCTAAGAGGCGTCTCTACACATGGACATCACCAGATGGGCAACACCGAAATCAGATTGACTATATAATTTGCAGTCAAAGATGGAGAAGCTCTATCCAGTCAGTAAAAACAAGACCTGGAGCTGACTGTGGCTCAGATCATGAGCTACTCATTGCAAAATTCAGACTTAAATTGAAGAAAGTTGGGAAAACCACTCGGCCATTCAGATTTGACCTAGATCGCATCCCCGATGAATATACAGTAGAGGTGAAGAATAGGTTTAAGGGACTAGATTTGATAGACAGAGTGCCTGAAGAACTATGGACAGAGGTCCGTGACATTGTAAAGGAGGCAGCACTCACCGCCATCCCAAAGAAAAAGAAATGCAAAAAAGCAAAGTGGCTGTCTGATGAGGCTTTACACATAGCAGAGGAAAGAAGGAAAGCTAAAGGCAATGGGGAAAAGGAAAGATTTGCCCAACTGAATGCAGATTTCCAGAGAACAGCAAGGAGAGATAAGGAGGCTTTCCTGAATGAACAATGCAGAGTAATAGAGGAAAACAATAGATTGGGAAGGACTAGAGATCTCTTCAAGAAAATTGGCGAAATCAAGGGAACGTTCCATGCAAAGCTGGCCATGATAAAGGACAAAAACGGTAGGGACCTAACAGAAGCAGAAGAGATTAGGAAAAGATGGCAAGAATACACAGAAGAACTATACAAGAAGGACCTCGATGTCCTTGACAACCACGATGGTATAATCACTGACCTCGAGCCAGACATCCTGGAAAGCGAAGTTAAATGGGCCTTAGAAAGCATTACTAACAACAAAGCTAGTGGAGGTGATGGTATCCCAGCTGAGTTATTCAAAGTCTTAAAAGAAGATGCTGTTAAAGTGCTGCACTCAATTTGCCAACAAATTTGGAAAACACAACAGTGGCCACAGGATTGGAAAAGGTCAGTTTACATTCCAATCCCAAAGAAGGGCAACGTCAAGGAATGTTCAAACTATCGCACAATTGCACTCATTTCACACGCTAGCAAGGTCATGCTCAAAATCCTACAAGCTAGGCTCCAACAGTACGTGGATAGAGAACTGCCAGAAGTACAAGCTGGGTTTCGAAGAGGTAGAGGAACTAGAGATCAAATTGCCAACATTCGCTGGATTATGGAGAAAGCAAGAGAGTACCAGAAAAACATCTACTTCTGCTTCATTGACTATGCTAAAGCCTTTGATTGTGTGGATCACAATAAATTATGGCAGGTTCTTAAAGAGATGGGAGTACCAGACCACCTCATATGTCTCCTGAGAAACCTGTATAAGGGTCAAGAAGCAACAGTTAGAACCGGATATGGAACAACTGATTGGTTTAGCATAGGAAAAGGAGTACGACAAGGATGTATATTGTCACCTTGCTTATTTAATTTATATGCAGAGTACATCATGCGAAATGCTGGCCTGGATGAATCACAAGCTGGAGTTAAGATTGCTGGGGAAAAGATCAATAACCTCAGATATGCAGACGATACCACTCTGATGGCAGAAAGTGAAGAGGACCTAAAGAGCCTCTTGCTCAGGGTGAAAGAGGAGAGCGCAAAAGTGGGCTTGAAGCTCAACATCAAAAAAACTAAGATCATGGCATCTGGCCCCATCACTCCTTGGCAAATAGAAGGGGAAGTCGTAGAAGTAGTGACAGACTTCACGTTCCTAGGATCTCAGATCACTGCAGATGGTGACTGCAGCCATGAAATTAAAAGACGCCTGCTCCTTGGGAGGAAAGCGATGGCAAACCTAAACAGCATGATAAAAAGCAGAGACATCACCTTGCCAACAAAAGTCCGCATGGTCAAAGCAATGGTATTCCCCGTAGTAATGTATGGCTGCGAGAGTTGGACTATAAGGAAGGCCGAGCGCCGAAGAATAGATTCTTTTGAACTATGGTGCTGGAGAAGACTCTTGAGAGTCCCTTGGACTGCAAGGAGATCAAATCAGTCAATCCTCAAAGAAATCAACCCTGACTGTTCCCTGGAAGGCCAGATCCTGAAGCTGAAGCTCAAATACTTTGGCCACCAAATGAGAAGGGAGCATTCACTGGAGAAGACCCTGATGCTGGGAAAGATTGAAGGTCAAAGAAGAAGGGGACGGCAAAGGATGAGATGGTTAGACAGCGTCATCGATGCAACAAACATGAAATTGAGCAAACTTCAGCGGACAGCAGAAGACAGGAGGGCCTGGCGTAATCTGGTCCATGGGGTCGCGAAGAGTCGGACTCGACTGTGCGACTGAACAACAACAACAAAGGTGCTACTGGACTTAAATTTGTTCATGAAACAATAAAATTAAATTTCATCTTACATACTATTGAATAGAGTTGTTGGCTCCCCATATATTCCTAGTTCTCATTTTATGCTTGATTATGGTAGATTGATAAGAAGGGTCTTATATCACCTTGGGAGCTTACCACCATGGTGGGACCTGCTGCTGCAACAGCAATTACCTAAGTGTCTGACTACTTGTTGAGTGGGACAGAAAACCTATGATTTTTTTGGAGGGGGAGAGAGACTGAGATTAACCATACAATCTTCAACTGAGTTGCATCCTTCTAAATCCATTGACATCCATATAACTCAGGACTGAACTGTAAGGCTACTTCCAAATGGAGGTTAATCTGCGGATGCAGACTGAGGGCTGGCACAACAAGCTGGGATGATCAAAGGGCCAACTTTACTTTTGTTGCTCATGAGGGATCTGTAGTGCACCCAGGCCAAAGACCCATTCCAGAACTAACTGCAGTGTGGGCAATCTGGCCGATGCAGAAGACTCAGACCTCCTCTGTTTTGTGCATCCCTGATTTTATGGGTGAGGCCACACTTGTTTTGAGCCCTGAGCTGTCATGTGGGTATGGCTCATGATTCTCCTTGCCAAGCCTTCTTTAGTGCTTGAGGAAGATGTGCCACATCCAATCACTCTAGTGCAAGGTCTATGGATCAAAGATAATGGCACCCCCAAGGGGTTCCTGTCCCAGGTCCTTGAAAGCACCAAGGTCCCAGGCTTCTGGTCTGAGGGTTACCCCTTCATCTTTCAAACTGATGCCTCAGGATAGCCGGCTCTCTCTCCAGGAGAGTCGGTGGGGTCTTGGAAAACCAGAGCACCCCCCTAAAGGCACGGAATGTCGGTGATTCTTGGGAGCTCACCTGAGCAGGGCCGGCCCAAGGGATCTGGGCGCCCTAGGCAGGCCGCCTTGTGGTGCCCGCAGCCCCCGGTGATGCCAACCTCCCGGTGGGGCCTGGAGACCGGGGAGGGCAGCACCGGCAAGTCAGTGAGTGCCAGGCCAGCTTGCCTTTGGGCGCCCACTGGGGCACTCTTTGCTGGCAGTGCCAGCCGCCACCCCCGCCTCCTCTCCCCCCGAGGGGGGAGGGGGTCAGGGCAGGGGAGGGCGGGCAAGAACCACCGCTGCCTCCTGAGCCCCGCCGCCACCGGGGCGCTCTTCCCTGGCGGTGAGCGGCAAGCCCTCGGAAAGCTCCTGGCAGAAGAGACCAAGAGAGCAAGCGAGCGAGTGGAGCTCAGGGCTGTGGGGAGCCTTGGCCACCCTGCCCTGTCACTGCCATCACCGTGCTGCAACTGGACGGGCTGTCCGCGCTCTCTGATGGCCCCGGGCAGCTTCTCCTGCTGCTGCTGCCGTTGCACTTCTCCTCCTCCGCCCCTGCCTCCGGCCGCCATCAGGCATTTCCCTTCCTTCCCTGCAGAGGAAGCCCTTTTGCTCACGGCGGTGGTGGAACGGGAGAGGGGAGGGGGGCCATGCAGGAGGCCAGCACCAGCGGAGACTTAAAGAGACCATGGCGACTGCCTGGCTGCCCCCGGGCCTGGGGAGCCCCAAGGGGAGGGGAGGCAGGGAAACCAGCTGCTCTCGGGCAGGAAGAGGAAGGGATCTTCCACAGGACTGGAGGTCTGGCAAGGAGCGCCCCCTCCCCCTCCTCGGGACTCTGGCTCCACTGGTCCTGTGGAACTCATTGCACCAGGGGCGTCGCAGCCAGGAGAGAGAGAGAAGGGCTTGCCTGCACCTGTGACCCAGCCCAGGGGGCTTTGCAGGAGCTGCCCGAAACCAGGAAGCCCCTGTGCCCCTTGAAAGCTGCCTCTTGGAACCCAGAGGGGAGGGGGAGGGTGGCCAACCTCCACCGCTGCCTCAGCCGCCTCCTGAGCCCCGCTGGGGCACTCTTTGGAGGCAGGGAGGCAGTGGCGGCGGGGGGGGGGCGCAGTTTGGTGCCCCTGCAGGCCTGGCACCCTAGGCGAGCACCTAGCTCACCTAGTGGGCAAGCTGGCCTTGCGCCCAAGTCTCAACCTCCTCACTCCACCATAACCTGGAAGCTCAGAAGTCAATCATGACTTCCAGGCATACACACACACACACACAAAATACTCAGCCCCACAAAAGAAGTCTCATAGAGCCTGCACAAGGCCAATGGCCATTTCTGCACACAAATTCAGGTTGAGACCAATGCTCCCTCTAAGCTGTGGAGTCTTGTGAGCAAAAATTTACTACATAAATTAGTTTGCTCTGGAGCCATCCTTCCTGAGCAAAGACAAAAATTTGTGAGCTGGAGGCTAAAAAACTGTGAGCTAGCTCACACTAATTCAGTTTAGGGGGAACACTGGTTGAGACCTCTCCTTGCCCCTTCTGATCTGTCTTAGATGACCTCAGCCTGACTGCCATCCCTGTTCAGTGAAAGTAACATCCTGCATCTGCAACCGTCTTCCTGACTGGTCCCTTTTGGACCCCACTAGCAATTTGTTGATGCACAGGGCGGCCCCAAAGAAGGCCAACATGGCTGCTGCTCAGTACAGCTTTACTTGAAATGATGAGGTTCACTGTGACTTGAATGTGAGAGACAAACCTGTGAGCATCTCAGGGAGGACTGGGGCCCTGGAATCCTGTTTCTTTGCTTGCTTCTGGGCCCACCCCTCCAGCATTGTCCTCATCCTGAATTCCCCTGTATCATCTGCTTTCCCAGTAGCCTTTGCATAAAAAGCTGACAACATGGGGGTTTTACTTCAGTTTGATATCCAAACTAGAGCAAGGTTTTTTGGAGCATCCACATTATGTTGTCCACTTTCTGTGTTTTGTCTAGCTTTGCTGTTATCCTTCCTTAACATGATATGGCTTTAAAAAAAGAACATAGGCAAAATACCTTTGCATGCTGTGTAGCTGGGAAGGTGCACATTTTTTGCAAGATCCAATCACATCAGTGCCATTTTCCTCACCTGAGCTTCCATGGCTTCCATTTCTCTCCTCTCCCCCTTGCCACAGGAGAGCTTTATAAGGGCCTTTTTAAAAAATCAGTAATTGTTATAATTCTCTAGCGACATGCCAATCTACCCACTACTTTTTCTTTCTCAGTGAAGCAGGGAGCACATATCAATATTTTCTATCTTTACTGTGGGGAACTTTTTAAAAAATAAATGACAACATTCAAAATTTACCTCCCCTCCACAGTTTGAGGTGGTACAGTCCTGACATATTTTCTCCCTACATGTAGATTTGATTAAGAAATTGTAGGGAGAATCCCTGACCATCCTCCCTTTTCTCCTATCGCCACTATATAATCAAGCTGACAATCAGATAAATCAGCATTCGAAATAAAATTTGGATGGGTGTTGTCATTTATTTTGAACACTGCACGTCTTGAGCAGTTGTTTTAATTATCAGGAAGACCTGAGGAATATTTCATCCAAAGCAAATGAGTCATGGGGGGAAATTAGGCTTGCATTCAATAATTAACTTCTTGCTGCTCCACATTCTGGTCTCTCAAGTGCTGGCAGTTGGCCATGTAGAGATGAAAAAAGTAAGAGATAAGAAAAATGCCTTCCTCTGTTTATATTTTGTAAGCATATTTCCCCAAACGTGCTTTGCTGCTTCTCTCTCCCCATTTTTTTTTCTACTTTACATCCAGCCTAATGGAAGAGGTCTGCAGAATGTGACAGCTTCTAGTCATTATTTTGTGATTTGATGGCTGGTCCTTTTATTTTTTTTAAGTACACTAAAGGCTTTGTTAACTGGCAACAGGTTAACTGGACAGCTTGGTTAACTGGCATAACAGCTCAGTGACTTTGGTGGGCATCACCCAACTGACTCAATTCATGGCAGCTGAATGACTTGAGTAGGAGCTGTGCCCATGACTTGGATTGACACTGCTTGACTCACTCAGCTGCATACCAAGTAAAAGGTTGTTATCTAGTGTATTTGGTTTGACCAGCAGTCACAATTACCCATGGATGCTAGTTAACAAAGCTTTTACTGTGTTACCCTCTGGTTTATTGATTTTGTTTCCATGGACCAACACAGTTGAGCTACCTGTATTCTTTGTTTTGGAAAATATGACATTTAGGAATTCTACAACCATAGTAGGAGGATGTTCCAGTCTAATGGAACTCTGATTGTGGGGTACACATGTCCTTCAATAACTAGGTAATACTAACAAATTTGACTTCTGTTGAAATCAATTATTTTAGCTACACAGTCTCTGCATCTCTTCATGGGCTCTGGGAATTCTGACTCCCATATACACAGGTTATGGTCCTATATTTCATGCCTATTGCCATTTAATATCCATATCCCCCAAGTTTATAAATAAATAAGGCAATTTGGCTAACACCTGGGATTCTCTGAAGTATCTCCTACTCCAAAATGGAAGAGAGCCAGGTTGGCTCTGTGCTTTGGGGAAGAAGCAAGGCGCCACGGTGCCCAGAGCTACATCATTGAGATCAATGATCTAAAACCTACTCCTTATAATCAACAGGGCTATAATGCTTAGGCTTTTTATCCTTTATTGGACAACATTCAGCTCTATGATATTTACAAACTCTGCAAGGAACAGTAACAATTTAAAGAATTCCTTGTGGACTCCTTGACATACACAAACACACGCATTCTTCATGCCAAAGACAGGCAAGTACTCACTGGATTATTTTTGCTTTTGACTGTTAAATTGCACTAAACTTTCTTTACAACTCCCCCCACCCCAACTACCATGAATGAACTTTTGAAAGGGGACTATAAAGGGGAAATCCCAGCCATGAAATTTAAATGGATGAGTCACAGAATTAATTTAAAAGTAAATAGATAATTATAAAATACAGATATGATTTCAATTTACAAGGATGTATAAAATTACATTTCCATGGCATACTATGAAGAAATTTGAGTTTCACTCAAGGGGATAAAAATTATTAGTAAGTCAAATAATGTTTAAACAACTCTCTGCTGCATGTTGAGACCACCACCTCTAAACTATTTTGCAAAATCCCTGCTGCTTAACTAAAGCTGTATTCCCTTCTCACAAAATACACAAGCACAAAAAAATAATAACAACATGACATATACAACTTCCCATTGTTTAAACCTTTGTTATAAAAATCTGCTGATAAACTTAAGAGGATCAGTTTGCTTTTGCATCCTAAGTAAGGAAAGGGGGAAGGACTCAGATTTGTAATTCAAGTGATTAAATTCTCAATTACATGGACCACATTTTAGGGTGCTGCTCAACTTTGTTTTGAGCACTCACCATAAGAAATACTCTCTTGTAACAACCCTTAACATGAGAGAGAGAGATTCCTTTCTTTTTATGCCAATAAAGGTCAACTGAACTGAACTGAGATATTTCTTTCTTACAAAAACACAAGCATATGTATAGGATTGTCTAGTGGGGGAACACCAAGAAGATAAGAAAGTACAAAGCAGGTTCATTTTACAGTGTGTCATGATCCTAGGCCTAAGGCTAAAGGATAAGCAGACTGTGGGCCTCAAGGAAGCCTCTGGAGCCTCATATAAAGTTTGCAACAGGCCTACACTTCTTAGGTACCCTCTGAGCCTTCTCATTGGACTGGGGTGAAATTGGAGGGAAATGGAAGGTGAATCATTGCTAGGGCTATTTTTGGGCAGGAATGCACAGGAACAGAGTTCCGGCTGGCTTCAGGGTTGGCCACACCCACTACAGCCAAAACTTCTGCATGCATGGCTACAGAGGGAAGGCCTGGAGAGTGATCCCCCCCAGCAACTCCGAGGTGGACAGGCGGGGGGGGGCTGGAAGGATCGGGGAGGCATTTAAATGCCTCCCCATACCTTCCCCAGCCTGTCCAAGGGCCAGCTTGCCTGGGTTCCCCGCAGCCGCAGGGCGCCAAAGCAAGCCAAGGGAAGGCAGTTTAAATTGCCTTCCCTTCCCTCCAAGGGCCGGCTTGCTTGGGATCCCTGCAGCCATGGGGTGCTCAGAGAAGCCAAGGGAAGGCAGTTTAAACTGCCTTCCCTTCCCTTCGGGGGGTTGCCCAGGCTCCCCACAGCTGTGGAGCACCTGGGCAAGCCAAGGGAAGACAGTTTAAGCTGCCTCCCCTCCAGTCCCATGTCCAGGAATTTCTAAGTCGGGGGCATTTTAATTCCTTGGGGGGGGCACTGGCTAATTTGATTAAAAGAAAAGTAATTTAATTACTGGCTTCTTGGCACTTTTGGGTGTAATGGCAGCACCCTCCACCTGGTCTTTACCTCTGCCTGCCTTGAGCTTTGGCATCTTGTGCCTCCTTCCTGGTGTTCCCATCCACCCACCCCAGCTCCCAGCCTGCCCGCTCACCTTTCCCCAATGCAGAAAAGATGCTCAGGAGGTTGCTACCAGGATGAGGGGGAGGACGGGGGTGAGAGTGGGGAGAGAAAGCACTGGAAAGGGGGAAGGCAAGGAGAACTGGCAGCCCCGGCAACACAGGGGGAGTTTGTGGCGGCCACCACATCTTGCCAGAGAGTGGGGGGTCTGGGCTGAAAGGAATGGGGGGGGGCCTTGGGAAGAAGTCAGGGGGAGGCCCCCAAATGCCCCACTGTAGCTATGGGCCTGCTCCCCTCCCCTCCAAGGGCTGGCTTGCCCGGACTCCCCGCAGCTGTGGGGCACCCAGGCAAGCCAAGGGAAGGCAGTTTAAACTACTTTCCCTTCCCTTCAAGGAGGGGCTTGCCCGGGCTCCCCGCAGCCACCATCCCTTGGCTTGCCCAGGCACCTTGTGGCTGCAGGGAGCCCAGGTAAGCTGGCCCTTGGAGGGGAGGGGAGGCAGTTTAAACTTCCCTTCAAGAGAGGGCTTGCTTGGGCTCCCTGCAGCCATGGGGCACCCAGGCAAGCCAAGGGAGGGCATGAGGTGTGGCCTATTATGCTAATGAATTCCTGCTGGGCATTTTCTACAAAAAAGCTCTGATCATTGCCAATGAAGCTGGGCCAGAAGATAAATGATAGATGCATTCCCCTCCCAGGAGCTGAGTGGCAGAGAGGGTGCTGCCAGCAGGAGAGGATCCCTCACCCAAGGAGGGGAGGTGTGTGCCTAGCCTCCATGTGGGACCTATGGATCCCCTGGAATTACGGCTCATTTCCAGACTACAGAGATCAGTTTCCCATGGAGCAAATGGATGCTTTGGAGGGTGGGCTGTGTGCCATTGTACCCCACTGAGGTCCTTGTCTTTTCCAGACTCCGTTCCCAAGTCTTCAGGAGTTTCCCAACCTGGATCTGGCAACCCTACTCCCCCATCCCCTGCTGGTGGCCCAGGGGACCTGGCAACCCTAGTTGGGCTTGGGAAGGGTCAGGTACAGAAGGGACCAGTGAGGTAGCTGTATTAAGAAGTTTTATTGTTTTCCTGCTGGCTCCTTTGTATGTTAATTTCGCACTGTTGGTTGAAATGTGCCCCTGTTTAAGCTGTTGCTTTCAAGTGTTTTTTCCTGTCTCTTGGTTGCTACCCAACTTGCTTAATAAAACAGTTTGTTTCAATCTGCCTGGGTCCCCATGTCTCAAGCTTGACCAGTCATCTGGCAACACCCTGGAAGGGTGGGAGGTACTGGGGGCCCTCCCTAGTCTGAACCCCAGACCAGAGTGGCGGCAGCTGGTTAAGGCCCTTGCCTGCTCCAGGGCTGAATTGAGCAGGAGAGGGTGTTTTGGGCAACAGGACTCCTGGGTGGGAACATCCATTCAGGTAGACCCCCACATGACCCTTTGCACCTGTAACACAATGCCTCCATCCCCTAGACTACACACATGGAGATGACTTGAGCCTTCTCTGTTCTCCCATGGCTGAGATGGATGACTGTTGGATCATTGCTACAATTACTACAGAGATGCTCTAGGGGTCAAGACACCTTCCTTTTCTGAAGATACTTCCTGCACAATAGCCACCCAGTAGTATAAGCAAAACCATCTTGTACAATATTCAGGAATGGCTCTGCTTAAGGGATAATTAATTGGAAAAAATATGTCATTTTGGAGGTGACCCTCCAAAGTCTATGGGATGCCTTGCTGAGGAAGGCCCATCTGCACCCTCCTCTGCCAGGTTTGACATATCTAAAACATTCTTTTTTTTAGGCAAACCTTTTAATAAAATTTTAAATTAATCGCATTGGGTGGTTTTATGATAGATTGTTCTCTGTTGTCAAGGACACCTAATAGAAATATTCCACATTGGTGTAATTTTAACTATTAGCCATTTAAAACTATCTTCAGTGCATTTTATTTAATACCACAGGGTTTTAATGTTTACACACAGATTTTAATTGTGGCCCTTTCTGCACTTATATTTTGTCTCGGTTTCTGAGCACATCCTATTCTTCCATTCTGCATTCCCTTCCGCTTTCACTTCCACTTTGTGTCAGGGCTTTTTCTTGTTTCTGCATTGGTTTACAGGAATCTGCATTCAGGCTGCTTCCAGCACACTGTTGCCCTGCAGTTACCAAAACTCCTTTTACTGCGATTCTTTGTTCTCATCCACTTTGGAATCACTAATCCTTTCCAAAGTAGAATTGTTTCTGTGGGTATTTAAGTGCTGCTCACTGCCCCTCCCCCATTTCCACCTCTCTCTCTTTAGGTTGATGCTCCTTCCCATTCTGTTTTCTTTCCTTCCTTCTCCAAAGACAAAAGAGAAAGAGTCCTCCCACTCAGGCAAATTTTTAAAAAACGAGAGAGAGCACAAGAAGGGATCAGTCTTGCATGTGTGGGCCTGGATTTCCCCTCCCTTCCCTTTCTTTTTGCAGAATCAGGGAGGGAGGAAGGGAGGGAGGGAGGGAGGGAGGGGTTTGGTCTGCAGTTAAACGTTTTGAAAGATTTTTGCCTTTCTCTTTATATTAGACAAAGCAGCCAGTTAGCTCAAAAAATGTGTGGGTTATGCTTGTAGATGCAGAATGCATACAGAATACACACATAAATAAACCGGAGGGGGGGGAAGACCAGTGCAGAAGGAATGCATGCAACTGTGGAGTCAACCCTTAAGGCTTGACTCCTTGGATTCTCTGGAGCAAGCTGTCGGTGCAGAAAGGGCCTGTATTTTGTGAGCTTGTCTTCCATGTTATTTCTTTTTAAAAAATCTAAAATGTCATGATCAGTAATTGTCTACTGGTTTGCTTCGTTTCCCTAGAGCCTGGCACATCTCTCTCAGTCAAGATGGGAAGAATGGCAAGTAGTTTACAGAAGTGGTTAATTTAATAACCAAAAAGAGCATGACCTGGGTGGATACTGGCTTTTCTCTGGTACATGAAATGATTTGGTTCTTAAATAAGACAAAAGCAACTACTAACTGCAACTGCAACTTCCACTCGCAGACATACAGCTGATGGACACTGTTATCATAAGCAAAATACAGGACATCCCTGCTGCAGGTCACTTTCAGCAATCTTGATTTGCAATTAAAATATTTTGGAGACCTCTTTCAGATTTAGGTAGGGTATGAAACTATTCTATCTGCATTTCCATAATTTTGTCTCCATCCTATAGCCCCAGTGTACAAAATGATTGTCTTGCATAAACCCCATTAAATCAATTAGTCATAACTAAATTGGCCCATTTACTTGAATTGGAATTAAACATGATTTTCTATGTATTAGAGTATGCCTATTATGTTAGTAGTTGCATAAAATGCCAAGTTTGGCCTACTGGTTACTAACCATTGCAAAAAATACGTCTCTTCATTTATGTTCCTCCAGTGAAAACTCTGGTGCATGTTTAAGTCGGTTCTCTCCTTGACTGCCTTATCCTTCTCCTTGTAGGTTTTCTGCTGCTAGACTGTAGACCCTTCACCTCTGCCCAGTATTCTCCTCAAATCATTTGTTCCTCTCATCACATTGACCGTGTCATACCTCTCCTTAAATCCCTACATTGGCTTCCATTCATGGCTCCAGCACAGACTTTTGGCCCTTACATCAAAGCTCTCCAAGGCCTTCCTCCTCCTCTCTCCACCTTCAAAGCCTGGTGCATTCTTGATTTTAGACTGTGACTTTGCAGGCAACAAATTGTCTTGTACTCTGAGCTCGAGAGATGCATCACATTCAAATAACACTGGACTGAAAGAGTCATTGCTCCACATGACTCAGACAGTACATGGTTTTGTTCGGTTTTTTAACCAAAGGTGACCTCACATACCACCTTCAACTCTCTGGAAAACCATTGTTTTTCGTCACTTTCTCTCAAACTGTTGTATTTCCTGAGCCTCAGATTATCTCTTTGCTGTATCTCAAATAGAACAGTGAGTTTTAGCTATCAGTTTCACTGACTTGTTTTAATGATATACATTAATGGTTTTTAATAGATGATTTTTGTAATGTATTTATTACTTGTACCTCTTTTAGGTTCTGACTGTGTCAGGAGAAAGGCAGGGTAGATAAATTAACTAAATATTAAAGGTTTATTTAGGACTGCATTTGATTGATTTAGTTGGGAGTTTTTAGATTGTCACCTTTTATGAGTCTTTATACTTGTTTCTTTATTCATATTGCTTGTATCATTTTAAATAATTATTTCATTTATATTGCAAGCTACCTTGAGTTCCACAAGGGCTAAAAATATTTTAAATGAAGAAATAAAGAAATGTAAATCAAAGTAGTTTTCTCCCTGTCTTGCAAGTGCTTCTGCTTTATATGCTGACTTTCTAGTTCCTCCAAGGAGCTTTGTATGGCATGCATAGATCTCCCTTCTTCATGTTATCGCCGCAACAACCCTCATAGGCCATATGGGAACTGAACCCTGGTCTCGCATTCATACTGAGCACTGCACCATACTGGCCTTTTCTGTGATATTTCCATAACCTCCCTATTTGTTATATACTATTTCAGAAAGCCAGGATGCAAATCAATGCTAAAATGCAAATCAATAAATGAATAAACATTCCTATTTCAAATGCATCAGTCTAATTCCATGTTAAGTGGCATTCACGTTGTTGTCCTAAGCTGCCATTTGGCTTTGAATTCCATGTGCATGTATTGCTAACCATACAAGAAAAAATAGAAGATGTGTTAGAAAGAAATCCTTCTTATTGGATCTATTTGACTTTGGTCTGTTTGCAGCGTTGAATGGTACAGAGATGCGCCGCTAGCACTTCCCATGCAGCCTGGCACAACTGTTTATGTCAGCTGTTTTTATTTCTTTGAGAAAACTGAAAAGAAATATTGGTCCCCCAATTGATGCCACTGTTTTCCCTTGTCCTTTATTTCCTTGTCATCAGGTGCTGACATACAGCTTGCCCAGAACTCATTTTGTTCCATTTAACAATCTATAGGTCTTTTTGTTACCACTCCTGCAATCCTGCACACCAGCAGGCAGCTCAAACCTGTTAAAGTCAGATACCATTTGGTATTTACTGTGTTTAGTAAAATGTTATGTTTTTTTTTAAATAGAAGTTATTGGGTGGATCACATTATTCATACACTTTCTTTTTTTATATCTAGTTTCACAGAAACAGTTCCAAATGCATTTATTTCCTGGCTCCTAATTATCTTTGCAAATCAGGCTGAATCATAAGTTCAGCTACCGACTTCCTTACTCTAATAAGTTATTCCCCCCCCCCCGACTAAGATCTGGTTCCTGAACTATTACTACATTTTCTTATAAGCAGAATTCTTGAGATGAATGCATGGTCCCTTCTGGCTCTCATAGTTCATCTTGTCTTTCCACAGCTCCAGAGATCTTTCACGGGAGGTAAGACTAAGCTTTCCTTGACAGTTAATGTTCTATGATATTGAGAAGTGCATCCTTCGGCTCTTTAAAATGAAAAGCTAGCTTAATTGCTCTGTGTGTGTTTGGTCTCTGGAAAATCTAATGGTTATTTTCTTGATCTGGAGAATAACTAATCAGAGCAGAAAAGTCTGGCATTTGCACTGTCCTTGTGTAATATATCTGCTCTTAAATAATTTTTAGGAATCGTTTTTCAGTTTCTTATGTAACCAAATAGATTTGCTACATTGTATTCTCTTTTAACTGGCAAGCCTCTACCATGCTGCATCATTGGAAAGGCTGCTTTCGAGTCTATCTGGTCTGGACTTCCACTATCTGTTCTTTTTCCTGTGGGTATGTGCCTGGCACAGTGTCCTCAACTGCATTAGTTGTGACTGAATCCCACTGAATCTCATGGAATATCAAATTAAGTTTTATTGCTTTCAGTGGGATTTGAAGCCCTGCCTGTGCATGTTCAGTTGGAGATAAGTTACACTGGGCACTAAGGAAGGGTATCACAGCCTTCATCACGACGATTTAGATGTATTATTACACTGCAATCCTAAAAACACTTTCCTGAGAGTAAGCCTCACTGAATACAGTTGAGTATGACTGTAAGTAGATCTGCTTAGGCTTTCTTTTAGAGCTGTAGAAGTTATAATAAGGCTCCCAAAAGCATAATCTGAATACTTCATCTAAGAGTTGCCATTCTTCATGGCATAGCCCCTTCCTAGAAATTCTGGAAGTTAAACCTCTGAAGGCTGGCAGGGGATACATCTTGATTTTAGCATGAAGTTGTGAAAAATGCCTATAAAATGGCCACTAAGGCACTTGGTAGCACATTGCTTTTCACCACTTCTGCTGCCCCTGAAGAGATTTGGGCTGAGCTATTAATTATAATACATTATAGAGTAGTTGTTGGTTTTTTAAAGGATATATTTAACCTGATTTGTTTCAAAATTAAGACTGATCAGGTTAATGAAAAGAAAATTAATTGTCAAGCAGGCAGAGAAAAAGCCTTCAGCAATTGTAAGGATGTGGGTTGGGGGCTCAGGATGTGTAGAACAGGAGTGCCCTGGACACAGGAGTGCCCCAATTTTCTCTTGCAATATGCTGGAGGCTCAGCTTCAATGTTCTCCTTCATGTGTCTCAGTATTGGTTCTCACTACTAGTCATTAAAACTACTTTTAATTGTGACTTTATTAAAAAAAACTTTTAAAAAATGCACGTAATTTTCCCCCTTCTTGTTATTCTCTTATTAATTGAAATGAACCAGATCATGGGATAGGAAACGCTGTTCTCTTTAAACTCAAAACACATTTTCCATGTGCAGCATTTAATTTAGCAATGACTTAATTGTAGGCTTTTGCTGTTGTTGAACGCTGATCTTGCAACTGACTAGGAAGTGTAGCCCTCCCTTGTAGGTGGCATGACGGTTTTATTGTTAAGACATTTCTTCTATTCTAGAGTCAATTTAATTAAATAATAATAGGGTACTTTGGATTTCTTACTTTTTTTGTTGTAATAAGCAAAGAAAAGACCCTTTTTGTTAGAAATTCAGATTATCTCATGTTGGATTGCTACAGGCTTTTTTCCTCTTGTGCAAATGAGCCTTATTTTCCAACCTTTGTCTTCTGCTCTCTAGTCCAATATACAGGATTGTGAGTTTTGCTTGAGGTGTGTTTAAGGCAGAGGCAAATTTTGAAGAGATGTCTTGGATTTTCCAAAAGACTGCACTCCTATACACACCTACTTGGGAATAAGCTGCATGGAACCTAGTGGAGCTTATTTCAAAGTACATATGCATTGGGTTGGACTGTAAGGACTGTGGCCCTTTAGGCAGACAATGATTTAAAGTCTCTCTATGTACTTCCAGCCCTGGAGCTAAACAGAACATGGTTTGGCTAGTGTCCATCGGGGAGACTGCTTAGGAACATGTATGCCGCTCTGAGCTTCTTGAAGGAAGGACAGAAATCAAACATTTCTTTTAATGAGATTTTATTGTATGTTAAAATTCCTGAAGTTGCTGTGAGAACAACATAGGGATATAATATTTTAAATCAAGGGGGGGAGATTATGACACGCGCCCCCTTTATACTGACGGTACCATGAGGGTCTACGTGTTGTGCCTGGTCAGAGCTGCTGATAATTTTTCTGACCGGTCCTCTATACCAATCTATAATAGTCTCTTCAGGGTATTTTAATTTATTTCTTCTTGGTCAGGGATATTTGTAAGGACCACTGCTTAGTGTGTTTGCTTTACCATTAAATAGATAGGCACCACAGACTTTATTTACAAACAACACAACAGGGGGATGGGAGCTTTACAGAGGATATTTTGTTTCCTTTTAGACTTTAGCTCTTGCCTTTACGTTCACTTAGGCTGTATGTTTATTACTTTCAGTTCATACATAGATGTTCATCAGTTCACTAAACATGCTTTTGCTTCCCCTCTCTAGCAACTGCTTTGTGGTTTTCCTTTGGCTTTTACCAACAGGTCCCTCTGAGTCTCCCCAGCCACCAAACCAGCTTTCCAGACTCCTGCCAGACCGTTCTTTAGCCCTTTCTAAATCACCTCCAGTTCCTTTAAGGAGTGATGTCTCATTGGTGTATGGCTCTATTGTTTTTAGTTTTTAACCATCTGGTCACTGTCCCCTTCCTTCTGAGGAACTCAGTAAACCACGTTATTCCACACAGAGCTACGGAGCTCCTTCAGTTCGCTGACAGACTCCGTTAGCTCTCCCTCCAACAACTAATAGCTGCTTCTCAACTGCCAATTCCAAACTGACTGTTTGGTCTGTTAAATGCCAATCACTGAGGGTTCCGAGCTAAATGGCCCCCTCCTCACTCTGTCATGTGACTCAGCAGTGTTTACTTTCTGCTGGTCCCAGTAAGTCCGTCATAAAGATACATGTAAAAATGAAAAAAAAAATCAAAAGTGATTCATTGGGATATGAGCTGTGAGAGACACCAGGCATTTCCTCAGAATGTAGTGAAAGGATTTATGATGAGGGTGTTAAGATAGATGTTTTCATAGTAAAGCCCTTGCACACTCAAAGAAAAAAAGGCTTATGATGGCAGTCCTATGCACATTGAAGACTTGGGAGTGGTCCTTACTTCATTGCGACTCCCTAGTAAGCATGCTTTTTAAAAATTATTTGCTAACAGTTAAAAAAAAGGCTGGACCTATCACATCAGTAAAACCGCCGAAGACTCTCTCCAAAGAGATTTGAAATTACAATGATTGAAAACACAGCAAATAAGACAAACAGACCCAAACTAAAATAAAATAATAGCTGATTAGAAGATAACAATTTAGAACCTTTTCCATCTTATATGGAACCAAGAAAGGATAGTAAAACTAGCCAGTCTGAAAGGAAGAAGAAAGAAAGAGTGGAGAAAGCAGTAACAACTAATAAAAGCCTGAGAAAGAAACATGTTTGGTTGGTGTAAGTTAGAGTTGCCAGCTCTGGGTTGGGAAATTCCAGGAGATTTGGGAGTGAAGCATGAGAAGGGTGGGATCTGGGGAGGGAAGCAACCTCAGTAGGGTATAATGCCACACAGTCCAAAGCAGCCATTTTCTCCAGGGGAAACATCCCCTGTAGTCTGGGGATCTGTAGTCTGATCTTTGTCACCTGGAGTTGTAATTTCTGGAGATATCCAGGTGCCACCGGGGTGGTGGTGGTGGAACCCTACAGTAACTGACAAGTTCCACCCTTGAGAGGTCACAACAGAGAAGATATTTCTCCTCTCTGCTCAGCTGGCTCATTTCGGGAAGTGCAAGAATACACACCAAATCTACGGCAGCATGGAGAAGGCAGTCCTCTCAATACTCCAGTCCCAGGCTGCTGACAGTTTTGTTGCTAGGCTCTGCCTGGAAGTGAATGAGCAATCAGCATGGATTTTATAGTACAGGTGAAGTGTCTGACATAATTTATACACTAGCAAGTAACCTCACTGTTGTCTTTTGCAGTGAGGTTACTTGCTACTGTATAAATTATGGCAGCCCACATAGAGTGCCTTACAGGAAGCAAGGATATCTGTAGCCAAGTCAGAATTTTCAGTGGAAGACTGCAGCTGGCAAGGAGGTCAAATGAGGAGACCTGTGTCTCCATCAAGTAGTAACTCCAGCAGTTCACTCCCTTCTAGAGAGCTACTTCCTACTAAGTCCCCTCAAAAGTCTAGGCTCAGCTTTTGAGGTCCCTAGCCAGGCCTGTAGCTACAGTGGGGCATCTCAGGGCTAGCTCCCCCGACTTACTGGCGAGGCCCCCCTGACTTCACATCCAGCCCAGAGCCCCCAAGTGGTGGCAGATGCAGGGAAGGAGCCAGATATTCTTTTAATTTGATTAGCCAGTGCCCCTTAAGAAATGTAAACGCCCCCCAACTAAAAAAATCCTGGCTACGGGCCTCTCCCTAGCCTTGTTTTTTTGGGGGGAATGACAGCACATAAAAACAAAACAAGGCAACAAAAAAGAAAGTGATATAATTGAAATGTTTTAATTTATTTGGTTGGAAAGTAGGACTTCCAGGGTGCCCACAATGGCAGACAACCTCCTGCCCTTGAGGTCTATGCCCTTGCTGCTGCTGTGTGGAGCAATGGAAGCAAAAGGTGGGAGGAATCAGCATTGTGCAGTGCTATTATGTCAATTCCATCTGCAGGCCTGGAAGCAACATCATGGTGTTGAATGACATTCTAGGAATGCCCTAGATCTCTATGGTTTCAGGATCCCAAACTAGACGTGATGAAATGCCATCATATGATGACAGTTTTTGAAGTCTCAATCCCCTTGTTGCTAATGTGGGATGCCAACCCTATCCAATAGGGACTTACATAAAAACATGCTTCAAAACATACCAGGTGCCAAAGGGTTAACAAGTATCTAAAATTGAGGCTCCCTTTGAGCTTCAGAACCAGGCCAAATGGCCCTTCTGATCCTCTCCAATTGGCTTGGCTCACTAGTTAATTGTATTACTGTCAAAAGTCCTTGTCCCAACCCAGGCTAAGAACTTTTGGTATGAAGGGTTGCTGCAAATCAAAGCTACAAATATATCAGACTAAATCTCACCCTAGTCTTGGTAGGTGTCACCAGTCCTTTCGTCTATCCTAATAGCCCAGGAATGAAAGGACAAGTCTCCCAGCTTCTCAGGGAATTAACAAGAAACCTCAGCCCTGCAGAGTTGGACTACAGTCTGAGTTTCCAAACACCAAACAGTTAGCTAGTAGGTGGTGAAAGGCCAAGGCTCTGGAAAAAGGGTTTGAGGTCAGTGAAGGCAAAATCCACAACAAGATAAAAAATATAATCATCTTATTTAAGGTGCAAAAAATAGATAAAAAATAAGACTGTGAAGGAATAAAACAAATAAATTTAAGCATACCCAGCATATCTAATACATAGAGCAAAGTTCCAAATTACCCAATGTTGGTTTATCTCAGGCAGTTAGTTTCAGCAATCCAAAGATATCCAAGGGCATAGCCCTCCCAAGCAAGCAGTTCAAGACTGATGCCATGAGCACAAGTGGAACTGGGTAACCACTGCCATATTTTCATGCCATGTAGTTACTGAGCTGCTTTACAGCAAATGCTAACTACATTTATGGAGAGGGTCTCTCATTGACCTCAGGCCTGTTAAGCCAATCAGAAACCTGAGAGGAGGAGAGAAATGAAACTATACTACAGTTAAGCTTCGTCTCTTTTCCACAGGTATGAGGTCCATAGTCAGTAGTTTGGAATGTGCTAATTGGAAGACCAAAGTAAAGTGGTACTCCCTAGCACCCACAGCTGCAAGCTATCTTGCTGCAAGGTCACACTGCTTTATCTGTCTGTAACTGTCTCTGGGAAGGTTTCTAAAGGCCTCTTGCAGCCTGAACCACAGATTTTGTTACACGGAGCAAAAGCCAGGAGCCATTTTTCTTTACAATTACCAATAAGCACCACAGTCGTATCCAAACTTAGCTTCAGTCCATTCACCCTCATCCAGTCAATTACCTACTCCAGTCACTCCTTCAGAACATCTCCTTTCTTCTGGGCTGATTCAAGGCATTTTGTTTCCCCAAGCAGGGTACACCATCTTCTCTTGGGCCTGAACCATGATGGTCACATCTAATCCAAGCCGCTGTGCATTGCCCCAGAGCTGTCCAGTGGGGGTTTGGGCCCAGAAGTGAGTGCCAGTCACCTCCCATGCAGCTGATAGCTGGGAGTGAGCCCCTGTGAGTAAGCTCATTGGCAACCATCTCACTGTGCCATCCCAAGCCACCGTTAGGGTGGCATGGTCAAGAAACTGGCCCCAACTGATGTCCCTGATTTAGAAGAAAGGGAAACGTTAAGCTGAGTGTCATTGGAGCATTGATGGCATCTCATTCCCAATTTCCAGACAGTCTTTCCAAGTGGTTCCATGTAGATGTTAAGACATTACCAAAAAAAAAATCTTCTGCATACTTGTAGTGCATTTGCAAAGTACCCTTGTGCTGACAGTGTACACTGTTGAGGTGTATACCTAAAGTTCTTTTTTCTACTGTTGCTACCCCAGATAAACTGCCTGTCATTTAAACCAAGGAACAGCCATCCTCCTGAATGGCTATCTGCCTTCGCACTTTACAGGTGATGAACTCCAGGGTGTAATTTGATAGATGTTCTGGCTGAGGATATATTCTTTGCTGCTTCTTTTTACTAATCAGTTTCACTGTCAGCTAATTTTTAAAAAAAATCTTACCCAGGAGGCACACTCTTGTGGGACCTTCTCTTGCACAAGCCCAATTGCAGTGAAAGGGATCTCTATGAAAGCATGGCGATTTATGTTCTGTTCATTTCAACGGGGATTACTCCAAGGAATGCTCCCAAGTCCCACCTGAAATAAATAGAAACCCCAGTAAGAAATGTAGACACGTAGATTTCTGCGGAAGGTTATCTGCCCACAGTTGTACTGTTTAAAAAGGCAGAAAAAAAATCAATCACAAATAATGACAATACTGGGTTTGCAAACAGCTGTGCCAAATATGGGAATAGCCAAATATAAAAATTACTGTATTAACAGTGTTTATGGTTTTATTACCCTGTAATTATGTTACATCTCGGGCTGTTTTTCCTTTTCAAGCCAGCCTCTAAAACATTGCTGTCTGAACTTGTTCAAGAAACACAGAGTAGTTGAAGTTATTTCTTTTATTGGCCCTAGTATATGTTAGAAGGCTTTTAGATTATACAGCTCCTGTGACAAAAGGGGGCCTGTGACAAAAGAAGATAAATTATATATATAAATATCTTTAAATGGAATTGTATAATCTAACCCATGCCAAATACTTTTAAATCCCATTGATGCCCATAGGGGAGCTATAACTCTTAAACATGCTAACGTTTCTCCCACTGAAATCAAAAGATCTTTGCAACGTATAAACTTGCATGTGAATCTTGCAAACATCTTTAGAAATGGTGAAGGCAAACTACAAATGCTGCTGTTATTAGTTTAAATTGGAAAGTTCAGTTTTCAAAGGACATCAAGAGTCTGTTAAGTTTCAGTCTATTCAGTTTCAGTAGTTGGATAATAATGAAGTTGTACCTCTGACCAGCAGTGCATCTCTCATGCCCTAAACAGCATCTTTATCTTGGCTTCCCCCCCCCCTTCATGCAGTTAAATTCATGCATGAACATATATACATATGAAATGGCCTTGCAAATGAGTCAGACCATTTGTCTATCAAGATCAGTATTGTCTACTCTGCCTGACAGTGGCTTTCCAGGGTTGCAGGAAAAGGTCTTTCACATTACGATCTGATCTCTTAGACTGGAGATGCCAGGGATTGAACCTGGGACCTTTTGCAAGCCAAACAAATGCTCAACCACTGAGCCACAGCTCCTCCCTGATTCTTATTTGAACAGCAAACATTAAGATCATTAGAGGGAATTTTTTATGTGTCTACATTTGCTGGAGTGTAGTAAAAGGACAGTCATGTACATGGACAGGTGGCAACAACTGTGATGGAAATGTTTTTAAACATTGGGTTTTGTGGGCTGCTTATGCTTTTGTTTCATTAACAGTAGGACAGTTTCTAAATTCTCACCTGCATTTTGTTAATTCTGCAAATGGCCCTTCTGTGAACATTTTTGCTTTAATGAATTCCTATGAATTGGGGCGAGAGGCTGTGTTACACAAGGGCATGTGGGAAGAGGGCAAAGTTGCTCAAGGATGATAACCAGGCAGTGCCTATCATATTAGACAGATTATATATGCCAGCTTCCTGTCTGGGCATATTCAGTGTGTGAGTCACTTTGAATGCTTTTTGCCTGTAGTCAGATGTATGACTTAGATCGCTGGAATTCTCTGCCCACCTCAGGCTCAAACTACACATGACGTTAATCACATGGTATTTTCCCTGACATTTTCTTTTTATACCTGAAGCAGCCGCCCTGGCTAAAATCTTTAATAGGCGGGGGGGGGGGTGGAAGGAGAGAAAGGCATCTTAACTGTTAACTGTCCGGCAGTTTTTTCACCTTCAGATTAGCCTGCCAAGCTACTTTTAGCCCTGTAGGAGGGAAGAAATGGATACCTATACCTTCTCCTTCCTCCACTGATGGGTTTTGCTTATGTGTGAACAAAACTTCTTATTCATATTTATTGTCCCCACAACACCATCATTGTCTCAGAGTGACACACACAAAAACCATACATGCAACTACAGTTACTAGAAACTGCATTTTTTCTTATTCATTATGTACAGATAAATCTAAAAAGGATATCACAGAAGTACAAAAGAGGGCAGCCAGAATGATTGATGGATTCAAGCCCCTTCCCTATGAAGAACAGCTAAAAAGTTAGGGCTTTTCAGTTTAGGGAGGAAAAAACACTGCCACAGGACTATTGAGTTTGATGACTTTACAAAGACTCATGGAAGGCTAGCTCTATCAATAGCTAGTAGCCATGATTACTAAATAGAGCCTCCATTTTCAGAAGCAGAATATCCCCGAATACTAGTGGCCAACAGGACACAGCAGAGGAAGACTTTGTGCCTTGCTTGCAGGACTTTCCAGGACTTCTGTTTGGCCACTACGTAAAACATAATGTTGGACCTTGCCAGATCTAGCAGGGCAAGTGTTATGTTTTCTTATGTCCCTACTGACAACTGCCTTTTCCCTCATTCATCCTATGTAACCGTGCCTCTCCAATTTCTGCCATCTCTCACTCTGATTTCTTATGAGAAACAACAGCTGCCCTGAGGTCAGTGCCATCCTAAGTATGCTTTTCTGGGAGGAATCTCAATTGAATAGACTGCTGGTGGGTATCATGGTTGAATGGCAGTGTGAATCTGGCTCCGAGTGTTCCTTTCCTTCATTTGCTATCCATGTTCCCTCCGTCATTAAACTGTTAGCTCCTTGGAGCAGGGATCTGCCTTTTTTGCTTGTGTCACTCTGTAATGCCTCAAGAGCTGAGAGTACAGGATATAAATGTTTCCAGTATAAAAAAGTGCCACAAACATTGATGACATCTAAAGAGCTCACAGTATATATTCTCACCATAGCCCTGCCATTTTCTGCCTCCTCCTCCATCATCAGAATCTTCTTCCCCATTTTGTACAAGTGGTTAAGCTGATCTGGTGCATACCCACTCTCTTTCTTTTTTCGGCTACACAAACGCAACCTCCGTATTTAATACTGGGACTTGTTTACTTCCAATATGAACTTTGAAAATGTTCAAAGGAACTTCCCCTGATAGTAGGTCTGCTTAGGATCCAGTTGTTGCTGCTTTAAATGATTTGTGATCACAGCTTTAATGAATAATTGACCTCTTACAAGTCACAGTACAAGTGTGGATACAATATAGAAGATAAGCTGTAAAATGATGTGAGTCAGTTTATTTATGTGGGAAATTTGATGCCTCTCCAAAATCTGCTTGAGGAGAACAGCTGGAAAAAAACAACAATGAAAATACAAACTAAAACATAACAATAAATGATTACAATAATTAATAAAACCTGTGTAAGGCCATGAAACTGGTGCAGCAGCAGTAAAATCATCCTCATGTCAATCAATAAAGCCAGTATGATAAAAAAAAATGGCAACAAAAACAGATCATAAATATGAGCAGTGGGAAAAACATGCTGACTGGTGAGATGCTAGTAGGGTGGGATAAAATTAATTAAAAGCCTAGTGTTCTGTCCTTAATGTTAGGCATCAAAACATAGAGGCGGTATTGTTTCTAACAGAAGCAAAGTTTAGTAAGTCAAGTTCTTTCCGTGTTTGGAACTTCCTTTCTCGCTGTTCCTGCCCACACCAGGATTTGAACTCAGCAGTCTAAAATGTTAAGGGGATAGAGTTGTTGAAACACTACATGTGGGGAAATTAAAAAAAATTCATCCTGGGGAGGGGGGGAGATCAGAAAATCTACAAGGAGAACACCCAGGGAAGGGGAAAAAACCAAACAATGGGGAAAAAAGGTTAAAGGGAAGGTGTTCCACAAACCTACCTCACAGAACTGTTGGGATGACAAAGCTCATACATTTTATTATTTTTTAAAGAACCTCTCTCTTTTTTCATTATTTGATTTTTTTCCCCTTGGGTGCCCCCCTTGCAGATGTTTTGATCCCCACCATGGGGGGGGGGGCATGAGAGGTATATAACTGTAACTCAGACCTCATTTCAGTTCATACATAATGCAATTGTTTGGAGAGCTAATGGCAGTACTTGGTAAGTTACTTCGTATGAGTATGATACCTAGCTGGACATATTTCATTAGTCTGATGGTTTGTTGATTGTCCATGAGGATAAGCTGATATTGGGGAAAATGTACATTTTATTGGGAGAAATTGTGTGAACAAACAGGAAAAGGATTTTAAAAAACAAGCCTTGTGGGTTTGATTAGCACATGCAAGAAGCAATGTGGGTATTCAAAACAAATGAGTTAAATTGTGAAATTCCATAGAATCCCTTGTTAAGACAAAAGAAAACAAGCAAGCAATGGGAATGCAATAATGTATAAGTAAAAAGACAAAGAATTCAAATGAATGAAGAAGTGGAAAAAAGCAGGGGGCAAAGAGGAGTTTTTAATAGTTTCTTAAAGGAGACAAAGAGGAAGACAGCCAAATATTGAAAAGGAACCAATTTCATGCATCTTTACAAAAGACAGAAATTGCAAAGATGAGAAATAACTCAGGGGGTGGAGATTTTATGTGGAAATTAGAGTTTGATGGGCACAGGGCCGGCTCCAGGTGTCTGGGCGCCCTAGGCAGGACAGCCTGGGGCGCCCCCCACCAGGGATACCAACCTCCCGGTGGGGCCTAGAGACTGGGGCCGCAGCGAGCACTGGCTTTCCTGGGGGCTCTGCAGCTGTGGGGCCCCCAGGAAAGCCAGGGAAGGGGCGGGGGGTCTAGCTGCCGCCCCCTCCCTCCCAGCGCCAGCTTTCCTGGGGGCTCCACAGCTGCAGGGCCCCCAGGAAAGCCAGGAAGGAGTGGGGGTTTAAACCACCATCCCTTCCCTCCCAGCGCTGGCTTGCTTGGGCGCTCCGCACTGCAGGGCACCCAAGCAAGCCTGGGAAGAGGCGGGGGGCTTTTCGTGGGGGGGTGCCTTTTGGCACCCCTACGGCTGGCACGCTCTAGGCGAGTGCCTAGCTTGCCTAGTGGGCAAGCCGGCCCTGGATGGGCAGATGGACAATTGAGGAGAACAGAGAGAAAGAATGAAGGCAAGTTGGAGAAGTGGTGTTTAAAGGTTACAAGAAAAGTTTAAAGTCAATACCAAATAAGTCAAGAAAAACATAAAGGGGAAGTAACATAATTAAAACATGGAGAAAGAAAAGTTAAGTGAGCAGAAAAGTTGAGATGAAAGATTCCCAATTGAAGCACAGAAAGTCCAACTGGAACATTATAACATGGCCAACACAAGACCAAGTGAGAGTCAAGGGGTGTAACCACACGGGCAGTTTGGCCCAACATAGCCACCCCTCCCCTCCATATTAAATGGGCAGTCACACAGTCACATCTGTCAGGAGTTCCCCAGGCATTTTCACCCCATCATAGGATGACTTGGAGCTGAGTTAAAAAGGTACCACATCACAAGTTTTGGTTCCCCACGCATTCATTGCACATGGCAGGGAGCGTTCACAAAATGGATTGGCGGTCTGAACCTGCAGATCTGTTTCTGCTGCTGGGGTAGGGTTATTTTGGAGTTTTTATGTATATGTACATGAGCGCATGTGCGCATCAGCACATATGTGAGTGTATCAGCACATATGCACCCACCTGCATTTTACAAACCACCAGGCAGTGCACTCTGTTGCTGAGGTGCTGCAGTAATATAGGTGCTTGACCAGGGGACAGCTGCATGGGTAACCTGCAGCAGAGCGGGCTATCTGGATTATATGCCCAGCAACATTTTAAAAAGATACAATTAGAAGTGGCACCAAATTGCACCAAGCTGCCAGTGTGATCACACCCCAGGACTGTACTTGCTGAGGAGAAAAGAGAATGATGTTCTCATCCACAAGAGACGTGACCAGGAGGTTTGAGGGAAAACACAATACACTCTGTCTTTCATATATATTAAGTGTTATATAATGAGGTTTATATATACAACTGACTTATGAAAATATTTTTTCTCACTTCATGAGTAATAAACTAGGACCCAGGGACAGTGTATGGTACATCAGTATCAGGCTCACACACAATCCCCTGCCCTTTCTTATTTCCCCCCTCAAAATATAAAGTGGGTCAGACCAGAAGGGATAAATGGCACACTGAAAAGCAGAGTACCAGAGTATATAAATGAGACACATTTTCCTTCAGAATTCTTCAGATCCGTTTATGTGATTCTTCAGTTTCATAATCAGGATATAATCACTGTTTTGCTTCTATATAAGAAGAAATCCCAGACTGTCAAAAAGGCTATCATTGGACAACTCTGAAAGCTTTGTTCGTTTTAGAATCTTAGAAGATGTATCTTAGAGTCTGAAAGTAGCTGCATATTTAAAGTATTTATGCCAATCTCCCCACCAAAAAAAAAAACTTTTTATAACTTGGAACGATTTTTCCTCTTGAGTTGTGTTATCGTTTGCTGAAATGAGACATGTCACAGTAAACTTGCTGACAGAGGAAACATAAATCAATGCTATTCCAGAGTAAGTCTCCTTTTGTTTACCTAATCCTGCCAGCAGTGCCCTTTGGAGGTGCAAAATGTATGTTAATCACAATGTTTGAGGAAGTTTAAAAGCATAGTTCTGCATTCAATGTTGAGAAGGAGTTTTCTAGACAGAGAACCTAAGGAAATATTTGCAGTTCATTCAAACTCTGTGGCAGAGATCCAGTTGATCACAGTCCTAGTACATAACGTTTATAAAAATACATGAAATGTCCTCTCCTCTGACTATCACTTCAGAATACATGTGAGGATTGCATGATTAATTGGTTTCCCACATAAAAAACATGTGTGGGAAATGCGTACATCAGAGAAAAGAAAAGACTGTGGTTTGTTTGTTATTGTAAACTTGGAGGAACACTTGAGTAGTTCGCCAATGCAATTTGAAGTTGTACAGCCCCTGAAGGGAACTCCAAATTCCATCTCACAGGGAGGCCAGGTTGGCATCTATGCTCAGTTGGCACAGCCCTCTCTGCAGATGACCTTGAACTCTGGAAAGCCCTTTGTCTATATGTGACATTTTTGAAAGAATACGTTTGAAGTTGCTATTCTGTCTCCTGCTTAATGATCTCCATAGCTGTACTTTAACTGTTAGGCATGAATTGCTATGTTTATAATTATTATATGGTTGCTTTAAAAAAAAAAGGTTTAAATGTATTGTAATTTTTTCTGTATACTGCTTTGAAATGTCTGAAAAGCTGTCTGTGAAAGTTGTGAATAAATAAACCTCTTTGGAAGAAATTGATTTGGAGTAGAGAAGGAGACAAACTTTTGTTATGTATGTTTGTAAGAATTATGTAGTTCTGCCCAAAGCTTGAACTTTGGTTCCACTTGTTGATAGACAACATTCTAGCTACTTCACCCCATTATCTAAGATAATTTAATAATCTTTGACCACAGGAGAAGTAGGGCAGAATAATCATAATTCTAAAATATTGATGTAGAAATGTACAATTGTTTCTGCCTTTCTATGAGAAACCTTGTACTGAATTAACTATGACAATGTATAGTTGTGTGAACTATCACAGAAATAGTTGTGACACTCATCCAGAACATGCTCAAGAGCTCTGTCCGTATTTCATACTGTCCTCAGCCAAAAACCTTGAATCCTTTGGGTGGGAGGAATATCATACTTTTAGTTTATTGTTATTTTTTTTTCTAGTTAATTTTTTCTAGTTACTTTATTTGTGTAACGAAAGGCAAGGTGGGGACCTATGGGGATCCACTGGAGAATAATTTGGAAATCCCTCTCACTCTCACCCCGAATTCTCTCCTTTGAGATTCAGTCAGTTGTCAGGGACCTGAGCAGGGGCTAAGTCCCCTCCACGTATTTTTTCCCCTTTTAACTGACAGCTCTCAACGTCAAATGCCATGGACACACATTAGTTCTCATCATTTTGGTTTGTTTTTCTTTCAGTGAACGTAAAAAGGTCGTCCCCCCATATGCATGGAAAGTCTTTTGATAATGTGGAGATTCCAGCCTTGTGTGTGGGTGGCCTGCTTTTACTGCTTAACAGGAGCCAGTCATTTTCATATTAAATATAGTGATTCCTCTTTGCTACTTCATTCAGGAAAAAGCTGTCACTTATTTCCTTTACTTTATTTGTAGTCCACCTTTGGCACTGAGACTCAGGGCAGATTACAAAATGTTTAAAAATGCAAGAAGAACAGTATCAGTCATCCAATAAACAATGCAACAAGATTGGATCACAACATTGGAAAATAATGCAAATCTAAAAAGAGCTTAAGACATGATATACCATAAACAATGCAAAAAACAGAACAAAGTTTGAGTCCAGTGGCATCTTTAAGACCAACAAAGTTTCATTCTGGGTATAAGCTTTCGTGTGCATGCATGAAATGCAAGACATGAAAGCTTATACCCAGAATGAAACTATGTTGGTCTTAAAGGTGCTACTGGACTCACACTTTGTTCTGTTGCTTCAGACCAGACCGATACAGGTATCCACCTGAATGCAAAAAAAAAAAAAAAAGATTACAAAAATTGGAAAACAATGCCATAAAAACAAAATAACACATACAATAACTAACGCAATACATCACAACCGTAGCCTCTTTATAAAAGTCCCCTTCTGACAAATTCAGTAAGGACCAAGAGATTGCCCATGCCTGAGAAACTTTAAGAAACATGAACTATACAGCTCCATAAAATAGTACTTTGGAGGGAAAAAATCAGCCGTTGTTATCCTCCTGTTTGAAACTGGGGAGGGAAGGTAACGTGATATAGCCTGATCTCATCAGATCTTGCAGGATAAACAGATTTGATACTTGGAAGGGAGACCGCCAAGAAAGGCTCTGCAGAGAAGGCAATGGCAAACCACCTCTGCTTCTCACTTGCTTTGAAAGACCCTTGCAATTTGACAGCATATACATACATGCATATTTGTAACTGATGAGACAACAGGGTCTGCCTTCAGAGAAAGCAGTGGCTTTTGCTCAGATCACTGAATCATTTGTTTTTGTTACATAATCTGCATGAGCCTGTTGCAGCATAATGATACAAAATACTTAGTAATGAGAATTGTCTTGCATTTATACCATTGTGAAAGAACTATTTGATAAAAGCAAGAAATCCATCTTCTTGGATCGTTCAGCTTAAAGAGTCTTCCACATATCTAACTGCCGTTTTTCCATGTAGCTTAATAATTTGATATTTTGGTGTCATTTCTGTACAGTTGTTCTGCCTATATGCTTGGTTTTGATTGCTGGTTATCAGTCAGAGTTGCTAGAACATGATTCTCTTGCTAAACCACATTGTGCCATCCATCCATGGTATGCACTATTATAGAAGGATAAATAATATGCTAAAACAAAATGTTATGACTCTTGTTATTACTGATAATAACAATGAGAATTTGTGAGATAAGTCTTTAAACTTGCTAGGCAGTATTTATAGAATAAAAGAATGATGAACTTAAGTCATTCCATGTGCATGTTTCAGCTCCATGTACTTAGGTAACTTTCCCCCATTTGTTCTCTAATACATGGTCACAATTCTGACACCCAAAACTGCAACAGTTAGAAACCAGTTCAGTCTCACTAGCTGTTCTTTCTGCTTGTAACCTAAAAGTCACATTCTTCAACAGAGGAAATTCATAGAGACAATCTAGTGTGATATCGCTTGATTAGAATTTATGAGCAAATTTGATTTTGTACATTTAGGCTGAAATCAAGACCTAAGATTTCTCTCACACTAGAATTATTTTTCTATTTTTTCATTTTTGATTTGAAATATTTTAGTTTTTTATTATTAATTAATTTTAAATTGTTGTCCCGATATCCCTGTTAACTCTCCTGTATGCCCATACAGGACAGAAAGGAGGGACACAAATTTTCTCAATAAAAATGAATAAAATATCACATATGCCAAACTATGGCATTACCACAAGTTATTGCTGCTGTAAAAAGTCACTGTTCCTGTCTAAGTAACCATTTCCTTTTTCTTACGCAAACTAAAAGTAACTCCCATTTTGGTGTGTAAAACAGCAGAGTACGTGTTTTGCCAGGACCCCTCTGCCATGATAAAGCACCAGTTTTGAGTCTGCATTATGTTTTGTACAAATTAATATTGAGACAATTTAATATGTTGATGTAGACTTATTTTTCCTATCTGCCATGAATCCAGAGTTTGAGAACCTCCAATTGTATTGTGAATCATAAGCTTTGCGGTAGAGACCCGGTGGACATCTTCAGGTTCTAACCTGTTCCTTGGCCCAGCCCTTATGGATTTTGGCAAAGACTGGTGACCCACAAATCTGCAAAAGAAGTGCTAGACCCATAAAGCAGCCTACTCACCAGCATTTGGCAAGGGGACTGAAGCTAATGACTAGTAAGTGGGAGCTGTGACTAATCTGCAAGGGAGCAAAAGGATCCACCCCGAGAGGTAATTTCGTCAATGAAAATTCAGCATCCATTTTTGTGACTTATAGCCTTGAGCTCACAGGTGGGTCAACATGGAAGTTTCCCTTCTTAATGTACAGAGACGTGGCCTGAGCATGAAAGACGTTCTTATATAGTCTCTTCTTATGTTCTTGAGTTTGCAAATTATAGTTCCCAAAAGAAACATAAGTTCTTCCCTCTTTTTTAAAAAATGGGTGGAACTTTAACGCTGCCTAAAAACTGGGAACTAATAGCAGACATGCTGGGTTTCATGTGCATACACAGAATAATGAGTTGGTACCAGAGAGTGGATTTTTCATCTACACAATTCCTGTTGGACTGAATGGGAACACCTCAAGAACACACAGTTTATTTCAATGGAATGTGTGCAGAAGACTTCCTGATTGTTCCCATAGAATTTATGAATCCAGTCAATGTCAAGTAATATTCCACTTTCAACTTTTTGTGTATTTACTGCACTGGTATTAGGGTTGCCAGGTCTGGGTTGGAAAATACCTGGAGACTTTGGAGGTGGATCTGGGAGAGGGTGGGGTTTGGGAAGGGGCCTCAGCATGGTCCAGTGCCACAGTGTCCACCATTAAAAGCAGCCATTTTCTCCACAGGAGCTGATCTCTGTCAGTGGGAGATCAGTTGTAAAAGCAGGATCTTCAGGCCCCACCTGGAGGCTGGCAACCCTAACTGATATCCTAGCTTAACCATCTCTAGTTACGATAATACCCTACAAGTTTTCTAGCAAGAATCTAGCAAGTTTTCCCAAGGATCTATTGCAGTAGTGACAGGGTAATTTCCCTCCCCCACACAACACTTTACAGACATTGTGATCTGCAGGGTTTTTTTATTTTTTAAAGAGGTGCCAGAATTCTCAAGAGGGAAATGAAGTTTTCAATCTGTATACTGAAAACTCATGAACTTTTAAACATTTTTAAAAGAATTTTGTCGAAGAGGTTTCAGAACTCTGTTCCGGTGCATTCCCCCAGAAAAAAAGCCTTGGTAATCTGTATTAAAGTTTATAAATGTGGAATAGCTGATGCCTTACTTTCAGTTTATATCAAAGCAAACTATAGCTTAAATATGTGACTGTAATTTGTATTTGTGATTTTAAAGTACATTATGATTTACACTTAGTCAAGCACATGTGAAGAATGAGATTAGAAGTTAGAACTAGGAGTATATACTATATTGGTAGTCAGGCTGACAGCTCCAGGTTGGGAAATACCTGGAGATTTTGGGGGTGGAGCCTGAGAAGGGTGAGGTTTGGGGAGGGGAGGGACTTCAATGGTGTGTAATGCCATAGAGTTCACCTTCCTTAGCCTTCATTTTCTCCAGGTGAACTGATCTCTGTTGCCTGAAAATCCATTGTAATAGTGGAAGATCTCCAGCCACCCTCTGGAGGCTGACAACCCTTTAGTTGGTAGAGATAGACAGACAGACAGATATAGATATGTGTGTGTGTAAATATATATGTGTGTATGTGTATGTAAATATAAAGTTACAAAATTAGACACAAGTCATAGAGAGAAATATTGAGAGGCACAATGTGCAGACTGAATAGATCAGGAGTGTTGAACTCATTTGTTATGAGGGCTGGATCTGACATCAATGAGACCTTGTTGGGCCGGGCCACGTGTGTCATAAAATGTAATGTCAGGTAGCGGAGATATAAACTTTATAAATGATACAGACAAACACAATTAAAGATTTTTAAAACTTTAAATAAAACACGCTTAAAACACTAACACTCTTGCAATATTTTGTCTGTTTAACAGTCTCTGATAACTGACACCTCTGGTCTGAATTACTGCATCAAAATGTCTGTGCTGTTTCAATCTTGAGTATGTTGTTCAGGTGTGTATCTGTAAGCTGCAAACCTACTTTTGATTTATTGACATTCATTGCAGAAATCTCATGCTCAGTGTTCTAAGCCTAGGACCCAGGGGAAAACATGAAATGGCTGGGCATTGCAATCTTTTGTACATAAGCTGCTTCTTCACGTGCTGGTCAAGAACATGAAAAGGCATCCTAACACAGACTGAGGGCCATGTGTTTGTCCACAAAACTATAGTCTTCCCCAGAGAAATAACTACAACTTCCTGCAAAGGAAATGTGCTGAGTGAACTTTGTCTAGACACACACTTTCAGCCTGATCCACCTCACTGGCTTGTTGTTATTCCTCCTCTAAAATAGTTCACATTGCTTTCATACTGAGAAAGACTGGATCATGAGGGCATGAATACAATGAAAAGGGGGAAGGAACCCAGTTGCACCCAGGAAAGCCCTGGCATAAGGAGCCCAACAAAATACACATACACTGTAGCAAGGCACACAAAAGCTCATACCTTGAATAAAATTTTGTTGGTCTTAAAAGTGCTTAGTATTTCTCCCATGCGACTGAGGCAGCCCAGCAAAGCAAGCTCTCCCTTGTTGCCTTCCTCCCTCCCTTCAGGGAGGAGCCTTGGCCAGTGGAAGGAAAGAAATGCTTCCCTTTGCCTCTTGCAGCCTGGCCAGGAAGCGAGCTCTGGCTGTTCCCTCCCTCCCCCTAGCCAGTTCTTTACCAGACACTCTCAATCCTACAGGAGAGGCTGTGCAATTGAAAGAGACTGTTAAAGCAAGCTGTGATGTGGTAGCAGCAAGACAACTGGAAAAGGAAGTAGGAAACAGCCAGGGCCTTGGGGGCCGGATTTGGGCCCTCCAAGGGCCTGATCTGGCCCATGGGTCATATGTTTGACACCCCTGGAATAGATGATATAGAAAATCCTTGAGATGATGCAAAGAAAACAGGGGATTTTTCAGAATCTTTAATAAATAGAAGAGGAGAACATTTTTTGCAGGAACTGTTTGGCTGAACAGAGGTGGGGAAAGCTGCCCCGGCTTCTTCTGCATAATTATGAATGCATGTATAGATATATGAGCTATATAAACAAAGAGGCTTATAAAGTACCAAATGATGTAAAGTCTATTTTTTAATAAATCTGTCCCTTTTCCTGTAATGTTTCCTAATGAACCAAGAGAGCCAGTGTGGGATAGTGGTTAAGAGTGATAGACTCTAATTTGGAGAACTGGACTCAATTCTGCACTCCTCCACATGAAGCCAGCTGGGTCAGTCACAGCATTTTCAGAGCTCTCTCAGCCCCCAAATAAGTCTAGCTCGCCACCTAGTGGTGCATGACACTAATGAACTAGAACTTAAGGCTGCCGGACAAACTTTGGCTCTCCTGGCTATACTACACACAATGCCATATGATAATAATAATAATTAATTATTGCCTAATGAACAATTATTATTCTATTCAAAGGAGCAGAAAGCCAAGTGATTTGTTTTGTTATGATATTTGTTTGGAACCAGGATAACAGAGGGGGCAGGTGGAATTTTTGTCAGGTGGTATGGTGACTCTCAACAGCCCTGCCTTAAGCATAATCTCAACCTGCCTCTTACTGAAATCCTGCAACTCAGCAGATGTATGGGAATCCTCAGACTGCCAAGAGGGTGACTAGTCACTCTGTTGGATCATGGAACTGTGCAAGGCATGTGATTTGGGTTTCATGCAGTATTGGGGTTGGGTCTTGTTATAAAAGCCAGTTTAGTGCAGTGGTTAAGTGTGCAGACTCTAATCTGGGAGAACTGGGTTTGAGTCCCCACTCCTCCACTTGCACCTGCTGGATGACTTTGGGCAAGCCATAGTTCTGTCAGAGCTGTTCTCTCAAGGACAGTTCTGGAAAAAGCTCTCTCAGCCCCACCTATCTCACAGGGTATCTGTTGTGGAGAGAGGAAGGGAAAGGAGTTTGTAAACTGCTCTGGGACTCTGAGTGAAGGGCAGGGTATAAATCCAATCTCCTCCTCCCTCCTCCTCCTCCTCCTCCTCTTCTTCTTCTTCTTCTTCTTCTTCTTCTTCTTCTTCTTCTTCTTCTTCTTCTTCTTCTTCTTCTTCTTCTTCTTCTTCTTCTTCTTCTTCTTCTTCTTCTTCTTCTTCTTCTTCTTCTCCCCCAGAGGAAATTATTGTCTGAGGGCCCTTGCTAATTTATGGTAGCTTTTGATAAACCTATTCTGGCAGTCCTAGGCATGTAGCCAGATCAGACCCAATCTGTGGCAACATTACCTTTTCTCCGGCTTCCAAAGAAAACGTCTGTTAGACGTCAATAGGAATATTCAGGTGTCAAGTAACTGATCATTCATGCTCTTTCTATGCTGCCAAACTCTGTTGTTCTTTCTTCTGTTGCCAAGAGCCCTGACTCATCCAGTTCTTTCCCCCAGTTTAAAGTCTGCATGTTCCACCCCCCTCCGCTCTTACCAAAATGGAGAAATTAATATTTGTTGTTTATAGATCTCTCTGGGTATTGTATTCAGATGAGTAACATGCAAAGAAAAGAAGCCAAGGCAAGTCTGTGCGGATTTCCCTTCTCTTTTGAGCAGTTAATTCGGTTTCCTTTACAAAATCTTTTGCAACTGCTGAGGGTGGGGGAGTGGGGCAGTTGACATGTAATAAATAATTTAACACCTCACCCCGTGCCATCCCACTGCTGTGCTGGGCATCCTGGCAGCACTTGCGTCCTGCAGGGTTTGCATAAATTTCATAGGTGCAGGTCAAGGAGCATTCACAGGATAAACATAGACATGCGCCATCGCATTAGCAGCTCCTCATGAAAGATTTTTCCTTGGGTCAAATGACTAATGTGCTATTAAACCTTTAAAGTCATGACAAATATTGGGAGCCTAAAGAAGTGGGCCATAATCAGTCAAAATCTTGATGAAAGGCGTGAAATATATGGAGGCAGAGAAACCATCCTTTATTTTGATAGCAGATTGCCAAACATTTCAACATTTTCACAGATGAAGGCATGTAAGATGGTCCCTATCACAGAGGGCATTCGGTAGGGGGTAGCTTGATCTTGTCAGATCTCTGAAGCCAAACAGAGTCAGTCCTGGTCAGTATTTGGATGGGAAACCACCAAGGAATACCAGCATAGCTACACATGAAGACAATGGCAAACCATCTCTGAATGCCTATCGCCTTGAAAACCATACGGGCTTGCCCCGAGTCGATTGTGACACAGTGGCCAAAAACGAAAATAAACCCCCAACTAAAAAAACCTGGTTTGGGCTAATTTAGCTGCATCCTTGACCTATGCATATTCAACCTTTGTGTTGTTTTTATCTTGTTAATGGACCATTGGGGAGGGAGGTGAAATTTCATGCGGTTCAGTGCTTGACTGTTCATACAGACAAGATGTTTTTTTAAAAAAATCCAAAAAATCTCCCTAGAAGGCAAAATAGATGCAATAATTTACCAAGCACAAGCACAAACAGAGAATGTTGTAAATAAGTACAGTGCAGGCGAAATATGTGGATCATTTATTTATTTATTTTAAATACTTATAACTCATCTTTCCCCCCAAAGGGAGGAATTGGGAGTAAGCAGTGAAATGGCTAAATTTGCAGATGACACGAAGTTGTTCAGGGTGGTAAAAACCAGGGAGGATTGTGAGGCACTCCAAAGGGATCTGTCAAGGATGGATGAGTGGGCATCAATGTGGCAAATGGGGTTCATTGTGGCCAAGTGCAAAGTGATGCACATTGGAGCCAAAAATCCTAAATATAAATACACATTGATGGGGTCTGAACTGGCAGAGACTGACCAAGAGAGAGATCTTGGAGTCGTAGTAGATAACTCAATGAAAATGTCTAGACAGTGTGTAACTGCAATAAAGAAGGCCAACATTATGCTGGGGATTATTAGGAAGGGAATTGAAAACAAATCAGCCAGTATCATAATGCCCCAGTATAATCATTGGTGTGACCTCATTTGGAATACTGTGTACAGTTCTGGTCACCACACCTCAAAAAGGATATTATAGCATTGGAAAAAGTGCAGAGAAGGGCAACTAGAATGATAAGCTCCTCCTTTTTCTTCCTTCCTATGCTTCCTCCATTTTTTTTCTTTTGCACCATGCCTCCTTCTCACTGCAGCCACTCTACCTCCTCAGGTAAGCCTATTTTTCTGAGCTCCTGGACTGATTGATTCCTGCTTGAGTGCTTCCTGTTTCCGATGGTCCGGTTGGCAGCAAAGCTCCTCCTCCTTGCTTTCCCAGTCTGTTTTCCTCCTCTGAATCATCCAATTTGGTCACTTCCTTCCCAATGTGTTGGTGAGTTTTGGGGCTACCTGCTTCTCCCAGCCTCCCCAGACAGCTCCGGCAGACAGCTCCAGATCCCCCAAGGTGCTCATAGCAGCCCTCCTGCCTGCTGGTCAAAACCAAAGATCCTGCCCAGCTCCTCCTTCACCTGCCTCCAATTGCCCCAGACACAAAGGTCTGCAGGGTTCTCCGGGGAGGGGAGTTGGCGAGTTTCTTGTGTGTCACAGTAGCTGAACCAAGCCAAGGCACTGGACTGGGAAAGGGAATCCAGCCCTGGCTTTTTGCAATGCAAGGGCGGGGGCTCAGGAGTGGCAGCAGAGGAATGAGGAGGTGTGAAAGTCACCAAGCCCAGTGGAACTTAATAAACCTAAAATACTTGTCTCCTCCATTCTTTTTTCTCCCCTGCCTCTCTTTTTTCCTATGCTAGCTATGGGGCTGATAGCACAATATCTATAGATGTGTGGATGCAGCTATAGCTGGTTGTTAGATCCAACAGCATAACCCATGAACCATTTGGTTGAACTGGCTACAGCTTGAGGTGCTTATAGGGTACAGTCTTGTGTCCAAGACTTGTTGGTTGCAGTGCCATTGTTGGTACCCATTTGTGCCTTTCCTAACCTCCGGTATATATTTTTTCTGCGCTTCTAGGATAGTCTCCAAGCTTCCCCAAGCTTTGACCTTTTCCACTTTTCCTTTCAGTTTCTTCCTCATAAGAACATAAGAACATAAGAGAAGCCAATGTTGAATCAGGCCAATGGTCCACCTAGTCAAACACTCTGTCACACAATGGCCAAAATATACCAGGTGCCATCAGGAGGTCCAGCAGTGGGGCCAGGACACTAGAAGCCCTCCCACTGCTGCCCCCTCCAGCACCCTCATGTCCCCTCATACCAGAGAAGTTACCCCTTTTAAAGTTAAAAGTGGCAACTCCCTATTTATACAAATGTTAAATTCAATAACATTATGGTCACTGTTCCCAAGTGGCGCAATCACTTTTACATCTCTCACCAGGTCTTGGGCGTTACTTAGGACCAAATCATCAAATCATTGCCCCATGTGCCCCATGCTAGCTACACCCCTGTGTGCTCTGATTACACTACAGCAATAATTCATAACTGTCTTGACCACACACACAAAAATCCAGTTGTGAATGACTGAATTTCAGTGAGCTTCAGTGATCCCCTTAGGAATTCTGGACAAATGATTGGTACTTTGGCAGTTTAAATTCATCACATCAGAAGAGATAATATGTCTTCACATACTGTACATCCTTGCACATACATGTGTTTGCCATAGGGTTGCCAGAACCCCTTGTGGATGTGGGGTCCCCTGCCACTAGGTCCTGCTCCCCAGTCACCAATCAGTTGGACATCAGGGGGTCTTGCCTAGAGAAAGAGAAAGGCCTAGGCCTCATCCCCTGTGTCACACAGGAAGTGATGTCATTATACCAGTGCCATCCAGGTGACACTCTGGTATTTGGGCAAAAACATTATGGTAGAAGCCAGCTTTACCATAGAGTTTTTGCCCAAATACTAGAGTGTCACCTGGACATCACTGGTATGATGATGTAACTTCTGGTGTGGTACCAGCAGCAAGACCTGGGTCTTTTTCTTTCTTCAGGTAAGTCCCCACCCCACCCCCTGCCGGTTACGAGGAGGGAAGGCAAAACACACAGAACATATAGGGCGCCAATTATCAAAAATAAATTAACACTGCAAATGCAATTAATAAGTCTGATATCAATGCCTTTAAATGAATATTTTGAAATACCAAAAAGCCTTCGACAACATATCGAGTCTATATTCTTAATAAATATTCAGTTATCAACATTTTCTTATAACCAACTCCAAAAATATTTAATACAAAGTCAAAAGCTTCAAGCCAGAGTTACAATGTAAGACATAAAGTTCCCAGACTCTCAAAATGTAACAATTATGAGCTACAAATCAAGGTTACAATGTAACACTACTTGTTCCGAAGTTCTCAATATAATTTATATAGCAGATCAATAATTGGAAGTTATGCAGCAACATGTATCTCAGGCATGTAAACATGTTTCTGTCCTCTTTTTCAAAGCCACATCTCCCTTCCATTGCGGACATCAAAATTCAAGTTGGAACCAATGCTCTCAGAAATCTCTTTCAACCAGTTGTCTCCTGGCTATCAAGCACTTCAGTGAAGCATATCTGTCCTCCATATCAGGGATCTGGCAACCCTAGTTTGCCAATTCTTATGTGAGCCTAACCAACCAATTGACATATCCTACACATAAAGCCCAGGATAAAGAAGAAGAAAAGAAGAGATTGGATTTATACCCCGCCCTTCACTACCCAAAGGTGTCTCAGAGCAGTTTACAAACTCCCTTCCCTTCCCCTCCCTACAACAGACACCCTGTGAGGTAGGTGGGGCTGAGAGAGCTCTTGACAGAAACTGCTCTTTTTCAAGAACAGCTCTTATCAGAACTACGGCTTGCCCAAGGTCATCCAGCCAGGTGCAAGTGGAGGAGTGGGGAATCAAACCCAGTTCTTCCAGATTAGAGTCCGCGCACTAAACCACTACACCAAACTGGCTCTCAGCCTAATCTCATCAGATCCTGTAAACTAAGCAGGGTTAGCCCTGGTTAGTACTTGGATGGGAGACCACCAAGGAAATGTAAGGTTGCTACACAGGGCAGGGCATTGGCAAACCATCTTATACTGTTTCTTGCCTTGAAAACCCCAAGGGGTTGCCATACATCAACTGTGACTTAATGGGGGGGTGGGAAAGGCCTGGGACAAAGTGCCTGATGAATCCATCCATACTTTAGGCTCTTCTGCAGCCTTTGTTCTGGTGTTCCAAACTTCATATGTTAGGCAAGTACCAGCCTGGGGATAGGGTCTTTTCTGTGATGGCATTCCATTTAAGAAATAACTTACCCAGACTTCTTCATTAGGCACTATCAGGGTTAGGTGCGGGTCAATAAGCTCTCAAACACACAGCTAGTTTGTAGGTTTATTGCCCACCGTCTCACATAACTTTGTTTACACTTGGTGTCAAATTGAATTAATCTTTACCTGTTCTACTCAACTTTCTTGCATTGCTACCACTTGTCCTGGTTTTGCTCTCTGAGTCTTTGCTATCATTTCTTCTTTCACCTACCCATCAACTATATCATTCTGTTTTCATTGTACAGTGTGTACACATATATACATACAAATGTTTAATTCCTTTTCAGTGACTTCTCTATGTTTACTAATAACAAGACATTACTCAAATGGAATCACCAATTGCTCAAGGGGCTTTGTTGCCCAAGGCAGCACGCGGGTTCAGGATTTGGCCATTCCTGCACAAAGTGAAAGTATACCAAAAGTTACTGGAAGATGCTGTGATTCTCCCTACATCTGTATACAAGGCTGGCTGTGCTGCAAGCAGTCTGAAGGCCTTGACTTAGGGCAATTCTGCATCTAGCATTTGCCCCACATTTTCTCAACTTGGGAGGAAAAAGTGCAGCTCAAAACCACATTCAAATACCATGGGCCAACGCTGTCCTGATTGCAAAGTCACCTCTGAACGACCATAAAACAGCCATAAATATATGCAGAAGATACCATAAAATCTGATGGACAAAGGAAGCGAAAGCAGCATGCAATGCAGAGGGGAATTTCTGTTCCAACATGGATTTGCTGAAACAACAGAAGGAAAACCCAGTGCAGAATCAGCTCATGACAGCTATGAGAGAGACACAGACAACCGCCTGTACGTGAGCATTCTCTGTGTGACTCCTGTGAGGCGGAATAATCTGCCTTGTGAAGTCTTGAAAGGCTTCCACACTTGTAATGTTTAATGGGATAGTTCAGGAGGGTATTTTTTAAAAAGATATTAGTGAGGTATTGAAACAAAAAATGTTCAGTAAAACAGAATTGTTCAAGAAAGACATAGAACTGTAGTTTTAATGTCTGAAAATTCCATGCACTTTTTCAGTGTTCTCTAATTTTGTCATCCATTGTTACTGCACTGTTTGTCATCTGTACTAGATGGGTCTTTATTGCATTGTTTTCTCATTCTGCAATCCACCTTAAGTGTCAGTGAGATAGGTAGGCTATGAAGTAAATAAATAAAATGACAGATGTTAACGTGTGCTGGGTGTGTCATGATATAAAGAATACACTTTGTACAAAAGGGTCTATACTAGAGTGCTAAATTGTTGTTGTTGTTTAGATTTATTAATTGCCCTATCCCAGCTTGTGCCAGGCTCTGGGCGATGTATAAGGCATGATGCCATAAAATATACAAAAACATTAAAATTCCATATGTAACAATAAAAATACAGGATAAAAGATCTAAGATTGCAATTTTCCTATAATATTATTTGTTTCAATTCTCGGTTAGATGACTATCTTCCACCAAGTCTTCCACCAAAAGAGATGAGCTCCTCCATGAGCTCCTCCATCAGAGAAAATCCTACACACTAGAAGGAGTCTTTGTCCATTGGAGGAAGGGAAAGGCAGTCATAGGATCCAACTCAGAGAGTTTTAAACAGAGTGCTCTCATTCATGGACAGCTGTATTGATAAAGAGACTAAAAGTTTCTAAAGCTTGGTGCTCCAAGCACAAAAGGCAGGATTATAATATTTTTCAAAGTCTATGATCTTTTGCTCATGTTAACTTTGTATGGAGTTTTGAGTACCTTCTTCCTCTCCCTCTTTACAGCTGAGCCTGTCAGTAATAAGAACAGCCACCCAATGTGTATATTCCAATATTAACTAATAGAAATCCAGATCAAACATGCTCCATTCAGGGCTGACTTACCCATTAGGCACAGTAGGCACAATGCCTAGGACCCACGATACTTTTAGAGGCCCACGAAAATGTTTTGATTTCTTTTGAAATCAGAAGGGAAAAAAATGTACTTTTACGGTTGAAGAAAATGTTTTCAATTTTTCTCACATCAGAAAAAAAAATGAAATGCTTAGGGCCCACAAAAATATTAAATTTTGCCTAAAAGGGGGGGGGATAAATGTTGAAGTATTTAAAGTTATATCAAAAATATTTTTAATATTGATGTTATTATGGCGGGGGGGCCCATGTAGGCAAAAACGCCTAGGGCCCACAAAAGTCATCATGCTGCCCTGGCCCCATTGTTAAAAATATACTTTGAATTTTTTAAAATATTCTGAATTTCAAAAATGTAAGAACATTTGGACATCACAAAGGAAGGGCATCAATCCTTTATCTTCTGGGGCCTGGTGGATTGCACTGATTGGTGGAAGTACCATGCACAAGAATTTACGATTTTGGATCCTGTACAAGGACAGAGAAATGCTGCCGTTTCCTTGCCTGTATTGAGGGTTTTCTCTAAGACAGTGTGTATTTACAGTTTCTCTGTTGTTTGATTCGCATTGCCTTTGTTTCGCAACTGCTAAGGTGCATATGAGAGAATGCTGTTTACGATGCAATCTTAGGCAGAGTTACTCCGATTTAAGCACATTGTGTCCTGTCCCATTACAATTCCTGTCCCTCATTTGTTGCAGTGTCAGGCATTTCACTGACCTGCTGTGTCTGGGGGATGCCTAGGGACATTTTTCATTTCTATAAAACAGGGACACGTTCCCTTAACTCCCTGAAATTTAACATGTTGCAGATGATTTGCAGATGATTTATGGCAGCCCCATAGGGTTTTCAAGGCAAGAGATGTTCAGAGGTGGTTTGCCATTGCCTGCCCTCTGCGCAGTGACCCTGGAGTCCCTTGGTGGTCTCCCAAACACTTCCCAGGGCCGACCCTGCTTAGCTCCTGAGATCTGACAAGATCAGGCTAGCCTAGGCTGTCTGGTCAGGGCTCTTCTGTAATAAATGAAAAATCATTATCGATTATCCTTAACAGGATTGCAGGCATCATTACTGTAGGAATCTGTGGCTGTTTGAAGAACATGATCAAGGGGAAATTATGTTAATTTGCACCAAACAGGGATTCGTTATTTGTAAAGCAAAAATCAGATATTCTGACATTTTGTGATGTTAAATACAAGCCTGGGGAATGATAGAAAGAGAGCCAAATAATTTTATCTGAATATATACTTAGGGAAAGAAGCCAGTAGTTTATAAATGATAGTATAGATGATATAGTTTAATCATTTTTCTTTAGCTTTGTATGAGTCAGGTGTCCTAATTAAAGATAATTAAATCTGAGAGGTACACTATGGATCAGATACAGAGTTTAATTCAAGATAATTAAAGATCTGGCTAGTTTGATTTAACGTCTGGTTTTCTCTCACCCAATTAATTTATTAGGCTAGACACACCATTGCTTGATTCCAGCACTCTCTGTTCCAGAATCCAGGGGCATGTGCAATTCAATTAAGGATGTTCCGTATTCTGATTCAAAGTATTGCTGTGTTATGGCCACAGAGTCCAAGTCAGTAGTAGGTGTGAACAGACTCTAGGCAGCATTCCTTGTGGGAAGAGGTGGGGGACTGACAAGTATGTAGGTGGGGCTTCAAATAAATGAATGGAGAATCAGGAAGTTCCTTGTCACCTACATTTAACTTCTATCAACCTCTCCTCAAGCCCAAACATCTATGTATGCCTTACAGTACAAACCTAATGTTCTAATTCTGTTTAGGATTTCACTGTTAGTGGCTATTAACTGCTAACGTCAGAAATGTATATGTTGAACAAAAACAGTGATTTTTAAATTCAGATGCTTTTAACCTATTGATAATGAGCACTTTCTTAAGTAAATAACAATTTCTTCATGCCCCTTAGCTCCTTTAAACACTGTGCTGTACGCACAGGCATAATAGCTGAAGTGACTACTGTTATTTGGGGGATCAAGATTGATTAAAGACTGTGGGACAGTGATGTTAAACAAAATCCATCCTGAGACAGGAGGGATTTAGGTAGGGTGTACTGGGCAGGTCAGGTGGATGGCATTTGCAGCACTGGGGGGACGACAGCCAACACTGATTTTTCTATCTAGGTTTCCTATTTTAAGAACAAGCTGTCATTCTTAAATTATGGCTATGATTAAATTAAAATCATAGTTTGTGACAAATCTGTCTTCCTAGGTGAGATGGTATACCTGCAGGCCTCTTTGGTTATAAAGCTGGTTGTGACATGGTGGGCTCTCCATCATCTCTTGCAGTTTATGGATTATCTCTTGTTGCCTCCCATGAAAACTGAATTGCCACTTACAATTATTGCTTATTCTCCTCCTTCCTCCTAAATATGCATAAAAGTCACTTTTGACTCCAGTTATTTATTGAAAGGTTCTGAGGCTGAGGCAAAGTTGAATAAAATTAATTCTATTTAATTAAAGATGCAGGTGAAAAGGAGGGAAATTTTAAAAAATGAGAATCCTTATCCTAAATAGATTACATGGATGCAAGTCTTATTGATTTCAGTGGAACTTATTTCCACATTTTGTGTTTAGGATCTGAGTGTGATACAAAGTAAACGTTCTTTAACACTTCCTGTTTTACATTTAGCTAGGACAATTCTTTGTCTTTTTTCGGGTACCCCATTGAGTTTCCTAAGATCAAAAACAGGCTGATTAGATCCATGGACGTTAATGGGATTTAGCTATATTTCTAAAAATGCTTCCCTGAGAGCATGCCCCATTGAAGCCACAATGCTTACTTCTGAGTAAACATGTATAGGACTGAGCTATGCAGGTCAGATTATCCTGGATCAGGCTTGTAGCCATAATATTCTTCTAGTGTGACTGCAAACCAGATAATTCCTAAAAGGCTCAGAAGCAAACCTGATTTCTGTGCTCCCCGGCTCTGTCTGAGAAAATCATACTATACAAAATGATGTAAAATATTGTTTTCATAATTAGGCTTTAAAATATAAATGTTCTAGCCCAAACTGACTTTACCATGTGAAGAAGGTATAAAAAAATTATTTTTGTGTTCTCATTCCAAACGCCCTGCTCCTTCCATCTCCTTTAGTTTATGGGCTCTAGTTCAGTTCTAGACCGCTTTAGCCTTTTGGAATATGTGGGTATTCTTCGAGATGCTGCTGCTAATCATCAGTACTTTCTATAGCACCGTGGCTAATACAAATAATGATTGCTGACCAAGAAAACAATACAAAAAAAATGACAGTTATGCCACAGTTACAAAATTGACCACGATCGATCACAATATCAGGCATACTTGACCTAATTAATTTCAAGAAGACTTAAGTGGGGACTATTGAACTGTGGCCACTATAAGTGTTGCTGCATAAGGAAAATACATTATTAGAGTATCTAATTAAAGAGTACTTATATATAAACATTTCTTATATCTGTCGCTGTAATTTCCCCCCAGTTTTTCTTAGTGAGAGTCATTTCTTGTATAGGAAGTTAAACATATGTGAATTCCTTTGAAGATTTGAAAGCACTATGCAAATATGTGTGGTGATAATACTGGTAAAGTAATAGTAGTAAGGCCCTTGAGTGTCACGATTGCAGATTTGGCTGGCATACCTATCTTTGGTATGGGAAAAATAAAGTAGACTCAATGTTTAAGCATCATTATATAAGGAGAACGTTGTTTGATGCATGGACCAGATCCAAGAATACAGTTCCCGATGAGAGGCCTTTATGGATCGTTCCTGCTGCAGTTATTCATCCTTTTTCAGAACATAACATTTTCAGAACCAAGAGTTGCTTCAAAAGGAAGGGAAAAAATATGTTTTAAAACCAAATAATGAATTAGCATTTGAGTATGGATGGTTACAATATTGTCAAATACGGGACATTTACAAAAAAGACTGTAAAGAGATTGGTTTTAGAGCTAAGAACGATGAGTTTGAAGATATCTGGTTGAAAAAAGGGCAAAAAATGATATCTAAGTTGTATAAAACCTTGTTGACTGTATATACTCTGGATGAAACTGTTAAAGAGCAAATGATAAAATGGGCCATAAATATGAATAAGGAAATTTCTATGGAATCATGGGAATTTTTGTGGAAAAAAGCTTTTAAAATGTCAACCTGTGTTAATATAAAAGAAAATTGTTATAAGATGATGTATAGGTGGTATATGACTCCAAAAAAGATTGCTAATATTAGTATGGATAAGAACTTGAGTAATAAGTGTTGGAAATGTAAAAAAAACAGTGGGTTCTTTTTATCATATGTGGTGGTCATGTGATAAAGTAAAAGTATACTGGTCAAATGTACATTGTGAGATGCAGAAGATATTAAAAATTCCTATCAGGAAAAGTCCGGAGCTTCTTCTCTTAGGTTTGACAATGGAAAAAATTCCACAAGAAAAAAGGACATTACTATGGTACATGATCACATCGGCGAGAATGGCTTTTGCGCAACAGTGGAAAGCGGAGAAGGTGCCAGATATACAAGACTGGTTGAGGAAACTGCTGTTTTTAGCCGAAATGGACAAAATGACGAAGAAACTAAACGGACAAATGGCAGAACAATACCTAAAAGACTGGGAAGGCCTGAAACTGTATATGGAAACTGAATATAGAATGAAAGGGAAAATGTACAATCTTGATTCGTATTGAAACTGAATGAGAAATGAAATGAACACTTGATTGTACTGTACCTTTATTGGAAACTATGTTTCAAAGAGTCAGGCTTTTACGTACTAGAATTGTGTTACCTGGTTTGTCGATTGTTACAAGTTTAAACTTGATTACCTTTTAACTCTTTTTTTTCTGTTATTAGCAGTGTTGGAAGCCTATTAGGGGGGTGGGGGGATGGGATGTAACCTTTAAATTGTATTGGTAACGATGTTTAACAATGTTGAATATATTCCAATAAAATTTTGTTTAAAAAAAAAAAAAGTAATAGTAGTAAAACTGCCATTCAGATCACCTCTTCTCCAAATAATTCTTTATTTGCTTTGGTTTGCTTAAGTGTTTCTCACTAGGTTCCTGTAGTCACTGTCAAGGTCCATGCAAGGTCCAGCAGTATCATTTATGTCATGTTGGAATTTGAATGTCCATGTCTTACCTGTGGTCGGTTATCTGATTTTGTAGCTGATACTTAAGATCTTTCAGCTCTCTATATAAAATCTTCTCTAGTTCATTCGGCAGTGTCATTTTTGCCCAGAGCCAAAGCACTTTTCAGCAGATCTTCATAATTCACAGGCCAGGCACAGACTTTACCATATGCATGCATCTGCTGCTAAAAGTGACAGACATCTAGTTTCTTCCTCCATAATGTCTAGTACAACTTACCTGTTTCTAGACTGCATGACACTGAACATTTCCCTGGCCCCTGCCATTAGCAGCCCACACTGTGAAGTGGGTAAAGAATGGCACAATGTGGTCAAATCGGAAGATGGGTAAGTTGTCTTAGATGATGTGGAAGGGGCAGTGTAGAACTGGACACAGTCATCTAGCAGGACAAGGTCATCTAGCAGGAATCAAACCTGGTTCTCCATATTAGAGGCCACTGCTCTTAACCACTACACCACACTGGTTCTCTGATGCCCCGTGCATCAAAGCCTGCTACAGCTTTTTACAGAATATATAAGGTCACAACTAGTACTGCATATTGTTAAACTGTCAAGACTAGTTCATATTGTGTGTGTGAATATTGTGAATGTCTAAGCAAGCATCAGGAGAATCAAAATTACTTGATGTGACGAGACTTGTTCTTCTATTGTAGCTCCTGATTAAAGCATTTAAAAAAAAACACAATATTTTTTAAAAATGTAATCCTCTATCCAGCTGACTCATATCAGCTGTTAAATAACTAGATATTTAGGTAAAGCTGAACACCACCTATAAATCAAAGCATGTAATACAATAACCTATCCCTTCCTGTGTGGAATATCATGTCTATCATTGCTTGATTTATGCTGACTAGGTTTTTGTATGTGTAAAGCACCCTTAATGTTAACATTTATGATATATAAAATTGAAAGCTATTGATAGAAGATTATATTTGCTAATATTTCAGAATAATTAACTTGGATAACTTAATTTATATATTTGGATAACCAAGGGGAAAAAAGGAATACATTACAGCTTCACAATGAATTATTTGAAGGTCTGCCACCTCTCATTCTGTCCAGGCCACCGCTTAAGAAGAAGAAGAAGAGAAGAGATTGGATTTATACCTCGCCCTTCACTACCCAAGGGAGTCTCAGAGTGGCTTACAAACTCCTTCCCCTTCCCCTCTCCACAACAGATACCCTGTGAGGTAGGTGGGGTTGAGAGAGCTCTGACAGAAACTGCTCTTTTTCAAGAACAGCTGTCCCAGAACTATGGCTTGCCCAAGGTCATCCAGCAGGTGCAAGTGGAGGAGTGGGGAATCAAACCCAGTTCTCCCAAATTAGAGTCCGCTCACTTAACCACTACACCAAACTGCAAAGATTCTCTTTGCAAGCCTTGCTTTCCCTGATCCTACTTATAGAGATGAGGTAGATGGCATTATATAGCAAATACCACCACTTACTTAGCACATTGTTTCTGAAAGCTTTTTGACTGTGTTCATATATTCAGCTGGCAACCATCAACCGCTGAGCAGCCAAGGAATGAGAAATGAAATGATGTGCATGCATGTGAGAACCATCCACCAGCCCACTTAGACCTTCTTTCTTCCCTTTCCATGTGTCATTGCTGATGCAACAGCCCATCTTAGTAAAGATCATTGTCCAGATACAAGATGTGACACCCGTGTTGAAGACCAGGCCCCAGGTAATTCCCTCATCACTCAAAAGTCATGCTTAGAAGATCTTCTAAGCACAGCTTTTATACAATATCAGTTAATTCCAGGAGGAGCTCTTTCAAGCACTACTGAGAGGAACTAAGGTTTTGTAGGAACAGGGCTTGGCAGAGGGCACTTTTGTTTCATAAGACTTCCTGATAAGACCAATTGTTTGTTTGTTTCCATTCTTTGTAAGCTGTTCTTGAAGCACATATTTTTGCATATTCTTGTTTAGGTCACCTGAGGCCATTTTGCAGAAACCAAGATTATTCCATCCAGCCACTTTTGGAGAAGATATCGGTCCAGGTGCCAACACAGGTAAGGAAATTTTAATTTTTAAATTCCCTGAGGGGTGGGTGGAAGAAGAATCATCAGGCAATTCCCCACAACTTGGCCTAGAAGATGGGTATCTGATGTTGATAATAATGAAAGTGGTTCAGATGCAGAAAGCTCTTCCTGTTCTGTGCTGTCACTTTCTTCCTTATAATACTACCATTGATGCTTTCAAAAATGGATTGTTAAGCATTTGTCTCCAGATGAGTCATTCATAAAGTTTCAATAGGGAGGGAGGGGCGGGTTTGAGTTCTGATGTCCTGTTACACAGGTGTGTTGGGGGGTATGTTTTCAATATTTGTGACGAACCAACTAACCTCAGCTCAATTTAGACTGGGCTTTAGTTAATATGAGATTTCCTCCCCAAGACTTCAGAACATCTTGTTACCATTGGTCTTTTGTCACCCGCCCTTCACTCAGAGTCTCAGAGCAGCTTAGAAACTCCTTTCCCTTCCCCTGCCCACAACAGACACCCTGTGAGGTAGGCGGGGCTGAGAGAACTCTGACAAAGACTGCTCTTTTTCAAGAACAGCTGTGCCAGAGCTTGTGACTGACCCCAGGTCATTTCAGCAGGTGCAAGTGGAGGAGTGGGGAATCAAACCCGGTTCTCCCAGATTAGAGTCCGCTCACTTAACCGCTACACCCAACTGCACATAACAGTATTTGCACTGTTCAGCTCATAAAATGATTCCCTGCACATGCAGAAGCTTTAGTGCATGGCCAAAGCACCTCTGTGCATGAGTAATTGGAACAGAAAGAACAGCTCTTGGTGCACATCCCTTTGAGCTGCAGAGAAGCATTCTCACCACAAAACAAAGAACTAGAGCCTGGGTGGCACCTGTGGAGGTCTGAACTGGAGTTGCTGATTTGCTCAAGTCATTCAGTGAGTCTCTGTGTGACATTTTGAGCACTTTCACCAAGAAAAAGGGTCTGTTGGTGAATAGCATTCCTGAAACCATGTGTAGTTTATCATCACAGAACCTTCATTAGGCATTTGCTACAAACACTAAACAATCTGTGATGCTGCATAGCCAGTCACATGTGTATTTATGTATTTAGTCTATCGCTATGCTGTTTCATAGCACAACGTTCTTGAGGGGATTTACATGAAATGAGGACTGGAAACAGACAATGCTTGCTTAGCAAAATCTCCTTAAAGGAAGCAAATAGTTTGTTAAGGTATGGATATGTGAACTAAGGAATTGGGTTTTTATTAGTATATAACCTGGTTGAAAGAGTTTGCAGATGACAGAGGACTCTGCCTGTCTCGTAAATGAAGTGCAACATTTCAGCCAAAAGCAGTTAACTGCCATTTAAGTTTTAAAGAGGAAAGGCACTGAATTGTCTGAAGTTCCTCTACTAAATCATATTTTTATTAACATGTTCCGCAATCTCCTAACAAAATTACCACCATACAAATCACTGTGGCAAGCTAATCTTAATCCCCTTTCCAGGAAAATGTAAGTAATGAAGTCACAGTCTAAGGCACCTAGAGAAGCATAAACATTAAATAAACATTTTAAAACCCCCGATGATAATTTAGAGCTGAAGTACAGGCAGGAGCGTGGTTCCTAAAGATAATTTGGCAGCCTGTAGAAACAGAAAAGATTGCTTTAAGCTGCAGAACAAAGCTTCTGAACTACATTCCAAGGTTTCAGTCACCCACAATCCTGCTAGATTCATTTTGTACAGATGGGAAGAAAATTCAATAGAGTTTGACCTGTTTGAAACTGAGAGTTCTGCCATGGTCCTCATCAGTGTTGTACAGCCTATGAAAATGATGCTGCTGTCTAATGTGTGGATAATAGCTGGTTCTTTTTACAAATATCAGGTTTCAAAACTTTGCGGTTATAGTAATCGCAATAGCAATAACTAATAGTTTGGGAAGTAAGGTGGCATGGTATCTTAAAAGCTAAGCAGGGTTGGTTCTTGGATGGGAGTTCACCAAGGAAGACACTGTATAGGAAGGCAATGGCAAACCACCTCTGCTTCTCACTTGCCTTGAAAGCCCCTTTGACCTGAAGGCACTTTGCACACACACAACCAATAGTATGTCTTGAAGGTTAAGACTCTAGAGGCAACTATAAAGTGTATCCATGCAGCATTGGCAACTGCGGTCTCATTGGACTTTCGCAGTCATTCACCTCCTGGATTCTCACACCCATACAAGAAAATAAAGTTGTGAATAATTGGCATAGTGTATTAATAGCCCAAAGTCCAACAATCTGCAAGTGCAACCCCTTAAAGAATGAAAAAATATGCTATGCTTTCAAACCACATTATCATCATGAACTTCATTTCAGCTGCTTGAAGTGATCTGAAGGTACAAAGTATAACCAAGTCAACATATATACTGCCCTTTGCTTGCCAGATGAGATCCCAGGTGCCCAGCTGTACAGATGTTTCCCTATGGCATCTTGTCTGTGGACTCGCCTCCCACAAAAGGTAAGAGAAGCAGGTTCTCCTTCAACTAGCCACCTACACAACTTTATTTTTTTATTTGAGATATTTAGTAGCTGCCTTTCTTCCCAGCACCTCAGGACAACAGCATAACAAAAACAATAGATATGAAAACAACAGTCATACATTAAAACCAGATTTAAAACCAAGCTAAAAACACTTTACCCTCGGCAGTAGGGTATTCTTCCTTTGCCAGGCTCAGATTCCCCCCCAAAACTCTTTGGAATAACTCTGTTTTAGAAGCTTCACTAGGAAAATCCAGGACTTGATTTGGCCTGACTTGTTCCTGGAGACTGTTCCACAAACCACTGAGGAAGCCTGGGCCCAAACACTCGCAAAACATACTTTAGAGAGAGGGGTACCAACAACAGACCTTGCAAGTTTAACTGGTCAAAGTCAATCTTGCCTCCATGAAATATATTTTTATGGTGAGGATCCATATAATGTGTTGAGTACATACCATATATAGTCTTTATTGCAATTTAAATTTCTATGTGAATTTGTATGCATTAAAAAAACCCCCAAAATTTAGGGTGACCAGATGCAAAATGATGACCAGGCCTTTGAACCTTGTGCAGAAAAGGGAAGCCTGCTTATTGTGCAAGAATGAGAAACGCTATTTAAATGTCTACCCTATATTGAAACTTAAAGGAATTTGATTCATTTTCTCATCTGGAAGAGATTTCTTTTGAGCTGTCAGCAAGTATTTTGCAATGCAGGAGTGTATGATATTCAGGCCCCAGTGAAGCTCAAAACGCTCTGGGGCTGTTTAATAACATTGTCATATCCAATAAAGATTGTCATACCTTTTTGTGGGTTTTCACTATGTTTTTGTGTGGGCTGGTGCCCCTCTTTCTCTCTCTTTCTCTTTCTCTCTCTCTGTGTCTGATCATTAGTCTCTTCCACATCTGGACCTCCTCTCTAAATGGCTACCTTCCACATTCCATTTGCTTTGATCTCTTGTTGCTTCCAGTTATCTTTGAGGAAACAGGACCCCGTTCTGAAAAGGGCATTAATTCCACATCTAAAGCCCTGGGAGACAAGAAAAGCAGCTCTCTGTGTCTATAACAAAAGGTATGGATCAGGTCAGATTAGGTAAACTGATTTGTCAAAGGGCTGCCAGGTAGAATTCTTCTGTTAAACCTGAACCTTTCAGCATACTGAACTACCAGGTTTTACAAAGACAAATGAATTACCAAAGAGAGATCCAATTACATAATGTGAAGTTGGTAACACAAAGCTAACAAAAGACAGGAAATGCAGATCAAGGCTGCATCCAGTAGTGGGTCATGCAACCTGTGAGCGATATTTGCACGACAATTGCCACAGACCTTGCCGCATCTCCACAACATTTTAACTTATTATTTACTCCTGGATATAATACCATCAATGTGCTTAGTGCTTTGCAAAGTACAAAAAGACAGATCCCTTTCATAATGGGTTTACAATCCAAAATTTGCCATGTGGGAGTGGGGCAGGCAGAGGAGGGGATAAACAACAGAAAAATATAAATTCTTTCTAGTTACAAACAATGGTCCCTCTAAGCTGAGTTAGTGTGAGCTAACTCACCATTTTTTAGCCTCTGGCTCATACATTTTTGTCTTAGCTCAGCAAGGATGGCTTCAGAGCAAACTAAATTATGCAGTAGCCAAATCGGTTGCTCACAGCTTTAATGCCAGTAGCTCACAAAGTAGAATTTTTGCTCATAAGACTCCACAACTTAGAGGGAGCCTTGCAAAGGAAGATTATGGGAGCAAGCCTCAGCAGATCTACTCAGAATTAAGTCAATGTGGCTTAGCTCCAGGAAAGTGTTCTTAGGATCACAGCCTATATCACTCTTTATACTCCACATCTTTGACTTTGAATTGCTGTACCTATGTGCTGGTTCACAATGTTCACCTATGCATCTTGCAGCAGATGCCACAGCTGGCTGCTCATAATCGAATTTCAGTCCTCTATCCCCACCCCACCCCCATGTGTCACAGTACACCAGATTTACTTTGGGGGGGGTACAATTACACTCGTTTAAAAATCTAAAAGCAAAAGCAAGAGCCAGTTTGGTGTAGTGGTTAAGTGCGCGGACTCTAATCTGGGAGAACTGGGTTTGATTCCCCACTTGCACCTGGCTGGATGACCTTGGGCAAGCTGTTCTTGAAAAAAGAGCAGTTTCTGTCAAGAGCTCTCTCAGCCCCACCTACCTCACAGGGTGTCTGTTGTGGGGAGGGGAAGGGAACGGAGTTTGTAAGCAGCTCTGAGACACCTTTGGGTAGTGAAGGGCAGGGTATAAATCCAATCTCTTCTTCTCTTCATATGACAGAATGGCCTCCCCACTCATGAGAGATGTGAAATTTACCTGGGTGGCCCAGGGCTCAAGTCCCTAGACCTCAATGAGTCTTCCACCTCACCAGTTTTGTTCCACCACACTGAGTAAGAAGTTGCCTTATAAGGCTAAGTAGTGTATGACAATTTAGTCCTTCTGGAAAATAAACTGTCGGTGGTTTGACTTTTTAAGTAAGAAGGAAGTGTGTGTGTGTGCAGGAGATGCACATAAATTACTTCAAGGCTAATAAAGAATGAAGTTACAGTGGTGTCTGGATAGACCACTAAGCAGGAATTCTCAAAGCACCATATTTTACTCCCCATGCATCTTTAAGTTGCTTCCAACTTGGAATCATAGTATCATAGAATTAATGACTTCCAAAAGTCCTGTTGTTAACAGCCTTGCTCGGGTCTTACAAACTGAAGGTTGTGGCTTCCTTTATTGATTCAATCCATCTCAGGTTGGGTCTTCCTCTTTTCCTCCTGCCTTCAACTCTTGTCTTCTCATAATGTGACCAAAGTACTACAGCCTCACATTGGTCGTTTTAGCTTCTAGGGACAGTTCAGGATTGATTTGTTCTAGAACCCACTTGTTTGTCTTTTATGCTTCTTTAATAGGGCTGGCTATTGACTCTCATTTGGGCACCAATCAATCCCCTCCCCTAGCAATGCTTCAACATCAGGTCCTATCTGTTCATTCCCTGCTCTCTTATAGCTGGTGCTTCATGTGTATTTCAATCACAGAGGCAGTTACAGGTAGTACATAAAGGCTGCAATCATACGCACGATTAGACCTGACATAGGCATGAATGCCGGCTGGATTTAAAGGGTGTGATCAGACAACAACATCTAGGAAGTGTCCCACAGCCGTTGGCAACCCATTCTACTATGCTGCAGAAGCAGAGTTAAAGGCCACCGAGGAAAATTCAGTAGTAAACGGGTTGCGATTGGCCATGGATGGACTTTCCCCTGTCTGATCACTCCAGCACACTCTCATTCCGTCAGGATGGTCTGATCAGGCCATCCCGACTCCATGCTGTTGTTTTTTTCCCCTTCACAGTATGTGCATCATTGCAAATGCTATAGGGAGCCCTCAGTGTGGAGCTTTGGTTCATTGATTCCTTGTTTAAGTGCATGGGAAATAAACAGCACACACACACACAAATGACTCACCCGCAGTTGTGTCTGATCACACACTGATGGGCTGTGCCTGCAGCATCAAAGGGAAGTGTGATTGTGCAACTACAGGTGTATTTCCTCGGGAGGAAGCAGCCTCACTTCCCCCCTGTTTTATCTGGCACGTGTGACCCCACCCCATTCTAGATTAAGAGGGCTGGGACAGGGATGCCAACAGAAAAACCTGAGCTATCCTACTTCTGTGCCTTTAGCAGCATCTTGATTTCCAGAAATACATATTCCATGGAAAGAATGACCTGCTAATAACTGCCCTGACCCGGATAGCCCAGGCTAGCCTGATCTCATCAGAACTCACAAGATAAGCAGGGTCAGCCCTGGTTATTATTTGGATGGGAGACCACCAAGGAAGTCCAGGCCAGGGTCGCTACACAGAGCCAGGCAATGGCAAACCACCTCTGAACATCTCTTGCCTTGAATACCCTACAGGGTTTCCATAAGACAGCTGTGACTTAGCAGCAAAAATAAAATAACTTTCGATCCAGCTGTTGCAAAAAGGCACTGGAGGGGCCAGTTCAGAAAGTTGGTACCCTTTGAATTGAAATAATTTGCTTGCATGCCCATCCTCCCAAGCAAAAGATAACTTTAGTTACAGCAGAAAACTTGAACTAGGTCTTCTTCTGACCTATATATGATACCCTGAGCTCAGTCTGTAACTCTCATACATTTCTGCCAAAGTCTCTCCCCTTTTCAAGTACTTTCAAACAATCCCGGTTGAGTCAGTGGGAATTCAATCAATTCTGGTACTGACCTAAATAACTGCAGAAAACTGGGCTGTAAGAATAGCCCACCTCAGGACAGGGAGATTAAAGACTTTCTGAATGAGAAGGCCAGAGTTGCATTTTTTTATACCTGTGATGTCGTTTAATCTCTGGCAAATAATAAATGCTTCTTTTTAGTCTCCTTTCCTCCTGGTGATCTGTCTGCTACTTCTTGGGTATATCCTGCTATGGACAAGCCAAGACATTGTGTTTGTTTTTTTCCTCCTGAGATTATTTCCCAAACTATACTGTACTAAAATGACCTGCCAAGAAGACCCCTTAGGGAACAGACGACATGTCCTGCTTCCAGTGTGGCAGTTTGTCTGTATGATGGAGTTATTAGAATCATAATAATTTCTCAGATTAATTATCCTTTGAACATTATCAGATAATAACCTCTCCACAGATAAAACTGGTTAGGTCCATGTTGATATATTTAGCTTTAAAAGTATAAAGATGTTCTGCCAAAATAAGTGTAAATAATTTGTTATACTCGTTTAACCAGGATATTGGTTGACCTGATCTTCCTTCAGATGTTTATACTTTGCTTTTTTCTCCAATGGAAACCCAAAGCAGCTTACAACGTGCTCCATTTTATCCTCACAAAAACAACCCTGAGAGATAGGTGAGAGTGAGGGAGAGTGTGACACAGAGAGAGCGTGACTGGCCAAAGTCATCCTACACAATTCCATGGCAACATAAGGATTCAAACTGGGTCCCTCCCCGAGATCCTAGTCTGACCTCTACACCATGAAGAGAGCACTAGATCTTTGTTGTATGTTTTAAGGAGTTCCATGCATCATTCCAGGAATCTGGAAATGATGATGCCATCAAACTAACAATATAGCACCCTTCCAATACACTTGGAAAGCCATCCACACACCAGAGTCAAGGGCACTGACCACCATTGGCCTCAGCTTGCTCAGCAGTTCCTCAGACTTTTCTCCTGTTAGAACTATCCTGTAACTCTACTTGATCTTCTATTTCAAATATCTTCCCAATGTTTAAATATAAGGATTCAGAGCGGTTTTTTTGGGGGGGAGGGGGAATGTGCCAGAACGAAGTTCTGGAACCTCTTCAACAAAATTCTTTTAAAAATGTTTAAAGTTCATGAGTTTTCAGTATACAGATTGAAAACTTCATTTCCCTCTTAAGAGTTTTGGTACCTCTTTTTTTTTTTAAAAAAAAGCCCTGTAAGATTCATATCTCTTCAGGTTAGACTGAACCTCACATATTCATCTTTTGAGACATTTGCCTTTCAACAGACTTCTTATCGAATCTGGTATCAATTTCCTCTTTAATTTGTCAGTTAATCTTTGTTCAAATGCTTTAAAATATATTCAAACACTTTAAATTCAGGCTAGGGAAATTATGAGTCCCTCAACAAAATAAGTATGTATTCTCCATAGAAACAGAAAGCTTCTGCCTCTTTTTTGACTTAACATTCATACCCAGAAATCTATATATCTAATTCCAAACATGCCCCTTCCATGTGGATATCTAAATCCGCGCATTGGGGGCACTTGAGGGGCAGGGAGATTTTCCTGCACATTTGGGGCAGTCCTCAGGTGTGCAGAAAAATCTAAAAACTGTAAAAATATATAGGGGGGATATTTAAATCCCTCCAAAAGTAAAAGAGCGTTCCCTGTGCACACACAGGGAACATTCTGAGAACGGCTTCACCGCCACCACCAGGGAAGGGGAGGGGGTGGGGCAGGAGAAGACTTGGTTGGCCAGTGGCTGTAAACCGCTCAGCCCTCACTGCCGCCTTGGGGGGGAGGGAGAATTTTTGGTGGGTTGAGCTCAGGCCTTGTCACCGCTGCTGGGGGAGAGGGGGAGAGAGAAAGCTTGGTGGGCTGGCCAGGCCTCATCACCACCACCGGGGGGGAGGGAGGAAGTTTGGCGGGCTGGCCAGGCCTCGCCGCCACCACTAGGGGAGGGGGAGGGAGAAAGCTTGGCAGGCCGAGTTCAGGCCTCACCGCTTGAACTCCCTGGGGGGAGGGGGGAGAAGCCAAGCTGATCCAGGGAGGGAAGGCAGTTTAAACTGCCTCCGCTCCTTGTGTTCCCCAGGTGCCCCGCAGCTGTGGGGTGCCTGGGGAAGTCAATCCAGAAACTGCATTCCTTCCCTCAGGTTCCCCATGTACCGATCCTGGGAGGGAGCTGTGTTGTCAGGGTGTGGCCTAATATGCTAATGAGTTCCTGCTGGGCTTTTTCTACAAAAAAGCCCTGGATATATGAGTAATGATGGTGATTGGAGAATGTCAGTGTTGAGGTGAAATGTGCTTAGTTTAGTGAGTTATGTCTGTTGTATGAATTATTTTTTCAAACAACTATATTGAAGTATGCTTTATACATGAATTATTTAACACTGACTGTATACTGGATAATCATATGCGCACACACACATGCAGGCTTGTGTTGTTTATATCTAACACATACGTAAGCATTTGAGTATCAATAAAATAAAAATTATAATACAAATAACATTATCAAAAAAGTAAGCATGAGGAGTGCAGGCAGAAGGGCTACCTCAGGGACAGAAAGGGAAGAACCACCTTGAACAAAGGAAGACCAGGAAATAAGTCAACACATGAGAGGGAGACAGAGAGGAGAGAGAAGAAGAAGAAGAAGAAGAAGAAGAAGAAGAAGAAGAAGAAGAAGAAGAAGAAGAAGAAGAAGAAGAAGAAGAAGAAGAAGAAGAAGAAGAAGAAGAAGAAGAAGAAGAAGAAGAAGAAGAAGAAGAAGATACAACACAGAGTTGAGCAGGTTAATTGTTTAAAAAATCTTGGTGTTTGATAGAACTTCTGACTGAGTCTTAACTAGTACTGGCATCACTTGCAACACACCACAGTTTGAGAGGTAAGGGCTTTAGTCTTTGTGATGCCCTGCAGTTCTCTCACTTCATTTTCACAGAGGGAAGGCATTTCCCCTGTTCTTGCTGCTGTTTCCACAGAAGAAAGCATTTATTAAGATCTTGATTATGACTTGGGCTTTGTCAAAATGAAAGTTAGACTCTCCTTTCCAGCCCTGCTGGAGCCTTTGTGAAATGATAGTTTCCTGCCTGGAGCAGGTGAGTGAGCAGGCAGGCAGGGGCAATAAAAGGGTGGAATTTTGGCTTCAGATCCAACTCTTTGCTGGCCAGCAAGGCTGAGTCAGCACATAAGCAGGATTACCCCTGGAGCAAGGAAGAACCTGGAGACAAACGATGACTCAGTGGGTCCGTGTTAGCGTTTTTATAAGCCCTTCCAGGGCTGCTTTTGGGACAATACCGTTTATGTATCATTCTTTGCTCAGGGTGATGCCTGGCTCCTTAGCTGATTCAATAGTTTGCAAACAGGTCATACCTAAGAAATTAACAGAGAGGGTTCAGGAACAGTACTCTGTTTTATTAACAAAGCAATATATATTGGAGCAGCTCCTGGGATGCATTTCTTGGTCCTGAGCAACCATTCTTTCCTCATCTTGAGTTCTTCACTTGCAAAATAAGATGGACAACAACCCACAAGGTTAGGAATTCATTCATACAATACAAAGAGGAGGCAAGTAGGTTCTGTGGAGATCTTACCAGAGAATCTAGACATCATTCAGGAGTAAATATTTCAGCCATTTTTGCTGAAAGAAAACAGGAAGGGCTTGCGTGAGGACTGCAATCAGCAAAGCCTGTAGCCCTGGTCAGTCCTCCCACCACACATTTTTTATTATTTATTATTTTCTATTTTTATCCTACCTTGCCAGGGAACTGGCTCAAGGTGGCTTACAGCATTAATATACAATAAACATTATTAGTTCTCCCACCATACATGACAGTGTGCTACCCATGATCCTCCTAATAATGGTTGCCATTTTGTATTAAGATGGCATGTATTTTCATGCTTAGGGCCAGCTCGCCCATTAGGCGAGCTAGGCGCTCGCCTAGAACGCGCCGGCCACAGGGGTGCCAAAAGGCACCCTGCAACAAGCCCCCCCGCCTCTTCCCAGGCTTGCTTGGGCGCCCTGCAGTCGCGGAGCACCCAAGCAAGCCAGCACTGGGAGGGAAGGGGCAGCGGTTTAAACCCCCGCCCCTTCCTTGGCTTGCTTGGGAGCCCCGCAGCCGCAGAGTGCCCAAGCAAACTGGCACTGGGAGGGAAGGGGCAAGGGTTAGAATCCCCGCCCCTTCCCTGGCTTTCCTGGGGGCCCCGCAGCTGCGGAGCCTCCAGAAAGCCGGCGCTGGGAGGGTGGGGGTGGGGGCTAGACCCCCCGCCCCCTTCCGTGGCTTTCCTGGGGGGCCTGCAGCTGCGGAGCGCCCAGGAAAGCTAGCGTTCCGCCGCCACCGCCGGTCTCCAGGCCCCACTGGGAGGTTGGCATCCCCAGTGGGGGGCACCCCAGGCTGTCCTGCCTAGGGCACCCAGACACCTGGAGCCGGCCCTGTTCATGCTTCAGTATGTATATACGAACATATACCTGAAACGAATCTGGATTTTGGAACGTGTATAGCAAAATTGGAAGATACATGTACTGCCCTGTTCACACAAAATGGTGACCAGACATATCAATAAGATTGTATATAACATACTGTCCCAGAACACAAGGTAGAGGTCCCAAAATTGTATTGAAAGGTATTGTAAGGCTTAGTAAGCTAATGTAAACTGTGGTACAAAGTGTGATGCAAATTCTAACTTTATTGTTATTGATGTTACAAAGGCTGAGTTTTTAGAGTGCACAAGAGAAATAATTGAAAACTGCCTCTTATGAAAATGAACTAACCACTAACTACCTTCATTCTCCTGCTTTTTGTGATAGGGATCAAAGTAATCCCGTGCTACAAGTCTGAACAGAGCCCTGAGAGAGATGGCACTTTGTCGGTCAGGATGGAGCAAGTGCTGGCAGAACCACATCAAGAAGTTGATGATGTCTGGCCCTGAAAGATTTAAGAAGACAGGTGGTGTCATGAATCTGGGCATTTCAGTCATGCAGATTAATTAACGGCTTGTGGAACCAGACACATGTATGACTAAGAGCAGGGAGAAGGCCCAAGAACCTTGCTTTGTATAAGCTACCGCTTAACCAGTCTCAAACAGCCATGTTACTTGGTGGCTGTTGGTGATGACAATTGAATGCTGTGGAGAACATAGAAAAACATAGAACTGGGAAGCATGAAATTCACCTAATCTAAGCTTTGCCCTGAGATCCCTAGCAAAATGGCCCTTGTCTAAAGAGAGGAGGCATGCCAGTTCAGAAGTGAAAAGATGAATCTATATGGCTGTAGATTCTCAGTTGGGGCAATTGACCAGAATAATCTGCTCAGTACCTTTGACAGGCTATATTGCTGCACAGTTAATGGTGGGATTCAGTTTGCAGAGTGGCGATGCGACTGCAGGTCTGGAAGTTTCAAGGCCATCTTGTTTTTCAGCCACCCTGTTTAGCTATAGACTTCATGGTGTGTGGATCTGTTAGAGCATTTCTGTGGTGGGCAGAAAGAATGCAGAATAAATTATAAGGCAATGCTAGGTTTCTGAACACTGTGATGTGCTAACATTTATTAAGATTAGTTACTACTTAAGAACAGTGCTGGCCATTCCAATTCTATACATTTCATCCAGTTTTCAGTGCAAAACTAATATGTTGTGTATCTCAGGTCAGGAAGATCTACAGCTGTTAAACAAACCAATAAGGACAAAGTATCTTCACACTTGCAGCCCCAGCACCTATCAAGAGGTGGGGAGTACAGCGAGGCTGGGAAACCTTCAACCACTGTGCCCCAATAAAACACAAACAATGTTTTGAATAAATGTGGAATAAAATGTGGAACAAAAATAACATTTATTGGTTACAGCTGTAAGTGGCATTGGTACAGCATGGGTCCACAGGATCCAGCATGACTGACCCTCCTGCCAGTCAATGTGCCTTGTTACCCCCAGCCAGCCAGCTGGGAGTAGGAAGACCATGGAAATGGCAAGTTTTGGGATGCCCCTAGGTGGTCTCCCCTGCCACCTGAGTGTGAGGGTGACCTATGGGCAGCCCCTGAGCTGGGCATTCCCTGAGCATCCTCACCCCAAGATCCCTTAGGGGGATCCCCATATTCTAGAAATGGGATGCAGGCTGGTTTCCCCATAACAGATCTGACCCCATGCTGATACCACCAAAAAGTTGCAACAAGAGATACATACAGTCCATGGAAAACATTCTTCTTACCCCTCACTAATGTCCCATCACCCAATTGAAGTTCAAGCTAAACCTAAACACCCTCTAACTAGCCATAAAATAAATGGAGGGAGAGTGGGCCTGTATAGACCTGTACAGGGCCAACCTCAATCCACACAACCAGACAAAATGGGGCAGACAGCCGGGGCACTTAAGAGACCCAGGTGGCCTGTCCCATTCCCACTCCCCCCTGGCCCAAATTTGGACCAGCCATTGGCCCACTAGGAAAGGGGAGGGCCCCAATTTCCCACTGCTGTGACCGCCCACCCATTTGCTGCCCTTCAGCCCACCCTTCTTCTTGGTCAGCCATAATGGCTGGCTGCAGTCCCCACTGACCCTCCCTCACAATGCATTGCTGCAAAAAGGGCCCTGTGATAAGTCATGGCCCCATTATCAGCTTTGGCTGCAATCCAGAAAAAGCTAGTCATACTTACCCCTTAACATCAATGGAGTCAAGTAAGATGCAATGAATTTGCAGCCTTCTGTGTCCATTGAAGTCAATGGACTTGAAAGGGTATAAGTCTGCTTAGGATTCCATGTCAAATAGCTTTCATTTCAACTGGATTTAAGCATAATTAACAGTGCAGTCCTAAGGCCACTGACTTCAGTGGATTTAGAAAGGTACAACTTTGCTCAGGTTTGCACTATAAGTTTCTTTTGCTTGGGGTCCTTAAGTGGCTGCGACTGAACTTCAGTCACTGGAATGCTATGCATTTTTCAAGCATTTTCTGCAACTTGATTAGCATCTGGATCTGATGCTTTTACTCCCATTTGCTGCTTTTCAGCCTTCTTGAGGAGTTTTGTTCCCACTGTAGGTATATCCTTTCTCCTAAGCCCCAACTAGAGATAGCAATGCAAGCACAGCAACTGGATACTTTTCTCCAAGTTTATATAGCTCTGATCTCCAGTGGTTTTAAACAGGGTTATATAAAGAAACTGTAGGAATGAATGTGAAAGGTAAGTCAGTCTGGCTTGTTTGCTTCAACCCCCAATTAAAAAAAATGCCTGTTTGCTCTGTCTTCCCCCCTCTCCTCCTGAAATAAAAAAAAAATAATATGTGCATTCTTGCTTTGAACTAACCATCACATGAGCGGCTCATGGTCTATGCTTAGCACAATTACATCTTCCCTCTCTGTTTTGGTTATGATAATCTATAAATAATAATATTAATAATACTATTTGGCTCTTTTCATCTTCAAAGACTTCAAGAGACACTGAGCTAGCTAATCCACACACTTTTGAAATATAGGTGCATGTTATTATTATCCTCACAGCTTCACAGGTGAGAACAGCGTGCAAGAGAAGACAGCAAGGATTTGCCCAAAGACTCCGGGTCGAAGGAAATCCATGTCAGCTGGGGGAGTGGGCCATCCAGGTGTTTTGAAAGCAGTGGTGCAGCCAATGGGGATTGTGTTGCTATGGGGGAGGCTTAGTAGCCAGTTTCATATCATTTATATAGGGGTGAAAATCCATGAGTCTACTTCTCCTTCTGGTAAGCCTTTCGCACTCTGGGCAGAACAGGCCTCCACATGCTATGGCTCACCAAGCCAAACATGACAGACCAGCCACATATGATGGCCTGCCTGGTGAATTCAACAAACCCTCTTTCTGCTGTCCCAGGAAAACAGCAAAAACAGGAAATGGACTGCACGGCTGCAGTATTGACATCCATGGGCAATGTGCTGTGATTTGATGGGCACAACCTGTACAGATAGTGAGAGAGGTCGTCTTATTATGTGCCATCAAGTCGTTTCCATCTTTTGATGATCCTACGAATTGATGACCTCCAAAGTGTCCTATTGTTAATACCCTTGCTCTGGTCTTGCAAACTGTCAGCTTTTTTCACTGTCCAGCTTTCATATCCATACATAGTAAGTCTTTTTATTCACAACCCCGGAAATTTAGAAGCAGGCAGCCAAAATAAGCAAGTTCCTGACCAGTGACATTTGAACAAGAAAATGGTCCACATGTCAACCCTTCCCCAGCCCCATTGCTTTCTCATGCTGGAACAAATTCCCCCACACCCTCCTCAAAGGGCTCTGTCTCTTTGAGGTACAAATTCTCAGCAGCCTAATGGTGCACTGAAAAAGTGAGAGTGTGGCAAGTAGTTCAGAGGCTGACAACCATGCCTCATGTCACCAAACAGTCACCAAAATAAATGTCATTCTGAGAACAAGGCAAAATGGTAACACAAAGAATGTTCAAACACAGCACAGAGATTATGCTTCTGAAAACAACCGCTAGAAGAAATGGGACTGTGATGAGGATAGAACAGAAGAACAGCAGGTTGCTTGACTGAATTGGAACTTCTTCTATAATAGCATGCACAAATGTTGGTTGTTGGCCTAGTATGACTACTGTGGAATCACCCACAGTCTTCCCACTGATTAGCTGCCTTTCTGTGGTGATAGTGGTGCTGTAAGGAAGCAACGGCTGTGTTTTATGCTTCTCAGAAGGCTTTCTCTATACATGAAGAACACCTCCTTCTCCATTATTATAAGAAATGTCTCACCCTTTGCTCAGTTACCTCATACCTCTCCCTACAAAAATCCACCAAGGAGTCAAAGGGAGTGGATTTTACAGAAATCAGTTTTAAAAACCAGGGGAAATATTTCCTTTCCCTCCCTTTAATTAATTATTTTACAAAAATTATATCCTGCCTTTGTGCCTTCAAAAGGGCCAGCAAGGCGGGTGGCTTTTGTCATTCTCTGAATTCAGCCATATTCTCACAAGTTCTTGCTAAAAAAATTGCTTATCATTATAAATATATTTACTCTCAATACCTTTGTGTTTTTGAAGCAGAAGTATATCCTCCTTGAAAATACAGAACTCTATTTTCTCCTTAAAAGATTTATGAAGTCATAAATGTAAACAGAAAGAAGAAATTATCATCTCCATGGTAATCATATAAAAGGTTAACTGAGAACATAATAATTATCAGTAAAAAAAACCCCTGCTGTTTCAAACATTTCAATATGCCAACGTACAGCTTGCTGGAAATCCCGGTTGCTGAGTAAGACTTTCAAAGCCACCTAGCTTAAAAACTGAGAAACCCACAATTCTAAATGCTGAAATATAAACACCCTGATGGCTCATTTGCAACAGGGCTGTTCCAGTCTGCAAAATGCTTGTTTCATGTCTTTTATATTACGAATGTGTTGCAGTTAAGCTGACATTCTCTAATCAGATTGATGTAGTTAAGTTTCATAATACTTTCTGAAAATAAACATTATATTTGTGGTTTATTCACTGGAGAAATGCCATTAACCTATGAAGGTCCTTGTAGGTTACCAAAATCCATTCAGCTGTGTGGTGATTTTGTTTGTTTTGTCTGAGAGCCAGTGTGATACAGTGGTTAAGAGTGCTGAATGAAGATCTGGACGAGCCAGCCTCAAATTCCTACCTGTTCTACAGAAGCTCGTTGGATGACCTTGGGTTAGTCACAGTCTCTCAGTCTAACCTACCTCACAGGGTTGTTATGAGGATAAAGTGACGGGGAGAAGAATGATAATGCCACTTTAGATCCCCATCAGGGAAGAAAGGTAGGGTATAAATGAATTAAATAAACAAGCTGTTTTCGTTTGTAAGAACACACAAGTTGGCTAGATTAAGTGCCATCAGAATTTCATTTGCAAAATATTAGAAACAGAGTCAGTTACCAACAACCGAAGAATAGATTAGGTCAGGAGTTTGTGACCCATCATGGTGACAGTGTTTGTGATTTTTAGGGAAAGTCATTTTATAGTTTGGCAAGGCTGGTCTAGTGCTGGAGATTATCTTCACAAACAATGGTTTCCTGTCTTTTTGCACTGACATAGAGCTGGATTGGGAGGGACGGGGGGGAGGAATGTTGGGATCAAAGTACATGCAATGGATTTGGGTTTACTTCTACACAGGGGACCATCAGTCTGTCCCACCATGGGAGTAGCTGCAAGCAGGAAGTGCTTGGGCAGAAAGAGGGCCCACGGATGCCTATTCTTACTGAGCTCACTGCTGCCTTCTCACCTTCTGCTTCTCCCTCTAATCTCAGTCCTTCCTGCACAAAAACACAACAGACACGATGAGAGTCTGCCCCCCTCCCTTTCCTTTTCCCGACCAAGCCCTGCTGTAATGCTTTAGTGTGGCTTGACAGGGAAAAGGGGGGAAACCTTGAAAGGGCTAAAGGTGAGGGGAATCTAGAGTTTAAGTCTGCCATTTGGAAGGCAGAGCTTAGCTCCACCCCTACCCATAGTGGCTGCAAGTGAAATGTCCACATGGCTCCTTGGCTTGTGGTAACTCTGCCATTTCCCCCTTTGAGCCAGAGAAAGTGGGGTTTTATTTTCTCTGGCTCAATGGGGGAAACACCAGAGTCAGACAAGTCATTCTATGATTGGGCATGATGTTGTCTGGAAGCTTCCATTTATTCCAGAGGCTTCCCCATGCAGAAGCAGACTTTATTTAATTTTTGTAAGTAGCTGATATTTCAAAATTGTATTTTAAGAACCAAATATAAGAACTCTTTTATATTTTAGCCACATGGGTCAGGAATGAAAAAGGGAAAATGAAACTGGAGTTCAGTATTATATTAATCATCCATGCTCTGAAACTGTACTCTTCATAATTGTTCATAACTTCCATTATTGTATTGTTACATTGTAAGCCACCCTGAGCTGCATTCTGCAGGAGGGGAAGGATAAAAATCTAGTAAAATAAATAAAATTATATGTGAAACCTGCAGCAGAGCTTAATGTGCAGGAACTGAGGCTTTTTTTTAAATAGAGTATCTACCTGTAATTAAGGAAAAGACTTCGTATAAAGAAAGCATTAGACAAATATCTTTTGTAACAGCAGTAATGTATGGGTGTGCTGCCATCTGCAGGACAGTTACCTGTATGACTTTGTCAATCTCTACAAGTGTAAAGTGCTGTCAAGTCACTGCCGATTTATGGCAACCCTTGCAAGGGGTGTTCATCAGGACAAGTCAGAACTTGGAGCAGAGGTAGTTAGGCATTGCCTTTCTTCACAGAGTCGTCCTGGTGGTTTCCCTTCCAAGTACTAGCCTTGCTTAGCTTCTGAGATCTGATGAGATTGGACTATACCATGCTGCCTTCCCCCCCTTTGTCAATTTACAGGAGGAATACATTTTTGCGGTCCATCCTACATCCCCCCTGAATCATATTTTTATTTTGTAGAGTATATATTTCATAGAATTATTTCATACAATATGTATTTATACTCTATTTCATAATCTAAACACAACATGAGGTTACATTTCATCTATATAACCAACAAATTAAACTTAATCCAAATCCAGACTGTATCCTCTTCTTTTTCTTATTCCCATATCCTACTCACATATAAAGTGGCCTATCCTACATGCCTTCCCTGCACAGGCAGGCTCAAGGCGGCGTACAACAGTTTAAAATGCAATAAAACACAAATAAATACAATATTGTAAAATTTCAAATTACAAATAAATTACAAAAAGTGCAGTAGAATCCAGTTGGCGAATTTCTATGAGGTAGTCTGATGAAGCTAGGACGGTGTCCAAAGTTGTTCTAGAAGCCAGTAGCATGGGGGCCATAGTAGTCCAGTTGTTAATAGCTCATTCACCAGTGGCTGCTCCTAATTGAAGGCTTGGTGGAAGAGCTCCATTTTACAGGCCCTGCGGAACGGCAACAGGTCCCGCAGGGCCCTGATGTCTTCCGGCAGCTCATTCCACCAGTGTAGAGCCACCACTGAGAAGGCCCTCGCTCTGGTGACAGCCAATCTGGCGTCTTTTGGGCCAGGGAGGGTCAGGCAATTTTGCGACCCTGACCTCAGTGCTCTCTCAGCGCCTTGTCCAGGTCATCTGGGGTAGAGTCAGACTGACTGCCCAACAACAAATATAGCTGGGTGTCATCTGCGTATGGGTGACACCCAAGCTTGTGCCTCCAGACAATCTGGGCGAGGGGGTGCATGTAGATATATGGGGAAAGGCGGTCTCTCAGGTAGATAGCCCCCTGACCATATAGGGCTTTAAAGGGCAACACCAGCACCTTGAAACGAATCCTGTATGCTATTGGCAGCCGGTGCAATGCCTTCAGCACAGGCTGTATGTGCTCTCATAGGGAGAGGCCTATCAACAGCCTGGCTGCTGCATTTTGCACCAGCTGCAGCTTCCGGATTTGGGACAAGGGCAGCCCCATGTAGAGAGTGTTGAAGTAGTCCAGTCTCAAGGTGACCATAGCATTGATCACTGTTCCCAGGTCATTGCGTTCAAGGAAGGGAACCAACTGCCTAATCAGCCGTAGATGGTAAAAGGCTGCATTGGCAGTGGCTGCTACCTGGGCCTCCATTGTCCAGGAGCACTCCCAAACTCCTGACCCTCAGCGCTGGCACCAACGGTGCCCCATCAAATGTCGGTAATGGGATCCCTACCTCCAACCCACTCCGACTCAGGCACAGGACCTCCATCTTCGTCGGATTCAATTTCAATCAGCTCAGTCTAAACCAGCCCGCCACGTCCTGAAGCGCCCGGTCCAGGTCATCTGGGGTAAAGTCGGACTGACTGCCCAACAACAGACATAGCTGGGTGTCATCTGCATATTGGTGACACCCTAGCCTGTGCCTCCGGGCAATCTGGGCGAGGGGGCGCATATAGATGTTAAATAACATTGGAGATAGCACTGCCCCTTGGGAAACCCCACACACCAGCGGGTACCTCTGGGACGTCTGCTCCCCAAACGCCACCCTCTGTCCCTGTGAGATAGGCCAGGCTGAGAGAAAGGCTGCGTTCAGACGGCCAGTCAATCGCGCCATGAGCCCTCCTAAAATTTTATCCCGATTTTTTTAATCCAGCCTAGCACGACCAGACACCCCCCCATGAAATAGCCTCACCGCGCGTTGTTCCCACCGTGATTTGTCTACACGGCATCCACCGAGGATTTTTTTAAAAAAAGTTTTGTACATTCGCATAGGCAAGGCTGCGCCTCCTTGGAGAACTGAGGCGATCGCGGAGGGTTTTCAGCAAAGTCCCGGTCCTCCCCCTTGCCATCATGATCAATGGAGGGACTATTTTGCAAGTTAGAACAGTCCTTCCCCCCCTCCATCTCCCTTCGCGGTAACGTCTTGTCCCTAAAAGAAATAAGCATGAATATTACATTCCTCGTAGCGCTTATCGCTGAATGCGTTTCCTCATTAAAGCGCACATGGGGTTTCAATTTTTTAAAAATCGCGCCCCCGTCGGCTCGGTCTGACGTCAGACCAAGCCGACGGGAGCATCGCGTGCTAATGGAGTGACCAGACGGAAGAAAGTCTGCAGTTGTTGCGCGGGTAAGCGAAAACCCTACATTGAAACTGCTACTTTTAAATCAGGATTGGAGGCGCAGCAGAACGGGATGCCTATGGGACCGGAATATTTCGCAGATGTTTCTGTCTGGTCGTGCATTTTTGATCCGCAAGGGAGTCGTTCCTATGGCAGATCAAAAGATCCGTCTGAACACACCCAAAGTCCCTGGCCTGAGTAAGCTTCATGGCTGAACCTGGGTCTCTACAGTCCCTATTCCAGCACCCTACTATACTACATTAGCATTCAGGACTGTCTGTGGTTTTCTAGAATCTAAACAGCTGCTCAGGAAAAGTCTGCAAAACTGCAGTTAACTCTGCCAGGAGGAAAAGCAGAGGTACAAGCACCGGAACTTCTTTTCCTCTGCAACCAGCTATCTGGAGCTTTGGAAAGGCCTTTTAGATTGTGGAATAGGCCCCTTCACTGACTTTAAAAGCAGCAACCTGGATCTGTTAATTAATATCTTAAAGAAAACCCCAGAAGATCCTTTACAGAGATCTTTCCTATACAAGGAAATTTTGCATCTCATCTGATTTGGCCTTCAGGAGCTTCCTGGATGACGCAAACGCTGTAGCTGATAATGTGATTACTGCATACTGATTCAATAACCAGCTGCCAGCATTTGTTCTCCTGTTGCCTCAAATGAAATATTTTCCTTGGAAGTTGTTCAGATGTTAACTGTACTACATTGAGATATATTATGAATACATACATTGAGGTATTTCTTATATGAATAAAATGTGAGAGAATGAGGTGGTAGAAGTTTGTGGTGATTTTATCTTTATTATTTATTTATTTATTTATTTGGATTTGTATCCTGCCCTCCCCGAAGGCTCAGGGCGGCTAACAACAAGGCATGCATGCCAACATTAAAACAAGTTCAATAGTATAAAACCAGAATATAAACATATAAACAATATATAAACAATATACATGCTAGACTGCTATATAAACAATATACATGCTAGATGCTAGACTGTGTGTTTTTGAGTGTTTCCTTAGGGAAAAACACTGCACCCTATATTCAGTAAACTAGCCCTTCAGGGATGAAGTAAAAATACTCAGATAAAAATACTCCCACCTGCAGCCTGAAGGAACCCCCAGAGGCCATGGAATGAGTCGACTTCCCCCAAATAGCAGGGGCATCCCACTATCCTCTCAAGGGAGAAATCCCCATGTGGAAACAAAGTTTTTAAGGTGAAACAGGAGCCTACTGTTTTCACTGCCACAGACTTGTCTAAGTCTCTTTCATCAGCCAATAAATCCAACAAAATGAGATGAAGACTGAGATGACAGAATTCTATATTTTCTCGGCTGTAGCCTCAACGCCATATGGGCCCTTGATGTGGCAAAAAGGTATACCATATTTGTAATGCACAACAGGACTTCAGATCTAAGCCTAATACACCATCCATAGCTTTGAATGATAAAATCTTAATTCATTCAATATATTCTGCTACTAAAAGTGGGTGCTTTGAATGAATACTGCATATGGCGGTGTTTTTTATTTAAACCTATATATTTGAATTAACACATTTGAAATATATGCTGGTACCGTACTACTGAAAACTGTCAAGAAAAAAGAAGAGAGCAAAGGTTTAGACAAAATCTTACTCAGAATCCTACTCCGGACCACTCAATGGGGCTTACATCCCCAAAAGTATTCTTAGGATGACACCTTCCTTGCAACAGGAATGAATGCTCCCACCCTCTACTTATATGTAATGGTTGGTTACATCTGTTTCAATGTACCTGAAGAAGTGTGTATACACACAAAATAACAACAACAACAACAACAACAATTTAGATTTCTGAATCACCCAGTCCCTGAGTACACAGAGCTCTGGGCGATCTATAACAGATTAAAACATAAAAAATACAGATTAAAATCAACTAATCTTAATTTCACAGTCCCCAAATGGCGTCTATAATTTAACTTAAAAACCTCTTCTGACTGTTCTTCCATCTTATGGGCAGGTTATTGGAAGAGGCCAAAGCAGACAGGGTAGGAGGGTGGCAGCTATGATGGAAACCGTTGCTGTTCTCAACCAAAAGCCTGGCGGAACAACTCTGCCTTAGAGGCCCTGATGGATGCTGGCTGAGAGTTCCACCAGGTTGGAGCCAGGGCCGAAAAAGCCCTGGCTCTGGTTGGGGACAACCGGATATCTTTGGGGCCAGGGACCACCAGCAGATCACTCTCAGCAGAGCGCAATGCTCTCCTAGGGACATACCAGAGGAGATGATCCCGGAGATACACTGGTCCCAGACCGCTCAAGGTCTTAAAGGTCAATACCAACACCTTGAATCTGACTTGGTACTCCACTGGAAGCCAGTGTAGCTGGCACAGCACAGGTTGTATATGTGCTGTCCTTGGTGTTCCCGTCAGGACTTGTGCCGCTGTATTGTGGATCAGCTCGAGTTTTCGGGTCAGTCTCAAGGGAAGGCCAGCGTAGAGTGAGTTACAGCTTATATTCAGAATAAAACTTTGTTGGTCTTAAAGGTGCCACTAGACTCAAACTTTGTCCTACTGCTTCAGACCAACATGGCTACCCACCTGACTCTATTAGGATGACATTCTAAGAGTGTGCATGTGTATGAACATTATTTACTTCATTTATGTTATGTCGAAGTGACTGGACTAGTGTCAAGCAGGAAACTTCACACGGGACGATCAGTTAAGGCTGGTTTATTGAAGCGTGATTTGCAAAGCACGGGAAGGCAAGGATAGGCAGTCCACCCATTACCTCCGGGGTCTGTGGCGCAGCACAGCTCAATTTAAGGTGGCTCCTACCTCCCCCTCACCTTTCCCTCACAATTTAACTACCAATCCCCTTCCCTATACCTGGTGACCAGGCTCTACGCGTACAGAGGGATGTTGTTCAAGCAGCTTTCCTTGTTCAGCCCCCCCTTCTTCTCTTATGCGTGTTTCAGCAGGCTTTCTTATCTTGGTTGTTAGCAAGCTAAGCTATTCCCTTTTTTTTTCTGAGGCCCCTTTCCCTCTTTTATGGCCTTGGCTGGCTTATCTAGTTTCAAGCGAGCGAAGATTCCAAGCTGTCTATGCTTTATACCTTACTCCCTCAAATTCCCCCTTTTGCTCAAGCTTTTCTGCTAATATATTTCTGCTAACATGTTTTTGATAGTTCAGAACATTGGTTCTTCCCCTTTCAATTTATACCCCCACTTTCCTCCCCAGTAGAGACCCTTACATTGTTCTCCTCTCTGCTACCCTAAGGATTCCAGCCTCCAGGTGGGGCCTGGGGATCCCCGCGGAATTACAGCTCATGTCCAAACTAAAGAGATTAGTTGTTGTCCCCTGAGAAAATGAATGCTTTGGAGGGTAGACTCTGGCATTGTACCCTACTGAGGTCCCTGTTCTCCCCAGGACCCACCCCCACATCTCCAGGAGTGTTCCAACCTGGAGGCTGGCAAACCTGCCCCTGCCAGTGGCCAGGGAGGACCTGACAACCCTACCTGTGGTGCAGATTAGGTTGAGAGGGTATGACTGGCCCAAGGTCACCCAGCAAGCTTTCATGGCAGAATGAGGATTCTAACTTCAATCCAGATCTTAGTCTGACATTATGCTAAACAACACAACATGCTAAGAAAATCTGGGGCTGCCTCTACATCCAAAGTAGTTTAACCAGCATAGTTTTCTAATAGAAACTGCACAAAATGTAGTTGAAGTGTGTGTCACTTAGCAAATAGAAGCTGTCAGTGTTGCTGCCAAACTCACTAAGGAGGAATAAACAATCTTATAGTATTTCACATACCCAAAGGCTCATTTAGACTGAGCTCCTGGCAGCTTCATGTGCAACTTTAGCACAGCAAAAGATCCCAACATCAAGGCAAGCATTGCACTGGCATGCTAAAGGTGCACATGTAGTAGCACTGCACACATAATAGCACATTTTAAATAAGATGCTAGGTGAAAGCAAGATTATGGGTTTCTTCTTGCCTGCCAGCCTCCCATTAAAATCAAAGCCAGAGACAGAAGAAATACAAATATTGAAGGAAGGAAGAAAAGGGGGTAAGTAGTGTGACAAGGGGATGCAGAGAGAGACCTGTGGGTGGGGGAGCCCGACTCCTGGGTGGGGTTTATGTAGAAGGGGGGAAGCTTTGGAATTGCTATTACAGTTCTTTTGCTTATTTGTGTGTTCAAGGCTCCTGATAACAGCATGTTCAGCTATTCTCCTGTACTTACTCACTTGGAAGCCCCCTCGCCATGAACCCAATGGGATGTACTTCTGAAGTAATGAGCGAAGCATTGAATGTTCCTGTAGATGAAGGAAACTGAGGCAGAAATAAATCTCCTTGCCTGAACCTAAACAGCAAAGCTTTCCTCATGAACACTTTTGCTGGCTACACCACAAGATAATTTTGCATGTGCCAGTGTGCAGCCTCTAGGCAGCCAATAGTGTGAATTCACCACATGGAGGACTTCCTCTGCCCTCCATTGCATTGCTCTGTTGACATCCGAATTAAAAAATCACTTTACATACTAATTACTTTACGTACTTACTATAATGTTTTAGCATTAACAGTACTAGTGCTGAACGGCTTAAATTCAAAATACACCAAGTGTTACATAAGTTACAGTTGCAAACAATTATTAACTAGATAGTTCAGCAAGGATTCAAAAATAGATGCCATCAAGCTGCGGGGAAATGAAAAAAAATGCGTATTTCCAGAAATTGTTGCTTAGCTCCCTTATCAGTACAATCCTAAATAGAGTTACAGACTGAGGAGGACGTAACATGTACTGTATGACGTAAAGTGCCACGGGGACTATTTGTAGGGGACAGACAGGAGTTTGAGACTTTATTTTTTTTAAAGTCGATTTCATATTTTTTGATTGGGGAGGGAACAGTTCGCTCTTTGCCCCTCCCGCGAGTCGAGAACTGGCGGGAAATCACGTCCCTTTCTGTTCCCTGCAGGCGGGCGAGCATCCAGGCAAGCGAGGGACCGCCTTTCGCTTCTTTCTTCCTTCCTCCCTCCCACCCCGTAGTCCCTCGCTTCCGACAAACATGGCTACAGCCGCTGTCTCTACGCCGGTGAAGGTAGGCGCTTCCTTTCTTTGTAACACAGCGGGGAATGGAGCTCCTCGTACTTTCTTTCCCTGCTTCAGGGTGCCCTTTCCCCCGGGGGGTGAGGCGGGGAGGCGCTTTCCACGATTTCCGCCTCGGAGCCGCTCTTTGGGTCTAGGCACCCGGGGCCCTGAGCCACGAGGAAAGGGCGCTCGTGCGTCGCGCCCGGGCTCTGAAAACCAGCCGTGCTGCGCCTTTACTCGCTCCTTACGTTTAAATGTCCCCTGCCGGGACTCGTGGAGCCCTTTCTGGCTCCTTCTTGCGGAATTTTCTTTTCTTTTTGATTATTTTACAAGAACGGAGGTGCACGCACGGACACTCACCATGCTGTCTGGCCTTGCCTGTGCTCTGTGGGGAACGGGAGGTGAGCATTGCGTGTTCAGAGGCACTGTTCGCGCATCTTCGGCCGCCCATAAAGCTTTTTCTGGAAAACGGAGCCCCAAACCAGGCACGAAAGAACCTTTGTTTTAAATTCTTCTTTCTGCCGCTGGATATTCTATGCGCGCACCCCTCATTTCTACAGAGAGTGGTTTTTTTTTTGAGAAGCCATCGCCTTCTCCCTACAATGGGCCCATATGCCAGACCACACACAGATCGGTTAATCTGGAATAATTACCATTGTCTATTGTCAGTTAGAACGCTGGCGTCTACTTTAAATAAACTTTGAAAGATGCTTCTCTCCCACACCCATTATTACCCCCTTTGCAGGGCAGCCCTGTGCAGGAGAGTTACTTATAGTCTGACTCTGAAGGCCATTGAAATCCTACATAGGATTGCATCCTCGGGGGCTGCAATCTGAGAACCATTTTCCAGGGATTAAGCCCTATTGAATAAAATGGGACATTTCTGAGTAGACCTCTTTAGGATTGCTCCCTTAATCAGCCAAGCTGTGAATATAGAAGTTGAGCAGGACTAACAAATCAGGGTTGTTGTTTTTTTGTGATCTTAAGTGTAAGTCCTGTACCATTCAACCATGTACCTGGGAAATTGGTTGGTTTTCCTAACAATACATGGTGCCCACTATCTGTTTGCATACTGTATTTACTCAAATGCAAGAATATTTTTTCAAGATATGCCATTAAAGAGGTGGTGGTTTTAAATTGACATATGATTTACAGTTACATCCAACAATAAAAATGTTTTGGGGTATAAATAACTGTTTTTGAGTGGGGAGGTTGTATTACATTCAGGTCTTCCATTCCAGTAAATGTGGCTGCTGTAATTTCTGTTTTGAGCAGTGATAAGCTTTCCCCTTTTTCTTGCATTTAAAAAACAAAGACATAACATTAGCAACAGGCGTGTTTCCTCTAATACTCCACAGAAGCTCAGTTGACATGTGGCTTTTAGAGACTGCGGAATACTATTAAAGATTGTGAGATTCCATTCCTAGTCCTATCAGAGGGGGTATGCTGTATTGCAACAAGCAAGACATTACAACAAGCCAGTAGAATTTTTAAAAATATGTGACTTGTTTATAAAAATGCCAGACATTCAATGCAAACATAACATTCAGCAGATGGCCTAAGAGCAGATAATAAAATAAAAAGACTTTTAATAAAATAAGGCAGGAGCCCAATATATTCCAGCATAAACTTTTGTGAGTCAGACCTTACTTCTTCATATGCACAGTGAGCTCTGACTCAAGAAAGCAGATGCCACTGAGTGCCGGCATGGTGTAGTGGATCGAGAGCTGAACTAGGATGCTGGGAGACCTGGGTTCGAATTCCCTTCTTCACCACAGAAGCTTTCTGGGTGACTGTGGGCCTGTTGCATCTCCTCAACTTTGACCTGCCTCAGAGGTTTGCTGTGGGACAATGGAGGAGGGGAGAATGATGTTCTAAGCATCTTTGAGCACCAGCTGGGGAGAATGTCACCGGTTCCCCATAAGCAGTTGTGCCGCTCTCACTCTTCTGTTTCCCCTTCTTGCATTGGTCAATTGCACACTATTCATTGCACAGCCACGTTTTGACCTGCAGCTCCCCCTGATCCCCCCCCCGGTCTTCTCGATCCTTGTTTTTTGAGATTAAGAAAACACAGGGAAAATCCTGTGGCCTTGCAGTGAATAGAGTGAAATCGACCAATGCAAGCTGGGGGAACAGAAGAGCGAGAGCAACACCGCTGCTTGTGGGGAATCTGTCTGTGTGTGTGTGCTAAGTGTTGCCAAGTCACTTTCAACTTATGGCAACCGTACAAACTGATGTCCTCCAAAACGTCCTATCAATAACAGTCTTGCAGACAAAGGTCCGTGGTTTCCTTTATTGAGTCAACCCATCATTATTGAGTCAGTCTGTTTCCTGCTGCCTTCTAGTTTTCCTAGCATTATTGTCTTTTCCACTGACTCTTGTCTTCTCATTATGTGACCAAAGTACAAGAGCCCCATAAGAACATAAGAGAAGCCAATGTTGAATCAGGCCAATGGCCCATCTAGTCCAACACTCTGTCACACAGCGGCCCCAGTTTAGTCATTTTAGCTTCTTGGGAGTGTTCAGACTTGATTTGATCTGCAGTCCACATATTTGCCTTTTTAGCAATCCACGGTATCTGTAAAACTCTCTTCCAACACCACATTTCAAAGGAATCAATGTTATCCCAGTCAGCTTTCTTCATTGTCTAACTTTCACAACCATACATAGTAATGGAGAATGTTATGGTATGAATTATCTTGGTCGCCAGTGACCCATCCTAACATTTAGGGATCTTTTCTAGCTCCTTCATGGCTACCTTTCCCAGTCTCCATCTCCTGATTTCTTGGTTGCCATCTCCATTTGGGTTGATGATTGAGCCAAGGAATAGAAACTGGCTACCGGCACTGGCTTCTCATGAATCGAAAGGCCCTGAGAAGAAAAGACAGGGAAACATCTGCAAATGTTTTACACTCTCAGTGAATAGGCTCCAACCCTCTGGAATTCTATTTGCTAGAGTAGCTGGTTGGACTTATTTTCTTTGAGCATTAAGCAGTGCATTTTTTCTTAACTCCCCCCCCATACGTAACCCACCATTGTAGCTTCTGCCTCAAGTGGCATTATCTCTTTTTAAAGCATTTCTAATTCTGCCATGGAGCCTTTCTTGCCTGCAGCGTTCAAATGTGATATGCATAGATGATAATGAAACGATGCATCCTCTCTGACTTCATTATACAATAGATGCTTGCTTGGCTTACATTACTCTGAAGCCATTTAACAGTCAGTGAGTAATGGTTTTTCCCTATCATATCAGAGTCCCTGGTAAAGGACTTCCAATACAGAGCATCCTGCAAAATGCACAGTAAGCAACAGCGACCATCTATATTGTATTGCAGTTGCAGCAGTGAAGTCTCTGGTATTAATTAACTAAAGTGGTGTGGTGCTATGGAATGTCATCAGCATTCCGCCTGTTCAGTTAGCTACACGGTCTGTGACCACATTCGGATATTATGACAAACTTGTTTCTCTCTGATGAGAACGAATTCTGCTTGTCGGGCTTTCACATTTTGCTTTCTGTCTTCCTTGCTTCCCCTTGTGTGCAGAGTGCTGCTGAAGACTTCCTGCTTTGGGAAATCTTAAATCAAACTCCCATTTGCTGTGATGTCGGAAGGCATGCATGCACCTAGGCAACTTAAAAGTTTGATTCCTCCTCACAAAACCAGTCCCAAACTTGTGAGGAGGAAGCAAACCCCAGTTTGCTCCAGTGCTTGCATTGGGACATAGTGACAAACATGAGCTTGATTCAAGGCTACCTCAGCCAGAAAGTCTTCCATCAGTGCTCTGCAGGTGAGGGAAGGAGGATGATGGAGGTGAGAAAAAGCACAATACCACACTTCATTATGCATTTGTGCGGATCACAGACAGAGGCTTATCCTGCAATCTGAATGCAGCCTGTATTTGTGTGTTAATTTCACATCCTCACCAGTTAAAAACAGTCAAGGAGTAGCTACATGAAGGACACAAAATAGGCAATGAAATAAGAAAAGTTTGAGGGTGGGGGATAGGTGGAAAGCAGCTTGAGAAGAAGGTCTTAGGAGAGACAAAGATTTATTTATTTACTTACTTTATTCGTACCCCACTCTTCTCCCCAGTGGGGACCCAAACTGGCTTACAACATTATTCCCTTCCCCAGTTTATCCTCACAACAACCGCGTGAGATAAGTCAGGCTGAGAGTTTGTGACTGGCCCAAGGTCACCCAGCAGGCGTCCATGGCAGAACGAGTATTTGAACCTGAGTCTTCCAGATTCTAGTACAACATTCTAAACACTGCCCCACACTAGCTCTGAAGAGGCTTTGAAGAATCCTCAAAATGATTATGGTCCAGAAAGAGTGGGGGGATTCTGCTGTGAAATGGAAGAAAAGAACTGAAAGGGGGGGCTAAGCTAAAAAATGAAATAAAGTATACAGTACTCTAAAAAACAGAGAGCTGAGGAAAGATTGGCTGGAGGGCACACCTTCATTTGAAGAAAAGAGGAGCGAGGGAGAAAACGGGCAAAACCACATATGGTATAAGATAAGGTATAGGGATATGGTATAGGAGCGCCATCTGCTGTTAACAAGAGAACACTAGTGCAGGAGACTGAGGGTCACCGATAGAGGTCAGGCCTTGATGACTTTAATGCATAGTATAGAAGGGGAATTCTTCTCCAATTTTATATAGTTGTCACAGATTGTGACCTGGCAGTGCTAAAGCTATAAGTTTGAATTTCAGAAACTGATCTGTATTATCTAACCAGTTCCTTGCCTGTAGGTTTCTAATTAACCTGTATTTGCATTGGCTTTTGTTTGATCCTAGAAAGTAGAAATGTAAGTAAAACTGGAGTTGGCTGAAGGGCATTTTCATTCTGAGACTTAGAAGATGTACAAGTGAGGACCCTCAAAGAATTTGCAGGAGAGGCCATCCCATTGTCCCCATTCTTGCTTCCTTCCCTCTCCCCCCACCCCTTCTCTTACTTTCTCTCTCTGTGTTGTTCTTGTTCCCCTTATCCAATGTCTACCATCACACTTTCTCTGTCATCCACCCCATCACTCTTCCTTCTCTTTTCCCTGCCCTAGTACCTGTCAGTCTTTCTCTTGTTCTCCCTCCCCCAGCACCTGCTGTCACTTTCTCACTTCCTTTCTTTTTCTCTGTCCCCCATCCCACTGTCCTCTCTCATGCTCTTTTTGTTTCCCAACCGTGGTGCTGCTGTTGGCTCCTCCACCTCCTTCATGCAGTGCCGCCACTGGAGAGACAGCAATAATGGGACTGGTGGCAGTGCTTTCTTCTCCCTTGCCCACAGCAATGGTGGGTCAGACAGTGTCTGCAGCAGTTCTACATAAGCATAGATAAGACACTTTTTGAGGGGTTTAACTCCTATTTTGAGTAAGTTTTTAGATTTTTCTGCAGACCTTGGGGTCCCCCAATTTTGGGGGGAAATCTCTTGTTCTCTCTCCATGGCCACAATCTGTAGATTTAAGTATCCTCAGAGGAGGCCAGGTTGATAATTAGATATATTGGTTTGGTTCCTTAAACAATGTCTGCAATGCAAAAGTAAACAGAACCTCCATGTTTAGAGGCAGTATGAGTACCAGCGCATAAGGCTAATAATAGTATCAGTTTTGGCTTCGTTCCTCACTTGTATCCCTTCCACTGTGGAAAAAATGCTAGAGTAAATGAGGCTTTGGTCTAATCCAGCAGGGTTCTTCTTACTTTCTTGTATAATTTTGCACAGGTTTAGGGTCCCATAAGACCATTGACTTCTGTGAGCTTAATGGTCCATAACTATGCTGTAACCATTGCTTACAGTTTAAGGTATATAAAATTTCAGATCTAGGCATTTTGTTCTCTGTTGGTTCCACCCTCTTGGCATCCTTTCCCCTTACTGTGTAGGAGTTGGTACTTAAAGCAATTGCAGCAAAGATACATTGGTTGCTGCCTCAGCAATAAAAGGATTCAGCTGCAAGGCAGAAAATAACAAATTTGTATCTGAGAACAGCCACACTCAGAAGTCCCAGTTGATGGCTCTTTCTGTGATGCAGAACACCTAGTAATGAATAACTGCAAATAGCAAAAGAATAACTGGAATCACTTCCCTCAAGGAGCGGGAGAACAGTGGGATTTTCTGCCGAGTGAGCAGGAGCAGAATCAGCCTGGGGGTTCGGTGCCAAGAGCTCCGTTCATGACGGATTCTAATTTGTGTGTGAAAGAGAGCCAGCACGCTATAATAGCTGGGCTGCTTCCACCCAGAGTTTTTCCCCTGTGTGGGCAGAGGGATGACTCTACTGTTTTTGGGAGAATCCACATGATGTCATACCCAATCCAGGCACACCCAGTGGCTCATATATTTTCCCCAGGTGATCTGGATTAAAGAAAAACTTCTTTAAATCCAATTTTTCAGGTGAACAGTGGGGTGGCTGCAAGTGGAATGTCCATGTGGATGCTGTGCCCAGAGCTAAACTTGGGGGGGTGGGGGACAGTACATATGAAGGTGCACTCTGCCTTCAAAATGGCAGAGCTTTATTTATTTATTTATTTTATTAGGTTTATACCCCACCCTCCCCACTTTACAGCAGGCTCAGGGCAGCTTACACTGGTTAATACAAAACAGTTAAAATCACATAAAATCATCTAAAACAATACTACACATTTCCTTTCCTCTGCTTTTTATTGCCAGATTTTTTCATTCATAGCTGAGACATGGTTTAGCTTTATACCATGGCTCAGTGGGGAAGGAGGTGGGTTGTCGGATCATCAGGGCCTTCATGCTATTGAGCACCAGTGCAATGAAGGGAAAGGCGGAAGGGCTTCCATACTGCTTGCTGCTGTTTCCATAACAGTAGTCAAGCCTTGACACATTTTCTTTGTCTCAGGGATTTGTTGAGCTCTAATCTAAGAAGAGGGCTGCTGTGGCTCAGAGGTTAAGATGCTGAGCTGCAGACCGGAAGGTCAGTAGTTTGACAGTTCGAGACCCTAGGGCTGTGTGACATAGTGAGCTGCCATCTCTGGCCTCAGCACCTACCAACTTAGCAGTTTGAAAGCAAGAAATTGCAAGTAGATAAATAGGTGCCACTGTGGTGGGAAGGTAACAGCGTTGCGTGCACCTCAGTGTTTAGTCATGCCAGCCATATGACCACAGAAATGTCTTTGGACAGCGTTGGCTCTTCGGCTTGGGAATGGAGATGAGCACCACCCCCTGGAGTCGGATTTGACTGGCTTTTGAGCAAGGGAAACCTTTAATCTAAGAAGTCAGTCCTGAGTTCAAGTCTTGCCTCCGCCATTAACTCAGGGAATAGTCTTCGTCAATCTCACCCTCCATCTCAATCCTCAGCCTGCTTTTCAGGGATATTGTAAAGATTTCAGCAAAAAAACCCCCAAACTAACCTTTTCACTTAAAAAAATATTTATTTGGATCTATTATACTTTGGGGGAAGAGAAGTTCCTGATGGATGTTGTAAGAGCCAGGGTTCAGCCTTCAGTTAACCTGGATTCATTTTGGGCCAAGCATTGAAATTCTTGTTGTAATAGTTTCATGTGTACTCCTTGATCTGGAGGGCATCAAGTGTATCTTGCACGAACCTTTTGAGGGATAACGTTTAGGCAACCACAACATTCTTTCACTCTCTGTTAGTGCTTCTGTGAGCACAGAGGAAATAGAAAATCAGCTGCGTCCTTACCCATTTTGCATCAGTGGGTGAATTTTTGCCACAAGATGGCAGCAAATAAATAAAAATGCTTATTTGCTTTGAGCAGTTGGCATACTCCCGTAGTGTGACGGTTTCAAACAAACACTTGGCACAAAATTAGGACCACACACTCTTTGCTTAGCGAAGGAAAGATTCCAATTATAAACCATCGTAGTGAAGAATGATGTGGTTGAAAGTGAGATGTGGGAAATACCATGAAAATTGGTGCTTCTGGTATGAAAGATTGGAATGGAGTGTTTTAAAGCTGCTGTTGTTATTTATTTAAAATATTTTGCTGGTATTTATTGGAAAGGTTTTTGCAAGTTGCAGAGAAGCCATTTTGAAAGACATCTTGCCTACTACTCTTGAGCTTTTCTCACAGCACGCAGTTGCAAGGAAGAATGTAAGCAGAGCCCTGCTGAATCAGAGCAGGGGTCCATCTAGTCATAGAATAGAATCACAGAGTTGGCCAGTGCAGGGTCAGCCTAGAGTATTCTTGACAGGTGTTTGTTCAGATGCTGCTTAAAGACTGCCAGTCCAGCATCGTGCCTCACACGGTGGCCAACCAGTTCTTCTGGACGGCCAACAACAGGGCATAGAGGCCAAGGCCTTCCTCTGATGTTGCCTCCTGGCACTAGGATTCAGGAGTTGTTTTTATCATCATCATTATCTGGGTGATGTACAAAAGCAAAAAAAGCTGACTTTGGCTGGAAGGGCGGGGTATAAATCTGACAAATAAATAAATAAAACCAATACAAATTTTAATATCTGTATACAGTCAATAAAACTTAACAGCATATCAATGTGGACGTTCTCTTCAGCCACCATGGTTATTAGCCACTGATAGACCTGTCCCCCATGAATTTAATCCCTTGCTAAAGCTATCTAAGCTTATGGCCATCACTACATTCTCTGACAGGGAATTCCATATTTTAATTACCCATTGTGTAAAGAAGAAGAGGAAGAGATTGGATTTATATCCCGCCCTTCACTTGGAGTCTCAGAGCGGCTTACAAACTCCTTTCCCTTCCCCTCCCCACAACAGACACCCTGTGAGGTAGGTGGGGCTGAGAGAGCTCTTTCCAGAGCTGTCCTTGAGAGAACAGCTTAGACAGAACAGCTTAGACAGACTCATCCAGCAGCTGCAAGTGGAGGTGTGGGGAATCAAACTCGGTTCTCCCGGATTAGAGTCCACGCACTTAACCACTACACCAGACTGGTCAGCTAAGTATTTCCTTTTGTCCATCCTACTACCCATCTGCTTCACTGGATGCTCTCAAGTTCTAGTATTTTGGAGTAGGGAGGAAGAGTTCTCCCTGTCCACTGTCTCTACCCTGTGCATCTATATATATAAAAGAAAGTCCCCTCACCGTAAAATCAACGCCCAGGCCAAACCGCTGGACCTAGAGACACCAGATTCATGGAGAGCGCTCCTACCATGGCATAGGTGCTCACAAAGAAGGGATTTTTAGAAATTTGACCCCTAAGGGGGTCAAAAGGGGTAAAATGTGCCCCCCATTGATTCCTAAGTGGCTGCCAGGCAGCTGCCTCCCTGCACCCCCCACTCTCTGATTGGTCAGCTGCAGACTGAGTTCAGTGTTCTGAGGTAAAAAAAACAAACAATTACAGGGGACTGCATAGGAAATCAGGAGTGGCCAACAACCACCTGTGAGGTGAAGCCAAGCTGCTGGCCCAGACTCTCTGATGGCATCCAACACACTCCCTCCACCTCCTACACCTAACAGGTGGTTGTCTGTCAGGTGCAGCCCCACCTCCACAGTGGCTTCTAATACTCCTTCCCCCTCCTACACTGGACAGGCAGCTGCCTCTCAGGTGTAGGAGAGGAGTTGGGATGGCTTCCAACACACTCCCGCCACCTCCTGCACCTAACAGATGGTTGTCTGTCAGGTGCAGTAGTGGTTGCAGGGTGCTTAAAGCCACGAGGGAGCCTGCCCCAGCAGTAATGCCTTAGTGATCCTGCCAGCCCTGCCTCCACAGTGACTTCTAATACTCCTCCCCTGTCCCCATCCTACACTGGACAGGCAGCTGCCTGTCAGGTGTAGGAGAGGAGGTGGGATGCTTTCAGCCGCCAGGGAGGTTTGCTCAGCAGGATTGCCTTAGCACTGCTGCTGGCCCAGCCTCCCCAATGCCTTTAAATACAATCCCCCCCAACACCAGACAGGCTGGTGTCTGTCAGGTATAGGAGCAGGGCCAGGGTTTGAATGTTTATGGGGAGATAGTAAAGGACATTTCTAGGAGCCATTTCGATGCGTGCCTCCCTCATGAACCTGAAGAAATGTCCACCACATCACCACTCCCTCAGACCAGCTCCCTCTCACTTCTTACTGCCCCTAAGAAAGCTCCTGGCAAATGTTGAGCCAGATATACCAACGGTACAAGGTGGAGGCAACTTAGGAATGCAGCAAAGACATTTGCACATAGTATTCCTGCAGTGCACTGAGCTGCACAGGCCAAGTACTTGCAAGATCACCCTGAGGTGTTCAGAACAACACCGTCTCCGTATGAGCAAAACAATCCAGGAACACAAGTAGAGAGGCCATCAGTTTCATGGAAGATGGCAGGAGTTGACTTAACAGATGACTGCCTCTTAAATGGACAGTTCTATGTGGCCTGCTCCAGAGTGAGCTCATCAGGCAGCCTGGTGATGCTAGCACCTGAGGGCAGAACCACCAGTGTGGTCTACAGGGAGGTCCTTCAGTAGAGGGAAAAAAGGTACATATGTCTCACTTCATTTCTTTCACTACAGACTTCTCCATTAGAATTCCTACAACAAATGTCACATTTCAAATTTCGCATATCAGTATTATAACTGGATTTATGGAACTTAAATACCGTAGCGAAGCACGGATATCAGGCTAGTAGTTTTAAAAACCTCAATCATGTCCTCTCTTAGTTGTCTCTTTGGTAAACTGAAAAGTTCCAGTAAGTTCTTGAGAAGGATGAGGTATATTATAAGGGTGTCCTCTCTTAGTTAATGTGAGGAAAGTAGTGAAGCCCAATTATGTGAAGAATAGGATGTAAACAGGCTGAATCACAGACTATATCCCAGAATCCCCTGCAATTTGCAGGGATTCTAGATCAGATGAGCCAAAATGGAGATGTGATTCCCCAAAAGTATAAATGTTGAAAACCACAGTTATACTGTTCAAGGCAAAATGTATTCACACGCAAAGCCACTAAATGATCTCTGTAATTCATTGATTAAATTTCCATTGTACATATTTTATTTTACATTGTACTCTCTGCATTTCATGAAAGCCCTTGATCCTGGTAGTTTATTTTGCCCCCCCCCCCCTTAATCTGATACATAAATATCTGCCTAGTGGATTTCCAGTCAAGATGGCATCTGGTGCAGACGTCCTGAGATCTTGCTCCTTTTAATTTATTTTAGTTTGTTTTTAATCTGTTTGTGTGAGAAGTTTTCCTCCTTGGGAAGCAAGAGACAGAGTCTGGAAGACTGGAGGGTTCCCTTATGAGGTCAACGTTATAATTTGTTTACAATTTTTATCTCTGTATTAGTGGAATTTTAATTGAACACTATGAAGGTCTCTTTATCTCCAGTCTGAAGATAACTGACTGGATTTTATTAGCTTGAACTGAACAAAAGAAGGATTGTTGCTGTGCTTTGTTACTGCCATGGCTTTCTGAGGAGGCAAACAGAATAGGGAGGACCGAGAATGGGGAGAACACAGAGAGTGGAAGTGTAGAAGAACAGTGCAGAAAAAACTGTAAAGCTGAGGAGCAATGGGTAATCAGAAGCACCAGCGATAGCTAGGTGATTTACTCTCTCTCTCTCTCTCTCAGCTCCTAAGCAGAGCAAAATTGGAGATTCTTTTTGCCCCCTCATACAGTGTCAACAAAGGAGCTGCGGTGGCTCAAGTGGTTAAGTCGCTGAACTGCAGGCCGTGGAAGGTCAGTAGTTCAGCAGTTCGAGACCCGAGAGTGTCACATGATGGAGTGAGCTCTCTTCTCTAGTTCCAGCTCCTGCCAACCTAACAGTTTGAAAGCAAGAAATTGCAAGTAGATAAATAGGTACCACTTCGGTGGGAAGGTAACAGTGTTCCGTGCACCTTGGTGTTTAGTCATGCCAGCCACATGACCACAGAAACGTCTTTGGACAGCACTGGCTCTTCGGCTTTGAAACGGAGATGAGCACCGCAACCCTAGAGTCGGATTCGATTGGCTTTCAAGCAAGGGAACCTTTATCTCTACAGTATCAACAATGTCCCAGTCTCAAATCACTAGTTAGCAATATCCAGACTGGTTGAATATACTCTGGTCAAGTTCAGACTGGCAGTTTGGCCCAATATAGGCACGTTTCAGAAATGTTTCACAAACGGATTAAAGGGCCAGTTCACACAGGCACAACTGTCAGGTGTTCCCCAGCCGCACTCTACCCGTCTTGTAACGCTTCCCTCCAAAGTTTAAAAAATACCAGGTGAAAGTGGTAGCAAACCCTGGAGAGCGCGTTTATCCCGCTTCCTGGACATGTGGACGTGAATAAGCTGATCTGGTAGGGATGCGCTTATGCACATAAGCACATATAACCAGATTACAACCCCCCCACCCCCGCTTACAGCCATGCTTCCGCCAGGGGCGGGCCAACAGTGCAAAAGCTCCCCTACACGTCATCCCTGGTATGCTCCTGCATCAGTTGGTGCAGTGTGGCTGGGAAAACCCAGAACACTTTGTCCCTGGTCCTTTTGCCACGACTCCCTCGCGCTTCAAACTGCCAGTCTGACCTCAGCCTCTGAGTGATGTCCTGCCCTTGGACTATATAGCACAGGAGCAGCTCCCAGGAAGTCTGTGAAGAGCACTGGTTGCTCAAGTGCCCCATTGTTGGAGCTCTATTCTACGGACATAAAAACTGTGGAGAGGATCTTTGGTCAGCTGTCCATGGGGTTATCTAAGCTTGATCATCTTATCCATCTAGCAACAGAACTTGTCACTATTACCTACACAAATTTATGGCCAGCTAAGATACCTTCACATGTTCTGCCAGCTCTGGATGATGCTGCAGCTGGACAATGGAGTCAAGGGGATTGTAATACATTACCCATTAGCCATGCTGAAGACTTTTATCATCTAGTATTGCAGCCTCACAGGATATGTCTGATTATCTGTCAATTCACCTCACTTACTGGAATTCTAAATCTTGGTCCAAACACTACTTGAGAACTCTTTTTGATAGCAGACTCGAAGGAGGTTCTAATAAAGTTCGTCTCAGCCTTGCCTGCCAGTGATCAACAGGTTTTAATGAATAGGCTGGACCAGCTGACTTTTGGGTAAAATCAGGGGCAGCTGTCATTGCTCCCTGCCTCTGGTTTTTATATGGAGATTGTGGCTGGGGTGATCTTGTCTAAGCCTAGTGTGGTAAATTTCCCATGTGCCCCTTCTAGTCGCATAGAGGTTACTCCACTCTTAACCACTACACCAAACTGGCACAGGTTCTTTCTTGAAATTTTACAGCTCAAAAGGAGGGTTTTTGATTGAATCAGCTTTGAAATTGTTCCAGAGTAAGGTCATTTTGCAGCTTCTGAGTGATATAGAGATCTGGGGCTGGAATGAATGTTTGATCACAGTCCTAGAACCTACTCAGAATCTCTTTTTAAAGGGAATGTTAGCTTTGCCTGGCAGCACTCCAATGGCTTTAATGCGGGCTGGACTTGGATTACCCTCAGTCAGAGCCTGCACCCATGCCACCCTGTTCAGATTCTGGAGAAAGCAAAGGAATCCCTTGTAAATCCTCTTTTAAGGCAAAGTATTGCACTACTGCATTCAGATGAAGCTTGTGTAGCTGGCTTCAACAATATTTTTTGCTGTTTTTCCCTAGGGGATTATTTTCTGGATGTCCCCTTGCTTGGTTCAGTATACAAGATAGGATTTTAAGACCGATACTACATTGGACAGAAATACAATCTCTCACTCTTGATTTCCTTCCTGGTTCCAGTTGTTTAAAAGGGACCACAGCAGAGCTTCTTACCTGCCCAGCATTACTTCCCCCAATTTTAGAATGGCTTTAATATCTGTGCGATTTCAAACTATGCCTTCTGCCCTCTTAGCAGTTCGCTATACAAAAACACTGACTGCTGCTCATCTATGTATTTTGTGGAGCCTTGGTCCCAGAAGATCTACATCATACTTTGTTTTGCCCTTTGTGTACAGAGCCCAGAAATAAATTTCTCATTGCATATCTAAATATCTCATTCTCGCTGCATATTTTCGGGATTGCCTTTCCCCATATATGCTCCCCAGAACAAGACTAAAGATTGCTGCTCAGCCAACCTTCTTATAAGTGATCAGGCTCTGGAATCCGTGTAGATAGGACTTTGCATGCTGAAATATGCGGCACATAAGCACACCATTACCTACATGCATGAAACCTACCTGTGGCATATATAATCTTTTTTTTTTAAGTGCTAATTGTAAAATGTGATCCCTCTTTCTTAAAACTGAACAATATTTTTCTTTCCCTTACTAATGAAACTGAGCAGGCTGTTTTTTAAAAACTCCACCATGACTAAAATGGCATAGGGTTGCTAGGAGGCAGATAAAATTGCTTTGGAGCCCAGGTAACTTTCCCTGTCTTTTAGGCTGATGGTCTTAAAGTTGGTAGCACTGCATTGGATACCATTTCGCAGGATAAACATTCTTTCCTCAACAAACCTGTTTTTTCTGGGGAAATTTGAATGTGATTTTTTGCCCTCTCCCCAATATTCTAATTAAAATAAATAATTTAAATAGTGTTTGCAAAATTTAAGTTATGTTAGCAATAGAAGACAAATACACCATATATATGTGTTGGGTCTGTCCATGCTTCATATCCCACATTTAGCCTGTCTAACATGATTGATTTGCAGCACAACAGCTCAGACAACTATAGATAGACAGTATTCACATATGAGGGGTAGAAGATTTGATGCCCCATGTGGCTGCATCGTTGTCACTACAGCTAAATTGAACATGAGATTATATTATTCTGAAAAACTTGCAGAGTTGTGTTCTGTAGACTTGGACCTATGGAGTATTGAGCTCAGGATCTGACCATGCAATCCTATGAAAAAAGAAAATGGAATCCTATGATGGAAGAATGTGGCTCTGTTTTGGTGGATAGTAATTGCAAATGTGGCTCTCCTCAAGCTATGGGTATGGACAGTAATAAATTTTTGTTTCTGTGTAACATTTTCTTTCTTTTATGTAAGCCCCATTGAAATAGATCTGAGTAGCATTCTGAGTAGACCTGCTTTGGTTTGCTGTCTGAGTTACAGATGGGAGCACTGTGACGTCCTGGCTGTTTGGGGAAACGGTTTTACCTTTAAACACTCTCTGTGTATATAAACTTGGTAGTTTTCTGCTGCCACCAGGAATTAAAAATTCCAACTCTCTTTTGGTAGTATGACCTATGGCAGTGGTGGCGAACCTATGGAATGCGTGCCAGAGGTGGCGCTCAGAGCCCTCTCTGTGGGCACTCACGCCATTACCCCATCTCTCTGAAGGGCCCTGCCTGGCTAACCCAGAGAGAGCAGCAATGACCGCACCGGGAAGCCAAAAGGTAAACGGGGAGGCTTTCCTCGGCAAAGAACTGCATGTCCCATCACCGGGCTGCCAAATCCCTCTTCGTCCCCATCGGGGGACATTGGAGGGGTGTTCCGGAAGGTGGTGGGGCGTCTCCGAAGCAACAAAGCCCTGTGGGGGAACTTCCCTGCTCTCAGCCTCCTCCGGTGGCATCCCCTCCCCCCTCCCATCCCATGACTTGGTTTCAAGGGACCTGTGATGCTGCTGGGAGGTCAGGTGCCTTGGAAGCTCTGCAAGGGTCCCTGCACACCTAAGATCTGAGCCGCTGCAGCAGCGCCTTTCCCGGCCCTCTGGTGTGTGGGGGAGGGGGGAGAGTGAAGAAAGGAGAGGCTGTGTGGAGGTCAGGTGCGCTCTGTGTGCTGGTGACATGACATTTGCCTTGGTTCTTTGGCTTGGGGAGATTCGAGGTGAGGAGCTGCTGGTGTTGGTTAATGACTTTTTGAGGGCAGCTCTGAGGGTCAAGACTTGCTGTTGCATGGCCAAGCCCAGCTGGGCTCCTACTTCAGAGGTGAAACTCTTCAGTTCCCACTGAGTTCCTGGGGGGCCCCTCCAGCTGGTCCTTTAAATCTTGAAGAGGGAGGAAGTGGGGTGGCCGTGGTTGCCTGCACCCCCTACTTCTTCCCAACAGCATTCAAAGATATGCTGTTGGGAAGAGGTGGGGCTGCATGCTCAAAAGTTGTTGGCTCAGGGCTCGCAGGGCACGCATGAGCAGCACCCACTCTTTTAAAGCAGGGGCCGCCGTGCCTGCCCTACAAGCAGCAATATCACAACTTACGGGGCAAGCACGAACAGTTCCTGCTTCAAGAGAGGAGGAGCTGCTCACACTTGCCTTGCAAGCCGCGATCTCTTGGCTTGCAGGACAGGCGCAAACAGCGCCCGCTCTTTTGAAGCAGGAGCCGCTTGTACTTGCTCTGCAAGCAGCGATCTCTTGGTTCCCAGAGCGCACCCGCTCTTTTAAAGAAAGGGCCACCGTGCCTGCCTTACAAGCAGCCACGTCGCAACTTGTATTGCAGGGGTGAGCAGTTCTGGCTTCACAAAAGTGGGAGCCGCTGGCACTTGCCTTGCAAGCCGCGATCTTGTGGCTTACAGGGCAGGCATGAGCAGTTCCTGTTTCAAGAGAGCAGGAGCCGCTGGCGCTTACCTTGCAAGCCACGATCTCGTGGCTTGCAGGGCAGGTGCGAGCAGTTCCTGCTTCAAAAGAGAGGGAGCTGCTGGCACTTGCCTTGCAAGCCATGATCTCGTGGCTTGCAGAACAGGGGCAAGCGGTGCCCGCTCTTTTGAAGTGGGGCTGCTCGTGCTTGCCCTACAAGCTACGATCTCATGACAAAGGCTTGCAGGGCAGGCACAAGCAGTCCCACTTTCCCTCCCGGCACCCCGCCCCCAAATCCCCTCACTGGGGGGGAAATATGTCCTGGAAACCCTAGCGGGATGGGATAGTTGCAGGGTGCTGTTTCGTCCCCCAGGATCTCCACTCAGCCACAGCTTTGTTTTGTATCCAGCTGTCTTCTCTCATCTTGGCTAGTTTGTAACAGCTGGACAGTTTTTCCTGTAATTTTGCTGGAGCAGTTGTTGTGACGCCATAATGTTCCCCAGTGAATTGGCAAATGCACAGTAGACTCTTTGCCTTTGGAGTAACCTGGATACCTTTCTCCCTACGTACACACTTGCAGCTATGCTTACTCTTCTAAGTTGTGTGGAGGATGCCTTTCCTTTACACTAGGGATGAGAGATGGCATTGACAGCGGACTTTGAAATTCAACTCTGCTAGGCTGTACACAATGGCTGCTGATAGGACTTCTCAGGATGCTTTTTCTTAATATTTGCATGGTGTGCCTTGTCATTTGCAGTGTGTGCTGTGATTTTCTTTTTGCTGAATTTGGTTGGGTAGCTAATATGTGTGGGAATTTCTCACCTTGTGTACTTATAATTATCCTGCAACTGATTCCATTCTTACCTATTCCTACACAGAGATATTTCTGTACAATTAGAGACAGTGGTTTGGCTCAGGTCAAGGAATTCAGGATGCTTGATTAACTGTGGGCCAGAAACTACAGTTAGACCTGTACTTTCTACTTATTTTTCTCAAAATGAGTAGCAAGACATGTCAAATTTATGCTGTGATCCATTTTATCAGAGGTCATGTGCAGATAGATCCAAGTTCTGTATTAAGCTTTCATGTTCTCCTTCTGTTTCACTTTGTCAGATAATGCTTATCAGCTACTTAAAGATAGTGAACAATCCTGTTAGTTCCTTTATATTCACAGGTATGCCTGATATAAAGAGAGGAAAGCATGAAGAGATGTGTGTGTGTGTGTGAGAGAGAGAGAGAGAGAGAGAGAGGAGGGAGGGGTGGAAAGAAAAAGAACGTATTTGTGTGTTTGTGTGTGAAAGAGAGAGAGAGAGAGCTCCTCTGTGTATGAATGTGAACAGAAACAGCCTGCCTTGAACAGTTGCTGAGGAAGGGAACTTGTAAATATAACTGGCAAAGCTTGGTGCTACAGTCTCTCAAACTCCAAACTCCACTCTGACAGGCTTATACACTCAGTATACTCTCTCTCTCTCATATATATCTCTAAACAAGCTAGCCTCTTTGTTTTGTTCACACAAAATAGAATCAACTCTCTTAGTCACACAGACTGTTTGTCTTATTCACACAGAATTAGACTCAAATTTCCATAGTCACACAGACTATGCTCATTCTTCCAACTTCACACACAGAATCCATCATCTCTCAGAGTTACAGACTCTCTTCAAAACTCTTCCATACTTGACTCTTTCATATCACAGAATCTCTTCATAGACACACACACAGAATCCTCTCAGACACCCCTCCTCCCACACTCTCAGTCAGCAGCCAATCAAATCACACTTGTCTCCCTCTATCAATCTTCTCATATTACTGCATTCAAACTAAACATTTAAAGGAACACACACACCAAAACATGGAACCATTACAAGCACCTCCTAGCCTCAGCTCTGATCATCTTCAACTGGATACACTAAAGACCGAACCCAAAACCTTTACCTGCAGAATTGGTGTTCTGCTGCTTATTGGTTGCCATAGGCACATTGCAATTCCCCCCCCCCATTCATTTTGTTCTTTATGCCTGTGCAGTGGAGGTTAGGTTAGGGCTGGCTCTTTGCTTCTGCCATGAAATGCAACAGAGAGCAAACACTGAACTTCTTGCTCTGCATTTTGCACTAATGATTTGCCAGCACTAGATAAACCTGTCATGAGAAGGTGCACAATGTGGAAGGTTACTTCATAAAACATTTCCAAGTGGTAACTGGGAAAGGGTTTGAGTCCTGTTTCTAGCTATTTTAATTCTTTGCAAGTCCCCTTTGGACTTGAGAAGAGGCTTGTGCCTTTTGTGCACATATAGGAAGTTGCCTAGTTCTGAAAACTGGCCAATGAGATCAGGGTTGTGTCCTTTAATTGACAATGTCTGTCATGATTCTGAGATAGAGGGCTTTCCCGGCCCTGCTGTCTGGAATCCATCAAGTTTGGGGTCATGTATGTACAAACGATATGCTTCGCCACTGACCTGTGGACACCTCTCTATTTCCTATTATTAGCTGATCTCCCCCCACCACACATAGAGAGTTATTATCTATTTATCTAATAGTGAAGTGTAGCCCGCATCTTCAGATAGCTAGATCTGTGAACTGGGGCTACACTGACACTAAATTTTCCTGCAAACTTGGGGGGCCTTTCAGGCTTGCAGAAAAATCTGAAATCTTAAAATACATTGGAGGGTTTAAATTTCTTCCAAAATCAAAGATCGTTCTCTGCTCAAGCACAGCAAACACTCCTACATCCTGCATGGTTATTGGTTGTTCCTCAATGTAGCACATGTTCCAAGTTTCAGGAAAGTGTCTCTTGCCTTGGGGGAAGGAGTGTGATTGGCAAGCAGTTTCCACCTTGGAACAGCCCCCATAAGACAAATGGGTAAGCTGTGAACCTCCCTGAGATACAGGCCTCACGCCAGGAATAGAAGAAAATGTGGCTCTCTTTTAGTGGACAGTAATTGCAAATGTGGGTCTCCTCAAGCTATGGAAAGAGTACCACTGACATGGAAGTTACAAGTATGGACAGTAATAAATTTTTGTTTGTTTGTGTATAACATTTTCTTAGATGGGTCATCTTCCTTTTGAGTAGATAAGGTTACAGCTTGATACCATTTACTAGCTCACTAATTGTGATTCTGTGGTATTACATTGAGCAGGAACTTGTGGGGATAAGTTTCCTCTAAGAGTGGGCTGAAAGGAACAACCGTATATTTGGAAAAGTTCTCTGGAAAGGGACTTCTGTTAAACAGCATACTTCATAAACAACAGCTTCTTGCATTGTTTCACAAGTCAGAGAACACCAACAGAAATAACAGGGATGTCTCTATGTATGGGAGGCTTTATTTTGTCAGACTTAACTTTTCTGTGCCTTGATGTTAGATGAATAGTTGAGAGCTGGGCATTTTTTAAAATGTTCAGCAGGACTCAAGCTCTGTCCTTTCAGATACCACAGTGATTTGGTCTTTCTTACAGAAAGCATCTAGGCATCGATGTTTGGAGCCCAATCTAGACAGAGGTTCTGTATTCATACAATTACATTGGTTTGCATAATGTTTGGATCATTTGTATGATTGAATTAGTTTATAAAATAAAGCATTTTTAATTATATTGTAATGGCTTGGGATTAGGGTACTTGAAGGGCTCTATGGTATTTGGACCTTTCCAAGACCCTGATCTCCATGCCACCCCCTACAGAGGCAATCAATGACAGGGCTTTATCATATTTGGAATTCCCTGCCCTTTGGGGTTCACCTAGCACCTACCTTATTTACCTTTAGGTGAGAAACTGAGAGGGTTCCATCTGTGTTTATGGTCTGGTTTTCACTTGGGGACTGTTTTATCACTGTCATTTTAAGCTTCTGAAAATGGTTTTATATTGTTTCATGCTGTGGTTTTATGATTTGTTTGTATTATTGCACTTGTGAACCACTTCAAGCTGGTCTGGAGAGGTGACAAAGTTTCTGAACCAATAAATAATGTAGTAACAAGTTTTATGGCCAGGCAGGATTTACTTTTAATTTATACTTGTGAAAGCTTGTAATAAAGAAGAACCAATGGCTGATTTAACAAGCAGGAGTTGTCACCCAGTAAAAGAATATACAGTGTTAAATTCTTTAAAAAAAGAACTTAGGTAGAGTTACACCTTTCTGTCCTCATTGACTTCAGTGGACTTCTGCATGCATTTTGCATATTCAAAAGAGAAAAGTATATTTTGTAACTGATAGATGTATGCTTTACATTTGCTTCACCATTATCTCTTTCATGGGAGATGGTGCATTTCTTACAATGGTGGTGCTTTATAAGTGTTTGATAAAAGACATTTTTTAAAAAGACTGAATGATTCATACATTGCTGTACTAGCAAAAAGCAATCTTGAATTTCAAACTAACAGCATTCTTTGCTTTTGTGGCCTTCATTCAATCTTGTCATTATCATTATCATAATTTATAATTATTATAACTATTTAGAATTGTCATAGTCAGATAATTGACTGGCAGATGGTGTTCAGCAATTCAGGATCTAGCCAAATTCTTAGGTATTGCAGATGAATCTTCGCAGAATTCTTGCTGTTCCAAACAACACGTCTTCTGAAGCTGAGCTGGTATTATTTGTTCAGTGCCCAGAATCTCCAGGTGTTTGTGAAACTTCTAGGCATTGCTCCAAGGACTCCAATACAATTGTCATGATGGTAACCTTTTTCTCCCAGAGGTGCTCTAACTCTAGTCATAGGTTTTGGTATTTTATGATCTTCTCCTGTTCTTTCTTTTCTATTCTGCTGTCTATGATGATGATGATGTGTTTGGGTCATATCACAATAAGATAGGATTAACTGAAAAATACAATAATGCTAGGAAAATTTGTGGACAGTAGGTAAAGAGGAAGACTCAACATGAGATGGATTGACTCAATAAAGCAAGCCACAGTCTTCACTTTGCAAGACCTGAGCACAGCTGTTAATGATAGGACATTTTGGAGGTTATTAGGGTTGCCAAAAGTCTGGCATGACTTGACAGCACATAACACACATTGTAGGGTGATGTTTTGGTTGTAAATTCAGGAGCAGTTTATTTGGTCTAAGATGTCTGATGTTTACTTCTTTTTCTCTGCAAGATTGGCATTATTGGGGGGACTGGTCTGGATGATCCTGACATACTTGAAGGCAGAACAGAAAAATATGTTGATACGCCATATGGAAAGGTATGAATTAATAACTTGGTATTTATTTTATTTATCTCATTCGGTTTCTATCCTGCTCACCCCCTAAGGGCTCTGAGCGGCTTACATATATACTCAATTTAAACATTCCTAACCTAGGGCCACATATGTGTAGGGGAGGTGAGTATCCTACCAGGCACCCTTTTTTTCCTGTTGTAGCAGATCTTTCTTGCGAGGGGGACAGTCTGGTGGAGTCCTCTTTCCGGCGCTGGTTCTTTGAAGTTCCACCTTTGAAGTTCCATTTGTTGCTGATCATCTTGTTTGTGTGCTTTATGTGTGGCAGTTGTTAGGGAGATGCTTCTGAACAGTGGCCACATGTCTAAGAACTTCAAATCTGACGGACTACCATAGAGCAGTCCACAATGCTGTGCAACAACAGATGAACTTCAGTGGATTTTTAACACAATTTGTGATAATGGCATGAGTGGGTTCAGGTGTCAATTCTGGAGCATCCCATTATGTGCAATGAACATCTCCCTCCCTCAAGACTGTGCCCCCATGTGACCTTTTGGGTTTCCCTGCCAATTATTTGTGATCTTTCTCATTAGATGACATCCATGGATATCATATTTAACAGCTTACTCTCCTGTTTGTGAGTTATGTACACACAGATGGTTGGATCTTGATCTCACTCAATTCCTGTCCTCCCTACAGCCCACATTCCACTTGGCTTTTGTCCGTGCATGTCCCATGATCCTCAGCTATTTTTATGGTCAAAAGGGGAACCCCTTCCTCCCTTTTTCAGCAATGGAAAAGCCAGTTGGATCCAACCCAGGGTTGATTTCGTGAAAACACTCCCTAAGTGTATCAGGTTCTTGCAGTTCACACACGCCAGGTTCCCTTTTTGTTCACATAACTTCAAGGGACCCAGTGACTAGATCTGCTCAGGTAATTTTCTAGCATCCTGGCAATAAAATACCTGCCTTTCCCACGGATGTACTGTGCTCTTCTGAATGGGCATCACAGGATGCCATCAGCAGCCACCACATAGACCCTGCTAGGAACTGTTGTGGAGTAGTCCTCATTGACATGAATGGGGATTTTGGGAGAGTGCATTTGTTGTTCTTTAGGAGCATGGCATTTAAAAAACTACTGTTGGTGGATTATTTGCAAAAGAAGGTAAAAAACATGCCTTTACAGGACGCATCTGTTTCAGAGAATGACAGTTGTAAGCAGCGCAATTCTCTTTCTGTTATAAGAACATAAGAGAAGCCATATTGGATCAGGCCAATGGCCTATCCAGTCCAACACTCTGTGTCACACAGTGACCAAAACCCATCAGGGAGTCCATCAGGAAGTCCATCAGCAGGGCCAGAACTCCAGAAGCCCTCCCGTTATTGTCCCCCCAAGCACCAAGAATACAGAACATCACTGTCCCAGACATAGTATTCCATCCATACCTTATCGCTAATATTCACTGATGAACCGCTGCTCCATATGATTATCTAATCCTGTCTTGAAACTGTCTGTGCTTATAGCCACCACCACTTCCTGTTTTGAACAGCACAGTTTTTAAGTTTTGACTCTGTGGATGGCATTTTATAATTAGTTTTCTTTTGTTTCCTCTAGCCATCAGATGCCTTGATTTTGGGAAAGATAAAGAATGTTGACTGTGTGCTCCTGGCCAGGTATGTGGATTCCTAAGTAATGTCTCAGTTGTATTAGAGAATGTGGTCTGTATGACAAACTTCCATTTCAAGGTTATGCTACCAAGCCACCAGAACCATTCAAAGATTCACACAATATTGGGGGCAAATTGAGCATTTAGGAAGCTTTCCAGTTAATACAGATATATAATTGATGAGGTTGGTATGTTTTTACATTTTGGTTTCTCTTTTTATCTTTCCATGTTCAGTTAGCAGCTTTGCAGAAGACATTGTTTTCCTTCTAACCTTGTTTACAAGCCTGATGTGCAGATGAAAATAAACTTAGAATGAAATGTAACCTGCCTTGAGTTCTTGGGACATGGAGATATGTGATACAGAGAGGTAAACATGAGAAAAACCTTGCATCCCAATGCCTTAAAGGCGAAGTGATATTGGGTTTCATCTGGGACTCATTTACTTACTTACTTACTTACTTACTTAATTTATAGTCTGCCTTTCTTGCTGAACTCAAGGCAGATTATACATTTTGAAACACTGCAACAAAGACAGTATACTATAATTTAAAATATCCAAATAAGGGCTTGGATCCAGTGATGTGCAAATGGAAACATAAACAGAGTTAGCACAGTTCCACTTGCACAAGATCTTGTGCAACATTTAGCTCTCTCCTCTCTTTATATTATAGTGCCCAGAAATTATTTGCACAAGATCTTGCCCAAGCAGAAATACAAGCAAGAATACAGTACGTTTAATTTACCACAAGTGGCTACCAGAGTCTTTTTTGTTTGTTTGTTTGTTTGTTTGTTTCTTGCGTTCTGTTTGTGCAAGAAGCTTTTGCTCAAGGAGAAGTTTTGCACTGGATCCAACCCAAGGTTAGTATTATACAAACAACAGGCAATGTAATGAAACCAGATTGCCAGGTTAAGAATGACGCATACTCCAAATAGGACAGATTATGCAATTAACAATGCCATGAATTACCGAAAACTTTGCAGATGTGACTACATCCCTATTCCTTTTACAGAAACCCTCTCCTTAGTCATTCTGCTTTACACTTTCTGCAGAGTGATAAAAATGTGGTAACCTTTCTGACCTCTTCAGGTGGGATGCATGCTGCAACAAAGAACGCTTAGCTATTGGCAGCTGTAGATCTTACCCATTTCTAGGGTGGCAGCTTCAGAGGACTGCGCAAAACCGCCCCAGCAGAACTTACTGGGAAAGACAGTCCTGGAGCTAGAACCTAGGCTTGCAGTCAGCCTCAGTCTATGTGTACTGAGGCTCAACACTCTTTTAGGGGATAGAAGAGAACTGAAGGAGGGTGGTATAACGTGTTCTGGAGACTGGCATTCTCTGAATTGGCCAAGAGTGAATGGATATCAACTCTAGAAACGTAGCCTTGGGCCAACAGAAGAGTGCTTCCTGCCTTTTGGTGTTCTAGCGCCAGTCCCAGAGTTAGCAGCTCTAGTAACTGATATCATAAGATAGTAAAGAATATCACCTGGTTTCGGTTTTCGATTGGCTTCCTGTATGTGCATGAATAAATGGAGCAATTGCGTAAAGCCAGACAATGAGATTGTATGTGTCCGCGCATGACTGCCACCTCTCCCCGATAGCCTATCAACATGTATGTTTCTTGCAGAAATGTTTAACCAGAAACGTTTCCTTCCACCGTGCGTGTTTTTAGGCATGGAAGACATCATACTATTATGCCTTCAAATATAAATTATCGGGCCAATTTGTGGGCATTCAAGGAAGAGGGTTGCTCTCATGTGTTAGCAACTACTGCCTGCGGCTCCTTAAGAGAAGAAATTCAGCCTGGAGATATTGTCATGATTGATCAGTTCATAGACAGGTAAGACAGAGAATGTAGTTCTACATCAGCAGATTAAGGTCTGACAAGACTTGAATTAGATTTTGACCTATGACAAAATGTTCTTCTTGACTGTTGACAAATGAAGTTCCTCTGAATCAATAAGAGCAGCTCAGCTGTATCTGACCAATGGCCTGTCCAGTCTAGTTTTACTAAGCATTTGGTGGGTTTGGCCAGGAATCCTCAGATGTGTTTAGTACCTCAGTTCCGGCCGTTGTGCATTTTACAGTGCAATCCAAAGCAGAATGACACCTCTGTAAACCCACTGTCTTCAACCAATTTTGAAGCATGTAACTCTGATTAGGGTTGTACTGCTAGTCTGGCAAGATCTGGAGCCTTTTCTCTTGAGCCAGAAGACAAGGGACATTTTTGTGCATTTTTAAGATAACGCAGTTAGAAGTTTGACACATTTGCAGTTGGAATGCTGACTGGCTCACAGTGGCTCACATTGTCAACAGCTGCTGGTCTGTTTTTTCTTCTTCCTTTTTTTCACACACAAAAAACTAGTTTCTGGCTAAGAGTGAAGCTGTAGAAAGGGAACAAATGAAAGGAATTAAAAAAACACAGTGTTGAGTCACTGAAATTCATCAGTAGTGCTTCAGAAATGAGGAAGGTATTTATTGGCAAGGAAACAAATGGAGATTGTACCGTTATTGTCTGTATTTCCTCCCCAATTAAGATTGCTTTTCAGGGTCTTCCCACTGGATGGCAATCATATCCAGATGTGTTTCCACCCAGTGACAGGAATGTATATGTAGTTTCTCCCGGTACTCACTGCAACTCTGGTAAATGTGGGTAACTGTAGGTACTAGGGGTAGGCATTCAGATATTTCTGATTTGAAACAATGCCCCAAATTCCCTGTTTAGTTTCACATCAGAACTACCTGAAAGGAAACAGGGAATTTCAGACACTCAGATTGGAAGTATCCAAATACATATGCCTAGTAAATACCCACTTTTGTAACTGATTCGTATTCTTAGAGATTGCCTTTCCCAATTAGGCAGGGTATGGAATATTGCAGTAGTGTTGTGTTCTTGAAGCACTTGCTTTGGGACTGCTTCATTTTCCCATTAATTTTTCTTAGGACAGAGTATTGTAGTTGATTTGCCTTAATTATTATCCAGGAGGCTCAGCCCATTTTGTCACTTCCTGAGATGGCTCTTATTTCTACAACGATCCTTGTTGATATTTCAGTACAGAAAACAGGCACATTGATAGCACTGGCATCGCCAGTGGCATCTCAAAAAGGATGTGCCCTCAGCCACTACTCCTTTCTGTTGACATCCTCTGCAGAAGCCAAGACTAGGAGACATAACATTTCTTTTCTCTTTGTTCCTCAGGCGTCTTTAAACATATGTGTATGTCCAGTAGGGTTTCCCAAACTCTTGAGATGTGAGAGTTGAGGAAGTCTGTTTGCTCATGTGTGGCTTGATGTGCTGTATTTAAAGAAGTCTGGGAAATGAGGAGGAGCTAGGAAGTGGTATGGTGGTGTGAGTGATGTAGAGGCTGCTGTGCCTCCCTGCATCTGCCACCTGAAGCCACCATCTCACCTTGATTCATTGTAGAGTTGGTCATGGCTTAGATGCCTTCATATTTTTTGTCAGCCCCAAAGATGTTCCCTCTAAGTGTGTATTCTCTTCTGTTTCTTTATTGCAGGACAACCAAAAGGCATCTGACTTTTTATGATGGGAACCATTCGAGCCTTCTTGGAGTATGTCATATTTCGATGGCAGAACCTTTCTGTGCCAAAACTAGAGAAGTTAGTAAATCTTGCCTTAACTCAAATGAAATAGCCTATGACTGGGCTCTAAAGAGCCCCTTGCATAAGAATAAAGCATTTCCATATCTGGTACACAAGGGGTGATTATTTTGCTTTCAGTTCTGCCTCATGCAGTGTTGAATGCTACTCTGGATGATCTTCAAGAATGCTTTTAAAAAGCCAGAAAGTACATGAATGGAGCATCCTGTGTGGCCTTTTAGATTCTAGCCTGTGCTTTACATGAAAATGACTAAACTGAGTGCAGGTCTGTGGACTCTCAGAAAAGTCATAAATTGTTGTGATCAAAAGATGACAGCTAAGTTCCCACCACTGCATAAGAACATCAAAGAAGCCAATGTTGGATCAGGCCAATGGCCCATCCAGTCCAACACTCTATCACACAGTGGCCAAAAATATCTTGTGGCTAATAGCCACTGATGGACCTCTGCTTCCTCCATGCTACAATTTATGGTGGTTGTGCTGCAGGATTCATTTGACAAAAATTATAGTGGTGAGAAGGTTTATTATGAGCATCTGCTCCGGAGTGAAACACGAGTATGCAAAGTCACTTCCAGATTCTTTACATATCTGTGTTTCAAAGGAGTAGAGAGCACTTCATAACAGAAGTCATAATGAAAGGAGCAGGGTGACCTCACTTTGGAACCAGAAGGAAGAGAAAGTCACTTTTTTCAAAAGATGCTCATTCTTCCCATTAAGCTGTGCCTGTTTGTCTTCTTGAATGTTCAGGGATGCACATCTGTGTTTCCAGCTTCACATGCTGACAGTGTCAGTGCAGCCCAGCTGCCACATAAAGGGTGAAACAGTCTGCTCATAGTAATTGTACTGGTGTTCATTTACGTTTTTATCTGCCTCAGTACTTCAATACATTTGTTGGGTAATTGGGATTGTGCTTTAGCACCCAGAAAACTGATTAGGTACCATAGCCTGCATACCTGATCTCTGTTCTTTCTCTTTTGTTGAGAATTTTTAAAGGCAGCTTGATTGTGCAATTTATCTTATATCCCTCAGCAGATGTTTAAATTCTTCAACATCTTCTTTTGCATCTTAAATGCAATCAGATTTATGTTTAAGGTCGTGTTTGGGTCGCTCTCTTTCCCAACCTTTATTCAAACCTCTCATGTTCTTAGAAGTTTTCTGTGCCAAAGCTGAGTTGTCTTCCCATATCAACTCCCAAGTTTTCATCTCCCATTCTCCCCTAAAGATGGGGGGGAAGGGCGCCAAAAAGAGCCCAGGTTCCTCCTTTAAACACTATCAGACCCCACCTTTCCTGTATGATGACAAATCACAAGCCAGGTGCCAGAAGGTGTCATGGGACTTAGCTGATTCTTTGCCAACTCTGGGGCTGGAGGAAAAGTTCTGTATGAATCGGCATTTTGCTAGCCTGGCAGACTGAAAACAGTTTGCCTACTTCTAATGGTGTGTGTGTGGGGGGGTTAGCTTAACCTCTGAGCATTAATAGTGGGTATTTTAAACATTTACCTTGCAAAGTTAAATTCAGGTCCAGGAGTACCTTTAAAGACCAACAAGATTTTCAGGGCATAAGCTTTCAAGTATCACTGTTCCTTTTGTCAGATACTAAGGAGCATTGACTCTCAAAAGCTTATACCTTGAAAATCTGCAGGACCATCTCTCCCAATATGTCCCCCGAAAAGTTTATGCTCGTAAGAACAACATCTTCTGGTTGTCCCTGGCCCAAAAGACATCTGTTTAGCCTCAACCAGAGCCAGAGCCTTTTCAGCTCTAGCTCTGACCTGGTGGAACACTCTCTGGAGTGAAATCAGGGTCCTGCAGGACTGTAAAATGGAGTTGTTCCAGCAGGCCTTTGGTTGAGGCAGCAGGTGCCCAATTACATCGACCTCCCCTGCTGCTGTTCGCTCCTGTGTTGTGCACTATGTCGACCTGTGCCGTAGGTAGCGTTTTTTGTCCACTTGCTCAGTATGCGGGTCCTTTTGTGCACACATACAGTGAGTACCTGGGAGTTTTGTTAAATTATAGGTTCACCATCATGTGTCCTGTTAACTGGGTTTTATAGGTTTCTAATTGTAATTACATGGACATTGTTTTATCTGCTTGTAACCTGTCCTTGCTGGAGAAGATTTTTGAGAGTCCCTTGGACTGCAAGGAGATCAAATCATTCAATCCTAAAAGAAATCCACCCTGATTGTTCCCTGGAAGGCCAGATCCTGAAGCTGAAGCTCAAATACTTTGTCCACCAAATGAGAAGGGAGCACTCACTGGAGAAGACCCTGATGCTGGGAAAGATTGAAGGTCAAAGAAGAAGGAGACGGCAAAGGATGAGATGGTTAGACAGTGTCATCGATGCAACAAACATGAAATTGAGCAGACTTCAGCGGACAGCAGAAGACAGGAAGGCCTGACGTAATCTGGTCCATGGGGTCGCGAAGGGTCGGACTCGACTGTGCGACTGAACAACAACAACAACAACAACCTGCCCTGAGGCTGCTTGTGGGGGAGAGTGGGGTAGAAATTAAGTAAAACAAATAAATAAAAATAAAATCTTGTTGACCTCTAAGGTGCTACTAGACCTGAATCTAGCTGTACTACTGTGGACCAACATGGCTACCCTCTGAGACTACCTTGCAACGTTGTATTTTTTACACAGATACCTGTGGGTGAAATGTAATTTCTCCTCAAGGATATTGAAAAATCTGCTCACCATCTGTGTGTGAGCATTGCTAATTTGTCTTATTTTCTGATGAATTACCTAAACCAGCTTGAGGGTGACATATGGTGGGAAAGGATAAAAAAAAATCTTACAAACATTTTTATTCTTGCTCTGTGTGTGTGTGTGTGTATTTTAAAAGGTTCTCATGGATATTGCAAAGAAGCTTGGGATCAAATGCCACTCAAAGGGGACGATGATCACAATTGAAGGGCCACGTTTCAGTTCCCGGGCAGAAAGCCTGATGTTTCGCAGCTGGGGGGGAGACGTTATCAACATGACTACTACCCCCGAAGTCATTCTGGCAAAGGAAGCCGGCCTCTGCTATGCAAGTATCGCTATGGCAACAGACTATGATTGCTGGAAAGAGCATGAAGAAGCTGTAAGTGCTTTAATCGTTCTTTGGTGGTGTGTTGTTGTTTCTGAGTGGTACTTTATAGATTGTTTACAGGCAGCTAAATACACACACACAGCTTTCAAGAAAATTCACAGTTCCTGGTCCAGTAGGGAAGCCATAATTTTTATCACACTTTGAGAAACAATGAAAGTTGTGCCAGTAAGTGATGCAGCAGCAGAGTCCCATCTGAACAAGAAACTGATAATTATAGAAGGCCAGGGCCTGTGATTTGATCTCCTTGCAGTCCAAGGGACAGGAAATGGCAGTCTGTAAATATTTTAAATATGTATTTTTTCATGGCTGAATTCCTACCATTCCAGATCATGAAACACTTCTAAAAGCTAGTGTAGCAGGGTAGCTAAGACTTAAAGTCTTCAGTTCAAGTTTCGTCTTATCCATGCTATTGTCACTAGGTCTCTGAGGATAATAATACTGACCTGTGTTACAGGGTTGATGTAAGGATTACTGTGATAATGGATGTGAAGCACTCTGACTATCACAGTGCACTAGGCAAATGTGAATTTGGATCCTATTGTAAATCTCCAGTAACGGAATCCATTTCCACAGTGGAACAGAACTTTATTGTCTCCTACCCCCATCCTGTTGCAGCCTGAAATGCTTCCCCAAATGCTTCTCTTGGGGGGGCAGGAGACCCCCCCAATATGAGGGAGTCAGAGGTCTGCAGTGGGAGAAGGGAATTAGCAAAAGTCTCACCTCTCTCTTCCATTATCTTGAATTTACTATGAGATCCAAGCTTTAGTTGGCAGGCAAGGTTTTTTTGGGGAGTATTGGACTTGGGGGCCTTTACCTAAAGGGAAATTATAGAGGTGAACAGTTCATTTAGGCCAGTGCACTAAAATAATTGCACAGGGTGCCCCCGTATGTATTTATTACTTAGTGTCAGACTTTGTGCGTGCCACTTACTAATAAAGGAATCACAACTACCAGTTTTTGGAATGCAGAAATTTTACAGATTATTAATCATCATGTCAGTTATCACTAAAGTTAAGCTGCATATTTTCAGTTATGCAACTAGGCTTTCTCATACTGACTCGTTGTTGATCTCTTGTTCTAAATGCTGACATAGTTTGGTTCTTTCATTATAAAAGGCTGCTAATCCCTTTCCTAGAATATAACTGTGTTACTAGAAAAGTTTTTAACAGCTAGTCCCATCAGTAGTGCAAGGAAACTGTAAGTCCAGGGTCCAAGTGGTGCAGGTGGCTTTGGGTGGGTCCTAGAAAAAAAAGCCACAGTGAGTCATAGCACAGGAATGGTATTCATTATATGACAAATAACTACATAGTGGAAATGCTAAGCAGTCACTTGACTGCCATATCTCAAGCTTGGGGGGAAATAAAGCCACTGTAAATAATGTTAATGATGTACGTTCTGTACATGCACCAGATGAAGATAATAGATTCAGGTGGGTAGCCGTGTTGGTCTGAAGCAGCAGGACAAGGTTTGAGTCCAGTGGCACCTTTAAGACCAACAAAGTTTTATTCTGGGATTCATGTGCGTGCACACAAAAACTTATACCCAGAATAAAACTCTGTTGGTCTTAAAGGTGCCACTGGACTCCAACTTTGTTCAGATGAAGGTAAGTAATAATTTTGTTGACAAAGGGTTTTTGTTTTGGATTGATAGGCAGTCTACAGCCATGTACTTTGTATAGGCTGTAAATGCTATAAGAAGCAAACTGAGGCTGCAATCACACGGACAATTAGCCATGCCATAGGCGCGAATGCCTGGCAGATTTAATGGGCGCAATCAGACATGAACATCTGGCCAGCACCCTTGGCAACCCATTTTGCTCCGCCACAAGAGCAGAGTTAAAAGACACTAGGGAAAAGTCCGCTATCAAATGGGTTGCTATGGGCCACGGACGAACTTTCCCCTGTGTGATCGTGCCAGCATGCTCTCATGGCGTTGGAATGCTCTGATCAAGCCATCCTGACTCTGTGCCGTTTCCCCCCCCTTCCTAGTATGCACATCATCACATACTGCCATAGGAAGCCCTCAGTGTGGAGATGAGATTCATCGATCCCCCATGTAAGCACATCGGAAATGTGGCAAAAAATCCCCACACCGATTCACCTGTGGTTTGCATCTGATCATGCAGTGGTGGGCTGCCCCTGCAACTCCTACGGACTGTGTGATCTCCCAAATGCGGGTCAAATTGCTACGGAGCAAATACCCTCGCTTCCCCCCCCCCCACGTTATCTGGCACGTGTGACCGGGACCATATTTATCTAGTACATTTTTATCCACGTTTCTTCTGTGTAGCTCATGGCAGTGTATGTCATTCTTATCTCCTCCATTTATCCTTCCACCTACCCTGTGAGGTAGGTTAAATTAATAAAGAGGTCAGTGGTACTAGATTCAGCCTGGTGGTGACTATACCTAGCTATCTCTGCTTCTTGTCATAAAGCTGCTTATTATAATCAAAACCAGTGTGAGTCTAAGTCTCCGTAGAAAGCCAGCTGTGATGCTTTTCCTGTTATTTGACATGGTGCAATATTTTGGAGCTTAGCCCAGAACAAGGAAGGAGATCTAAGAATATGGCGGTGTGCAGCATGCTTGCTCAGTTCTGCAGGTGACCTTGGTCACCACACAAGATGGCTGTGGAAGTAGAGATAAAAAGGAGAACATGTTGCCCTATGAATAGCTAGCCTAGTGCCAGTTGGTGCCATCATCTGTTTAGAGAAACTTCTCAATATAAAAGCATAATTCTTGAATTAACTACTTTGGGTTGGATCCTACCTGCTTTTCTGCTCAATCTCACTCAACTTCATCTTCTTACCACAGGCTGTACCCTCTCTGGTTTTTGTCCAGTTGGGTCCTGTAATCCTGGCACAGCCTTTTTAGTGGCCCAGAGGGCTCCTCCTCCATCTTTTCACCAGCAGAAAGTTGAATAGAATCCAGCCTGCAATCTGGGTACAGGCATTCCTTATATTTGCATAAGGAGAACATGCATATTCATTACTTGTCCCATAAGCTGTTTACATTGTGGATGTGGAAACAATAAAGATAGTACCTCATCCAGTTGACAGGCAATGGCTGAAAATAAAAGGATTTTAAAACACTCATCTAAAGTCCTGGCTAAAATAGAGGAAGAATCGATCTCATAATTTAGATTTCAAAGAAGAAAATGTTACTGGAGTGTTTAAATTAGTTATTCCCAGAACAAAACCAAAAATAATTTCTTCCTATCAGTATCCAGTTAGATGGTTTGCAAGAAAAAATGAGAGATGGGTGGGATGGGCAGCTGTAGAGCCCTGAGTTTGGCTCTTTGAGGCTTTTCTGCTTTTCTGTCCAGTGAAGAGGAAGGGTATTCCAGATTGCACCCGTTTGAAAGAACAGGACAGCAGCTGGAACTGTGAATTGGTAGAACTATTTGACGGTGCGTCCCAAATCAGAATCTTCCACTCTTTACCCTTCACCCACAACTTTAAAAGGCATACTCAGTCACCAGTTCATCATAAAATAAATTGCACTTTCTTGACTCCAGGGTGTGTTGATTTAACCAATTATTAGAGAGGGTCTACGATCACTACTGAAGGAACACTTCATAGTTGTTGTTTTTTAATTTAAACATTACTTAGTACTATGATAAACGGTGTTTTTGCTTTACACCTGTCCAAATAACTTTTGCCTGGCCATTTAGTTTTAACCTTGAATAAGAATGTACTTTTGCTTTGAGTTAGATTTCCCTGTTATTATAAGAGAAGTGTTATGCTGCTTATATTACATGAAACATGTAAGTGAATTCACTGGCTTTTGGTTGTATTTGCAGGTTTCAGTGGATAAGGTGCTAAAGACGCTGAAGGAAAATGCAAATAAAGCAACTAGTCTACTGCTTACTGCTATACCTCAGATTGGTTCCATGGACTGGACAGAAACCCAGCACAACTTAAAAGTATGGTGGTGATAGTTGTGTGTGGATATGCAGTATCCTTGTATGTGCATAACGAATGTAAAAGGGGGCATGCTTCTAAACATCCTTACGTGCATGCATACATATATATATAGTTGATAGACTATATAAAACATGAGATAGCCAGGGATGGCATCTGAGTCCGAATTCTGACAACGGGCCCAGTGCCTCAGCAAAACCTACCACCAAGAAGCTGTCATCACTGCTGCCTGGTCCCAAAAGCAGCCTTCACTTCTTCAAGGAAGCGGGAAGGATCACCCCTGAGGTCCCCCTCCCCTTGTCCTCATGTTACCCGCAGCTCCTCCTCCCCACCTGCCCCCCAGAGGGGAGAGGGTGGGTATTAGCTATCACTTGCTTCAAGCCCACCAGCCTGGTTGGTGGCTCCTTCAGGCAGACCTGAATTCTTTTCCCCTACGCACTGGCCACTTGCTTGTTTGCTTGCAGTCCCTAGAAAGGCAGGCAGGAGCACAGCAGCCCCTCTCAAAACCTTGTCCCTCACAGTGGCCACCACCAACCGCCTAGTCACCAGTTATGACATCTACTATGTGAAATAGCAATAAAGATATTAAACACAAATGCGATTTAGTAAAAAACAACAACAGCTGAGCTTGGAAACTTAAGCAGTTAAGTGTTTTAATTGAAATGAGTGTGAATTCTTCTGCAAGATTCCCCAGCACACTTGTTTTCACACTGTTTTAAGTGAAGGATCCACAAGCCTATCACTCTTAACTTCCTGATCTTGAAATTAAGTCACTTTATCACTTTGATGGACAGTGTCCAGAGTACTTTCTACTATAGATCTGTTGAAGGCTCTTGAGCCTCACTGTAATCTCCAGCTGCAGCTTATTCTCAAGTATATATATCTAATTCTGAGCGTGGGCCCGAAATAGAGATTAAAAAATCTGCACAATGAAGCCATGAATAGAGAAGGTTGATTTTCCTACTGACCTGTGACAGCCCCAGGTTTGCAAAATCACAGTTGGGGAATTGGGAGGCTTTTCACCTGGAAAGGCCCTGAAAGCAACAGCTGGAAGGTGAGAAGGAAGCAAAAAGTTGTGAGGGCAGAAAATGGTGGTAAATAGCAGCGGTAAATAGCAGTGGAGAGGCAAGGGGGGGAAATGATGTGAGCAGGCCTCAAAAGAAGGAGCAAAAGGTGGTTGTGGGTAGAAAAGGGCAAAAAGTAGCAGAGGAAGTGAACGGGATTTCCCGCTCCTGCAAATGTTTATTCAAAAAATGTTTACGCCATCTTTCTACCCAAATCAGAGTCCACAAGGTGTGGCAAACATTAAAACGTTTCAAGAATTGAAAAGTTGGTAAAATGTGGTTTGGATCCTATTACTGTTTGGTGGATCTGCAACTGGTTGTCAGATCACACCCAAAGAGTGCTTGTTAATGGATTCTCATCTTCTTGGAGAAGAAAGACAAGTGGAGTGCCTCAAGGATCTGTCCTGGGACCTGTTTTGTTCAACATCTTTATCAGTGATTTGGATGAAGGAATAGAGGGCATGCTTATTAAATTTTCAGATGATACTAAATTGGGAGGGGTAACAAATACAGTAGAAGACAGAGTCAGGGTTGCATCAGTGCTTAGTTCACATGGCCCTTTCTTACTCACCAACAGAAAGTAATTTTTCTCCAGGCCAGTTTGGCCAGGGATCCTGGAGGGTTTTTTTGCCATCTTCTGGGCATGGAACAGGGGTGGGGGGGGAGGTATTTGTGAATTCCCTGCATTGTGCAGAGGGTTGGACTAGATGACCCTGGAGATCCCTTCGAGCTCTTTGATTCTATGATTAAACAGTGCTTAAAATGCAAATTGCAATGTGTATAAATGAAATTTTTTAACTTTAATTATGAAACCTTTACAATATTGAATCACAATAAATATTGAATAAAACCAGGTATTGTAATGAAGTTTGCTTTATTAATAGAACATACCCAAAAGTTTGTTTTTGCATATCGTAATCCAGTTTCCACTTAAACATGAGTCCCCTTTGTCACCTGGAGGGCATCTACACTCCCTGGATTTGCTCAAGCATGCTTGCATCAACTGTTGGGACGGTTTCAGTGATCTGTTGTAGCTTTTTGGAGGCTGTACTTATTCAAAGTTGTAAAGGTTTCATGTGGACACCCCTGTATACAGAATGTTTAAAACAGTTAAATAAAACATATAAACACACAAACAAGGAAGGGGGCGAAGAGTTCATGAGGGGACACAATAGTCTTCACCTGCTGGCAGAAGATAACGATAGAGGGAGACAGATGAATCTCCCTGGGAAATGAGTTCCAAAGTTTCAGTGCCACAACCAAGAAGGCCCTTTCTTGGGTTGCCGCTCTTCTAGCCTCAGATTGTGAGGGCACCCAAAGAAAAGGGCCCCTGAAGATGAACAAAGTGGATGGGTATCTTAATATGGGAGTAGTCAGTCCTTCAGGTATGCTGGCCCCAAGCCACATAGAGCTTTAAATATCACTAACCAGCACCTTAGATTGGGCCTGGAAGCCCAATGAGAAACCAGAATAGATGGAACAAGACTGGCGTGAAAGGTCACTACAATCCACTGCTGTCAATATTGTGTCCACAGAATTCTGTGCTAGCTGTAGCTTTTGGACAGTCTTCAAGGGCAGCCCCATGTATGTACTTATCATGAGTATTGCTTCACATCCAATCAGTGCTCTCTCTAAGCGCTGGAGTCTTGTGAGCAAAAATTCTACTTTGTGAGCTACTGGCATTAAAGTTGTGAGAGAGTGATTTGGCTGCTGCATAAATTAGTTTTCTCTGGAGTCATCCTTCCTGAGCTAAGGCAAAAATGTGTGAGCTGGAGGCTAAAAAACTGTGAGCTAGCTCACACTAACTCAGCTTAGAGGGAACACTGCATCCTTCACTGTTTTTGGTAGTATGATACTACCATGGGCATATTAAATGATGAAAAATTTTGAACTTCGTTGGTCTATCATTTCAGTGAATTAGGGTTTTTTTGTTGCAGCATCCTATATAGATTTTCTTTCTGATTTTGTCTTTCAGAATGCCGTGCAGTTGTCCGTCATGTTACCAAAACATTGAAAACGTAGGAAGATTTTTCTGAAGCTGTTCCCAAACAAGAACGTCAGTATTCTGAAAACTGACAAGTACCCTGAAAGAATACAGCTAAAACTTGCAACATTTTCATTCTTGTCTGCTAATAAATGCCTTGTTTTGGAAGCGGAAATCTTGTAGAGGGTTGGAGAGTTTGAGAGTCTGTTGGTAATGAAAGCTGACAAACCACAGAATAGGAATTGGGTACCAAATATTGAACTGCTACACTCGATACAGTTTGGTAAAGAAATCAAGATGCCAAGGACTACATTTCTGGTTCATATAGTCTCTCATCACTCAGTCAAAAGATGTCAAGGCAAAGGCAAGGTTAGTATGGTCTAAACAGAGTAAATCTCAGAAAGCAGATCTACAGGTCAGTTGCAGTGCTGTCTGTTCTTTCAGTATCATTTTTTAAAAAAAAATTAATGTAAAGAAATGTCGTTTTTTTAGTAGAGATTAATGCAGCTTTCTTCGATCATGTTTTATTTTCAAACACTTTGTAATCTTTTGGGGGGGTCTTAACGTGAAAATATTTTTTTTCCCCTTCCACATACGCATTTTCATTTGGAATTTTCAGAACACAAGGGCATGATTCTGCTTGCTCAGCATGTGGGTATCAAGATGTGGAGCAGTTCTGTGAAAAGCTCTGCATGTTAGGCCACACTCGCTGTCGTTATGCTGGTGCCCCTCCCGACTGCTCACTTGAATAGGAGGGCCTTTCATGCCTCATGCTGATTCAGTGACTACCTTCTGACCACCGCCCCCCTCCCAGTCCACAGGCTTTTCTCAACAGAAGTGGTCATGTGCCGGCATCCAGATGGGAGGCAGTTGCCAGTTGCTTTGTTGTGAGGCACCAAAGGGCCACCTCTTGGAATGAATATGCTCCAGCTGTCTGTGCAGGAAGTCATGGCAGTCCGCAGCCCACGCAGCACAGGGAGGAAGGCCATTCTCGCCTCTAATGGTCACGGTTTGTCCTTATTTCCAAATGCAGGACTGTGTGAGGTTTCATCCCAAGCCTCTGCTTGTCAGATTTGCTCCCATGCCTTAGCCATCAAAGCAGTCTGCTAAGCGTAAGCCCTGTGGTTTTCTCATAGTGGCTGCATAGATACTGTGCTTAGAAATATTGTTCAGTAATAACAAAATTCAGTACCAAAACATTTGAGCCTCATTCTGGCGTCCTCTGCTGAGAAATACTGAATGAAGGTCTGCTACATATCTAGAGACTATTTTGGTTTCAGTCTGACTATTGAAGAACAGCTGGGATGATCATATCTAATATTCACACGGATGTATTCATGCAGATTATTTCTATACTGTGTATGCTGAATGCCCACATTTGCCTTCAAGAAAAGAATGTGTTGCTGCTTGATATCAAATAAAACCAAATGTAACCTCCTCTTGCTCATCATTTTCATTTAATGTGTGTGTGTGTGTGTGTGTGTGAGAGAGAGAGAGAGAGAGAGAGAGAGAGAGAGAGAGAGAGAGATGTTGTTTAGCTCACTGGTTAAGCAGAGAAGCTCCTTGGGGTGTTAGTGAACTTTAAGCAAGCACAGCTTAAACTGTTAGATCGGATGTTAGATCAGGTGACTCATTGTTGTAACACAAGTTATAGGAAGTTATTTTAATTAAAAGTTCTTTCTACGCCTGCTCCAAGGGACTAAGCACAAAGGCTGGAGTGGGCTAGTGAGAACTTTTAGGGGATTTGATTGGCTCTGCAGATTTTTAAAAAAATTGATTTGGTAGCAGCTGCCAGTACAGCACAAGGATCTTCACTGTGTGACCCAAGGTAAGTTGTGGCAGCCATTTCATGGTTGGCTCTGCCTCCTGCAGCAGCCATTTTGTGACAGCCATTTATGGCTGCACCAACCACACTGTGTTAGGATTCTAAAGGTGCCCACAGGCTCAAAAATGTTTGGGATCACTGCTTTAGTTGTATTAGCTCTGTCAGCTCCTTTTGTTTCGGGATCCATCATGCGAGCACGGACGGCTTCAAGAGGGAATTAAACATATGGAGCAGAGGTCCATCAGTGTCTGTTAGCCACAAGGTATAGATATGGACTGGGACAAGTGAGGCTCTGTATTCTTGGTGCTTGGAGGGGTCAACAGTGGGAGGGCTTCTAGTGTCCTGGCCCCACTGCTGGACCTCCTGATGGCACCTGGTATTTTTCGCCACTGTGTGACAGAGTGTTAGACTGGATGAGCCATTGGCCTGATCCAACATTGGCTTCTCTTATGTTCTTAAGTCCAGTTTGCAGGAACCATATAGGTGTGCCTGTCTGCAGTAGGGGAATGGGATGATGCATGCTTCACTTGTCACCTGCCCAGTACTCACATGTTTGATGTAATGTTTACAAAATGACCTGCACTCATAGCCCAGAACCACTGAGTCTTTATCATACTTTACATAAAATGTTAATAATTTGTTTTCTTCCCTGTCGGTGAGACTCAAAGCAACTGGCATAACTAAAACCAGCTGATTTCTAATACAAATAACAAACAAGAAAGCAAGCCATTTAACCTATCCTAGTAAATGAGTTCCATACAGAAGCCACCAAATCCATCCTGGAAATATTCAGCCTTATAGAACTTCCAAAATCTCTGCAAGGTTGGAGCCTTCCTTCTGTCTTCAGGAATGGCCACCAAGCAATACCAAGCCTGAAGAGAAAACTGACCTGAGTTGAAGAACTGTTGTGAATCCGTGGTCTGATGAGCATACCTTGTCAGACTCCTGCAACAATCAGTTCCCAACAGCTTTCATTTAAAGAAGTAAAGTTTATTGAGACATTGAGAGTATGCTGATATCTTGGCATTTCCAGTGTTAGAACTGGCCTAAAGTGCACGAAGCAAGCAGATATACATTATTCAAGAGGGGCCCCTGATGGCTCAGGTCCAATCAGGGACCAGGTAGGAACCCACCAAAGTAACGGGCAGTTATTCTGAGGAGAAAAGTACACCAGACACTCAAGGTTGAAGGCTTTGGTTATGTAGATAAAGTAAGACACGGCATACAGCAGAAATTAAATTTAGAATTCCAGAGTCTCCCCTCACACCCAGAACAGCCAGAGGCAAATCTGAGTTGTATCTTCAACTGACTAACCAACTGTAGGGTCTGGACAAACATGAACCTGCAACTTTTAACTCAAATAGATAAATGAACACATGAAGCTCCCTTATACTGAATCATACTCTTAACATATCAAGGTCAGTATTGGTTAGTCTGGCCGGTAGCAGATCTCTAGGGTCTTAGGCAACAGCTGAAGTCTTTTAACTGGAGATGATGGGGACTGATCTTGCCATCTACTCAGTGTAAAGCAGATGCTGTAGTACACAGCCATGGCCAAATTGCACTAGAATAACTGTACTGTAATTTTACATAAATTATGTGTCCCGCATCTCAATAAAACATTCTTAAGGCGGCTTACAAAATCACACAATAAAGCCATTGTACATAAAATAAAGAAGCTAGCGATTTAAAACCAAAGAAGTAGAAATAAACAAACAGCCCGGGAGCATAGAACATGTAAATAAATACAGGAAAGATCTTCAGATCTCAGAGGCTAAGCAGGGCTGGCCCTGGCAAACACTTGGAAAGGTGACCTCCAAGGAATACCAGGGCTGGGAGGCAATATCAAGCCACATCTCTGAAACATCCAAACCCCACTAGGAGTCACCAGGAGTCAATCATGATTTCCAGGCACATGCATGAAAATACCTGACAACAACAACAAAAAAATCCATAAACAGCATAAAACAGCAGCATAAGAATATGTTGACCAAAACACTAAGGCAAAGATGTTTCAGGCAGGGGTGGGGGCAGGATTTAAAAAGGGGAGACAGATGAGGAAACATCTTCACCTGGCATCCCGAAGACATCAAAGCTGGCGGCAGGAGAGCTTCTGAGAGGAGAGATTTTTCAGAGTTTTGGAGTTGTGACAGAAAATAACAATGGATACTCTCAAAGGGTGTGTTGCAACCTGCCCCCTCTCCCAAAACTGCAAAGGCACCAATCAGCACAAGGCTTCAGTATCACACCATATTCCACACCCTGACCTGCACAAGCACCCCACAAGAAAAACCCAAGGCATTTCCTCCAGCTCAGTGACTCTCATCACTCAAGAGTTTAGGTGAAGCCCATAAGCTCCAGGTTACTGGCAGCCAGAACACAGACACTGGCAGAACAACCCTTCTACTAGGACAAAGCTCAGATCACACAGGAAAGAAGGCTTGCCATTCCAATCATTACAAGCTGCTTAGTTCTAAACCCCCAGACGCTGAGCAGGAAACCTGTGTGTGGAAGCCGTGACTACCCTTCACAGGCTAACATTTCTTTCTTTTTTTTAAACAAAATTTTATTGGGATGCGCTCAACATTTTCAACAACGTTACCAATACAATTTGAAAAAATTTCCATCCCATCCCCCCCACCCCCCCTAATAGGCTTCCAACACTGCTAATAACAAAAAAGTATATATTAGACGGTAATCAAGTTTAGACTTATATCAATCGACAAACCAGGTAACACATTTCAAGTATATAAAACACCTAACTAATTTCAACATAGTTTCAAATAACCGTATAATACAATTCAGAATTCATTTCACTTCTCATTCAGTATCCATGCAAATCTAAATTGTACATTTTCCCCTTCATTCTGTATTCAGTTTCCAAGTACAATTTCAAACCTTCCCAATCTTTTAGATACTGTTCTGCCATTTGTCCATTTAGTTTTTTTGTCATTTTGTCCATTTCCGCTAAAAACAGCAATTTGCTAAACCAGTCATGTATATCTGGCACCTTCTCCGCTTTCCATTGCTGAGCGAAGGCCATTCTTGCCGACGTAATCATGTACCATAATAATGTCCTTTTTTCCTGTGGAATTCTTTCCATTGTCAAACCTAAGAGAAGAAGTTCCGAACTTCTCCCAATTGGGATTTTTAATATTTTCTGCATCACACAGTGTATATTAGACCAGTATACCTTTACTTTATCACATGACCACCACATATGGTAAAAAGAACCCTCTGTTTTTTTACATTTCCAACACTTATTACTCAAGTTCTTATCCATACTAATATTAGCAATCTTTTTTGGTGTCATATACCACCTGTACATCATCTTATAGCAATTTTCTTTTACATTAACACAGGTAGACATTTTAAAGGATCTTTTCCACAAAAACTTCCATGTTTCCATAGAAATTTCTTTGTTCATGTTTATGGCCCATTTTATCATTTGCTCTTTAACAGTTTCATCCAAAGTATATGCAGTCAACAAAGTTTTATACATCTTTGAGATCATTTTTCACTCTCTTTTCAACCATATATTTTCAAACTCATCATTCTTAGCTCTAAAACCAACCTCTTTACAATCTTTTTTGTAAATATCCCTTATTTGACAATATTGTAACCATCCGTACTCAAATTCTAGTTCATTATTTGGTTTTAAAACATATTTTTTCCCCTCTTTTTGCAACAGTTCTTGATATTTCAACCAATCATTACCTTTATGTTCTGAAAAAGGATGTATAACTGCTGCTGGAACAATCCACAAAGGCCTCTCGTCGGAAACTGTATCCTTGTACCTGGTCCATGCATCAAACAATGTTCTCCTTACATAATGATGCTTAAACATTGAATCAACTTTATTTTTCCCATACCAAAGATAGGCATGCCAGCCAAATCTGCAATCGTGCCCCTCAAGAGCTAAAAGTTTTCAATTATCCCAGTCAGATAACCAAGACATACATACAGCTTCATGATACAAATGCAAATTCGGGACTTGGAAGCCACCTCTGTCTTTAGTATCGTACATTATCTTCATTTTAATTCTTGGCTTCTTTCCTGCCCAGATAAATTTAAAGATTTCTCTTTGCCATTTCACCAACACTTTCACATCTTTCACAATTGGTATTGTCTGGAACAAAAACATTAACCTGGGCAGTACATTCATTTTGACAACGGCAATTCTTCCAAGAAAAGATAATCTAAGTTTTTCCCATTTTTCTAAATCACTCTTTATCGAAACCCATAGTTTTTCATAATTATTCTTAAACAAGTCAATATTTTTCATTGTAATTTCAACTCCCAAATACTTAACCTTTTTAACCACTTCACATTCTGTCATGTTTTGTAACAATTGTTGCTTTGTACCTATCATATTTTTACACAATATCTTGGACTTATTCTTATTTACATAGAACCCTGCGAGATTGCCAAACTCTTTTACTTTTTCAAATACCTTAGGCATATTATTAACAGGATCTTCAACAATAAACATAATATCATCCGCAAATGCTCGTAGTTTATGTGAAAAACCTCTGATATTCAAACCTTTTATGTTATCGTCATCTCTAACCATTTGCAGCAAAATCTCCAAAATCCAGATAAATAGCAATGGTGACAGGGGGCAACCCTGTCTGGTACCTTTTCTGACCCGGAACACTTCTGTTGATTCTGCATTCACAATCACCGTAGCTTTTTGTTCTTTATATATTGATTGAATCATTCTTATAAATTCTGCGCCCATCTGGGATTTCTCGAACACTTTAAACATAAATTCCCAATTCAAATTATCAAATGCCTTTTCTGCATCCAAAAATAAAAAGCCAACTTCTTTTTTGGGGTGTTTATCGTAATACTCAATTGCGTCTAAAACAACCCTCATATTGTCTTTTATTTGCCTATTTGGTAAGAATCCGGCTTGATCTTCAACAATAGTATCTTTCAGGCTAACATTTCATGCCATGGAACCATTGGCACTATATAAATTATACCAACACAGTATTGTCTACACTAGTGTCCTATCTGATGGGCCCATTGTATATTCTCCCAGGGGCCTGACCTGGGCTGTGTCCCCTGCCCCACCCCAATAACATGCATGGCCCTATCCCAGCTGTATGCTCTTTCGAGCCAACACATATTCACTTTACAAATGAAACTGGGAACCAGTATCTGGATTAATGTCGGGTTTAAATCACACGTCCAGCTCTGCATACATTGCATGTAACATGAGAATTTGCAAGTATGAAGAAAAATCAAGTGTACCCTGTAGATGGATTGCACACATTCACTGTACCTTGTGAACAGGGCTATAGCCTGTTGCAGAAGGGACCTCACCTGGAACTAAAGTTCTGAGGAACTTGGCTTGGCAGACAGTTCCTGGCCATTGACACCTGGGAGAAAAGACTAGAAAAGGACACTTGGACATACTCATGATAATACACTTACAGTAGGCAAACAGAGCAGGGCATGTATCGGTGATCATGCTCAAGGATCCATTTGCTTCCCTATGTTCACTTCCTGATGGTCAGTGTCTGTTCATTTCCTAATCGTCAGTGGTTATTTTACCACTAGGATCCCCAAATGCCTGTGAATTTGGATCACTTCGTAGTCTCCACTTGTGAATATGCCATTGATTTACCAGTGATTAGACCAGTGGTTCACCAATCCATTTATTGCTGTTTCACACATGCATGGTTTAGTAAATGATGATGGGAAGTGTAATTTCCCCCTGTGGGTAGAAAAATGGCATAGAAATACTTGAAATAAATAAAGGTCATAAAGAGTTTGGGACATTTGCTGCAGCAATGATCTAATCCCAGGACCAGTTCCCTAGAGTTACTATCATCAATTCCTGGTACTGAGCACATTTGCACCAAAGATCATGGCATCTCTGTTGACCACCACCCTTTATTGTTCATCTCCATCCTTTCACTCTATCCATCTCAACAGAATGGCATGGACCATGGAAGGAGCAGAGATGACAGATTAAGTCCCTTCACCCTTCCTGGTGCTTCAGGGACCAGTGTGGAGGACAGGCAGCCTCTTAGCACCAGTGGGGTGCAATGGAGATACCCTTGTGTGCCCCATCCAGCTGAGCTCTGCAGTCCCCTGGGTATCTACATTTGGGGCCTCACCTGTTGGGGGAGATGTAGTCATAAAGATGATTCACCCATCCTATTCAGGATGTTGTGTGGAATCTGCCTGAAATTTTTGTTCTGTTTGGTGTGCCCCCTTGCTCTTTGGTGTGCAAGGGAGGATTCATGTAGACCAACAGTGGTAACAGGTAAGGCAGAATGCCTTGGCTTCACTAGCAAAGGTGACTGTTCTCCAGACTGCCATTCAGTCACCAGTACATAGTTGGAGCTTACCTGCATTTGGGTCTTGACCACCAACAATGACCTCTTTCTACACTGTGTAGTAGATGATGAATAATTGTCCTGTCTTGTATTTGATGTTAGAGCTCTCTTGGACCAAAGTTCCCATCCCCTATATCCCTGCTTAGGGGGAACTCTTCTCAAGACATGACAATGTCCTATTAATGCGTGTAGTATGAGGCTACTTAGCAGTGCACAAAGTAGTTTCATACGGCATGCCTTGAGAGGAGATGTTTTGTTTGTTTCCAGGCTGGGGCTGACTGACTGCTGAACTCATTTTGGCTATGGAAGGGATGGATGAGAGAGGCAAATGTTGGGGTTTCCACAGACTTTGGTGGGGGTTCTTTAATGTATGCTGCCTCATCAAGGCATAATGTTTCACTGGCATCAGGGGTATGATTGATCTCCGAACTGACACTGAGTTCTGACAAAACCCTGCTAGCACTGCCTAAGCTTTCCCCTTTTGCTGGTGATATAACACTGATGAAGGGGTTATGCTGGCATCAGTGCAGATCCACAAACCTATCCTGTCAGTGTTCTGCCAGTGTTAGGTGGGTAATCCTATCCTTGGACAGTGGGTAAAACTCAAGGACAGGATCCCACTGTTAAGCCACTAACCTTTTGGAGCTCTTTGAGAAAGCAAACAAGCATGTAGATAACAGTGACCCAGCAGGCATTATGTACTTGAACTTTCCAAAGGCATTTGATTGGATTCCTTATCAAGGACTCCTGAGTAAACCTAGCAGTCATGGTTTAAGAGGATAGTTCCTCCTATGGATTAGAAATTGGTTAAGAGGCAGGAAGCCAAGAGCAGGAATTAATAAGCAGTTCTGGCAATGGAGGAAAGAAAGCCATGGGGTCCCACAAGGATCATTATTGGGGCCAGTGCTATTTCATTTGGTCTGGAACTGGGGGAGGAGTGAGTATACTGGCCAAGTTTGCAGATGATGCAAAATTATTCAGAATGGTTAAAACCAAGGATGACTGAAGAGCTCAAGGAGGATCTTCACAAACTGGGTGAGTGGAAAACTATGGCAAATGAAGTTCTACATAGGTAAGTGTAAGGCAATCCACACTGGAACAAAAAAAAAATCTTAACTTCAAGTGTATGCTAATAGGGTCTGAACTTGCTGAGACTGAAAGGGAAAGAGATCTTGGGGTCATAGTTGATAGCTCAATTAAAAAGTCAATGCAGTGTTCTGCAGCAGTAAAAATAAAAAGGCAAACTCTATGCCAGGGGTTATTAGGGAAGGGAATAAATATTTCCAAAACCAAAATATAATAATGTCCCTGTATAGATCTATGGTGCAGCCTCATCTGAAATACTGTGCATAGTTCTGGTCACCATGTTGCCGAAAGGACACTGCAGAGATGGAAAAGTACAGACGAGGGCAACCAAGACGATTAGGGGGTTGAAGCATATTTCCTATATTTTGTATAAATGCTGTTGTTACCCAACCTGAACCTGCTCCTGGGAAGGGTGAGCTATAAATGTGAAGGAATAAAGACATAAATTAATAAATTAATTAATAACTGAAGAGTTTGAGCATTTTCAGTTTAGAAAAGAGATGACTAAGGGAGGAGGCATGTTGAAAAATTATGCATGGGGTGGAGAGAGCTGACAAAGAGTACTCCCTGCTCCCAAAATACTAGAACTTGAGGGCATCCAATTAAGCTGATGGGCAATAGGTCCAGGACAGACAAAAGGAATTTTTTTACACAGCGAATGATTAAAATGTGGAATTCACTGCCAGAGAATGCAGTGATAGACACAGGCATAGCTTTAAAAGGGGATTAGACAGGTGCATGGAGGATGCATCCAGCAGTGGCTACTAGCCCTGGTGACTAAAGGGGCCCTCCACCTTCAGTCAGTCTGAAGGTGAAGCAACATCAGAGGCCTTGGCCTCTATGCTCTGTTGCTGGCCCTTCTGAGCAACTGGTTGGCCACTGTGTGAGACAGGATGCTGGACTCGATGGAACCCTGCATCTGATCCAGCAGGGCTCTTCTTAGGTTTTTACATGCCCAGTCATGTCCTCAGCATGTTACTTTAATCACTCACACTATTCCCTGAATTATTTATTTATTCATTTTACTCTCCCCAAGAGCAGTAATGTAAAATCCCATGCCATACTGAACAATGTCTTTTTAAAAAGCATTATTCAGTCCCAAGGCAAGCTCAGGCATCAGATTCACTCCTTGATCTTTCACTAGATGGGGGTGGGGAAAGTTTGTCATGGAGGACTGCTTTTAACCAAAACAGTCCGTTCATCACTTTAACCACTAATGCACACTGTTTATCTGTTTCCTCCTCCTGCCCAATTAAGTGGCTACTGGGTATCTGTAGACAGCCAGAACCTGATACTTTTTCATAAACTCTCTCCATTTTTTTGCATTGTCTGCTCTCTGGATTTCCCCTAAATGTTTTGTGTTGCACAATATCTCACATGCTTGGGCGCTGCAGTGGATGCTTCTGCATACAGCTTGTAAATCCCCTTTGCTTAGGAACTTCAAAGCTATGTTTCCGAGAGAATCACACCACATTTCTTGGGTCATGATACTATTCATTAATAGGCAGGATTCTCATGTGTTTTCACCAATAATTATCCCTTTTTAATTACATGAATATCAACTTTCCCCTGCTCAACCAGAAAATGTATAAAATCAATGCCAGAGGCTTTCATGGTGGGTGTGGGGGGAGCCCTTCTTCTTGGATGCTTACAGAGGCACTGCACAGATCAGATAGGTAAGAGGAGATAAGCTTCCCAGAAAGTTGGTTTGTTCACAACTGTCAGTCTTATCCTGTAGTGTACAGCATGCAGAAAAATGACAAGTGAGGCTTAGAGACCACTTTCCATTCTCACAAAGCAAAAATGAGCTCTCAAAAGTGCCTGGCATAAACTGGAAACCTAAATATGTTTCCCACCCGCTTCTGTGTTCACATCAGCTCTATAAAGTAGGTTAGGCTGTGACAAAGTCTGGAGACTGCTTGTCATTTTGAGTGGTACAGTCCCTCCTTCCCACTGAGGCTTACACACCTGTCTGCCAGGAGGGGGTTCCTGATAGTGCATCCTGTGCTCTCTCCCTCCCTCCTTCCTTTGGGTAAGGAAGTGTGAGACAGAATGCCCCCACAACATCCCATCCATTACTGCCGATGGGAGGGCTGTCTGTGCCACCCACATTCAGTGACCTGTCTCCTCCAGCAGGCTCCGGCAGGCCAGGCTCCACTCATAGCCCCTGCACTAGGGGTGGGCATCAATAACAGAATTTGGTATTTTTTGGATTTGGGTATATTGGACCTGAAAAATATCACTATTTCTTATATCCTCAAATTCCAATACAGTATGGTTTTCAGATTTGGTTTTGCCCCCCCCAATCCGATCAGGAGGGGGTCCATTGTAGCCTATGGGGAAGTTACCCAGGTAACTGGAGGAGCTCTTTTTAAAGGCAGAGGTACTAAATTTGCAGCAGAGTTGCTTATTCCTGTCCTGAGAGGAACCCCCAAGTTTCAGAAAGGGGGTCCAATTCTATGGGGCCCCAAAGAAGGTGCATCCATCCATCCTCCCTTGCTTCCAATGGGGGGGGGGGACAGCCTTTTTTCTCCATGGCAAAAGCAAAGAGGGAAGCCTGAAGCAACTACTGGTCAATGCCTCCCATGCCAAGAATCAACACCATTCCAAAAGAACCAAAGCAGAACCCAGGAATCCAAGCAGAACCACAAGCCAGTATGGCAAGCCCAACAAAACTAATGTCAAACCAGAGAATCCCAGCAGGGGGTACTCTTTCAAGCCCAACAAAACCAATATGTAACAGAGAAGCCCAGCAGAACCTAGTGCCAATGTGGAAATGCAAGCCCAACAGAACCAATGTCAAACCAGAGGATTTCAGCAGGGTATTTCCCCCCAGAACTAAGGGTAATACTCAGAAGCCCAGCAGAACACTCTTAAGGGAAGGGGGGGCACCTTTGCAAGCCCCCCTGAAGCAAGGGCAATGCATAGCCTTTTGAAAGCCCAGCAGATCCAAGGGCAATACACAGAAGCCCAGCAGTCCAGAACTGGGTAGTTAAACAGTGGCAAGTTGACCTTCAGGGAGATCAGCTGCTCAACTGTTCAGGCGAGCAGGTATGAGTGATGTGGGCTGACAAGAGCAATTGTAGTCCTTAAAGGGCATAAGGACCACCACAGTCTGAGAGAGAGACAACCACTCGTCCTGGCTGAGCTGGCTCTCCTCCTGTACTACCTTGATCTCAGTGATCAAGGCAGTCAGGGCTCTCTTGTACTCCACCAAATCCTCAAGCATGGCATAAGTGGAGTTCCAGCAGGTGCTGATGTTGCTGGTCAGGCTGTGCTCTGGCACATCTGTCAGCACTTGCTTCTCATGCAGCTGGTGGGTGTCCTTCACACTGAGTGAGAAGTGATCTGTGAGATGCTGGCATTTCTAGAGGAGATGCCAAAAATCACAAGTCTCATTGTCCAGACTGGGATTCTCTGCAGAACCCAGACCCAAGGCATTCTTAATCCAAGAGGTGGAGAAGATGGACCACGCAGTAACTGCACCTGAAGTCCAATGCCTGTGCCACTGCCCTCAGGTTTGCACCACTATTGATCACCATGAATCACATAGAGATGTCCCTTACCAACCCCACTAACTATTTCTCAATGACAATAGAGATGTTATCCACCGTGTGTGCCTCACTGAAAACCATCAGCATGGAGCAGAGCCTGGCAGTAGCCAGCCCAGTGACCCTCACCCTGCCTAATACTGGTTTCCCACTCCTACCCAGAATGTCATCAGGTTGACACCAGTGCACAGTCAGTAAGAGGTATGCATGATGCACCTGAGGGCAAGTCCAAATGTTGGATGTGAAGTGCACAGGTCTCCCATGAGCATGGGACAACTGTGCCTTCATGCAGTCCCTGGCAGCCCTGTACAAAGAGGGCACTACATTCCTGGTCAGCATGGTGTGAGCAGGGACTGTGTACCAGGGACAGGCATCTTGAAATGGCCTGCAGAAGCTGATGTCTTTAACCATGGAGAAAGGGCAGCTCTCCAGAGCAATCATCTTGCCAATGAGGTGAGTGACTCTTTTTCCTGTCTGCTGTTTACACACACACACCCCTGGCACCCTAGTGCCAACCTCACCAAACATCTCTGACAGAGATGCTTGGCATTCCTTTCCTACCAGAGATCATTCAGGGAGAGCACAGGAGGTGGTTGCAGGACAACTCCCCCCTGGCTGGCTGCTGGTGACCACATGGGCATCCCAGCAACCTCTCTCTCCCACCTGGTGGTGCTTCTTCAGATGGTTCCGGAGTTTATTAGTACAGAAATGAGATGGACCTCTCTCTTGACTGATCTGAGCCCTGCATAGCTACCACTGTGCCAAGTGGAGATCCTCCATGCTCTGGAAGTGCTGTGGAGGGGTACGGGCACCCACGCCGACGAGCAGCTGTGCGTGCTCCTGGAGCTGCCTCCTGTGAAGAATCTGGGGCACACATTCTGTGTCTGTGTGGGAGGGAACAGGGTTGTTGGAATCTACATTTGAAGCCAAATGGAGAGCCAGTTTGGTGTAGTGGTTAAGTGCGCGGACTCTAATCTGGGAGAACCGGGTTTGATTCCCCACTCCTCCACTTGCACCTGCTGATGTGACCTTGGGTCAGTCACAAGCTCTGGCACAGCTGTCCTTGAAAAAGAGCAGTTGCTGTCAGAGTTCTCTCAGCCCCACCTCCCTCACAGGGTCTCTGTTGTGGGGAGGGGAAGGGAAAGGAGTTTGTAAGCCGCTCTGAGACTCCCTTGGGTAGTGAAGGGTGGGGTATAAATTCAATCTCTTCTTCTTCTCCTCTTCAAATAACTGTGCAAAACAACTACTTTGATTGGGCAAACAACACTACAGCTCCCCTAAAGTGCTGTTGCATTTGCTTCTCATCCCACCCCCTGTTGCCCTGGAAACCAGTGCCAAAGGCGGGAAAAGGGCATAGGGCAACTCTGCAGCCCTTTAACAGTTGATATTTGGCATTCCTGAACCCCCCCCCAAAAAAAAAAACCACTGAAAAAAACAGAGGGTTTTTTTTGGGGGGGGATCAGGAATGTCTGGTAACTATTCAGATTCTCTGATGTGTATTTGACTTTAAAAATACCCGGAAAATACCAGTAAGGTATTTTTCAGGGTGTTTTGGGTTTTTTTGGCTCGGATACAGCCAAATGCGCACCCCTACACTGCACACAGATTCTTCATATGTTAGGCCAAAGACAAAGCCGAGAAAGTGTACAGTGGAGGACCAAGGGCTGTGAATGTCCACGTGAGTCATGTGTGCTGCTCCTTCCGTTAATTTGTTTATTTAAGATATTGATTCGTGGCTTAATTTATTTCAGGTCCTTACTGTTTCTTCTGCAGTGCACACTCTTGGACCCTGACCTGGAAGGTCCAAGCAAGCCTGGTATCTTCAGTCCTCAGAAGCTAAGCAGGGTCGGTCCTGGTTCATATTTGGGTGGGAGAGCACCAGGGAATTCCAGGGTCACTCAGCAGAGGAAGGCAATGGAAAAACTTTCCATCTCTTGTTTCAAAAAGCCTACAGTGCTGCCATAAGTCAGTTGCGATTTGAGGGCACTCTACACAAACACACTTTTGGGGAGGGGGCAGTGATTGTGGGTACCCTCAGGGAGAGCTAAGTTAAAGCTGGGGGAACCTGAGGACAGAGGAACATCCCGTGCAAATTCTAAAGGATGGCTCAGCATTAGAATCATAGAATCACAGACTTGGAAGGCGCCAGACAGGCATAAGAACACAAGAGAAGCCAATGTTGAATCAGGCCAATGGCCCATCTAGTCCAACACTCTGTCACACAGCGGCCACCTAGTCCAACCCCCTGCTCAGTGGAGGGTCAGCCTAGAGCATCCCTGACAAGTGTTTGTCCAGCCACTGCTTAAAATCTGCCAGTGAGGGGGAGCTCACCACCTCCCAAGGCAGCCGATTCCACTGTTGCACAACTTTGACTGTAAAAAAGTTTTTTTTAATATCCTTTCTGCCCTTAATTTGAACCCATTATCACGAGTCCTATCCTCTGCTGCCAACAGGAGCATCTCCCTGCCCTCCTCTGAGTGACAGCCCTTCAAATACTTACAGAGAGCAATCAGTTACCGATGCAGTCCTGCACAGAGTTACTCCAGTCTAAATCCACTGACATCAAAGGGCTCCGACTGGAGTAACTCTGCATAGGACTGAGCTGCGCAATTTCCTTTTCCTCTGTGTGATCTTCTGGTGATTTTCTTCCGGAGCTGACAACGACAGACTCTTCTCCCTCTTCTGTCTCCCCCCCCCCATCTGAACAATGATTCATTTCCCTCTCTGATTTGCCAGCTAAGCGCTCCTGCCCGCCCCTTCTGGGGTGGAGCTGCTGACTTTCCGCTGGAAAAAGAACAATCCACACAACCCTCCAGGAACGAGGGTGGGTGGGTGGGGGAATAGGGAAGTCGCTGACCAGCCCTGGGAATGAAGAGAAAGGATCTTGCTGGCGTCTCATCGCAGTATCTTTGCTGGGGCGCCCCAGTGTGAAGCTTTTCTAAGGCGCTCTCCCCCACCGATGTGGTTCAGATCTCTTGCAAGCACCTTGGGCGGGGTGGGGGGGTGGGGGGCGGTCGGTGGTAGGAATGCCCTCTCTCTTTGCCCGGCTTGAATTCTTTAGACCTCTGTGATTGTTGCACACTTGGGGTTGAAGGAAGGCGGAACACAGCGGCCCACAATTATGTATGCAAAACGAGAGTTTTCCAAGACAAGTGTAAGTGACCCCCCCACACACAATTAAATTATTTCCTAAACAGGGGCCAAGCAGAACGTTCCCCAAGGAGGGGCGCCAGGTTGATTTAGAAGAAGGAGGAGGAGGAGGAGGAGATTGGATTTGTACCCCGCCCTTCATTACCCGAAGGAATCTCAGAGCGGCTTACAAACTTCTTTCCCTTCCCCTCTCCACAACAGACACCCTGTGCGGTAGGTGAGGCTGTTTAAGGTCTGTTTCACAAATAGTTTTAGGCTGCGATCACACACACTAATACAATCCACTTTCAGTGCAGTTTCGAATTGGATTTTGCCCGTTCACACAGTAAAATCCAGTTGGAAAGTGCATTGAAAGTGAATTATTTAGTGTGCGTGATCGCAGCCATGTGCTGTTTCTCCCTGGACTGCTTTTCTCTGCCCCAAGAAGTCTCAGAGTGGCTTGCAATGGCCTTGCCCTCCCCACAACAGTCACCTTGTGAGGTAAGTGGGGCTGAGAGAGTTCTGAGAGAACTGTGACTGGCCCAAGGTCACCCAGCAGGCTTCTCCTGGAGGAGTGGGGAGTCAAACCCGGTTCTCCAACTTACAGACCGCCGCTCTTAACCAGGACACCAGGCTGGCTTACTTTGATTGCTCGTTGTTTTTTATATTATTTTAACTGTAAGCAGCCTCAGGTGGGACTCTAAGCAGGAGGCATAGAGATCTCCTAAATGAATAAACCAAAAAGGTCAGGCGAAATATTTAACCTTTCTCCATCTCCTAGTTTCCCCCCTTCCTCCCAGGAGCCCAGGGCGGCCTACAGCGTTCCCTCCTGGTCCAGGAAATGAATCTCCTTGAACGTTGTTTGAGGGACCTCGATAAGCACCTCCGTCGGTGTGGAAATTCTCTACAAGGTCCGGGGGCTGCCTGTCAGCAGCAGGCCTTCCTTCCTACCTGCTCTTTGCGAACTGTTTTCTTTGCTTGCGCCATACAAAAAAGAATATGGGGGGGGGGGCTGTGGCTTACTAGCAGAGCATCTGCTTGGCACGTTGCAGGTCCCAGGTTCAATCCCCGGCATCCCCAGCTAAAATGATCTGGCAGTAGGTAAAATGAAAGACCTCACCTGAGACCGCGGAGAGCCGCCGGCGGTCTGACTAGACAATCCTGACTCTGTGGGACCAGAAAGGTCTGATTCAGTAGAAGGCAGCTTCATGCGTTCAAAACCCACCTTGGTTTAACAAGGGCTGGACCAATGAGAGGGCAGCATCCAGCGGGTCCGTCTAGGCCGATGAAGGCACCACGCAGGCTCTTCTGGCCTCGTGAAAATCAAAGCAATGGGGACACACACGCAGCTCACATTTCATGGCTGTGTCTTAACTCTGGTTCTTGCATTCACTAGCAGGTTGAAACCGTCGGGCAATCTGAGCCAAGGGTTTAACCAAAAGCGATGCCTTTTGTATTCCAGTGTCTGACGGAGAGAAATTCGGGTTGGCTCAAGTGTGTCTTTTTTTTCCATTTGAAGCCTCAGCCAGGCGGGTCAGTGCCTGAAAGGACAAGCCCGAAGACCCGTCCCCCGGCTCCACACACACACACCGGCTCCGCGCTCTCGTTGCTGCCTTGGGCTCTGGATGTCCGGGCTGTGGCCCGCTCTGACTTCAGCAGCGGCAGGTGGCCCAGAGCCAAAGTCAGGCACCAAAGGCCGGCAACGCCTGGTCCAGCAATGAGGACCGAAGCGGGCCAAGCCTCCGGCTGTCTCGGTGGGGCCGCTCCAGAGGCGACGGAGCGCCTGGCCGTTGGGGGTGGCGGCTCCACCGAGAAACCTGTGCCAGGAGTTCCCCGGTGACACCGCGGGAGGGTCCCGGCCGGAGCTGGGCGGCCTTTCATAGGGAACCTCCTTTGGGCGCAGCTTTTCAGACAGCACCTGTCCTGTCAAATACCAAACCCCGCCTCCCTTCCGCCCGGCAGCGGCACATCGTCTTAAAGGTGCCACTGGACGCAAAAACTTTGTTCTCCTTATCTTAGTGGATGGAACTGGCGGGCTCGTTTTGTGGGACAGGATTTTGCCTGGTTGGAAAGGGCGAGGGTTGGCGGGAAGACCCGCCTTGAAGTGGATGAGGCCTTCAGGGGCTAAGGCAACGCGGATCCCGCGTCAGTCCCTCCCGGGTGGCAGCAAACCGAGTCCTCTGGCCCCGAAGGCTAACCCCCTGGTTGTGGGCCGAGCGGTTTCAGAGCAGTTTGGCGGAGCTCCCTGACCTCAGCGGTGGGAAGTGCCTCAGATCACAGCAATCCATTTTCTGAACCTAAATTGCCATTCGTGTCAATGCTTACTGGGCCTTTTCTGCTTGCTACACTACACTTGAGGGCCTCTGAGCACACAACCAATGTGCTCCCGTCCTGAAAGTGTGCCGGCAGGTCTTGGAAGGCCTTCGACTGACCTGGTGAGAGATGTAAAAGTGATTGCACCACTTGGGAACAGTGACCATAATGTCATTGAGTTTAACATTTGTACAGATAGGGAGTTGCCCAAAAAGACTGACGCAACCACTTTTAACTTTAAAAGGGGTAACTTCTCTGGTATGAGGGGACATGTGAGGAAGAAATTGAAAGGAAGAGTGGAGAAGGTCAAAACCATTGGGGAAGCTTGGAGACTATTTAAAAAGACAATCCTAGAAGCTCAGAAAAAATATATACCGCAGGTTAGGAAAGGTACAAATAGGTATAGAAAAAAGCCTGCATGGTTAACAAATAAAGTAATGGAAGCTGTAAAAGGTAAGAAGGATTCCTTTAAGCGGTGGAAAGCTAGTCTTAGTGAGGTTGATAAAAGGGAACACAGACTATGGCAAATAAAATGCAAGTCTGTGATCAGGCAAGCAAAAAGGGAATATGAGGAGCATATCGCAAAAAACATAAAGACCAACAATAAAACTTTCTTCAAATACATTAGAAGTAGGAAGCCAGCCAGGGAGGCAGTGGGGCCCTTGGATGACCAAGGGGTAAAAGGAGTAGTGAAGGATGATAGGGAAATGGCTGAGAAGCTGAATGCATTTTTTGCCTCTGTCTTCACTGTGGAAGAGGAGAAGTGTTTGCCCACTCCAGAAGCACTGATTTCGGGAGGGGGTTTGAAAGACCTGAATCAGATTGCGGTGACAAGAGAGGAAGTCCTCCGACTGATGGACAATTTAAAAACTAATAAATCACCAGGCCCGGATGGCATTCATCCGAGAGTTCTGAAAGAACTCAAATGTGAACTTGTGGATCTCCTGACAAAAATATGTAATCTTTCTTTAAAATCTGCCTCCATTCCTGATGACTGGAAGGTAGCTAATGTCACTCCCATCTTTAAAAAGGGCTCCAGGGGAGATCCAGGAAATTACAGGCCAGTCAGTCTGACATCGATACCGGGTAAGTTGGTGGAAACTGTTATTAAGGAAAGAATTAGTAGGCACATTGATGAACAAAAACTATTGAGGCAGACTCAGCATGGGTTCTGTAAGGGAAGATCTTGTCTCACTAACCTGTTAGTGTTTTTTGAGGGAGTGAACAAACATGTGGACAAGGGGGACCCAATAGATATTATTTACCTTGACTTCCGGAAAGCTTTTGATACAGTTCCTCATCAAAGGCTCCTAAGTAAGCTCAATAGTCATGGGATAAAAGGACAAGTCCTCTTGTGGATCAAAAACTGGCTTATAAATAGGAAACAGAGAGTGAGTATAAATGGGAAACTTTCTCAGTGGAGGGTGGTAAGCAGTGGGGTACCACAGGGATCAGTACTCGGTCCCATGCTTTTTAACTTGTTTATTAACGATTTGGAATTGGGAGTAAGCAGTGATGTGGCTAAATTTGCAGATGACACGAAGTTGTTCAGGGTGGTGAAAACCAGGGAGGATTGTGAGGCACTCCAAAGGGATCTGTTGAGGATGGGTGAGTGGGCGTCAACGTGGCAAATGGGGTTCAATGTGGCCAAGTGCAAAGTGATGCACATTGGAGCCAAAAATCCTAAATATAAATACACGTTGATGGGGTCTGATCTGGCAGAGACTGACCAAGAGAGAGATCTTGGAGTCGTAGTGGATAACTCGCTGAAAATGTCTACACAATGTGTAGCTGCAATAAAGAAGGCCAACGCTATGCTGGGGATTATTAGGAAGGGAATTGATAACAAATCAGCCAGTATCATCATGCCCCTGTATAAATCATTGGTGCGACCTCATTTGGAATACTGTGTACAGTTCTGGTCACCACATCTCAAAAAGGATATTATAGCATTGGAAAAAGTGCAGAGAAGGGCAACTAGAATGATAAAAGGGTTGGAACACCTTCCCTATGAAGAAAGGTTAAAATGCTTGGGGCTCTGTAGCTTGGAGAAACGACGGCTGAGGGGTGACATGATCGAGGTTTATAAGATTATGAATGGGATTGAGCAGGTTGAGAAAGAAGTACTTTTCTCCCTTTCTCACAATACAAGAACTCGTGGGCACTCTATGAAATTGCTGAGCAGTCGGGTTAGAACAGATAAAAGGAAATACTTCTTCACCCAAAGAGTGATTAACATATGGAATTCACTGCCACAGGAGGTCGTGGCAGCTGCAAGCATGGACAGTTTCAAGAGGAAATTAGATAAACATATGGAGCAGAAGTCCACCAGTGGCTATTAGCCACAGGGTATAGAATGAGAACTCTCAGTCTGGGGCAGGTGATGCACTCTATTCTTGGTGCTGGAGGGGGCAGCAGTGGGAGGGCTTCTGGTGCCCTGGCCCCACTGCTGGACCTCCTGATGGCACCTGGTATATTTTGGCCGCTGTGTGACAGAGTGTTGGACTAGATGGGCCATTGGCCTGATTCAACATTGGCTTCTCTTATGTTCTTATGTTCTTATGACTCCCCCACTTCCTTAAATACCTGGAGCAATAAAAGGCAGATCGAACACAAGACTCCTCAGTAGACCAGGTTTCATTTTATTGATGTGGGGTGGTTGCTGTTTTTGGCTTATCAGCGCCAAAAGCCGGGCGGAGACCCCCTCTAGGGCTCGCCCCTTAGGGCTCGCCCCCGGGTCCAGCGGAGCCTTCCCAGGCTGGGCCATTATTTGCCTGGCTCTGAAGGAATCGGACCACGTGGCGGTGGCCGGCCTCCTCGGCCAGGTGGAGGGGAAGCCGCTGGGAGGCGTCGGGCACATCCAGGCGAGCGCCGCCTGCGCGCAGCACCAGCAGCGTGTCCAGGAAGCCCTGGCGGGCCGCGTCGTGACTCGGCAGCGCGCCGGTGGTGGGATCCGGGCGGTTGGGGTCGGCTCCTTTCTGGAGCAAGAGCTCCGCCACTTGTGGGCTTCCCATCATCATGACCTGGAGGAGGAAGAGGAGAGAGACTGTCAGCCCAGCTGCCGCGCCGCGCCTTGGTACCCTTTCTTTTCGCGGCGCACTCTTTTGGTCCGGATTACTAGCGCGGTGGTCCTGTGCAGAATTACTCCAGTTTCTTCAGCATCCAGACTGATTTCACTGTGTAGATGGCAGTGCAGTCGTGGGAATGGACTTCTTAATTTTAGCCGGCTGGGCAGGTGTGAATTTGGAGCTGCTTCGGATCCTTCTACAGTGCAGACCTATGCGGAGTCACTCCAATATAAACGCACTGTGGGATGCTGGAGCACTGTACTTCTGCATAGGATTGCAACTGTAAAAGGTTACAGTACCCCGATTCGAAGTGAATCGCCACTGCAACTTTGTGCTACCGGTTCTGGGATTAGCCCCCGAATGAGAATGCGAATGCCCCCTACTGCACTGTGGTCATCTATATACTGGTCATGCAAAGAACGACCTGGGACATGTCACTTACAAGATCTGAAAACGGTCAATCAATTATTTCGTAGCACAATTTTGGGCATTAAAAAAAAACTAAGAAAGCGTCAGCATTCCTAAAAACACTAACATAATGTGATCTACAACGTTATGCACATTTGTTCGAAAGGAAACCGCTGTCTTCACGGGGGCTTATTCTCAGGTATCTAGATACCGCTTGCGCAAAGAGGTCTTTCTGTATTTCTGTTTTGCTTTCCAGATCTGAAAACAGGCAGTTAGTTTAACTGATAACCAGTCAGTGATTTTCTAGTATTTAGTAACACTAACATTTCTTGCAGGGTTCTAAGAATTACAGAGATATAAACCAAAAACAAAAGCAAGCATCGCTGGGACCTAAATTAGGGGGAGGGGGACATCCGCTACCAACTGCGCTATTTTGGGCATCAAAAAATCAATCAAGCTTCGCATTCCTAAAAACATTAACATCATGTGACCTGCGACCTTCTGCATATTTACTCAAAAGGACACCGCTGTCTGCACTGGGCATTATTCTCAGATCATCTATGTGGCGTTTGTGCAAAGAAAGTCTGGGTGTATTTGGCTTGCAAGATCTGAAAACGGGCAGTTGGTGTAACTGATTTCTGAGCAAAAAATTCTGATCACCAATTTGGGCATCAAAGAAACCTGCCTTTATTTCTGAACAGGAATTTGCCTACTTTGCGCTACCCGCTTGGTACAACGGATGGCTGAATGGGAGAGGGCCCCGGGTTCCAGAAATTGCCACCAACAGCCTCAAGAACATCAAGCACTGCAAGGAAAATCAAAATGAACACTGTGAGCTGACTGCGAGCTGAGAATACTGAATAATGGCTGCTTCCATCATATGAACAATAACGACTACCAGCACTTTATTATGATTTTAGAATTGTTTTAATTGTAACTTACGTTTTAATGTAATTTATCTGTTTTTATGTAAGCCTCCCTGAGCTGGCCCTGGCTGGAAAGGCGGGGTAGAAATTCGAAAAACAAACAAACAAACAAACAAACAAATAATACTTTCTGATCAGAGAGTTGCCTGTAATACCAGCTTCTCTTACAAGGTTCTAAGAATTACAGAAATACAGACCAAAACCAAAAAAGCAGGGTCAGAAATTGGGGGGGGGGGTCTGCAAACAACGGCAAGATTTTGGACACAACCCCCCCAAAAAAAACACCTAAGCAAGCTTCAACATTCCTAAGAACACCGACATAATGTGACCTGCAGTCTTTCGCTTAGGAGGTCTGAAAACGGGCAGCCAGTGTAAGTAATTTCTGATCAGAAAATTTGGACATAAAATCTGGGCATCAAATTTCTGATCAAAAATTTGGACATCAAAGAGATTTGTCTTTGTTTCTAATCAGAAAGTTGCATCTCTAACTAGGTGCTAAGATGCAGAACAAAGCCAATATTGCAGGGACTTAAATTAAGGCACGGGGGGGGGAGAGAGATCAGCAAACAACTGCAAGATTTCGGGCATAAAAAAATAAAATAAAATCAGCATTCCTAAAAGCACCCACGAAATGTGACCTGCAGTCTTATGCATATCTCCTGGAAAGGAATTCGCCGTCTTCATTGGGGCTCTCTCTCTAGCGCTTGTGCAACGAAGCTCTTCGAATATTTCGCTCGCAAGGTCGGGAAAGGGGCCATTAAAAAAACCGTCGAGCTGTCTTATTCAGCTCCAAAATGGCCGGAGCAGGTGGGCTAGCGCAAGCCATCTTTTCCAGGAACAAGAATACAACCGTGTCTGTCTCCCTGGAAATAAGTACCCGGAGCCTCCTGCTGCTCCGCTAGCGTACACTACCGGCCCACAGCGGCTCTGGGAAGCTCTCCCCCCACTAGCGCCAACCGGGAGCTCTGCCCCGGGCTACCAAGTCGGCAGATTCCCCCCCGGCCCCGTGGCTGAGGAGGGGGAGAGGCTCCGGCAGTCCTTCGCATGCTTGGGGGGGGGGGCACCGCCAGCGCAACCCCCCCCCTCGCCGGGGCTTGCTTGGTGGTAGGGCATCCGCAGCTGCTGCGGCTTCTCTGGCCACCCCGTGTTCCCCGTCTCCTGATGAGGACAGGCACCTTTGGAAAGTTTTAACTGCGCGCACACACCTTACCTCTAGCCAAACTTTTAAAGGGATCCAAGATTAGCCCCACAGGTGCCAATTTTCTGGCTTCTGCTAAGAGTTTAAGAGAAAGGAAACGGGACCGACAAGCTCTACGCGGTGGGGGGGCGGTGGACGGCTCCCACGCTTCCTCCGGCGGCCACAGGCCACTGGCTTGTTTTAGCGTCCTGTTGTGTCCCCCGCCCCCCCATCAGAAGTCATCAGCTCTGTCCTTCGAGAATACTCTGCGCCGGTCTAGGGAGGCTGCTGGACTTAACGGGACGATCTCGCACATCTCCACGACCAGACCGGCGGCCTCTACCTGAATCGGGGTCCTGCCGTAGGAGTTCACCCCGTTGGGGTCCGCCCCCTCCTGCAGCAGCCTCCGCACCCCCTCCAGGTCCCCCGCCGCGGCGGCCCGAGCCAGCCTGTCCGCCTGCATCGCCAGAGGCTCCCTTGACGGCACTGAAAGGCGCGCGTGAGCTCTCCGCCCAGCTCCCCGAGCCGCCCCGAGCCGCAGGGCCCCCCCGCCGCCCCCGCGGACCAGTCACGTGGCAGGCGCCACAACCCTTCCTGCTCTGATTGGACACGGGAGCTCACCGCATGCCAGCCGGGTGGCTCCCCTCCCCCTTGCGAAAATCTACCTTGTGCCCAACCTAGGGAGCGCCTGCCCCCGCTCGCCCGCCCGCCCCTTCGCAGCGCCCCGTAATAATGAATCATTCTCCTACGGCAGCGCGTGTAGTGCAGCCAGGAGAGCCGAAGATTGCTTGGCAGTCTGAAACGCTAGCTCTTTTTGTGGCCAGCTGGGGGGGGGGTCACCCAAGGTCCCAAGGTCCCCCAGGTGGCTGCACGTGAAGGAGTGGGGAGTCCGCCGCCCTTACCCACTACACCACGCAGGCTTTCCGTTCCGCGGCAGCGCATTCGCCCTTGAGCGAAACGAACCGGCATCCGCCTGGCCCCTCCTACCCGGCTCTACCCCCAGGGCTTCAAGAAGCCAGAGCTCTTCTTTTTGATTGGGGTTTATTTCCGCCAGAGACCTTCCGGGCGGCATATGCGGAACCTCCCCCCCCCGCCTCCCTTTTACCTTCACGACAGCCACAGCCCTGTCAAGTGGGCTAATGCTGCTTCCCCCACCCCCGAACACTTTTCTTCTTCCTTTGTTTGTTCACTTCATTTATATTGGGTGAAATGTAAAAATGTAAAAAAAGTAAAATGTAAAGTTATAATAATAAATCATTTGACTTGGAAGCATAGAAGCTTCACCCAGTACCCCTGATGCTCTACCAAGGATGGGCAGGTAACGGAAATTCGTCTCCAACCCGGTTCCTGGTCGGGAACCTCCCTTGGTGCCACCCGCCCCTCAGGAGCCCCCCCCGAACCTCCCAGGTGGCTGTGGGAGACTCCTGCGATGGGTGTCGGCAGACAGGGGCGGGGCTTGGGGAAGGCATTTAAAGGCGGTACACTGGCCAGTAACAAGAGAACCCTTCGAATGGTTTTTGCACCGTTTCCTTCAACTTTCAGCATTGCAGGGCTCCCTTCCGCTCCTCCCTCCATGGGGAGCGGGTGGAAGCAAAAGGGATCGCGCAAATGGCTTGCATCTGTTTCAGCCTAAGGGGCTGAAGCCTGACGTGGGATTTTCCTCAGGGGGCTCCTCCGTTTTTTTACAGCCAGCCAGCCAAACCGACATTCCTGGAGCAGAGGTGCCCAGTGATCAAGAAAAGCTTCCCTCGTGGGATTAAACCCTCTAGAACATGTTAAAAATGCAAGTTTCTGTATCAGGCAGATGTTCTTTAGCAGATAGGGGTTCGGAACACAAACCAAGGCGCCAATTCATTAATGTCAGGTGTAAATTCCTATCCAGACTTCTTGCTTTGGGAAAAGGTTCCTTGCCAAACGTTAAAACGAGGCAAAACTGAATTATTCACGAGGGCTTTTCTGCGCAGCAGGCAATAGAGTTGCACTGTACTAAACTTCGAAAAATTATTAGGGACTGCGTTCCAGATTACTGTGTATAGCTTGTTGAAACTGGGATCCAGCTACGGAAATTTGCATCTTTTAAGGGGTCATGTTAATACTTGGGCTTTGCTTCAGTTTTGTTTTTAGGCTTCTGGTTGGTTCTCCAGTCCTAATCCTATTGCATTGTTTACTGAAGGTCCCATCGGTTGATTGCATCGATTCACTCTGCGTAATCCGCCGTGAGTCCAAGTGAGGAAGGCGGACTATAAATAGAACGCCTGGTAAGTAAGGCTGCATTTGCCCAGTGAGGAGCTCCCCCAGCACAAGGTTTCCATTAAGACTGGCGTTTGCCAAGAGAAACCAGATGCTCGAATCCCCCGGCAGAGGGGCAGATGCTGCAGTTTTGGCCACAGGACGTTTCTGGTGACTCAGGAAGAGCGTGGCTTGGAACAGACGCCCCTCAATACCAAGAAAAGTGACTCATTACCTCTGAAGAGCACAGGGGGAAAGTCTCCCAAATCATGCTGAAGGTATCATATTTTCACTTATATTATTTTCCCCCAACTCTGGGTGAAACTCCTGCGGCTTTCCTTTGGTTATGTGCAAATTTTGTATTTTATTTGAACTCTACTCTAAAGTAAGCGACATAGCATCCTAAGTGGAGAGCCAGAAGTCTATGAATCGGTGTCGAAAATCTTGGCAACACCCAGTACTGGTAAAAAAAAGAAATTCAGATCAACCCCCCCCCCTTTCCTTTTCAGTTGATTTCTGCTGTATTAATACAGAATATTCTTCATTGCAGATGCCCTCCAAAAAAGAGAAAATTAAGAGGAGCTGAAGGTGGTCTCTAATAACAAATGTTAGTCCGCTTCTATTCCACATCAAGGAAACAAATCAGGCCCTGAGGGCTGCTAACAGACTCAGATTAAAAAACGTCCTGCCCTTTAGAAGTCCAGCGGCACCTTAAAGACTAACCAAATTTGGGGCAGGGTATGAGTTCTCCTGAGTCGCTGCTCACTTCTTCAGTGACTCAGGGAAGCTCCTATCCTGCCACATATTTTGTTAGTCCTTACGGTGCTGCTGGACGCCTGCTGTTTTCTACTGCTACAGACAGACCAACACGGCTACCCATCTCTTCATCTGTCTTCTTACTGCCTGGAAAGGTCAGGTGAGTAGCTGTGTTGGTCTGAAGCCGTAGAGCAAACGTTGAGTCCAGTGGCACCTTGAAGACCAACAAAGTTTTATTCAAGGCATGAGCTTTTGTGTGCAAAGCACACTCGTCTGAAGTGTGAATTTGTCTGAAGAAGTGTACTTTGAGCACGAAAGCTCATGCCTTTGAATAAAACTTTGTTGGTCTTAAAGGTGTCACTGGACCCAAACTGTTTTGTGTGGGAAAGGTTAGCTGAAGTTTTTCAGGGCGTGGAGGCAAATGACCTTATCTGATAAACAGCATCCTGCCACAAGGCATTTTTCCCCTTTCCAGACAGTTGGCAACCTGGTTTCAGATCCTCAAAAAGTGTTTTGGGATGGTGGTAGTCAGGGGTGGATTAAGGCTCACTGGTGCCCGAAGCACTGACCAATCTTGGTGCCCTCCTCCTTTCCACACTGACCCAGTCCATTTTAGTTGTTGACCTGTCTGACCAGATATACAATGCAGGGTGCAGCAATAGAAAAAATTATTCATATGATAACACAATATACTATACAAACTAAGCCAAGCTTTGGCTACATAAAGTTCTACAAAAATGAAATACAACATCTGTTTTAATATTTCACAAGTTAAATGTATCAAAAGCTCCAATATTCATGACCCGAAAGGCATTTTTCTACATTTCATTTTCACAAAATCACTGATAACATCCTCGAAATTAATACTTCTCAGAATGTCTGCTTCAATTGTTGATATACACAGTGAGTTGAGTCTTTCTTGAAGCATAAGTGATCTATTTTTGACACATTTCAGTTGTGAGAAAGACCTCTCTGTTGTGCAGTTGGTGGCCATCAATGTTAAAAATATTCTTAAGGCAATTTCAATATTTGGAAAGGCTCTCTCTAGTTTGTCTTCTGTAATTGTGTTGTAAAGTTCCATGTGAGTGAAAGAAGTTTTCTTGGTTGTTTTAAACTTATGAAGAACATATGAATGGAACTGCTGAAGCTCTATAGACAAAGTGTTGTTCATGTCATCTGGATAAGCATCAATGAGTGTCTGACAAGTCTTTGAGTACCTTTCACTTTCTGATAATTGGAAATTAGCACTTTGTTGGATGGCATTAGGAACATCTGTCAGACAAGAGAATTTGTCTGCTATTTCAGTGCATACCTTTCGTCTCCTCCTCATTTCCATTTCTAACTCATTACATAAGAAGTGGAGATACAGAATTTGTCTCTGGCACTGAGAATGACCTCTGGTGCATTTCCATCATTGGGCATTCTCTCTCTTATATGCTTACGCATTTGAGTTGCTTTGTATTCTACATCAGGGAGCATGTCCTTTGCAAGTGATTCAAATCTCTCAAACTCTTGATGTGTGCAACTGGTCTGCCAACGATGGATACAAATCTGCACATGTTTGCAAGATCACATTTTCACTTTGAAGAAGTTGACTTGTTCTATGAAATTTTTCTAAAGTTTCATCAGAAATTCAGCATGAACACAAATTCCAAATCCTACATCTTGTTTGCAATATTCTTTGCCTCCCTTCTAGTGTCACCTTTTTGCAACTGGTCATCCGATAAATCTTCCAAAGCTTCAAGAATCTTGAAGAAAGAGCTGATCATTGCTGCAGTTGCCACAGCATGTGCTTCCCATCTGGTGTCTGAAAGTGATTTCAGCACTTTTTCATTTCCAATGCAATCTTTGAGAATTCTCCACCGAGCAGCTGAGGCTGAAAAGAATGTGGAGAGCAGTTGTACAGTGGAAAAGGAATCTACTGCAACTTGACAGCAATCCATAGCACTTCTTCCAACTAAATTTAGTGAATCAGCTGTACAGGGTACATAAATGGCAAACTGATTTGCATCCAAAAGTTTTTGCTGCATGCCATTCTAATGCTCAGACATGTTGGCAGCACTGTGGTATGTCTGCCCTCTGCATTTAGCAAAATCCAATTTACAATCATCACATAAGTACTTCAACACCTTCTGTGCCATAGCTTCACCAGTGTGTTTTTGTAATTCCAAAAATGTGATAAATTGTTCAACTGGCTGTCCATCTTGCATGTATCTGAGCATTATGCTCAGTTGGTCAACATGCGAAAGATCAGGTGTTGAGTCCACAGACAGACTGAAGTACTCAGAAGCATTAATTTTGTCAATGATGACGGAGTGCACTTTCTTTGCCATTAACTCAATAAGTTCCTCACATATTGTTTTGGACAGGTACGAAGGGTTGACTTTTCCAGCATTGCCATACCATGATATGTGAGCAGCCAAGAATGGGTCAAACTGACTTATCAGTTCGAGTAGCCTCAAATAATTCCCATTATTGAGAGACCCAAATTTTTCCACTTTTCTTTGGAATGCCAATTCTTATTCAGCCAGTGTGCAAATGACTGCTACAACACACTGAAGCACATTCTCCCAGTAATCATACTCTTCTTCCATTTGTTTTTCCAGTGGCTGTGTCAAGCCTAAGCCTTGTTTCCGAGTTAAATATGTCAACATGGCATCTCGGTGAGTTGTATTTTTTTCATGGTTGTCAATTACAGCAGTGTTTTGCCAGTCACTGAATCCCTCATTTCTAGCAAAATGCATTGACTCTTTGGGTACAAATAGTCTACAAACAAAACAATAAATTGATCCTTTTGAAGGAGAGTACAACAGCCATTCTCTCTTGTAGTGTTCACCATTGGCTTTTATTCAAAAAATATCTTATGTGAACAGTATCTCTTTGGATTCCCACTGATGAAATTGCAACATGATTTGTCAAATGGCCATTGTGGTGCTGACATTCACTGGGTCCACAAGCAACCCAATAAGTCACATCATCATCATAAAATTCATCCCACAACCCTAGGCTTTGTTCATTTCATCCTTGGTCAGTTCTCTAAACTCCTTAGACAGTTCAAAAGCATTTACACATCTCCAGGTTGTGGCACTTCATCATGTGCAACATCATCATGAAAATCTGGCCTTCCACCAACACTGCCTGTTTCTGATGAAGGAGATAGATTTGATTCACTTCCTGTCTCTGAAGACTGACACTGGTTTTGACCTGGATCATCTTTATCTGCAGTTTGTAAGAAGAAATCTGTCAGCTTTCCTGTCTTGGCTACAACAGTCAGATTCTTTTGCTCATTCTCTTTTGCACGTTTTCTCTTTTGTGCACCACTCAACTGAACACGCTTCATTTTTGACATTTACATGGGGCTGAAATTAAAAAGGGGCAGAAAGGGTCATTGAAATGACTGTCATTTGGCTCCATCATTTTACTTTTAAACACATGCATTTTACTTTTAAACATAGCCTATGACACTGCACCTCACCAACAAAAAATAGAAGATAACCCTAGGGTGCACCATGATCAATTTGCACTAGTTTTATCTTTTTTTTTTTTTTTTTACAAATCTTCTTTCGGTTTTTCTTTTCTTTTCACCCTTTTCCCAACTTTGTGGTGCCCTCTTTGGCCCTGGTGCCCTAAGCACGTGCTTAGTCTGCTTGATGGTTAATCTGCCACTGGTGGTGGTATCCACATTGTAAAAGAATGGATTAAAAGTCAGCTGATTCTTTAACTACAGTATATTGAACAAATTTGGAGTCCAGTAGGCACCTTTAAGACCAACAAAGGTTTATTCAAGGTATGAGCTTTTGTGTGCATGCACACTTTTTCAAATACATTGGAATGAAAGGTATCAGTTCGAATCTATGGACAGGCTGAACAGTAAATTAGCATGTAACATGATGAAGATGTTTTAAAATATGCAAAGACAAGACTAAATAACAAGCTAAGGTTATAAGGTCAACAGTTGTTTTGATTTAATTAAGGGGGCAAAAATACGTCAAAATTGGAGATAAATTTGTAAGGTAGCCTTTCTGATTGTGGAAAGTAAACTGCAATGCTCCATTCATCACTTCTCAAGCATGGAGGCAACCAACAGCATTTTTCTTCTTCTTTAGAGTGTCAGCAAGACATTCCCATATTCCTTGCATTACATTAGTATTCTAATATATTATTCTGAAAAGGAAATAACACTGAAGTACAGAGGATGTATAGCCTTTCTTGTTGAAAGTGCACATGTGAGAACCTTGAATAAACCTTTGTTGGTCTTAAAGGTGCCACTGGACTCCAAATCTATTCTACTGCTTCAGACCAACACGGCTGCCCAACTGGATCTACAGTATATTGAATTGGCTGGCGCCTTCCTGGAATTCTCAGCCGAGGAGTAGTCCTGTTGACCTACCACGAGTCTCCAAGTGGTGCCCTTGGGCGCCAAGAGGCCTGCCGCCATCTTTCCTGGAACCCACCGAGTGTTTCTAGGAAGTGGGTGGGCTTTTGCCCCGCAGGGATTCTGATAAGCTGTTGGAAATTTGATTGGCTGTGAAGATTTTCAAAGACGTTGGCTTGGCAGCCGCTGCCGCCAGAACACAAGGATCTCTTCCCCTGCGTGACTGAAGGTCAGCTGTGGCAGCTGTTTTGTGACTGGCTCTGCCTCCTGCGGTAGTCATGTTGGGGCGGCCATTGTGTGGTTGCCTGTGTCAGAATGCCAGTGGCGCCCTAGACCCGAAAACAGGCTCCTGTGATTTGGGTTGCGGGTCGGCTTGCTGGGAGGACTAAGCCGAGCCTACTCGAAATCGCTCACCTCCCAGACCCACTGTGATGCAATACTAATTCCAGTGGGAGTGACCTCGATCCGGCCATGCGCTCGCGATCACGGTGGCCCCCGCAGTCGCCGAGAGCGCGCGCAATAAGGCTGCATCCAAGGGGGAAAGCTTTAAGTGGTGCGGAAGGAGCCCCTTGTGGGAAGAGCATATTTCGTTTCTTTTAGGTATCAGTTTAGGGCTGCACAGCTAGCCCATCGGGGTAAAACTTCCTGCAAATAGAAAGGCAACAGCGCAAGGAAAACTCTACTACACTGAATTCTTGTTTTGGTATGCAAACCCCGGTAGGCCAGAAGGTAGCACGTTAGTAAAAAAGGAGTGGTGATGGTTTCACCCTGTTCTTCTTAGACTCTGTTTCTCTACCTGCAGGAAGTTGTTTTCGAGGGGAAACGTTCAGACATGCCCCCCCGCCTCAGCCTCCTTGGTGCAGTAATTCTGATGCTCAGGATCGAGATTTCACGTGAACTGCTTCAGCCCGTCTGAACAAGGCGTGCTTCGGACGTTACCACCACGGTAGCCACAACAGCCTCGCCGGTCAGTTCCGTGCCAGAAATTCAAGCCCCCTTTCCCCTCACTCTCTTAACGATCACAAAAGCGGGGCAAGCCAAAGTGTGGCGTGAAGCGGGGGGGGGGGGCACTGTCCATTCTGCTCCCTTGAACTTTTCCAGCTGGGAAAAACGCTGCGGGTCCAGAATGGAAAAGAAACTCCCGGGTTTTGTTTTCTGTCTGGTCCCACTGGCCGGGGGCGAGGGCGGTGTCTGGCTCTCACTCAGCGGCCCGCGGGCCACCCTCTCTGGCCTAAGGAAGCAGGCCGAGACCCACCGACCGGGCGGGAAGGGCCCTTTAGGCCAGAAAGTGGCGCCCTCGGCTCGAAGAGGACTGACCTGGAGTCGATGTCTTGCCGGTTGGCGCGGGAAGCCGGATCAGCACAACGGCCAGGGCTTCCTTTGACGGAGCACCTGAGAACTCTTCTCGGGGAGGCGCCAAGATGAACACTGGGGCGGAGTTCTTGCCTCCCCCTGCCCAGCCAGGCTTTTCCAGGAGGGCCCCCAGACCTCAGCTGACTGAGTCTAGGAAACACGCGGGCTCTTCCTTGGGGGCCGCGGCTGGCTCCGCCTGTTTTTCGCCATCAGGGAAACTCGGGGGGCGACTCAAAGGACTGGGAGGAGGATGGAGACGGGAGACCTCGGGCATTTTAAAGGCCATTGCTCAGGAACCAGAGAAGGCCCCAGACAGACTTCTTGGCTCCGGCCAGTAAACTTCCCCCAGAGTCCAGTCCTAGGGATGCTTACTCGGGAGTGAGGCCCCCTGAACTCTAGGGGACACATTCCCAAGTATATGTGCTGGGTGGGTGGGTGGGGCAGGCGACACGTCTTCGTCTTGGCCTCCCTTTTCTCAATCTCCCCTCCACTCTTTCCAAACGTTTTCCCCTGTACGTTTCTCCCTAAGTGATCTACCCCTGGCTCCCGGTCCTCGGTCTCCCTCCCGCCTGCGTCAGGTGCAGCTGCTTGTTTTGGAGGCTAAGACAAGGAAGACTTTCCAGCGACACGCCGGCAAACCGGTCAAAGCAGCCCAGCCACCGGCTCCCGAACACCCAGCCCTGAGAATGAATCCACAGGGTGACCCGCTAGGGCCAGCCACTATCCTTCAGCCAAAGATGGAACGAGGCAGAGGTTAGGCCTGCCTGTCCCAGCTTCTTGGGACACAAATGTAGCTCAAACTATTAAGCCACCTCCTTCCTAAGCGATTAGGAAATCGTATAGAAATCTGCTGCTGATTCCATGTCGGCGTGGCTAGCAACGCAGCCCCTCTTGAAGGAGTTCCGAGAGGACCATAAAGAGAGCGATGCTCCTTCTTGTGTGTGTGTGTGAGAGAGAGAGAGGCTGCGGTCACACACACTAAATAATCCACTTTAAGAGCACTTCCCAACTGGATTTTACTGTGTGAACTGGCAAAATCCAGTTGGAAAGTGCATTAAAAGTGGATCGAAAGTGGATTATTTAGTGTGTGTGTGACCGCAGAGTGCATGCGTGAGAGGGGTGTCAAGCCGGAAAGAAGGAAGCTCATCCCCCAGAACAGCATTCCGCTTCAAAGGGGATAGGATCAGCTCAGGAAGGAAAGGGTGCTCTCTGTGTCCTGATTTGTCTGTCCGACTAAACCTATGGTGACCAGTGTTCCCTCTAAGCTGAGTTAGTATGAGGTAGCTCACAGTTTTTTAGCCTCCAGCTCACACATTTTGGTCTTTGCTCAGGAAAGGATGCCTCCAGAGCACACTAATTTATGCAGTAGCCAAATTGCTCGCACACAGCTTCAATGCCAGTAGCTCACAAAGTAGAATTTTGGCTCACAAGACTCCACAGCTTAGAGGGAGTATTGATGGTGACCTTCTGAAGTCTGAGATAGGAGACAGCGCACAGTCCTTCCGTTTCCTAACGCAGGTAAAGTCTCTCCACCTCCACCCCCGCTGCCCACCTGTCTCTCGGGAATCAGGCGTCCTCATCAGCGGGAGCAGTTCTGCAGGGGACGGCCGTGGTCTTACCAAGCCGGGGACGGGGCGAGGAAGCGGCAAAATCGCTGGTTAAAAGAATTATTTTCCTTTAGCTGCAGGGAAGGTTTTCAGTGTTTCATCGACGCCAATCTGGTCCCTAAAGAAAAAAAACCTCGTGGATCTGAAGAAATCGGACCAGTGAACGTCGAGAGTGTGTCCCAAATCCTTCCCGCCAGGCCGGTGGTCCAGTTATAGACCTGGCCTTGCTACGGGCAGAACTTCCCAGGGGGTTGCAGCGGGGTCTGGGGCAGTTGTGACTGGAAAGGCAGCTGACTCTACTCCCTCCAAGCGGCCAGCATAAATAATCTCAACTGCCCCGTCTAAGCATACACAGCGATGCTCAAAGCAGCATCAGCTCTCTTGCTGCACCCACCGCTCAGAAGTCGGACGCCATCCTGATCGGGGAGGGTCCCATTCTCTCGCAGTCAGCTGTTGAGACAGCGTCCTCTCATAGTCTTACGGCGGCAGTCCTGTGCACACTTACCTGGAGGTAAGTCCTAGTGGGATTTACTCTCGAGTAGACCTGATTCGGCTGGCGCGGCTACAGGCCCTTCCCTCTTTCTAAAAATGGAAACAAAACAGCGAGAATTCTGAGGGACCGAATTACAGGGCCGGCGGGGGGGAGGGGGAGTCGAGGCGCCCGGGACACGTGGCCCTTATTTCCCCCCCGGCCCCGCCCCCTTTCCGAGCAGCTCTGGCGACCCAAAAAAGCTGGGGTGGGGAGCTTCCGGAAGCAGCGCCACTCTAGCAGCGGCTGGGGATCCCCGTTTACTGAAAAGTACTTCCGCCCGACCTTTTGGGGAAGTCTGAGCGAATCGAATGTTGTCACTGAATGCTGGTGTCCTATCTAGCTAGGGTTGCCAACAGGCCTGGAGAAAAGCGTGCTGCCCCTTTAACAGAGGCTTAATATGTGCAGCTGAAACTTTCCGCGGCAGGGAGGTCAATAACATCCCACCAAGCCTCTGTTAAAAGGAGCAGGGCATTTTCCTCCAGGCCTGTTGGCAATCCTGGCAATGCCAAGGCACCGCGAAACAAACATGATTGACAGAATGAACACACACATCGGGAGAACAGGTTCTCTGTCTGTCTGTCTGTCTCTCTCTTTTCTAAAAAACATGGCCTGCTTTATACGTATGTCTGTTTTGCTTCTCTATCGTCCTTTTCCTTCGAGGTGAGCAGGCGAAGCCAATGGTGCTCCCTTCCGAGCCAGGCTGCGACCTCAGTTGACCAGGCGGAAGTCCGCTGACATCGACGGGACGGACTTGCTCTCCCACTGCCGTCGGGGATCGGGCGCCGAAGAGGCTCAGGTTGTTCTTCAGAGCAGGCCGCTCCGACATGGTCAAAATTGTTAAAGCTGCGCGCTCCAAGACCCCAGGGCCGGAATAGCACTGCCGACGCCGTAGACATCCGCGGACGGTTTCAACAGGCCTGTTTTATCTAGTGGGACGGGAGAGGTCGATGCCCCCCTCTTGAGCGTCCCGTTGTGGATCGGCGGCGTCTCTTACCTCGGCCAAGAGCCATTTCCCAGGTGAGGGGCAAGAACGGCTTGCGGCCAGCTGCGGGATACAGCCAAGCCAGGCCGCTCCCGAAGTGTCTCGTCACACTTTACAGGCCAGCAGATCCGCCGCGCCCTACTAAGAAGAATCCCACCATTCCAAATCCACGGACGTCTTGGAAAAGTGCAATTCTGCTTAGTTAGGATTCAGCTGCTGTGGTTCTCGGGGACTTTCCTGACTTTTCTTCCTCGGCTGCAGGACCGGCCTCCTCAAAGACAGCCATGGCGTCTCGGCCTTCTAGCCTCAATTCCCCTCCGCCCTTATATGGGGGGCAGGAGCGCCTAGATTCGCTGGTTGTGGCTTAACTTCTGGGGAAGAGGGCTCGTGAAACCCACCCGGCCTGCATTGGCACTGGCAGTCCCAGCAGCGGCCAAAGGGAGCACAGATCTAATATTTCCGTGCATAGGCTGGGCCCCCTGAACTGTGGGGATTGGATGGATGGTTCAGGATTGTGGGTCAGCCTTTTGGAGTTGGTTTGGGAAATCTCTCCTAAGAATGCATCCCGGTCGCTTGTGGGGCGGCACGGAGTGCCTTTCTGGCCGGAAACCTGAGCCTGAAGCACTAGGCCTGGCTCCAGCCTAGGTGAGTTGAAGACAGCAAGAGTCCAGACGCACCTTAAAGACTAATCAAATTTGTGGCAGGTTATGGGCTTTCGCGAGTCACGGCCCACTCCGAAGGGAGCGTCTGGCCACATATTTTGTTAGTCTTTAAGGTGCTCCTGGACTCTTGTTCTTTTCAGCTGCTACAGACACACATGGCTACTCATGACAGGTGAAGCCCTATCCCGTGCATGCTTAGGACCGCAGCCTTAAGAAACTCCCCGGCCCTCAGCACAGTGCCTGGAAGAAAGCCCCAGAGAAGAGGGGGGAGGGGACGAGAACACGCGGGGGCCCCTCGCCGGGAAAGGCCAAGGCCCCGCCCGCACTTCCCTGGCAGTCACACCGCTGCGCTGCTCCCGGTGGCTCTCGAAGAGGAGGTGCAGGAGGCAGAGCGAAGGGCCCGGCCCTTCAACAGAGGCCTAGCGGGCGGCCGCTGCAGCTTCCAAGGGCGTGGAGTTTACATACAAATAAGCCTCTGTTCAATGTATAGGACATTCCCTCCCACCCCCCCATCATCCCGATCGCACAGACTTCCTCGGTGGGACCATCAGGCGGACCATCAGTAACATTCCTGCCCTCTGTGCAACTGATGAAGCGCTAGCGCAGGAAAGGTAACGCTGGAGTCCCAGTTACCTTACCTTCCTCTCAGAGATGCCACAAGACTCCCGAGAGCTTCTCTGCAACCACCTATCTTCGTCCCTGATTTCCGCGGAGATGATCTGGGGAGGCCCACCCTTATCCCACTGCCGCCCTGGAAGAAATGGGGCTGCACAAACTAGCGCTACAACGTGGCCGGCGTGTTTCAGGGTGGCCAGGGAGGCCGAGAGCTCTGGCAAAGAGGTTTCCAAGTAAATACATCCCTGAAGCCTGAGGAAACTTTTTATGTGAGGTGGAGGGCTTCCCCAGTTCTTCCTTCCGCAATGAGCAGAGTTGCCGAGAGGCCTCGAGAACGATTTCCTACCCCACTAATAGAGGCTTAATGAGTACAAGCGGGCAGCTGAAGCTTTTAACGGCAGGGACCCTGGCCTTGGACCCTCCTCTCCCCCCTTGCTCTGCCAGGGCAGCCTGGATCCTCTGAGCAGGGTCTGCCGCTACAATCGCCTCTGCATGTGTCCTCTCTGCTGGGATCCCGGCCTCGTGGCCAGGCCTGCCTCAGAAGGTTAGGAGGCTCCCATTCTGCTGGCCTTCCGCACACTCTGCAAAACCAAATCCTTCGGGAGGGCGTTTTAAACCAAGGCAATATGGCTTGCTTATGTAAGGGAATTGATTCAGGAAGAGTGCTTGAATAAAGGTAAAGAAACTGTGGCCTGTACTAATGTGTACAATAGATCCTGTCTCCACAGTATTATCCTGTGATGCAAACTCTGCATCTTTAATGCGCCATATAAGTACTTAGGCTTTGTTTCTGCTTCGTTCCAGATCTTGCCTTGATCTTCATTAGCACAGCCTACTCCTATCCCATTGGTTATAGCTTGAGTAGGTAACATCCTGTTTACACACAACATCAGTTTTAACTCTGTCATGATTGGAGTGTTGATAGCGTACAAATATTCCAACCATGTCTCGCCCTATTGACTTATCCTGTCGAATCCAACTTGGGTCTCAGTAAGAAAGGAGGGCTATATAAATATAAACTTTTTTTAAAAATCAACCACATCCCATTGAGCTATTCGAGAAACTGGGCATTCCCCTCCAAGCTGTATCTCCTGGGGAGTTCCAGTTATATTGACAAGTCTCCTCTAGAGCAAGTGGGCTGCAGTTTTTGAAAAAGGCCCAAATGTCTGTCATCTCCCCCACCTGACAGTCAACTCCAAAGGATTCACTCTGTGACGGTGGGGTGGCAGGGGAGCCCTTCGGGTGGTTTCCACCAGAGGCTTTTCCAGTCGGACAGCCACCCGAATTCAAGGACTGCACTCCACTACTTACAGACGAGGGAACTGAGGCACATCACACCACCCATGAGTACACTCTAGGAATAATCCACTCGGCATAGATTTCAGATCGCACTCCCCCTTTGCAGGCTTTCATTTACATCTCTCCCCCCATCCCCCACCTATTCTTCTACGTCCTTTCTTGGTAAAGGCCTCTTTCAACCGTGCTGCTTTTCGATCTCCCCGGCTGCCAAGGAGGACAGTTTGAGTCTCACCCCCCCCCTTCCAGGATTGTGTAACTTCCTTTTTCATTTTTGTTTTCGCTAGGTGACTGTTCACACCCGGGCAGGCATCTCGCTGGTAAGCCTCTGCCTTTCTCGACCAAAGGGGGGGGGGGATGAGAGAGTATTCCCAGGTTCCTGTTTTCAAGCACGTGCGCCATCGCTCTCTGCTAATAGGAGCAGCCATGTTAGCAAAGGCAAAACACTTCGCAGACCCGAGGCCGAGAAGCCGAGTGACAGACGCGATCCTTTGTAAAAAAACAAAAACCCGAGCAGTATAGGATACAATCGGGGGGGGGGGGGGCTACGGGGACTCCAGTTTCCGGAGTGTCTCGTTTTTAAAAAAACAACAACAAAAAAGGTCATACATAAAAGAACTTTCCTTTACTGCCCTCCCACGGTATGCCCGATGCCAATTTAGGTGGGGGGAGGGGGCTCGATCCAGGGATAGTGTGTAAACGCGCGCGCCTGCGCGCATGCCCACCCACCTCCAAGATCCGCTATTCGGCTACAGGTATCCGGGGGTCCTTGATTTCCCCCCATTTCATTGACGCGCAAACGCCATTCGGAAGAGGCCCCCCTCGCCCAGAAAGAGCACCCCCATTCATTTCAACAGGGAGATGGCGCACCACCACCCCACTCCTGCCGCTCCATTGAAAAGCATTTGGGAGCTCGCCCTGCGCCGTGCCCGCCTCGTGGCGCACGGTTCTCTGGATCGGCGCGGTTCGGCAGAATCGTTGCACGAGTTCGGTCTCATCACAAACAGCGCAGTGAATTGAATTTCTCAGGCAAAAATATTCAAGATTTGGACGAATTTAGGTTTTCAGAGAAGGAGAAACTGAACTCGATCCAAAAGCCAATCAATTCTACACAGAGTAAGGGCCTCCCCAGTCCACTGAGTAAAACCTACTCAGGGGCACCGAACTACATAGCCTCGGCCTAATTTGAGTACCCAGAGAGACACGGTTGATTTCCATCATGGAAATAATATGGGACCCTGAACCTCGCCTATAGTCCTTGCTTTGCATTCCGACTCCTAGTTATTACTGGGAAAGAGTTCCAGCATGAAACTCAAATGTCAAAGGCGAGAAGAAAAGCAGACAGAGCTGGCCTAACCCAAAACGTAGTCCTTTATATTATATTAACCACTGCATCATAAACAGTCAAAACTATAGATTTCCACACTGGCCTATTTCCAGATATTACAGTAATTATTTTCGCTATTTCTAAAACTGTCAGCAGATACCATGTTGTTCCTTAATCTCTGTTCCTTTCACAGAGAGATCTTTGAACAACAATATAATAATAATAATAATAATAATAATAATAATAATAATAAGAATAATAATAATAATAATAATAATAATAATAATAATAATAATAATAGCAACTACAACAACAAATAACACCAGCTCAGCTCCAGAAGAAAGTGTTGCTTGGAACAGGAAGAATTCTGCGAAGATACATTCGCAATTCCCAAGAACTTGGCTAGATCTCCAACTGCAGAACACCATCTACCAGTCAAATATCTGACTGTGACAATCTATAATAATAATAATAATTCCCGAAAATTTTCACTTTCAGTTTTAATGGGGGGAGATAGGTGTGAGCTTGCATTTTCCCCACTGAAATAAATGGCATTCAGAAATACTCAATTTGGAAAATGGGTTTCATATTAGTATTTTCATAAAGGAGGATTTTTCAGCAAACAAATCCCACTGTGTTTCGTGTAATGCACAAGGCAAGATTTTTTTTAAGTGAACCTGAGATCCTTTTTGACACGAGGTATTATAAGAGATAAATGGCCGTGACAATGTTATTTCCCCATTAACTTAAGTGTTTAAGAAGTTAAACTACCCCGAGGGAGCAAAAGGCAAAGTTGGGGGGGGGGTTAAGACAGAAAGAAACAATAAACTTCAGACTCTAGAAGGCAGGACCCTCTGCTGCCTCTTTGGTATTAATTAGCAGCAAAACGGGGGAAAGCAACCCACTTCACCAAATATTTTGGCCGCCTGTAAATTTTTGCAGTTTGTTAATTTCAGTCTTTTTAAGATTTCAGTTTGCGTCAGGGACAGAGGGGGGAGTTTTCTGTCCAGGGAAGAAATCACTTTCGCATCTGATTTAATTTTTTGACCCAGTAGTTCAATGCTTTGGGCTGCCAATCTCTCATACGGTCGTCCAAGAGAAAACCACCCGAAATTAAGGCAGGTAGCCTGAGGCCAGGAGGCAGAAAAGAGCCAGGACATGCTAATTAAGGAGAAAGTTTCCACTTCTAGGAAGCTGATTAGAACAGACCGTGCCCGAGAGACACTGCACAGAAATCGACAAAACTCTCCCTAAAATTGCAAACTGGACACCACTGAATGTTTAAAAAACAACACTACAAAAGCCGCCAAAATGGAGTAAAATTGACTGTTCGGAGAGATAATTGTTTGTCATTATCTTCATCAACCCCCCCCCGGTTATCAACATCTAATACGAATAATAGGGAGACGAAATAAGGGGGAAGGGAGATTAAAAGGAGGAAAGAAGGGGAGCGTGGAAAAACCGAGTCGGTTCTTTCAGCTCTTTTTCTCAAGTCGCGAAAACTGAGCGCCTTTACATAACTGTGTTTCGTCCTCTTCTCCCCCCCGCCCCCCCGAGCTTTCGAGTGAGAGTGCTGGACGATTTTCAACTCTTGCACAGCTTCGCTCGCTCCATTTTGTAGCAGAAGAACACCATTTTACAAAACAAGCTCTCCAAGGTAGCCGAGTTCTGTGATCAGCACAGGAGGCAAAACCTCGAGGTAGCCACAATTTTTAAAAAAAGAATCCAAACTGTTTTAATAAATAAAGCTTCGACTGAAACAAACCGTCTTAATCTTAAAAGGTGCCATCGGTCTTTTGTTTTATTTTGCAACAACAGACATGGCAGTCAATAAGCAAAGGCCTACCTATATAAGCAGCAGACAAATCAAAAAGCAGGCCGGATTCTTGAGGCCTAGGAAGGCAGGGGTGCAAGAGAAGCAGGGGCAGCCAACTTGCCGCACAAATAAACTGGGCAAATTGTACAAAGGAAGGTCAAGATCAAGCCCGGCGGCTTCTCATTTTATTTCCCTGACAGTGTCCAGTAGGGATGTCTTTAAGGTTCGGCGAGGGCTGTTTGCACGATTCATCTGGCAAAAGAGTTTCCCTCCGTGTGGGCAGCCGACTGATTTCAGAAGACGATTCTTTAACAGGGGGACTTGGGGGCGCCTCCACCTTCAGGGAAGGCCGCCGCTCAATGCCTGGTAGTAGGCCGTCTTGTCCTTTTCCTTGCTAGCAACTGGAAAAGATTTATTAATCTCATTCCAAAAAAAAAAAAAAAAGGAGGCCTGTCGAGGAAAAGAAACCAAGAACACTGTCCTGTAACTTGCAGGCTGTCAAAGATCTGAAGGGGAGTCTGACGGTGCGACCTCCTATGCAGAAAATGGCAGCTCTGTGGCGAGGGTCAGGGGCATCTCTGCAGGAGGCTGCCTGCGCAAGGACGGGTGGGTGGGTGGGTGGGTGGGCGGGAGGGCCGGGCCAGGGCCGGGCCGTCGGGGAAAGAGGGCTTCGCGCCCGGGCGCCGGGGGAGGTGGGGCCCTTACCTGCTCTGGCCGGGGGAGCCAGGAGACTGGGCCTGGCCGCGGCGCTTTTTCTCCACGATCAGCACCAGGGAATGGCGGAGGGGCCCCCCGCTCCCGCGGGTCTTCCTCAGCAGCTCCTCGATCAGCTTGAGCAGGACGGGCTTGAGGCGGCGCGGGGGTCTTCCGGGCCCGAGGCTGCGGACCGTGCACCTGAGACGGAGCCCCATCGCCGAGCTTGTGGCTAGCGCCTCAGACGCCCGGGCCGCCCCTGCCTCCGGCGCGGGAAGGAGGGGGCGTGCTGGCTCCCGGCAGCTCCTGAATGAGCCCGGCCTGGCCCGGCGCCAAGGGGGCTCGGATGGCCCCCGCCGCTGAGCCCCGCGCGCAGCTTCCGTCCCCGGCCCCCATTGGTCTCCAGCGCACCCAGTCAGGAGCCAGGCGAGGGGCGGCGAGAGGAGGCGAGGCGAGGCGAGGGGAGGGCCGCCCCAGCCCAGCCCAGCCCAGCCCAGCCGAGCCGCTTCCCTCTCCTCCTAGAGGCCGCGTCCGGCGCTGCTGTCACTCGCCCGCCAAACAACACCGTCGGGCAGCCCGCTCGGCATCGCGTTTGTTTGTGTTCAAAAAAGGCCTCCCCCAACGCCTCCCTTTTCGCTCGGCCAAGGAGGGCTGGCAAGAGCCACACGTGGCCGCGAGGGGGCCGGGCGGGCGGAGCGGAGCTTCCCAGGCACCCGCTTCGGGCCGAGGCAGCCGACCAATGGCGGCCGCCGGGCGGGCGGGCGGAGGAGGCGGCCAATCCGCCGGGGCTGGCTGCAGAGCGCGACCGGGTTCGGGGGAGAGCGGCCCGGGGAAAGCCGCGCGGCCGAGGGGGGGGGGGCGGAATGGTGGGGGCTTTGCCGCTGCCCGCCCGGCCGGAGAGGAGAAGCCCGGCGGCGGCGGCGGCGGCGGCGGCAGGGCGGAGGGAAGCAGCCACGATCGCCGCCTGTTTGGGGGCGGGCCGGCCGGCGTTGCCCGGGTTCCGCGTCACATGGTCCGTTTGAATGAAGACGCGGCTGCGGAGCCCGGGCCGGGGCGGGACGACTCCCCGCTCTGAGTCACGGCGGCGCGCCCCCCTCCTGGGGAGCCGAGAAGGAGCAGCCGCTGTTCCCAGGCGCGGGCCGAGGAGGCGGCGGCGGCGGCGGCGGCGGCGGCGCCGTACTGGTGCTTGCCAGCCGGGCCGGGTCGCCGAAGAGGCGGAGGACGGGCTGGGCTGTCCGTTGGTCCTGGCGGTGCGGCCCCCCCCCCGCCGCCCGAGGTCAGTAGGAGCCAGCTAGGCGAGCCGGGCGCGGGACCCCGAGTCTCTAGAAGGGATGGGGACACGCCCTGGAGCCTGGAGGAAATCTGGGCGTGTGGGGAGGGGGGGGCAGGATCCTGACACTGGCAAAGTTCCGGGATTCGCTTGCATTGCGTATCATGTTCGGGTTGGGTCGGGTTTTTTGTGTGTTTTTTTTGGTTACGGTGGGCTCCCTGCAGCTCTGGATCAACTCAGAAGCGCTGGTTATTCGCTATGCGCCTTTTCCCCTAGCCCCTCGGAGGAGAGCGAGTCCTCCCTCTGGCGCTTCCCCTTCCCGAGGCTCCGTTGCCCGACCTACCTGCTCCCCTTCTGGAGAAACGCGACCGAGAGACGATCGCCCCGCCGTCCGTCGTGGAGCAGAGTCCTGGCAATCGACCTTGGCGGTCTCCGGGGAGGTAAGAAGCGCATCGGAGCGAGCCTTTCAGCTGGCGCCATCCACCTTTTATTATTGTGATTTTTGAAATGAGCCGGTTCTCCGGGATGTGCGCGGGTAGCGATGTCCAAGGCGAAGTCGGGTCGCTGGCACCCGTCCCCCCCCTTCCCGGGCGGTGGTCCGTCTCGCTGGGGAGCGCGAGAAGCCAGAGCGGAGAGCCGCCGGCCACAGCTGCCCGGGAAGCGCGGCGGCGGTTTGCTTGGCGCTGGGATGCAGTCCGCGGGACTTCCCGGGCTTCTCCTGTTGGTTTTTTTTTAACGCGCGTGGGCGTGTCCTGTCAATACAATTGCCGTTATGCAACGTGTATGCCAAACAACGACAGGGACCGCTGGGATCCTCACCCCGTCAGTCTTCCTCCTCCTGGGAAACCGATCCTTCTTTCTCTGTCGGACGACGACGATGATGATAGCCATGCTAACCAAACCACAAGTGGGGGTGGGCGCCTAGACTCCCAGCGTTTTCAAAATGGAGGTGGCTTTAGGATTTGGAAAACACTTTCTCCCGAAGGGAGCACGGAGTAATACACGAAGGGAGAGTGAGCCAGTTTAACCTGTTCCAGTCTCCACACCCCTGCCCTGGAAACTCAGGGGATGACCTTGAGCCAGTCACACACTCGCAGGGTTGTTGTGATGATCAAACAGAGGGCAGGGAAATGATGTCTGCTGTTCTGGGACTCTCTTGGCCTATGAGGGAAGTAAACAAATAAATAGTTCCTAAAGTCTTGTGCAGTATAAGTTATAGAGATGAAAGGGGTGGGCCTGCCCCCCACCACTCCATTCCAGATTATTTCTTTTTCAGAAATCCAACAAGTCACTTTCTATTGAACCACATTTTTTAAAGAGCCTTCTGGGTAGCATATCTATCCATTTCAGCTTGCAAATGCGTTCTCTGACTGGCTCATCTTCTCATTAGCGCTTTCTTAGTGTGTTCTTTGCCTGTTTTGTCCTGCCTTTCTTTACATATAAACTGCCCTGAACTCTCTTTAGAAATAACCCTGCAACTGTTCTACCCCCAGGGATGCCTGTCTCCTCATACAGGTATGACCCTAAAGCAGAAATTAGTGCTTTTATTTTTTTAAAAAAGTTGCTTAGGAGGGAGGAGAGTGTCTGTCAGAAAAACATGAGAGAGGAGGTGGGAGTCTTCCTCTCACATGAGGAAGTGCCCACATTTTAAATCTTTACCAGCTGTCAGTCAAATGGCTGCTGCCATAGAATGTTTCCATAATGAGGTGAATAGTGCCTGCCTAGATCTTTTCAAGTCAGGAAAATAGCATAGGTGGTGGGAAGGTCTAAGTGTTGCCAAGCAACCAGAATTGTACAGGTTGGGATTGAACATTATCACCATGATCAAAGTATGTAAAGATCAGGAAAACTGTAGTTGACTCATTTGTTACTACTTGTGCACAGATCTTAGAGTCATCTTGGTGCACACTTGTGTGCTCAGTCAGGTCATGGATTGGCAGCTGGACTTTTATTGTAAGGCATGAGTTAGTGCCAACATTCTTTCTCCATCAGGAAAGGTGGGTGTGCAAGAAAATCTGCATGGAAAATGCTCCATCTTCTGCTGTCTGCCATGATTCCCAGCAATGCATCATTGGCTGGGTTGAGGAAATTAAAAGTAGAGAAAGGAAGAACAGGTCCGAGACTGAAGTGTACCTAGTTCCACAGTTTTATTTTATTTATTTGTTTCTTATATACCCCACTTTTCCCCAATGGGGGCTGTAAGTAGCTTATAAGATTCTCCCCACACAACAACCCTGTGAGGATGGCTAGGCTGAGAATGTGTAACTGAGATTTGAACCTGAGTTTCTCAGTACTAGTCCAACACTCAAACCATTACACTACTCTAACCTGGCTTTCTCTGACTTTCAATAACAATACTCTGCTGAAGTGTAACCTGGGTCAGATGACCAACAGTGTGGAGTTTTCCATTAGTGACTCTCTGTTTATGGGTTTCTGAGAATTTGGTCCATTTAAAGAGGAAGCAATTGTTCTTTTAATGCTTAAGGATGCTGGGAGCTGATTTGGTGCTGCCAAGTGAGATTAATTTGTTCTGCATTCATTACAAATGGAAAGAACAGGTTATAATTTATGCACAGATTCTGCCTTTTTATTGGGAATGAAACTTGATTTTTTAAATTGGTGTGGCATCAGTTTATTGGCAGTAGAAATAGAACATGTAGAACTGGAAGGATGCCATCAGTGTAACACTCAGTCTAATCTCCCCTGCACTTGTCAAAGATACTGATTTTGTGATGGGGATTCTTGGGAAAATATAGTGAAGTAGAGATTAAATCAGCAGAGCAATGAGTGAGAGACTGAGTCCATGTGTATGTTTGTAAAATATAAAAGTTTACTATAAAGCTTACATGGGGAAAAGGTAAACAGAGTGCAGAATAGCAAAGCTCTAGTTCCCTACATCTTTACTGCTAAGAAGATGCTACAGGAATGGTTCCTTTCCTTCTCCAACAAACAAAGAGAGGAAGAGGACCCCAATATGCTAAATAGCCAATACATTGATTTCAAGTCACAGAGCTAAAGTTCAAGTCCTTATAATAAGACCTCCTACAAGATTCCTGAGCATTTCTCACTTAGGGACAGATTGGGTACAATAAACATGTGACTTCCTGTTGACTAACATAAATAAAGATAATTACTGAAGTGTTTTAACTTGCTAAACCCAACATTTTGTTTAACAGAGTCCTGTGGAATTAGCTACCCTATAATGCTGCTGTGAGGATAAAATGGGAGAACCCAATGTATACCACCCTGAATTCCCTGGAGGAAAAAAAGTACAAATGCCTAAATAAATATGTTTGGCAACTGACACCCCCCCCCAGGAGCCTTCTGTAGCTGTTGGGTGACAAGCAATAGTGTTTAGTAAATGCTCCATTTGGTGAAACTTTCCATTGTGAAATTCAGCAAGTATAAATGGGTAAATATTCTTTTAAACTGGTGACAGAGGCCAACAGAACACACTTCAAATGGGTGAGATCAAATTGTTAACATGACATTTGAGATTATGAAATTCCCTCTTGGTTCAATACACGGTGCATTTCATTAGTCCACTATGGTGACTGAAGGCACCCCAAAGTAAGTCAAATATTTTTTTAAAAAAAATATTGAGGATTGCATGACCAGGAAAAAATATCATTCCTTTGAGAGTACAAGTATAAAACAGAAGCAAAGATATGAGTGGAATTTTTTTTAAAAATATGTAATTGTGTCCATTTAATCATTTCATGAAACTCATTTCACTTTTCTTTCAAGGCCTTGGGATCAAGAATGATCCCAACACCCTTAAAATATGTGTTGAAACTTACCAAAAGTGAAATGGAGCATGAAAACCTGTGCCCCAGGTGAGAGTTAGAACAAAGGCAGTAAAACTTTCCTAAGCCTCCACCCCTGGGACATCCTTAAATCAATAGACAATTCCAGCACCAACTCATTATGCATATTATGCATATTGTCACCTAGGCTCTGTTGAGTGATATGTGCAGACGTCTTCATTGACCCTGAGCAAACTAACTAGGTAATTAGCATACACAACAACATGTAAAAATTCTTTCATGACATCAGGAAAGGAACTTGCTCATATCCCAACAGAAACTTTGTTTTCAGCGCCAACAGGAGTACCTTCAAAGCCATTATCTGTTTCTTTATATCATGGTGCTATGCTGTCGGCACAAAGAAAAAGTAGGTTGTTGTTTTTGCAGTGCTGTGTCTCTAAAGGAGAAAATCCTGATTTAGGATACAATTTAGTCACCAAGGTAGTTCTGTTAATTTAGAATCGGATGGGGTCGAAAGGTTTTGAAGTTAGTCGGGTGGATAGCAAAGCTTCTTCTTTGGAATCCAAGTTCTGGTTGTTTGCTGTTCTTGCACAATAATATACTGCAAGCAGGGGACCTTCTCATTTCCTCCCTCACTCTAGTTTCTTGCCAGTCTTCATTTTTTCTTTCTTCACTCCTCCTTGTAGTTTCTCCCCTCTTCTTCTCTCACCCACTTAACTCCCCCACCCCCCCCATCCCGTTCTTTCCCTTTTCCCTGCTTTACTTCTTTCAGTCTCCCCCTCCAATCTTAGACTGACAGAAACCAAGTCCTGGAAAGCTCAGCAATATTTCTGTAATTCCCTTGCAACTCCCAGAATGGCAGTTCTTAGAACATAGTCTCACAAAATCCCAGTGGGCACTCATATTTTAAAGCTACAAATGCTTTAAGCCAGGGGTGTCAAACATGCGGCCTGGGGGCGGATCAGGCCCCTGGAGGGTTTCTATCAGGCCCGCAGTGGAACTGGCTGTCTTCTGCTTCTTCTTCCAGTTCTGCTGCTGCTGCGTCATCATAGGTTTGCAGCTCACAGATACACACCTGGACAGCAAGATTGCAACAGCACAGAAATTTTGATGCAGTAATTCAGAGCAGGAGGTGTCAGTTATCAGACACTGTTAAATAAACAAAATATTGCAAGAGTGCTAATGTTTTAAGCATGTTTTTATTTTAAGTAAAAAAACCCTACCCTTTGTGTTTGTGTCCTTTATAAGGCTTATATCTCCACTACCGGGCAGTACATTTCATGACACACATGGCCCAGCTCAACAAGGTCTCATTTATGTCAGATCTGGCCCTCATAACAAATGAGTTCGACACCCCTGCTTTAAGCTTTTGGTGCATTGTTAAAAAGATTTTTCTTGAGGCCTTCCTCAGGCTTGTAGACCCTTATCTTCAACCCTGGCCCCATTATGTGGATGTTTTGATCTACACTCTGAGGTCTGGTTCACAGTTAGGCACGATGGTAATGCATAACACATACCTCGGAGTTTAATAGGCAAAATATGGAAAGATGCCTATCCTTCACTACGCTGACTGATAATCTCAAAACAGATAAGGGAAAATAAGAGAGGAAAAGGAAGGGAGATGGAAGTAGCAATTTTGTACGTCAGCAGATGTGGTCACATATGCTTAAAACAGTTTCAGTTCAAAACAAAGAGGTTATGCAAAATCTTCAGAATAAAAAGGTGGGCTTTGAAATGGGTTTTTTAAAGGAAGAAAGAGGCGACACCATGTACATGTTCAGACAGCTAGGTGCGATTTCAAAAGCTGATTGCCTTTTTTAGACATTCCAGAGCTGGCGAGCCCTAAATAATATGTTTGTCGATGTATCATCTCTTTACCCTTCGTGTGTGCCTCCTGGTCTGGCTGCCTCTCAACCATTGCAACAGATGGAAACCACCACAAGTGTGTTGAAAGGCTAGCACAACACAAAAAAGGCAGGCCAAGTCTGGAGAAACTGGTTTCCTGCATAACCCCTCCCAACCCCTGCCATGGTGATTGGCCTCAAAAAACACCCTTAAAAGCTCTGTAACTAAAAACACCCTTTAAAGCTCTGTAATATTAAAATGCTAAATTCAAGCCAAAGGCCCTGAAGAAGTGAGCAGTAACACACAAAAGCTCTTACCTTGCCACAAGTTTTGTTAGTCTTTAATGTGCTACTGGACTCTTTGTTCTTTTCTACTGCTACAGATGGTTACCTATCTTGATCTATCTCTATTGGAGGCATGTGCCACTCTTTCATGGATAGGGTTTTCAGAGTGCAAAGAGTCCAGGTTATTTATCCTCAGAAGAGCCTGCCACTGTGCTTCTGCAAGACCATCATCTGACCTGCTTTCTTACAGCAAACAGGCAAGCCAAGAGTAGTGACCCATGCAGAGATGCAGCACATAGACTCTTCTGAGAATAGGTAATATTGCTGAATTTCTGTATCAGGAAGGAGTGGATTATTCAATCACAATCTAGGCAAAGATGTGGAAAATCATCTGCTCCTAATAGACTGGGAAGGAGGTAGAAGGATCCCTTAAGTAATGATTTAATCTTCCTCTGCTGTCAAGAACTTGGGATTCAGTTATTGAATGCACGGTTTACACAGTTTGGGCATCCCTCCCCTAGTCTCTCTGAAATCTTGAACTGACACCCCAACTCTAACTGTGAAAAATAAGGTGACTGTACTCTGCTTGGAAAAAAAAAAAATCAGGTGGGTATCCGTGTTTGTCTGAAGCAGCGGAACAAGGTTTGAGTCAAGTGGCACCTTTAAGAATAACAAAGTTTTATTCAAAGTGTAAGCTTTTATGTAAACTTGGGGAGGGAGGGGGAAGGTATTGTCCTTGGATGTTGAAAAACGGGATCTGAACAAATCCTTTGCTTAGTTCACTGTCTGACTCAAATTGGAAGGCCTGGTGCTGTTTATAGTCCATCCCATACTGACTATTTGGGCTGGGTAACAAAAATAACCTTTCAAAGCAAAGCAGAATATCTCTTCATTAAATGTGTTGAAAAATCTTTATCTCCCTTGACAACTGAGGCCTGAAGGCAGGTCTTGCAACACTTTCAAATGATGCTCTGATAACTACAGTGGCAACAACTTTGCATGTATAATTAATTGTTTCCAAGTAGTGAGTGTCTCTGCTCCTGTTGTGCTTATTTGCTTTTCTCCCATTATGGGATTCCGTGTGGTATGAAGCCTCCCTCTAGCAAAGCTGCTGCATCACCTGCCTTCCACCAGTACTTTGGGACATGGAGGTGGAGAATGGAAACTCAAGTAGGACAGAAGGATGGTCATAATTTATTTGGATCAGGATGGGCCAATCAGACCTGTGGTTCATGGGGGGAGGTAATATGATGGGTGGGCTAGGGCAGAAAGGAGAAGGTTCAGCAACATTAAGTTCCATAATTATTTTGTGGGCTGATGATGGGGCTGCCAAAAGCAGCCAAACCCAAATGGCTGGGTTTTTAAAAAGAATCCTAGAGAGGCTTGTAGCTTTTACACTGTACTGGGTGAGAAGAACGTGGAAAGAAAATGAGATAGGTTAACTTCATGATTTTGTGTTCTTTCAAATAATGGAGGCCCAGGGAATTTTGTAGAATCAGAATCACTTTATTGTATGTGGCCATAGGCCTTCACAATATCAAACACTCTTAGAGAGTTTGTGCAGGGGAATTTTGTAGCTCCCAGTTTCCTCTCTCAGCTGCCATGGTTTATATGCGTAGTTATACGCATAGAGTACTTTCAACAAGGGGCTAGTTGGTGAAGTTAGTACTTTGTTTCTGTTAATTATGATGCATTCTCTTTGCCTTCATGCAAGCCTGAACAAGGCTTTGCCAAACTGATTTTAGTTTCCAATTATCTCAACATGTTCTGTACGGTTCCAGTACATTTTTTTAGCTGTATGGATTTGATATATATTGAAACTTTGTATGGGGCATCTGAGATCTCTTAGACTTCATTTAAGGTCCTGTTGCATCTCCTTAAGGGTACTCTAGGCAGGCAGGTTACCTACTGAGATCAATGGCTTTAGAACACTGTTTAGGATTATATTCTTAAATCAATTTGTTAGCTGTTACCTGTTTTTAGATCTGCTACTTTTGAAAAAAGTCCTTTGCTATTCTGATGTTAGCAAAAATGTTACATCATTCAATAATAATAATAATAATAATAATAATAATAATAATAATAATAATAATAATAATAATAATAATAGATATTAGCATTACCTCTCTGATTCATTTAGTTAGCTACTTGAAATAAATGCACTTGGATAAACAGATTACTGTTTTGTGTAAAGGTTCATAATTTATGACAATATCAGGTTGTTATCCTCTTAGAGGCATTCGGCGAAGACTTTCAAAACCTACAACTTTTAAAGTAGAAACATCTATGTTAAATGATAAAACATGTTTGTCAACACAACACAAAATCATATGTGATCTAGACAAAGGCTGAAATTCTATGCAGACTTGGAGCAAGTCCTTAAGGTACCCCCAAGACTCTGTTTCGTGTTTGCTGCACCATGGGGTGTGCATAATGCCTATGCCTCAGGAAGAACTCCAAGTATGTTGTCTCACTGAGTTTTCTGGGACTTCCTTTTGAATGAATGGGCTTCTGCAGCAACACGCTAGTCTGCTGGATGGACTGCCATTTGCCAGTAGCATGACCTTAAGTAAGGCCCATGGTTGTCTCCGTGCTACTTTTATGCTTTTTAACCCTAGGGTTAATTCCTAGAAGATAATCCCATCTGGTAGTAGATTATGGTTACCTACTAACCCCAAATTGAGTGCCATTGTCTTTCATTATGGATACTGGAATGACATACAGCCAACAGTAATCTCTCAACCAAGACTCTGATTGTTGGATCATGTTAGTCTGGCTTTGTAGGTGCTGCGGAAAACTGCACTGGCACAGCAAGCTACTCCAATAAAAGCTATAATTAGTATAACATTTATCCTATATATATATATATAGTATTTATCCTATATATCATCCTTCATGAAACTCGAGGCAGTGGAGACAGGCTGCCAGGAGATCCTGTGGGTACTGGTCAGCTCCAGGACAGCTTAATTTCAGGTTGGGTGCCTTCTAACCATATCCAAGGATGACTACAGTTCTCATATGGTATACAAGGATAGTGTTGGTTTGAGTCCTGCTGTCAGGGATGTGAAGCATGAATGGACATTCTTGGTATTGACATGTATATTTATATTCACTTAGGCATTTATATCCTGCTTTTCTCCCCAGTGGGACCCTAGAGCAGCTTACAACATGATCTTCTGTTGGGATATGAGCAAGTTCCTTTCCTGATGTCATGAAAAAATTAAAATGTTTACTCATGCATGCTAATTTCCTAGTCAGATAGCCTTGGGACCAATAGTCTTACCTGCCAGAGTCTAGGTGACAATATGCATAATGACTGTCTATTCAATCAATGGCTATTCAATAGATCTGAAGGTGCCCCGGGGGTGGAGGCTTAGAAAGTTTTACTGCCTTTTGTTCTAACTCTCGCCTGGGGCACACACACATGAGGTAACAGTTCCTTGGAGAGAGATGTAGGTTAGAGATGCTAGACAGGATGTCTTTGTTTTAAAGTCCCAGTTCCTTTTCCCCATGAGTAATCAGTAAACTTTACTTTTTAAAGCTAATACACACATGTGCTGCTTGCTTCTTTTGCTCTGCTACCTTGAATAACCCACCATTTCCCCCTCCTCCATTTTAATTTCATAATGGCGCTATGAGGTGGGTTAGGCTGAGAGTGTGTGACTGGCCTAAGATCACCCTGAGAGCTGCGATGGCAGAGAGGCGATACAAAGGTGGGGTTTCCCAGATCCTAGACCAACACTCTAAACCCTACATCATGGATGAGAATTCTCATCCCCGTGAAACTGCACATGAAGCTTGAATCTAAATAAGGTGGAGAAGCCTTGGCCACTTGTCACCACTTTTTCATCGCACAGACAAGCACGTACGGCAGTTCTTGCTGCAAAAAACATGCTTCACACTGCAAAAATGCTCCTGTGGCTTGAGATGAGTTAATCCTGTTTTCTTTGACCTGCATCACAGCCCTTAAACACAATTGCTTCATAATGTGTCTGAATTCCCAATGAACACTTGAATTGTCTCTTCTGCATAAAATGTGTATCTAAATCCCCATCAGCACTGAGCCCCTTTCAAGGGCAGGTTAAAAAAAAAGTCCTTTAATAGACACAGTGGAGAACACTGAAGCATGCACACACAATTTTCATTGAAATAAATGGGGATTAAGTACCAGACTGTGCCTTTAATGGTACTGATTTCATTTGGACTTAGGTGCACTTAACCTCCCCTCCGCCCTAAATTATATGGGGCATATGAAATCACCTATGCATTGTCATACACAGGGTTGTTAAAAGGCTATTGGCAAACAACCATCCTGCAGTTGATTCAGAAGCCTAATACAAATGCATTTTAAACTGCTGTGCTGTTGTACTTGTGCACAACAACAATATGAATTCCTCCCTCCTCTCCCAGTAGATGCACTGCAACAGAGGGAGCAAATCTGAAGAGTGCTTTAAGTTCCAGGTGTGAATTTGGTCTTCATTGGTAATGTTTGTCTGCCTAAGCCCTGAACAAGATGCAAAGAAAAAATAAGATAAATCTGCAACTCAGGCATTTAAATAAGTGTATTTACTGCTTTCCTAATTCTAACAGATTTATTTCCAAATAAATATAGGCAAGATGCTGGGGAAGGAACATGAGTTAGAAGGCATCAGCTTGAACAAGGAGATCATATGGGAAAATAGCTGAAATACTCCTTTAATCTCACTACATAGTGTATTGCAAAGGCCATCATACTTCATCTTTTCCTTATCTTGCTCAAGTATAAGCCAACAGGTCTTTTTGTGCAAATGAAAAACCAAAGCAACATCAATAGTGCATTTAGCTGGGAGATCATAGGCTAGCTCCTTCCCTTTTCTCCCAAATACTATAAAATCAAAATGCTGTTTACATATTACTCAGTATTAAGCATACCCCAGAAAAAAATAAATTACCCTTCTTCAAACAACAAAAGAAACAAAACAAAGAGCCAAAAACTGAGCTGTGTAACCAAACACAACTGGCAACCCAGCTCTTACAGTGCACTAGATGCACAAGAGGAGAGTCTCATGTTTGATTACTCTCCAAATGAAAAGGAATGTCTACACACAGAAACCTAGCTCATCAGAACAAAGGGCAAAGTAACCCCTGTTTCCTGGACAGCTACTTTTCTACCTGCAGAATCCCCCCCCCCCGGGAGAGTATGCAAACATGTAATGCTCCATCTGCAGTCTGGAGAACAATCGTGCAGTCCAGCCAGACCTGCACTCTGTTTCTGCAACTCTGGCTTCCTTCTCTGAGAGACCCAGAGCAATTTAAACTTGTAGTTCTCTTCCTAGGGGGCGCTCTCTGCTTCAGCAGAGTAACTGACCACATGGCTGCAGACGTTCCCGGTGGCCAGGTCAAGGGGGAGGCGGCCCCACAGGTCCTTCAGATCCAAGCGGGCGCCCCCTCGGCACAACACTTGCAGAGTATCAAGGAAGCCTTCCCGAGCCGCGTCGTGCGCTGGGAGCGAGCCAGTGCATGGATCTGGCCGGTTTGGGTCGGCTCCTCTCTGAAGCAGCAGCTCTGCCACGCTGGGGCTCCCCATCATCATGACCTGGAGGGAGAGAGACAGAAGTCCCGCAGTTAGCGCTGGAGACGGTTCACTACCAGATCAAGCAGCTATATGCTGCAATCCAAAGCGACCTGTCCTGGGAGTAAGCCCCATTGAATAAAGGGGATTTACTTAGGAGTAGACCTGCTAGGTCTGCTCTCCTGTGCGCTCCTTAGTAGCTTCCGTCTACCCCACCTCCCCTCCTCTAATCAGAATCGCTGCAGATCTACACTAATAATTCAAATTTAAGGATTATTTAGGGATCATTTTGTTTGTGCTACCTAAATATTGTTCCTTCAGTATTCCTAACCATTGGTCTTAATTGCAAGTGGTGGTTTCCAATTCTGAATGTGCCTTTGCATGAAAGACCGCCCCAAAAAAACCCTCCAAACCAAACAAGAACAAACACCCACCCAAACGAAAACCAGCATAGTGAAAGAAAGTTTTGACATGCTGGGGGAAGCCCAAAATGCTTGCAGCCTGGACTTGGTATACGGTTCACTCTGCAACATCATTCCTGACTGACTGCTGGTGGTGGAAAGTGCCGTCTGAGGGTGGCCCTGCAGGGCTCTCGAGGCAAGAGGCAAACCGAGGGTGGTTTGCCATTGCCTGCCTCTCCGTAGCCACCCTGGGTCCCCTCGGCGGCCTCCCATTCAAATACTAACCAGAGCTGACAGTGTTGGGCTAGGGATGCCAAAAGGCCACGGAGGAAAAAGAGAGGCTTAATATGTGGCAGGGAGGTAATTAACAGCGCCCGATCAATAACATCCTCTGGAAGCCTCTCTTAAAGGGACAGGGCTACTTTTCTCCAGACAGTTGGCAGCGCTAAAACTGCACTTGAGCAGCAGGCCTCGGTTTCTTTTTTTAATGTATTTTTATCCCAGCCTTCCTCCAAGGAGCTTAGCGTTGTTCTTCCCTCCTGCGGTTTGTCTGTACTACAACTCCGGGAGGGAGGATCCATGTAGGGTAACCGTGTTGGTCAGAAGCAGCAGAACAAAGTTTGAGTCCTCTGGCACCGTTAGGACCCACAAAGTTTGAATAACTTTGAATAAAACTTTGTTGGTCTCAGAGGTGCCGCTTGACTCAGACTTTGTTCTGTGAGGGAGGTGAGGCCTGAGAGAGAGATGGTCCGAGGGTCCCTCTGCAATTCTCAAAGCAAGCAGGGTCTTGAACCCAGGTCTGGCCGCTTCTAGTCCAACACGACAACTTCGTAGGCCACACTTGCTCAGTTGTATGGCTGCATGGAGTGGGGAGGGGTGACTCTCCCGGTAAACCCTGACCCATTGTCCCTTTGGTGCTAAGGCAAGAGACTTTCCAGGGGGGGAGCTGAGATGTCCGGGTGGGAGACAGGGAAAGGGGTGGAGCTTCTGCTCGGAATCCTGGGCTTGCTTCAGTTAGGAAAGGGAAAGCCAAACGGGCCCCCCCCCGGTAGTAATAAGGAAAGGCCCGTTAATCTCATTAGACCCAAATATTGACCATGATATGGGTGTGTGTGGATAGATGTAAAAGTTTGTTTGCCAAAGGCCGGTGGCCAGGGTGCTCAGTTTTGTTAAGGGCCTCGACAAACATCGCTTGTTTGGCCAAAGGGGTGAGGAAGATGGGATGAGAACCCGACAGGGAGGCGAGCTGGCCTGGACCGCGCGAAATTTGGCCTCGGAGCCTTCCAGGATCGCTGACCTTCGATGTTTGCAGCTGCAGCCGGATTCCGGCCGGTTGCCCTTTCCAGCCCTGGCGGCACCACGGAGTTGCTCGAGTGGTGATGGGAGGGGGGCGGGGGGCGATCCGAACTGTGAAGCTCGGCGGCAGCCCTCACGGACTGGGCGGCCACTCGCTCCCCCTTCTAGAAGCGCCCGGGGGGGGGGGCGGTCGTCTCAAAGGAAGACGGGCGATCCTTCCCGTCCGGTGATGCCGCCGGCGAGCCCGATATCTGAATCCTCCCCGTGAAAGGAGCCAGCCGGGCCGGGGGAGAAGGACGCCGAGGAGAAGAGGCTGGAGGCCGCGCGCGTTCAGCCCTGGCGACGGACAGGCTCCGGCGCGCCCCGGCAGAGCCGAGCGCCCCTGTGGTCCGGCCCTTGCCCCTGGAGGCCCCGCTGGGTCGAAAACCCGAGGGAGGGCAAGGCCGCCGCCCCCCGGCGCGTCTCCTGGGAGGCAGCCCCGCCGTCCTCCGCCGACCGGGCTCCTTCGCCCACTGGACGCCGCGCGGGGGGGGGGGGAGGTCCGGCTGGAAGTTCTTCCGCGTCGCTCGGAACTGCAGCCCGAAGAGCGAAGCCGAAGGCCGGGAAGGGATTGAGATCCGAGTCTCCAGGGTCGTCGCTGCGTTCTCGCAGCGGTCATTGTCTGGAGGAAGCTGGAGAGATCTCCTCGGATTTGTCCACATCGGACATTCGTCCCGGCCCGGGGTCTTCAGAGCTCGGGACTGCAGACGCCGGCCTCTCCTCTTCCACTGGATCCTCTCACCAACCACACTTGGGAGGGAGGCGGGACGGAGAGCGGTTGCCACCCAGCAGAGTTAAAAAATTAAGAATAAGAAGAATGACGGTGCTCCCCGGGCCCTCGGAACCCCCCCCCTCACTACCCCGTCGCTTGTTTTTAAAGCGCAGACTTTCTTGCCGATACTTGTTTACTCGTTCATTTCCTCCTGCTAGAACGCACATGCAAAATTTGGAAGACATTTTAAAAGACTGTACCATATTTGAAGTCATAACACATAAATCTATTTTCACACAATGCGACAGGCGTGGTTAATATACACCACCTATACGCACACAAGTAACTATAACTGACTTCTTATAATCCTTGTAAGAACAGTATCGCATACATCAGAAGGGTGGCCTTGTTGGTTTTTAAGATGCTACAAGATTAACCAAGTTTGTTTCAGCCTGAATTTCCTGAGCTCTGAATCAGAAATAAATTTTGTTACTCTTAAGACGCTATTGGACTCCTCTGAACTATATTATATTGTATTGCATAACATAGCGTGTGTGTTATATATGATAGATAGTGTGTGTGTATACACGCACACACACACACACTCACTCACACTTCTGTTTCAATAGGTATCTGAAGAAGTGTGCCTACACAGAAAAGCTTATACATTGAATCAAATTCTGCTCGTCTTAAAGGTGCCACTGGACTCAAAACTTTGTTCTGCTGCTTCAGACCAACACTGGCAACCCCACCTGAACATATATGTATATTATACACACTTAATGCTACTAGTATACTAATGTATACGATGTTGTGACATACCCCCTCAACTTTCCCTGCCCCATCAAAGCCCTGAGAGGAGCACTGACTGCAGTCCCAGTAACCTTGGCAAGGGACAGCGCCCTTCTCATCGGGTCTACTCCGGCCCTGCTCAGGTATACTGGGTGGGCCTTACTCCCAGGGACGTTGTTGCTTCTTCTTCTTCTTCTTCTTCTTCTTCTTCTTCTTCTTCTTCTTCTTCTTCTTCTTCTTCTTCTTCTTCTTCTTCTTCTTCTTCTTCTTCTTCTTCTTCTTCTTCTTCTTCTTCTTCTTCTTCTTCTTCTTCTTCTTCTTCTTCGTCTTCGTCTTCGTCTTCGTCTTCGTCTTCGTCTTCGTCTTCGTCTTCGTCTTCTTCTTCGGACTGCACTATCAATGTACTTTCTCATGTTTCGGTATTTTTTTTTTAAAGAAACCCGCTTCTAATATCGTTGAAGAAAAACTCGCAAATAGACGGTGAAACCGAGAGGAAAAGAGGGGGCGCCATCCAGCCGAAGTCAAGCCCTAACACCCCCCCCCCGTGAGTAAACGCGACCGATTTCGGCCTCAGGGAAGCCTTCAGAGGCTTGCGACCAGGCACCTCCTTGAAGTGGGACTCGCTTCTGATCTAACACGCGCAGGACCGCAAGTGGTATAGCAGGCGTGTAACAGCGCAGTCCCACAGGCGTGTTGTCTCAGAAGTAAGTTCCGCGCTATTTGATGGGATTTACTCCCAGCTAAGTGATTTGAGTATTGCGGTCTCACTGGCCCTGACCAAAAGGAAACCCCGGGGGGGGGGCGTTGTGGTCAGATCGCTCCCTCGGTCACCAAGTTTTTCACGCCAAGAGGCCTCTGAGAACATCCGAGGTACCGGGATCCTTTCACCACCAGATTCAACCGGTAAAAAAAAATCCCCGCTTCGCTTTGAGTCCCGGTCTGTTGCCCGTCCGAGCTATCCGCCGGGGGGCCTCGTTTGCTCCTTCAGCACGCTGCGATTTCGCAGGGAGTTTTGACCCAATTCAAGGCTCACAGAAAAAGAGAGAGAGAGATCCGGAAATATTATTTCTTGGAACTTCCTCCGAAGCGAAGGTGGCAGAACATTCTTTTAACTCCACTCACTAAGTTTGTGAAGTGTTGAGTGGGGCGGGGCGGGGGGCGGGCAGGCAGGCTGGCTGAGATCACTAATAATGTCGGGAACTCACAGCAAGATATTCAGAATCGCTTTCTTGTTTGAACATCTTTGCCACTTCGCTTTAAAAATCCGGGGTACAATTCCTCCCCCCCGCTTAAAACTGGCTAAGTCCCACTTTACTCACAAGGACTGCGATCACACACAGGATACAAACCACTCTCAATGCACTATCCAACTGGATTTTGCTATTTCACACAGTAAAATCCAGTTGGAAAGTGCACTGAAATTGGATTGAAATTGGATTGAAATTGGATTATTTCATGTGTGCCAAGTTTAGGCACTTCGATTTTAAATACAATGAAAAGCCGCTTACTCCCCCCGCCTTCCTTCCAATTAAGCGGATCACAGCCATACAATGAGGACTCACTACAACTCTATTTTAAGTACGTGTAACCTTTTCTCTAGATAAGATCCATCCAGTGGAAGGGAGCGCCACAGATCCCGCTATAGTGAATTCGTGGCTACCCCATACAGCAATCGCTTTACTTCGTTCTGTCACAACACAGATAAGTATGAATGTATTTAAAGAGCAGATACTTTGTCTTCCCTGCCTTAGGAAGAGAACTGCAAGCGGAGAGTCAGCTAGGCTTTGCGGGACCCCGGTTCGAATTCCGTCTTGTGCGACAGAAGCCTGCTGGGTCAGTCACACAACTCTCAATCTAACCTGCCCCCCAGAAAACAGCCAGGAGTCCAGTAGCACCTTAAAGACTAACACAGTTGGTAGCTGTGTATCTGAAGAAGTGAGCAGTGACTCAGGAAAGCTCACACCCTGCCACGAATTTTGTTAGTCTTTACGGTGCTCCTGGACTCTTGCTCTTTTTCTGATGCTACAGACAGACTAACGCGACGTCCCATCTTGCTCTCTCTGCCCCACAGAGTTGTTGGGAGGATAAAACGGAGGAAAAGAGAAGGATGTCAGCTGCTCTGAGCCCCCATTGGGGAGGAAGCCGGGATATAAATAAATAAAAACAAACACTTCTTCTTTCTTTCCACTTACATGCTACAGAGAGTGCCCTATTGCCAGAATTGGCTGCAAGCAACACAGGATGGATGTGAACTGGTCCCGACTGAGGTAAGTAGCTTTGGAATAAGGAACACCAGGACAAGAATATTCCAAATCTATACTAAAAGACAGTTCAGAAGCCAGGTCAGACGGGACGTTTGCTGCACCTTAAGGGATTTGGGCTGCAGTTCTTGTGTTTTACTTCCGGGTATACTTGTTTAGGATTGAATTGTTATGAGCTCAGCCGCCAGCCATGCAGCAAGAGAAGTTACGATCCAAACGTTTAAATGGATTTAAAACAACAACAACAAACACCTTCATTTCAATCGAATCTATTTATGACAGAAATGGATTAGGCGACTTTCAGAAGAGAAAAGGACCAACTAAGAAGTTCTGAAGAAACAAGGGGGTTCAAAAGACCCCTTCGTCAGGCTGGTGGCTTAGCAAAATAAAACAACCATCCGAGGGCAGAAAGAGCTCTGTGGAAGAGTGTGGATAGGAAAGCTTGCAGGCTTCCTTGTAACATTCCAGATCCAGGTGGGCAGCCGTGTTGGTCTGAAGCAGCAGAACAAAGTTTGAGTCCAGCGGCACCTTTCAGACCAACAGAGTTTTATTCAAGGTATAAGCTTTCTTGTGCATGCGCACTTCTTCAGATACCTTGAAACAGAATTTCCTCAGCGGTTACATATAGAAAAAGAGAGGGGTCGGTGGGTGGGAGTATAGTTGCCAGGAAGGGTCAAGACAGTTTCTCTCTCTCTCTCTCCCCCTATATGTAATTATTGAGGAAATTCCCTTTCACTGTATCTGACGAAGTGCGCTTGCACACAAAAGCTTATACCTTGAATAAAACTTTACTTTTCTATGACGGCTGATCCCCCCCCCAAAAAAAAAAACAATCTGTGGAAGTCTGCTTGTTGTACCCAAGACCTCTGTTTAAGAAGCTACAATAAACAAACAAACAAAGTGCTTTTTAAAGCCGGGTGGAAAGAAAGTCGAGTTCTCCCGAGAGGTGCACCCAAGTCCCCTTATAAAGCTTCCCCCGCTGGCTTTGATTCCGTCGCCGATCCCAGCCTCCTGTGGGTTATGTCGATAGCAGGCTGGAGTTGCAGAGTCCCCGTGAAGCCGGACTCGAATGGCGCGAACATAAAACGAAGCAGGCCCTCGAATTCAACGCATGCCTGGTCATTCACACCGAGAAGGGAAAACCCTAACGCCCGACGGGAAGAGAGTTCGAACGAGTCTCTGTTACCCAACAAAGTTTGAATCCAGGGCGTGCACACCAGAGCTTATCCTCGGAATTCAACTGTGCTGGTCTTAAAGGTGACACAGGAGTCAAGCTCTGTTCTGAAACTCTGATTGTTCTCTAAGGTGCTACTGGATTCCAATCTGACCGGAGTCTTTCTGTGCTTTACGTGGCTCCCCCCTTCCCGGCAAGGAGTGAAGTTCCTCACTGAGCTTTCTTACAGAAGGGAGGGGGCTGGCGGCGCGCTTCGGGGCCCCCGATCTCCCCCCCTCCGGTCTCCCGAGTCGCCTTATTCGACTTGCAAAAGGAAACGTCCGTCAATTTGGACAAGACCGATTTCAGTGGGGTTGAAGGCGAAGCCTCTTGTCAGGTTCGACGGATGATTTCTTTCCTTAGCCTTTGACGGCGATCTGGCTGCAACCCCAGTCTGTCCGCCTCCTTCGCAGCCACCCGTGCAGTCACTGGCTGGTCAGTTCGAAGCATTTACCGACTGCCTTTCGCGGCAGGCTCCAGCAGACCCAGCGTAGAGGAGACGGACGCTGCCTTTGAATCTTTCCGCGGAGATCGCCGCTGTTCCTCCCCGGGTGTGTTGGCGTCGGCTGGATGGTCCGATTGCCTGGTCCGAACCGGCGCCTGAAGGGGGGAGCCCGGTGGCAGGGCTCGACCTAGGTAGTCGGGCCAGACTGAATTTTGCCACTTTCGCAGGAGCAGTTTTAGATCTGCTTCTTTAATGGTCTCAATCAATCAACCAATCAATCGTTCGATCGATCAATCAATCAATCCATGGTCCCATACCGCCACAAAAAGTTTATCGCAGTCATGCACGCGGCTGAACACCACCATCAGCAATAATAAAGAAATCTAAGACTTTACAGAACAATCTTAAAATTGCACCCCCCCCCCCCGTCCATGGATTACAGCTTTACAGTGTAAACGGTCTTCGTGCCTCTGGACTCCGGTTTTATTTCGCAGAGATTTTTATTCGACTGAGTTTATCCTAAGCAGAGCTCAATGAGAGTAACGCTGTTTAGGGTAGATCCAGGTGGGGCAGCCCTGTTGGTGAAGCGGCAGAACCAAGTTTGAGCCCAGGGTGGCACCTTTAAGACCCACAAAGTTTCATTCGAGGCATGAGCTTTCCTGTGCACACACACTTCCTTAGAGAGCTCCTATATGATACTATTGACGGTGGCACCGTTGTTTTTCCTCTCACCTCCACCTTATCATCTCTGAAAGGGCCGAACTGCCAAAACGTGTTTCCCGATCACTGTGGTCTGACCACCTTGTGGTAGTGGTCAGACCACTTTGGTCAAGTGTTGGTGGGTTTGCTGTCCCCCCCCCCCGATGTTCTGGTGCCTCTGGCTCATTTAATTAATTGGGGCTCAGCTTCCGAGAAAATATGGCTGGGATCGAGTTGCAGCAGCCGGAGCCGAGGCGTGTTTACGCCGGGACAAGTCCCACGAACTTGGCACGCCTGGCCAAAAATGCAGCATTCGACCTGGGACGAAGCGGAGCTGAACCCCGCCAAGATCCGGCCAGGTCCCCCCCCCGCCCCCGAGTCTCTTGCCCCCCTGTCGCCGCGGGAAGGAGGACCCACCTGGACCGGGGTCCTGCCGAACGAGTTGACGGCATTGGGGTCGGCACCCGCGTCCAGCAGCCTCCGCACCGCCTCCAGGTCCCCGAGCGCGGCAGCTGTGGCGAGCTGGTCTGCTCCGCGGTTGCTTCTGGCTGGCTCCATGCTCGACCTGCAGCATTAGGAGACGGGGAAGCCGGATGGTGGCAACGCCAGCCCCCGCCCGCCGGGCTTCACGCCGGAGCTTGAACTCCGGGCGCCGGAGGCAGCGGCAGCAGCGCCCGGCAGTAGCAGATCCCCTTCTCCGCCGCCAGTTTCCGGGCCCCTTTGCCTTTGGACTTCCCGGAGGACCTCTGCCTTCTTCGAGACGGCAGCCAAGCTGCCCCGGCCACCTTTGCGCCCCGGCCTGCGACGCTCGCGGCCCGGCTTCTCCTCCGCCTCCTGCGCAGCCTGGGCTCCGGGTCTTTCGCCGCTCCGAGGCGGGGCCCGACGGCAGCTGCTGGCCCCGACGCCACGCCTCTTCGCTAAGGGAACCTACGGGCAGCGGGAGCGCGCATGCGCCCCGCGGGACGCTCTTCTTGGGCGAACTGGTGCGAGGGACGGAGTGGGGCGTTCGCGGGGTCTCCCGGCGCTGAACCCGGGCGGAGGGCTCCTGTGTTTAAATGCACGCCTGTGGGTCAGCTTAGCGGAACCGTTGGCGCCAATATTAACAGGAGCCTTGGGACGCTGGGAGAACGAACCGGCAACATTTGACTCCGGTCTCTGAGTTCCTTGGACTCGAGTCCCCTCCCTCCGTTGTCACCGGGAGTCTTTTCTTTCGCAGTCATTTTAAGCAGCCCTCGCATTCCATGACCTCTTGACCCCACCCCGTTCGGTTTGTTTTTATACACCTACAGAAAATGTCTGCCTATAGTCGGTGGCAGCCCCACGCCTTGCATCGGAAGCAGCGGGCTTTGCTTATCTTTAAAATACCACAAGACAGGAGTTTTTATTTTTCCATGCCGTGCAGTCGACTACGGACCAAAGAAGGGGCCATGCGAGACTTTCCTTCCTAGAGGTGTGTGTGTGGGGGGGTGGGGAGAGGGTTCAAGGATATGGCCCCCATCGGCAGTCTGAAGTGGTCCCGTCTAGAATCCATCCTCTTTCAGCCTAGACTCCAGTAGGCTTCACTGTGATGTGTACAGTAACAGCAGCTGTTTACACTTTCCAGTCAAAACAGGGCCAGGGCCATGAGGTGCGTTCTTGCTGGCTGGGTCCTACTCAGAGCTGTAGCTAGGGTGGGGCCCAGGGGGTAGCCCCACCTAATAATTTATTGGGACTGGGGAGAACTTTTGAAATTTATAGCTTCCATTTCAACAGGAACTTGTTTTTAGAAATAAAAGGGGAGAATCGGCTGTTGCCCTTTAAAAAGTGGCAGTGCCCTTTTCTCCACCCACCGAGCTCTGCTCACCCTCGTCCCCTATTGTTTTCCTTAAGTGAACTGAAGCAGACATCTCCCCTTTAGTTTCTATGACTACAAGCATGGCAGGGCACTTTAGGTGTAACTTAAGGAAGTCACTTTATTTGAGGAAGGTATTTACTAAAAGCGGGGGGGGGGCAGAAACGTGTGTACATAAAACTTGTTCAGCTTGTATGTTTTCATTGTTGACATTGCATATAAACTGACATATTTGATGAAGTGGGTTTCAATGAAATGGCTTGCATTCTGTTCATTTCTTTGAAACCTCACCTGGAAATGCAGCATCTCCAGCTTAGAAAAAGTTATTATGGATGTTGTCCCAGTGTAATACTGTTGAGAAAATAGCCTTCTGCATTGCCCAGCAAGAGAACTGGGTTGTGCCCCTGTGTATCCTTAACAGGGAGCAAGAGCTTTTTTGATGAGTGCACTTGTATGTGTTACTTAACCATCAAAATCTGGCCCAACCTTACCTCTAAAAATGAAATTCTTTCCAATATTTTCTAATTAATTCATTAGATGAGATCGGATTATTATTTTGGTGGTTCACTTGGGTTTAATATCCCCAGGAAAGCAAGAGTGACTCTGGGGATATGGGCCTGATGGAGACAGTGAGCAACCAGAACTGTTAACCTACCTGCACACCAATACGAATTCTCTAATTGTTGTGTCTGTGCGTAGGAGCATCTGATATGAACCCACCCACTCCTGAATAAAGTGCATGTGTTGCAAAAAATGTACTCTGTGGACAAGGGTAAGTAAATACTGCTCTACTTAAGTTGCCTCACTGGGTTACTTCATCTGAAGCATCTGTTTCCAAAAGTGAGCTGGATTGGAAGATAAATGCTGAAATCAATTGACTGAATGCAGTCAGATAAAATGAGGCAAGGGAAAAGAGCAGGGCTTAACTCTCTCTGTCCATGGGCTCTGTATTGGTTTGAAAATAGGCTCCCCAATCCCTGTTTTTAATATCTTGGGAAAGGAGGGGGAAATGTTATAACACCTATAAACCAGTAAAAAAAAGTCAATTTAAAATCCATCAGAACTGTCTTCTGATCAGGTGGAGAAAAAAAGTAAGGAGAAGATGTGTTTGGTAATCTAAGGCTACAGTAACACACACTAAATCATGCACTTTCAATCCACTTTCAATGCACTTTCCAACTGGGTTTTGCCAGTTCATACAGTAAAATCTAGTTGGAAAGTGGATTGAAAGTGCATGATTTAGTGTGTGTGATTGCAGCCAATTATGACTACCTCTTACTCCAGTAGCCAAAAAACTTGATTAAGGTTTTAAAATGTCAAAAGAATCAGATCAGCCTCCCTCTTTTTTTGGCACACCCTAGGAAAACTTGAATGTTTGTCTTAAGGATGGATGCTTGGGTGAAGGACAGTTCCCACTTAACATGGCAAATTACATGGTTTGCCGTGCCTACAGTGATATTTATGCAGTGGCAAACACCCTAAAGACAAACTTCTTGGGAAAAATTCTGAAAAAGGATATTAACATAAAAATACAAAAGCTTAAAATAGATTTTAAAAACCCTCATAATTTACTTGTACTGATAATATTGAATATAAAATCCTTATGGTTTTGATTTCTAATGAATTACTGCTAATTAAAAAAAACCCTCTAGATGCGGCCGAATTAGCTAACTACCAGCCGGTATCCCATTTGCCCTGTTTCGGCAAATTGATTGAGAAGGCAGTGGCAATTCAGCTGCAGGGTTTTTTGGATGATGCCTCCATATTAGTTCCTTTCCAGTCCGGCTTCCAACCAGGCCACGGGACAGAGACAGTCCTGGTCGCCCTCACAGATGATCTCCAGAGGCATCTGGATCTGGGCGGAATGGCAGTGCTGCTGTTGTTAGACCTGTTGGCGGTGTTCGACCCGGTCGACCATCAACTACTGATCCACCGCCTTGCTGACAGTGGGATTCAGGGGTTAGCCTTGCAATAACTCTCCTTGTTTCTTCAGAGTTGGGGACAAAGGGTGGCCATTGGGGAACAACTATCCAGAAGGCACCTACTTATTTGCGGAGTGCCCCAAGGAGCAGTGCTCTCCCCAGTGTTATTAAACATCCATATGTGCCCCCTTGCCCAGATTGCCCAGGGGCATGGACTGGGTTGTCACCAATATGCAGATGACACCCAGCTCTATCTACTGTTGGCCGGCCAGTCAGACTCAATGGACCTGGCATTGAAAGCCATGGCTGGTTGGTTCAGACTGAGTAGACTGAAATTGAATCCGACAAAGACAGAGGTCCTGTGCTTGAGTCAGAGTGGGCCAAGGTTAGGGATTCCTCTCCCGACCTTCATTGGTGCCAGCACCAGAGGTTAGGAGTTTGGGAGTGCTCCTTAACAATGGAGGCCCAGGTAGTAGCCACTGCAAAGTCTGCCTTTTACCACCTACGGCTGATTAAGCAGTTGGTTCCCTTCCTTGAATGCAATGATCTCACAACAGTGATCCATTGCGATGGTCACCTTGAGATTGGATTACTGTAATGCTCTCTACATGGGGCTGCCCTTGTTCCAAATCTATAAGCTGCAGCTGGTACAGAATGCAGTGGCGAGGCTGTTGTGTCTTCCTTTGCAGGAACACATCCAGCCTGCCCTAAAAGCATGCACTGGCTGCCTATATCCTACCGGATTCGGTTCAAGGTGCTGGTTCTTACCTTTAAAGCCCTATATGGTCAGGGACCTACTTACCTGAGGGACTGCCTTTCCCCATATGTTCCCCAGAGAGCACTAAGATCAGGATCCCAAAATCGGCTGGCCCTTCCAGGCCCTAAAGAAGCCATGCTAGCAGTGACAAGGGCCAGGGCTTTTTCTGTGGTGGCCCCTTACTCATGGAATGAGCTCCCGGATGACATCAGGGCCCTGTGGGACCTTTTAGAGTCTTTCAATTAGGCTTTCGATTAGGATGCCACCTTTCAATATCATGGCCCTGGCCCCAACATCAGCACCATTATCAGCACTGACTCTATAACTAACAGCCTGGCAAGAACCCGGACTATGGTGGTGGTTGACCGCCTGGATACTGTGAGAATACCGCCATCTTTTCTTAATATTTAATATATATGTTTCTTATTACCAAAATTTTACATGTGATTTTAACTCAATATTTTGTGTTTTAATCATATTTTGTTAAATATATATAACGTATATCCTGTCCTTATTAATATTTGAATTTTGGTTCCGCAACATTCTATGCTTGCCATAATTGATTCTGCTTAAGAACTGGCAGTCAGAAGACACTGGCCAGGGCTGACTGGCTGCTTGGCAAAGTCCCGCCCACATCAGCCCCGGTCAGTGTCTTCGGCTCAGTCTGCTCCTGTCCTCCGAAAGGAGAGGACCATCTGGAGTGTGAGCGCAGGGACAGGCCCTCAAGGCTGAGGCATGTGATAGAAGCTCTTTTCTGCCCCCCACTCCCTGGGCCTTCTATGGGGGCAGTAGGCCCAGATCAGCCCTTTTCCGCCCCTCCATACCATCCCCTGGGCCTTCTATGGGGGCAGTAGGCCCAGAGAAGCCCTTTTCCGCCCCCACACCACCCCCTTGGCCTTCTATGGGGGCAGTAGGCCCAGAAAAGCCCTTTTCTACCCCCCCACCCCCTGGGCCTTCTATGGGGGCAATAGGCCCAAAGAAGCCCTTTTCTAAACCTCACACCATCCTCTGGGCCTTCTCTGGGGGCAGTAGGCCCTGAGAAACCCTTTTCCGCCCCTCCACACCATCCCCTGGGCCTTCTATGGGGGCAGTAGGCCCAGAGAAGCCCTTTTCCGCCCCCCCCACACCACCCCCTGGCCTTCTATGGGGGCAGTAGGCCCAGAGAAGCCCTTTCCCACCCCCCATCCCCTGGGCCTTCTGTGGGGGCAGTAGGCCCACAGAAGCCCTTTTCCACCCCTCTTCCTTTCCTTTTCCCCCTTTCCTTTTTTCCTCTCTCCTTTCATTCATTCTTCCCCCCTTCTTCCTTCCCCCCTTCCATCCTTCCTTCCTTCCTTCCTTCCTTCCTTCCTTCCTTCCTTCCTTCCTTCCTTCCTTCCTTCCTTCCTTCCTTCCTTCCTTCCTTCCTTCCTCCAACCCTCTCTCCCTTCCATCCTCCCTCCCTTCCTTTCTAGGGCTCATTGTCTTCCACCACAACGGGCTTTGCTCCCTAGTATATATATATTCTGCAAGCCGCCCTGAGACCACCATGGCAGGTAGGGTGGGATACAGATTGATTGAATGAATGAATAAATAATAGATAACACCAATGCAGCTTGTCTTTTCTATTTACATTAAGACCTAGAGCTTTTGAGGTTGGGCAGAGCATGAAGTGTGGTATGAGGGGCCACAGCTCAATGCAAGAGGGGAAGGTCCTGGGTTCAGTCTCCAGCACTTCTGCTTGAGACCCTGGAGAGCTGCTGCCAGTCAGAATAAGCGATACTGACCTTGGTAAACCAATGGTTTGACTCAGTATAAAGCAGCTTCAACCCTGATCTGCTATTTCTGTAAAAAAGACTTCATAAAGACTTTGTACCTCTTCAAAACAATAAAGCACCCATGTGGGAGACTGTGCCACTTTCACTTTCCTGGATCATCCCATTTGCACAGTTCTTGTTTTTCTTGCTCCCAGCTCCTTGGCAAGCAGCCTGGTATCAATCAAGGGTAATAAAGAGAAGCATGGGAGATAACGAGGTTGTAAATTATGTCAGTGGAATGAAACTGGGAAGGTGCTTTCCTGAAACAGCTGAGCACAGCTCAAATGCCAAGGCACCAGCTCACTCTTTGGATTCCAGCATATTGAAGTGCATGCAAGGTAATTTCGAGGGGTGGGTGGGTGACCTGCTTTGGAAACTAGAAGGCATCATGTGATTGTGGGATGGTTCCCTGGCATAGCACAAATCTGGGCTCCACCAGCAGAAGGGCAAGTCTGGGCTTGTACTGAGATGGTTCCCTGTATAAGACGCACACAGCAAAACATGCCTGGACTTGTTTGAGCCAATACACAGTCTGGAGTGTAGAGTTAAACAAAGGTCAGTACCAAAATAGCTGCATGCTGCCTTAGAATGAAAGACGACTGGCCCATTTGTACAGACCCCAAAATGATCATGTGCAGCTTCTGGAATACATTGTACTCCTAACCCTCTGTGACATAGCTGTCTCTCTGAGAATGCACACAGCATCTTTTCATCACATCTCAGTAAAGGCAACCCCCCATTATTATTTTTTTATCCAGGACATGAAACTTTCAGATCAGGGAGGAATTTCCAGGAAGAACTTCTGCCATGGCACACCAGCCGCATTCGCAAATGAAGCTGTGAGTGTATAGTGGCAGCAAAAGAAACACTATTGCAAGAAGTAGTTTAGCTGTGGTCAAAAAAGAGCTCTGGTAAGCATTTTCCACCCAGACATAGAAAGGATTTATTGTAGTGATTTAGAATTAAGAATTGTCTCCTTAACTTCTGTTGGCTGAACCATGCTGTTTTTAAAAATTATAATAGGATGCACATTTTACTTGTCAACTCCAAAAAGCTTATTTTGGAATATATAAAGGTTAGAATTATCCAGCTTCTTAGGAACGCTCCCCTTGTGCTTCTGCAGTTCACTCCTCTGAACTATTTCCTGATTGCCCAGGACAGTGATTCATGCAGAGATGCAATAGATCACTCCTCTAAGGGTGCCTAAAGTCCCTGTGTACTTGCATTGGGAGTAATTGAATGGTTCAATAATACCTGATACAAAGGTGAAGCAAAATCACCTACTTCCAGTGGAGACTGGCTGGAGCTTACAACACCAAGAGATTCCTTGGGAAACCCTTTTTGGAGGTAGATTTTATAGAGTTCACAGCCACCTTTAGCTACTTAACTGTAACACATTTCTCACACCATGAAATTGGTTTTCTCATAAAGAACTCAAATGCCACTGTACACAGTTTGGGTATTACTGGATTAGGTAGGGTATGTGTGTGTCTGGGGAGGGGGTTGAAACCTGTAGCACCAAGGACAGCTCCATTCCTGCTAACCCTTTTTATTAGCAGCCCAGTACCTACAAAGCGGGATACCAAAACAATGTGTTGACCAGGGCAGGCTGACTGAGGAATTCTGGCAGGGACAGCAATGCTGAAAGAGTCTCTTATTCCCAACATGGTGACTAACCATGAATGAACAACAAGGCAGATAAAGCCACATTATTTAGTATTAGTGTACTAGCTGTGTGGAAACAAAGGGGAAAAGAAAAAACAAATATGTTGTATCTACAGTAAAACACACCCAAGAGACCCCAGCATTATTCCTGTTCATATCTTCATTCTCAGATAAACATTTGTGAATGTGATGAGTAGGAGAATGAAATCAGCTCTAGTTTAGTGATAAGCTTTCTAATTTTTTTTAGTTCACTGGTCTGAGACCCTGCAGGGGAGATTACAGGCAAGCTAACGGTGGAAAGTAACAACTCTATGACCACATTTCTCTTTTATTATGGCTGCTCACCTTGTTGAGCCAATGCTTTTGACTCCATTTCTGGATTTTCCTATGTAAAGTGTCCCATCTTCTTTTCAGTTTAAGATCTTATCCATTTCTGTCCATCCAGGATAATTTCCTATGAACATATTCTATTTCCAGACTGCATATCCTCACTATAACGCCCTGCTTGTTTTTCCTAAAAGAGATTTATACTTTGCTTATTAATAAGATGCTATGATGAAGAGGAGTTTCTCTTGGTGCTGACATGAAAATGTACCTGTGCTCTCCCTGCTGTGGCTCCCACCTTGTGGAATGGCTTGTCTGAGGAGGTCAGGAAGGCTCCCGCTCTTCTGGCTTTCTGCAGACTATGCAACACTGAACTATTCAAGAGGGCTTTTCTGCACAAACTTACTTGGATAAATAATGAGAGACTGTGGTCTGTTCTACAGTAAGCAGGATCCTATTATGTAATTTTTGCATTGCTTGAAGTGTCATGTTAATACTTATGCTATGATTCAGTTCTATATTTCCCTTTTCTGGTTGGTTTCAGACTTCTACAATTCTAGTGCATTGTTTATTGAATTCTCATTTTGTTGAGTGTACTGACTCACTATGACTAATCTGCCTTAAATCCCTATGATCATCCCATTTGCACAGTGGATTCTAAATAACACAAATATAGATAGATAGATAGATAGATAGATAGATAGATAGATAGATAGATAGATAAAAATATTGAATGTAAAGTGCAATCCTAGGTGGAGTTATAGCCTTCTGAATCCATTGAAGCACCATGTCAGTAATATGTGAATATTTTCATAGAATCATAGAATGTTATAGTTGGAAGGGACCTTGCAGGTCATCTAGTCCAACCCCCTGCATTCTGCAGGAGCATAGCCGAAAGATAGCCCTACAACATACCTGAAAGATGGTTGTCCAGCCTCCACTTGAAAACGTCCAGCGAAGGAGCATCCACCACCTCCTGAGGCAGTCTGTTTCACTGCTCAACCACTCTTACAGTTAGGAAGTTTCTCCTAATATTTAGCCGGTAACGAGTCCCTTGTAATTTCCACCCATTAGATCTAGTCTTGCAATCTGGAGCAAGAGAGAATAGATCTGCTCCATCTTCTACATGACAGCCCTTCAAATATTTGAAGACTGTAATCATCTCTAAGCCTTCTCTTTCCCAGGCTAAACATACCCAACTCTCTCAGCCTTTCCTCGTAAGACTTGGATTCCAACCCTCTCACTATTCTGATTGACCTCCTCTAGACGTGCTCAAGCTTGTCAACATCCTTCCTAAAATGTGGTGCCCAAAACTGGACACAGTACTCCAGATGAGGCCTGACCATAGCAGAATAGAGCGGGACTACTACCTCCCGTGATCTGGACACAGTGCTTCCGTTAATGCATCCTAAGATTGTATTAGCTTTCTTCGCAGTCACATTGCACTGCTGGCTCATGTTTAGCTTGTGATCAACCAGAACATCTAGATCCCTTTCACATGTGCTGCTGTCAAGCCAAGTCCCTCCCATTCTATTTCTGTGCCTTACATTTTGATTGTAATGCTGCTGCTGTTACCAGTTTGGTGTAGTGGTTAAGTGTGTGGACTCTAACCTAGGAGAACTGGGTTTGATTCCCCACTCCTCCGCTTGCAACTGCTGGATGACCTTGGGCAATCCATAGTTCTGACAAGAGCTGTCCATGAAAGGGCAGTTCTTGAAAGACCTCTCTCAGCCCCATCTACCTCACAGGGTGTCTGTTGTGGGGAGGGGAAGGGAAAGGCGTTTGTAAGCCGCTGTGAGACTCTGAGTGAAGGGCGGGGTATAAATCCAATCTCCTTCTCCCTCTCCTCCTCCTCCTCCCCCTCCTCCTCTTCTTTTATATATATATATTTGGTATAGCAAAATGTCAGCAAATAAGTGGAAGGAAGAGGCCAGACTAAAAACCACTCATCACACAGGAACAGACAATTCTCTGACCATTAAGTCCACTGAGCACAGAATTGAGGGCCACAGCAGAGGCTATTAGGAACCACCCAGCAGCCCTGTTGCTGAATTACACTGTATCATATATACCAAGGCAGGGAGGACTGTACAGAAATACACAGTACAGTGGGAATGCACAGGTATAGCATACTCTGGGTTCCTGTGTTGAGTCCTGAAGGAGTCTCAGGCACAGCGGATATTTTGCACCATCCAGTGCAATCTCCTGAAATGGGCCACTCATGCTGATTGACTGGCCCAGGTGCCACCCATTTCAGTCAGCGGTCCTCTCCTTGCACTCTCCCTCCACTGAATTTAGGGACTTGATTATTACCACCTGCGCCCAGTATCTCTAGTGCTCCATCCCTTCCCGCTTCACCACCCATTGTGATTGTGGGAGTGTGCTGTGGATTGACATTGCACTGTGAATGAGCTCCATCCTGGCCTGTATCCTGCCTGCCAGGAGACCCAATGACAGTAATGAGTAATGTTCTGACATAAGAGCAGAGGACAGTGCCCTTAGATTCCTCCTCTATCTTGGAGGCACCCAGTGGTGGGATACATCTCTTACGATATCTCTATGGTGCTACTGGACTTGAATCCAGCCATTATGGGACACGGCGTACACTGTAGGCCAGTACTTACTCACCTGTTGCGGGGAGCTGCAGTGAAACTGGACCTGCTGAGGATGTGCCATGAAGTACTTGGATCATGCAAATTAATAGGCAGCATGGGTGCTTGGCCAGCAGTAGCACTGACCATAGTGGAGAGGCTGATGGCCACCCTGGATGGTAGTTGTGCTTTCTGTATTTCCCACTTGCAAGCAGGGGCTTACTTCAGTGTCACCATTGTAGCGACAAGCTGCCAGCATATTGGGTGCCCAAAACATTTCTAGTTTTGTAGTTAATTGTTTTAATCCAGCCCAGAGACAAAGGGAAAGAACAGGCAAGTCCTTTATCCTGTTCTCATCACCAGTGTACTTTCATGTGGACACCAGACAGCAGTAAGGCCATGAGCCACTGAAGAAAAGTAGACACAGGCCTGTAGCCAGGATTTTGTAATTCAGGGGGCCTTTAAAAAAGTCAGGGGGCACTAACATCACAAAATAGAAAATAAAATAAAATGTTTAAAACTGACTTTTGCAGCATTCGCACTCTGCTTGCCTACACGGGGAAGCAAACCACACTTGGGGAAGGGGCAGTGGTAGGGAGTCCTCCAGGTGGCCCAGACAGTTGGAAGTCCTCTGGGTGGTCCAGAGAGCTGGGGGCCTGGGGGCTGGCAGGAAGTCAGGGGGCCAGGCCCCGAAATGCCCCACTGTAGCTACGGGCCTGAGTAGACAAGGAGCCAGAATACTCTGTCTTGTCCCCATGCATGGTGAATGCAACCAAAGCAGCCAAAAAGATGGGGCTGAAAGTGATTGATTGCATTCTGGGTAACATTCATGTGTTCTGTAAAAGCACATTCATGGTCTGATCCTATGGAGAGAGTTACTTCAGTTTAAGCCCACTGATTTCAGTAGCCTTAGACTGGAATAACTCTGCATAGGATTGCAGTGTCAGTGTGTTTTCTACTGTTCTGTTCCAGTGACAATTTTCCCTGGTGACAGAAAAATACCCCAGCTCCTCTGCTGGAGTGAATGTGAATTAGTAGTGGATGTGATTCATCCTGGAACATTTGCACACGGTTATGCTCACAGCCAGATGACTTCATGAACCATTAAAAATGAGAATTCAAACAACAAGCTGAGTAAGAAAAGTGACCACAGCATACGTTTTGGGTAACCATTGATTATTCATCTGTATATCCCACAAAGAAGTGGTGAGGTCACAGCTCATGACCTCTGGGAATATTCTTAAAATGCACCAGATCTGAAATATTCCTTTTTTGCTATTCCTTTCTCTCCCTCTTATATTAATACATGTGTGATGGACTGCACCTTTAAAAGCTTAGAAGTGCTATACCAATAGGTAAAGGACTGTGAAGGGTTAATTCTTCATGGAGCCAGAGAGCCTTTAGTGACAGGCTGCTCCAAGGAATATGATTGGTTAGCATCAGCTGAGCAGAGAAAGACTCTGGAACTGGAGTTTGATTTCAGTCCTAGCTGAGAAGGGTCAAGTACTGACAGTTTCGGAATTCAGCTCTGACTTAGAGCAGTTTAACACAGAGAACTGGAGGAAAGTTGGCAAGGACAAGTGGGTAGTTAGAGACTCCCATTCAGGCCAATCTTCTATTGAGAGGAAAATTCCCTACCCAGTCAAACAGGGAGTTAGCTCTGAAGAGTGCAGAGATCTGGTGTAGTTAGGAACTGCCATTAGAGACCTTAAGTGTCAGTTAAAAAATCGAGTACTGGCATTTCATGAGAAGGGGGTTGGGTACTGGAAAGAGTATACTAGCCTTCTAAAAAACAAAAGAGTCAGAAAATACTTAATGGAAATGTACTGGATTGTTTCAGAAAACACTGGAACAAAAGCCTCTGAACATAAAGATTTTAAGTAATTGTGAATAGCTTAAGAGACTCTCATTAGCCTGAAATATAAAAACCAAAGTCTGTACTGATTTTACCTCAGAGTTATCTATATTGAATCACCACAGAAATTTTACCCCTGATTTCACCTGACTTTTCCTCTCTGTGTTGAACAAAATATTTTGCTAATTTGGAATATAAAAACTTCTCAAGTGCCATTTAAGTTGTATAAGCTAAAGGGAGCTCCTATTCCTTCCCTCATGTTCCTGGGCTGAGGAAACTATTGTGACAGGTGGTACAGCCAGAATTCTTCAGGAAGGAAGAAACAGACAACTAAGGGTGGCTTAGTCATAAAAGGGAAATAAAAATGGAGGGGAAATCTTGCCTCTGAAGGAGGGAAGTGGACGGGCCATCATAGCATGCAAACCAGGGTGATGTACTGGTTAGAGCATTGGACTGAGACTTGTGGGACCTAGCTTCCAATCCCCACTCTGCCATGAAGCTCACCAGGTGACCTTGTGCTTCTCTCTCTCTCTCTCTGTCTTGCCAGCCCCACAGGGTTGTTGTGATAATAAAATAGGGAAGGAAGAATCATGATCACCACCTTGAAAGAAAGGCAAGATAAAAATGCATTGAGTAGATAAAAGAAAACCCTTCAGATCAGATTTTTTTTTAAAGAACTCTGGGAGCGACCAGAGAAACACACAGGTCCTTCTGTTGAACTGAATGAGTGTAGCAGCAGATATTACTGTATGCATAGATTAGCTTTACAAATAATGAAAAATGATAGTTTCATATTGGCGTCAGACAAATGGTTGTGTTGGAGAAGCCAGAGTGAGGTTTTGGGACTGATCATTCATTTGACTACCATGACACCCCATGGAGGAGTGGTGAGCTCATGACCTCCTAGCATATTCTTGAAATGAACCAGATTGGTAACTTGCAGTGCAGTCCCAAGCAGAGTTACACCTCTTGTAAACCCATTAAAATCACTTGGCTTAGAAGTGTGTAACTCTCCTTAGGGTTGCCCTTTCAGGAATTCTCTTCTGACTGTGTGGTAATTTCAGTCCAGTAACTGAGATTCCTAGGCAACTGGCATAGCCCTGTTGTAAAGATCAGGAGTATGGCCTTGCCTAGTCAGCAGAGCATGGCTTGCTGTATATCTGAGAGCCAGCATGCTCTAATGGTTAGAATGTCAGACTTGGACTGCAGAGACCTGTTTGAACTCTGAAGTGTACTCTGTTACTTGAGGCCAAATGTTCCTTCACAGCTCAACCTACCTCTCAGGATTGTTGTAAGTGGAAAAATAATGGGATCAGTTCTTCTACATACCCCATAGCAAGCTCCTTGGAGAAAGGATGGGATATAAACCTAGACTGTCCACTTCCTCTGTGATTCAGTGGTTGTTACCTCAGCTGTATCTTTAAATTTGCTTTAAAAATTAAAAGATCTGTGAAAATTGAGTTTATTTTAAGGACTGTCTGAATAACACTGTGGGCTGAGCAAGGGGGAAAGTGTGATCTCTATAACAGGGTATGCTAACACCAGGATATTCTCATGTTCAGTATTGCTACAAATATCTCCCCCTGGTTGCTTCACCAAGTGTTTGAAACTACCCGAATATGATTTCTAAATTTATTTACACTGGCCACAGCGAAGGCTAGATATACCCCACCATGTATAATATCACTGTTGGTTGACATTTTTGGTAAGGGTTCCACAAGCCCAGTCCAAAGTGTGTGATGCTGCCCGAGTGGTGCTCAGGGCAGCGTCAATGCAGAGATCTCCTGGGCTTTGGAATGGGTTTTTTCCTCTCCTGCTAAGCTGAGGAAGCAGGCGGGACAGCACAGCAGAATGAATAAGCATGTAACCTTGACTCTATAACTGTACCCAGGCATGAAGGTCTTCTTGCTTATCTCAAGGCATGTGACAACCCTGCACTGCTGACATCACCTCCCCGCAGGTATGTGACAAATCTGGCACCTGTGATCTAAATCTCGTCAAGCAAAGTGGATGCTCTCAGTGGAGGGCTCTGAGGGCTTGGTGGTATAACATCTGTTTTCTCTGCATGCACATAATCTTATTCAATCCCTGATATCTTTTATTAAAGGCTTTCAGGTAGCAGGGCCGGGCAGGAATGTGGGGGTGAGGGAGGAAAACTACCACAGGGGACCCACAAGGCTGAGAGCCCCCAGTGAGCAAATTGCCTAAGGTTAGGGGACTCCCGAGGTAGCATCTAACAGACCTTTCACATTGGACCTTCAGGGCAGTGGATTGTGAGTAGGAAGCTTCACAACAACCGTGTGAGGAAGATTGAGAGTGTGTGACTGACCCAAGGTCACCCAGCAAGCTTCCATGGCAGACTGTGGATTTGAACATGGGTCCCCCAGATCCTATTCTGACACTCTAACAATCCCCAAAGCCAGAAATTTTGGGTTGGTGGGGCAGCAGGGGAGGAGGGAGAAGGGAGTGGAGGGGGGAGGGAGGGGGTGGCCACACACCTTCCCTGAACTCCAGGCACAGGGCAGCCCCTTTAAATGCTGTTTTTCAAGCAGGGGCTGCCTGTGCCTGAACTCCAAGCGGCAAAATTCACCACTTGGAGTTCATGGAAGATGTACAGCCGGCAGCTGCCCCTCTCCCTCACCTCCTGCCAGATTTAAAGGGCCTACTGATCAGCTGGAGGACCCTTTAAATTTTGAAAGAGGGGAGGGAGAGAGGCAGCTGCAAGGTTTAAAGGCCCTTCCAGCTGATTGGTGGGTTGTATGCTCTTGCGGATCAGCTGGATGGCCCTTTTAATGTCACAGGATGGGAGGGGTGGGGTAATAGCTGTTGTGGGGGCATGCCTCACATTTGAGGGGGTGGAGCCCCTAAACATGCCACTGTAGCTAAGGGTCTGGCTCTAACCGTTACAGCATCCTGGCTATGCTATTTGGGAGGCCACAGGAGGTGGCCCCCAAAACTCAGTTTTTGCATAACATTAAAACCTTGGGGCTGTGAAGAATCTCTGCCAGAGTCCATAAAGAGTTGCTGCCTGTCAAAGTTGACAATCCTTAGCTAGATGGACCAAACATTAGGAGGCAGTCTCCTATGCTGCCAATGCAAAGGCCTCTGAACTTGCATTCACTTCCCTATGTGAAGTAGGCAGAATTGCTTGGTTCCTAACAGCATCTATTCCCCCCATCACTTTCACAAAGCATCCTTGCTTCTTTACAGCTCCTGCCCATGTTTATTTCTCAAAGACTGGTTTCTGGCTTGCTATACTATATATATTGCTCATGAACTACCCCTTTTGTTGGGCTAAAACAACAAAGAATCAGGTGGCCTCTTAAAGATTAACCCATCTGATTGTGATAGAACCCTCTATAGCTTTGGTAGTCTCCATCTGTAATATCAGAATTTGTTTGTGAGGGCAAATGAGTAAGATGCTTTACACTGCAAGTGCTGTGGTATGTGGATGGTGATTCAAAATCACTCTTCTGGCTGGACAATTCATTTTGTTACCAGAGACGTCTGCTGTAAGAGGACTGTGATCCATCACCCTCCAAAAATGTACCATATATCTGAGATACCTTAGTATCAGATTTATGGCATTTCAGTTTTAGTCAGATGTTTAGCACAGCGGTCAACAACTTTTTTATAATTAAAGTGTCTGACTACATCAAAAGAAAGGCTCTTTGCATAACTGAAATTATACGATGTAACATTATCGATCATTGACATGGTGATTAATACTTCATAAAACTTCCACAGTTCAAACCTTGGTGGCTGAGTGTCCCTTTATTAGGAAGTGGCGCACATGAGGCTTCACAAGGAGTCATAGACACCCAAGGAGCACCCCGCGCAAATCTCTTGGGGCTCCTACCTTGTGGAATAGCCTGCTGGAGGAGACCAGGAAGGCTCTTACACTTCTGTCATCCTGCAAATGATGGAAAACAGAATTGTTCAGGGGGGCATTTTCCAAAAGGGAATAGGGCTATCATAGAATGGGTCAGAAAGGTGCTTTTATGAAGGGAACCAGCCTTGTAGCCTATGCCACTACTTATGGTACTGTCTGAAGTTCATGTTCACACTCGTGACTTAGCCAAGAAGAATCGGGCCAGACCTCACCCTGGGTGGCAGGATGATGATCTGCTCCATACTAAGGGCTCCTTAAGGGAGTATGAACTTGTGGGGCCAGCACAGAATCAGCAGAGACAGCAGGCCTTGCTTTCATCCCCAAGAGGCTGTCCCCACCCAGGTGGCATGATCACCTCTGAGGAGGCCAGTTGGGTCTTGTTACCATGGGAGACAGCTGGGTCTTATGCCCAGGTAGTTTCACAGGTGAGGTTGCTTGCTGTGATGAGTTGGGGTGGGTGGCAGCTCTGGGCCTAAGCTGTGACAGGGTGGAGCTCTTGAAAGGGAGCTCAGATAGTCAAGGAGGAGGTGAGTGGCTGAGTAGTCTCTGACAGCCACGAGGAAGACCAAAAAGAGGGCAAATGGGAATGATTGAAACTCTTATCTCAAGCTTGCACTGCCTGGGAGCCTATTTCAAGAGAGTGGAACTCTGAAGAGCACTGCAGTACCAGAGGGGAGCCCTTGACTCATCACCTCCCTATAAGTGCATATTATCTGCTTATTGCATGTAGTCTCCTACTCTTGCTATGCTTTTCCTGATACTCTTTTGTATTACTTATTTTATAATCCTAGTCCCATTGCATTGCTTATTAGATATCTTATGCTATTCAATTGCTATGTTTTATAATGTGTAATCTGCCTTGTGTCTCAGTGAGAAAAGTCTATAAATAAATTGCTTTAGGACACTGCTATAAATCCGTGTAAGGTTCATGCTTGGATTTTCTGGTAATAACTTCATCTCTATCATTTCCTTTTTTGTACAGCATCTCTAAGAAGCCTGTTCATCCCATAAAATCTTTTGCCTGTCATTACCTTCTCATACTCATTACTTTAGAATCCCACATATCCCTCCAATAGACCTTAATTTACAGATTTAATTTTCTTTTTAAAAGAACCATTTTTGGTTTTGTACTATGCCACACCTGGCTGCAGACCCCTGACCTAGCATGCTGGCTTTCAAAATGTCTATGTTCAGAGAAGTCTGCACACTATTCAGTCACTCCAACATGTCTTGTTGTGGATCACTTGTATATTACAAAGGATTCTGGGTATATACTCAATCCCAGGGTGCATCCTTAGTTCCTTCTGGACACTGGCTCAACCTGTGGGGCTCCTTTATTGCTATACAACATAACCAGCACTGTGTTGTCACTGTGCATTGTAGGGAAAGATCTAGATTGAGGGGGACTGCTTTTTGGGGAAGACTGTTATTGATCTCTTATATATACACAGCTGTACCTTTCTCTCTTGATTTCTATGTAGAACTACTACTGTAAGGCCTCGAATTATTTCAGAATATTTATCACAGCCTTCTTCCATCTTCTTGGGTCTTCCCTCCTCCATATTATCCACACAACCTTGGGGGGTAAGTTAGGCTGAGAGGCTTGTGTGGGCACATATCCACCTGGTACCTGCACTGGCCGCCTATTGAATACCAGATCCGTTTCAAGGTGGTGGTGCTTACCTTTAAAGCCCTATATGGCTAAGGGCCTACATATCTTCGAGACCACCTCTCCCCACATAAGCCCCATAGAACATTGTGTTCTGCCAACCAGCATCTCCTGGTAGTCCCTGGCCCTAAGGATGTCTGACTTGCCTCAACTAAGACCAGAGCCTTTTCAGCTCTGGCCCCTGCCTGGTGGAATGAGCTACCTTATGAGATCAGGGCCCTGCGGGACCTATTTCAGTTCCATAGGGCCTGCAAGACAGAGTCTTCTGCCTGGCCTTTAGCTGAGGCAGCAGGCATCCATTTGATTAGGCCTCTCCACCCAGTGACCGCAGATCCTAAAAGCTGGACTGGGGCCACACAATCTGCCATTGAGGTGTATTGTTGTTTTAAATGCTGATGATTTTATTGAACTGAAGCTGATGATTTTATGGCTTTTAATTGATTATTGTAATATGTTTTAATTTGTAAATCTGTATTAATTGCATATATATATATATATATATATATATATATATATATATATATATATATATATATATATATATATATATATGTTGGTACCTGCCCTGAGCCTACAATGGGGGGAGAACGGGATGTAAATCTAATGAAATAAACAAATAAATAAAATGACATATGACAAGTTTTCAGGGCAAGTGAAGATTTGAACCTGGGTATGTTGCAGCACTTTCACCGCTGTACCACACTAGTTCTTGAATTTAAAGGATTATCTATCACAGCTGGAGGAAACTACAGCAGAAATCTGGCTTTTCTTCCTCTTCCCAGCATAACACAGAGAATTAAGGAAGTGGTTTAATTGAGCAGGGCTGCTGAGAGCCATCAAGGGCCCATGGACAGTGATTCCATCTGGGTCCCCCATGACTCTGATCCAAATCAAATATCATGACAAGACAAATCACCTGGCTCGCTGTTACCACACATCTATAACAATAAGAGGATCCACATGTCCATCCGTCTGTCAATTTGTGGCTTGAGTAGCTCATCAGAAAAGTAGGAACCTCAAAACTGGCCATCAGCTTCAGGATGATCATGGGAGATTCGAGGCCAAAAATGAAAGGAATTGGATTATCCTGACCCGAGTTATATCCAGACCTCCCCTCCCATGCAATTTGCAATGGAAGCTAAGTTTATGTTAAAGTGTTGGACTATGATCTGGGAAACCCAGGTTTGAATCCCCAGTTTTCCATGAAAGCTTACTGGGTGGCCTTGGGCCCATCGCACTCTCTCATCTTAACCTACCTCACAGGCTTGTTGGGAGGATAAAATGGAGGAGAGAAGAACAACATAAGTTGCTTTGGATCTCTCTTGGGGACAAAGATGGGATCTGAATAAAGTAAATAAATAAGTTCTAACTTCTGTTCTTCATTTGTTACCACTGAGGCAGATTAACATTTATTATCATGTATGTAAAGGGTAGAGGAGAGGAAGCATCTTTTTACTACTTTGATAGATTATGGGAAAATATTAACTTCCCCTTTCTGTTCATATTATTAAGAAAGGTTTGCTGTTATATTAATATTAAATATGTTCTAAGTTGCCAACCATGGTTCATGAGAAGAAATCTAGACTGAAAAACAAGGTGGGGGGAATTAGAAGTGGGGACAGATGAATGGCAGATTATGAAAGGAAGAGAGCAAAATGAAAGAGGAGAAAAGTGGGGAAGAGTTAGAGTTATACAAAGAGTTAGGAAAAGACAACAAAGGGGTTTTTAAAAAAATAAAAATAAATGCTGTGCTACCACGGACTAACAAGGCTGCTCCTTTGCAAGATCTGGCTGTGGAGGAGCTGTGTGGAACTAAAGGAAAAAGAAAACCATAGACCTCATTAGGAGACTGCATCCTGGCATTGACTGTAGCTTGTCCTGGCTTGCTCCAATGCTGTGTTGATTGATGGGCTTAGCAGGATCTGAGAAGCAATTTAGGGTTATCCTCAGCTTCTAGTAAACTTTGCAGAAAGGCTGAGCCAGGGTAAATATGTTTTACTGTGCTCTGCCTTCCCTGCACCCCTAGTGGCTGCAGTAAGAACTGCATTATAAAAAAAATTGAACACATTCTGTGAATACAGCATGACAGGAACTTTAGGGGCCTTCCAACTGACTTGTCCCCCCAATTTTGTCCCCAGCCCCCCATCAGCAGCCTTATATCTGAAGCATTTTCTGGAGTTCTGAGGATCCCCACTTTTGGCTCCATAATCAGGCTGGAGACATTGGAGTGAGGCAGAGCCCCATTAGTCTCAAAGAAAGGTCAGCTAGCAAAGGCAATGACACTCTAACATTGCCTTAGTCATTTGCTAAACTTAGTACATGAACTAAAAAGAGCTGTTCAAAGGTTGCAGCTTCTTAGTTACCTCATGTTCAAAGATCACATTAATTTCCTCTTTTGTCTGTCCACAATACAAAGCTTCATTTTGTACCTCTTAAGCCTCAAGCTTTGTTTAACCAAGAGAGCAAGGGAAATGCACAGATGTGACAGAATCAAAAGAAATGGACATGAAACAAAATGTCATCTTTTGTTATGTATCCTCATACATGTGTTATCATAATTGGTGATCGTCAGTGCAAGAAGGAGGGGGCTATTGCACACTGTATAGTTGGGCAGAGAAGAGAGCATTTTCAGCAGGTGGTGTTTGTTGTGCTGGGTGGGAGAGAAGCTGTACTGGCCCAAGTTCTCTCTTCCACATAACTCTGGAGCACCTATCCTCATTTGCATTTACAGAAAAGGAGATAGTGTTTCCTTCCTGCATTGCAGGCCAGAAGACAAATCAAGCTGAATAGCTGGGGATGGGGAATAATGAGACTGGCCTTCCTTACAGGGCTGTTGGAAGGATTCCTGTGACCATGTATCTGTGGTGCTTTGTACACAGAAAGTTCTTTATCAGTGCTAAGTATCATTATTAAGTCAATCCACTCCCTGCAACCAAGGCCAGAGAGACTGGACTAATGGCATTTGTATCCCAATTATTAAATGTAATTACAGGGATAAGAATAAATGAGGGGGGTTTGAGAATGGACTACAAGATTATTAAAAAGATTTCTCCAGTAGGTAATATACTGAGATCACAGCCCTAAGCCTAGCCTTTGAACAGCATGGAATACCAGCTAATCCTCAAGGTAGTGTAAGACTGAGGTATGCCAAAATGTGAATCCAGTAGTACTACAAAGATCAGCAAAATTTTGCAGGGTATAAGTTTTCATGAGTCAAAGCTCCCTTTGTGATGCTTTCTTTGACTAAAGAAAGATTAGATCCTGGAAAAATTTGTTGGCCATTAAGGTGCTACTGAACTCAGATTTTGTTCTGTTACAGCCTAACATAGCTACCCACCTGAAACTGAGATTTGCCAGCTCTAATGGGAGACAGGCCAGCAGTAATGCCTACTTGTGGTAGTGTACCTCCAGCACTCGTGTAGAACTGGGTGGCATCGAGGGCATACTGGGAGAGGAACAGGGCCAATAAAGGAAGCCACAGCTGTCAGTCTGAAAGACCTGAGCAATGCTGTTAATGATAGGACATTCTGGAGGTCATTAATTTTGGAGGCCATTAATTCATAGGATTGCAGAAAATTGAAAGCACCTTGACAGTACATAACACACACACACACACACACACTTACACATACTTAGAACAAGTTCCTGTTGAGGCCTTGAAAACTGAATATACAGCTGCTCCCCCAACATCCAACCATGCCTCCAGCCATGGCACAATGTAGGAATCTATAGTCAATCAAAACTCTCTCAAGCACTATATAAACCCTGTCTGGAGAATCTGTATCTGTATGATGTGGTATCTGGCACAGAGTGACATCTGCGTATACATGTATGTATGGGGGGTGCTGCAGTGAAGGGAACTCAAGGAAGCAGGTGCTTAGCACAAACACCCAAGGAAGAGTGTAGAACTTCCTACGAGGTATTGGCTCAGAGGTTCCAGTATCAGTGCAGACCTGTGCAGAGTTATGCCTATCTAAGGCCATTGACTCCAGTACATTTACACAGGAGTAACTCTGCACACGACTGCATGGTTAATCTCCCAACAGGTGTAGCTCATTATGTGGGAATCCATAAAGTAGAAGGGGAACTGTGGAACCTGCAAGGGCAGGATGTGTGGACTTTTGTAGCCCATTAGCACTTCTGCAGAACATTTGTCATTGGTGTCCTTGTTTCTCTTTGGACTCTTTACAGGCAGCCATCCAACAGGAGAAGAGGGCAGGCAAGATCTTATTGATCAATGGCCACAGTGACCAGTCTGCTTCCAGCTGCTGTGGTGTGGGATTGTCAGCTCTCTTCTAGCCCAGCATCATTGCAAACTGCTTAACAAACAGCTGTATCTGACAGCACAGTTTCCCTCCTATGGGCATCTGGTGACTTATTTATTTCATTTATACCCCACCTTTCTCCCTAATGCAGATCCAAAGCAACTTACATCGTCTCTGTTTTATCCTCACAACAATCCTGTGAGGGAATTAGGCTGAGTGTTTGTGACCTACCTATGGTCACCCACCAAGCTTCCAAGAGAGGGGATTTGAACATGGAGTCCCCCAGATCTAACCACCATGCAACACTGGCTGTAACAACTATACCTGCTGCCTGGTAGCACAGTTTGCACAGACACAGCAGTTGTTGAAACGAGAGATGGCAACTGCATTCTGACTTGCTTTCAGTATCCCAATAAATGCATGGATTTCTGCACATCTGTGCCTTGGGGATGTGCTCTTTACTGCTCTTTACTGACCCTGCTCTTTACTGACCTCAGCAGTCAGCAGTATGTAGCTCATAAGGGGATAGTCTGATGTTTGGACAGGTGTGCTCCTTAGAGGGGGAGTGGAGAAGTCCTGGGTGTGTGAGGTGTGGATTCTATGCTGGCAAGTTGATTACTTGGCTGCGGCTTCCCAAAGGGTGAGCTTTGTCTTACTTGCTGATATTCTCCTTAGTGGGATCTGAACCCGTGGCCACTGAGTGACATCTTTGGTTTACTGTGAGTCCAGGAGCACCTTAGAGACGAACAAGACTTTGGTATCTGAAGAAGGGAGCATCACTCTCAAAGGTCCTGTCTCTTTCTGTCAGTCACGAGTCCCTTGTATTCTTGTCCGGGGTATGTGCAGCGTGGGTGTCAGTCAATCAGGACCCATAGGTGGCTGAAGGAGCCAGATGGGAGAGAAAGTGTTACACTGTCAGCTCTTGTTAGATAGGGCTTGTATTTCCAGAGTGTTAAGTTAGAGATTCTGTTTTACAAGATTTTGCTTGTCTCAGAGCCTGATTTGAGAATAAGCAGCTAAAAACAGTGAGTGTTTTCAGATGGGGTTTGTGTCTTCAGAGGCATAGGTAAGAAGAAATCCTTCCTCAGGAGACTTTATGTGTCTCAGAGCCTGGCTTTTGGAATAAAGTGGGCTAATTTCAGTGAACACTTAGTCTCATCTTCAGATGAAGTGGGCTAAGATACTGGAATTTTCAGGAGGAGCTCACAGTTATTCTGTGAGATTCCTAAAGTTGGGGGAAGACCAAAGATTCTCCTCAGAAAATCAAAGATTGCCTGATACCTGCTGTCTGGACTCCTGCCTTGCTAACATTATAATGTTAGGAGCTCAGCAAATGCTGTGGTTATACGTGTATAAATTTAAACCTCTTTAGTGAACAACCTTGCTGCATCCAAGAAAGTTAATAAAAGTTACTGGTGTGTCCCCCCCCCCCCCCCGTTTACCTTAAACTTCATCTTGGAATCAGAAGTCTGTCTATCAGGTGGAGACTGGGGTTGACACTACACTGATCAAACTACAAATCACACTCCCTCCTTTGAAATGGCATTTAAAATTCTGCCCTTCATACTTGCCTCATAATGTGAAGATTACTAACATAATGCATGCGAACAGGGCGTAGACTTCTCAGTTTCCTAGGAGGGGGGCATGAGGTTGAACCTGGTCCAGGACCCATTTTTAGTAAACTATATTAAATTATTTTAATACTAGCCTGATATTTAAGTTCCATAAACCCAGTTATAATACTGATGATGTGGTCTGAAATGTAAAATTTGTTGTAGGACTTCTAATGGAGAAGATTGTAGGTGTAAAAAATGAAGTAAGACATACGTGATTTTTTTTTCTTTACTGAAAGACCTCTCTCTAGACCACACTGGTGGTTCTGCCCTCAGGTGCCAGCTAGGATCACCAGGCTGCTTGATGAGCTCACTCTGGAGCAGGCCCCATAGAACTGTCCATTTAAGAAGCAGTTGTCTGTTATGTCAGCTCCTGCCACCTTGCATGAAAGTGATGGCCTTCCTACTTGTGTTCCTGGATTGGTTTGCTTATATGGAGAGAGTGTAGTTCTGAGCACCTCAGGGTGATCTCACTGGTACTTGGCCTGCGCAGCTCAGTGCTCCACAGGAGTACTATGTGCAAATGTCCTTGCCTCATTCTTGAGTTGCCTCCTCCTTGTAGCATTGGTGTATCTGGCTTGATGTTTGCCAGGAGCTTTCTTGGGGGCAGTAAGAGGTGAGAGGTTGAGGGGGAGTTGGTGTAGGAAGTGGTGATGCGGTAGACATTTCTTCAGGTTCATGAGGGAGGCACGCATCAAAATGGCTCCTAGAAAGGTCCTTTACTATCTCCCCATGAACATTCATTAACTCAATTGCCATGCTGGCTTTTTTTGAAAAATGTCTATTCAGGAGTTTTGAATCGCTGATTTCTGTAACTGTCCTCAACTGTCTGCAGTCTCTCCGAACTGGGTTTAGATCCACAGCTGAGCAATCAGAGGGAGGTGGGTGCAAACAGGCAGGTTTTACCTCAGAACTCTGAACTACACAGTTGACCAATGGGGGGGGGGGCAAGGCAGGGCCGGTGCCAGTTTTTTTTGCAGACTAGGCAAGGCTACCTTCTCCCCCCCGCACCCATCAGTTCTCAATGCATTTTAGGAAGAATGAAAAATACAAAATTTGAAATTGCTAATTTCTTTTTTAATTGTGAGAACAAGCTATCTGTTGTGGTATCTTTATCCCGACAAACCAAAAGGCTTGGACTAGAGTCACTGCAGGTGAATAGCTCTGGGACAGAGGATACTGCTGGCATTAGCTCCTTTCTCTGTAGTTTAAAGGGAGTTGTATGCTAGAGAAGACAAGCACAATGACCTACCTCCAAGGGCTGTTGTTAGAGCTGTAAAATTAACAAGAGTCCGAAAGATTTATGAACTTTTATCCCAGCTTAAGCTTTCATGTCCTAAAGCCCACTTCTGCAGATGCAACACTGCCAGTACATGGAGCCACCTTGTACTGAGTCAGAAGTGATGTCTATCAAAGTCAGTATTGTCTACTCTGAGGGACAGTGGCTTTCCAGGGCTTCAGGTAGACATCTTTCACATCACTTAATGCCTGATTCTTTTTGTGTGTGTGGAAGATGTTTGATATTGAACCTCAGACTTTCTGTATGCAGAGCAGATGCTCTACCACTGAGCTATGGCTCTTCCCCCCACCCACCCCCGGCTAGGTCTGGTAGCCATGCAGGCACTAGAAAGATCTAAATTTCTGCCTATGTTTAGTGTGCTGCAGTTGTTAGGATTTGGACACTGAGAGGGTTTTCTCCTCTCTGCACAGTTTGTGCACTTTGTAGTATGTTTTCAAAGGTCCAAGATTATTACCATTTTGAAGGAAGTCCTGGCTGAAGCTTCTTTGAGGGTCTCAGTTACAGTGGTTTTCTTTCACATCACCAACTACCTTACTGATTGATTGATTGATTGATTGACTGATTGGGGTGATGTACAAGACCCAAAGTCATAAAATACAAAACATTAAAATTCATATATACCTTTCATCAGGAGATGAACTGAACCTCAGACTTTCTGCATGCCAAGCAGGTACTCTGCCACTGACTCACAGTCCCTAGGGTAGGGTCAAGAGAAGCTTAATTTCTTGAGCAATAATGGAACCGAGATCTATATGCACTACTTGCTGTTAGCAACCCCGGCTGCAGGCATTGCTCTGCCCAGAGGGACCTCCGGTGACACTAGAAGCAGCACTCTACTTGGGGGGGGGTCCCTGAGCAGCCCAGCTGTCCCATAGCTGGGAGGAGAGGTCTCGTGGATGGGCTCATGTCTTTCCATTTGCACGGGAGTTTGCCTGCCGGGGGGGTTGGGGGGAGATTGCTTCTGGCCTCGTCTCTGGGCTGGCCATGCAGAGCAATGCAGTGCCCATGGATGGCGCAGGAGAGGGCCTAGTGCCGCGTTGCCACTGTCCTCCGCCATAAGCCCTTGGTACATCATGCCTGCACCTAAGCACAGATTGGAATCTGGCTGTCTTGGGGGACAGACTCACTCCTCCTCGGCTGCTCGCCTTCTTCCCTTGCACCCATAGGCCAGTGCCTTACCTTGCCTATATGGAAGCACCAGCCCTGGGGAAAGGAGGCAGCAGCCTGCCAGGCACATGGGAAATGATTGGGGGAACACATTTTGCCCCTTTTTTACCCCCTTAGGGGTCGTGTTTCTCAGAAATCTCTTTGTGGGGGGCTTGACGTCATGGTAGGAATGCACTCCCCTTATTTTGGGTTTCTTGGTGCAGGGGTTTGGCCTGGGCATTGAATTGGAGGGAGGGCATACCCCCCCCTTTTAACAAAATTGCCCCTCATTTATGTTACATTTAAGAAGAAGAAGAAGAGGAGATTGGATTTATACCCCACCCTTCACTTGGAGTCTCAGAGTGGCTTACAAATTTGTTTCTCTTCCCCTCCCCACAGCAAACACCCTATGAGGTAGGAGGGGCTGAGAGAGCTCTGACAGAAACTGCCCTTTCAAGGACAGCTCTGACAGAACTATGGCTTGCCCAAAGTCATCCAGCAGCTGCAAGCACAGGAGTGGGGAATCAAACCCGGTTCTCCCAGATTAGAATCCGCGCACTTAACCACTACACCAAACTGGCAAAGTGGGACATAACTACATATTGAAAACACTATCTGAGCAATCAGATATTAAGCAAGATCATATGAATCAATTTCCTAGACCCTACATTGTGAGAAGTTAAATAACCTAATAAATGAAACTAGTTTTCTACAGATTTGGGGTATATTTCCATTGGGAGTGTGGCTAAACTGGGCCAGCAGCATTGCTAAGGTGATCCTGCTGGGGAGGCATCCCTGATGGATTAAAGTATCCTGGTCCTGCTCCTACACCTGATAGACACCGGCCTGTCTGGTGTTGGAGGGGGATTGTATTTAAAGGCATCAGGGAGGCTGGGCCAGCAGCAGGGCTAAGGCAGTCCTGCTGAGCAAACTTCCCTGGTGGCTGTAAGCATCCCACCTCCTCTCCTACACCTGACAGGAGTATTATAAGCCACTGTGGAGGCAGGGCTGGCAGGATCACTAAAGCATTACTGCTGAAGTGGGCTCCCTCATGGCTATAAGCACCCTTCAACCACTATTGCACCAGACAGAACACCTGTTAGATGTAGGAGGTGGGGGGAGTGTGTTGGAAGCCATCAGAGAGGCTGGGCCAGCAGCATTACTGCACCTCACAGGCGGTTGCTGGCCATTCCTGATTTCCTCAGCTGTCATGAGCTCTCTGCAGTCTCCTGTATCTGTTTTTTTAACCTCAAACACTGATCTCTGCAGCTGACCAATCAGAGTGGGGGGTGCAAGGAGACAGCAGCCTGGCAGCCACATAAGAATCAATGGAGAGAGCACTTTTTACCCCTTTTAACCCACTTAGGGGTCGAATTTCTAAAAAAATCCCTTCTTAGTGAGCATCTACACCATGGTAGGAGAGCTCTCTCCAGATTTTGTGTTTCTAGGTCGAGGGGTTTGGCCTTGGTGTTTTATGGTAAGGGGACTTTCTTATACATGAGAAATTATTTACATATTGGGGTATAAGATTTTGAGAGTGATGCTGCAGATACCAAAGTCTTCTTGGTCTCTAAGGTGCTAATGGACTCAAATCTAACTGTACCTACATCAGAGTTTGCGTTGCAGGCTACAGGAAATATGTTCTTCCATCCAATTACTGAGGCCTCCTAATTGCCAGATGGATTGATCTTTCCCTTACCTCTCTCATGCTCTTTCTCTCTCTACTGTTTCTTCATAGACAGTATTATCCACTGAATAACCCTTCCCCATATTTACAAAAACAAACAAAACCAGCCCCATGCATCCTAGGAACTTGCTAAATTACTACAAAGACAAACAGGACTGACTGAACTTGAGAACATGACAGCCTGAGTGGCTTCACGATGCTACCTGGTAGCCCAGGCTAAAGGCATTGGTCCCATCGAAAAATCCCAGGGGGTCCCTAAGCCCTGCTGCCCCCCATAGTTTATTGCCCCTGTACGTGAACATTCAAGCAGAACAGTATGAATGTTCAATGGTTTCTACTTGGTCATTCAAGGACCAAGAGAAATGAATGTCAAGTAATTTCTGCTAGGGGACAATCCCTAAAAGTCTATGAAAACCACAGATCATTCTTTGTTTACTTTATTGCATCCCAACAATCATTCAGAAATTCAGTGTTATTTGTGAGGAACTAATACATTCCAGTGGTAGCTATATCATATCTCTTTTTTGTATGTCTTGAATTTCAGTGATGTCTGCTGACCTTAAACTGGGGAAGAAGGAAATGCAACAAAGCTCCTGTTTTAAGGTATGTGATGAACAGGAAGTTATCTGGCTCCTAGTTGTCAACAGCCACTTGCCTTTCAAGGCCTGGGCAGATTTGGAGGGAAATCCAGTGGAATTTCAGGGAGCTGACATAATATTGAGTGAAAGAAGCTATCAGTATTCAGTTTTTACCTCAGGGTAGACCATGGTCAGGAAAACAACCATTCTCTGTGCTGAGGAACCACAGAGTTGCTGGTCTGCTTTTCAGGTGGCTGGATCCATTAATATATTTTTTGTTTCTCAAAATGACAGTTACTGTTGAGCTATGAATGCTGAGAATGTCCGTTTTGCATTCTGTCTCTGATACAAAAAAAGAAGATCGGGTAGTGTATGATTACTTAAGGATAGTGATCCTGGTCAGAGACAAATCCAACACTAAGAGTGAAGAACTATTTCTCTCACGATTTATGAAATACCGACCCAAATGGTTCCGTGTGTAGTTCAATCATTATGAAGTATTGCCATCATTAACATCGTCCAAGCAAGCTAACCACCCTTTTTTCAAAGGGGGGAAACAAAGTTCACCTTTTTATATTAAACTGCTCTGAATTACCTCATATATGCCAACCTCTCTAAATCGTTCATACTTCCCATTAGAATGCAGAGGAAGTTAAGTCCTGTGGTTGCCACACCCTTGGCCATCAAAAGAATCCAAGGCACACAAGTAGAAATGCTATCTCAGTCACAAATACTGACAAGTGATGGGATAGTCTCTTACAAGGTCCTTATGTGCACAGCTGCCTAATAAGAAGGTGAAGCTTGCATGAAATGTAGCCATTGCCAGGAGTTCCCTACCATTAAAAAAAACAACAACAGTATTTTTCAAATTGTAATGACCATTTTCACATAAAGTTTGCTTCTTAGCATATGAAAGTGTCCAGTTCCCAGGAAAGCACGAAACAAATGGGAGTTGGTGTCTCCAAAGTTCTAGTGCTTGAAGGAAATAAATAAACCAACCTAATAAGTTTTACCCACCCGAGGTTCCCCCTGATTTAAGGTGGATGTTTTAAAAAACATTTCTATCATATTTAGCATGCTGAAGAGATTTTGGAGGAAATCCCCTTTTAGCAAAGATGACTGAATACAACAGGAAGCTCAAAAAGGATCAGGAGTACCTCAAAAGAAAATCCCCTCCTTGCAAGTACTTGCAGGTCCCCTGCTTGTATTTCTATGAATAATATAAATTCACTATCCGACCCTACTGACTTATGGCAAAAGAGCATTATGTTAATAACACATGTTACCTATTAGCATTTTAACTACAGTTATCAACTGATTAAAGATTTTAACAAAGAGATGATCAATTAACTGTAATTAACTAAAATGCATTGACATTTCATCAAAGCCTCACTACAGGTTCTCTTTTGAGATTAATAAACCAGAGTTATCATACAAACGGTCATGAAAATGGCCTGGCGTAATCTGGTCCATGGGGTCACGAAGAGTCGGACTCGACTGTGCGACTGAACAACAACAAATCATACAAAGCTTGGCTCCACTGGAGTTCTCTCCCCCCCCCCATGAATGGAAGATTTCCATCCACAATGTGCAACTGTTGGGCCTCTTCGCTCCTCCTGCAGCTGTTCCGGGGAGAAGGAACATTTCCAGGTGCAATTTGGGTTTCAGTCAGAGGGTGGAGGTGAGAAAATCCTGCTTTCCTGGCAAAAATCCTTCCATCTGTGGAAATGCTCGGCTGGATCTAAGTTTCAATAGTTCCCAATCATTCCCACACATTCCCCCAAGCATGCTTTTAATTATCAGTCCCTCTGATTAAGATTTGCCCTCCTTGATTAATATAGGCCTTCTCCTGTTTTATTAGCTAAGGAATTATTAATTAATCTATGAAAAGTGATTACAGTTTTAGTCATTTTCACATGTGGCCTAAATGGGTTTTTGCCACAATAGGTTTTGCAAGGCATATGTTAATAACACTCTACTTGTGGAATGACTGGATTCTGATTGTAAATATAAATAAACATGAAAGAAGCTCAAAGGCAATTTAAATTGCACGTATCCAAATGAGCATGGAATGTCATAATGAATATCAGAGCAGTCCTCCAGAGTTATTCCAGCCAACACTTATAGAAATCCAGGGGTTAGACTGGAGGAATTCTTCAGGGGATTGTACCATAGTTATATATCAATGAAATGGTCAGAGAATGGACACTTCTCTTTGCCTTCTGTTGCAAGAGTGAATGTAGGAGCAGCTGTTAAGTATCAACCTCTGAAGCAGGTGTAATTCCCCTTGGTAGCCCAATCCTATGCACATTTACATTACAGTGCCACTGACCTCAGTGAGACCTACTTTCTGGTAAGTAAAGTTAGGATTGTTTTTCGCTAACACAGTTATAATAGTGTTTACTCAGAAGTGAATTCTATTTTCAGTGGAACTTCCTTCTATGTCTAGGGTTGTGTAGGGTTGTGGAACTTCCTTCCATGCCTAGGGTTGTGTAGGGTTGTAACCTTGGTTTGACTGAGGCTGAAGGCAAAGTATATGTGGTTGCATCTTAAAATTGCAATAAAGTGCAACTAAATTGAGCATTCTGCATTTTTGCAAACTGCTGAAATCATTACAGATATGTTTTGTGTTTTAAAAATGCACCTGAGCAATCTAGAGGGTTAGTTATACTTGTGTATTGAAGCTTATATTATTTCCAGGAAACCTCACTTGGCAGACAACATTCAGCCACTGCTTTTCAGAAACAGTTTCTCAGTAAATATTACCAGATACTAAGAATTAATTGTTCCTAGAATTACACAATTATTGCTGTCTTCTTGGAAACTCCTCCTCCTTTCTTTGATGACAGTTTCAGTCGGTGGGTAGCTGTGTTAGCCTCCAGCAGAACAGTGAGATTTGACTCCAGGAGCACCTCAGAGACCAACAAGATTTCCACGTTAAGCTTCCACGTTAAGCTTTTGAGAATCGAAGCTCGCTGTTGTCAGACACAGCAGAGTAGAAATGGAGGCCTGAGTCCTTTTACCCTAGTCAGAAGGTGGGAGGAATCTTGTAAAGGATGCAAAAAGGTACAACGTATATTGCAATCAGCTTGATTGGAGCAGAAAGGAAATGCTTGTGGGTAGAAATTGGCATCTGTAGTGAGATAGGATAGTGACATCGGGTTTTTATTTCACTACAGATGCCAGTTTTCTGCCCTGGAGCATTTCCCCCCTGCCTAATCAAGCTGATTACAATAAACATTGTTCCTTTGCCTCCTTTACAAGCATTTTTTACAACACCCCCACCTACCTTCTGACTAGGATAAACGGACTGAAAGATCTTCAATTCTGTTCTACTCATGTCTGATGAAGGGAGCTTTCACTCTTGAAAGCTTCTACCTTGAACCTCTTGTTGGCCTCCAAAGTGCTCCTGGACTCAAGTCTAACTGTTTCTTTGATGAAAGTGCTTAGAATAATTTTTATTCATAGCTTTATTTATAACCTACTGAGTGGGTTAATTAAATCAATTACAGGTTTAGCGATCTAAAAGGGGAAAAAAACAGATAAAAGGGTGCCAACATACAGCATTTCCCAAGTTAAGTGAGGTAAATAGCTTGGATTTAGCAAACGTTGTAGCAACAGAGAGTGGTACTGAAGCTCTTGTTGGGAAGAAGAAGTGGAAGGACGATACCAGCCATGTTCGCTTCTGTGGTCAGCAGCAGGGGCTAGGTTGAGCTCCTTCTTTCCTAGGACCAGGAGATGCTGACACAGGGCTGTCGATTTCCAAAATAGATCACAGTTGTGTTGGAATTTTCTATAGAAGGGAAGAGGAATCTCTCACTATCACTTGCTGGCCATACCAGGCCCTCTAGTCACTGGGTAATACATTTGACGTGAATTGACCTGTGTCTGGAGGGATTATTGTTTGTGTATATGAGTGATGTTAGTATTCATCTCTAGTTCTATAAATGTAGGCTGGGCGTGTATGCACAACCCTGGGAAGAATCTCACCTGCAACCAAAGCTTGGTTTGCTGTTTTCATCACCACAGTTTCCTCTTGAGAGAGCTGCCACTTTAAATAAGGTGCAGCAGGTAGGTTAGCTTTTTAACTGTTAGATACTCCACAGTGAAAATGGCAATAAAGCTTCAGCGGTACACAGAAGAGCAATTTTCAAGAAAGGGAGAAATCTGGACCACAAGTAATTTGGGACACCAGATTTTCTGTATGTCTGCTGGGTGCCAGTTTGTTAATTAGGAATTTGAATTATTTTGGGGACCAAACCTGCAACATCTCCACTGCCCAAACCTGCAATATCTTCACTGCCCAAACCAAGCATTGCTTATTCATATAAATGGGTGGAGGTTTTCACTCAGTGAATACAGGGAAGAATGAGCTTTTCCCCTTATGCATGGGCACAGCGGCAGGGAAGAACTGCAATCCTAAGCAGAATTATATCCTTCTAAGTCCATTAACTTCCATAGACCCCAAATGGTATAACTCTGGTTAAGATTGCATTTCAAGTATTATTAGGACAGGGCCCGAAAGCCTTCTCCAGCCCCTTTGATGTGAGTCATTGTCCCTGGCTTAAGTGGTCAAGCTGGGAGAGGCTTCTCAAATCCTTTCTGGTTTCTGGAAACATCTCCTGTAAGTCCTGCAGAGGTACACTTCTGTTGTGATAGCTGTTGCTTACCTATGTAGTACAATTTCCAACTTGAGAATCATATAGGTACACACTGTAATTGGAAAACATGCATTGCAGAGAAGAATTGAAAACAAGAAGTTGTAGAAGAACTGAGCAAGGCAAAAGGGAATGCTTTCCCCAACACTTGTTATTTTCACTGTAGTTAGCAAGAAGTGCTAACAGGAAAACAGATAATTTCTTGTATTTGCAAATCCTCCTTGGCAGCCATGAGATCTGAACTGAAGCCAGTGTAATGAACGTCAGCCATTAAAACAACTGTAAGAATGTCATTCTTTAAAGTTGCTATGTCTTCATCAGACTGGGTTTGGAACAGCCAATCTGAAAGAGGATGGCTGTTGAGATGCTACTGGGTGGTTGCAAGAATTGTAATAAAAGAACATCCCCTTTGATACAGAGTGTTGGAAGAGGTCCTGCTAGTGGATGAGGTTGGAACCCAGGGTCAAACTGTTGTCCTCCTTTTCCCCAGTGGCTTGGTATGTTGAATTTTTGTAAATTGATGCAAGTGCTTCTTGGCAGTAAGGAAATACTAGACTCTCATATTTTGTGTAAGAGCACTCCATTGGCAGCAAATGCTCATCTACTTGCCAAAAATGTAAGGAACCACCAACAAATGGTTAGCAGAAATGTGGGACACATGGAAAAGCTGAATCATCCACAGTTGTGGTCTTCGGGGAAAAGGAAGTCTGAAGCCTTTATGATAACATGATTTCCTAAAAGTGATGATAATGAAACACACATTAGCGATCTGCTTAAGCTCCATCCACGTTCTCTGTTGTTGCAATGAACTCATGAACATGTTGTTTGAAATAAATGCTGCCCTTGGTCCATCAAGGGCAGTACTATCAACTCTAACTGGTAGTGGCTTTCCAAGGTCACATGTGGAGGTCTTTTACATCATCCACTGTCTGATCCTTTTAACTGGAGAGGCTAAGGACTGAATCTGGAAGATAAGAATGAACTTTTAAAAACAGTTCATATGCTTCTTGTTCCTAATTCATACCCCTTGTGTATATTTTAAGAATTATACTGAATTAACACAAGAGGTCCATTTAGCCTAGTACATCTGGTTTCCCATAATAGTAAATCAGAAGACCCACAAGCAGAGCCACAGAAGTCAAAGCATCCCCTTATTGTTGCCCAAAGTGGTATTCTGTGGATTACTGCCTTTGAGCATGAAGGCTACATTTCATCAAGGGCTAATAGCTACTGATGGATCTGTATGATTTCATCTAATCTTCTCATTCTACGTTAGTGGCTATCACTGTATCCTGATGCATTGAGTTCCACAAGTTAACTATGCATTAGGTGATGAAATACTTCCTTTTATTTGTCTTGAATTAACTGCCCATCTTCTTCAGCCCTGGCCACATGTGCCAGAAAATGGGGGGGAGGCGTGGCTATTTGAGCTGTCACATTATGATCCACCATTATGTGATCAGACGCAACGGCGGTGCACCAGAGTTTCATCCTTTGGCGCGCGCTGCAAAGAGGATGGCCGGAGGGAATAGGTGCATGCTAGCACTATCACACTGAACGAGTCCGTCTGCAGCCCGTGGCAAACCATTTGCTAGTAGATTTTTGCAGGTTTTTTTAACTGTGCATCTTTGGTGGGATGCCACGGGTTGGCCATGGGTGTGCTACGCTTGCCAGATGTTGCAGTGTGATCGTGCCCCGAAAATCTGCCCAGCATTCATGCCTCTCACGCAGCAAATTGTCAGTGTGACCGGGACCTTTATGGGTAACCCTGAATACAACAAGAAAGGGAGAAAAAGCCCTGACCAGGACAGCCCAGGCAAGCCCGATCTCGTCAGGTCTCGGAAGCTAAGCAGGGCCAACCCCGGCAAGTACTTGGATGGGAGGCCTCCAAGGAATACCAGGGCTGGGAGGCAGAGGCAGGCTATCAAGTTACTTCTCTGAACATCCTCCATGCCCAGTAGGGGTCTCCAGAGGTCACTATGACGTCTAGGCATGGGTGCGTGCACACACACACAAAATACAGAAGAAGAAAGGAAGGAAAATCTCTCTCTGTTGTTTTCACAGTATGCATAATTTTATAATGCTATTTCATGTCTCCCCGTGTAGGGAATGTGCTCCAGCCCTCTGATCATTTTGGTCAATTTATAACAAATAAAATAAAAGTGGGAAACGATAAATATATCTGACCCTGAAATTATAAAAAGCCCAACACAAATTATGGAATAATCATGAAAAATCATGTTGAGACATGAATTCTAAAGCCTTCACTCATTCGGTCAGCAAAGAATGTCTAAGAAGCCACAGTATTTCTAGAAAGAGTCCTTACTGTGGTGATATGAACCTTTATGGAGCATGTATGGTAGATAAAACCACTCAGCAGACATTCAAGTTAGGCTTGCCAAACCCCAGGTGAGGTCCGGAGATCTTCCTGAATTCCAACTGATTTTCAGCATACAGATCAGTTCCCCTGGCTGCGTTGGAGGGTGGATTTCCTGAAGTACCTGTGAAGCCTTTGAAGTCCCCTATTAGTGTTTCCAAGGCTGGCCCCTCTGTTGCTTTGAAGTTTGGTAAACATTTTGATTGAGGAGAGACAGTCAGTCTGGAAATGTATCCATTCAACAACTGCCATGAACCACTGCTTCATGGCAGGCCCGTAGCCCCATGGGGCTCCTGGAGGCAACGCCCCCTCCTGGTCCTCCCTGTCCCCTGGCAGCCAAGAGAGCTGCAGCCACTCCCTGGCTGCATGATTTAGCTACCCAGAGCTCCGGCAAGCCACTCTCAGATTATTAGATGCCGCGGCTGTCACTGTCTGCTGTGAAGTGTGGCTCCTGGGGAGGGGGGGAGCCTGCTGCACTCCTCCGCATCTTCAGGATGTGGCTGCATTTTTTCCTGGCCAGCCAGGGGAAGGAGGTGGAGGATGCCCTCCTTGCAGGGACTGACTCAGTGCAGCTGGGATCTGACCTGCTAGCTGAAGCTACTCAGGAGGGAGGCTCTCGGCTGGGCCCTTCCTTCTCCAGCCCCTGCCCATTCAGCATGACACCAGCCTATTGGCATTTGCAAAGCTGGCATGGAGCCTCTTTGGAGCACAGCAGCTCAGAGGGGTGGGGCCCTGGCCAAGGCCTCCAGGACTTGCTTGGCCTGGGAATGGAAGAGGACTGGGCAGGGGGACCCGAAGGGCCTTCCATGGCCAAGGAGAGGCTGGGTTGGGGGAAGAACCATCATAAAGCCAGCCCCCTGGCACTGTTTTATTTTGACAGTGTAACTGCCCGGGGGGGGGGCGACTCTGCAGCCAGGTTATCAGGCAGCCACTGAGCAGCCTTGGCTTGGAAAGAAGTGGGTGGGCCACGCAGGCCGCTCTGGCCATGGACTCAGGTAGGCTACTTCCCAGAGGTGTTGTGAGGAAGAACAAGAGAGGAAGCTGGGGAAGTGCCCCCACAGTGGCTCCCACAGCCAAAAGCCTGTCTGCAGCGTGTCCTGGGTCAAGCCAAAAAGAAGTCTGGGTGCAATCCCCATCGCCCTCCCTGTCTCATGCATCCAGCTCTCCCTTGGCCGGCATGGTCATGCTGAGTGGTCTGTTAGGGCACCCCACCCCAAGGCCAAGAGTCTGTCAGATCTCCATTCCCCTGTGTGCAAAGGGACATGAGGGGCAGTTCCCTCGGGGCTGCGGGGGGGGGTAGTCTGTCTGGGCTATCCATGTCAGGGCTTTTGCCCTTTAAAGAGCTTTTATTCTTTTTCTTTCATTTGATTTTTATTTTATTATTTTTTGTTATGTTGGAAGTGATGTCATCCCCCCCCCCAGTACCCCCTACTGAAAATTTTCTGGCTACGGGCCTGATTCATGTCCATGCCTAGCCACCTCTTTATTCAGCAAGCAATGCTATGAATGCATGCTAGTTTATTAAATGATCTTTCTCCTGGAGGGGCCATCTGGTTCCAAAGCTGCAAGGCAGATCAGTAGCCGGGAATCAAGGACAATTTCTGGGAAACTGTGCGCAGAGGCAAGGCAAGCAAAGGGTGTGCTGGTCAGCAGCATCGAGAAAAGAAGACAAAGCTTACAGGAGGGTTCTGATGAACTTTGTTTCTGCAAAGGAGACAGAAGTGGGTGAAGAAACATTACCAAAAAAAATTACAGTCTTGCTTTTGATTATGAGGATTCATCGTTGCTCTAATTCTTGTCCTGTAGGCTGTTTGTTGGCAAATGTTCAAAATATCTAGCTCAAAGGCAGCTCCCCCCAACCCAGATGAGAGTCTTCTGCATACTCAACATGTGATACATTGTTTCCTGAAAACATTGTAAAATGGTGTCTGAAGTCCTGCTGGTTTAAGGAACAAATCTGCTTGTGACAAAAATGAAGGCCTGTAAGATGGCATGCTGAGAAAGGTGATCAAGCCATTGCATGGTAGGGGCTACATAAAATGTCTTCTTGTGGAGGAATTCCATACCTATCTGACTAAAAACCACTTAAACACACTTTTTAGGTTTCATGCTTCTATAAAGGAGAGGCTAAGACTGACCAGTGAAACAGCAAGCCATTAATTCAGCTCTATGTTCTCCCTAAATTGTCTAAGGTAAGCCACACTCTTTTTAAGCCTTAGTTCTCCAGTTTGGTGAAGTGGTTATCACTCTCATCTGGGAGAACTGGGCTTGATTTCCCCACTCCTCTACATGCAGCTGCTGGTGTGATCTTGGGCCAGTCATAAATTCTTTCAGAGCTTTTCTCTCAAGGGTAGTTCTCAAGAGAGCTCTCTCAGCCCCACCTATCTCACACGGTGTCTGTTGTGGGGAAGGGGAGGGGATTGTAAACTGCTCTGAAACCCCTTTGGGTAGTGAAAGGCGGGGTATAAATCCAAGCTCTTCTTCTTCTCTTCTCTAGTATAGGTAAAATAGATACTGACTTAGCTATTATGGATGGGCAGTTGGTTCAGGATAAACAAAAGGAAATACTTCTTAATTGTTGCCAGAAGGTGTAGCAATGGCCACAAGTGCAGATGTGTTTAAAAGGGAATTAAACAGATTTTATGGCATCTATGACTAAAGAGAACCTCCACGTTCAGGGTAAACCTCTCAATGTCAAAGATAGGAGGCAGTGTCAGGGAAGGCCTTGGCCTCTGTGACCTGTTTGTTGGCCCTCCAGTGATGGGCTCTTATGTGAAACAGGATGCTGGAATATATGGATCACTAGTCTGATCTAGCAGGGCTCTGATGTTCTTACCTCATTGTTATTTTAATGAGATAATATGTGTGCTCTGAGCACTGTATAAATACTAAGTATGATTATTATTAGTCCAGTTTCATGTAAAAAGAATACAAAGCCAAAAACTGCTCTGGGTGATCTTAAAAATTTATCTGCTCTGAGTAAACAGCCATAAACCCAGGATAGCTACATTTTTCTCGGTTAGTTGTAACTATCTCACCACTCTTAAACACACACACACAAACACAATATTAACGTACCAAACTACACAGCCCCCAGAAGTGTGCTGGGGGTTGGGGAACTTTGTTCCTGAATAACATAGTGAAGAAACACCTATTTTTATTGTCTCTTAGGGAGACCTCTTGCTCCCCCCCCCCTTACATTGCCTACTGAGCAATGTAGCAAAAGAGATTTTTTTTAAAAAAAAATGGCATGGCACTGGTATGACATCACTTCTGGCAAATATCCAGAGATGACATCACATCACCAGCATGATGATGAGTTGATGCTCTAGGATTTCGGCAAAACTGTATGGTTTTACCCAACAGAGTTGGCAACCCTTAGGTCAGGTAACAAGAGTATGATTTGCCTTAGGTGAGCTTCATGGTACAGTGCAGATTCTACAGTCCATGGACCACATCAGACCTAGGACAAAAAGTTGCCCCAAGGTATGCTGAGTGCTGAACTGGCCACCACAGATGCCTAGTTAAAGACTTTAAAAAACCCAGTTATTAACACCCACCCAAGCCTGGTTGACAGTTCCCGAAGAAGAAGAAGAAGAAGAGGAGGAGGAGGAGATTGGATTTATACCCCTCCCTTCACTTGGAGTCTCAGAGCAGCTTACAAACTCCTTTCCCTTCGCCTCCCCACAACAGACACTCTGTGAGGTAGGTGGGGTTGAGAGAACTCTAACATAAACTGCTTTTTCACGAACAGCTGTGCCAGAGCTTGTGACTGACCCAAGGTCACATCAGCAGGTGCAAGTGGAGGAGTGGGAAATCAAACCCGGTTCTCCCAGATTAGAGTCCACACACTACACCAAACTGGCTCCTTTACTCCATTAAGCTCTCTGGTTGCACAGTCGCTCTACTGTATTTACTTTACATTGCCTACCGAGCATACTTGGGCATCAGTGCGTGGCTGATAGTCAACCAATCCTGAGTTGACAACAAAGATAACTTACTGGAACATCAGAAGGGTTTCCTAAAAAGCCATCACAACCTGAGCACTGCTGAAATGCTACAGAGTACAAGAGGGCTTCTTTCCCATGCAATGTGATGTATGCTGGGACTTTAAGTAGTAATTCTGGCAAACAAAAGTTGTGTTCTCAGTAGACTACAAACATGTTTTGCATGTTGACTGCAGAGTATTTTTAGAAGTTGCACATAGAGATCAGCAAACAATTACAAATTTAAAAAAGTGAATCAACTTGATGCATGATACGCCTATAGTTGACAGTGCTCTGTTTGTTCTGTGAAATCCATTGTATGAGAGAAAGATTCCCATCTAAGTTCAGGGAGTCATCAAATCAGTGTTGAAAGGCAAACATCTGATGCTAGTCACACATACTAGAGCAATACTGTAACCAAATCTAGTATGCAGCACACGCTGTTTACTTTAATTTTCTGAAGCCTTTGTGCCTATAAAATGATGACTGCTTTACAATGAAAATAGATTGAGCAATTTTTATCCTAGAAAGAAAGACACTCCCAGAAGCAAAGTACAATAAAAAACTGTAGAAACAAAACTAAGTCAGCAATTCCAGCAGCCATGCCCACAGTGACCCTAGCAACACCATCATCACCCAGAAATCATGCTGTCCTTAGCAACTGTATCGCCATCCACCCGTCATGTCTTTGTTGCACTGATTACTTCTTCTTTTTTTAAAAAAAGTGCCCCGAAGGGCAATTTTTATTTTTATAATAAACCACACACTACAACAACATATATCTAACACACACTAACAATACAGAAACATTAATTATAACATTACAAAACACCACATATAACACTTAACACATATAGGGGGATATCTGTTTAAGCCTACTATCAATTGACTGCCTTATCTTTACATACCTCTTACATCAGTATCCTTAAAAACTACTTTAATTATTCATTCTATTAACTAAACAGTCAACTATTTTCATTCCCGCCAGAGTCAACTCCATCCTGTTTTTCCCGTTCATACCATTCATAAAACCGAAGCCATGTATTTTGAAAAGCAGAATCTTCATATCCTTTCACTGATGACTTCTTACATCAGCCATGCTAGGAAGACTCTATTCAGCTCCTGGATCTGATGGCTGCTGGGATGACATCACCCTATTTTCCCCCACACCCATTACATGAACAATACACTTCTTCATTTAGCTTCATCCTGTTTAGGACAAGTAGCGTTTGCTGCGTTTCTGACTTCTGGGTGCTGCAGTGTGGAAGTGGAGGGGGGGAGCATATGGAAAGGTAAGCTATGTTAGAGTTTATACTATTGAGAGAAGGAGACCACAGGCACTGTGGTGGTTTTTATGGCTTCCTCCTTTTCCTTTTTAGTCAGGTTCCTATTCTTTAGTACAGCTAATTTAATGATAAATTGTGGCTGTTGAGTTTGGACCTTCCACATTACTCTACACTGCCTGAAACTGAAGCAGCCTGATTAGGGAGATCCCCTCAACCCTAACCCTAATCACTCTCCCCCTTGAGTCTCAGTCAGTATGATAGGGTGGTTAGTCTCTTCTCTCCCTGAAAGGGTGATGTAAAGTACTGGGTTCTTAGACGCGTTGTAGTGAATCAGCTCATAGTTTATTTCAGAACACAAAACTAAGGCAAAACAGCAGGACCAAAGCCCTGCTTAAATCCCCAAACAAACCACACCCCCAACACACACCACACTCTGTGATTGGTTATTTACAGTATATAATTTCTCATAGGACCCTTCTTGGATCCAGGCAGCTCTATTGGTCTGTTTCAGGATCCTAGGGCCTATTGTTCCTAAAGGTTGACGCTCCATGTGTCCGCATGACCATGTGCAAGCCCAACCATGTGTGCGGTCTTGGTTGATACATAACACCTCTCCCCCCAAAGTTCAGACCCTCCTAGCAGACAAAGCCTCTTAGATATGCTGGTTGCCGCCAGCCCTGGGTTGAGTGGCTTAACGCTGAGACTGGGGCCTGCTGCTCAGTGGGTTGCGCTGGTTGCTGAGACTGGGCCGGTTTCCTGTCGGCCTCTGGGGCATTGGCTGGCTCAGTTGCCTTGCCTCCAGTACCTGCTGGTGGTGTGCTTAGCCCTGGGTGCGCTTGCGTGGTGGGCACATCTTCTCATAACTCTTCCGGCTCCTGGTTCGGGGTCTCGTCCTCGCTGTCCCCCATTTCTTCTGGGTCTATAGGGAGGAGCTGGTGTGATGTGCTGCCTCCACAGCTGGCCATCTTCCACTGAGACCTCATATGACGGGTACTGTCACACAGACCATCCTGGCTGGGATCCATGCAGGACCCCTGGCGAAGTTCCTCGCATAGACGGGAAAAAGCCATGGGGAGCTTCTTGGTTTTCCAGAACTGCACTGTGCTCCGAGGTGTGGTCAGGGTGCAGTCTGTCTAGCCAGGTCATCAGGCACCATCCCATCAGAAGTTCTGCCGGGCTCTGACTGTTGGTGGTGTGGGGTGTTGTACGCTAGCCAAAGAGGAAGGCTGCGAGCATGTAGTCCCGGTCTCCCTGGTCCATTCTGTGCAGGGAGTCCTTCATTGTCCTGACCATGTGCTTAGCCTGGCTGTTGGTTGTGGGGTGGAAGGGTGTGGAGCAGATGTGTCTTATCCCATAGTAACTGACGAACTCTTGGAACTTTGGGGAGGTGAAGGCAGTCCCGTTGTCAGTTACTAAGGAGTCTGGGATGCCATGGGTGCTAAAAATCCTCCACATTGCTCGGATGGCAGAGCGTGATGAGGTGGAGGTGATTGGGACCACTTCTAGCCACTTGATATAGGAGTCCACTAATATAAAGAAGAGTTGCCCCTGGAAGGGTTCTGCAAAGTCCAGATGTAGTCTGGTCCATGGCTTGTGCAAGGATTCCCAAGGATGCACTGGGGCTCTGGGTGACTCTGGTCGGGATTCCTGGCATTTCTGGAAGTGCTTCACCCGGTCCTTGATGTCACCGTCCATTCCCAGGCACTGGGCCAGAGCCTCCATTTGCACAATTCCCGGGAGCGTCTCATGCAAGGTGGTAAGCGCCCACTGGCGAAGGGGCAGGTTAATTACTACCTGGCTTCCCCATGGTAGGCAACCTTTGTGGGAAGACAGCTCATCCTGGTGAGATGAAAATGCAGCAAATTCAGGGCCCAGACTGGAGGGCCACCCCCTCCCCACCCAGTCCAAGACTCAGGATAGGAGGTGGTCCCGGGTAGTGTGGTGGGAAACCTCAGAAACCTGAACGGGATGGTCAGGCAGGTCCTCCAGCAGAGCGATCTGGTGCACGGGAGCTAGATCAGGGTCGCAGGATGGCAGCAGAAGGTGGCTGACTGCATTGGCATGGCCCATCGCTTTGCTGGGGCAGTAGACAAGCGCATACTGGTACCCCTCCATGAAGACTGACCATCGGAGCACCTGAGGTGACAGCATCTGGGGTGTCTGGCAGTCTGGGGCTAACAGACCCAGCAGGGGGTTGTGGTCCATGACTACAGTAAACAGACAGCCATAGAGATAATCATGGAATTTTTTAACCCTGCCACGATCACCAGGGCCTCTTTATCTATCTGAGCATAGTTGCGCTCGGCTGAAGACAAAGTCCTAAAATAGTATGCCACAGGAACCTCCTGTCCATCTGGGAGCTGATGTCCCAGGATGGCCCGCTCCGTACGGGGAAGCGTCGCAGTCGAGGACCACCAGCAGGGACTCATCGAAGTGGGCAAGGACAGCATTCGATGTTAGCAACTCCTTTACTGCCTGAAACGTGGCAGCTTGCCACCGTCCCCAGACCCAGGGGGCCTGTTTGTCCAGCAGGCGGTGGAGCGGCTCAGCCACGGTGGCTTTATGGGGCAAGAAAGAGTGGTAGAAGTTCAATAGCCCCCCAAAAGCTTGCAGTTCCGGTTTGGAAGAGGGTGTGGGCGCATGCCCAATTGCATGAATTTTTTCTGGTGTGGGGTGGATGCCCTGAATGTCTACCACAAACCCCAAGAACTCCACCCTTGGTACCCCCAGCATGCACTTCTCGCTTCTCACCTTCAGGCCGGTATCGTGAAAGCATTGAAGGACTGCCTGAAGCTGCTGGGTGAAGGTCTTGGAGTCCGGGGCTGCGATCAAAACGTCATCGAAGAACAGCTGGACTCCGGGAATGCCTTTAAGTCCATGAGGTTTTGAAATATACCTGGGGCCACACTTACTCCAAACTGCAGCCTCCTTACCCAGAGCACCCCCCTGTAGGTCACTATGGTCTGTGCCTCGGTGGTGGCATCATCCTCCGGCAGCTGCTGGTATGCTTGGGCCAGGTCCAGGTTGCCAAAAATCTTCACGCCTGCCAGGGAGGCTAGTACATGGCTGACCACGGGGACAGCATACATATGATCTTGCAGGGCTTTGTTTATTGTGCACTTATAATCTGCACAGATCCAAATGTCCCCTTTCGGCTTGACTGGGGTGATGATGGGGGTTTCCCACTTGGTGTGTGGCACTGGTTCCGGAACCCCCTGGGCCACTAGGCGGTCAAGTTCAATGTCTATTTTTGGACTGCAAGGCGAACGGGGCGTGCCGGGCCTTCATGCGGATGGGGTGCACTGTGGGGTCTAAATCCAAAGAGACTGGTGGACCAGTATATCATCTGAGCATGCCATCGAACATGGCTGGGAACTTGTCACACACTGCAGTGAAGTTCAACAGCTGCACATGGTTCACCCCAGTCACCCCCGGTCACCCTGAGACCCAAAGGAGCAAACCAGGATAGTCCCAGCAAACTTGTGAGCTGCTTCTCCACCACCACCACCAAGTCTAAGTGTCCCTCGAAATTCTTGTATTGCACCCTGAATTTGCCCCACCCCTTGAGTGTGAGGCTGTCCGGCTTCTTTAATGGGGGTTCCACACGTGGACATAGTTTATGTAGGGTCTCGGCCAAAATAATGGAGAATGAGGAGCTGGTGTTGAGCTCCATCTCGCGGGGGGACTCTTCGATATGCACTGTTAACTGGATTTTGTTGGGGGTTGCCAGGGACAAATTCAGTACCTGAAACTGGTGGATGGTGTGGAGGTTGGTTTCCTCCTGGTGTGTGGTGGCCTGACGGGTTCCTCTGGAGCGGCAAACGCGTGTGAGGTGGCCCGCTTTTCTGCAAGACCGGCATATTGCATCCCTGAAACAGCAAGAGCAGCATTCGTGGTCCTCTCCGCAACTGGCGCAGGGTGCTGGTGTGGTTGACCTTGCAGGGTGGTCATTGGAGTGCAGTGTGAGCTGGCCAGGGTTGGTGCAGGCAGTGGCGGCAGATACCTTGTGGTTCCGATGAGTTGGGTGGCAGACCTGGTGGATCTCTCCCTTGTCTGATTCTTCTGAGGGTCGGCGATGCACATGTCTGGTGAGCCGTGTGGCTGCGGTGCTCACAATGCAATTTTTCGTAGGCCATTGCTTCAAGTAAGGCCTTCTCCAGGGTCAGATCGTCATGGCTGGCCAGGTTGCAGCCAGGGCCGGATCGCCCATTGAGCGAACTAGGCGCTCGCCTAGGGCGCCCCCGGCCTCAGGGGCGCCAAATAGCGCCCCCCGCCGCCCTAACCGGGCGCCCGCTGTCGCCGCCGCCGCTAGACCCCCGCCCCCTTCCGGGGGGAAAGCCGGCTCTGGGAGGGAGGGGGCGGCGACTAGACCCCCGCCCCTTCCCGCTTTCCCGGGACCCCGCAGCCGCGGAGGCCCCGGGAAAGCCGGCTCATGGAGGGAGGGGGCAGCGGCGGCAGCTAGACCCCCCCGCCCCCTTCCCGCTTTCCCGGTACCCCGCAGCCGCGGAGGCCCCGGGAAAGCCAGCTCTGGGAGGGAGGGGGCGGCGGCACGGCTAAATCCCCCCGCCCCCTTCCTGCTTTCCCGGGACCCCGCAGCCGCGGAGGCCCCGGGAAAGCCAGCTCTGGGAGGGAGGGGGCGGCGGCGGCTAAATCCCCCCCGCCCCTTCCTGCTTTCCCGGGACCCCGCAGCCGCGGAGGCCCCGGGAAAGCCGGCTCATGGAGGGAGGGGGCGGCGGCGGCGGCTAGACCCCCCCGCCCTCTTCCCGCTTTCCCGGGATCCCGCAGCCGCGGAGGCCCCAGGAAAGCCAGCTCTGGGAGGGAGGGGGCGGCGGCGGCAGCTAAATCCCCCCCGCCCCCTTCCTGCTTTCCCGGGACCCCGCAGCCGCGGAGGCCCCGGGAAAGCCGGCTCATGGAGAGAGGGGGCGGCGGCGGCGGCTAGACCCCCCCGCCCCCTTCCCGCTTTCCCGGGACCCCGCAGCCGCGGAGGCCCCGGGAAAGCCAGCTCTGGGAGGGAGGGAGCGGCGGCGGTGGCTAGACCCCCCCGCCCCCTTCCCGCTTTTCCGGGACCCCGCAGCCGCGGAGGCCCCGGGAAAGCCGGCTCATGGAGGGAGGGGGCGGCGGCGGCGGCTAGACCCCCCCGCCCCTTCCCGCTTTCCCGGGACCCCGCAGCCGCGGAGGCCCCGGGAAAGCCAGCGCTCCGCCCCCGGTCTCCAGGTCCCACCGGGAGGTTGGTATCCCCGGTGGGGGGCGCCCCAGGCTGTCCTGCCTAGGGCGCCCAGACACCTGGAGCCGGCCCTGGTTGCAGCGGAGCTTCTGCTCATGTAGGCCCATGACAAACTGGTTCAAGAGGGTGTCGCCCAGGTCGGGAAACTCACGTTTTGTAACCGCTTGGTGTAGGCCAGCCAGGAACTCGGTGGCTGATTCAGTGGAGTTCTGGAGGTGTGCAAAGAAGTCCAAACGTCTCATCATTTTGGTCGGCTGTAGCGCGAAATGGTCTGTGAGTGCCTTTACCAGTTCATCATAGGTGGCCTCCTTCAGGGACTTGGGAGCTAGCAGATCTTTCAGCAGCCGTAGTGTGGTGACCCCGCAGGAGCTGAGCATCAGAGATTTCTTTTTTCCTTCGTCAGTGATGTCCTGGAAGTTGACATAGTAGTCCAGATGCTCAATCCAGGTTTCCCACATCTCGGGGTGTGCAATGTCAAATTCCAGAAGGTTTCCTGGAGTGGCAGCCATGACTCGGGAGGCAGCACGTGGCTGGGTGCTGTTGGGAGTGGTGCTCATCTTCGGTGTGTGGTGCGATGCTTGGTTCCAAGTCAGAAGGCTCACTCATCGGGATCCCATCCTCGTTGCCAGTGTAATGTCCTGGGTTTTTAGACGCGTTGTAGTGAATCACCTCATAGTTTATTTCAGAACACGAAACTAAGACAAAACAGCAGGACCAAAGCCCTGCTTAAATCCCCAAACATACCACACCCCCAACACACACCACATCCCATGATTGGTTATTTACAGTGTATCATTTCTCATAGGACCCTACTTGGATCCGGGCAGCCCTATTGGTCCGTTTCAGGATCCTAGGGCCTATTGTTCCTAAAGGTCGAAGCTCCGTGTGTCCGCATGACCACGTGTTAGCCCAACCATGTGTGCGGTCTTGGTTGATACATAACAGGCGGGTAGGTGGAAGGAGAAAGAGGCAGCCTACTCACCCAGCCAGTCATGCAGGGATTGGCTGGTCACCCAGCTTGTGGCTCTCCTCATGCAGCTTTTGGCTGGGTGAGTACCTCCTGGGGTTGCCATATTCCAGGGAGGGCCTGGAGATCTCCCAAAATTAAACCAATCTCCAGACTACAAAGATAGGGTTGCCAACCCCCAGGTGGTGGCTGGAGATCTCCTGGGATTACAACTGATCTCCAGGTGACAGAGATCAGTTCCCCTGGAGAAAATGGCCACTTCAGAAGGTGGACTCTATGGCATTATGCTCCAGTGAAGTCCCTGCCCTCCCCAAACCCCACCCTCCTCAGACTCCACCCCCAAATTCTCCTGCTATTTTCCAACTGAGAGCTGGCAATCCTCTACAGAGATCAGTTTCCCTGGGGAAAAAATGGCCACTTTGCAGCATGGACTCGATGGCATTAGGCCCCACTGAGTTTCCTCTTCTCCCTAAACCCTGCTCTCCCCGGTTTTTCCCAGGCTCTACCTCCCAGATCACCAGGAATTTCCCAGCCTGGAGGTGGCAACTCTAGCACATCCTTCCCCAGGGCCTGCTCAAGCTGCTCTCTCATCCTCCCCACCCTACAGCTGATTGCCTACCACCACCCCGGCTTCCAGAGTCTCAGGCTGCACAGAGGATTAGCTGCAGCTGGACCACTGGCTGAGCAAAGCTACCACCACTGTGAGTCTATGGGGGTAAAGGCTTCTGGTCAGCAGCAGGGGGCAGCAGCCCCACGGCCCCTCATGGTTAAGACTGCCACTAAATACTGAAAGGTCTCTTAGTATTGATGGTAGTTAAATAGCTTGAATACCAGAGTTAAAAAAAAACCCCACAACCCTTTCCACCCACAGCCATATCCGTAATGTATGTTATGTTGCTTCAGCTGGCAATGAGGCTGTTTATAGCAATGAATGGAATGAAACCTTTCCTCTTAAGAGCTGGTGCTGAGTAGATCCTTCTTGTTCTCCAGCAACTTAACTATGAAGCTGAGCATTTTCAGGCATGCAGCCTCTCGCATGGGTGCCACACTTCCCTAGCACTTGCAAAATTCTTCTGGCCTCTTGATGAAGATTGCTGATAAGGCCTCTGTATCCTCCCTGTGTTGAGTGTAATTCCTCTTGCCTTTCACAGGAGCAAACATTCCAACATGGTGTTCTGTGCCACCGACATGCAAAATGAGGTATCTTAGAAGCTGTCATTGGAAAACAATCTCTGAATCAATCGGTGAAGTTCCTTGGCCTTTCCTCTGCATCAGATTGTGTTTCATATCACAGTTTCATATCACAGTTTTACTCAGATGAATTTCACACACACTCAATATTCTGAAGCATATTTTTAGAATGTGAAAATGGCCATGTGAGTGGATTTTCCACTGATCTTAGAATGGAAGAAGGAACCAACTTCACTTAGAAAATGTATATGCTACCTCTCCAACTTTCTTGAGGTGGCTTGCAAAGTAAAATAAACCTCCCCCTAAAGTCACAGGAGCAACAAAATAATAAAGCAAGTCAAGGTGTAAAACAACAATCAGCAGATGTCAGACTTCAGGCTGGAAAACACCATAAACAGTTACAAGCCTGGGTAAAAAGAAGAAGAGAAGAGATTGGATTTATACCCCGCTCTTCACTACCCAAAGGAGTCTCAGAGCAGCTTACAATCCCTTTCCCTTCCCTTCCCCATAACAGACACCCTGTGAGGCAGGTAGGGCTGAGAGAGCTATTTTGAGAACTGACCTTGAGAGAACAGCTCTGAAAGAACTTGTGACTGATCCAAAGTCACACCAGCAGCTGCATGTGGAGGAGTGGAGAATCAAACCTGGTTCTCCCAGATTACAGTCTGTGCTCCTAACCTATACCAAACTAGCTCTCAAAAAGAAATGTTTTGGCCTAGTTCTTAAGGACAATAAGGTACGAGTCTGGTGAGGTAGGACATTCCAAATGCAAGGTGCCACTACTGAAAAAAACTCTGCTTCTAGTCACTACTTGGCTCAGCTCTGCAGGTAGGAGAGTGTTTGTTGGGAAGAGGATCTTAACTGGCAGGCTGGACAATACAGGAAGAGATGGTCTTTCAGCCCAAAGCCATTTTTAGGGTCCTGTGGCATTCTGAAAAGGTGCTTGAATCTGAAAAGCTTCAGAGTAGGGTATGGGATTCAAAGGTTCAAATCCCCATCTTGCTGTGGAAGCTCCCTGGGTGATTTTGAGCCAGTCACACTGTTTCATCCCAACCTACCTGACAGGGGTATTGTGAGGATAAAAAGGAGGAGAGGAGAATAATGTAAGTTGCTTTGATCCCACTGGGAAGAATGGCAGGGTAAAAATGAAATAAATAATACATAAACATAGCTATTTATGGGAGGCAGCTAAAAGAGACATGTTGGTGAATGGCTGAGGAGGAGAGAATAAAGCAGGGGAAGGGGAGAGGTTATGGGGGTTGCCAGGAGGAAGGAAAGAGTAAATAATGTAGGTAGAGTCATATAAGGGAAAGTGAGGTGTCACTCCACAAGTCCTTGATGGCTCCCACAACTGGATCATAGTTTTTCTAGGTAGAGACTACTGGGCGGGGGGGAGGGGAGGAAAGCTGAAGACAAAGGTGAAGATAAGTGTAGGTTGGCTGTTGTGTGGCAAGGAGAGAAGGAAGCAGGAAAAGGGAAAAGGCTATGGGGACTCTCAGGAAAGAGCAAATAGTGGGGGAGGGAGAAAATGTGATGCCTCCCACAGGTTCTTGTGGGTTTCCCTCCCACTTGTATGTTTTAATTCCTAGGATGACTTTCAGCAGAGAAATGGTGATAATAATGATGATGATTTAATAAGAAAGTAACAAAGCCATGTTAAAGCCATGTTCATTCAAGCCACTTTTTTACTCTCTTACTATATTAAGAAAAGAGAGAGAGACAGATTGTTTATAAATCCCAATTGTGCTGGTGCAATGCTGCATTGCAACATCCGAAATAACCAGAAACAATTTGTGCTATATGGATGTCGTGTGTTGGCAACTATGCCAGCCCAAAGGGTGTCTGATGGGCAAGGATCCCATGTTAGTTGGCATCTGAGCCACTATTTCAGCATTGGAACCACCACTATGCATTTCTGCTGGGACCCAAAAGAATACTATGAATTGGATCCCCCCCCCCCCAACAGATTGCTGGGATGATGAGCTTTCTCTCTCCTTCCTGACTAAACATATTGGGAAATAAGATCTTGATCTCAGTGGGACTGCAAAAACCTTTCTGTGCACTCAATTGCAGTCTTGCGACCTAATTCTGTACAGTTTACCTTCAAGTAAGGGCACTGGGAACTTACTCTCCAGTAAATGTGCAGAGGTTTGCTGTTTTTATCTATTAAGCCTTTTTATTTGTTTGTTAGTTTTGCTTTGGGTGCTATTCCGGAATGTCTAACTATTATCTGCAAACTTTTGGTTTTTAACAAGGTTAGAAAATGTTCCTCTGAACCTACTGCAGATTGTATAGGTAAGGAATAATTGTTTAGCCATCTCTCCTGGGAAAGAGCAACGGTGCTCACTTTGCGTTCTTGGTGACTGACATCAACCTCGGAAGGGTGCTGCCCTCTGCTGAGTCAGTCTTCAAAAAACAATTGTATGAGGCCTGGGGCCCAATCACACCCAGCTGCCGTGGCTAGCCAGCTGCAGCTAATCCATGTCTATTATTTAATCATTTTATCTGAGTAAGAAAGGCAATGAAAACAAGGAATGCTTCTTACTAAATTTCCGATGCCTTTGCCCCCCCAGCCCGCAAGGAATTAGTGATTCATGTGTCAGAAAGGGGCAGAGTACGTAAATTGGTGGGTTACACTGAAGCAGAACAGGCATGATGGTGTGGCTGTATGTTCTGTTATAACTTCCCTAAATATTTTTGTTTGGCAATTTCTTCTTACTCGGAAGAGGGCTTAATCAGTGACGCTCCCACTCACTCTGCACAGTTCACATAAATGTATGTTCTATGGGCTTCTAGAGGAGTGAGGGCACTGCCACAGCAAGGTGTAAAGTGGTTTTTGCTTCAGCCTGTTCATAATATGGACACAAATCCTGCATGGGCAGAAGGCTCACTGGTATTATAAATGGCAGCCCTGACCTGGATAGCCCAGGCAAGCCTGATCTCATCACATCTCAGAAGCTAAGCAGGGCCAACCCTGGCAAGTTCTTGGATGGGAGACCTCCAAAGAATACCAGGGCCGGGACACAGAAGCAGGCAATATTGCCACCACCAGGGGTCACCAGAAGTCACCATGACTCCCAGACAGAAGCGGGCACACACAGACACAAAATACTCACTAAATAAATAAATAAATTAGCCTTCTCTACCAACAGTGATTGCACATTCATATCTATAGCTCAGAGAAGATGATTTTAGGCTGTGTGCATGAAATAACAGTTTGGTGTAGTGGTTAAGTGCGCGGACTCTAATCTGGAAAAACCGGGTTTGATTCCCCACTCCTCCACTTGTACCTGCTGGATGACCTTGGGCAAGCCTTCTGGCACAGCTGTTCTTGAAAAAGAGCAGTTTCTGTCAAGAGCTCTCTCAGCCCCACCTGCCTCCAGGGTGTCTCTTGTGGGGAGGGGAAGGGAAAGGAGTTTGTAAGCGGCTCTGAAGCACTAGTCAGCTGCTCTGTAGCACTAGTGAAGGGCGGGGTATAAATCCAATCTCTTCTCTTCTTCTGCTAACTGGAATGGCCTGCTTGAGGGGATCAAGAAGGCTCCCACAATCCTGTCATTTTGCAGAATGTGCAGAACAGTAAAGTCCAGGAGGGCAATTTTTATAAAGGGATTAGAACTGTAGTGGAATGGAACAGCACAGGAGGGCACCTTTATAAGAACATAGTGTTGTAGTCTATAGCCAGCAACCGTTGTAGGTATCCTCTTGCTTTTACTACATTGCCTTCCTTCTTTGTAATTCCATTTTTGGCATTGTTTATAGTATATCTTGCCCCAGATAGTTTGCTGTTCATATTGCTGTCTGATTCTGCAGTCCTAGTACTATTCATTGTTTATAGATTGTTTTGTGATATCTGCACTGTTTTCTGTTCTGTAACCCACAGGAGGCTGACCTGCCTCTAAAGGGAAAAACAGCCACTCAGCTGTTTCATCCTTGAGCTTGTGGGAGCGCTGCTCCACCATCCAGAGGGAAGGATGGAATGCTGGCCAAGAAGTACAGCAGCAGATAGTTCAGGTCTTCATCAGGGAGCCTAAAGTGATAGTTTTGGGGTTTGCCTCAGCAAAACAGCAGATTGTTTGAAGGGTAACTCTGCCTGGTAGCATGGCAAGAGGGGTTTAGCTCTGTCTCTGGGAGTGGATATCCAGATGTGAGGCTTGTCTCCGTTGATAAGCACACCTTGTACCATTTAGTCTAACTCTTGGGAAAGGGCAGGCTGGTGTGGGTTGGATCCTTTCACATGCAACCTAGTGGCTCATCAGTGAAAGCCTGTTTGTACCTGCATGCATTAAAGAGAATTCAGACCACAATCTGAAGCCATAATGAGCTTAAATGTATGTGCTTCAGCCATGTTTCTCCTTCGACTATCTGGAGACGGGTACTGCTGATTAGTTCTTTTAAGACTAACCTGTAAATTAATAGAGGTTCTTTGTTTCTTACATACCATTCCTGCTTCAGTGATGTCCATGTTCTACTTGTTCACAACAAAACTAACCTCTTGCAGTGAACCCAAAGCCTTTACACTTTGCTACCATACGAACATCTTGTAATGGGGTGGTGGTGGTGGGTTATGGTATAAAACAAACCTGGTTTCCCAAAATCATAAGAGGCTGGTAGAAAAGTATCCCTTGGCTGGCAGAAAAGGCTTGTCACAGTGAGAAAGGAAGAATATAAAGTAAATTATATTTATTATTTATTTATTATTTATAATACAGTTGTGGAAACACACAGCAGTCTAATTTTATACAGTGGTATGTGTAAAGAAACTTTATCTAGTAGGATAGCCAGGCTGAGCCCTGGCTGTGGGCCCTTAATGCCTCTTTATCTGCACTCCTCAAAGTTCATCCAATGCTTATCTTCCATTTCCGGTTGGGCAGGCTGTGTCCCAAATTTTATTTCAAAATACTACCTTCTGTTCTAACCCTCCCCATACTGGTAGCACTAGGATATTGTCCTCTCCCTCTGTCCATCAATGGATGGAATTTTCGAGCTGGAGCTCTGGAACAAATGCCTTTCTGTCTAATGACATCGGTTCTCCACCAGGGATGGTATCTATAAAAAGTGAACCTGAAAATCTGGGTTTCTTAGAAGTCACACGGAAACCACAGTCAGAAAACAGAAAGATTTACTGTTACAAAGACCTTTGTTAATGACTCTGACCGATTTTTTAAATCAGATATTTAAAATGTCTAAGGGGCTTGACATCAATGAAAGTATTTGGGTTTACAGTGGACTGGATCCTATCAGCTTTTCTGCTTATTGTACTTGTCTCTCTTCCCCACTGCAGACCCCGTCCCTGTATAGCCTTAAGACATGTGAGTTTCAGTTTCCTGAGCACAGCCGTTTTGACAGTAAAAATGGGCATCTCCTTCCTCCTAAGTGAGCAGAATGGCTTGTAGGATCCAACCCAATATTTTCCATACTGGGGCTAATAGTAGTTAAGGAGGGGGAAGATTTCTATTGGGGAAGTACTATGGGGGAATGGGTTAAACTTCCCTGTCCTTGGAAAGCATCCTTGGTTGAAATCAGCTGCCTCCATGATTGCTTTTTAATGTGAAACTACATGTCAGGAGGCCTGGGGACTTCTGTATGGCAAAGGGTTTTCTTGTTGCTAATGTATACTGCTACTATCTTAAAAAAATAACCGTGGTGGAAAGAATAGTGGTAAACATTTTAAAAAGCCAAGGATACACGATACATGCTCGTGTATCAGTTGTGCTCTCAGCACTTGGTGACTGTGCTTGTTCTCAGTGGCTGGAATGCATAATTTGGTGTGCTCTTCTGCTGGATTTATTCATTGAGTGGGAATAATGTAGAAAAGATTACTAGTGGATCTCATTTGAATTGACACTGGGTAATGTCCACTATCTGTTCCTTATCATTGTGAAGGTGCACACAGAAGAACTTGGTACTGTGGTGAACAATGGATGATTGTGCATGTATGAAAAAGCCCTAAGAAGAACAATGTATTCTCATGGTACTGATGGTCTGAGTTCAAATCTTCAGGTTTCTGAGAGCAAATCATTGTCAAAATAATTTTTCCTCTATCTGAAGTGTTGATCCCATGGTTATGGTCAAGAAAAAAAAATAGCCAAACATTTCATGAGCATACAAACCCTTTTGGCTTCTCACCCAGAAAAAGGCATTCTGGAATCATAACAGGCAATGAGCTGTCACTCATAAAGATAAGCACTGAAACTAAGGTGCATGTTATATCATCAGATAACAATTTTCCCTCTAGCCATTTTCCTGGTTTGATTAAGGCTGTCATTAAGCCATAATCCTGGCTTGATTATGGCTGTTTGTTTACTAGGTGGCAATGTTATCAGCTGGCCAGGAGAGAGCAAGTTCATCATTCCAGGTTCTTGTGGAATGATTTTTTGATAAGCTCTCCTTCTTGTTAAAAATAAATAAATCAGTTCTACAAAACAAAAGAAATTCAAATTTTTTTCTGGCAGAGAGAGAGAGACAGAGACAGAGACAGACAGACAGACAGACACCTTGGTGAACAGGTGAACTTTGTATTGACACCAGAACATTGCTCAATTTTTATTCTTTATTAACCCTGATGACTTTCCAGGGCATTGTCTCCTACTTCCTTTTAAGCTAGTAGTTCTCAGATGTTATGAAGCAGAACCCATTTTTACATTTACTATACTTTTTTGGAGTCCACCTCTAACCATCACAATAGTTTTTGTAGGTGGCTGCTGCTGAACAAGTAGAAAGCAGCCTGGCCTGGGTAACTCATTTAACTTGCATAGTGGCAAGTCCCCTGTGGTTGGTGGTTGGTCTAGCTCCAATGAGCCTTTCTTCAAAAGCTAAAACAGCCTTGGAAACAGCCTATCCCCTCCTACTGCCTTTTACTGACAGAAACCAAGGCTTAAAGGCTGGCAATACTATTGTGGTTTCCTAGCAATGGCCACTGAGGTCATATATTTCTCCAGTCTACAGACGCTGCTTCTATTATTTTGGATTTTTTTAAAAAAACTTCAAATTGTTGTATCTCAGTGAGAAAGCCCCAATCTTTTCTGCCTAAGGCTTCAAAATCCAGACCTTAAGAGGGCTCTTCTATCTTTAAGAATAGCATTTAAGTCAACTTTCTGTTGGCTATTGCTTCTCCCATCTCTGGAACAATGATACTGAATGGTGGTTTTTGTGGTTTCTGTGAGTACATATATACATGCAGTGGATTACATGCATGTGGGATCATGACATGAGGACATCTTTATGTCCATTTCATACTTTTTCATATACTGAAGTGAGAGCCAGCATGGTGTAGTGCTTATAGTATCAGGCTAGGCTTTGAGAGACCTGGTTTCAAATCCCCAGTCTGCCATGGAAGCTTGCTGGGTTACCTTGGATCACTCACATCTCTTTCCCCAAACTGCTTCACAGGGTTCTTGTGAGCATAAAATGGAGAGGAGAATTATGTGAACTGCTTTGGGTCTCCACTGGGGAGACATGTAGAAAACTTATTTATTAAATAAGTAATATTTGGTTTTTTTGGGGTATTTTTTGCATGTGTGTGTCTATGCGTGGAAGTCACGGCAACCTCCATGACTAGAAAAAAGAGGATTGGAGAGGAGGTAGAAGTGTACTGCTTTTAAGGGTTGCCAACTGAATAGGGGGAAAAGGCATAGGCCTGGTCTATGCTTATGCCTTTAATTGTAGATTGATGCATAGAAATCAGTAGGGGATGCTTTTCAAAGCATGGAGAGAAACATTATGAGCCGCCTCTGACTACACATCAAGCTGCTGTTAAAGGCATACTTAAGGTGACCACCTCAACAGCCATTACTAGTCTTAATTGTACTTGTATAGATACTTATAAAATGAAATAGGAAGAAAGCTTCATGGGGAAGGGGGGATGCTGGCAAAGGCAGCCAGTTGCAGCTGGGATTAAGGTGGCATCTTCTGATTCTTCTACTTCCTTTGTTTAATTTCCTGGATAACTCCCTTTTTTAATTATTCCCATAGACGGAGTTTGTGCATTCCTACTCTCCTTTTCCTTCCTGTTTTTAAATTAAAATATGAAACCCAGCAGAATTATGTGGAAGCGGTGCACAGGATTGGATGGAGCTGGCAGGTGCTAGACTCTTCTTACAACTGCCACAGACTAAAGTATCGTTTTGACGAGACCCTGGGCATATTAAGAGAATTTCCCCATGAAGGGTCCCAAGTGGCTACCATGCTATTTGAATGATGACTCAGGTGCAGGAGTGTGAGTGAGAAGTGCTGCCAGTGAGGCAGACCCCTGAGGCACAAGCCCCCCTGATGGCGCCCAAGTAGGCCCAAGGATTGTCAGCTAGTGTATGTCAGTGACTTCATGGGACTTGGTCAAATTCTTTTTTCCATAGCTGTGGTCATGGAAAATCATCCATTTGGAAGACTGAGAGGGAGGGATGCTTTGGAAAAGAGTTCTGGAGTCTACGAGGAACACATTGCCTGCTCTATGTATTAATTTTATTATCTGACTTTCAGAATGTTCAAATAGTGCACCAAGGGAAAGAATCCCTTTTACTGGGGCAAATATTTGCTATGAATGCATGTCTCGTTTTTCGGTCTTCTGCTTTCAAGTTAGGTGGCCAGCACACAGTGTTCTTGTGAGAAACAAAAGGCATCCTTGTTTAGCCTATCACATATTTTCTCATTCAGAGAACAGGGGCATAAAGGAGTTTCAGTGTCACTTTGGATTAAGGTAATTATTTGACTAACGTGTTTATTCTGTTGGGTGTTTTGCATTACTATTGCAAACCTTTGCCAGGTTTTGTTCATCCGTGAATTCATGAGCTTTAGAATGTGCATAACCTCAGACTCTGGAGGCCAATGGAATTATAGCTGTAAGAACAGATATAGATATCATTGCGTGTTAATGGTGATGAAAGGACCCATTCTGCACTGGACAAAATGTTACTTTCTTCATGTGGGAGGTCCTTAACTATAATAGCTCCTCTGCAGCAACCAGCTACTTCATGCCTTGCCCCTAGTATCTAGAGCTGCTTTCCATGTGAATGCTGCCAGTTTGCATGGATCATTTTTATGCTGGCACCACCTGCCACTGGCTGCTTGCTTTCCTATTAGTTTCACAGTCCTCAACCATTCTTCCTGTTGACAACCTTGCCTGTGTTCCACTCCCTGCCAATGGCAGGCAGTTCCACTTGTCCTAGCTAGACCCTGTGACTCTACAGTTTCATGGGCTAGATGTAGCATTTTCAGTTTCAGGTTCCACTTTTTCTATGTTATTTGGTGTGATTTTTTTAATTTAAATTGACTTCCCCCATACTGTTTGCTAACATTCTAATTGTTGACACTTTGACATTTGGATAGTAGAATGTTTGGGAACATTTCATGACAACACGGAACCATGGGCTACAGGTAGCATTTCAGTTTCAGCTTCTGATCTTTCTGTGTTACTGGGTGTGATTTTTTAAAAATTGACCTGTGAGTAAATCCTCCTGAGTAAATCTTTCAAAATGAATCTCTGTAATCAGGTAAATGAGCAGTTTTTCATTAACATCATACTTGCTAATTCTCCCCCGCTAGAAGAGTGTTGCATCATTTTGTAGCTAGAAACAATGTGAATCAAACAACTAATGTTCAAGTAGTGTGGCCAGAATGGAAAAAAAAATCATTTAAAAATAATAAGTGATTGCATGCAGCATTGTGTGGTCATCGTCTCCTCTAAAACATGAAATATTATTCATAGACGAATGACCCCCTTTTATGGTAAAAACACAGCTAGTGCATCTGACACAGATGTTCAGAAATGTTCAGTTTTAGGCTTAATTAGTATAAGATGCTATTTGGAAGATCAAATTATGTCTCCTTTAATCTCTAGGAAAATAAATGGGCCAGAACGTAATGTACTTTTACTTCCTGAACATTCCACAGAAAGAGGCATAGAGGGAAAGAGTCAGAGCCAGATGACCTGCTGTTGTTTTTGTTGCCATCTGCAATGCTTCTTTTTCTGGTGTGGCTCTTTGGCTCATTCCAGTAAATGACATTGAAGCGGCACATGTAATAGGAGATGACTTTTTGAAGGAAATCTGTAGCAATTAGCAGGAAGTGTCTCTACTGTAAAAACTGTGTAGGGATAAGCATTGAAATGATTGTCAAAGAGACAGTATTTAGCTGCAGGCATTTTATATCAAGGAGAAGGAAGGCATAGGGAGAGAAAGAAACATTAATCTTTTTTACAGTGCCATTTGCTCAACTAGAGGAGGCTTGGCAGGGCTTTTTCAGCAAGAAAATGACAGGAGTGGAATGGGTTAAGAGTGCGCTCTCTCTCTCTCTCTCTCTCTCTCTCTCTCTCTCTCTCTCTCTCACACACACACACACACACACACACACACACACACACACACACACACCCCTTTGAGAAGGCCAACCTGGAGGCTGTGTTTGCAAAAGGAAGAAAAATGCTACTTAGAATCAGCACAGAAGAAACCATAATGTGTAGTTGAGTGCTTCATGGGCAACTTTCAGGGTGACTTCAGGCCTAAACTGTTCATGTTTTATGAATGATGTGCAGCTTGAATGCCATAGGTATTATGACAAAAGGAACATATGTTGAAATAAGTAGGAAGAAGAAGTTATGAGGAGCTGAGGTCCTCAGATATCTGGAGTGGAGGGAATAGGGTGTCAAGCAACTGTGGAAAAGAACCAAGGCATTCTAAGAAGCTGAAAGCCCCACACTCAGATACTGTGTTGGGTGCCCCATTGTTAACAAAGGTCTGTTAAGAATGTTAACAATAGCAAAGAAACTAGGAAGGGGTTTCACAGCTCCTGGTCATTACCTATGTCACAAACTTCTCACATATAAGTTCTTCCCTGAAGGAATTAGAATGAAACCTCAGGGCTGATTGTTATGCATAACAATTACAAATTCAGATGTTCATTATGTGTACGTTCAATACACATAATGGGAAGTAAGTGTAGTGAAAATCTGTCATCTGTGCCAATCCACATAGCGGAGTTTTGTGTTTGTTCCTATGTGTGCTTTTCATGCCAAAATTCCATAACATAAATTTCATAGGTTTGCTTTTGATGCTTTTTGTTCGGTTGATTGCTGAAGTCTGAGGTAAAAACAATGTTTATTACCAGGTCAGATTTGGCTGGTGTCTCCAGTTGGCTTTTGTTCTTTAATATTTCCTAATGAGTACCAATAGGACACAACAGAGACTCATTGCCCTGTGCTGAAGTTGTAGAGGACAGAGCTGAAGGAGATGAACAGGCCAGGTCTGATGAAGAATAACATGATAGAGGGTTAATACTTAGTAGCAAAAACATAAAACTGGTGAACTGGGGTGGTATCTAAAACACTTTGCAAAAAAGGAGATTTTGAGGAGGACTTAATGGAGTCAAGATCCCAGAAGATCGACTCTAGAAAGGGCACCAGGACACCAATATCTGAAGCCGCGGAAAGGAAGCTGGATGAAAACTAGCCCGGGGTGCTGGTAGGCAGTCACCACCCTGTAGATTATGTGGCCCTAGTTAGGTTAAAAATTGGTTGGTTAGAACCGCCCAGAGACCCTCCGGGGTTAGGGCGGTATATAAGTTGAAAGGATAAATAAATAAATAAATAAATAAATAAGGAAGGAAATGCACGTTATTCTTTCACCTATGCTTACAGAATGATTATCTTAGTTATGTCTGTCTATTCTATCCATATCTTAATCCACTAAGGATTTTGTTGTCTTGTTTTGTATTATATGTCATTGTTTTTATTTGTTTACGTGTTGTAACAGTAAGGCTTGGACAGAGTTGCTGAGGGCTTTCATCTGTGCCTGGTTGGTGCTTTTGACTCCAACCCCTGGCCCACTGGCTGAAACGTTTGAAAACAATTTCCTCTTGAATTCAGTGGAGAGATATAGGGAGGCTTGGACTCAGTTGCTTTATCTGAGGCTATGCCCAGACCACTGGCTGAAGGTGGGAGCATTAACATTTAGCCCAACCCTGAATATGTTTTTGCCCGTTACTGGGCTGTTGTTTGCTTAGATGGTGGCTGCAACAGCTGTAGCTGAGGAAGAAGTCCCACCTGTTTCCTGGGTGATTTTTAACTGTAGCCAGGGCCAGCCAAAAGACCACGTGATCTTGCTAGTGCTTCCCTCAGTCAGCAATGAGTTGTATAAGGTAAAGGTAAAGGTTCCCTTGCTCGAAAGCCAGTCGAATCCGACTCTAGGGTTGCGGTGCTCATCTCCGTTTCAAAGCCGAAGAGCCAGCGCTGTCTGAAGACGTTTCCGTGGTCATGTGGCCGGCATGACTAAACACCAAGGTGCACGGAACGCTGTTACCTTCCCACCAAAGTGGTACCTATTGATCTACTTGCAATTTCTTGCTTTCGAACTGCTAGGTTGGCAGGAGCTGGAACTAGAGACAGGAGCTCACCCCATCATGCGGCACCCGGGTCTCGAACTGCTGAACTACTGACCTTCCACAGCCTGCAGTTCAGCATCTTAACCACTCGAGCCACCGCAGCTCCTATGAGTTGTATAGATGAGCCTTTAAAATCAATTTAATTGATGCTTTGGGTGATCTTGGTTGGATGTTCATCATTCTTTTTGTGTACTGTGGGACTGGCTCCCTTCTGTTTTTATAGAATACATTTTAATTCTGTGTTTCAAGGATTGTTTTGAAAGCCACTTTGAGTTTGGTTTCTGGATAAAAGTAGAACATTAAATATTTAGCATTAATGATTAGCTTGAAATGATTTGATTCCGTTACCTGAAAATGTTAAATCTTTGGAAGGAGATTTGGGGTATGAAGGGCCTATTGTAAGGGAATGCTTATTGCGAATTAGAAATACTGTGGGGAATGTGGCACTATATCAGCTCTGTTTACAGAGGTTAAGATAGCTGAACTCTGTTGGAATGGAATGCACCATTTCATCAACACTTGTATGTCTTATCAGACTATTACATTCTGAACCACAGGTCCTATTGTTTAGTCTGCTATTTTTGTCAAAGAGGAGGAGAGTAAAATAATTCTTGGCCCATTTTTGGATACAAGTAAGAACTCAGATCAGCTTGAGTGCTTCGGTATGGTGTGTGCTGCTGCTATTGAACCTTTCATGGGTTCTGCTTTATAATCACGTATGGAGACATTGATTCAGGCAGAAATGAAATCAAGAACTTGAAGGAAGTGACATAAATTATACCTGATATTGTGGCTTTTCTGGGGTATTGTTTATCATGCAGATTTTACTGTAAGGTTCACTTGTTCTTAGCATTGCTGTGTTCCTTTAAAAACTGACCATTATTCGTTACCATTAGCAGCAGGTCTTTGGTGATAAAATAACAGGACTACACCTCTATGTGAAGCCTTTATGAGAAATCATTCATAGCTTTGGAACTGGTATCATCAGTGTGTGGATAACACCCAGCTTCACTTCTGTCTGTCAAAATTCTCAGGTGATGCAGAGGTCCTGAGCTGTTGCCTGACTGCTATGGTCAAATGGCTGAAAGCAAATAAATCGAAATGAAACCCAGACAAGATGGAAGTGATGCTAGTTGGGAGGGTGGATGCCTTGAAGGACCTTGTGCTCCTCACTTTCAATGGGTTTCAATAAACACTTGCTGACTCAGTTAAGAGCCTTGGGGTTATACTGGACCCAGCATTACTGCTGGAGAAGCAAGTTAATGCGACTGCAAAAAAAAATAATGCTTTTTTCCAACTTAGTCTAGCCTGAAAGATGGCCCCTTACCTTGACTCAGCCAGCCTGATGATCTGGATCCATGCCATGGTAACAATGATACTAGACTGCTGCAATGTACTCTACATGGGTCTTCCCTTGAAGTCAGTTCAGAGACTCCAGTTAGTTCAAAACACTGAAGCTAGGTTACTATCAGGAGTTAGGCAGAACATGCACGTAATTCCCATTCTGCAGTCACTCCATTGGCTGACCATTAGTTATTGGGCTCAGTTCAAGGTATAGACTATCATATACAAAGCCCTTCATGGCCTTGGTCCTTCTTATCTGCGGGACTGTCTCTCTCCCTATGCTCTGATTCTCCAGCTTCATTGATCCCAGCAGGGTCTTCTGTAGATACTGCCCTGCAAATGGGCAAAACTGATCACCACCCAGACTCATGCATTCTCTGTGGTGGGCACCACCTTATGGAATGGCCTTCCTGATGAGGTTAGAAGTACTCCCACTCTCCTGGCTTTCACAAACTATGCAAAACAGGTTTATTCAAGACAGCTTTTTGCCCAGGTAACTAGAATTGTACCATAATGAAATGGTCAGAAAGTTGCATTGGTAAAGGTTTAGAGACTGTGAACTACACCACTGTATTGCAGAAATTTGTCAGATCATCTAATTGGTGATAGAATAGATTCTGTGGATGAGTGCTCAGTAATAATTGGTCTCTGTCCCCATCTATAGGAGACACAAACCCTGTCCACATGCTATGGCAAATGTTTGTACCATCTGCTAGTACATACATAACACATGTTTGTAAGAAAGACCCAACATATGTTCACTATACAGATTAAATTGGAATTTCAATCAAACATTCAGCTGTACATGCATTGAATGTTACATGAGAATTATTCCACAAATGTATAAAGAACCATCAGGTGAGCACTTTACATGGATTGTATGCAATGTTCCCTCTAAGCTGTGGAGTGTTGTGAGCAAAAAGTTCTACTTCATGATCCCAAAGAGCTACTAGGATAAACGTTGTGAGTGAGCCTACCAATCACCCAGATCAACATGCCACATTTCAAAATGGGGTGGGAGCCATGGCCCAAAGGTGGAGTATCTGCTTGGTACGCAGAAGGTCCCAGGTTCAACCTCCATCTTCTCCAGTTAAAAGAAACCAGCAGTAGGTGATGTGAACAACCTCTGCCTGATAGCCTGGAGAGCCACTGCCCATCAGAGTACACAACACTGACCTTGTTAGACCAACAGGCCCACTAAGTATAATACAGCTTCATGTGTTCATTATCAAGCAGAAACATTGTGTCTCAGTGGTAGAGCACCTGCCTTACAAGCAGAAGGTTCCAGGCTCAGTCCCTGACATCTCCAGTTGAAAGAATCAGATAGTATGTGATGTGAAAGAACTCTGCCTGAGACCCTGGAGAGCTGCTGTCGGTCAAAGTAGGCAATATTGACCTTGATAGTCTAACAGTCTGATTCAGTAGAAGGCAGACTGTTGTGATCTGAAGTACAGTACAATAAAAATAAAAGTCTACACAATATATATGTGCTGTCAGCCAATAAAAGAATTGTTCCTTTTGTTCCCAGTAAAAGAATCTTCTTTTTAACTAATTAGTTGATTAAGACTGCAATCCTATGCACACTTTCTTGAGTGAATTGGGACAAGATTAGGCTGCATAACTCCCCCGATGGTGCCTGGAGATTTCCTGGAATTACATCAGATCTCCAGATGAAAGAGATCAGTTCCCCCCTGGAGAAAATGACTGCATTGGAGGGGTGGACTCCATGGCATTATACCCTGCTGAGGACTCTCTCCCCCACCCCAAACCCCACTGTCCCCAGACTCTATCCCCAAATCTTCAGGAATTTCCCAGCCCTGAGTTTCCAGTCCTTTTTTCCTAACAAGGAATATGTACTTTAATAAGGCAAGTAAACAGGAGATTTTGTAGCCACGTGGCACAGAGAAACTAAATTTAAAATATGGTCATTTGAGGCTGGCGCTGTTGTCAGTTCAGAAGTAAATTTGCAGAAGTTCAGTGATCTGTCTAGCTCTTCTGTCCCAGTTATGATGTGTTCTTTATTTGTGTGTGATTCTGAGCACATAATGCTTCATTCAATTACTGCTTTAATTTTATTTCTTTAGGAGGGGAGTTTCAGCCATGAACACATTTACTGCCACCCTAAGAACACTTTCCTAGGAGTAACAGGACTTACTTCTTTTAATCTTAACATGTGGCTTATGAATTGCTTTAGATTTTGTCACCAACCCCCCGGAGACCCAGGAAGGCCAGAGCCGTTCCCTCCAGAGCTCTCTGAAGTGGGAAGGAGGCACTTCCTGGATGGGTGGGGTGAATTCAGCTTGCCAGACTCACCCCCCACCCCAGCAAAAGAACCAGACCTGGACAAGGCCACCCAACTCCCCTGCATGAAATCACCAAATGCCCCACAAACCCACTTGCCAGCTTATGAGCCTGGCTCCACTAGTCCCCCCCAGACCTCTGTCCTTGCCAGCGAGGGGCCTGCGACAGTGCTGGTGGTGGGAGGTCCACTGAGGAGCGCTGGGCTGTGTTTCTGACCCAAGGCCGTCAAGGGGGTGAGAGGTGATGCATGTCATCTTTGGTTGTCCGTGTGAATGGCTCACCTGCTGCACTCTTGCAGGCAGGTTGGGCATAGGAGTGCAGCAGCATCAGTGGGAGGAAGATGGCAGGTGGCTCAGAAAGTTGGATGGTGGGGGGGGGTAGGGCAGCAGGCTGATGGTGCAGGCGGTGGGTGGGAGAGGGCCCTGGCTGTGGTGGGCCAGCTTGGGTTTGGCCAGCAGTGACTTGATGTTGAAGCAGCTAACACCACCTGCCTGGCACAGGTGGGCTTTACAGCATACTCTCCTCATGCTGCTGTTGGAAGGAGGGCTGCTGGGAATAGGCACGTGCCACCTGAGTGGGAGAGTGGGGCCACCCTGGAAGAAGCACCCATCTTTAAAACTTCAACAGACTTTCAAAGAAGTATACAACATTTATTATCCCACCTTTCACTATCTACTAATGCTAGTCAATTGTAGCCAGTGTTCCTGCTAAACACCTTGGACTGTCAGCCTGCGCAGAGCAAAAAAATTACTGTGCTATGGCCTAAAAATTGGTGTGCCAGTACACACTAGTGCACTTTGGGGGAACATTGTATGTATATTCCCTGTAATGTGAACAGACCTGAAGAGTCTAAGGATGTTTTAAAAGAGATAGGATATATCAGTATTTATATTTCAGAGCTAGATGCCTCTGAACCAAGATGGGGGAATTGGAGTGTTTAATACTAGCTTGGCCATCCCCGGATATATGTTCTACAGGAAGGATAGGGCAGGATGTGGTGCTGACCTTTAAATTAGAAGGGGAAAAGAATTACAAGTCATAAGAGGAACGAACACCTCCGTGGAATCAGTGTGGGTGGAAATACCCAGCCCAAAATGTAACTTAGTACTTGGAGTGCACCATTAGCCTCGTGACCAGTGCTCTGAGGATGATCTAATATGGAGGAAGAAGTTAGAGATGCTTCCCCAGCAACTGGCTTGCAGTCTTCTTTTCCTTTGTTGCTACTGGTTGTGGCTGCCTGTGGCCCTGCTGCTGCTTCCGAGTCACCAAGTCACCTATTCACTGCTGGCTGGTTGGAGAGTGGACACGTGGAATGCTGCCTTTAGCCATACATTTGGACATCATGATACGTCTGGAATTGTCCATTGATCCTCATGTCAAAACCAGACAGGTATTCCAAACAGGGTTTAGGACTGTACTGCCTGTCCCCCTCTTCTCCAGGTATGCCCCTGGCGTGACCCAGTTCCTGCCCCTAAGCTATCACAGCCATGGCCAGTGCTGGGTTTAAACTTGTGTGGTGTTTCCAAAGCATTATGGCTGTGTGTTCCTGTGCTACGCCAGTGTGTGTTTTAGTTGTTATTCAAATGACATTAGAAATGTGCCCTTAATCTGTATGCATAGTGAACTGCAAAAGCTTAAGTACCATTGAAATCACTGGGATTTACAAGTATTTCAATTTGGGTAGTTCATGGCCCGATTCTCTTTTTAATAAGTTGACTTTAAAATAAAGTTGCAAAAGCTAAATTCTGTGCTATATTTATTAGGATGTTGATTCACTTTGTTCCTCTGGACAAAAACATTCAAGTGTTCTATTGCTTAAAATTTTAAATGCATTCCACTTACATCATAATCTGCTTCACTGACTTTTCTGATAAGATTCTAAACATCCTTTTCATACCTCAGCTGTGCCAGTTAAAATACTGTTGTTCGGAAAAATGTGATAAATGTATGATTCGAGCAAACCTTCCTCAGTCTTCAGCTACTATCCATCACTTACCATTTTTTTCATATGTGAAAATCTATTATCTGGTGAAACAAGCAGGAGGAAATGAAACCATGGGCATATGATGTTTGCTCTGCTTAATATCTTTTGAAGAGATCTCTGTACTGAAAAGCTGTAAGGATACCCTGTATACTGGCCATCCTAGATTTAATCTTGGCCACAATCCCATTAATCTCAGAGATTCAGGAATAATTTTGCAGCCAATTTACTAATTAACAGGCACTGTGTACTCACAAAGTCCAGATCAAACATAGTTTCCTCCTTGGCACATTGAGGCAATCCAAAAGACAAATTTTGGTGCCCGTTCCTTGGAAGGCCAGATCCTGAAGTTGAAGCTCAAATACTTTGACCACCAAATGAGAAGGGAGCACTCACTGGAGAAGACCCTGATGCTGGGAAAGATTGAAGGTCAAAGAAGAAGGGGATGGCAAAGGATGAGATGGTTAGACAGTGTCATCGATGCAACGAACATGAAATTGAGCAAACTTCAGAGGACAGCGGAAGACAGGAGGGCCTGGCGTGATCTGGTCCATGAGGTCGCGAAGAGTCGGACTCGATCGTGCGACTGAACAACAACAATACCAGTAGGGAGTTTCACTGGAAGAAGTCACTGGTGCTTTCTTCTGTACATAAATACCCTCCTCGGTCTGTACCTGGTCTCAGTTTCTTGGGTTTTTAAAAAATTGCATGGGGGCCTTGTTGCTTAGATACAAAAGACAGTGTGTGAGCCTAGACTAGTCACCAGTTTTATCTCACGGAATTCTAATACAGGATACTTGTACTCCTTTGTGGGAGGATAGGCTACTAATGTGATCAAATAGATATTTCATTTCAGTCAGAAAATGTTTGGGGAATGAACCCATTGCACCACAGATGTTTTCTAAATGGGGCAAATTGAACCTGTCTGCCTCATCTGTTATCTAAACAAAATAAGGACATGTTTCTCAATCCTCTTGCCAAATGGAATCATAAAAGAACACAATAATCTCTTTCTGGGCCACATTGAAAATACAACTATACAACTATTTGTGACTGGGTCAGCACACCAAAAGACAGCTGCCCTGTGTTTGTCTCTTGCACTGGGAAATGAACCCATGCCATTTAACTCACAAAAATGCAGTCCAACTTGTATCTACATTAATCTACCCACACACATTCCTCTTCCCTGGTAGGTAAGATGGCTGGCCACTCCCAATAACCAGGGGGATAAGTTAAAAACAATAATCTGCACCACCCCTTATTCATCCACACATTTATTTAGAATCATGTTTATTTATAACATTGTGTGCAACTTGAGTATAGTCTGATTGCAAGCAGGGCTGGGTATGTGTTGTTTCAGGAGACCACAGAGAAAATGAAGAAGGTAGTAGAGAAGTTTGAAGAAAATTTCCAGCCTTGTGATTCTGAATGAAGTATATCAACATGGATGATGAAATAATAATATAATATTACATATTATATATTACATAATATATACATTATATTATCTAACATATATCATACAATCAAATTAATCCCATTAATCAAATGGGAACCCACAAAGACTTGCAGGAGGCATCTAATTTGCCCCTCCCCTATTTCCTCTTCCCTTTCCTGAAAGCCCCTTCAACCTTTCCTCCTTTTTTGATCTTTCTCTCCTTTATGATTGCCAACCTTGAGATAGGGCCTGGAGATCTGAAATCACAACAAATATCTCAGCTACACAGATCAGTTCTTGCCAGTTCCAGGTTGGGAAATTTCTGGAGACTTGAGGTGGAGCCTTGGGAAGGCAAGGTTTGGGGCTGGAAGAAATCCCCATCATGGTATAATTTCTCTAGGGGAACTGATCATCTGGAGAGAAACTGTAACACCAGGTGATCTCTAGGCCCCTCCTGGAGGTTGACAACACTAGTTTCCCTGGAGGAAATGGCTGCTTTAGAGAACATAAGAACATAAGAGAAGCCAATGTTGGATCAAGCCAATGGCCCATCCAGTCCAATACTCTGTCACACAGTGGCCAAAAATACCAGCTGCCATCAGGAGGTCCACCAGTGGGGCCAGGACTCTAGAAGCCCTCCCACTGTTGCCCCCCAAGCACCAAGAATACACCTATACCTTGTGGCTAATAGCCACTGATGGACCTCTGCTCCATATGTTTATCTAATTCCCTCTTGAAATTGTCCATGCTTGTAGCTGCCACCACCTCCTGTGGCAGTGAATTCATTTGATTTAGCTTCAACTTTTTGCAATGTTTTTGCTATTTGTTCTGGTTTTTTGCTGGTTTCTTTTAGTTGTTTTTAGAGAGCATCAAAATTATTATTGAGATTTGTCATCTGGTCCAGCAGAGGGCGTAATGGTGTAGCTAACATATTAGGGAAGTCAGTGGTTACTTCCGGTCTTGAGGCCGGAATCGCTGAGCTAGCAGTTTCTGGAGAAGGTCTCATCCTGGTCACCACTTTATCTGCCCTATGCAACATTGTTTACATAGAGAGAAAAGTTCTTTTAAGTCTCTGAAAATCTGTTAAGTCGTGCGCTTCTTACTATTCTGCACATTGCTCAGCTGGATTAATGCTTTCCAGTCAAAACCGTCACTCTCTGCCCCTTGTACTTGCTTTCTCAATAGCTTTTTTCCAGGGTGGAATTAACTCCTCCCCCCTCCGCTGTGTTAACTTGGGGCTTTGGGACAATTGTCCACTTGTGCACTTGATTGATTTGAGAAGATGCACATTCATGCTTCATTCCACGCTTGCTTCAGAAAGGTAGGGAAAGTCTCTAAGTGCTAGATCGCTTGCTTGCTTGCTCCGGTGTGTGCCTCTGTCTCCATTACTGGGCTCGTGGTGGCGGGACCTGTCGGGGCAAAGAGGAGCCTTGATTCCTCGGCCATCACCTTGGAAGAGGAAAGATTGAAGGTAAAAGAAGAAGGGGATGGCAAAGGATGAGATGGTTAGACAGCGTTATTGATGCTTGTTGTTGTTGTTGTTGTTCAGTCGCACAGTCGAGTCCGACTCTTCGCGACCCCATGCACCAGTTTACGCCAGGCCCTCCTGTCTTCCGCTGTCCGCTGAAGTTTGCTCAATTTCATGTTCGTCGCATCAATGACACTGTCTAACCATCTCATCCTTTGCCGTCCCCTTCTTCTTTGACCTTCAATCTTTCCCAGCATCAGGGTCTTCTCCAGTGACTGCTCCCTTCTCATTTGGTGGCCAAAGTATTTGAGCTTCACATTCAGTACCTGGACTTCCAGGGAACAGTCAGGGTTGATTTCTTTTAGGATTGACTGATTTGATCTCCTGTCAGTCCAATGGACTCTCAAGAGTCTTCTCCAGCATCATAGTTCAAAAGAATCTATTCTTCGGCGCTCGGCCTTCCTTATAGTCCAACTCTCGCAGCCATACATTACTACAGGGAATACCATTGCTTTGACCGTGCGGACTTTTGTTGGCAAGGTGATGTCTCTGCTTTTTATCATGCTGTTGATGCTATGAATATGAAATTAAGCAAACTCCAGAGAACAACAGAAGGTACACGGGGTCGCAAAGAGTCAGACTTATCTGTGCGACTGAACAATAACAACAGCAAAGTATTTGGCCTTTATTGATCTAACATAAGATTTCAAATAATCTTATTGCATTCTGTTTATTTATACATGTATCATTTCATCTGATCCAGCAAAGTACTGTTTATTTGGGATCCTCCCATACCCACCAGTTCAGCTCACATCCTGTTTGCCAGTCATGAACAGAGAACCAATCTTTCAACCGATTGTTTGTCGCCCTGTTAATGGCTAACTCACAGGTTGCTTCACTGTATTCCTTCCTTATAGTGCAGGCATTTCATGCATGCAGACAACTGAATTCTATTTCCTTCCCCATTCATTCTTGCTGTGCTGCTGCTCCAGAAAATTTGCAGCACCTCTACCATTTATGTCTGTGTTTTAGACTAGAAATAGGGAGTTACAAGAAATATGCATAGGTGTCCATAACTATTCCTTATTGCAACCTGGTCATGAAGACAAGCTAAGATCTTTTGAGCAGAAGGTAGTAGCACAGTTTAGTAAGAAGGCAAAATCCCCAAAGAGAGAAATTGCTAGCAGCCTTCAAAATCCTTGCTAGTACCGGGAAACATTCATTCAACAAAACAGTGGGTGGATTGTTTACACATTGCACAAATATGGAAGCTTTGTTCACTGTAAGAGCAGAAAACTGCCTTGTTGTAGTACATTTACATGCATGTCTGGATGCAAAAGTCGGTTATCTTATTGACATTAAGGATGGGCACAAACCAGGAAAATGTGGTTCATAAATGTTGGTAGTTCATGGCGTGCCTGGTTAGTGATCTACAAACTGCCATGAACTTTTAGACACCAAACTAACTGGTTCAGTTTGTGAGGTTCATGTTGTGGTAGAATGCCCCCCTAGCGTGTTACAAGGGATCTCTGGCTGACTCTTCTCTACCTGCCCTCCAAGTGCAGTGAGGACTGGATTTAAGAAGTCTGAGTTATGAACCCCCCAAAAAGATGCCTCCAGGAAAGTGCTTTCTGGGGAAATGATAGGTGCAGGTTCAGGAGGTTCAGGTGTGTATAGAACAGACCCTGGGCAAGCTAGAGATATAAAACTTGCAGGGGACCTCCCTTAGATGCTCCTCTACATACCTGTCAAATTATGTGCAGACTAGATTTTGGGGGACTGAGTTACAGCCCCCCCAAAGGAGATACCCCCAAGAAAGTGTTTTTGGGGGATAGGTTCAAAAGTGTATAGAATGAACCCCCTGCAAGCTACACATGCCAAATACACAGGGAGCCTCACCCTGCTGCTCACTCCTGTACAATGTCTCCAAGTTGGAGGTGGATTACATTTCTGGGGTCTCAGTTACAGACTCCGCCAAAAAGGTCTCCCCTGTGTTCTCTGGGGAAAAGACAGCTGCAGTTACAGGAGTCTATGGAATGGCTCAGGAAAAAGCAGCGACATAGGGTTGCCAGATCCAATCATTGCACTGGCAGGGGAGGGGGAGGGACTTTCTGGGAGTGGGGAGGAGTGTGCCTATGTAAATATGAAATGGTGTAGGCACGTTGGGGGTTTGAGCAAAACTATATGGTAAAATTCGCTTCAAATCCTAGAGTTTTCCCCAAAAACCAGCGTGTCCCCCCAATGTCCCTGACATGCCTACATCACTTCTGGTTTTCATAAGCACATCGCAATGATTTCTGGGTTCTTGCTGGTAAGAGGGGGTGATTTGGGGGGAGAGGAGCATCCAAAACCAGGGGACTTCTGCCTGCACCAGGGGGGTTGGCAACCTTACAGTGATAACAAACTCACAGGGAAACTTCACATAGGCAGATCCCCGCCCCCAGCCAGACACTGGAAGCAAGGCAAGCATCCCCCCTACACTTGCAGCCCTGCCCAAGTCTCCAAAGACAAGTTCTGGAGGACAAAAAGGCAGACATCCCCAGAGTTTTGACAGGGGCTCCCCAAAGTAACCCCATTGCAGCTAGTCACACAACACATGGAGTCATACTAAAAGGAATTGCCCACTGGAAACAATGGGAGAGGCTTAAAGGCCCATTAGTAATAATGGGAGCCAGGACTGCCAATTGACTTGTGTGAGCTCCATTGAAATACATTACAACACAGAATAGTTGCAATGAAAATGCAGAGTGGATTTTCAATTAATGTCTCCGGGCCCAGATAAACTGCTGTGTGACTGAAATAACAGGCTCCAGAATAGAATGATGATCCCCAGAAATAGAATTAGTGCTCTGAGGCTGGAATGCAGCCACCTCAAGTGGAATGATGGCTCCTGAAACTGGAAGAAGTGTTCAGGGGTAGGAATGAGTAGAATGGGGGCTGCTGAGAGTAGGAAAAGTCTACTGGCACTGGAATTACAGCCCCCAGAATGGAATGACAGCCCCTGGGCGTAGTAGAAGTCTTCTGAGACAGGAATGTTAGCCCCCAAATTGGATTGAGGGCCCCTGGGAGTAGCAGAACAGTTCTGGCACTGGAACGACGGTCCCCAAGAGTGGAATGACAGCTCCTAGGAGCAGCAGAAGTGTTCTGGGACTGGAATGAAAGCCCACAGAGTAGAATAAAAGACTGTAGGAGTAGCAGAAGTGTTCTGGGACTGGAGTGACAGCTGCCAGAGTGGTTTGACAGCCCCTGAGAGTAGCAGAAGTCTTTTGATACAGGGGTTGTCATTCCACTCTGAGGGCTATCATTCCAGCCCCAAAACATTTCTGCTGCTTCCACTATCTATTAATCCATTTTGGGGGATTTCATTCAACTCTGTAACCTATCATTCTTGTTCCAAAACAGCTCTGCTACTACCAGTGGCAGTCATTCTACTCTGGGGGCTGTCATTCTAATCCCTAAACACTTCTGCTATGATCCATGGGCCATCAATCCATGCTGGCAGCTGTCATTACAACATCAGAACTCTTCTGCTACTCCCACAGTCTAGCAATCCACTTTGGGGGCTGAAATCTTCTACTACTGAAGACTTCTACTACTTCCAGTGGCTGTCATTCCAGTAGACTTCTCCTACTCTCAGGGGTGCCCATTCCACTCTGGGGGCATTCATTCTAGTACCAGGACACTTATGCTCCTCCCAGGAGCTGTCATTCCAGTTGTCATATGACACCTGCTTTTCAGAAAGCCAGGTTGAAGGGGAGAGTACTTTGACACCTGCACTATTTGTTTAGCAGCAGATGTCTATGAAATCATTTGTTTGCATGGAAGTCTGGAGCTTAGTGATGACCTTCACACTTGAGATTTGTCTATAACCCTTCCACAGCATGCTATAAACTGCTGCATTAGAATAGTGGCTCACTAGGTGGTGTCATAAGAAAGGAGGACAGAAGCGGCATCATGCATGTTAACATAATAGTCTTTTCCTTAGTGAATCCTGTTACTCTGTAAGAGAAGTATGCAATTTCGCTAGGTTGTTCTCTGGGCCCAATGCACACAATCCCTCAACATTCCAGGCAGATACTTCATGACGTCTCCAAGCTCCTCAAGATTGTTTTTCTAGTTTCAGACCAAGGCAGTGAGAGACTGACTCACTTAACAACTTCTAGGAATCTGTGCCTGAGCAAGTCAGGATTCAGACTTCCCAGTCCTTTTCACTGCGCAACTGAACAACAAAATGTTTTATGTAAAGTCATCTCTTCTTTCTACCATACTTATTCATCATCTCAGTCCCTAACTGCATGGCTCACAGAGAGTTCCATGTTTGCAGTTTCCAGCATTTAAAAACTCACCTCACCAGGTATGGCAAAGTCTCAGTTCAGATGAGGACCATGGCATAAGGGGGCTTTTAAGCCTTCCCACTCGCACCATTTTTCCTGATCAAAAACAACCTGTATAGAGTGCCATCTTCACTTCTGTAATAATGCTGGTACCATAGTATCATATCCCTTTAAAAAGCATTAATAATTCCCCTTCATAAGAAGGGCTCTCTAGAAAGCCCCATAAGAAACATTAAGACAGACAACATAAAAGGGAAGGCCCAGTGCTGGTTCTCCCCAAGTGCCTGGGGGGAGACAGTGAGGAAGGTATAAATGCATTCTGAGGGCTTGGCTTACTCCTAGCCATTAACAATGTGGAAAGTGATGGGCAGACTCCTGGGGCCACCATCTAGGGCCAAGACAAGCACGTATCACCTTACCTGGGGTGGTAAAATACTTCAAAGTGATTCTAGGGGGACCATAGTTTAATGCGAAAGCATATACTTCACAAGGAGACTTCACACCCAGTGCCTAGTATCTTGCACGAAAGTATTTTGCTTAGTATGGCTGAGCAAAATTAGCTAGTGGGCTACATTGTATTGATTTACCAAAGGAAAACCATCATATTTATTGCAGTCTTCTACGGCTACATATGAATACATAGTGCACATTCATATCTTTTAACTCATATCTGCATCACCCGGAAACAAACTTCAAATACAAAACTGGCAGATGGAAAACGCACACTTATACTACAGACTTATATGTGTGTTTAATATAATATTCATGTAATGTTGTATGTATTTTAGGTCATTTTTAATTGTTTTAATGATGTTAGTTTTAATGGTTTTTAAGATGTTATTTTAACATGTATGTTTTAATTTATTAGCTGCCTTAATGGCCCTTTTGAGGCAAAAAGGCAGAGTATACATTTTGTAAAATTAAATAAATATAATAATCAGTATCCAATGAAAACTAGACAATGTGGAAAAGTGGTTAGACTGTCAGACTAGGATCTGGAAAGCTCTGGTTCAGATTCCTACTGTACCACAGAAGCTTGCTGGATGACCCCTTGTGTCTGTCACGGACACTCAGCCTAACCTACCTTTCATATATTTATTGATTTGATTTATAAACCACCCTCCCCTACACCTAGGGCTCACAGCAATGAACAATAATTCAGAACATTACATTCAGTAAAATATTACAATCAACTAAAACAATTTAAAACAGTATAGATTCTAAACTATCACAGATGGCATTAAAAAAAAGCACAACTTATGTCCCAGACTCGGGGGGGGCGGGGAGAGAAAGGGTCAATTATGCAATCATTTTTTATCATTGCTATTTCTGCCTCAAAACACCAGACACTGAACTTGAGTTCTTCTGTGTACAAAGCTGTGTCTGGAAAGAATCAAAACTGAGAATCTGTTGATTTCTGCTGTAATTCTTGATTATAGTCTGTCTTAGTATCAGTATATCTATACTGCAAGTGTAAACCAGTTTTAAAGTTGTCGATCATGTGTTTATCTAGAACCTCTGGTAGTTTTTATATACAGGATATTGAATTCTCTATGAGAGATCTTCATCCATTTTGTATTTATTTTATTTATTTCATTTATTCCCCACATTTCTCCTCAGTGGGGACCCAACATGGCCGGTATTATTCTCCTCTGCTCCATTCTATCCTCACAATAATACTATAATTTTATTTAATCTGGTGACTGGACCTGTGAATAGGCAAGACAGATATTTCTATAAACCTGAAAAACACCCCAGGTTTGCAGGGAAATGTGAAATAAAAAAACAAACGAATAAACATCAAAACATTTGGTGAGGGGGGTTAAAAAAACCCCTCAAAAATGATAAACGGAGCACCTGTAGCTTTAAGCAACAGCCCCTCAGTGTTGCTAGACAACCCCAGTATTCCAGGCTGGCTATCTACAAATAAAAAGGCAGGGGGAGAGGGTGGGGTCCTTTCCAGGTCTATTTTGGCCTTTGAGGGAGGACTTGTTAGGGCAAGGCCTAAGGGGGTTGCCAGTTCCAGACTTGGAAATTCCTGGAGAGTTTGTGACAGAGTCTGAGGAGGGCAGGGTTTAGGGAGCGGAGAGGCCTCAGCAAAATATAATGCCATACAGTCCACCCTCCAAAGCAGTCATTTTCTCTAGGGAGACAGATTTCTGTCATCTAGAGTACAGTTGTAATTCTGGGGAATCTCCAGGCCTCACCTGGAGGCTGGCAGTACTAGGTATGGCAGCAGCCTCTGGGTGACTTAAAAACTCCCAACTTGCATAACTCAACCAGGCCAGGCTGCTGTCTACTCTTCAACATCAGCTGCCCTATGAAAGCCAGTGTGGTGCAGCAGTTAGAACTTCAAATTAGGGTAAGGTCCAGATTCAGATCCTCATCTTGCTGCGGAAGCTCTATGGGTGATTTTGGACCTGTCATATACCTCACAGGGGTTTTGTGCAGATAAAAAGGAGGCTGCTTTGGTCCCCACAGTACAGAAAGGTGGAGTGCAGATGAAGTAAATAGTAAATATAGCTGAAGATCAGTAGCAGATAAAAAGTAGGTTGCTGAGAAGGAGAGAATTAGGTAGGAAAGTGGGGAGAGGATATGGGGATTGCTAGGAAGAGGATAAGAGGAAATACTGTAGGGAGGAAGATACAGGGGAAAGTGAGGTGCTACTCCACAAGTCCTTGAGAGTTCCCTACCATGCAAGTGAGCCTGGCCCAGTGGCTAGCACCACACAATTGGGCCACAGTTTTCCTAGGTAAAGGCTACCAGTGGGAGGGAGGAGGGAAAGCTTAAAACAGAATGGTAGGTAAAGGAAAGATGGCTGTTGGGTGGGAAGGAGAGAGGTTTACCTATTTGAGATTAGGAAATTCCTAGAGATTGGGGGGGTGGGGCTGGGAATGGTGGGATTTAAGGAGGGGAGGAACTTCAGAGGGGTATGATGCCATAGACTCCATCCTCTGACTGAGGGGTGACATGATCGAGGTTTATAAGATTATGCATGGGATAGAGCAGGTAAAGAAAGAAATACTTTTCTTCCTTTCTCACAATACAAGATTGCAAAAGCAAAGACATTTTTGGATCAGCACCATCCAACAGCGAAAGAAAAAGGAAAAGCAGAGAATAACAACGCAATAGAAGAAAACAACAAACATAGGTTGGGAAGCAGTGACGGCTCATTGGGCAGCCCTTCAGAAGAAGATTCCGAATCTGAGAAAGAAGTGGCTGCTCCTAAACTTCTTAAAGTTCGAATGACTTATGACAAAAGCAAACATAGAGGGGAAAAATATGAGAAATAGCTTAATACTGAAAGCCTGTCTTTTTTTATTAATTATAAAATACTGGGATGCACATACTCTGGCTAAATTATGCTTGTACTAGTTAGATCCTGAGAATGTAATGGTTAAACTTCATTCCTGAAATTTTAAGTGTGGGGGAAGCATTGAGACAAGTTATGTATATTGTAATATGATTCTTGCCTAGCTTTGTATTTTAGTCTAGATTGCCCCACACCCTTTCCCTTTGTAGTATGTAGTGAAAAAGCAAGAAAAAAGTTATATATAAAAAAAGGAAACTAAGCAGGGTCAACTGTGGTTACTACTTCGATGGGAGATTTCCTTGGAAAACCAAGTCAGGAGGACAGAGGCAGGCTTTATTCAGCCACCTCTCTGAATAAACTCCAGCCCCCCAGTAGGGGTCAGTCACCAGAGGTCAATGTGACTTCCAGGTGCAGACACAAACACACAAATCCCCCCAAAAGAAAGAAACTGGCAATTTTATTATTTTATGGTGATGGATGCTAAGCTCTCACTAAGGTGCCAAGGGACAGTTTGCCTACTCTAATGACACACATTCCCTCTCTCTTTTTTAACAGCAAATCAGTGGGCCATCAAGGAGAATTTTTAAATAATTTTTGCATATCACAGATACAACAGGGAAAAGGTCTTGCAAACATTGTGTTGGGCAGGGTGACAGAAAAGTATGGATATTTGTGGCTGATACTGTGATAATGGTGCCAAAGGAATGCAAGCCATTGTTCTACGGGAAATAAATCTCCAGGTGTTATTTGTACCTTGTTCTCATAAGGAATCTTGTGTTGGTGCATGCTGCAGACAGTTATAGCCAGGCCAAGGATTTTTCTTAATATTACGTCACATTTATTCATTTTTTTCTGGAGTAACAAAATGCAGGAAAGTGGCCTTAAAACATTTGCCAAAACTGATCCTGGAAGCTTTGTCTCAGACAGTTTGGAGTGCTACATGTGGGAACAGGTGCTGTCAAATCAATTTTCTTGCAGCTGCCACAAGCACTCAATACATTAGAGGTGCTTTCTCATGGTACATGTCTTGATCATGGATACGCACAGGCAAAAAAAATGTACTTGGCCATCTTTGTATTCAGTTAGGGCCCTCAAGGCAGTGAACAGCTTAAAAAAAAAGATAATATGAATCAATTTTTAAACAGTACATACGTATAAAACCAACAATTAAATATTTGGATTGTGATATTTGTTGGAGGATTAAATTAGTTGTATCAAAGATGTAACTCTTGGTTTTAAAAACTGAGTGATGCATTTCTCAGTATTAAAAAATAAGGCTTATTTTCTTGTATTAGCTAAGCTGTGGCTTCTTTGATCCTTTGACCCAGTGTTGCATGCTAAAATTAAGTAACACTTTTTCTACCTGATGTTTCCAGATGAACATCTTCAGAATGTTGGGAGTATTGCTTAAGCATTTTTGATAATTGTGGATGGACCTTTCAGTGATGAAGTTGGAGAAACTTTTCCACAGACCTTGACAATGAGGTTCCTCCAGAACTATATTTTTAATGCTGTGACAGAATTAATGGTAGGAAACAAAGTAAGTGTACATCACATGCACCCATTGCTCAGCTTTTGCCTTACACAATTATTTAGGAGGGAGGGACATGTAACAGAATTACAGATTTATGGACAGCAGCAGGTAAACACAGAAGCTGCTGAGTCACATGACTGAGAAGGGAGGGGGCCACTGGCTCAGAATTCTCAGAGACTGACAGGTAACAGTAGATAACTGACAGTTGGGAGCTGACAGTTGGAAGAAGGAGTTGGAACAGAAGTTAGCAGAGAGTGGTCAGCTAACTGAATAGCTCTGAGGTAGAACAAAACCTCTGTGGCTCTATGGAAACAGCCTGATGTCAGTTTGAGTAGAAAACTGGGGCTGAAATAAAACTCTGCACTAGTACCCTCTAAAGGAAACAGGAGAGTGAATGGTATAAGACCTCAGTAGTCACAAACACCAGATACATTGCTCCAAAGGAACTTGTACAGGTGGCTAGAGGAAGGGCTAAGGGTCCAAAGGAGTCCAGTTAGGGTCTGAAGGTACCCAGTTAGACTCAAGAGGGACCAGAGAGATAAAGTCCAAAGGACAGCCACAAAACGATTACTGGAGAGTGGGATCATAAGTATGTTTAATGTACTGAAGAACATCTGTGTACAACTGAGAGTGATAAGCCTACGATATATGTGAAGGCAAAGTAAAAAGTTATATTCTACAAGGAAACAAAATATCCTATGTAAATACATCCCATCCCCCTGTTGGGCTTGCTGAGAAATAAAGATGTGTACTGTTTAACTTTTACAAATACTGGTGCCTGATTTTATGGTGAAAGAATTATACTGGGCAGTGGTCCTCCATACAACCATAAGTTTTATATATATATCCCAAACCCCAAAGAGACTAACGTTTCATAGTGACCTGGTCAGATACAGTATGGTGAGAACTGATCAGGCACATCAGAAGTAAAAATATTTTAAATCCAGTACATATATAAGCCTACACGGGCAGTGATGCCATGCCCCAGTTGCCCTCGGTCTTGCCTTTTGGCTATAAATGCATTTATACAAGTTATGCAAATTTTCTGGAATAGCACACCAAATAAAATCATGGGAGGCATTTTATACAAAGTAAAAAAAGTAATTAAGAAAGGACAATTAGCATGATTTCTCTTTAAACTGAAATGGAAACAGGGAGTGGTTGATGAAGAATCGAAATGGAACAGGGAGTGGTTGATGAAGAAAAGGCAAAGCCAAATGAGAGGGGCCAAATGGAAGGGGTGTTAGAGGATAAAAGGGCTGTGTCGGAGGGGAAAGGGGGCACGGTTATACCCTTTCACCTAGGGCCCACACAAACCTGAAACTGGCTCTGGGCTCCAGGACTGCAGACTGGCAATGGGACCTTGGTGTGACAGGTTTTACCCATTTCCCTAGCCCAATCTGATCTAGGGTTTTAGGTGGCCGTTCCACACAGCTATTGAGAGGTGTTCAGTTTTTAAAAATCGGTAATTTAAAAAGATCATTGCAGAGTTCTAATGCTGTATCAATTGTCAATTGCCAACTTAACCCCACACATCTGAAAAAGTGGTGGTGGTGGTGGTAAATGGTGCTGATGTGAGTGGGACGTGGAAAGATCCAAAATTTTGCCATCCGCATATCAACCTCCCCCCAAGCTTTGCTGCATTTTTTTCTAAAATGCTGTAGTGAAGTATGTTTTGGACAAGTTGCAAGGAAGCTGTGGAGAAGTCAGGAGGTACATGAGAGAGTCACAACGCTATGTAGAAGTGGGGGTGGGAAGGTGGGAAATCCAAACTCGGCCAAGCACCCAGCGCAGAAGCAGCCAAGGATCAAGGAACTCTGTCAAGCATGACTGGCTTTCTCTAGATCAGGGTCTTCGAGTGTCTTCAATGACGACCTAGTAAATGACCAATATCTACTGTATGGATAGGTTTGCATACTGTTGAACAAAATGACCTAAACTAAACAAACAAACAAAGAACAACAACAACAACCCAGTTTCTAATTTTAAAGTTAGTGGGATAGCTTTAGGCAAGCCACTGTGTCTTCAGTGCAGCCTCTCCAGCTTCAATATGCAAATAATAATACCGAACTGTGTTACCACTGAACTGTGAAAACCACTTTTTCTCAAGCCCTGCATCCCCTCTATGAGGCTAATCCCATTACAGAGTCTTTTGAAGCATTGCTGAGAACATACATGAAATGCTAGGAGCACAAAGGAAAAGTGCAGGTATTGCGGTTCGAGTGTCGAACTTGGTGTAGTGGTTAAGAGCAGCGGATTCTAATCTGGAGAACCGGGTTTGATTCCCCACTCTTCCACATGAAGCCAGCTGGGTGACCTTGGATCAGTCACAGAGCTGTTTTCTCAATAGCAGTTCTCTCAGAGCTCTCTTAGCTCCATCTACCTCTCAGGGTGTCTGTTGTGGGGAGAGGAAGGGAAGGGGATTGTAAACCACTCTGAGATGCTGAGTGACGGAAGCCAACACTACTACTATTTCTTCTGCTGCCGCCGCTGCTGAACTTGTTGGAAGAAAAGTGGGACTAAAATAGAATACTGAACTGCTCTATGAATTTCATTCTCTTATCATACTTTCAGAAACTATCAGAAAACAGGAGAGTGGCAATTTTCATCACTGCCTGACTTGGCTATTCAAATAGTTATGCCATGGTAAATTATGATTTTGCCTGAACACCTCCCCAACTTGGATAAAAGGACAGTTCTGCTTTACAATTCATTGCTACCAACAGCAGAACTGGGATGGGGGAATCCTCATGGGAGGGTGTCTGAAGTTATACATGCATTTTTTTAAAAAAAGAAAAATATTTTTTTCACATTATAAGTATTTATCATAAATGAAAAAAAATAATGACGGAAGGTGCTGGTTGTTCATCACCTGTTAGACCAGCATGGAGAAACCATTCTGCTGTTTTCTGTCTTCCTATACATATTACTCCCAATTTATAGAAAAGAGCAAGATTCCAGTAGCACCTTAAAGACTAACAAAATTTGTGGCAGGGGACGAGCTTTTGTGAGTCACTGGTCACTTCAGACTTCTTCCAATCTACGGTAAACATTTTGTCCTGCTATGCCTTTATTCTCCCCACCCACCCGTGTGGGTGTTCTGAACTTCTTTCCTCCTTTATTTTTTTAAAAAAACTAAGCCTTCCGGATATCTGTTAGAAGTCATAGCCACTTAATAATGAGCTACAGCGGATGCATCCACCCACATACAGCGGCTTGTGGTCAGAACAACTCTCTTTGCACTGAATACTTGCTTCCTGAAATCCCCTCTTTATCTGTCCCAGCCACCAAGGCTTTAGCAGTTAGGTAGGATGGTGGGGCAATATATTTATCTTATTATGAATACTGTTAATCAGCCATGCTTCTTGGGCAATTAAAAAGCAACCGTTACTTGTAAAATATGGATGTACTCTTTAGTTGACTGCTTTTCAGACTTTCTGCTTTCCACCTTGGCTTATCTGCAAGTGAACCAATGTTTTTCAAATTGTGAGTCATGTCCCAAAGGAGCGTGTGTCACACTTCTCTTGCAGGTGGGTCTTAAGGCTACAAAGGAGGAGGAGGAGGAGGAATGGCATGAACACAGAAGGAGGAAGCTCAATGGCAAATTTGTTTTTGCCTCTGCATAAAGTGTGAAGGTATAGCCGATTGCTCTGTAATTTATATTTCCTACAAGTGAAAAATAAAATATGAACATGTTCAGCATTAACTGATTTTTTTGGTCTTATGCAAATCAAAGCAATTGGCAGCCATCAGTGCCCATGGAACCAACCAGCCTCAGAGAAACTGTTTTCCTCAGACAGGGGATTTTGGTTGCTTTGGATAAGAGGATCAGTTTAACCAGGGTTTTATTTGGCTTTTAGGGTTTGAAGTTGGCTTAGGGAAGGAAACTTGTTTTAGTGACAAGTCTATCTAAGTTAGGACTCTGTTTACCAAAAGGCATTTGGAAGACCCATGGCAAAACGGGACATATGCAAAGCGACCACAGAACAGGTATTGATTTCCTACTTTGTCTTTGGCCTAGCTCACTCTTGAGTCCTTGAGATGATTTGAAGCAACAGCCATGACAGCCTGTATATTATTAACTCCCAGCGCTGAACAACTGCTGCAAAACTGCAGGAACTCAATCGTGTTGGTTGTGAAGCAGCAGCCATAAAGCACTGCAGCTGCTGAAAAACAGTAAGAAATAACCTATCTGTTTATGTTGTGTCAAGCTGCTATTTAAAAGCAAGGCTACAGTGTCCAGTTGGCAGCTCTAGCTGTGACCTTCCATACTAGGGTTGCCAACCTTGGGATGGTGCCAGAATTCTTTTGGAATTACAACTGATCATGAGATTACAAACATCAGTTCCCCTGGAGGAAATGTTGCTTTGGAGGGCAAACTCTATGGTATACCATAGATTCTGGGTCAGGGGTGGCCAGACTTGCTTAATGTAAGAGCCACATAAAATAAATGTCAGACATTTGATAGCTGCAAGACATGAACAAATATTACACTTTTTTACTGGGAAATATGCACATTTGCTTTTTATTAACATTAAATGAGACTGCCAAAAATAATAACAAAAGCGGTAAAAGCAGATATTGATAATGATATTTATTTGTCCAATGATATTTGTTTGCTAATGATATTTAGCTTCCCCTGCTGGGAGGGGCACAATATGTGTGAAAGAGCCACATGTGGCTCTTGAGCCACAGTTTGGCCACCCCTGTTCTAGGTGAGATCCCTCCCCTAATTCCCCATTTCACAGGCACCACCCCGACATATCCAGGAATTTCCTGGGATGGAGTAAGCAACCCATCCACACACACAAATACTGGCAGAGAAAAGCTAAAGAAAGTGCTTGTCTAGACTTCAGCAACAGAGTTTGAGGGGAAAATGAAGTTCTGAAAAAAAGTGTTTTCCTGTTAGTATTGTAAGAAAATGCTGTTTACTGTGAAGAAATGCCTTGGCTCCTGGGAGCTTGGCAACAAGCAGGGCTTCCCTGTGCTTTTATCAGTTTTTTTCTCTCTAGTCAGAGGAGGAAGTCGGTTTGGTGGCACATCAGCTCACCTTCATAGACGTGCTAATGGATTTAGGTAAAGAGATGGTCAGTCATCCCCTTCATCTCCTCCCTTTTCCAGGCAGGGAATAGAGAGTTGGGGGCATCAAATTCTAGAGAGGCTTGAGGAAGTAACTCTTTGGAGACAACAGGAAAAGAAGCCTTGACCTGGTCAGCCCAGGTTCAAGGAGGAGAGACACAGATTTGTTAAAACTGCTTTGCAAGGGGAAAGTGGTCTCTTTCTTTGGGATGCTGAGCTGAACAGACCTCTTGTCTGAAGATGGGCGCAGACAGCCATCTTTTAACCATGCAGCTAACCTGGAGAGCTGGACCAACCCTCAAAGAAATGAAGACTCAGTAGGGAGCTGTAACTCACTAAAGCTAAAGAGCCTGTCCTAGTTTAACATCTGTTAGCACATGTGTAGCTGAGAGGGGCAGAGGATTTGCTCTTTACCAATTTCTTTTGCTCTTCCTTGCTTCATTCTGGCATTGTGCTAAAAGTATGCTTGTAAACATTTTCTTTTTAATGAATCATTTAAACTTTTGATTCTGAAAGTGGTTCTCTGTACCACATAGACCCCCCCACTGTTTCAGACACACTATTTTAAAAGAGAGTCCCAGGAGACAGAAAGGCAAGTAGTTGGCAATAGGTTATTCCACCAGAGGTGCACCAGTCATTAATCTGTCCACGTGGTAGCCAGACACTAGGCTAGCAGGAGACACTGAGGCAAGGCCTCTGAGCTTGGAAGGGGAGCTGAGGGTCCTGTTCCCCTCAGTGGGAAACCCATATATTGAACAGGTGGTGGTAGCAGCTACTGGAGAGTAAAAGGGAAAAGCCCCTTCAGGGAGTTGGCAACCCTTAGGAGGGCAAGGCAGAATTGAGTCTGCAAGCCAGAGCAGGCACATTCTGCCACATTTACCATTTGTGTTATAAAAGGAGCTACTTTGAAATAGATTTTATTGTATTTTAGTCCATGTTTCTCATGGATGAGCATAGTGGATTACACAATGTAAATCAATAACAGTCCATACAGAGAGAGACATCTAATAAGCACAGTGCAGTTTGACACAATATAAAGAGACACTTAATGGACAATGTGTTCGGAGTAGGATTACTAAACCCTGAATGAGCTTAGCATGTAAAATATTACCCAAGAACTTGTGATCTGAGTGTAGATCAGGATACTGGATACCTATTTATAGCTTTGTAAAATGTTTCAGAACATTTGAGGTGAAAATGAAACATTACTAACTGAAATAACTTTGACAGACACTGAATGTTAGATATCTGTTTACAAGTTCTTGGTATTGTGGTATTTACTCATAGTATTGTATGTTATATAAAGCTTTAATCAGTTCATTTGCAGGGCCAACAGCTTGACTCAAGTCTTTAGGAGTGTGCTTGTGTTATTGTTGCTCCAGAGCCATCACTTGATTTAGAATAAATCAGTGGAAGAAAGTTCAGAAAAATAGCTGCTAGTTTTGCTCCCTGCCAGCCCTTCCCACCACTCTGCTCTGTTGGGTGGTAGGGGAAAATGGGGCAATTGGCAACATCCTGATGCCATCACACCACTTCTGTTACAACCTGGAAGTGATGTCATCATGTAGACTAACACTCTAGAATTTACCCAAAATTCTACAGTTAAACTATAAAGTTTTGGCCAAATGCTACAGTGTCACTGGTGACACAATAATGTCCCTTTCAGACCATGCTGGAAGCAATGTCACTATCAATGTCATTATGTCACCAGCAAGGTCCCCCCTGCATATGTCTCCCACCAGTTGCTGGCAACTATAAGTGCTTCCAGTGAAGTGGATAAATTTGCAGATGACGCAAAGTTGTTCACGGTGGTGAGCACCAGTGAGGATGAGGCACTCTAAAGGGATCTGTTGGGGATGGGTGAGTGGGCGTCAACATGGCAAATGGGGATCAATGTGGCCAAGCGCAAAGTGATGCACACTGGAGCCAGAAAATCCTAACTATAAATACACATTGATGGGGTCCAAACTGGTAGAGATTGACCAAGAGAGAGATCTTGGAGTCATAGTAGATAACTCACTGAAAATGTCGACTGCAATAAAAAAGGCCAATGCTATGATGGGGATTATTAGGAAGAGAAGTGAAAACAACTCAGCCAATATCATAATGCCCCTGTATAAATCGATGGTGCAACCTCATTTGGAGTACTGTGTACAGTTCTGATCACCACACCTCAAAAAGGATATTATAGCATTGGAAAAAATGCAGAAAAGGGCAACTAGAATGATAAAAGGGTTGGAACACTTTCCCTATGAAGAAAGGTTAAAGTGCTTGGGGCTCTTTAGCTTGGAGAAATGACGGCTGAGGGGTGACATGATAGAGGTTTACAAGATTATGCATGGGATAGAGCAGGTTGAGAAAGAAGTTCTTTTCTCCCTTTCTCACAATACAAGAACTCGTGGGTACTCAATGAAATTGCTGAGCAGTCAGGTTAGAACAGATAAAAGGAAGTACTTCTTCACCCAAAGAGTGATTAACACATGGAATTCACTGCCACAGGAGGTGGCATCCTTACCGCCAAGGCACACACTGGGATTCTTAAACTACCCACCGTGCAGCTTGGTGCAAAACAAAACAAAACAAGAGTAAACTTCAGCCTACCAAACAGGGGGTGGGCAAGACTTGCCTTGCCGGCTTCGGCTTGTAGGCAGTGAGAGCAGCTGGTGAGAGGTGAGAGACAGTGGCTGCGGCATGGAATTGGAGGGCGTTGGGTGTGGGTCTTGCCTTGCCAGTTAAGAGAGCAGCCAGTTAAGTAAGAGAGCAGTTGGTGAGAAAGGGTGGCACCAGGCTTGCTGGCAGTGGCGATGAGTGCACAATAAATAAAAAAAATTCAAAAATTGGAAGTCGGGGGGCCTTGGCAATAACTCGGGAGGCCAGGAACCAAGAGGCCCCACTGTAATGATAGGCCTGTCAGCATACATATGATTTCCAGAAAGTCACCCGATCTGTACCTAGTTAATTGTAAGAAGGTTGTTGTGTCCTCAGACCATACCTGGTCTATTTGTTGTTGCTGGGGATGTGAATCTCCATCCAGTTTATAATGTGGATAGAAATGCATATCACTGCATAGCTAGCATGTGGAACATCTTCTTGAGGTTGCTGTTGCTAGGATAGCTGCAGGTTCACAACAGGCAAAGGAAAATAGTGTTGGCAGAATTTAAGCATGCAGAGGAATAGAACATCATCTGTTTAAAGAAAATAATTTGGTTTATTAAAGAAGAAATAAACTCTTAATAGAACAGAGGAGAGGCACAGAGGCCTAACTAACTGACTAACTGCTGTGAGAGACAGGGAAGAAGAGGGGGGCTCAGTTGGAGCAGGAAGTCTGCAAAGAGCCAATCAGGAGACAGGAAGGACATAATTTGAAATTGCGGGAAGTCTGTAATCTAGCTGTGCTAGCCTAGCTGCTCTAGCCTAGCTGCTCTAACTAGCAGTCCTTCAGCTGTCTCCATAGGCTGTTCTTCTGATCTTCTTCAAGTTGTTGCACTATAGACTTTGTATAGTCTAACAAATAGTTTGGAGTGCGTACATTAAAAACAGTGGAGTGTGTTGATAGCCAAGAGCCAGAAATGCCTTTTTATAATAGATAATAGGCCCCAGGCTACATGGGAAGCCTGTATGTGGATTGTAGTCTGAAAAGAGGGTGACGCGATGCTTTAGCCAAAATTCCTCTGCAGCATGCCAGACTCAGTAATGAGATGGTCAAGATGCACATTATTATTTTCATTACTACATTTATTCATAGAAGATACCTAAAATGGTGTTAGTGGTGTAATTACTGACTTGCATGTGGGCTGGCCCAGTAATCTATCTCCTTCTCTGAAGGTTAAATTTCCTACATAAACTCAAGAGAATGAGAGTATTGGTTTCAAATAGCCACTTCATACAGGATTTCTCCTTTTTCTGGACTTTCTGATTCACTGTGAAAGTAGGCTAATTTGCAAGTTCAGTGTTTGAATAGATTTTGTTTTTTCTTCATGGAGTGAAGAATATCCCAAAATATCCCAAGTATTTTGTAAGAATGATTTTTGCTGGAAAGGTCTCTAGAGAAGAGTGGGGAATCCATGTGTCTTTTACATTCTGATGCATTTTTTACAATGTTTTATTTTTATTTCTCCAAGGACAAAAACCATCACTGTGACTCATGTTGGAATCTACCCAAGCTGCAGTGATCTAGATATAAAACAAACAACCAAGTGATTAATGTTTGTCTGTCTGTTTTTAATTTTTTTCAGCTATTCTAATTTAGATACCAGCTTTTTAAATAGATGACTATAGCTAGGTTGGCTGCAGGTTCACAACAGGCCTGGCAACCAGTGGGGTGGGCATGTGGAGGGGGTAGCCACCAGCAACAGTGCAACATCATTACTAGACTAAACCTGGAAGTGATACCTTACATCTCTGGGAACCACTAAGCTCTATGGTATAACCATAGAGCTGCAGCAAATCCTGCAGAGACGTGATGTCATGTTTTGGTTTCCTTAGAAGTGAAATCACAGTGTCACTGACTGATTTTTTAAAAAATCTTTCTCTCGACCCCACTGGGCACATGGCAACTATGGGAATAATGGGGCAACAATGCGTAATTCTGCAGAGGAACCCATTTTCGCTTTATGAAAGAAAACAAACAGACCACAGCAAGGAAGGATGGTAAATGCAGATTTTTCTGTGAAAAGGTAAAAACATTTTATTGTCATTTAGTCCCTGTAAGAGTAGGAAAATGAAATGATTGCAGACATTTTTTTAAAACAACAACAACACCGTAGGTGGCTGGAGCTATCCCACTAGGCTGCACAGAGAGTCACTTACTGGGGATCTGTAGAATCACACCCTTTGTTCAACTTGCCTGAAGCTTACTGGGTATTTAGATCAGAGGGAGGTCTGTGTTATGTGCAGATTTGGTGCCATTTTCTTCATAAATAGCTGCCCCAGACTGCCATATATATTCCCCATTGAAAAGAATAGTCCTGAACTCTAGAACCTGAAAACCACATGGATTTGAATCCTGAACCATTAATATCTGGCCTGAAAATAAGCAATCACAGTAAAAATCCACCCATGGTAAAGCTCTTTTTTGACAAATCACAAATTATTAGAATGAATAAATGAACGTGGCCTCTGCTCGATACAATGCAAGCTACGTCATAAACATCCTTATGCCCTTCATAGCAGTATTGCCAGTAGGGAAATCTTCCCCTGTATTTAATAATTACCACAAAAGGTATTACAACTACAGTACAAGCATGGGTATCAATAGGCCTAGTTACCCATGACTCATACTGTGGTTACAAATTAAGACTTTTGTTCTGTGTAGTTTGTGCTGCTAACTTGGTGACTGGCCAGTTTTGCTTATTGGGCTCCTCAATACAGTGGCCTTTCCCACTGCAGAAGTGACAAGGTACACCCTCCACAGTGGTAGGAATATTATGTAGGAAATAGTAAAGCTCCAGCCATATGTGTGGATTTTCTCCTCACATGTACCTGCCTTGCCCCCCTAGGCAGGACTGATGAGTGCTGAATACTCCCCCCCCCCCGCCTAAGTATTTAACGTCACAGTTCAATATACTTTACCATACAAATAATAATTTGATTTTGATTGTAATTCAGGATGTCATTTGCAGCACCTGGCGGTTTCCCATAGTACTAAAGTTGGTCCTGTTCCTTCAGCAGGAAATCTAAATGCTGTCCACTTCTCAGGTCCGGCTCTTAATTAAATGTTAAAAGGTGGTCATATCCTTTGTTATATAGAATGAACAGGCCATGCCACTGGGCGGAAATCCAATAAGCAGTCAGTTGAAGAAAAATAAGTTTCACTATTAAATCTGGTATGAAAAAAATGCTATGTGGGACAAACAGGATACAATCTCACAGTTCACAAGATGGGTAAATTTCTCTCGCTGAAAGAATTATGGGAGGTGATTTTCTCATTATTGCTCAAGCCTTACCAAAGAAGTATTTATGTCTCCTTGGTTTAAGAGTTTGTCAGGAAGCTTTCAGGCAACAACAGCATGCCCTTCCGCTCATAGTACTTTAAAAGCTCTTTTTGGAGTGAGTCATCGGAATTCTGTGGTTTGTGTATCCTGAGTGAAGAAAAGACCCTGTGTGATTGTTGGACACTGGAAACAACTTACAGTTGTAGAATCCACTTTTTAAAAAACAAAATAAGGAAGTTGGTTTTAAGGTAGGAAGTGTCTTCAGATGAGAACCCCCCCCTTTCATGTAACTTTTGTTACCCTGCGGAATTCATACCTTGCTTCCTAATTTTGGTTTGTTCCCCTACACCACTATGCTGGGAACAGTGAGACTATTTCAATCAGGTTATTAATTTAGTACACCAATATCTTATCTTTCACTAATAGTAGAGGCTTTTTCATTGTACACAAGGAATATCAAAATGTGCACTAGTATGCTGAGCTAGATAGGATTGACACTGCCTGGAGGGGAAAGATGTCCCTTTAATAAAAGTTTTATTTACCAGGTGATGTTATTTACCTCCAGGCACAGAAAGTTTCAGCTGCCCATTTCCACAATTTAAGCCTCTGTTAAAGTGACAAGGAATTTTTTCCTTCAGGACTGTTGTCAACCATGTCACAGGGACCTGCTATGAAGTGGTGACTTTTCATGGACTTGAGCAGTTTTGAGCAAATGAAGTCCTAGGAAGCTGGATTTGAATATTTCTTGTGTATTAAAGGAACCTCATGAGGATTTGAAGCATTTGGGGCCAAGATTCAAAGGAGGTAGTTTTTACAAAGGTTGGATTGTAACCCAAGTGTTGTTTTCCTATAATTCATTAGCATGTTTGAAATCATTGAATGAAATCACTGAACAAATTTCAGTGTTGCTTTAGATCTGTATACTCAAGTCACAGCCAAGCCCTGACTTCTCACAGCCTTCTTCTGTCACCCTTCCCTTCACCTTTCCCCTCTTGCTCTCCATTCCCCTACCCCAGTTCCATGGGAGCACTCAGACAGATGCTAATTTGGCTTCCCACCCTCATTCCCTCCTTTCGTGACTTGGTTTTGCCACACCCAGGGCTCACATGCCATTGAAATGCCTTTCAGCTCACACAGGCACATTTACAGGATTGGTGGCTGTTGGGAAAAATTAGGAGAGCACTAGAAATGCACAGTGGAATAAAAGACACTACATAATCTTGTGTGTTTGATTAAAAAGAAAACACTTTACTAAAGAAGGAAGGGTACATTGGAATTGAAAATAACAAAGCATAAATAGACTAACTTCCCTTGATCTAAATGCCATGTTGGCTAAAACCCTTGTGGTCTCTAGAGCAAAGAAACAGAAAGTTGCCCAAATTGCTGTGACCAAAAGCATGTAATAATCCCAACAGAGAAATTTAGCTGCCCTTATTTAGAATACTACCTCCTACTTCTCTAACTGGAACTTCTACACGATGTCTATTGGTCGATTCTAACTGACTACTATTTGTAAGCACAGAGAACAGATTAACTCTTTCATGACTGAATTGGGGACATTTGCATATATTCCAACAGTAGCAAGTAATAACATTAACCATGACAGTAACATTCACTAAACAACAGATTTGCTTCAATAGAGTCAATAATAAACCATTCATACAAAATTATACACATGTGTGCTTATATTACAAATGTGCTCATATTATTACAAAACTGTTGCCATAAAGCACAGTATACATATATAAAACATATATTTTGACAGTCTTCAAATGACACAATGTGTGTTCCACATCTTTCTGGTAACAAGTAACCAATCAGCTACTCATATAATTCAATAGATGTTATATCACAATTTCATTGCATGCAAATTCCAACTGGTGCGGCTGTATACAAGATCTGATTGACTGGCTGATATGACTCTATGACTGATGGAAAGGCGGCCGGTTTAAACCCACTTCAGCATTCACCTTCCTTAAAGTCAGAGTCGCTTCAGAACTTCAAATTGGTCATTTGTGCTAAAACCCCATTAACACCAAAAAATTTACACTCCAGTCACAAAGTCCAAAATGACACAGTCCTTAAACTTGGATCAGTTGGGCTCTTATGATCCTATCACAGTTCCAAACTGTCACAGCCATTAAATGCAGATCCAACCGATCTGTTAAAATTGAGTGGACAAGATATGTTTATTCCAGACTAAAAGGCTTGTGTAGAAGTAAACACAGATACCCTTACCTTCCAGACATCCATTCTCATATTGAGAGCATGAAGTTGATTTTTTTTTTGCCAACCCAGGTGTCTTTACTCTCCCATTGGCCTAGATCATATTGGCACACATGTTTTCATGTTGCTGCAATTCTTGTTCAGCTTTGATAGGAGGCTATCAAGAGATAAGGTATTCTTGTTCTATCCACAGTCTCTCACTTCCTTTCAAACCTAATGGTTTAGGGTCTTCTATTCCTTGTGTATGGTAACTGCTCTTGGACTCTAGGGCTGCTTCACCACCTCTTTTACACTTCTCTTGTACCATTATTATCTCACTTTACTGAGTTAACTTTTCTTCCATTAATCGTCACATAAGTCCTCATAGCAGGAAGTTTTATTTATATACATTTACATTTATTTAAACTAGATTTTTTAAAAAATGAAAAACCTTTGTGCATTTCTCTGGGATCTTACTAATGTTATAATCATAAAATTGATAAATTGATAAATTGCAATGGTCTTGTTTACTATAGTTTTGATTACAGCCATGGCAGAAAATAACTATTAGGATTCAGTGGTATCTCTCAAATTGCTAAGGGACCCTTTGAGTTTTTGCATGGGTAGTGGCTATCTAGTATGTGGGAGCAGGAGAGTATAAATAGAATGTTAATTTTTTGCCATTCTTACTTATTGTAATTTTATTCAGAACGTCTATAAAAGAATGGCATGGAAAATAAAATTAACATTTTTAAAATACTTTGTTTAAATGACAAAAGGTAAATCTTGTTTGGAGGCCAGTAACTGAATAAATAAGACAACAGGAAGTGAATGATATATATTTTGTCATGGTTTTATTTTTTTTGTCATTTTAAAATCCTTTAACAGTGACTATGATGCATGTTGCATGTATTCCCTGTAGAATTTTGGTTAACATTAGAAAAAAGGCATTTTAGTCTGCCATATGGAATCGGTCTTCAAAATGCACCTTGCAAATAGCAAGTTACCAGTGCTGTTACCTAAATGGCTTACAGGCCCTTGCCTATAACAGCATCTCCGTTTAACATCTCAGAAGCCTATAGGTGCTTGAGCTTTGGGCAATTATTATTGGGATCATTCTGCCAGGTATATACCAGGGTCCAAGATCTCATGAAATACCTTATACAGGTGTGCTGCTGTGCAGATTCTTAGAAATAAACAGATGTGGGTTCAAAGTTAAGAAATTATTAAGGAAAATAATAATAGCAAAGGAGATTAGCAAATTGAAAACAGCACTGAAATTACACACACATGCAAACACATTGAATAAATGTACTGCAAATACTAACTCCTACTAAATCCTAACCTAAGCAAATATTACTACTTTGAAGGGGGGAGGGGAGAGAAATAATAAAAACATACATGCCTGTTATAATGATTAAAGTCCAATAAGGTTAATCAGAAGAAGCAGATAGCAACATAGATGAAAATGGGGTGGAGGAGCAGAGAACCGTCTTCACCAGCATATGCACTGGAAAGTAGGGCTGATGTAGGGTTACACATACATTCCCCCAACACAAGTCTCACCCCTGGGTTTGGAGCCAGTAGCCGGAACCCAGAATTGAGATGGGACCCAATAGCTGGAACAAAGTGCTGGTGTTTCTGGGGGTATAACTTTATACTCAGAGAGTGCTGAGATAGAGGGGGAAATGGGATACTTTTCAAAATGGATTAACTTTGAGCCAAAAGTTTTAATTCTTATTGGTAGATCAGTGAGATAACTGTTGTGCAGGAAATATATCTCCTGAGGAGGGGGGGAACTGGGGGTATGATGTCTTCTTTGATGAGGTTTATGGCAAAAAACAGAACAACAAACTAGATTAATATGGTCACCATTTGGTTAGTTTGAAATTCTAGAGAAAAATATAGCAAGAGGAAAAAATTCAGGTTCAGAGATGGATGGGTTAATATGTCATTCTTAATTTTTCGAACAGATCCTGTTGGTGTTTTTATAATGCTGACTGCAACTAACTGAGGTAGTGTTATTACCTTTGAACAGGGTGGTGGTGAGTGAGTTTGTGTTCATTTGCCTTTCCCCAAGCATATTGCTAATTACCTTAGTTCCTCTCTTGGAAGTAGAGGATACACTTCACTGCATTACTCATCATTCACAGTCAGAGGAGGGGGGGGAGCAGGATGAGGTTTCCACACATTCGGTCCCAGATCACGTTTGAGTAAGCTGAAATAGAAAATCGGACTAATCCTCCTGAGCTTCTTAGGCAAATCCAGTTCAACAGTCACCTTGTTAATTTTACATTTAACTCTGAAAGGACCCCTGTCAGACTCCCACAGCAATCAAAACCAATGACTCACTTCTTTATAAAGGAAGTTTATGGATCAATATTGGCAGGACATCTGTACTTCAGGTTCTGTGCTGAAATTGAAGGGAAAAGCACAAGATGGGAATGATATACTAGATTCAAAGCAGGTCAGGGAGTGGGAGAGAGTTAATGAAGGTAGCTAGCGGGGCCTGCCAGAATCATGATGGTTTCAGTGTTACCAGAGAAGATGTTACCAAGGTCAGGCATGTAAACTACAGATAAGAGCCTGGGCATAGACAGTGGGAAAGCAAAAGTAACATTCCAAGGAATTAATTCCCCTTCCTCCCAGCTTCCTCCATCACCCTCCACAATACATGGCAGCGAGCTGACATCCTAGATGAGGAAGAGACATACCTTCCTTCCATTCCAAGTACTGGGTAAGGCTGAATTAAGGAATAAAATAAAAGGATGGATAGACCTTCTGGAGGATCTGAGGAGGGATCCCAGTCATGTACAAATACACTGATCCAAGGGCTCACTGGTGGACAACACTACCTTCATGTTTTTCAGTAGCCTTTTAGCAACTCAGTGAATTCCAGTAGTCATTTGGAAGGAACAAATGGATTCTAATAGCCACTCTCTGTCTTTAGTTTTATGTCCTGGAGGAGTGTCCCTGAGAAGAAAGTAGGTATCAATTTAGGACACAGATCATTGGATCTATGTGCTTGGGGTGGTGATAATGGGGACAATGGCCCAACGTCCTCTGCTCCTTGGCACCCCATGATGTCAAACCTGGCTTCTATCAGGCCCTGAGAAGCCAGCAGACACACCCTGTAAATATCCTCATGCCAGCCAGCTGATCAATGGCAACTGGCTCTCTAACAGCCAGCTGTCTGGCAAATGGATGCCAGGTGGCAAGGCAGGAAAGGGGAGAAGCATGGTAGAGATTGCTATAAGGCTGCTATCGGCCAAGAAGTCCAACATAAATATATATCTTCTTTGTGGACAGAAAAGACTGTTATTATCAAGGAAAGAACTTGTTTCCTACTCTATTGTTGGGGAAAATATCTCAACTTGATTCTGTCTTGTTAATTTCACTGACATGGTGTCAATGATCATTGGGAAGGCGGGTAATACAAGATATCTAGAATCTTCCCTGAAATTCAAGACACATAGAATATTCCCTGTTTTGGTTGCCAAAAACATGGATCAATGCTGTCTTCTATCTATCCTGAGCTAGTGACCTAGAAAGAAGTAATTCCTAGGCACGCTCTTTGTAAATTGCTGTTGGTATGTCTACAAAAAAAGTGAACCTGGTTGCATGTGCCAAAGACATAGAAATAGAATGTTGGCTCAGAATGCCACAGATTTTAGTCTGAAGGCTGTACAGTTTGAAAGCTTTTGGCTGCAGTATGTCTAGCACCTATTAACTCTTCTGAGTGTAAAGATTCCTTTTGATTCAGGAGAAGGGTTTCATAGGACTCCTCCCCATTAAACTGATCTCTGGGGAATTCACTGGTGCTCTTTTAAAGGTTTTGAAGCTGTTCTTGTGACTCAGATCTGTAGCTTATCTGTCATGTTGCAATGTTTGGATTGTCTGGGTTATATCCCAGATTCAAGACCTGATTGTCTAGAAATGTACAGTTGTTAATTCTGTCAGTGGCACTGTGCTAAGAATGTGAGTTGCTGTTAGCCAGAGTCAGCAATTAGCTCAAGATAGTTGACCTTCCTATTCTAATAGTTTGGTAGAATTGCCAACATGCTCAACACTTGCTATGTTGTACACAACTTGTACACTGGCAGGTCTTATAAAGAAGTCTCCTTGAAGCCAAGGAAGGATTCTCCTTCTCCTTCTCCTTTTTTTTAGGAAAACACATTTAGATTTTATGTACATATGGCTCAGTTTATGAATAGGAAAAGGGGAAACTGTGTACAATTTCCTGATATGCAGCACTTCATGACATTGCCAGTTTTACAGAGACACCAACATTATATATTCTTTAATACACAGGAAGTAAGACATCCATTTAAAATGTCTCCAAGTTGCATGGGGGGGGTGAGGGGGAAGAAAAGACGAGGGCAAACCTCCAGGGACATCTATGCTTTGCTATTTTACATCTGATAACAAAGGAAAGAAACAGTGCAAAAAAAATATTTCTGAGACCATTTTGTCCTGGAACGTGTGGAAGCCAAAATCCCCCCCCCACACAAACACTTCTTTTAAGTTGTCATTAAGAACTTGTACATGTAAGTTGTTCAGAACACAGAACACAACGGTATGGCTGGGAACGGTCAAGTCTCCTGTTCAATATTCAGTCACATGCAGCAGGATTATTTTTTTCTCAGACAAGTAACTGATATTTGATAAAGGTATCAAAATCATTTGGGGCAGGATCTATCCCCTTATTATATGCACAGCTCACAAACCCACACGTGCAGGATGGGATTCTGTTAGGGAAACCATGTCCAGCCGGTGGTCGAGGCTGATGGAATGCTGAAGGGTGCTGATCGCTGACCTGCCAATGGGAATGCTCAGATGAGTAGCCGACATTGAGGAGGGATGGAGCTGTTGGGCCACATGCCTCCCACTGAAGGCACCGGCTGGAGGAATGGTTGTGTGCGCAGTGTTAAGTACGCTCTGGCTTGGGGAAGGAACAGGGATGGTGGCTGCATCATGCCCTGTGGGTATACGGGACCATTCAGGCAACTTGCAAAGGGGGATGGGAGATGCCCTTAGTTTGCTTGCTGGATATTTATGGGCTCCCATATCAATAAGATTCAGTATAGCGGGAACTTACACTGAACATTCCAATATAAGCTGTAGGACACTTGTGGGCCATGTGCAGGTAGCTGAATATTTAGGGAGAGGTAGGTAACAAATTAAATGTGTGTCATGTGAAACTCTCCAGAACACCTAGAGGCTAGAGAACACTCTTATTTTGTAAAAAAGTGATCCATAGAAAAAGTGTGTACTTTCCCAACCAAGTTTTCTATATACATGGACCTCTGGACTGTAATGTACACTGCATGTTTACTCAGAGGTAAGTTCCTGTTTGTTCACTGGTGCTTACACTAGGGAAGGGGTGCAGAAGAGCCACTTAAGCATGAAGGAAACTCCAGATTTTACTGAGGGGAGTTGTAGGGTATAGGCTAGTGCTGTTAAAATTGAATTATTTGGGCATTTACCTACCACTTACCTCTTTGCTACCCTAAATCTTATTAAATGGGAAGATTATTAGTCTCTGCAAGGGTCCCTTTGTTAGCTAACCACAGCAGACGCTGACTCATCTTTCCTCTGTCTGGCTTCGCATTCCTTCATACAGGAGCTGGAAAGATATGAACTTGGTTGTAAAAAAACACCTGTACATACACATCTGATTTTGTTGTGAGGGAAGAGTGCCAGACAGCCAGGGTGGGGCTAAGTTCATGAATGCCTATTATTTAATCACTGTTTGTTTATTACAGCTCTGTCCTAGAGGGCCCATTTTGAACTGAGGATGTGGTACTGCAAGAGCAGATACAACCTCCCCCCTGCCCCACACTATTTCACTGTCTAAATTGCTCCCCTGAAGCTGCTATTTGCCTTATGAGGAAAAATACAGGTATCTTCTTGTCAAAAATACCTGAGACTGTGGAAAGCTGCTGCCAGTCAGAGTAGACAGTACTGACCTTGATAGGCCAGTGGTCTGACTCAGGATAAAGCAGATGTGTTCATGTGCCTTGGCTAGAAGCAATCTTTGTTACCTCATAGGGGTGGAACTATCAGAAGAATGAAGCAGCTCATTTCACCTAACTTTCTCTCTGCTACTCAGTACCTCAATTTTTGCTCATATTAAATTGGGGACAACATAAATGAAACACTTCCAGCTTCTAAAATTTCATAGTACATAACAATAATCTAAAGCACAAGGCGAGGAGATATCAGCAAATGTGTATTAAATTGCTTTTCACTATGTTTATCAAGAGTGACACCTAGTGGGAAAATCACATACAAAGCATAGCAGGCTGTTTTGGATGATGTCATCTTTGGGTTTCCCACCCTTCTTTTACAATAGTGTTTTCCTTTCAAACAGTGTGGGACTGCCCACAGCATATTTTTGATTGGAACTGGAATTCTGAGAATATTTTATGGTAAAACATGCCCTACTAAGAGTATGGAGGATCAGAGCATACGCTAGCTTGCTGCTTAAGAGAAACCTGCATAGGTTTAGAACCAGCATGTCCCCCTTTATCACAAAAACACAGGACCGAATCCATTTGATGATCATCACATCCAGGCCTGGAATCAAAGGCAGGATCCTTTGCATATTAATTCCATGCAGAATCACATAAATCAAAGCACAGCAGCACGTCTGAATAAGCTAAGTGGGCCACAGCTAAAGAGTTTACAGCAGATTGCTGCTCAGTCACCTAACTATGGGTTAGTGCTTGTCAACAAAACAGAAGTGACCAAGAAAAGACAGTCTGTTGAATAATGGTTGGATGACTGTTGTCTATTTTTAATTGTTGTTTTTGATTTTTTTTATGAGGGTGTCTTTTAGTGGGTTTTAGTAAATTGTCAAACTTTTCTCTTGCTTTGTCATCCTGTTCAGAAGTCTTCCCAATTATTCCCTCCATTTCAGTCCAGTTTCTGGCCTGGTTATGGGATTGAAATGGTCTTGGTTGCCCTGGTGGATGACCTGCACTGGGACATGGACTGGGGAGCATGACACTGGCCCCGGTCATACGGGCCAGAAAACGCGGGGGAGAGGCGTGGCAGTTTGCCCTGGAGCTAAATAAGGCGTGGTAGCCCGATCACATGGGCCACCGGGTTGCCACACTCCAGCTCTGCGCCCCGATCACACTGCGCTGCTGCAGCGTGGCAAAAAAGCAGCGAAGTGTGCATGCGCCATTGGGGGGGCGGGCCGCCGTTGGTGTCTTGTGTGTGTGCATGCGCTGTTCAGCGTTGGTGCGCATCCCATGGACACTTACAACATCTGGAAACCCCGGGGACATGGGCGGGCGTCGGAAGCTGCGGGATACTAGCGTTCCCGCGATCAGACGCCAGCCTTTGCCCCGGAGTTTCCAGAAACTAGTACTTCGGACCTACTCGTTTTTTACTCCGTGTTTTCCACTGGAAGCCACGGGTTGGCCATGGGAGCACTACGCCTCCCAGATGTGCTCGTATGATCGCGCACGGAAACTCCGCAGGGCTCCCGTGCCTTCAGTGGGGCAAATGCTCAGTGTGGATGGGGCCACTGTTAATTATCCTAGACCACTCTGAGGCTTCTGCTACCATTGATCACGCGGTATCTTTCTGGGACACCTTTCAGGGCTGGGACTGGGAAGCACCATTTTATGATGGTTTCAGTACTGTATAGGAGGTAGGTTTCAGTGTGTGGTGCTGGGGGTCTGCTGCTTGGCCTCTAGCCTACAAGTTCCTGGAAGGTTCCATCTTCTCCCCTGTGCTTTTTAACTTCTGCTTGAAGCTGCTAGGAGAGATAATTGGAGATTTGGGCTGAGCTACCACCAGTATCCAGATGATACTCAGGTCTATCTCACACTTCCAGCAGATTTTAGGGAAGCTGTGGGAAAAAAATGAACAGATTCCTGGAGGCAGTTTTGAGATAAATGAGGGCTAACAAGATGAAACTTAATCCGAACAAATGGAGGTGCTAGTGGGGTGGTGATGGTGGTGGGGTTAAGATCTGACCAGGAAACTGGGAAGTCTGTTTTGGATGGGTTGCCCTCTGCCTACAGGAGTAAGTTTGTAGCTTGGGAGTTCCGCTGGACCCAGGTCTCCTGTTGGATAAGCAGGTGGTAATGGCGGCCAGGCGTATCTTTCGCCACCTTTGGCTGGTGAGCCAGCTGCAGCCCTTCTTGACCAGGAGAGATCTTTTTGCGGTGGTGCATGCCCTGATAATATCAAGCCTGAAGCTTGAACTTCTATAGAATAAATACAAAGACCCTTTTTCTTGTTTATCACTTTATAATAGTTATTTTAACCCATGATTAAATGCCACAATAAATTCTACAGATTGTTTTGATCCAAGGAGAGACCAGTAGCTAATTTTACTTGGGACTGCAGGCACCTAAGGCCTAATCGCACCAATCAGCACTGAATAACAGTAGTCTGGAGATCAGTTTTAATTCTGGGAGAACTCCAGCCCCTGCTTGGAAGTTAATAACCCCACAAGGGCATCTGTTATTAGTCAGTGGCTTTGTTTTCCTGAATTTTTAAAGACACACATGGCTTTTGGGGAAAGTCCCTAGATTACTAGTTCATAGGGACTTCCCAGTTGCCTGAGAAACAAGATATGACTGTCGGCAGCTTTTCAGTAATTGTGGCTCATAATCATTTTGCTAATCTGTTTAGGAATGATGTATTGTATGGGTGAAGTCTGCAATCAACTTTTTTATTTGAGTAAGTGTGAATGTTTTTGGCTAATTTCCAATGTTTAAGATATCAAGTCTACACACTGGGTGTGGTGTTTGGAAATATTTTAGAAGGCTGTTTTTATAATTGCAGGGGGAAGCAATTCTTTTATATCCTATTTGCCACTGGTAGAGTCTAAAGGTACCATAGTGGAACAAGCAATACACAACAGCACATAAAAGGCCTAATAATTATTTAACAACCAAATATGAATTTCAGGAATGGAAGTAATGATTTATCTAGTGCTTTTTTCCAAGTTGGAAAATGCTATGTTTGTACTTGAGACAACTTGCTGTACGATCCACCATCCAGAGGCTGTGTCAGCGGAGGTCATGGAATCCAGCTTATAGTGTCCACAAATGTGGACACTGATGTTCATGCTGCAGCTTTGCTAATATCAGCAATCAAAGCATTAGTCTCAAAGGCTGTGGATGTTGCTGCACTACAGACTGAGCGAGTGATAATGCCTTCTGGAATCTTCAGACCTTGAGATGAGTAGGCTATCAAGATACATTTTCTGCTCTATTTTCTCAGGGCCCCTTTGTGACTTTCCTTTGACAATTGGATGGTTAGCCATGAACAAACTGTCAGAATTGTGGAAAGGTCTAGCTCACCTAAGGCAAATATGAAGGTCTAGTCAATGCCAGTTTCTCTTCTCAGGTCTAGTCAGTGCTGATTTCTTTGGGTGCAATGGGTTTGGGCAGAGAGATGAAAGATTGATTTCTTGTGCTCGATGAAAAATGGAGTTTATCTTTGGCCTAAAGGTTGGATCAGATCAGAGCAGTACTTTGTCCTTGTGGAATGTGCACAGTCCTTTGGCAATAGACAGGGCGCTGAGTTCTGAGACCCTTCTAGCTGAAGTTGTGTGTGTGTGTAATGTGCCATCAAGGTGCAGCCAACTTATGGCAACCCCAATAAAAGGCTTTCAAGGGAAGTGAGAAGCAGGGGTGGTTTGCCACCGTGTTCCTCTGCAGAGTCTTCCTTGGTGGTCTCCCTTGCAAGCACTGACCCTGCTTAGCTTCTGAGAGCTGAGAAGATCCAGCTATACTATGCTGCTTTCCCTTCCTAGCTGAAGTTACTGCTACTAAAAATAACACTTTCAGAGAAAGGAATTTAAGAGGAGCTTCACTAAGAAACTTAAAGGGTGTTCAGATCACCTGTAGAACCACATGAAATTGATAAACAATGAGGCCAAGGCAGCTGGTACAAGTAAAGTAAAATATATATATTATTACTCGTTTATGTGTTTTGCCAACAAGCTTCTGCAGGGGAATCTGTAACATATCATATACAAATACATTACTGAGTTCTCATAAATAACAACAGTTATTTAGAACCCAGTCACATGCCGAATTTGCTGCAGGAGAGCCATGATTGAATGGCGGAGTTTCCGGGCACGATCACACCGCAACATCTGGGAGGCGTAGCACTCCCATGGCCAACCTGCAGCTTCCCACCGAAGATGTGGAGTAAAAAACTACCTAGCGAAGGTACTAGCAAACGGTTTGCCATGGGCTCCCTCTGGACTCCCTCAGTGTGATCGCGCCAGCGTGCGGCTTTTCCCTCTGGCCCCTCATTGATGCGCAGGCGCGGAGGGAAGGAACCATGGCATGCCGCCCACATGGGATTGCGTTCCGGCGGCTATGATTGTGGCACCACAAAGAGCCCTGCCTCCCCCTGAGTTATCCAGCCCGTATGACTGGGGCCTTAGTCAAAATTATGTAAAGAAAGAATTGTGTTAAAAATCAAATGACAATATGTACAGTAAAATATCAAGCATGTACAAAACTGCTAGAGCTTATTCTGTCTTTATGATTGCATGAAGGAAAACAAAGGAGAGAGAAAAATTCCCTGTACGTAAGAGAGATAAGATAAACTGTCCAGCACCCAACAGATTTTTGCTCAACTTTAAAAGATTTTTTTTTGCTTTTTTTTTGGCAAGCTGAAAGTATAATACTGGCTGTGAGTAGCAGGCAAGCAAGCAGCTCATCAGGCAATGAGGGCAGAGACAGGCAAAATGAGACAGGGAAGGATTTTTAAAAACATCCCAAGGGAATTTAGTTAAACAAAAATGAAAAAGCAAAGAGAGGCACACTAGAAAGACAACCTGATAGTTCTGTGGGGAAGAGAAGAAAAAAATCCACAGAGCTCCTTCCTTGTGTGCGCTCACAAGGAAAGAAGAAAAAGTGAGGGTGGCAGGCACTCCTTCCTATCTAGAGACAAGAGATCAGCCTGCTTGCTGCCTCCAGGGATGATGGGTAGAAGAATACCTAAATGTTCCAAATGATACAGAATGTCTTCCCATCCTCAAGCAAGAATCATGCAAAATCAAGCAGAAAAGCTGGCAGGTTTTAACTCTGTGGTTTCTTAAACATCCCAGTGCTTGAGACACACAGATACTGAGTCTGAGGTTTTGCTGTGATGACAGGCCTCTGAAAAGGTATGAATCTGGGGGCAGCTGAAATACTAGGAGTATAATCAGTATAATCTCTAGCTATGGAGATGCCTGGCTAAAGCAAAGGCAATGAAACCAGCAGTTGTCCAGACAAACCAGGATTTCAGTGATTGCTGTTGAACTGAATCCTGGTCTCACAAACTAATCATAGACTCCTCACCCACAATAATACAACCTCTTATTTGAACATGGACACTGGTACCAGAGCTTGCAATACACTTTGCTGCCACATACATCCAGACATCACAATCACTGGACCTAGCAACACCAACTACATTATTTCAGGTCATTCACTTGCTCATCTTCTAACACTGTATATGCCATTAAATGTCAACAATGCCTTCAGTTCTCTATATAGGGCAAATAGGTCAAACCCTATGCCAAAGGATAAATGACCACAAATCTGACATCAAGAATCACAAAACTGAAAAACCTATAGGAGAACATTTTGGCTTTCCAGGATGTTCAGTGGGGGACCTCAAAGTAACTGTTTTATTACAAAGAAATTTCAGAAACAGACAAGAATGGGAGATTTCAGAGTTACCAGTTATTACAGCACTCAAGACAATGGAACTCCCAGGACTTAACAGAGACATCAGATTCTTATCTCACTACACATGCTAATGTCATTCAGTTCTTACATCCATTTGTAAACTTTTTTATTATGCTGTATGCTAATTTGCTGCTATTCACAGCTTTTACCAATTGCCTTAATCCAATATTAGCTTTATTTATTGTTCAGTTACTTATGCATCTTGACTCTAATGAGTCCTTCCTGGCAACTCCCTCCTCACCCTCTACGTATATATAATGGTTGGTGACTTCCATTTCAATGTATCTGAAGAAGTTGCATGCACATGAAAGCTAATGCCCAGAATAAAACTTTGTTGGTCTTAAAGGTGCCACTGGACTCATACTTTGTTCTACTCTTTCAGACCAACATGGCTATCCACCTGAATCTATAATCACAGTTAAAATAAATCATGGTTCCACATAAGAACGTAAGAGTAGCCCTATCAATAAAGTTGCTTTATATGAAGCGGGGTGGGGGGGAGGGAGAACATAAGAAGAGCCCTGCTAGATCTCAGTGTTCCATCTAATCCAGCATCCTGTTTCACACAGTAGCCAACCAGTTCCTCTGGAGGGGCAAGAAAAGGGCACAGAGGCTGAGACCTTCCCCTGACGTTGCCTCCTGGCTCTGGGATTCAGACAATTAGTGCCTCTGAATGTGGAGGTTCCCCTCAGTCACCATAGCTAGTAGCCACTGATAGACCCATGAATCTATCTGATCCCCCTTTAAAGCTGTTTATTCCTGTGGCCATCACTATATCCCCTGGCAGCATTTACACACTCTCTGTGTAAAGAAGTATTTCCTTTTCTCCATCCTGAATATGCTATAAAGAAGCCTACATAATGGCTGAGTACAGACTGGCAGTTTGCTCCGGTAGCCAGTCGTAGCAAAAAAGCCCCAGAATAAACTATACCAGGTTTTCCTGTTCACACAGCGGGGGCCGCTGCCGGAAGATATGGGATGGAGGTGCACGGGAGCGTTCAGACTGCCGCGGCAGAGGCGTGCTATATTCACCGTTTCCCCATTAATTCGGCTGTGGGTGTATGGGTGTATGTGCACATGAGCGCCCATGTGCTCATGCGCATAAGCGCGTAAGCGCATTTTGCCGATTGGGGGAGGACCCCGCAGCGCCAGCACCACATTGGGCAGTGGAGCAGAGCACAGCCAATCACACCGCTGCTGCCTTCTGCCCAACGCGGGTTGCTCCCGGCTTTTCAGCTGCGCATTCAGACTCCCCGGAAACGGAGAAACACGCGACACACGCAGGCTTTTGGATTTGCTACGGGTTTTATCAGGTATCTTTTTAATCCAGCAGTGAAGCACAACAGCACGGGTTGGCTATGGGTGGGGGACGCCAGGCAGACGTGCCTGTGTGAATGCCCCTTTTATTCCGGGATTGAGTCGACGCTGGCCCGGGTCCCTACCAGGGCAAATTGCCAGTCTGAATTCAGCCAATATTAGAATGCTGGAAATGTCTGTTTCATTTTCTTGTGCGTCCTCTAAGGGGTTTCTTAGTAAAAAATATCTAGCAGTGGAAACAGATTTGGATTTTTGATTCTATGTTGTTTGCTCCATTTAGGACTTTCCAGGAGGAAGAGTGTCCATGTGCTTTGCTCCATTCTCCACTGTGATAGAAAGCCATCTGGGAAAAATCTCTGAAGAAAGCAGTGAGGCCTGTGAACTCTTTATGAAGAAAGTAAGTTTGAAGGAGACACTTCTGATGTCAGGCTTATAGATTGCCAGGGCAAGCCCCCTACCCATCCATAAGCAGAGCATTTGATTGTGCCAGTTTAGATACTAATAATTGAATGGGATTTTTTTTCGTCCTCTCCGCTTTGTCTCTTTCTTTGTATGGTATCTAAAACCTGAAACTTTATGGGTGCTTGAGAATATGTTATATATGTCTAAAGTTACAGTTGAAATGTTTGAGGGGTATATTTGTCTGTTGGAATTTATATCCAATATAAATCAATATATTTTGAAAACACAAAGGGCCTCCTCCAGTGGAAAGTTCTCTTGCGCACACTCCACTGAAATGAATGGGTACTGCATAGAAATGTCGCTCCATAGGGTCATGATGCTCAAATAACAATCTCCCTTTTGTTGAGTGCTGCCTTGTTCATTTCAGTGCTGTAGAATCTGGCGGCGTAATCCTACTTTAATTCAGAATGCTAGGGATGCTTCCATGCATGGATTTTCCCCTGCATGCAGCGCAGTATGCCCCCACTTCTTTTTGGAAGGGTCCTCAAAACATCATGCTCTCCCTCTGAGCACAACTTTTGGTCTTCCCAAGGCTTTCTTTCTCTGGGCTGCGTCACAAGGAAACCTTCTTTGATCCAGCTCAGTGGAGGAAGTGCAGGGTGGCTGTGGGTGGAGCATTATTTAGTGGATGGGTGCAACCCTATGTTAATAATGCTCACCCTATTAAGGTTTATGTATTATAATCTTGTGGTATTATTGGTATTATATTCTTCTGGTATTATTGGCAGTGGTGTGGAAGCAGCCGTGAGTCTGCAGCAACCATGTCACTGGCAGTAATAAGTGAGGCCACCCCTGTTCTCTGTGATCTGCATAGTAATGGCAATGTGACCTTGCGTATTGGCTGGCAAAATTATTACTGCATTGCTGCTGTTAAAACTCCGAGAATTTTTGAAAAGAAGCACTAGGTGGTGCTAATAGGCCTTCCACAAACATTCAAAATCGTTCAAAGCAGATTATTCATGATTTATTTTACAAATCTTACTCTTAATTTGAAACTTGCTTCCATATTTCTGCTACTTATTTAATTATGATTTTCTCCAGTGAAGAATGTAAAAAGTACTACTCAATTTGTATTTATGTTAGAGTTGTTGTAATTTTGCTTCCCTGATGCTACACGGTTTTCAGTGTTTTAATTCTGCAAACCAGGCACCCAATTTGCCCTTGTCTTCTGTAAAAGTAATAAGCATAAGTCTACTCCTGGTTCTGAAAGCAATTTCCGAAGACAGGATTACATTCTAGAAGACTTTTGAAAGTATATGTGGATTAGAACTATTGTATAATTTTAAAATCTGCTGGTTGAGATTATGGCGATAGAATAAAACAGGCAGTAGAACAGATAATAACAGAATAATAGAACAGAATGTGATTTCTGTATAAGTGGTATTTTTCTGCTTCAACTATAGTCTCTGATTTTTGTCTCTCTAACAAGAGTAGTTCTACATTACACATCATCTAGAATTTGCACTCTTGGAGCTAGAAGCTGTGTCTCTTGACAGTGTAGATGTACTGAAGATACAAACATTCCTGAAACATTTCTTCATTTTTATTCATTATTTCTAGAAAAAAGAGAGACACTCAAACTTATGAAATATTTATTTTTGCTATATCTAAATTTACTGGTTTAAGTATTTAAAATGCATTATATATTCAGTACATAAATTCTGTGTTGCTATTTATGAAATTTGAAAGAATTGTTGTGTGAGTTTGGAGTCTGATTACGGTAAATGGGTTACTCCCAGGGGTCTTTTCGTAGAAGAACAGCTGCAGGAGCTCATTAGCATATGATATGCTAATGAGCTATTAGGCTATTAGCATATGCCACGCCCCCTGACATCACCGGAAGTGATGTCAGAAGGGGAAGCAAAAGGGGGGAAGCATCTTCAAAAGCCTCCCTTCCCTTCCCCAGCTGGTCTGGGTGGGGGAGCTAAGAGAGAAGGGGTTTAAAGTTTAAACTCCTTCTCATGAGAGTTGGGCCACAGAAGGAGGAAAGAGGGAAGGAAAGAGAGAGAGTAGAGAGAAGGAAAGAAGGAAGGAAAGAGGGAAAGAAAGAGAGGGAAGAAGGAGGGAAACAGTGAAAGGAGGAAAAAAGAGAAGAGAAGAAGGAAGGAAGGAAGGAAGGAAGGAAGGAAGGAAGGAAGGAAGGAAGAAAGGAAGAAAGAAGAGAAGAATGAGGGAAAGAGGAAAAAGAAAGAAGGAAAGGAGGGAATGAAAGAAATTCAGTGGCAATTCAGTCCCATTATACCCTATGGGCCATTGAAGTCAATGGTGAAAACATAGGGTATATTCTGGGGCTGGAGCGGAGGGAGTTTGAGGGAGAGGCTCCAAGATCACAGTATAGCTGATGGAGCCTCTCCCCAAGATACCCACCAAGTTTCAAGAACATTGGACCAGGGGGTCCAATTCTATGGGCCCCCAAACAGGTTGCCCCATTTCTCCATTGTTCTCTGTGGTGGGAAAAAGCTTACTTTTTTCCCACCATAGAGAACAATGGAGGGAATAGGGGCAACCTGTTTAGGGGCCCATAGAATTGGACCCCCTGGTCCAATGTTCTTGAAACTTGGTGGGTATCTTGGGGAGAGGCTCCATCAGCTATCCTGTGAGTTTCCGAGCCTCTCCTCAAACCCCTCCCTCCAGCCCCTAGAATATACCCTATGTTTTCACCATTGACTTCAATGGCCCATAGGATATAATGGAGCTGAAATTGACATTCGGCTGCCTGAAAGACTCTCCGGGACGCCGGCTGGGGGCGGGGCTTGGCTCCTGAGCTCCCGGAGCTGCGCTCCGGTGCGCTCCCCCCGAAAAGACCCCTGGTTACTCCTATAGGCTTGACCTGAAGCTGCATGCTAGAAAAGCAATGTTTCTTATGGAGCAAGCCCAACCTCCTGTGCCTTCTGAAGTCAATGGGCCTAGAAAGGTGTAGATCTGCCTGGGATGGGACTATTTATGATTTTGGATATTTCTTTCATGGACCTTAATTGTTAGGAAATGGCTCTCTCCAAATACCTAGCAGAGCTTGGATGAGGTGACCTGCTGGCTTCCAGCTGAAAGAAGAAGGCAGATGGGTGCAGATGAGCTTGTGTGAATGGTTGAGAGGCTGGAAGAGAAGCAGATACTGTTGTCAGTTGGCTGAATCACCTTGGGTGTGGCATCTCTCTTTCTCTCTCTCTCTCTCTGAATCTGATGTGAGGTGGCCAATCTGCTGCCCTGAATGAGTGCCTCTACGTGTTTGTTTGTAAATAAAGCAAATATTACAAAATGTCATATGGCTTGAATCCAGTTTAAACTGGCACTTTTTTCACCCATTCCTCCCTTCCCACTGCAGACCCCCTTATGCTATTCCTCAGGGTCCCCAATCTATCCCCAAGAAGCAGCATTTTGTGGAGATCAGTAAGCTGTAATTAGGGTGGGCCAGGAATCTGTTCTGATGATGGGAAATGTAGTCTGGATCGAACCATTTGTTTCCAGTGCTCCTTGCTCTCCGGGGGGGGGGCGCCCATATTGGTGCTACCCCTGGAACTTCTCATCACTAGGGCAAGTAGGCAGCACATGGCAGTATTATTCAGACAGTGAAGATAAACAAGTCTTTTTTTGAAGGCAGTCAAATTCCTCAAGGAGATATTCCTTCTGGGTTTTCCCTAGAATTCCATCTTTTAAAATGAACACTCCTTTCTGTATATGGAACCAACTTAGTGTCTTTCCATCCATTTCTTTTTGAGGCTTGCAACTTAGCTCCATGCAGTGTAAAATGATTTATATGCAGTGCTGTTTTATTCCATAGAATGATTGAATTAGAGACAATATATGTATTTAAACGTCATTTTATTTCTAAGTAAAGACAGTTCTGCAAAATAAATGGACAAATGCTGAATTCTTGTTTCCACTAGAAAACCAATCCAATTTAAAATGGTTAGAGAACAACCCATCCTTGCTGCTGGAGTTGCTTCACATTTCTTGGCATACAACTTTGCTCCCCAATCATTGGCTGATGCACCAAGGTTTTTTTTTTTTTTTTAAAAAACAGAGCTGGGGTTAACATAGCTCCTATCCCAGTGTATCCTGTAAACACAAAGTAACCTTTATTGGAGCCTGAGCAATCTAATTCTACTGCCCACAGGCAGAAGAAAAATAATCTGGGAGTGATGCCCTGTCTGCGCAGTAGTAGAATGCTGTCTATGCTCAGTGCTATTCTGTCTCCCCGCAAATCTTCTAAGCGGACACCATCTCTTCACTTTCCCTTTGCAATGTAATCTGTACATGCAAACCCTAAGCATTAGGTAAAATGTGTACAAATTAGTTATAATGGGGTTGATCCGACCAGCTTTTCCAATCAATCTTGCCAGGGCATATGGCTTTCGTCCATGCAGGGCCCATGTTCTCCAGCATAACCTTTTTGGGTGGTCAAAAGCTTCCTTCCTTTTTCATCAGCAGACAAGATGGTTGGATCCACCCCAATGACATTAAATATTTCCCTGTCATGCATACTCCTAGTCCTCCATTAATAGGTATTCACATGTGTCAATACAGTCTCTCAGCTGTGCAATCCATTTTACTCAGGGAAGTATCTTGGGTGACCAACTGCTTACCAACACTATGGTCACTGGAGTGGCTGACTTGTCTTTTCCATCAGCTGTGTTCATGCACATCCACATACATTTGAGTGATGTGCATGTGTTTGTCACCATGATGGATAAAGCTGGTGGGTACAGCATAGGTCCCGGCCCCTTCTGATTGATTCCCCCTTGAACAATAGGTCAATAATTATATGTGTGATCATTTTGTTTCTGTGTGTGTAGCTGTTTCTCCTGGGCTTGGCACAGTCATTGTAAGAATAACTGTGGCAGCACTGTATCCCTCTCATGACTTTCCTAACCACCACACTGGCAAGAGATGAGACAAGAGCCCCTTTCCATCTGGCCTGGTGAGGAAAATACCTCAGAGACCATTGTATCCTGATCTGTTCAGCAGCACACTTTGGAGTGGGAGGGCAGAGAGAATTCCCCTAGGCTTGCAGTAGGTGGCAGATTGGCACCAAAGGAAAGAGAAAATTCAGTTGAACAGCTAATTGTACACTACTGTTGGACTGTTAACTGAAAAGTGCTATAGAACTCTTGTCAGTGGACCAAAGATGATCTGTCGCTCAGGGATCTAATCTAGTTTCTGTATAAAACTCAACACATATAACTACTCAACACAGGAATAAAGTTTCCAGCTCATTGTCCAGTTATTACTTTTTCCTCCATTTGCAACTTCTGTCTCTGTGCAATAAGAACTTATAAACTTTATGGCAGATTAGCATGTGTGAGTAAACTGTGGTGAATGTTCTATGTGCACTTTGGCTTTAAAATAAACATTCTTTCAGAGCATTAGCAGAGCTTATTTTAGGAAGTGTTCCCCCCCCCAGTTATAAACAATATGAGGAATCTTACAGATACAAGATTAAGGGGAGTATTTGTCATGGGGAAATGCACAGTCCAGTTCATCTCATTTTCTGATAATTTGGAAGATATTTGTTGAAATTTATAGAAGCTTCCTTGACAGATTATTAAGGTCGTTCCAGCGAAACAAACTGCACATGTAAGCAGGCTCATATATGTTCCCATACAGATGTGTATATCCATGCATCTCGACAGAAAGTGCTATATAAATGATTCAAATAAATAAATCTAGTTTTGCAATGTGCTTCGAAGCCCTACTAAACTGGTGTTTGATGAGAATAGTGATCAAACTTATCAAAGACCACCAGTTGTCAAATACACCTAGTTGTGCAATCTCAAAAAAAAATCCAAAAAGAATTATTGTCCTGATCTAAAACTCTGTGCTATCCACATTGTTAACAAGGACAGTAACACAAAATGGGGCCTTACCTCTAGCATTTCATAGACATAGATGCTGGAGTTGCACAAGTTTAAGAATAATGCATCTGTAGGTTAAAGACAAATTGGAAACTTATAGATGCTTAAGAGTGTGGCCTGGAAAGTGCCATCAAGTCACAGCTGATTTATGGCAACACTACAAGGTTTTCAAGGTAATAGACATTTTGCCTCCACATCACAACCCTGGTATTCCCTTGGAGGTCTCCCATCCAAATAGTAGGCAGGGCCAACCCTGTGTAGCTTCCAAGATCTATCAAGATCAGGCTAGCCTGGTCTAGACAGGGGGATGTTTAAGAATATAGTGATTTAATCCTAAAAAAAGAGTTATACCCTTCTAAACCGATTAACTTCAATAGAAGTAGAAGAGTATAACTCTGTTTAGGATTGCACCATAAATTCCATTTAAAAATACTTTGTTTGAGTAAGAGGAATGTACTGTTTGCAATTGCTATGAAAAATGGTTTGGGGGGAGGTATTTTCCAATTAGTGCAAACATTTCCATCCATGATCTCATCTCAAGGCCCCAGTCATTCAGCTGTACAATAAGTGCATTTCTGTTCTCTCCCCACTCCCAACACTGTTGCAGAGATTCTACTTTTTTCTGAATCACCAGAAGTACTAATGTGATGAGAAGCAATTACAGATTTTTTAAACGTGGTAGTGGACAAGGAAGCCTAAAACTGAGAAGCCTAAGGAAAAAAATCTAAATTGAAAAATAATAAATTTTCTAGGCTTATGAAGCTTTAGCCTCCAAGCATAATTTTGACCAAACAAGGCAATCAGATCCTTTCTGGCAAATAACAACCAGTCACTGAAGGTTGTGTGAAAAACTGGCATGCTTGTGTATGCTATTGATTTATTTAGAATATTTCTGAGCCTCATCTTCAGCATCCTGAAGATGCTTACAATTAAAACAACATCACAGCATAAAATCAAGCCATTAAAATAAAGCCATTGGACATAACAGCATAAAAGCCAACATAATAGAAGCAGACCATTAAAAAGCTGGTAAAAGAAAACCCAGAACTTAAAAGCTGGAGTAAAAGATGTGTTTTGGCCCTGGCACCTAAAAGAAAGTAGGTGCCACGTGTGTCTCAAGGAGGAGGATCTTCTAGAGGTAAGATGCCACCACGGAAAATGCCCTGTCTCTGGTCACCAGGCACTTCCTCTGGAGATGGGGATCCAGAAGGCAGGGCTTGAGAGGCAGATCTTAACTGTTGCAGAGAATCTTCAACTGACTGTGCAAATTTAATCATATTAAGTTTCTAAATCCCAGGATATATATATTTGTGTAAATCTATAGGATTTTCCAACAATTATTACGTATTAAATATAAATCCAGAGTGCTGACAAATTTCATTTCAGCATTGTCCCTCAATCTTGTACCTTTGTCATTCTATCCAGTGCCTTGTGCTAACAGAGGAAGTGTGTCCCTCTTGAGCTGATACCCCTAGAACTTTCAACAGCTTTTGATGCCATTGGCCTACTTGGCTAGGATCAGTCAGTGTGAGTACCTTTGTATGATGGCGCCATTCCTTCCTATCAGGCAGGTTTTAGAAGGTGGGCTTATTAATCCATGACCTTTGGCCTACAAGGTACCACAGGACTCCATCTTGTCTCCCTTAGCGCTAACATTTATATTAAACCATTAGTGAAGGTCATCTGGAGGTTTGGGCTGATGTGTCATCAGTATGCTCATTAGGTGGATTCCTTTCTCCTTACAGGAAGGTAGTGCACCAATATCTTGTATCTGTGAAAAGCCAGGAGAACGTGCCCCAGAATGATACTAGACCAAAGGATTAAACTCTTTTTGGATGAGTTTTGGATTTTTAATTTTTTAATTTTCCTTTTTTTAAAAAAAGCAGCTAGACATGGGGAGCTGAGGCATAGTGGTACAGTACAGCTTGAATGCAGAAGGACTCTAGTTCTGTCCGATCTTTCCCTCTACCTGAGGCCCCAGAGACCTGCTGCCAGGGCTCTTTTTGGGCAGGAATGCACAGGAATGGAGTTCTGGCTTGCTCCCAAGTTGGCCATGTCCAGCAAGGACTCATTAGCATAACAGGCCACGCCCAACAGCAGAAACTCATTAGGATTGGCTACATTAGGGGTGTGTGGCCTCACATGCAAAGGAGTTCCTGCTCAAAAAAAAAGCCCTGAGTCTTGACAACAAACAAGGTACACAGAATAAGAAACAAAAGGCGGGTGTGGCTGGATAACCACACTTCTGGTAACGTGGGTGTGTGTGTGGCTAATAAGATGTGCTATCAGGGGCATGTCCTAATATGCTAATGAGTTTCTGCTGTTGCGTGTGGCCTACTATGCTAATGAGTTTCTGCTGGGCTTTTCCTGCAAAAAAAGCTCTGCCTGCTGCTATTCACAGGAAGCAATACTGACCTTGATAGACCAATGTTCTGACCCTGCACAGGTTCCTTCATGTGTTCATCTGACCAAGTGGGTCAGGGCTGTGATGGTAGGTGCTTAGTGCTACCCCACCTCACCATTTCTTAGTCCGTAATTGCCGCTCCCCTGAGCAGCTTTGAGCCCCAGGAAAGAAAAGAAAGAAGACAAGCAAGACAATATGTTGTTGTTTTTCTTCTATGGGGCCTAGTAGGTGTTGGAGAAAAACCCTTTCCTCTGTACTGTGGCTCCAATCCAAATTGGGTCAACCTCAGCTGCTTTTAAAGAAAGTTATAGATGTCAGGGGATTTGATCACATATCACGCAGCTCATCTAGTTGAATGCTAAGGCTTGAGATGCAAGAGGCAGCCTTTGAAATTTCTAGTTCCGGTCCAGAGATTACATTTTCACATTGTCAGTCAAGGCCATGGAGTGTCATATCTATCAAAAAAGTGGAGTGGGGGGAAATGAAATAGAGTTGAGCCTTTAGAATCTTGATACATTTCAGAGCCAGTGTTCCAGGACATTTCATCCCTGGCTATTTATTCTTGTTTTAACAGGGGTGAAATAACTTTTAAAGAATTGAAGTACTTAAGTCTTTTTAGCCTTTTCCACACCATCATGGTATATTGGTTAGAAGGCTGGACTAGGGTCTGGGAGGTTTAAGTTTAATGCCCACTCTACCATGGAAGCTCGCTGGGTGACATTGGGCCAGTCACACTCTCTCAGTCGAACCTTCCGCATAGGCTGGTTGGGAGGATAAAGTGAGGAAGTGTTATGCCATCACCACTGTAATAGAAAGGGGCAAGTAAAAGCACCCTCCCCCTCCCTTTAGGAACCAGAGAACAGATGCCAAAAGGCCACGTGAAGAAGTAGCATGGATCAGAGTAGCACAGAGAAATAACTGGTTTGTTAACATAAGTTAAAGTGTAAAGTAAGGCTCTCTTTTGCAAGAAAGTTCATCTGAAAAGCAAGCACCTTGCACATTTTTTTTTTGCTATCAAGTAGCAGCCAACTTATAGTGATCCCATAGAGTTTTCAAGGCAAGAGACATTCAGAGGTGGTTTGCCATTGTCATGACCCTGGACTTCCTTGGTTGTTTCCCATCCAAATACTGACCAGAGCTGACCCTTGCTTAGCTTCCAAGATCTGACAAGATCAGGCTGGGCTATCCAGATCACAACAAGCACCTTGATTAGCTGAGATGTATTTATTCTTTCTTAAATTAGGTTCCTAGACTGCCCTCCCCTGAAAACAGGGCTCAGGGTGGCATATAACATTAATAAACAACATTCATATAGTAATTCATAATAAAAACAGTAAAAGTACAATAAATTAACTTAACTAGATGGCACTAAAAATTCCAATTGTGCCACTGCCTCATGGCGGGGGGGAAGGCAAGAGACAGCAGTTCCAGGCAGGTGGAAATCATCGCTGTCCTCAACCAAATGCCTGGTGGAACATCTCTGCCATACTGGCCCTGCGGAACTGCATCTGTTACTTGGCAGAGAGTTCCACCAGGTTGGAGCCAGGACCAAAAACACCCTGGCTCTGGTCAAGGACAGCTGGATGTCTCTCAAGTTGGGGATCACCAGTAGGTTCTTATCTACTGAGCACATTGCTCTTCGGGGGGTATGCTAGGAGAACTGATCCTGAAAACATGTGGGTCCCAGACTGTTAAGAGCCAGTTTGGTGTAGTGGTTAAGAGCGGCAGACTCTAATCTGGAGAACTGAGTTTCATGGAATCATAGAATCACATAGATGGAAAAGGTCATACAGGCCATCTAGTCCACCCCCCTGCTCAATGCAGGGAATTGAATGTTTGATAAAAGGGTTGGAACACCTTCCCTATGAAGAAAGGTTAAAATGCTTGGGGCTCTTGGAGAAACGACGGCTGAGGGGTGACATGATCGAGGTTTATAAGATTATGAATGGGATTGAGCAGGGTGAGAAAGAAGTACTTTTCTCCCTTTCTCACAATACAAGAACTCGTGGGCACTCCATGAAATTGCTGAGCAGTCGAGTTAGAACAGATAAAAGAAAATCCTTCTTCACCCAAAGAGTGATTAACATATGGAATTCACTGCCACAGGAGGTGGTGGCAGCTACAAGCATGGACAGTTTCAAGAGGGAATTAGATAAACATATGGAGCAGAAATCCATCAGTGGCTATTAGCCACAGGGTATAGATGGGAACTCTCAGTCTGGGGCAAGTGATGCACTCTATTCTTGGGGGCAGCAGTGGGAGGGCTTCTGGTGTCCTGGCCCCACTGCTGGACCTCCGGATGTGTCAGAAAATGATGCCTTTGATGTTTCTCACTGAATCCATTGTTTTATGTTCCCTACCCCGCTTTGCGCTTGCGTAGTTATGCAGACAGAAACGTGGGAGCTTCTTCCCTGCCGCTTTTCCTTATCACGGTGGCCTTGAATGTAGGCTTTGGACTATTCTTGTTCAGCTGAGAATTTTCCAGTCCTGGGAAGGCAAGGGGAGGGGGGGAGTAGTCTCCCGCTCATGAAGTATTTCTCCCGCCGGGAGTTCCCGCGCGAGTGCTCAAGTTTTATTCGCTAGGCGCTTCATTGCATCACACTATAAGTTAGCTTGCTCTGCTTTGCCCCCCATTCCTGACAATGACCTCCTACTGTGGGTTTTAGCAAGATAATCCTAATAAACCTTTCTTTGTGCAAGAATGACTGGATCTACTTGATTTTAAACCTGACAGAAATTGTCAGGAATCGCCATCATTCCCTCACCGCCAGCTTCCGCCGTCTACCACGATGAGCGGAGCGGGGAAGGGAGCCACGGGCACAGTCCCGTTGATTACTACTTCGGGAGCCTCCGGCGCAGTTCCAGCGATCACTACTGCGGGAGCCACGGGCGCCGTTCCAGTGACTACTGCGTTGGGAGCCACGGCTCCCGTTACTTCTGTGGCTGCTCCGGTGGTCACTATCCCGACCACCACCGTTGTACCAGTGACTACAACTACAGTGTTGACGACACCGACTATCTATTCAGCAGCCGGGTTGGCTACCCCGCCATCGATTGGCACAATTGGAGCTACGTACACACTCCCGATCTACAGCCCGGCCGGGCCGATACCAAGTCAGGGAGGTGCGGTTCCACGAACCTATGTGCCAGGAGTCCCAACACCCTGGGATAAAGGGGTGACTTATCGCAGATCACGCGATTGGACTAAGAACTTGTTGGACACTACCCAGACCACCTGGACTATGCCGGGAAGCCAGAGCCGGGACAGCCTTTTGGATCCCAGAGGTAGTTTTGGTCTTCCCCAAGGGCGGGTGTCTCGGGGATCTCCCAGAACGGGGTCCAGCCAAGACACTGATGCCCGCATGGATTCTATTCAAGAGGATACCCGACGGCTGGTAAGGGATATGAGTAAACTAATGCAGTCCCTACCCCAGATGATGGACCAAGCTATTCGAGCCCATCCGCTGACACAACCTAGACCGGCACCAGCCCCGGCTCCAGCCCCGGCACCACCGTTGGTACCGGGACGGCCACCTCCTCCTCCTCCGGGCCCGGGGCCGGGCCAACCAGTACCACCGGGTCCAGGACCGGGCCAACCAGCTCCCCCAGGGCCGGGGCCGGGCCAGCCAGCACCAGCCCCACCTCCATTGGTCGTCCCAGTACCAGGACCTGGGCCAGGGCAACCAGGACCTATCCAGCCGCCAGTTTTGCCTCCGCCTCAACCTCCTGCTCCAGTACCCCTCATGCAGCCGGTCCCAGTACCGATCATGGCGCCGGCCCCCCGGTAATCCGCCCCAAGGACATGCTTGAGATCACATTTGATGGAGATCCAGAGACTGTGTCCTTTTTCATATTGCAAGTTGGAAAATTTGTGCAAAGATGGGGCTATGTATTCCCAGACGAAGAACAACAGGTGGAGTTTATCGCATCCAGGTTCCGGGGGAGTGCTACTAGCTGGTATGTAGCCCTTCATGATCTGGAGGCAGAGGAGTTGGGGAATGTAGATGACTTCATGTGGGCTTTGAGAAACCGTTTCGAGGATCCGGGGCGGCCCAAAAAGCTGAAGCCTTCCTTCGCACATTCAGACAAGGCAAACTCTCAGTGCGGGAGTACTCAAGGGAGTTTCAAAGGCATGCCGTGAAAATTCGAGACTGGACTGATGCGGTGTTGGCCCAACAATATCGAATGGGACTAGCCGTAGACGTCCGCAATAATATCCTCAGCTCTCAGCAACCCCGCACCCTCCAGGGTTGGATGGAGGAAGCCGAGAAGGCCGAAAGTCGCTTACGTATGATGAAACTGGATTTATCTTTGGGTAACAATCGTCCGAGTATTGCGGCAGGCCAGGCCAGACCCAAACCAACATCCACCCCAAGTGGAATGAGGGATCAGCGTATGCGACAGGGGCTCTGCCTGCGGTGTGGGGAGAAAGGGCATTTCGCCGCCGCCTGCCCGAAAGGGGATCCCAATAGAGCTCTACCACAAGAAGAGCCCAGAAGGTGGACAACCCCTACCCCGAGGAAAGGTACAGCAAAACCACGCAACACGCGGGCTCTTTTTGCTAGCCCCGACCAAGTGGATACCTTGATGCTAGAGGAGGAGAGTGAGATGCAGGGAAATGAAATGGTCCTGTTGGTGAATGGCGCTACACAGCAGGACCCAGCACCTGAGGCGCCTAAACTGGTGAGCAACTACCCCTCTCTCTTCTTTGTGACTGTTCTGGTGATGAATCCCGCAATGATGACCCACATTCGGGTCCGGGCCCTCATTGACTCAGGGTGCGGGAGGGATCTCATAAACCCGTCTATGGTTATGGGGTTGGAGGCAGCCGTGGTCCACTTGAAAGACCCAATAACTTTCACGCAGATGGATGGGTCTCCAATGAAAGAACCATGCCGATTTGAGACTGTTCCTTTAAGAATAGGCATTGGTGACCACTGGGAGCTACGCTCGTTCGTAATAGCTCCGCAAGCCCAGTTTCCCTTAGTGTTGGGTAGCCCCTGGTTACATGGACATAACCCTTACATTCTATGGGAAGAAGGGGAGGTACAATTTATCTCCCCAAAATGTACAGAACACAAATGGGACCCAGGGTGGGGAAATCCCCCATGCAATGAACCTCCACGAGCTTGTTTAGCAACGGAGGATCTTAACCGCATCCCTGAGGATTACCAGTATATAACCAGGGTTTTTGAGGAGGAGGAAGCTGATGAATTACCCCCCCACCGTAACTCCGACTGTGCAATTGAGATTCTTCCGGGTCAGAAATTACCAAAAGGGAAAATTTATGCCATGAGTCCAAGTGAAAAGGAAGAACTGCGCCGTTTTATTGATAAAAATCTGGCCCGTGGATTCATTAGACCAGCATCATCCCCTTTTGCAGCACCTGTATTGTTTTGTAAAAAGAAGGATGGGGGGCTCAGACTCTGCACGGATTACCGGGGACTTAACGCAGTGTCTGCAACTAATGCCTACCCAATGCCCCTCATCAAAGACTTACTGGCAGAGGTGGCTAAAGGGAAAGTGTTCTCTAAACTGGATTTAAGAGATGCCTACTTTCGGGTTCGTATCAGAGAGGGGGATGAATACAAGACTGCATTTAATACCCCGCTGGGGCAATTTGAATATCGGGTGATGCCCTTCGGTTTACAAGGGGCACCAGGGGTCTTCATGAACTTAATCAATGAAGTGTTACACCCCTATTTATTCAAGGGAGTGGTTGTTTATTTAGATGATATCTTGGTCTATACCCCGGATCAGGAATCCCACACTACCCTTATGCGAAAAGTATTGGAAAAGCTCTTAGAACACAAACTGTTTGTTAAACTGTCAAAATGTGAATTTCACCAAGAGTGCATTGACTTTTTGGGATACCGCATATCCTCCGCGGGGTTGGAGATGGACCCAAAAAGGTCCAGGATGTATTAATGTGGGAGCCCCCCAAAACCAGGCGACAGCTCCAAAGTTTTCTCGGCTTCGCCAACTTTTACCGTCAATTCCTGCCACACTTTGCCCAAGTAGCCCTTCCCCTCACGGAACTGCTAAAGACTAAGGGGAAGGGATCTAAGGCTTCGGTGCCAGGGGCCCCTTTGAACTGGACCCCGCAGTGTCAGCAAGCGTTTGAACAACTCAAACGGTTGTTCACGTCTGAGCCCATACTAGCACACCCTGATGAGACAAAAAAATTTGTAGTACAAGTAGACGCATCGGACACTGCTATGGGTGGGGTGATTTTGCAAGAAAATGCTCAGAAACAGCTACAACCCCTTGCTTATGTGTCAAGAAAATTCAATGACACAGAGAGGTTTTGGCCCATTTGGGATAAAGAAGCTGCGTCTATACGTTTAGCATTGATCACATGGAGACACTGGTTAGAGGGGTCCCAAATACCTTTTGAAATCTGGACTGATCACAAAAATCTTGAGGTATTGCGAAAACCTCGGAATCTAAATGCTAAACAATTCAGGTGGGCTGAGTTTTTTTCCAAATTTCAATTTACCCTGCACCATTTCCCAGGGAAAGCCAACCATCTGGCGGACGCTCTCTCCCGCCTTCCCCAACATTTTTCTAAGAGGGTCGAAGTACGGGAGTCTATGTTCACCCCGGAACAGTTGGTTGGTGCAGTTGTAACCCGGAAAGCCAAACAAACACCAATGAGTCCCATCCAAACATTGACCTGGGAAAAGCAATTTTTATCTGACATCACCCCACAGGAAACAAATGATTTACAAGCCAGAGACGATGTGAATTGTGGTCCAAATGGCTGCTGGTACAGGGGAAATAAAATGTTTGTCCCAGAAGCTACCCGATCCCAAATTTTGCAGACAGTTCATGACTCAAAAGCTGCGGGACACTTTGGATATGTAAAATCCTTAAGACTTCTGCAACGTAGCTTCTGGTGGCCCCGAATGAAACAGGAGTTATCCCTCTATATACAGTCCTGTCCAACGTGCAATCGTTGTAAAGCCAGACCAGGAAAACCTCCAGGTCTCCTGCAGCCTCTACCCACCCCGAGCAGACCCTGGGAAGTAATCTCTATGGACTTTATCACTGATCTTCCCCCCTCTAAACATATGACGGTCATTTGGGTGGTAGTGGATTTATTCTCTAAGCAAGCTCACTTCATACCATTCCCCAGTTTGCCAACAGCCAAAGTCTTGGCCAAAGCATTTCTTCAACACATTGCCAAGTTGCATACGTTACCGCTCAAGATCATCTCCGACAGGGGGTTCCGTTTGTTTCCAAGTTATGGTCTGAGCTAATGACTCTAATGGGTATTGAACGTGCTCTCAGTACTGCCTATCACCCTGAAACTGATGGGCAAACGGAGAGGGTAAACCAGACGTTGGAGCAATACCTGAGATGTTTTTCTAACTATCAACAAGACAATTGGGTAGATTTATTGCCATTGGCGGAGTTTGCGTACAACAACTCATGGCACGCTTCAACAAAAATGTCACCATTCAAAGCTGCCATGGGCTATGACAGCCCCCTCTTCCCTTCTTAAAGCCCGGTGAGAATGGGGGAAAAGCCTCAGCATGGTGTAAAACTTTCCGCGACTCCTGGCCCCTGATTGTCGAAACTTTGAATGAAGCCAAGGCACAGTACAAAAAACAGGCAGATAAAAAAAGGTCCGGTGGATGGAAACTGCAACCGGGAGACACTGTCTATCTGTCGACTAAGAACCTAAGGCTAGCGCAGCAGTCCAGGAAACTTGCTTGGAAATATATTGGTCCTTTCAAAGTGGTGAGATGTGTAAATCAAGTAACTGTACAACTAGACTTGCCTAAATCTCTTAAAGCAATACATCCAATTTTCCATTACAGCCTCCTCAAACCTGCATTACCCCCGACTAAATGGCAACCTGAGATGTCGGCTCCTCCCCCCCCTCTGATGGTTGACGGTGAGGAGCACTATGAAATTGCTGATATTTTGGACTCTAAGATTCTTCGTGGACAACTTCTGTACCTTGTGCAATGGGTACACTTTGGGCCCCAATACAGGGAATGGGTGAAAGTTTCTGATATCAATGCACCTGATCACCTGAAAGACTTTCACACTCGATACCCTAATAAACCTGGGGGGCCCTTGTTCTCTCCTTCCTGAGTGGTGGGTGGGTGGTGTTTTGGGAAGGGCAGAATGTCAGAAAATGATGCCTTTGATGTTTCTCACTGAATCCATTGTTTTATGTTCCCTACCCCGCTTTGCGCTTGCGTAGTTATGCAGACAGAAACGTGGGAGCTTCTTCCCTGCCGCTTTTCCTTATCACGGTGGCCTTGAATGTAGGCTTTGGACTATTCTTGTTCAGCTGAGAATTTTCCAGTCCTGGGAAGGCAAGGGGAGGGGGGAGTAGTCTCCCGCTCATGAAGTATTTCTCCCGCCGGGAGTTCCCGCGCGAGTGCTCAAGTTTTATTCGCTAGGCGCTTCATTGCATCACACTATAAGTTAGCTTGCTCTGCTTTGCCCCCCATTCCTGACAATGACCTCCTACTGTGGGTTTTAGCAAGATAATCCTAATAAACCTTTCTTTGTGCAAGAATGACTGGATCTACTTGATTTTAAACCTGACAGGATGGCACCTGGTATATTTTGGCCGCTGTGTGACAGAGTGTTGGACTAGATGGGCCATTGGCCTGATTCAACACTGGCTTCTCTTATGTTCTTATGTTCTTATGCTCTTATGTTGATTCCCCACTCCTCCACATGCAGGCAGCTGGGTGACCTTGGGTCAGTCACAATTATCTCAGAGCTGTTCTCTCAAGAGCAATTGTCTCAGAACTCTCTCAGCTCTCAGCCCCACCTGATTCATAGGGTGCCTGTTGTGGGAAGAATCAGAGAAGGAGATTGTAAGCCTCCTCCTCCTCCTCTACCACCACCGCCACCACCACAAAACCCTGAACTTGATCCGGTATTCCATTGACCATGTCAAACACTGCTGTAAGATCAAGCAATAGTAGCAGCACCGACCCACCTTGAGCCAACTGTTAGCGGAGATTGTCTGTAAGGGTGATCAATACTGTCTCCGACCCATGGCCAAGGCGGAAGTCAGACTGGAATGGGTCCAGCACCAATGTATCTTCCAGGAAGTTCTGGAGCTGTTCTGCCACTGCTCTCTCAATTTCCTTGCTCAGAAATTAAAGATTTGAGACTTGGGTGGTAATTGGAAGGATCTGCAGGTTCCAAAGTTGGCTTCTTTAAGAGGAGTACAACTACAGCTTCTTCCAATCCCTCTGGGTAGACCCCCAAATCAATGGACAGATTGATAATGTCTACGAGGGGATCCCATATTTTCTTGTCGCTGGCTTTCACCAGCCATGAGGGACATGAGTCTAAGAGGCATGTGGTCAGCCTAACAGCACCCAGAATCCTGTCAACATTGGCCTGAGAGAGTCTGCTGAAGCTGTCAAATACTGCATCCAAAGACAGCCAAGGGGCCTCTAGTTCACAAAGTGTATCAATGTTGGCTGGGAGGTTGTGGTGTAGCAACAAGGCTTTGTCGCAAAAAAGCTCACAAAAGCCTCACAGCTAATGGCTGAAATCCTAACATTTTGGGTTCTCTCAGTGAAAGAAGTTAAATATCTCATTACCCTAAACAATTGTGCTGGACGAGAGCTAGCAGATACGATGGAGGTTGTATAAAATTCATTTTTGGCAGCCTTCACCACCATCTCATAGGATTTCATAAATGTCCTATAAGATGTTCTTGCAGCTTTGTCCTGAGTACGCCACCAAACTCGCTCTAGTTGTCTAAGTTCCCATTTCATTCCCTAGAGTTCCATAGCGTACCAGGAGATTAATATAGTTTGAGTGCATAGAGGATGTTGGGGAGTGATTTCATCGGTGGCTTCAGAGAGACGGGTGTTCCAATCCTCTTTCAGCGCATCTAATGAATCACTGGGGGGCATCAGATCCATGCAGAGCACTCTGGAACCCAATTGAGTCCATTAGTCTCTGCAGGTGAGCATAAATTCACTCACTGTCTCGACAGGAGGGGGCTGGGACACCCAACTGCGCCTTCAGGGCAAAGTGATCTGACCATGGCACTTCATCTTTAACAATCAGATCCATATCGATCCCCAAGCTGAAGATCAAATCCAGTGTGTGGCCTGCTTGGTGTGCGGGACCTGATACAATCTGGGAGAGTCCTAGTGCTGCAATGGAAGACACTAGGTCTGATGCCTGCAAGGAGGCAGCAGTGTCACCATGGACACTGAAGTCCCCAAGAACTATCAGTCTTGAGAACTCCAAGGCCCAGCCCACTACCACCTCCAGCAAGCTCAGTAGGCTGTCTGCTGGGGCACTAGGCGGTCAGTACACCAGTTCGGCTCACTGGGCAGACAGCCAGGTCATTTCAGATTCCAGCCACAAGAAATGGCCACAGTTTTGTCTACAAGGAGAAATGCTGCAGAGATATAAAGCAATTTTCTTAAGCCAAATGTCTAATACAGCCAAGAGAGCAAGTCTCCTTCCACTTTGGTGTAGTGGTTAAGTGTGCGGACTCTAACCGGGTTTGATTCCCCACTCCTCCACTTGCACCTGGCTGGATGATCTTGGGGCAAGCCATAGTTCTGATAAGAGCTGTTCTTGAAAAAGAGCAGTTTCTGTCAAGAGCTCTCTCAGCCCCACCTACCTCATAGGGTTTCTGTTGTGGGGAAAGGAAGAGAGAGCAGTTTGTAAGCTGCTCTGAGACATCTTTGAGTAGTGAAGGGCAGGGTATAAATCCAATCTCTTTTCTCTTTTCTCTTCTTCTTCTTCTTCTTCTTCTTCTTCTTCTCCTTCTTCTTCTTCTTCTTCTTCTTCTTCTTCTTCTTCTTCTTCTTCTTCTTCTTCTTCTTCTTCTTCTTCTTCTTCTTCTTCTTCTTCTTCCTGAGTTAATCATAATGGCAAAAACTCATCTCCTGAGCCCCAAAATACCTGTGAGTAAATATTCATCCATGGTGTTAATCATGTCATGGCCAGCTTTTGCCACAAACACATGCTAAGCAAGGAAATGATTTATGTGAAGCAGGAAACCAGCAGTTAAAAGTTAATTTAGTTTGAAATTGTCTCAAGACTCCCCTAAAACAAAGGGAATATTAGGTATATAAGGACTGATAGTTCAGCCACAAAATGGGTTCTGTTTCTCCTCCAGACTAACCTCCACCACCACTCCAGCATCAGGACCACAGAATCAAGCAACGTATGACTGAATACCTCTCCCTCTCTTTTCCCTTATTCGTTGTCTCTTCTCTGCTAAGGCATTCATTCCACAAGATTTCCACCAGCCCTTTGCAAATACCATCCTGCTCAACATCCTGCTCTAGTTTCCCCTTTTCTCTCCTTCTCGCTCATCACTAGAGCCCCCTCTCCCCACTCTCCAGGCACCTCTGCAACCCAACAGCTTTCCCAGTCTGTGCAGCATCCTTAAGCATAGTCCCCTGGATTCACTTCCAGGAATGTCTGCCTATGTGTCTGCCTCTCTCTTTCATATCATGGCAGCTCCTTTCTTTTGGTCCCTGCCAGGACCCAACACATACACAACCCCCTCTTGGTTGAGTCCCCCTCTATGAGGGTGGAACGCCACTGTCAAATTAGAGAATAATCACACTAGGATTGAGATTGTCACTATTGCAATTATGAACTGCCAATGATTATCTGATGTCCTTACTTTTCTTCCTTGAGCTATCCACTTCTTCATCAGTAAAATTTACTACTGCTTCTTAGAGATGTCTTTCTAACTTCTTTGGGGAAGGGCCTAAGTGATCCCTAGAGTGTTGGGGAGATGCTTGTGGCTATGCCTACACATGGCAGCTTCAGGTTTTGAGTGACAGAGGACAGAATGGTTGTAAAATGCTTTGAATCCGCATTGGAAAGAAGAACAGGGTATAATGTATTTTAATTAATTAATTTTATTTATTTGTACATAAATACACTTAAAATAAATGAATTACTGCCAAAAATTTTAGGCAGTTTTCACACATGAGGCTTGATCCTGTTTCGAGCTGTTATATGACCTGACATATGCATGATGCAGATAGGCATAACCAAAAGGAAATGAACTATGGGGCACTGAATTGAACCCAATGCAAGAAATGTTGGCACACCCGGGAAGCACCCACTTGAACTCCAGATCCCTGGCATGCTCACAGGGGCTATCGGGCCAGTTCAAACTAGATGCCAATGTGTGGCAGCAGATTGTAAGTGCTGCTTACCCACCTGCCACATTTAAATTGGGCTTAATGATGCAGCTGGGAGAAGCATTTTGTAACAGGAATTGACATTTCAGTCAACATATGGTTTGAACTTGTGTTACAAGAGAGTGCTGGGGAACCCATGTTCAAATCCCCCTCAGCTGTGAAGCTGTGAAACTCCCTGAGTGACCTCCCTGGGCCAATCACAATCCTTCAGCCTAACCTGTCTCACTGGGTTGCTGTCAGGATAAAATGGAAGTGACAGCCATCTATGTCATCCTGGTCTCTCTTGAGAAAGGTTGGAATAAAAAGAGAAAAAATGCATAGCAGTGGTGGGGTTAGAAGATAAAAAACAAAGAGAGGAGCCCACAGACCCCATCCCTTCCCATGGCACATGTTGCTTTCTCTCCACTTGGACTCCCCAGCTCTTTCGGTAAATTTACAGGAAGCCAGGGGAGAGCAGCTTTGCTCCCCAAACAAATGAGGACCTCATAATTTCAAAAGAGTTCCCAAAGTGTGGCATGGTGTCCAGCAGCAACACTGATGGGGACAACCATCCCACTCCTTTCTCCTTTCCGAAAGGCTGGGATGAGGTCCTGGTCAGCCTGTCCCAGGGCCTCTGTTGCATCGGCTGGCTGTTCTCTACCCTAAGTGAAGAGAGACCCCCCTCCCAGTCTCAGAATGTTGAACAAGCAAGAAGAGAACTCTCATCCGTGCTTTCAAGGGTCTACCTGAAGCAGAGTCCCATCCCGATCCAGACTGGGGGCACTGAGGCATGTAGCGTGGTAGACTTGCCCCTGCTGTGACAAGGACATTTTGCACTGACTTAAAAACTTATTTCCTAAATGATCTTTGCTGCTATTTTTTTTATGTACAGGAAGACTCCTTCCTAAACTTGTGTGTGTGTATGTATATATGTGTGTATGTATGTATAATTTCAAGCCAAAGGGGTCTGACTGGCTAATTAATCTGACTATCTTCTATTCATTATCTCACCTAGCGGGGTGCTTCTTTGGACCATCGAGCCTGTAAACTCATTAATGCACATTAATCAGTGGAATGTAATTGCTTGTTGTTGCCTGCGGACTGGGTGTGCATTGGATAATGGAGTGATGTATGCAATTAGCCCAGAGACTGGCTCTTCACTCCCAGCCTAGCCAACGGGAAAATGAGCATTAAAATAACAGAGATAATGGTTGTCTTGGGTCCTGCTGCTAGTGTCACTGGCAATGGTAAGTGAATGCCATTCTGTTGCACCCCTTTTAATTTTCTTAAATATACTGCTGGATAAATAGCTATTTGATGTGTCAGAATTTATAACGCTAGTGAGAAACTTGCTTGAGTCCTTAATACAATGTGAGGCATTTTTTTAAATAGTCTGTTTCCAGAAGATGAGAAAGCATTTGGAACCAGAGGAGAAAATCACCTTAAGGTCAAATCACATGTCAAAAATAAACATTAATATACAGTCTAGCAAGGAAAACTTATACCGTTATTATAAGATGTGCTGTTGAATCTGGAAGAACAGGGCCACTTGTGTAAAGGGGAGTAATGTGTGATGATGAATAAAATCTCTGTAAGAGCTATACAGTACATTATATTTATTTGCTATTAATTTATTTACTTCATTTATACAGTTCATAACATTTATTTTTTATTTATGTCCTTCATTTATACTATACCTTTCTCCTCCATGGGGACCCAAAACGGCTTACATCATTCTCGTCTACTTCATTTTATCCTTCCAAGGGCTTTTTTTTTTTTTTTTTGAAAAAGAGGTGCCAGAACTCTCAAGAGGGAAATGAAGTTTTCAATCTATATACTGAAAATTCATCAACTTTTATACATTTTTAAAAGAATTTTGCTGAAGAGGTTCTGGAAGACTGTTCTGGCACATTCCCCCAGAAAAAAATCCCTGATCCTCCCCAACCCCCTGTGAGGTAGGTTAGGTTGAGAGTATGCAACTGGCCCAAGGTCACGGAGCAAGCTTCCATGGCAGAGTAGGGATTCAATCCTGGCCAGGCCCGTAGGTACAGCGGGGCATTTCGGGGCCTGGCCCCCTGACTTCCTGCCAAGGCCCCCTGACTTCCATCCAGCCCCCAGGTCCCCCGGTTCTCTGGGCCACCTGGAGGACTCCCCACCACCACCCCTCCCCCAAGCCTGGCTTGCTTCCCCATGTAGGCAAACAGAGTGTGAATGGGATTGAGCAGGTTGAGAAAGAAGTACTTTTCTCCCTTTCTCACAATATAAGAACTCGTGGGCACGCTATGAAATTGCTGAGCAGTCGGGTTAGAACAGATAAAAGGAAATACTTCTTCACCCAAAGAGTGATTAACATATGGAATTCACTGCCACAGGAGGTTGTGGCAGCTGCAAGCATGGACAGTTTCAAGAGGGAATTAGATAAACATATGGAGCAGAAGTCCACCAGTGGCTATTAGCCACAGGGTATAGATGGGAACTCTCAGTCTGGGGCAGGTGATGCACTCTATTCTTGGTGCTGGAGGGGGCAGCAGTGGGAGGGCTTCTGGTGCCCTGGCCCCACTGCTGGACCTCCTGATGGCACCTGGTATATTTTGGCCGCTGTGTGACAAGAGTGTTGGACTAGATGGGCCATTGGCCTGATTCAACATTGGCTTCTCTTATGTTCTTATGTAATGCCGCAAAAGTGAGTTTTTAAAATTTTATTTTTATTTCGTTTCTTATTTTTTGATGTCAGTGCCCCCTGACTTATTTAAAGACCCCCTGAATTACAAAATCCTGGCTACAGGCCTGATCCTGGCCCTATAATCTATGGCACTCTGGCTCTCATTAGAGACTTTGGGACTTCTATTCTCTCTCAGAGATTAGTCATTTTAGCTGCTATGGATAATTCAGACCTATTTTAATCTAGAACCCACTTATTTGTCTTTTTCAATCAAATACCCTGGCATCGATCTCCTAAGGTTAATCTATCTGTTTCATCATTTTGTCTTAATTAACTGTATGTAGTAGTAATCTGGCCGGTTCCTTTGTGGATAGCAAAAGCAGCAAAACTAGGCCATCTATAGACAGGAAAGGCATCTCTACCTACTCGGGGAATTCATACAATTATGTCTTTGTAAATTACCCAAAAGAAAACCCCCACAAATGGTCTGAGGAGGCCTAAGTATGCGGAATATTGAGAGCAACTGAATGTTACTTAAAAGGGAAAGAGAGTGAGGAGAATTCACCTGCTGAAGGTAACTGAGTCTTGAATGGGAGAGATTGTAGGGTCTGAGATGGGATTTCTAAATTTTTCTCCCCTGCAATTCTTCATGGGTTTCCATGTTTTGCATATAATAGGTATGATATAGTTATTACTGATATTGGCTGTTTAAGGGAAGAAGGGACCTAATAAAGCACCTATTTGATCAAGGGGAAAAGAATGTATTCTTCTGTGCCCACTTTTTGAGCTGGATGCAACATCTAAATCATAGCTGTGGAATAAGTATAGAATGAGTTATTTTAGTAAGTGGGATGCAGTTATATGGTTGTGGGTGCTAAGGGTATGGCTTTGAGTGGCTCATGGAAGAAGAGGGAGATGGAATGAGAAGCACCAAAAGATGAGGAAAATATAAAAGCCTAACCTTTGATGATGAGGTACTTGTCACTAGAGTCCCTTTCAACCAATGCTTCTTGCTTATTTTCAGGCTTCTCAGTTAAAACTGAGAAGGGAATTCCTAATTCTGCATAGAAAGCATCGTTTCCTGTGCACATCAGTCTTCCATAAAAGTGCAAAATTAAGTTTAGTTATGATTATTTGTGATATGTTTGTCAAAATGTGTGTGAGTTCTGATTGTTAGACAATTGAATCTTGCTGAACCATTGATTACCCATGTGAATTCTAGTCTCTGAAGAAAAGCAAAAGGGAATTATGGGGCTTCAGCATTAACAGCATACATGGCTGTGTTCCTAGCTATATGCTTAATTTGATGAGTGATGTTTTCATTTCAGATGGGTTTAGAAATATTTCTGACAGTATTTACTGAAGAATAAATCCTGAAAATATAAAACTCCTTCTGGCATTTGTATCTTTTTTGAGTATAGAAAAATGACTATAAATGACAAGTTTTCCATTTGCACTTTTATTTCATTAGCAATGCATGAACTAGAATTATTTTACCTCTAGAGACATCAGGCCAATCCAACACAGAACAGCTAGACTAGCAATCCAGAGTGCTTGACCCCTAAGGATAAAAAATCTAGGTTATCACTTCTCTGGTGGTGCCAAGGACCTAGGGATACAAATGTGAGGACCCCACCCCTTCCTCTGGTGAAGACCCCCTTGGATAGAAGGGTCCCCCTTTTATTTTGGACTTAGTTGTCTTAATAAGCACTCCCTTTTAGAACCTGAGTACCAGGGGATCTGAAACTTGGGGAGTCTCATAAAGACACCTGGGTTCAGCCATAACACTGGAAATCCAAGGAAAGAAGAGGAAGGGAGAGCTGGAATTAGAAACTGATTAATTGCAATCTCTCCCAGCTCAGTGGCATATCATTCCCAAGAAGAAGAAAAAAACTTTCAACACTAAGGACAACACCCAGTATCCTGACTCACCTCAGAGGTGTCTGCCCAGCTCCAGTGTATGCCTAATACAATCATATCCCGTTCATCAATGTGAACCATTTCCAGCTATAGACAGTTGGGCTAATCCAATCCAGCCTTTGTTAAAGGCAGCCTAACATCCAATCCACCCAGGATGTGCTATCAAGAGGACATTTAAACCAATCATTCATGCCTGGTTCTTTGTCAATATGCTAAAACCATCCGACGATTGTCCCACCTTGGAATGTAAGGTATTTCCCTACTAATTTTCCTGCCAGATTTTGACAGCGATTACTTTCAAACTACCCAGTCAAATTCAAACGTCATATCTTGGACCAATCATATTCCTGGGAAAGTGGGTTCCCATGTTTCGCTATGGGACTCTTCCCCATAAAAGGACTATCCCAAGTCAGTGGAAAGTGTGCCAGGTTCTCTCACTACCTGAACACCCCTGCAACTGCTTTGCAGACTCCTTTTTTGTTTTCACTCTGCTCCTTGGACCTCAGCTGTGTCTGACCCTAGAGTTCTCCAGACCCTAAGCCTTGGATTTAAGGTTGTATGAGCCTCCCCTATAACTTACCAATTTCCTCCCTTCTAAGTGTGCCTGCCTGTTGGTGTGCATGTGCATGTGTGATACTTAGGGAATTAGTTCTCAGGTGCTTGGTGTAGGTTCTTTACATTTTTACTTCTTTATTTTATTTTGCATACAATAAAGCTATTTGTTTGTGTTTAAAATGCACCCCAGTGTACACAGACTTACAAGGTCCTGTGTTATTCCTTTCTGGAACCCTTTTAAAGCTAATTTCCCCTTCTTTGGGTCCAGTTTGGGCAGTTTGGGCAGTCCTGTAGCTACAGTGGGGCATTTGGGGGTGGCCCCCCGACTTACTTCAAAGGCCCCTTCAAATGCCCCCCCCGACTTCCTTTGAATGCCCTGGCCAAACTCCCCCTGCACTGCCTCATCGCCTCTCCTTGCCTTCCCCCATGGCGAGGCTTCATCTTCCATGGAACAGCTGCTGCAGCTCTGAGAGTGGGTCCTGGGCCTGGGGCACTGGGCACTGGGGAGAAGCAGGGCACCAAGGCCCACAATGGGGGCAGCTCCTCTTCTTTGTCCTCCTCCTTGGCCACCTCAGGAATCTGGGGCAGCAAAGGGGCCAGCAGCAGCAGCGGAGAGGAGGATGAGGAGGCCCCCACATGGGACATGGGCAAGCAGCTGGCCGGGGGAGGACAAGGCATGCAGAGCAGCAGTGGCTGCTGCTTCCCAGTCCTGTTCTGCTGCCACAGGCAGCTGCAGCAGAGAGAAGGAGGAGGCCCCACATGAGCCATGGTAGGCAAGCAGCTGGCCAGTGGAGGACAAGGCGTGCACAGCAGCTGCTGCTTCATGGTCCCGGCCTGTTGCTGTGACTGTGAGCAGTGGCAGCAAAGAAAGGAGGAGACCCCCACATGCTGCTGGGGGAGGGGGCGGGGGAAGGAGGTGCATGGTAAGGGTGACACTGAGCCAAGGGTGTAATAGCAGCAGAGGAGAGAGCGTGGGCCTTTGGCAGAGCTTATGTTTTTCACAAGCACCTCCTTTCATGAGCACTGCTAAGGCTCAGTGCTAAGAAGCACACAGGCCCTCCTTTCAAAAACTCTCTCCCCATCAATAAACTCCTCGGCCAGCCACCTGCTTGGCAAAGCCCCACCCTGCCTGTGGCATCACATCGCAGAAGGAGCTCCTGCACTCCGAAGGACAAGCGCCCGGTGCCCCAGAAGCTGCTGGGGCTATACCAGGATGGCATGGTGCCTGGTGCTGCTTTCCAAGCCAGGGTCCAGGAAAAAATATACACAATCTCTTATTTTGTATTTGACTTACTGTTTTGGCCATCCACCACTAATCCTGTTTTAATTACTTTTTCAAATCCAAGAAATTAATTTATTATCATGTTTTGAACACACTCAAAAATAGCTTGGTAGTTTCTCAATGGTGGAGGTGGAGGGAGGGGGCGCATGGGAGAAATGGGGTGGCAAACTGCCATAATTAGACAGTGCTAAATGCCCCCCAAGAAATTTGAATGCCCCCGACTTAAAAAATTCCTAGCTATGGGCCTGAGTTTGGGTAACACAAACAGATATTATTGAAGATACATCTAAGAAACATGGATGAACATGATATTTTGAAACAAGAGGGGTATCATTAAGCCAGTATGATGTAGGTTAGATTATTGGAGTAGGATCTGGGAGGCCAAGGTTTAAATCCCTACTTTGCCATGGAAACTTTTTGGGCGACCTTGGGCCATTCACACACCCTCAGCCTACACTATCTCATAGGATGGTTGTGAGGATAAAATGAGGATGGGAGAGAATGAAATAAGCTGTTTTGGGTCCCAATTGTGGAGAATGGTGGGATATAAATGAAATAATACATAAATTAAAATATTTCAGTCCAGAGCAGGATATGCAGATTGATTAAGCACCAATGAAAATGTTAATTGGATTTGCAGAACTCAGAACAGGTAGAGGTTTCCCATTCTCATTGAAGTACTGTGTAGTGTAGGTGTAGAAGTGCCAGTAAGGAGCAATACTACTCATAAAACAAGAAAGACAGACTTCTGATCAGGCCCGTAGCTACAGTCGGGCATCTCAGGGCTAGGCCCCCTGACTTGCTGACAAGGCCCCCTGACTTCCCATCCAGCCCCGGGCATCATGGCCTTCTCCCCTGGATTAATTTGATTAGCCAGTGCCTCCTAAGAAATTTAAATGCCCCCTGACTGGCTACGGGCCTGCTTCTGATTATAGAGAGTTCTGTACTGCATTGACAGTGCAGTGGTTCAGGTGTGCATGAAGGTAATCCAATGTTCATGTGGAAATCTGTTCAAGCAGAAGTTTTCCTGTTCTTTTTTTAGGAATCAAGAAATATTCCATGAGGACTGCATGGGTTAATGGGTAGCCTTGTACATGTTGAGTTCTGTGTGAGCCCAAGAGCCCTGCAGTGGTTTGGATTGTATAATCACTTAGGCTTGGAGAAAGAACTTTATGTTACTTCATAAGACAAATTTATTATTTGTAGTTTAAGTTGCCATCCAGTAATCTGTCCTAAGGGGAAAAACATGTAATTACCTCAAATTTCAGTGATGACAGAGATATATAATCTAAGCAGTCTACTATGGAAAAAAAGAAAAGAAAAGAAAAAGGCCTACGTTGTCGCAGGGTTACTCCAAAACAAAATTTACACTGTGCTTTAAGTCAATAGTTGTTTGTGTCAAAGTAAGCTTTCACTGTAGCAGACGCTCTCCTTGTTGAAAACACAGCCATGACAGAAGATAACAAATAGATGGAGTCCATCAGTGAATGCATGACAGTGTTCTCTCCTGAGAAAACACGATAATTGGGGGGAAAATTAGGAAAGGGTGACTCTGAAAGAGTGACGGGAGAGCACACAATGTAGGTGCTGTTGAGGTACATATTCATCACGCTGGGACATATTTGTGATATTAGCTAACATGCAAAATGTTGTTTTAAGGAAATGGTGGATCTGTAAAGTGCAAGTTACAAGTTAGGACGAGAGATGGTTGTCTTTAAAAGTTTCTTGCTAATTGGGATTGCCAGCTAATGCAGGCCTGCTCGATGCACTGGTGTACCAAACAAATATAGCTAAATGAATGTTTGGAAATCAAGTGTTTACCTTTGAGAAACACTAAGTCACATTCAATTAGCATCCCAGAATCAAATGTACCAAGTTATAAGAAGGAAGGCTCATTTTTCTCTCCACAAACAGGATTATGGAACAGAAAAAATATTGAGGCAATTGCTTTCTGTTTTACAAACCAAAAATGACGTTTCAAAGTAGCTCCGCGAAAAAGAGTCAGTCTGTGTTTGACAAAATGCATCAGTGCTGCCTAAATAGTGAGCAAAAGAGGGTTTATAACTCATTTTTATGCCAGGAAAACAAAATTAATATTTTAGCCTTGAAATTAACTAACTACCTCACCTTCAGGGAGACAAATTTAAAATCTAGAAATTTGATTCATTACCTGCTAGCTTAAGAGATTTGTTTGTTTCTTCTGGCTCAGAATGGATGTATTGGTGGTGGTGCTCGGAGTCTTTAGATGTATCTCCTGTCGAAAACTGAAGTAGCATTATAGGCTGAACTGCCACTACACCTGAGTAATAGTATTTGGTTTTAATATCAAACTAGTCTTAACTACCATTTAATACAGAATCTTGACTGTGTGGTATAGCACAGGAACACCACGGTTGTGTTAAATTGTAGTCTGATGTTCTTGAAGGCAACATAGTTTTCTCCAGTGGAAAAACTTCAGAGTTCGGACACTTGTCAAGTTTTCTCAGAGAGAAGAAAAACATTGAGCCTAAGACTTAAAGTTTTCAAATTCCTGCTCTCTATTCAGTTTTGGTCAACTCTCTCTTGCTCAGCTTTAGTTTCCAATGCGTAAGAGAGCCGTGCCCTGAACTGGATGGCGCCAGCTAGCCTGATTTTGTCTGATCTCAGAAGCAAAGCAGGGTCAGTCCTGGTTAGTATTTCGATGGGAGGCCACCAAAGAAGTCCAGGGTCACTATGCAGAGGCAGGCAATGATAAACCACCTTTGAGCATCTCTTGCCTTGATCCCCCTCCAGCGTTGCCATAAGTTGGCTGCTGCTTGATGGCACTTTACACACAAAAGAGTGCTGTAAGGTAAAGGTTCCCTTGCTCGAAAGCCAGTCGAATCCGACTCTAGGTTTGCGGTGCTCATCTCCGTTTCAAAGCCGAAGAGCCAGCGCTGTCCGAAGACGTTTCCGTGGTCATGTGGCCGGCATGACTAAACACCAAGGCACACGGAACGCTGTTACCTTCCCACTGAAGTGGTACCTATTTATCTACTTGCAATTTCTTGCTTTCGAACTGCTAGGTTGGCAGGAGCTGGAACTAGAGAAGGGAACTCACCCCGTCATGCGGCACTCACGGGTCTTGAACTGCTGAACTACTGACCTTCCACAGCCTGCAGTTCAGCGTCTTAACTACTTGAGCCACCGCAGCTCCTAAAGAGTGCTGTAGAAAGAGACAAAAGTGGCCAATGACAAATATGCTTGTGCTCAGAAGAAGGAGCAATAGCGGGGAAGAGAGATCAGTAGATGTGAAGTTCCATTTGACTGCTAGAAGGGGAGAGCTTAATATTAGAACCAGAAGCTTGAAGTCATTGCCACCTGCAACAGGCAACCTGTGCAGAAACTCAGTGATGTCCTTAGAACAAAGGAAGAAGAGCTGAGTCTGATGGGTTGGTTAGCATGTTAAACTAGAATCTAGTTCCCAAATGGAAAGACTTTTTTTGGGGGGGGGGCAGACTGATCTAGTCATTAGGCCTTCTGTGTCTATCCCTACTGTACACATCCACAAATTTGTTGCCTCAATCTCTTAATCGTGAGAGGTAGCAGGTGGGGATGCACTGCAGGCAAAGTAACACAAGAAAACAGTAAAAGTGAAAAGGCACTAGTTCGTGAACATAGTTCATATGGGGCTGATCACCTCAAACAGGTGTTTCCACTATAGACAAATGTACCTCCTCTTGAACATTGAGGACACCGTCTACCATCAATTAGGTTGTTGTTGTTTTTTTAAAAAAACAAAAACCTAATGAACTACAGATCTCTCTTTGCACATAATTTTGATTCTTAAACACTCTTAAATGAGAATAATAGCTTAGGCATCACCGCCATCTGTCCATAGTTAAGTGAGTGAAGATCTAATTGCTAAGGGAAAAGTATTCCCCCTTCCCTATAGAAAAGGAAGTGCATTTGCTCTCTGTGGAGACTAATCTTAGCCTGCTGATCAAGGAGGTTTGGGAGTTTCAAAAGAGAGTTGCTGTATACTGATTACCTTAAGTGGCTAGAAAAGGGATAAACCAGAATGGAGCAGGAAGAAAATGTTGTAACACCTGTAACACCTATCTATTCTATTAGACTATCCCATCTGCCAATGAGTTAACGTTGAAGAGGTCTAGAAGATTATTGTGATAGGAGGCATTGTGAAAACTGTTTATTCTATGCACTATAATCCTTTGAACTATCATGGGGATATTCTTGATATTTTCATTTGTGAACTCCTGAAAGAATCATTTTGTAAGCTATGTAGCAGTATTTCAAAGCTATTTTAATGTGTGACCTTTCACAATGCTATTATTTTTGTCATTATTACAAAAATATACTCTTCCATGGTTTTGTGGGGGGCAAGCTATTAAGAGAGTAGATGAAACCAATTCCTCTCAAAACCTTGATAAAGGAGAGGACTTTTCAGTAACCTCCTAAAACTTAGAAATGGGTAATTAGCTGGATCTAATCACAAAAGGTGACAGATGCTAAGTTAATACTGTATTCATAGGTATTAAATGAAATGCCCATTTACTGTTTGATACACATTCTTAGTGAGTACAGTGAATGGGAGTAAGGGGGAATGGGATTGTAGCGGGAAGGTCTAGCCTTGAATTATGTGCATTCAGTGGAACAGTCTTTTATTTACTTCATTTATACCCTGCCTTTCTCCTCAGTGGGGACCCACAGCAATTGACATTGTTCTCCTCTCCTTCATTTTATCCTCACGACAACCCTGTGAGGTAGGTTAGGCTGAGAATGTGCGACTGGCTCAAGGTTGTCTAGTGAGCTTCTTCAGCAGGGTGGGGATTTAAAACTGGATCTCCTAGGTGCTAATCTGACACTTAAACCTCTATGCCTGCTGGTTCTCCTGTGCCTCCGACACTTGGGAAGTCTGATAAGAGCTAGTGGCATGAATGGTAAAAGGAGACAGCTTGATATTTCTAAAATCAAATCTCAAACCCTCCCTCTACTGTTGTATAGTGGGTTAGACGCATAATGAAACCACAGACAACGATGTAGTGATCAGCATGGTTTGCTATTATACAACACGAGACAAAGGTACCTGGCCAGGAGGCCAACTATATACACGCGACAGGGGACGCCCCCTGGTGCCATTGGCGGGTTTGAATTCCCGCCGCCGTTCCCATTGGTTCCCCTACTTTGGAGCCAGGAGCCCCAGTCCCATTGTTCACAGGACCTCAAGCTCAGGCTCCTTTGCTGATGGCCCGTAGTGGTCTGTGGACACAACACCTACGTTGTATCTTTCTCTTTGTTTGATAGGCTTATCTTGGAAGTACTTCCCAAGGGTAGGGTCAGAGTGGTTTGGACCCGACATAATGGAAGGGATAATGATGGTCATAAAACTTATGTTTCTTGCTCTAAACATTTCTTTTGGGCATCACAACAAAGAATGGTCACCTTCTCTGTGTAAAGAGATATGGGACACTGCAAAGAAGGGCAGAAAACAGGAAGCATGTAATCTGCCTTAAGTCTCAGCAAGAAAGGTGGGTTATAAATACATCACCTGTGCTTCCTGCCCCCCCCACATGTCACATCAAAAAAACAAGTTCAGAGTAATGGTTGTCTCACAGCCATACAGAATGATTAAATAAGTAAACCCTATAGTATAATTGTTTCATTGAGGCTCTGGGAAGTACTTTATGGGTAAGACACCATGTCTTAGGGCAATGGACTGTTCTCAGTGACTCTATGGACTGTTCAAACTCAATACTCAAAGTATTTCAATATTTCTTCTTTTTTTGATTTTTTTTATTGCTTTTCACTACACCCTGACAACTACAAACTACAAACTAAACTTTAAAAAAAAGAGTAGGCAAGGATCTTAAAAGGTCTACATTCGAATTTAGGAATTCCCTATAGGTATGATTACAAAGTAGTTATGGTAAAATAGCACTAGCTCAAAATACAATTTAAGGTAACATAATAGTGCTTTATCTCAAGTAAAAAAACAAAGTTTTCAACACACCTGTCAGTTCTACTAATTTCCTGGTAAGCTATGGGTTGACCAAATGAGAAGCCAAATATGAAACTGAGTTGTTCTCAAATGAAGATCAAGTTTACTTGACCAAAATGATTTTTATCTGTATAATTCAGTATGAGTATTTTTTAAAAGCCCATTGTAATTCATGGATAATCAGTCTTGGGAATTTCCTTTCTATCCTCGAATTGGGTCACATGGATTTTGCTTGTGTGTAAATCAGTGCAGGAAAACGAAATAGCTTGCAAGTTTGATGATTACAACAGTTGACAGAGTCCATGTAATAGCTGACTAGTAGTACTTACTGAGACAGAAAATGAATATACAGGATTGGGGGAAATGACCATTGGGCCTGAACAATGATCAAAACTATGGTGCTATGTACTGACATATATACTGATTAGGCTGGGGTATGAATAGAACACTTTGTTTTGCAGTTTGCTTCTGTTCAGATAAGTTACTTTTCTGACCTCATAGCAAACAGATCTGACAATGAATGACTTTTCAAATAGTTTTATCCAGAAGAAATCATAAGGGTATCACTTGGATGACCTGGAACAAAACTCTATTTGTTAAGCACTTGACAAAGATGGTAAATAGGGGTCAAGTACTATAGGGCTGATGCTCTTGAAAAAAAACGTTTTTGGTCCAGCTTTCCATAATGTTGGCTGTGTTGTTACTATGCAAAGCAGTGATCCTCAAACTGGTGGAGCTAGTGAGCACTTTGGGAAGTTTGAGAACATGTAATGGGTGCCTCCACAAAATGGTTGCCATGGGGGATGGGACCAATCACAAAATGGCAGACACAAGGGCAGACATCACAGAAAGCAAACCTAAGCAGGTCTATTCAGAATCATACTCAGATCTATTCAGTTGGGCTTACTCCCAGGAAAACATTCATAGGATTGCGTGGCTAATTCCTTAAGTACCTCTTGTTCCGCTGAAGTGAACAAAAACTAGGATTGGTCCTTTGCTTTTGTGAAAAGCAGAAATCACATTGGTGGGCACCATGATGCCCTTGAGTTAAAAATCACTAACGTAAAGGAAAGAAACAAAATCACATTGCCCTCAGCTAGGGCTTGCTTGGGTCACATAAAATACATTTCTTCTATACATTAAGTAGAATTATTCAGGAACATAGCACCTAACTGGAATTTCTTATATTTAGAAAGAAGAGAAGAGAGATTGGATTCACTACCCAAAGGAGTCTAAGAGCAGCTTACAATCTCCTTTCCCTTCCCCTCCCTACAACAGACACCCTGTGAGTTAGGTGGGGCTGAAAGAGCTCTTTCAAGAACTGTTCTTGAGAGAACAGCTCTGAGAGAACTTGTAAGAACATAAGATCATACGAGGAGCCAATGTTGGATCAGGCCAATGGCCCATCCAGTCCAACACTCTGTCACACAGTAGCCAAAAATACCAGGTGCCATCAGGAGGTCCAGCAGTGGCGCCAGGACACTAGAAGACCTCCCACTATTGCCCCTCCAAGCACCAAGAATGCAGAGCATCACCTGCCCCAGACTGAGAGTTCCTATCTGTATCTTGTAGCTAATAGCCACTGATGGACCTCTGTTCCATATGTTTATCCAGTTCCCTCTTGAAGCCATCCATGCTTGTAGCCGCCACCACCTCCTGATGACTGACCCAAGGCCGCACCAGTAGCTGCATGTGGAGGAGTGGGGAAATCAAACCTGGTTCTCCCAGATTAGAGTCCGTGCTCCTAACCACTAGACCAATCTAGATATTAACACACACATAATCGACTAAATTTAGGTCTGTGTATACCCTATCACTGACTCATGCATGCCTAAGCCCTTTAAAATCAGTGTTGTCATGTATACTTAACTCTTTCTTGGGTTGTGACCCTAAAATAGAAATCTGATAACATAAAGATTCCATAGAATCACCCAATTTGGAACTGCTATATTTGCATGTTCCAATTTAATTTATGTGCTGCCGAAGCGAGCACCAGGGCTTTTTTTGTAGAAAAAAGCCCAACAGGAACCCATTAGCATATTAGGCCACACCCACCAGCAGAAACTCATTAGCATATTAGGCCACACCCCTGACAATGCAGCTCCCTCCCAGGATTGGCTTCCACAGGTGTCCCATGGCTTGCAGGGCACATGGGAACCCGAGGGAAGGAAGGCAGTTTGTGGATTGGCTTCCCCAGGTGCCCTGCAGTTTGTGAGGTGCCTGGGGAACCCGAGGGGGGGAGGCAGTTTAAACTGCCTTCCCTCCTGGATTGGCTTTGCTTCCCCAGGCACCCTGCAGCTTGTGAGGCACCTGGGAACCCAAGGGGGGAGGCTGTAGGCGTTGCCAACTCGGAAGCCAGCCAGAACTCCATTCCTGTGCATTCCTGCCCCAAAATAGCCCTGGTGAGCACTATATTTGCATGTGGAATTTTCAGAAATATTCTGCTCCCTTTGGAAGTAACATTTTTTTGATGCACAATGTTTTGTTACTGAATATGTGAAGGTTAAAAAAGGGTACGAACCTTGCCACACACATGCCGTTCTTGCAAAACAGGAGTCTGCATGAAGACGTACAATCACACATCAAAAGTTTAAATCTCATCTGAATTACAAAACGTGGAATTCTAAATTTTGAATGTTACCTGTCAGATTCATTTTAGCACTAGCTCTGAGCATCTTGAAAAATATTAAAACATTAATCTGCATGTCGAACCTTTCATCTTAGAGACTTACATGTCAAAGAAATGGCATCAAATATTTAAAATGTTTTGAAACTGTGCTGTTTCTGAGTTTAGTAGATGCTGAGCCTTGTCATGCTTTTCCATATATCTTGTCTTTCCAAGTCTTGCCACCTGTGCAACAAAAGAAGATTTGTTTAAAAGTGTGCCCCCCCCATTTCCTAACCCTGAAAGTCTTTTATTCCCAGCATGAGATTATTGAAACAACTTAACAAGCAGCTTTCCCCTCTCTATTTCTCCTTCTTCTTTTTACCTATGGCCTTTAAAGTCCATTCAAGCCTTGGGGAAACATTTAGTACTTAAAGCACAAGGTTTTCAGGTTCACTCAGCTAGAAAATCTAACACTGAATGTGTGCACAGATGATATTGCAGCACAACTGGGACTGCTGAACAGCACAAAGCCAAGGGAAGAATATGAGTATTCGGGGAGTATGGGCTCTGTTTGAATTCAGTTTCCCAACACCAGACACAAAGTTTTCTCCCAAGATTCCTAGGTTTCAAAGTCGTCACAATGCTTATATTGTAGGAGTGTTACTTGGACAATAAGGGAAATGGCAGTCCTTAATTATGCTTTTGGCTTCTGGGTTGTTTAAAGGTATAATATTAATCCTGAAATTGTACAAAGAATGTGTTTGGCTGACCATAATTGCATGCTTTCAAGAAAGCATTTACCATCAGCGCTAATTCAAGGCCTGATATTGTGAGGAGCCAGATGCTTCCTAAGAAGGGCTAATTTCTCTCCATTCAATCAGGAGACAAAGGAATTTAGCTTCTCCCAGGGATGCTCAACACCTTTCAGGATTGGGCTCCCTGTTGTAATTTGGAACAGCAGTGCTGTTCAGAGACGGTGGCTTCTGATGATTGGCTGTTTTAGGCAATTAAACTACTTATGCTAAACAGCAAACTCCTTTTCTTATTCATTGAGTCACAGGTTTGAATGGGATGAAAAGAACGTGAAAGCCAGCTTTCAGTGCCATAGCAGGTTTTACCATAGCCAAACATTACTGAAAGAATCGCTCTGATCATCCTGATTAGACTAGAACACATATGCGGAACATGGGGACAAAGTAGACAAAAGTCTCTCAATGGCTTAGTTAAGCAAGATGGGTGAAAGGGTTAAATAATGGCCGGTGTTCAATTTTAGCTGAGGAGAACATTCTTCATGATCACAATATCTCAATCAGTTCACGTGCCCCAGGTCCAAGTGGAAAATTAACATTTATCTATTGACTTTGTTGATGACCATTTTCTCTTTGTACCAGTCCATCCTTTTCCTGAAAACTGTCTCTATTATTAATGTTTCAGAACAAAAGAAACTACTTCTTTTTAGAAGCTGCAGAACTGTTTTGACTGACAGTATTCTCTACTCAGGCTGTAAATCTGAGTCTTGGGGCATCTGATTGAAATTCATCATCTATGTTGTCTCCTCCATCTATATGTACTGAGGTTTCCCAGCTAGTAAGACTTTTGTCTCATGTTGCTGCTCTAAGAACTGTTCTGAAGCTCTCTTTGGAAATGGTACTTGTGGTGCTGAAGACCTTAGGGACAATTGTTACCCCAGCGGTATTTTTTTGGGCACTCTAGTGCTCTATGTTTAGTTCTGGCCGGGATGTTCAGAGCTTCCAAAGGATTTTCAAAAACTAATTAACTTTTGGGGGAAAAATGTTTCTCATAATATTTACAGGGTTGTTTACAACATGGTGCTCATTAACAGATTTCTAGGCAGTAGCCACAATCACAGAACTACACTCAAGGGAGGAAGTGGGGAAGATCCTGCTGGCTGGCTAGCAATAGATAAGGAAGATCTGACTGAGTTTATTTCTCCTCTGCCCACAGGGCCTAGGGATTGCAAATGGTGTTTCTATTAGGGGAGGAAATGGGGAAGACACTACTAGCTAGCAGTAGCTGTGGAAGATCTGGATGAGTTTGTTGCTCCTTTGCCCACAAGTACTTAAGGTCTAGGGGCGGACTGTGGCAAAAGGCATTGGGTGCGAGACAAAGGTTTCTTGCTCTTTGGCTCTCAGCCTGAGGGTTATAACCTAGAGCTGGCAGGAAGATTTTGGAGACACAGAGAGGGTAAGATCTGTTCAGCATTTAGAAGACTTTTATCCCTCCTCCTTCTGGTAGGTTGGCTGGTTTCTTTCTTTCCTTAATTTTTGTATAATAAGCCTCTTTCAGCCTCATTGGGGAGAGAAGTGGGATAGAAATAAATAAAAGCAGTACATCTCCATGTTCAAATGTTACATAGGGATTTAATCTATACAGCCAGCATGATGTAGTGGTTAAGAGCAGCAGACCTCTGATCTGGAGAACCGGGTTTGATTCCCCACTCCTCAACATGAAGTCTGCTGGGTGACCCTGGGCCAGTCACAGTTCTCTCAGAAGTCTTTCAGTCCCACTACCTCACATTGTAAGCTGCTTTGAGACTCCTTAAGGCAAAGAAAGTGGAGTATAAAAGCCTCTTCTTCTTCATTTAGCTTTATTCCCCAGTGGGGACAAGAACCTAGAAGAAATCTGTTCATAAGCAGAACCCAGAAGAAATTTAGGATTGTCTTTATTGATAGAAAGTGTGGCAGTCCCCACATGACATTGTTTGAGATTGTCTCATTGTGAGTGTCATGTTGGCGGAAATATTGTTTTTTGTATATATGTGATGAACAGGAGTGCCTGTGGAAGGGAATTTCCCAACTTTACTTCCCAGCTACAGAAGATTTTCAGGGCCCTTGAAGTCCTGCCCACTGGGGGTGGTCAGTGGATCTCTGGGAATAATGTGGGTGCAAAGTGAGGAGACCTGCAGTGGAAGGAATGAATCAATGAAAATTGCCCTCCCTTCACCAGCAATCAGAAATGCCTTCCAGCTGAAGAAAATGCATTTAGGATGTAAGCCATTAGCTTGTGGGTTTTACTGAGTACAATCTTTGCATGCAGAAGCACTGGATTCAGTCCTTGACCTCTACAGTTAAAAAAGGGACAGGTAGCAAGTGATGTGAAAGACCTCTGCTTGCGGCCCTGGAGAACTACTGCCACTCTGAGTAGAGACTATTGACTTTGATGGACCAATGGTCTGATTCTGTATAAGGCAGCTTCATGTGTTCAACATATTTATGCTGACAGAAACTTACCCAGCGTGCAGGTGTTACTAAATCATTAGATTTATGTTGGAAAATGTGTGTTCTGTACATAGGCAAGCTTCTGTTTCAGATGAACTTTCCAGAATGAACTGCTCGCGTGATCCTTTACAATGTGATCATTTGAACTTCACACCTGGAATTAAAACGGTTGCTGGTTTATCTTATAGACAAGGCTCAGTTGTCTCTGCTGGCTCAGTCAAGTGTGAGAAGAAGCCATCTTTCAGACCTCTGCTAGACATCTTGACAGCTACAGTTTTGTGGTGCTGCTTACGCCTGGCTTGAGTTTGTATGTCTGCTCAGAAGAGAACAGGCATGGCTGTGTTCTTACCAGTGGAAAAGCAAATAATCCATGTACCTATGGTCTTTCTTGTTCAATTTAGAATAGCAAGAAGCAGAGTTTGTAGCATTTCCTGAGGATTAATAATAACTGGCAGGGGCTAATCCCCAGGAAATGTTCTATGCTGAGGTCATTATTACTTAAGGAGTAGGATTTTATTTTTAAAAACAGCCTTAAAAGACAAGGAAGACAGCTTCATCTTTTGTGGCTTGCGCAGTCGGATCCTACACATCTGTACTCAGCTCTGCTGAAATCCAGGGGGCTTCTCCCCAATGTATCGTACTGGAGTGCACTTTCTATACCCAACTGTGTACAGTACAGCCAGGGCTTCCTAGGCTCATCAGAGTTGTGCATTTCAGAAGGTAGATGCATGAGTCAACTGCAGCCAAAATAGCAGTCTTCTGGCACCTTAAGGACTAAAACATTTATTGTGACATAAGCTTTTTGTGAGTCACAACCCATGTCATCAGATGCATGAAGTGTTGCATTCAATTGACAGATATATGTAGAAGGGTACAAACAGAAAAGGTGAGAAAGAAATTACAAAAAGATACAAGAGATATATCTAAGTTCTATTGTACAACCATGCATATTGTTTCTGAAACTATTATCTCTTGGATTGAATCTGGACATGTTTTTTCACTGAATCTCACCAATTCCCATCTGTACTACAGTCTTCATCCCACATGGCTTTTGTATATGCAGGTCCTACAACTGTCAGCATAGCCTCTTTTGAGTGGTCAGAGCAGACATCTTCTTCCTTTTTCACCAGTGCGAAAGCTAGTTATGATCAACTCAGCCTTTAAGACTTCTTTCAAAGTGTGCTATGACCACTGGACACAGTTTGAAACTTTAACAGCCAGTCCCAAATAAAATAGCATATTTTTGTACTCTTTCTGAAATAAAATGCACTACTTTGACATCTTTGACAAGAATCTTTGGGGGACCTTGAAAGTCAACGAAAAGAATTATTAAAATGGGGGGCAAAAATAATTTGATTTTGAAATGCATGACAATTGAAAAGCTAAGAGTTTAGGAATGTGACAAGATTTTTAGGGAAATGTGTTCTGGAATAGACAAAGTGATGCTGCCTCTTGGAGCTGAAATGAAGCAGAATTTTCTGAGCTCAGTTGACGATTTGCTTACTTCAGCGACTACTAAAATCTGAATTCCCAGTGTAAGAGGATTCTGCAGTTGGCTCTACATTACTGCCTTTGCACCTATCAATATAATATTTTATTATATCAAGACAACATACTAGTTGACCAGCTTGAAGGGTTCTGCCTAAAATAAAATGTGTGACAAATCCATGAAAAGCATGTGTTTTATCAGTACAAATCTATGACAACTGTGAATTTTAAAATGGTTGCTGGGATTCTGTTGGAATGTTACCAGACCATTGTAATGTTGGATCTGTTTTCCTGTTAGCCTAAATATTCTGCATGTGATTAATGTCCCATTTTTCAAAACAATATTTCCAAGGTGGGTACCAAGCATCTCCTAGTTGGCCAAGAAATAATTGCTTATATCCTGTTCCTTACTGCAGCTTCTGTCTGGAAATCCAGCATTCTATAAACAATGTTTGCACAGACTTTTTGCCTGATTAATCAGCACTGCCCCCTCCTCCAATCAACATCCACTCTTCCGTGACTATGGTCACAGTGATGATGGTGATCAACTACTTGGAATAAGGCAGTGGGTAGGAAAAATGGAGTATAACAAGCGCAAACTTGTGAAAATGGAGAGTTTGTTCAAAAATACTGTTGGAGGGTGGCTTGCATTTCCTTCAAAATGAAGAGGGACCTTGCATGGTAAGGTCCATGTAGGGAACTCATTATAGTGTGCAAATTGTCATGCTCTCTGCTTCAAAGGAGAAGACTTGGGTTTTAATCCTAGATGGATAATTGACTTCTGTGCTTTTGTAACATATCAGTGGGTTGACTAGAAAATTGCTAGGGTTTATGGGTTTTTAAAAAAATGTGAACACTATTCTGCTAATCTCTTCTCAAACATCTGTTAATTTAAACATATTTTAACCTTGGGATTTAAGAAAGTGCTTTTCCTGCTTGATATCATGCTTTTAAAAGAATTCATGCTCAGAGTTGTACATAGGAAAAAGCCCACATCATTAGGGTACTTGGAATTCTTGACTGGCCCTAGTGTAAAAACCAGCTCCATATAGTAGGACAGAAAAGACTGCAGAAAAACCTTGGTGCTCTGGAAAAAGCATGTGCCTGAAGTCCCCAGTGAGTGTGATCTGCTAATGAAAAGCGTAACTGAGATTTTACATCATCATACCACAATAAATGGAGATGGCCCACTACAGATTCTGACCATGTTGCTTAAGACCTTCCCATGCAGCCATTCCTCCACTGTATTGAAGGGGTACTTATGGGACCCTTTAAAAAAAAAGTATCAGTTTTTACAAGGTCTCCAGAACTGCTTGTGTGTGCTTAATATCATATTATAAAGCCAATTTTCCAAAGTAATTTTTTCCCATTTGAACATAATACTTAGAAAGCAGAAATGTAAATTAGTGTACAAAAATGTAATGTTAGAATTTGTCCTAATTTGGACGTTCTGTTTCTTTTTTAGTTTGATTTTTAGAATTGCTAATGATTACAGCTCTAGATCAAACATACTGGTGCTTTGTGTTTCGTAGATCTTCAAAGCTTGAAACAAACACATAAAAAGTCTCTTAAATGCAAAACATTCCAAATGGGCAATAACAAGAAGCCATACAGATGCCTGATGATGTGCATTAGTAGCTCTATGTGGTTTATTTTCCCCAAATCTGAAAAATGAGGAGTGGGATCTGACAGTCCTGAAGATAATATATTTCTCCAATGAAGGAAACAATCAAAATAATAAGTACAAGTAGCTTAAGTTTGTTTGGCTATGAACATACCAAATATTTCATCCAGCTGGTGTGATTCTAACCCTGTTCAATTCAGTTTTTCAGATTCTCACATAATTTGGTTAAGAATCACAGGTTGTGCCTTTTTTATTATTAATTGACTTGGATGACATGGCAGTGCTTGTTTTCAACTGTGTTAGTGAGACTTTTATTCAGCCGTGAACCATAGTGGAGGGTTGACCATCTGGAAAAATAAACTACTCAACAGCCATGTAATTTGTCTTTTGTCTGGCTTCTGGCAGTGGATTTTTTTGTGTGTGGATTAGCACTGAGCAAATATAGAAAGGCAGCTTTTCCTTGAAGCAGCCTCCCTTCTTTGAGTAGCATTTCATAATGTTGCAAATTGATCAGAAGCAGAAGGCTTTTAAAAGACGTTGTTGATATCTGTATCAAAAATCTCATGTTAAAAATGTTGAAATTAAGCACGCTTGATTAAAAAATAGATCTTTATTGAAAGAAGGAACAGCTGCTTAAAACCATACATCATGAAATGTATTAATCAAAGTAACTGGGAAAGACTGAGACAGTGACGATGGCTTTTACCTCTGGCCTGGATCCCACAGGACACCTCCTCAGACAGAACGGCTTCTTGTCAGCAGAGCAGGATTTCCTTACCTCCCCACTCCCACTGCAACTCCTGTGCCCCCCCCCCAATGCTACTCCTGGGTGCACAGGGAACCCCCATGATGGGCAGCTCAGAGGTCTGCAGCAGAAGGGGCAGTGAGAATCCCCTCTCTCTCAGTGGAAATTTTTACCAGAACAACAGAGTTTCTATTATATGTAAATACATATGAACCCATTATATGGGATCAACAGCCTAAATATTTCTTTTATTTTCCATACAATCAACAATCCAGTCAATAGTTATCCTGAGTGTGCCCTATTGGATAGGGTCAGGCAGTTCAAAGAAGAAACATGTGGGAGAATAGATGACGTTGGCCTGGCTTATTCCTATTCCATTGAAATAGACACAATATTGTTCCTTACTCAATAATTTGTAAAGTATTTGTCAAAAAATAATAAAGCTGCACTCCTAAGAACATTTTCCTGGGAATAAGCCTCACTGAAAAAATGGAACTTAATTTTGAGTACAACTGCCTAGGATTGCTCTCTAAAGCCCCTGTTTAGCAAACTCCAATACGCTTACAAAGTCACTGATGATACTGGCATTGCCCATAGAATCAAAAACTGTGGATTTAAACAAGATGGAGCTGATATGGAATGCTTACTCAAGTGAGAGTTTTGCACCAAAGTGAAACACATAAAAAGTTTCTGGATCACAAAGACCACGTTACAAACTGGTATATCAGAGATTTCCTGGCAGTATGCAGAAATGTTTCTTTCCTTCTTCTGGTGGAATTCTTTTGTGTACAAGCCTCATCCTTCTCGCTTCTCTGTTGTTGATGGGCACCACATTTGTTGTACAAATTAGGCAAAGCTGCCAAGACCCACATTCAGATATAATGTTTGTGTCTTTATAACCTTTTGTAAAGAATAAAACAAAACAAAAAATGCACCTGAGGCAAATGTGCTGCCAAAAAACAACTGTCTTTGTATGATCAGAAGGATTTCTTTTTAGTCTTCTACTGTTCTGGTCATGAATACAAAATGTGATACTTTCTTGGCAACTAATAACCTATGAGAAAAAAGTAACTCTAGCATTTTAATTCGGGTACTGTGGTTGTTGGAGTAGTGTTACATTCTGTCAGCAAAGGCTATAAAAGATTACAATCAAACAGTATTTTCAACAGGTTACTTATTAAAGGAGAAGCATTGTGCTCGATCAGATTTCTTAACAGCTCTTCAGGGTGGAACTTAAAAATGATCTCTTGTTTTTTAAAAAAGGTATTAGTCAAGGACTGAGCTATTTCATGTCTCAAGCAGATGGACACCGCAGTCATCTTTTGGTTTACAGAGGTTATACATGAGTGTGATGACACAGTTTTCTTGGGCATTTTGCTGTGGTGGCCCCACTATAGTTACATGGTGAGCTGACAGAAGGGGCAAAATTGATGATTTTCTTGAATTCAGTTTTTTTATTATTTTTATGGCCACTTTACTTGTACAGTCAGCTTAATGTAGTGGTCAGAGGATCAGAGGCACCCCACACACCTTTTGTTGTCTTTTCCTACATTTCCATCTTTTCCACACTTTTCTCCTCCTTTGTTTTGCTCTCTTCTTTTCATGATCTGCCGTTCATCTGTCCCCACTTATAATCCACCCCTTTACTTTTCAGTCTCAGTTCTTCATCTATCTTGCTTGGCAACTTAGAACACATTTAACAGTAGTATAACAGCAAACCTTTGTTAATATTATGAGCAGATTGGGGGGGGGGGATTAATATTTTCCCATAATCTTTCAAAGTAGTAAAAACATGGTTCCCTTCCTCGACCCTTCACATGCATAAAAATAGAATGTTCATCTGCCTTAGTGGTAACAAATGGGGAACAGAAGCTAGAATATTTATATATTTATTTATATCCTGCCTTTTTTCCTAAGGGGGGCCCAAAGTGGTTGCCATCATTCTCGTCTCCTCCATTTTACTTTCACAACAACCCTGTGAAGTAAGTGAGGCTAAGTGTATGTGATCGGCCCAAGGTCACTCAGCAAACTTCCATGGCAGACTGGGTTTCCTAGCTCCTAGTCCAACACTTTAACCACTACACAACCTTAGTCCCCATTTCAAATAGCATGGGGGGGGCGGTCTGGAGATAACCTTTGGCCCACGACCATCCTGCAGTTGGTGGCCAATTTTGAGATTTCTAATTTTAATTTTTGATAAGCCTTGTCTGACACAAATGGACAGTCAGATGGACATGTGGGTCCTTTCTATGGATCTTTTTATTATTATAGATGTGTGGTAAGAGCCTGCAAAGCTGTTTGTTCTATTCTGATATTTGATTTGGACCAGGATCATATGGGGAGGGCAGATGGTCTCTGTCTAAGCAGCCCTAACCATGCAAGGTAGGTTTAAATAGAGATCTCTTCAATTGGGTTAAAAATCCTTCAGTGTCTTAGGCTTGATTTACAGAGGCAGGGGAATGAGGTGATCAATACTGAAGTGATAGAATGAACTGTATCACTTCAGAGTGCAAGCGGAGGATCACATTCTGGAAAGCTCCCCTATATAGTAACAAGTGAAAATCAAGCACAGCAAGTAAAGAGAGGGAACAGAGCCTTTTCCCCTGCTGGACTGTTTTCTAATTGCTATTTTTTAAAAATATGAAGGAAAATTCAAAATTGAAATTCATCCCCTGGAGTTTGGAAGTTCATTCTACCACCTCATTCTTTACATATAAATCAGGCCTTACATCACATATTGCAGCTGTGTGAAAAGCTGTTGTTATCCAACGCTGGTAGATTTCTGTAGCACTACTTGACTGTTCATTGCACAAACTCCAGAATCCCAGGAAAAAAAATACTGTGGTACAGAGGTTAGACAGAGTGAATATGTGGGTGCTATTTACCACTTTTTAAGCTGCTTTGTGCACTCAAATCCCTAGTCATTAATAAGTGTGTGTTTGGGCATACCAATTATAGTCACTTGGCTTCAAAATTCTGTGGAATTTGGTTAAAAACGACTGGAAAGGTATTGGAATATATGGTGACATGTTTCTCTGAGTTTTTAGTCAAATGTACTGAAATGGACAAAATACACCACAGCTCCAAACCAGGGCAAAAAAGCCAAACATCTGTTCTGGCTATGACAGTGTTAATCTGAATAATGGTGTAACTTAAAAACACTGTAACATAGCCTTGTGTCCTATTGCACATTATTTCTCAGAGTTTGCCATGCCAACCCATGTGAAAAACCACAAAACAGTAATTTTGTCAGTTGGAGATTACAAGATACAAGTCCAATTTCTGTGAAATTCTTATCATTATCCATTTCCAGAACAATTCTGCACACACATATAGGCTATTAGCCTTCTAGAACACTCTTCATGCCTTCATAGACAGGCTCTCTGCAAATATCTTTCCTCCTGTTGATTTTCTCTGGAGATGCACTTCAATGATTTCCCAGTTTCTAGTACAATTCCACCCATTTTTTGTTGGTACAGTTTTAGTGCTCTTGCCTGTCATATTGGGTAAGCATGCTACATGCGACGCTGACCAGTGGCCATTTTGTGTGGATGGAACACATGTATTTTTCAGCTTTGGTACACACAAATGTGTATCCATACCCCCCCCCCATATTTCCTATTGTGTGTACTGAGCAGGAAAAGACCTGTATCCTTTCATGGATGCTGCTGACCTGATCTAGATACTGAATAGAGAGAAACCTACATTCTTGCGCTTTCACATGCAGTCTAAAAGTGCCCTCAGTTGAATTAATACAAATAATTGTGCTGTGCCTTCAGAAGGAAACCTGGGACTTGGACACAAGATAATCAAAGAATAGGAGGAGGAATTTGGCAGAGAAGAAACGTTTTTGAAAAGCCATTGAGGAACCAGGGAATCTCCTGCTCACCTCTGTGAAATACCCCCAGGGAGGCAAGGTTTAAGTCCAGCTAATTGGTTGTCACTGAGTTGATATCGTGGAAAGGGGGTATCTTTTCGGTCATTCATCAGCAGCACCCTTATTCACGCCCCTTCTTTCATTCTTACCTTTTCCCCTCACACTCACCTTTGTTGAATAAAGTCAGTGTCAAGACTTAGGAAGCAATGAGTTTGTTCTGCTCTTAACTGAGGATGTTGTGTGCATTATCTAAAGCTCTGGGTTTTCTCATCAGCAGGCTGTCTTGCCCTGTCATTAGCCTTCGTTTCAGAATTAGTGGCATTCTCGTCGGCTGACCCATGCTACCCATAGGTCATAACGAGCGTGTATGTCATTGTTTCCCCTGGGGTTTCTAGGCAGGTGTGAAACTTTCATAGTTTATTACAGCATTTCAGTCACAGCAGGCTTTTGGGAGAGAAAGCTGTCCAAAATGTGTGGTGAAGGGAGAAGGGGATTATGGGAGAGTATTTGGGAGAAAGTTTAATTAACATTAAAAATGACATAGAAGCCCCACAGGCAAAATATGTTTCTATAAGCAACAATCACATTTCTTATGGGGATTACTTCAAGGGAATGTATTGTGTTTGTCTATTTTGTTGTCTTGTAGAGTTCTGAAGGTTTTGCTTGGAGTGCTCAACTTTACTGATGGGGCAGATGTTTGCTTCCCACTTCTGAACATTTTGTTAAAAGTATTCATTCATTTTTGTTTTGTGAAAAGCAAACTTGAACAAGATGTATAATGGGATTGTCAGCAATGTGGTTCATAGACTTGTTAATTAATTTATTCATTAAGCTATTTACACCCAACTTTTTGCCCCAGTGAGGATCCTCACAACTAAGTACCCTTTGAGGGAGGTTAGGCTGAGTAAGAATAAGGGACCCAAGGTTAGCCAGTGAGCTTTCCCAGGTACTAATCCAACACTATTCCACACTAGTTCTCGTTAAGCCATTTTTGATTGTAAAAGATATAGGATTTTAAATGTCACATGACGATGTGCAAAATGGAAACCAAGTCTTGAACTTAGCTGAATCCATTCAATTTCAGTTTTCCTTTATGCATGGATAATGATGTTTCATATAAACTCTTATGGTGTGAGAAAAGTTCTATAAGATTCAGAGTAGATCAAGATGGGTAACTGTGTTAGTCTGTCTGTTGCAGTAGAAAAGAGTATGAGTTCATGTAGCATCTTAAAGACTAACAAAATTTGAGGCAGGGTAAGTAGGAGCTCCTACCCTGTCACAAATTCTGTTTATCTTTAAGATTCAGAGTGTTATGTTGAGAGTGTTTGTCTTAGATCAAGCGGGTTTGGGTTCAAATCCTTCCTCAGCCTTGAAGCTGGTTAGATGACCTTGAGGCAATCATTCTTTCCTTTGCTTCTCTTACGTTGATGTTGAATATGGCAACCCTACAGGGTTACAATGGCAACTGAACTTTCAGGGAAAGTTTGCAGTGGGCCACTGCCCTGGAAGGACACTAGCATTAGGATTGCTAGCTCTGGGTTGGGAAATCCCTGGAGATTTGGGGGTGAAGCATGGAGAGGGGAGGGGCCTCCAAAGGCTATAATGCCATAGAGTCCACCCTCCAAAGCAGCTATTTTCTCTGGGGGAAGTTATTTCTGTACTCTAGAGGTCAGTTGCTGGCAACTCTAACTAGCAGGCAGGAGCAAGCAGAACCAACTCCTAGTAGTATGACCAAGACTGCATGGGCCATTCAGCTCAGACCCGGCCAGTGATGCCATCTATCACCTGTTGCCTCTTCTTACATCACTGCCAGCAGCACAGGAGGAAGCAATGGGTGAGCTACATCCATCACTGGCTCTGCTGGTCTGGTCTGAGCTGTATGGTTCCCTGTGGCACTGCAGGGGCCATTCAGCTTGATTTGTATTTGGGTCATTTTAAGTTCCCAGCCTGCTCCAGCATGTCTGTGACACAATATTACCTTGCAAGTTTCCCTATCCTTGACTGCCACTTGGCGCAACGGTAGGGCTTCCAACCTCCATTCGGGGCCTGGGGTTCTCCCGGAATCACAACTGATCTCTAGGCTACAGAGATCAGGTCCCCTGCAGAAAATGGCAGCTTTGGGGGTAGACTCTATGGCAGCACATCTCTGCTGAGCTCCTTTCCCTTCCCAAGCTATTTCCAGTGATCCCACTCTCCAGGAATTTCCCAAGATGGAGATGGCAATCCTAAAGCAATATCATGATATTATGTCCTGTGTTTTGTGTTACTAAACATTAGCAGAAGTAGAAAATACTGGACTGACATCTTGCAGTGATGGTAAGTTATCAACCATTATGTATCTTTCTGGGTTCATGAGTATGAGGTGGTAAATCGTAGATGTTCTTGTCTTGTGACACCCAATGAGCTTCCATGACAAAGTGTGGGTTCAGACGTGGGTTAGGGTTAGATCCTAGTCTGACACTCCCAGATCCTAGTCTGACACTCCAATCATCACACTGCACTGGCTGCATTAATATGTATGCCTAACTTTGTTTGCCAGTACATGTCTTCTGTCTGTTGAGAATGCTGTAGAGCATTCTCAGTGAATTAGAAATCCACCCTTCCAATGTCATGCCCACTTTGGAGAGGCAGAAAAATATTGCTTAGCTCGGGAATAACTTCCCAATGGGTACTTATCTTGGAGAATCTTTAGTTATTTAATTTAACTCTTTTGCATTATAAGCAGCTCTTTGTACTTTCCTCCATTGTATCAAAAGGCAGCTGTACTCAGGGCTACTGTCAGCATACCCCAAAGCGGGGCAGCTGCCAAGGACCAGGTCTCCTGGTGGGGCCCACTGCCACCACCACCACCCATAGTCAGGGCAGGGTGGGTGAGCACTGGGAAGAATGGAAAATGATCAGGTGAGCAGGGGAAGAACAGGTGGCTAGGCAGTGGGGAAGGAAAACACAGGGAGGTGTTACGTCGGAGGCTACAATGGCAAGCAGAGGAGGGGATGGGGCTCCCAAGCACTCTGCCCAGGGCCCACTGAAACTTGGAAATAGCCTGGCTGTACTAGCATCCACTATGATTCCTTGCAGTTGTCATACTGAGACACTTCTGCCATGTATGGTTCGGTTTGACTGAGCCTCTACACCTTTTATTTCTACCTTTATCTTCTCCCTGAAGGGGACCCAAAGTGGCTTGCAACAACCTCCTCAATTTTATACTAAGAAAAACCTGAGAGACGGTGACTGACTCAGGGTCATGCAGTGAGCTTCTGTGGCATAATAGGAACTGGCAACTGATCCTCCCAGATCCTAGCCAGTCTGAACCTCCCAAAGTGACTGAATCACCTCTGCTCCAAAGTGCACTGCTTCTTCACAGACTGTAGTGGCAGTACCTCGCCTATTTGGCATCTGGGAGGGGGATAATTTTTAATACCCCCCTCTCTATATTTTTTTTGCCCTCAAGTCACAGCTGACTTATGACAACCCTGTAGGGTTTTCAAGGCAAGAGACATCCGGGGGTGGTTTGCCATTGCCTGCCTCCCCATCAGCCATGCTGAACTGAGAACTGACAAGCTCAGGCTAGGCTGGAGCTATCCAGGTCAGGGCCCCTCCAGGGGTCATTTCGAGCAGGAACGGCATTCTGGTAGGAATGGCGCCTCTGGTTCCCTGTTCTGAATCTGTTCTTAGCTCATTTCCTTGCTCAGTTCCACAAACTGAAACACCTGCTTGCTTGAAGAGGGTGATTCCCCCCCCCATTGTTCTGACAGGACTCTGAAGAGACTGACAAGATGGTGGGCCTGAGGAAGAGCTGGACGTTCTACCCCCAATCCGCCTACAGAATCTGCCCTTTCTTGGTAGGCTGGGCACGCCCCAAGGGCCAAGGCCTGGGCCGTTGGGCATGCGTGGATGTAACTGGAGCGAATGAAGAGGAGGAGGCGGGAAGAGAGAGAGAGAGCTCGCATACGGACCTCATCCGCTTACCCGACTCTCCAGTCCCAGCGTGCAGCGCAGTGGAGTTGGCTAGTCTCTACCTGTCTAGTACTTGTTGGGAAGGCCACACCTGTGTCGGAACAGGATAGTATCCCCAGCAATTACTCTCTGTGCAAGGTTTTATCTTAAAAAAACAGTACAACTTTAAATCAAACATGCCACCCCAGGTGTGGCATAGGCAAATAAATTATTCTAGTGAGTTATGCTAATGAGCTCCTGCACCTCTTTTCTATGAAATGACCCCTAGATATGACAAAAGTATTTTCATTAATAATCATGAAATAAAATGAATAATAATAATAAAAGCCAGAAAAATAGATTCAGGGGGGTGGCTGTGTTGGTCTGAAGCAGCAGGACACAGTTTGGTTTTCAAGGTGCCACTGGACCCAAACTTTGTATTCAAATGGCCAGAAAAGAAATGCCAACAGTGAAAAATTTCTTGTATTTATAAATTCATCATTCCACTCATGTTCCGAGCAGGCACTTGGGAGGGCTTCTGTTCTTCATTTGAAGCCCAAGAACTGACCATCCCAAGCCTCTACAAGGCATTTTTGAGAGCTAGGAGTCTGCCTTTGTACTAACTTTTACTAACACTAGCTACATTGTAGTGTATAGAATTGCAAACTAAACTTTTTGTTTATATATAACTAGGCGCAAAGCCCGTTGCCTGGCTCAATGCAACGGGCCCTAGCTGGTGTGTGGGGGGGAGGCCCCCCCATCCTCCCCTGGAGGGGGGGGGAAGGCAGCGTCCACGGCACGCCTCTCCAGCACTGGAGAGGCATTAGATGGAGGCCTTGTGGGGGTCGTTGGCTGCAGTAGCGGCCATTGGCTGGCATGGATCTGAAGCTTCCGGAGGCCTACCAGTGTGTGGGAGCCGCGGCTTTGGAGGGAGATGGCTGCGCGTGTGGCCGCGGAGGAAGCGGGTGGCACCTCTTTCCATGGGCGGCCGGAGGCGGGCTGTCCCATTGTCCTGGAGGACGAGTGGGGCCGGACACCGGAGGAAGCGGGGGCCGCTCCTCTGCAGGCGTGGCTGCAGGAGGGCAGGCCCACTGGGCTTGCGGGCGAGTCCCGGGGCGTGGCGTAGGAAGCAGCCGCCGCTTATCCTCTGGAGTGGCTGGAGCCGTGCGGGCCCGCTGGCCTGGAGCCGTGCGGGCCCGCTGGCTGCCGTGAGACTGGGGGCGTCAGGCTGCGCGCTGCCTGCGTGGGCGGGCCTGTGCCCACGCAGGCAGCCAAGGCAGCCAATGGCAAGGGACCGCCTCTCTGACCGGCAGGTCCCTCAGCCAACTGATTATGGCGCGCATTTTCGCCATATAAGGGCAGACGAAAACTCAAATATATATAAGGAAAGATTCGCGATATTAAAAGCTAAAAAATGGTATAGTTCTTTGTTAATCTGAAATACTTTAGTGATGCTAGACATTTTAATCTACATTTAAGTATGAAATTTCACTTGATGCATTTCCTCAGCTGTCAGGCTAGGAATCAGTCCTTAAATATGCACCTGATATTTGAAAGAACACAAACCACCAACACTCAGTGGCTGAAGATATTATGAGCATAATAGGCAAACATCCATGGTGGTCTTCTGAGAAACCAAGAGAAATTTGTCAAGTGTCCTTTCTGGTCTTTCAGACTTTCTTATCAGGCACCTGAATGCTTGAGTGAAAAGTTACAAAGAAGCTGAGAATAGATGGAACTCTCAGTCAATGAAAATAACACAGATGTTTACACAAGATATTCTTTATGTTGCCTGTTGGTCTATCCTACTGCAAGAAGTTCATGGAACTGGAGAAATGGAATCTTGCCAGACCTGAAATGTGGGACAGAAACAGTGACAATGGTATTAACAGTAATTATTGAGTTGGCTACAGCAAAGGAGGAACACTTTTTGATCTCCTTAAAACAAGTACACTCTGTTAATAGATTGTAATAGAAACTTACAGCACACTACAGGGGTAGCAAAATTTAGAATTTTAGATACTAGTAAAAAGAAACAACCATGGAACTGTAGGTTAGGAATCAGTTGCTGAATAAACCAACCCAGAGTTCTGCACTGAAATAGAAGTTATTTCATTTCCACCAATATTTCCTCTTTCCTTTCCCTGGCAGCTTCCATAAACTCTCCCCTTTTCCTGCTTCCTTCTCTCCTTCTCACCCACCAGCCAACCTAACTTTATCTTCTCCAGTGTTCAGCTTTTGCTACTTCTGTACACTCTCCCTGGGAAAAGTCTGACCCATTTGCTCATTGCCAGCCTGGCTGCAGGGTTTGGCTGAACTGTATGATGGGGAACCTGCAAACCTCCTGGCAGCCCCCATAATCTCAGCTTTCCCTGTTTGCTTTTCTCCTCCCACCCACCCACCAACCTTCTATGTGGTTTCCATCTTTGGCTGTATTTATTTCATTTATATCCCAAGTTTCTCCCCAGTGGGGACCCAAAGCATCTTACATTATTCTCCTGTTCTCCACTTTATGCCCATACACCCCTATGAGGTAGATTAGGCTGAGACAGAGTGATTGATCCATGGTTATCCAGTGAGCTTCAATGGCTGTTTAGGGATTTGAGCCTGGGTCTCCCCGGTCTTAGCCTGAAACTCTGTCCACCAAACCATGCTGGCTTTTGTGGGGTGGCTGCTATTGAACAATAGCAAGTAGCCAGTCTTGGGTAAGTCATGCAAGTAGCATGGCAAGTCACCCTGGGGCTGCTGGCAGGCCTTAGAAGCCAAAACAGCCTTGGAAAGAGCCCTGTCCCCTCCCCTTGCCTTTTACTGACAGAAACCAAAGCTTGAAGACTTGCAAGACTGTTATGATTGCCTAGCAATGTCCACAGTGGTCACTGGGATCTCCTTTCTTAAATGTTTGACACTCCTTTAACCTCCCAATGTATTTGATTTAGATTTCAGATTTTCTGCATGCCTGGGTCTTTCCTCAGGTTTGTAGAAAGGTCTGTCTTATCTTGTCAAGCTTCAGTCTCTGGATTTAAGTATCCACAGATTTGGCCATGTTGAGAACTACATATATTGATATCCATCATCACTGACAGAGCTATATATCCTATTGCTTTTAAAACATTTCCAACAATGTATTTTGCTTCATACTTTCCACAGTCCCATCTTCAGATATCACCTTGTCCTGGTTTCTGACAAATTATCAATCTTCCTTGTTGTTTACCTGTACTTTTAATAGTAGCTAGAAGTCATTTGCTGGTCTTGCTGAGGTTTAAATCAGCTAGCAGTCATGTTTTATTTTAGTATTGACTGATAGTTTTACATTCTATTCCTTTAAAGACATTATTCAATTTTCACAAACATGGCATTTGAAACTGAACCTTCCTCACAAGCAATCCCAGTTTTCTCTCCTCACAAGATCATATTGATGATTGGTTTGCAATTTAAAAAGACAGCATGGTTTTGAGTAGTTTTGTGATGGCATTCAGCATGGCAAATATATGGATTTATAGCTATTGTATTTTACTTTTGCTTTGTAGCTTTTATAACCCAATCATTGGCTTTGACACAGTTGATTAAAAACTGCCCTCTTTTATCATATACGATAACTCTGCCAGATGCCTGGCAACACCTTGTGGAAACAAAAAGGAGGCATTTGAAATAGGACCCAAATCTGAAAGATCTGTGCCGCCAGAAACCAGTGAGCAAATAACTTCACACTTACATCACCATTCTCCTTATGAATGGCTAACATTTGCCCAGTTGTACATGTTCTTTAATTAGAATATAGCTAATGAAGACATCAGACGCATTTCCTGTCTAAGGAGCCCTAGCCAACTGCTGAAGACAAAGAGAAGATGATGTATTTTTTTCAGCAACAGATGTGAAACAGTCTCATGTTGCTTAACACAGAATGGAAAAATGAGCAGAGCTCTGAAGTTTTCACCCCTGGCAATTTCATTTGTAGAAGCTGTCAGCAGGACCAGACTAACTTCAGTTATTTAGGGTCAACTTTTTGAATTTTAACAAGAATTCCCTGTAGTCTACCGATATGGTTTATTTTGCAAAGCAAGAGTGGCATGGAAAGGCAGCCTTGTGTAGCTCAGTCCTGTCAGATCTCAGAAGCTAAGCAGGGCTCATGCTTGGAAGGGAGACCACCAAGGAAGCCTCTGCAGAGGAAGGCAACCTGGCCAATTACCTCTGCTTCTTGCTTGCCTTGAAAGCCCCTTGTCAGGCTGTGACATGATGGCACTTTACACACACAAGAGTGGCATATGCCAGATCGCTTAACCGTGAAAATATGACTAACCTGTGTTAAGTGATCATAAGCATACACGCTTTCTTATTTCATATTGGATCAGACCAAAGGCTACTTTTAAAATTAAATATATTTAAAATATTTCTATGCTGCCTTTCACCCAGCTCAGGGTGCCCAAGGCAGCAACCACCCTGAACAGTGTTTAAATGACAAGTATATATAAAAAACCAAGTATAGGCCCATGAGACTTGGGGGAGATCCCATATCCTCCCCCCACTTTCTTGCTCAGCCCATCACAGCTCCCTGGTTCTCCTGCAGCCACTACCAGCCCCGCTGTGGCTTTTGGGTTGCTGCTGATGCCGGCCCCAGTGCAGCTACCAGGATTCACCACAGCTACCAACCACCACACTGAAGGTAGGAAAGAGTGTTCCCTGCACTTGCACAGTGAACACTATTTTACTTTAGGGGGAATTTAAACTCACAAGTATATTGTTTTTAAGATTTCAGCTTTTTCTGCAAACTTGGAGAGGGTCACCCAAGTTTGCAGAAAAATCTGGTTTTGGTATGTGCAGCCCCAATACATGGATTTAGGTATCTGCAGATGGGGGACACATTTGCGAATTAGAGATATATTTAAAACAAATAAAACATACAAGCACACAAACAAATTCAGACAAACAAACAGGAAGGAGGGCTATTATGAGGGGGTTACCTAAGGAACATTCACATATCAATAGCTATTGTGCTGTTGTTGAGCTACAGAAGTCCTACACTTCCTGGAGGGAAATCTAGTTGTGATTGACTTCATGTAATGATAGTGCAACATTCAACAATATGTGGATGCTGCTCTTGTTTAGTGTTTAGTATTTTTCCTCAGGAATTTTGGCAACCAGATTGTTCTAGGTAGTTTGTAATTGGCCAGTATGAGATCATGGTCTGTCTTCTACTCATGCTACCTTACAGAATATTTATATAACGTGAGGATCTGGAAAGGGGAGGGGGATCACTATATAGCCAATATACTTGAAATAAGCCATTACTAACATGAATAAGGAAAAGTGAAAAACAGACTTTGAAGACTGTTTATCTATACATTTCAGTCTTTAGATTCTGAGTGTTGCCCAGGTCAAATTCAGAAGCACCATGACTATTTGACAGCACCATCCTAGCTCATCTGGTGGGCCTACAGGAGGGCCTTTTTGGTGGCAGCCCCACAATTGTGGAACAACCTCCCCAGGGATGTGCTCTTAGCTCTTTCTTCAGTTTCTTGAGCTTCAGGCGGCAACTGAAGACAATTTTATTTAGGAGTACATTTGACTAATTTAGTTTTTCTTTACTGGCAGTCCTATTTGAGATTTTAAATTGTGGTCTTTTACGTTTTTTAAATAATCAGTATCATATATATATATATATATATATATATATATATATATATATATATACAAAATAATCAATATCCTATATATATATTAGCCATTTCCAGCTCTCCCACTGGCTGTGCAGTACACTCCATCAGCCATTGGCCCATCAACCGCCACTCAAGAGTACTCATGTGCCACTGGCTGGGTGCTCCTCTCACCCACCCACTGCCAGCCTGGACTGACTCTTACCTCATCAGAATTAACTATCAAAATGGCCATTTTTCCTGACAAAGACACTTCTCCTTCTTGGTTCCTGTGGGACTAACCATTCCCTCAGTGGCTGTTGCTAGGCAACCAAGCTTGGTTCTGTCAATAAAAAGACAAAGGAAGGAAGCCCTTTCTAGGCCTTTGTGAGGAACTCATTGGAGCCAGTCCTGACTATGGTTGCCAGCTCCAGTTGGTGGAGTCTAAGGAAGTCAGAGTTTGGGGAGGGGAGAGGCCTCAGCTAAATAGAGAGCCCACCCTCCAAAGCAGTTATTTTCTCCAGGGGGGGAGAGATCTGTTATCTGGAGTTCAGTTGTGATAACCAGCTATCTTCAGGCTCCGCTTGGAGGTTGGCTACCCTAGGTGTAGCAGTTAGCACTTCAGAGCAGGGTCTGCTGGACCCAGGTTCTTGCTGTGGAAGTTGAGTGGATGATTTTGGACCAGTCACAGACTTTCACAGGGTTGTTGTGCAGACCAAAAGGGGGAGAGGAGAATGATGGAAGCTGTTACAGTTTCCACTGTGAAGACAGACTGTACTTTTCCTTCTGGGAAATCATTGCTGCCAATCTCCAGGTGAGGGCTGGAGATCAGTCAGAATTAGAACTGCTCTCCAGATGGTAGCGATCAGGGACAGATAATGGTATGCTGATGGTTGACTGGAAAGGAAATAGGGTTGCCACCTCTGGGTTGGGAAATTCCTGGAGACTTGAGGGGTGTAGCCTGGAGAGTGTGGGGTTTGAGGAGGAGTGGCACCTCAGACAGGCACAGTGCCATAGACTCCACCCTCCACACCAGCCATTTCCTCCTGGGGAACTATTGCTGCCTTTCTCCAGGTGAGGCTGGAGATAACTCAGAATTAAAACTGCTCTCCAGACTGCAGAGATCAGTTCCCCTGGAGAAAACAGTAAGCTGTGTGACATTATACCCTGTTAAAATCACCACAGCAAATTGCTGCTGAATGCCCAAGGCCAGGGCACCTGCCCAGAGCCTCTTTCTAGAGTCTGTTGTGGTTATTTCCACAACGGGCCTTATTCTTAAAGGTAAAAGTTTCCCTTGCTCAAAAGTCAGTCGAATCCTACTCTAGGGTGTGGTGCTTATCTCCATTTCAAAGCCAAAGAGCCAGAGCTGTCCAAAGACTTCTCCATGGTCATGTGGCCAACATAACTAAACGCCAAGGCGCACAGAACAATGTTACCTTTCCACCGAAGGGGTACCTATTTATCTACTTGGAATTTCTTGCTTTTGAACTGCTACGCTGGCAGGAGCTGGGGCCAGAAATGGGAGCTTGTTCTGTCAAGCGGCACTAGGGTCTCAAACTGCTGAGCTACCAGACCTTCTGGTCTGCAGCTCAGTGTCTTAACCTCTGAGCCACCATGGCCACTTTGACCTTTATTCCTAGTTTTATATAAATTGTAAACTGCATTGAATTCTGCAAGGTAGAACAGTAGCCAATACAAATTTTAAATAAATAAAATACTGGTAGAAGACCTTAATTTAGCCTCTGAGACTGTATGGAGAGACTTCACCTTCTGTTCTTTTCCCAGTGCAGGTTTAACACCCTGATGTGCAGCCTTTGGTGTGAAGCATCACTGGGTCGTTATTTGCTTCACAGCAAAGCCGAGCAGAAGATGGACCCGTGGTTGATTTCTGGCAGAACTGCTGCTGGAATTTTCGCAAAGATCGCTGAGTCGCAGTATGTGACCCATGCAAAGCATTTAGATTCTTAAGCGACCGAGCGCGCTCAAGATCACTCAACGGGGATTAGTTGTGTTTGTATTCTTTTTGACATCCTAAACATACCTTCCTCGTTGTTGTTTTTTTAGTAAGACTGAACGCAGCCAATCCAGCCTTTGCAACTTTACAACCGAGTGCTTACCCACAGAACAGATGGTGGACGCTGACTGAGCTTCAAGAGTTTGTGAACTTTTCAAAAAGTTTCAGATTCCCAGAAAGGAAAGGCGTCAATGGGCGAGGCAATCTCGCAGCCACGCCCCCCGTCCTGGTGCACTGAGCGAGGGCCGGAGGGTCGCCTCAGCCGCAGAAGCGTCCCGAGTGCTGGACAGAGCCATGGACCCGGGGAATTCACTGCTCCAGCCGCAGCCGTCGAAGCTGGCCGCGGCCGCCCCGCCGTCCACAGCGCCCCCTCCGTCGGTCGTGTCTCTGCCCTCGGGGGTGCCCATGCCGCCCACCTTCTTCCGCCCGCCCAGCCTCCTCTTGCGCGCCGCGGCCGCTGCAGCCGCGGCTGCGGTGGGCACGAGCGGCGCCCCCGGCTGCTACTCGCCGGCGGGGCTGGAGCGCGGCGCTTGCTATTCGCGCACGCCCAAATGCGCGCGCTGCCGCAACCACGGCGTGGTGTCGGCGCTGAAGGGCCACAAGCGCTTCTGTCGCTGGCGGGACTGTGCGTGCGCCAAGTGCGCCCTCATCGCCGAGCGCCAGCGCGTCATGGCCGCCCAGGTGGCCCTGCGCAGGCAGCAGGCGCAGGAGGAGAGCGAGGCCCGCGGAGGCCCGAGCGGCGAGGCAGCGCCCAGGCAGACTGGCGGCGCGGAAGGAGAGGGCGCCACCTTCAAGAGCTGCTGCCCGGAGTTCCAGCGCGGGAGAAGAGGTGGGCTGGGGTGGTGGTGGGGTTTACAGAGGGGGAGGCTTTCCAAGAGTGAATCTTGCCGATTTGCTGGTGTGTGTGTGGGGGGAATACAAGGGGCAGGAACGCGGGGCTTAACAGTACTTCGTGAAATCCTGGAACAAAAAGATGGTGCCACTGAACATGTGCAGAGTGCGAATGGAAAATATCGAACGATAACGCATCCATTTCATTTGTGTGTGGTTCTAGAAACTAAGGAAGTTCGAAGTTCAGTCAAGGCATTTTTGTTGGTAAACCAAATGTAAAAGAAGAGTAAGAGTCTGCTTTACCCTTGCCATGTTGACATAGTATTGCCTGAGAAACTTCTTTAAAAGTGCAACTCCAGATCTTTGTCTGATTATTTGGCGGCCAGTCACAGTAAATCCAGCAGGTCTTATTGCTGATATGTAGAGTTGTGCAGAACAAACAGTTCCACTGGCTATTTCTTGCATGCAGTTGGAAACCTCCCCTGCCCATGCCTTTAGTGGTGGGGCAAAATTTGACTGTTCTGAATATTGAGAACAAATTGTAGACAGAATTCTCCAGATGTTGTGATGAATTAGTTCATTTCAGTAGGATTGTGTTGGGATAACTCTCCATATTGGGATGAAGATCTGAGCCACCTCGAGGGCCTGCTAGAGTCAGGTGCTAATTAAATGATAGCAATGTTGGTTCTTAGTTCTTCTGTCTGCACAGAAGCAATTTTCAGTGCCGTTTACTTCTAAGTAAGCATGCTTAATATTGCAGACCTGCAATTGCATTCTCATGAAGTCTTCTGGATTGGGCCATCAGTTATTATATCATTTGACAAGATAATAGGCTAACACATTCTGGATTGCTACCAAAAATGATACGTGATGTAGGTAGTAATGACCCACATGAGCATGAAATATTGTTGCCAGGGCCTGTATAAATATTTAATGTTTCGAAACAGAATAGTGGTCATTACGACTGAAAACACCGTTTCTGTATGATGTGAGCCAAGTGAACTGAACCCACAGACTGCCTCTCAAACAGAACTCTAATGAGTATAAGATATAAGCTCATCTGCACACTTCAGTAATCAATGGGAGCGTCAATGGCAGTTTTATGGAATGCTTATTCATTGCCACACAACATGAGTAGGGAGCATTGCTGAAGTGTCTGTGAACTAAACTAAATAAACCCATCCTTCCTAAGGAGCACTGCCATCTCAAGTGGAGAAATGGTTACACCTTCTTACTCAGTTCCATCACAGTTTGAGAAGATTTTTCTCTCTTGGTGCTCTAATCTCAGTAGGGAAGACATAAGAAGCACAGGGACTTATTATCCCTGACCTCTATAAAAAATGAAATCTCTCATTCTCAAGGTCCTGTAAAATAGGAGGGTACATGAGGATAAGTGCCTCATTCATTTTTTCCATCTAGTTTAGTTTGTATCCCACCCTTCCTCCAAAGAGCTCAGAGCAGTGTTCATGGTTCACTCTTTCTTTCTTTTATCCTCTCAACAGGTCCTTAAGATGATTTAGGCTGAGAGAGAGAGAGAGAGAATGACTGCCCAAAGGGCATCTAGTAAGCTCCATGGTATACAGTGGGGATTTGAACCCATGTTTCCTGGGTTTTAATTAGGGTTACCAAAAGCCTGGAGAAAAATACCCACATTGGTAATAGAGGCTTAGCGGGATGTTATTTACAAGGTGATATTATTCACCTCCATGCCCTGAAAAGCTTCAACAGCCTGTTTCCACATAGTTAAGCTTCTACTAACAGGGCAGGGCTTTTTTCCTTCCAAGTTGCTGGCAACCTTTTTCTTAATCCAGCACTTTGCCACACTTCTTCAATACGGTGTCCTTCTCCTTGTCTGTGTGGATCATCTCCACTAACTGGAAAGGAAAACTTGTGTATTACTTACAATCCAAGAATGTCCTCAGTATTTTGATTATGAGGCTTGGAGTCAGGACTGCCGTGGTATAATTAGATGAGCTCATATGAAAACAGTCTTAGAGTTAGTCTAGCCCTGCTTCTGTATCAGAGTTGTGTAGCAATTGGTGGGCAAAATTCTCCAGCAGCTTTGCCGTTATGTGTTTTTTCTAGATCACAAATTGGGGAGGCTGGCTGGCAGAATCAATCAGCGCTGAATGCTCGCGTGTTTACAGCATTTGTATCCCACCTTAAGTAGTGTAAACAGGATTTCCAGGAGATGTCCCACTGAGCACTAGTTACTTTTAACAAAGTTGTTGTGTCACGTGTCCTCCAGGGACGCCATGGGAAATACCCTTCACTTTACAAGACTGATGTGCTGTAGGGGTTGGGCTAGGATCTGAGAGACCCCAGGTTCAAATCCCCTCTCTGCCATGGAAGCTCACTAGGTGACCTTGGGCCAGCCAGGCACTCTCAGCGTCACCTACCTCATCGCATTAGTATGAGGTTAAAATGGAGGAGAGGAGAAGGGTTTCCACTGGGGAGAAAGGTAGAGTGTAAATGAAGTAAATAAGTAAGGCTGTGGCCACACACACTAAATAATCCACTTTCAATCCAATTTTAGTGCACTTTCCAATGGGATTTTACTGTGTGAACTGGCAAAATTCATGCATTGAAAGTGGATTATTTAGTCTGTGTGACCGCAGCCTAAAACATGCAGATTCTTTATGCATGATGAATTTCCTATGTGCCTAGAATGCCTGTTTAGGATACTGCATACTTCTGCTTTTATACCATCATGCACGGTTAAGCCAGCCATGTTCCTCTCACTGTGTGAGTAGCCTTGACTGACAGAAGCTATGTACCATAGCAAAACAGATATGTACCTTTAGCTCTGGCTGCATGTATTGGCCTTACAGAGTTTCTTATACAGTAAATTCATTACATGTGACATGGATGCAACCATGGCCATGCTCTTTAAGAACTGTATCTTTTCAAAGCAGTTGATAAGCTGAGCCTCTGTCTCCTCAGAAATAAAGCCTGTTATGTTGTGTGTAGGATTGCCGCAAGAACTACATTAGAGTGCGAGTGGAAGATGGTGGCTGTATGAAAGAATTTCAGTTATCTGTATAGTACATGGCTGTGACTGGAGAAAATTGGAGTATGTATGCATGTGTGTGCATCTGATAAGCAGGACCACACCAAGGGTTTTGGTGCCCTAGACAGTCAATGGCTTTGGTGCCCCCTCCTCCCTGCAACCTGAGTGCACACAGAGCTCCTGTGACCCAGGCTAACCCCACCCCCCATGACCCAGGCAAGGAGCCCTCACTGTTACCTTGGCCACCTGATTTTCACTCCTCCCTCCCTCTGCCTGGGGGGGTGGGTGCTGGGAAGGCTGAATCAGGGGAAGTCAGGTGAGGCAGTCACAGTCTGGCCTCTGGTGCTCTGCTGACCATGCAGTGCACCTGGTGGTGATGCTGGGAATGGTGTTAGTGCCCAGGGGACTGGTACTTGCCATGGCTGATCCAGACTTGACCAGACCTGCCCTGAACTTCGTTAGGTGTCTTGGTACCCTAGGCTGGCTCTGGTTATAAGTAGTACTTATTTAAGTGCATAATCCCTCTCCTCCTGGCTAATAAAATCTTGCAGGGAGATCAGGATACAGACAGTGAAGCTTTTAATTCCATGTATTTTTAATGCTGTTAATTGGACTACTACAGTTGTGCCCTTGGAGTTGTGATATTAGCCGCTTTGCATCTAGGGAGCTAAGGATATTTGTGTTTTAGATAAATAAACATTATTAACACAGTTGTGATTTGGAGATGTAAGGTCCTATGAGGTGGGATCCGAACAGCTGCTTGTTTTCCCATGGAGGAGAGCCATAAAATGCACCAAGAGATCAGGAAGCTGAGATGAACTTTCCGCAGAGATTACACTGCCAGGAAGGGCAAGATGGGTAGCTGTTGTAAAACATGATCTGAGTGTTGAGATGTGTAGGGCATGTGCCCTTGGATGATGGGGAGATGGGGGTTCCCCTTCCCATGTGGTGCAAGTTCCCTAAATCTGGATTGAAAAAGAGGCTTCCCACCGGCAGAGGCAGGAGGGTTTATAAAGACTGAAAACATCTGTAATTCTTTGTCCAGATGCTGGGAGCCAGATTCCCTTTCAAGGAGCAGGTGGGGGTTTGGATGTGCATTTGTTCCATGTCAGAGATAGTTCTTTTGTATTGTTAAATTTACCTTAGTATTATATTTTCCTGTTCTTTTCATTAGACCTGTAACCTGTAGGTGTGATAGCTGTTTCCCCTGTCTTGTGCTCTGACTTAATCAGTAGCAGTAAAGTCTTTTCCTATTTAAGAGAGCAGACTGTGATTCAAAGTCCTCCTTGTGCACCTCAGATCATTTGCTGATGCTTCAACATGCACACACAGAAGAAGGGCTGAAGGAATTGGGAAACTAACTGCCCTTCACGCATGCTCAGAGGCTGCCTTTACTAGTGTTCCCCAAGTCAGTGGTAGTGTGGGAGTGGCATGAGAACCCCTAACTTGGGGTGGCATGAGAAAGAGGAATATGCTTTACATGCACATGAGCATGCAACACACATGTAAACACACATTGACCCAGGGCAGGTTTATGACAAATGCCTCCTTGGTAGAAGTGGAGCTCCTTCAACCATTAGAGAAGGTGGCTATCTGCCCATTGCTGAAAAAAATCAGGGGCTCGATGGAGAGGATATGGCCAGTTATGGGCTAGTGTCAAACCTACCTTTCTTAGGGAAAATTAATTAAGAGAGTAATAGTAAAACAGGACCTTATGGACAATACAGGCACCTGTCACCCTTTCCAGACAGGTCTGGCTCTTGGTAGCTTTAGCAGACAATCTTCAAGAGAAATGCTTTCTTGCTGTTAGACCTCTCAGCTGTCTTTTACACCAGCACATCATTCAGTTCTGCAGCACTGTTTAGAGTATGGAGTGGGAATTAAAGGGGCAGCCTTTAAATGGCTTTCTCTCTTTCTAAGCAGAATGCAGTCAAAAGTTGGCTGGGGATTAGAATCAGCAGCATGGAGTTTGACCTTTGTGATACCACAGGGTTTGCTGGTATCAACCATGCCATTTAATATCTGTGTGAGACCGCTGCTGAACGAGATTATCCAGCACTTTAGAACAAGGTGTCATCAATAATACTGTCTAGCTATAAACTTCTTTAAGCCTCCAGATGCTGCCCTCTTTGTTCCAAGGCAGAGTCTATCTGCTATGAATCAAGAGGTTAAGGGGGAGGAAGCTGAATGCCCACAAGACAGCGGTGATGCTGGTTGGAAAGGCTGACAGTCTGAAATACATGGAATTGCCCACACTGGGAGGGGTATCCGTGTAGTTATCTGAGATAGTTAAGAGCCTGGGTGTCATGATGGACTCAGCGCTCTTATTTGAAAAACAGACATTTTAGATATGGAGGTCAGCCCAGTCTTTAGACCTGTCTAATCTGGCCATGTTGATCCATGCAACATCAACCTTACTAGACTCTTGTAGCATGGGAATGCCCTTGAAAATGGCTCTGGGACTTCAAGCTGGTTGGAAAAACAAAACTTCTTGATGGTTATCTTGGTGCAAGTTGCTTTGACCATGTTAACACCTGCTTTGAGCATACTGCACTGGCTGCTTGTGACTCTAGGTCCAATTCAAGGTGCTACTAGTTATTTCTCAAGCCTTCCATGGTCTGGAACTTATGTACTTGAAGGACTGTGTGGACCTGTGTTGCAGCTTCATTCTTTGAAACAGATTCGCCTTGTCCCTTCTTGTGGGCTGGTGAGGTCAGCCACCACTCCTGCTTTTTCCACATTAGTGCTTGCAGGATGCCCTTCCTGCATTGGTGAGGAAGACTTCCAACACTGCTGAATTCTAGAAAGTTTTTTGCAAGGCTAAGCTTTTTAGAAGGGCATTTAGTTAATGTTTGTATGTGGGTTTTAAATTTTTCTTGGATCGGCCTTAATTTGTTGGCGTTCGCTGTTTTTAAAACACTGGCTGTTTTAAAGTTGATGTTGTGAGTCACCTTGAGGCCTATAAATAATTAAATAATTTTCTTTTCCAGAGGAGAAGTTTCAGAAGTATGACTTCTTTTGCAGCAAGCCAGGCAGTTCTCTAGCTTACTCACATTCACCTTCCCTAGTGTCCTCGGCTGAAGTTACTAGAGCTGGTGGAGACCAAAGAGAGAAGCCCTCTGGCATGCAGATCTCAGGTAAAGAGAAAACCGACCATCCTCCTGGTCCTGAGGAGCTGTTAGAAGGTGCTGATAGCTCAGCATCTCTGTCTTCTTCAGACATGGAATCTGGAAATGAAAGTGAATGTCCCAAGGACTTTGTCAACTCCAGTATCCGCTTTCCTCCTTCTCCTACTACTGGTGTGGCTTCAAGTATCAGAAACCCACTTGATATTCTTACCAAGGTCTTCCCAAGTCACAAACAAAGCAGATTAGAAAGGATTCTGCACTTCTGCAAGGGGGATATTGTTCAAGCAATAGAGCATGTACTGAACATGGATGAGCACAGACAAGGACTCCAGGACATTGCAATCCCATCCTTGCCAGAACGCAATGTCTTCCAGAGGTCTTCTGATTTTAGCCTCCTGGGAGTAGATGTCAGAGCACTTGGAAATAAATCAGCATTTTCTCCTCTTCAAACTAGTCCAGCTGCCTTTGCAAGTGAGGTGAATCTTTATGGCTTAAATCCTAGACTGGGGATCAGACCTCTGAGGATGGCTTATACCCCTCCAGGATTTATGACACCCTACTTGAGGTCCGGGTTGTTTCCTGCTTTGCCATTTCACTCCGCTATGGACTATCCCTTTTCAGGAGTGATCAAAGATGCGTCCTATTTCTCCAGTAAAGACTCAGTTGCCAGAACCGAGATATATTCGAGACTAAGCGAAGAACACAAATAGTGTCTTGACCAAATTGTCATTTTTGTAGTACTTGTGGTATATTCAAATGGGTTGACGTTAATGTCAGATCCCAGATCTCAGAGGTACCTTCTATTAATGAAGAGCTGATGAAAAGTTTCTAATCTTTAAAAAAGGTTTTAATGGGATTCTTTATTTTGACACAGAACAATTTGAAATCTGAGAAAAGTAATTTAAGGGTTTTTTTAAAAAAAAAATTGCTTCCAGAATATCAGCAGTGAAGAGCTCATTAAAACTAGCACTGATTTTTGAAGATGAGCTTCCATATAGAATACTCAATTTTTATGTGTTCTGGGGAAAAAAATGAAGTGGCAGTGAAGAAGATGTGAAAAATCCAAGTTGAAATGTTTGCTTGGAAAAATACAATAAATAATAATGTTTGAATTCCTTTTTGATTTGTTTGTTGTAGTTGCTTTGAAGTATTAATGTCTCAAATGGGAGAACAGTTTTTCAGATACGGAAACCTGGGCTGCATTCAGATATCACAAAGAAACAAGTTTGTTCTGGACAGGCACAAGCTTTAGTTAACCCCCTTGGTCTCCCTCTCTTCTTTCCCCTTCCCTTGTACAGCACCCTGAAACTGAAGACAGAAGCATTCAGCTGTAGTGTGTAGAGAAGTCCCAATGTAGGGGCCTTAACAAATTGTGGCTTGCTTCTTTCTTAGCATCTGGGATTCTTGAACACAGTTTAAGAATTTTGCAATGTAGTCCTAAGAAGAATTGCTTGCTTCCTAAGCCTACAGAGTTCACCGGATTTAGGCGGGTGTCAATCTGTTTAGGAGCAGGGACTGTTTCTCACTAGGAAAGAAGCACTCTGTTGATTAAGGCACCTACATTTGGAAACCTTGTAAGGGGGAGTTAGTTGAAATTATCACAACATAATGGAGGAAGGGAGCACATTGTCGCAGCCAGATTTTGGCTTGTTTGTGAACTAATCCTTAATAAACATTAGGTGCTTAAATGTATGCTTTCTGAAGCAGCTGGATATTAATGTAATAAGGAGTTTAGTTCATCAGTCTAACTTGCAAAGTGAAGGTGTGATGCCCCTTCTCCACTCACACAGTGTGCCTACCACCATCTACAACTTCTCTTCTTCAGGTTATGGGTTATACGTAGGTCAGGACATCACACTCCCCACCCTTCTTGTCTCTTTTAAAATCTACAGAGAGTCATGACCATCTCACACCTCAGGGCCTCTCTCTCACTCCCAGAGACACCCACAGACAGGGTAGCCCAGCTACTGTTCCAATGACTCGCTGTGCCCATTCGTTCACATCCTATAATATATGTAATATAGACTGAGATATTAAATTGTGCGTGTGTGTGATTCTTTCCCTTAGACACACAGCCCACAGGGTTCATCAAACACGAAAGCCTTTATCTATGATAAGAACAAAACACTGAGAAAAGCAAAGTATAAGAAACACTGTTTCATTTCATTGAATTTTGAACTGAGGTCCTATTCCTACAACTGGGATCCTTTAGTTACAAATTTACTATTCTCAGCCGGCTCTAAGCAGCTCTTCTACACAGTTCCACTCGGTCAGGAAATGTTTTTCACCACAGCTCCTAAGCGGTCCCTTTTCTGCCGTTTTTCAAGTCTCCTTCTCACAGCATTCCATCCATTCGCATTGGTTGCTCTTAGAGAGAGGTGGAACTCAGCCTGTCTGTCACACAAGGTAATGTATGTGAGTTTCTAGAAGTCCTTAGGAGAAACTTCGGCATAAATACTAAGGTCCAAAATTATGGGACTACAGCAGTAAATGTTCACAGTGAATATTATGTTGATGTTCACACTAACTGGTCTGTTTTCATGTTTTTAAGACACTGATTAAATGTGTAAAAGGTTGATAGTGTTGTTTGGTGTTTGTGGACTGTTTCTTAACGGTGGACATTCAATCTAGCCCAGTTAACATATTGATGTGCAACAAATTTAGAGTCCAATGGTGCAGGCATGCACAGAGATAAAAGCAGACAACTAGCGTGGCACAGTGGTTAGTCAGTCTAGGACCTGGGACTACCAGGCTTGAATCTCTCATTCACTCATGGAAGCCCATCCGGTAGTCCTGGACCCATCACGATATCTCACCCTAACCTACCCTCACAAGGTGGTGGTGGTTGTGAGGATTAAATGGAGGCGTTCCAGAGGAGATCCAAGGAATTACAGGCAGGTCAGTCTAACATCAATACTGGGTAAGTTGATGGAAGTTATCAAAGATAGAATTAGTAGGCACATTGATTAACAAAATTATCATGTGGCAGTGGGTATGGTGTAGCCAGGAGATCCAAAGACGGGCAGCCTGAAACTAGCTCTTTTTGTGGCAAGCTAGGTTTATTTTTTGGGCAGAGAGAACTGTGACTGACTCAAGGTCACCCAGCTGGCTTCAAGTGGAGGCGTGGGGAATCAAGCTTGGTTCTCCAGATTAGAGTCTGCTGCTCTTAACCACTACACCAAATTGGTTATTGAGGAAGAATCAGCATAGATTCTGTAAGGGAAGAACTTATCTCACCTCTTTGAGGGGGTGAACAAACATGGACAAAGGTGACCCAATAGATGTTTACCTAGATTTCCAGAAAGCTTTTGATAAAGTTCCTCATCAAAGGCTCCTAAGTAAAATCAACAGTCATGGGATAAGAGGACAAGTCCTCTTGTGGATTAAAAACTGGTTAATTAACAGGAAACAGAGAGTTAGTATAAATGGGCAGTTTTCACAGTGGAAGCTGTGGGGTACTGCAGGGCTCAGTACTGGGCTCGATGCTTTTAAACTTGTTCATTAATGATTTGGAGTTGGGAATAAGCAGTGAAGTGGCTAAATTTGTGGATGATGCTAAGTTGTTCAGGGTGGTGAGAACCAGGGAAGACTGTGAGGTGCTCCAGAGGGACCTGTCAAGGCTGGGCAAGTGGGCATCAATGTGGCAAATGAGGTTCAGTGTGGGCAAGTGTGAAGTTATGCACAAAAATTCAAAAGCCAAAAATCCTAACTATAAATATGCATTAATGGGGTCTGAATTGGTGGTAACTGACCAGGAGAGGGACCTTGGAGTCATGGTAAATAACTCACTGAAGATGTCCACTCAGTGAGCAACTGCAATAAAAAAGGCCAACACTGTGCTGGAAATTATTAGGAAGGAGACTGAAAACAAATCAGCCAATATCACAATGCCCCTGTATAAATCTATGGTGTGGCCTCATTTGGAATACTGTGTACAGTTCTGGTCACTACACCTCAAAAAAGATAGCATTGGAAAAGGTGCAGAAAAGGGCAACTAAAATGATTAAGGGGATGGAACACCTTCCCGATGAAGAAAGCTTGGGGAAATAATGATTGAGGGGTTTACCAAATGATAGAGGTTTACCAAATTAAGCATGGGATAGACAGGAACGCATACAAGAACTCACGGGTACTCAAATTAATGAGTAGTAGGCTTAGAACAGATAAAAGGAAGCACTTCTTCACCCAAAGAGTAATTAACATGTGGAATTCACTGCTGCAGGAAGTGGTGGCAGCTACAAGCATAGACAGCTTCAAGGGGAGATTGGATAAACATGGAACAGAGGTCCATCAGTGGCTATTAGCTACTAGGTATAGATTTAACACTGTCTGGGGCAATGATGCTCTATATTCTTGGTGCCTGAGAGGCAACAGTGGGAAGGTTTCTGGAGTTCTGGCCCTGCTGGTGGACCTCCTGACGGCACTTGGTTTTTAGCCATTGTGTGACACAGAGTATTGGACTGGATGGGCCAGATGGCTTGTCTTATGTTCTTATGAGTAGAGGATGATGTGAAAAGCTTCATTGGGTCCCTGATCAGGGAGAAAAAGATGGTATTTGTTTTAAATGCATAATGAGATCCCTTTGTCATTTATGGGCTAAGGGGAGAAAGCATGTATTAAAACTCTTTTGTGGTAAGGTCCCTCCTTCAATACCAGCTCTGTGATCCCATAGTAGATAATGTAACATGATTTACTTTTTTTGTCTGAAGTTCAAAAAATTTTTGGTGTCGCCTTCCCGACAGTTAATATGAGATAATGTCTGTAACTTGCTGGTTTTCCCCTCTTTTTGCTATTGATAAAAATAAAGACACTGGACACTTGAAGCAATCTTAATTTTTTGGTATGCAGGCACAAGTCTCACACTTGTGAAAACTCTTTGGTGATTTGAATGGTAGCACTGATGGAAAATCAAGCTTTTGATTCAGTCTTGCGGTCAAACTGCAGATGATTTGATTCTGGGTTATATGTGCAACAGAGGACTGGCTCCCTGCTGCAACCTGTTGAAAGTTGGCCCTCAGTGTGGTACGTGTCACAGGAATGAAGTGTGGCCAGAACTGTGCTGTAGAAGCATCTGTCATAAGTGCTTTGTGTGCAAGAGAACTTGGTGTTAAATGCATCAAATTTTGTTTGATATTCTGGTGTAATTAAAAGGTGTGGTTATCTTTTTGGCAAAGTAAGTAGCTAATAAACTTTGTGCCTTGGTAGTTGTTTTTTTTTAAAAAAGAATAAAGCAAGGTTTGCACAGTTTCTGTGTATTGTTACATTTGTGACTGCAAAGTCTCTAACACCACTAGAAACAAAAGCAATTTATCACCATCTTGTGGCCATCTTTGCACATTACAGTTTCAACTAGGAAAAATAGGGATTTTGTGGAAGGGGACTGGAAGTATAAAATGAAACCAATTAAGAGCTGGGAGGAAACTTTAACTTCATTGAAACTGAATCTAAGGACAGGGTTTAGTTCAGAATGGTATACAGAGAGGTATGTGCATTTTCATGTAATTTTAAAATCAGACTTAGAGCAAAGGATTTAAAGTAGTTTACTTGGTACAGTACAGATTTGTCTGAATAAGGGAAGCAAAACTGACTTTCTCAAAACCACTTTGGTGCTGTATTTGTTGGATTTTGTTCATATTAAATTGTTCATATGATACAAATTTTTAGACAATTTTTGAACCAACTGAATTAGGAGAGAACTGAAAATTTAGGTCCCAGTTTGGAGCAAGTTAAATGCAAAGAAAAGAACTCTTAAATGCAAAAATCCTTTTGTCCTCTCTGACCAGCCTTAGATTAAAAGATTTATGTGTGTATATACATATATAAAGTGTGTGTGTATGACCATGGTCCGTGCCCTTCACAGTGCTCCTACCTTCTGTTTCGTTGAAGGTCCTGACTTCACAGTGAGAGAAGATAGTAAAGAAAGAACTCTGGTTGCAAGACAATATGATCTGTTCTATCTATAACCATGATTTCAAAGCCAACCTTTGTGTTCCTTGATTACTTAAGGAAGATCCAGCATTTTCAGCCACTGTTGGGGAGAGGCCATGGCTCAGTGGTAGAGCATCTGATTGGCATGCAGAAGGTCTTAGGTTCAGATCATCTCCAGGTCAGGTAGGAGGTGATAGACCCTGAAGAGCTGCTGCCAGTTGGAGTAGATGACCCTGATAGACCTGCTGTCTTATTCAATATAAAGCAATGTTGTGTGTGGGTCCCTTATTCTGATCTCAACATTTCTGATGACTGATCTACTTCTTCACTTACTTGTGGGTTCTGAAGAGTACAGTAATTCCATGAAACCTTCCCTTACCATTCCCTTAATCAGGAATTTCAAATTAGTCAGCACTAAATAAGTTTATATTTTGTTTTTCATATTTAGCGTTCTTAGCTAGGTAGCATTACTAACCAGTGGGCCATATTTTATGGTCGTGCTATGGAACCATGCAGTTTCATATAGGATATCAGTGTGAACATTTTATCAGAGTGGCTGGCTGATAGGACTTAGGGTTTTTTACATTCTATCTGTGAAGGGCAACTGCTTGGACTTTGTAACAGTTTGTGATTTCTCGCAATGTTGGTGGTTTTTTAAAAATGTTTTTATGGTGCATTGGTTTTAATGTAACCAGTCTTGGGTCCCATTATTTAATTTTTAAATATTTTCATTAAATCTCACATATCCAGCACACACTGAAATTTGCCATCAGATGTCTCAAAGCCACTTCTTCTAGCTCACCCTGTTCTTCTCCAAGTCTCATGATTAACTTGCAAGAGTCTCTCTACCAACTTTTTGGTCCCATCCCACAGAGAGAGCCAGTGTTGTTAAGTGCTTAAGAGTGCAGACTCTAATCTGGAGAATAGGGTTTGATTCCCCACTCCTCCACATGAAGCCTGCTGGGTGGCCTTGGGCCAGTCACTGTTCTCTCACAAGTCTTTCAGCCCCATATACCTCACAAGGAGACTGCTGTGGGGAGAGTAAACCACTTTGAGACTCGTTAAGGTAGAGAAGGCAGGGTATAAAAACCAACTCTTCTTCTCCTTTTCTTTTTCCCTTCCTCCTTCACCTTCATGTCCTTCCTCTTTATATGTATAACCTTGATGGGACTGCCCTCAAAACCTTCATAAATAGTATGGATGCTTTTCAGTGACCTTGGATGGTCTATCAGTAACTCTTGAAAATTAGAAGTTATGAGCGAAAAGTTTCCAGGGATATGTGGAGAAGCAACAGATCTGGAATTAATCAACAACACTGACATAGTATCTTGCAATTTAAGTAAGCATTGTGGATGACTCACCCAAAACTGGATGTATCTCCATCTGGTGTTCAGACAATTATTTGGTCATATTCATGCTGCAGAAAAAAGGATGTGATTTTGTGTCACACATTTCAGCTATCAGGATAAGCCTATATTATGATTATTTCCACAATTTATATTGTGCCTTTTTCCCCTTACAAGGGCCACCAAGGTGGCTAACAATTTAAAACAGAGGTGTCAAACTCACTTGTTATGAGGGCCAGATCTGACATAAATGTCACTTTGTTGGGCCAGGCCATGCACGCTGTAAAATGTAACACAAGGTACCAGAGATATAAACTTTATAAAGATGATTTCAGATGCCGAATGGCAATAGCAGGCATGATTAGATTAGGTGTGATATGCAGAGGGGAAGTAGGTGTGAAGATATCAGCATTGGTAATGAGACAGGAAACCTAGGTCTCAGTTCCATCCAGGAGGATTCAGTCCAGGAGGATGCAAAGAATAAATGGATGAAAGTCTGACATTAGAAAGTGCAACATTCAGTTGCTGAACTAAGAGTAGCAGTGCTCTTACAAAGGAATTTCATAGAATCATAGAATGTTAGAGTTGGAAGGGACCTTGCAGACCATCTAGTCCAACCCCCTGCACTCTGCAGGAACACAGCCGAAACCCCTACATACCTACAAGATACCCAAAAGATGGTTGTCCAGTCTCCTCTTGAAAACGTCCAGCGAAGGAGCATCCACCACCTCCCGAGGCAGTCTGTTCCACTGCTCAACCACTCTTACAGTCAGGAAGTTTCTCCTGATATTAAGCCGGTAATGACTCCCTTGTAATTTCCACCCATTAGATCTAGTCTTGCAATCCGGAGCAAGAGAGAATAGATCCACTCCATCTTCTACATGACAGCCCTTCAAATGCTTGAAGACTGCAATCATGTCCCCTCTAAACCTTCTCTTTCCCAGGCTAAACATACCCAACTCCCTCAGCCTTTCCTCATAAGACTTGGACTCCAACCCTCTCACCATCCTGGTCGCCCTCCTCTGGACCCGCTCGAGTTTGTCAACATCCTTCCGAAAATGTGGTGCCCAAAACTGGACACAGTACTCCAGGTGGGGCCTGACCATAGCAGAATACAGCGGAACTACCACCTCCCGTGATCTGGACACAATGCTTCTGCTAATGCATCCTAAGATTGCATTAGCTTTCTTCACAGCCGCATCACACTGCAGGCTCATGTTTAGCTTGTGATCAACCATAACACCTAGATCCCTTTCACATGTGCTGCTGTCAAGACAAGTCCCTCCTATTCTATATCTGTGCCTTTGATTTTTTGTACCTAAGTGTAGGACTTTGCACTTATCTCTATTGGAATTCATTTTATTTGTCTCAGCCCACTGTTCCAGCCTATCAAGATCCTTCTGAATCCTGACTCTGTCTTTTTCAGAATTAGCAATCCCACCCAGCTTCGTGTCATCTGCAAATTTGATAAGCATCCCTTCTATGTCTTCATCCAGGTCATTTATAAAAACATTGAATAACACCGGGCCTAGGACCGAGCCCTGTGGTACTCCACTCGAGACTTCCCTCCACGTCGACGCAGAGCCATTTACGAGCACTCGTTGGGTACGATTTTTCAACCAACCATGAATCCACCCAACGGTTGCGCCATCCAGCCCACACTTAACCAGCTTATCCTCAAGGATATCATGAGAAACTTTGTCAAATGCTTTACTGAAATCCAGATACACTATATCCACGGCATTGCCAGAGTCAACCATTTTAGTAACTCTGTCAAAAAAGGAGATAAGGTTAGTCTGGCATGATTTATTCTTCATAAACCCATGCTGGCTATTACCAATTAACTCATTTTGTTCAAGGTGTTCACAGACAGAGCGTTTAATAATCTGCTCCAGAATTTCCCCAGGTATTGATGTCAAACTGACAGGCCTATAATTTCCCGGGTCCGTCTTTTTCCCCTTCTTGAAGATTGGGACAACATTCGCTCTTCTCCAGTCTTTCAAAGGGAGATTAGAAAGACTGCTGAATTGCATCCTCCTGGACTGGATTGAGACCTAGTTTTCCTGTCTTATTACTAATGTGTGTGATAAAATCACATTTTAAAACATTAAAATGAACCCTTCCAACACGCATCTTTAAAACAGAGTTAAAATACATATGAAGACATAAAAACAGCAATTAAAACATTGGCCAGGAGGGAAGGATCACTGAGGGAATCCCCAACGCCCCCCCCCCCAAATTTTAAGCTGTGGTGGATAATGTCAACAGAAGGGGGCAGATGGCTCTCCCTGTGGAGACAGTTCCAGAGCTTTGGTGCCATGACCTACTCTCAGGAGGGGGGGCACCCAAAGCAGAGCCTCTGCAGATGACTGCAGTGGTCAGGCAGCTTCATAAGGGAGTAAGTGGTCATTCAGGTATGTTGGCTCCTAAATGTCTTTGGGCTTTGAAGGTCAAGACCAGCACATTGAATTATGTCTGGAAACAAATTGGGAGCCAGTGCAGATGGGCCAAGACTCAAGTGATATGGTCTCTATGACCCAATCTGGTGAACATCCTGGCTGTGGCATTCTGTATCAACTGAGGTTTCCAAAAACTTTTCAAGGGCAGCCCCACATGGAGCACATTGCAGTAATCTATTCTAGATGTAACCAGGGCATGCACCACAGTGGCCAGATTTTTTTTTTCTGCCCAGGAAAGGCTGCGGCTAGCTAACCAGTTGAAGCTGGTATAAGGCATTCTTGGCCACAGCTGCCACCTGCATATCCAGCAATGGACTTAGGGGCAACAGCACCCCTGTTCCTTCGAGTGGAGTGCAACCCTGTCCAGAATGGGTGATACCTTAAAACTCGGGTTAGACCTTCTGTCCACCAATAGCACTTCATCTGTCTCTCTCTCTCTCTTGTCTGTTCGTGTGCCTGCCCGTGCCTGGAAGTCATGGCGACCTCTGGTGACTCGTACTGGGCATGGAGGATGTTCAGAGATGTGGCTTGATACTCTGCCTCTGTCTCCTGGTTTTAGTGTTGCAAGGAGGTCTCCCATCCAAATACTTGCCAGGGTCGGCCCTGCTTAGCTTCCAAGATCTGGTGAGATTGGGCTTGCCCAGGCTATCCAGGTGAGGGCAATAGCACTTCATCTTGTCAGGATTAAACTTCAGTTTAGCCTACGTCCACTGCAAACCTGCCTCCAGGCACTGAATCAGGATTTCTACAGTCTTTCTGGGATTAGCTAGAAGGGCGAGACAGAGTTGAGCATCATTCTTATACTGCTGACAACACAGCCTAAGTCTCAGTTTCATATAGGTGTTAATGAGCATTATGTTTGTCATCTTTGTTATCTTTAGGTTTCAACATATTACCCTTCTTTTTCCCCTCTGTTCTTTCCATTGTTCTTTCTCAATATTTTCTCATACATTGGATGAAACCCTTATATACAAAACTTACAGTATATTAGTTCCAGTGTCTTTAGATTGGAAGATCTCTGCATAGAATCACACTGTTAATATTTTGACACATTAGCCAATCTTTACGATGCTGCAGGATCCTCCAGGTGCCTTCAGTGGTGTACACAGACCGTGCTGTGCGAGAGTACCTGCAGCCCAGCAGAAATTGTCAACATTGCTTGATTAAATCCTGGTACTGTGGTGGTGAGCAATTTAGGGAAGACAGTGACTCACGAAATTGTCTTGCATTCCAGTACCAAAGTGAGCAGCCTGAAAACTACAATAAGGTGCAGATGATCCCACAGTGCTCCAAGGAAAACCAGGCACAGTTTCTATGGCAAGACAAAGCTTCAGCTCTTCAAAAGAGCAATTGCACGCATCACACTGTCTCTCTCCCCCGGGAAGGAGAAGTTGGCAGTACGAGCTGACTGGCAGCTTGTCTTGGCTTCGACTTGGGCCTTGCACCTCCTGGAAGAGGTGTTTTTTATTTTTTAAAAAACTGTGCAGGCAGATAGCCCAGAAGAAAGAATAAATGAGGCAGGCTGAAGTATTTCCCTGCATCCAGTTGATGCAAGCTGTTCTGAAATGTGAAGGCAGGTAGTGACCTTGCTGTGGAGAAAAGGAACCCGTTTTGTAACTGTAGACACCACAGTCTTTCCTTATTTTATTAAGAAACCATAACAAAAACTGAGAAGCTAACAGATAAGAAAGTGGATTGTCTCAGTACCAGTCCACTGTGAAACTCTTAGGTTTCATCGCGTTTACAAGAAAGATCTGATTCACTAGAGCTTTTATGCTGTTAAATAACTGCAGGTGATGGATATGGGGAAGATTAGATGCCATCCAGTGCTGCTTTCACCACCAGAGGCCAGACTCGCCATTGCTTCTGTCCAGGAACCTGAACATGTCTTTGCTCCCCAGCCCTCTTCACAAACAGCTCAGCAAGCTGACCCTGGCTTCCTGAACTCTGACAAGAGTTTAGGCAACATTTTTGTTTCCCTGGTAACCCAGACAATTACCATTGTTGCTTAGGTAACTACAATGATGGCTGAGCTCTCATGAGAGGACTTTGGAAGGCAGAGCAGGCCCGTAGCTACTGGGGGCCCCTGGGGGTGATGTTCCCTCATGAATGTGCCTGGCCCCTCCTCTCCCGGTCCCCCTCCCCTCCCCCAGATGGTAGCCTGAGTGGCAAGTCCTGTGGCCATCCCCAACCTGCACATGGGCCCCTGCCACCTGCAAGTAGAGCTCACCTGCTTGCTTGCACTGTGCTAGTCGGATACGGGGTGGGGCAGCACTAGGCCTTCCCGGTGCCTGGTTGCCCCAGCCGTGGCCAGGCTGTGCCATTGCGCCATGTGGTACTGCACCCAGCTGGTATTCTTCATATTGGGCTACGCCATCCCAGCTACCTCTTGCTGGGCACGTTGGTCATCTTGGGTTGCGGCCAGTGTTCCCTCTAAGCTGAGTTAGTGTGAGCTGGCTCACAGTTTTTTAGTCTCTGGTGCACACATTTTTGCCTTAGCCCAGGAAGGATGGCTCCAGAGCAAACTAATTTATGCAGTAGCCAAATCACATGCTCACAACTTTAATGCTGGTAGCTCACAAAGTAGAATTTTTGCTCACAAGACTCCACAGCTTAGAGGGAGCCTTGGTTGTGGCCACTCTTGTTAGGATCCGTCTGGCTTCTTGAATGATTTTTCCTCCCTTTCCGAAGCATGAGAGGAGAATTAGTGACTTCCCACCTGTGGATCTGGTTGGAAAGTTTGTCAGAAGAGAGAGGCGGGTGTGTGGTGGAGAAGCCCAAGGGTGGGAAGAAGAGCTGCCTGCGGGCCAAGCTGCAGGAGCTCAAGGTGGCCTTCCTGGAGAGCAGCCTGTCGGTGAGTCTGGGAGATGCCGAGTGGGTGGGTGCATGGCCATCGGGGGGGGGGGAGCTCCAGGGAAAGAGAAGGAGCAGCAGCACCCCCAACCCATCTTTGCCCCTCCACAGCAAATTCCCCAGCTACGGGGCTGCCTTAGAGCAAGCAGCTAACTTGGTCTTGGGGGGAGGGGAGAATGGGCACAAAGACACAGGAGCAGCTCTTGCTCCACTGAAGCAGTAGGGCTGGGAAAGATGGGGTTAGCTGGATGGGAAAATTGAGAGGCTGGCCACCCCGAGATAACCTCCTCGGCTGACCTCATGGTCCAGCCGGCCTTATCCAGCCACACCCTTTTGAGTCCCAATAGAAGATGAACATGAAGTTGCTTTATAAGGAGCCAGGTCAGTGGTCTGTCAAGGTCAGTATTGTCTACTCTGACAGCAGTCCTCCAAGGTCGCAGGTAGAGGTTGTTCACATCACTTGCTACCTGATCCTTTTAACTGGAGATGTTGGGGATTGAATCTGGGACCTAGAATCAAAAAATCATAGATAGAATAATAGAATCACAGGGTTGGAAGGAGCCGTACAGGCCATCTAGTTCAACCCCCTGCTCAGTGCAGGATGAGCCTAGACTAGCATCCCTGACAAGGATTTGTCCAGCCACTGCTTAAAGACTGCCAGTGAGGGGGAGCTCACCAACTCCCTAGGCAGCTGATTCCACTGTTGCACAGCTCTTACTGTCAAAAGGTTTTCCTAATATCCAGCCAGTACTTTTCTGCCCTTAAATTAAACCCATTATTCCAAGTCCTAGCCTCCTCTTCTCCAGACTGAACATTTCCATGTCCTTCAGCTTTTCCTCATAGGGCTTGGTCTCCTCTGCACCTGCTCCATTCTGTCCACAACCTTTTTGATATGAGGCCTCCAGAACTGCACACAATACTCCCGGGGCAGTCTGACCAATGCAGTGTACAGTGGGATTATGAAATCTTGTGATTTGGATGTTATGCCTCTGTTGATACACCCCAAGATTGCATTAGCCTTTTTTGTCACTGCATCACACTGGCTGCTCATATTTAACTTTCAGTCCATCTTTACCCAAAGATCTTGTTCATACGCACTGCTGCTCAGAAGTATATCCCCCATCCAATATGCATGTTCCTCATTTTTGTTACCCAGATGTAGAACACAGCATTTATCCTTGTTCAATTGCATCTTGTTCACATGTAACCTTCTGCATGTCAAACAGTTGCTCTGCCACTAAGCCAGAGCTCCTCTGCTGTGCATGTATTTGCAATGAGACTTAACTCTATTACAATCAAATGGAACTTGCAAGTACTCAACTATGGTTGGACACCCTCCATACACTTTAATATCTTCTGGTAAGGACCAAGGCAAGCCTGCAGCAAATGTAATTATAAATCTATGGATTGATCAGGTTGCTGAAGGGCTTTTTCCACCATTAAACCATTAGTACTGTCTTCAATCATTTTCCCTCTGGTCATAAACTAAAGGGAAGACTGAAAATTTCTTACAGCTGTCTCTATAGAAACTAAAATTTCCAATGGGCCATTCACTTGGTTCTAAATTATTGCTTGAATGTTGATTATTTTAATTGCTCATTAGGAGGCATATCTACTAAACAAACTAAATGATTGTCTTTGGCACTGGTATCCTGGGTCTCCCAATTAAAAGTAATCAGAGCAAAGGACCCCCACAGAGGCAGAACAAAATGAAAAAAGAGTTCAGATGTAACATCTGCAAACAAAATTAGGTAATGAAACCTAGCTGGAAGTTGGACAGCAGTATTTTAAAAGCGAATGGTGTGCATGCCTTGGGTCGAGAAAGGTAATCATAATTGCAATAAATACACTTTTTTGTATGTTTGTGGAGGAAGCATTGCATTATATCTGCATTATATCTGATACACAATGTTTCGCCTTGAGTCTTTGCTGGGAAAGGAGATATTGCCAAGCACAAGAAAATTTCTTTGATGAAGACCTTGATGAGGACTTGAAAAAGGGGGGGGGGAATGTGTATTCATTGTCATAAGAGGAAGACTCCCATGAGATAAGTCGTATGCATAGCAGAATCCAACAACAGTAGCCATATAATAGGTTTCATTAGAACCAGCCCCAAATATCCTCAAATTCATGCAAGCTTTCAGGTTCTTCAGCACTTTCCAGGCTGGATGTTGAAAGTGGGTTGGGGAGGAAAGCTGATGTTTGGAGCATGATCTCTCGATTGCCTCCTGCTAATCACATTTGAATAGAAAGTGATGCTATTTCCTGATGCTGGGGCCAAGGAACCCCATAAGCACAGTCTTTCCCTGGCCATTTTTTTCTGGTTAAAAAAATTCCTCTCTTTATTACCTAAATGCAGATATTTCTACAACAGAAGTTTGAGGTAGCTGCACTGGTGCAAAGCACAGTCTAAAAACAAAAGCCATGTAATACCTTCCATGAAGACCAATCAAAGGGCAGTGTTTGAGTTCTCTAGCACCCTTGATCAGGTGGATATGTGATGTATGTGGTACTTTCCTATCACACCTAAACCTATTTTGCAGCTTTAACAACATAAAGTTAATTTTTACAACTTTGCATATAAAATGGCATTCATTGGCATATTTACGGAATTTAAAAGTATACATTTATTTATGCATCAGATTTATATCTGGCTCTCACTCCCCTGAATGGGACTCAGGGCAGCTAACAGCATTTAAAATAAACTAATAAAACAATACAAAGATACAATAAATAATCTTTAAAATACAAAATGGTTAAAATCTATCCCCATTAAAATCTATTCACTATCAAGTGGGCTAAGATGCATGGATGGTGAATACACAGCTGAAGCATACCAGCTGCCTGGTGGATCACAATCACCCAAAGGCCACCTGCAAAAGAGCAGCCTTGCATGCCCTGTGGAATCTAGGGAGGTCCTGTAAGGCACACACATCTTTGGGCAGCTGGTTCCACAGGACAGGGGCCACTACTGAGAAGGCCCTTGCCCTTGTTGACATGGTTGATCAGGGACCTTCAATAAATTCTGAGATGAAGACCAGAGAAGATGGGGAGGATCATGCTGGGAGAGGTAGTCCCAAAGGTATGAGGGTTCCAGGCCATTTAGGGCTTTAAATTCCTAGGGGGAAACTTTTTTCCAAATTTTTCTGTCCTTCATAGGCCACAGTCTTAAGGCCCTGCTATCTCCTTCCTGGATAGAATGTCAGTTCATTTTGTAATCTATACAAGTCCAATGAGAATAGCTTTGGTATGTTTAGAAAAAGCAAAATTGTGGAGGGTTTCATTTTTTTCAGAAAAACACTGGACAGAAGAATAGTTCTTCATTATCTACTGGGAATAGGGTCAGCAGCAAGGAACTTTAATGATGAGCAGATAAATCAGTTAATGCAGAGCCGAATACTTGTGAGGTGGAAAGTAGGTGCCTAGATGCAGTCACTCTCATCCGTGTCCTAGGTGATGATCAGCACTGTAAGACCAGACGATGATAATCAGCTCAGTGGTACAGGAGAATACTATTTGGATTTCCTGCTGCTGGCTGTAAAAGATTTGGCCTTGTGCGGCATCCTGCTAAGTTCAGTGAAAAGAAAGAAATCCTGAAGAGTAACCAGTGGTCAAAGACACCCCCCTCGGGAGTGCTTTTGTTGGATTGGGAAGAGTTTCTTTAGATCCACGTTTCAATGGGTAGCTGTGTTGGTCTGCAGCAGAACACCTAGATTTGAGTCCAGTCACCCTTTTGATACCAACAAGATTGTGAGAAGATAAACTTTCAAGAATCAAAACATCGACAAAGGGAGCTCTGACTCGTGTAAGCTTATATCTCCCCAAATTTTGTTGGCTTCTAACGTGTTACTGGATTGGAATTTAGATCCAAGAGAGATTTTGAAAAAACCTCCAAACACAAAAACCATGCTTAGGATCTAAGGACCCAAGGAGCTTGCCTTGTGAACCCAAAGGGAAAGGGGAGAGCACAAGCTCTTCCTCCACATGCTTTCAGGCAGCAGTCTGGAGACTAAGCACCCCATTGGTTTGGATTCCAGACTAAACTGGCCTTTTCCATCAATTCTTCCTTCCCTCAATTGGCCACATTTGTGCTGATCCTTAGGGTCCCCAATTCCCCAAAATCAGCACTGCGTGGAGACCAGAAATGGGGATGCAGAGGGAAGGGGGAGGGAGGAAAGTTCTGTTCTGCTGATAGAAAATCTAGTCTGGATTAGGGATGGGCATGAACCAGATCATGGAACAAATTTTTCCATGGACCGGGCCCAGTTCATGGGTTGTTTGCCCAGTCCATGCCCTCCCACTTTCCATGGACCATCCACAGACTGCCTAGTGTCTTCTAGGGTTTCCTTTGGTCCATGAGCAGTTTAATTTAAGTTAAATGCCTTCTGAGTTGACTTTCACATGGTGTTGCCACAGCTGCGGTGGTGGGGGGCTTGCAAAAGCCATTTAAAGCAATGTGTTCTCTTTAAATGGCTTTTGTAAGCCCCCTGTCACAAACCTCACAAATCACAAACTGGTTCATAACCTCCACAGACTTCCATTTTTTCAGTCTGTACCCATCCCTCATATGGATCCAAGCCTAAGCAACACATTGAATTCAAGCCTATGGACATGATCCACTACTTGAATAGACAGACTATGCTCTTCTCCTGTTCACATTCATGTCAGTGAGACTTGAGCAGGAGAACTTCCTGGTGGACTATGTCCTCTAAAGAACTTCTGCAGTGGAACAAACTTTCTAGAGAATTAGTAAAATCTGATTTTGGTAGGTTTTTTTTTTTTGAAAAGGTGCGCCTGTACTAATAAAATGCTATAGTCAGAGACCCTTTCTGCCTTAGCATATGATATCTGACTGGATAACCTCCAGTTCAGTGATTTGTCATGGAGATTCAGTGTAGGTAACTAACCTGACTTCATTTCTTAAGACAGACAATCTTTAAATCAATAAATCCAATTGCCACAGTGGGTGAATTATTGGCTTCTGCCCCAAGAGTCACAACTGTGAAACAGATACCTGGGTGCTGAGAAGTGGCTGGAGAGCATCAAGTCATTTCACAGGTATTAGCTAGCTTTTGACTCCAAGTTTTTTTGATCACTACCAAACAGGATTAAATTAGTGACAGCAAACTAGATGTAAAAACCCCATGGTCCATTACAAATCTTTTTACATCAGCTACCCATTTACTTTCCCAGCCACTTGAATGCAATTTAATTTGCAAAAATCTCTGGCCCTCACCCTTCCAGCAAAACTAACATTGCAGTAGCACTTCTGTGCATTCCTTGCGGATCTTTCGTGGAGAAAACAGCCACTTGCCTATGCAGTTATCCTGGATAATATATTGATTTTTTAAAAAATGTTGTCTGCCTTGTTAAGCTTTGGGAGAATGCATTTTCAAAAGAAAAGTGGCTGTAAATAAGTAAATGTCTGAAGCTATACTGCCATTTGCATCATCCCTTATCATTCTTTTTTAAACTTTAGTTATTTTCTGTAACAATATAGCATAATCAAAAGCAAAGCCTTAGGACCATTTAAGGTCATACTTAGAAAAAGCAGTAAATATGGAGTCATTATCCATTTATACTTTCTCGGCTAGATTTGTCCCTTAAGGTTAGATTTCTGTTGCAAGGATATTGTATTATTCCAGAATTGTCTACATTGTAGTTTGTAGGTAGGAAAATAAATCTTTCCCTTGTAGAATACGCGTTGTGATGGCCACATGGGACTGATGCAAACTTAGTACCCAATGGGAACAGGGCTTTTTTAGTAGCCTCCCTTACAGTGTTGTGGAAACTGCTGGTTGTTTCACGTTGCTAAAGGTGTGTATGATGTTTATATTTGGATGTTGTTTAGGAGTTTGATTGTTTCAGTGTTTGATTCAAAGTTCTAAACCACTTTGAGTCCCTTTTGGATAATAAGATGTATGAAAAAAAAGTTTGTTTTGTGCATTTGACAAAGCAGGGTCATGCTCAAACTTTAGTAAGTCTGTTGGGTTTTAAGGTGCCGCTAGGTTTTCTAGCATTTGGCAACACGTATCATTTTTCAAAATTGTTGTAAATTAAAAGAAACAAGAAAGGGGACCCATGATACTCGTGTGGGGGGTGGGGGAGAAGAGCTCCATGCAGAGCAGGAGGAGGAGGAAGCAGCAGCAGCAGCAGGTAAGCCTCCCCCCCATCCCCAGGCACCGGTGGCGCAGCCTCAGTGGCTGCCAGCCACCGAGCCCGCCAATTCCCCCCGTCCCCGTTCCCAGTCTCCACCACCCCTCCACCAATACCCCTGGCTCCAGTGGCAAGGCCCGAGCGGCTGCCAGCTGTCGGGCCTTGCCAAACTCTTCCTCCCCCCTCCGGCGACGAGGCCTAAGCAGCCTTGCCGATCTCCTCCACCTCCCTCCCCCAACTCTGGTGGCAAGGCCCGAGTGGCTTCCAGCCTCTGGGCCCGCTGATCGCCCCTCCAGCGATCTCCTCCATTGCCGCCACTGATCTTCTCTCTCCCCCTCCCCCCCGCTCCTGTGGCGAGGCCTGAGTGACTTCCAACTGCAGATTTCTCAGAGCGTTCTCTGCGCATGTGCAGGGAATGCTCTTACTTTTTTGGGGATTTAAATATCCCCTCTGTATTTTTTCTAAGTTTTCAGATTTTTCTGCACACCTGGGAACTGCCCCACGTGCGCAGGAAAAGCTCCCTACCCCCCAGGTGCCCCCGAAGTGCGGATTTAGATATCCACACACAGGGGGCAACTTGGGAATTATATATATAGATGATTGTGCAGGCATCATATGGCACTACCTGTGATGGGTAACAAGCAAGACAACGTGCCCCCCCCCCACTTTGTGCCTGTACTATTTTGAGTTACTAATGATAAATGACAAGAAAATAATCATTATGTGGTTAAGGATGAATGCCTCCTACAACACTTCAGCAAGACTGTTCTTATTTTTGTCACAATAATACCCTGCTGTTTTACATATTTATTAACTTCATTAAAATAAGTATGAATGCTTTTCAGTCTCTTGGGTTATCCAGGTAGCTTATGATCAGGGGTGTGCAATAACCGTTCTGTTTGGATTACAGTTTCTTTGCAAACAGATTTAGGACCTTCAAATGCTAGAAGAGAGTTTAACCCTGGGTTGGGAACCTCCTGGAGATTTGAAGGTGGAACCTAGGAAGGGCAAAGGGTGGAGGCGGGGAGAGAGCTCAGCGGGGATGTGATGCCACAGAGTCCACCCTCTGAAGCAGCCTTCTTCTCCAGGGGAACTGATCTCTGTAATCTGAAGATTGATTTAATTCTGGGAGAACTTCAGGTCCCACCTAGAGGTTGGCAACCCTACCTTTGACTCATCCTGTGGCATCAGGTAGGAGATGGGGAGGGTTTAGTATCTACCCAGACTCCCCTCCCCTCTCCTTTCCTGGACCTGAAACTCCAGAACTTGTTTCACATTGCCAGCATCTCCTCTGCAGCTTTAGCTTAATAGGACATTGCTGGCCTAATATGTCCTCTTCTTTGTGAGTCTTTTTAAAGCTATGCAGGACTTCCTGCCTTGGCTGAAGAGTCCCAGGTTCCCTGGCAACTGCCCCACCCTTCCCACTCTGCCTCGCGTCCTCGGCCATCTCCCCCATTGCTCTTGCCAATCTCACCAGCAGCTTTGGCTAAAGTCAGCAAGATTTGTTTGCTGCCTGGCTCCTGATAGAGGCTTCCTCGTGGGTCCTCCCAGCTACTTGGGGAGGGATTGACACACTCCTCCTAGCTGGCACACTGAAGACCACGACTCTATGCTGATGCAAAGCTGTCTGTGATACGACTCACCTTGAATGGGAAGGAAGTCTTCAAAGTGACTGAAAGAGAGGCTGGAGAAAACACACCTTTCAAACCAGGTAAGCTTGTTTTTAAATCCCCTTTTAGTGAAAATTGCAGCATCCCTGCTTCCAATGCTATATAATATTATAATAAACGCAAACACTGAAAGGGTGAAACAAAGCCCCTCTGCACAGTTGCTGTAATTTGCAACTGCTGAACAAAACTGCTGGCCAGAAACCAAGCCCAGACATCCACTGAAACAAGTGTCATCATCACCTTTCCCCTAAACATCGGCAGCAACTGGAACCGCTTGAGAAGGGGTGACTGGATTGTATTATTAAGGTCTCATTCAAATATGCTGGATCAGACCAAGGGTTCATTTAGTCCAGTATTGTGTTTCACACAGTGGCCAACCAGTTGCCCTGAAAGGCTGGCAAACTGGACATAAGGTCTGCCTTTGCTGTTTCCTCCCGAACACTGATGTTCAGAGGTTTACTCTTTCTAATCTGGATGTGAAGCTTCTCTTTAGTTCCCAAGGCTACTAACCATTGATCAAACTATCCTCCAGGCATCTGTCTAATCCTCTTTCAAAGCCATCTACGCACACATTTGGGTATCTGGTTTTTCCCTAGGATCTGTAGGAATGTAACACTGCTGGGTCCTCAGACAAGGCAATTAAAATCCTGTCAAAAGGAACAAAGATTTTTTTAAAAGCATTTCATAGTCATAAATTGGGTGGACATTCATTTAGTAAATTTGCTTCAAATAATTGCTCGACGAATATAGTACAAAACAAAAATGTTATCTTTCTTCACTTCGGTTCTCGTTTCATAATAGCCAATGTGAAGTCAGGGACTAATGGAGTTTTCGTCAGGAGGAATCTGACAGTGACCTCCAGGCCAGGGGTTTCCTGTTTGCTGAAGACCTCAAGTTTCATCAAAGGCACTTTCTACTATGGTTTGATTATCGTGGAGGATAGGAAACACTCCATCACTGTATCGCTCGGATTCTTTGTAATAAGCTAAATAACTGCATATTTTTTAAAAAAAAAAATGGAAAAGAGGAAGGCCCAACATGAGAGGGATTGACTCAATATAGGAAGCCACGGCCCTCAGTCTGCAAGACATGGGAAAGGCTGTTAGGACATTTTGGAGGTCATTAACTCCATTATAGGGTTACTATAAATTGGAAGCAATTTGACAGCACTTAACACCCACACCCACACCCAATTCTGTGAGCGACACATTCCTTCCCGTATTCAAGCTGTCTGCCTCAAATGCCATTGTCTGTCTGTGTGTATGGGGGGGGTTGACCTTTTGACATCTTTTGTTCTTTTTAATTGTATGCCTCCTCTCTGTTGTTTCCCTCTGGAATACTGTTTCATTTTGTTTTTCACTGAGTGTTTCATGTGCTCATACATGGTACACATTACTTGGAAGCAATGCTCCCTCTAAGCTGTGGAGTCTTGTGAGCAAAAATTCTACTTCGTGAGCTACTGGCATTAAAGTTGTGAGTGAGTGGTTTGGCTACTGCATAAGTTAGTTTGCTGTGGAGCCATCCTTCCTGAGCTAAGACAAAAATGTGTGAGCCAGAGGCTAAAAAACTGTGAGATAGCTCACACTAACTCAGCTTAGAGGGAGCACTGTTTGGAAATAAAGGGGTGGGAAGCTCAAATAAGTTGGGCTAGAACTCGTGAAACCCAAGTTGAAATCCTCATTTTGTCATGGAAGCTGGTTGGCTGAACTTGGGTCAGACATTCTCTCTCCACCTGACCTACCTTCACAGGACTCTGGTTGTGAGGATAAACTGGCATAAGGTAGGATGCTATTGTAAAGCATCTTTGAGTCCCTGTTGGAAAGAACAGCAGCATATAAATATAAATATATCAGTAGTCCTGATAAAGGGGTTTTATATCCATAACCATCCCCAGAGGAAAGGAACTGGGGGTAGGGAGCTACCTGGTTCTACTTTCCCTGGCAGAATATCTACTGAAGGTTCTGTGTGATATCGGGCATTGTCACATGATTAAGCAGTGTGATGGCAGCCACTTTGAAATGTATGAGTTGGGACTAGCAGAAAAATAGGTGGGGAGGAGCCTTGCTCAGTGGTAGGGCATATGGCCAAAAAGTCACCAGTTGAATCCCCAGCATCTCTATCTAAAAGGTAGTAAGTGCAAGGCAAAAAAATTAGAGACCTGTCCAAGAACTTGGAGACCCACTGTGGGCTGGTACAGCCAATATTGGTTCTGATGGTCTGATTCAGTATAAAGAAGCTTTATGTGATGTCCAGTAATGAAGCCGCTCAGCAGGTTCCACCATGATGTGATATGTATATTGTCAGTTATTTATTATTTATTATTTATTTATTTATTTATTCCATTTTTACCCCGCCCTCCCCGCGAACGGGCTCAGGGCAGCTTACAATGAGACAAGAAGGACCACTGTCTTGTTTCCAGCAACTTGTGTGAGAATGGCCTTCTGCTTCTGAGTGGAGCTGTTTCAGCTGGGAACCATGGTAAAGGATACACTCTTCTATTGAGTTGTTTTCAGTATCAGAGGCAGTGTTTTGACTAAATCCACATCGAGCTATGAACCCCCCCCCCCATTGGCTTGTGGTGATCAGTCACTGACAGGTACCTTGTCATGGTTACCGTGAGCTGTCATTTTTGACATTCTCTTCCTCTGCTATCACTGTTGGTAAATTTGGCTCTCAGCACTTCTGCAACTTACTCTTTTGGTGCTTACGAGAAGAAAAGATTTCTTCCCAAATCTAAGGTTGGTCTTAGTATCTAATAGCTAAGCCCTTCTCTCCCGATATAATAATGATAGCCTTTATTCAGCACTTTTTGAGTAGGCTTACCTAATGTCCTCTCAGTTGTCCTTACAACAAGCTTATAACTTATGTCATTATGTGATCCCCACAATACGGGTAAAATTCTGGAGTGAGACTATACTGTGCATTCATTTTTTTCTTTTTTCTTTATTATATACTTTATTAAAGTATAAGACTCTAGATTAACAGATAGCAAACAACAGTAAGATATATACAGAGAATACAATATGTAAAACCTTATATGGTGGATATTCTTTTGGAAAAATACACAATATTAATAAGAGTACAATTTCAACACTGTACTATGTAATATATGAAACATATATATATAATACACAAAACAAAGTAATTAGGAGAAGGAGGAAATGGATGGAAAAAAGCTGAGGTAGCTATTCTAAAATGTCAAGATATAATCAGGTAAGTCAGTCCATAAATTGCTTAATAATGGGTACCATTTCTCTATTAAATCTGTTTGAGCTGCATTATTTTTGTGGCTAAGTTATGTTAGCTGAAGTCTTATCTAACATGCAGTACTTCCAAAGTTTGGTATGCTATTGTTGTATGCTAGGGAGGGATCCTTTTTTCCAACATGGAGCTGTAAGAGCTTTGGCAGCTGTCAGCATTGTCATGATGGGTTCTCTATGAGCTTTAGGAGTTGTTTTACTCTCCCAAAGATTGAGAAGGTTTTTGAGATATCACATCCCATAATGTGGGACTAATGTGGTCACCTATTATAGAAGCCAATTAGGAATTTTTGGGCTCCCTTCAGATTGTAGAAGGGGGTCTTTTTGTCCTGCTTCACATTACTCGTGAGTTGATGGAGATAAATTTGATTTGGTGTGTCTTAGACCAATGAGACCATAACAAGAGGAGCAGGAATTCTATGAGTTGCTATATTTATAAAGGTAAAGGTAAAGGTTTCCCTTGCTCGAAAGCCAGTCAGATCTGACTCTAGGGTTGCAGTGTGCATCTCCGTTTCCAAGTTGAAGAGCCAGCACTGTCCAAAGATGTTTCCATGGTCATGTGGTTGGCATGACTAGACGCCAAGGTGCCTGGGATGCTGTTACCTTCCCACCGAAGCAGTACCTATTTATCTACTTGCAGTTTCTTGCTTTCGAACTGCTAGGTTGGCAGGAGCTGGAACTAGAGATGGGAGCTCACTCCATCATGCGGTACTCGGGTCTTGAACTGCTGAACTACTGACCTGCAGTTCAGTGAGCCCCCTGAGGTCCCTAAGGTGAAGGGTGCAAACCAGGCCATGACTGGAACAGTAGGGTCAGTTGGGGAAAGAAGAAACAACATTAATCAAGTACTTAGATTTTTGAGCATAGGGTTGCCAGCTCCAGGTTGGAAAATACCTGGAGATTTTGAGAGTGGAGCCTGAGAAGGGTTGAGTTTGGGAGGGGAGGGACTTCAATAGTGTATGCCATAGAGTACACCTTCCAAAGTGGCCACATTCTCCAGGTGAACTGATCTCTATCACCCTGGAGATCAGTTGCAATCCTGGGAGAGCTCCAGCCAAAACCTGGAGGCTGGCAACCCTCATTGAGCAAGATGGGTGGGGGGAATGACACTTAGGGCCTCCTGGCACTGTTTAATATGCAGGGTTCAGGCTGAGATAAAGCCAGAGGAAGTGCTGGCTAACTTTGGAGCTAGGCTGGGTTAGCCCAAACACATGGGCCACTTGTTAGACAGTAACCTGTATTCCAAGTTAGAGGAACTGTTTTATTCTAATGTAGATCAGCCACTAATAAATCCTTACTGAACCCAGATACTGGTTTCTTGTGTCTTCATTTTGGGTACTTCTATGAGACTCCTAAGGAGCTGCGGTGGCTCAAGTGGTTAAGACGCTGAACTGCAGGCTGTGGAAGGTCAGTAGTTCAGCAGTTCAAGACCCATGAGTGCCGCATGACGGGGTGAGCTCCTGTCTCTAGTTCCAGCTCCTGCCAACCTAGCAGTTAGAAAGCAAGAAATTGCAAGTAGATAAATAGGTACCACTTCGGTGGGAGGGTAACAGCGTTCCGTGCGCCTTGGTGTTTAGTCATGCCGGCCACATGACCACGGAAACGTCTTCAGACAGCGCTGGCTCTTCGGCTTTGAAACGGAGATGAGCACCGCAACCCTAGAGTCGGATTCGACTGGCTTTCGAGCAAGGGAACCTTTACCTTTACCTTTATGAGACTCCTTCTGTGATTATATCCTGTTTCTGGAACTCTCTCCCAAAGGGAGATGTACCTATCAGTCTTCTGGCTGTCTCTTAAGTAAAGCCTGCAAAAGCCTGAGTGAACAGAAAAACGTTAGTATTTTTCTTTCTCTTTCATTTCATTCCATACTCTGCAGCAGGTTTTTGGTTTTCCGAGGCCTGATTTTATGTTGTTTTCCAGCTTTATGTTGACGGTTTAAGTTTTTAATATATTTTACGTAAATGTTTTAGTTTTTTTAAAAAAGAAATTGATGTAAATTTCTGAAATCTCTTTTTTGTTTTGTGTTTTTTAAAAAATTAAAACTGAAGTGAATCAAATACTAAAAAGCTATCACATGCCAGTCAAATGCTTCAAATGTTGACTACTGCTGCATAATCTTCAAATGTCAAATACTGATATCATTTTAGAGCCTGTTCTTCTCACATCCAGAAAAATATTTGGTGAGTATTCATTATGGAAATAAGCAGAGCAAATTTCTGAGGAGAACTTTTTGAAGCAAATTATTTTTGATTCCTAGCTGAGGAAGTATTTGAACCCCAGGACTTCCTAGCTCATTCTCCTAAGCATTATGCAATGCTACTCTTCCACCAGCAATGTAAGCCAAGCATTCTGTAGGTGCAATTATTGCTTTCTCCTTGATAGCACTGTGGGCTGCTGTACACTACAATCTTAAACAGATTTTATAGTGATTCCTTCTTCCTAGAGAATCTTGGGAATTGCTTTTCTATGTGAAGAGGCTGTACATGTCTAATAGACAATTGTCAGCATCTCACTAGACTACAACTCCTAGGGGTTCTTTGGGGGAAGCCATGGCAGTTAAACTGACATTAAACCAGTTTAAGTTTGTGGTGCTGTGCTGATTTTGCTTCCAGAGGATGTTTTCAGGTGAGTGGCTATATTAGTCTATAGAACAAAATTTGAGTCCAGTAGCTCCTTAAAGAGCAACAAAATTTTCCAGGGTATATCCTTTCATGAATCAAAGCTTACTTCTTCAGACGAAAATAGGGATGAAGCTCCATCAACTATGGCAACTGGTGGGAGGACTGGAGGTGGGGATGTGGGAGGTCAGTGCTGTCACTTCTGTTGCTATGTCACTTCCAGGTACAACCCAGAAGTGACAAAGGGCAGCTCTAGGAGGAAACACTGGAAACTCTATGGTTTTACTTCCAGGCTATATGCAGAAGTGACATAGCAAAGTTGGTGACATTATTGATTTTGTTTTTTTTAATTCTCCCATTGCCACTCAGAGCAGCAGTGGGCAATGGAGCTGTTGTATATCAATATGGACTACTACTAAGGAGCACATCTGCGCTAGCAAGACCATGTGGTGTAGCACACCTTCAGGAGGGTAAACAATAGCCACGGAGGATCCTGAGGCGGACCAATCAGTTTGCCTGGATCCTAGAGCAGACCTATAGGGAACACAGACACTGTAAGTAACCTATCATGGGGAGTGGGGTGTGTGTGGGTGTGGTGTACTGCACGGATATAAGCCAGCTTCAGGACCAGCTAGTTTGTCTTTGAGTTGAGCTGAAAATAAACTATGAGCTGAAATCACGCACCTGAACCCAGTACTTTACAGTGGGAAGCCTCCAGCTATTACAAACCTATATGTCAGGCCTACCATCAGCCCTTATATCTAAGTCAGAAGGTGGGAGGGGTGTTACAAAGAAAAAGCCAGATGGAGTGAGCTGATTCAGATGTTTTCTCTAAGAGCTCACTGTCTGTCTGTGGCACTGTTTTGCTGATTTTATGCCAATAGAGGAACATTCTAAATCTATTAATTGAGATTTTGAGCATTAATGATCTAAAACAGTTATTGGCTAAATTTCAGTCAGTCATGACTCTTATTTAATTTAGGTACCATAAAGATGAAAGATTTTTCTTACACCCCTCTTTCAAAATGTCAGTAGTCATGTGTCTGCCTTAGAGGGACATACCAAGCAATTAAGTACAACCAACTTTTCCTCCTTAATTAATAGATTAAAATATTAAGTAATCGGGCTAGACAGGACATATGATTGATTCAGATCTTTACTTTGCAAGTACAAGGTCTTCATCAGCTAATTGCAAGTCTTGCCAGCAGCATCTGCAATCAGGTTCTCATTTCTCTTGGCAGGCGCTTTCCCAGAATATATATCTAATTCAATAATAGTGGACCTTCTCTGGAAACTTGTAATATGTGGAATTGCCAAGGACTGATTGTACCTGGCCAGAGTCCAGTCCTGCAGTCCAAAGGGGGAGATCAGATTGTTAAAAACCCAGGCTTAAAAGTATAAAATCAGAGTTCACAAAAGGTCCTAGTGAAATGCAGTATCTTGGAGTCACATCACACAGTGCTTTTAAAGATGTGCATCATATATGTTTGAATTGCACAAAAGGTTTTCTTTTACATGTGTAATATTTCAGGACAAGACTAGGATAAAAATGAAGGCTTCGGGGCAGGGTCGGGAATGAAGCTTGAGATACACAAATTTGGTATTTGTATGGGGATTGTGCACAGAGAAGCATTAAAAAGTGGCATATCCTACCTACTGTCTGAAGTGGTTGCAACCCATCCTGTGCCTTCCATGTACTCTTGTGAACCACACAGGTCTTTCAAAGCTGCCCCAAAGAATCTTCAAACATTCACCACCTTCAGGTTATGGATACTGCTTTAAAGACTAGTAGTGCCTGAGTGTTTGTCCATTGTCTGTAGCCACGTGCGTTTTTGTAAATATACCCCCATCATAGTTCTGTCAGATGCTCATAAGAACAACCTACAATCTCACTGATTGGCTGTTTGGTAGAGAAAGGGAGTGGGGAAAAAGTGAATTGAACCTCTGGTTTCCATCTCACAAACAGACAGATGGTAGGATTTCAGGGCTTGGTATGCAAAGCACTCATTGACAGATGAAGGGCGAGAACAGCATGTGCATCCTATTTCCTCATCTAGCTAGGGATATTCTCATACATTCTTCTTTATAAACATATATAGCTTGTAATGGAATCAGGGCCCTTTGCTGAGGCTTGGATGTCAGAAATGTGATGATCCATTATTGATCTCTCTCACCCAGTGAGTACCCAGATATTACTACTTCGCACATCTTACATGTCTCATCTTCTCTGCCTCTGTTTTTCTTGGGATCAGGAGGGGAAAAAGAAATTGCCTCCGACCTTTGTCCCCCTGTCTGCGGTAGAGTCATTTTCAGGCATTATATTTCTGGTGCTCTTAACTTGAATAGTGGGACATGTGATCTTAGGACACACAGTTGCCATTTTGTGTGAAAAGGGAGACACACAGTTTGTGCATATCAAAGTTGCAGATACATGCCCTTGAAAATCTGGGTACTGTATGTACCATGTCCAGAAAAAAAAAAATGAACATTATCCATTCCATACAATGGCAATCACCCGGACCAAGAAACTCATGTAAAGCATGCTCTTCCAGTATGCGGTGTGCAAGTGCCAGAAAAGTAACACCTGAAGAGGTTTCATGCTAGGCCATTCTGCTAGAAGCGGAAAATGCAAGCAACACATTTTGCCTCTTCAGCCCAGCAAGAATACAGTTCTGTGTATCCATCTTCCCATGGGATGAAAATATAGCTTGGCTCCCCCTCACCACCACTGTCCTTCCAGGGCAAGCAGCCAATGTCTTTGCCTCTTTTCTGAGGAAACATGGGAAAACATGTTCCTGTCTATCTTGGGCAGGGGATGTTGCATGACTAGCCTCCGTATCCATGCCCAGCAATGTGGGCAGACTATCTACACGGCATGCCACAGCCTCTGTTTCTAATCTGACAGGTCATTATAGTGACTAGATGATTTCTGGCTGGGTGATCTTCCTGTCACACACGTCTCCGATGGTGCTTCTTCCCCTCTTGTCATCCCGTCTGGGAAACTGAGACTGGACAGCAAGGCCCCAGACTAACTGTCGGGTTTCCAATCATTTACAAACGTTTCAATAATTCTGTTTGGATTTGGTGCATTTGCAATAATGACCATAATTTGGATTGGATCTTGGTTAGTTAAACTCCAACTGTACGTCCTAGAAAGCACTGAACATTACAGGTGCTTATATTTATTTGCATATAATAGACACAACATTGCCATTACAAAAACAGATTGGATGGATTAAAAACATCAATCAAGGAGCTCTGTATTTGGGAAGCCCATGACATTCACGCAGCAATACAAACAATTTAAATGGAAATGAAAATAAAACACTAATTACCCATCCAATATTAAAATGATGGTCTGCTATATAGCTTCAAACTCCCTTTTAAAAAATGATCTCAGTTCTATATATGGAAAAATTACCTTGAATTCATTGTTTCTGATGGAAAGGCTGAATTGATCTTGCTTTTAGTGCATGCATTTTAGAATAAAGCTGGTGTGAAAATGAATTGGGGAAATAAACACATTAGAATGCCTGCAGAAAACACATTAATTCATAGTATTATAGTTGAGTCAGCAACCCCACCTAACTCAGTCTGAGATTCCAGAGCCATGATCTCAGTGAAAACACTTTATGATATGTGCATAGTTAAGTATTAAAAATGGGCTTGGGGTCCCGGTCCTTGGTTTCCATGTTCCCATCCTACTAACTGTAAAATAACCAAATTGCAACTCTCTGAGAGCCAGTGTGGTGTAACGGTTGAGAGTGGCGGACTCTAATGTGGAGAACCAAGTTTGATTCCCCACTCCTCATCCACATGAAACCTGTTGGGTGACCTTGGACCAGTCACCATTCTCTCAGAACTCTCTCAGTGCCACTTACCTCACAAGGTACCTGTGTGGGGAGAGGAAGGGGAAGGCTATTGAAAGCTGCTTTGAGATTCCTTAAGAAAGAGAAAAGTAGGATGTAAAAACAACTCTTTTTCTACTGTTGCCACTTCTTTCAATGTGAGGAGAAAGTTAAAGCATATGTTTATTTTACATGTGAATCAGTGTATTTCAAAAGAGTTATGTTTGGCTGGATTGTGGCCGTGGTATGTCAGGGACAGGAACCCTCTGATTACACGAGACAAATCATAGCCATGAACAGTGGAATGTGTGTAGCACTCAGAGCAAAGCTTGGCTGATCATTGTATCTGGGGGCAAGAGAGAACTTTCCCCAAGCCAAAGTTGGCTACTGATTGTGGGAGTTTTGCATTCCCCTTTGCCTGCACTGCCATCTCTTTACCTGAGTCCTTTGAAGCTGTTACTCTGGTGTGTGGTGGACATGCTATCTGCTAGCAGCCAGCTATGGTTTGTATTTTATAAGCTGCTTAGCCAGGAATGAGGGATCTTATGTTACTGAAAACTGGATGCAACAAGAGGAGGACTTGTGTGGGAAGAAGAAATCCCATTCCCTCACTGGTCCCCGCTTCCTCCTCTTTGGGTGCTGGTCTGCTTCCCTTGCATGCTGGCTTTGTTTCCCTCCCCAGCTGACTCTCCTTCCCCCTGGTTCTGTTTCCACTTTCCTCTTCATGTTGGCTCTCCTTTCGCCTCACTGCGGGCCAATCTGCATTTAGCATTTTTTCCAAACCCACACTGGAACAGAAAAAGATGCAGTTCAAAATCACATTCAGCTACCCCAGGCCAACACCGTACTGACTGCAGAGTCACCCCCAAATGGCCATAAAACAGCCATAAATCTATGCAGACAACCAGAATAAAACCAGAGATCAAATGAAGTGAAAGCAGCATGCAGTCTGGACACTGCCACAAAATGCAACACTCAGTCAAAGTGAAAGTGGCATGCAATGTAGATGGGGATTTCTGTTCCAGTGTGGGTTTGGTAAGACAGCGGAGCAAATGCTAGATGCAGATTGGGCCTGCATCTTTTTCTGTTCCAGTGTGGGTTTGGTAAAAATGCTAAATTCAGATTGGCCTACTGACTCCCCCCCCCCACCCCAGCTCCAGTTCTGCTTTTACTCCATTCTCACCTCCCCTGGACACCATTTGAGTTGCTAGCACAACACAATACACCCTCCAAACTCTAAGGATCCCCCTCAATTGGCAGAACTATCATCCATGCCATGGATGAGCAAATGTTGCCAATTTTTCAGTCTACATGGGGCCAAGCCCAGGTCTGTTAGATATAAGTCTGGCCAGTTGATGTTAACTGGTGAACCCAAAACATTTGAACAAATCTCAAATATTTATTGACCAAATTTGTGGATGAGGACCTATTAGCTGGGATGTCTAAACTGAGCCTTTGTGGGCTGCAGCACATAATGAATACCTATGCTGGAAAAAAAAATGATGGGTTTCCCAGAAGCAACTGGCTGGCCAGAGTTAGAAACAGGATTGCCAGATAATTTGGTCTGATCCAGCTAAACTCTTCTTGGGCACTCAGTAGTAAATATTCTAATTTTGCAGGTTAATAGTTGGATAATATCTGATCACATTTTACCATTTGTCTTTTGCTTTTGACCTAGATTCAATTTGGTACCTGTCATTTTCCTTTTGGTTCAGGCCTTTAGGGCTATGCCAAGCCAGTCAGAGGGTGGGGTGAACCGAGATGCTGGATATCATGAGATATATAATTGGGACATACTTGTCCTTGTGGAAAAAAAATCCCTGTTGCTATCAGAATGAAATATCTTTTCTGCTAATAAAGAATCCACAGTTGTAATTGCTTGATCCTGATCAAAATTATTATGACAAAATGATTAGGATAGGTATTTTAACCAGAACGATTCCTTTTTCTTCAAGAACCTAAGGCAACTTTTGAAAATGATTTGAGAATAATCCAAGAAAGATATATGCAGATGCTATTTTATTCCAAAAGATCCATCCAGCGTACACTAATGGTCCTTCATCATGTCTTGTTGGTTTGGCAAACATGTTTGACTTCAGTGTTGCAGTATTAAAAACACACATCTTAGAAGCTTTTATGTGTTTTATTTAGATATTTATACCCTGCTTGTCTCCGCAGTGGTGACCAAAAACAGTTTACAAAAGCATTCTCTTCTCCTCCGCTTTATCCTCAACAAAACTTGTTCCTAGGTAAATCCATGTATAGCTGCAGTGTAACAAATCCTATGAGATTCTTTAGCTTAGGTTGGCATTGCTTTGTTGATACAGGATTTAAATGAAGACCATTTTTTCTCTTGACATTACTCTTCAGTTTTAAACTGTCATTATATTGAACTATTGGCCACAAAGATTAAGAGAGGTTGAAAAGATAAAGATATTTGACTGGACAGCAGAGCTTTCTATGGGCATAAGAACTTCTTGCATCAGCAGAATACTAAAATGACCAGGATTTTCAGGTCCTAGTTCATATTTGGTGGGTGGGTTTATTGTTTATTGCATGGCAGAGTTATACATGAGAAGTATATAATATAAAATATGTAGCCAAGTTGTTTCAATGGGTATGCAGTCCAATTGGGCAATCCCTCTAAATACCAATATCTAGATTTTTCAGTCCACTCAGCAGCTGGGGAGAGCTGAAAGGGCTCTGTCACATCTCCCTGGTAAACATGACGCTCACATTCCTGTGACAGATGGAAAATAGTTTGGCGGGATGCACATTCGGGTTCCTGGTATTTTGCCCCATTTAAACAACAGGTCTTCACAACTGCCAAAGACTGTTTGTATTCTATTAGCCATCTTCCATACTTTACACAGGAAGTCAAATCCTGAGGGCCTCTTGTTCATGTTTATCAGGTTATGGGCATCCATGCTGGCAATGATTCATTCTCTAAAACAAAATTTTGTGATTCAAGACTGCATGAGGATGCATTCAGGACTGCCTGAAGTCTGGTCTTCCCTCCCACCCCTCCCCCTCCCCCCAGCCATTATGTAAACACGCATAGTAGGATGTTGTTCTTTATTGGAAGCTCAAGTGATTCAAGTGATTTCGAATCCCATTAATTCAAGCAAATGTGTTAAGCACATGTTTAGTCAGCATGGAAGACCAACTGTGCCGTGGAAGTTTGCTGGGTGCCTTGGGCCAGTTGCTTTCTCTCTCTGTCTGACCCAGAGATGTCAAACTCATTTGTTATGAGGGCCAGATCTGACATAAATGTCACTTTGTCAGGCTGGGCCATGTGTGCTGTAAAGCGTAATGGCAGGTACAGGAGATATAAACTGTGTAAAGGACAGCAGCTGGTAAGCTCAAAGTTGTTGTATCCTCACCAGTGTTCCCTCTAAGCTGAGTTAGTGTGAGCTAGCTCACAGTTTTTAGCCTCCGGCTCACACATTATTGTCTTCACTCGGGCAGGATGGCTCCAGAGCAAACTAATTTATGTAGCAGCCAAACTGCTCGCTCACAACTTTAATGCCAGTAGCTCAAAAAGTAGAATTTTTGTTCACATGACTCCACAGCTTAGCATTGATCCTCAGTGCAAGGCTCTGTGGCCTGGGAGGGGGGTGCAAAGGAAGACCCATATGGGCAGACTGGAGAGTCAGCACTGGGCAGACACTCCCACTCTGCTTGACTGCTGCAGATGAGGTTGTTCTGCCACGCTGAAGCCGCAACTGGAGCAGCTCCACCCACTCCCCCTGAGCAGTCTCCTCTTCCCTCCCTTGCACTAGTTGCTCGTGGGCCACATAAGACCCTTGGATGGGCTGGCTCCAGCCCCTGGACCTTATGTTTGACATCCCTAGTCTAGCCTATCTGACAGGGCTGATGTGAAGATAAAATGAAGAAGGGGAGAATGATGCTGTAAACTTCTTTGGGTCCCCATTTGGCAGGAAAGTAGGGTATAAATATTCTCTTCTCCTGGAACTGGTAACGTTTTAACCTTTGGGAGAAGTCTAATCATGATTCATATATCTCTTTTTGGATATAAATAGTTCCTACTATTACCAGGATCAATCGCTGGGCTCCAAAGATAACTGCAGCAGTTCAGTGTCACACATTATAATAGATGGTATAGCAAAGATAATGCTCAAATTATACTTTTAGGTATGCAGGTACCCAAACTGGATGCTGTTTCTCTCTTTGCAGAATGATATTTTGAAAGGTGCTATAAAAACCATTCTTTCTACTGAAGTAGTCTGTGTTTCACTACATTCAGCTTCCCACTGGTTGACTGGCCTCATCTCTTCTTGCCTGTGTGGCCATGTCCTTGTTCTGTTTTTACGCAGCCTTTTGCACACAGGGAAATGACTGATTGCGAAGTGCAACTTCACCAGAACCAAATGCCGCAAGCTGAAGTCCGTGCTATAGCATGATTTTTCCACAGAGAGGCATTCCTGGATCTTTGTTTCAGTGTGTCAGCCATCTGTGTACAAAAAAAGGACTGAAGATAAGAATCCGTTAGAAATTAATTTCTCCTTTGAAAAGATGGCATTCGGTGGCCTCTGTTGAATTATATATGAATTTTGAGCTCAGCAATACTTCATGGGAATTACTTCGTAAAACAGAATAATTTTTTGCAGTCACTATCTTAAAGTTAAAATCAATTGCTGCTGCTTCTTCTTCTTCTTTTTTTAAAAGCACCTATTGTTAAAACCAGTTAGACTTTCAAGATAGCCAGTAAGCATGCTTAACATATGTGGTGTAGGAGGGCTAATGGGTCCAACTAAGATGTGTGTGTGGGGGGATTCAAAACTTCACTTGTCAATGAAAACTATTGTGGGTGACCATGGGTAAATGTTAATTAATGGGTTAATGTTACTGTGGGCTCCCTGCCTAACCTACCACATGGGAATATTGTGAGGTTCTGAATTAACAGCTGGGGAAGAACTAGTATTTATTTAGGAAAAGTCATCTCATTTTAATTTCAACAACGGTTTTTGTTTTTTGTCACTAGGACTACTATGCTTCAAATTAGCCCTCAACTCATCGAATATAGGGCACTCCATAATCATATGTTCAATGGTTTCAGTTGTATGATATGAGCATCTGCATGTTCTATTAGAGCATGATACTTTATTATATCTGCCCTCCAAAATGTTCAATCTTGCCAAAGTAAAAGCTCTTCTTAGTTTTGGGACTTTCAGTTGATAAAAATATTTCAGCAGTTGCATCGAGAGGGCAATTCCCAAATGGAGCATCGAACATACCCTGCACACCCTAATAGATGTACTTGTAACATCCAGTTTCCTTACAGATTTTTAAATTTGTCTTCTAATGTCTTTAGTTTCTGTATTTTTAATCATATCATTTGTTATTCCTAGGCATTTCATTTTCTTTTCCAATAGTTGATCCCATTGGCTGTAATGTGTATCTGCCTGGATAAGCCCAAGTAGAGTCTCCCTTTCTGTCATTTTCTGTGTAATAATAAGGAAAATGAATTTCTTTCTTTCTGTTACATCTGAAGAAATGAGCTCTGACTCGCAAAAGCTCATGCTGGTCTTTAAGGGGCCACCAGACTTCTATTTTGTTTTGCTACAGGAGACTAACACAGCTAGCCCACTGACGTTATCTAAGAAAAGGAATCAAGCTTTCTACTTTACAGAAGCCTACTTGCCATGGCCTGCAGCTCACCTCCTACCACTTCTTACCCTAGCATCCATCACAATTCTGGGACTGATCTTCTTATACTCATCACTGATGGAAGTCTCCTGAGCCTCTTGCTTTCCAGCAGCATCCAAAGTCCATGCCTTCCATCGACTCGTTGCATGTCCTCAGCCACCCCTGTACATGAGCTGCTCAGTCAGCTCTGGCCCCCTGCAGTGGCTAGACAAACAAGGTCCTTGTCTCTTCAGAGTGAGAGTGAGTCAGCTCCAGCTCAGCCTTCATACATTCCTGGAATATTGTGCCTATTCTTCCTTTGAGAATAATTGCTCCGTTTGCAGTAGCTGTTTCGTGACCTGTCTTGATTGCACTAGCCAGTTCTGATGTGGAACTGCTGTCATCATTAGGATGTTTCTCCTAATATTTAGCCAAACCCTAATTTCCTCATAAAAGAATGAGATAACAGGGTCTGATCCATCTTCTACCTGACAGCCCTTCAGATATCTGACAACCATAATTGTGTCCTCCTTAGCCTTCTGTTCTCTGTCTAACTATGCCCAGCCCTTCCATTTCAACCTTTCCTGACAGAGCTCAGTTTTCAGACCCCTCACTATCCTGGTCACTTCCGAACTTCTCCTGGGGGCAAGAAACACCAGTAACAATGTTGCTGTGTATGTAGATTCATTTAAAGAGATGAACAGTGGACACTTCTTTTTAAATCATATTTGTTTAAATAATTTTTGTATAATGTGCAAATAGAGATAACACAAGGAAGCAGGCATTTCAACAGAAAGCATGTTGACAGAAGGCTGTACCTTCATGTCAGGTCCCTGAAGAGGAATTGTGCCCCAGTGCTCTCTGTCTTTCCCTTCCTCCTGTTTCACACGCTCAAAAAAAGCAGTCTGAATAGCCTGACTAGCTTTATCTTGTCTGCGCTTGGAAGCTAACCATGGTTGACCATAGTTAGTACTTGGAAGAGAGATCACCAAGGAGGCCTGGAGTTGCTATGCAGAGGAAGGTAATGGCAAACCACTTCTTTTCATCCATGCTCCTGAGATTGCCATGAGCCAGTTGTGACTTGATGGCACACAATTATTATTATTATTATTCTTATAATAAAAATTCAAACTGAACACTGTTTTGGCCTTTTCCCCCAGTCCTCCCTTACCACTAGATGGTGGGATATCACCTTTCCAAACTCTCCTGGGTGTGATGTTCCAAAAGTTGGAGAAAGCTTCCCAGATATCAGGGAAGCACGATGTGTCATTAGCTGTTGCTGAGGAAGCGAGCAGTCAGCCTAACAAAGGATGGTCTTTCCAACATAGTCATTATTTGGCTGAGTGGTATGTGCATCAGTAGTATCAGCTCCTTGGAAACCATTTTGTTGCTGCTGCCTTTAAAAAAAATGTGTTAGGACCATCATTAGTTGTTGCCCATGGTTACCCATATCTTGAAGTAGATATGTTTATAGCTTGTTTCTGAAAAGAAAATTCTGTGGGTTTCCTGAAATAATTTGTCACCGGGGTCCAGGAGCTGCCATGATAGTGTGAATGTTATTTTGGTCCAGACACTGCATAGATTTCTTATTTTAATGGTCGCAGAAAGTTTTTTGGGTGGCTTACATCTTCCACTTCTGCACACTGATTACTTGACATAACCTTGACATACCCATTACCTGACTACCCTTACCCTACTGCTCCACAAAGCAAAGTTTATTAATCCTTTGATTTATTAATTAAAATATTTATAACCCATGTTTCCTTTTGGAGTTTGGAGTTTGGAGCCTTCCTAGAATCTAAGGAGCCTTACTCTAATTTAGGGGCTCTTCCCTGGAGGATATGTCCCACTTGGCCAGTTTGGTGCAGTGGTTATGTGTGCAGACTCGAATCTGGGAGAACCGGGTTTGATTCCCCACTCCTCCACTTGCACCTGCTGATGTGACCTTGGGTCAGTCACAAGTTCTGGCACAGCTATTCCTGAAAGAGTAGTTTGTGTTAGAGTTCTCTCAGCCCCACCTACCTCACAGAGTGTCTGTTGTGGGGAGGGGAAGGGAAAGGAGTTTGTAAGCCGTCTGAGACTCCCAGTGAAGGGCGGGGTATAAATCCAAACGCTTCTTCTTCTTCATTCCTGCCTCAACTATGCAACTAATATTATAACTGGAAATAGAAGTAAAACACATATCACAAAATCAACTAGGACCCCTTTCTACAATCACCCTTGTATGTTGTAGGTATTTCCCAAGATGCTTTCCCATATAAAATGGTAGGTGTGTGAATATAATAATTGCATCTAAAAGGCTACCAACCAGGGGTCCAAGACCCATGCCATCATCCCTCCCATGGGACTGTGGTATTCATAAGCATACCACATCAATATGAATGAATAATGAATGAATGAATGAATGAATGAAGTTGATTGTATATGGCCACTGGCCGTCACAGTTTTATATAAAACTGGATCCTATTTAGTTATTAAATTCAGTGAGAATTAAATTCATTTGTACAATATCTAAAATGTCTGAATTACCTCAAATTAATATTATATACAGCATTTACAAATTCCAATTGTAACAATGTTAATGCCTTGCATCTCAGTAAGCTGCATTCATAAGAACCACCTTTGCTTTGGCTTCCCGGGCTGCTAACGTAAAAAGTGCTACCTTATAAGATACCAAAGGATTCACATCTGACAACAGAAAAATTAGCTTATTACTATCAGAAAAATTGTGCAGTTGATTAAGTATCTGAGATAAAATCTACTAAGATCCGAATACAGTGGACAAACCATTATGTAGTGAAATAGATCTTCAATAGAAGTTCCACATAGACAATACATTGTTCTTGGGGGATTTGTGCCATAAAGAAGTGGCTTGTGTCAATGAGGGGGGGAGTCATCTGGTCTAACTGAAAATCAAGGGGATCATGTTAGCCAAGGCTCGCTACTTATAATGTGAATTGATTGCAACTAACTTTTTCTGGTTGGGGCTAGGAGGATCTCAATATGACCAAATGACAATTTATTATTAACTGTATAGCCTTCTGTTCTATTTTAATAGCTTGTTTCATTGCTAATATTTAGATGTTTGTCCCATTAGGAAGACTATAGTTCATTGCTGGGCAAACTAGACTGAGAGGAGATAGAGCAGAGGGGGAGGGAGGAAATTTAGGAGAAATTAGATCAGGGGTTGTAAGAAAGACTGAAGAATAAAACCTTGAGTTAAGAATCCTGCCTTGTGTTGTCTCTTTGTTTTGTGGTTTGATGCAGGCAGTCTCTTCACCACCATCTCCTTTCCTCCATTGCTGTATGACCATTATCCTGTCTCCATTACTAGCCCCTTTCTTGCTCCCCTGTCCTGTTACCTGCTCACTTGAATTTCCCTTGCCTGCAGTGGATCCACCTTGATCCAGATAGCTCAGGCTAGCCAGATCTCATCAAATCTCGCAAGCTAAGCAGAGTCAGCCCTGGCTAGTATTTGGATGAGAGACCTCCAAGGAACATCAGGATCATGACACACAGGCATGCAATGGCAAACCACCTCTGGACATCTCTTGCTTTGAAAACCCTAAGTCACCACAAGTCAGCGGTGACTTGATGGCCAAAAAAAAAAGTAGCTCCACACTTTGTTGCATTATGATCTAGCACTGGTTGGAACATCAGTGCATGTTCTGTGCAATCAGTATTGGCCCTGCTGATAAGGGTTTCAGTAGAACTTGTCTTTGGGCAAAGAACAAGGAGGAGGATGAAATGCATTGATTCTTTTTTTTTTTTTAAGGAGTCCCCACAATCAGTCACTCTTGGACGTTCTAAACATTTTAGTAGAGTTTAATTAAATGAGACACCCATAATTAAGTTATATCTCCGTATGCATAAATTATGCCTGATAAAAGCTTGAGTGGCAGCATGTTCTGATTGAAAATGAGCTAAGGCAGAGGTGGATTGAGTTGGAAGGATCAATAGCGAGGTTGCTATTTTTATCTTAATTGATTTTTTTAAAAACTGAGTAAGTTAAAAGGCAGGCAGTTGAGACAGATGTTGGATTAAATTATTTTTAGAGAAACACATACTCAAAGAAATTGAAGAGAAGAAAGCAGCCTCATAAAAGGCACTCTGTGGTGGCAAGGACTGTGGTTATGCTCTCTTCGAAGTTCTGGGATCATATCTTCGGCAGTCCCCTTAGATGTGGCCTGGATGGTATTGGAAAATTCAGTCTTTGTTCTCTTTGTACATTACAAAGTCACTTGAGTTAAAAGGAAAATATGTTGCTATAAATTAAAGCAATGATGCATTAACAGTGGCTTGGCTAACTGGTGGTAAAATGCTATTCAGGGACTTCCTCTTCTCAGGATTAGTCAGCCACACATGACTTGGGTGATGGAAGAAAAGGGCCTTGCCATCTCATAACATAATTAGCATACAGCACCTTGGCTTGGGTCAGACACAACAAAAGCATGGTTTATTTTAACTGGCTGCTTAGTTTGTGGAACCCAGGGCTGGTTCCAAGTGATCAGTGTAACCCTGGTTTTTCTTGACAAATGCTGATTTCATTGCCTGTGTCCTTTAATCTGCTTTCCTTGCAAGACCTGGATGGTGTCCCTTCCTGCACTGCAGTGAGGGGGGCACTGTGGAATAAGCCAGGATGTCTGCATCCATAGGTCTCAAAAACAGATAAAGCTAACCATGGTTGATGCACTAACTTCAAACCCTAGTTTGAGATCCTAGTATCATGTACTTTAATGAAGCATAGTTAGAGGAGTAAACCATGTTCAGATGATCACACTAACCATAGTTAATCTCATTAAACCATGGTTTCATGAGGTGTCTGAATTGAGCCACTAAAATAAAACCAAAACCCTCCCTTTCCCCCTAATCAGTACTGTTCAGTCTGACTAGCAGTAGCTCTCCAGGGTCCCAGGCAGCAAAGTATCTCCCAATGGTTGCTATATGAGATTGACTGGACATGTCCAGGACTGAATCCACTACTTTCTCCAGGCAAAGCAAGTGCCTTACCTTCTTACATAGAGTCCAATACAGAACCAGGCTAATGAACTGCTCCAGTTCATCATCTATAGCATCCTGGAAGAGGATATGGGATCTCAAGGAGAGCATTCTCAGCATCTCTCAAAGGCCATGAAGAGGATATGGGATCTCAAGGAAGCAGTTCATTTAAGGTGGATTTTCAAGAGTCAGGAGGTATATTGCACAGAGAGCAGCATAGTATGCTAGGCAGTACTAATATATATTAAGCTGGGGTGGGGATGACATGCCATTGTATTAACAGCTGGTAGAAGGCCAACACAAACTCTCATTTCTCAGAGCTGACATGGTTAAAAGTGGGTATGGGGATAGATTAGAAGTTAGAAATACACTAGCTATGCATTGTTGCATTATATAACCAGACCCAAGTAAGTGAATTAAATGGATGCAGGTACAAGGCATAACTGCTGGTTATGTACTGATGTTAGCAATCACAAAACTCTGGGAGGCACAAAAGGAAATCAGGCTTTCATGAAGATCACTGAATACAGAAGAAAGTTTTCAGGAAACTGATCTTTACATTTTATTCTTGTACACTTACCCACCCATCATTTTCCCCAATGTATGCAAACATGGCCTCTGTTAAGTATTTTATATTACACTATTTACTGGAATAGGGCCAGACCACATTTTGAAAAGTTATCACAAAATAGTGAAAGAAAGATTAATCGAGCATGTTTGGTTGCAAATTTGAATTTAGATCAGAGTCTCAAAGGGAATGGGAAATGGGTTCAAAAATAAATTTTGCACAGTATAGGGAAATGGGTCTTAGAAAGGCTCTTTTAACAAAGTATGTGATCAAGAGTATTTTTAAGCATTAGAAAATGGTGGACTGAGAGCCATGCTATGGAGAGATATGTGGGTTCTGCATGGCTCCCCTGTAATATATAATTGGGTATGAAGGAGCCTCTAATTCTACCACATCATTGCAGTAATGTTTACATTCCTTACAAGTGGCAGTTAACAAAGGGTGTGGGAGTAGTAGAAATGTAATGTTATTCCCTCTCAACAACAGGTTACCCAGTATGAGACGGTGACCCTGTGGGAACTGGATGACCCTGTGGCAATAGCCTGTGGGGTCTTCCCAGAGTGACTGGAAATGAGCTCTGGCATGCTGTAAGTAGTGCAATGCTGCTGTCCAACAAGCAGGATCCATTCCCTCAGTGGTCCAGAGCCAGGTCATAAAAAGCTGGCAGATGTGTCAACAAGGGGGTAGTGGCAGAAGACATTGCTGTGGGAAGCAGAGGCCAAATCTTTCCCCTCTCCTAGCCATGAAAAAACTCTGCAGGAAACCAAGAAGACCTGGATAGCTTCTTACCAACATGTGGATATACATTGTGGGAATTTCCCCCATCAGTAGAAGGAATGCCAGTTTTAGTCACAGCCAATGGCAGAATCAACTAACCCTGACAGATTCTAAAGCATAAGGCCTAGTAAAGGCCAGTGGTCAGCAGGTACGGCCTTGATACCTGGGAGATAAGGTTTAGCTCCAGCCGCAAATATCACTGTAGTGTGGTGCTTGGGCCTCAGCCATTGCTGCCTAGGACAGTTTATTCATATCTAGTAGCAGGACCCTGGATTTCAAAAAGGCTGGCAAGCAATAATCCAACTAATTAAAGATACGACAGACTATTATCTAACTATGGATTCTTGGCCACTGAGTTGTGTGATCTGAAGGGGAAAGCAGAGGCCTAATGAGTTTATTATCAAAGTTCTGTGTGCTGCTAGATTGAACCTAGCAGCCAACTGGAAAAGAGCAAATCCTCTTAAGCTTAAAGGTTGTCTTGAAAGAATCTGGCAGACGGTGGAGATGGCAAAACTGACTAATCATATAAGGAGCAGAGATAGATTCCAACCTGATGAAATATTTATGGAAAAAAATGGGTGTTGTTGGGAAGGTTAAGAAAAATATGTTGCCCTGTTAACTCACTTTCCTGAATATAAATGATTCCATTTAAATTTTATTTGTAAACAGATCTTCACGTTTTATTTTTCTACATTTTTTTACATTTACAGTGCAGCCCTAAGGAGAGTTACATACTCCCAAATCCATTGAAGTCAGTAGACTGAGAAGAGTATAACTCTGTTTAGGATTTCATTTATAAAAATCCAAAGCCAAACCAATTTCCTTGCAAAATAAAAAGGCATATTTTTGGCTGGAACAAATGCATGCAGTCATATCTTCATAGTGAAATTCACTTATTCAATGGTTTTATGACTTTAAACAACAATGGATCCACTGCACTTGTCCACTCCTTGTGTCCCCTTACCTCTCTTCTGCCAAAGAGTCTATACAAATCTTGTAGAAAGCAAGGGCAGATTGATGGACTGTATGTCTTAAGGCTGCAGGCAGAATGTATGTTCATGTTTGAACAATATTCCATGGCTAAATTTCCTGTATGTTAGGGAGTACAGATGTGAATCCCAAAATCCCTGAACTGAAAATATACATTAAAATCACAGACCTAGGATTCTTAGGCAGTATGAAAAATCATGTTCTGAAAAAATCTGTGTTCTTTGTGCTTGGGTGCTTACCAAAAAAAGAAAAAAAACCAGAATCCTGCATAAGCAAGGTAACCAAAACAGTTGGGAAAAGACAAAGAAAGTAAATATAACTATGCACATAGTAATTAATTTAATTATGCAATCAGAAGTGCTAAGATATAATTTAAAAACAACAGTCCTGTGCTTCAGCATATAAATGCCTAATCCCAATATAATGACAAATGTCCATTTACATAAATACAGATTTAAAAGTGCATATTGTCTCCATATTCAAGAACCAATACCAAACATGTTTCACCATTTGGCCTTCCTCAGTGGTATATGTAAAACTGAGCAGTCCATTAATTTAACAATACAGAAAACTGTCCATACACAAAATGTACCTGAAACGAAGGGAAAAAATGAGAAATAATTATCTATATGTCTGATGAGAAACAAAATTAATTAAATTTTTTGAAATACATGGAACTAGGATAGCTATCTTACACTAAGATATTCACCCTGGAGTAAGTGGTATCAAATTTTCCTGTGATACAACATGGGCAACTAATCAAGATGCAAAATATTTCCTTTGCCCATATAAAACAAGTTATTCATCAACTGCATATTATAAAGTCTCCTAATTGTTTTAGAATAAAGCCAATTGGGGGAAATTAGTGCAGTTCCGCAGGGCCTGTAAGACGGAGCTCTTCCGCCAGGCCTTTGAGGAGGAGCCGCCGCCACCACCATTCTGTCACTGAGAGCCTATCATTCATCTGCCCCATTATCTGGAGAGTTAGATGCCGCCTGCGAGCTGGGATATACTACTCCTGGTGCCCATGCAATTAAGAAATTCGCCGCCAATGTGGGATATCGTGCATCTTGGCTTTATATGAATTTTATTGTTGTACTGAATTTTTATTGTATGTAATATTGTTTACTGTTTTTAGTTGAATTTCGGCTTGGCCACTTGTTAGCCACCCTGAGCTACCGGATTGGGCGAGGTATAAATCTCAAAATAAATAAATAAATAAATAAACCCTAAACAGTACAATATTTAACTTCTTAGATCCAATCAGAAATGCTCAAAGCTCCAGTGGAGTTCTCAGGTACAACTGGAAAAGAATCAGCATCATAGTAATCCCTCCCCCCCAAAAAAATATGTGGGAAATGTGGGGGTGGGAAAATGTGATGCAACAGGGGAGGAAATGGTGCAGAGGTAAACAGCAGCACCTGAGAGAGGAAGATTTCATGAGCCTACTTGCACAAGTACATCAGGCACACAGACAATCAATTTCTTCGTTCAAACCTCTTGGCACCAGAGTATCCAACATGAAGTTCCAGAAGGACTCCCTTTTCTTCAAAAGCCGAATTTGTTATGAAAAGTATACTTGCAGCTTTTCTATGTCCCAAAACTTAAGGTATGTCCCAAGGTCATGTAGTGCTTCACAAGTGGAGCCAGTGATCTTTGCTGTCTGATGTAGCTTCTGTGTTCATATATTCTCACTTTAACCAGCCACATTGTCATTCTTACATACAACAAATTGCACAGGCACTGTATACAATAAATGACCGCTCTAGAGTTACAATGAATAAAGATCTAATATAGTAACTTCTGGTATTTGAAGAATTTTGGAATGTTTTTCAATTGTATGTCTCACGCCAGTAAAAGTGCCATCATAAATTAACGGAATAATCATTCTGTCATTGTTGCTTTTGTGAATCTTAGGTGTCAATAAGGATTTCCTGGGTGTGTTCTTAGCTTTATAGAAGGCTAATTTGAGAATTTTAGAAAAATATTCTCTCTCTTTTAATTGTTCCATAAAGACATTGGCTTGTCTATAAAAATGTATATCATGGCTGCAGTTTCTTTTGATCCTCAACACATTTAGCAAATCTGTTCATGGATAGATTAGAAAATACCTTCATCCTCCAGATGGATAATAACATCTATAGGGACAGCATCATCCTATATAAAAGGTACTTGGTTGATATTTTCATCATTTGGAGAGGTTCAGAGAACTCCTTATCCAGTTTGGGCAGTATATTAATATTATACATCATAGTATTAAAATTGAAATGGTGTATGACAGGCCTAGGATTGAATTTTTAAATATTTTGATTAAAAAGGAAGGTAGTGAATTACATACTGATATTTTCAGAAAATGCACAGATGCTAACTCTTTTTTAGCAGGTGATAGTTTCCATCCTTACCACCTGAAGAAAAATTTACCTTTTTCTTAAATGTTGAGGATCACAGCTGCCGATCTGAGCCAGAAAACTTTTTCAGAGACATGAGAACCCACCCACCAGGAACTCCTTAAACACTAGTAGTAACAGAGGTACAGTGGATGCTCATTGTGAAGACATGTGTTTCATAGCAATTTATTTATCACATGGAATCACACTTACCTCTTTCTTTCTTTCTTTCTTTCTTTCTTTCTTTCTTTCTTTCTTTCTTTCTTTCTTTCTTTCTTTCTTTCTTTCTTTCTTTCTTTCTCTCTCTCTCTCTTTCTTTCTCTCTTTCTTTCTCTCTCTCTCTCCCTCCCTCCCTCCCTCCCTCCCTTCCTTCCTTCCTTCCTTCCTTCCTTCCTTCCTTCCTTCCTTCCTTCCTTCCTTCCTTCCTTCCTTCCTTCCTTCCTTCCTTCCTTCCTTCCTTCCTTCCTTCCTTCTTCTCTCTCTCTCTCTTTCTGTCTTTCTCTCTCTCTCTCTCTCTCTCTCTCTAAATTTCAAACTATTTTCAAATATTGCAGTGATGGGGGTCCTTTTTTGCAAAATACTTCCTTACTTCGTGAAAGGAAACAACAGACCACAATAAGGAAGGCTGGCAAAAAACAGATTTTCAGTGGAAAGGTTTTAAAAATTGTCACTCAATAACTGTAAGAGCATGTAAAGAAACTGGATGCAGTTAGGATTTCCCCCCCCAAAAAATACTAGATGCCAGCATTCTCCTGTTGGGCTACCACCATTTTCCTCACCTAGGAAATAGTGCAGAGAAGTGCATCAAGGGGCATCTTCTTCAGAGATCTATAAAACAGAACCCCTCAGAGCACACCTGTATCAATCAGGAACCTAGCCTGTGGGTCAACTGGCCCTTTTTACATCACCATTCTAAATCGGATGTTATTCCATATTGGCCCAATTTTGAGTAAAGTGATACAGGAATGGGGGTTTCATACAGCCAATTTCCTTCCATTAATGAGTTGTCTCTGAAGCATTACGGTCATTTCAAACCATGCTGCTTCCCCCCTCTTTTGCCATGCGATCTTCCTTGGACTTTTAAAAAATGATCTAAGGTGAGCACTATAGCAGCACCAAAGTGTTTTAGTGCTATAGCACTCATCTTAGAACATTAAAAAAAGTCTGAGGAAGATCATGCAGCAAAAAAGGGTGGGGGGAAAGCAGCATTGTAGGAAGCACTATGGACATTTTAAACAGCACACCACAGTGATTCAAAAACAGAAAAAAGCAGTTTCCCTCAAAAGTGGCTCAACCACACTTTGCTAACAGGTTTGTATAAATAGATAAACAAATTCTGCTAGTAGCCGGTTATTAAAACGGGTCTGTCTGAAATGACAGAAAAAAATCCATTAACAACCAGTTACTAAGATGGAATACAAAGGCAGCTTGAAATGGGTCATATTAATTTTGGTGCATCGACTCCAGGTACTTTCCTTGCAGTCACACAGTAGCTGTGGAGAAAGGAATTTCTAAAGTATACACAGGCCTGATTTGGCTTGGGACAATGGTGTGGGGGAGGAGGGGCTCCTGCCTCCCCTTGCATTATTTTCATAAGCTGAAATGGCCCCAGGGGCATTAATTTGCCCCAGTTGCTTATGCAGTATAACCCAGAGCTGACTCACCAAACTGGTATCGTGTAGTTTGGCCTTTAAATCTCCCTGATATATTTATTTCCTATGTGCAAGGAATGGTGTTTTTTCCCCCCTGTGTGAAAGAAACCCATCGCCTACAGTGTGAAATGATACAGTCTAGGAAAATCTATACCACTTCGTTCTGTTGAATGGATAAACTGGCTCTTATTAGTTTGCTGCGATTGTTTCTCCTTTGCAACTTTCCTCAGAAGTACGAACACTCTGCTTTTAAATCTGTTTCTAATTAGCTGAGGGACAAAACAGTCGAGTCTGCAACTCCTCTTTGTCAGCTACATTTGGAGCTGAGTTGAAAACCGTCTATCACTGTTTCAATGAGCTCTCGGGTCCAGTCTCAGGAGACTACTTTGTTACTACAGTGATATATTCCTAGTATTATCTAGCAAAGGACAGAGGTGAGAGTGTGTGTGTGTGTGTGTGTGTGTGAGAGAGAGAGAGAGAGAGAGAGAGAGAGAGAGAGAGAGAGAGAGAGAGAGAGAGAGAGAGAGAGAGAGAGAGAGAGAGAGAGAGAGAGAGAGAGAGAATTTCTTGCCTCAAATGTGTGCTCAGGAATTTGTCCCTTGTAAATAATTGTATACTTACGTTTCTTAATTGAGTAAAAAAATGTATTCACTTGCCAGCCCTTTGGTAGAAGATAATACTGGCCAACAGGACTGTTCTGAGCAACTGCTGCCTGGCACCCTCAGGAGCTTGGGAGGGTGAAGCAAGGGGTGGGCATGATGTGACATCATATGATGCCGTGATGTCACATCTGGCAGCAGACCCAACAATCAGCTGACACTCTGGAAACTCATAGAGTGGGACGGCAAGCTGGAGGAACAATACCTGCCGGAACTGGGCAAATGGCATGCCTATAACGAGATGATGTTAAGAATATGATGCTACACATTTAAGATTACAGTAAAGATTTTGCATTGCAATGCCAGCAAATTTGGATATAGTGGAGGGGGGGGGGGAGACTGCACCAATGGGAGCTCAGTACAACCCTCCATCTGAGCGGCAGACCCAGCTTCTTTTGGATTCATGACTAGACATCCTTCTCTGCAAGTCCTCTTTGCTCCATCCCAAGAAACTCATCCTTCTTGTGTTGTGATAAAGCTACAGGATAAAGCTGCATATTCTGTCGAGTATGTTTATACTCGAACATACTTGATGCATCAAGGCTTTAAGGTTGACGTTCCTAAAAGGCTCTCATGTCTCCTGTGAGTTGGTTACTGTTGCCAGTCCCTCTCTTTCCCTGTCAAGAAAAGGCTGTTGCCAACTCCAGTGTGGGGAGCTCCTGGAAATTTGATGGCGGTGCTTGGGAAGGGCAGAATATGAAAAGGGAAGGAAGGTCAGTAGAGATGGGATGCCATGAATTCTGCTCTCCAAAACTTTCTTTTTATCCAGGGGACCTAAAAAAGCTGTTTGGGAAGATGGGGGCAGAATCTCAATGAGGGCTAGGGAAAAACTTTCCCAGGCTTATTTTCCCCAAACATTCTCAGAAAAAACTTGGAAATGTCTGAGCTTTTTCCTTTGAGCATTCTCAGTTAAACTCATTGAGGTGAACTGGTATGAGCATTTTTAATCTCTTTTCTTTTGCAAGGAAGCACTTTGGATCACTCCTTTATCCTCACCACAACCATGTGGTAGCCCCCCCCCCTCAGTGTTCTGAAACACCATGTCACCATGGCATTCCAAAGACACAGTTACACATGAATATCAAATAAAGGGATGCATGCAGAGGTGAGCACATGTTCTAGATAGTCCCATGACTGCCTCAAGTCAAAGCCAGAACAACCCTGCAGTCCTAAACAAAAACATCTTCAACTGCCTCCTGAAGACTGAAAGTGCGGAGGCCAGGCTCACCTCTGTGGGGAGTTGTTCCATAATTGTGGCACTGCCCCCCCCAAATCCTTTTCTCCTGTACCCACCAAATGAACTTCTTTGGTTGATGGGACAATTAGGAGGGTCTCTTCCTGTGATCTTAAGTCCTAGGCAGGAACATATGAGAAAAGACAGTCCTTTAGACACCCTGGTCCTGAGCCAGGGTTTAAAGAACAAAACCAACACCCTGAATTGCGCTTGGGAGTAGATCAGTAGCCAGTGTAATTGCTGCAATACCAACGTCACATGCTCCTGATAGGTGGCCTCAACCAGCAATCTAGCCACAGTATTCTGTACCAGCTGTAGTTTCTGAACCCTCTTCAGGAGTAGCCCCAAGCAGAGCACATTACAATAGTCCAGTCTAGACGTAACTAAAGCAGTCTAGCTGTAACTAAACCAGGAACGGGTGCTGTTGATGCATTAGCCAAAGCTGGGCAAGAGCATTCCAAACCACCACAGCTACCTGGTTTTCTGAAGTGACTGCTCTGTTAAGTAGCACTCCCAATCTGCAAACCTGGCTTTTCAAGGTGAGTATAACCCCACCCAAGAAAAGAGAGATCTCAAGTCCTTGATCTGCCTTTATTACTAACCCAGAGGAACTCTTGTCTTGTTAGGCTTCAGTTGTGAGGATAAAATGGGGGTGAGCAGAACCGACGCTGTCTGCCACTTTGGGTGTCTATTGGTGAGAAAGGCAGGGGACAAATGAAGTAAATAAATAAAAGTGCTGCTCAAATTGCACCAGGTTTGGTTCCCTTTGAGTCTGCACAAGCTGATGAAAGTTACCCTGATGCATTTTTTCCCAGCATAGCTCTGTCATGGAAGCCCTGAACATTCACAATGGGATATTCGGCAACTGTGCACTGAACGAACTGTATGTGCCTGAATGTGACTCATCAGAAAAACAGCGTGCAAAGACAGGATAACAGAGCTTTCAAGGGCACAACTGGATATGGTCGTTTGGACAACCATTACCAACATATTAATATGAGATTTTTGTTGGCATAGATTCTGCTGTAAATCGTGGCAGTAAAATTTAAGCACCCAGCAATTCACTGCTGAGCATGGTTAAGTGGCTATACTAATTCCCAGCTGTGCATTGTGTAGATTCTGCAAACGAGAAGTTCATTAAATTCACATAAAATAGGCACAAATGCATGGTCCACCACCACAACCACAAGCACACTGCTTCCATTTCTAACCTACTCTGTCCCAAAGGCCTGGTGGCACATTGCCAGTTCAATACCCCAATAAAACCAACAGGATTAACTTCAGTATCTTTCAAAGCAGGCTAAAACAATGTGAAATCATTTTTGAATATGGTCACTGCCGACTTTTGGGCTGAATACAATGGGCTGCAGAAATGTTGCTCCCACTGTATAGCTAGGTGGATGTCTCTCCCCTGGCCAGGACATTAGTGGGGCAAACAGATGTGGGAGCAGCCTGCCTGGTCTTCCTGGAGGCCATGCTCACTGAGGAAGTCAAGTTGACACCCTTTTATTGCAGTTTCTATTGTGCCTGCATTTGCCATAGAAAATGAGGAGGCAAAACTTGTCACTTTACTGCATCTTCATGGTAAGAAAAGCTGCGTCAACTGAATTTTGCCCTAAAATGTAGCTATAGAAGATACAAGACTCTCGCCACCACAATAAGGGTGGTCTTTCTAGGGGTAGGAAGCAAAAGAGAGCCTTCTCTTCCCCAACACCCAACTATTGGTGTTTCCTCTGGGGACATCCTTGGGTCAGGTCAAGAAACATGTTCTGGAGTTTGGTGCTTCCCTGACATACATGGGCCCAGTTCAGACTGGGATTGTGGGGAAAGGGAGCTTAAAGCCCATGCCATTTTCCTAACATGAAACAGCTCTGGGTAGCTGCTCTTTACTGCATTTTGAAAATGTCATGTGTAGCTGATTAGTCCACATGGAGCCCCCAGTGGGGCAAATAATGGCTCCTCAGGGCCATTTCAGATTAGGGAAATGGCACAGGGTGGAGGGAGAAGTCCTGTCTCTCTACATGCTGGGCTATTTTGGGGCAGGAATGCACAGGAACAGAGTTCCGGCTGGCTTTCGAGTTGGCCACGCCTACAGCCTCCCCCCCCTTGGGTTCCCCAGGAGCCTTGCAAGCCAGGGAGTGCCTGGGGAAGCCAATCCAATCCAGGGAGCACCTGGGGAAGCCGATCCAGAAACTGCCTTCCTTCCCTCAGGTTCCCCATGCGCCCTGCAGGCCTGGGGCACCTGGGGAAGCTGATCCTGGGAGGTAGCTGTGCTGTCAGGGGTGTGGCCTAATATGCTAATGAGTTTCTGCTGTTGGGTGTGGCCTATTATGCTAATGAGTTCCTGCTGGGCTTTTTCTACAAAAAGAGCCCTGCTATATGCCATTGTCCAAATGTAAATCAGGCCCATGTGTGCCTGGGAAGCATGGAACCCCAGGACCTGTCTCTCAGTCCAACATAAGGATGCCCATGGGGGTGGGGGAATGTAATGTGTCCTTAGCCCCTTACACTATCAGTGTCCTCAGTAGCTGTGCATTTCGCTCACTAGCTGTACCGACCGAGTTACAGAGATTAGCCCCAAAGCAAGGTAGGCTATTTGTTCTGACATGATTTCTTTTTTAGGTTTGTGTTAAAAGACAGAGAATGTGTTTCAGCAATCTGATAAATGTTGCAAACAATTAAAAGTAGGCCCAGTGTTACAAGTTACCAGTGGATCTCATGGGGTCCATGTAGGAGTATTGATCAGACTGAATATCCTTTTGCCATATATTCATGTTATATTTGATCTATAAAAGCAGTCCCCAAGCTTTTCAGTCTGCAGAAACCTGTAGTGGATCAAACATCTTCATTACTTTGTATGCTAATTTACTGCTCTCACCTTCTATCTATATGTATGGACTGATAATTTCCAATGCATTGTTTCTGAAGAATTGTGCATGCACATGAAAGATTATACCTTGAATAAAATTTTGTAGGTCTTACAGGTGCCGCTGGACTCCAGCTTTGTCCCGCTGCTTCAGACCGACATGGCTACTCACCTGATTCTATCTGTCCGGAGTGTTTTCAGGTTCTCGTTTGATTAAATAGTTTTTAAACCATGCATCAAGGAAACTATCCAAATAGTTTTCAGAAACTACTTACAGCATTATCCATAGTGTACTTTTTCAGATGGGGAGGGGGCTGAGAATGAAAAGACATGAACTTGCTTAAAGCCATCAAAGGATTTTAGAGCAGAGCTTCAAAGCAGAGTCCTCAGTTTGCTGGGCAGTGGTTTAATACCACCAGGCAATTGTTGTGAATTGTGCCTCTTAGGCTGCGGTCACACACACTAAATAATCCACTTTCAATCCACTTTTGGTGCACATTCCAACTGGATTATTATTGTGTGAACTGGCAAAATCCAGTTGGAAAGTGGATTGAAAATGGATTATTTAGTCTCACACTGCTATTTGTACTGCAAGGGGGGAAATGCCAATCTGTGTGCCCCCCCACCCCGGAGCTAATAGCAGCTTGAGAGAGGGTGATTGAACCGGGGGAAATGGCATAGGGAGAAAAGGTTAAACATCCTATCTTCTGTGCTGCTTTTCTGCTCAAATTATGCAGCCATCGGGTACAGTTGGGTACAGTTTAGAGTACATCATTGCCTGAACAAATTTGGAGATCAGTCATGCAACATGTAGCTTGGCTTCAGTCCTGGAGTCCAGAAATCTTTCCCACCTTCTGTTAATTGGCTAGTTTTTCAAGAACTTCCTCCAGTGGGCAATGAGCTTCATGCAAATTGGGTGCCATGCTGACAAGCCCATCCCTAAACTGTGAATGAGAATTTTGATAGATCAACCTTTAATTTTTCGGTTCTTTAATTCCCAAACAATTTAAATAGAGGAGATAATTTTTCTAGTGATGATACAAATACTCAGAGTAAAGTTCAAGTTGTTTGTGTTCAAAATGTACTGACCCAAAGCAAAAGCTGCCTGGATTTGAAATGTTTGTTTATTAAAGTTCACCAAAACAGATGTTCCATGTGTTCGAGTTCATTATTCAGTAGTTCAGTATTAATTTATGTCATTTCTTTCCCACCACTTAATTGTGCACTTTATTATTTGGAAAATCTTTTTAGAATACTGTGAAAATTGGTCAGGCTGCATCATATGACAAAGAGAATAGAGATTCTTTTTTTTAAGACAAAGTCAAATTGCCAAAAGCAGGAGCAAAGTAACAACAACAACAACAACAACAGACTTGGGGCTCTTAGATGAAAAAAGCAATCTAAACTGATATTCATGTTTTCATCAATAGACTGATTAATCAAATCTACATAAACTTGCATATAAATAAGGACATAAGAAGAACCGTGCTGGATGAGACCAGTGGTCCACTTAGTGCAGCATCCTGTCTCACAAAGAGGCCTGGAGGGCCAACAAACAGGGCATAGAGGTCAAGGCTTTCCTCTGATGTCTCGTAGAGATTTCCTGCTTCTGAATATGGAGGTTTCCTTTGTTCACCATGGCTAGTGGCCCCTAATGGACCTATCCCCCATGAATCTAATGAATGAATCAGGTTCCCTTTTAAAGCCTTCTTCAGTGATCACCCCAGGCAGTGAACCCCAAAATTTAAACACTCATTGAGTACAGAAGTATTTCATTTTGTCCATTCTGAATATATTGCTTATTAGCTTCATCTGCTGCCCCCAGATTCTAGTATTATGGGAGATGGAAGAAAAGTTCTCTCTAGCCAATCTCTTCATGCCATGCATAATTTTATAAACCTTTATTATGTACCCCTTTACTCATTATTTTCCTAAACTTAAAAGTCCCAGGATCATTCCTCATAGCAGGAAAATATAGTTCTGAGGGAAGAACAATTCACTGTTTTTAGATCATGCATCCATGGGTCACAGTAGCCACCATCAGAAAACACAGAGCATAGCTAGATATGACAGCAGCCAACCCCATCCTGGATCTTACCACTTCACCATACCACAGAGAGGCATGTTACACAGGTGGGTGGGAGCAAGAAGATGAACTGGCGTGATTTGCAAAGTTCCCACATGCTTTACAAAGTTCTGTAGATCTATTTGAGAGGAACAAATCATTACAATAAAAACATACACAATATAATAAATGATCTCAACCTCCTTGAAACATGCTATTCTAGGGGAGATGAAGGTATGCCTATGGGCCCTGTTTATGCCAAGCCTTTCATCTTTGATGAAGTAGCCCCATCCTGCCAATGTGGCAGCTCACCTAGGGTACACGCATAGGATTACTAACCTAAAGGTGGTAGCCTGGAGTTGTCCTGGAATTATAACTGATCTCCTGACTACAGAGCTCAACTCTTTTAGAAACAAAGGCAGTTTCAGAGGGCAGAATCTGAGGCAGCACATAGCCTCTTTGCTCCTTTCCAAGCACCACTGCCAAATCTCCAGAAATTTCCCTAAGGCCGAGCTGGCAGCCCTTTTCCTTGACTGGTCATAGCTACACAAATGCCCTGTAGCTAAGTATAGCCATTTTCACAGAACCCACCCACTTCTTGTACCCACCAGTCTAGACCTGTGGAGTGATAGTCAATGACTGATCCTTTTAAGAGTGGCAAATTTTGAACAGTTGTCCCAAATTTACTACCCCTTCCATTTCCCTCCAGGCCACTCATCAATGCCTCTTGATAGAACTATTATTATCAAATACTGTTTGTGTACTTAATGCTAGCCTGTGCTATTCTTTTAGATTCACTCTAAAGCTATGCTTTAATATCAAGTAGTCTTACAATACGAATTTATTCAATTTCTTTTATAATTTAAATTTAGACTAACGAAGTTAAGCTCTAATGCAGATCTTGGCCTCTCTAAGTGACTTCATCCACCTAAGTTCTCTCTTCTTCCTCTACTCTTGTAAAATCAACTCAGTTTTAACACCACATACTTCATGTGCAATGCAAGGGAAGCAACTGGACATCTTTCCTAATTATGCCCTGCTCAGAGATTTGGTGCTGGAGGCATGAATGAGAAAAAACGCAGATGTGAAATTTTGGTTCCACTCCTAGCACAGACACAAAAACAGATGGAAGGTCAAGGATCTTCATACCGAGGGTGTCCAAGCTCAAGACTCCAGTGGAGTGTAGAGTGACAGGCAGGACACTAGTGAAACGTCTAGATTGATAGGAAGACTATATATATTTGTATATTGTGACCACGGCAGAAACCATGATGGATGGTTTAACTTCCCACTTTAAATTATGTTCCATCTCTTCAGTTTTTCCCCTGGTTACTTGTTTATGTCACTGAATGGTCTGCAAATTGTTTTCCATCTGTTGTGCTTCTGATAGATATGGATAGACTTAGATGAGCTGGTGATGCACCAAAAATGGGGCTCTCAGGCAGGAAGCTGAACAGCATGCATCTTACAAAGGGCATCCTCACTAGTATATCATCTATATACTACTGGCCACATGTGGCCAGATCTGTGGATACTTAGATCCATAGATCAGGGCCACACTGAGGCTAAACAGATCTAAACACTCCCCAAGTTTGCAGAAAAATATGAAATAAAAAAAAATATATATTAAAGGGGGGTTTAAATCACACGCATGCACAGAACAATGCTATTAGTGAGCCACAAACTCCGTGTAGATGCCAACAAGTGCTCCAGGCCCAGCAGCATGGGGTGTTGGCAACCACTGCAGACATGGGGGCAGGGGAGGAGGATGCTGGTAGCTGCTACAGCTCCAGCCACAACAGAAAAGGACACCAGCCTGACTGGCATCCTTCTCTGCCATGGCTGGGCTGTTCCAGTTGTTAGCCACTGTTGCTGACAGCTGTTGCAGGCCTAACTGCAGCATAGAAGGATGCTGGCTGCTGCCCCAGGCCCAGCTGTGGTGGAGGGGTTGTTGGTAGCCTCTGCAGACCCAAGCCGAGGCAGAGGATGCGGGCCACTGTTGCAGACCCAAGCGCAGTGTCAGTTGCCAGATTTGGCTGTGGGCATGGGCACAGCAGTGAAGGATGTTAGCAGCTGCCACAGACTGAGTGGTAGGTGGTGGGGTCAGGAGCCTTGCCAGCCTTAGCTTGAGTCTTGTGCCCCCACTTTGTCTATATATCTGATTGTCAACATGGCCGTATCTGTGGATACTTATATCCAGAGAACAGAGCCATGAGCAGTCAAGACAGATCTTTCTACATACCTCAAAAGAGCCCAGGTTGGCAGAAAAATTTGAAATATAAAACAAACCCCAAAAACATTGGGGTTAACCACCCCAAATAATAACAGCAATGGAGCATGATGGGGGTCTGCTAGACAACCACAGCTATTCTACAAGCCTTTAAACCTTGGTTTCTGTCAGTAAAAGGCAGGGGGAGGGCCTTTTCCAGCATTATTTTGGCCACTTTGCTGCTTTCCCTCCTACCTTGGAGGGAGGACTCATTTGGACTAGGCCAAACAGCAACCACTGGGCAACTTGCTGCCATTCAATTTGTGTGACTCACCCTGGAGTGGCAGTCGTTATAGAATAAACTCATGCCATGTAACTCATCTGGGCCCAGCAGCAGCCACACACGACATTCATGACTTGGCTGAGCCCAGCTGTGGCCACCACTAGGGATAAGCATGAACCAGCTGATGAACAAAAGTTTGTGATGAATTTTGGCTAGTTCGTTGTTTGTGAAGTGATGTTCATGAATTGAAGAGCCACCATGAACTTCCATGAATTTTGATGCTGTTCGTGGCGGGTTTTTTCTTTTTTGCTCCCCAAAGGGGATTTTTTATTGCATTTTCTATAAACTACAAAAAAAAAAAAAAAATGGGATGGGGAATCTAATATCTACAGGAAAAAGAAAAGTTAACCACTAAAATCCCAAGAAATTAAGATCATTACATAAATTTAGTATTAATCTATACTAATAATAAAACAATGAGCTTGAATGTTTAAATCTAGCCACTACCCTCCAAATGCCAATAAAAGTTACTGGTTAGAGCAATCCCACAAGTATCAACATAACCGTTTCTTAAAGGTGAAAAACAGAGTTCCTCAGCATCTCATTTCTTAACATTTCTTTTCCTCAAATCATAACCTCTTTTGGGGGCCACAGCTCCGAAATCCAAGTCAGAGTCCTCCCCAGTAGTTGAAGAAGTGTCTTCACTTCTTTCTTTAACCTGATCTTCTTCCTTGTCCTCTTCTCTGGACCCTCCCAGTTGCTGTCTCAAAAACTCCTTTGCTTTCTTAACAGTTATTCTGAAGAGGATACCTTCAGGAACCAACCATTTGTACTGGATGTTATTTGTCTGTAAAAACATTGCCAAGTCCTTGAATTTCTTCCTCTTCTAATTTCAAATGGAATGTCTTTTAATATCCGGATGGTATTTCCATTGATTTTCAGGGGTGTTCCTGATGTTGCTTTCAAGATTGAGTCTCTCAGATGTCTTTTGGAGAATCTAACCACTATTTTTCCAGGCAGATTTTTTAAATATAAATTCAGAATATGATCTATAGACTACATCCATTTCACTTTGAAGGTATTCCGTTTTCAAATCTGCAACTGGCACCAATAGATCTCCCAGCAGTTGTTTTAGATTCTCTCCTTTTGTCTCAGGAATCCCTTGGGACCTCAGGATAAAGCTCGCTTTTTCCATTTGAAGCTGTAAAAGCTGCGATTCATCAGTTATTCTCTTCTTTTCCAACACCTGCACCCACTTTTTCACCTTCGTAGCCTTGGCATTGACCTCCTTCAGTGACTTTGCTGTTTGCTTTGTCAGTTTCTTAGTCTCGCTCAGTTCTCATTGTTGAGCAGCAAAGTTCTGGTTCAGAGCAATCAGTTGCTGGTTGATGTTTGTCATCTGGTCCAGCAGAGGGCACAAGTAGTCAGCTAATAACTGAGAAAACTCGTTTGTAGCTTCCGGTCTCGGACTTCTACTTCCAGAAGGGGGCTTAAACTGGGATACTTTCTCAGCTTTCCGCCCCACGATTTTTGAGGATTGTTTATGTTTTATAAAGTTTACTAAAGTCTCCGTTTTTCACCGGACCACTTAGCTACATTCTTGTGCGTTCCCTAAATCAGTTCATAAAGCTTTCAGATCTGGTGCCCTCCTTTTAAAATGCTCCATACAACTTTCACGTCTGGGATTTCCTTCCCCTGCTCATTTATATTGGAGGAGCTTTCTTGCCAAACTCTGGCATTTTTCTTTCAACTCAACTCACAGTTCATCGTTGGTCCTGGAACCTGACAAAGGTATGTGTAATATGCCTGATCTTCATCCACTTGTTCCGGTCAGCGACTCTAGAGCCATACGGTCACACAGCGGTAGGACCTTCAGGGCGGAGGGAAGCCTCAATACCCTGGCAGCAAGCCGGCATAGAGGCAATCCCTCAAAAGCCCCCTGGCTAGAAGCCTGAACCCATGGACTCCGGGGAAGAAGTGGACAATCGCACCCCCTCCTATCCACTGGCATTCGGGTTGTGACCCTGGGAGCTAACCAGGGTTGCGTCCACCATCATGCTGCCAAAAACCAGAAGCCCTGTTCGTGGTGGTTTGTGAAGACCAGAAAGCAGGCCATTTAAACCCTGCTATGACACATGCCCCTTCTATACAGACAGCACTGTGAGGGTCTGCGTGTGGTGCCTGGTCAGAGCTACAGCTGATTTCTTCTGACCAGTCCTCTAAGCAAATCTAAAAATAGTCTCTTCGGGGTAATTGTTTTTCTTCTTGGTCAGGGATATTTATAAGGACCACTGCTAAGTGTATTTACAATGAAGTAGATAGGCACCACAGCTTGCTAACATTAAAACTGAACAAGCTTTATTTACAAAACAACACAACAGGGGGATGGAAGTTGTACAGAGGATAGTTTGTTTCCTTTCAGGCTTTAGCTCTTTCCCTTATGTTCACTTAGGCTGTATATTTATTACTTTCAGTTCAGTACCTAGATGTTTCTTCAGTTCACAACACACACCTCAGATCTCACTCTCCAGTCACTCCTTTAGTGGTTAACTTTTGGCTGGCCCTTCAACTCTAACTGGTCCCCTAACCAGCCTTTCAGACGCCTCTCTTCAGACCCTCTAGCCTTTTCTCAATCACTTTATAGGTCCCTGTGGAGCAGTGTCTTTGGTGTCTGTGACCACTCAGGTCTTATACTTTTATTCACCTCAGTATATTAGAAGAATCAGTGCTGATTGCTCTCAAGCCCCAGTTCTTTACATAAACTGTTCACAGGCTGTTTCCACAGAGCTACAGAGATCTGACTTCTTCGGTTCGTTGACAGACTCCTTGTCAGCTCTCTGTTACACAACGAACTCCTTTGCAGCTTCTCAACTGCCAATTCCAAATGGAACATTTTGTCTATTAAATGCCAATCACTGAGGGTTCCGAGCTAAATGGCCCCCTCCTCATTTAGTCATGTGACTCAGCAGTGTTCTATGTTTACTTTCTGCTGGTCCCAGATCTTTAAGTCCATCACACCTGCCTTCTTCTCCTTGCTGCTTTCTGCAAGGAGCAGAAAGCAGAGGTTTGATGCAGTTCTTGGCAGTTCAGCTCAGCTGTTTGGTTTAAATGGCCCAGAGCCACTTAAATCCTGGTTTCTGCTTCCTGCTTCTTTTTGTGGGGAGCAGAAAGCAAGGGTTTAAATGGTTTGAAGCCATTTAAACCCTGCTTTTGCTCCCTGCAAAAAACCTGAGTGAAGCAGAAAGCAGCTGCTTGGTTTAAATAGCTCCAAGCCATTTATACCAGAGTGACGGTCCCCACTGCTCAGCTGTTTGGAAACCCCCGCTTTCTGCTCCCCATGAAATGCTGAGGGGAGCAGAATGCAGGGTTTTAAACTTTAAATAGCTCATAAACCAATATGAACTGGTTCAGTTTGCAAACCAGCATATGAACCATGAACCAAACTGCAATAATGTGCTTTGTGCCCATCCCTAGCCACCACTCAACTCACATGAGCAACTTGCTACCACAAAACTTTTGCAACTAGGCCAGACATTTCCCAGGGAGGATCTGCCAGTGGGGGAGAAGGAGGTAAAGCTGAGAGCCACTTAGGGTGACCCATCTGGCACTGACCAGAGCCTTGACCATTTCCATCATGGCTCCAGCTCTGTAGAATGGGCTCCCTGGTGAAAGAGGTCCCCTCCTTGGAGCTCTTCAGGGGGCACTGCAAGGCCTGCTTGTTTGCCATGGCTTTTGAAGGGGGCTGAATAGCAGGTTCCTTTTAGGGGGAGGCGGAGGGATTTGAGGCTTAGTTATTTTATCTTTGGTTTTAGATTGGGGTATTTTAACTGTTATTGTAAGCTGCCTTGAACCAAGAGGAAAAGTGGATAGAAATATTTTAATTAATAAATAAATGAAAGACTAGGATCTGGTCAATGGAGATTCAGACCCCCAACCTGCCATGGAAACTTTCTGGGTGACCTTGGGCCAGTCACTCTCTCTCAAACTAATCTATCTCACAGAGTATGTGGGGATAAAAAGGAAGAAGGGAGAAGGATTTAAGCTGCTTTGGTTCATCATTGGAGTAAATAAATAAAACTGAAGACTGGGAGGGTAGATAAAAGAAAGTTTGGCTGGTGACCGGGAAGCAAAGTAGCATTTTCTGTCCATGTGTCTACATGTACATGTTTGTACACTGAAGTCAAGATGTATTCATTCCTCATAGAGCTTCAACTTTAGAGTGCCAGAAGAAGGGCTGAATTCTGAAGGAGATATGCACATCCTGCTGACATTTCATATATTGTATCATCATAAATCAAGGAAGGGCCAAACTAGACATGACAGCCATAAGGATGTTGCTGCCATTTCTATTTTTTTTTTTAAAAAAAAGCCATATGAGCTCAATCCGGATCAGCCCACAGTATGACACTTTTGTTTCCTCCCTTTTCTAGTACTAGAATAGTCATGGGATCTGCAGCCATATTGCTACTTAATAAGGTAGCTGGTAGGGTTGCCAGTTCTGGGTTGGGAAATAACTGGAGATTTGAGGGGTAGAGCCTGTAGAGGGTGGATTTTGGAGAGAGGAGAGACTTCAGTGGAGTATAATGCCATACAGTCCATCTTCAAAAGGTACTATTTTCTCCAGGTGAACTAATCTCTGTCACCTGGAGATCAGTTGAAATCCCAGGAGATCTCTAACCACCACCTGGAGGTTGGCACCCCAGGAGGAAACAAGAACACCTCAGCCCACTGTGCTGCAGGCCTCGCAGCATTTTTAGATCACATTAAAACTGAGATCCCGGCAGCATCTTCATGGAGGCTACAAGAACAGAGTTGCCTCTCATTTGGCCCTAAGTTTGCCAGCTGGCCAGGAAGAAATGTTCTGTTTGTTTAGACTGTACATATTTTATTTATTTACAGAATTTGTATCCCATCTTCCTTCCCTTACAAGGGCTGCTAAGGTGGCTAGCAATTTAAAACATACATAGTAAAAGCACGTTTTAAAACAATTTAAATCACCCCACCAACACAGATAATTAAAACAAAGACAGGGATATTTATTTATTTATTTATTTGTTTGTTATATTAGGTTTGTATACTGCCCTCCCTGTGAGTGGGCTCAGGGCAGTTCACATCAAAGTCATAGAAAACACATAAAATCTATTAAATAATTTAAAATACTGTTCTATAGCCCCATAACACATAAAATCTATTAAATAATTTAAAATACTGTTCTATAGCCCCATATTAAACTGTTAAGAAAATACATACAAGATATAAAAACAGTAATTAAAACATTGGCTAGGACGGGGGAATTACTGAGGGGATGCCAAAGGAAACAAAGAAACAAAAAATCTTCACCTGGTGGCAGAAGATGACAACAGAAGGGAACAGATGAACCTCCTTAGGGAGACAGTTCCAGACCTTTGGCCCCTTGACCAAGAGGCTCTCTCCCAGGTTGCCACCTGCCTGATCTCAGAAGATGGGGGCACCCGAAGCAGGGCCCACAAAGATGACTGTAGTCAGGGGGCAGGTTTATGAGGGAGTAGGCAGTCCTTCATGTATGTTGGTCCCCAAACATATAGGGCTTTGAAAGTTAAGACCAGCAACTTGAACTGTGCCTGGAAAAATAGTGGTAGGCAGTGTGGATGGGTCAAGGCTTGAGTGATATGGTCCCTACAACCCAATCCAGTCAAATTCCTGGCTTCAGCATTCTGTGCCAATTGAAGTTTCCAAGCCCTTTTCAAGAGCAGCCCCCTACAGAGCACAGTGCAGTAATCTAATCTAGATGTAACAAAAGCATGTGCCGCAGTGGTGTGATCTTTCCCACAAAGCAAAGGCTGCAGCTGGCTAACCTGGCAAAGCTGGGAAAAGGGCCCTCTTGGCCACAGTTGCCACCTGCTTATCCAGCAGTAGGCCTGGGTCCAAGAGCACCCCTGGACTACGGACCTGTTTCTATAAGGGGAGTGCAGAATGAGGGACACCTTAAATCCCAGGTCAGACCTTCCACCCACCAGTAGCACTTCCATCTTGTCAGGATTCAAAAGGTTTAATATGCAGAAAGTGGCAGTTGAAACTTTTCTTGGCATGGGGCTAAATAATATCACCTAATAATAATTGCTTGAAATCAAACTAACCTGCTCAGGAACAGAAACCTGCTTGGGAGTAATGAGAAATAGGAAGTGGATATGGCAGGGAAGGAAGCTGTTAAAAAGCAGAAGCAAGGCGATATAGTAAGGGAAAGGTTAGTTTGCTGATAGTGGTAAGAGGCTTGGAAGGCAGACAGTAGATCAGGCCTGGTGACTCCCTCAGAAGAGCGATCCCTAGAAGGACACTGGCACTCCTGGCTAGGGAAAGAGGAGCCATAGGCTGCTTCAGTGGGGACACTGGAGGGAAGAGCTTCCTCAGGGCCTAGCCTTTTTCTGAAATGGTGGTATGGTAGCCAGAGGATACAGCTAAGTATTTGGAAGAGCCCTCTTGCCCAGGAAGGGAGCTGGAAAGTGGGCCTTAGACAATCAAGAGCACTAACATTGAAGGTAAGTATCTGTGCTTTGATTTGGCTACTGGCCCCATGAGCTCTGTTCTGTGAAAAGAGAGACCACTCTATTTCCCCCATGTTGGGTTTCTGATCGGTGTGGCTAGAGTTTAATGGGATTTCTCAGAGACAAAAAGTTTTCTCGCCCATGGAGTTTTGTATGTGCAAATGTCTACTGGGTTTCTCCTATTTTTGGTGGGGCACACTTCTAGGATCAAAAGTCTTATCACAGCAGATATGCTAAAGAGTCCAACTACTGAAGCTCCCAACTGCTGGAAGAAGGTGAATATGGAAGGCTAACATCAGGAATGCTTCCACCCCTAAATATTCTTAACTGTTGCTCTCAGTGCTATGCCAGTTCTCAGCAGATGCTGGAATACTTAGTGAAGCTTTGTTTATTGCAACACAACTGTGCAATTTGGCAATGAGATTTAATTACAATTGAAATCCACTGCATATTTTAAGGACGCTTTGGGAGCCAATTGACTGAAAAGCAGGATAAAAATAACCATATATGCACATTGCTTTAGAATTCATGGATCTTTACATCAAACCTATAAAATTAGCTAATATTCTTATTAGCTTAATAGCCTTATGTGCTAGTCTTAGAAAATGGTAGCTTCTTAAGGGTATCTTCTGAGTCTATAGCATAGATGAAATGTAACCTTAAAGTTATTTGCCTATAGCATGTATGCTTAGACTTTGCACTCCTAGTAAGGATTGAGATGTAATTACTAGAGGTATACAAAAAGGCATACATTTCCTATAAATAAGGATAATAGGTTTTGTCAGCTCACATAGTTTGGGAAGTTCACATAGATCCATTATTTATTGATCATTATATGGTTCTTTGCCTTGATTGCACCAGAGCATGTAGATAAAAGGACTAGCCAGTGTGATGAAAGAATTCATCACCAGAATTTTTGAATGTTCAACCACCCTTGGCTTAAGTCTGCCAAAGTCTTCATGAATCATCAGTTGTTTTTTGACCCCACCAGTGGCCTCCAGTTGTTACTAGAGAAATATCAAATTTAATTAAAGGATTAAAACTTTGAAAGGCTCCTGGTCCAAATTTATGCTGGGCTAAGATTCTTATTAGCATTTTCTCTAGAATAAATAGCTCAGGAATTATGCCTGATTCTTGGAGAAGGGCTATTACTATTCCAATATACAAGAAATGAAGCTTTTCAGAGCCACAAAATTATCAACCTATGAGCCTATTGTCCATAGTAAGGAGACTTTATGCTTCATTCCTGCATAACAAGTTAACATCTTGAGTCTGTTCATCTAACATTCTGAGAACTGAACAAGCTGGCTTTTGTAAAGGCCAGTCTTGAGAAGACCATGGTTTGGTTTTATGATTGCTGCTGGAAAAATACACCATGATAACACAGGGAACCCTCTTTGCAGCTTTTATGGATTTTAAACAAGCTTTCGATTCAATCAGAAAATTGAATGGGAAAAAATAGAAAATGATTTCAATAGACAAAAGGCTATTATGGCTAATCCAACAATTATATTCTAAATTTCTCAGCCCAAATCTGAACGGGAATTTTAGGACTTCTAACACAAGAAATCTCACCCAATAAGGGGATTAGGAAAGGTTGTTTATTGACCCCTCTTTTGTTTGATCTATATATAAATGATCTAGCTGTCTTTTTTAGCTCCCCACTTCTCACATGCCCCTACTGTAGTGGATCAAAAAACACCATTAATGCTACATGCGGATTATACCTTGCTCCTTTCTCGGTCCCCATTAGGCCTTTGTAAATTACTTAAGGCCTTCTCTGAATATTCTGTAAATGAGGGTATCTATAAACACCCTGAAATCTAAAATTTTCTAAAGCAAGAAATATTCCTGAATGTGACAAGTTAACAGAAAGAAAACTGACCAAGTTAGACAATTTAATTATCTGGGTATTATATTTCAAGCTAATTTAAACTAGAAATTACATCTGAAAAACATTAAACATAAAGCAAAAGTATACAGTAATACTCCAATTCACTTTTTTCATACCTGGGGTAGAAATTTTATACCTGGAGCAATCAAAGCATTTAATTCTAAGGTAATTCCCCAAATATTATATGTCATTGGGGTTTCGATTGATGTGATAGATAAAGCAATTGACCAACCTTTAACACTGTTTCTCCGCAGCATATCAAACATGCTGAATTGTGTCTCGGGGTAGCCCTCAGAGCAGAACTAAATCAGAAATCTCTGGAAGTTTTAGAACGGCAGAGATCATTTTTGTTATATTGTAAGATGCTCATGTCTAATGTGGGGCTCCTAAGTCTTATTAGAAAAGATCTGCTACTGAACTTTTGAAAAAAGGTCATTGAAAACAAGCTTCAGTTGTTGGGCTTTAACCCAAACAAAGCATATGAGATGAAAGAAATCAAATCTAGCTGTGATATCCCTGGATTTAGAAGTACGCAGGAGAGAGCGTGATGAGTGTGCTCAGTAGCCATTCATGGCCTAACTCTTTTAAATTTTATTCCACAATATGTTCTTTACTTACTGGTTCCCCAGTATAAAAGGGCATTTTTGCTGGCTAAACCAAATGCCTTTCTGTCAATGGTTACTGACGGCTGTTATGCAGGTATTTCTTATTTAGACAGAAGATAATGAATGTGGATATGGTCATATGAGACTTTGGAACACATTTTGCTGTTCTGTTGTTTTTAGGAAGATTTGAGGTGTTACCCCAAATGCTATGTGTTGCCCAAAGGGGCTGTCTCCTCTTTTCGTAGGGGGAATTAGCAAGAGACCAAGGCATGTGAGAGGGGAGTGAGATGAGCTACCAGTGTTTATGGGGATCTTTCCCTTAGAGAACTCTCAAACAACCAGTCCAAATGAAATAGAAATGGATTTTATTGACAGAAAATAAGAAGGCTAACATTGATGTTAGACAGACAGGCAACCTTTATTGGCATATCAGAGATAAAAGTACATTAAAATTTAGGAATACATAAAAATGTGGCTGTCATACAAAACAAACAAACAGCAAGGAGTAAAAAAACTGATCAGTTTATAGTTTCCCTGAATTGAATTGCAGATTGAAGAAAACAGGCAACATTAAAAGTTATAGAAGAGTTTTGCCTCGAGAGTAGCAACTGGACTTTGACACTGTCAGGGAGACCATGTCATGTAAAAAGAAGGGAGTCCAGAAATTTATCCCAGATCTTAGTATAAAATGGGCAATTTAAAAGAATGTGGGAAACAGATTCGATGGCACCCTGACTACAAGGGCATTGTCTAAGTTCATAAGGGATTTTATGGCATCTTCCAGAGAAGATGGCCAAGGGCAATACGTTAAATCTGGCTAATATAAATGCCCTTCTTTGATGGGGATCAGTTAGAGAACAAGAATAAGTAGTTGTCTGGCCCAGTCTCTGGGGTAATCCCAGATGAATTGGAGAGCAAGTTTTCCTAGCTGCCTCAGTCAGGCACTGAAACTGAATATCTAAAAGCCTGCGTTTGATTGTATAAAATATTGTGGAGGCAGATGATAAATAAAGCAAATCTAAAGGTATTCCTAAGGACCTAATTTTTTTTTTGGACTAATTTCAGCCAATTAGGTTCACAATGACCTGTCAGTAGAGCAGTAAAGACCGAGCTCTTCCACCAAACATTTTAATATGCTGCCACACTGGCACTGCCACAACAGCACTAGCACAAGCATTTTGATATGCTTGCCATACCAGTACCAGCACTTTATACAGCACTTTATATGGAACACTGCCATATCTTAATGTATTTTAATGTATTTTACTGTAATTTAATATTACGTTACTGGATTGTACTGTATTGTTTTTAGAGGGAGTAACATTGTGTTCACATTGTATACTGGTTTTAACTGTTGTAAGCTGCCCTGAGTCACCTTGGCGGGAGGGCGGGATAAAAATCTTAAAAATAATTAAATGAAAAGGTAAAAGAATTCGGATCAGAATTAAACAGAAGATGCAACCAAAATTTGATGGTCAAAAGCCAGGCCTGAGTTTCCAGAAACATCTGACCTGTTTCGAGACACATCGCAGCATATGGGACACAATTAGGAAGTCCAAGGATTTTCCACAAAAAAAGAGGTTTGTAAACCCTCTGCTGATTGGTTAATTGCACTTATCCAAATGGGAGTTCCATATAGGAACTGTGAACTAGATTTTGCGTTGAAGACTTTTAAGGCCATTAGGACATATCTATTGCCTCTTATGTAGAAAAAGCGGGCGATGGCCTCAGCACTGTTTCTTGCTAGAGTAGTAGCACATTTGCAATGAGTAGCACAGCTCCCATTGGAGTAGAAATTGATCCCTAAGTATTTAAATGATTTGATCTGCTCAATGGGATTTCTCTGAATTGTCCATGAGGACTGTTTCCAGGATTTGGAAAAGACTAAGATCTTTGTTTTCCCATAATTCAAAGTTCACGTGTTGTTATAACAGTAGGTCAAACATTGGTGTAGAAGACGCCTCAGTCTGATACGTGAACATGAGAGTAAGACGGCATCATTTGCGTATAAAAGAACTGTAATATGACGTTGGCCAATTTTAGGGACATGTCCGTCAATTTCAAACAATGATGGAGCCAGGTCATTTAAAAATGAAGGCTAACGTATAGAAAGCACACAAGGAGCAACACACATACAAGACCAATTAAGAAATAAAGCGATAAGCAGGAAATATAGGGGGTATTGAGGTGATAGCTACCTGTGCTAAAGACCAGGGATCCATGGAGCACAGGCTGTGGAAGATGGAAAGAACCCAGAAGTATCTGGGAGTGTGCTGCAGAGTGGACGCCCAACACACACAGCAATAGTGCTGAGGCTGTCCAGTTATAGCAAAATGGCATCTGAGGGCATGGTAATGTGAGTGCCCCTTGAAACGATACATTGATGAGTTTACCTAAAAGTACAACAATTTGTTGGGGAAGTTATGAATGGGGCTCCCAGGAACTAACAAAGGGAACATGAGATGTCTTGGGAGGAGTTCTTCATATAAAAATAAAGCTTAAGTTGAAACTCTGATCACTTCCTCCTGTGATTTGGAGTGTTAATGGCTGTCTGATTAAACTAATCAAAAAGCAAAAATACTGTTTGACAACCCTCTTTTTCTATTAGGTGGAAAAGCAGTAGGTGTTAGGAGTAGCTTTTGTGAAGTAAATGTGGGAATGGGGAAAGTGATAAGTTTAACGATCCAGGTAAATAGTGTTAGATCTGGGGTGAGAAAAGTCCATTGTTTTAATGTATGCAAACCTGTAGAATGGGTGGAGGGGTCACAGCATGGTCAAACATTGATGTCACACCTACTAGGGTCTCTGTCTAGACATGTCTTATGAGGCCTGTCAGCCTGGCTCCCTTCTTGTATAAATTTTGGTCAAGTTGTCTGGCATATGAACTCCTGGGTGGTATTAAATGGAGGGTGCTGGCTTCCAGCTTACACCTCAGCAAAGGGGCATGGTCTGCCTGCTAACAGAGGAAGAAATATTTAGGGCAGCTCATATCTTATAAATTGTTCTCTTTCTTCGAAGAGTCTAATTCAGATGTTAGTATTAGATACGGATAATAGGGCCTGGCGTGATGTGGTCTATGGGGTCACGAAGAGTCAGACTCGACTGTGCGACTGAACAACAACAAATAGGATCTAGTTATTAGTAGCAAAATTTTTATTGGTGGTAATTAAATGTAAAAAGGGATAATATAGGGTTGCTTCAGTGCCATACTGCTTGAGGCCAGTTGGTCGATAAAGCAATATCATTTAAGTAAGTAAGTCTACCAAAGTAATGCTGTCCTATGGCTGGCATGTGTGTAAAGTGCTGTAAAGTTACAGCCAATTCATGGTGACCTCCAGTGAGGGGCTTTCAAGGCAAGTGAGAAGCTGAGGTGGTTTAATCCTATGGCTTATTGTTGGTATAATGCAAATATCACATCTGTGTTTTAAGTAGTACAATATTAGTTAGGTGACTTGTATTTTACTATTTATTACAAAAAAATAGCTAACAATGTAAAATCTGTCTGTATTTGTGGGTTACAGTAAATGCAAAGCTCCTAGGTAAAGGTAAAGGTTCCCTTGCTCGAAAGCCAGTCGAATCCGACTCTAGGGTTGCGGTGCTCATCTCCATTTCAAAGCCGAAGAGCCAGCGCTGTCCGAAGACGTTTCCGTGGTCATGTGGCCGGCATGACTAAACACCAAGGCGCACGGAATGCTGTTAGCTTTCTACAAAATATCTTGCTTGCATTCTTCCTTTGCTTCTCTGAAGCAATAATTGGATTTCTATTTTCATTTTAAAACACTGAATGATAATTATATGCAGGAGTCTTTTCGTAGAAAACGAGCTGCAGGAACTCATTAGCATAAGTTCTACTCCGGGAGAGCCAAGTGATTCCCCATTTCTCCACATGCAACTGGGGATGTGACATTGGGTCATTCACAAGTTCTCTTAGAGCTGCTCTCCTGGGCAGGCCTTTAAAGGGCTCTCTCAGCCTCTCCTACCTCACAGTTTGTCTGTTTCCCCCGCCTCACTCCTGTGGCCTGGGTTATACTGGGTTGGGCATTGAGCTATGGGTCCCAAAAAGGGAGGGAGTGGGCCAAAGAGTAAGCAGCCTGCCCCCAAGCCCCCCGCCAAGTGGGCGGTCCTGCCACCACAGTCTTCAGATGAGGAGGAGGGGGTTGTAGTTCAACAAGCCATATTAGACAGGCTTATGGCTTTGGAACAGGCCATGGGTGTCAACCCCCCCTTGGCACCTGCCAGTCAGGGCAATGGGATCAGGAAGCGGACACGATCCACTTCCACTGCACAGTTTCAGGCTTCTGTGCTGACCCATTTATCTCTCCTTGAAGGACAGGTTGGGAAACCCTCAGGCTCAGGGGTGGCGAAGGACCCTGGCAGTATGGCTGAAGTGGTGCCATCCAGATCTGGGACGCCTCGACAACAATCAGCATCAGAGGGGGTTTGGGCTGCAATGAAGGCACAGAGCACGGCGGGTGAGTCTGCTAGTTCACCACACACTGGCCAGGCCTGGCCCTGGGGACCCTGGGGTCAGCCATCTGCCTCCAGGTCCTCTGCAGCTCCTCCAGCTGGTGATTCTCCGGGGAATCTTCCAACCTCTCAACAGTGGGCATGGGTACCAGGTCCATTCCCATCTCCACCACAGTGGGTCAGATATTTGGCCCCTGGCATGGTAGGCTCTATGGCACCGTGGGGGACTTGGAGCTCACAGGCTCCTTGGGGCATGGCTTTCACCGAGATGCCAGCAAAGGATTTGCCTTCAGGAGACATGGCCTTACCCTTAGGTGACCATTTGTTGTCTGCCATGTGGGAGAAAATTTTGAAGGGTGAATTTGTAGATTCCCCCCCCCCTGCTCTACTGTGAATTGGAAAAAAAGGATAAAGAGGACCTTGATGAAAGGGACAAGGAGAAGCTGAAAAGGAGGGTGGTGGACAGGATATGGGCTAATTGGTTAGTGGATTTTTCATATATGTTGGTGTTATAGCTTGTGCACAGCCCTAGAGGTCTGCATCTTTAATTCAATATATGGACATCATTTATAAGGTGTACACTAGATTTGCTGGCCTAGCATGGATGCAGTATGACAAGGAATTCCACATGCGGGCTGCATGCAACCCTGCCCTCCCATGGGACCAGATTCACCCTTTCTTGTGGCTTCAGATCATATTCCCTGCACAGCCTGTGACAGGGGAAAGGTCACATAATGGTCATTTAGTACATCGGGCTCAGTTGGCTCCCAGTTCCTGTGATGCTGTGGGTCAGGTGGTTCAACCTCACTTGTTATGCTGGGAGTTTGGATCCCGAGGGGTTTGTAACAGGAAGTCTGGCCAGTAGAAGCACGAGTGCCCCCTTTGCAGTGGACCACATTCCTTTGCCAACTGCTCTAAAGCCAGAGCTAGGCGTGGGCAGAAAAAGCACAGTGGGGCCGGGGCTAACCAATCTTTTGGTAAAGGGTCCCAGCCCCCTAAATCGGAGGGTCCTTGAGGCATGGCTGGTTAGTTACCCCAAGAGGGAGGATGCCATGTATTTGTTGGAGGGTTTTCAGTCTGGTTTTCACATCCTGTTTAAGGGCACTTGGGGCCCCTTTATGGCTAGTAATCTTTCTTCTGTTCGGGGCTTGGAGGCCGTTGTTAGGAAAAAAATTGAGAAGGAAAGGGTGGAAGGTAGGATACTTGGTCCTTTCCCTACTCTCTCGGTGCCCAATCTCCAAGTTTCTCCTCTTAGAGTGGTCCCCAAGAAGGTGCCCTGCGAATTTCAACTTATTCACCATCTGTCATTCCCCAAGGGAGGTTCTGTCAATGATGGGATTCCAGCTGATCTGTGCTCTGTGTGTTATACAACATTTGACCAGGCTGTGTGGGATGTACGGTGCTGCGGCCTAGGTGCAGGGATGGCCAAATCCGACATTGTCCACCTTTCACCTTCTTCCCGTACATCCAGAGGATTTTGAATTGTTAGGTTTGTCATTTGAGGGCCAATTTTATATGGACTGAGCTCTTCCTATGGGTTGCTCAGTGTCATGTGCAGCCTTTGAGTGCTTTAGCTCTTTTGTGGGGTGGGTCATTAGAGAGAGGTCTGGATTACGCAAGGTGGCACATTACCTTGATGATTTTCTTTTTGTAGAGCTGGTGGGTATGGGTCAATGCAAGATACTGCTGGATAGTTTCATTGGGCTGACCAATGAATTGGGAGTGCCGCTTGCACATGACAAGACAGAAGGGCCTGTTTCTTGGTTAATGTTTCCCGGGGTGGAACCTGATACTGCGGCTCAGCTGTCCCATTTGCCTGAGACTAAGGTGCAGGAGTTGCTTAGCCGAGTCACTGATTTTCTTTCCAAGTGGAAGGTATCCCTATTGGAGCTTCAGCAGTTGGTGGGTCACCTTAATTTTGCTTGTAAAGTTGTGGCCCCCAGGTGGGCCTTTGTGTGAAGGCTCTGTGACACCATGTCTGGCCTTCATCTCCTGCACCATAGGATGCGTGTTACATCAAGCATGCAAGCTGACCCCCGTATATGGCAGGAATTTTTAGGTGACTTTAACGGTGTGTCTTTCTGGAGATTGGACCTGCAGTTTAATGCTGAACTTCAGGTGCATTCTGATGCAGCGGATTCTCTGGGGTTTGGGGTCTACTTTGAGGGACACTGGTGCGCGGAGGATTGGCCATTGGATTGGGTTGAAGCAGGGCTTGGCAGGGACCTTACCTTCCTTGAGTTTTTCTCTATATTAGTGGCTGTCTGGCTCTGGGGCAATCATTTTGCCAATCACAGGGTGCATTTTTGATGTGACAATTTATTAGTTGTCCATGTTATTAACTCCTTATCATCTAGGTCCCCAAGGGTTATGGGCTTGATCAGGGCCTTCACCCTGCGTTAGCACAGGCTTAACATTTTGTTTTTGGCCCAGCATGTTCCAGCCATTGATAATGGGGTGGCTGATGCTCTCTCTTGCAAATAGATGGAGAGGTTTCATCAGCTGCCCCCTGGAACTGATCTTTGTCTGGCAAGGATCCACCTAGAGCTGTGGCAGCTTGGAAGGCTGAGGCCTGCAGAGCAATAGGCCTTGCCATAGCCCCCAGCACCAGAAAATCATATGAGTGCGCAGTATGCCAATTTGAGGAGTTTAGGTCAGAAGTAGGGTATCAGGTACTTTGGCCCCACCCAGTGGAGCAGTTGCTCCACTACTGCATGGACCTCAAAGGTAAAGGGTTAGCGGTGCGCTCTTTTAAGGGGTGACTTTCTGCATTGGCTTTTGCCAGCAAGGCATTGGGATTTTGGGAGGAAACCAATGAGTTTTGGCTTAGGAAAATGCTTGAGGGATGGTCCAGGGAGTCAGGCTGGTGTGTGGATACCAGGCAGCCAATATCCTCCACAATACTCAAGGGCTTAAGAGGGGTCTGGGGACAGGTTTCTGCCTCAGAGCTTGAAGCTTGCCTTTTTCATGCGTCAGCTCTGGTTGCCTTTTTGGGGGCCCTACAGGTCAGCAACTTGGTTGCACAGTCTAGGGGTGAATCTTCCGGTCGTGCCTTGCTCCTGTTGGATCTTACAAAGACTGCTGACTGGGCATTTATCAAGGTGCGACGTTCTAAGACTGACCAGCACCAATGGGGTGCCATGCTTAACTTGGGCCCCTGTTCTGATCCTGAACTATGCCCGGTTTCAGCCCTTATCAGCTACTTGGCAGTTCAGGGGATGAGCGATGGTTTGTTGTTCTGCCATGAGGACAGTGGTCCACTAATGAGGCACCAATTCTGGGCCGTCACCATGCATGCATTGTCCAAGTTGGGATTATCAGGGGTGAAGTTTGGCACCCATTCTTTCCAGATTGGGGTGGCTTCCACTGCAGCCTTGGGCTACCCTTCCCCTGACATTCAAAGGCTGGGAAGGTGGCATTCTGCTGCCTTTAAGTCTTATGTTCGACCCTTTGTTTCATCATGATGTATAGTATTTTGGTTAACTGTTGTTTTCTTTTTAGGTGTTGTTGGGGCCAGTGAGAGGAAGCGGGTTCTCATATGTGGCCACAGTTTTGTTTTCTGGGTGGCACATCGGGCTCGGAGAACTTCGTTTGGATCTCAGCTGGGCCTCAGTCATTGGGCCAACACTGAATGGCGGGGGTGCTGTGGCCTTCACTGGATGGGCCTCCTGCTTTTGTTGTTTCACGGGCCCATGCATCCTCCCCCCAACTTGTTGGTTGTGCACCTGGGAGGTAATGACCTGGGCTTGGTCAAAGGGAAAGCATTGGTGTTCTAGGCTACCGAAGATTTGCAGATTATACGGGCATGTTGGCCCAATGTTGTTCTACTGTGGTCAGCAATGATTCCCTGGAGGGTTTGGCGTGATGTCTTGAGTCCTTTGGGGATTGACCAGGCCCGCTGTAAGGCTAATAGGGATATTAAGAAAGCTTTGGATGCTGGGCTGGGCCTCTTCCTGCCGCATCCGCGCATTCATCCTGCGTGCGTGGTTCTTTACTGCCAGGATGGGGTACATCTTTCTGAGAAGGGCAACAACATCTTTTTGGAGGATCTTCAGGCAAGGGCTTTGGGGGGTGCTAGGCCTTTCGGTGGGGGCATCAGCCTAAGCTTAGTCTTGACCTTAGTTGTGGCAGAACCTGGGCTGGTGACTGATATGTGTTTAAGGGGAGCACCAATTAATTACTTCAGTTGGGGATAGGAGTCTGACTAGATTGGCCTTTGGGTTGCACATCCCAGGGTAAAGACGGCAGACTGCCTTTGGGACTGCATGGAATGATCGGCCACCTAAGTTCTATGACTTGGGGCTGGATCTCCAGGGCATGTCTTTTGTTGTGCCTGCTGGGGTGAACCATAGAACTGGGGGTGGGTGGCTCTCTGCCATACAACTGACCCTTGGTCTGGACTGTGCTGCATTCCACATTCAGCCCTTGCAATTAGTTTAATAAAGTGGTCCAGAGTTCATCCAATACCTGTGTCTGACTCTTTATTCTGAGTATCGGGGCAATAATAAAACACAACAAATAATCAGTAAAATAATGGCATGACAAGCAATAATTTTATTTATTTATTTATTCAATTTATATCCCACTCTTCCCACCAAGACAGGCTCACTTTTTAAAAAGTGTTTATATAAAATGCTTTGATAGTATTAAGATCACTTGTTTTTGATGCTCACAACAATAGCCTATTGGAAAATGAGCAAAATGGAGAGACTTGGAAACCTGTCAGAATCTTAAAATATCTCCTATACTTCCAACAAACCCCACCAATCTGCATAATTACTAAGGAACTAAGTCTTAGAGGTTGCAGGTTAATTGCTAATTAATGCTCAATTAAGGTAATTATAGCAGTCTTGTCCTTTGACCTGTGAAGCCCTGAGGTGGAATCCCCATGTGAATGACATCTGCCACTCTGTAACTTCCCTTCTTGTTCAGAGTGGGTTTATTCGCACATCTTCCAGAGCTATTCTACCACTCCAGTGATGGCTGATTTTGTATTTGGGTGGTGTAGGATAATAGATCACCACTCATTTTTCTTAAAAAAAATTATTCTTCTATCATCTGCCTCCATAACCTAGGAGGCTACACTAGATTAGCATCATGCTTCATATTACTCAACTAATAGAAAGAGGGAAAAGGCAATGCTTTTAGACTTGGAGCTAAGCAATATGTGATGTTAGTATTCCCTCAAAACTGGAATTCCAGAGGTGCAATTTCATCCTAAAACATTGCCAGGGAAGGCTGTTTGTGTTGAGGCCACAGTGCTAGGAAAGGGGAGAAAATTCTTCTTTTCTCATGTAGCTTCTTCATGCCTGTTCTCATGTACAATAAAATATTGAAAATTGAACATTAAATACCATAAAATTCTGAGGATCACTGAATGGCAGTTGTCAGATGATTTATTTCTATCATTAATTAATTAATTAATTACATTTGATTTTAAACTGCTCTCCCCTGAAGGACAGGGCTCAGGGCAGTGTACAACAGTATTGTATAATGCATAATTAAAAGCCAATTAAAACCAACAAAACACAGCAAGTAGCCTAAAAGATGGTCCTAAAAATTCTTATGGTGCCATAGCCTCATGGGGAGGCAGGGGCTGGGAGTGCCAAGAAGATGGAACCACAGCTCTCCTCAACCAAACACCTGGTAGAATATCTCTGACAATATTGATTTGAAACATTAAATCATTGTTGAATCTCTCTGTACAGGCAAATCTTAGGTGGAGAATATTCACAGAAGCCCCCCTTAAGTCTTTAAAACCATGTGATTTCACACATGCCTGTAGTTTTAAGGGAGTCTTAAACAATTTACAGATTGAATCTTGTATTTTTTTAAAAAAACAACAACAAATACCCCCCCCCGAACTTCTAAAGTAACACACTATATAACTTCTAAATTAGGAGCAAACAAGATGCACAAGTCTCACATATTCTATCCATGTAGTACATAGATTATAATTTCCAACACTTTTATTTCTTCATTTACCTCAGTGGAAGTATCCATTAAAATTTAACACAATAAACTTTACCAAACACTGTCTACTCAAAAATTCTACAGGTCTGCATACACTAAAAAAGCAAGGTGCTCATCTATCACAGAAACAATGACTACATGATGTAAGCCATGAGCAAATAAACCAATCTCTAACACAGTAAGTCAAACATATGAGGAGAGTGGCCATTCACTGCCTTTTTGGGTTGAGAAGAGCAGCCTTTCTTGTGGCTCACACTGGCCACTGACAGGATGTACAGTCTTCTCAGAAGCATTTACTCAATAGCCTCTATCCATGTTAGGTTCAGTGACCAATGTCACCATCCATCAAATGGGAGACTCGAGCTTGATTCATTGATGGGGAGTGTCTCTTAGGGCTTGGATGCAATGATCCGAACTTCCTTTGCCCCCCTCCATAACTTCCAGTGGGTTGTCCATCCCCTTAGAAACAGTTTCTCATCTTGCTAGTATAGTGGGTAGTATCCCTGTCTATCATGTGGGGGACCTGATTTCAATTCCACCATGGGGAGTGTGGCAAAACCTTTCCCTAGCTGAGAAGGAGGATTTGGTGTAGTGGTTAGGGGCATAGACTATAATCCGGGAGAACCAGGTTTGATTCCCCACACCTTCACATGCAGCTGCTGGTGTGACTTTGAGTCTGTTACAAGTTCTTCGAGGAGTTCTCGAAAGAGCTCTCTTAGCCCCACCTACCTCACAAGCTGTCTGTTGTGGGGAGGGGAAGGGAAAGGAGATTGTAAGCCACTCTGAAACTCCTTTGGGTAGTGAAGGGCTGGGTATAAATCCAATCTCCTCCTCCTCCCCCTCCTCCTCCTCCTCTTCTACTTCATCTTCATCTTCCTTTATTACACACTATGGCAGAGCCCCTTCCTTATTTCAGAAAGTCCCCACCCCAGCTGACCACCACTTGACAACATATAGCTTATCCCTGGTGTACTGGACATTAACCAAATTTGATTTGACAAACACATGTAGTGAAAAAAGGTGGGGAATAAAAGTTAAGGTAAGGAGAAATTATAGCAGTTATCTGACCTCTCATCAGCTTTCAATACCATTGATCATGGTATCCTTCTGGACCTTTTATCTGGGCTGGGACTGGGAAGCGCCATTCTTCAGTGGTTACCGTCCTACCTGAAGGGTAGGTTTCAGGAGCTGGTGCTGGGGGACTGCAGCTTAGACCCTTGGCCTTTGGCATCCCACAAGGCTCCATCTTGATCCCCTGTGCTGTTTAACATCTATGGGAAACTGCTGTGTGAAGTCATCTGGAGATTTGGGCGGGGTTATCACCCAATATGCAGATGACACTTAGGTCTATCTTGTGCTTCCAGCCGATCCCAGGGAAGTTGTAGAAACCCTGCCTGACAGCAGTCTTGGAGTGGAGGCAGGCTAATAAACGTAATCCTGACAAGACGGAAGTACTACTGGTTGGCTAAAGGTCTGACCCAGGTTTTAAGGTATCACCCATTCTGGATGGGGTTGCACTCCAGGTTCATAGTCTGGGGGTGCTGTTGCATCCAGGCCTGCTGCTAGATATGTAGGTGGCAGCTGTGGCCAGAATGCCTTATACCAGCTTCAACTGGTTAGCCAGTTGCAGCCTCCCCCGGGCAGAAAAAAATCTGACCACTGTGGTGCATGCCTTGGTGCTCCATGTGAGGCTGCCCTTGAAAAGTGTTTGGAAACTTCAGTTGGTACAGAACACCGCAGCCAGGATGTTGACTGGATTGGGTTGTAGGAACCATATCACTCGAGTCTTGTCCCATCTACACTGGCTCCCAATTTGTCTCCAGGCATAATTCAAGCTGCATGTTAATTTGCTGTTCAGCCTCTGTCTAGAATTTTGAACTCTACCTTCCATTCCAATATAGTTGAAAAAGTGTGTACGTACATGGAAACTCATATCCTGAATAAACTTTTGTTGGTCTTAAAGGTGCCACTGGACTCTAAATTCATTCTACTGCTTCAGATCGATATGGCTGACCCCCTGGAACTCTCTTCACAAGACAGAGCTGTTCAGAAGTCATATTGGTCAACAAGGTAATAAAAGATAACAATTTCTTTGAAGATTTTTTTTAAAAAACCCTCACCTATTTGGGTCATTGTCTCTAGCCTGGAATTTGTTTTCATTTTCCTTAAAATAACACTATGCAGACAGAGGAGGCAATTTCTATAAGGTCATTGTAAGTGGAATACACCATGGAAAGCTGAATATTTCACTGATACTGTGTTTTGAGCCATTGACTATTTTGGGAAAAAAGGGCAAAAGGGAAACATTTTGGATATTGTGCATCAGTTACAACCTTGATAAGTGATAATTGGTCCAGGCGTAGTTTTCAAAAAGGTAGCAACCCAAGATCTGTCTGTGCAGGGGAATAAAGTAATGTGTATGAAATGAGAGAGAGAGGCCCCATGCAGTCACGTTATATACTTCCAAAGTTCCAAGATTGCTATCTAAGTCTGCAGGTTTACTCCAGTTTTCGCTAGGGTAATAATTTTGAAAGCTCTATGCTGCATTCATGACTATAAATGCTTACATGTAATTCACATGATGTGAAGTAACTGTGCTGAAATACCAAGAAAAAGAGAGCTTTCTGGCTATCACAATTTGTAACACTATTTATTATTGATACGGTTATACCCTACTTTTCTACCCACAGAGGCTTATATATATCATTCTCCTTTCCTCCATTTTATCCTTACAACAGCAAGCCAGGAGCGCGAAGGTACTGGGATCATGATAACATTAGAGACCACAGAATGAAGCATTTGGGGTATTGTTTCTTCTCATGGGGGACTGTTACATCTGTGCACCTGATATTCTGCAGGCACTGGAATTCAGATTCTATTACTGGCAGCCACATTTTCTAAAAATGTCCTCCATAGGTGATGCCCATATTCCATTTCACTTACCTTCTGATGATATATATTTATGGAGGTTTTAATAATTAATTTTGGAAGAGGTACATGTGCCATATGCTCTGACTGCAGTTTCTTCTCATTGGTAATATGACCCCCCCTTTAGATGAGCCATACCTGTGAGCAATCATCCTCATTAACAGTGCTTATGTAGAGTAACTTCAGTCTGTGTCCTTGACTTAGATTGGAGCAATTCTGCATAGAAACATGTTATAAAACATCCAGATCCCCCCCCAGCATGTAATGGTGAACATATCACATTAGATTTCCTTAACAGAACAATACCAGCTTGTTAATTCCCACATTAATGTGGCTCATTTTGTGTTTTCATTGAAAGATTCAGAGGCCTTCATAATTTTAATAGACACTTATGCAGATATCCTTTTCTTTAAAAAGGGGGGGTACATTTGGACATTTGTAATGATTTGCAATGATTATGTCCCTGCAGCTGTTGCTGTTCTCTTAGCTTCCTTGAATGTCAGAAGATAAAGTGGAGTGAAAATATTTTAAATAAATAATATTAAAGACTGCTTTAGGAAATGGGTGGGGGCAGAGGCGAAAAGTGCCACAGTCTGTTAGCTGGTTCTGCATTTTGTACTAGTACTACTGTTGGTAGTACTTGGCTAGTAGAATCTCCATCTCTCTTGTTGTAACTGAAAAACCAGTGAAGACAGCGGACAATTGGTAAAGACTATAGATGCTAGCACTTTTTAAGCAGACTCTTCCTTGGGGTTAGGTATTATGAAAGTCTGATTTGCCTTGTTCTAGAAGGAATTACTAACACCATGCTGTGTCCTGTAGCAAAGCTACTGTAAGAACAGGATGTATTAGTAGCTGCTTTTGCAATAAGCTAAAGAAGGGTTCTAAAATACTGAGTTTTGTTCCTGCGGGAAAGGTGGTCCGTTGACTCTCAGAAACAGCATGGGAGGCAAATGGTCTGAAATGGGAGGAGAGATTTGGTGCAAATTGCCTCTTCCTCCACAAAATGGAAAAACCATTTCCACTGGAGGAATTGCACCACTGGATACCCTCCAGAGTCTTATAAACCAGAGGTTGTGAGTTCTAATCTCATGGTGTGCTTTTATTTTTTCCCAAGTCTTTTTCACAGTTAACACAGCAAAACCTTAAATTTGTGTGTTGCTTGGCTGCAATCTTCCATTTCCCCCAGATCTTATTATTTTTCAATGGAACTGTTTGGAGGAGAAGGACTTGGCATCTATGGGCCAATCTGCATCTAGCATTTGCTCTGCAGTCTTACTAAACCCACACTGGAACAGAAATCCCCATCTACATTGCATGCCACTTTCACTTTGATTGACTGTCGCATTTTATGGCAGTGTCCAGACTGCATGCTGCTTTCACTTCATTTGATCTCTGTTTTTATTGTGGTTGTCTGCATAGACTTATGGCCGTTTTATGGTCATTCGGGGGTGACTCTGCAGTCAATATGGTGTTGGCCTGGGGTAGTTGAATGTGGTTTTGAACTGCATCTTTTTCTGTTCCAGTGTGGGTTTGGTAAAAATGCTAAATGCAGATTGGCCCATAGATGCTTCATTTAAAGTTGTACAATGATGATGAAAGTTAAGAGCTTTGAAAAAAGAAAGTGATGAACAATCACAACCAGGAGAGGGTTTATGATGGGAAATTAAAGAACAGCAAGGAAGTGAGTCGGGTTTTAAATAGGCACCAGGAATCCTTGCCACCAAACCCATTCCTCTCATCCCTCAAACAGTCTTTTAATCTCTGAAAGGTTATTGATAAGATTATATGCACTTCCATAAAAATTAGGAAATTTAAATACAAATTAAAATGAGTGTGTTACAATGAACACTATGAGCTATGTCGCATGTAAACAGACAAGTCTGGAGCTTTTCAGCTTCTAACAAAGCATGCTTGAATGGGACTCTTCCTTTAATGTGGTTGTGTGCATTTTGACTTGCTGGAGAATAATGTCAGGTATTTTACATGATGTACCCAGAGATTTGGAGCCAGATCCTGGGGAAGGTAGAGTTTGGGGAAGGGAGGGAACTCAGTGGGGATGTGATGTCACAGTGTCTGTCCTCTGAAGGGGCCATTTTCTCCAGGAGAACTTATTTCTGTAATATGAAGATCAGTTGTAACTCTAGGCCCTACCTGGTGGTTAGCAAACCTTGTTTTGAAATCATCTTGTGTGTTTATACAATGCATTGTATAGTGCAAGGAGTATAGTCTATGTGCCATTTCTAGCACCCGTTGCACATAGCGAGCAAAGAGCCAAAATAAAATGGTAACTTTAATGTCTTTGTTTAGGGTTTCATATTTATAAAATCCTTCAGATATTTTGATTTGGGTATAGAGATTTTCCGTTGTATCTGAATGTGCTTTTGAGGTTCATAGGTCCAAACTTGGGTTTATATGTTACAAATGCAGGGCTATTTCAGTAGAGAAAGCCACACAGCAACACAGACTACATAAACAGTGAATATAAAATGTCAGTGCACTACCATTTCTACTTTGCAGTGTCTGAGAAAATGGGCGACATCTTGCAATGGCACATGGCTACTTTCCACTTCCCCAAATACTGATACTTAAAAAACAACAAAAAAAACAGGAATGATTTTCACATTCAGATTATTCTAGACATCTGCAGCTCTGAAGAATCTGCATAAATATTATGTCTAGGAATGACCACGGCCTCCCTGCTGGATGCACACCTTAATGCAGTGGATGGGTTTGTGTGTGTCAGAGATGCTGGGAACAATACTGTAAGGAACTCAGACTGTCAAGAGGCTAAACTCCCACCAGTCACACAAGGCAGAATGGGCACAGTTGAGACGTCAGACTAAGATGCAAGAATCAATGGCCACAGTCAGAAGAGAATGGACAGTTCCAGTGGTTATGGGGGTGGAACAATCCTTGAAGGGGAGCTACTGGGCAGCAGCAGTAATGGAAAGCAACACTGGCAGAGGCTCTGTCATAGACAACAGCAGTGACACTTTAGCTAACTCTGGTCAATACCACACAGAAGAAGGCAACAGTAAATTACTTCTGATCATCTCATGCCTCAAAAACCCTATGATGAGACAATCCAGAATGAAAGAAGCTATAGGGCTGGAAGACATGCCCCCCAGATTGGATGGCACCCAATTGGATACTGGGGAAGAACAGAGAAAAAATACAAATATCACAATTCTTAATGATGCAACTGTATTAAAGCCAAAAGGATGTTCAGTTCTTGATGGGGATGGATCCCAAAGGAAAATCCAAAGCTGTTCCACATGTATAATAGGATCATGGAATGTGAGAAGTATGAATTAAGGCAAATTCAAAATGGCACGTCTAAACACTGTGATCCTGAGAGTGAGTGAACTAAAATTGGCTGGATGAGGACATTTTCAATCAGAAAATTACAAAGTGTTTTACTTAGGAAATAACAAACACAGAAGAAACAGAGTTGTCCTAATAGTGAAAGGAGATGTAAGCACAAGCAATCAGGGGCTATTATGCAAAGTCTGACCAAATAATGTCAATCAGATTTCATGGAAAACCTATTAACATACCATTATTCAAGCTTATGCCAGAACTACAGATGCTGATAAGGAATCATTTCAGTTCCAAGAGGGTCATCCCCCTCCCCGGCTGGAGTTTCTTTGTGGGCACTCTGTAAATTGTACTGGTTCTTCTGGGCTTGCAAAAATGCTCCCCCCACCATCAGTTCCTTCTGCAGAGATTCTCTGGTTTGACCTAAGTCCTGTTGGGTTTCCATGGCCACAGTGGCACAGGTACTGTTGGGCACATTGTACTGGTTCTTCTGAGCTTGCAAAAATGCTCCCCCTTCAGTTTCTACTGCAGAGATTCTCTGGGACATTGATTCTGTTCTGTGGGCTTCTATTGCCCTTGCTTCCCCCCCGTCCATGGGAAACCATGGAGGCTGGGACACTGTCTGGGGGGGGGCATAACTCAACCCCCATAAATTCAATCCTCACCAATCTTGGAGGGCAGGTAGCAAAGAGTCAGATGGAGATCCCTGGAGAGGTTGGTGTTTCTAGAATGCTGGGGGGGGGGCAGATTCTATGGCATCACAAACAAAACCATTTCCTTTAGCCCTTAAAATTTCATGATGGTTCATGGTTTGTGAACTGGCTACATCATGAACCATGAACCAAACTGCATTTTCCTGGTCCCTGCCCATCCATAAAGATTATTCTTGTAGCTGAAAGAAATAAAAAGTCTCCATGGATGACTTATGAAACTCTTAATATTGCTAAAGATCAATTATTAGCAAAACGTGACAGAATTAGAATCAGAAGTCTAAATGCAGTATTCCAGCAACTGGCACACAGAGATGAAGAGAACTAATATGATAACCCATGTAAAGAAATAGAAGAGAATTACAAAAAAGAACAAGAAACCTGTTCCACAAGACCCAAGAAATCAAAGGGAAATTTAAAGCATGGTTAAACATGCTGAAAGATCAGTTAAGCCAATAAAGGTTGATTGATTGATTGTTGAAAGATCAGCACAGAAATAGATTAACTGAGCAGTACAAAATAAAGAAAAGATGGCAACAATAGACTTAAAAACTATACAGGAGAGATGAAAGGATGACAGATTTCATTCAAAGAAGAATCTTTTGAAGAAGAACCTGAAGTTCTAGAAAGTAAAGTGAAAGCTGCACTCAAAGCAATTGGGAGAAACAAATCACCAGGAGTAGATGGGACATCAACAGAGTGACTTCGGAGATTGGGTTACGGAGCAGCAGAGCGGACGATTTCTCGGGGAGCTCCTGGGAATCTCTGACTCTTCATGGTTTTTAGGGGACCTTTGGGGGCTCCCAAGTTCCCACCCCCCCTCTTGGAGGGAGGGGAGGTTGCAGGGGACTCGATCCTGCACCCCGTGAGCAGTGGCGAATGGCTGGCAGTTCAGGAATGTCCCAAAGCAGAACCATGAAGGTATGCAGCCATGGAGCCATGACTTCAGAAGCTGGTTTACACTCGTGTAAGAGAGCACAGAACCTCATCTTAACATTGATGAAGACATCATTTTCACCGTGAGTAAGCAAACTAGTAACAACCAAATTCTACGATCTATAGTTCCCAACCCCCCCTCAAATCTCCCTAACAAGGAAGGACCGAGGAGTGGAATTCCCCCCTTTCCTCTTGTAAGCGTCGGCAACGAGACTGACAAAAATCTACATAACAACACTTGCGGGTAAAAAGAAAATACTTAATAAATCTCTTCCTGGGATAACTTGCTGATTTCATAGTTTTTAATTTAAAATAAATTGTATTTTTCGCACTACAAGGACTTTAAAAGGAAACTGCATATTGTTTGGTCTACACTCTTGCTCTTTGGAATTACTATGGCTACAAAGACTGTGTTTGGGAACAGCAGGGCGGCTTAATGAAAACAAAGCTAATAGACTGTTATTTTTACTGGTTATAAGTAAAACCTGGTAATGTGTAGAAAAAGATGGGTTTCCAAACCACGTTTAATGACTTGGACAGCAGAAATGCCTTGCATGGTGTACAAGAGGTACAATTTTCTAAGGAGCAAAAAGATGAGATTTTATCAATAATCCAAGCCACAGTTAAAAAAGTCGTCAAAGAAGAATTTCAGAGATTTTTTGGTAACAAACAGAAGGACTTTGCAATCAGGCAGGAAGACCCACACCATCAACAAACTACACTAAAAGAAAACATCTCTAATCAAGATTCGACTTTTGCACCTAAAGAGAAGACAAGAAACTTTACAGGATAATCCAGCATTGATACCAACAACCTAACAAATCTTTTAGCTCTTGAGATGGCAAAGAAGAAGATTCTCCCTCTGGAAGATAAACAAGAACTTAAGTACAGAAGGAATGAAATAAAGGAACTTTACTTTTTACATAAAAAGAAAAGAAACAAAATAATGTTAATTTAAAAAGTACAAAAAAGAAAAATATTAAATATTATAAATAAAAACTTTTTTTGTTTATAATTGTGCCTGCTTTATGAGTAACTGATTAATGAGAATTATAACTTAACCTAATTTATAATTAAATGGTAAAAAGCAGGAAGTTTATTGTTAGTATGAATTAATTATTTGATGTTGGAAACTGCAGAAAGAAAACATAGGCATGGTATAAAGTTATTTAGCTAAATAATACCTAAAGATATTTGGAACATGATCTCAAATGGAAACGCAGCAAAGCTTTTGGTAGTAATTGTTTAGTAATGGTTAAGTGCAAACTTCCCAAGACTTATTTTATTGGAAATGTATTTAGTTGCTTTCTGGGTAACTGGGTAACTGTTTTTTGGCTTATGAATAACTGATCATATAAGTCAGTCTTTAATAGAAAATGCAGAAAACCGTTTGATAGAAATGAATTTGAAATGTTCGTAAGATTTATTCTTTTAGAATGTATTTAGATGAAGATCTCAATATTAATACAATGGTTAAATTTAAAAGCAGTAAGAGCTAATATACTGGAAAAAGCATAAAGCTTTTCTTATTTCATATTTACTTCCCCTCTGTTTATTTCTACTGCTTATAGATATTGTTAGTCCTATATATATTAGACTATATAAAATAGAAAATGCATTGCTAACCAGGTCTTATTTGTTTTTTCCTTCTATTAAAAATTCTGGGTATGAAGTAATGAAACAATAATAGAATGTATGGGTATTTAATAGATGAATGTAAAAATAAGCATATAATTCTTTTTACATTGCCTTATTATATAGGGATGTTAAGTAGTTAATTTAGGCAAAGGTAAAATTATACGAAACTCAAATTTTATGTTATGTATGAGAAACTTAAACAGATAATGTGAAAATGTAAAGTCTCCTTTTCCTTCCCTTTTTTTTGAAAACCAATAAAATATATTTTTTAAAAAACAAAACAAAACAGAGTGACTTCAAACCACAGAAATAGTGTTCATCAAAATCTTAACAAGAATATGCCAACAAATATGGAGAACAATACAATGGCCCAGAGACTGGAAACAATCTACATTCTAATTTTAAAGAACCAGAGACTTCAAAGACTGCAGCAGCTCTTAGACCATCATGTTAATTTGTAACACAAGTAAAGCATTGCTCAAAATCTTACAACAAAGACTGTTACTATATGTGGAATGACAAATGCCAGGTGTTCAAGCTGGATTCAGAAGAGGAAGAGGCACTAGAGATCATAATGCAAGCATATGTTGGTTACTGGAGTATATAAGAGAATTTCAGAAGAAAATCAGCTTGTGTTTAATAGATTACAGCAAAGCTTTTCACTGTGTGGATCATGAAAAGTTACAGTTGGTTTTGAAAGAAATGGGTGTATCACAACATCTGATTGTTTGATGCACAATCTATACTCTGGACAAGAGGCTACTGTTAGGATAAAATATGGAGAAACAGAATGGCTTCAGATTGGCAAAGATGTCAGATAAGTATGTATTTTATCGCCCTGTCTGTTCAGTCTATATGCAGAACACATCATAAGAAAGCTGGACTAGCTTTAGATGAAGGTGGAGTGCAAACTGGGGGAAGGAGCCTTAAAAATTTGAGATATGCAGATAACACCACATTAGTAGCAGAAAATAGTGAAGGCTTGAAACTACTATTGAAGAAGATTAAAGCAGAAAGTATCAAAGCAGGATTACAGCTGAACATGAAGAAGACAAAAGTAATGACTATTGAGGAATAACATGGTTCCAAGGTTGACAATGAACAAATTGTAGCCCACAATTGTGCTGGTTGGGAGGAGTCCAGGTTGATCTTGGATCCCCCAGAGCCCTCGGAGGGGGCTCAGAGCCTGGGGCATGCCTCTCCTAAGGCACTGGCCAAAGGATCGAGGCTCCTGTTTGCCTCGATAGGTCTCACCAGCGTGAGACCAGCTATGGCACCAAAGACACATACTAGAGAGCACGTGCAAGCAATCTGGCGATGGACGATGTTCCTTGCCTTTTGAAGTGAAGCGAGAAGTAAAGCGTGAGTCGATTCATTCATCCAAACAAGCACCCAAGCGAAAATCTGTAAAGCTACCCCAAAGCCCTAAATGTAGCAAAGGGGGAGGAACCTGCCCTACCCTGGGAAGACTAGCTTGTTAAAAGAGAAGAATGAGGGGCAGAAGGGAAGCTTGAAAGGGAGACTGATAACTTAGCCAAGCGGCGTGCAGATTAGTAATGAGAGCATAATTCAACAGACTTTCAGAGACTTTCAGAACTTTCCTTTTAATGTAAACAATGTCGCATCGAGCTGAAAAAATGGCGACCAGGGTGAAAACTTCTTCAGGAACTGCCAGCTCATCGACTTTGGCTTCTAAACCGGAAGTAAATACAGACTTCCCCAAGAAGATTGCACTGCACCCTCTGCTGGACCAGATGACTAATCTCAACAATAACTTCGATGTGCTTCAAAAGGAACTGAAAGAAATGACTGCAAGAACAGAGAAGACTGTCCAAAAGCTGAAAAAAGTTGATGCTAAGACAAATAGGCTAAATCAAAGACTGGAGGCAGTGGAAAAAGAGAAGACCTCCGAGAAACAACAGCTCCTATAACTACAGATGGAAAAATCAACATATGTCCCAAGATTTCAAGGTATCCTGGAGCAAAAAGGAGAGAACCTGAAAGAGATCTTAAGTGAAATTTTAGCTCCACTGGCAGGCTTTAAAGCAGAAGCTCTACAAAGCGACATGGACATGGTATATTGTACCTATCCAGAGTTTATTAAGAAAAATAAGCTGCCTGGTGAAGTGTTCGTGAAATTCTCTAAAAGGTCAACAAGAGATGCAATATTGAAAGCGACCAATGGAATTACCCTAACAATCAAAGGAGAAGAAGCTAAAGTTTTCAAAGATGTTCCATTTGAGACCAGAAAGAGGAGGAAGCAATATAGAGACTTGACACTATTTTTACAGAAAAACTCCACTCCCTACAGATGGATAGTACCAGAAGGACTTATCTTCAACTTCAAAGAGGAAAAAAAGAAAAGATTGACTCTATTATAAAAGCCAAAACATTTCTGGAGCAGCATCAAAGACCAGTGAAAGAAACTGAGAAAGTAGAGGACAAAAATGTTGCAGATGGAAATGGCACAAATGGCTTGGGAAGTTCTAAAGCTCCTTGGGCTCTGAATCAGAATTAGGAGCAGGTGCTCCTAAACCTCTTAAAGTTAAACTGATCTTTGATAAAAAATAAGCCTAGAGGAAAGAAAGCTATAAAATAGCTTAACTCTGAAAATCTGATGCACTTCTTTTTTAATAATTGAAATACTAAGATACACTTACTAGAGCTAATTATGATTTTGCTTGTTCAGTGTAGTCACATTAATAGCTAACTTTTATACGTTTTTGTTTAAATAATAGGGAAACTCCAAGAATTTGAAGTTTTAACTGATTTATGATCCTTGCTACTCTGTATTTTAGATTACCTGTACCCCTATCCCAGTAGTGAGTAGTGATAAAATGCAATAAAAATCATTAAAAAAAATCTATTCCTTGAGTTCATCATCAATCAAAACGGAGACTGGAACCAAAAAATCAGAAAGAGATTGAGACTGAGAAGAGAAGCCATGAGGGAGCTAGAAAAGATTCTTAAGTGTAAGGATGTGTCACTGGTGATCAAGATCATTCATACCATAGCATTCCTCATTACTACGTATGTTTGTGAAAGTTGGACAATGAAGAAAGCTGACAGGAAGAAAGTTGATTCATTTGAACTGTGGTGTTGGAGGAGAGTTTTACTGATGCCATGGACCACCCAAAAGACAAATAAGTGGATTCCAGTTCAAATCAAGCCTGAACTCTTTGTAGAAGCTAAAATGACCAAAGTGAGGCTATCGTACTTTGGTCACATTATGAGAAGTCAAGAGTCACTGGAAAAGTTTGCTGATGCCATTCACAGATCTGGAAAGAGAATTTTTTTGTCCCTTCTCAAATTGGTCATGGCCATATGTGAACTGATGTTTCCACATACAGATTTTGTTCGTGTGTTACAATTGGTTCCATGTTTCTCTTGGCCTCTGGCTACAACCTCTTGCATTTACTGCTAACTTCTGAAGTTAGCTTGGAACACTGACCAAATATCACCAATTTATGCCTATCTTCTATTTCCATTTTTGTTCTTGAAAGTAAGGCCCAAAATTAGGAGTGCAGGAAGAAGGGGCTTGGATAAAGCTGGCATCTTTTAAGATTTATGAACTCCTAAATTTAGAAATGCCACTTTGTTAGTGCCAGCATGTACCATATGCTTCTGTGCATGAGTCACTAAGGGGGGAAAATGGCAGTCACCTCCTTTTGTGAGAGCTCATATGAGTAACATGAAATGGGTTCAATTAATCATTTTAACCACTGAATTTGCTCTGAATAAACAAAGTATGTATCAGATGATAATGCCCCAGAAAGGAATAGGAATCTTGGGGTGGGGGGGCCCTCTGCAGCTCTGTGCCTCTCATTATCCTATCCCAAAGAGTTTTCTGAAAGGAAAAACTGTTCAAGCAAAATATTAAACAGTATTCATTTGTCATTTCCCTGCAGGGACCAGGCAGCAACCCGCTGAGGTGGGAAATATACGGTCATTATAGAGCTTGTATTGAATTGTTTGTTTATCTCCCTCCCTTTCTTCTCCTTTTTAGCTGCTTTTCCTTTGTGAGGGGTAATTTTGAGTGCTTCTGCAGGAAGACAGCAGCATCACCACTGTTTGTGAACTGAAGCTAATAAATGGTTGAGAGTCCATCTGATGAATGCTCGCTTTTGAGCATATATGCACACCCACCCACAAGCCAAGGCCTTTTAGTGCTGCCTCGGTGTGTTTCATTTTGTAGGCTTGTTACCAAATTCTGTCATCACTTCTGAATTTCTCAAAAGCTTGAGTAGCTTTGGTTTTTTTTAAAGGTTGTCTTTTATATTTAGAAATATTTGGACTGCTCTTTGAGCAGACAAAAAAGACCTTGTTACTATGAGCTAAACCCAATGATGATATGAAGAGTGGATAAAGAGCTTACCTGTGTCTGCTGCTGACATGTTAATGCAGCTTCAGTAGGGGCTGGCACATGTGACACGAGCATTTCAAACAAGAAGATGAAGAAGAAAAGAAAGAAGATGATTTATACCTCGCCCTTCACTCTGAGTCTCAGAGTAGCTTACAATGGCCTTTCCCTTCCTCCCTCACAACACACACCTTATGAGGTAGGTGGGGCTGAGAGAATTCTGAGAGGACTGTGACTGACCCAAGGTCACCCAGCTGGCTGCATGTGGAAGAGTGGGGAAGCAAATCTGGTTCTCCAGATTAGCGTCCGCTGCCCTTAACCACTACACCAAACTGGCTTAAATGGCCTGTGCCACATTTGGATTAGGGCTAAGCTAAATTCAAAGTCACTTTTTGTCATATTGTTTTCTCTAGAGCAAAGGAGTTGGTGGAGAGCTTACACAGGTGTTAAACATTTGGTTGAATCAGTCCACTTCCTTAGGCATGGTATCTATGACACAGGATACAGAATGCTCAACGCTTATGGCGTGGTACATGATATGCCTGACACATGTCAGGTGATGGGTGTTTGACCAGACTCACAGTCAGACATACACTCTTGCCCCCCCAGTCGGAATAACAAGACAGACAACAGTTTTGGATCAGACAAGGGCCACTTTATTAACTTTATAACAGTTAACTAACCAAACACGGCAAGGGAGCATTTGTTCAAGAGCAGAGCAGGCAAGGCCGGTGTCAAAGCGACCAACCTCCTTGCCCAGTATGTGGGCGAGCCACCAACCCCGATCTTGAGCCATTAATCTGGCTTGCGACCGGCAGCTCAGCCACTGGTGGCCTCCCAGGAGCACCTACCCCTGAAACCATACAGCTTGCAGAGAGGAGCTTACCTAAGAGGTTCCCAGAGGGGATAATCATTCACTGCCCGAGGCCTTAATAACCTGCAGACCGTTCCTGATGACCCCCATGTTCCTAAAACAAGGAATGGCTTAAGGTGGTCACCAATTCTCTGCTTTCCTATCCCTGCACTATTCTGCCACTGGCGAGGTCAAGCCTCTGCTTTGGCCGACGCAGCCACCTAACAACCTAGTGCAGCCCTAATCCCTTGCCGAATGTCCTCCAAAAACAATTTGTTGCCCTTGTCTGACATGTGAATACCATCCACCCTGTAAAGGCCAGCATCTCTTACCGTAATTTCAGGGTGTGGTAAAAATTGACCCAGGCCACCCTCCATGGCTTTCAGCATCTGACGGTTGACCTTGCGACGAGCCCAGTCAATGCATCTGGGATCCCCCAAGTTGCGCCAAACCTGCCACAGCAAAATTGCTGACCAAATTATCAGCACCCCGGGCCATCGCGTTTGAATCATTGCCAGGTCTTCCGTGGCCTGAATCACCAGGGTCTTGCCTTTCATCAGGCCAAGATCATTGCCACCTAGGTGCACAAGTAAAACATCAGGAGGCGGCCCATGCCGTTCCTCAAACATCAGTGGGAGTAAACTGGGCCAATGCATGCCCCTCCTTCCCCACCATTCAATAAATGCCGACTCACTCAGGCCCAACTGGGAACCAAACGTCGTCCTCCTGGCCTGATGAGCGGCCCAAAAAACCATACTGTGGCCGCATATTACCACTCTCCTCCGCACCTGCCGGCTCACAGCATCTGAAAAAGAACTATTTTAGTAATGTATTCCATTCAAAACTTACATTGACGAACATAACTTTTAAAACTGTGGGATTTCCAACGCCCTATACCCTGTATCTCCTCCCGCGAGTAACCCATGGCAGCTGCCGTAGAAGCAGCTCCAATTTGAAAAGAGTGGGTCCCGAAGCGAAAACCACCCAAGCCTAGTGCATGAAGTGCCTTCTGCGTCAATGCCCAAAACTGGAACTTCGTAAGAGGTGAACCATCTCTGTGCAGAAATAATACCCCACTGCCTGTTCCCCGAAAACCCAGGTAATGGCGCAAACCTGCTACTGGGCATAGTTCAGCCTCAGAACAGCTTCCCAATTCTATCCTTGAGCCTTTGCCTAACTGATCAGTCTTTGACTGCCTAATGTGAATAATCACACAGTCATCTTGAATCCTGATGTCACTGAATTTAAGAGCCCGATCAGATGTATCGCGCTTTGAAGCTGGGACAAGCTCACTTATACGCAGCGCCCCAAAGAATGCTATCAATGAAGCTGAATGAAAGAGAGCAGCCTCGTATTCATCAGCGCAAAGGCTAGGCCACAGCGCTCTAATACCCATTAGAACTGAAGGAGTAAGTGGTTCCCTGGAATCCTGAGACTGTCCCGCTTCACGGGACCAGCCTTCCAACATCTTTTTGATCCGGAAGTCACTTGTCCTATCTTCATGCCCCGCAGCCTTACCTGCGTAGGCCAGGGAGGACAGCCTGCCCCTTATAGAGCGAACTGATAAGCCCTTGCCCTTCAAGTAGATGCAGAACTGCATCAATTGAGGGACCGGGATGGGCCATATGTTGCGTAATCCGACCTCATTCCTGAAGCTAACAAATTGATGCACCGCCCTCATGTATGCTTTCCGTGTTGAAGGGGCCAGGGCCATTCCTATCGCCCGTTCAGCTTCAAACCTCCAATCTGCCAAAAACTGGGAGGCATCCTTACCGGGCGCACGTCCGCTTCCGGGGCCAGCTGACGGAATCTCCCCATCTGTTTCCGAGAGAGAGCGTCAGCGACCCCATTACTTACGCCCGGGACATGCCGTGCACGAAACAATATATTATTCCGTAAACATAACAATGTGAATGCCCTAACTAACTTCATGACCCTAGCTGACTTAGATGTCAAAGAGTTTATTACATGCACCGTTGCCTGATTGTCACGCCAGAAGTGGACGGAACGGCCAGCAAAATCCGCCGTCGAAATCCCTACTGCTACAACAATCGGGAAAAACTCCAGAAAGGTTAGGTCCTTGACCCAGCCCGCCTGGAACCAATCCTGTGGCCAATCTTCGGCACACCAATGTCGTCTAAAGTACACCCCGAAACCTGATGAGCTGGCTGCATCTGATGTCACCTGCAACTCAGCTTCTAAAAGTAACTCCTCTCTCCAGAATGACACCCCATTAAAAGAACTTAGAAACTCCTTCCAAATCAAAAGATCCTGCCGCATCCCATTAGTCACCCTGGTCCTGTGATGCGGGAGGCGAAGGCCCCACATAGCATCACAGAGTCGTCTGACAAAAGCCCTGCCAGGAGCCACAACTTTGCATGCAAAGCTGAGATGGCCCACTAGCTGTTGTAACTCCCGCAGAGATATTTTCTTAAGTGCCCTAAATTTTTCCACAAGAACCTGAAGACCCTCCAACTTGTCCAAAGGGAGCCTAGAACACTGATTAACAGTGTCTATCTCAATACCTAAAAAGGTCAAAATAGGCGATGGACCTTCGGTCTTTTCTTCCGCCAGGGGAACCCCTAATTCAGCCGTCATCTCAATGAAGCTGGACAGTAAAAATTCACACTGCCCAGTCCCTACCTGCCCTACAAACAAAAAATCATCTAAATAATGAGCTGTAGAGCCCAATCCTGTCCTGAACCGCAAGGCCCATTCCAAAAAGGAACTAAACCTCTCAAATGCCGCACAGGACACGGAACAACCCATAGGAAGGGCCCTGTCCATATAGAAATATCCCTCAAAGGCAAAACCTAATAAATCAAAATCAGCCGGGTGGACAGGCAAAAGCCGAAAAGCCGACTTAATGTCACATTTAGCTAAGAGGGCGCCCTGGCCGCAACCACGAACCACCCTCATGGCCTGGTCAAAGGACGTATATCTGACTGAACAAGCTCATCGGGTATAGCGTCATTCACAGATCTGCCCCGAGGGTACGATAAATGATGAATGAGGCGATACTCACCAGGCGCCTTCTTTGGTACAACGCCCAAAGGAGACACCCGCAAATTAGGCACTGGGGGGGAAAGAAAAGGCCCCAACACTCTCCTTTCCTTACATTCCTTTCCAATTTTTGTCCGCACAATATCCTCCATCCCTTTGACTGACTTCAAATTGGGAGCCCAAAATGGGGCACGCTCACCCTGATAAGGAATCCTAAACCCCAACAAAAACCCATCAAGTAAATACCTGCTATCCTTCTTATTTGGATAATTTTTCAAAAATTTTTCCAATACTTCCACCTTAATTGGGCTGGGTCCCTTTGTCATTAAAGGCTGCCTGACTTCCACCCCCACCGGGGCGCTTACCTCCCCGCGCTCCAAAACGCCCTTTTGGTTTGGGACAATTTGCAAGTGAGTGAGGCCCCGCACACAGGGGGCACTCATGCCGAAAGGAGCAAGACTTTCTGCCACATGTTCCGTGGGAAGTAAATTCCCAACACAGAGGACGTCTCTGCATCTTATTTCCCACCTGTACTCGGGAAGGGTACTGACTTTGCAGTCGCTGTACAACATGACCACTGTCGGAATGCTCAGCATGTGATGATTTAGGTGTGGACACAACCTGCAGCCACAGATGGGGATGAATAAGGTCCCAACGCAAGGCCGGATTCATCGCCGCCCTTGTGCGGAAACCTTCATCGTATTCCAACCATGCATGCCCCGTAAAACCCGTAAAGGCTTTATAAATGATGTCCATGTATTGTAAAAGCGCAGATGCCCTCCAAGGCTGGTGGCGCACTATCACACCTGAATAAATGAGGAAACCCGGGAACCAATTGCCCCAGGTCCTGTCCACCTTACGCCGCTTAATGCATTCTTTGTCCCTCTCATCCAAGTCCTCCCTGTCTTTCTTGTCCAGTTCTCTGAATAAAAGAGTGAAAACGTCCACATAACTCCCTTTAAGAATTTTCTCCCTGGTAGCCAAGGAAAGGTGGTCGCCTAATGGTAAAGCGATATCACCCTCTGGCAAAGCCTTAGCTGGAACTTGCTCATATGAATAACCAACTGGATTAGGTGAGTACCACCCACCTTGCCCAGAATACTGCATGGCTCCACCATCCCCAGCCGGTGGCACAAAGTGCCAACCACTGGGCAATGCAGAAGCCCCAGCCCTAGGTGATGAACCCTTGCCTGAGGAAGAAGCCACTGATGTATCCTGAGTGCTCGAGCCCCATGGCCACAATGTGTCATCGTGACTAGCAGCACTAGTCTTACCCTCCTGCCGTGAAGGATGTGCTGTACCCTTATACAGCTCCAGCTGTTGGTTCCCTTCACTCTCCTGTGCAGATCCGCCCCTCGTGGCATCCATCCCTGAAGTGGATGATTGACCGTCCTCCAGCAGCGCCAGGCGAGATAATATCTGCGCTTGAAAGGAAGAAAGATTAGATTTTTTCACCCTTTTAGCAGCCAACTGAGCGGGCTCTTCCTGTTGAGGCCTAGTCCTCTGTCGCTCCAAAGCCTCAAGTCTGGCAAGTATAGCGGCATTAATAGGATCAGAATTTTCCTCATCAGATGTTGGTGGTGCAGGGTTAGCAGGAGGAGTTTTAGGTGCAGGCTGCTTACCCTTAGGCTTGCCCTGACCTGTCTTAGGAGCCATGCTTCCCGAATAAACTTAGAAATATTTTTTAAGGGGAATATGGAAAAAAAGGGGGGGGAGCTGTAACAAGAACAACCCCAAACCACAAACAATTCAAATGGCTCCTATGAATGCACTCCACAAAATGGCCGCTCCTCAGCTGCCTATCAGCAAAAGCCCTTCCTAAGATGGCTGCTGCCTAACTGCCACCTCCTGGCAACAACCAGAAATTGCAGTTTGTACAACTGCCAGTCAAACTTACCCCAGCAACAAGGGGGAAAGAAATGTTAGCTTCCCCACCAGGAGACAATGGCCCCTCAACCAACAGACCCAAGCACAGTCAAAATTACCCCCCCCTAAAAACACCTAGCAGGCAACCGCCGTGGCTAGGCTCCCCCGCAAGCAGCTGTCCCACCAAAATCTATTGTCTGTGATAACTGGCAGCAGTTCTCCCAGACGCCGCGCTTGCTACCGATCCGGCAATGAAGGGGATTGAACCTGGGGCTTATCAAACTCGAGGCAGGTGCTCTTCCCTGAGCCACAGCCCTCCCCCAATGACACAGTCAATAGCCAAGGGCAAGGGAGAGGATGACACCCCCCCCGCCCAACAACACCAAACCAGTAAACGTCCCTCGCCGAGAAGCCTCCACCAGCAACGATATCGCCGTCCAGAAAGCCTCGCAGCGCGTCCCACCTCCGCCGACCAGACAACCCCCGTACTGAAATCAGCTTCTAGACGTCAGGCCCGTCCTGCAGAACCGAAGGTCTGCAGGCAACACAGCCTCCAACTGAGCACGAGGCTACAACTGCTTTAGGCGGGAGCGGAGCCACGGCTATATTGGGCTGGCTCCGCCCCGCCCTCGTCATAGCGCATTGCGCCCCGACGCTGCCGCTGCCTCGTCCTCCTCCACGGCAGCAAAATAGCCCCCGGCCTCCATCGCCGTTGGCGGGAGACCGGGAGTTCCAGTCTTTAAAAGTGCACATTCATCCTTCATGGCAAGGGGAAACTGTGCGGGGAGGAATGAACTTCTGATTTCCCTCTACCCACTTTCACCAGCAGCAATAGTGGTGGAGGGGCTGTTCATGTTCACCCCTGTTCACCTCTGGCTTTATATTCTTCCTAGGATACATAGAACCAGAGAAAAGGGCAAAAAGCCCCCTGCTGCTCTTTTCACTGGCAAAAGCAGAGTGGGAGGGAAACTGGAAGCTCCTTCTCCCCCCCCCCACAGTGCTCCCTTGTGGTGCCAAATGAACACTTTTAAAAGGTGAGTTTCCCCAATGTACATCTGACTGTAAGTCCTGTCACACACCAGTGACCCAACCAACATGTGACAGTCACATCATGTAGTTATGTCCTTGGAGGCCTGCATACCTGAACCTTAGACCAACGTTGATGTGGCCCAGTCTTTTATGCTGCAACTTCCCATGGTTTCAGGCAACGAAAGCTCTTCTCTGCTACCTGAGATTCTTAAACTAAAGATTGGACCTGGGAGCTTGCAGATTTCAGACAGCATGTCTGCAGTTGCTGAGTCTCAGTTCCGTCACTTTCTGCACAGCTCCTTGTGAGCACTGGCTTGTGTCCAGTTCTTGGATAATATCACTTTTTTATGGGTTGTTCTCAGTTTTGGAATTGCAGCTACCATGTAATTGAGGGGAAATTATCGAGTTATAGCTCAAATGTTATTTTATGATCTTGTTGGATGTGCTGTCTAGAGGCAGGTAAAGAGAGAAATTTGATTGGGGGTGGGCGTGAGACTCCACCTCCCTCTGCGCAATCATTTGGGGAGCTTTAATTAGCTCTTGAGAACACTGGTACTAGGACCAGCTGTTGCAGAAGAGTCTGCAATGAGTCATAAAAATCTGAAAGATATTGAATATTTGGGAAGAAAGTGCAAAGGCAAAAATTAATGGGTTGGCAGGTAGTGACTCTGGTTTGCTAGTGCAGTTTAACTTGTATCTTCAACCTTTAAATGAGAATGAGTTCACCCAAAGCAATGTCGCTTTAAATAAGGCACCACAAGCAGCAGTCTCTGCCTAGGGCTAGTGTTTGGACGCTGTGCTCAAGCGGTTGAGGGATAAGCTGAAAACAGAATCTGGACAAGACAGAGGTAATGGTAGTCAGGAAATCACAAGCTCCCGAGGGGATTGTTCTGCCCACTTTGAATGGAGTGGTGTTGAACTTGACATACTTGGAGAAGAGTTTAGGAGTTTCATTAGCTCCTGCTTTTTTGCATGAAGATCAGATAAATGCAATTGCAGCTGCATCTTTGTGTACCAGTTGTCTGCCCTGTTAGCCTCTGTTGACTCCTGGCCCATATTAGCAAAACTAGACTATTCCAATGTGCTGTACATGGGGCTGCCCTTGAAGACTATCCTGAAGTCACAACTGGTACAGATTACAGCCAACCTGAGAACAGGGATATGACCATTCCAGTTGCAAGACACCTCCATTGATTTGCCTACATGCTTCCTGGTCCAATTCATGACTTGAGACCCACGTAGCTGAAGGACTGCATCTCCTCAAATGAAACTCTGTGCCAACTCAGATCCTCATAGAACTCTCTCCTAACAGTCCTTTTCCTCAAGTCACAGCCTAGTCACTTTCAGATATGGCATTGCCTCTCTGGAATGATGACCATCACCCTCCTACACTAATCTGTTTCAGGAAGTTGTGCAAGGCTGCCATATATAAAAGATCTTTTGAGACCGGGCAATTCCCATCATGAGCTGTAAGAAGCTTTATTTGGTGGCTGTTACCTGTGCTTTAATTGTGATAAAGCACAGGTACATATTGGCTTCTGTGAACTGCTTTGACAGTATGCTGATGGCAGGAAACGTGGCAAAAAGGCATTCTAATAAATAAATCTGGACTGATGGCAGGTGCTCAGATGTCCGCTAGGCTTTGAATGACATTGTGTGTGACACATGCAGAGAGATTAAGTAAAAATGCCTCCACAGAAAGAGGCAATCACCTTTGCTGGTAGGAAAGCAGAAATGCTGTCATCTTAGGAAATGTTTTGAGTCTCTCTGCTCTCGTTTGCACACTATTCATTGCTGTAGATGTTCTTTAATATTCACCAGCTAAGACTGGTGTATCTTATTGTGCTTAATGGTTGGATAAGTCAGGTCAGGGTGATTACCCCTAAGGGGCTCTTAGTAAACCTTGTTTTAACAAGCTTCATTGTATACGACTGTCAAAAGTTAATTGCCCTGTTAGTCTTACTTTGCACAACTGCTGATTACTAAGTGCGAGTGGTAGGAAACAGTCATAAACGGAAGAAACAATATACGTAAAAGGAGGCATAGCAAGATGCTACCAGCTGGCAAAAGGATGGAAATCAAATAACTGAAGAACAGTGCTGCATAAGAACATAAGAGAACAATGTCATATAAATAGAAATAGGACTCCAGCTGCTGTTGCTGGTAGAGTATCTGCATTTGTATAGATTTACAGAAATGAAGCGCTGGGCAATGGTAAGGTAACAGCTCATTAGTAGTCAGTTCCTAACATAGCACCAGGCTCTCCATGTATAGCTTTTCCTTTTTGGAAGGGCTGGTTGGCAAAATGAATATTTTCTCCTGTAAAAACAAAAATTAAAATTGCCTTCAAACTCATATTTTAGCTTTAAGGAGGACCACAAGCCCATCTAATCCAGCATTATGTTTCTAGCAGTAGCCAACGAGGTGTCTGGGAGAAGCAACTATGATGGCTACCGCCTTCCCCTTGGTTTCTCTACCACTTCCGGTGTTCAGTGATACATTGCCTGATTATTGAGTCTCTTTAGCTAGCGTGGCTAATTGCTAGGGTTGCCAGGTAGGCCCATAGCCAGGATTTTTAAATTTGGGGGGCCTTTTAAAAAGTGAGGCGGCACTGAAATCCACACACGGCCCCCACTTCTCCCCCCAAATATTTAAAGAAAGGGCAGCGTGAGGCTTGCCACCACCACTGCCAGTGGTGAGCACAAAAAATAAGTTGAGGGGCCTGGCCAAGGTGGTAAGTTGGGGAGGGGGCTGGTGGAAAGTTGGGGGCTGGGCCCCGAAATGCCCTACTGTAGCTATGGGCTTGTTGCCAGGTCTGGGTTGGAAAATATCTGGAGATTTGGGGGGAGGTATAGAGCCTTGGGAGGGTGAGGTTTGGGATGGTTCTTAGTGGGTATAATGACATAGAGTCTACCCTCTGATGCAGCCAATTTCTCCAGGGGAACTGATCTCCGTTATCTGGAGATGATAATTCTGGGAGACCTCTAGCCACTACTTGGAGATTGGCAGTCCTACTAATCATGGTTAATAGTCATAAATCTTAACTGATAAAGAATTGGTTTGATGTGTTCAAGTATGGTTTCCAAACTGTCTTTGAAGACAACCCCATTGTAGAGCATGTTACAGTAGTCTAGTTGAATGATACTACGGCAGGTGTAGCAGTGACCAGGTCTGCCTTCTCCAGGAATGACTGCATGGCATCCCAACTGGTGTATGGCCTTACTCCTCCAACAGAGATACCCCTAGATCCTCTAGCCGCCCTGAGCCTTCGGGGAGGGTGCGATATAAATACAAATAATAAATAAATAAATAAATAAATAAATAAATAAATAAATAGTCTCTTGATGCTAGAGGTGCAGGAAGAATACACCCTAACATCTTCTGGCCTTAAGTGAGGAGAAAATCATCAGAGTGTCATCAATGTCATAGCAGAACCTAATTCTGCACCAAATTGGACCACTAGCAGATTTCTTCCATTGACTCTCAGGTAAATTCTGGTGCATAACAAGGGCATTTAAAGCCTTCTATTGTATATAAAGCATTCCTATTCACTTCCGCCACCTATTTAGTTTAGGTTGGAGTATCCCTAAACTGTGAGTCTGGTCTTTCAGAGACAATGAAACTCCTACAGAGGCTGTGAAATAGGCACCGTTCCAGTCACTTGGAATGCTTTGGTAAATAGTTGTATAGGAAACTGTGGAGAAATCTGGATAGGTCAGGTGGGTTACGTTAAGCTTCACATAAAAATAGGAAGAGAAAGAAATTGTGGCTGTCTCCCCTGCTTATCCTTTTCTTTTGTTTGTTTTACAGGTGATAGAATGCTTTTTGGCAATAGTCTCATGACAGAAGTGACAGGTAGTTATAGACAGCCTGGATAAGTAGGGCACAGCAATGAGAGGACGAAATGAGAATGGCAAGAAGATGGGCAATTTCAAATATGTCTGTTTTGTTTAAAAGATAAAGTAGATCACCCCTCCCCATTGCTTCGCTTACTGTAAGCCTTCACATTAATGACATCATTGGGGAACATGTGGGGCTCTAAATTACAACTCTATCCAGACAACTTTGACTATAAGGACATCAGAGGCCTTGGGAAAACAGCATTTTCCACATCCCCTGGGCTATAGCTATAGCAGCAATCCAACAAGTACCTCCTTGTCAATGCCTCCTCCACTACATCAGGTGACTAGATAAGGGGGGGGTTTGAGAGAAAGGAAGTAGCTCTTATATTTGTTTATGTGATTTTTGTCCTGCCCTCCCCTGCAAGTGGGTTCAGGGTGGGGTACAATACAATAGCAAAATGTGGAAATACAATTTCATATAATTTAAATTAAAATCTAAACCCCGCAGTTAAACTGCATGATGGTAATATATAAACCCAAGGGATATAACTCTGTGATTCCGGAAAGCCCATCAAGATAATAACTGGGCCTGACCCCCAACCAATAATACAAGTTGGTATCATAATTCTCATGGCTGGATGGGGGGTGGGGCTGGTTAGAGCACAGGAGGTCAGATGTGATGAGATACCCGCTGCCTCAACCAAAGGCCTGGTGGAAGAGCTCTGTTTTACAGGCCCTGTGGAATTGTAATAATTCCCATAGGGCCCTGATCTCAACTGGGAGCATGTTCCACCAGACTGTGGCCAGAACCTGGCTCTGGTCAAGGTTAGGTGGATGTCCCTTGGGCTAGGGATTGCCAGTAGATGTTGTTCAGCTTGAGTGTAAAGCTCTCTGGGGAACTTATTGGGAGAGACAGTCCCACAGATATGTTGGTCCCTGACCGCATAGGGCCTTAAAGGTTATACAGCTCAGAAGATTACAAACTGGACAACAGAAGAACTCATTCCCAATGCTTGTTTCTGACTGGAGATGAGCATTCTGAGTACTTGAGGACTGTGTTCCAAACAAGCCAAACAGAAACTTCAGCAACATTATGGGTGACAGTGCACAAAACATGATCCGTGCATCTCTTTGTACAGCTTCTTGTGCTTTTCCTGTAGCACCAAACATCATCCATTCCATTGTAGAGCTTACTTAGTGGTTGACCCAATATATTTCCTACAAATGGACTTTTAAATTTACAGAGTGGAAAGTAGAAGAAGAGTTGGTTTTTATACCCTACTTTTCTCTATCTTAAGGAGTCTCAAAACAGCTTGCAATCTCCTTCCCTTCCTCTTCTCACAACAGGCATCTTGTGTAGGGTTGCCAGCTTTGGGTTGAGAAATACCTGGAGATTTTGGGGGTGGAGCTTGAGGAGGGCAGGGTTTGGGGCCTAATGCCATAGAGTCCAACTTCCAAAGCAGTTGTAATAGAGGGAGATATCCAGCCCCCAGCTTGTGAGGTAGGTGGAAAGACTATCTCTGCCCATTTGTTCCTCAGCCCTCTCACTTGCCCCCTGCCTCACCTGCTATGTCAAAGTGTTCCACAGTGCCATGTGGCAGGTGAAGGACATGGCAGGCAACAGTCCCAGGAAGTGAACAGGTAGGAGCAGCCATGACTGCTATGTCTCTTGTTGTACTGGGAGATTTACAGTGCAGCCCTGAATTCAGTGGATTTAGAAGGGTGTAAAATGGCTTAGGGTGGCATAGCTAGAGATCTGTGTTTAGTATATAGATTAAGAGGTGGCAATCTTAGGCCCTAACAGCATAGTATTTCTTTTCTGCTGATCACTCTGCCTCACATATGAACTGGAGGTAGACTCCAGGGCTTCATCCTTTCCTTCTCTACAGGAATACAAGGAGAACATTTATGGTTTGCCTCCCTATGCAACACTGACTGCTAGTGTCTAATTTTAGGGTAGTAGTAGTCTAAAGCACACAGTATCTATAATCTGTTAATTCTGCTTGCATAATTTGTGTACAGTTGCATCTATAGCCATTTCCACTCATTATATTTCTGGCACTCCAACTTCTCATCCCAGGACAGTGCACGATGCATTTCTCTCAGTTACATGCAGTTGTCATTTTGTATGACTAAGACCTCAGGTGTATTTTCCAGCTTGGTTGTGTACCCTCAAAAAATCGGGATTTCCAATTGTGTGTACTGAAGCTGGAAAATATGTGTGTTGCCCTAGTCACAAAAAATGGCAGATGCCTATGATGAGAGGATTGTACACCACATTCTCTGCTGGTATACAATAAGGGAGCACCAAAATTGTAATGACAGAAAAGAAGAGGGAGAAGAAGAGGAAGAAGAGTTTGGATTTATACCCCACCCTTCACTCAGAGCCTCAGAGTGGTTTACAATCTCCTTTCCCTCCCCCTCCCCCACAACAGACACCCTGTGAGGTAGGTGGGGCTGAGAGAGCTCTGACAGAAACTGCTCTTTTTCAAGAACAGCTCTGAGAACTATGGCTTGCCCAAAGTCATCCAGTAGCTGCGAGTGGAGGTGTGGGGAATAAATATTTATTTATTTGTTAGGCTTGTATCCCGCCCTCCCGCTGAGGCGGCTTACAACAGTAGACTAATATACAATACAGCCACAAAATACATTAAAAATACATTATAATACATTTAAAATACATTAAATACATTAAATACATTTAACATACATTTAACATACATTAAAATATGGCGGCTTTCTTATAAAGTGTTGTAAGGGATGTTGGTGCCAATAGGCAAGCATATCAATGCCTGTGCTGGAGCTATTGCGGCAGTGCCAATGTGGCCGCATCTCAAAATGCTTGTCGGAAAAGCTCGGTTTTTACCGCTCTACGGAATTGTTGTAGATCACGTAGGGCCCGGATCTCAACCGGGAGCTCGTTCCATAACTTTGGTGCAGCTAACGAGAACGCCCTGGATCTTGTGGTTACTAGCCTGGCGTCTCGAGGGCCAGGAGGGACCAAGCAGTTTTGGGTCCCTGAATGCAGTGCTCTCGTGGGAACGTGCGGGGAAAGGCGGTCCCTCAGGTAGACAGGCCCCAGACCATTTAGGGCTTTAAAGGTCAAAACCAGCACCTTGAAGCGTATCCGGAATGCTATTGGCAGCCAGTGCAGCTGCTTCAGCACAGGTTGGATGTGTTCCCGCATGGGAAGTCCCATCAACAGCCTGGCTGCTGCATTCTGCACCAGCTGCAGCTTCCGGAGTTGCCCCAAGGGCAGCCCCATGTAGAGAGCATTACAGTAATCAAGCCTCGAGGTGACCAAAGCGTGGATCACTAATGCCAGATCATTGCGTTCGAGGAAGGGGACCAACTGCCTGATTAGCCGAAGATGGAAAAAGGCTGCTTTGGCAGTGGCTGCTACCTGGGCTTCCATTGACAAGGAAGCATCCAGGAGCACTCCCAAACTCCTGACCCTCGGCGCTGGCACCAGAGGCGCCCCACCGAAGACCGGGAGAGGGACCCCTAACCCCGTACCGCTCTGATTCAGGCACAGGACCTCCGTCTTCGTCGGATTCAATTTCAGGCGACTCAGCCTAAGCCAGCCCGCTACATCCCGCAACGCTCGGTCCAGGTCTTCCGGGTTAGAGCCAGACTGGCCGCCCAACAACAGATAGAGCTGGGTGTCATCCGCATATTGGTGACACCCTAGCCCATGCCTCCGTGCAATCTGGGCAAGGGGGCGCATATAGATGTTAAATAGCATTGGGGAGAGAACTGCTCCTTGGGGCACCCCACAAACCAGGGGGTGCCTTTGGGACAGCCTCTCCCCAAGCGCCACCCTTTGTCCCCGACCTTGGAGAAAAGAGACAAGTCATTGCAAGGCAAGGCCCCGAATCCCCACATCGGCGAGGCGGTGGGCAAGCAACTCATGGTCGACCATGTCGAACGCTGCCGACAGGTCCAACAACAGGAGCACCGCCGTCCCGCCCCGATCCAGATGCCTACGGAGGTCATCCGTGAGGGCGACCAGTGCTGTCTCAGTCCCGTGGCCCGGGCAGAAGCCGGACTGGAACGGGTCTAGTGTGGAAGTGTCATCCAGGTAGGCCTGCAACTGTCTCGCCACCGCTCTCTCTATTAATTTGCCCAAATAGGGCAAATTAGAGACCGGCCGGTAATTAGTCAATTCGGCCGGGTCCAAAGATGTTTTTTTTAAGAGAGGACGGACCATCGCTCGTTCTCCCAGATTAGAGTCCATGCACTTAACCACTACACCAAAGGATTTATGATCCTGGGGAAGAACATGTGTGATTCAACCCATTTCTGTACCTCTGATATGTTATTAACTCTTTTGGTAGGTAAGTTTGCACAGTGGGATCAAGCAACTTATCACCTCTGTTTTTCTTAATTTTATGTTGTGGAAGCTGCAGGAGCATCCTCTTGGAGCCAGCTGGCAGCCTTCCATGGGGCGGATGGTACCAGTGAATCTCCAGTTACTGATCTCTACTCTATGACAAATTAATGCCAGCAAGTTTTTCAAAGAGTGACCTTCTCTCCCTAAGATTTGTTTATCCAAATGTTCTTCTACGTTACATGCCTTTTACTTTGCAAGTGAACGGCTTTCTAGCATTTAAAGATGGGTAGTGCAGATCCGATTAACATGAAGGCATAACAATATTTGGGCAGAATGCGTTTCTGTGATTGCAAGTTTATACATGACTATACACAAAAACAATATTTAGCTTTCATCTCCAGGGTAGGTGGAGTGGAAACCATGCAATTTTCTCCGTTACTGCTTTGCAGCTTCCTTGACTATAGGACAGCTCTTGTGGAAAATGGACCTACATAACTGCAGAGGGTTTTTTTATATTATTCTTAGAAGAGAAGAACTTGATAATCATAGAGTACCTGCCTTATTCAAGCGGCTGTGCAATTTCAAGACCGCTTTTATCAAAATCTGTAAATATCTCCTTCTCTGTTCTGACTTTCCTGAAATAGTCGTATGTACCTTTAGTATGGACTGGTTTGCATAATGCCATAGGAATAATCCTGCCTGTGTGCTCATGTGGACAAAACCAGGAAATTACAAATACAAGTCACAACAGTTCCTATAACCACAATGCTCCCCCCCCCCTCCACTTCTATGATCCCAGGAATTACCTCTTAGAACTATGTTTAGGATTGCACTACAAATCCATGCATATCTTTTTCATGTATTTCATGTATTATGGGCCAGTTCATACATGGGCCAATTCATACTTGACTACTCAGCATGTGCTGATCTGCCAATGGATCTGTGAAATAACTCTAACTAAAATGTATCAAGCAGGGGCGGACTAGCCATTTAAGACACAGGGAAATTTCCTGATGGGCCGCTGCCCTAGAGGGCCATTGGTGGTAAGGAGCAAGCAGAGCCAAGCACCAGAACTTCTTCTAGTGCCTTTGGGGCACCTTGGCTCAGGTCCTTCAGTGACACTGGTGATTGGTATCAGCTCACCAGTGGCCTCCCACTGCACTTCTGCCAGTTCGTCGGAGGAGGCAATGGGTGAGGCAATGCACATTGCTGTGTGGCTTGCAGTACAGAAAGGGCTGTTCAGTTTGGCAGCTCTATCCCTGACTGCGAGGGGATGTGAGATACTCTAAAACTATCTAGTTCATTTGATCTGTGCTGGGTCGTACATCCCCATAAATAGGTCTTTGACAATTAACAATTAAGATCACAGATACTAAGGAATAGCAGTGCACAAGAGCATGGGACGCAGATGCTCAGATGCACAACTGCATAAATTTATAATAGTCTTTATAAGACAAGGTGTGTATTTATTTACATATTTCATTAGATTTATATCCTGCCCACCCCGCACAGTGGGCTTAGGGCAGGTTCCATCAATATCAGTTTAAACTGTTTAAAATATACCAAATAGCTATAGTGTAATTTCTATATCCTATATCTCAATGAAATGAGATTAACAGTGTAGTCCTAAACAGAGTTAAACCCTTCTAAACCCATTCACTTCAATGGATGGCACTATTAGAAACCTTCATGATACTATCTGATAAAGAGGGTCTGCCATGAAATAGAAAGATAGCTACATCCCGTAATATTCATCTGCATAATTTTGTATGTTTGACTCAAAATCTGAAGTTGCTTAGTGCCATCTTATTAGGCCAATTGTTGTATTTTTATTAGCCATGAATTTAATTTTTTGTTGTACACCACCTTGAGCCCTCTTTTAGGGGGGGTCTAGAAATTTAATATAGTAGTAGTAGTAGTAATAGTAATAGTAAAATCTTTCTGTTGCTTTATCGTATATAAAAGAAGATTTATACATAGAGATTTGGTTTGTGCACATTTATGCACTGGTGCATTTGAGCATCTATGTCTCATGAACATATGAATTTAGAAGCCTGTCCTGCTTCTGTCTGTGTGAATGTACATCCAAGGATTGTTTAAATGGGAAGAAAAAAATAGTGTGAAAACAAGCTCAAAAGTCTCCCTTTTTGAAGTGATCTTAGCTAATCGAGTGTGGGAATGGTAGCTTTTTAAGGGTTTCCAAACTTAACCAATCTGGATATGGAATAAGAATGCTGTGCAGTTAACAGTTCATGCCTATGAGCACATAAAAACTGTAATTGTTCTTTTATTCTACAAACATTTTCTTTCTCCTATTCCCCCCCATGTCTGATGTGTGGCACTGGTTGCCCTCTATGGGGGATTTGGTAGGGGCAGATCTTTCCTGCTTCCCTTTCTCCCTGTACCCCTGCCATGTCACTGCTCAAGGCTGGAGGACTCTTGAGAACAGTTTGGCTTGTGGCAAGGAGGATTCCAGCAAAATGTCAGCACTGGACAAGAGCCATCCCTCTCATATATACCCATCCTTTCACAAATCTTTGCTGCCTTCGTTAAGTCATTCAGCATTGAGGTGGGCTTTTGGCTGAATCCCTTTCTTTCTGTATCCTCACCCCCTGCTGCATGACATATTGTTCTTAAGGTACCTTGGATTTCAGCATTTAGTCTTTAACTTTCATGAAGATCCCCAAAAGACTGCAGGGCTGCTTGGATCTGGCCAATGATAGTAACCACATGGATAGGCACACCTGTTCCCATACTGCCACTGGCTGGGTCCAAGGCCTTTTGGTTTCGACCCAGGCTCAGCTAATGGTACTGTGCAGAGGTTGCTATGGATAAGCCTGAAATATTCATTACTGGCTTGGGCCTGTGTGACAGACTGTCAAGGGTTAATTTTCTAACACAGTCTGAGAACCTTTGAGTGACAGGCTGTTCAAATGGAATTCTGTGGAGAGTGTCAGTTAAGAAATGACAGTTGAAGAAGAGAGAGTTTAGCACTGACTGAGGTCAGGGAATGAGGCAAAGAGGATCACAGAAGATCCCCATTCAAGCTGAAAAGGGACAGAGTCGATGTTCCCTCTAAGCTGTCGACTATTGTGAGCAAAAATTCTACCTTGTGAGTCAAAAAAATCTACAAGCATAAAAGTTGTGAGAGAGCCTAATTTTTTTTTTAAAAAAAAATCAGTGTACAAACATACAAACATGAAGAAATGGGAAGGATGGATGGATGGATGGATGGATAGGAAGGAAGGAAGGAAGGAAGGAAGGAAGGAAGGAAGGAAGGAAGGAAGGATTCCTCTAACGGTTGGCAGCCATTGGAGTTGGCTCCCTCCCCCAAGCAGGGGAAGTGAAAGGGAGCCCTGGATGGTCTTCCCGTCCTTTAAAGCCAGCAGTGTGGTGGACCTGCCTGCTGCCCTGCTCACTTTAAGGGGCAGGTAGCCATTTCAGAGCTCCATTTCACTCCTCCCTCCCAAGCAAGGGGAAGCCAAAGGGAGTGCTGAAATGGCATTCCACCCTTTAAAGTGAACAGCTAGTCATTGGAAAGGGCTGGCAGCCCCCCCCCTTCTTCCCAGGGGGAGGGGGGAGGAGACTTCGGCTGTTGGGGGAGCAGAGACTTGACTTTTGCCTCTGCCCCCTGGCAATAGAGGAAGCCGGGGGAGGGTGGGGCTAACCCAGGGTACCCCTGTGCTGAGCTTATGAACTGTGCACTGTGGGGGGGAATCTGTTTGCCACCACAGGCTGGCACACATTAGTGGGAACTGTAGACAGAGGTTCTAGTGAAGAGAAGTAATCTCTGCCCAGTGAAAAGGGAGAAAACTCTAAAGAGAAGAGTGATCCCTTGGTCTGTATATATAGAAGGGTTTGGGGAACTTGGTTATATGTTCTTGCCTTTTAAATGTGAAGTGTCAGTAAAACTCAGAAACTTATGCTCACGAGTCAAAGCAGAAATGGAAAAGAAAGCATCTCTCCTCAAAGTTTCAAAGACCTTGTGGAAAAGCAAAAACACCTAATTATTGGCAACATATTATCTGGATTTAGTGTGATTACAAAGTTACCTCAGTTTTTATTATCGATTTACCTCATACGTCCTACTTTTGATTCCACCAGACCTTTCCTCATTCAAGTTAAATAAAATATTTTGTTTATTTTTGAACTTTCAAGAGTCTCCCTTGTGCCATTATAGGACTAAAATATTAACAGGTGACTTTGTCTCTTCCCTCAAGTCCTTGGGCTGGGCCAGCATCCTTTCCTTATAATAATTCAGTTTTCGTCATACCTTATATGGCGAAAATGCGCGCCGGAATCAGTTGGCTGAGGAGACGCAGTCCCTCACCACTGGCTGCCTTGCCTGCCTGCGTGGCCGCAGGCCCGCCCACGCACGCACTGCGGCACCTCACGCCCCCAGTCTCACGCCAGGCGCCGGGAGAGATGGCTGCTCTGGCGGCAGCCCACCTCCGGACCTGGCCCTCTTCCGCTGCCCTGGCCATCCTCCTGGCCATACGCCGCCGCATGCCGGGACAACCACTCCCGGCCGGCGGCCCCGCACGCCACCAGCCATGCCTGAAGATAAGCAGCGGCCGCTTCCTCCACCATGCATTGGGACTCGCCCTCCAGCCTGGCGGCCGTGCTCTGCTGCAGCCGCGCCGAAAGAGGAGCGGTGCCCGCTTCCTCTGCCGCCCGCCCACAATTGCCCTCCAGGCTGACGGCCTGCCCGGCTGTGCCTGCATCTGCAAAGAGGCATCCCCTGATTCTTCTGCGCCAGCCTGTACAAAAAGCTCCCTCCGATGTCGCGTCTCCCCCACAAAGGTAGGCCTGAGGGAGCTCGCCGCCTGCCCCAGCTGACGCCCGGCGCCAAAGCCCTCAGCCCCCACAAGGCCTCCCTCTCACGCCTCTCCGCCGCTGGAGAGGTGCGCCGCTGATGCCGCCTCCCCCCGCCATGGGAGGACGGGGGGGCCCTCCCCCCCCCACTGGCTAGGGCCCGTTGCATCGAGCCACGCAACGGGCCTGGCCGCTAGTCAAAATATATAATAAAGTGACAGGGTGGGACAGTCATAGACCAACTAATAAGAAGAAAATAGATATAGGGGCTGTACAGCAAGTGAGAAAGAAGAAACAAGGTGAAAATCCTGTGCATGATGAATAGCCTGTTAATCAATTAGCCCTCTGAACTGCTTGGGCTGGACCCAGCTGGTGGCTAGGGTTGCCAGGTCCCCTTGTCAATCCAGCAGGGGGATTCGGGGGCATTCCGGGGGTGGGCGAAGATGTTGCACAACATTGCACGACATGATGACATGACGACATTGCACGATATCATCATGTTGGCACCGCCATGGGCACTGCTCTGGGTTTTTTTGGGTGAAACTCTATGGTAGATTCACCCTTGAACTATAGAGTTTTGCCCCCCAAACTAGAGCATCTCCACATGATGTTCTCAACATGATGACATCATTTCCATGATGACATCACTGCTGGCCAGCTGGTTCATGGTGGGGAGAAGCCCCCAAAAGTGGGGGATCCCCTGCTCTGACCTGGGGGCTGGCAACCCTATTGGTTGTGTGAAGTAAGAGGCACTGGGCTAACATGTGCCTGTGATAGGCTTGGGCCTGGCCAGTGGCAGCATGTTAAATCAATGCATTGTTGATCACTGTGCTATGGTGTGAGCTGAATGGCCTCTGTTGGGACCACTCAGCTCAGCATGTGCCAAGGCTGTTTGAATGGCCTAATCTGTCTTTAGGGGGAGAAGAAGGCAGGAAAGATATCTTTCTATGAATTTCCTATGTTTGCTGGAGCTTGGATACTACCTTATGTTATGTTTCTATGCCATAAATTCACCCCAATTGTGGATATGGCCCTTTAGTTGTCATTAGTAATCCTTGCAATTTAGTTGTGTTTTTTTTAAAACCACAACCACCTTGATTTATACATGTTGAGATCAGCACGCTTCTGGGAAAAGTTCCTCATCAAAGGCTCCTAAGTAAGCTCAATAGTGATGGGATAAAAGGACAAGTCCTCTTGTGGATCAAAAACTGGCTAATTAATAGGAAACAGAGACTGAGTATAAATGGGCAAGTTTCTCAGTGGAAGGTGGAAAGCAGTGGGTACCTACTACGACTCCAAGATCTCTCTCTTGGTCAGTCTCTGCCAATTCGGACCCCATCACGTGTATTTATAGTTAGGATTTTTGGCTCCAATGTGCATCGCTTTGCACTTGGCCACATTGAACCCCATTTGCCATGTTGACACCCTCTTGCCCATCCTCGACAGATCCCTTTGGAGTGGATCTGCACCATTTAAAATTCCCAACATATTTGGGGGAAGCCATAACAGTCATGTTAGCTTCATAAATGTTCACAGAATAGGTGGCCATATGAGCAAAAATGTCAATAAATCCTATCTCTTGACATCTTATCAGCTTCCTTCCCCTGACCTGAATACCCTACAGATATCAAAGTGGTTCCAGAAGAAACCTCTAGAGGGCTCAGATAGGGTTGCCATTTTCAGCCCCAGTTTGAGAAATTCCTGGATGTTTCTGAACAGTACTGAGAGGGGGCGGAGCTTAAGAAAGAGAGGAAAGGAGCTGGGGGGCATGTGAGAAGATAAAGTCCATCCCCAAAGCTTCCATTTCCTTCCAGAGAACTGATCTCTTTAGTCTGAAGATCAGTAGTAGTAGTAACTGGGTGAGAACACCAGGACAACACTATGCTGGGGATTATTAGGAAAGGAATTGAAAACAAATCAGCCAGTATCATAATGCCGCTGTATAAATCAATGGTGCAACCTCATTTGGAATACTGTGTACAGTTCTGGTCACCACACCTCAAAAAGGATATTATAGCATTGGAAAAAGTGCAGAAAAGGGCAACTAGAATAATAAAAAGGTTGGAACACTTTCCCTATGAAGAAAGGTTAAAGCTCTTGGGGCTCTTTAGCTTGGAGAAACAATGACTGAGGGGTGACATGATCGAAGTTTACAAGATTATGCATGGGATGGAGCAGGTTGAGAAAGAAGTACTTTTCTCCCTTTCTCACAATATAAGAACTCGTGGGCACTCTATGAAATTGCTGAGCAGTTGGCTTAGAACTGATAAAAGGAAGTATTTCTTCACCCAACGAGTGATTAACATATGGAATGCACTGCCACAGGAGGTGGTGGCAGCTACAAGCATGGACGACTTCCAGAAGGAATTGTGTAAACATATGGAGCAGAGGTCCATCAGTGGCTATTAGCCACAAGGTATAGATAGGAACTCTCTAACTGGGGCAAGTGATGTACTGTACTCTTGGCACTTAGGGGGGCAACAGTGGGAGCACTTCTAGTGTCCTGGCCCCACTGCTGGCCCTCCTGATGGCACCTGGTATTTTTGGCTACTGGGTGACAGAGTGTTGGACTGGATGGGCCATTGGCCTGATCCAACATTGGCTTCTCTTATGTTCTTACGTTCTTACGTTCTCATGTTCACAGTTGTTGGCCTTTTGGTATGTGCAGGAATGATGTCTGAAAACAGCTCCATGACCATTTCACACCTCAGGTCCTCTCTTTCACTTCCAGGGACATCCACAGAGAGGGTAGCCCAGCCCCCTTTAATAATAAGACCTCCCTCACAGAGCTTTTGGGTTTGAGGCTCAAACACTGTTCCAATCATCCCCTGCCACCATTCATTCATATCCTATACTATATGTATAGGCCAAGATATTAAATTGTGTGTGTGTGCTTCTTTCCCTTAGACACACAGCCCACAGGGTTAATTAAAACAAGAAAACTTTTATTTATGATGTAAACAAAACACTAAGGAAAGTAAGGTATAAGTAACAACATTTCACTTCCGGAAACAAAACACTAAGGAAAGTAAGGTATAAGTAACAACATTTCACTTCCATTGAACTTTTGTATGGAGGTCCCATTCCTGCACTTCAGATCCTTTGGTTACAAACTGACTATTTTCAGCCTCCTCTAAGCAGCTGTTCTGCACAGTTCCAATATCAGATATCTGCCCTTTCCCTCCCCAGCTCCTTAGCTGCCAACTCCACTGCTACTAACTCCTGTCATTTTCAACATGATAGAGGTTTATAAGATTATGCATGGGATAGAGCAGGTTGAGAAAGAAGTACTTTTCTCCCTTTCTCACAATACAAGAACTCGTGGGCACTCTATGAAATTGCTGAGCAGTCAGGTTAGAACAGATAAAAGGAAGTACTTCTTCACCCAAAGAGTGATTAACACATGGAATTCACTGCCACAGGAGGTGGTGGCAGCTACAAGCATGGACAGTTTCAAGAGGGAATTAGATAAACATATGGAGCAGAAGTCCATCAGTGGCTATTAGCCACAAGGTATAGATAGGAACTCTGAGTCTGGGGCAGGTGATGCACTCTATTCTTGCTGCGGGGGGGGGGCAGCAGTGGGAGGGCTTCTAGTGTCCTGGACCCACTGCTCGACCTCCTGCTGGCACCTGTATTTTTGGCCACTGTGTGACAGAGTGTTGGACTAGATGGGCCATTGGCCTGATTCAGCATTGGCTTCCCTTATGTTCTTATGTTCTTAACAACTATTTTTCTAACCCTAACTCTCAACATTTCATCAGCTCTCATTGGTTGGTCTTAGAGAGAGGTGGAACCTAGTCTGTCCGTCATACCTGTCTTTAGCCTTGCCAGTCTTTTGCTCATTTGCTGTGCTCTCAGATATCAGAGAGTTGTATAAGTATTGCCACAATCAAGTTTGAAACCACAGATTTATCATTAGCATCCATGAAATCAGTAGATCACTATAGCTGCAAATGCATCTGCTGGCCTCTTCTTTGAGAAGGTTTTGACTAATCATTTTTGCAACTTAGTCCAATGTGATGAAAGGTATAGTGCAACTTACTAACGGAATGCCTTATTATATGTGAAATCCTGCTTCACACTGACAATACCACTGACCACTTACCATAGATGGCAATAGCCAAGGGTGCACTTTTTGTGGCATACTCTGTCTAAACTGGACAAAACTAAATTGTGTTGGAGGAGCTGCACAGAGAATGTGTTATTTTCACCATTTATTTGGCCTTTTGAGAAAGGGATTTGCTTAGATTAGTTATGCATCTAAACAATATCTTCAAAGAACATGACAGCTGTATGTGGTATAGTAGCCTGAGTGTTGCACTAGATGTGGGAGGGCCAGGTTCAAATTATGGAAGCTTGCAAGGTGGAAAAAATTGCTTATCACAATACCCAAGTTACTAAGTTCTCATTTTCTAGCAATTTGGTTACCAGTGTTAGACTACATGGTTTTAAGAGACAAAGTTTCTAAAATGGTACTTCCTATTGATCTTTTACAATTGTAATCAAGCAAAAATGTTTTAATACATGTTGTTAAACTAGTTGACTTTTATGCCACAGGTCACAAATTATTAGAGGAGAGCACTCCATCTTTCTGTGTTATACCTCTGAGGATGCCAGTCACAGCTACTGGCAAAACGTCAAGTCCTACAATGCCAAGACCACGGCCACACAGCCCAGAAAATCTACAGCAACTAATATTAGAAGTGTGTTAGCAAGTTACAACTTAACTATCTGTATATAATTGAAAACTGTTACATGTAGGTGTTCCTCTTTATATGTTTAATTAAAAAATTGAAGCTTGCAGGGTGATGTAGGGCCAAGTCACTCTCTCTCAGCTTAACCTAGCTCACAGGATTGTTGTGAGGATAAAATGGAGAATGATGTAAACCACCTTAGGTCCCCATTGGAGAGAAAGCTGGTGTATAAATGAGGTAAATGAACCAAAAACTTGTTGAGTTGTATCCCTTGCCAGGAATTAAATGATCTGATATAGGGCTGCCGAGAGCCCCCAGAGGCCCCCAGACAAAGATTCTACCTGGGGCCCCCCCATATGACACTGATCCCAAACAAATGTCATAACAAAACAAATCGCTTTGCGTGCTGTTACCATGAATCTATAGTAATAAAAGAATCAGCATGTCCATCCATCTGTCCGTTTGAGGCAGGCCTCAGAAAATAAAGCTAGGAGACTCAAAACTGGCCACCAGTGTCAGGGTGATTGTGAGAGTTCCAGGGCCAAAAATGAAAAACATGGGAATATCCTGGTCCAGGATGTCTCCAAACAACCTCCCCCCCCCTCCGGTGCTATTTGCAATAAAAGATAAGGTTCTCTGTTTGTGTCAGGCATAAGTAATCAGAAAATAATGCTATATGTTTGAAAACTGGCCACCAACCCCAGAATGTGGAAGCTGCAGTGCCAAAAATTGAAGGGAATCAGAAAATCCCAGACCAGGTTGTCTTTAAGATAGGCAACATGTAATAAGAGAGCTTTTAAACAACCTGTCATGTGTTTCTAATACTCAGATCCCCCAATCTGCCATGGAAGCTTGCTGGGTGACAAACTTGTAACCCCAGTTTATGGGTTCTATGGGGCAGAACGTGGAATGAACCTTGCAATAGTTCAAAGAGAATAAAACATTTCCCCCACTTTTCACTTAATATCATGTAACAAAAACATAGATCTTAGTAACACAACAGAACAGTCAGGGGTCTTTTTTGGGGGGAGCGCACCCAAGCCCCACCCCCAGCCGGCGTCCCCGGGGAGTCTTTCAGGCAGCCGAATGTCAATTTCAGCTCCATTATATCCTATGGGCCATTGAAGTCAATGGTGAAAACATAGGGTATATTCTGGGAGCTGGAGGGGAGGGTTTGAGGGAGAGGCTCCAAACTCACAGGATAGCTGATGGAGCCTCTCCCCAAGATACCCACCAAGTTTCAAGAACATTGGATCAGGGGGTCCAATTCTATGGGCCCCCAAACAGGTTGCCCCTATTCCCTCCATTGTTCTCTATGGTGAGAAAAAAAGTAACTTTTTTCCCACCATAGAGAACAATGGAGGAATGGGGGCAACCTGTTTGGGGCCCATAGAATTGGACCTTCTGGTCCAATGTTCTTGAAACTTGGTGGGTATCTTGGGGAGAGGTTCCATCAGCTACCCTGTGAGTTTGGAGCCTCTCCTCAAACCCTCCTCCAGCCCCAGAATATACCCTATGATTTCACCATTGACTTCAATGGCCCATAGGATATAATGGGGCCAAATTGCCACCGAATTTCTTTCATTCCCTCCTTTCCTCTCTCTTTTTCCTCTTTCCCTCCTTCTTCTCTTCTCTCTTTCTTTCTTTCCCACCTTCTTCTTTTCTCTTTTTTCCTCCTTTCCCTGTTTCTCTCCTTCTTCCCTCTCTTTCTTTCCCTCCCCTTTCCTTCTCTTTCTTTCCCTCTTTCCTTCCTTCTTTCCTTCTCTCTACTCTCTCTCTTTCCTTCCCTCTTTCCTCCTTCTGTGACCCAACTCTCATGAGAAGGAGTTTAAACTTTAAACCCCTTCTCTCTAAGCTCCCCCACCCTGACCAGCTGGGGAAGGGAAGGGGAGGCTTTTGAAGATGCCTCCCCCCTTTTGCTTCCCGTTCCGACATCCCTTCCGGTGATGTCAGGGGGTGTGGCATATGCTAGTAGCCTAATAGCTCATTAGCATACCATATGCTAATGAGCTCCTGCAGCTGTTTTTCTACAAAAAGACCCCTGAGAACAGTGATCTCTTAGAGTCCAAACAATTAACTTTCCCTTCCTTCACAGCTTGCCACCCCCAAAGTCCATCTCTTTCCTCTTGTTGGTGGCCCAAGAAGTCTCCGGCTGAGCCCTCCATGTACCTGCTTCCAAGATGAGGGCCCCAAATGAACTCCCCATTAGATAACGCAACCCTGAGACAATACTCTATAATTAAAATTAAGAAGAAAAGTCTCCGTCCTTTACCTGTTTCCATACATAATTCGTAATTACCTTAAACAAGGTGTTAAGAGCCTATGATTAAGGTTCAAGCTCCCCAGCAGGGCAGTCTTGCCTCAGTCCTTTGCTTTCCACACACTCTGCACCCTTCTGCATCTAGGGGCTCCACCCCTTCTGGGCTCATTCCATTCCTAGCTAGGAGTTACATATTCTCAGCCAGACAAGAGGTCAGGAGAATAATGCAGCCTTGGGTCCCCACTGGCAAGAGAGCCTGAGTATGACATTTGTTATAAATCTAATTTCAGAGGGTAGCCATGTTGGTCTGCAGTAGAACAGCTAAGATCTGAATCCAGTAGCACCTTAGGGACCAACGAGATTTTCAGAGTATGAGCTTTTGAGAGTCAGAAGGAAGCTTTGATTCCTGAAAGCTTATACTTTGAACACCTTATTGGTCTCTAAGGTGCTACTGGACTTGAATCTAGGTTTTCTAATTTTCAATGCTATTAAAAAGATTGTGTCATTTGTCATATAGGCAAAGTAGCCTTTATGAAGGGCTATCAGATCTTCCACCAACACAATAATAATGATAACAACCCAGTGCCTGAACTAGGAGTTCTAACTTCTGTTCCACATGTATAACCACTATAAAATATTGACGTTCTATTACCATGCCTGTAAAGAATGGAGGAGGGGGAAGCATCCTTTTATTACTTTGTTAGATAAGGGGGAAATATTAACTCCCCCCCCTTTCTGTTCATACTTTCTGTTGCTACATTATTATTATTAAATACATTGTGTTGCCAAGCAGGATAAGGATGAAAAGGAGTTGAGATCAAGACTTGAAAATAAATGGGGGTGGGACACAGAAAAATTAGGTGGAGGAGGAGATCAGTGAATGAGAAAAGAGTGGAAAAGAGATAAATTAAGGAAAAGAGATGGAAAGGTTATTTTTTTCTTGCTGCAACACACTGGCTCCTGTGCTGGCCCATCTTGCTCTAATGCTGGCTTGATTAATGGGCCTTGCGTGATCCTGTTAGCAAGGGTTTGCTACAGCTTTGCAGAAAGGTCTACTGGATAGCCTGCACACCTAGTGACTGCAGCCAGAAATACATTAAAATTGGCTGCATGCAGCATGGTGCTGGCTTTGGGGGCCCTCCAGCTGACTTGGGCCCCACCGAATTTTGTCCCTCCAGTCCCCCCTCTTGGTGGCCCTCCAGTCCCTCCTCTTAAGTGCATGCCTGCTTCTGAGTCAGCCTGACTAGAGCCATCCAGAACAGTGTGACAGAATGCAAGATACCTCCCTGCCCCTAGTTAGTTTATATAATCTAAAATTGTACTTGAGGGTGGTAGAGTAAGAAATAAACAGGGAAAGAGGGACTATTATTGCTGTTCTGTACTGATATGTACTGCGCAGTTTCATAAAACAATAATTAAATACATTTCTTTAAATTTTGAGCCATTTTCCCATTCAGGAACTGGCAATATACAACAAGACTATACTTCAGCCACTGACTATTATAGTAACTGTATGGCAAGACAACTCTGAGGAAGGAGCGCGTGTAGATAAACAGTTCCCTTCATTTCTTGAATGACTGGGAGCTCCTTCAGAAACATGGGGGAGTCTCATATTGTTTTTTGAACTTCTAGGACTCTCAATTCTTTTCTCAGTGGAGATGCCTGTGGTTCCAGTGAGAGAGTTCTTTTTCATCTTCCCACAAGGGAAATGCCTGAGATCCCACTCTGAGCACTATCATCGTGAATATGAGAAAATCCATTCCCCCACATAACCCTATTTTACATACATGTTTAGTACGAAAAGAGTTTTTGATGTGACAAAATATCTCAAATGGCATCCAGTTGGGAATGCAATGCAAATAAATATTGATTAGTGAAATATTGCCTGAAAGAATGTAGAAATGTTATTTACTTTGCAAATCACTTAACTGGTAATTAGCAATCCTAGGCAACTACAGTTAAAGGCAGTTGTCAAATATTTACCCACATAACCCAATTAAAACACTGCTTATGTGGAAAGTAGGTACCCTGCTTACCTGAGAGGAATTCTAGGGTTTTTTCCAACATGTGCTGTCAAAAAAGATGGAGCCATCTTAAATTTACATACTAGTTACAGTTGTGTACATTAATATAGCTTTTGTATATAACCTTTATAGGGGATCATCCTACATTCAGAGTTACCTTCCTTTGGGCTTAATATGGGTACATTAATGAAAAGACCTTCCCCAATCAGTAATTCTTCCATATGCAAATGATTAATTAATCTGAAAAACTTCTTTAAGTCTGATTTAGCAAGTTTTCTGGAATTGAACTCAACTGAATCTATAAAAAGATCAGCCAAGATCTGGTTTATATTGTTTCCTCTCTATATTAGGTATAGCTATAAAGTTGATCAATGGAGAATTCTCCATACTTCTGTGAGGAGGAGTAGAGAATTCTTCTCAAACTTGGAGCCTCTTTGCTCTGTAGAATGTAGGCGTGAGAAGAGCCTGCTGCCAAATTAAATAGAAATAATAACGAACAAAATGATCTGCAGTGATGAAGTCTGAGAAATGAAAATACTGGGTTTTTTTAGAATTAGTGGATTTTATCTGCCAGAGAAGAGGTGGATATAAGAATAAAATTGTGGAAGAGAGATTTATGGGGGAGTTTTGTAGAAATATATGAGAGAGAAAATAATGATGACCATCCAAATTAAGTAAAGCCTGTGTGGGTTTGACGACTGAAATGTAAACTCCAAAATTTATGCCACTAATTACTTCACCAAAATGCAAATCAAGTCGTTACTTGCAACTGTAACTCAGTTTATCTGCAGGAATGTGAGGGTGTTCTTTTGAAAGATGTTCTTCGATTCTTTTCATGTTTATTGCAGGCAACAAGCTGGCTGAGTGGTTTTTAAAATGTGAGCTCTGACTCACTGAGGCCTTCCAGTCCAGATGTTCTTGTGTCAGAACTGCGTTTTTAAATGTAGATCAGCCCAGTTGCACAGGAAAAGGGTTATATGTGTATGGAGAAATTCAATCTGAACAGCAAAAGTGTCTCATGAGTGAGATGCATAGCACCCTTTGCCTGCTCACCATATCCTTCTACAGTCCATTTCTTTCCTAGCAATTCCAATATCTGAGCTCAGCTAAAGATAGGGTTGCCAGCTCTGGATTGGAAAATACCTGGAGACTTTGGGGGTGGATCCAGGAGAGGAGAGGGTTTGGGGAGGGGAAGGACCTCAGCATGGTACAATGCCATAGAGTCCACCCTTCAAAGCAGCCATTTTCTCCAGGGGAGCTGATCTCTGTCAGCTGGAGATCACTGGTAAAAGCAGGAGATCTCCAGGCCCTACCTGGAGGCTACCCTAGCTAAAGAGTAAAGCACCTATGTTGGAGAGATGGAAGCTGACAAGAGAGAGGTAGTCAACTGAGAGGACAAGAGAAAGGTAGTCAACTGACGAGGGATGGGCCTCCACTCCTTATTGCTGTGCCCTTTCTGCTATTAAAAATAACTTCTCTCCTTCTACAGGATTTCAACATTACTGAAGAGATCTGTGATTAGGATCATCTGCAGTTTATTTTTAAGGTAAAAGCGACCATCAGTTGAGGGACAAGACTTCAGAATTCAGTTTGAGACTGAGATTTTTCCTGAAGAAAAAAAAGTCTTGTCCCTTTAACAGAAGCTTAAGGGAATGTTATTTACTAGGTGATGTTATCTACCTCTGTGCTAGGAAGAGCTTCAACTGCCCATTTCCAGACATTACACCTCTGTTAAAGTGGCAAGACAGTTTTCCCTCCAAGTTGTCAGCAACCCATTGTGGGGAAGGCTTATTCCCCCCGCCCCAAATACTCGTTCCCTGATTTAAATCAGTCTCAAAGGAATGTTTTTTCCCCTCTGGGTGGAAACATACATACGTCTGTGTTTTCTTTGCAGGCCAAAAAAAAGCTCAGAGTACAGGGGGAGAACTATCTTCACACCTGACCTGACACTGTTTCTGCTTGTGATCCCTGGTTCATCTGGCCTGACTTGGAGTTCTCTCTACATGTCGGAGCTGCCTTGTACCTTAGTGTTTGGCAGGTCCGTAATTGTTTTGCCTGTGGAGGTCTAGAACTATGACATGGGTAAAGATTTGCCTGGAAAGAGTTTCAAGAGGAGAAAAAGGTGGTAGGAGAAAGATAGATTGCTCCTTCCTCTTCCATTCCTTGTCCAAATGCAAAGTGGCCCCACTTTCTAGTAAACAACAACAACAATTGAGTTTATATATTTTAAAACTTATACAAAAGTATCTTGGAAATGCGAAGAGAGAATAAAAGTTTATGAATGTTATATCTGATACCATTTATTTATGTATTTAAACGTTTATATCCCGCCTTGCCTTGGGGTTCAAGGAGGCTTGTAAAGAAAGTTAAAAACATTTTCTGTTAAAACCAAAATAAAAGAGCAGTTCCTAGATCTCTCTCCCTTCCCCCTGCCATTGAAACCCCTTTAAAAGCCCTGGCAAACAGGCAGGTGTTGCCCTACGAGGCCCTTATTGTGCTTTTATGAACTCATAAGTTAGGAAAAACCTGACCTGTGCTTGTTGTGTGCAAAAGGGACTGAGCTGTAAGGTGACTCCAAAAGATGCCAGCTACAGACACATGCTCAGAAGAAGGAAGCCTTCCTGTGAAATGCTGTGCCTATGGTTCCTGTATGTCACCAGCCCACTCTCCCTCAGTAAGGTGGACCAGCTCCCTAGCCATGTATGGCACTGAGAGGTCAGGCAGCTGCCAGTCCAGGCCAGAAGACAGGGGACCCAAACTCCATGAAGAGTCTCCTTCTCTGTACATAGGCAACCTGTTTTTCCCCACCTAATACATCACCTAGTCGAAACGACAGCCATAAGACAACAAGGGAACAATGGCTCTGGCCAGCACAGTCCTAATCCCATCAGGTGCCATTGTCCAGACTAGTTTTTCATTGGGTCCAACATTGCCCACTCCCGTAGACCTTCGACCCCAGTAACAGTCAGCACATTTTTGGGGAAGGACTAGCAGGAGGTGTGCCAAGAGAGGTGGCCAAGCTTAGCCCACCCCTCAAACTCCTTATAAAAGAGGACACCCAGCTCCAGCTCTCTCGCGCTTACTTGCACTCTTGCTCTTTTACCTGACCCCCTCCTTCCCTAAGCTTCTGACTTATGGATGTGCAGCCAGAGTCTCCTCGTGCCCCTGCTGGTTCGGGACATGATCCTCCCCTAGCACCCCACAGCCCTCCTTCTTTCCCTGAGGTTCGCTCCATTCAACTATGGACAGGTACAGTACTGCCTATCAACGGAACATCCTGCTAATGCAAATCTGCTATTTTCTTCTATCTATATTTCCTAGAACTTGTATAATTGTGTGTATGCTTGAAATAGTTTTCAGTAAACAAAATCATCTTATACTGACGTCAGTCTCAGCATCTATTTGGTGTGTCTGGAGGAAACTAACTCCTCTATACATAGATGCTTGCCCCCGTATCGCCTATTGCCTGATGTAAGATCATAACTCCCCATATTAAATAACAATTTAAGGCAATTCTAACACAGGACTTGCAACACAACCTGAAGATCTCCAAGGAGTGTCGTCCCCCCCCCCCCGTTTGGTGTAGTGGTTAGGAGCCAGTTTGGTGTAGTAGTTGGAAATGCGGTCTCTAATCTGGGAGAACTGGGTTTGATTTCCCCACTCCTCCATATGCAGTTGCTGGTGTGACCTTGGGTCAGTCATAAGTTCTCTCAGAGTTGTTCTCTCAAGAGCAGTTCTCAGTCAGAGTTCTCTCAGCCCCACCTACCTCACAGGGTGTTTGTTGTGAGGAGAGGAAGGGAAGGTGATTGTAAGCTGCTCTGAGACTCCAAGTGAAGGGCAGGATATAAATCCAATCTCTTCTTTTCTCTCTTCACCATTCCACAAAGCTGGAGCTACAATGGAAAAGGTGTAGGCTCTGGATGATGCCTAAACAATGGGATAGCCAATAGATGGCTGCCTGAGGAATCCAGCTGGCACACAGGGACATATGGAAGGAGATGGTCCTTCAAATATGAGAGTCCCAGGCAATGCTCCTTCTAAGCTGTGGAGCCTTGTGAGCAAAAATTCTACTTTGTGAGCTACTGGCATTAAAGTTGTGAGCAAGCAATTTGGCTATTGCATAAATTAGTTTGCTCTGAAGCCATCTTTCCTGAGCTAAGACAAAAGTGTGTGAGCTGGAGGCTAAAAAACTGTGAGCTAGCTCACACTAACTCAGCTTAGAGGGAACACTGGTCCCAGGTCCTGAAGAGCTTTAAAGGTAATAACCAGCACCTTAAACTGAACTTGGAAAAAGGGTGACAACCAATGTAGCTGTTTCAAAATGGGCAACATATGCTCCCAAAGACTTGCCTCTACAATAGTCAGGCTGTGGCATTCTGGACCAGCTGTAGTTTCTGGGTTGTCTTCAAGGGCAGCCCCAAATAGAGAGCATTGCAGTAATCCAAATGTGAGGTTACAGAAGCATGGATCAGCATGACAAGCTCAGTTGAATATAGGTAATAAGAAAGTTGGTGAATCAGATGCAGCTGATAGAAAGTGCTTCTGGCCACCATGCCATCCTGCTTTTCAGGGTCTGTGAACATCCCCAAGCTCTTGTCCTGTTCTGAAAAATCCAATGGACTAGATGGAGTGATTCAGGCCCTCTAGTGGATTCAGACCCTCTAGAGTATCAGCCTTCCCAACCAGCATCAACTCTGTCTTGTCTAGATTCAGCTTCAGGTTGTTATGCTTTAGCCACCTGACCACAGCTTCAAAGCACCAACTCAGAACCAAGACAGACACACCTGGAGGCTTGGATAATGTAATACAGAGCTTCAGACAATATCATTCAGCAGCCTCATCATAAATTAAAGAGTGTGAGTGAGAAAACAGAACCTTGTGGCACTCCACAAGATAAATTCTGACCAGTTGATTCTGCACCTCTGATGGAGACTCTCTATGTCTGGTTAGACAGAAAACAGTGAAACCACTGAAGGGCTACACCTTTAATACCAACTCCATATTCAAGCTGGAATAGAGTGGTCAGCTGTGTCAAAGCCATAGCAGTATGAATAATGGAAAACAGTTTTATGCAGGATGAAGCAGTCAACTCAACAATGGTGGCCTGGATGAAAGATATAGGTTATTCAATTGATATGGATAAATGGGCTGAGACATGGAAATCCGCAAAATGTATGAGAGCTATTAGCTATAAAGAAAACATATATAAAGTATTTCATCATTGGTATTGGTTGCTGGATAGGCTAGCAAAATGCAATCCCTCTATATCCAATAATTGCTGGAAATGTAAAACAAATGTGGGAACTTTTTTCCACATGTGGTGGAGTTGTGGGAGAGTATATAACTATTGGAAGATGATACAGAAATTAATATCTGAAATATTGAACATAAACGTGTTTTTGTCTCCCGAATTAGCATTATTAAATATTATTCCAGATTGCTATAAACAGAATAAGTATATGGTAATTTATGTGTTAATTACTGCTAGAATTTTATTAGCTAAATATTGGCAAGCAAGAGGAATTTCCCACCAGAGAAGAAGTAATTTACAAGGCATTAGAGATAGCAGAAATGGATAAATTAAGCTTAACACTTCAAGGAAAGGATGATGAGATTTTTTATGTAAGATGGGCTTGTTTTTATAAGAGGATTAACAAGACTTGGAAAATTTAGACTCAAAGGTATAGAATGAGATGTTTGTACAATGGCGATAAATTGTGTAAAACCAATAAATAAATGTTTTTTTAAAAAAAGAATAGTGGAAAACAGTTGCTAATATACTGATGGGAACAGACCTGAAGAAAACTGCAATAGTGCTAGATATCAGAATTACAAAATATATTCAGTGTATGCAAAATATCAATAGAATACAGTAAGAACATCAATCATGATTGTTTGCAAGATGTATCAAAATCAAGTTAGTTGTTGACAATCTCCTCTGGAATGATTTGTCATTTCGTTGGAAACTTCTTCTGAACAATGTGTCTTTACTATTGTAACATCAGGTGGTGTCTAGATACCAGCCTCTTCTTCCAAAAGCATTCAAATATTAGTGGTCACTAAGTTCACATTCTCAAAGGGCAACATGCTGAATACAGAATATTCAAAGCCTGCTGAGAAGTCTACAGTACCAACAGGGAAGATTGTCACCTGCCCAACTTTCATTTCGGTGGGTAATCATATTGGCCTGGAGTTGTTGTTGTTGTTCACTTGCACAGTCAAATTCAACTCTTTGTGACTCTGTGGACCACATCACACCAGGCCCTCCTGTCTTCCACCATCCTCCAGAGTTTGCTCAATTTCATGTTTGTTGCATTGGTAACACTGTCTAACCATCTCATCCTTTTTCGTCCTCTTCTTCTTTGACCTTCAATCTTTCCCCGCATCAGGGTCTTCTCCAGTGAGTGCTCCCTTCTCATTTGAGCTTCAGCTTCAGTATCTGGCCTTCCAGAGAACAGTCAGGGTTGATTTCTTTTAGGATTGACTGATTTGATCTCCTTGCAGGCCAAGGAACTCTCAAGAGTCTTCTTCAGCACCATAATTCAAAAGAATCTATTCTTTGGTGTTCAGTCTGCAGTAAGGCAGCTAGATTTGAGTCCAGTGGCAGCTTAGGGACCAACAAGGTTTTCAGAGTATAAGCTTTTGAGAGTCAAAACTCCTTTCATCAGCAATCTAGCAAGATCATCTGTAAGCAAAGATCATCCATATGTGCAACTAAAGCTGTCTTGGGACTCTGAGTGAAGGGTGGGATATAAATCCAACTCCTCCCCTCCTCCTCCTCCTCCTCCTCCCTCCTCTTCTTCCTCTTCTTCTCTTCTTCTTCCTCTTCCTCTTCCTCTCTTCCTCTTCCTCTTCCCTCCTCTTCCTCTTCCCTCCTCTTCCTCCTCCTCCTCCTCCTCCTCCTCTTCCTCCTCCTCCTCCCTCCCTCCTCCTCCTCCTCCTCCTCCTCCTCCTCTCCTCTTCTTCTTCTCTTCTCTGCCTGATTCATCCCAAGCAATGCTCCTTCTAAGTAGTGGAGTCTTGTGAACAAAAATTCTACTCTGTGAGCTACTGGCATTAAAGTTGTGAGCGAGTGATTTGGCTGCTGCATAAATTACTTTGCCTTGGAGCTATTGTTCCTGAGCTAAGACAAAAATGTGTGAGCTGGAGACTAAAAACCTGTGAGCTAGCTCACACTAATTCAACTTAGAGGGAACATTGACCCTAACCCTAATAACCCAAACCCTAACCCTAATAACCTTAACCCTAACCCTCATAACACGAACCCTAATATCCCTAAAAACCCTAACCCTAACTCCTAACCTCTAACCCTAACCCCTAACCCTATCACTAACACTAAGCCTAGCCCTAGCCCTAACTCTAACCCTAACTGTAATAATCCTAACCCTAACTATAATAACACAAACTCTAACACAAACCCTACCCATACACGTACCCCTAATAACCCTTACCCTCACCCTAATAACTCTAACCCTAATCCTTACTCTAATAAAACCCTAACCCTAGCCATAATAACACTAACCCTAACCATGACCCTAATAACCTTAACCCTAACCTTAGCAGTAACACTAACCTTAACCCTAAACCTAATAACCCAACCCTCACCTAACCTTAACCCTAATAACCCTAACCCTAAAAACTCTAAACCTACCCCTATCCCTAACCCCTTACCCATAACTCGTAACCATAACCCTAACCCCTAACCCTAACCTCTAAAGCTTAACCCCAACCTGAACCCTAATCCTTAACCCAAACCCTAACCCTAATAACCCTAACCCTGACTCTAACACTAATAACCCTAACCCTAATAACCCTAATGCTAATGCTAACCCTAATAACCCTAACCCTAAACCTAATAAACCTAACTCTAACCCTAACCCAAACCCTAATTTTAACAACCCTAACAATCCGTATCCCATAACCCTATCCCCTAACCCTAATAATCCTGACCCTAACCTTAACCCTAATAACCATAACCCTAACCCTAATCCTAACCCTTACCCTAACCAATGCTCCCTCTAACCTGTGGAGTCTTGTGAGCAAAAATCCTACTTTGTGAGCTACTGGCATTAAAGTTGTGAATGAGTGATTTGGCTACTGAATAAATTACTTTGCCCTGGAGCCATTCTTTCTGAGCTAAGACAGAAATCTTGAACTGGAAGCCAAAAAACAGTGAGCTAGCTCACACTAACTTAGCTTAGTGGGAACACTGAACAAGTCTTCCTCCAACATTTCTTTAGTCGCCTTCCAGTCGCTTCATAATGGCCAGCTCCCTGGTAATCCATGCTGCCCTCAGCCAAAAAGGGGAGCAAGATATAATAAACAGTTCTGACAGCAATTTTGAACAGATGTCCCTATGGCTGAGGGGCACAGTCCCTAAAACTCTCATCCCCATGAAAGAAAAGTTGTGTCAGGAAATGTGTTTCCTCTTCAAACCATGGGAAAACAATGTGAAAGTAAAAATGAATCCCAATAGTAAACAAAACAGACGGAATGCAACTCAGGTTGTTGGGGTTTTGTCTTTATTTTTTTGCATGCTCTTCCTGATTATTCAAAAGTAAAAAGGATGACTTATAGTCTATAGATATATATTTATGCTAGGCTTAAGCAGCTATTGCCAAGGTTCACATCTCTGACCTAGGGAAACTTAACTGAAATGCTGACTCGCTACCTGCTCAATGGGAAGAAAAGACAAGACAAATAGCAGTCCCTTAATATCTAACTGGTAGTTACTTAGCTACAGAAAAAGCAACACACTATTAGGGAGCATGCTGGTTTTTCCTTTTACAGTTTCAATAAAATCCACCCAAGACTGTTGTTTCATAACAGGAAAAAACCCTCAGTGGAAACCTTCTCCCAGAGCTGATATTTCCTTAAAAACTGTAGCACAGATTTGTACGTTGCCTCCCACTGACAGAACATCTATTATGAGGAGACTCTGCATATAGTTGAGGGTAAAGAAAGGCAGACTAGAAGAGAAACATCAATTTAGAAGCAAATTAAGTCATAAAGTCGGCTCATTTTGATGCTCAGAATCTGGATCTTAAACAAAGATTGCTTCCCAAATAAGAGAAAAACTACAGGTTACCTCTTACAGGAGTTTGCCATAAAGACTGGAGCATCAAATTTCCAGTGGCAACTCCATTTAGGGACTGTGGCACAAGGGGGAAGCAGAAATCAGACTCTTGAGTAACTTACAGGCAGAGATGCCGCCAGGAGGTTGAAGCTGCTGTATGGATGCAAGTTTTTATGGTGAACACACGTAATGAGGTAACATGTAGTTTGGTCCAAAGTACATGGGTATTCAAAAACACTTGATTGGTGAAGCCCGGTATAAACTTTACTGGCCTGGGCTTGTGCCCTGCCAGGTCAGCAAAGTAGTAGCTTTGAGTTTCTGCTGACAGCATTTCAGAAAGATGCTGAAGGGACCTTGTGCCGGAGAGCATGCTGTCAAGGTGTGGATTTTAGTCATGGTTACCCACATGCTACATACAGGGCTGAAACCCCATTCCAGAAATGGCTTGGCTCACTTCAATTTGTCCCTGTGTCAACTTCTCTTCTCCCTTTGCGTAATAAACCTAGGAGCCCTTATTTTGCATCCTGTTCACATTCACATGTTTTTCAATATTAATTTTAAATCAATGGCAACAAAAATGAGGTAAATAGAAACTGATGACATTGACAGCGTTGAAAATGAATAAATGAATGAAAATTTCCACATTGGCTTGTCCCACATTTTGGCTTCTTACTGTGAGAAGGGACAAAAACTAAGCAAGGCTTCTCAGAAGTCCCATTTTATTCCATGTGGCTTAGTCTCAGGAATATGTTTTTGGGATTGCAGCCACAGTTGCATGTTGAAAAGCTGAATGGGGTTAGTGGCTAAATCCCCCCCCCATTGCTTTGTAGAAGTCTAACAGGAAAAATCATGTATATTCTTGCCCACCACTCCACACACACCTTTATAAGAGTATAACTTCTGTTGTTCTGTTGGTTTGCAAACAGGTTTTTTTTTGTTTTTTTTTAAGACTAAAACATTTGCGACAAGCTTTAAGAGAGGAGAGGGAAATTGTTTTCTGGGAAGCCATTCCAGACTGTCATGGGTTGCAATGAAGAAGAACTTGTGAAGAAGGAGTTGGCAATTTCTCCCAGCTGTGCTATAAATGGATACATTTTCTAGCCAAAGTATTTAGTAAGTGGCCAGCTGCTTGCGTTTCAGACCAGAGCCTCCTGAGACTACATCAAACTAGCACGACATGAGAGATTGTCCATTTACTGAAATGGAGAACGCTGTGGCATTGACTGATGAATACCTTCCTAACCTTGGGATTTGCCAGACGAGATGCTGACTGGAGATCATTATGGCCTGATCAATCACTCCAGATATGCACAATTAGAAAGAGTGACTTTTTACAAGGGATGCGATTGCAATAACTGATCAAGAGCCGCACTGAACCATTTTAACAGAACTGATTTCCAATGTACAGTGAGAATAGAAAATGTTCTGATCTGCCTGTTATTCTGGTGCCTTGATGTCTGATTTCAGTTTTCTGGATGACAGGAAAGGTAGAAAAAGAGTAGGTATTTGTTTGTCAGTGATATTTTGCATCCAGTTTTGTCAGATTTCTTACTAGTTTCCACTTTTCTCCTACCATAGCACAATCTCAGGCCTTTTGATTCTGTATAAGCATGTAGAAAGAGCATGAGTAGCACCTTAAAGACCAACAAAATATGTGGCACGTTCGAGTCACTGTTCACTTCTTCAGAACTCAGGAAGCTCATACCCAACCACATATTTTGTTAGTCTTTAAGGTGCTACTGGACTCTTGAACTTTTCTACTACTACAGACAGACTAACATGGCCACCCATCTTGTATAAGCATGGATGCTGTTTATCTGAACTGGGTTTTTTTTTCCTGGGTTGTACGCATGGGCAATGCTTTGTTTATATCCATTGGCTGTAATTTCTCTACCCCCACCTCATGATAAGCTGGTACCTATCCTGCAGGAAATGATAGAGACAAATACTTTGCTAGTATTTACTAGCAAGCAGGCACAGCTGTATGGAGTAGGGGAGGGCGGGATGTTAAAGGCAGAAGTCCAGGCTTTGCACCTGAAAAACTGTACAGCATGCTAGTTTTGCAGACTGGGGATGGGGGGATGCAAAATGTCGGACGTTGTTCAACCTCCCCCTTCCAGTAATGGGCAGCACTCCCGATTTGTAGACTGGGGATACAGGAGAATGTTATGGCTTCACTTCACCAATAACTGCACACACATATGAAAACAACTTGCCGTGGGAGAGATCAGTGAAAAGCAGGGTTGCCAATGGGCCTGGGACAAAAAGCTTCATATGTGGAAATGGGGAACCTGAATCACTTGATGGCATGGAGGTAAATAACATCATCTGGTAAATACATCCCTTTCAGCCTCAATTAAAGGAGCAGGAAATTTTTCTCCAGGCAGTTGGTAATCCTAATTTTATTTGTGTGAGGTTGTATCAAGTCACAGCCCTCTTACGGTGACCCCAGGAAGGGGCTTACAAGGCAATTGAAAAAGAGAGGTGGTTCACCATTGCCTTCCTCTGCAGAGTCTTCCTTGGTGGTCTTCCTTCCAAGTATTAGCCTCTGTGATCTGACAAGATTGAGCTATAGCATGCCTCCTCCCACCCAAACCCTAGTTATAGGTAAGAATTAAATCTGTTTTTGTGAGGCAGAACCGCTTATTCAGGATCTGAGATAAGTAACTTTTTGTTTATGTACTGATAAAGCAGGGTGATGGTAAGGGTGTTTTCAAGCAAAATACAGCATACAGATTAGGGTAGTTAGCCTTCCCTACTTTACTATCAGGCTTCCCAAGTACTTACCGTAAACTGGCGAGGGACGCATACATCCTTGCAGGACCATCCCATTGAGTTTCCAGCCGCATTGCCAGAGCATCGCTCGGCGTCACTTCCTGGCAACAGCGTCGTACGGCGTGGGTGTTGCCTGGGGGAATGTTCTGGCGGGGGATTGTGTGTCCCCCACCGGTTTATGGTAAGTACTTGGGAACCCTATTTACTATAGAGCTTGATATATTTTTCTCCCATGAAAGGTGAAAAATTAACCTGCATGCCATTTCAAGTCTTCCTGTACCCACATGTACACAAAACACATTCTTTTTCCTGTTTCCTGAAATTTTGCAGAGACAATATGTTCTGTGAGGGGTTCAGGTGGGTAGCCATATTGGTCTGAAGCAGCGGAAAAAAGTTGGAGTCCAGTGCCACCTTTAAGACCAACAAATTTTAATTCTGGGTATAAGTTTTCATGTATCTGAAGAAGTGTGCATGCACACAAAAGCTTACCTGCAGAATTAAACTTTGTTGGTGTTAAAGGTGCCACTGGGCTAGAACATTGTTCTGTGGGGGGTGTAATTCTGAAATTTTCATCTCTGTAAAGTAGAAAAGAGCTGAGTTGAGAAATGTGTCCCCCATTAAAACCAACAGAAATTAATAACAGAAAGAGAATGAAGGCAGAGGCTGGCATCTGAGAGCCCTAAGAAAGGCAGAAAGACTTACAGTGAGATGATAGCTGATAGTTTTCTTTCAGTCTTTCCCCTAGAACCCAGGTTGAACAAGAGAAAGGGCAGAACCCATCCTTGGATATTACAAGGCAGGCTACAAAAAGGCAGAGGCTCCATTTATTTTAATGCATTAATGTCATCTGTAAAATAGCCTTTTAAATAATTTCCAAAATGAAATATAAGACAGAGAGAGGGGGCGCAGCTGGTTCTTGGGATCCTGAGCTGTGTTGGATCATAAGCATGATATTGTCATATATTTTAAACTTCTCCTAAACACAAAAGAAAGTACCACTAGATCTCAGCAGCCTCAATGTCAGTCTGTTAATAGAGAGTCAGGTTTGAAGAAAGTGAAACAAGGCATGGTTATAAGCAGCAGACAGAAAGACAGAATGGTCAAAGGCTCCTCCCCTTGACTAAATTTATCATTTGTCATTCATAAAGTATTGTTGTTTTCTAAACTTCTAGATATTATGTTTTAAATTTTGAGAAATAAGAAGAAGACTGAAGAGATGAGTTAGTATGCACAAGCTGGCACAAGGTAGGCCACATTCTGAAGTGTACAGGTCGCACCTGTTATTTGGGTGTTCCAAGAAATGCAGGCGTCTTGCAAATGGCAGGTGTTTTACTTATACCCACCGGTAGATAAGAAGAGTGCAATTTTCCTTATTTTATTCCATGTTTCTTCCTATTCTGTTTGCAATTTTCTCTTTTTTATATCTTTTTACTAATTTCCCTAAATAAAAAAAGAAAAACAAAAGCAGACCTTTCAAAGACTCAGCAATACCAAGCCATTAGTGACATTTCAAAGAGGCAAGAGAAAGATTAAAGGCAGGCAGATAGAGGGAGATATTTTGGTAGCACCTGCTGGAAGACAAGCAGCAGCTCGTACAGGACGTAGGCTCTGCACATTTTATTGTCATTCTGAGTATACAGGTCTTCTCTTATTGAATTTTTAAATGGAAAAGAATGAGTTGAGTGAGCAGGAATGTATGAACTCCAAGTGGATTCAGGAAAGCAGCAGGACAAGAGGAGACTGAGCTAAACTGAACACAGGGGTGCACGTGCACTTCATTAAGGCACCATGCAAAAAGAAGCTGAATGTAATCATATATATGATCACATCATGATTACTTTTTTTTTTGGGGGGGGGGGTTCTGGTTTATTGATGAGCACAGCATAGTGTTGTTTTTTGGTGAGTGTGTATGTGTGTGTGCCTGGAAGTCATGGTTGACTTCTGGCGACCCCTAGTGGGGCTTGGACGTTTCAGAGAGGTGGCTTCCTATTGCCCACCTATGCGTCACAGCCCTTGTATTCCTTGGAAGTCTCCCTTTCAAGTACTCACCAGGATCGGCCCTGCTTAGCTTCCGAGATCTGGTGAGATCAGGCTTGCCTGGGCTATCCAGGTCAGGGCAAGCACAGTGTGGAATTAATGCAGAGAAGAAAAAATATGCAGGATTTAGGAGATTGGCTGATTTGTAATATATAGTTTACTGAGATTATGATTTGCTTATATATGATACTTATACTCAGTTTGTCTCACTGAACTTGGAGTTTATGTACTGTCATGTATAGCTTGTTTATCTCACTGATTTCTATGATTGATATGTATTATACAAAGAGACTGGCATAGTGCTTTCTAATGTGTGAATAAATGAATAAGTGAGTAAATAAAACTAGCTCTCTTTTACTGAGCCTGTCAGTCAGAATGAATGGAATGAGGAATTTCCATTGGTAATTCTTCAGAAAAAAGGGAAAGATATGAATGAACCAAAGGAAAAGAAAGCTGTGACAAATCATGTATGCTCAAGTTCTAGAATTATTTTTAGAAATTTAAGTAATTAAATCATAATTAGGTGGAAGTGGCAGAACAAAATTCCAGAACAGTGAAGTGCTGGGATTGGAGAAATCTTCTCATTCTAATTTGCATTTATTTACAAATCTGTAGTCCATCTTTCTGCAATTCAAGATAGCTTACAATAATCCAATCAATCAAAGTCACCCAAACACAAAACAAAATTCTTGGTTCCTAATTTCTTATTTTGGTTATGGAAATCTTGGTATAGTTGCCCTGCCATCCATAAAAATGCACTGATAGTTTCCTTTGATATATCAGTAAGCAAAAGAAGCTATGAAATATGGTTACTTTACCAAATTTTAGATGGTACATAGCAAGAATGTCCAGTGGATCTTCTGTAGGGAAGATTTTAGATCACCTCTCAGTGTTGATCAAGTCTGCTTCCTTTATGATATTAACACATTTATTAACACATGTTTTATGGTTGTCTTTAGACCCTTGGACTTAAGTTAAGGGTGAGGGCTAGGTGAGGCATTCCTTTCTCCCTTTGTTTTGGGATAAGTGGAAGAGTAAGAGAAGCACCGATTTCGGGAGGGGGTTTGAAAGACCTGAATCAGATTGAGGTGACAAGAGAGGAAGTCCTACAACTGATAGACAATTTAAAAACTAATAAATCACCAGGCCCAGATGGCGTTCATCCAAGAGTTCTGAAAGAACTCAAATGTGAACATGTGGATCTCCTTACATTAATATGTAATCTTTCTTTAAAATCTGCCTCCATTCCTGAGGACTGAAAGGTAGCTAATGTCACTCCCATCTTTACAAAGGGCTCCAGGGGAGATCCGGGAAATTACAGGCCAGTCAGTCTGACGTCGATAACGGGTAAGTTGGTGGAAACTGTTATTAAGGAAAGAATTAGTAGGCACATTGATGAACAAAAACTATTGAGGCAGACTCAGCATGGGTTCTGTAAAGGAAGATCTTGTCTCAATAACCTGTTAGTATTTTTTGAGGGAGTGAACAAACATATGGACAAGGGGGACCCAATAGATGTTGTTTACCTTGACTTCCAGAAAGCTCTTGATAAAGTTCCTCATCAAAGGCTCCTAAGTAAGCTCAATAGTCATGGGATAAAAGGACGTCCTCTTGTGGATCAAAAACTGGCTTATAATTAGGAAACAGACAGTGAGTATAAATGGGCAATTTTCTCAGTGGAGGGTGGTAAGCAGTGGGGTACTACAGGGATCAATACTTGGTCCGATGCTTTTTAACTTGTTTATTAACAATTTGGAATTGGGAGTAAGCAGTGAAGTGGCTAAATTTGCAGATGACACGAAGTTGTTCAGGGTGGTGAAAACCAGGGAGGATTGTGAGGCAATCCAAAGGGATCTGTCGAGGATGGGTGAGTGGGCGTCAACGTGGCAAATGGGGTTCAATGTGGCCAAGTGCAAGTGATGCACATTGGAGCCAAAAATCCTAAATATAAATACACATTGATGGGGTCTGAACTGGCAGAAACTGATCAAGAGAGAGATCTTGGAGTCGTAGTGGATAACTCAATGAAAATGTCTAGACAGTGTGTAACTGCCATAAAGAAGGCCAACGCTATGCTAGGGATTATTAGGAAAGGAATTGAAAACAAATCAGCCAGTATCATCATGCCCCTGTATAAATCATTGGTGTGACCTCATTTGGAATACTGTGTACAGTTCTGGTCGCCACACCTCAAAAAAGATATTATAGCATTGGAAAAAATGCAGAGAAGGGCAACTAGAATGTTAAAAGGGTAGGAACACTTTCCCTATGAAGAAAGGTTAAAACGCTTGGGGCTCTTTAGCTTGAAGAAATGACGGCTGAGGGGTGACATGATCGAGGTTTATAAGATTATGCATGGGATTGAGCAGGCTGAGAAAGAAGTACTTTTCTCCCTTTTTCACAATATAAGAACTCAATGAAATTGCTGAGCAGTCGGGTTAGAACAGGTAAAAGGAAGTACTTCTTCACCCAAAGAGTGATTAACACATGGAATTCACTGCCACAGGAGGTGGTAGCAGCTACAAGCATGGACAGTTTCAAGAGGGAATAACATATGGAACAGAAGTCCATCAGTGGCTATTAGCCACAAGGTATAGATAGGAACTCTCAGTCTGGGGCAGGTGATGCACTCTATTCTTGCTGCTGGGGGGGACAGCAGTGGGAGGGCTTCTAGTGTCCTGGCCCCACTGCTGGACCTCCTGCTGGCACCTGGTATTTTTGGCCACTGTGTGACAGAGTGTTGGACTAGATGGGCCATTGGCCTGATTCAACATTGGCTTCTCTTATGTTGTGTACTTTCTGTTATTCAAATAACCTTTCTCATACTAACTCTATGTTGATCTTTTGCTTTGAATTTTGAATTTTGATGCCATTTGGCTATTAGATTATAAAAGACTGCTGACCCCAGCTTAGCATTTATATAGCACTTTCAATGTACAAAGCACAACAGCCCTGTAAGGTTGGCATTGTTATTCCCATATTGCAGGTGGCATGGTGAGGGAGTGTGAATTGCATAATGTCACCCAGTGCTTTCATAGCAGAGGCAAGATCTAAACCAAAGACTTTATCACGGCTCATTTTATTATACATTTATTTATGTCTATGCCACAAACAACTTTAATAAATGCATATTCTTCTCCTGGATAGTCCTTCCTGAGGCCTTGACCCTTCTGTTGTCTGCCTTTTCTCAAATATTGGGTTGTTATAAGTTCCTCAGGGCAGGGAATCCCTCTTTGTGTACACACACCTGAAGCTGCCTTCTACTGAGTCAAACCACTGGTCCATCAAAGCCAGTGTTGTTTATTCTGACTGGCAGTGGGTCTCCAGGGTCTCAATCAAAGGTCTTTCATATCACCCTATCTTTTAGCTGGAGATCCCAGGGTCTGAGCCTGGGACTTTTTGCATGCCAAGCAGATGCTCTACCATTGAGCCAAAGCCCCTCCTTTCCATCACCCTGCACACTGAGGAGATACATTGAGAACCCTGAGAGGCCCCAAGAGCAAATGGTTTTTACGTTGCCCTCCAACATATTTCAGGCTCTAGTGTGGAAGCTACAGCACACTAATTGTGAGGAAATGTCGATCTAGTGAACTCGACTAGCTTCAAAGAGCTGCAGGGAGTTTATGTTAAGGTCTCACGTGCCTAAGGGAAGAAGGAACTTGTCAAGGCAATTGAGCAGCTTTAGACTTCATTACTTTGTCAATGTTATGGCAGAGGTCATATTGTTGACTTCAATATAGCATTTTTTTCCAATCAAGGGAGTTACCCCCGCCTCGCTATCTCTTTATAAAATTCTTTAAAATCTCTTTATAAAATATAGTGTGGATATTGAAGCCAGCCATTACACAAGATTAACCTGTGTTAGACTCAGCCATATGAGTCATTCACTGCCGTTGACATTGACTGTCATTCAGCCTAGTTCTGGCAAATGGTGGTGCAGGAGGCAAATGATAAATAGATGTTGTCATAATAAGTTTACCTAGCAAAAGCTAATTAGACTTTTGTCAAGTTAATTGGAATTCCACCTCTCTTTTTCTTGTAGACCTATCACTCCTGGTGGCACATTTTTATTCTTTCCAAATATTTTCCCCTGCTAAGGGAACAATGCATTAACTGCCTTATAGAAAAGCCAAGCTAGATGTGGATGCATTTGCTTAAATCTGGGGGTGCTGGTGGTGCAGAAATCTAGGTTTTTTAATAGAGAAAAAGTGGCACACAGGGGAGGGAATGCTGGTTTCCCCCAATAATTTCTTCCCTCTTTATAGTCTCTCATCACAAGGGCTTTAACAGCCAATTTACTTTTTGTTTGAGAGCCTGGTGGAGACAAAAACTACTGGGGGCGATACACAAGCCCAGTTTGAGGAAGAGTTTTACACTGATATCTCCCCCCCCCGGTTCTAAAAATTGGGTCCCACTGCCTCTTTTATTTACGAGGCTGCCAAGAACTTTCAGGAGTCCCCAGACCAAGCTCCCTTTAGGACACCTACCTTCTACCACCCAGACCCAACCTGAAAATAAATTTCATGACTCAACCTGCCCTATAGGACCCCCTCTCTTCCAGGGTAACCAGTGCCCTGAACCAGTTTTGTGCCTCTTCTTAGTGCTCCACTTTGTACATAACTGGGATACAAGACCGCCCCCCCCGGGTTAACCAAACATTTGCTGCCCCACATCTACATTGCACCTAAACTTCCTTTCCTCATTAATGAGTCAATCTGATTCAAAAGCATCAAAGACTCAGATAAGTTTAGAATAGTTAAAAGCTAGTGACTTGACAGCTAGGAATCGTTGTCTGTGAATGTGGCTTGATAGACTACATTTTGATTTGTTAGATGTGCAGCATTGGTCTTGTGAGAGTTGTTCGGGAAGTAAATAACATCTGCTGTACGACAGGCTGGCAGAACCTATTTGTAGTATAATTAAACAGCAATCATTTTGTTGGAGAGTAAACAAGAAGATAAACAGTCCATGAATTAACAACTGCAGCATCGGGGTGGTTTTTCTTTTTTTGTTTTTTGAATTATTTTTTTCCTTTCTCCCTGCAATGTTCAATGGGTACTAAAATATATTGGCCATGTCTTTCTACAAAGGACTCTTCCTCAGTGCTGAATCAGAAGAAATATGTTTAGGTGCCGCAGTCATTAATGGCACTGTTTTGTCCCTGGAGGCATCTCTTTTGCCTCTGAGAACTTCCCATTTTCATTTCACGTTGTTGTTTTTTCCTTTTATAAGATTCATGCTTTTTGTCAAATTCAGGCCTATTCAACCATCCTTAATGCTTTCATAGCCTTGAGACAAAATTATTTGCAATGTGCTGTACATGGGACCACCTGTGATGGTTGTTCAGAAAACTTTCTCTACCTCAGAACACTGAGGACTATTTCCCAATGGAGTTTGTAGCTGAGAGTATGGAATAATGATGTTCTGAGGCTATGATTATCAACCTCAAGGTAATAACATAAAAGCATAAGAGAAGTCAATGTTGGATCAGGCCAATGGCCCATCCAGTCCAACATTCTATCACACAGTGGCCAAAGATACTAGGTACCAACAGGAGGCCCACCAGTGGGGCCAGGATACTAGAAGCCCTCCAATTGTTGCCCCCCCCCCAGCACCAAGAATACAGAGCAGACCAAGAATTCCTACCTCTGCTATATATATTTACCCAATTCCTTCTTGAAGTTGTCCATGCTTGTAGCTGCCACCACCCTCTGTGGCAGTAGATTCCATGTGTTAATCACTCTCTGAGCGAAGGAGGACTTCTTTTTATCCATTCTAACCCAACTACTAATCAGCAATTTCATTGAGTGCCTACAAGTTCTTGTATTGTGAGAAAGGGAGAAAAGTACTTCTTTCTCTACCTGCTCTATCCCATGCATAATCTTATAAACCTCAATCATGTCATCCTTCAGTCGTTGTTTCTCCAAGCTAAAAAGCCCCAATCACTTTAACCTTTCTTCATATGGAAAGTGTTCCAACACTTTTTATCATTCTAGTTACCCTTTTCTGCACTTTTTCCAATGCTATAATATCCTTTCTGAGGTATGGTGACCAGAATTGCACACACTATTCTAAATGAGGTCACACCATCGATTTATACAGGGGCGTTATGATACTGGCTGATTTGTTTTCAATTTCCTTCCTAATAATCCCCAGCATAGTGTTGTCCTGGTGGGGCCTGGTGTTCTCACCTAGTTACTACTACTACTGATCTTCAGACTAAAGAGATCAGGAAGGAAATGGAAGCTATGGGGATGGACTTTATCTTCTCACATGCCCCCCAGCTCCTTCCCTCTCTTTCTTAAGCTCCGCCCCCCTCTCAGGTACTGTTCAGAAACATCCAGGATTTTCTCAAACTGGGGCTGACAATGGCAACCCTATCTGAGCCCTCTACAGATGTCTTCTGGAACTGCTTTGATATCTGTAGGGTATTCAGGTCAGGGGAAGGAAGCTGATAAGATGTCAAGAGATAGGATTTACTGACATTTTTGCTCATATGGCCACCTATTCTGTGAATATTTATGAAGCTAACATGACTGTTATGGCTTCCCCCCAAATATGTTGGGAATTTTAAATGGTGCAGATGATTATGCTTGTGTTCTCTCCATAGAATTAACAGGCCCCCCACCTCTTTTGAGGTTCTATACACCTGAAATTTTGGCTTAATAGTACACTGTCATACATAAAGTTGTGCCTTCATCCTGTCATGGTCTCCTAAGATTGAGAGATCCCTCTCTTAAGAATATCATGCATACATTTTAGAAGACTGTTACAGGACTGAGCCAAAGAGCTGTAGGTGGGACAGAAGGGTAAAAAAAAAAAGAAAAGAAACAATTCTTGTTGGCTGTTTTACATTTACAGTGCTGGACTTTAACCAAAGCTTGTATATCTTTCAGCAGTGTTTACAACCTTTTACAATCTGAGTTGGCTTTGGCTTAACTCTCTGAGGAAGTAAAACTGTATCTCTTTCATACTGCATGAGTGGCTTAGCAAAATGGGGAGGAAGTGCCATCATAGCATTCGTCAGGTAACTGGAAGTGATGTCATGCATTGCCATGATATTCTAGCAATCCTCCAGCTATCTATGATAAAATGTAACTGGTAGCAGTGTTGTGTGATACCTAGCCCTACCCTCCTGTCTTCCATGGAAGCTCTCTGGGTGACCTTTGGCCAGTTATACATTTTCAGCCTAACTTACTTTACAGGGTTGTTGCAAGGATAAATGCAGAAGAGAAGAATGAGGTAAGCTGCTTTGGGCCCCCAATGTGAAGAAAGGTGAGGTATAAGTGAAATCTCTCTATATAGATAATGCTGTTTTAAAGTGGCAACATTCCATGCACTCCCATTGGCTGTGCATTGCCCTCCCTCAGCCATTGGCCCATCAGCCGCCACTCAAGAGTAGTCGCGTGCCATTGGCCAGGTGCTGGGTCTGCTCCTCTTCCCCACCCACTCCCCCTTCAGCCACTCTGCCCTGTCAGAATTCCTGGCAAATGGCTTTGTCTCTTGATGCAGACACTGTTTGCGTCCTGTGTGGGAGTAACTTTTCCCTCAGTGGCTGTTGGTAGGTGTAACGAAATGGCAGTTACCTGTGTTTGTACGATGGCTGCTGGGCTGCTGTCTGTGGTTGTTTGTTTAAAATGTTCCGCCATAAGGTTTAATTGAGCTGTAGTTCCAGAGGGGTATCACTCACTGGATTGAATGGGGCTTCCTCATCTGCTGGACTACAGTTCCCAGCTGACCCAAGGTAGAAAGGGGCAGGAAAACAGGGACTGTCCCAACATGCAGGACGGCATCAATATAGACTGCAGCCCATCCAGGGAGGAGGCCGTCTTCATCCTACAGGAGGTTAGGAAAGGCTCCTGCTGCCTGTGCTGACCAGGCTGTCTAGGCCACAAGCCAGAGACATGGGCGAACCCTTGGAGACAGCAGAAATTCAGCCCCTCCACAGTCGGCTGGACTGGGGAATGAATGGAAGTTTCCCTGCTCTCTTGGGCCAAAGAGAGAGAGAGAGAGAGAGAGCGCCAGAGGCCAGTGTGTAGGGAAAGAGGATGGCGTTTAACCCCGTGGGATAATGCCCTGTGGGTTCTTGCTCCTACAGTGTGTGTGCACTCCATAACTGTGTAAATAGTTAGATAAATTATTTTATTTGGGCTAATAATCTGTGTTGTGGTCTGACCCCATAGTCTCCCCTGCTCTGCACAATAACAAAGGGATGGGTAGCTCAAGGAGGCAAGGAAAGGCCAGACCCTTGGGTTGCCAACCTTCCAGGGATCCCCCAAAGATTGGGGATTCCATCTCCAAACACAGAGATTCGGCCACAGGGGGTCTCACTGTCCCTCTAAAAAGGCAGTGACGATTTAGTGAGTGATAGCAGCAAATTTAAGGAGTGAGATACATGCACAGGATGAGGGTGGGAGGCAAACAGCTGAGTGGTAAACAGGAGCCTGTTTCACCACGGTAGGCAACCAAGCTTGGTTCAGACAAAGGAAGGAACCCTTTGCAGGCCTTTGTGAGGAACTCATTGGGGCCAGTCCTGAGTCTAGGATTGCCAGCTCCAGGTAGGGAGATTCCTGGAGATTTTCTGGAAGAGTCTATGGAAGCCAGGGTTTGGGGAGGGGAGAGGCCTCAGCTGAACAGAATGCCATACAGCTCACCTTCTAAAGCAGTTATTTTCTCGGGGGGGGGGGATCTGTTGTCTGGAGTTCAGTTGTGAAACCTGGTGATCTTCAGGCTCCACCTGGAGGTAGGCTGCCCTAGGCATAGCAGTTAGTGCTTCAGAGCAGGTTCTCCTAGATACAGGTTCTTGCTGTAGAAGCTGAGTGGGTGATTTTGGACCGGTCACAGACTTTCAGCCTAACCTACCTCACAGGGTTGTTGTGCAAGTCAAAAGGGGGAGAGGAGAATGATATAAGCTGCTTTGGTCCCCATTGCAGAGAAAGACTACTTTTCCTCATGGGAAACCATTGTTGCCAATCTCCAGGTGAGGGTTGGAGATCACTCAGAATTACAACTGCTCACCAGATGGCGGAGATCAGTTCCCCTGGAGAAAATGGTGGACTCTGTGGCAGTCAGGGCTTCAGAGCATGGAAAATGGTAGACTCTGGCAGTCAGGGCTTCAGAGCACTGGAGAGGCTGATGGTATGTGTGTGCGGGGGGGAAATGGAAAGCTAAAGAAGGGGGAGGGGAAATAAAGGTAGGTTGATGCTTGGCTGGGAAGGAGATAGGGTTGCCAACTGCAGGTGGGATATTCCTGTATATTTGAGGGATGGAACCTGGAGAGGGTGAGCTTTGAGGAGGGGTAGGACCTCAGGCAGGTAAAATGCCATAGATGCTACCCTCCAAACCAGCCATTTCCTCCTGAGTAACAATTATTGCTAATCACCAGGTGAGGGCTGGAGATCACTGAAAATTACAACTGCTCTTCAGGTATCAGAATTCAGTTCCTCTGTAGAAAATGGTGGACTCTGTGTCATTATACCCAGCTGAGGTCGCCACAGCACATTTAAGCTGAGTGTCCAAGGCCTTGGCACTCTCCCAGAGCCTCTTTGTATTTATTTCCATAATGTGCCTTATTCCTAGTAATAAATATAACTGAAGATGGGGGGGGGGGTAGATGAAAGGTAGGTTGGTAGGTGGGAGGAAAGGAGAGAATGAAGCTGGGAAAGATGAGGATGTGGGGGTTACCAGGTGGAGTGAAAAAGGAAATAGTGTGGAAAGGGGAAAGTGAGGTGCACCCCTGCAAGTCTTTGCAGATTCCTCACCATACAACTGGGCCTGGTGGCCAGCACCACCCATATCACCCAGAGTTTTCCTAGGGAGGGCCTGTCGAGGGAAGGGAAAAAGGGAAAGCTCAAGAGAGAGGAGATAAAGCTAGGTTGGTTGGTGGGTGGGAAGGAAAGAAGGAAGTAGGAAAAGGGGTGAGCTTATGGGAGCTTTCAGGAAATGGTAAGAGGAAATAGTGGGGGAGGGAACAAAGAAGTGTCACCCTTTTTTTAAATATATTTTTCTTTATTTTTTCCCAAACATATCCTTATGAAGGAGTAGGATTTTTACTGGTCTTGTATGGTTTTTTATGTGAACGCTTTATTATTTGTTCTGCTAAGATTATGTATATTTTTGTAATAGATTTTATCTGTTGATCAACTTTTGCTGGTTTACTGCTAGATGTGTGGTTGTAGGTTTAGCCCCCACCTCTTTTTTGGTTGAATTCAGCTGAATAGACATTGTACACATGCATCTACACACATATCTTACTCCACTAGGGTAGCCAGTTCCCGCAGTGGAGGTGGGGGATTAGCTGGCTGGCAGGGGGACTTACTAGAAGAGAGAGGAGGGCCCAGGTGACATCACCTGTGACATGGCAATGTCACTTCCAGTGCACACAGGAACTGGCATCATCACAGTGGCAATGTCTGAGTGATGCTCTGGTATTTGGGCAAAAAGTCTATGGTAGAAGCTATTTTTACCATAGAGTTTTTGCCCAGATACCAGACTGTCACTGAGACATCACAGTGTGATTACACCATTTCCTGTGCATGCCAGAAATGATGCTTCCACATTGCCTGGGCCTTCCTCTCTCCCCTGGTAAGTCCCCCCATCCCCCACTGGTTGCCATGAGGGACCTGGCAAGTGGCAACCATATGCCCCAAACAATGGCTTTCTATAAACACGCACAAATTGTGGGCCACCAACCTTGAAGTACACTGGTTAGTTCAATAACAGTGCAGTCCTATATAGAGTTACTCCTTTCTGTGCCCTTTGACTTTAATGGGTGCAGAACGGTGAACCTCTCTGCTTAAGACTGGGCTGTTAACATAAAGGTTGTCAGGCCACAATACTGGGGTGATGGGCTTTTGCTTGATGGATCTGCTTAGTTCATCTAAATCAGCAGCACTTCACAAATTCTCTAACCCATAAAACTATACTTCATCAATATGATATTTCTAAACAATTCTGCTTGTTGACAGCAAAATCCTGTGATTTCCGTGGAATGTATTTTGATAAAATTGTATGTCTTAAAGGACTCTATTTCCACAACAATAAAATCAGAATATTTCAAATCTAGAAATAGTGGAGGCTTTTAGAACATCTCCACGCACTTTCATTGCCTCGTGTTTATTAACCCCTTCAGTTCTATATGATATTTGTTTTCTCATCTGTTCCCACTATTCAATATTGCTATAGAATGCATCTGCTCATTATAACAATTCCAATCAAGGGGATTATCCTGGACTGTTCTTTGCTTAAAAGTTTTCCATATCAAGTGGGAAACTTTTCTTATAACAAGATCTTTTCTTTGCATATGCCAGATTGTGTATTTAGGTGCTTTAAAGATATTACTTTCTTCAAATATTAACAATTTCTCCAGTGCATATTATTCGTTAACTGTTGATTTCAGTTTTGAAGCCTGATAAGACATTTTAATATTGAAAACAGCACACCCAACTTGTATATTGGTTTTATAATATACTAGCTGCTCATCACTTTCCTTCGACATGTCAATTTCCATCATAGCAATAATTAATTTTTGGTATAGCAATAAATGTCGTAGTAATTTAAGAAGGGCTGTTCAAGAATAAAAACAATATGTCTGGGAGTACTTGGATTTTAATACCAGCTGTTTTCCCAAGTCGGACGTATTTAGATTGTTCCACCTGTTAAGATCTGTGTAGTATCTCATGGTTCTGTTTGGTTGAATCTGTCTCCTTGGATATCCTTTTTTGTTTTCCATTCAGTTGTTGTTTTGAGGAGTGATAGGTCACACACCCCCACACACCACTGTCTGGTGATATTTATGCCAGTCCACTAAAATTTATTTTACTCATATCCTGCAATGTGGCTGAAATCTTAGGAAGCCTATACTAAATTATGAATGAAACTCTCATTTGTGTATAAACTGATCCTTAAGTTAGGTAAAGGTAAAGGTTCCCTTGCTCAAAAGCCAGTCGAATTCGACTCTAGAGTTGCGGTGCTCATCTCCGTTTCAAAGCCGAAGAGCCAGCGCTGTCCGAAGACGTTTCCGTGGTCATGTGGCCGGCATGACTAAACACCATGGTGCACGGAACGTTGTTACCTTCCCACCAAAGTGGTACCTATTGATCTACTTGCAATTTCTTGCTTTCGAACTGCTAGGTTGGCAGGAGCTGGAACTAGAGACGGGAGCTCACTCCGTCAAGCAGCACTCTCGGGTCTTGAACTGCTGAACTACTGACCTTCCACAGCCTGCAGTTCAGCGTCTTAACCACTTGAGCCACCGCAGCCCCTGATCCTTAAGTTATACATGCCTAATTTCTTACCAATAGTGTTCAAGTTAGCTGATGTTTTAATTGGCAATGTAATAAGGGAGAAAACAGAGTCCTTTTATTGTGCTTCTATGCAAATTAAATTTATCTGAAAGCTTCCATTCGTCAGTACTTTTGTACTTAGTTTGGTATGCATTAGCTTAATATATTTTATATATTCTAGGACAATTTGGAAGGCTTCAAAGATATTCCATATATAACTTCACTCAAAGTGGTCAAATGCTTTTTGTGTGTGTGTCTACGAACCTAAGGATACGTTCTTGTGAGTAACTCCCCCTGCATAGAACCTGAGGAGATCTTCTTACAATAGCTCTCTAAGCGAGTCACAGTAGAGTTTTCATGGGAAATTTTCACTTTATATATGATTGCATTAAATAGTCTCTAGTGGTTTCCTGATCTGAATAAAAATTTAATATATTTAGTTACCATTTTGCACAGTCTCTTGGCTAAGATCTAGAAATTATGATGCAGAACTGAAAATAGGACTTTATGCTTCTGATTTGAAAGATCTTTCCTTTGCTTTCTAAGTTTGGCTTTCTTTCACACAACTCAAACATTTCACCACATTGCTTAATTTCCTTCAGTATATTTATTATTGGAATCAGTAGATTTTTTTTTACAGTATTCACCAATTGAAGCCACCAGTTGCTGTAAATTTATTGCATTACAGTGTTAAAAACTAGTTTTACTTCTGCCAGAGACCTTGACAGGTTTCACATGAAGAGGAAAGTAAGAGTTGTGCAACAGTGGAATCAGCTGCCTAGGGAGGTGGTGAGCTCCCCCTCACTGGCAGTCTTTAAGCAGCGGCTGGACAAACACTTGTCAGGGATGCTCTAGGCTGATCCTGTGTTGAGCAAGGGGGTTGGACTAGATGGCCTGTATGGCCCCTTCCAACTGTGATTCTAGGGCAAAATGTACTATGTCTTGCTACTGAATATGTGAAATGACCCCCCTCCCAATAAATTATCTTGTGAGGTGATATCTCTTAAAAAGCTGAAGGACTGTTTCCCATGTGGAAATTATCACTTATCAAGTGATGTGCAGGTATGTGGATGTAATACTGGGTGAAATGTTGTGCCTCCAGGCAGCCAGGGGTGCTTCACTGATCTTTATAACTGTTTACTGTGCAATCTGATGAAATTGAGATTAGTGGGTTTAGATTGGAATGACTGACTTGGGAGAGCACTGTTTGTCCAGTTTGCCCTCTAATGATCACAGAACCCAGGCCCGTAGCCAGGATTTTTTAATCCAGGGGGCCTTTAAATAAGTCAGGGGGCACCCTGCACACACCCCTAAGGGAGTGCCACAAATAAAATAAAAAATTGGAAGTTGGGGGGCCTGGGCTGGGTAGGAAGTCAGGGGGCCTTGGTAGTAAAGTGGGGGCCAGGCCCCTAGATGCCCCACTGTAGCTATGGGCCTGACAGAATCCCATTTCGGCTTCATCCACATGTCCACAATTTTCCATATTCCTTCTGCTGTCTCTTCTAGAATTCAATCCATCACAGTACATTCCATCCACAATAAAGTAAACTCAGGTCATCTGATTTTATTCGCTCTGTACATCTGAGATAGAAATATGATCTTCAGATGTTTATAGAGCTCACAGTGTGTATCTGAACAAAACAAGAACTCCCCCTGAACTCTACTTGCTGGCATACTAGTGACTCCACCTCCTTTTCCAGCATCTAAGGCGTGCCTGTGACACTCTGGGAAATGTAGTCCACAGCTGCTTGACAGTCAATCTCTAATTGTGCCTGCCTTTTTGGATGGTTGGGTAGAGGGCTGGCCAGCCACAGACTGCACATTGCAGCAGCAACCTTTGCCAGACCATAAGGGAAGGGAAGGAGAAGGAAAGGGAACTTGAAGGGCACTGGAAGAGGAAGAGAAGGCAGCACTTTCAGTCTTTTCCAGGCTACCAAGCTAATAGAGCTATTTGGCAACTTCTTTCAGCAGCTTGGCCTTTGCATTGCAGACTTTGAATTAAGGTTTGGGAGGCAGTACCCATTACTAGTTGTTCATGATTTAGACTTTGGCTTGTTTTCAGCAACTACAGTAAGTATCTCTGCCACTCCGGTTGGGGAAAAAAACCCCACCAGATTATTTTGCTGCTGTTGTGTTTGAAAGTGGGCTATTATCTGAACAATCCCCTTTGTGCATTTCTAATACCTTGGTTTTTGAAGTTCAACAGCTTGGTTTTAAAATGATAAAAATGGTATTGCCAGGGTAGATCTTTGTCATAAGTTATGGATCAGCCCAACTTCCTTGTTTGCAGTTCCTGCCTTTGTGAGTGACTAAATTAAGTGGAAGACTTATTATAAGGAATGTTTTCCTGACTTAAAACGTCCTACTCCTATAGTGAAAGTGTAAGATACGGTTCTATTTGTAAACAACTGAAGCGTAATATCTGCAATACATCATGGAAAGGTATAATCACTGTCAAAGTGACAAGGCAACATCAGAGGAGCTGACTGCAGTAATTGACAGAAATGGTGATCAGGCTCCAAAGCTGTTTTCTGATTGCATATTCATGATCCTCTCCCTATAATACACTACAGTTACTGTGTGAGTTATTCTAAGTGGCTGTTTTAACATCACTAGACTGACACTTTGTACTCAGAGATTTGCAAGTCTAATCTCAAATACAGTTCACTCTCGAGATGTCTGACTCTTGAAATGTGGACTTGGCGGCGAGACACATCAAAGAATTTCATTCACGAGGCAGCCTGTCACTGTAGATGTGGAGTTGCCTGTTTCAGGGTTGGATGCTGGTTAAAAATAGTGAGCACTTTTTTGTTTCACTCCCAAGGAGTCCCCTGTCCCATCCAATACCTCTTGGGCGATCATCAGGGCTCTTTTTGTAACAGAAACTCCTTTGCATATTAGACAACACACCCCTAATGTAGCCAATCCTCCAAGAGCTTACAGAGCTCTTCTTACAGGGGCTACTGTAAGCTCTTGGAGGATTGGCTACATTAGGGGTGTGTTGCCTAATATGCAAAGGAGTTCCTGCTACAAAAAGAGCCCTAGTATGCTCAGGTCTGCCAGACAGATGGCAGACCTGGCTAGAATAACATAAAGGCCAGATGGGTGGTGGAAGCCAGAATTTGTTTAGATATTTTTTTACCCTGCTTGTCTCCCCAATGTGGACCTAATGTGCTTACATCAATGTCCTCTCCTCCATTTTATTCCCACAGCAACAACCATGTAAGGTAGCCTAGACTGAGGGTGAGTGGCCCAAAGTAATCAAACTGACTTCAAGGGCAGAATGGGACTTTGAACCTGGGTCCACTACAGCCCAGTCCTGCACTCTAACCACTGTGTCACACTGTCTCTCTCACTATACATTTTGAGCATGTATCTCTATGGCTCTTCCCAGGGCTTTTTTTGTAGAAAAAGCCCAGCAGGAACTTATTACCATAATAGGCCACATCCAACAGCAGAAACTCATTAGCATATTAGGCCACACCCCCGACAGCACAGCTCATTAGCATATTAGGCCACACCGCCATTTTACCAGAAGTGTGGGCATCCAGCCACACCCACCTTTTGCTTCTTATTCTGTTTATGTTGTTTGTTGTCAAAACCCAGGGATTTTTTAAGAGCAGGAACTCCTTTGCATGTTAGGCCACATACCCCTAATGTAGCCAGTCCTAATGAGTTTCTGCTGTTGGGTGTGGCCTATTATTCTAATGAGTTCCTGCTGGGCATGGCCAACTGAGGAGCCAGCCGGAACTCCGCTCCTGTGTGTTTCTGCCCAAAAATAGCCCTGGCTCTTCCACAAAGAAGCCTAGCTCAACTTACTGAGATCATACCCAACCTTGGGAGTGCAGGAGCCCAACAACATACAAGGACAATGGTTGGCCCTTAGATTGCAAACTCTGAATTTCTGGTGCAGTAAGCAGACAATGACAATGCAAGTATTTCACCACACCAAGGCCTCTGTGTGTTTTTGGATCAGTTGCAGAAACTTGCCCAGCATTTTATTTTATTTTGAAAATGTCTTTGACTTCCAGCACTCAGTGGTTTGTTGGGTAAGGTAGAATTCAACAACATTCATTCACACACACACACACACACACACACACACACACACACACACACACACACACACACTTTAGCATTTCAGATTAAGTGAATGATCTGTCCAGCACAGTCAAGTGGTGAGAGAACCTGACTCACCAGCTCCTGAAATTCCTCAAAAATGTGTGATGATCCAGGTCTCACTGTAGGCTTGTGAGGTGTCAGAATATTCACATGACTTCCCATTGTAGCTCCATTTCTTCTAAGATACTACTTATAACTTTTGGAAAGGGGGGTTCACATATTATTAGGGTAGGCCAGGGGTCCCCCATGTGGTGCCCATGGGCACCATGACACCTGTGGACATCTTTCCTGGCACCCGCCAAGTATTTTTAGAAAGTGGGCAAGGTCAGGTATAACTTCTGATGGCAAAGCTTCTGATTAATCATTGGCAACTTGATTGGCTGTGCAGATTTTTAAAAAAACATTGCTTTGGTGACAGATGCCACCACGGCACAAGGATCTTCATTGTATGACTGAAGGTAAACCATGGCAGCCATTTTGTGGTTGGCTTTACCTCCTGCAGCAGCCATTTTATGGCAGTCAGAATTCCAAAGGTGCCCACAGGTTCAAAAAGAACAAGGACCCCTGATGTTGCCAGCATTGCTAGAAAAAAAATGGAATACAGATATGATGCAGTTTTCCATACAGGTTGGGTTTTGGTGATGATAGATTGCTTTTGCCTATGTGTACTGTAAATATATTACAAGTTCAGAATAAAGTACTCAAGTAAAATCTGTGTTATGCTACCCTTAATGATGCTTCATCTGTTGGAGAAGGACATCAGTATGTTCTGCTTTCCCTCCTTTTACTGGGCTTGTGAAGACAGACAGACAGACAGACAGACAGACAGACAGACAGACAGAAAGAAAGAAAGAAAGAAAGAAAGAAAGAAAGAAAGAAAGAAAGAAAGAGGGGAGGGAGGGAAGGAAGGAAGGAAGGAAGGAAGGAAGGAAGGAAGGAAGGAAGGAAGGAAGGAAGGAAGGAAGGAAGGAAGACAGGCGTTATTGATATCTAACTGAGGCTTATGGTAATTCTACTTTTACCTGCTTATACAGCTTCTGTTAAAGCATCATCTGTTTAACTCTTTGTCCTTCACAAACATCTACAGAACATTTCATTTGAGATATTTTCAACCCATTATTCTCTAAAAAAAAGAGCTCAATGCAGCTAACAATCCATTTTTAAAAGTTAAAGAATATCAAACGACAGCCAAGAAAAAAAATTGTCAGAGGCTGGGAATAGTGCAGCTGCTGGCTATATAGTGGAGGGGCGGGCAGGTAAAGCCCACCAGATCGCCTGCCTTCTCCCAGCTCAACTGGCAGCCATCATTGAAGACCCAGCCCCCAGCTGCGCCATGAAGCCTGAGGAAACGCCAGCCACATATTTGCTTCACCAGCTCCCCCAGAGCCCTGGGACCACAAAGGTGGTGATGGGATAAGTCTCAGCCGTATCTTCTGCTTAGTCTACTTCAAAAATCCCTCTGAGCTGTTCTGCTGCACATGTTTCCCTAGAAGCCAAGAGAGGATGCTCTCCTGACACATTCTGGAAGGGAGCCACTGCTGAAAGGGCTCAAGACCTGTCTGGCAGAGTCCAAGAATAAAGTGGGGGGGTGAGTTTATTTTGTTGTGGACAAGATTTCTTGGTGGGCACAAACTAGGCAGTGAGTCTATATGGTCTATTTATGTCTTTTCAGAAGCATCTTTTTCCCTTTTATGATGCATTCATTTGTATTTATGTGTTCCCATCCCCAGTCTAATTTCATATTACAAATTTGTACCAGGCTCAGAGAAGTGATGCTTGGGCCGTGCTATGTAATGGTACTTTTAACAAGCTTACAGGGAGAAACATAAAGGAGGTCTTGGTTAAGGTAATCAGAGTTGTAAATAAAGGTCTAGTGTGATTTGGGGGTATGCTATTTTAGGGTTGCTAGCCTTGTACCAGCAAATGCCAGGAGATTTAGAGGTGGTGATGGGGAAAGGTGGAGTTTTGGGGGATGTGACATCACATTCTAGGTGATGTTCTAGAAATTCCCCAAGCACTATGACAAAACCATAGAGATTGGTAAAATTCCTAGAGAGTCATGGAGGACATGATGCCGCTTCCAAGGGGAGGTTTGGAGTATGTGATGGCAGTTTTGAGTGGAGATTTGGAGGATATGATGCCAATCCCAGGTGACACTCTAATAATTCCTTACTATTCTTCCAAGTAAAGGAACATCCATTCTGTTAGTTTTTTCTGACTTAGCATTGCCAGCTCCAGGTTGGGATATTTCTGAAGATTTGTGGAGGGAGCCTGAGGTTTGGAGAGGGGAAGGACCTCAGCAGGGTATAGAGATCACAACATGAAGTAGCCATTTTCTGCAAGGAACTGATCTCTCTGTTCTAGAGTTTGGCAACCCTGCTAAAGGGAAGTGTTATTTGAAGGTACACCATCACAATAATGAAGAATTCCACTTACTACTGCAACATTTCCATGTCAGGGACATCTACCCTTGTTAATGATTACTGTCCATGTATTCTGCTCATAAACTATCTTGTACTTTCCAATCGTCCTGGCTATCCCATGTCTTCAGATCCTACATGATCAATAAGAGCTCAAAGCAGTCTCAAGTTAACTTTGCTTAGTTAATTGAACATTGGAGAATTTTTTTAAAAAACTCAACACTGTGAGCTCCTGGATTATTGCAGATTTTTAAAAATGATGAAATTCTGGGTTGTTTTGCATGAGGCAACAAGCAACTGGCTGCTAGGCCAAGAACCCGTAGCCTGCATGCAGTGCTGTGGTAGGTGCAGCTCGTAAGCCAGGATCCAGAGGGAGCTGAGTTCTTGCTTGATTTCATAGTGTGGACAAGGCTCTCTATTAGCTATAAAGACAACCTGGAGAGGAGTTTGAGGAGACAGAGATTCAGGGAGGGGCTCCAACCTTCAGGTGAGGAGTAGAGACCTCCTAGAATTACAACTGAAGAGAACAGTTACCCTGGAAAAGTGGCTGCTTCAGAGGATGGATTCTGTGGCATTATGCTCTGCAAAGGTTTCTCCCCCTACCCAGTCCTCACCTTCCAAAGCTCCACCCCTGAAGCTCCTGGAATTTTCCAACCCAGAGTTGGCAATCCTAGGTCTAGCTCAAGGCCTTGAAGGTACGCTGAGGGGGTCAGAATGAAATAGTTTCTGCTTTCTCCAGCACAGGTGACTTTTGACCCTTGGCCCTTTCTGCACTGACACTTAACTCTGGAGCTGTCAAGCCTGAGAGCTTGATTTCAGATTTGCGTGGATGCCCTCTGCACCATTCCCCCCCCTCCGGTTTATTTATTGTGTATTCTGTGTAAGAAGAAGAGATTGGATTTATACCCCGCCCTTCACTACCCAAGAGAGTCTCAGAGCAGCTTACAAACTCCTTTCCCTTCCCCTCCCCACAACAGACACCCTGTGAGGTGGGGTTGAGAGAGCTCTGACAGAAACTGCTCTTTTTCAAGAACAGCTGTGCCAGAACTATGGCTTGACCAAGGTCATCCAGCAGGTACAAGTGGAGGAGTGGGGAATCAAACCCAGTTCTCCCAGTTTAGAGTCTGCGCACTTAACCACTACACCAAACTAGCATTCTGCATCTACATCTAAAGCTCACATTTTTTGCTTAATTGGGGTTGGCACGTCACTTGTGATGTGTGGGGTGGTGGTGTCCAAAGAGTCCTTTTAATTTACTGAATTCTCCTATTGTAGCTGCGCAGTACTGTCCAGCAAGCACCTCCCATTTAAATTCTCATGGTTTAGATTTTACACATGCCTTTTAGCATTATTTTGTTAAATGAAAGTCAGCTGCAACTCCACCACGCTTTGCCCAGGGCTGCACAGTCCTTGCCTTTGCCATTGCTCTTCCAAATCACGTGGGAGCCTGGATTTCCCCCTCCTTTCCCTTTATTGTTGCAGAATCCCTGAGGGGGACTGCTTTCTCCAGTGTGTCTTTGCCATTCTGTTCCGTAACCACCTTCCATTTAAATCTGCCTTGTTCAGCTTCTAGTAGAGTAGCTGCTAAGCTGCCTTTTCTTACTGCCAAGCTCCGTTGGATCCCCCACCATTCTTTGTTCACAAAAGCATGAAATGGAGACCTGTTTTCAAAGCTTTAGGCTTCCCATCCCAATCTCTCTCTCTCTCTCCATCTTATGTCATTCTGCACTGATGATCCCCCCTTTTCTTTATATTCAGTAATGACATTTTTTTTCACCAATGAAGGGGGGAGGCTAGCAGCTGAGGGGCTACCTGGGCACACCCTGCTTGGACTGGTGGGCAGGCAAGTGAGAGAAGGGAGGGAGACGAGGCTGAGAAGTCCACCCCCTTCGGCTTGCTGCTGCTGCTGGGCTTCTCAGGGCATGGCGAGGCTGGGGGTCAAGGTAGAGCCAGAGTCCTGCCGCAGGCCTGGCAAGGGGAACAGGCTCAGGCCAGGTAGTCATTTGCATGCCAGGTTGGGGTGCTCGGCTGCTCACTTGTTCCCTTTTTTCCTACGGCAATCCAAGAATAGTGATAAACTAATAATGCAAAACTAAAACCTGCTTGGTAAAAAAAGGTGGAAAGCCAAGGCGAGAGTGGAACTTGTACACCAATACTGGGGGGGGGGCACCCCTAACCTTCCACTAAGATTCTTAGATGGCTTCATCAATCACAAAATGTGGATCAGAAATGGGAAGGAGGAAGGCACATGGTGTGAGTAACAGCAAACAAGAAAGCACAGTCCTTGCGGTGGGGGAGAATGAAATGTGGTGGAAACAGCAGCAGGAACTGGGTGGTGATGCAGTATTTGCAGAATAACATCTGCATCAGAAATACCCTCAACTAGAAAGTGGAGCAAGAGAAAAGTCCATGGCAAAAACTGATCTGAAAAAGCCAGGGATACAGCGAACTGAAAGCTGAATGGGTAAAAAGGAATGCAGAAGCAACAGCAAAATGTGATGGACATGTGAGATGAAATTGCAAGGAAGTGCAGAATGAAATACAAAAGGTGACAGAGATGTGCAAAGAAAGCAGAGGAAATGATGAGTACAGAAACAGCTTTACTCTTCAAGGCAGAGGAGGCATAAAATCCTCACAATTACTAGCTAGGAAGGCAAATCCTAAATTCGTCACTCGAGATCAAGTCCTATTTTGTTCAGTGTGACTTCCTATTTATTTATTTGTTTATTTATAGTCTGCCTTTCTCAATGAGACACAAGGCAGATTACAGTGTAAATCAATGCAATCAATATGGCATTATAGCAATCTTAAACAAGGAATGAAGTTATGAACATAATATAATTAAATAATGCAGAAGATGTTATTACCTAAGTATATTAAAAAAAGTTGTGAGACTAGGATAATACATACAGTAAAAAGATAAACTTACTATGTACGTTGGTATAGTTCATAGTCCCTCTTGATTTATAAAAGCACATTCCTGAAGCATTTTATTATATTGCAGCCTTATTATTTTTATAAAAATGCCCTCTTGAACAATTGTGTTTTTCACTGTTTGTGGAAAGACAGAAGCATGGGAGTCTTCCTGAACACCCTAGGTAAAAAAGGTAAAGGTTCCCTTGCTCAAAAGCCAGTCGAATCCGACTCTAGGGTTGCTGTGCTCATCTCCATTTCAAAGCTGAAGAGCCAGCGCTGTCTGCAGACATTTCTGTGGTCATGTGGCCAGCATGACTAAACACCAAGGCGCACAAAACGCTGTTACCTTCCCACCGAAGTGGTACCTATTGATCTACTTGCAATTTCTTGCTTTTGAACTGTTAGGTTGGCTGGAGCTGGGACCAGAGACGGGAGCTCACTCCGTCATGCGGCACTCTCAGGTCTTGAACTGCTAAACTACTGACCTTCCACAGCCTGCAGTTCAGCGTCTTAACCACTTGAGCCACCACAGCTCCCTTGCCAACACCCTAGGTAGGCCATTCCAAAAGGGACTGCATGTGTATGGGCTGTTATTGATCTTGCCCATTTGTATGGTAATACCCACAGAAGGCCCTGTTCAGTGTTAATCTGGTACTTTTTTGGCCCTGGATTGGCCCAGTTAAAACCTCCATCTTTGAACAGAATAATATGGGGTGAAGAAAAGCACGGATTGCTAGATTTTTTATTTTATTTTGTGGGATTGTTACAAAGGCTTTGGGAAAATCTATGGGACTCAGCTCAAGAAGCCCAGAAACTGGTATGTCAACTGGAATATTAACTTTGCTAACTAAACTAAGCTAAGCAGCTGCTGAGATGCAATGGGAACCAGATTGCACAGGACTGGGTTCCAAGACACCCCCCCCCCAGTTGTTTACACATATCATGTTATTCAGGAGTACTTTTTCTTGAACCTTAGCCTGAAATTTATCATTGGAAATTCCCAGAATGCACTGCTGATTGCTGAGAAAACGAAAAGTCCCCAGGACACAAGTGAACGCCTGCAACTCTGATGAGCAAGACCACCAGTCTCACGATAAGAAGAGCTTGGACCAACATATTGTCGATAGGAAGAACTTGGACCAACATATTGTTGATACTGGGAAGATGTTATGGGTATGAGATTCTGCAGTCCCTGGGTACCAAAGTAAATACTGAATGAGGGGGAAATTCAGTCACGCCTCTGTTTCCACCTCTTAGGAGTGATGTGCTACCGTGGTACCACCCCTGTCCAAGGGAAATACAGAAAAGTCAAAAAGGAAGGGAGGTTTGGTGAAAGCTTTATTTTTTGAACAGTTTTTTTTTTTGTCCAGAAGCAGCCTGTTCTGTTTAAGGTCATCCTGCTTTGAGGATGCCTTGACGCTTCCAAAGGCCTATCCTCACCATGCCCTCCCCTCCTCCTAATTCTCCGGAGTTTAAGGGTTGAGATACTCACAAGCCTGTGAGAGTCATGTCTGTGCGACCTTCCTGGGCCCTTGGACAGATAGCTGTGAAACTGTATCAGCTTGCTTGATAGGGAACTGAGCTAAAACTGGAAGGACAAAAGGGTGGTAGGGTAACAATTAATGGTTTAGGATTTAATTTCAGATTGGCTAATAGGCATTAAGCTTGCTGTCATGCTTGCAACTTCTTGTTCAAGTATCATGCATCTGATTCATTTTGCAATTCAGTTTTGTAGAATATTGTGCAGTAATGTGTTCCTATAGACCATTTAATTCATGTAAGTAAAACTGTGGAGTTTGCATCTTCCTGCTAACAGTTGAGCACTCACTGGGGTGAAAATGTAGGGGAAAAGAGAGGCCTTCTGCTTAATGGGACTGAATTAACATTCAGATGAGCAGAGCTGTCATGGTGAAGCACAGCAGGAGAGGTGATTAGGGATAGGCATGAACTGGCTGACAAACTAAAGTTCATTTCAAATTTTGGCTGGTTCATGGTTCGCGAAGTAATGTTCGCCAAAGGAGGAACTGCCATGAATTTCCATGAATTTCAGTGCAATTCATGGCAGTTTGTGGGGGTTCATGAAGAACAAAAAGCAGGGGTTTACCCCTGCTTTCTACTCTTCATGAAAAACAGCTGGACTCATTTCAACCAAACAGCTGAGCGGCACTCCCTACCGCTCAGCTGTTTGGAAACCCCTGCTTTCTGCTCCCTGTGAAAAGATGCAGGGTGCAGAAAGCAGGGTTTAAATGGCTCGGTTCATAGTTCAACCATGAACCACGAACCAAATCAAACCATAAAAATGCAGTTTGTGCCCATCCCTAGAGGTGATCTTGTAGATGTGAGAGTCCAAGGATATGTAGGGCTTTGTATGAGATAGTCAGTACTTTGAATTGAGCCTGTAACTGATGGACAGCCAGTGGAGTGATTGCAGAGTGCATGTAACATGAATGTTCTAGCTAGCTCCTGTTACTAAACTATATGGCAACTTTCTGTGCCAACTGAAATCAGTTTATTCATGACCCATGTAAGCTCTTGTAGATGATAGTCCAGTCTTGATGTTACCATGACATGGATCCAAGTGGCCAAATCTGCTAAGTTAAGGTAGGGAGAGCATCTTCCAGGATCAAATAAGTTGAAAGAAAGGGTTGTTTTTTTTTTTGCAGCTGTATTTTGCTTCTCCAGTATAACCCCTAAGTTCTTATGCAAGTCAGCAAGGGTCATCTGAACCCCTTCAAAGATGGGAAGCACAGTGTCCTTCAAGACATCAGCCTTCACAATCAGCATTTCGCCTGTCTTGTTGGGATTCAGTTTACTTATTCACTGTTGTCCATTTGACCACAGTACTCCAGCAGTAGCTCAAGACCTCTACCATGTCACCAGGATATTTAAACAAAGAGATTTAAAGCTGGGTGTTGTCAGCATATTGATGACACCCAGTTCCAAAACTATGAATGATTTCTTCAAAGAGTTTATCCTAAGGCACTTCTGTAGGGTAGCTGCAGGGCTCTTTTTGTAGCAGGAACTCCTTTGCATATTAGGCGACACACCCCTAATGTAACCAATCCTCCGAGAGCTTACAGTAGCCCCTGTAAGAAGAGCTCTGTAAGCTCTTGGAGGATTGGCTACATTAGGGGTGTGTCACCTAATATGCAAAGGAGTTCCTGCTGCAAAAAAAGCCCTGGGTAGCTGTGCTAGTTTGTTGCAGGAGAACCAAGATGGAGTCTTGTGGCTCCTTAAAGGCCTACATGAAAATGTCTGCTTCACTAATGATGCAGTCTAAGAACACTTTTGCGGAAGTAAGCCCAATGAATAGATCTGAGCAGGATTCTGAGTAAATCTACTAAAGATGGCACTGTTAACGCTATTAGTCTTTAAGGTGCAATAAAAGATAGATACATGGTGAAAACTTGGCTGGGAGGGATTGGAAAACATTGTTGAAAGGCTATGAAGTGCAGGAGGTTTAGCTTCTGATGTTCCTCTGTAAATACAAATACTTCCACCCCATGTGGAAACCAGCCCCCGCCCCAACATACATTGACCTTTGTTCCGCATCTTGATATAGCAATGTCTCTAGCAAGTAGTCTTATTGCTTTGTAGCACAATAAGGAGCTAGCATGGAGGGCATTTTAGGGGTTCATGAGAGGGGACTTGGATTTCCATTGGAGAAACCTGGGTTCCAGTTCTACCTCCACTGCCTATGACAAGCAACTCTCATCTGAGTTGCTGTTCACCGTAGATTGGGAACAATGCAATACAGAGAACCTGCAGGGAGAAATGGAACAAAACCTGTGACGGAATCTGTAACTTAAACATACTACGGAAATGTTTCACAGCAGGAAGGAAGAACGAGCAATGTGCTGATAAGTTTTCCTTTATTATATACTAGTGAGGAAAGCCCGTTGTGGCAGTAGACAACGGGCCCTAGATAGGAAGGAAGGGCAGGTGGAAGGAAGAGAGGGAGTGAGTTAGAGGTGGGGGAGGCAGGAAAAGGGGGGAGAGAGAGGGAAAGAGGAGGGAGTCAGAGACAGAGTGTGTGGGGGAGGCAGAGACAGAGGGGGGGGGTCATGGCCATAAGTTTGAAAAAAAGGAAGGAAGGAAGGAAGGGGAAAGAAAGCCAGGAAGGAAGAAAGAAGGGTAGAAAGAGAGAGATTGAGAGAGAGTAGAAGGGAGGAGTCGCATTCGGCCTCGTCCTGGGTGGGCGGGCGGGTGGAGTGGAGGCCGGCGTGGCGGCTCCCTGGCCGTCGCGGCCGGCCTCGTCCTGGGCGGGTGGGCGGGCGGGTGGAGTGGAGGGTGTGTAGGGAAAGAGGATGGCGTTTAACCCCGTGGGATAATGCCCTGTGGGTTCATAGTGTGTGCTTACTCCTACAGTGTGTGTGCGCCCCATAACTGTGTAAATAGTTAGATAAATTCTTTTATTTGGGCTAATAATCTGAGTTGTGGTCTGACCACATAATCTCCCCTGCTCTGCACAATAACAAAGGGAGGGAGTAGCTCAAGGAGGCAAGGAAAGGCCAGACCCTTGTGTTGCCAACTTTCCAGGGATCCCCCAAAGATTGGGGATTCCATCTCCAAACAGGGAGATTTGGCCACAGGGGGTCTCACTGTCCCTCTAAAAAGGCAGTGACGATTTAATGAGTCATAGCAGCGAATTTAAGGAGTGAGATACACTCACGGGATGAGGGTGGGAGGCAAACAGCTGAGTGGTAAACTGGAGCCCGTTTTGCCACAGTAGGCTACCAAGCTTGGTTCAGACAGAGGACAGAAACTCTTTGCAGGCTTTTGAGAGGAACTCATTGGGGCCAGTCCTGAGTCTAGGGTTGCCAGCTCCAGGTAGGGAGATTCCTGGAGATTTTCTGGAGGAGTCTATGGAAGCCAGGGTGTGGAGAGGGGAGAGGCCTCAGCTGAACAGAATGCCATACTGCCCACCTTCTAAAGCAGTTATTTTCTCCGGGGGGGGGGGATCTGTTGTCTGGAGTTCAGTTGTGAAACCTGGTGATCTTCAGGCTCCACCTGGAGGTTGGCTGCCCTAGGCTTAGCAGTCAGTGCTTCAGAGCAGGTTCTGCTAGATCCAGGTTCTTGCTGTAGAAGCTGAGTGCATGATTTTGGACCGGTCACAGACTTTCAGCCTAACCTATCTCACAGGGTTGTTGTGCAAGTCAAAAGGGAGAGAGGAGAATGATGTAAGCTGCTTTGGTCACCATTGCAGAGAAAGATGATGTTTCCTCCTGGGAAACCACTGTTGCCAATCTCCAGGTGAGGGCTGGAGATCACTCTGAATTACAACTGCTCTCCAGATGGCGGAGATCAGTTCCCCTGGAGAAAATGGTGGACTCTGTGGCAGTCAGGGCTTCAGAGCATGGGAGAGGCTGCAGGTGTGTGTGTGTGGGAAATGGAAAGCTGAAGAGAGAGGGGGAAATAAAGGTAGGTTGATGCTTGGCTGGGAAGGAGATAGGGTTGCCAACTCCAGGTGGGAAATTCCTGGAGATTTGAGGGATGGAACTTGGAGAGGATGAGGTCTGAGGAGGGGTGGGACCTCAGGCAGGTAAAATGCCATAGACTGTATCCTCCCAACCAGCCATTCCCTTCTGGGGAACCACTGTTCCCAATCTTAGGAGAGGGGTGGAAATCACTCAGAATTACAACTGATCTCCAGGAGGGAGGGGGGAGGAGATGCAAAGCTGAAATCAGAGGGGCAGATAATGGCAGGTTGATGCTTGGCTGGGAAGGAGATAGGGTTGCCAACTCCAGGTTGGGAAATTCATGGAGATTTGGGGGTGGAGCCTGGCGAGGGTGAGGTTTGAGGAGGGGTGGGACCTCAGACAGGTACAATGCCATAGACTCCATCCTCCAAACTAGCCATTTTCTCCTGTGTAACCATTGTTGCCAATCCGGGTGAGGGCTGGAGATCACTGAAAATTACAACTGCTCTTCAGGTAGCAGAGTTCAGTTCCTCTGGAGAAAATGGTGGACTCTGTGTCATTATACCCTGCTGAGGTCACCACAGCACATTGAAGCTGAGTGCCCAAGGCCTTGGCATTCTCCCAGAGCCTCTTTCTAGAGCTCGTTGTATTTATTTCCACAACGGGCCTTATTCCTAGTAAATAATAATAGTGGTCCACCTCATTGTATGGATTCCAAGATAATGCTTTGAGCCCTGAAAGCCTGATGTATATGATGTATATGTTAAGCATTGTTTTTATGCATGCCAGCTTTCAGGATCCAATCAATTTAATTACCATTAACTTTACTTTGCACCTTAATTTACTTTCCCCTTAAGCATTCAGTGTATATACTTACCATCTTCCTGGTTCACTTTATGCATGGGATAAAATACAATTCTGGCTATGCAAACTCATACCACCCAGCTTGTTAGGGGTTTTAAAAAAAGGATGGGGGAAGATTCTTTAATATGTTGTCATACTTATAGGTTCTGATCCACTTTATATCAGTAGAGGTGTTCAACAGGCAGTAGTCACCACACAGTGGCAGTAGTGAGTCACATAGGCTTGGAAGCATAAGGGAATGACAATAGTCCTTACAAGTATAATGTTCATTTTAAAGGACAGAGAGAGAGAGAGAGAGAGAGAGAGAGAGAGAGACCAGTTCAGGAACAAGCGGGAGGATATACCCATTTATTAGGGTTGCCAACAACCTGGAGAAAAAAAGTGTCCTCTCCCTTTAACAGAGGCTTAATATATTGAAATGGGCAGCTGAAGATTGTCCTGGTGTGAGCAACATTATATGGCAAATCACATCCCAGTAAGCCTCTCAGAAGGGCTGGATATTTCCTCCTCTCCATCTTTTTGGCAACCCAACCACTTACAGGTTAGAACTCTGCATTCCGTTTACAACTGCTCTGTCATACTATAGCATCACAGGCTATTTTTTAAGATAAGTTGCTTAGGCAGCTCCAAACAGAAATTCAGAATCTCCTGTGAATTGTTTGGCTTAAAAAACTGCAGTTGTGGATCCTGCTGCAATCACGGTAAAACCTCTGATGAGGGGTTAGCACTTGATTAAAGAACCGTTACATTTTTCAATTCTCTGGGAAATTTAGAATGTAAAAGTATGAAGATATCTATGAATAAGGTGTTTTCATTCCAGAGGGGTAGCTTTGAGGGTCTGTAGCTTCAAAATTAACAAGAGTCTAGTGATGCTGGAAAGACTAACAAAATGAAGAGGTCGACAGTGTAATCCTAAAAACACTTTCCTGAGAGTAAGCCCCACTGCGTAGAGTTGCTTAGGATAGCTCTTCAAGTCAGCTCTGACTCCCCAAAATACATTTTGTTAGTTCTCGAGGTGCTGCTCAGCTCCTGTTTAAACTATGAAGTGCATGGACAGATATCAAAAACAAAGTGAGTAGGGGCAGATGCACGTGTAGGAATAATGACAAAAGAATACTTAAAGTACTTCAGAGTTTTGGCTTAAAAGGCTGCCACTGTGGATCCTGCTGTAATTACAATGAAACCTCTGATAGGCAAACGGGAGTTTCTAAACGGCTGCCTCAGCTATGGACTGCTGAGTCCTTCTGGCTGCTCCTAGGATCTCTGCCCAAAGTAACAGAACCTGTCTTCCTCCGCAATAATTTGCATTTTTACCCATCATCGTTGGCTAGGGTTGCCAACAACCTGGAGGGGGGGGAAATCCCCTGCCTCTTTAATAGAGGCTTAATTTGTAGAAATGGGCACCTGAAGATTTTCTTCACTTGGAGGTGAAGAACATCACATGGCAAATAACACCCCATTAAGCTTCTCTTAAGAGGGCAGGACATTTTGTTTCTCCCATGTTGTTGGCCAATCCTACAATAGGCTCTTTAGAAAAACTTCTTTGCCCTGCTAAAAAAACTGTTTGCCCTGCTTTGATCAAGGGCATCTTCCCAAGCCTCAAGCAAGCAGCAGTTTTTTCTTGGCCAACTATGAATAGGTTTGATAAGGTAATATGCATAAAGCATCATCGTTATGTATCCTGCTATCAGTTTTTTGCCTGACTAATGGCAGCAAAGGGCTCCAGTAGTAGAAAAAGATATAAACACTGTTATCAGAGGCGCGCTGGAAAGGGTAGATTTGTCTGAAGACAAGACTGAGAGTGAGAGCGCTAACATCTCAGCTGGTGTAAATCAATAAGGTAGGAATAGCTGCAATGACAGTAATAGTATACCGAGAAAAGACTGTGAGAACATCATCACTTGAAAGGCATAGTAGTTACGGGGAGCAAGAGCTTGATTTCAGCCAAGACTGTGCCCCAGAGCCTCTTGTTATCACCATGCAGGAAATGTCCAGCCCACCCTGGGCAATTTACTGTTGGATATTGTAACTCTGCATGCAAGAGGATATGGGAGGGAAAGAGTTAACAGAATTCTCTCACTCAGGTGCAGTTGGCCCCACCCTCTCATCAGTTAGATGCTGAGCCTCTCTGGCCCTTGCTTGTCTGTTTTTTGTCTTATATAGGGCCTTTTCTTCTTCTCTCTCTTCTCTGGGCTTGGAGCTGTAGCAAGTTAACCTTTTTGAAGTTAATCTGTTGTACCAACATGAATGTGTCATGTAAGATGTGCTTCTCTTTTTGTAAGTAAAATTTCTTTCCCTTGTTACCACTGGAATCATATCATCTTTGTAATTTGTTTGAGCAGCATTTTCCCCTTCACTGGGAAACATGGAGGATCAGGAATACTGTGTAAAGCTTCTGTGCCACCAAGTCAAATGTCCCTCCCCCCTACATTTAACCCAATATTTACAGGGCAACCCAAAGCAGGTCTATTCAAAGCAGGTCTATTCAGAAGGATATTTAGGACCACTCAACTAGGGCTTCTTCCCAGGAAAGTTTTCTTGGGATTGCACTGCTAATCCAGTGGGGTTTACTCCTAAACAGGTGACTATAGGGAAAAAAAAATAGTTTTCTAGAATATGAGAAAAATGCTTTTGCTGCTATTCAGCTACAGTTATTGGACAAGAGGAAGAGCTTATCTTAAAAAAAAAGGGATTGATATGTTCAATCATTGCTGAAAGCCACACCTTCAGGAAGGATTGAGCCTACTGTCCCTTTTGGGGAGGGGGGAAGAACTCATGGTTGTGACATTATAGTCCTTTTCAGATATTAAGGGCATATAATGAATACATGAGCTGGGTTTAGGGTTGTCAGTTGCCCTGGAGAAAAATCTCCTGTCCCTTTAATTTAATTTGTGGAAGCAGGACATTGAAACTTTTTAGGGTATTAACATAAATAACATCCCATTAAACCTCTGTTAAAGGAACAGCACACTTTTCTCCAGGACCACTGGCAACCCTGAGATATCAGAATCATGGGGTCAGGATTCCCTCTGATTTATATTTTGCCTGGTACCTAATCTCAATGGGTTTGATGCCTGGTAAATTATGGAGAAAGTGTTCTACATATAGGGTTGCAAATATCAACTCCCCAGAGCCATTTTCCTATATGAAAATGGCGGCGGCAGGGAGGAGGCAAGCTGCTTTTCCTGATGTGCCACAAATCAGGCCCACCTACATCTGGGACCCATTGCCTGTCAGATATGAAGTCCTCAAAGCAGCCATGAGCACTTTATAACATGTGAATGGGCTTCTTCTGAGACTTCAGTGCCTGTGTGTGGTGACTACTGTCCAAGAGTCACTGGAAAAGACAACAATGCTAGGAAAAGTTGAAGGCAGCAGGAAAAGAGGAAGACCCAGCATGAGATTGATTGGCTCCATTAAGGCAGCCACGGCCCTTAGTTTGCATGGCTGTTAACGAGAGGGCATTTTGGAGGGTATGAATTCATAGGGTCGCCATAAGTTGAAAGTGACTTGATGGCACTTAACACACACGCAACAGTATTTTACATTTGCTAACATGAATTTCCATGTTATTTTAACATTTATTTTTATGTGGTGAATAAGCTGTTTCTTCAAAACCTTAGGATACACATCCACAGATGCCTTGTGGAACAATTCCTAGAGGTGCCTGGAATGCTGACATTTGTCCACCTATTCACTGTGATGTCACCAGAGCTCTCTCTCCACCCCCCCCCATGGCTCCCAGTGTTTGGGGACCTGGTGACCACAGCTATGTATGGAGTGTAAGGCATCAAAGGGCTGACTTTTTAATATTCATGCCAACTTGATTAAAAAAGTAGGTAATGATGTGTCCGCATCAAATTGAAAATAAATATTTGTTTCTGAAGCTGACAAGAGGTGAAAACTTGTCACGTCAAATTACCATGAGTGGGAAAGGAGGGGAAAATGTATTCCCATTAAATTGAGAATAAATCCTTGTTTTTGAAGCCAAGGGAGGCATGGCACCTTGCCCAGTATTCAGGACCACTGTGGCCCAGCTACCACGGAATTCCACTTCTGAATGTAATTCATATAATATCCTTCACCTTGGACATAGCCAGGGTTCTTCAGCTGGCATGCTACTGACAATAGGGGGGATTCTGCACTGAAGGATCTCTTTCTCTGTACTTAGCTGCACTAATAGTTTAATTAGAGCTGGGTGACTAATTCATAATGAATAATTTATCTGACAAATTTAGCCTTGTTTCCTGCTTACCACGAGTGGTCCAGATTTCCTTGAAGTTATTCATTATTCAAAATTATGTAATAAACTGTTTTAAAAATAAAATTTAAACATATCGATAGGCCTCCGAAAGCTCTCTGCCAGTTTTTGCTGTGGAAGCCGTATTGGTTCACAGTGACTGGCTGGAAAGGGGCCAACATTTCTTTCTTTTCTTTTCAGGTGCCTCAGGTAGCAGGTTTCTGCTTTGAATACACAGCTGTTGGAAAGGACACAGAGACTCCTCTTACCATTCACGAGGGCTTGCCAATTAGAAAGTAGTTTGCTGCAAACATATATATTTTTTGCCATTAAAATGCAAACATATGGGCACATATGCAACCAGAATTCACTGAATATCAATATATCTGGTTCTCAGCATGGGGAAATGAGATGCTCCCTGCATGTCCTTGAGGATTCCAGGAGGCTACCATTCTCCAGCTGGGCCTGACCCACTGGCTAGCACCATGCAAGTGAACCAGGGACATCACCAGAAAATGTTAGTTGGCAGGGCATAGGGAAATTGGGGGGGGGGCACACCAGCCATGCCTGCTGCTCCTCTTACAGCAGCAGCAGCAGCAGCAGCAGCAGCAGCAGCAGCAGCAGCAGCAGCAGCAGCAGCAGAAGAAGAAGAGATTGGATTTATATCCCACCCTTCACTACCAAAGGAGTCTCAGAGTGGCTTACAATCCCTTTCCCTTCCCCTCCCCACAACAGAAACCCTGTGAGGTAGGTGGGGTTGGCAGAGCTCTTTTGAGAACTGCCCTTGAGCTCTGAGAGAACTTGTGACTCACCCAAGGTCACACCAGCAGCTGCATTTGGAGGAGTGAGGAATGAAACCTGGTTCTCTCATATTAGACTCCGCGCTCTTAACCACTATACCAAACTGGCTCTCCAGCTCCACTGTGGCTTTTAGTCCTCATCTAGTACTCTAGTCCTTTTGATTGGAGAGACTTGATTCCTGGCTGCTTTTCCATGTTAGTTGGGGAGATGGGGAATCTCTGACTCTCCCTCTTTTGCATTTTATTTTATTTTTTGCAATTTTATTTTATTTTATTTTATTTGCATTTTTGAAAACCTATTTATTTTTCAGCCTGAAAAAAAAGAAAATGAAAATGAAGCTTCCCTGACTGTGCCTGGGGTCATTTTGGAAACCTCACACACATCTTAAATTTAAATATATATTTTTTAAATTTTTTGCATTTTTTGTCTGAAGGGATGGCACTCATCTCTGGGGAGGCATTACCCTCAAATGCCCCCTGTGGCCACAGGCCTGAACTGGGCCATAGTTTTGTTGGGAAAGGCTGCTGGGGGGAGGGAAGGAGGGAATGTTGAAGATGAGGGGGCAGATAAAGGTTGATTGGCTGGTGGGTGGGATGGAAAGAAGGAAACAAGAAAAAGGGAGAAGATGTAGGGGGCTTTCAGGAAAGGGAAAGAGTAAATTGTAGGGAAAAATGAGATGCCCTCCCACAAGTCAAAAGAACCTAAGAACATAAGAGAAGCCAATGTTGGATCAGGCTTATCCCGTCCAACACCCTATCACACAGTGGCCAAAAATACCTGGTGCCATCAGGAATTCCAGCAGTGGGGCCAGGACACTAGAAGCCCTCCTACTGCTGCCCCCCTAGCACCAAGAATACAGAGCATCACTTGCCCCAGAGTCCCTATCTGTACCTTGTGGCTAATAGCCATTGATGGACCTCTGCTCCATATGTTTATCTAATACCCTCTTGAAGCCGTCCATGCTTGTAGCCGCCACCCCCTGTGGCAGTGAATTCCATGTGTTAATCACTCTTTGGATGAAGTAGTACTTCCTTTCATCTGTTCTAACCCGACCACTCAGCAATTTCATTGAGTGCCCATGAGTTCTTGTATTGTGAGAAAGGGAGAAAAGTACCTCTTTCTGTACCTGCTCTATCCCATGCATAATCTTATAAATCTTGATCACGTCACCCCTCAGCTGTCATTTCTCCAAGCTAAAGAGCCCCAAGTACCTCAACCTTTCCTCATAAGGAAAATACTCCAACCCTTTTATCATTCTAGTTGCCCTTTTCTGCACTTTTTCCAGAGCTATAATATCCTTTTTGAGGTGTGGTGATCAGAACTGTACACAGTACTCCAAATGAGGTCTCACCATTGATTTATATAGGGGCATTATGATACTGGCTGATCTGTTTTCAATCCCATTCCTAATAATCCCCAGCATAGCATTGGCCTTTTTTATTGCACTCACACACTGTCTCGACATTTTCAGTGAGTTATCTACTACGACTCCAAGATCTCTCTCTTGGTCAGTCTCTGCCAGTTTGGACCCCATCGACGTGTATTTATAGTTAGGATTTTTGGCTCTGATGTGCATCACTTTGCACTTGGCCACATTGAACTCCATTTGCCACGCTGACACCCAGTTGCCCATCCTCGACAGATCCCTTTGGAGTGCCTCACAATCCTCCCTGGTTTTCACCATCCTGAACATCTTCGTATCATCTGCAAATTTAGCACTTCACTGCTTACTCTCAACTCAAGTTAAAAAGCATCAGACCCAGTACTGATCACTGTGGTACCCCACTGCTTACCACCCTCCACTGAGAAAATTGCCCTGTTATAGTCACTCTCTGTTTCCTATTAATTGGCCAGTTTTTGATCCACAAAAGGACTTGTCCTTTTATCCCATGATTTTTGAGCTTACTTAGGAGCCTTTGATGAGGAACTTTATCAAAAGCTTTCTGGAAGTCAAGGTAAACAATATCTATTGGGTCCCCCTTGTCCACATGTTTGTTCACCCCCTCAAAGAACACTAACAGGTTATTGAGACAAGATATTCCCTTACAGAACCCATGCTGAGTTTGCCTCAATAGGTTTTGTTCATCAATGTGCCTACTAATTCTTTCCTTAATAACAGTTTCCACCAACGTACCCGTTATTGACATCAGACTGACTGGCCTGTAATTTCCCGGATCTCCTCCGGAACCCTTTTAAAAGATGGGAGTGACATTAACTACTTTCCAGTCCTCAGGAATGGAGGCAGATTTTAATGAAAGATTACATATTATTGTCAGGAGATCCACAAGTTCACATTTGAGTTCTTTCAGAACTCTTGAATGTATGCCATCCAGGCCTGGTGATTTATCAGTTTTTAAGTTATCTACCAGTAGTAGGACTTCCTCCCTCATCACCTCAATCTGACTCAGGTCTTTCAACACCCCTCCAGAAGTCCTTGTGGGTCTCCCACTTATCTCTACAATATTAGTGAACCTGACAGCAGCCAGGCAGTTACAGTATTTCAAGTTTACTGCAGTTCATCCAAAGCTTCCAGCAAACCTTCCAGCATGGTGGCTTACCTTAGGCAGAACAGCCATGGCTGAGTAGTAGAGCATCTGCTTGCATTGCAAAAGGCCATCCTAAGTTTAATCCCTGGCATCTCCAGTTAAGCACCAGGTAGTAGACTCTCCACCTGAGACCTTGGATAGCCACTAGCCGTCTGAGTAGACAGTGCTGACCATGACAGACCAATGGCCTGACTCAGGGTAAGGCAGCATCATGCATCTCAAGAAAACCTGTGTGTTTTTCTAAATTTTTTAAATATAAAGTTTAAAGAATTTTTTTTTAAAAACACATTAAACAGCAGTAAAATAATCATACAGGTTTATTTGTTGGTATTGATCTAACATGAACTTTCTGAACACATTTTGCTATAGTTATTATTGCATTTATACATTGTTTTAAGTAAATAATGGTAAAATAAGAATAACTACTTTTTTTTTAAAGAAGAGATTGGACAAGACCCTTATTTGACAAAGGAAGAAAGGTTATTTCTGCTTTCATCAAAATAATTTGGAAGTGCCCTGACCTGGATAGCCCAAGCAAGCCCGATCTCATCAGATCTCGGAAGCTAAGCAGGGCTGATCCTGGCAAGTACTTGGATGGGAGACCTCCAGAGAATACCAAGGCTTGGGATGCAGAGGCAGGCAATACTAAGCCACCTCTCTGAAAAATGTCCAAAACCCCAGCTGGGATCTCCAGAAGTCATCATGACTTCCAGGCATACACACACACACACACACACACACACACACACACAACACAAAACCCACCCCCCAAAATAACTTAGAAGTACTACAGATACCAAATATACTTTTGATTTATCCAGTCCCCCCCCCGCCCAACCAGTTTTTCTTTCACTGTGTGCAATCCAGACTTCAGATTAAGAGTATATATTGTTGTAATGGCTTCTACAGCTGTCTGAGCATGCTCAGCTTGAATGCTACTGTCTAATACCAGTAAGTAACAACCAAGGGGACAGGGAGAGAATATATGACCACCAAGACTGTGCAGTAGTTGTTAGAGTGTCAAACTAGAATCTGGGAGTGTCAAACTAGAGTCTGAGAGACCCAAATTCTAATCCCTACTCTACCATGATAGCTTGCTGGGTGACTTTGGGCCAGTCATACCCCTATAACCTCACTTACTTACGAGGGTACTTGTGAGGATAAAATGGAGGAGAAAAGCATGTTGTAAGGAACTTTGGCTCTCCACTGGGGAGAAAGGCAGGCTATAAATGAAGGAAATGAAATAAAATTAAGTAAATCTTTCCAGGAAAAGATGCTTCCTGAGATTGTAAATGGATCATCAAAACAGATTATGATGCTTCCTGTAAGACAGGTACTTACAGAAGCCATTGGGGCTGGTGACTCTTGAAATCTAATTAGGATATCTCACGCTTAGCCTTTTGAGTCAGGTATTAGTAGGGTTGCCAGGTCTGATGATCATGCCAGCGGGAAGGGAGGACCTTCTGGGAGTGGGGGTGGAGTAGGGACGGAGCACTGCAATGTGCTGACATCACGCAGAAGTGGTCATCATGTCAGTGACGTCACAGGTGATGCTCTGGTTTTGGGGCAAAACTCTATGGTAAGATCACCCTCAAACCATAGCTTTTCCCAAAAACCAGAGCATTGCTGTGGAACGTCGCCAACATGATGGTGTCACTTCTGTGTGATATCAGCACATCACGTTTGGGGGTGGGATATCTTCCACCAGCCAGCTGGCTGGGGACAAGTAGAGGCCCAAAAAACTGGGGGATCCTCTGCCCCCAACTGGGAAATAGCATCCCTAGGTATTAGAGCTCATATCCAGAAGTATCAGGGGTGAAGCCCAGCAGCATTTTGATGGATTTGCTTTGAGTGGAGCCTGCTGGGTTTTAGAGAGCCCACATGTGATCTCAGTATAAAAGCTGCCTGTGTCTCAGTTTTCCTAGCCATGAAAGACTTTTTACATATGTAGGAGAGTTAAGGGTTTCTCTGTAAGGTCCTTTGCACTTCCATATGCAAATGTATGAAAATCCAGAGTTGCTCTGGGCAACACTCATTTAGGAGGACAGAAGTATATCCTAGTGTGAAGAGGCACTCCCAAGGAGGAATGTTCATTAGATGTGCTAGAAGGTGGGCTTTTCTATGTTACTGCTGTTCTTTCCCCAGCCAAGCCCAAAGAAGCGTAGTGTCCTGATTGTACATTCCCTTCTTCTTGCTCTGGAGCAGTGCTTATAACAGAGGGTGGGCCAGGGACCTTCCAAGTTCCTTTTTTTCTCATTCTTGAATTGGAAGGAGTGAAATAGAAAAAATGAGCCTGTTTGGGTTTTTTTTGCAAAAGAGTGGATGGAGAAAAGAGAGCAAAATTCTACAATTGGATTAAGTGTAAGTGTAACCTGATATGCTGTTGCCCAGGGCAGGAGAGCAGAAGGAGGCAAGGTGCATCCCCACACAAAGCATCCCCACCACCCCTGGAAGAGATAGCCTTGCCATTTTCCCACTTCAGGGAGGCAACCCTGTGCCAGTCCAGCCCTCCCACCTGCCCTTTCTTCCATCCAGGCTGGGAGGAGAACTATGGGAGGTGGAAATGACCTTGCATGATACTCTGACATATTGTCTGGGCATCAGTCAACACTCTAGAATATCCCCAAAACTCTATAGTAACACCACAGAGTTTGTGGGGGAAGTCCAGATTGTCAGGTGACACACTGTCTGTTTTTTTGCCTAAATGTGACATCAAGGCATCATTCAAATGTCATGTCATCTCCTTGCTCTACCTCAGAAGCTGAGCAGACTGGCAACCCTAAGAAGAGTGTTCTAAACAAACTGAGAATCTGGAGATTCTGATACGTAATCTGTCAACATCTAAACTGTACAGCTTTCCAAAAGCAGCTGAGGGCAACAGAGGTTTGCTGGCCTGGTAACTGACCATTGAACAAAATGAACAAGGTGTGTTTTTTTAGTTGGCTGTCAACCCTACAGGCCTGCTCAAGGTATTTTGTCACCTCAAGCAAAGTACAGTTTTGCTGCTCCCCCCAATGCCATTATTTAATGAGCTCAACATGGATACATGAAAAATAACTTACATTTCCTGTGATATATTTTTTCCTTTCTTTAACATATAATGCTTATTAATTCAATGCAAGGGATCATAACTCAATGGCAGAATGGGTTTTAATAGATCTTACAGTTGTTTCCCTTTCTTATAAACAAAAGAGGAGTTTTGTGGCACCTGAAAGACTAACGGATCTACTGCAGCATAAATAACTGCAGAATTAGAATTTAACAGGAGATGCAATTGTATTGTTTGCACTGACACAGCTAACAGTTGTTGTGAATGGCAGCAGTGCTTATGTTAAAAATCTTTAAGAATTTTGTATAGCAATGTTACAAAGTGTACTTCTTCAATTTTTGTTCATGTTTTTCTTTCCTGTATTTATTTGTGTAATTACATCTGTCAGCTGAGAATTCACTTCATCCCTCTGATGAAATAGGTTGTAGCCCTATAATACACTATAATACATCTGTTAGTCTTTAAGGCAGCACACATTTCTGTTCTAGTTTTGCTACAACAGACTACAATGGGTACCCCTCTGGAATTAATAGTTTAATTTGTGGAAAGTAGAGGTGTGCAAAAAAATAATTCAGGTTATTGCAGATTCAGGTCTGCTGGACCGCAAAAATATCTGTACATCCAAATATGCCTGAATACCAGTATTGGTATTCCACTGGTATTCGGGTCAATATTCAGGAACCCGAATATATTTTGACCCATCATACTCTATGGAGACTGTCCCCATAGAATATAGCGGGGAATCTCACTTTCCACACTACAACACGACTCAGCAAGTGAAAGGAAGGTATTTTAACTTTAAATACCACCCCTTTCCCTCTGGGTCTCATGCCGCCTCTGCGGCATGACTCCCCAGTGAAGAGAAGGTATTTAAATTTTAAATACCTTTCCTTCACTGAGGAGTTGCACTGAAGAGGCAGAACAAGCCTGACAGGAAAGGGAAAGGATGGTATTTAAAGTTTAAATACTTTCCCTTCACCGGGGAGTCGTGTGGCAGGGGCCACAGGACTCTGCGAGTAGGCGAGCCTGGATAAAAGCTGAATATTATCAGCTTTTATTTAGGAGTGGTTACTTCAGTAGCCGAATACAGATCTCTGCTCTTTGGGGATGAATAAATACCCCAAAATTACTGATAAGATTTTTTTTCGGGCATTTATTTGGCTCAGTGCAAAGGCATCACCTGAACTTTGTTTTCAACTCCACTGCTGAGAGCTGGAAGAAGTACCTTTGTGCATGCACTGAGTACCTTTCCTTCATCTTTGAATAACTACAGTATCTTAGATTTAATAACTGCAGAGCAAGTTAGGAATCCTAAATTTTTGTGTCAAGGGATCTTTTATCTGTGCTTGAAATGAACAGTCTTGGGCAACACCTCAAAGAAGGGCGAGGAATGGCAGACACTAACAAGTTTTAATATTTATTGAACATGTGAAACTAGCAGAAGGAAAAGTAGGAAATGTGGATAGATTGAAAGGGCATTCTGGAATACTAAATTTGAGGAATCGCCGAAATGCAAATTATTATTACTATTATTATTATGAATTGGTCACAGTTAGATATTTGACTAGATGGTAGATGGTGTTCTGCAACTGAAGATGATGATGATGATGATGATGATAATGATGAATTGTCACAGTCATATATTTAACTGGTAGATGGTATTCTGCAATTTGAGATGTAGCCAAGTTCTTGGGAATTGCAGAGGTATTTCACAGGATTCTTGCTATTACAAGGAACACTATCTTCTGGAGCTGCTCAGTGCCCAGAATGTCCAGCTTTTTCTTGATACTTCTAGGCACTGCTCCAAGGGCTCCAATGACAACTGGCATGATGGTCACCTTCTTCTTCCAGAGATGCTCTAACTTTATGCATGGATCTGGGTATTTTGTGATCTTCTTCCATTTTTTCTTTTCTGATGTTTCCTGGGATTGCAATGTCAATTATTCAAACTCTATTTCTCATTTTTTTCTACAGTTGTGATTTTGGGGGTGTTATGTTCCAGGAGTTTATCCATTTATAAACAGAAGTCCCTAAGAATCTTTGTTTCACCATTCTCCTTGGTCTTATCTGGTTTGTGCTCTCACAAATTTCTGGCTGATGGTAAGCCATAGTTCTTGCAAAGATTCCAGTGCCACATCGCTGCAACTCTATTGTGATGTTCTTTATAGTCAGTTTGAGCAATTCTCCTGCAGACCATGTGATCAGCTGTTTCATCCTTTCTCTTGCAAAGCCTATATGTGCTGTTATCACTGGTCTTCTGAATCTTGGCTTTCATGCTATTCATTTCAAGTGCCTGCCAATGCTCCCTCTAAGCTATGGAGTCTTTTGAGAGTAAAATTCTACTTTGTGGGCTGCTGGCATTAAAGTTGTGAATGAGTGATTTGGCTACTGCATAAATTAGTCTGCTCTGGAGCCATCCTTTCTGAGCAAAGACAAAAATGTGTGAGCCAGAGGCTAAAAAACTGTGAGCTAGCTCACATTAACTCAGCTTAGAGGGAACACTGGTGCCTGCTCTTGTGCAGCTTGAATGGGTCCTTCCATTTCTTTCTTCATTTTGGAGCCACTTCCAGATATTTGTTGTTGTTACATTTTATGCTGCCTTTCAAGGTCCCCAAGGCAGCACACATCAATACATTAAAACATCTGAACAATTAAAATCACAAACAAACAATACCAGTCCCAGGGAGGAGTGCCAATAGCATTTTTGGTGGGTATGCCAACTGAAACAAAAAAGTCTTCACCCACTGGCAGAAGACATCGATAGAGGTAGACAAATGAATCTTCCTGGAGGGGGAGTTCCAAAGTTTTGGTGCCACAATCAAGAAAGCCCTTTGTCAGGTTGCTACCTCAGATGGTGGGGACAACTGAAGCAGACCCTCCAAGGATGACTGGAGTGAACAGGAAGGTTCTTATGGGAGAAGGAGGTCCTTAAAGTATGTTGGTCCCAGACTGTGAAAGGGCTTTAAAGATCAATACCAGCACCTTGAATTGAGGCTGGAAGCAAATTGGAAGTCAGTATCAATGGGACAAGACTAGATTGAGACGGTTTCCTATGACCCGCTCCAGTCAACACTCTGGTCTCAGCATTCTGTACCAACTGCAGCTTCTGGACAGTCTTCAAGGGTAGCCCCATGCAGAGTGCTTTGCAGTAACTTAATTTAGATGTTACCAGGGCATGTGCCACGGTGACAAGATCTTTTCTGCCCAGAAAGGGCCGAAGCTGGCTCACTAGCTGAAGCTGCTGAAAGGCACCTTGGCCACCACTGGCATCTGTCTTTCCAACAGCAGCCCCAAGCTGTGAATCTACTCTTTTAGGGGGGATGCAACCCCATCAAGAACTGGGAATTCCCCACCAGTAGCACTTCCTTTTTGTCAGGATGACATAGAACAATCACCTATATTTGGGGAATAAGCAACAACAAGCAAATCAGATTATTCCTGTGGAAGCCACCCCAATTACACAAGATGGTCCCTTTTCAGGCTAGTGCAGAAAGTCAGAATCCTGCCCCCCCCCTAATTTTATGTGCATATAGTATCCCCAGAGAGAAGGAGAGAGAAAGTTGGGGTAGGAGGGCAAAAGATACAGGCTTTCTCTTAGCACTGCTTAAGAAGAAGGAAGAGGAAGAGGCTTAGAGAAGCACAATAGAAAGTTTCATGTTTTGCTGGTCCAGAGCTCTTAATGAAGTCTCTGTCCAGTGATTTCAGTGGTTGAGGAGCCATCATTGGCAATCAGATTGAAGATCAAATTTTCCCCTTGCTGGGATGCTACTTTTTCCTATTTTCCCTTGCATGTTTACTACTTGGGCCAAATCCTATTGGTGGCATTTGTAGAACCTTAGCAAAATTCTTGCTCTCATTGGGAGAAAGTCAGAATCCTGGCTGTTATTGTCTGGTTTGGATTTTTGTAATGATGGAGTAGAAGATGGCCAAAAATAGTTATAAGGAAGGATGAGGGAATCATGAGTGCCTGGTGAAGCAATGGGGAAAGTAGGATGATTGAATCCTAGGAGATGGATGATGGCCCTGGCTTCATTTGTGATTTAGATGTCTGTGGAAGGCTGTATTGTAGGACCTGGATTATTGAAAGTGGATTATTGTTCTGCAAACCTCAATCATTAATTATAGTCTGAATTTTGATGAGTCCTAAGGAAGTTGTGATGGATTGCATTTTTTAAAAGCTTAGAAGTGTTGTACAAACAGCTGATGGACTGTGAAGGGTTAATTTTCCAAAGAAACAGAGAGCCTTGAGTGACAGGCTGCTCTAAGCAATCTGGTTAGCATCATTTGAGCAGGGAAAGACTTGAGACCTGCATGCTGAGGAGAGCGTCAGTCAGATTTTTGCCTTAACTGAGTTGAGTACTAACAGTCCGATTTCAGCCTTAGCTGAGAGCAGTTTAACACAGATGGCGAGGAAGCTTGGGAAGTAGGCAAAGAAAGGCAAAAGAAGGGGGATAGATCTTCTAGAGAGAGAAGGAATTTCCTTACCCAGTCAAACAGGGAGTTGGCTCTGAAGAGTGCAGAGATCCCTGGTCTGATGTGGTTAGAAACTGCCCTTATAGAACTTAAGAGTCAGTTAAAAACTCAAGATGAGTACTGGTGTTTCAAGGGAAGGGGTTTGAGTACTGGAAAGAGTGACCAGCCTTCTGGAAGTCAAAAGAGTTAGAGATTACTCAAAGAAAGTTATTGAAGTGTTTGGGGAAAACACTGGAACAAAAGCCTCTCAACATAAAGATTTAAGTCACTGTGAAATGCTTAAGAAACTCTCATTAGCCTGAAACATAAGAACTAAAGTTCGTGCACATACTGGTTTGACCTCAGAGTGATTTACTGCAGAAATTTCAACCCCTGATTTCACCTGACCCTTTCCCTCTGTGTTGAATAAAATGTTTAGTTAATTTGGAATTTCAGAATGTCTCCAGTGCCATTTTCAGTGGTTTAAATTAAAAGGTGATCCCAACCCTTCCCTCAGGTTCCTGGGCTGAACTAGCAGTAAAATATCATACTGACATAGGGTGGGACAGCGAAAGTTCTTCAGGAAAGAAAAAAACAGACCACTAGGGCTGCTCAGTCAGAAAGGGAAAGAAAAACAGAGGGAAAATCTCCCCCCTGAGGGAGGGAATTGGATGGAGCCATCACAGAAGTCAAAGGGGGAGGGTCCAAGCTCCCAGGGGAACCTGGCTATTTCATGAGTTTATGATCCTGATCTTAATATCTCAGCTTTAATATCAAACATGAGAGTCTCTCCTGTAATCTGAGACAGCGTATACTCTGAGACAGTCATGGAGGTGACTCCAAAACATGGCTCATGAACTGGGGCTATTTTCAGGGTTAAACAAGTTGCCTCTGGGAAGCATTTTATACATACAAAGAGTAAGCCATAGCCCCTTTCCCCTAGAAGGGAAAAAAACCTCCACTCCATATTTTCTCCTTACCACATGCCAACTCTGAGATATTTAACAAAAAAAAAATTAAAAAATTAGTTGGCAATTTAATTGTTTTAAAACATTGATAGTGCTGCTGTCTCAATGTATTGAAGTATGTACAGAAGTTTGGAAAAAACAGTTCCTTCTATCCTCACTCAACTTCATTTACCATGCCAAGAAGGTTCTGTTCCAGCTCTTGCCTGACTTGCTCAGTTTGAATTGGGTTAGAGTAAGAAGTAACCAATAGTAAATACATCTCATCATGTGCACTTACCACTGATGCTTCTATGAAGAATGCACAAGGGGAACTCATATAATGCATATAAAACATTTATTTCATGCAAATTTCTTTGCATTCCTACATAACTTTTGTGACCAACAATTATAAAGGGGAGGGGAATTGTGCCAGCATATCCTTGAAGTCTGAAGTAAGAGAGGTAGATGTATTGCCCCAGAGCCCTAGTCAATTGTGTGGCACTTGGTTTTAGCTGTTGTTGTAACTATTGATGGGGGCCTCCATAACTGCTCAGAGAGCAGCTTCCAGTGAGAGGTGGAAGTAACAAAGGATTAGAAGGTCACATTTATATGCCTGCAGCACCATGGCACCCCAAGTGGTCGCTTGAGCAGAGAATTGGTCTTGCACCCACAGAGGATACTGCTAAACTTGTGGCTTCCCTTCCAACCAATTCATGAAACTATGAATGTGATGGTAGTAAGTGTGAGTCCTGGCCCCACTGCTAGACCTCCTGATGGCACCTGATGGGCCATTGGCCTGATCCAACATTGGCTTCTCTTATGTTCTTATGTGAGAGAGTGACTTTGCCCCACAGTGCTTCATATCATAGGTCCCAAGGCTGTCAGGAGCAGGATCATTGATGGAATCAAAGTGAAGATGATCACAGGATGACAGCTAATGCGGAGGATTACAGGCTGCCCACTGAAGAGAATGTAATGGAAAAAGCTCCAGACATATAGGATGTACAGGACTGAGCCAAAGGACACAGTGGAATCTACCACTCTTATCTCAACAGTTGATTCTATCCATGAGATTGGGGGCAGGCCCTAATTGTAAACTGGTCAACTGATGAGGAAATGCTTTCATTTAATGCATCAATGAACAAAGGAATATGAACACTTAGTAAAATAATTTCTTATTTGATTGTGATCAGCTACATATGTAGTTGTGGGAACTACATATTACTGTGACTTTCCTTTCCATTACCACAGCTAATAGCACTGGAGAAAAACAGATTTCTGTCAGGGAAATGGGGTAAGAGCCCCCGCCAGGGATCAGATCCAATTCAGACCTCTGCCTGTGCTGCACTGAAGGCCTGAAGTATTGAGAATCCAGTCATGGATGTTCCTGTAATGTGAAGTTCGGCCCTTGAAACAGAAAGCCCTACTTTAATGTTTTATCTTTTGATGAATTATTGTATCAAGCTGATACTTCAGCTTGTAAAAATCAATACAGGAATGGTAATGGAAACACTTGATCGAGAGATTCTCCGTTTCATTTCATTGATGGAAGCTGTTCTGATTGTGTTTCATTTATCCTGGTTTTATGATACAACAATATGAATCCTGGAAAGAAAACCATTTTTTTTTTTGTCCTTGGGTCAATTTTTATTACAAAGCACAGATGCTTGACGAAGGGAGGAAAAAAGGGATGTAGCGATGCATTTTGATATGCATTATGTTTATAAAAGCACGGCTCTGCTGCTTTAGTTTCTGTGGCACGATCTCAAGCGGCACCCGCTCCCTCAGGACTCAGCTCTTCAGCTCAGTCCCATAGGACCTAAAAGACTACACCTCGTGGAATAATCTGTAAGTGCAAAGAAGGTAGGGTTGCTCTGAGGGCTCTTTGGGCATGGAGCAGAAGGTATCTAGGGGCAGCTGCTGAGGGCCAGGCTTCTTGTGGGGCCCACTGCCCCCCGCTGCCGCTCCTTACTGCTGCACTTCCTGCCTGTCCACTTCCTCTTGACCCCTCCCCCATTGGGGTGAAGGCAGGCAGATGGCAGCCCCATTTGCTGTTTCTGAAGCACACTGTGCAGACAATTTCCCTCTGGTGGAAGAGGGTGGTAACTAGTGTGGTCAGTGGGTGGCGGGAGGACTCATGAGTGAGTAAGTGGACAGGGGTGGTGAGGGGGGAAGAGATGGGAGTGATGGGGGAGGAGCACAGGCAGGTGGCCAGGAAAGAGAGATGAGAGGTGGCAGTGGTGAGCAGTGGTGGCAGCAGGAAGCAGGCACTGTCTGCCCAGGGACCCCTGAAACCTGGAACAGGCCCTGCTGCATCTAATCTGCATACCTCAAAAAATGTCCCCTGACATCCATGAAAAAGAATGTGTGACTTTGGGGACTCTTAGATGATAACCATCCCATGCAATGCAATTGTCCTACAGTTTCCCTGGAGTGCTGGAGCAGCTGTTTCACATACACAGCTGTTTCATGGCACCAAAGGATGCAGACAGGTGCCTCTCTGAGCATGAGTCACTTGCACTGAACCCTCTGCTTTCTGCAACTGAGTGGGAGAGATGAGTGACCCCCCCAAACTTACTCCACAATTGGGTTTGACCAGAATTGTGGTGGCTTAGAAGCTAGAGAGGCAGAGTGGGAGGAAAAGAGATTCTCTCTTCCCATTTGCGAGCTGCTGGCCGGCAGCTGCTGCCAGCACAGACACATCTGTAGCCACAACAAGGTAACTGAGGTGGCGGGACAGGGTTCACCTTGTATTTCTTATTTTTATTTATTTAGGAAATTTATATATAAGCAGAATACATAAAAATAAGCCAAAGCATAAAATTGCCTAGATGACATCTATAAAATGTCCCTCAGGCTTGAAGCAGGCCATAAAAACAGGTGGAAAAGCCTAGATAAAAAGATATTTTTGGTCTGGCACCTAAAAGGTAGTAACAGAGGCACCAGGTGAGCCTCAAAGGAATGGACATTCCAAAGGTGAGGTGCCACCATGGAAAAAGCCCTGTCTCTAGTTGCTAGGTGCACAGAAAGCAGGGCTTGAGAAGAGGATCTTAACAGGTGGGCTGGTTGCTAAAGGAGGAGGCCGTGTATAATTGAGGATGTAATGCTCACCTTTATATTGAATGTGTCCAGCTGAGGGCTGCATTGCAGGCACAAGGGAAGGTATGTCTCACTGGAATCTCTACTGAGCTGCTGAGCTTAAGATCAGGCTTTAAGGGCTGCTTTTCATATTAGTTTTAATCACATAGACCACCCTCATGTACACAGATGGGCATTTTGTTATGTGGTAATGGCTGTGCAATGAGATTGTTTTTAGGCCCCAAGCATACATCTGGAGGCTCTTTCTACTCCAGATGCCCAAATCAGGAAGGAAGGAAGGAAGGAAGGAAGGAAGGAAGGAAGGAAGGAAGGAAGGAAGGAAGGAAGGAAGGAAGGAAGGGCCTTCTCACAAGACAAATTGCAGTCTTCATATACAAGTACAAATCTGTGTGTCAGAAACTGTCAGGTGAGAAGTAGCTGTGAATGGGCAGGTGTGGTCCACCCATGTTTGGCAAAGCTGTTTTTACAGGGTTAACTGTTGTATGACTACATGGAGCAGGGGTTTAGAGCAGTGATGGGGAGAATGTACCATTTCTGGGTGTCACTCTAGGTTGCTGCCCCTAGTTTCCATGTTCTCTGCCATAGAGATCAGGGAAAATGCCATTTCTTTCTCCTGCTCCTCAATTCCTTGGGGGCACAGTTTCCACAGAGATTAGGGGAAATTTCATTTCTTTCTCCTGTTCCTCAATCCCTTGGGGTAGGAAAATGGAGGTAGGGGCAGGCAGTTCCCTCCCCTGGGAGGCGTATTGGCAATTGCTTCCCAGAGGTTCAGGCCTAGTGCCAGGGGTGGATTTAATCAGTGCATTTAAAACAACAGCATGGGATGCTGGCTTGCTGTGCTGGGTGGGGCTTGTGTGCTCCAGTGAATCAGAGGGCTGTGCTATCAGCAGCATAGCTGCTAGCAGGGTCTCTCATAGTAGACAGGCCTCTGCTAAGGAGTCAAACTAAATGCATCCCAACCTCCGATACAATATGATGAGAAAAATTGAATTTGAAGTCTATACTGACTAAGAAATCGGTGTTCTTGGATCTCTGGCAAAAAATGGGCTACAGGATACAGGCTCTTCTGTTGGGGAACCAGGGCAGAGGCCTGCTGTGCTACTGGAAGGAGGATCTTCTATAACACAACCAGAACAGGGACCTGATCAGCTACTGGAAAACCAGCAACATAGAAAAAAATGGTCTTGAGAACAAAACAGAATAATCATGCAATGTTATTTGGAATCAAGGCCTAAACAGTATGAATATTTGACACGAATGTTTGAAATATGGAAATAAAAGTATCCTGATTCTACCATCACTGAACGGCGACTAGCAGTGCCATTTTATCATGTGAAACAACTTTTCACAGCAATAAAGCTAGATGAAATAAGGAAAAGCCATGCAAAGGAAGAACAAGAAATAAATGAAACCAACCAAGAAATAGGCCATAGAAATGAAGTTGCTCTTGAAAGTCCACCAATTAAGACTGAGATATTGACAATACATCATCAGCTCACCTCTGTACAGGAAGAACTGAAGGCAAAAAATTTAGATCAGAAGTTTGAAACAGTTACGAGGGCTGGATATGTGATAAATGACACTTTGTTGGGCTGGGCCATGTGTGCCATAAAACATAATGCCATGCACCGGAGATATAAACTGTATAAAGCTCTGAGTTGTTCTGTGTGTGCAAAAGAAAACCCATATGGGCAGACTGGAGATGCTCCCATGCTGTTTGATTGTTGCAGACGAGGTTGTTCCACCATGCCAAAGCCACAATTGGAGTGGCTCTGCCCATTCCACACCCCTGAGCAATCTCCCGTTCCCTCCCTTGCACTAGTTGCTGGTGGGCCACATAAGAGTCCTGGACAGGCCAGTTCCAGCTGCCAGGCTTTATGTTTAACAACCCTGTCTTACAGCATATTAAAAGCAAAGAAGACAGACAAAGATTACCCGTGCTGAGAACAACATCAAGGAATGAACTTACAAGACTCATTGAAAACATCAGTGCAGAAATTGAAACAGTTCCTACAATAAACATAACTGAAACCAATCAGTTGATGTATAGTTCAGCAGTTGTAATAACAGGAGAACTGGTAATGAACATTAAGAAAAAAGCAATTAAGGATTGTAAGGTGAAACCAAATTGGAAAAATTGGGAAAAAATCAACAAATACTGTTCGAACCTAAGCACCTTAAAGGAAACTCAAGAATGAAAGAATAAAAGAATAAAAGCAAACCTCAAGAAGAAATACCAGTTAAATATAAATACAATAGTCCAAGTTGCATAAGAAATGAAACAAAGAATCCAAGAAGATTAAGAGGTACAACAGTAGGATCCTGCAATACAGACAAAACTTATAAATCTAGACTAACCAAAGAGAGTTCTACAAATCACCAGAGGGAGATGAAAAAGTAGATGTAAAATCAGACAAAGAAAAGTCAACAACTTTCTGGGAAGACTCAAAATCATGCAATAAAACCAGCTGGATCACAGATTTGGAAAACAAAATGAAAGGAAAGCAAATGGAGGAGCTTACAATGACCCTGGAAGGCCTGCTAAAACAATTAAAGAAAGTGAAAAACTGGACAGTGCCTGAAAGAGATGAAGTCCAGGGCTATTGGTTTAAAAAGCTGACAGGTCTTCATCCCAGATTGGTGTAACAGCTTAATGATGTGCTCTGTTCCAAAGCATTGGAAGATTGGATAACAACTGGCAGGACATTTCTCATTCTGAAGAACAAAGAGAAAGGAGCAGTGCTGAGCAACTTCTGCCTTATTACCTTCCTCTCAACAACTTTTAAACTACTGACGAGGCATTGTAGCCAGTTCCATTCAAGAATATATGCAGCTCAATTCAATTTTACCACATGAACAAAAAGAATTTTTCTGAAAATCCTGATACACTAAAGATCAGCTACTGATTGATAAAATGGCCTTACAAAATTGTAAAAGGCTGAAAACCAGCCTGAATGTTGTTCAGATTGATTACAACAAGGCATTTGATTCATTTTCTCATACATGAATCCTGAAAATACTAGAAATGGTAGGCATCAGCAAAACTGTGATAACATCAAAATTGCCATGAGTAAATGGAACACCAGGTTGATAGTGAATTGAAAAGGAATTGGAACAGTTCATATCAAATGAAGAATTTTTCAAGGAGACTCACTATCACTGCTTCTCTTTGTCATTGCCATAATACCACTCACTATAATTCTCAACAGCACAGGCCTAGGATACCAGCTTTCAAAGACAGGCCCAAAGATTTCACACTTATTGTATATGGATGACTTGAAAATGTATGGAAAGTCATTATCAGAGACTGATGCTTTACTAAATACAGTTCAGATATTCAGCAAAGATATAGCAATGGAATTTGGCCTCGACAAATGTTCAGCATTAGCACTGAACAGAGGAAAGATCGTTGAACAAGAAGAAATCAATACGGCAAACAACAACATCAAAACAGTGGGCTTTAAAGAAAACTACAAATATCTTGTAATTTTGGAAACTGACAACATCAAACATACCCTTGTTAAGAAAAATACAACCACTGTTTTAGTTAGTTCTTAAATTTCTAGCTTTCTTTTTTTGCCTTACAATTCTTGTTCACTTTTAAATATTTTTACACCTTAATAAATAAATATATATTTAATTTACTTTTGTGGTTATTTGCCTTCAACTGACCTCAGTCTAAATCCAGAGTTTTAGACTGGGTGACCACCTGGCACCTACCATGATAATTGTTTTTGTGAGAAACTCATTCTGCAATTCTACCTTGCAGGGATTACTTTTTTGTTTTGTCATGGGAAGGCTGGAAGCTTGCTCTTTGGCTTCCATTCATTGGGATAGTCTAAAGCAGGGGTATCAAATATATAGTTCATTGGCTGGATCTGGCCCCAGCAACTTCCTTCTCCTGCTTCCTTTTCCAGGGCTGCTGCTGCTGCACCATAGCTTGCTTTTCCCCCAACTCCCTCAGTGGCTCTTTGCTTCCTGCTTCCTGCCTCTTGCCTCCCTCCCACACACATATGGAAATGCACACACAGACCTTCTGCTTCCTTCTCCCGGGTTGCTCCTCCTTTTTGGGGGAGGAAGGGAGGGTGAGGAAAGAGAGAGGGAAAAAACAAAGTTGGAGTCCCATGGCGGCTTTAAGACCAACAACGTTTTATTCCAGGTATAAGCTTTTGTGTGAAAGCACAGAAGGAGGGAGGGAGGGAGGGAGGGAGGGTGGATAGATGGATGGATTCTTCTTACAAGCAAATTTTATAATGAAGAGATAATTTTTTAAGTTTTTTTTTAAAAAATTGGATTTTTCTGTTCCTATCTGGATTTTATTTTCTTTCAAAAAGACCCTGATTAAGAATTAGAACACTTGAGTTGGTCTTTATATCTTGGAGAATGGAGTGATTTCAGATGCCAAATGATAATAGCATATGTTGGTAATGAGACAGAAAAACTAGGTCCCAACTCAGTCCTGGAGGATGCATTGTCTTGAGCTTCATTATCAATTGGAATTCAGTAGTATCTCTTTCTAATCTCCCTTTGAAATTCCTTTGTAAGAGCACTGCTGCTTTTGGTCTCTAATGTCAGATTTATGTCCATTTATTCTTTGCATACTCCTGGATTTAATCCTCCTGGACAGAATTGAGACCTAGGTTTCCTGTCTCATTACCAATGCTGCTATCTCCATGCCTACTACCCCTCTGTATATCACACCTAATCCAATCAAGCCTGCTATTGTCATTCACCTTCTATTGCTATTTGGAATCTGAAACCACCTTTATAAAGCTTATATCTTCAGTACTTCACGTTATATTTTATGGCATGCATGGCCCGACCCAACAAAGTGATATTTATGTCAGATCTAGCCCTCATAACAAATGAGTTTGATACCTCTGGTCTAAAAGGCTGGTGGCAGGCTACCAAACTGGTTATGTGATGAGTCACGTCCTAGGTTTTGTAATTTTGTGTCCTGCAGCCCTTAAACAAAGATTCTTGGCCCAGAACTGGACAGGGAATCTTTGACAAAGGGCTTCTTAGAGATGCTTTGCAGGAAGAGAAATGACAGAGGTGAACAGTTGCCAGTAACCTGAGTGTGGACCATACACAGATTTATGCCAGGGCATTGAAGCAGGACTGCAAACATCAAGTGTCTCGGCTGCAGAAACATTACTGAACATTAATCAACACTGGCTCCTGATGGAGTACTGAGTCAGGTTCAAGATTTTGGAATTGACCTTCAAGGCCTTGAGTGGTCTGGGATGCACATATCTCCAGGACTGCCTCCTCTGGTATGTCCCCCAAAGAGCTTTATGATCTGCTGAGAATAACTTACTGGTGATCCCCAACCCAAAAGACATCTGGCTGTCTTTGACCAGAGCCAAAGCTTTTTCAGCCCTGGCCCCTACCTGGTAGGACTCTGTCGAATAACATCCATGCCCTGTGGGACCTAATGCAGTTCTACAGGGCTTGCAAGGCAGAGATGTTCTGCCAGGCTTTCGGTTGAGGACAACGACAGGCACCTTCTGGCTGACACTCCCTCCCTTCCTCTGCTCTCCCCTCCGCCTTGCTCCCTCTCTACCTCTCCTGTGTGAGACAGTAACATAATTCTGGAATTGAAATGTTAGTGCCATCAGACTTTTAGTTATTTATTGAATTGTCAGAAGTTTTTAATGTATAGTTTTTACTGTTGTTCATCGCCCTGAGCTCTGTGCACTCAGAGAAGGGCAGTCTATAAATTTAAATCATAAATAAATTAAAACGTATCAATTATCAGTAACATATACTTTTTGTAATTCATATGGGTTTCCTCTTATTCTGGCTCTTTGTTTGTCTCTTGCTCTGAATTTTGATGCCGTTTGGCTCTTCAGTTGTAAGAGGCTGTAGACTCCTCCTGATATGGAAGCTTCAGAATGATTTCAGATTCTCAGGATATCTGGATAATGGAGAGCCAAGTCTAAATATGACATGAAAATGTTCCCTAAAAGGGCTTCTGTTCTATGCATGATACAACAATGTAGTGCCTGTTCTTCCATTATATTTAACAGCTTCCAAATTTTTGGCTGACACATATAAGCCTGTCATGATTCAGGCTACAAGTAGCTTCATACCACTCAAACAGATTGCACACCCCAGGGCGCTTACGATGAAAACAATCCTGCTGCTTTGTTATTCGCTTTTTTTAATGTCATAGCTGAAATTCAGTTCATTTGTAAGCATTGGGTTGCTTTCATGACGTGTTGATGGGCCCCTGTGAGAGCTATGAGCTGTCGGAAAAGGTGCTAGGTTTCCGTCCTTCCGCTCCTGTGGATTGGTCCTTGAAGGGTTCAGCATTATGCATTGTTTTGTTTTTGATTTCATGTTGTTGTTTCATTTTTGTAGTAATTTATATGTCATGGATGGCACCCTAGGAGGACAATGATGAAAAAGTGGCTTTGCTTCCCACTTCAAAGGATTATTGGTGGTACATTTGGACGGCTGGAAATGCAGCCAGTGTACAAACAAAGACTCTTTCTACATCTCCCCTTAAGAAGACTCCTTTCTTTTTCCTATTTTCCATTGCCCTCCCTCCCCAAATCTCCCCCTCCTACAAGCGCATGCCAAGAACCACCAAAATCTTTGTATGTGGGAGATATAGAAGTTTTATGGCATTTCAAGATGTGAAGGGCTATGGACAACTATTTTCCTAATCCTTGTGATTTTCAACACTGTACATTGCCAATTCCATTTTCCCCCCACCCGCAAAACAGGATTTACATTTCCTGGCCATAAATAAGTAGAGGAGTGGGTAACGAAATTCCCACCTCACAGAGTGTAGCCATGGTTACCTCCCAAATAGTACATGTAATTGGTTGACCCAACCACACTGGAGGTTCAAAAAAGTGTGGGTTGATTATTTGGTACCCTGAAGAAATTGCCTGCAAATGACTGACTGGGGCTGCGTCGTGGCATCTCATTGGCATTCAGCTCCATGGCTGTCGCATGAAGGAGAGAGAAAAAAAATTACACTACAGACAGCAAGGTAGAAAAGGTAAAAGGTGAGCACTGAGAATTAGCTTTGCTGCAGTCTTTTTTTTTTTTTTTTACAGACTTACAGATAGTTAAAGTATCCTGAGATGGAAGTTCTGCAGGGATGTGAGGAAGCACACGGGGCTGCTTATGTTGTGTGTGTGCACATCTCTAGATTCCACTGTGCCTAAGCAGAATGTGCCTCAGTATGAAGAACCTGTTTTATTAAAGAACAAAACATGAACTTGTTTTCTGCCTTGCTTTGAGACTATAAATGCGTTCCCCCACCCCGGTGATGATCTGGTCTTGATACTTCTTTATGGGAAGTGATTAGTGAATGGTTTGTGTATATGTGTGAAGCAATTCAAACATGCTTTTAAAAAGCAAGTGGAAGAACCTTTTTCTGGGCTGTACTGCTTAGGGTTCTTATGTTTGGTTACCTGTTATCCAAAAGAAAGCCACTTACTCATCACCCATTCAAACCCTTCTCCGTCATTGCAATTTTGGTGCCCCAGCTGTATGTAAGGGCAGAGGGTCCCACTTGTGAAAGAAAAGTAGCATATCAGCAAAACCTGTAAGCTAAAACTAGAGCTTGAGACCTGGCATTGCACCCATGTTTGTCAGCTTTCGTCACGCACAGCATGTAACACGAATGATTCTACCTGAAAAAAATATGCCTCTTTTACTATGTATTTGCAGCTGCGATCCCCTATCCAGGAAAACGCAGGATATGAATGGCCACACTTGCATGCACATTGGTTGTCAGGGATAGAGCCCAATCCTCATTACTCCTGGGATGAGGCAATGGGTCATTCGGTTAGAGTTGGTGTGTCAAGCTTGTATACTTAGGACACTGGGACCTTGGTTGCTGGCCTAGGATGCTGATCCAGGACTTGAAAATTTAACATGGGCTCAGCAGTGGGCACCCTCAAGGGAAAGAGACTTCTCCTGTTCTTTAACTTCCAAAAGTCTCACATTTTGGCTGGCATTTCTCAATTCATTCTTTTGTGCTGCTGCAATTGTACCATTTTGAACTTACTGCTTGGGAGTCTTTGAAACTATAGTGCATAAATGGATACAAAGCGCCCCCCTCCCCCCACAGATTCCCACAGAAAAACTCTGTGTGGTTGAATCTGAATTCATATTTTAAAATCAGTTTCGTGCTGCATTTGCATTTTTTAATCAGTTTCATACTGCTGTGACGCTGTTTTACTCTATGCTTGACGGCATCACAGCAGCACGAAACTGATTTAAAAATGCAAATACAGATTCGACCTCTATCTCAATATGCTTCACTTTCATCTTACTCACAACTTCTTTGGCCTGTGTCTCTCTCCATCTTTTCACACAGAGACACACTGACTTGTCTTCTCCCAGTGGGAAGGATCACCTATTTCAAGTTGTTTCATTAAAGAGAGCAAGCTGTTGAGAGGTTCTCTAACAGTTAGCTCCTGTTTGAAGACATATCCCGAGCCATTATAGAAATTAACATTCTTTTGTCAAATCAGGTGGCACTTCAGGCAAATCAATAGTGATGGACCCATTCCTAGTAACTGGCAGCAGATTCATATTGTCATCAAACCCCCTTCTCAAGTTTTTGCACTAATAATAATAATTATCATATGGCATTGCGTGTAGCATAGCCAGGAGAACCTAAGACTGTCTGTCAGCTTTAAGTTCTAGCTCTTTTGGCATTATGCACCACTAGGGGGCAAGCTAGACTTATGGGAAGGGGGGCTGAGAGAGCTCTGAGAGAGCTATGACTGACCCAAGATCACCCAGCTGGCTTTGTATGGAGGAGTGCTGAATCAAACCTGGTTCTCCAGATAAGAGTCCGCTGTTGCTAACCACTATATCACACTGTCTCGCTTTACACTTTATGCTAATAACTGTACCATAGGCTTGCCAGAACCCTGGTGGAGGGGGGGGTCCCCTGCTACCAGGCCCTGCCCCCACTGCTGAACTGGTGGCCGGCAGGGGACAAAGAGGGAGGCCCAGGCTTCATATCTGGTAACTTGTTGACATTCTGGTGCACTCCAGAAGTGATGTTATGACATTGGCAGAAGTCCATCAGTGGCTATTAGCCACAGGGTATAGATGGGAATTCTAAGTCTGGGGCAGGTGATGCACTCTATTCTTGGTGCTGGAGGGGGCAGCAGTGGGAGGGCACCTGGTATATTTTGGCCACTGTGTGACAGAGTGTTGGACTAGATGGGCCATTGGCCTGATTCAACATTGGCTTCTCTTATGTTCTTATTGGCGATGTCCAGGTGATGATCTGGTATTAGGGCAAAAAAACCCAACAACACAAAAACCTCTATGCTAGAAGCCATGTTTAACCATAGAGATCTGCCCTCCTGTTCCTAAGTCCCCCTCCCCCCCACATCCCCTGCTGGTTGCCACTGAGCCACAAAGCAGACAGGCTGATCTAGATTCACCATCCATTCAAGCCTTTTTCAGTTATTAAAATTTTGGTGCTCCCACTGTATGTAAGGGCAGATGGTACTCTTGATATGTGCCATTTTGTATGAATAGGATAATGCATGTATTTTCCAGCTTCAGTACACATGAACCCATTCCCTCAAAACTGTGGATTTCTGATTGTGCATACCAAAACTGAAAAATATGGGCATTATCTTGTCCACATACATGACAACCACGTACCAAGAGGATGGCTTGTAGCCCACTCTCCCCTTATGCACAATTGGATTGCCAGAATAGTAACAACTGAGCAGGGCTTCATTGATCTTGTTTTGCTTTGTTCTAAAGAGCTAGCTAACCTCTCCAGTTTTTGTGCAGGAATTTACAGAATATAATGAAATCATGTAGCTTTATCGAGGTACCTGTGATCTCACACTACACGGTGTGTTCCTCTTGTCTCTGAACACATTTGTCTTTGTAAGCATATCTTCACCAAATTATCATAATTAAAAATAAAAGGAAAGGAAAGAGGTTTTGCTGTTAGAATCCAGGAGCACTGAGGGAAAGAGAAGGCTATTAGTATGTACTGTGTGCACGTAAAAATGATATCGTAATTAATAGCTAATGTGAAATTTCAGCTATGCAGAAAGACATTTGAAAGCAAAAGATTCGGGAAGATCTTATTTTCAAATGTTAAATTATGTCACATGTATTTGCATTCTTGCAAAAATGTCCTTCTGCATTAAAGGGCTAGGTTTCCAGTGGCTAGTTCTTTGAAGACAGAGGTTTTCATTTTTTTAAAAAAATGATTTTTTGAGGTCATTGTTTATGAATACAGATTAATCTAGTTCTATCACTTAGTCAAAAACTCCCCAATCCTCCAAGCTGTTAGGCCACTTAAAGTGAGCTGATTGCCGTGTGTGTTTGTTTAGAAGGGAGAGTCACTGTATTTAAGTAAAGCATGGCATATAGAAGATTTCAGCCTTTAAAAGCCAAGTTTTTGGAGAGGGCAGGAAGCCAGCTTGTCAGTTCTGATTCTGCTCCATAGGAATCTTTAAACTGCAAAGGAGCTTGGGCCCTCTCAGTTTAAAAGATCCCTAGGGAATTGGCTTTCCAAGGATGCATACCCTTAGCTGCTATTTCTGATGCCATTTGCCCCTTCTGCCTAGCTGAAGTCTTTTGGGAGTCGGGGGGGGGAGAGAAGGATTTCATATCCTTTTTTTTTGGTAAATACAATTTATTATTGGATATATTTTCATGTTCATACAATTTAAACAGACCAATACATATCCATTTTTCTTTCTCCCTCTCCCCCCCAAACTAGGCTTCCCGCACTGCTCCAACCCCATTGATATTCTTCTTATTCAATTCCATTTACTACTAAACATATTTTCTTTTACTAATGGTAACAATTCAAAAATCTGAGTCTCTTTCTACTTCTCCTCAATAACTGTCAAAACAGATCAAACCACGTTTAATATCCCAATTCTTCAACAGGTATTCTTGAAAGTCTTTCCAATCTCCGAAAAAAGTTTCGTCTTCTTCGTTGTTTAATTTTCTTGTTAGTTTGTCCATTTCTGCCATAAACAACGTCTTTTTAATCCATTCCCATGTTTCAGGTACTTTATCTTGTTTCCAACATTGAGCAAAAGTCAGTCTAGCTGCTGTAATCAAGTACCATAATAGTGTTCTCTTGGCTACATTTATTTCTTCCATTTTAAGACCTAACAATAACATCTGTGGGTCTTTCTTAAAGGTACATTTCAAAAATTTTTTGTATCTCATTGTGGATCTCAGTCCAAAAATTTACTGCTTTATCACATGTCCACCACATATGGTAAAAAGACCCTTCTTTTTTCTTACATTTCCAACATTTGTTAGATATAGTATCGTTTATGATAGCAATTTTTTTAGGCGTCATATACCATCTGTACATCATTTTATAACAATTCTCTTTAACATTTACACAAGTTGAAATTTTCATTGACTTTTTCCACAAATATTCCCAAGATGTCATTAATATCTCATTATTAATATTTACCGCCCATTTTATCATTTGCTCTTTTACAATTTCATCCTCAGTGTACCATTTCAATAAAACCTTGTACAGTTTAGAAATCATTTTTTTACCCTTCTCAAGCCATACAATTTCAATTTCAGTGTTATTTTCTCTAAAACCATGTTCTCTTTTGTCGGTCTTAAATAAGTCATAAATCTGTCTATAGTTCAACCAATCATATTCAAATTCCACATCAAATCTGTCTTTTAACACAAAGTTTTTCCCTTCTAATTTTAAAAGACTTTTATAAGGTTAGCCAGTCTAACCCTTGATTTCTTGAATATGAATTAATCACTTCTGCTGGTACTATCCAAAGTGGTCTTTCTTCTGAGAAGAATTTTCTATATCTCATCCAAGTCTCGAACAGTGATCTTCTTATAAAGTGGTGTTTGAAAAATTTATCTATTTTTACTTTTCCATACCATAAATATGCATGCCATCCGAATTTGTTATCATGCCCTTCTAGAGCCAATAACTTTTTATTCTCAAGATTGATCCACTGTTCCAACCATGTTAAACAGACGGCATCATAATACAGTCTTAAATTTGGTAGTTGTAGACCTCCTCTTTCCTTTGCATCACATAGAATTTTCATTTTAATCCTTGGCTTTCTTCCTGCCCAAACAAATTTAGATAGTTCTTTCTGCCACGTATCCAATATTTTCCTTTGTTTTAATATTGGAATAGTCTGGAATAAAAACATCAAACGCGGTAAAATATTCATTTTTACAGTTGCGATTCTTCCCATTAATGATAAATTCAAAGTATCTTGCTGAATCTTCATATCTTGCTGAATCCTGTACCAAACCTTTTCATAGTTATTTTTGAACAGATCAATATTTTTCATAGTCAATTCAATTCCTAAATATTTAGTCTTTGTAACTACTTCACATTGAATTTTTTCTTGAAGCTCTGTTTGTCTTTGTTTCGTCATATTTTTGCACATCACTTTGGTTTTACTTTTATTAACGTAAAATCCCGCAACTGATCCAAATTCTTCAATTTTTTCCATCAATTGTGGTATTTTCTCGATTGGATCTTGAATCATAAACATTACATCGTCTGCAAATGCCCTGTATTTATATGCAAAACCTTTCACTGTAAGTCCTTCAATACTATTGTCTTTTCTTATCTCTGTCAATAATATTTCCAGTATCCAAATAAACAACAACGGGGATAACGGGCAGCCTTGACGTGTTCCCTTTTGAACTTGGAAAAAGTCTGTTCTCTCTTTATTTATATTCAAAGCTGCTTTCTGTTCTGAATAAATTGCCACAATCATGTTTAAAAAAGACTGTCCTATATTCATTTTTTCATATACCCTTTTGATGCCATCATGAGACTTGAAATCAGAGGATGAATGTTACTTGCTCGGAGAGGCAAGCAAGCTTATACTTATGCCTTTGTCTGCAGAGTTGCTGAAAGCCACTACAGGCCCAACCCAAACATCACATGATTTCTGTGTGTTCATGAGCCAGAAATATTGTCTGCTTGGTGGTCCTTAAAGGCATTGTGGGAACCAGGGATTGTTACTGCAGCTCTTCTCACTCAGCCAGAAATTGCCAAGGTTGTGCATCTTCTCAGACTATGTTCCATTGAGCCAGTTAGCATGCCTGCTGCCCATGTAGTCAACCCAGCTGCCAGTCAGGAGAAGGCATGGGAGGGACTATCAGAAATGGCGTGATATCTCTTCCAGGGAAACCCCAGAACTGTTATAACACTTCTGTAGGAATTGCTGAAAAATCTATGGTACAATCATAATGTTTCCAGTGATTCCTAGAAAGGACTGATGCCACATCCAGGTTTTCCCTGGTAGTGATATCACCCTGTCACCAACAGTGCCTTTTTAACATTATTTTTCTCCCACCAGTTGCTGGAGCAGTGGCAGAAAACAGGAGTCAGGGTGGGAAAACTCACCTGGCAGAAGCCTGGGAGCCCTACTTCTTTGTCTTATCAATTTTCTCCTCCATGAAAGTGGGTTTTTTCATTCTCCTACAAATGCAAACGGGGATTTTGGGGGTTTAAATGCAGTTTTAAATTCAACAGACAAAGCCAATAATGAGCCAAGTTTTCTAATAGTGCTATTTTATTCTGTTTCTGTTCATTTTACATTCTCTAGGCGATAAGTAATAAAATGTAAACATATATTTAAGTGTTTTGCTACAGTTCCTGGTTCAAGTCAGTTTCTGTCAAACTCCTTCAGCTTGTTCTGCCGACCAGCTTTATTCGACCTTTAGGGGCATCAAACAGCATCAACATCTGCACAGGGATCCTTGCACATAGTATACATAGAGAACTAGCATGCCAGGGAAAAGAGTAAGCTGGAACTCTTCTCCCTGACATCTAGTTTTCTATGTGCAAAAGTGTTTGTTTTATTTTATTCATTTACTTCATTTATACCCCACTTTGCTTCCCAAAGGGAACCCAAAGTGGTTTACATCATTGCCCATTCCTCCATTTTTACCCTCACAATAACTCTGCGAGGTAGGTTAAACTGAGAGTTAAACTGATTGGCCCCAGGCTCCCCAGCAAACTTCCATGGCAGAACAGGAATTAGGCTTGCCAGTTCCCAGGTGGGGGGGGGGGATCCTTCGCATTCATGGGTTCCTGCCTGCCGCAGGCCAGCTGGCCAGTCGGGGAAACTCGGCCCCAAACAGAGGTCCCTGAGTGACATCGGTGATGCAATAATGTCACTTCCAGAAGTGATGTCAATGTGTTGGCAACATTGGGGGTGACACTCTACTTTGGGAGCAAAACTCTATGGTTTGTAGTCATTTTTACCATAGAGTTTTGCTCAAAAAGTAGAGCATAGCCCCAACATCGTCGATGCAATGACGTCACTTCTGGAAGTGATGTCATCACATTGCTGATGTCCACCCCCATCCCCAGAACACCCCCCACATCCCCCTGCCAGCATGAGGTAGGCATCTAGCAACCCTAACAGGAATCTGAACCTGGGTCTCCCAGATCCTAGTACTATTACACCACACAGACTCTCTCTATTAGTTATGTGCATGAAAGAGCATTTCATTTTGATTCTGAAAGTGGTTCAGTCCAGATCCAGGTTTACCATGTCTGTGAGAACTAGGCCAGAGAATCCTGTGGCACATTAAAGTCTAACACATCTATACTAACTTTGTAGTTACACATTTTTGCCCTTAATTTTTTAAAAAATCTAACACTTCTAAGATCATGATTATATTTAACATAATATTCAGTCCAATCCTATGCTGTTACTTTCAGTCTAAGTCCACTGAAATCAATGGAATAATTAGCAAGGAGTAATACATAGAAATTGGTTGTTGTAGATTTTCCAGGCTGTATACACAGAAAGTTAGATGGTTATATTTTATATGGTATAAAGCTGAAGCTAAGCATTTTTAAATCCCCATTGTCATGAAAGGGAAACTGTATATGCTTAACTCTCTCACTAAAATCACTGGGAGAATTAACATAGAATCCTAACCATGTTTACTCAGAAGTAACCCTCAGTGAGCTCAATGGTGCTTACTCAGTTTAATTTTCATAGCCTTGCAGCCTTACTCACAGGTTAATTTTCATAGCCTTGCAGCCTTACTCACAGGTTAATTTTCATAGCCTTGCAACCTTAAAGTACTTAATCGTAATAAAGCACCTGCAGTCACCACCAGGGCTGTGCAAAAAATAAAAATGCAAGGCAGACACCTTTTCCACATACCACCTTCCAAGGGACTCTCAGTTTATAAACTCTCCAGCCTTTTTTCTGCCATGCCCCCCCTCCCAAGATCTCTTTTCACTTTTCCTTCAGTCCTTCTATCATCAACTGCCACAGTCAGTTGGAGCCAACATGGGAAGCTGATTGGTTGGCTATGAAAGTCTTTCCCTTTCCAGCTTTCTGCAGCCAAGCCAATGGGATTTCTCAGGAGCATTCTGACTGGCTGCTGAGTGGCAGGGGAAAGAGCACACGCATGGCGCTTGGCTGTGGTGGTTGCAGGCTTACTGGTTTAGAAAGTACTGGGCATTTACAGGGCCAGTATTTTTTCAGTTGGTTTACTGGACAGGAGAAAATACTGGTCTGTCTAGTTCAAAACCAGACACTTGGCAACCCTAAGCCCCTTGACCCTTTTCATTCTGGCTTCAGGTCCAGCTTTGGGAGAGAAATAACCTTGGCAGTTCTGGTGAGCATCAGGTGAATGCATCTCTGTTACCGTTATGGCACATTTCAGCTGCATTTGAGACATTAGCCCATTCTTTATTGCTAAAGTGCCTGGAAAAGAATGTGGGACTGAGTGGGACAGCTCTGAAGTGGTTGGAGCCTATTTTAATGGATGGTCCAAATGCACAAGGTGGCCATAAGGGATGAATAGGAAGCAGGGAATTTGTTATGGGGAGTTCCACATGTTTGAGTAATGTGAGATATGGTATATAGACTTCGTGTACAGCACTGGGTGATAATAAATTATGCTATATGATAGGCTTCATTAAATGCTTGCATGTGTGCTTCTAAGTCTGCAGAGATGAAGAAAAACAACTAACTGGCAATTACTACTGTCCCTGAAATTTTCTATGTATCCAGCAACTTTAGCCTGAAATTTTCTAAGCCTATTTAGAGACAGAAAATGCTTGCAAGAGTGTGTGGGAAGTATGTGTGTATAAAAGCAGAAGTCTGGGCCAAAGACTAAAGCTGCACTCGCCTGGCACCCCCTCCCCCAAAAGGACAGGCTGTTCTATGTCAACAGAACTCATGATACAAGCTGGAACCTCTTTGTGTAGTCAGCCTCTTCCTTCTCCCCTGACCAAGCGGTGTTGGGAGACAAGGGAAAGTGACCATGAAGCAGCAGAGAAAGTTGGAGCCAAGGAGGCTGGCAAAAGGGCAACAAAAATGTCTACAGGGAAACATCTGGTAGGGGGCCAGAACTGGGCACACCCACATGTTGGGGACTTAGGGAGAAGGGCAAAAGAGGCAAAGGAACAGCAAAGCAAGTGCCATCAGCCCTAGAAAGGATGGAAGGCATAGAGGCCAGAGCAGAGTTCTACTTTCCATTATCAGCAGAGCTCTCTTGCTTGGGAAGTTCTTGCATGCAACAAAAGTTTGGCCAACTTTGAGGTAAGTGTGAATGAGGCTAGCCTAAGAGGCATAAGTGACTTCAGTAAAGCTTTAATTCATTTAAAGGATACTTGCTTGGAACTGTCCAGTTGTTCACTGCTGGATATGAAGCCCAGGAGACCAGGGCCCTATCCTAGTGTCTGAATAGCCCTTGGGTACAAGGTCAAGGGACAACAGGTGCAATTTTATACCTGACATTGTGGGGGGTTCTTATGATGTTTAATATCTGTGTGAGATTCCAGGGGGTATTATGTGGTGCTGAAGCTCTGAATGTACCTTTGAAGGTGATTTGGCTCTGAGATCTGAAGATGCCTGTTCTAGACTTCATGCATTCAAACATTTATAGGCCACCTTTCTGAAGTTAAAGATTCAAGGTAGCTGGAAAGGAAAAGGAAGAAACTATATATATTTGGTTTTAATTGGCTGCCGTTAAATCATTAAAATTATTCCTCCTGCTTTAGATAAAGATTGTAAGCTAATATCTGAAGTTGTACATAGCATCCAGATCCTACTTTGAAAGGTTACTGACATTAATTTTTTTGTGAGAGTAGTTGTGGTTTCTGTTTCTTAAAAGCAAAAAATCTCATTAATTAACCCCTGATTTTTATCCTGTATCCATTTTTACACGTGATTTTTTTCCCCACACTGAGCTTCTCACTTCATGCAAAGAGCAGGAAGGAAAGAAAAATGTCATGGCAATTTGAGCAACAGTGATCAAAAGTAGCTATCTTAAATCAACAGGAGTTCAGCGCTAGTCTTTTGTAATAACAAGAAATAAGCAAAGGACATCATGCTCAAAAGCACTGTTTTGTTCAAGGCTTGACTTCTGAGGTCTATGAATTGATGTATAAAAATATTCTTTTGATCTTAGTTCAGTGATTTCCCCTGTATCTAAAAGGAGTCAGTAGAACAGGCAATAAATTAAATTAGAATATAAAACCATGTATTAGGCAAGGGTTTTTTAATATAAAAAAGCAGATTCTAAAAATGTACATAGTTTTCCTAAAGCAACTGTACATGTGCAGTTGTTGGAAAGTTGTTGGTGTAGATCCATCTTGGTTCTCCATCAGTTTCCTTCAGTGTGTTCTGTTAAGTTGCTCATGTATTTTTACCTTTTCCCTCATTTTATGTGGATTGTAACCATTTTATGTCCTCTTGCTCATAAAAAGTTGGTTGTCCCTGGATACCAACATCAGTGCTGCGTCTAACAGCTATAGCACAAAGCAACAGACTACACCAGAATTTTCCACCATGTCCTGTAACTTCTTCCTTTTCCTATTTTTAAAAATTATTTTTAACATATAGCCTGAATAATGATAAGAAAAGAAGAATAGATAGGATTTATACCCTGCCCTTCACTACCTGAAGGAGTCTCAGAGTGGCTTACAATCTCCTTTCCCTTCCTCTCCCCACAACAGACAACCTGTGAGGTAGGTGAGGCTGAGAGAGCTCTCTCAGAACTGCCCTTGAGAGAACAGGTCTGAGTCCAGAGCTGCCTCACTCTCCAGGGTTGCTTTTTGTTGGGCAAGTATCCCAGAATAGAACCTCAGAATAGAGCAAGAGGAGGGGGTTTCCTTTCACCCAATTTCTCCCAAACTGGTCTGCCAAGTACCTATTTCCCACCTACCAGGAAATGGATCTAGTTCTTCCTCACTGGCTGCCCCTGGGCATGCCTTTCAAATGCTTCCCCAAGGGACAGCCAATCTTGTCTCCCCAACCCAGTCCTGGGAGTGACAGGCCCCTAGGCCAATGGATACTTGCCTTAGATTAGTGAGCTCCCTGCCCTTCCCCCTGAACTTCTTTAAAGAGCTGGCTGCACCACTCAGCCTCCTCTAAAAAGGCCCATGCTGCCTGCTGTCCCTGCCCATCTGTCAGAGCTTCTCTGGATCTCAGTTCCAGAGTCCCCCCTAGGTAGAAACTGGGGTGGGATGGCTTCTGCTGCTGAGCAGGCTCCTTCAAGCTGGCTGATTCCTGCATAGACTCAGTCAAGGCCATGCCCTGCTGCAACTCGGCAGACAGTTCCCCCACCTTCAGGGCTTGCTGGTGCAGCATGTCTTTGATGGGGCTTGCAATCTTCTGGGGTAAGGGCAGTGGCGGTGCTGCCGACCCCAGATACTGCCCTTGTTGAAATCAGCACATGCCTGTTCATTTTCCCCTGAAGGATTCAAGGTTTATAATCTCTATTTTGCAGAATGGAATTGTGTTATATAAATGGTCTATTTAACCTGTTGATAAATTATATCGAATGTGGGCATCTACACATCTTGCCTCTTGTACTTTGGTTCTGCTATAGCAATCATTCACAACTGGGTTTCTCTGTGTGTGGATGAGGCACAGACAGCACACCATCCAACAAGTGCATACAGTCTCAAGTGTCTAGTTTAGATTATAAAATGGACAGTTCAGCATTCAAAGATGGCACAGACTACAGTTCAGAGGTCGATACGAGGGTTGGATCAAACATAAATGCCACTTTGTCAGGCTGGTCCATGTGTGCTGTAAAATGTAATGTCAGGTACCAGAGATATAAACTATACAAAGGACAGCAGACAGTAAGCTCCAAGTTGTTGTATCCTCACTGCAAGGCCCTGTGGGGTGGGAGGGGGGTGCAAAGGAAGACCCATATGGGCAGACTGGAGAGCCAGTGGTGTAGCACTGGGCAGACGCTCCCACGCTGCTTGACTGTTGCAGATGAGGTTGTTCCGCCACGCTGAAGCTGCAATTGGAGTGGCTTGACCCACTCCCCATTCCCAAGCAGTCTCCTGTTCTGTCCCTTACATTAGTAGCTCATGGGCCACATAAGAGCCCTGGATGGGCCAGTTCCAGCCCCCAGCCCTTATGTTGACATCCCTGGCCTAAATCTTGCTATTTATTGGCAGCCTGCATTATGTGAACATATCATCTACATTCATAGAATTCACTTGCAGATAGCACATTGGTTGAAAAATGATCTGGTGATATATTGAACAAAAATAACATATTGGCAGGATTTTTATCCAAGCTTTTGTTTATGCTATTGCTCTGTGATATTTATTTGTTATATTTTATGCCTACTTATTAACCAAAAAAGTTGTTTCCCAAAGCAAATTTTTACAATTAAAAATGGACATGGTAGACTTTCGCCATTTACGAAGGATCAGTTCTTGGGATAACCGTAAATGGCAAATCTTTGTATACGGGGTATCTGAATTCTGTTGCATCTCCATAGCAAAACTACCACATTTCCTATAAAGTATGATGATGTCATAACTACAATAACTATGTGGTAGAGGTAAAGATCAGTGGACAACAGAAACTGGATTTTAATCTTTATTGTACTTTTTGTACTGAAGACTTTTATGAGAGTCCAAACAGCTATAATGCTAGGAGACTTAATGGTCAGCTCCTCCAACATGGGAGGGGCTTGGTAGTAAAGCCATTCTTTGGATATAGAAGGTAATCCTGCCATTTCCAGTTATGACTGAGGTCCTGGAGAGCTGTTCCTGCTCACTGTAGACTAGATGAACCAACAGGCGGCTTTGATACAAGACAACTTTACATATTCAACATTTTTTTTCTTTAAAGCAGCTGTGTGAGGCTGACTGGAGAAGCAGTGCTGGGGAAGGGTTGTTTAACCCTTCACTCCCCACTGCTTCCCTAGTGTGAATTTGTGTAGTGGTTAAGTGTTGGACTAGTACCTGGAAGACCCAGGTTCAAATCCCCACTCATGCTATGGAAGCTCACTGGGTGACATTCTCTCAGTTAACCTATCTCACAGAGGTTTTGTGAGGATAAAATAGAGGAAAGGAGAATGACATAGACTGCTTTGGGTCCCCATTGAGGAGAAAGGTGGGGTATAAATGAACGAACTAAATAAATAAAAATAAATACCACCAAACCCACTGTTTTCCCCACTAGGGTGGGGTATAAATGAGCTAACTAAATAAACAAAAAAAAAATACCACCAATGCCACTATTTTCCCCACTGAAGAAATATACAGGTATCTTTGTGGTAACTGTATTTACTGCCTTCCCCCCCACATACTAATAACCGATGGAGGGTGAGACTGGGGAAATGGAAGAAGACACTGAAATTCTTCTATGTGTTCCACCATATCTCTTGCACTTTTTGTGGAATTTTATCTCTATGCTGGCTCAAAGCACTCATTTGTCTCTGTAATATGTTTGTGTGTTTATAATCTGCTACGGGTCTTGGCAGCTCAGGAATTAAGTTCATTGTGGTAGGACTTGGGTTGTACTCCAAACCAAACTCATGTTAAGCACTACCAGCACAAGGACAGACCAAAAGTGAAGTGATAAGTCTGCTCTCTGTGGCAGTCAACAGGAGAGATGCAGGGCTTATTGACTTCTCAGAAGGCATTTGTTGTACCAGGATCAGAGAGGGTTCAGAGATCATCATCGCTCTCTCCTGTTAGGCCTCCTATTCCACGTCCTATAAGAATTTGCCTCTGGTCAATGAGCAGCAAGTGATAAGTTCTGATAATAGGAATCCCTTATTCTTTTAATGGAATTCATCTTCCAGTCAAAATAATTAAATTGATACTCTCAGGCTATACATTTAACAGTGTCCTTCACTGGCCCAGGCTAGCCCGACCTTGTCCAGGCTCATATGCACAGCCTATGAGTGCCCGGCAGCCTCCCCAAACAGCCATGCCCCCCCCCTCTCTGTGAAGTGCCCGCCTGGCTTGCCGGGGGAGGGGAAGCACGTCTCAGCCTGCACTCGGTGTGATTGTAAAGCCTAAGCTGCTTCAGGGGGTGCAAGACAAAATCCCTGTCTTTTCTCTCCTCTCAGATGGCTTGCTAAGGTGGTGGGGTGTGTAGGAAGGGGACACAAGGAGAATAGCCCATTGGCACCAAGGGTTAAAGGGCTGCTCAGGAGGATATTGTCCTGTTGCTGCTACTAGCTAGCCAACAGAACCAGGTTGTATCTGTAAAACCTCAAGGGCCTCTCCAGGCTCCTTCAGCAGTGCTTGCCAGACTCCTTGGATCTTCTGGGGGTAGGCTTTGATTCTGGAGCAATGCACAGTGCTTCAGAGAGAATACAACTCCCAAACACAAATCCTGACCTTTCTTTATTATTTCCGAAATGCCCCAGGTGCTGCACCTCCTTCCCCTCCCCCATTTTTACCTGTCAACTCTTACCTAGCCATGTCTCTCCTCCTCTCTATTTCCCTAACAACAACAACCCTATGATGTAGCCAGCTCCACTGTACTAAACTGCCCCCTAACAAAGATTTTCTGGGTATGGGGCTGATCTTGTCAGATCTTGGAAGCTAAGTAGGGTCAGCCTATCTCTGATGGGAGACCACCAAGAAAGCCCAAGATCACTTCACGGAGGAATCACAAACTACCTCTGAATATCTCTTGCCTTGAAAACCCTATGGGACCACCATACATTGGATGCGACTTAACAGCACTTTCCCTCCACCCTTCAATGTATAAAGCTGACCCCATGGGATTGCCTTTGGGTACTGTGCGGCTAATTGAAGTTGGCTGAATAAAGGCACCTGGGCCAGACACACTCACTCAGGATAACCTATCTCACAGGGCTGTTGTGAAGATAAAATGGGAAGGCTATTCTACCATGATCTTCTTGTATGAAGGGTAGGATAAAAGGTAGGTAGAAAGATTAACCAATTTGTCCTACTTCTAAACATTTATAGCCATTTTTCTACATTATGCAAATGTGGCAGACCAAGATGTACCACACTCTCTAAAGCCTGCTTGCTCCTGTCCCAAAAAAACCTTCCTGCTCCATCCAGTCTTTTAGCTTCCATTGTAAATGTTTTGAATAAAGCCTACTTATTATGCTTAGCAAACTAATTGGCCTATAATTGGCAGGGTCCTCTCTATTCCCTTTCTCATAAACAGGCACAATTATTGCCACCACCACCCAGTCCTTAGGTATTCTAACTCTTCTATCTATAGTTTTAAACAGGGCTATTTTGGGGCAGGAACGCACAGGAATGGAGTTCCATCTGACTCCCGAGTTGGCCATGCCTAGCAGGAACTTATTAGCATAATAGGCCACACCCAACAGCAGAAACTCATTAGGATTGGCTACATAAGGGTGTGTGGCCTAACATGCAAAGGAATTCCTGCTCCAAAAAAAGCCCTGGGTTTTGACAACAAACAAGGGTAAACAGAATAAGAAGCAAAAGGTGGGTGTGGCTGGATGACCACACCTCTGGTAACATGGGGGTGTGGCCTAATATGCTAATGAGTTTCTGCTGTTGGGTGTGGCCTAATGTGCTAATGAGTTCCAGCTGGGCTTTTTCTACAAAAATAGCCCTAATTTTAAGTAAAGTAGTAAGAATCGGAACCAACCACTCAAGGTTCTTCTTAATCAGATCCGCTGATATAAGATCAGAGCCTGGGGCTTTGTTGGGTCTCATGTCTTGAGAATGCATAGGGGGCCAAGAAGGTAAAATATCTATATCCAGATCCTCTGTTGCACCCTCATCCTGACCTTGATAGAGCTGCTCAAAATAATTTCCCCAGATTTCAAGGAGAATTGTATTAGTGCACACTGAAGGAGCTCTAGTAGTACAGTTAGAGACCATATTCCAGAATAAACGGGGATTTTTATCTCTGATTGCTGAGCTTAGTTGCTCCCATGCAAGGGCTATGGCTTCTTTCTTTTCCCCTTTGTAACAAGGCCCTATATTGTTTTTTTAAGGTTTTCATATCCCCTAGGGTGTCATTATCCTCATTACACCTATATTTGATGCACAGCACTGAGCCAGTCGATGGTTATTTACAGATTTGTCCAATGACAAGTGGCCTGGCCTATACTTGTGCTTTTTACAGAGAAAAGTTTCACTACCATGGAGATTAACTTTTGGGTCCTGCCACAGCTTTTCCACTCAGTCCCAACCCTTTCCCCCCATTCACTGCAGCCCCTCTCCCATATGGCTTTTGTCTGTGCTGGATCTATGACCCCCAGTATAGCCTTTTTGTTGATCTAAAAGGGCTACTCCTTTTTTTGCCTGTGGAAAATCTGGTGGGATCCAATCCTCTGTACTGCAAAAGACTACTGAACATGTTGCTGTTAGAATCATAGCTACCGGGATCAGTTGAAAAGCTGGCAAACCAGGGTTATAGAAAATCACCTGCCTGATACTCATGTTTGAAAGTTTATGTTTTTGTTGCACCAACATTTTACATAAGTAGGTGTCTACTTGAAAGAACTAAGGTGAATACCTCAACGCTATAATGGGGGTTTCATAGCCCTACTGGTTGGTTCCTGTGTGGGCTGCTATTTGCATTTGATTCTAATTAACTCCCTTAGTCAAATAATGGCACTGTGGGAAATGGGGCATAATATTCACATTTCCAGATCACAACATCCACAGAAACCTGAAGTTAAACTTTTAGTTTTCTGCCATGATGTGGTAGTTCGTTTCTGTTATGTTGCTGTGATTTAAAAGAGCATTAGTGATCTTGGGGTCAGGTGTTTCCTGAAGCTAATGGCTGTATAGGTTAACAGCCCACTGTGTTATCTCAGACCTTCAACTTCAGCCAGCCAGTCATTAGCCGCCAGGAAATGCCTGACTCAGAGGTCGTTATTGCCTAAATATTGCCTCTAAAAGCTTTTTATTACTTGCAATAGATTTTGCTTTTGTGCTGTATTAGCAAGCCTAAGTATTAATACAATTAACAATAACAACAAATCAGAGAAATGATACGAGTTCTGTAAACCAGTGACAAGTCTCAGAAAGAACTCTTCTGCTTGGAGCAAATCCCCAGGAAAGATGTGTGTGTTGAAAACATTTCCAAGTCTGATAATCCCACAGGGGTAGCCTTGTGAGTTTGTTGCAGTAAAAATCAACAGAAGTCTTGCGGCACCCTAAAGACTAACCAAGTTTTATTCCAGTTTACTATTTTCATAGACTAGAACCCACTTCTTCAGATGAAGCCCACAAAAGCTTATGCTGAAATACAGTTTTGCTGCTTTTTTTTTTCTTTTGAGGCCAACTCCAGGTTGGGAAATTCCTCAGGATTTGGGGATAGAGCCTGAGGAGGTGAGGGTTTGGGGAGGGGAGAGACTTCAATAGAGCATAATTCCATAACTTCATCTTCCAAAGCAGCTGTTTTCTTCAGGGGAACTGAGCTCTGGAGATCAGTTTTTATTTTATAAGGCAGAAATGTTTAGAAGAGCTTTTGAAGGTGGCTAGTGGAATAAAAAAAAACCCTTTTTTCCTGGATTTCTGTTGTTTTATTTATTCATTTTGCAAGACTTATGCTCCATCTTTCTACCTCATCAGGGCCACTAAGGGGGCAAACAAAGTAAAAGCATACATAATAAAAGGATACATTAAAATATTAAAACAAAAACACATTGTTAAAACAATTAAAACCGAAAGTAAAACACACATGGTTTCCCTTGCTCGAAAGCCAGCCAAATCTGACACTAGAGGTGCGGTGCTCATCTCCGTTTCCAAGCTAAAGAGCCAGTGCTGTCCGAAGATGTTTCCATGGTCATGTGGCCAGCATGACTAGATGCCGAGGCACACGGAATGCTGTTACCTTCCCACCAAAATGGTACCTATTTATCTACTTGCAATTTCTTGCTTTTGAACTGCTAGGTTGGCAGAAGCTGGGGCCAGAGACGGGAGCTCACTTCATCATGCAACACTTGGGTCTCGAACTGCTGAACTACTGACCTTCCGGCCTGCAGTTTAGCATCTTAACCACTTGAGCCACCACAGCTACAAGCACATAAAAGCAGCAATTAAAATATCAGGCTAACTGAGCTCCTGGACTCCAGGCAGGGCCGCTGGAGGCTGCTTTGCCACCCCGGAGGAGGCTGGGGCAGCAACAAAAGCATGATGCTATGTGTCGTGACATGGGCAGGGGTGGAGCCAGCCTTGCAAAAGTCAGTTGCTCTGCATGCTCACCTACCCCCCCCCGTTCTTAGTGTAGGCTGTTGCTGGTCGCCTATGGGGGCCAGGTAGGAATTTTTGCTTCCACCCAGTATTGGCTGAATGGGTGGAGGTGTTTTGCCTACTTTGCACTGGGAACAGTGGATTGAATAGTGGTTGTGGTGGTCAACATCTAAATAGATTGGTCACTTGGCAGGTTTTGTGTGGGCAAGAAAGCGGAACCGGTGAGCACCTTATGGCATTTTCCTGTTGGGGAACAGGGGGTCATCAGGAACTGCCTTCGGATTTAGGGTCCAGGGTGGAGAATGGTGATCACCTCTGGGAACCTTTTGGGGAGGTTCCTTCTTGCAAGTTGTAAGGCTTCAGGGGTAGGTGCATCTGAGTGGCAACCAGTTGCTGGGCTGCCGGGCATGAGCCAAACCGTCAGCTCAAGACCGGGGCTGGGTGACCCATCCAAGAAAAGGGCAAGGAGGTTGGTCAGGGAGTGACACCTGCCTTGCCTGTTCCATGCTCGGTTAGTTTGTTCCTTGCTGCACTGTTATGTTAAGTAATTAATAAAGTGGCCCTTGTTTACTTCCAAACTGTTGTCTGTCTTGTTATTCCGACTGGAGGGGGCAAAAGGAGAGATCGTTGAGGGAGCACTAGACAAAACAAAAAAAATCATTACCTGCAGGTGGAAGATGGCAACAGAAGAAGACAGAGGAGTCCCCCTGTGGGGAGAGTTTCAGAGTTTTGGTGCCACAGTGAAGAAGGCCCTGTCACCGGTTGCAAGAAGTTTTATTGATTTCAAAAGCAAGCTCTTAACCAAGACACATCAGTGATTATTAGTTATTATTAACTTGAATTTAGTATTGGAGTTGGGGAAGAACCATTAGTTCAGTAAAAAGTGACACTGACAAACACAGAAATGGACCATTCCCTGCCTTCCTCTTCAGCCTCCCTTTGATCCCCCAAAGGCATTGCTGGGGGAAGGGGGGCCTTACAGACAAAGAGCCATGGACATCAGGGCCTGCAGTGAGAATAGGCAAGATCACCCTTCCTCCCATTTCTGTTATATGATACAACCCACTGAAAGGGCTCAAGGGCTTTAGAAATCAATTAGCTGTTGCCAGCTTTTCAACTGGTCCATCTAAGTGTCCCCGAGCAGCAATTATTAGGTGATGTTATTCAGCTCCATGACATTGGATGGAGGGAGCAGCTGCCCATTTAGACATATTGTTAGCCTGATTGCGCGTTATTATGAATAATAACGAGGGGAATTATATTGATTATTAATAAGCAATCAGCTGCGAGAGCGAACACCTATGTATACAGAGGTCAGCCCCGCCGGGAGGAGTTGGTAACAGACCAGGAGACTTTTATGATTGAAAATAAAGTCTTTTACTGAGGTTTGGCACACACAAACAATTACACAAGCTCACACACAATTATTCAAGTCCTAAGAAATACAGAGAGAGGTAAGCACGTTTGCATTAGCAGGTAAGTCGTTGGTGGGTCATATTTACCAGTCGAGTCCTGTAGAGCGTTCCTCAGGAAAAATGGAGGGGAAAGAAACTAAGAAAAATGGGGCCACGTGGTCTGACCAGCAGATTGTCACGTGGAAACTCGGCCTGCAGACCAGAGTTTAAAGATGGAGGTAAGGGTTGGGGGATAGCAAGCTGGACATAAGAGGGTCAAAGGTTCGATAGGGGTCGTAGAGAGAGAGATGGCTTGTGGTCTGGCATCCCCTTATAAGCAGGAGGGTGGGGGGCTGGTTACCTCCTTGATTCCCGCCTCCTGGTAGTCCGTCCCTGAAAGCACCCTATTGGTTGGAAGATGTAGGGGAGGTGTGTGGAGGTGTGCCTGAGGGATGGTCAATACTGAGAGCTAGAAACTTACTCATGTCTGACACCAGGTGATAGCTAGGATGAGTCATTCAGCCACTTCTATTGTGTTGTTGATGGCATTAGCCCGGCTGTTGATGGCTCTCAATCAGTAACTAGGCAACGATGAATAGATTCTGCCAGGGCTACGTGAAGTCTTGCATGTGAAGGTGGGGGGAGGAAAGAGGCTGCCTGCTGTAGAAGGAACTCTCAGTGGCGTTTTTGGAGTTCCTATTTCTGGTATTTTACTGTGCTTTTGTGTGTACTGGTTTTATTTCATATTTCCCTCATGAGAAACAGGCTGGTAACCTCTGCTGGGCACTGGAGCTGCTGGGCTGGTCAGGAGAAACGTCTCTTGCCTGGGTGCAGTCTCTGCTGGCATCTGGGAGGGCTACCATGTGGTTCAGTTCCTTACACACGCACTGGCACAGTTTATTATTTTATTGCAGTCCAAAAAGAGGCTGAAAAGCCTTGCAGGGCAACAATATTAAAGATCGGTTAAAAGGATAGGGCTTTTTTTCCTGGCCAAATGGAACCTTAACTGTGACACTAGGCCTGTTTACTTGGAATGGAATTTTATTCCATTCACAGTTAGGGTTGCCAGTCTCCAGGAGGGACCTGGGGATCTCCCGCTTTTACAACTGATCTCTAGCTTACAGAGATCAGCTCCCCTGGAGAAAATGGCTGTTTTGAAGGGTGAAGTCTATGGCACTGTACCCTGCTGAGGCCCCTCCCCTCACCAAGCCCCACCATCTTCCGGATCCACTCCTAAAGTCTCCAGGTATTTTCCAACCCAGACCTGGCAACCCTATTCATAGGGGAAGTTACTTCAGAACTTACTTCAGAATAAACATGCATAGAATCTGTCTATAAAGCATGCATGTGCCTTGTTCTTCCACATTGTAGGACAAAAAGCAACAGCTTTCTTTCCCTTTATATTTGAACGTCATGTGATTCTGATTGCCTATTATTAACCTTGTTTTTCCATTTTATTGCATTGTTGTGCCTATCATTTTAAAGCCTATACAGCCATACATACACTTAAAATGCTCTTTCTAATTGGGAAATAGTTCTGGTTTATATATAAAAACTGCAGATGCAAAAAGTGCAGTTTGAAAAGTATTAATTTAAATTTGAGTTAAGCATCCATGTGACACTTAGTAGCACTGATTACAACTATTTGGGGGTATTGTTTTTTGAACTGGGAACCAGCGGCGGGTGTAAGGCTGGGAGGTCTGTCTAACTTAGAAAATATTTAGTTGGAAGAGGTGGGGAGGGGGAAACCAACAAGAACAGCAGAAAAGTGAATTGTGTAATTCTTGAAAATGGCAGTGGCCCATGGAGCATTTCTGCTTTTAATCTTTGGGCAGCATTTTTTTAAAGGCCGGGTTTTAGGAAGCAAGGGAAATTTCATGAAAGAGGGGGGAAATAAACCATGCTGCTTTGATTATCTAAAACACAGTAAATGGGTTAATTTGTATTTTGAAAGCTGTGCGCAGTACACTTGGTAGCAGCCAGCGTTTGAGTTCCAGCCATCTTTGCATATCAGCGTTTGAAGCCCTGAGAGCTTTTACCATTTGTTCCGATTAGGTCTGTCTTCTGTAGATAAGTCTCTCAGGTAATTTGAAGCACAAGCTCAAAATGAAGTCCGTTTGATGGTCTGAAGCTAGGAAATGTCTCTTACCCAATTAATTAAATGCTGTTCTTTTTTTAAAATCCAGCTTGTGTTTCGTTTTATGTGCCATTCTCTCAGATGTGTGAACCCCATCGCACTGACTGTAGGATCTTCCTCCTCCCCGCATCTCTGCTTGTAAAGAGTTGGTTCTTATGTAAGTAAGAAGCTCTACTTTCCCCCCCATCATGAGCTACATAATGGCCTGCTTCTCTTTCTCCATGTTTTTTTATAGATAGGCACACACTCCTGCTGGATCATTTTAACTTGATATTACACTTGTTGGATGACTTAATGCTAAACTGAACTCTTCTTCTTAGGATTACTGTAATATATTACATTTCCCAGCATGCCTTTGAGTATTTAAAACTAGAAATAAGTGTAAGACACGGGACTGAATAAAGCCTTAGATTTTTTCTGTGTAGCATCACCACAGTCCATATTTCTTTACTATTACATTTGAAGCTGGCTGCTCAGAAGATTTCTTTCATGTTTAACTTTTAGCATGTTATCCTCCATTGTGTCTTTGCCTCCTGACACTAAATGCAAAAGACTTCCTATTATATGTCACTACTTGATTAACACCTATATCTAAGACAATTGGTTTATGTAAATGATTACAGCAACCAAGCCACATGCCTTAGTACATGCTGTGTTTCCTTCCTGAAAGAAAGCATTGAATGGAGCATGGTGGATTGGTAGTGTCTCTGATCAGTTTCATGCGTAAAGTTACAATTGCATCTTGATGAGATTATCTGATAAAATGTATCTGAAAAGAACAACTTCCCTTACAGGGAATGAGCTTGATATTCCTGTGCAGGACTCTTGCAAAAATAAGATATCATGGAAACCTGCAGTCAGGGCAGGCTCCAGGTTTTTTTGTACACTAGGCAAGGTTACCTTCTGGTGTGCCCCTGCAGCATCTGCCAAGGTGCCCCCGCATAGATCCCGGCTGGCTGGGCTGCTCAGGGTCCTCCTGCACCCCGAGGGTCACTTCTTCTCCCCCCCCCCCAGGCCTTCCTTTCTGCCTGCCTGCAGTCTCTTTTCCTCCCTCCCTTGCTGCCCGCCTTCCCAGCAGACACCCATCGGCTCTTCTGCGAGGAGCAGCCCATTACAGGTGGGCGGCTGTGCCTGCCTGTTGGTTGTGTGCAGCTGGCTGAGGCGGCACTTCCCCTGTCCTGGTCTCGGCTGCTCTGATGGGTGATCCCCAGGGTACCTAGACTGACATGGGGAGGGGAAGGAAGGTCAGCAGCCACCTGACCCTTCACTCTGGATGGCTCAGTGCTGCTTGAGCAGCTGCAAGTAAGTGGAACATTCCTTTTGTTGTGGTGGTGGCAGCGGCAGCTTTCGCATTTGTCTGGCTCCTTCCAGGGAGGGACACAAGAGGCAAAAGCGGCCGAGGAGCACAGGGGGGAGGCGGTGGGAGGTCCCGGGAGCCATCAAGTGCATTAGGGCAAAGCCAGGTAAGGCCAGCGGGGTGCAGGCACACAACCTGGTGGGGCAGCAGGCAGGCCAGAGTGGCGCAGCACCACTGGTGCCCTCATCAAGCTGGCACCCTCATCAAGCTGATGCCCTAGGCAACAGTCTAAATTTTGTCTATGATGGGCTGGCCCTGCCTTGCAGTGCCTCCAGCTTGTCTAGCCTTCTGCCCATGCACCAGTTGCAGGGGCACAGATTGGAACAAGCTTGGCACCTCATCCAGGGCTGATTTATCTATTAGTCACAGTAGGTACAGTGTCTAGGACCCACGTTACTTTTGGGGGCCCACAATAATGTTTTAATTTCTTTTAAAATCAGAAGAGAAAATTGAAATTTTAGTATCAAAGAAAATGTTTTAATTTTTGTCTCACATTTTTTAAAAATGAAATTTTAGGGCTCATGAAAATCTATTAAATTTTGCCTAAAACAGAAAACAAAAATGTAAAGTTCTATCAAAAATAATATAAATATTGATATTATTATGGTGGGAGGGGCCCATGAAGGCAAAAGTGCCTAGGGCCCACAAAAGTCGTAATGGGTCCCTGACCCCCACCCTGCTACTAATACAAGAAATCTTTGGTTTCAAGGTAGTTTACAGTTGAATCTCTGTGAGCAGGTGGTGAAACACTGCTTGAGTGGAGGATTAGACATTCTCAGTATGGAAGCTGATTAACCATTTTACAGAGACTGTTCTTCTGGAAGACAGAGATTTGACTAAAAGGTCTGAGGTCCCTCAAGCAAGTCAAAAGAGGTTATTGCTCTTAAGGAGAAGAGAACACCAATCTGGCTAGAGGAAGAGGGGGCAGACAGGAGAACCCCTGGTTGATAAACATAGGGTTACAGCATAATAAAATTGCAAGTCTGTGTGACCATCCAGAAACAAGTTCAAAAGAAGGTATAAGGGATTCTAGTAAGCTCTGTATCATAGTAAAAGCAGTGAAACATCTCTAACAGCATCAAACCTACATAAATCAGGGAAAATAACTCACAAAACATCTCTAGTGCTGTATAAAAGCCATTTTGGGATATATATTTAAACTTCCTTACCAAACCTACCCAAAGTTCACTTGTAAATATAATTTCCCAACCCCTGCCTGTTTATTCCAATGAATTTTGATTTCTGTTTCAGCTTTCAGTGTGCCTAGGCGCCTATTTCTGAGGGAGAATTTGTAGAGGTACAGACCCTCCTCAGTCACAGTTCCTTATTTGAGGTGTAAGCCAACAAAGTATCAAACAGTAATAATGTGGGTCAACAGCATGATAATAAAAATTTATCACATAAGAAGAGTTACATGCTACCTAAAAGGTACCCAGTTATCAAATATGGAACTGAAAATTCATAGGGAGCTTGGAGGGAAAATCTGAGACCTTATAAGAGCGATTGTTTGACAGGAGTGCCCATCTGCTACAGCACCCCTTGCTTCTGCTGATATGAACACTTTCTTTTAAATGGCAGCTTTCAAAGATTTCAGAATGTTTTGGTTTCATTCATGGACGTTTGAGAGGAATTGGTGCAAGGCATGAGAAAAGGGATCCTTTTACAGATGACTCAGGAGTCCCTAATGAAATTGTCTCTGTCCTAATTAAACGATTTCTGTCTTTGGATCTTTAAAATGTCTTTGTTTAAGCTTGACATCAGGATGGGCTTGCTTGGCTAATAATTATATATTGGCATCCTTTAATTAGAACGGGGAACCTTGTGCTACATTACAGTGACCCTTCCACTTCATGCCTTGCAGAACCTTTTTCATTGCCAAACAAAGAGAACTTTGCCAGTAAATCTCTTACTACTGAAAGGTGTTATTACTGAGTGCAATTAGGGTTGCCAGCTGCCTTCCTCCTGCCAGCAGGGGGATTTGGGGTGTGTGTTCTGGGGTGGGGGGGATGTCGGTGATGCAGTGACATCACTTTTGGAAGTGACATCATCATGTTGGCAATGTTTGGGTGATGCTCTACTTTTTGGGCAAAACTATGGTAAAAATGGCTACAAACAAGAGACTTTTGCACAAAAGGTAGAGCATTGCCCCCAACGTTGCCAACTCGATGATGTCACTTCTGGAAGTGACATCAGTGCATCACCAATGTCATGTGGGGATGTCTGTTTGGGGGTAGGGTTTTCTCCACTGGCCAGCTAACTGGTGGCAGGCCAGAGCCCGCAAAAGTGGAGTTCCTGACTGGTAACCTAGCAAGCTTAAGGGCAATGGAGCTTGCAACAGCAATGTGATGCTTATGGTGGGCTGTTAGAAATTTTTGGCATTCCTTCTTGGTTGCTCTAGCCTTCTGTCAAGATAATTAATACTGAAAGACTAATGGGCTATATTCACCCCAAGATCTAAATCTCTCAAGGCCAGAAGTAGACCAGAGAGTGGAACTGTGCCCTGTGTAGGGTGGTATAGAAAAAGAACAATTTGCAAACTCATGGTATGACTAATTACCATCTTGGATGTCTGAATGATTTAATTGGAGACTATATATCTCCTTTAGGACAATAAATGCACCTCTTCTCAGGTCTATCAACCTTACCCTTCTATTATTTTGCAATTTAATACTTGAAAGAGCTAGCATTCCCCCCCCCCCAACGTCTATTGACTTGTGCAGGCTCCATGCATTGGGAACCAAGTAGAATTTGTTTATCTGAAAGGGTTCAATGGACAATGGACTCCACAGCCAATCCTCTTTGGACAAGCAATTTGTATGGATTGTCCAATCAATGATAGCTGTTGAATCCTTAGTGTATTGAACTTCTTTAGACAAGATTCACTAGATTGTCAATGCATGGTAACTAAAACTATAAGAAAAGACATACCGGTTTATAGACATGCTGTAAGAACACTAAGAATAGCTATGGTGCATCCGACAATGGCTGATCTAGTCCAGTATCCTGGTTCCAGCAGGGAAGCTGACAAGTAAGCTTGACAAACGACCACCTTCATCCACTGACTGCTCCCTACTATGTGACAATCAGAGCCATTCTGCCTCTGAATCTGGAGGCCTCATTTGGCTATCACGGCCAATGAGTATTGACTGCAGAATCCATTGCCTACTGAATGCTTTCAGATTAAATCTATTCCATTCCATTCCCAGTGCTAGCTACTGTATGAAATAGTGCTTCCTTTTACCTATCTTCCTTTACCTGTCTTTAACCTACTGCCAATGATTTTCCTAGGGTGACCCCAGGTCATAACGTTAAGGAAGAAGGAGAGAAAATTCTCTTTCTCTGTTCCTTTTACACAATGCATAATTTTGTTGGTCTCTATCATGTCACCCTTCAATTGACTTAGAGCAAAAAAGCCCTTAAAAGTCCCAGATGCTTTAGTCTTGCCCAACAGGACAGGTGTTCCAACACTGTGATCATATTAGTTGCCCTTTTCTGCACTTTTTCCAGATCTTCAGCATGCTTTTTGAGATGCCACAACCAGAACTGTACACACTATTCCAAATAGGACCACATCAGTGCTTCCATAAGGGTATTACTGGCAATTTCCCCTTCCTGATGATCCTTAGCTTTTTTTAGTGCCACTGCACACTGAATTGTTATGTTCAGTGAGCTACCTACCACGATCCCAGGGACTCTTTGCTTGGTCTGTTCACTAGCAGTTTAAACTTCATCAGATTATATGTGGCATTAGGATTTTTTTTTTGTCCAGACATGCCTCATGTAGTAGGTGTAATAGAATATTTCACTGACATTCAGAAGTTTGGAGAGGCCCTCTCAGAACTCTTTATAATCCATCTGGTCTCTCAAAATGGCTAACCAGGAGAAGATATCCTAGGAATAGGTTAGAAGATCTGTGGCTGTATCTGTCTGAAGAGATAGGAAGCAGATTGGTGCGTCTCTTTTGTTATGTATTATAATAATTACAGAAAAGGGGTGTGTGGCAAACTGATCTCCAAAAGCAGAACGCTTAGTGCATGCTATGTCTGCTGACCGTCACTGGGTGACAGCGACCTTACCTGAGCTTGGAGCTCAAGAGACAATAGGGACTAGGATCCTGAAACCTCAAGCGGTTACCAATAGGAGCCTTGGTGGGAAGTTTAAACCCACCAGTGGGACCTGGGGGTGGTCCACGGGGACTGTATATAGTTGGCCATCAGCTGGTATTGTGTTGTTCTGTTGTGTACCAGTAAACCATGTGCTGATTATCATGCTGTTTCCTGACTCCTTAATGTGTTGGACTTACTACACAACAGTGCATCAAACTCAGGGAGTTGGGAGGTTAGGGGTTAATGCCTCACTGAAAAGCAGTTTGAGTGACAGGCTGCTGCCTGCTTGCACCCCCCTCTCTCTGATTGGTCAGGGCCAGCTGAAGAGAGTTTTATAAAACCTTATGAGTCTTTTCAGAGAGTCAGTTAGCCAGTCATTGTTTGCATTTTGACTTGACAATTGCCAGTCAGGAGGCGTGTGTGTGTGCATCAGTCTGAGGGAAACAGACAAGTCACTTGGGAAGTGAAAGGACACAACTCCTAGCCTTTACTGTACACCAATACATTTGGGGAAAAGTTCAGAAAAAAGTCTAAGTGTCAGCACCAGCTGAATTCAGTTTGTTCACTGTCTCCAGAACTGCCAGAAGAGGCTGAATGGTTAGTAGAAAATTGCCAGCCTAGCCAAACAGAAAAGGGATATTGCTCCTAGGAAAAGGAGGATATTCCTTGCCCAGTTAGTCAGAGGGTTCAACTCAGAAGGGACCTCTGAGTTGTGAAAATGGAAACAGTCTGAAATTCCTTGAGAGTACAGGAAGGGAAAGTTATAATTCCAAAAGGGAAATAGTAATATACAGGAAGAAAGTTCTAACTTCCAAAAAACTGAGATATTGTTATGAAACTTTGTTGCTGTAAGAAATCTCCAAGACAAACAAATCTCACAGTAAAGAACCAAGTCTCTTAGAATTCAAGCTTTAAGTATATTCTTTTGCCTGTTCAAGATATTCTAATTTTCTTATAAAGAACCACAGTTTAGAGAATTCATCATCCCCTGCCCTATTCCTGTTACAATTGTGCCTGTTCAATAAAATCAACCTTTTTGTTTACAATGTTACTTCGTGTCAAATGCCATTTCCCAAGGGGATTTATAAGAGGGCTCCTGCTGAGTTACAATAAAAATCTCTGGCCTGAGAAGAAGCCAAATAACTTCTTTAACACTGGTGGGACACAAAGAAAGTTATAAGTTTATAATTTAAACATGCTACTAAGAGGCTGCTCAGTCAGAGTGGTGAACAGTGTTTGGCAGGAAAATCTGCCTCACAGAATAGAAGGACCAGGGATCCATCCAGGACTGGCCCAAGGATTTTTGTGCCCTAGGTGGGGCTACTTTCTGACACCCACCACCACCACCGGGGCTCCCCAGGGTGAGGGAGGGCTCCCCTCCTCCTTCACCCTCTCACCCACCCCCGGAGCGTGCCGGCAAGCCAGGGAAGGGGTGGCGGTTTAAACCCCCGTCCCTTCCATCTGAGCACTGGCTTGCTGGCATGTCCCGCAGCTGTGAGGCGCGCTGGCAAGCCAGGGGAAGGGGCAGGGGTTTGGCAGGGCTTTTAGCGGGGGGTGGGGACCTTTTAGCGCCCCTAAAGGCCGATGTGCTCTAGGCGAATGCCTAGTTCACCTAGTGAGCGAGCCAGCCCTGGGTCCATCATAGGGTGTTTTGTAATTACTATAATTAATATTAAAACAAAACACATACCCATCTAAACAGCCCATAATGAAAAAATATATATTTTTGCTTATTTTTTCTGGTTGCTTTTGTTGTCATCTCTGTCTTTTTGGTTTCACTTTTACAAGGAAGACAGCATTTTTCTAATAAAAGGCACAGAGAGAGCACAGGGTTTCTTGGGGGGGGAGAAGAGAGTCTCTGGGCCTTCTTGATTGACTCCAAGCTGTAGCCACTAGCATTACATATATGTGTGAAGTATTCCAATCCAGAATGATATGGGGTGTGGCTTTGCCTTCCTCCCAAAGCTGTGCCAAATTTTCCCTTGCTGTCTGTACTCACATTCTTGCCTGCTACTTTCCAAGCAAATCTAATTCAAAGTCCTACCTGGCTGCCCAGATGCCTTACTATTAGGGATGCCAGCCTCCAGGATCCTGGAGATCCCTTGGAATTACAGCTTACCTCCAGACTACAGAGATAATTCCCCTAGAGAAAATGGATGAGAAGAAGAAGAGGAGGAAGAAGAAGAAGAAGAGGAGATTGGATTTATACCCTGCCCTTCACTTGGAATCTCAGCAGTTTACAATCTCCTTTCCCTTCCCCTCCCCACAACAGACACCCTGTGAGGTACTTGGAGCTGAGAGAGCTCTATCAAGGACTGGTCTTGAGAAAACAGTTCTGAGAGAACTTGTGACTGACCCAAAGTCACACCAGCAGCTGCATGTAGAGGAGTGGGGAATCAAACCTGGTTCTCCCAGATTAGAGTCTGCGCTCTTAACCACTCCATCAAACTGGCTCTCTTTGGAGGGTGGACTCTATGGCATTGTACCCCACTGACATCCTTATCCTCCCCAGGCTCCATCCCCAAATCTCCAGGATCTGACAACCCCTACCCCCCATTCTCCACTGGTGGCTAGGGGGGACCTGGCAAACCTTGCTTACCTTCCTTGTACCACCAAATGCTCTTGCCTTGTCAGCCTGCCTCTTTGTGCTACTGTTCTTTAAGCTAAGTGGCTACAGTTTTGTCTGTTTGGAATCTTTCCTGTCAATTCTTCCATAGACTTTAACGTTGAACATGGGTGACTTTCATTGCCTCAAACAGTGTCTCTGTGTTATTCTATCTGTCTGAAATTTGGTATTGGGGTGTCCTCAGGAGCATTACAATCCCTGTGAGTTTTGATTAGTTTGGATGGAAAACCATGAAGGGACAGACCTGAGAAAAGGGGGAGGGTCATTCATTGAAACCAATGGGAAATCATAACAAAACAGCATTATGAAAACAAAACTACAATCATAAAAGAAACAACAAGGAAACAAAACCTTACAAAGCAACCTGATAACAAAACTGTCCCTTTTGAAATTAATAGAAATGAAGGAAATGAAAAAAACAAAAAAAACTGCCATGTACAAGTCGAATGGGAAGAATGCATCAGCAGGACCAGAAGGAAAGCAGTCTGAGCTTCAGTCCTCTACCAGCATGAACAAGAAACTGCCAGACCAAACAAGACATCTTCCATCAGTGGGCCTATGCTGTGATGGAGGAAGAGGGAAAAGTGGACTTTTTATTGTAGTGGGAAGAGTGCGTATTAGAGCCTCATCTTGGCAGCAATCCTTTACTGAGGGGCAGAGCAGCATATGTGTTAGGTTTGCAGTTGCAGTCCATTGAAGTCAACAGACTTAGAAAGGTGTAGCTCTGCTTGGAATGGCACTGTAAACTGCTTGGAAAGTGATGGCGATGACCCCGTCTCCACTTTTTCTCTGGGTACTACCATCTTGACTCCAAATCTCTAAGCTGCTGCAGGTACTGCTCTTTCTTTCATCACAGTCAATACATCCAAAGATGAGCCAGGTTGTCTCTCAACTCCTCTCTCATCCATGTACCTTGAAAAGAAGACATACGACTCAATGAATGAAATACTTGTGTAAACACAGCTGAATACTGATTCAAGAGAAGGGTATCAAGAGAGTGAGAAAGATTGGCTTACAGATGACAAAAAGTCTTTTTGTTTTTGCCATAGTCATTCATTGGAAGGGAACATTAAATATCTCTCTTCTTTCAGATCTTTGGACATACTGTTAAATTCAGCAGTGCCACAGAGCCTCTTGACATGATCAGAGCAATGCATGTGGTATGGATGAGCACTTTCTCACAAAGCGTCATTACTTTTTTGGAATGGCTAGATTCAAGTCCGGTGGCACCTTAGAGACCAACAAGATTTTGGGAGTACAAGCTTTCAAGAGTCAAAACTTCCTTCATAAGATAAGGTATCTCAAGTGCTACTGGACTGAATCTAGCTGCCGTATAGGGCTACCCTTTGAAACTACTTTTTTGGAGTTGGTGACATGTGGAAGCATTTATCATGGCCTTATGGGAGCAGCTGTGATGACTAAACAAGCCCTGCCGGCTTTATGCATTATCTTTTTGATAGGTCCAGATACAGTGTTTTATGCCTATCCTTAAAAATGTACAGAATGCCATTGACAAGCATATTTCACACACCTTAGGGAGCTAAGATTGGCTGCAACTCTGTGCATAAAGTGGTAAACAGGTTTGACACTGTGTGATGTGTAAAGAGCCCTTGGATGGGATTTCCCCCACACACACTTGTTTTGGAATTACGGCTCATCTGTGCCCCCAAGTGAAAACAGTAGATTTTAAAAATGTTTCATGGATGAATGGCATAGTGTGTCCCACCTGGCTCGGTGATGATAATGCTGACTGCCTAATGGTACTCGTATCACTGATAAATCAGGACCAGTTTAGTTTATAGTGGTATATAAATGGTAACTTTAGTTATGATACCTCTGCTTAATTTCATTATTTTGATATACTGTTGCTGTCAGGCATCGTTATTAATACTTTACAGTGCAGCGTAAACCCATTCGGTGTGTCACTGCTTCAAAGGAAAGTCTTTATGGTGTGCAGTGGGCATCAGATTAGTTCTCTGGAAGTTTTTAAACTTTTTGTTAACAGATTGTTCTAGTTCAGGGAATTAAAGAGTTTTATCTTCTCCCCCTTCACCACTATCTTACTGGCCAGGATGCAATTAGATTTCTAAGGACAGGCACTAAGAGAAAACTCTGAGGATAGCATTAATGACCCATCAGACAATGAAGAATGGATCCCGGTGTGGGGGGTCCATTCCATGTCCTGTGTGACAAGAAACCTGGGATTGTTACAGACCGCATAGGTGAGAGGGTGGCACAGCAAAACTTGGATGCCTGATGAGCATACCTGTGTGACATCTGAGATATTTCAACCTGTACCCTTAATAATCCTACACGTACACTGAAAAGAAAATGTAGTGCATGAAGTCGATCTAATTAGTTGATTACAGTGAGGGCTTTATTTTAGCTTCTATTAGCATAAATTAAAGTGATTACCTTGTAATAATGAAAAAGAACATTAAAAAGAAGGGCAATGTAAAATATAAAAAGGAAGACGCAATTTGCATTTTTAGATTTTTTTTAAAAAATATAAAGCAGGTTTGTTGTGATTTTTTTTAAAAAATAATAAAGTGTCTTGTTTCCTCCAAAAGGAAGGGCAATAGTTGTCACTAATCATAAAGTACGGGACAATTAGAGGATATATTCTGAATGTATGAGCTGTGGATCACCAAGTCTACTGGCCCGAATCCCTCTGAAAATCTCCATTAACTGTAGAAGTTCTGGTCAGTGGAGTGTGACTTCCTTGCTTCCCCTGTTCTGCTGCAGACCAACCCCCCGCCCCAGTGTTATTCCTGGAGGATGGGGGACAGGAAAGGATGGTCTCAGGCAAAAAGCACCACCCTCTTCCATCAGTGGAACTTTTTCATAGATCAACCCATTGTTTCACGCACATGATGAAACGTAAAACAGGGATGGTCTTGAATATTTCATCTACAGTGGTTTTAACCTGAACGTTTTCATTTTGGTTTTGCTACTTCCTCACGCAAAATTCTATTTCAGTGCCATTTTCTGTTTACTTGTACCATTTCCTCCCATCAAAGATAAGCATTTCCCTTCATTTATATGTATATCAATAAATCAGCATTCTTCAGGATGTGTACATGATTAATTTTGTTAAAAAACAACACCACTGCAGTAACAATGCACAATAAACGATTCAACAAAACTGACAGGGAAAAGTAAAGAACTGAAACCCAGTCATCTGGCTGCGTCTTTGCAACAGTTTCCTTTCAGTTTGGAGGACTCTCTGTCTCAGTTTACACTTGCATGTTTGTCGTCTAAGCTCCAGCTACACGTTACAAAATCCGCAAATTTGTCCTCCTCAACGATGAGGAGTTTGTATCACAAGTGTAATAAGAGTTTTGTGCCTCCCAGGCTATCACCGGCTCTTTTCTGTGTTGTTAGCCTCCTCAGCTGCATCGTGGAGCCACTAGTGGGACAGTCTGAGGATGCAAAAACAGCATGGGGGAGCCTACAGCTACTTCTCCGTGCATGTGGTGGTCACAAGCAGAAAACAGCCAGAGTGTGTCTGGGAGGCACAAAACTCTCATTGCATGTGTGGTACAGCCTCCTTGTCTTGTTCCCCAACAAACACAAGGACTTTGTAATGTATACACATGAAGCTGCTTTAAGCTGAATCAGACCATCAGAGTCAGTAATATCTACTCAGACTCGCATTGGCTCTCCAGGGTCTCAGGCAGAGGTCTTTCATGTCAACAACTGCCAGATCCTTTTAACTGGGGGCGCCGGGGATTGAACCTGGGACCTTCTGTATGCCATACAGATGATTTAACTCTGAGCCACAACTCCTTTCCCAGCCTTATTGAATGACTCACACATGTAACTTTCATGGAGCCAGCCATTACCTCAGACACAGCTGACATTTTGACAGGCACCATCCTGGAAAAGGGTAAAGAACAACAGCTGCCCATACCAGAGAATTCTCTGTGTTGGCTCCCACTTGGTGGAATGGCCTGGCTGAAGAGGTCAGGAAGCCTCCCATACTTTTATCTTTCCACAGAATAGTTAGAAGAGAATTCTTTAGGAGGGCCTTTTAATAATAGGGAATAAGGTTGTTGTTAATGTAGGGGTATTTTAGGGAATTTTGTACCCCAGGCTAGCTCAGTTTGTTATCTTTCAGAAGTTAAGCAGTGTCAGCCCTGGTTAGTGCTTGGATGGAAGGCCACCAAGGAAGTTCTGGATCGCTACACAGAAGCAGACAGTTGCAAACCACCTCTGAACATCTTGTGCCTTGAAAATATTGCAGGGTCACCATAAGTCATCTGCAACTTGACAGCAAAAAAACGAGAGCGAGCAAGTGCTGTTTTATTGTATTGTTCTCCAATCTAGCTCTTTTGCATTGTTTGTATGTGTTATAATGTTTTAGTACATTGTTCTCTAAGTTTGTAATCCATTATCAGTCGTATGTTTATACTTCTTGGATTGTTTTTAGTTGAGTGAACCATCCTGAGTCTCTGCAGGAAAAGCAAAAGTTAATAAAATATCATGCAACAGCAAAGTAAACAGAGTCCTTTTCTATGGAGGTGGCTCACACAACTGTCTGAGGATCCTCAAGCCACGAGACTGAAAAAGCAATCCTACCCAGAATTAGGATAGCCTATTGAAACCCATGGAGTCAGACCTGGAAAAGCTGTGCATAGGATTGCAGTGACAGTGACATATACCAATGCATGAACAAGCACACCTAGCACATTTGTCTCAAGCTTCTCCTACTACATTCAGGGCACTGAAATCAAGAAGGTGTTGTCTAGTCTGTGAAGGAGGTTTATAAGCCTGGAAGATCTTACCTCAAAGGAGGACAACTTTCAGGTCCTAGCTTGCCTTGCACTGCCTTCGCATACATTTTCTTTAGCCATATGTTGCTTTCTTCCAGGTTTCTTCCCACATTATTTATCACAATATTTCTCTTCACCATTTCTTGCTGCCTTTCCCCCAGTTATCCCAGCAGAAGCTCTCCCACCATCTCCCCTCCCCCCATCCTTTGGCCTACTGTATTATCTTCCTGCTTTGAACTCTTCTTGTGTTTGTTGTTGTCCGGGATTCTGCCAGGCTGAGCCCAAACAACACATTTTCTTTCTCTGCTGTGATTTAATCTCAATAATATTGTTTGCAGCAACAGCGAATGCACACTTTATCTCCTGCTTGCGGAGCTGATCTGGAAAGTGCCAAAATATATATTTTCATCTCTTCTTTCTTTTGGAGTAAAAGTTTCACAAGGGCAAATTGACTTTCAGGGTAGTACGACACAATGAGTTTCTATCTTCATTTATTTGAGCCCTGCCACTCCATGTCTCTTCATTACACTCGGGTCAGCAACTTTATCCCCGATTTTAGAACTGAAATTCCCCTGTAATCAGAAGCAATGTTGGGCAAATTTTCTTCCCTGGCATAAATCCATTGCAGTCTAAGGACTTACACTAGGGATGAATCTGTCTGTGGGTGTTTTGGCATAGTATCAATCAGTTACTAAAGTCGGCTCCTGCTCTCTTCATTTTCATCACCCTTGGCTGCTCTCGCTGATACTTACATTTGAGTGGTAGTCAGATTTATTGGTGCTCCTTTGAGGGGGTTTAGAATAAACTTAACACCCGTTGGTTTAGAACGCACTGGGGGATTGATGCCGCAAAGTGCTAGGTCCCCAGTAAAATCTAGTCAAGCAGCTCTGGCTATTAAGCTTGGGAAGCACTCTAAAGTTAATAGAATTTTGTGTGCTGAACTTTAAGCACAAGAATACTTCAAAAAGTCAATCAACGTCTTGTTTTGGCATTTCCTCTGTTCCATTTTTGAAAGCCTGCTCTAATGATATTCAGGGATGGTACTCAGTTTAGCCATGATGATTAAAGGGAAGCTTCACTGAGGCAGTAAACCTCTGAATGTTAGTGCTAGAAGGCAACATCAGGGAAGGCCTTGGCCTCAATACCCTGTTTGTTGGCCTTCCATGTTAGCCACTGTATGAAAGAGGATGCTGAACTAGATGGACCACTGGTTTGATCCAGTGGAGCTCTTCCTATGTTTATATTGGTGTTATTTTTTTCTTGTGCTTTTAAGGGAACTAAGCAACTTAATGTCTTTGTGTGAGAGTGTGTGGTTGTGCTTAAGGGTATGTATTTCTACAGTACACATAAAGGTGGGTCTACTCTATACCAGACAATGGCGGTGCAGTTGCCATTGATTGTACATACAGTTAAAATGATGGCTCCAGATGACACTGGTAACAGTTCAGATTTCTTTTCCTGGCACTCTCCTGATTCTTCCAGAGATGAATTCTTCCAATGTTTTTGTTTACCGCTGACTAGAATAGAAATACCACTTCTGTGATATGGATGCCTTGTGCTATTGTTCCCATAGCTCTGTTTTAATGCTGCTCAGAGGGGTTCTATTAAGCCCCATTGTTATATGTTTGATTGTGTCACAGTGAATCTAAAGTTATGTTGAATCTGATGTTCTGTTGTATTTGTTAGTTTTACTTATGGTATTTGTTACTCAATAGACTATGCTTCATCATGGAGTGGTATATCTTATAGCGTTGTAATGAGCAGGTAAGACCTCAGATCCATACTCTTGAATGTAGCTGCCTGGGACCCCTCCACAGATCCCCCCAGAAGGGCAATACATTCTTTTTATTTATTTCTCAATTTGGCCTCATGTAGTGTTCCTTCTAAGCTGAGTTAGTGTGAGCTAGCTCACAGTTTTTTTAGCTTCCGGCTCACACATTTTTGTCTTTGCTCAGGAAGGATGGCTCCAGAGGAAACTAATTTATGCAGTAGCCAAATCGCTCACTCACAACTTTAATGCCACTAGCTCACAAAGTAGAATTTTTGCTCACAAGACTCCACAGCTTAGAGGGAGCACTGTAGAGCTTTGGAATGTCAGAGAGGAAAGCTATATAGTACTCTGCTCTGACCTGGATGACCAGGCTAGCCTGATCTCATCTGATCTCAAACGCTAAGCAGGGCTGGCTGTGGTAGTATTTGGATGGGAGACCACCAAGAAAGTCCAGGGTTTCCATGCAGAGGTAAGCACAGCCTTGAAAACCTTCAGAGGTCACCATAAGTCAGCTGCAACTTTATAGCACTCTACACCCGCCCAGAGAGAGAGAGAGAGAGAGAGAGAGAGAGAGAGAGAGAGAGAGAGAGAGAGAGAGAGAGAGAGAGAGAGAGAGAGAGAGAGAGAGAGAGAGAGAGAGAGAGAGACGCTAATTTGAAAGGCAAAAGCAGAATCTCAGTGCACTGAAGCATTTCCTGTACTTGAAGAGGGAGGGAGGAAAAATACTTGACAATTGCTTGGACACACAAATCTACTGTCCCCTCCCCCCCTTCCAAAGTAATAGCGGTGTCTCAGTTAATTCATTCTTGCATTGCATAAACACACAACAGGATCTGTCAAAGATTTAATGGTGACATCTAAGCACATCCATCTCTCAGGGTGATATCTTTATGCCCTTTGCTATGTTTTCACTGAAATTTAATCATGCCAAATGGTGACCATATAGCCCAGTTTGTTATTCTATTTGGGCTATAAACCTCCTCAAAGAGGACATTGACACTCACACTCCCAATATCTCTTTCCCTGACATGATACTTTCCTTGAATAAACTTTTGTTGGTCTTAAAGGTGCCACTGGACTCTAAATTTGTTCTACTGCTTCAGACCAACACAGCTGACCACCCTGGAACTGCTTTCCTGCCTGTTAGTCAACCCATCAAGCAATAAGTTTTGAAACTTTTGGCTCCAATCCCATTTGAGAAGCATCTTATTTCCCACCTATATTAACACCTTCAGGGTATAAAGATAGTTTCAAGGACCCCAATATTCAATTTGGCTTTGACACAGGTGTTGGTGGGAATGTGTAGTGGGAAGGTGTGCATGAAGCTGCATCATCCCTGCAACCAAAGCAGATGCCTCCAAGACTACAGTCTGTTCCCATTTTGCTCCCTCCGCCACTTCTTTTTCCTTTCTTTCATTGAACCTTCCTGGACTCCACTTGCCAGAGAGGCTCATATGTTCACTTCTGCTTAGGTTAGGCTTTAGTGCAAGTTAGTGTGTGTGTGTGCACATTACTTTCATTTGTATTCTGTTTGCTAATGCCCTGTGGTATTTGTTTACTTAATAAATATTCAACCTTTAAACTTATTGCTGTTCATTTCTGAGAATCTGCACACTTTAGATGAGGCATTGGCTACGTCCTGGACCCTGGTGTACGCTTGGACAAAGGTCCCAATAATAATTGCCTTGGGTACATGTGTGAGGGCTCTTGACATGAAAAGGGGGATGCTCCTATAGGAGAGGTGTATACACATGTAAGCTATTTTGGTAACAGAGTGAGTTATACGATTAAAAGCAAGTATCTTACAGTCATGCTCCAGTTGATCCTTTCTGTGCATTGCTGCCCTGTTAACTCCTATGTTAAAGAAGCCATCAACAACTGCTGCAGTTGCTTTTTAATTTTTAAGTACATTATTTGCTGTAAAACATCATTTAGATATAGCATTATTTCACATCACCAGCAATCTCCAGGCAAACAGCTGCCACAGTAACAATTAAAACAAGATCGGCGCTATACCACCAGAAATAATTAGTATCATTTTCAGCATCCAGTTTCTGAGGGAAAATTTTGAATCTGAGGAGAGCTTGGAGTTTTTAGTTAGAATTTGTTGAAACATGGATGTAGCCTTATGGGGGGGGGGGATTTGCTGCTCAGCCCCATAGGCTTGCCTTCAGGAGACCTCCTACCTTTTGCCTGCTGTTCCTGTCGCCATTCAATAGGGGCAGGGCTCTTTTTGTAGCAGGAACTCCTTTGCATATTAGGTGACACACCCCTAATGTAGCCAGTCCTCCAAGAGCTTGCAGTAGCCCCTGTAAGAAGAGCTCTGTAAGCTCTTGGAGGATTGGCTACATTAGGGGTGTGTTGCCTAATATGCAAAGGAGTTCCTGCTACAAAAAGAACCCTGAATAGGGGGAAAGGGGAAAGTTATTGTTTCATTGGTATGATGTCAGTTTCAGCATAAATCTAGAATTTATATCACAACAGTAGTGTGATGTTCTAGGATCCCACCAAAATTCTGTGGTAAAACCACAGAGTTTTTTTGGGGGGGAATCCTAGAACATCACACTGACACAGTGACATCATTTCTAGATTTATGCCCTTGGTGCAATGTCATTCTCCATCCCCACCCCCTCCTGCCAGTTGCCTGCCAATGCCTAGCAACCCTACCAGAGCACTACAGGGTTGAAGGAGTTGCAATATGGTATTGTGACATAATAGTACAAATTGGCTCATGTTTAACAAAAACTGTTCACAAAGGCATATTTATGCTTATGTTGTTGAACAGTGGAGGGGTTACAAAGCTATGGTCAGTACAGAACAGATCACCTCCTGTTAGACTGGAAAAATCTATTCTAATTCTGAATGCTGTTCATGGCAGAACAGCATTGACTAGTTTGCAGGAAATGGCCCAGTAGAAACAGACGTATTTAGAGCTGAGGACCAAAGTTTAAGTTTTGAATAGTCTTATTAATATTTTTCTTACTTCTTTCTGTTTCCCGAGGTCTGGCCAGTTTGTCAATGGAAAAAATTAACTGTTCATTTGTGGCCCATATCACTCCAAGGTTTCAGGGCAGGAAACATGTTTAAAACAAAAACATGTTTTTTAAACTCCTAAAACCTATTTGCTAGCACTGGTAAGCACTTTATTCAGATCTTCTCTGTGTCTTTTGGAAATTTAGTTTTATTTAGGAATAACCACGAATTTCAGAGTGAACATGATTGGGATATTTGGTTAATACAGCAGAATTTTGAACAGTTATATAGAAGCATAATACTGAGTGCAGTAAATAAATCTCCCAAGAAGTATATTGCAAAAAAGGTACACTTGCATTTATTGAAGTTAGGGTTGCCAGGTCCAACTTAGAAAATACCTGGGGACTTTGGGGATGGAGCCTGGAGACTTTCCCATTCCCTAAATAAATAAATAAATAAAAATACAGCAATGCAGTATCGCTTGAATACAATTGTCATTTCCTCATCTTCTTTCTTTGCCTCCAAATGGTTCCCCAGCAGCTGCACTTCCACTAAATGAAGGTGTAATTTATCATACCCCCACAAGTCCCTCATCAGGCTTTGGTAGTGTTTCCAAACATGGCTTTATTAAGGGGCACACACATACACACTCACAAAGCAGCCAAAATAAACAATGAATCCTTCCCCAAACACAAACAGTTTGCAAGCCCACACTTTTGTGATCTTACTGGGGCAATGGTATAAATCACTTTACTCACAAGAGTTGCTGAATGTAACAATCTGGTTTATTTCAACCAACTTCTTCAGACAAACACAGAAAAAATAAAAGTAAGTAAAGGAGCAGTCTAAGGGCTGGAGTTTTCCTTCATCCCATAATCAGGTTCTGGTTAACTCTTTACTATCCATTTTACTATACACACAACTTCTGAAACAAATGCAAAACAAACAGAGGGACTGTGCTGTCTTCCTTTCTCACACACTTCACACACTCAATGGGAAGAGCCACATGGCCCATGCCTGCTCACCCTCCCACCATGCAGCTTTCATCCTGCTGAGATTTAAAGGCACACAGGACTTTCGGTTTCGGCGGAGCGAATGGCGGCCACCTTTCGGGACGCTCCCGAAGGAGGCTAGCCCGCGCGCGGTTGGGGGGGTCCTTGCTTATGCGATGGACCCTAGTGAGCCTTAGTTAAAGGCTCCGAACCGGGGGCGCTTGGGGAGTAGCCTCTTTGCCGGCAGATAGCCGGGAAATTGAGGCTTTCTCCCCGCCCCAATCGGCCCCGCTGCGTAGTGTGTCCCGCATGGGACTTAGCAACGCCACCGATTTCCAGGAGTGAGGCAAAGCGGCATGGAACAACATAAAAAGAAGAACTGACATCAAACCGTGAGTTGGAGGTCTGAATTAAAGCGCAAAATCGATTCCCCCGATAAGCGAACAAGCGGAGGGAGGAGGGGCGATTCCCCCCCCCCATCGAGAAGCGAGACTTATAAAAGGAAAGTAGAGGGGGCGAAAAGGAAGAAAGGCTAGTGACTGTACCGTTGGGGTTTTATTGAAACTGAAAATCAGCGAGTTTCCTGAGGGACGCGACGTGAACTTGAGAAAAGTAAACAAACGTGAAATATGTCAGCCATGAAAAAGGTCCCACTTAAACCGGAAAAGAAGGGAGGAGGGACTTCCGGTCCGGGCAATCCTTCCTCGGAGCCTGCTGTCAATCAACAGAAAGGCGAGCTACTGCACCCCCTGCTGGATCAAATGCAAAAAATCAACGAAACTTTAATAAGCATGCAAGGTGTTCTCAACAGTCAACAGAAACAGTTAACAGAAACTTCTAAGAAGATGGAGGAGATCGCACAAAAATGTCTGGTCTCGACGGAAGATACAAGAAAAATAAAGAAAAGGGTCAACAAATTAGAAAAGTATCAGGATGAACAAGAAAAAAGAATCTTAAGGTTGCAGATGGAAAAATCAAATCTGACCCTCCGCTTCCAGGGCATTAAAGAAGAAGAGAAAGAAGATCTCAGATCGACACTAGCGAAGGCCTTGGCATCAGTAACTGGCAGAGAAGAGCGAGAATTAAAAGAAGAGATGGATTTGGCCTACAGAGCCTATTCCACCTTTACAAAGAAAAATAATCTGCCAGCAGAGGTTGTTGTCAAGTTCACTAAGCAGCGTACGAGAGATCAGATTTTGCGGGCAGTTTCAGCGGTGCCCTTGAAGATTGGAGAGCAGACTGTAAGAACACTCAAAGATGTGCCTTATGAAATTCGTATGAAAAGGAAAGAATATAAAGGATTGACCACTTTTCTGCAAAGAAATCAGGTAGTTTACAAATGGAGATTTCCTGAAGGACTGGAATTTAAGTATAAGGATAAAAAAGAGAAGATTGACTCCATCTTCAAAGCACAAGAATTTCTGAAGAGACACGCCAGCACGGAGGAAGAGGCAGCACTTGCAACTTGGACAGACTCAAGTAGCGAAGACGACAGCGGTCCGGAGGATGGAGGTGCCGGAGCGGGAGCCGCGAAAGCCAAAGTGGGCCCATCATATAACTTAAGGGACACTAAGAAGAGACTGCCTAAGAAGTAATTGTTCACAGAACGCCAGAATGGAACTGAATAATTATTAACCCCAATGGACATTACTAACCATATTAACAGAGACTTTCTTTTGAAGTTTGTTAAACTGAAAAAAGACTCTTCAACCGCGGTGAATGTCAAAAATGCATTTATATTAACTAAAACTAATCTTCTCTAACAGAATACTCACTCACATCTTTTTCTTAATCCATCTATATACCCCCCCTTTTTCTTATATGAAAAGAATAAACTTCTCTCCTTTTTAGGAGAGTTTTATAAAAAAAAAAAAAAAAGACTTAAAGGCACACACACATTCCCAACACAAACAGTTTGCAAGCTTCTTCTAAAATGTCCTGCCAAGATTTAAAGACACATCATGGTTATTGGGGCAGGGCTTCCCCCTGTCAACCAGCTGGCCAGCAGTGGGGAGGAGCCTGCAAAATTGGGGAATCCCCCATCGACCTGGAGGCTGGCAAGCCTAATTCAAGTACATCTAGTTCACATTCAGGTTGCAGTCAGAAGGAGAGAGAGAAGCCTAATTTAAAGAATGCTTTCCCTATCACAAATGCTTGTCCAGCATCATGTATGTGGGAGTATGAGGGAACTGTATCTACAGGAGAGACACATGTCTTCATGGAAAGCCATGTAAAGAGAGAATGACAGGACAAAGGGGAAGAGAGAAGGGATCAGAGGGCAGCTCCCAGGTTTAAACAAAGAAAGGCAACCCATTCAAGAAGATAACACCTATACATGCTTAGAGTGATGTAGCACCTTCCAGTATCCAGATGTGCGGAATTGCTCACTCTAGCAATCATGTTCACCAGTTGAACAACCATGTTTTGGCCAGTCTCTGGATCTATTTGATTTGGTACTAAATGACTCAAAGCCTGTTGAACAGGCATCAATTATTGGAGAACTGTCTACAAATATTTCAAACATTGCACAGTCAAGGCATGTTGGAGAGGAGAGAGAAGTCCTAATATGTCATTGCCTATCATATGGAAAAGTCAGTGGGATGTTAATGAAGAAATGGTATAGTAGTAGGAGGTTATGGTAAAAGGCGGACCACTGACAATACTGCATGGTTTCTCAGAGAGAACTTGCTTGGATCAAGAAAAAGAATTCCTTGAGCCTCTTCCAGCATGCAAAGCAAATGTCAACCTTAGACAACTAATGTGGATCAGACCCCTTGCTTTGGCCATTGTAGTATTTTGGGAATCCATAAATATTGACAAGAGGAATGAAGGTTGGTACAAGACACAATTTTAGTGACTCAACGGTTTCTACGGTAGCCTACCAATGTGTCTCTTTAATCCCATAGCCTTGTGCAACCTTAAAGCTTGTCCCAATTTTCTGTTTTGTTAATAATAATCTTAGCTACTGCCTTACATGAGAGCCTGTTTGATGTAGTAGGTATGAGCGGTGGACTCTAATCTGGAGAACTGGGTTTGATTGCCTGCTCTTCCACATGCAGTGTGCTGGTGGTTTTTTCAGAGCTATTCTCTCAAGGAAAGTTCTCTTAGAGCTTTCTCAGCCCCACCTGCCTCACAGGGTGTCTGTTGTGGGGAGGGGAAGGGAAGGCAATAGTAAGCCACTCCGAGACGCCTTCAGGTAGGGAAGAGCAAGGTATAAAACCAACTCTTCTTCTTCTTCACTTAAGAGAATATCTCTAAATTATTTGAAGTCTCTCATTACAGCCAACACTGTCAGAAATGTCTGGAGGTGACTTCAAGACTTAATTCACACATCACAGGCAAACTAGAGTTTCTTCATAACAGGCACAAACCTGGGTCTTCAGCTGTGCTGATCAAAAAGAGAGCAGGGGATCCCTTTGACCATCTGGAATGGCTAAGATTGGTACCGCAGGACTTTCATGGGCAAAAGCTACGGGAGACAGGGACTGTAGTAAAGAGGAGAATTGGGGGAGACTGGGTGAAAAATTGGCTATATCCAAACCAATGGATAAGTATGGGTTCCTTAATTAAGTAAAGCTTAATTTCTTTTCCAGTAAGTGGGATCCTTAACTGAGGGTAAACTTTAGGAAACTGGGAATGAATTAGCCTCTCTTTTATTGAGACAAACACATTTAGATGTCATGATTAATTGAGGTTAGTTTAAGACTTTTGCCTTCAATCCCAGTATTCCTTATGAGGGAAGGAGGGATTGATCAGCAATTAACCAGGTTTCAAGCCTATCATGGATAAATCTATAACATCTGAATGGAGCCATAGACTTGCTACACCATGGGGACAGTAAACATGGGGAGCCGCCCTAAAAGGTAACAGCTCCATACAGAAAAACTATTCCTCAGAGGCTCTTTTTCAGACAGTTTCTCTGTAGCTATTGTACTATATAAGCTATCCTTCAGCATCACTTGGCTGAATGGTAAGTGACGAAGGAACATTCAGAAGTACAAGCCGTTGAAGTGGCAAGGCTATTTCCTTGTAAAGGATGCCAATTCAAACTTGATACACAAGTACCTGAATTCTATTTGTATGCATGGGGCTTCCAAACTCAGCTCTAATTACATTCATATGGTCTAGGCAGGGCAGGATCAGAAGCTGGATCTAACATCTACTTGAATCTGTATAAACCTTAACAGTTAATGATCATGCCTGATTAGAGGAGCAACTTATCTGTGTGAATGGTGCAAGTTAATTCTGTGCTGTATTTTCACACTCTTAGCGAAACAAAACAAGTGACCTTGTCAAGGAGAAAACGGCACCGCCTTCATTTGATCCCTTGGATAAACACACTCGCATACAAATCTGTAGAAACCAATTTATAGATCTGGCATATGCAATGCACATCCTGCTTTTCTGCTAACAGCTTTCTGCTTTTAAAAAAAAATAGGTCAGCTTTATCCTTTACCTTTTCACGCAGTGGAAGTTTATTATTTTAACTAAATTATTAATGTGTCTGATATTTATGCAAAAAGGAGCTTTGTTATGTTTTCATGTAGGTTTTAGTTTAGCTGTCAGAAACCATGTTCTCTTTTCCACCGATGCTTTATTTTCACCATTTCTTTTTGCTCTGGCTGTGTTCCTCATTTTCCTTTAAACCTATTGGAGCCAAAGGAAATATATTTTTATCCCCTTTTGATGGAGGAATGTATGCATATTTGTGTGTATGCATAACAGGATCTAGCTGCACATAGTGCAAGTACTATCCGGTGATCAGTTTGTCCTACCATGGGTTTTTTTTAAAAAATAATATAAAATAAATATTATTGATAGAGCTCAAGACCTCTAAAATGGCAAAAATGATCTGTCTTGTCTGGAACCGTAAAAGTGGATAATATAGCAATAAGATTTTAAAAATTGATCTTTGCCCTACTCAACTGAGCATAAAGGAAAATATATGAGCTGCTGATCAGACATGGTAAGCCTGCAGCGCATAGTACATCACTGCCAAAAGTTAGAAAAGGTTTTAAAAGACCTTCCCAGTTTTCTTTCTGTCTGCTGTAAATTTCACTCAGACTTACCTGACCTTGAAAAACTGAAACTTTAATCAATAATGATCTATTAACAGTGATACCTTATATGTAAACACTTGGTATTCAACCAATGTGTTCTCAGGGGTTTTCCTAGCATGTCCATGTGAAACCTTATGTATTTAAAAGCTTGAACTGGTATGGGGACACCACACAGCCCCCCTCCAAATTGCACAAAGGAACCTCTTAGTTTTTCACAAGTTATTTGTTAGATACAGGAAGAGCCCAGTTGCTGATCCTGAAGACTGGATCTTCTTGTGTGACATCAGAGTCACTCGGTGTTCCCACTCCCTTCTAAGTGGTCCAAGCAGTGACGAAAAGTAAGGGTGATACAGATGCAATAATAAGGATCCATATGATATTAGTTCTCTCTTTGGCAACAGAAATCTGTAGCACCATTGTCAGGACACTGAAAACATCTCTCAAAGGCCAAGGAAATATTGGCTTTGAGCTTCTTAGTAAACTTCCTGGTTCCCTTTCTCTTGCCATATTGATTTCTGTTACTCTCTGTATAATGTAGTTGGACTCTCTTGCTTAAGCTAACTGCATTGTTTTAAGCGGTGTTCCTTGAAACAAGCAAATCCATTTGTCAAGGTATACTTCATTTTTGGTCCTGCCATGAATTGTGTGACAATTTCCTTTCTAAGATAATTGATGAGTCAAACAAATATTGATTAGTGCTTGCAGGATCCTGCCTTAGACCAAGATTTGACACTAGACCAGTGATTCTTACATGATTTTTTGAAGTCCATTTTCAGAGGGTCCCTCAGAAACAGTAGGGAAATATGCTGAAGGGGTTTTCCAAAACAAACAAAGTTGAGCATCAAATAAAAATTAAGCTCCCTTAAAATGTGGCTTCTCTGAACAATCATGGGAATGAGAATGAGGAAGCTCTTCAAGGTCACTGGTCAATGTTGCTAAAGTGTATAGTCAGGCGTGTGCGTTTTCTAGGCATGTGAATGTGGTCCTGTGCCTGAAATGGAGGCCATATTTACTACACCCAGCTGGAAAATAACATGTGGAGAAACTTCCTCTCTACTGCTTCCCATGTTGCCTTGAATTTATTTTTATAATATTTTATTGATTTTATACTCTACATCCTAAACCAAAAAGAAAGGGTACAAGGGAATACTACCACTAACTTAAGACAGGAATTTTATATTAGATTACAGATAAGTAAATCACTCCTGCAAGAACAATAATATAGTGAAGAATATAATAATATACTAAAGATTATAATGAGAAAAAAAAGAAAGAGTCCAAGCCCCTGCAAAGTAGAATTTAATTACGCTAGAGTCAAATATTTTGTAATCCAGAGTAAAACGTGTATTTCTTCAGCTTCTTTTTCTTCACTTTTGCTAATTGGGTGCTGCTGCTCCTTTCTCCGACTCTGAGGCAGAACTGCTGGAGGCACTTGAAGTATTATCCGACTCTTCCTTGCTGGGTTCCTCTCCTTCCTCCAAATTTGGGTCTTCATCTTTATCCACAACCAATTGTTGCTTCAAGAAATTTTTGGCCTTTTGTACAGAGTCAATTTTAATTTTCCTATCCTTATGTTTGAAGACAAGTCCTTCTGGAAAGCTCCATCTGTAGACTGTTCGTTGATTTCTCAGGAAAAGAATTAAGTCATTATATTGACGTCTTCATTTCTGGATCTCAAATGGAATATCTTTTAAGACTTTAATTTCTTGCTCGTTGACTTTTAGTGTTTTTCCTGTTGTAGCTTTTAAAACATTGTCTCTCATTGTTCTCTTAGAAAATGTAATGTACATTTCGCCAGGTAATTTGTTTTTTTTTTATATAAAATCAGGGTATGTATGATATGCCAAGTCCATGTCACTCTGGAGATTCTCTTGTTTTAAATCCAAAATTGAAGCTATCACTCCACTTAACGCTGTTTTTAGGTCTTCTCCCTTTTGTTCAGCTAATCCTTGGAAGCGTAAAATGTGCATAGATCTTTCCAGTTGCAGTTGTAGCGGTTGATTTTTATCTGTATTTCTTTCTTTTTTTACTTCTTCCAGTTCCTGCTTAATATCTGTAGTCTTTGTTTCAACTTTTTCAATCAATTTGTCTGTCTTTTTGGCCTTTTTCCCATGTGGGTGAGTTGATTTTGCATGGAATCCAGCTTGTTGTTGATAGTTGACATCTGCTCCAGCAGAGGTTGCAATGCTGCAGCAAGCACATTAGAAAAATCTGCAGCCGCTTCTTGTGTCTGGGGGGGAGTCGTTGGTACAGAGCTTCCTGGAGTTGGTTTCTTTTCCAGCACTGTTCTCCTTGCTCTCCCAGACATCTTGTTTACAAAGAAGAAAAGTTTTATTTTTAAAGTAAAGTTTATCTGAATTCAACAGGTTTGGTTGACTCACTGTTTAGACAATTTCAGTTGTTGCCGGAGTTAATTTTGCTTACTTTCCTGACCATTCGTCCAAAGGCCAGCTCTGGTCGCCATGTTGGCTCAGATATGCCAGGACCTCTCAGGGACAGGCAAGCCTTGATCCCTCAGCTGTCACCTTGGGAGAGGCTTATCCCGGCTCCCCAGGCTGAGAGTCTCTCACAGTGACACTGTGGGGGTCTGGAACCAGCCAAGACCCCTCCTGATCACCTCAGCTTGGCGCATCCCCATCAGAGCATCGATGGGACACACCAAGGTGCAAGCTGCCAAAACCCGGAAGTCCTTGTTGCCTTGAATTTTAACATAGGTTGAAGGAAAATATCCTGACATTCAATTATCTTCTTACAAGTTTCCCCAGTAACCGTAAATGCCCTTTCAGAGCAGTAAGCCACACACCAGTAATAAGGATTTTTGACTGTGTGATGGAAAATTACCTCAGGCTTGAAGGGAGTAAAGCAGTTGGGTTAGAATGGATAGAAGGAAGTACTTCTTCACCCAAAGAGGGATTAAAACATGGAATTCACTGCCTCAGGAGGTGGTGGTGGCTACAAGCATGAATGGCTCCAAGAGGGAATTGGATAAACATATGGAGCAGAGGTCCATCAGTGGCTATTAGCCACAAGGTATAGATAGGAACTCTTGGTCTGGGGCAGGTGATGCTCTGTATTCTTGGTGCTTTGGAGGAGGGAAACTGTGGGAGGGCTTCTAGTGTCCTGGCCCCACTGCTGGACCTCCTGATGTAACCTGGTATTTTTGGCCACTGTGTGACAGAGTGTTGGACTGGATGGGCTAGTGGCCCGATCCAACATTGGCTTCTCTTATGTTCTTACGTTCACACCAGAGGCAGAAAGGATAATCTCATTTCCCACCCCCATTGTTGCCTGACCCATATGTCTGCTAATCCATGTAGGTCTCACAATCCCAATAATAAACCTTTTTGTGGTCAGAAATGGCTGCTGGAAGAGGAGAAAGTTGGGTTGACCAGCAACTATTAGCATCTTTTACTGGCAGTCTGCAAGATCCGACCTAGAAAATCCATCATCTCACCAATGAAGAATATCCAGATGGTTGGATAGATGAATTCTGGAGGGATGAAGCAGAGTTGGTGCATATTGTGTAGCTGATGGGGTTTCAGCATCCTTCAAGATGGAGGGCCGACATAAGCATGCTTTGGAGAAGCTTTCTTACACCACTTATAGGGTAGGCAAATGGATCACTGAAAGAGGGGGGGGTCTTGGTCCAGGAACGAGACCAAACTGTGCAGTGCGGTGTAGTTATCCAAACTGTACCAAACCTGGAGAAGAGTGTGTCAAAGTAAGTAAAGAAGGTGGAAGAAAGAGGACCATTTTTTGGGCAAAAGCAGACCTGATTGGGCCAGGAGGTAGGTAGAATTTCTGTATGAAAACAAAGGACATGATAATGCCAGGTACACTGGTGAAATTCTTAAATGTCCTTAATCACCTCTGAGTATCAGTCTCAGCCTTGTCCCAGGCTCTCTCCAGGGGTTGCCTATTCTTATTCAACTGGTACAATTGAATTTTGTGCTGTATTTCTCTTCCATTCAGTTTCTGGCTTTGTCCTCTACAGGCCAGAATTTTCATGCATTGCCTTGATCCAGGTGTAATTCACCTCAGAGGGAATGCTGGCCTCAGCACCAGAACTGGGGTCCAGGGTAACAGGTTTGCTAGGTTTAGGTAGTGTTGATAGAGATCCCTTTAACATGGAAATTGTAGAAACCTAGCATGGCTTATCTAACAATGCTCATTATTCTCTTTACCCCTGGTTTCAACTTTAGTGATGTGCCAAAGGAGCTGAGCTTTAATTTGGAAGGCTTTTCAAGCAGCTTCCCACATGTTGCCAGGTAACATAAAAAAGTGTGGTGACCTGAAAAGTACAGTGAGCCAAAGATAATGAACTATAATAAAACAAAGTTTAAGTATCACTGGACTAGAGGATCTTAAAATACAGACAGAAGGTGTTAGAGTCATGTGGCTTCATGTTTCCTTCTAGTGATGATCCAATGAATTTATTTATTAAGTACCTATTTATCTCATTCATCTTTAAAGAAGCTCAGAGTGGCACACCTCATTCTTCCTCCTCTATTTTACCCTCACAGTAACCCTGGGAAGTACATGAGACTGGGAGAGAGAGACTGGCTCAAGACTATTCGGTGACCTGCATGGTGGAGTGGGGATTTGAACCTGTTTCTCCCGGATCCAAGTCCAGCAGTCTAACCACAACACCATGCCGAAGGGATTACATATAAGTAGCAATAGCAACACATTCAGTGGATTCCGAAGGTAAAAGTTAAGATATTGATTTGATTAATCAGTTAACCGATGGAAATTCCTACTTGCTTTCAAGTGAGTATGATTAGGTTCTAAGTAACACATATTCAAATATGAATCATAGAATGGATGTAGCTGTTAAATGTGGGTTGAGCAAAATTACAGTGTCTGCTAATTGCAAATGAATAAAAGCCAAACTAGGTATGACCTAGTAGCTCTGCGTGTAGGATCTCATGTGTTTTGTTTGTTTTTGAAAGAGCTAAAAGCAAGGGGGGAGAGCAGAGTATGTTTTTCTTTCTCCTGTTCTGCTTCCCTTCATATCCTCCTACCCGTTCCGTTTTCTTAGCTTCTTCCTTTCCCATTCCTGGTAGGTGTTCCCTCCAGTCAGCTGGGCTCTCCATAACCATCTCCATCTGGCTTAGTGACTCCTTCCCTTTTATTCCCAAAATCCTTGCAGTCTATTCTGCCACAATTTCTGGCCTCTTCTCTCTGGGTTGATTTATTCTGGACTAGCCACATGGGAGGAACACAATCTGGAGTAATTTAAAATGAATTTGCCTTAAAGTACCACAACTACACATTAGGATTGTGCAACTGTGGTGTTATTGCTATTGAACAGTTTGGTCTTGCTGTCTTATGCCTCTGTCTTGATTTCTTTCTTTCTACTCCTGTGCCTTGGATAGGGCGATAAAGTTACTTGCTGGATGAGTGCTTATATGTTTTCCCCCTTTAATGATATATTCTATTAAACAGGAAGCCATGTATACAACAGGCTAAAATGATCCTTTTTCACCCCAGAACTCATGTTCTAGTTATTTACGTGTAGGGCACTCTACCTGTGAGAGGTCTGACACAGGTACTGGTTTAGGTAACATAGCAAGCAATCCTTAGTTTTCAGCTTATTCTTGAACTGTAATGAACCTTTTTTCTTTCTTTTTTTTTTTGCTCATCTGCCACTTTCTTTCAAGACAAGGATGCTAGATTTCTTCTCCAAACAAAAGTTTCCAAGTGAGTGATAGGAGCCAGGTCATGAGTCTGACTGTGCAAGTCATCATGTGAGAGAGGCAGATTGGTCTCTCCCCCAGGGAATGCCCTTGTCTTCCTCAAACTGCCAAGCCAAATCTGCTTACAGCCAAGTCTCAGATTTGAGAACTATTCCTGTAGCCTTGATATGTGCACATCCCATTAGCTTTTTAACTGCTTGTCAGCTGCAGAGTACCTTGGCTTGAAACTCTATCTGTGTGCTCTAAGGTTGGAAAGGATCAACATTGTATCCAGCTAAAATTGTTCAGCAAAGGTATCTGCCCAAATTCACAGTTTCTGTCATCTCCTACGTGGAATATTTCCTGATAGTGTACTTATTCAGTGATATGATGGACGTGTTGTGTGGTTAATTTTCTCTTTCAAAGGAATTGTGTGTGTTCTGGGCTTTCCTATAGTTGGCCCTGTGATGTTAAATGAGGTGTTCCGGATATTTTAATTAATTAGAAGGCCAAAAGGACAATGGAATCCCCCCCCACCTGCTCTTCAACTGTTATTACCTCACAGAACTCCCTGGAGATTTTATGCTTTTTAAAAAGCACAGTTTGACTCTGGGCTCTGCTGGATTTCTGTTCTTTCAAAGCTTAATATTCTGCTTCAGGGTAGGTCAAAACACCTAAAATCTGGCCCTGTGGTTTCACTGGGCTAGGAGCCACTAGCTGTCTCCCTCTGGAAATGCTAAGGAGCCTCATCTCTCAAAACATAGCAGCAGGCTCTATGGCATAACACCTCTTTTGGCTGGTCTGCCCGGCCACCAAGTCCAGTGTTCAGCCTTCCCAAGCCAAAGGCAAATGCCAGTCACCTCAAGGGATGAAGGAGCCATCCAGCAGAAGCAGGAGCCTCTGACGGACCCAAAAAAAGTCAGCCAGAGGGTCAAGGCCTGTGTGTGAATACCTGAATGGGTTTTGAGTTTTCTGTGCCATAGATTGATTTGCTCCATGATTGGATCTGATCTGCATGGCCCTTGTGTTCTGTGCTATGGATTCATGAATTATCACTGCAACTAGTGATTCTCTGCCTCAGTATTTCTGTTCCATCAAACAGAAGAGTTGTTTTTCAGAAGACTAAATGCGGAATATAGTAAGCAGAGCTTTTTGTGTGCATGCACTCCAGTAGGCACTGGTAAGTTGTACTGGCATTCTTTGGATTGGTGGAGGTGGGGGAAGTCAGGGCTGAGTCCAAAGGCTGGCAATGGAGAAGGTAGCAGGTAGGCTGGAGGTCTGCACCTGTCTGCAGCAGCCAGCAGCCAGTAGATTATCACCATCATGCTAGATGACATCATTAGCAGGTACAATGCAAGGATGGGTGCAGAGGAGGAGGAGGAGATTGGATTTATACCCTGCCTTTCACTACCTGAAGAAGTCTCAGAGTAGCTTAGAATCCCTTTCTCTTCCCCTCCCCACAATAGACACCCTATGAGGTAGGTGGGGCTGAGAGAACTCTCTCTAGAACTGCCCTTCAGAGAACAGCTCTGAAAGAACTTATGACTGACCCAAAGTCACGCCAGCAGCTGTGTGTGGAGGAGTGGGGAATCAAACCCGGTTCTCCCAGATTAGAGTCTGCGCTCTTAACCACTACACCAAACTGGCTCTCTTTGGAAGGTGGGCTCTATGGCATTGTACCCCACTGACATTCTTGTTGCTGCCACTGCCCTCACCTTGTCCGCAGGAGGGGGTGGTGGTGGTAGAGAAGCATTGGTGGTGGTGGAGCAACAGTGGCGGAGGAGCAGCATCCCCACAAGCATTGACATGCATTCCATCATCTTAACCTTCCTGCTTCCTTCCCCTGGGAGTGTGGAAGAGGCTTGCAGGGTCCCAGTGCTGAGAGGCAGTGGTAGGGGAAGGAAGACCTTGGTCTCTATGCCCTCTTTGGGTGGCCCTCCAGGGCAACTGCTTGGCCACTACGTGGAACAGGATGCTGGCTAGATGGATGCCCATTGGTCTGATCCAGCTGGGGGAGTGGGGAGAGGTAGCCATGAATTTCCTGCATTGTGCAGGGAGTGGACTAAATGACTCTTGTAATCCCTTCCAGCTCTGTGTTTCTATGACTTTTCTCATTTTAAATAGCTTTTTTTTTTTTACTGTGAACGGATAGTTGTGATTTTCTGCAAGTAAATAGACAGCCAGAGATGTTTATGTATGTGTTGCTCTCAACAGCAGTTGATCAAAGCCATTCTTTCTCAGGTAAGTAGGGGAGAGTCCATTCTGGCATGCCTGCTCACTCCCCCCCCACACACACACACACTCTCACATTATCTTTCACTTGTTCACTTTTGCTTGCTCTCACTTTCTCTGAGGAGGGGAAGCATCTGGGGTAGCAGATAGACCACGGTAGGGAGTGGGCAGGGAAAACCTCATTGACAAGTGGGAATGCACTGGCAGGTACGTACTGGCAACTTTTTTCTTCCCTCTCCCCCCCAAAAAAAGCTCTAGTAGTGAGTAAATACTCTCACTAGAGTGCTCTCATCTGCTTGAGTTATATGCCCTTTTAGTTCTTCCTTCACATTTATAGCAGTAGAGTAAACTGAACTACAGTGGTTTATCTGTATTGGCTGGTTTTTATATTTTGGTGTATTGATTGGTGGGACTTGAAATACACTGAACAGCTTAGACTGATTAATATTTTCTGTGATCTCTGTCCCTTGACTTCACCCTTTGTCTCCCTGAGCTCTGTCTCTGGGCACATGGGATCCACATCTTTTTGACCACATTGAACCTGCCCCTGGGTCCTGGGCTGGATTCCACCTCCGGGAGTGGTCTGCTTCTTGCCATGTTTGTGCATTCGCATAGCTGGCATTCTCCTTACACTTAGTAAGGCTTTGGTAAATATTACACTTATCACAAATTTTAAAGAGATGAGACCATGTTGCAGAATTACCAAGGTTTTGCCTTTATTATTTGGAATAACTTATCAAATTTGTGTTTTGTTTTTTAAAAAAGGAGTTTATGGTTTTTTAAAAAATGTATGTGATTTGTGCAATTAAATGCTCAGAAAATGTTTGAGAATCCTTAAAAGCCCATGGTCTGTGACAGCCTTTCAGCAGCCTGTTTTGAACACTGCCTTCTCCTTTGAGTTCTAAATGCAGAGTCACAGTCACAGCACTGAGCGGCATTTCAAAGGTGACTAATGTTCTTCTCATGTTTTAGTATATGCTAAAATGTCAAGCTCAGAGTGTCAAATAGCTTCCAATTTAGATTTTCTTCTTTTTTAACAGCAGCTTAAAACCAAAAAGAAAACTTCATCTACTTCTGAAGTGTGATAGAGTACAACAGCTGGGAGTGTGAGCTGAAAAAGGGTGAACAGAGAAAGAGGAAAAGACAGAGAGAGATCTGAATCTTTACTACTAATAATGAGGTTATTCTTGCCAACTTTAGCCCTTTTTCAGAGCCACCAAACCCCAGCTCAAAACCACCAAGAGGGAAAGGCCCAAGGGTAAGCAATTCCTTGGGCTCAGGTTGGTCGGGGGACACAGGAATTTGGGAAGTCCCATATCCTCTACCTGTCCTGTTTTTTTGTTTTTGCCTGCATATCTCTAGTAAGTTATGGCCTTGCAAAAGTCCAAATGGAGCTTTTATACTTGAAGCACTGGGAGGCATTGCAGTAGTAGTTAATTTACATGGCAGGAAGGAGTAGTTAATATGATGCCAAGATGTGGTCCCAGCAATATGGAGGAAATATATGGAGGACACCAGAGAGATTGGTTCCAAGTAATCAGTTCTTTTGTTAAGTCAGTTCTGTCCTCCAAATGATTCCTCATCTTTTACATTTCTGGGACCAAAGTGATCCTGACTCTGTCAACCACCAGTGAACCTCTCCTGCTGTCTTTGAACAGTTGCTGCTGCTGTTGGTTCAGCCACTTACCAGTCCAGGATGCAACAAATGAAACACTCAATTGAACCGATGGTTCAGAGAGGACTACCTCCTGTTTGTCCTAGTAAGGTAGACCAGAATTAAATAGTCTTCCTTCAGGTTCTTTCTACCCAATCCTTCTACCACCACACATACAGACTGACTGTGTTATGCAGCCATTAGGCTGGAGCAGTCCAGGTTTGTGAAGTATTGCTATCTGATCCCTCTTTGTCATGTTCGACAAAGAACTTCATCAGAATCTGCAGAGTGGGTGCCATTTATGGGATCTGCTGATGGTTTAGAAGATTCCAAGACAGAGTCAGTGACTGGACTTAGTTTGACTTGTTGGCATGTTTGTGGCTGGTTTTCACCTTCTTCTCAGTGAGAAACTTCTCATCTCGAAATGTTCAGCTAAGATATTCTTTCAGGCCCACACTTCTGTTTCCTTTTTTGAGTTGGAATGTTATTACGGCGGAGCCATTAACCTAATGCAATATTTGAAGAGCTCAGCTTTTAAAGCTCTTGCCACAAATGAGGGCACTGTTAGGGACTTCACACCTCAGTGGATGTGTTCCCTCAAGCGCTCATACCAAGTGCCCCCTTATGATCTTCAAATGTTGTCTGACCATGTCTTTGTTAGGTTTGTTTTCTCAATGGATGCTAATTGTTCAGTGAAGGTTCTATTGGATATCAGCTTCAATAAAGTGATTCCTGTCACTTAAAGATATGTGTCTGTTTGTGCCAAGAAAAGAAACAGCAACAGTTCTTTTAAGCAGCAAAGACATATTGATCCATTGAGTCAGGTCATATTAATATATTTAAAATGGTTGGTAACTTAAAAATTAATTTATTTTTTAAAAAAGAAAAGAAAAAGAGAAGAATGGCATACAAACATTCATTTCTATGTAGGGAAGGGACTCAGTTTACAATAATGCAGACAAGTGGAAGGGTGCATTTAAGTCCCATTGGTTTACAAAAAGGAGATTAGCATTCTTTATCCTAGTGTGCCATAGTGAGAGAAACCAAAACAAAGTAGGATAATACCAGACCATTCGCAGTTCTGGGAAGCGAAAGGGGTTTTTTTTAAAAAAAAAAATCACATAAAGGAACACAATTTAATTGAGTAAACAAAAAGACTTCTTAAACTAGATGACTAAAAAGTAAACATTAAAAACCAAGTGTAAAAGTAAAATAAGCTTTTATGTTGGTGATTGTGTTGAATTTTCAGAGAAAAACTGATGCAGGGACTAAGCAAGGGTCCTTGAATATTAAAGAACCATGAAGGAACCAAAAATGTACAGGCTTCCATCTCCTGCTTTAGTGGGTTTGTGACAGACATCTGTACCACCTACTTCATACACCAGTTTATAAGCACTTGATGGAACAGAGGCCACCAAGCCAAATTGAGGGCAGGCACTAGGGTACAGAGTTTCCTCCCCCTCTTCTCCATGGCTTCCTTTCTCTGTCTCCTTCTTTCATGTCCCATCTTTTCTTCACCTGCAAATGTCTTTTCCTATTATCTCTTTGTTCTCTGCTCCCTCCTCATCTCTGCAATGCTTTTTACCCTTTCCCCCTTTTCTTTTCAGGCTCAGTTCATAGGCCAAGGGGCTGTTTTGGTGTGCCAGACTAGTGATGGGTGCTGATGTATCTCCAATTCACAGCCATTCAGTAAACCCTGACCAGTCATCAGCATAACAAAAGATTCAATCAAATAAGGTGTACATTAGGAAACCCCCCTCCGCTAAGCCTGATCAAGAATTATCTGTGTTTTCTGTCAAAGTTCATCCATAAATTGAACATGCCCAGCAGCCACAATTTCACCCTAAAACAACATCCATAATCTCATCCTTCAGTTTAAGAGGAATAACTCTGACCATTAGGGTTCAAGTCAAACCAGTGAATGTGAAAAATTCTTTTATATCCTAATAGTGTTATATACATACAGAATTTTCAGCCTTCTCCATATTATACTTTCCCAGATTCCTTTGGGGAAATTATAACACTTAAACTGTATGAAACAATAGTTTATCACATAGATATGGTCTAAGAATTTGAATTTTTATTCTGTGCCATCATTTTCAAACTCTGCTCAGATATGAAGGGAAATTAGAAAGATGAAGGCCAGGAAGCAGGTTTAGTTACAACTACATTCAGAAATAACTATAAAAAGCAAATGAAAGAAGAAACAATAATGAAGACATAAAAAGCTTGCCTACGACATATTGGTGCTTGAGGAAGAAAATCCAAAGGTAGTAATAATATGCTAATAAATGTACTCACCAGCCCTAATCTTCAACTTGGATAACCTTGTTTTAGATACGTTTGAGCACATGAAGGGTTCTTATACTGAGTCAGAGCATTTAGCATGTCAGTGGATCTCCAACTTTCATATCATCTACTATTATGGTCCTTTAAAATGAAGATGTTGGGGATTGAACCTAGGACTTTCTGATACTGAAGCAGATGTTCTACCACTGGGCCACAACCCCCCCATATCTGTTGACCTGAAAAAACATGCAGAAGATAAGGCACAAGACTCAAGATCTGTCATTGTCTAATCTGTGAAACACAAGTTTTAAAAAACTTTGAATTCCCCGATGTGCTATTTTCCTATTAGTCTAGTAACTGGTGTACAGAACCTTTTGTAGCTCTTTATTCTGAGTGTCCTGGACAACTGGTTAGCTTTAACACAACACAGAGTTCTGTAACACTGTTGCATCTTCTGGGGAGGAAAAAAAATGTGGAAAGTGTAGATGATGAGGGAGATTGGAAGACTTTGTTGTTGTTCAGTCGCACAGTCGAGTCCGACTCTTCGCGACCCCATGGACCAGATTACGCCAGGCCCTCCTGTCTTCCGCTGTCCGCTGAAGTCTGCTCAATTTCATGTTCGTTGCATCGATGACACTGTCTAACCATCTCATCCTTTGCCGTCCCCTTCTTCTTTGACCTTCAATCTTTCCCAGCATCAGGGTCTTCTCCAGTGAATGCTCCCTTCTCATTTGGTGGCCAAAGTATTTGAGCTTCAGCTTCAGGATCTGGCCTTCAAGGGAACAGTCAGGGTTGATTTCTTTTAGGATTGACTGATTTGATCTCCTTGCAGTCCAAGGGACTCTCAAGAGTCTTCTCCAGCACCATAGTTCAAACGAATCTATTCTTCGGCGCTCAGCCTTCCTTATAGTCCAACTCTCGCAGCCATACATTACTACGGGGAATACCATTGCTTTGACCATGCGGACTTTTGTTGGCAAGGTGATGTCTCTGCTTTTTATCATGCTGTTTAGGTTTGCCATCGCTTTCCTCCCAAGGAGCAGGCATCTTTTAATTTCATGGCTGCAGTCACCATCTGCAGTGATCTGGGATCCTAGGAACGTGAAGTCTGTCACTACTTCTACGACTTCCCCTTCTATTTGCCAAGGAGTGATGGGGCCAGATGCCATGATCTTAGTTTTTTTGATGTTGAGCTTCAAGCCCACTTTTGCACTCTCCTCTTTCACCCTGAGCAAGAGGCTCTTTAGGTCCTCTTCACTTTCTGCCATCAGAGTGGTATCGTCTGCATATCTGAGGTTATTGATCTCTTCCCCAGCAATCTTAACTCCAGCTTGTGATTCATCCAGGCCAGCATTTCGCATGATGTACTCTGCATATAAATTAAATAAGCAAGGTGACAATATACATCCTTGTCGTACTCTTTTTCCTATGCTAAACCAATCAGTTGTTCCATATCCGGTTCTAACTGTTGCTTCTTGACCCTTATACAGGTTTCTCAGGAGACAGGTGAGGTGGTCTGGTACTCCCATCTCTTTAAGAACCTGCCATAATTTATTGTGATCCACACAATCAAAGGCTTTAGCTTAGTCAATGAAGCAGAAGTAGATGTTTTTCTGGTACTCTCTTGCTTTCTCCATAATCCAGCAAATGTTGGCAATTTGATCTCTAGTTCCTCTACCTCTTCGAAACCCAGCTTGTACTTCTGGCAGTTCTCTATCCACGTACTGTTGGAGCCTAGCTTGTAGGATTTTGAGCATGACCTTGCTAGCGTGTGAAATGAGTGCAATTGTGCGATAGTTTGAACATTCTTTGACGTTGCCCTTCTTTGGGATTGGAATGTAAACTGACCTTTTCCAATCCTGTGGCCACTGTTGTGTTTTCCAAATTTGTTGGCAAATTGAGTGCAGCACTTTAACAGCATCTTCTTTTAAGACTTTGAATAACTCAGCTGGGATACCATCACCTCCACTAGCTTTGTTGTTAGTAATGCTTTCTAAGGCCCATTTAACTTCGCTTTCCAGGATGTCTGGCTCGAGGTCAGTGATTATACCATCGTGGTTGTCAAGGACATCGAGGTCCTTCTTGTATAGTTCTTCTGTGTATTCTTGCCATCTTTTCCTAATCTCTTCTGCTTCTGTTAGGTCCCTACCGTTTTTGTCCTTTATCATGGCCAGCTTTGCATGGAACGTTCCCTTGATTTCTCCAATTTTCTTGAAGAGATCTCTAGTCCTTCCCAATCTATTGTTTTCCTCTATTACTCTGCATTGTTCATTCAGGAAAGCCTCCTTATCTCTCCTTGCTGTTCTCTGGAAATCTGCATTAAATTGGGCAAATCTTTCCTTATCCCCATTGCCTTTAGCTTTCCTTCTTTCCTCTGCTATGTGTAAAGCCTCATCAGACAGCCACTTTGCTTTTTTGCATTTCTTTTTCTTTGGGATGGCGGTGAGTGCTGCCTCCTTTACAATGTCACGGACCTCTGTCCATAGTTCTTCAGGCACTCTGTCTATCAAATCTAGTCCCTTAAACCTATTCTTCACCTCTACTGTATATTCATCGGGGATGTGATCTAGGTCAAATCTGAATGGCCTTGTGGTCTTCCCAACTTTCTTCAATTTAAGTCTGAATTTTGCAATGAGTAGCTCATGATCTGAGCCACAGTTACCTTTTGATTTCCTACTTTAGCATTCCAGTCCCCTATGATGATGAGGACATCATTTTTTGGTGTTAGTTCTACGAGCTGTTGTAGGTCTTCGTAGAACTGGTCCACTTCAGCCTCTTCTGCAGCAGTGTTTGGGGCATAGACTTGGATTACTGTGATATTGAATGGTTTGCCTTGGATTCGGACCGCGATCATTCTGTCATTTTTGAGGTTGTATCCCAATACTGCCTTTCTCACTCTCTTGTTGACTATAAAGGCCACACCATTTTTTCTACGGGATTCCTGGCCACAGTAGTAGATATAATGGTCTTCTGAGTTAAATTCGCCCATTCCTGTCCACTTTAGTTCACTGATTCCCAAGATGTCAATGTTCATTCTTGCCATCTCATTTTTGACCACGTCAAGCTTACCTTGATTCATAGATCTTACATTCCAGGTTCCTATGCAGGATTGTTCTTTGCAGCATCGAACTTTCCTTTCACCGTCAGACACATCCACAACTGAGCGTCCTTTCGGCTTTGGCCCAGCCGCTTCACTCTTTCTGGGGTTACTCGTACTTGCCCTCTGCTCTTCCTCAGTAGCATATTGGACACCTTCCGACCTGAGGGGCTCATCTTCCGGCGTCATATCTTTTAGCCTTTTGTTACTGTCCATGGGGTTTTCTTGGCAAAGATACTGGAGTGGGTTGCCATTTCCTTCTCCAGGGGATCACGCTTGGTCTGAGTTCTCTGCTGTGGCCTGTCCGTCCTGGGTGGCCCTCCACGGCATAGCCCATAGCCTCATCGAACCACGCAAGCCCCCTCGCCACGACAAGGCAATGATCCATGAGGGAGATTGGAAGACTGGAAGTACATAAATAGACAGAGGCCATTTGCTCTGGATCGGCATTTCACACCCTGAGAGTCATAGCTCACTCTCTAGAAAATATTATATTTTAGACAGGATTAGAGTCAGGACGCTGCTGCTCAAGCGGTGATATTTTGAAATATGAATTCATGGCATTATCAATAAAAAACATATTGACTTTCATGAAGGTTGTCTGCTAGATTCGAGTACAGCAGTGCAAACATTTGCTTACATCATGTTTCCCACTGATAAAGTGCAGTCGTTAATGGTTTGTTAATTAAATCTTAGTTAAGCTTTGTCCTTTCTGTCTCTGAGCAAGCCCTTTGCATGGGAGGTTGCAATTTGCGTACATCGGTCAACACACAGACACTGAATAAAGCGCTTGTTTAGGTAATAAGATAAGGAGGTATTCTTTTCTCCACATTTCAGTTTTAGCTGCCTCAGAGGTACCATTTCCCAAGATTCCTAGCTGCTGCTTGTTCAGGCAGGTTTGTGGCTTGCGCTGCATATTAATTCCTGTCCAACACGGGAATTCGATTTGTACTGTACATTTCATTTCTTCACAGATTTAGATTTATTTCATGTTCTCTGCTTTTAATTAACTCTCTGGCACAGCTGCTGGACAGGATATAAAAACTCATTGCTCTCCCTGTGTTATGAGCATACCACCAATCATTTACCACTTAGATGGTGGTGCAGGAGCTATCAGTTTCTATGGCAACCAGAACCGTGGTGATTGATTCCTTGCCAGTATGGCATCACCACAGGGAGTGAAGCCTCTGTTTTTTTTTCTCCAATGCCTGCAACATCCATCTAATTAAAATGGGATTAGAGAATCATCCCAGTATATGTTCAACAACTGAACTGCAATCCATTTATGTAAATGTTGTCACTATTCAACACAGAAGTCAGGGAATTCATGGAGAAATAGTTGCTTGGTATTTTTTTGTGTATGAGAAGAAAGATATGGGGGGAATACATTATTCTGTTTATGGTTAAGCGTTTTCTTGAAAAAGTGTGACTGATGATAATGCTTTGTGTACAAAATATTTCACTCACTTTTAAATCGGGAACTGAGGAACCAATGAAAACAAGGCTCGGTTGCTGCTGTGGTGGGTAAGATGGGGGAGGGGACCCGGTATTGAACCTACCTCCTGAAATTGGTTAATTAATTTAGCAGGCATGAATTATTTATTTGTCAAAAAGCCCTTATAATCGTATGATTGATTTTTAGTACCGTGGCATCCCCCGAGAGGAAAGTAATCCTTGAACTTCCATAATGTTTTCTTCCCCTCCCTCCCTCCCCTTCTTCTTTCATAGAGCATCCTTCAAGCCCTCTAAAAGTTACTTGGAATTTTGTGAAGCCTTATGAATCAGGTAAGATGACAGATATGCCATATGCAAGGAGACTCCAGATGAAAAGAGAAGCTCGGGGATTTTGTTAAGGCTAAAAGAGAAAGCCTGGTTCTTTGGAGGATTTCTAGATATAAATGCGAAAGCAGGGGAGGCAGAGGAAAGGACATGGGGTGACAGATCTAGTAGGATTCCCCCCTTTTGTATCAATGTTTCTTCTGCAGAGCGCTGACAAAATAGTCTGTTAACATGAAAAATGACAGTTTGTGGTACCTAATAGTCTCATATCTGTGTGCATTTCATTTTTTTTTCTTTTTGCAATAGAGCTCTCAGTTGTAAAACTTAAAGCCCTTTTATACATTACAGATGAACCTAATGACCCTTGGGATTTTATGCAAAAATGTCACTAATATTTGTCATATGACCAGTGTGGAACATAATACCATTCGCCAGAGGCAAATAGGACCACATACAAAGGGCAGAAGTGAATAGATGATGCCGTACTTATCATGGCTGTGGTTGGGTGGTTCTGGGGAAAATGATGGCTCGTTAGAAAGATCTCAAAATGCAGGAGAGAGAAATGCACCAATGACAGGGTTCCGAAAAGAGAAGAACCTTTCCAAAACATATCTAGCACAGAATAGTTATAAACAAACAGAAACTATATAGTGACTGCCTTCAGTCGAATCACATGCAGACATCCTGCCATGGCAAGTCATCCCAGGCATGGGCAATCTACAATGAAAACTAGTGTGAATATTTCATTACAAGCCTACTGCCATTCCAGCTGTGGGTTAGTGGTGGCATAGTGTGGTTGAAGTTGGCTTCTCTACAGGCATGTTGTTCCCTTGCAACCTTAGACCCAACAAACAGGTATTGTGTCTTGCCAATTGCCAACAAAAATGCAAAGACCCAAGAAAGTAGAAAAGCTAGTGGCAAATAGTATTTGGAGGTGACATCTATAACCGTGTAGATTACTTAATGTACGTGTGAGTTACATTTTCCTTTCTTCTCTCCCTTCACTCTCATGCTGATCTTCTTGAACTGTAGGCCAGGAACAGAATAATGTCTAGATCTGAAGATTTCTGAATATTCCTGCTATCTAGATTATTTAAACAGAAGTCCAGTGGTACCTTAAAAACAAAACAAAATATTCATGACACAGACCTCGATTAATCAGGTAGGCAGAGTATACCTATGTGGGAGATATATTTATACTCACTGGAGTTAAAAGCAACAGAAAGGTAGGAGTGGAGAAATGTTACAAAGAGCAACAACCAATCAAAGAGAATCCAGTTCATTCAGAGTGGGTGAGGACCACTCCCAGCTGTCGATTGGTGCCACAGGATAAACATGAAATCAGATCTGATCAAAGATATACACCATATAGATGCATGGACTTACACTCTTTGTATCAGATGAAGTGAGCTCTGGCTCTTTGTATCAGATGAAGTGTTGTTCTTCTTTAAACTGCAACTGGACTTCTGTTTCATATTTGCTGCAACAGACTAACATGGCTACCCCTCTGGAATGATTAACTCAGATCACTTATAACAGCTATATTTAAATGAGGCAGATTTGGCTCTGGTTTTGATTAGTTAATATCCAAATGTACACTACTAGCTGCCAGCTCAGATGACTTCTGCCTAGTGGAGGCTCAGACAAAAGTGCAGCAGCCTGAGTGGCTCTCCACATGGAACCGTCCTATCAGGTGGAAATTCTGCCCAGAGCCTGTCCCATGAGAGGGCCAAGCCATATAGTGAACCCCATTCATACATCACAGTGGCCCCATGACTAGTAATCAACAGCAACAAGACATGCACATGGAATGGAATGGATGAAATGAATCTTATTTTGAAAAGAGACCTCTGGAAACCCCTTCTCAAGGGTGAATGTAGGAATTATGGTTGCTTACATTGAAAGAAATAGAAGGAATCAGTGCATTCATACAAGATAGAGTTTGAAAATATTGCCTCTGAGAAAATAACTTTCTCTCCCCCTCTTAAATTCATGGAAAATGCTCCAGCCCTTGGAGAGTCCTGTGCCATAGTTGGAGTTGAAATGCAGTCATTAAAATGGAAAACAAAGAGGCAGTGGTTCTGCTGTGTTTTGTTAAGGCAGTCTCAACTACGGAATGTGCGTGCCAGTGTCTCTACTGTATAGAGCTATAGAATATAAAAATTACATTTAAAAAGCCCTGAGATGCACAATATGCAAGCAAAGCTGAATGAACTGCTGAAACCAAATGCAAAGTCTCCAGTACTTGAAGGGAGGATGCTTCTGTTGAGTATTAATTTTTTATAGATACGATTCAACTTCCCCCCCCCATCAAAAGCAGAAAGCGTTTTACCTTTACACATACCCAATGGAATGTATTATCTGGCAACAGAAAACAGAAAAAAGGTCCCGGGGAGCCATAAATAGGTTTTTAGCTGCTTTGCTATTTGCTACCAAGGAAGAACTGCTTATAGGCTAGGAAGTAATGATGCTTTTATTTTGAAAGTTTAAAACACAGGGATCCTGTGAATCATTCTGGGTAGGTTGTTAACCATATAACTAAAACCTCACTTCCTTTTTTACTTGGGAGTGCTTGGTAGTCTTCAGACCTGTGTTCAGGATAAGACAGGAAGATGCCAAAAGAGAAGACAAAGTTAAAGCACGAAGAAAAGACCAAAGAGACTTGGGGATGGGTGGGTCTTCAATTCAGAAAAAAAGACAAGAAGAGTCAGTTTTTGTACCCTGCTTTTCTCTACAATTGCCTTTCCATTCTCCCCCCACAACAGACACCTTGTGAGGTTAGGTGGGGCTGAGAGAGTTCTGAGAGAACTGTGACTGGCCCAAGGTCACCCAGCAGGCTTCATGTGGAGGAGTGGGGAATCAAACCCAGTTCTCTGGGTTAGACTCCACTGCTCTTAACCACTACACCATGCTGGTATAGGAGACACAACAGTAGTTAATAAAGTTATGCCTGGTATTGAAAAACATCTTCAGTAATACTGGGATTCAAGGACAACTCTTGAAGCTGATGTATAGTAGATTGAGGGCAGACAAAAGAAAGGACTTCCTCACACAAGTGTAATCATGGATCTTGCTGTTGCATGACACAGCAATGGCCTCTAGCCTAGATGGCTTTGGAAGGGGATTCTACAGGTTTGTGGTGGAGGCTGTCTCCACATGATGTGGATTCCCCATGTTGCTATCACTGCCAGTGTGAATTCTGAGGTGTATGCATTGGCAACAGAGCTTCTACACTGGTGTTTTCCAAGCACTTTCCTTCTGTCAGCCCTTGTGCCTGCCATTTGCCCCTGCTGCACCCATTATAGAGGTCTCACAAATATCAGGAATTAAAAACCCAAAATTTATTTGTTTGTTTTGTTTGATTTATATCCCACCCTGCCTGCAAGCGGGTTCTGGGTGGGTTACACAAGTCAACCCAGAAAATGTAGTGACTGTAATATACAATAAATAGGGTTAAATTCCCACAATGGAATTTAAAACAGCCTTGGTAGGGCATCAGATGATTGTATGATTGCCTTGTAGACAATAAGCCCTCTGGTGATACAGCAGGGCAAATCATGGCTGCAAGGAGCTGTTCGTGGGGAAATGGTGCTGATGAGGGCAGAAGCTTTGAGAATGTGCACCGTACTGTCAAGATGGTGTGATAATGTGCCTGGATGGTGTCATTTCTATAGAGACTGGGGCCAAGAAGTTTGAGGATGGGGACAATGTGGAAAAAGGATAATTAGAGGATGACATTGTCTGGATGCTAGAATAAACTCCCATTTTGGATGCAAAGGCAGAGCAAACCCTCTGTGTGGAAGCTTTCAAGGTGATACAAGTATGATCCTGCTATGTAATTTCTGCATCATTTACCATATCATGTTAATGCTTAAGCTTTGGTTTTAGCTTTGTTTCAGTTCTATTTCCATATTTCTGCTTGTTTTCAGATTTCTACAAACCAAACCTTATGGCTTTGTCTCTTGGATGTCCCAACATGTTGATAGTAATTGACATACATTTTGTAATCTGCCTTGAGTCTCTGTGAGAAAGGAGGACTATACATAACATAAAAACAAACAAATATATAGTGACTATTAAATGGAAAATCCATGTTGGAAGGCACTTTACTTCTGAGTACCAGTTCTGTATATATGGGGTAGGGCAACAGCGAATACTGTCACAGGCTCCTGGATGTTAACCAAGGGGACCTACACAGCCTCTTAATCTTTGGGGGAACTGGGCTCCATTAAAATAAAACCTTCTCCTTAGTTATTTCCCTGAGTTACAAGGTATTGCTGGGTAGCAGGTATAAAGGCTTTGACTTCGCTGTCATGAGGTAAGTTTTGTGGTGAGGAGGCAGAACATGGAGCTCACCGAGGCAGGACTTGTATAAAAAATAACAAAGAAATTTGTTTATCTAGAGATTATTTTAAAGAACAGTTTGGTAGCATAGGTCTTCAGACAACAACAGTAGAAGCCTGGCTGAGACACCTGAACTTAATCAAGTTGTGGGCTCCAGTTGTGATTTGAATTCCCTTTAATGTGTGTGGTCATAAACAGGCTTTCACTGCCTAGCCACTAAGTTGGATCCTTCCATCCATGCCAGCTTGCCCTTTCTTAAAAGTCAAACAAAATGGCATCAGGTCTTCTCATCACCAGAGAAAGACAGTTGGGTACTCTGTCCTTCCCCCAGAGGGAGGTTAAACCACTCTGCTATGTTACCAGGCAGAACCATCCTTTAAACTGTCTGCTCTCTTGTTGAGGCAGACCCAAACTGACTGCTGTTGAGCATCCCTCCAGTACTTCACCCCCCCTCTGAAAGGTGATTGAATGCTGGAGCCACACTCCCATAGGATCAGGAGTGAAACAGCTGGTTGGCTGCTTTGCCTTTCAGGGGCAGGATAGCCTCCTGTCTATCACAGACACTTTACCATGCACCCTTGTTTATTGGCCTTCAAGGGAATCTGGATATCGGCCTAGGTGGACTTTCGGTCTAATCCAAGAGAGCTCTTACAATTTATCCTGTCTGATTCTGTGTTGCCCTTTCCAAGCATGGTCATTGGGAGAATTTGGTCTATGGGACTGCCAGTGTAGTGCTGTTTATAGCCATTCCAATTATCTGAAAACAAAGGGAAGTGAGGAGTGGCACAGAGGGGGAGAATGAATATTTTCCTTTCTGTTTTTAGCATTCACCATTTGTAAGTGATTTCTTTAGTGTTTTTAGAGAGCTTGATGCCTAACAGTGTGTGACAAGAGGCCTGTCCTCACACAGTGTGTGCCTGATTTCCTCTGTGATAAATAGAGGCGATTAAATTATTCATTGAGAATTGTGTTCAACTGCTCGCCAATAGAATTTCCTATCTGCTAACAATGTTTGTTATGCATACACAGTTAATGAGTGGCTTGGGAAGCAATCTCGTTCCAACTCTTCCCTCCCCTCCCCTCCCCCCTTCATGTAGATGATGCTTGACTTGTTCTTGTTCGTCTGGAAATGGGGACTGCAGTCCATTTCACATTAAACAAGGACAATAATGGGACTTGAAGGGATCATCAAGATTATCTAATCCACCCAGTGAGAAAATGGTAAGATTTGCAGTACTGGAGACCGAAACTTAATCATAGTAATATGTTCCAAAATTTAGCTGAAGGTAGGATTGTCTATCACGGAAATATGGGATGTTCCAAAAGGGTTTGGGAAGGTACTCTGCTTGAACCTCCAAGGCATTTAACTGTGAGGTTAAACGCATTTAACTGTCAGGTAACTCATGCCTGCCATTTATATCCAGGCTGCCTCTGTATAGGTCTCATTACTGCTGGAAATGCAGAGGCATTTTCATTAGATCATCTACATAAACAGATACGTTTTGCTCAGAGGCAGGAGAGATTGCAGTCCTTAAGTCCAGGGAAGAATTTTGTCATGGATCCGATGGGTTGGCCGCTGGAGTTGATTCCACACATAGGCTTTGTGGAAAGGTGCACCTCTTATATCTTTGCAACAAACAGGGCTGTGAGTGTTGAACAAGGCAAGAGAAATCTGCAGCATTCCTATCTATGGGCAGAGGGAATGTGTCCACATGTATATTTCTTTGCTGTTATTAGGCACATTAGGAAAGCATTGTCCCTGATCATGGGGAGGAAGCATACACATAGACAGTTCCTCTGCATGTAGGTTCCGTGCTCACAAATTGGCAATTGCATGGAACTAGGAGGCAAGACTGGTAAGCCTGCCATCCCTTTATGTGATCCCCCCAATGTGTGTGCTGATGATGCCATGTTGTTTGAACAGGGGCAATGCACTTGTGAACCCTGAAAAGTAACATCATGCACATCGGAGACATATGCATATTGATAAATATGTGCATGGCCCCTTTTTCACACAACATTGCAGCCACACATTTTGGGAGGATCTATGCATGGTTGGTAGGCTCCCAATAAATGTGTCTGTAACACCTGAAAAGAATTAAATACAAACTAGATACTGCGTGTATCAACATACTGTCAGATGTTTACAACTCGTGCAAAATCTTTCCATTTCAAATGCTGAGTCTCCATAGCAAATGTCTGCCAAATATTCAAAGCATATTCATATGCCTAGAGAACATTCTGTGAATATTCCCTATCATTTCTGGAGAGAAATTTAAATAAAGCGGGAGGGTTGATTCTTTTCAGCTCCAGATCTTCTCTACTTTGGGAAAGAAGATCCATAAGTTATTTGACAGAGAAATAGTAATATTGCTGATGTAGAATTACAATGCATATTTCTCTGAGATCCTTTCACACTGACTTCATCCTCATCTGCAGCAGAATGAGGCGCATGGTAGAACAAGCTGTTCCACTTCAGTCTTGGGGTGGGAATAGTCATATTTTAAATGCTGAACCATGTCAAAATTCCTTAAAACTAAATAACATACCAAGGAAAGAGAATCTAGTCTAGCTTTTCACATGCTTTGCTAGTTTTGCACTTCTAGGGAGTTATTAATGCAGATGAACTTGAGAAGGAGGAGGAGGAGGAGGAGGAAGAAGAGATTGGATTTATACCCTGCCCTTCACTCAGAGTCTCACAGTGGCTTACAATCTCCTTCCCCTTCCTCTCCCCACAACAGACACCCAGTGAGGTAGGTGGGGCTGAGAGAGCTCTGAGAGAACTGCTCTTGAGAGAACAGCTCTGAGAGAACTGTGACTGGCTCAAGGTCACCCACATGTAGAGGTATGTGGAATCAAACCCAGTTCTCCAGATTAGAGGCCACCACTCCTAACCACTACACCAAACTGGCTCTCTCTCTATGCAATCTTTGTCCCACTGTCTGATATGGAACAGTCTTTTTTGTCCCCTCAGCACAGCCATCTAATTATCACCTTGTTTTGCTGCATGTATAGGCCACACCACAGTTTAGCAAAAGACTGAGGATGTTTTTATAAATGGAATTTTGGAGGGGAAATATTTCATTCCCAAAAGGTTTTTAAAATAAAACCTTTTTTACCTTTATCAGTTTTGAAACCAATACAAATGTACCACAGGGCCAGTAAACAAATACTATGGCTAATTAATACTCATTAAAAAGCTTTAATGAATTGACACTATTGTTCTTATGTCATTGGCCGGTGTGGAGTGATACTGTACTTTGTACCTTGATTGCCTCAAAGTTGGGGGGTAGGGACATGTTTGTAGTTCAGAAATACCAGATCCTCGTCCAAAGTCTATTTCATATTTCTTCCAATGAGCTCAGGGAAACATAGGTAGCTCTCCCCTCTTCCTGTTTGGCCTCACAACAACCCTATGAGGAGGTAAGCTAGACCAAGGCCAAGGGTCTGACCCAAGGCCAAGCAGTGAGCTTTTATGGCTGCTTGACTTTTAGAATCCAGGTCTCCTGAATTCCCAGTCCAACATTTTAACTGCTATGCTGGGCTGGCTTGCTAAATATACCATCACAGTTTCAGTTCTAGCTTGATGGATGTCTCTTGCTCCATAATGCTGAGGCCTAAACCAGTTGATGAATCCTCCAAAGCACTTACTTTATGATGCAGAATATGTTATAATGAGCCTGTTAATTGGCATATGCCTCTGAATTACAGCAACGTGTTTGGGCTGTGCAAAAGTGAAGGGGGGGGGAATCTGTCTTTTCTCCCTTTTTCTTTTCTTTCTTTTTCATTCTGTGTGTGTGTGTGTGTGTGTGTGTGTGTATGTGAAAGCAGCAGGGAAGGATAAGTATGTCAAGTGAAAACAGCATGCTAAATCCATCACATTCTACCTTTTCAGACTGTTGCTAATTTAATATAACATACAAGACCTATAGCATTTGGCTTGTGCTCCAGTTGTTTAGCAAGTAATGCAGGCAGAAACAAACTTACTGAGCAATCTCAATGTCCAGTCTGGCCACTGATGCAACAATTATCAGTGAATCATAATCAAGGATGCTGAGAACATTGATATGAACATGACTGCCAGTTAGACTTACCTTGACTGAACATCCTGCTTATGTTCCAGTTGAACCCCTGATTGGCTTACCTTGAGGTTGCTTAGCTGTTTGATGTTCTGCTCGAACAGTTTGCTGACAAACTTTGCAGCTGCACAGAAGCCATTTATACTACAGGGTCATTGTGACTTGGCAATGTCTTGCTGGTTAAGTTTCATTGTCTTTCTTCTGTGTTGCAGACTATGATCTCCTTTGTACCTGCATAGTCAGAGTTCTTAATACCCAGAGACACAGAGTTCTTAATACCCAGAGAAGATTTATTTTTATTTATTCATTTAAATATCTACAGGTGGGGAACCTGCAAGGACCTGCAAGGGTAACTTCATTTTCCATTGTATCCCCTTCCCTACACTTCTTTCCCTGCTATCTTCTCTCCTTCCCACTAATCAACCAACATTTCTTTTATCTGACCTGCCAGTCTTCAGCTTTATTATTTACTTCATTTAGAAGACGAAGAGATTGGATTTATACCCCACCCTTCACTCGGAGTCTCAAAGTGGCTTACAAACTCCTTTCCCATCCCATCCCCACAACAGACACCCTGTGAGGTAGGCGGTTCTGAGTGAGCTCTGACGGAAACCGCTCTTTTTCAAGAACACCTCTGACAGAACTATGGCTTGCCCAAGGTTATCCAGCAGCTGCAAGTGAAGGAGTGGGGAATCAAACCTGGTTGTCCCAGATTAGAGTCCGCACACTTAACCACTACACCAAACTGGCTCTGTACCAAACTATACTTTGTATTTCTACTCAGTGTGAGTCCAATGTGGATCTGTCCTCCGGGGCAGGAGGGAGGGCATCAGGAGTGGACTTGGAGGCCAAAATATCCCTGGAAAGGGACCTGCCTGTCTCCCTCTCTTTTACTGACAGAAACCAAGATTTCTCAGATCTGAGGAGACATTCATTTCTTAAAGGTACAGGTTCTGCTTTTATTTGGGGGGAAACCCCTCCTAATGTACTTTTTTAAAGATTTTTCTGCAAACTTGGGGCTTTTCTGAAGTTAGTGGAAACATCTGTCTTGTCTGTTCATGGCTCCAGTCTTTGGATTTAAGTATCCACAGATGTGTCCATGATGAGAATTAGTTATACAAGCAAGGGAACCACAAGGACTTCTGTGGGGCATCTAATTTCCCCTCATTCACTGTTTCTTCTTTCCTTTCCCTGAAAGCCCCCATGGATACTTCCCTTTTCATGCTTCCTTCTCTCCTTCTTCATAACACCAAATTACCTTTTATTTGCCACCCATTTTCAGCTATCTTTATTTACTTCATTTATACCCTGCCTTTCTCCACAATGGGGACCCACAGAAACTTACATTATTCTCCTCACCTTCATTTTATTCTCACAATAATATTGAGGTAGGTTAAGCTAATCATGTGTACCTGGCCCAAAGTTACTCATGGTAGAATGGTGAACTGAACCTGGGTCTTCCAGATCCTAGTCTGAAATTTAACTACTACAGCACACTAGCTTTTGTGGGGTGGCTGCTGTTGGGTCACACAAGTCACAAGGTATCAAGTCACTGGTGTTTGCTGCTAGGCCTAGCCCCAATCAGTCCACCATTAAAGGCCAAAACAGCCGTAGAAACTGCCCTGTCCCTCCCCCTACTTTTTACAGACAGAAACAAAGGCTTGAAGGCTGGCACTACTGTTGTGTTTGCCTGGCAACTGCCACAATAGCCACCACAGAGAGCATTTGTTTCTTAAAGCTACAGGTGTTACTTCTACCATGGGGGAGTATGTTTAACCTCCCATGTGTTTTATCTTAGATTTCAGATTTTTCTGCCAACCCGCCCCCCGCCTCTCCCAGGTTTGTAGAAAGAACTGCCTTGTCGGTTCATAACTCCAGTCTCTGAATATAAGCATCCACAGATTGGGCCATGATGAGAACTTGTGAAGGACATTACATTTTCCCTCCTCACTATTTCATCATTCCCTTCCCTGAAAGTCCCCACAGCCTCTCCCCTTTTCCTGCTTCCCTTTGTCCTTCCTATCCACCAGCCAATCTACTTTATCTACTCCCTATCTTCAGCTTTCCCTCCTTCTCTCTCCCTAGCAGCCTCTCCCTGGTAAAACTCTGGCTGAGTTTTTGTGGTGCCAGCTGAACCAAGTCCAGGTGCCACTTCATTTTCCCCTGTACCCCCTTCCCACACTATCTCCTCTTTCCGTCCTCCTGACAGCCTGTGTATCTTCATCCTTCCTTGCTTTCTTGTCTCCTTACCACCTACCAACCTACCAGCCTACCAACCTACCTACCTTTATTTGCCCTCCTTCAGCTATATTTATTTACTTCGTCTATATCTCTCCTTTCCCCACAGTGTGGACACAAAGCAGCTTACATCATTCACTTTACCTCCAATTTATCCTCATGACAACCCTGTGAGGTAGGTTAGGCTGAGAATGTGTGACTGGCTCAAAGTTACCCAGTGAGCTTCCACAGCAGAGTGGGAATTGAAACCTGAGTCTCTCACATCCTAGTCAGCAATTCTAACCACTACATCACACTGGCTTTTTTTTTTGGGGGGGGGGGGCTGCTGCTATTGAACAGTAATGATCAGCTGGACCTGGTAAGTCATACAAGTTGCATGGTTTCAAGTCACCCAACGGTTGCTGCCAGGACTAGCTCCAATAAGTACTCTCACAAAGTCCAAAACAGCCCTGGAAAGGACCCTTCTGCCCTTGCTTTATCTTAACAGAAACTAAGGCTTGAATCTGGCAGTACTATTTGGTTGCCTAGCAACAGGCATTGAGGGCATTCATTTCTTGAAGATACAAACACTCCTATAATTTAACCTGCCATGTTGGATTTTTTTAAGATTTATTTTTTTCTGCAAACCTGAGGCTTTTCTCAAGTTCAGAGAAAGATTTGTCTTGTCTATCCATGGCCCTAGTCATAGAATCATAGAATGTTAGAGCTGGAAGGGTCCTTGCAGGTCATCTAGGCCAACACCCTGCACTCTGCAGGAGCATAGCCGAAAGATAGCCCTACATGCCTACAACATACCCAAAAGATGGTTGTCCAGTCTCCACTTGAAAACGTCCAGTGAAGGAGCATCCACCACCTCCCAAGGCAGTCTGTTCCACTGCTCAACCACTCTTACAGTTAGGAAGTTTCTCCTGATATTTAGCCGGTAACAACTTCCTTGTAATTTCCACCTATTAGATCTAGTCTTGCAGTACGGAGAAAGAGAGAATATATCTGCTCCATCTTCTACATGACAGCCCTTCAAATACTTGAAGACTGCAATCATGTCCTGTCTAAGCCTTCTCTTTCCCAAGCTAAACATACCCAACTCTTTCAGCCGTTCCTCATAAGTCTTGGATTCCAATCCTCTCACCATCCTGTTCGCCCTCTTCTGGACACGCTCGAGCTTGTCAACATCCCTCCTAAAATGTGGTGCCCAAAACTGGACACAGTACTCCAGGTGAGGCCTGACCATAGCAGAATAGAGTGGAATTACCATCTCCTGTGATCTAGACACAATGCTTCTGTTAATGCATCCTAAGATCTCTGGACTAAGGAACCATGCATGGGGCCACACAGAGAATTAGATATATTTGGATACAGTAGGAACCAAAGCAGGAGCTGCGGTGGCTCAAGTGGTTAAGACGCTGAACTGCAGGCTGTGGAAGGTCAGTAGTTCAGCAGTTCGAGACCCGAGAGTGCCGCATGACGGAGTGAGCTCCCGTCTCTAGTTCCAGCTCCTGCCAACCTAGCAGTTTGAAAGCAAGAAATTGCAAGTAGATAAATAGGTACCACTTCGGTGGGAAGGTAACAGCATTCCGTGCACCTTGGTGTTTAGTCATGCCGGCCACATGACCACGGAAATGTCTTCAGACAGCGCTCGCTCTTCGGCTTTGAAACGGAGATGAGCACCGCACCCCTAGAGTCGGATTCGACTGGCTTTCGAGCAAGGGAACCTTTACCTTTACCTTTACCTTTACCTTTACTAGGAACCAAAGCAGATTGCAACATTACCCTCCTCTTCCATGGAATCCTCACAAGAACCCTGTGAAACAGGTTAGACTGAAACACGGAGTGACTGATCCAAGATCACCCAATAAGTTTCATAGCAGAATGGGGATCACCCAGATCCTAGTTTAACATGCTGGCAGATATCCCTCAGTCAAGTACCATGGTTGGATCATTAATCTGAACTATTTTTAAGCATAAAACACAACCTTTTGACATGTAAGCATCAGTGTTCCCTCTAAACTGAGTTAGTGTGAGCTAGCTCACAGTTTTTTAGCCTCTGGCTCACATGTTACTGTCTTAGCTCAGGAAGGATAGCTCCAGAGTCAAACTAATTTATGCAGTAGCCAAATTGCTTGCTCACAACTTCAATGCCAGTGGCTCACAAAGTAGAATTTTTGTTCACAAGACTCCACAGCTTAGAGGGAGCATTGGTAAGCATGTGCATATGAGAACTGATCTGGACAGCTTGGTGAGGATTAACAACCAATAAGTTGTGTTGTCCTGTTGAGGCATACAGACATCAAAGGAGTAAGTCTCAACACAAAATTTAAAACATTTTTTCTCTTTTTAACCAAGTGCCTGGATTTTTGGTTGTATATGAATTGTATATTAATTTAGCAGAACAAACATGTGCATTTTAAGTTAGATGCCAGATATGGTGCCAGAGCCAACAACTGCAGGAAAGCACCATAAAATTTTGCATGCACAGCTGTCTTTTTCTTGCAATCAGGTGCAATTGAGCTGTTCAGATACAGCCAAATAGTCCATCAAACATTCAGCTCCTGTGATTGCTATCTGTTAAGAGGACGTGAGCCTGGACGTACTTATTCTTACTGTATTTCTGATGCGGCATAAAGGTAAGATCTGTTTCTTTTTTAAAAAATAGATCACCTTTTCAAGCTAATTTACATTGCCAATCAAAAGAATGATCCACAAACTTAGTAATATAAAAATACATTATGTTTATCATATCAGAGAAATATACATAACATCAACCAGTTACCCAGTGAATTTCCACAGCAGAGTTGGGATTCAAACCTGAGTTTAGTCATTTTAAGTACTGTCAGGGAAAACTGGTGTCAGGGCTGGTCCCAATTGTGACAGCTTTGTTAAATGTCTTGCATCTCCATGACAATTATCTTCTCTGGAAGACAATTCCAGGGGGTGGTGCCACAACTAAGAAGGCCATACTGCCTGGCACTCATTAATTTCATCTGTCTTTACATATCTAGAATAAATACTTTGAAGGGATCTGTTGTATACTGGCATTCTCCGAGACTGCTAATGTTGCATGCGGATGCACTGCTCTCATTCACAAACTGATTTCAGAGTGATCCAGATGGGCAGCCATGTTGGTCTGAAGCAGTAGAACAAATTTTGAGTCAAGTGGCACCCTTAAGACCAACAAAGGTGCATTCAAGGTATGAACTTTGGTGTGCATGCATACTTTTTTCAAATACATTGGAATGTAAAGTAAGAGTTCAAACTTAGAGACAGGGTGAACATCAAATTTGCATGTGCATGCACAAGAAAGCTCATACATTGAAAAAACCTTTGTTGGTCTTAAAGGTGCCACTTGACTCAAAATTTGATTTCAGAGTGATCTACTTGGTCCACACTCCATGAAAGTTTCTAGAATTGTTATGCAAGCCTAGAATTGTCACATACTCCAAGAAAGCCTAGAATTTTCACAACCAGAAGGAGTTTTAAATGCTCATTTCATTTGCTACAGAGAAAAGTTGTAGTTGGGGGGCAGGTGAAGAGAATGGCTAGAGACACATCAAATGTTTTTAAAAGAGATAAAACTAGTCAGAGAGAGAGGTTTCACTGCTCACTGTGTGTACACATTTAGGTTTTGTTCTAGTGTGATGGTGAATCAAACAGGTTTTCAAAATACAAAACCTCACAAAACAACCAGAAGTGAAAGTCAGATGACTATTTAAACTGCAAGCCATTCCCCTGCTTTCAAATCAACTTTCAAGCCCTGAAAATAATAATCGACTTTCTCTCTAGACTGAATTACTGGTGAAATTTCCTGCTACCATGATAAAAAATTAATTTCAGTGAAAATACTGCTCTTTGATAGAATTTGGTAGCCCATTTCACAGAATAGGTGTAATAATGAAGTGGGGGGATGGGCAGTGGAAAGACATGCTGCACACAGCGAAGGTATCGCAAGAAGCTACTGCTGTGCACAACATGACTGGTGCATGGGTTTATACAGTGTAATTCATCCCTGCCCAATGTAAAATGTTAAATGGCCATATGTTGGACAACTAGCAGCAGATCCATGGGCCTGTTTCTTGCAGATGTATAAAAAGAAATTCAGTCACCTGTGATTATAAAAGCCCTGACCTGGATGGTCCAGGCTAGCCCAATCTTGTCAGATGTCAGAAGCTAAGCTGGGTTGGTCCTACTAAGCATTTGGAATGGAGATTCCACCAAGGATATTCCAAGGAGTACCAAGGGAATTCCACCAAGGAATACCAGTGCCTTGGCATGGAGGCAGGCAGTGGCAAAAGAACTCTCAGCATCTCTTGCCTTGAAAATTCTACAGGGTCGCCATAAATCAGCTGTGAATTGACAGCAAGGGAAAAAAAAGATTATAAATCTAAAAATATCAAGCCTACAAAAGAAAAACTAAGAGAAATCCAGGTAAGTACCCAAGCAGTCTCTGTTGTGGATCCCATCTGATGGAAAAGCCTACCGGACAAAGTCAGGAAGGGTCCTACATTACTATCATTCTGCAGGTTGCATAAAATGGGAGTTTTTAATTGTTTTTAATTGTATTATATATTGTATATGTAATATATATGTATATAATTATATACATATATATACACACACACACACACATATATATATAATTATATATTGTACTATATATTGTGTATTATATATTGTACTAATACTGATGGAACCCACCCTGAGCCTGCTTGCGGGAAGGGCAGGATAAAAGTTCAATAAAATAAAAATAAATTTAAAAAATTACGGTCGTGGACATTTTTGATAGTTTTTATTGTGCTTAGTGCTTTCATTATATTTATTGTATTTGTTATGCTTTAGTATTATATCATTGCTTCTTGCTTTTGTAATCTACCTGGAGTCTCTGTAATGGGGCAGAGAATAAATGAAATGGATAAATAATGCATCTGGTAAATCTGAAACAATATATACTCTAAGTTTGCTACTCAGGCATAGACCTGGCTGGCTACTAGTTCCTTTGTTTTGGACTGAAGAATTCATCACAGCTGAATATTTGTCTTGCAGTATATTTATTTTCAGAAACATAATTGAAGACTTCAAACACTTCTGCATCATACATGAGTATTCAAGTTGAAAAGCAGGTGTGATTCTCATATTAAGAATGTGTGGGTGTTAGAAGTAACTACCTGTAGACATATTATTGCTCTGTGTCCAGGTGGCACACAGAGATTGCCAGGTGTTGGATGTGATGATAACTAGGCAGTCATTATATGTCATAGACATTGAAGAACCACTAAAAGATCTCCATCAAATGAGTTGAAGGTCAAGAATTTAAACAGACCACTTAATTTTTGACTGCATCAGTGTTTCAAAATGATTTCAGAATATCACACAGAACCAGAATTATCTGGTAATAAAGGACTAGAAAAATAGCAGAACTAGAAAAATAGCAGAAGAAATATGATGGAATTATTTTCTTGGAATATCTTAAAGTCATTTCCCTTTGCTGTACTAATTTTCTCCTTTTCAGAGAGCTTCTCCATATAGATCTGAAGTGGATGAGGTCCTTGTGACCTTTATTCTTCCATGAGAAACTATCAAGTGAGCCACATTTTACATGGATACACCCTGTAGTGCTCAGGAGCCATTTCCACAATAGTGGGTTGGGAAAGTGCTACATCAGTTATAGAAATGGCTGCTCGGTGCTATCCATGTACAATCCACTGTGATACAGCACACGGAAGGAGCTGCAGGGAAAACTGGAAGGAATAAGAGGGCAGTTTTTACAGCGGAGGGAAGTAACTGTTTATCCTCTATAGGAAACAAAGTTTTATTCAAGGTATGAGCTTTCATGTGCATGGATTTGTGCATCATTTGACAGATGATGAAATGGAATTGCGTATCATAATTGTATATATAGGAATGGTTTGTTAAATTAGCATGCAAAATAGTGAGGACACATTTTTTTAACAGATCAAAAGAATGACAAGCTTAGTTCCTGGTTATCATCTGTTTCAGTTCAACTGGGGGGGGGGACGGACAACATAGGTAATAAATATGTTAGAACTGGAGATTGATGTGCCCTAATTTGTGAGAATCCTATCCTTTGTTGTTGTTCAGTCGCACAGTCGAGTCCGACTCTTCGCGACCCCATGCACCAGTTTACGCCAGGCCCTCCTGTCTTCCACTGTCCGCTGAAGTTTGCTCAATTTCATGTTCATCACATCGATGACACTGTCTAACCATCTCATCCTTTGCCGTCCCCTTCGTCTTTGACCTTCAATCTTTCCCCGCATCAGGGTCTTCTCCAGTGAGGGCTCCCTTCTCATTTGGTGGCCAAAGTATTTGAGCTTCAGCTTCAGGATCTGGCCTTCCAAGGAACAATCAGGGTTGATTTCTTTTAGGATTGACTGATTTGATCTCCTGGCAGTCCAAGGGACTCTCAAGAGTCTTCTCCAGCACCATAGTTCAAACGAATCTATTCTTCGGCGCTCGGCCTTCCTTATAGTCCAACTCTCGCAGCCATACGTTACTACAGGGAATACCATTGCTTTGACCATGCGGACTTTTGTTGGCAAGGTAATGTCTCTGCTTTTTATCATGCTGTTTAGGTTTGCCATCGCTTTCCTCCCAAGGAGCAGGCGTCTTTTAATTTCATGGCTGCAGTCACCATCTGCAGTGATCTGGGATCCTAGGAACATGAAGTCTGTCACTACTTCTACGACTTCCCCTTCTATTTGCCAAGGAGTGATGGGGCCAGATGCCATGATCTTAGTTTTTTTGATGTTGAGCTTCAAGCCCACTTTTCCACTCTCCTCTTTCACCCTGAGTAAGAGGCTCTTTAGGTCCTCTTCACTTTCTGCCATCAGAGTGGTATTGTCTGCATATCTGAGGTTATTGATCTTTTCCCCAGCAATCTTAACTCCGGCTTGTGATTCATCCAGGCCAGCATTTCGCATGATGTACTCTGCATATAAGTTAAATAAGCAAGGTGACAATATACATCCTTGTCGTACTCCTTTTCCTATGCTAAACCAATCAGTTGTTACATATCCGGTTCTAACTGTTGCTTCTTGACCCTTATATAGGTTTCTCAGGAGACATGTGAGGTGGTCCGGTACTCCCATCTCTTTAAGAACCTGCCATAATTTATTGTGATCCACACAATCAAAGGCTTTAGCATAGTCAATGAAGCAGAAGTAGATGTTTTTCTGGTACTCTCTTGCTTTCTCCATAATCCAGCGAATGTTGGCAATTTGATCTCTAGTTCCTCTACCTCTTCGAAACCCAGCTTGTACTTCTGGCAGTTCTCTATCCACGTACTGTTGGAGCCTAGCTTGTAGGATTTTGAGCATGACCTTGCTAGCATGTGAAATGAGTGCAATTGTGCGATAGTTTGAACACTCCTTGACATTGCCTTTCTTTGGGATTGGAATGTACACTGATCTTTTCCAATCCTGTGGCCACTGTTGTGTTTTCCAAATGTGTTGGCAAATTGAGTGCAGCACTTTAACAGCATCTTCTTTTAAGACTTTGAATAATTCAGCTGGGATACCATCACCTCCACTAGCTTTGTTGTTAGTAATGCTTTCTAAGGCCCATTTAACTTCGCTTTCCAGGATGTCTGGCTCGAGGTCAGTGATTATACTGTCGTGGTTGTCAAGGACATCGAGGTCCTTCTTGTATAGTTCTTCTGTGTATTCTTGCCATCTTTTCCTAATCTCTTCTGCTTCTGTTAGGTCCCTACCGTTTTTGTCCTTTATCATGGCCAGCTTTGCATGGAACGTTCCCTTGATTTCTCGAATTTTCTTGAAGAGATCTCTAGTCCTTCCCAATCTATTGTTTTCCTCTATTACTTTGCATTGTTCATTCAGGAAAGCCTCCTTATCTCTCCTTGCTGTTCTCTGGAAATCTGCATTCAGTTGGGCAAATCTTTCCTTTTCCCCATTGCCTTTAGCTTTCCTTCTTTCCTCTGCTATGTGTAAAGCCTCATCAGACAGCCACTTTGTTTTTTTGCATTTCTTTTTCTTTGGGATGGCGGTGATTGCTGCCTCCTTTACAATGTCACGGACCTCTGTCCATAGTTCTTCAGGCACTCTGTCTATCAAATCTAGTCCCTTAAACCTATTCTTCACCTCTACTGTATATTCATCGGGGATGCGATCTAGGTCAAATCTGAATGGCCTAGTGGTTTTCCCAACTTTCTTCAATTTAAGTCTGAATTTTGCAATGAGTAGCTCATGATCTGAGCCACAGTCAGCTCCAGGTCTTGTTTTTACTGACTGGATAGAGCTTCTCCATCTTTGACTGCAAATTATATAATCAATCTGATTTCGGTGTTGCCCATCTGCTGATGTCCATGTGTAGAGACGCCTCTTAGGTTGTTGGAAAAGGGTGTTCGCTATGACCAGCGTGCTCTGTTGACAAAACTCTGTTAGCCTTTGCCCTGCTTCATTTTGTTCTCCAAGGCCAAACTTGTCTGTTATTCCGGTTACCTTTTGATTTCCTACTTTAGCATTCCAGTCTCCTATGATGATGAGGACATCATTTTTTGGTGTTAGTTCTATGAGCTGTTGTAGGTCTTCATAGAACTGGTTCACTTCAGCCTCTTCTGCAGCAGTGTTTGGGGCATAGACTTGGATTACTGTGATATTGAATGGTTTGCCTTGGATTCGGACCGCGATCATTCTGTCATTTTTGAGGTTGTATCCCAATACTGCCTTTCTCACTCTCTTGTTGACTATAAAGGCCACACCATTTTTTCTACAGGATTCCTGGCCACAGTAGTAGATATAATGGTCTTCTGAGTTAAATTCGCCCATTCCTGTCCACTTTAGTTCACTGATTCCCAAGATGTCGATGTTCATTCTTGCCATCTCATTTTTGACCACGTCAAGCTTACCTTGATTCATAGATCTTACATTCCAGGTTCCTATGCAGTATTGTTCTTTGCAGCATCGGACTTTCCTTTCACCGTCAGACACATCCACAACTGAGCGTCCTTTCGGCTTTGGCCCAGCTGCTTCACTCTTTCTGGGGTTACTCGTACTTGCCCTCTGCTCTTCCCCAGTAGCATATTGGACACCTTCTGACCTGAGGGGCTCATCTTCCGGCGTCATATCTTTTAGCCTTTTGTTACTGTCCATGGGGTTTTCTTGGCAAAGATACTGGAGTGGGTTGCCATTTCCTTCTCCAGGGGATCACACTTGGTCTGAGTTCTCTGCTGTGGCCTGTCCGTCCTGGGTGGCCCTCCACGGCATAGCCCACAGCCTCATCGAACCACGCAAGCCCCCTTGCCACGACAAGGCAGTGATCCATGAGGGAGATCCTATCCTTAGACCCCATCCATCTCCTTTCAAGCATGGAGGTGAATTTTACAGCATTTTGGCTGTGTAGAGTGTTTTCCTCATTCCTAAAACAAGCATGACAGTTATGGTGCCCCCAGCATTTCTGTTGGAAGTACCATCATGTAGTCTGATAACAGTTATGGGCTTTCTCTGTAGCAGGCTACAGCCTACACTATTGTGTAGTGGGTTAGACGCATGGAGAAACCACAGACATGGTTGTAGTGATCAGCATGGTTTACTTGTACACAACTAGAACACAGAATACTGGCTGGGTGGCCAACTATATACAGTACCTGGGAACACCCCTAGATCCTATTGGTAGGTTTGAACCTCCCACCAAAGTCTCTATTGGTCCCCCAAAGTAAAGTCCAGGAGCCTAGTCCCTATTGTTCCTAGGGAGTGTAGCTCGGCGTTTCCTTGCTGGCGCCTAGTGGCAGTCAGCGGACATAACAACTATATAGAAGTTACTTCCTGGAAGAGGTCAGAAGGTCATTGTTGATTCTGTTTTTTGGCTCTTTAGGGGCCATTTGGTGCGGGGCAACAGGTAACTTGTCTTGGTACAATTATTCGTTTATCTTTGGTTCAAGATTACTATTTGATATTTGATTGTATTATTGGTTTTTTTTGTAAGTCACCTTGAGTCCCCTTTGAAGAGAAAGTGTGTGGTATGCCTTTTACAATTAAAAAAAACAGTGAGATTACATAGGGATCTGGTACTGTTTTAACTTATTGATAAATCATTTCAAGGGCCATGCTCAAGATTGATCCCAGATTATTGAGGATAGTGATCTTTGAAATGACAAGAACACCAAAAGGGTATTTCCACACAGGGTCAGTGGGCAATGGAACTACATATGTGATTCTCTGTAAGTAAACACAGGACCATATGAAACTGTGTTATACTGAATCAGACCATTGGTCCATCTCAGTCAGTACTGTGTATTCAGATTGGCAGCAGCTCTCCAGCATCTTATCTTTCACATCATTTATTACCTCATCCCTTTAACTGGAGACATTGCAGATTGAACCTGACACCTTCTGTGTTCCAAGCAAATGCTCTGCCACTGAATCACTGCCTCCTGCCTGCAAGTGACTTGGTTGAGCATTGCTGGCTTGTTTTTAGTGGCTTGCTTTAATAGCATCAGTTTGTTTTAAGAGCTTGTTTAATGGTGTGACAGACTGCACTTTAAAAGCATCAGTTGAGCAGAAAGACTTGGGAGCTGATTGCTGAAGAGAACTCAGTTTGAGTTTAGCCCTCACTGTGGGAAGTTTAGTTCTGAATGAGAACTGGAACAGCTTAGCCCTTACTGAGGAGAGTTTAGCATTGACTGAGAACAGTGTAACACTGACAGAGGACTGGGAAGGTTGGCAAGGAGGAATGGGAGGATTGGTGAAGACCCCCATTGAGGCCAGAAAAAGGGATAGATCTTAGGGTTAGAGAAGTGATTCCCTGCCCAGTTGATAAGGGGAATAGCTCTAAAGAGTGGAGTGATCCCTGGTTTGTTTAGAGTAGGAATTTGGGTACTTGGTAGTGTATCCCTGCCTTCTGAAACCTGAAGAATCAGTTAAACTCAAGAAAGTGAACTGGAGTGTTTGGGAAACACTGAAACAAAAGCCTCTCATCTCAAAGATTCTAAGACTGAAAAGCTTAAGTACTCTCACTTGCTGGAAACATATGAACTGGAGTTTGTGAAAATATTGCTACCTCAGAATCAGAGTTCTTATTGATTACCTCAGACATTTTACCCCTGATTTCACCTGATCTTTCTCCCATACGTTGAATAAAATATTTTGGTTTTGAACTTTAAAAAGCCTCTCATGTGCCATTTTCAGAAGTTTAAGTTAAAGGGGGTGGTCTTGTTTCTTCTCTCAAGTTTCTGGGCTGAGCCAGCATCAAAATACAATAAAATGACAAGTTGGGACAGCCATACATCTTCAGATAAAAAGAAAATAGATAAAGGGGCTGCTCATTCAGAAAGGATGAACAAACAGAGGGAAAACCCTGCATCTGAGTGAGGGAATGGGGCCAGGTCATCATAAATGGCTTTGTTTATAATGATTGCTTTTTAATGTCTTAGCTGTAAGCTGCCTTAAGCAGGTATCTGGAGAAGCAGCATATAGATTTTCTAAACAAATAATAATACATTTGGTGTCCCCCCCAAAAAATTTCTGACTTTATAGTACAGGGTGTAAAGTGGCTGCAGTTACCCAGAAAAGGGCATTTGACAAAAGGCAGCTTGTTCAAGGTTCTTGAGATGATTAGCTATGCAACAAAATTTCATCCAATTCTGTCCCAATACTGCACCATTTGATGGCTCTGCAACTGAGCCTGTGACAAATAGGTGTCCTAGCAGTAGCTTTTTCTGGAGCCCTTGTTTTCAGTGCACCTGAACGATGTATTTGATACTGCCATTTGTTAGGGAAGCTCCAGGAAGCTTCCCAACTCACCCAAGTTTAACTAGTGCCTTTATCACCTCCTTACAACCCCCTCCCCCCGCCCATATGATTGGTAATATTTCTGCCCTAACCACACCCCCAGGCCTACAGTCACATAGTCTGGGAGACCAAACATGGAACTCTGCTCAAGCATTAGCTAAATCTAGTCAGGAACTTCTGGGTTCATGCATGTGTGATTGGATAAGCTCAAGGACTGCACAGCTTCTCTTATCTCGAGGCTTAGTAGAGTCACTATGCTTTCTTGTGAAATACTTCAGGGATTCCACAGCTCCTGGAATCTTAAATATCTGCCTTTGGGCAATTGGCATTTCTTGGCAATATATGATAACCAATATATTCCCTTTTCCCATATCAACTTGCCAAGCACATATCAAATAGAAGCAGATGTGCTGGGTTGTACACAGGCTGCAGCACAGTTAAATACTGAAACAAACCCTTCATGGCAAGAAAGCAGATATCATGAGGGATATTATGTTTGCTTTGCCTTCTTCTGAACTGAAGAAACTCTGTCCATTTTTTTCTAAAAAAAATGCTGTTTCCTTTTATATGACTCTTTGAAATATATGCATATTTTAAGACTAGGAATTTTATTCTATTCTGTACTTGGTTTTAATTATTTGTTGTTGCCTGTCATACATCAGCAAGTATAGTTCATGTTAAATAATGTTCTTACCCTGGGGGGAAAATTGTGATTTTTTAAAAAACAAACAAACACCTTAAGTCTTGAAATATAAATAGGTCATAACTGTTGCCTAGGTGACAGTTGTGCCATTAGTATTTAAGTCATACATATAGGAGCCTTTTTCAGACATTTGATTTTGGTGCTTCAACCATGCATAATGGGAAAGCATACTATGTGTGGTCCTCCTGAGATAAGCAATCACTGTTTTGTATGAATGGGGCAGCACACATATTTTCTCAGGCTTGTAGCTACAGCATGGCCTCCCGGGCCCGGGCCCCTGACTTCCTCCCAAGGCCCCCCGACTTCCTATCTACCCCAGGCCCCCTGACTTGCTCGTGCTGTCCATGCAGGAAGCTGGCTGACAAGGTGGGGCTGGGGGAGTGGAAAGGAAGCGGGGTGAGGGGTGGCATGGGCAGCAAGAGGTGGGCAATGTGAGGCTAGAGCCAAAAGAAGTAGCTGGCCTTTGGGCCCACGCACCACAGCACTGGACCTTTCCTTCCTTCCTTCCTTCCTTCCTTCCTTCCTTCCTTCCTTCCTTCCTTCCTTCCTTCCTTCCTTCCTTCCTTCCTTCCTTCCTTCCTTCCTTTGTCAGCAGAGAGATAGGGGGAGGGAGCCTGGGGCACTGCCTTCTCCCTCCTCCCCCTGAAGAAGTACCTGGCTTTTGGGCTGGCATGCTGCGGCATCAGCCCTTTCCTTCCTTCCTTTATCTTCCTTCCTTTTCCTCCTTCTTTTGTTGGAGAGGGAAGGAGGGGAGAGAACCTGGGGCACTGCCTTCTCCCTCCTCCCCCTGGAGAAGTACCTGGGCTTCGGGCTGGCACGCCACAGTGCAAACTCTCCCCAACTCCCTCCCATGGCCTCCCCTGCTATCAGGGAAGCAAGAGGGGAGGGAGAATAGTTTAATTTAATTTAATTGCAGGTAAGGGCGGGAGCTTGGGTATGTGTGCAGGGGTGTCCCTTGATTTTAAGGCCCCCCAAATTATTTTAAGGCCCCCCAAATTAAAAAATCCTGGCTATGGGCCTGGATTTTCTATGCACATACAGCTTCAGTATGTGTGGACAGAACTTCAGATGTTTGTGGAAAGTTGTATGCAGATGGAATATATGCGTGCTGCCTCACTCACACAGCATACTGATCATGCATATTGAGAGGACCACAAATAGTGCATGCTTCCATTACATGTGAAGAGAGCTAACTGAATTCAACGAAATCAGCAACAACTCACATGTTCCAATTCCTTGAGAGAACAGGCATCCACATGGTTCTCAGCATATCTTCTTTGATGAAGAACCCTGGCTGTCCCACGCTGTCTCATTATGATATTTTGGTTGTTGGCTTAGCCTAAGAACCTGAGAGAAGGATCAGGAGCCTGCTTTAATTTAAACAACTTAAATGGCACTTAAGGCTTTTAGATATTAAAAAAAAATTAACATAGTGGAGAAAGGTGAAATCAGGGCTTGACATTTCTGAGGTAAAACCAGTACATACATAGGTTTCAGGTTGAGTTTCTTAAGCTTTGCACAGTGACTTAAATCTTTATGTTGAGAGGCTTTTCTTCCAGTGTTTCCCCCAGACTTCCTCCAGTACACTTTCTTTGAGTAATCTATAACTCTTTTGGTTTCCAGGAGGGTGGTACACTCTTTCCAGTACCTAAAACTCTTCTCTTGAAACACTAGTACTAATCTTGAGTTTTTAAGTGACTCTTAAGGTCTCTAAAGGCAGTTTCTAACCACTCCAGACCAGGGATCTCTGCACTCTTCAGATCTACACCCTTTGCTTGGCCCAAATGGGAGTCTTCACTCACTTCCCAAACTTCCTTGCCAACTTTTCCATCAATTCTCCTGTCTGTGTCAAAATGCTCTCAGCTACGGCTGATATCAGACTGAATTCAGTCAAGGAAGAAATATGACTGACCCTCTCTTCAACATGCAGCTCTCTCCAGACTTTCTCTGCTCATCTGCTGCTAACCAATCGGGTTGCTTGGAGCAGGCCATCGCTCTCTGTTTCTGTGAAGAACTAACCCTTCACAGTCCTTCAGCTGTCTGTACAGCACTTCCAAGCTTTTAAAAAGTGCAGTCCTTTACAGTTACCCATGTGGGAGGTGAGAGGCATGGCTTGTGCATGTCATACTCTTCCAATCCACCTGGAACTAGTGGGCTGCAAAGATATTATGCATCCTTTGGAGCTGAAGTAATATAAATTGTAAGGTTGCCAGGCACCCCAGAAGACTTTGGGGGCAAGGCATGGGGGAGGGAAAGATGTCATTGGTGCATCAATGTCACTTCTGGTGCATAGTTTCCTCTAAACTGTGCTGGGGGAACTGGTGCACAAAATTTTAACAGGCAGATCAGGGGTTGTGAGCTTCTGCTCATAAGACATTTTTATCCTTCATTGGAAACAATAGAGGATGGGGACACCTCCTTCTGGGGCCCATAGAATTGAACCCCCTGGTCCAATCTTTTCGAAACGGGGGGGGGGGTGTTTGAGGAAATGTACCAACAGCTATGCTGCAAATTTGGAGCCTCTACCTAAAACCCCAGCCCCCCCCAGAGCCCCAGATACCCCTGATCGATTCTCCATTATAGCCTATGGGGTCTGTTGACTATAATAGTCCCCATAGGCTATAATGGAGCTGGGAAATTTTTTTTTGCACATCTCTATTATGCTTTTCAGTATTATTTGTAAGCTGCCTTGAGTCACAGGGAAAAGTGGGATATAAATATTTGAATAAATAAGTAGTCCGGGCAGGTTAATAGCATTTAAGTAACTTTTTTGTCAGATTAGGCAGTATTCTGACAGTGATTGTTCCTCCTCTGTTATACTTGACCTGCAATGCTGGTTGTCATACTTCACTTAAAACACAAAGCAGACTCAAGCGTTTACCCCCCATCTCCAAGTGCTGTTTTCTAATGCTTGGCACAAGGTGACGGTCCAAGGCCAAGTCTATCAATATAGTGGAATGGGGTGGGTAGACCTGTTCTCTGGAGGCCAGGTATAGCAATATAGTGGACTGGGGTCAGGCCTTTAGTCAGGATTTTGTGGCTTATGAGGCAATTTTTTTTCTGCTGGGGCTGCCATTATTTTTCTATCTGGACACAACTGTACTTTTAACTAATAATAAAGATAACAATAGTGGTTTTTGGTTTCGGCGTTGCGAATGGCGGCTGCCTCTCGGGACGCTCCTGGAGGTGGTTAGCCCACGTGCAGTTAGGGGGGGGTCTTCGCATGTGCGAAAGACCCTAGTGAGCCTTAGGCAAAGGCTCCGAACCGGGGGCGCTTGGGGAGTAGCCTCTTTGCCGGCAGACAGCCGGGAAATTGAGGCTTTCTCCCCGCCCCAATCGGCCCCATTGCGTCATGCCCGTAATGGGACTTAGCAGCGCCACCGACTTCCAGGAGTGAAGACAGCGCTATGATTTAACATAAAAAGAAGAAGTGGCATCGAATCGTGAGTTGAAGATCTATTTTGAAGCGTAAATTTGAACCCCCCCGCAAGCGTATAAGCGTATGGGAGGAGGGAGGAGTCCCCATCCCTTTTGAGAAGCAAGATCTACAAAGGGAGTGCGAAGGGGGGCAGAGAGAAAAAAAGTGTTGGTGAAAGTACCGTTGGGGTTCTACGGAAGATTACGATCCTACTAGCTTCCTGGGGGATGTGGCACGAACTTTGTAAAAGTAAACAAAAAAACAAAATGTCGACAATGGAAAAAGTCCTGCAGAAACCGGAAGAGAAGAGGGGAGGGTCTTCCGGTCCGGGTAGCCCCCCCCCAGGGATGGCTGTCAATCAAACGGGAAATGAGATACTGTGGCCCCTGCTGGAGCAAATGCAGAAAATCAACGAAACTTTGTTTAAAGTGGAAAGTGTTCTCATCAGTAGACAGAAACAAATATCGGAAACAACAAGGAAGATGGCGGAAATCGCGCAGAAATCGAATCTGACTCTAAGTTTCCAGGGCGTAAAAGAGGAAGAGAAAGAAGATCTCGGATTTACCTTGACGAATGTCTTTGCACCCCTAACTGGCAGTGAAGCGAAAGAATTAAAAGAAGAGGTGGACATGGCTCCCAAAGCCTATTCCGCTTTTATAAAAGAAAATAATCTGCCAGTAGTAGGGGTTGTTGAGCATAGCAGGCAATATATCAGAGATCTAATCTCTTGTGAAGTATTTATGGAGCCCTGGAAATTTGAACGCCAGAAGTATAAGGAGAAAGAGAAAAGAAAGAAGATGGATTACATCTGTAAAACACAAAAGCTTCTGAAGAGACACGCCAGCATGGAGGGAGATGCAGCACTCAAAATTGGGACAAGCAGTGAAGACAGCAGCCCAGGGGAAGGAGGTGATGGAACGGAAGACATCAAGGTTAAAAAGGACTCAATCCATAATTGGAAGAGACTTAAAAAGAAGATACTTTGAGGATTGTTCGTGCAACATCTGGAAGGAGCTGTTTAATTACTAACCCCAGCGGACTTTACTAACTGTATTAACAGAGTGATTTTGGACTTTGCAAAGTTAAAAAGAAGATCTTCTAACCGTGATAGATGCCAAAAATGGTATTGATTACTAACTAAAACTAACCCTTTTTAACAGAAAAAAAACTTCACTCCATCTTTTTCTTTCCCCATCTGTCTACCCTACCCTTTTCTTATAAAAAGAATAAAATTCTCTCCTCTTTAGGAGAATTTTATATATATATAAAAAAAGATAACAATAGTAATAATAAAGACCAGTTGTTTACCTTTGTTGGGGATTCTTGTGTCTGTTTGGTGTGCGCCTTTTTAAAATGATTAAAATTAATTTTTAAAAACATTTTCAGAGGGAAATCTTGTGGGGCTGGCCCTTTAAGAAAGGGGCAGAGCCTTGAATAGCCCCATCACAGCTATGGGCCTGATTGGGGTGGGTAGACCTGTTTTCTGGAGGCCAGGCCTACCAATATAGTGGAAAGGGGTGGGTGAAATTTGACTTCTGTTTTCTCTTATAGTGTTTAAATTATTCTTAAAATATAGTTTAAATATAATTTAAAAGAATTTATTCTGAGATTTTTACAAGGTTATGGAAGTAATTTTCTAAAAAACCACACAACAGTCAAATGTATACTCACTCAGAACTTTAATGCTACTAGCTTTTTTCGCTTATGAGGTAGAATTTCTGCTCACAACACTGTGGAGCTTAGAGGGAACTGTGAAGAAACTGGACCTCTAGTCAATTTCTTCTTCTTTCATTAGACATAGAATTAAACTTTGGTTCAGACTTCATATCAGAACTTAGGCTGGGAACATGGGGAACAGATCAAAGGGAGACATCTGGGGTTTTATCATGAGAAAAGTTGACAAGCCTGACTCGGTGCTTTGAATAACAGTGTCAAGGAGTAAACATTTGTTCACCCAGAAGGTTTGTAGCGCTAAGACACACCTCACTTCTTTTGATGCTTGATCTACACTACAGAGAGAAGCATCCTGTCATAAAACTGCTTCTCTGCTGAACCATCTTCTTATCACAGGTTCATACTAACGGAACATCACTGGTCTGATTTTTGATTGAACAGAAGGGTCCTCTGCCCTCTAACCTTAGACCTTAAAACAGCTGGTTTTATGGTTCTTTGTGTAGCTGTTCTCAGCTAACAGGAGGCATGATGAGCTGACCTCAGAAGGTACCAGGCACTGCCTGGTGACATGCTTGTTGGACAAAGAGACCTGAAACACTGATTTACTTCCACTGAGAAGGGTAACTTTGAATTAATGTCTTACTGTCTAGTTAGAACCTTAAAAGGTATTTTTAAAATTTTCTTTCTTACTGCTAAGTTTCTTTGAAAATGTTCTGCACTCTTTAATAAATACTTTTTGATTATACTGTGTATTCTGTGCTTCAAGTGTTGAAATCTAAATCCAGTACTTAGACTTAAAGCATCTACCTACTGGTAAATTGTTCATAGAAACTCATTCTGCAAATGTCCCACCTTGTTAATCCCAGAAAGATCAGAAGTCTGCCTGCTGGCTTCTGATCGTAGGGATATTAAAACAGGGCTGGTGGCAGGTTTGTTGTGTGAGCTCAGCTCTTCATTCCAAGGATCCCCAGGATTGGGAATTTTTGATGGGAACATTGCTGGGTCAAACCTGGAAGTGATGTCACTGGTACTCTAGGATTTCACCAGTCTGCATAGAGATTGGTGAAATCTTAGAGCATTGCAGTCATTACTTTCAGGTTCTAGCTGCAAGTGACATTGATGATATCTCCTCTATTCCCCCTGCTACTTATTTGAGCAGCAATGGGGCTAGGAGGCAGTGGCAGGAGATTGCCCACCATTAGTGAGTATGCTGGCAATCCTAATGAGTTGGGAAGGAGACCACACTTCTTTCTCATTAATGGGCTCTAATTGACAATCTCTAAGAACTAGGCAGCATGTGTGGGAAGGGAGCACATGTATATATTCCTTCCCCACTTATGCATTTACTGCTTGAAGCCAGTGGAAGTCCACAGGAATTGGTGTAGCCTATACTGATGCTACTTGGGGTGGCAAGATGAATAGAGTTGCCAGTTTGCATGCATAAATGGACCTCCCTTTAGGATGGATACCCTGTCCCTGATGCTTTTATTTCTAGACTGGACTAAGCAGAACATGAATTCTAGCTTGAGTTTTGACTAAGTGTCTGGCTAGTTGTTCTCTGGCAAAAGTGATGGTTGACTTTAAGCCAATGACAATGGTATGCTAAATGAACCCTCAATCTATTTTGGGATTCCAAATCACGAACAACTCAGCTCCTATCAGGTTAGTTAAATGTATGTCACTGCTTTCCTGCTTCATGTGTCTCCTGCTTCCAAAAGCAGAACTTTTTTCTTCACTTTTGATCTTCTCAGTTGCCTTTCCAAAGCCCATGAGTTGTTTTAACAGCAATTTGTTTGTCTGTTTAATTTGATTTCTGCTCTGCCCTTCTCGTGAACAAACTTAGGACAGGTTACAAGGTCACACGATTCATGACAACAGTAACATAGAAGTCAGACAATTAAACAGTAACATGTAAGTAAATAATTAAAAAACACATTTTAAGACAATAATAAAAACAACAATCACTACAAAAGTCTCAATTGCTATGCTCACTTTAGGCTGATCAGAAGCCAGCGACATCAATAGGGGAGGCCAGAGGTGGATTCTGGATGTATATCACCTCAACTGAAAGCCCGGTGGAACAGGTCCATTTTACAGGCCCTGTGGAATTGTAAAAAATCCCACGGGGCCCTGATCTCAAGTGGGAGATTGTTCCACCAGGTTGGGGACAGGGCAGAGGCTAGCCAGATATCCTTGGGGCCGGGGATAACCAGTAGGTGTTGGTCAGTTGAGCACAATGCTCTGCAGGGCACATATGGGGAGAGGCAATCCCAAAGATATGCAGGTCCCTGGCTGCATAGGGCTTTGAAGGTTAACATCAGAATCTTGAACTGAATCCAATACTCTATTGGAATCTAGTGCTGTTGGTGCAGCACTGGCTGAATGCAAACCCGCATAAGCGTCGCATTCAGCATAGCTTTCACCTTAAATGCTTTTATATGAAGGTTCATATTTTTCTGTCTTTACATCTGCTCTACTCCTTATAGCTCTCCTCTTCATTTGAAGTCAGTTCTGAAGCTTTAAACTGCATGCCCTTTTTTAAAAAAGTATCTACTGTTGTCTTCCACTTGGCCATAAACCCCTCAGCCCTTCTAAAATAGCCCAAATGGTATTTTCTGAAGCTCTCAGTGCTCAAGAAACGCCTTGGAAAGTCACTCAAACCTTAGTGGTGCCATGACTTTGTAACTGCATTATATCCTCTGTTGAGTTGAGTTGCAAAATGGTTCTCTTTGCTTCTTGCACACCAGGTACAATGAGACCAGGGTGTCTGGAGAGGAGAGGTAATTACATTTCCACATTCCTTCTGAAGGCCCATTCTTGAGAATGCTCTTAGGATTTTGATGGGTCAGTTGTTTTAAATTGAGGATCTTAATTGCCTCTTATTGTTTGGATGATAAATGCACATGGCAGAAAGGTTAACAACTTCTTCAGTGCTCATTGCATTCCCTTATCTTTGCTTCTAAGTGAAGGGAAATCATGATAGAAAGTATATTGACGCCAGAGGAAGGCAACACAAGATGCAGAATATATTACTACAAGAAGAAAAATCAGTGGAAATAGCCCTTTCACCAAGTACAGCTCATTTGGAAGGGATAAAACAATATATATGTGAGAAAGATGATGGAATATAATTTATTATTTAGATTTATAAAATCACCCTTTGCCTGAAGGCCTCTGAGTGAATGTAGATAATAAAAAACGATGATAAATAAATAATTCAGTACCAAAAAAAGGTAAAGGCTAAAACCAGGAGATTAATAACCATGGAGATCCAGGCAGTAAATGCAGGCCTAAGCCAATATGAAAAGATTGGTTTTGTACAGTCCTCTGAAGGAAAATAAATCAGAATATCAAAGGAGACCATGAGCGTCAATGATGCAGGCCTTGGACAGAGAATAATGACTCTCTGCTTCCACAAAATGGACTCTCCGAACTTTTAGCCTTATTTAAGTTTGGGGAGGGTGCACACAGAAAGTCTTTTTTATGCCATACATCCACCAGCCCATCACCAGAACACAAGAACATCAAATGGTTCTGCCTCTAGGGCTTAATATGAGAGAAGGACATGTCCTGAAAATTGTGTCAGGTATAATCCCAGATCCTTGCAAACTATAGTTAGTACTGAAAACTGAATGCTCACTCCTCCACTATCTCCCCTCTTTCCTAGTGTGATTTCCTTCATCCCTTTTCTTCATCACCATGGTTTAATGTTACACTTGCATCTCTGAACACAGTTAATGATAACAAGGTTATCTTGACTAGAATTTACAAAGCCATTTGAAATTGATTGAAATGAAAACCACTATTAGAATTAACATAGTTTGTGGTGGTACAAATGTCTTAGGCTGCGTTCAGACGGCCAGTCAATCGCGCCATGAGCCCTCCTAAAATTTTATCCCGATTTTTTTAATCCAGCCTAGCACGACCAGACGCCCCCCCCATGAAATAGCCTCACCGCGCATTGTTCCCACCGTGATTTGTCTACATGGCATCCACCAAGGATTTTTTAAAAAAAAGTTTTGTACATTTGCATAGGCAAGGCTGCGCCTCCTTGGAGAACTGAGGCGATCGCGGAGGGTTTTCAGCAAAGTCCCGGTCCTCCCCTTGCCATCATGATCAATGGAGGGACTATTTTGCAAGTTAGAACAGTCCTTCCCCCTCCATCTCCCATCACGGTAACATCTTGTCCCTAAAAGAAATAAGCATGAATATTACATTCCTCGTAGCGCTTATCGGTGAATGCGTTTCCTCGTTAAAGCGCACATGGGGTTTCAACTTTTTAAAAATCGCGCCCCGTCGGTCGGCTCAGTCTGACGTCAGACCGAGCCGACGGGAGCATCGCGCGCTAATGGAGTGACCAGACGGAAGAAAGTCTGCAGTTGTTGCGCGGGTAAGCGAAAACCCTACATTGAAACTGCTACTTTTTAAATCAGGATTGGAGGCACAGCAGAACGGGATGCCTATGGGACTGGAATATTTTGCAGATGTTTCTGTCTGGTCGTGCATTTTTGATCCGCAAGGGAGTCGTTCCTATGGCAGATCAAAAGATCCGTCTGAACACACCCTTAGTCCTGCTCCATAGTTTATTGGAGGTCTTTGCTATCTGATTTAATTGCTTTTCATGTTTTGTAATCTGCCTTGAGTCTCAGTGGGAAAGGCAGGCTATAAATGAAGTTAATATAATTGCCATTTTTAAAATAATAATAAGATTAACATTGAATAGAAGAAAGATTGTTGAACAAGAAGAAGCCAAAATGTCAAACAACAACAAAACACTAAGCTTTGAAAAACAACAACCTACAAACATACCCTTGTTAAGCAAAATACAACCAAGGAGTATTCCCAAAGAGTGAAAAAGATATTGTGAACAAAATTAAATAGAAGCAACACAGTAATACATGGGCAGCCCAGTTCTAAATACACAGCAGGCATTATCAATTGGAAACAAGCAGAATTAGAAGCCACAGACTGTAAAATATGCAAGATAATGATGATGCATCACTCACTACACCCTAGAAGTGATGCTAATTGTCTTTACTTACCAAGAACATTAGGTGGAAGAGGTCTCCCAAAAGTTAAGCAAGCAGTTGAAGAAGAAAAGAAAAATGAGCACTGAATGACTACATCAAGAAAAGCAAAGAGACTCTTCTAGTTGAAGTGCACAAAACAGACTTCTTTAAGGTTGCAGAAACCAATGAGATTTCATTGCTTCCAGTGAGAGCAGCAGGCAGCACAGACCCCAGGCTCCTGTTGTGCGCTGCTGCAGTGAGTGGTGGACTCAGGACACAAATGAATTTAAGGCAGTTCAATTAAGCCAAATAAATTATCTTCCTATTTTATTTCCCCCTTGATTTAATTAGCCCATTGATGTTCAGAAATGCCACCCCAACAAAAAAATTCCTGTGAGACAGTGTTGCATGGAACAGGAAGAATCCTGCTATGATACATCTGCAAGTCCCAGGAATTTGGCTACATCTCAAATTGCAGAACACCATCTACCAGTTAAATATCTGTGACCATAATATCATCATCATCACCATCATCAGCACCACCATTTTGTTTAAGACTGAAAAGAGAATGGCAGAAGAGTGCACTGTGGAGAGGAGGAATGGGGAAGGAATGCGTATTCCTAAGACTGGGTGCGCTCAGACAGCGTGCTGGAGTGGTTTAAATTGCTCCAGTCCAATGCATTTTTTTTTAACCTGGAGAATTGTGATCACACTGACCTCCTTGTTCCGGGCTCCCCGCCGTCCACACGCAGGTGGGTTTTTTTTCCTCTCAGTTTGAGCATGCGCACAGGCAGCCCTCTCTAGAGCTAAAATTTTCACATGTGCGCAGAACAACGATTTCCACATGTCCCTTTAAACTTTAAATGAAGACTTCTCTTTAATTTTTTACCCCGAAACTGGCTTCCCTGAAATCCCAGACTTGTCTAAATGCTTAAACTAGGCACCATTTAAGCTTTTCTTTTATTAACTTAGAAGCGGAGCTCTGCCCAAGCGCACACCACCAAGACATAAAAAAAAATGGCGGATGAAAAGCAGAAACCTGAGGCAGCTTCCTAGAGGGGAGGGGGGTTGAAGCACCCGGAAGTGGCTTGATGGAGCGATCAGACGTCAGAAAAGTGTGGCTCGAAACCGGAGAATCAGAAAAACACCACTTGGTAAGTGGTATCAAAATACTCCAGTTTAAAGGGGGTTTGATCCAGAAAGCCACGGCTGGGGACGGTGCACAGATGTTGGGCGTGTGAATGCACACATAAAATCTGTTCCTGAGGCGTGCCGAAAGTGGTTCAAATGGCGTGCCTGAACACACTTGTTTGTCTTAATTTGCAAACCATTTTTTGTGCAAAGCCCACATGAGGTCTATTTGAGACCAAAGATTCAGTATCTGGTTTCCACCTCAGAACATTATGACAAAAATATAGGAGAGAATGAATGCCTTTGAGCATATTCATAGTCCACTTTCCACGTCACTGTATAACCACAACCCAAGAAAATCAGGAAGTGTGGTAACTAGAAATGACTTTTGGCCTTTTTCTTTTTAGGCATTAAGCACTGACTGTGCAAGGGGTTTGAAGAATGATACAAAGTAAGGAGCAGCCTTCTTCTCAACAAAAGAGCAATTATTTAAAACCCTGCATTCTGAATGAGGAAGACTTTGCTGAAAAAATGGAGAATGAGGCACCCTCTCGATTTTACAGTTTTGCTCAGCTGGTAAGCACATACTGCCTTCACTCCTGGCTTTCTCTTTTTCCTTCACAAGGTGACCTCCTGTTTGAGTTTCAAGTGATGTTTTCCTATTCCAGTCTGAATGTGAGTTAACACAGCAGCAAGATTGGTTGCATAGTCACCCCTGACACTTGGGGGTAGGCTTTCAAAGCGATGTGTGGGAAGAATGTCAGGCAACACGTAGATTAATTCTGACATAAAAAGTGGTTTTTGATTGCCCTGCTAGCAATTTTCATTTTATTTATGCCTCACATTTCTTATAAACTGGTATTCATTAAAAGCATTGTGAGAAACTATTTGACTCTGTGCAGACTTATGCAGATGATTGACATCTTGCAAATATTAGGTTACAGACCATCAGCTTTCCCATGTTTCATGTTGACTTATATATTGCATGCTAAGTTCTCACAACTGTGTAAATATTCAGTAACAGGGAACTTGTAGATACGGCTAAAATCGTAGCCCTCTGGACCTAGTGAGAAAGGTAGATGGAGGAATGGCAGTCAGCTCTTTATCTTCAAAACCGGAAATTATAGTTACCTGGAAAGCTCATTTTGTGGGCAAATTTATCTTTTCTACCTTTTATGCATGCTATGATCCTACCAGAACTTGGAAACTCAGCAGGGTCAGCCACGGTTAGGGCACAGATCAGAGGCCACTAATGAAGACTGCAGTTGCTATGCAGAGGAAAGCAATGGCAACCACCTCTGCTCATCTCTTGCCTTGAAAATCCCATGAGGTGGAACTTCATCACAACTTGACAGCACACTATTATTATTATTAATGTTCCTGTGAAGTAAACAATGCCTACAGATTAGGCATGCAAAACTGACCAAAAAGAGTGTAGAGTTACACCTTTTAAAGTCCTTTGAGGTCAATGGGTTTAGGCACCTGGTATTTTTGGCCATTGTGTGACAGAGTGTTGGACTAGATGGGCCATTGGCCTGATTCAACATTGGTTTCTCTTATGTTCTTATGTTCTTAGGGTGAAGCTCTACTTAGGATTGAACTGTGACTTCCTAAACTCAGTCAATGAACTGCCAGCTTTGCAAAGTTGAATGGGCAACGTAGAGCTAATTTCCTTAGCTTGATAAACATGCCACTAGAAAACACCTGCCTGACACTCCTTTCTATGCTCAAGGAGGTCGTGTGACTGCTGTGCATTATGTCTGTGTACACTGGCTTTAAGCACACACTCTCATGAGCCCAGAGATGCCTTGTCATAGCAGCATGCTGGAAACTAACTTTGCACAGCAGTTGATATGTGCAGCTGATGGTCATGTGAGCTCCTCAGAGCATGTTGATAGAGATGAAGCACTGCGCAGGCTGAGCATTTCCCAATGGCAGCCACATGCTGACATATGATTCTTGGCAGTAGCATCACAAGCAACATTGTCATGGCCTTATAACTACCATAGGTGAACTGCAAACGGATATTTACTTATTATCCATTTATAGCTCATGAATGAGTCTGTTGGTACATCCCGACCGGTGGCTACTGACATCTTCTTTTACTGATAAGTGCATAAAGAGGCAGTACAATCTGCACCACACTGTACCACACCTTGCACAACCTTTTCCAGTTCAGCATACCACTTCTGGCTTTTCTTTCAAGTTCATACCTCATTAGAGATGAGAAAAAATGGATAAGGTTGTGGAGCTGTTCCAACCACAGTCAATTACTTGCCCCCACCCCAAGGCATTGTATTTAATGCTGATTCAGCACACTTGCACAGTGTATCTGTTTACAAATAGACATTTATAACATCATGCAGCCAAATATAAGCACTACAAAATCCTGTTCATTCAATGTGAGAATTAAATAGTTCTGTGTGTGTGTGTGTGTGTGTGTGTGTGCGCGCGCGCATATACACTCAAAACAGATGAAAAAGTTTCACTTCCACAGAGTCATATCTTTATTTAATATTTCCCCTTTTAATATCTATAAGCAGATGGTAAGCAAGAGTATGTATCAACTACAAATAAGGCCCGTTGTGGAAATAAATACAAAGAATTCTAGAAAGAGGCTCTGGCCAGGTGCCTTGGCCTTGGGCACTCAGCGTCAATTTGCTGTGGTGATCTCAGCAGGGTATAATGACATAGAACTTACTGTTTTCTCCAAGGGAACTAATCACTGCCATCTAAAGAGGAGTTTTAATTCTAAGTGATCTCCAGCCCTCACCTGGAGATTGGCAACAATGGTTCCCCAGGAGGAAATGGCTGATTTGGAGGATGGTGTCTATGGCATTATACCTGTCTGAGGTCCCACTCTTCCTCAAACCCCATCCTCCCCAGGAGGAAAAGTACAGTTCTTCTCCACAGTGGAGACCACAGCAGCTTACATCATTCTCCTCTCCCTCTTTTGATCTGCACAACAACCCTGTGAGGTAGGTTAGGCTGAAAGTCTGTGACTAGTCTGAAATCACCCACTCAACTTCCACAGCAAGAACCTGGGTCTAGCAGACCCTGCTCTGAAGTGCTAACTGCTATGCCTCAGGTAGCCAACCTCCAGGTGGAGCCTGAAGATTGCTGAGTATCACAACTGAACTCCAGACAACAGATCTCTCCTCCCCGGAGAAAGTAACTGCTTTAGAGGGTGGGCCTATGACATTTTATTCAGCTGAGGCCTCTCCCCTCATCAAACTCTGTCTTCCTTAGACTCCACCACAGAATATCCAAGAAATTATTATATTGTGTAATGTGGTAGTCATGTCTTTGGTGGAAAAATCATAAAAATGCCTCTTTTGGGGGCGCTTAAAAAAAAAAAGAATATCCAGGAAATTACCAACCTGGAGCTGGCAACTGTAGTCAGGACTGGCTGCAATGAGTTCCCCACAAAGGCCTGGAAAGGGCATCCTTCCTTTGCCTTTTTACCAACAGAACTAAGCTTGGTTGCCTAGCAAAAGCCACTAAGGGAAGAGTTAGTCCCACAGGAGCCAAGGAGAAGTATCTTCATCAGGAGAGACAGCCATTTTGACAGTTTATTTGGTGAGAGAAGAGTGTCCAGACTGGCAATGGGGAGAGGAGTGGACCCAGCACCCAGCCAATGGCACGCAAGTACTCTTGAGTGGTGGTTGATGGGCCAATGGCTGATGGAGCCCACTGCACAGCCAATGGAAGAGATGGGAATGGCCAATATGTAAGGGAATTATATATATAGGATTTCCCAGAACCCAATTATCCCAAGATCCGAAATGAAACTTTTCTGAGAATGTTTCACCAAACTTAGGGGAAGGGCCATAGCTCAGAGGTAGAATATCTGCTTTGCATATAGGAAGTCCCAGATTCAGTTCCTGGAATTAGCTGTCAAATGACCCAGGTGGCAGGTGATGTGAAAGGCCCCTACCTGAGACGCTGGAAAGCTGCTGCCAGTGAGAGCAGATAATACTAAACTTAACAGTATTCTGACAGCAGTTTCACTTGTTCAGGAATGACATAATAGTGCAAGAGTTCATGATATAAGAACTCCTGGGCACTCAATGAAATTGCTGAGCAGTCAGGCTAGAACAGATAAAAGGAAGTACTTCTTCACCCAAAGAGTGATTAACACATGGAATTCACTGCCACAGGAGGTGGTGACAGCTACCAGCATGGATGGCTTCAAGAGGGAATTAGATAAATAAATGGAGCAGAGGTCCATCAGTGGCTATTAGCCACAAGGTATAAATAGGAACTCTCAGGCTGGGGCAAGTGATGCTCTGTATTCTTGGTGCTTGGGGTGGAGGCAACAGTGGGAGGGCTTCTAGTGTCCTGGCCCCACTGATGGACTTCCTGATGGCACCTGGTATTTTTGATCACTGTGTGACAGTGTTGGACTGGATGGGCCATTGGCCTGATCCAACATTAGCTTCTCTTATGTTCTGATGCAATGTCAGCATTATTTTACATTTCTGTTAAGGCCACAATTCAGTGTAGGATTGAGGTGCTTAAATCTAGTGAATACAGTGAGTTAAGCAAGCTTTGAACTCTGTTGGATTGTGGGCCTATGTATTCATCTCATTCTTTTTCTAAGTTGTTTCATGCACATCCCCTGAGTAGTCCTTCCAACAACCCTGAAATTATTCCCACATTACAGATTTGGATGGCCCAGGCTAGCCCAATCTTGTCAGATTTTCGCTGCTAAGCAGGGCCGGCCCTGGTTAGTATTTGGATGTAAGATCACCAAAGAAGTCCAGGGTTGCTATGCAAAGAAGAAGAAGAAGAAGAGATTGGATTTATACCCCACCCTTCACTTGGAGTCTCAGAGTGGCTTACAAACTCCTTTCCCTTCCCCTCCCTACAACAGACACCCTGTGAGGTAGGTGGGGCTGAGAGAACTCTAACACAAACTGCTCTTTCAGGAACAGCTGTGCCAGAGCTTGTGACCAACCCAAGGTCACATCAGCAGGTGCAAGTGGAGGAGTGGAGAAGTGGGGAATCAAACCCGGTTCTCCCAGATTAGAGTCCGCACACTTAACTACTACACCAAACTGGCCCTACACCAGAGAGAGGCAATGGCTGAACTACCTCCTTTAATCTCTTGCCTTGGAAACCCTATGAGGTCAACATAAGTCAGCTGCAACTTGATGGCACTTTACACACACAACAGACAGTGAGCTGTCTCATATTCTTAACCAGACTGTAGTTGCTGGGTCTCATTCCAGCCCGCTCTGGAGTGTAGCATCCACCAGTGCAGAGGGTTTCTACAAGCTGGGGAGAGGGGAACCTTCTATCCCTGGGTCAATGAGTGCACTGGTACATGCCAGCCAACATTCTTTATTCTCAGCTTAGTTTTACTGCCACAGTCCCATGCAGGGTAGTTTCCTCATTCTCTAGGATTCCCTCCACCTAGATTCCCTCACCTTTCCGCACAACTGCAAAACCACCTGCTGAGCCTCTGTCCTTACTCCTCCATCCTTGCTCTTTCCTCCCAGTTCCTCACCATGGCCTTTCTTAAATCACCCCCCAGTAGCTGCCTTCCACTTGGGAGTAGAGGGAGGAGCCCGGGTTGGCGTCTTCCTCTTTGGTCGAATCTGCATTTGCATTTTTAAATCAGTTTCGTGCTGCTGTGGTGCTGTCTTTCTCTGTGCTTGACAGCATCACAGCAGCACGTAACTGATTTAAAAATGCAAATGCAGATTCGACCTTTGTCTCCTGCAACCAGAGGAATGCCTTCTCCGTGCTTCCCTCACCCTTCAGCTCTGCCCTCAGTGTCCAGGATGCACATCCAATTCCAAGTGCCTCACAGCCCATTAGCCAAGCTAGTGGAAATGTACTTGCACTCAGTTCCTATTCTGTATGTTGCCCATAATGGGCTTTTCTATTATAACAACTGAATTGATGCTAACCTAAGGAGAGTTGCCTCATATTTTGAAAACAGTTGGCCTAGTTCATTATCTCCAGAAAAAAGAAAGTGCTCAATAAGGCTTATTGATTTTCTTGGCCGAAATCCTTATATTGAGCACGTATAATATTTTAAGAAAATGAAACTGCATATCCAGTTTTTTAAAACTGGGTTTCTTACGGTGTACAAAACTTTTCATAGAGTCTGGAAAGGAAACAATTGTTATAAACCCCCATATTTTCTTTCCTCGTGATATCTTACTATGTTTATTCAGAAGAACAGAAATATTTGAAAAGAAAGGTGGTCATATAACATAAATGGGAGGAAATCCTACCTTTTCCTCAAACAGGTCAGGGTGTACAGCTGTTGGGGGGGGTTCTCTTCACAATAAACCTGGCAGGTGGTCTAGGGATTACAGGCAGGGCTACTGATAAATACATGAAGGCAATGCTTGGTTAAGCCAGAGCCTCCATATATGGGCCAATACACCATGTAGCTTGCATGACTGTGGCGGCCCATCTGCAAGTTGTTGCAATTCTAAAATTGTAGCCATCACCTGAATAGAGGGAGGTGATAATTCATACAGTTGGTATCTCCATGCTCCCTGGTGATTCAAAATAGGTCAGCAGTTCTAGTAGGCAAACAAGCAAACTACTGACCATCTGTACTAATCCAAGAGACTTACCAACCATGGTATGAACTTGGTTTTGAATCTACAGTGCTAGTCCTGATACTGTTTACTGTACCATGCTGGTTCAATAGTAGGGATGAGCTGTATATATGTTAAGTCTATCAATTTGCTCCCAACTCGCGGCAACCTGTTATGCTCTCCATTGCTTGGGGAGGGCGTTGGCTGAGACGCAGGCTCCAGGATCCAGATTCAGCTAGGATCCAGCGCTCAGCCTCAGATACTGAAGCCACAGGGGCTGGTCCTTGCACCTATTCATGAGTTGACAGCGTGGGCTTTCTCTCTCTCTCTGAACCCCCGTTCCTCATCCTCCATAGGCACAGAGGATAATCCTCCCAGCTCGGTGTCTTTTCCCCCTTTTGAATCCTCCTGCTTCCCCTGCCCCTCCCTCCTGCCCATCAGAGGAGAGTGGAAATTGGATTGGCATCCCCATCTGTGTGTTCCCACCCCTCTTGTGGTTGGGCCAGCATCATTGGGAATATCGGCTGCACCCTCCCAGCTGCCCTCCTTTGGCTGCTGGGGAACCTCTAGCCAGTCTACAGGGTAGGAGCCCCCCCAGGGTAGCTTCTTGGGTTTCCTCTTCCCCTCTGGCATCGAAACATCACCACTCTCTACCCCCATATGCAGGCTTGGGCCCATCCCTCGCTTCCCCCAGCGGCTGGCGGCTGCCCTCCTTCTGCTGAACAGTACTCCTCATTGAGGGTCATTTCCCCTTGCCTAATGGAGGGAGAGGCAGGAGGGGTGAATTAATGTTATTCAAAATATCCCATTGTTAACAGCCTTGCTCAGGTCTTGCAGTCTGAGGATCATGGCTTCCTTGGCTGAGTCAATCCAACTCATGTTGGGTTTTCCTTTTTTCTTGCTGCCTTCAACTCTAGCACTACTGCCTTTCCCAGTGACTCTTGTCTTCTCATAATGGGACCAAAGTATGATAGCCTCAGTTTAGTCATTTTTGCTTCTTTAGGGAGAGTTCAGGCTTGATTTGATCTAGAACCCACTTATTTGTCTTTTTGGTTGTCTACAGTATCCATAAAACTCTCCTCCAATGCCACATTTCAAATGAATCCATACATAGCAACAAGGAATACAATAGTATGAATTATCTTGATCTTGGTCACCAGCAACACATCTCTACACTTAAGAATCTTTTCTAGCTTCTTCATGGCTGCCCTTCCCGGTCTCAATCTGATTTCTTAGTTGCAGTCTCCCTTTTGCGGCCAAGGGATAGGAAATCTTGAACAATTTCAGTTTTTTCATTGTATGCCCTAAAGTTGTGTAATGCCCTAGTAGTATTACTTTGGCCTTCTTGATTTTCAGCTGTAATCCAGCTTTGGCACTTTCTGATTTAACCTTCAGCAGCAGTCATTTCAAGTCTTCACTATTTTCTACCAGTAATGTAGTGGTGTCATCTGCATATCTCAAACTATTAACGTTCCTTTCACCAATTTTCACTCCAACTTTATCTAAATCTAATCACTATGTTGTTTCTTTTTTAAAATCATGTATTTTGGTTCTCCAATTTTCAGTGTTGGCTTTTTTAAGATTGTGTGTACCTTCAGGGCTCTTTTTGTAGAAAAAGCCCAGGGGGAACTCATTAGCATAATAGGACACACCCAACAGAAGAAACTCATTAGCATATTAGGACACACCCATGATAGTGCACAACTTATTAGCATATTAGGCCACACCCCCATGTTACTGTTGTCAAGCACTTTGGTAGTCTTGGCGGCAGGTGAATTCCAATTATGGCAGTCCTAAGGCATGAGAAAGGCATACAGAGGATGCAGACATATGAAAATCAAACAAGGATCAGCAAAGACTCTGATGTGCAAGCCCCCCACACCCCTTAATGGAAAAACCATTCCACATTTTCTTTGCAACTTTTTTTGTGCTGCAATATATCTCAGTGAAGCCCATGCAAGACAATTGGCATTCCTGGCTCCCATTATCTTCAATGGGCCTTCAAGCCTCTCCCATTGTTTCCAATGGGCAATCCTGTCATTCCTTTTACACATTCCAATTAATTGTACCTTTGAAACTGTACCACACCATTTTAAGTAACAGCAAAATGAAGAGCATGAACATGTACAGAGTGCACATTTCTTACCAATGTTCTCTCTGGGCTGCACATGGCAAAAGGAAATTTTAAAAGAACTCTGAATGCCCCCCCAAAAAAATATTGCTCATGCACATTTAAAAACAGACACCCTGTGAGGTAGATGGGGCTGAGAGAACTCTTTCGAGGACTGCACTTGAGAGAAAGCTCTGAAAGAACTTGTGATTGACCCAAGGTCACACCAGCAGCTGCAAGTAGAGGAATGAAGAATCAAACCCGGTTCTCCCAGATTAGAGTCCATGCTCCTAACCACTACACCAAACTGTAACTCAAAACCTTTAGAAGCAAGTACAAGAAACATAGGACACCGGAGGTTTTCGGTTTCGGCGTCGCGAATGGCGGCCGCTTCTCGGGACGCTCCCGGAGGCGGTTAGCCCACGCGCAGTTAGGGGGGGTCTTCGCATGTGCGAAAGACCCTAGTGAGCCTTAGGTAAAGGCTCCGAACCGGGGGCGCTTGGGGAGTAGCCTCTTTGCCGGCAGACAGCCGGGAAATTGAGGCTTTCTCCCCGCCCCAATCAGCCCCGCTGCGGCGTGCCCGTAATGGGACTTAGCGGCGCCACCGAATTCCAGGAGTGAAGACAGCGCTATGGCTTAAAATAAAAAGAAGAAGTAGCATCGAATCGTGAGTTGGAGATCTATTTTGAAGCGTAAATCGGAGCCCCCTGCATGCGTATAAGCGTTGGGAGGAGGGAGGAGTTCCCACCCCCTTTGAGAAGCAAGATCCACAAAGGGAGCGCGAAGGGGGCTGAGAGAAGAAAAAGTGTTGGTGAAAGTACCGTTGGGGTTGCATGGAAGATTTTGATCATCTTAGCTTCCTGGGGGATGCGGCACGAACTTTTTAAAAGTAAACAAAAAAACAAAATGTCGATACTGGAAAAAGTCCTGCAGATACCGGAAGAGAAGAGAGGAGGGACTTCCGGTCCAGACAGCCCCCCAAGAGCTTGCTGTCAATCAACAGGAAAAGGAGATGCTGTGCCCCCTGCTGGAACAATTGCAGAAAATCAACGAAACTCTGTCTAAAATGGATAGTGTTCTCATCAGTCGACAGAAACAGATATCGGAAACAACTAGAAAGATGATGGAGATTGAACAGAAATCGAATTTGATTCTAGGTTCCCAGGGCGTTAAAGAAGAAGAGAAAGAAGATCTCGGATTTACCTTGACAAATGTCTTGGCACCCCTAACTGGCAGTGAAGCGATAAAATTAAAAGAAGAGGTGGATGAGGCTCCCAAAGCCTATTCCGCTTTTATAAAAGAGAATACTCTGCCAGCAGAAGGGGATGTTGAGCATAGCAAGCGACAAACTGGAGATCTAATTTCATTCGAAGAGTTTGTGGAGCCCAGGAAGCCTGAAAGCCAGAAGTTTAAGGAAAAAGAGAAAAGAAAGAAGAAGGATTTCATCTTTAAAGTACAGAAACTTCTGAAGAGACACGCCAGCAGGGAGGAAGATGCAGTATTCCAAATTGGGACAAGCGAAGAAGACAGCAGCCCAGGGGAAAGTGGTGATGGAACGGAAGACTTCAAAGTTAAAATGGACTCAATCCATAACTGGAAGAGATTTAAAAAGAAGATATTTTGAGGACTGTTCGTGTAACATCTGGAAGGAGCTGTCTAATTACTAACCCCAATGGACTTTACTAACTGCATTAACAGAGTGATTTTGGACTTTGCAATAGTTAAAAAGAAGATCTTCTAACCACGATAGATGCCAAAACTGGTATTGGTTACTAACCTAAACTAACCCTCACTAACAGGAAAAATTTCACTCCATCTTTTTCTTTCTCCATCTGTTTACCCTTCCTGTTTCTTATAAAAAGAATAAAATTCTCTCTTTTTTAAGAGAGTTTTACAAAAAAAAAAAAAAGAAACATAGGACACCCTCTCCACCACACCAGAGCCTTTAAGCAGATTATTTCCAAAACAGTCCTTCAAAGCCTAATTACATGAACTAAGCAGCAAGCAAGATACACTGTTTTGAAAAGTATTTCCCTCATAAATACTCAGAGACCCTGTGGTCTCCCAGCAGTGACATTCACAAGCAATGGACAACCTAGAAGACTAAAGATGCATCAGAGTCCTCAACATGATGCTTAAGCAATGGGGTGGGGGGAGACGATGAGAAGGCACTTATGTAAACCAAAAACACTGGGACACACTTCAGCTTAGTAAGCTGCCAAGCACATAAAAGATCAGACAGGTCATTTCACTTGTGGTCATTATTGGAAAAAGATGGTACATCTACAGTGTTTATGATCCCAGTTACAGGGTTACCAGCTCTGGGTTGGGAAATACCTGGAGATTTTGGGGGTTGAGCCTGGAAAAAGTGCAGTTTGGAGAGGGGAGGGACCTCAGCGTGGTATAATTTCATAAAGTCCACCTTCCAAATTAGCCATTTTCTCCAGGGGGACTGATATTTTGATCTTTGTAGTTTGGAGATCGGTTGTAAAAGCAGGAATCAAACTGAGGCAGAGGACACAAAATATTCCAGTCCAATTCAAATGCACAAACTACAAATTATTCACACATACACAGAAAGAGTGTTGGCAGCACTGCTCCCAATCTGCTCCAGCCCCTCAGACAGAGATACTCACTTGAAGGAACTGCAACAGGCATTTTTGCAACTACATTATCCTCCTGATATGGTGAGAAAGATTATTGGAAAAGCCAGAACGATACCCAGGGACAAGACAAGCCTTGCTACAAGACAAGCCCAAGGAGAATAACAACAGAACACCACTGGTGGTAACTTACAACTCACAGTTCAAGCCAGTTCAACGCATTATTAAGGACCTACACAACTCATGCTGGATAGTGACACTTCCCTTCCACAGGCACTGGGGGAACCTTTTCTTGCTTAACGACAGCCTGCTAACCTAAAACAACTTCTCACCTGCAATGACACACCGCAAAAACTTCTCACTTTGACACAGAGAGTACTCCATCTTTCTGTGTTATATCCCTGAGGATGCCAGTCACAGCTTCTGGTGAAATGTCAGGTCCTACAATGCCAAGACCGTGGCCATACAGCTCGGAAAATCTACAACAACTAATGAACCCTGGCTGTGAAAGCCTTTGATAACATAATGACAAACTGCTTAACGGTAACACCCTCCCCAACCAACCTCGAGGGGCCTTCTGTCCACCACCCTGGCTCCAGGGCACACCAAGCCATCCTGCAAGGCAACAACCACTCGCCCAGCAGTGAGCAGAGCCCAGCTCTCCCCCCCTCCACTAACCTCAAAGGACCTTCTGCCCCGGTGTCTCTCCAAGCTAGCCAGCCACTCCAGGAGGCAACAACCACCCACCAGAGAGCATGCAGAGCCCGGCTCATTCCATCACCCCCACCCTCCCCAACCAACCTTGCCTGCCACACCAGCTCCAGGGCGCACCAAGACACCCTGTGAGGCAACAACCACTCACCCAGCAGTGTTTGGAGCCCAGCTCCCCCCCTAACCTCAAAAGGCCTTCTGCCCCAGAGCCTCTCCAAGCCAGCTGCCCCAGGAGGCAACAACCGCCTGCCCACCTGGAAGCACGCAAAGCCCAGCTCCTTCCCTCTGCCCTCCCCAACCAACCTTGAGGGGCCTTCTGCCCCAGCACCTCTCCAAGCCAGCCAGCCATCTCAGGGGGCAACAACCACCCACCCACTCAGCAGCGCACAGAGCCCAGCTCCTTTCCCCTGCCCTCCCCAACTAACCTTGAGGGGCCTTCTGCCCAGGTGCCTCTGCAAGCCAGCTGCCAGCCTGGGAGGCAACAACCACCCACTCGCCCAGCAGTGCACAGAGCCCTGCTCCTTCCCTCCACCTTCTCCAACTAACCTCGAGGGGCCTCGGAGGGGTGTGCTGCGGAGGAGAAGGAGGGTGCCAGGGCCTCTGCCCCACCTCCCTCAACAGAGCCAGCTAAGTTACCTTGCCTGAGAAAGAACCTGCCCTCAGAGTCCTTTTGGCGGGGAGGCGCAACGAAGCAGCGGCAGGCGGCAACAAGACATGCACATGCTCTGAGTGCTTGCCGCTGCCGCTTCTTCTTCCACCGAGGGCGGGGAGGGGAGGAGCGGGCTCGGAAGCCAGCTAGTACACTGTTCTGGGGTGTTTCCCCCCAAAATAGCCTTGTGTACCATATAATAAGCATTTAATTTAAAGTATACATACAGTTTCGAGGGAAGGTGGCATGGTATAGTCCAATATCATCTGATCTTGGAAGCTGAAGCAAGGTTGGTCCTTGGAAGGGAGACCACCAAGGACTCTGCCAAGGAAGGAAATGGTAAACTGCCTCTACTTTGCACTTGCTTTGAAACCCCCTTGCTGGAGTTGCCATAAATTGGTTGTGTCTTGATGGCACTTTACCTACATATATGTATAATCATGATATCTAATAGGCAAAAGTTGGGCCCAGTGCTAGAGTTGCCAACCTCCACATGGTGCCTGAAGCTCTCCCAGAATTACAACTGTTCTCCAAACTACAAAGATCAGTTTCCCTGAATAAAATGGCTGCTTTCTAAGGTGGAATCTTTGGCATTATGTCCGGCCGAGTGTTATGTCCTGACTTGCGAACTGACTATATTCTTTGCCATTTTAAGCTTGAAGTCAGGACCAGGATTGTCCAGTGTAGAAAACAAAGACAATCCTATTGGTTGCTTTGTTTTCTACACTGTTCTACACTGTTTCTACACTGTCTGTCCAATCAGAACTGACTGAATAGTTTTGGAGGGAACAAGCCTCATTAGTCTTTATCCCTCAAATGTTATTGGATGTTAACTATAGAAGGGGCGTGGTTTTGTTAGCCTGGATTATTTAAAAAGGGAGCTGTGCTCCACTGTTTTGTGTGTGTTATCTGTTCGTCTTGTTGCTCTTTAATAAAGCTGAAAATCACTGTTGAAATCACTCCCTTGTTAAGTCTCATACTTAACACTGAGATCCCACCCCTCTATAAACCCTGCACTCCCCAGGGGGTTCTCAACTTTTTTGAGCCTGTGGGCACCTTTGGAATTGTGACATACAGTAGTGGGAGCAACCACAAAATGGCTGCTGCAGGAGGCAGAGCCAATGACAAAATGCCTGCCACAGGAAGCAAAGCCAGCCAGAAAATGTCAGCAAGTGAAATCATATATAATTCTGACAGCAGATCTTCAGCGTTCCAAGCAGAAGCTCTATTTAACAGGATGCACTTAAAAATGAACACATCGTATTAAAGTACTTTCTTGCTTACCCACAGTTTACCTTCAGTCATGCAGTGCAGACAGCTGCTGCTGAAGCAATTATTTTTTATCTTCACAGCCATTCAGAATCCTGTTGGGCAAAAGCCCCACCTGGCCTGCCCACTTTCTAAAAACCCTTGGCAAGCAACAAGGAAGGTGTTGGCAGGCCCCATGGCACCCATGGGCACCATGCCGGGGACTCCTGGATTACACTTATTACAATTTCGAATTCTGTAAACTAGGGGAATTCCCAGGTTTGCCGAACATTTGTTTCTTTAAAAAAATTAATTGCGGGGCAACCTTTCAAAACATAATATTGATGTAGCTGCATGCACAAACATTACAGAAACCACACCACCATTGTTCAGGTGACATTTTAGGCTGCAACTAAAAAACTGGTGCACAAAAGATGGTGCTGTTTGGCCAAGATAATGAGGAGGTGGCTGTGAAGGAGACTGGAAACAGGAAGAAGGAAGAAGGAAGAAACAAGGGAGGAAAGGTCAGACAGATTTCATGGCAGCAGAAGAGCAGATGAGCTGGAACTGGCAAAGGCCAACTACAGCCAGCCTGGTGGAGGAAAAGAATAAAATTTCCCCCTTCACTGTATGTTCTTGGTGGTTCCTCTCAGGCCCATAGCCCCAAAATTTTTAGGGGGCACAGGGGGCATGACCTTCTGGCGTCACAACCCCCTCCCCCCTAAAAATGTGTGTGAACGTTGTCCAGTCACACTCTTTCAGCTGAACGACGGCACCCTCAACTGCACATCTTGCTGCAGCTGGTTCCCCTCTGGGAGGGCAGAGGACAAGTTCTTTTCCTCTCCCCCTAAGCCTCCTGCAGCAGCTGGCTGTGCAGCATTGCAACAGGCTTGTCGAGTGGCACGAGCAGCATTGGCAACCCTGCACTGACTCTCCAGAGATGGCCATGCACAAAGGGAGGTGGTAAAAGTGGAGTGCTAGGACTCGGCAACTCTCCCTTTTTGGTGCAGAGCAGAGGCAAGCCAGCAGGCAATGCGCAGGGCCAATGGGGAGGCAGGCAATGGCAGACCACCTCCAAACATCTCTTGCCTTGAAAACCCTATGGGGTTGCCATAATTCAGCTGTGACTGGATGCCCCCCCCCAAAAAAAGACAGGGTTGTTACAAAATCACCTGCCCTAGGTGCCAAAGAGGCTAGATAAGCCATTGAGTGCCCCTGAAGAAAATGGCTGCTTTGGAGAATGGACTGTATAGCATTATACTCCCCTGTGGTCCCTCCCCAGGTTCCACACCCAGATCTCCAGGAATTCCCCCAACCTGGAGTTGGCAAACTTATATTGCATTGTTTTCCTCTCCAGGGCTCATTTCCTGCAGGAGCGAAGCTCTGGCAGTAAGGAGCCCAAGGGGCGGCACATGCAGCAAGCCCCCCCTGCTCCCAGCAGCCCCCTCACATTTCCCAGCCTGCTGGCTGACCCAGCAGCGAGCTGCCGCGAGCCCCATCCTCCTGCACCTACTCGGCTTCCTCCTGTGCCTCTGCCCCGCCACTGCCCTGGCCCCCTACCTGCTTGAGGCCATGCACATCCTCCGCACTGCCCTCCTTGACCCACAAGTAGCCACACACTTTCCTGCACTTGCTGGCCATCCAAAAGAGTCCAGTGGCACCTTTAAGACCAAGGTTTATTCAGATATAAGTTCTCCCTCCTCTGTGAGGGCAGGTCTGCGCACCCCCCCTCCTCCCATAGCTAGCAATCCAAAACAGTTTAGTGGAGCCTGAGAGGTGAGTATTGCCTTCTGACACGCTTCTGGTGATGTCAGGGGGTGTGGCATATGCAAATGCTAATGAGCTCCTGCACCTCTTTTTCTATGAAATGAAGCCTGTTCCTCTCTATTTCATCTTTATGCAGAGAAGGTTAGATTGAGAGTGTGTCTTGGGACCAAGGTCAGCCAGCAACCTTCCATGGTAAAGACTTGAGTCTAGGTGTCCCACGTCCTCATCTGACTCTCTAACCACTACATCCCCCGACTGTCAATACGTATAATGTATAATGCTGTTTTACTGATTCACAATGTTGAAAAAGGTATACTGTTTATGGGGAAAATTTGGTGCAAGGGAACAAAATAATGGCACAAAAATAATGAATCACAGGTTCAATTTGTGCAAGGGAGAATTTAATTGAAATAGAGATTTCTTTTTTTCTCAGGCCCAAACAGCAGGACTGAGCAATTCAAAACAGTCCCTATTGAATACCTCCACAAAGTTCTCTCTTTTCCTCTTTGAAATCCATTTGGGAAATATATCACCTCACTAAGAACTGCCAAAAGCATTAACTTGTTAAACTAGGCTCTGTTTACAGTTAGCACCGTCATCGTAATTGTTAGGGGGGTGTTTATTTGCTGAAAACAATAAAAATAGGTTTGCGGCATCCGCAGGTAATAGACCCAATGGCATCCCTGCAGATGGGCTGCATGTCAGTCTAATTGCCGAAACGGGTTTTTACACAGCAGACACATAATAATGAAAATGAGCCAGTGTGGCAGTGACAAATATTGTTTTTGCCAAAAAATGCAGAGTGTTAAAGCAATTACTCAGCTCCCATCAAACTGATGAGACTGGGCAGTTAGGAGAAAGCTGTTAAATAGGCATGGGTGAGAACTCTTTTCTCTCTCTTTTTAAAAAGGGAGACCACGGAGAACCTCCAAGATCAACAGGAAGGCTGTGGCTGTTCTCTAGAAGATGATGATTACTGCTGTTCTTCATCTGACCTAAGTATGTCAGAAGCATGCATTGCTTTGGATTGAGGGGAGGGGGGGAATGTTAAGTAGGTATGAGGTCCAGGCGGATTTTGAAGGAGGAAAATAAAACAGATATACAAGGCAGTAATTTCCAACTTGGGAGCCAGAGCATACTCGTATGCCAGGACAAATAAAATACCCTATATAATTAAAGCCATCACTGAGATGAAAGCATCCATCCAGAGAAGGTTGCCCACTTTATTATTTAAGGATTTGCATCCCACATTCTCTTGGTCTGCAAGCAGCTCAGGTCTTAACAAAAGAGATGGTTTAATAAAAAATCAACAACTGGGAACCAAGATGCGAACCTCAATATTTTTTTTTAAAAAAAGGCATCAGCCCAACATACAGAGAGACCATTTCATAAGGCAGGTGCAACCAGTAAAAAGGCTCTGCTCTACCACTGGCTTATTTCCTTTGGCCTTTGCTGAGGATGGATGAGCCTGCTCGCTGTGTCCTTGGGTAACCTGGTTACTCCTAAAGCAGTGAAGTTACTTGTTCTCTGAGAAGGCTGCTCTCAAGAAAGTGTGTCTCTATGTTACTGCTCTGGCCTTCCAAACAAGTTCAGGTCTGTGACTCATGCAAATACACAGTGAGGTGGGATGGGAGTGTCTCTTGCAAGTACAGCTGATTCTGTACCAAGTAAGGGAGGGGCTGTGGGTCAGTGATGGAGCCTCTGCTCTGCATTCATTCAGTCCCTGGCATCTCTAGCTAAAAGGATCAAGTAGAAGGTGATGTGAAAGACCTCTGTTAAGGCCCTCAGAGAGTTGCTGCCAGTATGAATAGACAAACTGGAGAGCCAGTTTGGTGTAGTGGTTAAGTGCGCGGACTCTAATCTGGGAGAACTGGGTTTGATTCCCCACTCCTCCACTTGCACCTGGCTGGATGACCTTGGGCAAGCCATAGTTCTGATAAGAGCTGTTCTTGAAAAAGAGCAGTTTCTGTCAAGAGCTCTCTTAGCTCCACCTACCTCACAGGGTGTCTGTTGTGGGGAGGGGAAGGGAAGGGAGTTTGTAAACCGCTCTGAGACACCTTTGGGTAGTGAAGGGCAGGGTATAAATCCAATCTCTTCTCTTCTTCTTCTTCTACTGACCTTGATGGACCAGCGGTCTGATTCAGTATAAGGCAGGTTCATGTGTTCACCTTCTTCCTTTTAGTCAGTTTATTGAACAAAGAATAATGAATTTTGTACTTATTAGGCATGGGAAAGCAGCAGAAGGGTGCTTGAACACAGCTTTGTGTGGGACAGCTAGAACAAAATTAGAGTCCAATGGCACCTTTAAGACCAACAAAGGTTTATTCAAGGTATGAGCTTTTCTGTGCGTGCACACTTTTTCAAATACAATGGAATGGAAGGTAAGGTTCAAACTTATAGACGGGCTGAACAGCAAAATAACTGTAACATAATCAAGATGCTTTAAGATATGTGAAAACAGAATTAAATAACAAGCTAAGGTTATAGGGTCAACAGCTGTAAAGCAATAAATATGTCAAAATAAGTCTGAGATTCTCGATTCACTCCCAGAGCGTAGAGGTCACTTAACAGCATTTTAACTTTCTTTTTTGACAACTAGCAGGACAACTAGTTAGAGGTAAAGCTTGAAAAAATTATTTAAGCCTGGGAGTTCACTTCCTGTGGCATTGGGGGAAGGAACTAAAATTCTCTAGTCTTCTCCATAGCAGAAAGTGCAGGTTTAATGAAATAAAAGAGAACAGAGATTGTCTATGGGACGCTTTGTAGGTGAAGGATTTTCCTTCAGCCAGTCTCCCAGGACTCAATGGCCAATGGTTTTTTGGAGCAGATCTGCCTTGCCTACCTAAGTTTATTAGCTTGGGTATCTGTGTGAGGAAAACTGGCCTCCCTCATCACATCTACGAGGCTGATGTTGGTTCCTTATTCCCAGTTCCTTATTCATTCCTTATTCATGAATTCAACCAAAAACACTGAGAGTTTTTGCTTGCAATTCAGCAATCTCCCATTCCAGTCTCTTTGGGGTGGTCCAAAGATTGTTTTGGGGTGCAGCCAGGCCCCATTGTTTGCCTGTGTGACTTCCCTGGGGGCACCTCACTTTGGAGCAGCTGGCACAAGAACCGCCCTTTAGACTAGGACACAGCATATGTCTCCTCGAAGGGGAGAGTTCACTGAACATGGAGGTGTATGACATCCAGCAGTCCAAACCTTATTCCAGGATGCAGTAGGCAAACAGTCAAACCAGTTCCTTCCTTATTCAAATCTTTTTTTTTTTAATAAAGGTTTCTTGGGGACAACCAAATAGAAGCCTGTGGCTCCAGAACCAGTATTTGGACTGGGCTCCACTGTATGTCTTCTTGCAGGGGATAGTCTCCAGAGCATGGTGGTGTGTCATTTGGGGTGATCCAAAGATTCTTTTGGGATGCAGCTTGGCTCCAGTGACTGCCTGTGTGATTGTCCTGGGGGCACTGCACTTTGGATCAGCTGGCACAAGAACTGCACTTTGGACCAGGACACAGCATATGTCCCCTCGAAGGGGAGAGTTCACTGAACATGGAAGTGTATTAAGTTTGGGGGTCCAAATCTTATTTTGGGGTTCAGAGCTTTCAAACTTTCCTCAGTGTTTTTGGTTGAATTCATGAATAAGGAATGAATAAGGGACTGGGAATAAGGAACCAACTTCAGCCTCATATCACATCTTAGAATGTATAGGCATTGAGATTCTCCTCCCCCCCAAAATATCTGTGGCCATTTCAGCCTTTAAACCAGGGTGAAGTTGCTGAAATTTGTCTATTTGTCTAAGCCCCAATAGGGATTCAGAGGGGCTTAATACATTCTCACTGCTTTCATTTTATCTTTAGAACAGCCCTGTGAAGTAAGTTAGAGCAAGTAACTAGGCCAAGACACACCCAGTTGGCTTCCTGAGGTGAATGCCTATCACCTTCTCACCCATGTTAGGCTAGGTACCCAACACTAGGAAGTGGAGTACAGAGTTGGAATTAAAGTTAATTAGGTTAACCGAAACCTTTTTTAATTAATAACATTGTGGTCTTTTATCTCTAGAAAACGTGGTGTATGTGTGGAATCATCATGACTCAAACATACCTCAAAAATAAATCATTTGGGGAGTTATGTGTACCTCCAATTTTAATTCAGAAAAAGTGAGCTCCTGCAACCAGAAATCTGAAATGTAATTGTCTAAGGGAGATACTGGACAAATATTTCAGATTAAAAATTGACCATTTGTTTTTCCAGTTGTGGACCATGCTCAGAAGAGCAGGCCACATTCTGCCATTGACCTTTACCTAAGAGTCATTGCATGGGTCGTAATTTGTAAAATCAAAGAAATCAAGTGAAACAGCATCTTCTTTGCTATTTCTGTGGCAGGAATTTGATGTTCTCAAGTAGCCAGTTCACACTTTCCTTTGGGGTGCAGGTGAAACTGGCATGAAAAAGAAACAGTTCAATTACCCTGCCCATTTACCAAACAGTATGACTGCTGGCACGATCAAAAGTGCCAGAGCCTGGCTACATGTTATATTTGCCATTGGTATCAGTGTCCCCACAGTGAGTTTTTTCCATTGACCCTCAAGTGTAATGTTTAGTAGTGTAATGTTGATCATTCACCACATGAATTGAGACCAAGGTAATTTGAGTTTCTCTCTTTCCAGCATCTGATGGAGGGAACTGTATGACATCTCTGTTTCAAACAAGTAAACGTATTACACACAAGTATTACACATTCTTGGTAATATGAATATAAGAAGAGCCTTGTTGAATCAGAACAGTTGTCCATTTAGTCCAGCTACCTGCTTCACACAGTGGCCAGCCAGTTTCCCGGAGGGCCAACAAACAGACCTAAAATTTCTTTAAGTTGGTCCTGAATCTACTGCCCAACAATGTCACTGGGTGTCCCCAAGTTCTAAAATTATGGGAGAGGGAGAAAAGTTTTATCACTTTCTAAAGTGTATGCATAATTTTATAAACCTCTATTGTGCCCCTCATTAGTCATTTTTTTCCATACTGAAATACTCTCTACAAAGATGACTGCCACATAGTCAGTCTCAGAGCCCAACTGACCAACACAAATCTATGTGACTGGGTGCAGGATTGTAGCTGTGATGATGCTACACTGGTGAAGCAGCAGATAGTCCCAGTTCTTGACAGGATTTTGCAAGAAAACAAGGAGACCAATGATTATGTCAGCTGTTTAGGGATGTTGGGAAATTCTTGAAGATTTGAGGGTAGACCCAGGAGAAAGCAGGGTTTGCGGAGGAGAGGGATTTCAGCAGGGTATAATGCTATATAGAGTCTACTCTCCAAAGCAGCTGTTTCTCCAAGGGAACTGATTTCTGTCACCTGGAGATTAGTTGAAATTCTGGTAGATCTCCAGGCCCTACCTGGAGTTTGGCAAGCCAAAATATACCTCAGACCCCACTCAATATCACATGACAAACTACCTCGCAAAGTAGCTCCTTTGTTGTTTTGATGTGAAACATCACAAGGCTCTGAATTCTCAAGATTTGTCCTAATTCAAAAGGTTGTGCTCATAGTTACGATTCTTTCATTCCTTCCATATCCTGTTTGGGTTTTGTTTCTTTCATGATTGTGTGTTTGCTGATCTGAACTAGCATCTTTCTTTTTTTGTAAATTTAATGCCTTCCCACAGGGGGCTAGTAAGATGTGGATTATTAAGAACTGCTCCAGGCAGAAAGAAGTAAATATTTTCTACAGCATAAATATTTTGTGACTATAGATGCAAGTCATAACCCACATTTATAGAATCATTTTTGAAGGTATAAGTTGCAGCAAGGTTGACAAACAGTGGGCCAGCCATTTTATATAACTAAAAATCTTTTGATTGATTTTTAACAGAACGTCTTGTACATTTTTTTTAAAAGGCAGTGGCTACTGGAAGCTTTGTAAGAAGACCTTATCAGAAGTTTAGGTCAACCTGATACCATGAGTCAAGGCAGTCCTTTACAGATGTTCACTGAAACATTCCCTCTCTGTCTCCCTCTAATTAGACACAAAGTCATGTATCTCCTTTTGTTCTCCTTCCATTTCTAGGTTCCAATAGTTAAACAAGTGGGCAGTGTTATACCCAGTTATGGCAGGACAGATAGCAGAGCTCTTAATGAATATTGGCCAGACCATTGTGTTCCCACCCCCATGACTGTTTAAAATATTCAGTTAAGGGGATATTCACACTAAAGGAGGGGGCATGTTCCTCTCCCTCCCCCCACCCCAATAGCTTATGCTCTGCTCTTAAGGCAAATCTTCCCAACTGTACCAGTAACAAAATAGAGTCTCGTGGCATTTTGGAGATTTAACATCTTATGAAGTGTCAGTCCTTAAGGTGCCACAGCAGTTTTCTACAGCAGTTGAATGTGGCTACCCTTTGGATATCCTTATCTCCAGAGGACACACAACTTTTGTAGGATTTTGTAATGGGGTCATTTGACTTCTGTGCTGGATAACAAAACAATCCTACATATAATCTTCTTGTTATTCCCTGTTGGTTTGTACTGAAAATATTGTTCTCTCTAAATGACGCACTGGACACTGGGGAAAGAGAGGATGAAAGGGGAGAATGGGAAATGTTGGAAGGAGGAGAATAAAGAAGAAAAGGAATAAAGAATAAGAGAAGATAGAATAGGCAGAGGGAGCACATCATACCATCATGCGTATTGTCATATCTGAATATAAATGCAAAGTCAATGGTCACAAGGTTGAAAAGGCCAAGTCAATAAAGTAATTGCTTGCAGGAATTCAGGTGTCAGGCGAATGAATCAATGGTAATAAACAAGATTAGGAGTATGTTTCAAAAGGCTAAAAGGCTGAGCATGCATACAAGAGAAGGCATCATCTGATAAATACATTTTAATAGCTGGTGCTCAAAAAGAGAAGACATTCAAAATGAGAAGCTGTTTTGTTTCAGATTTGTTCTGTCTTATAATCTTAAAATACACAGCCGTGAAACTCACATTAAATCCATCTTGCAAAGAAAAAGGCATCATTGATACACATTTTTAAAAACAAAATAACAAATATTATTTAATTTTGGAATCAGCATCCATATCCTTGGAATCTGAATAAAGATTTTGATACATCATGAAGTAATGGTTTGTATCACTCAGACTGAGTGTCAGTGGACTAACTGTTGCAAGCTTTTCTCTGTCTAGTAAACCTTTACCCTAGCCTTTCCTGAAGAATACATGATTCTTCCTTCCCCATTTTACTTTCACAACATCCCTATAAGATAGATGAGGCTGAGGGACAGTGATTAGCCCAAGGTCACAAAGTGAGCACAATGAGGCTTGGGATTCCCAGATGCTAGCCCTGTACCACATTGATTTCCTCCATTAAAACCAACCCCATTTTTGTTACTGGTTTCTATGGAATCTATGGACTGCCAACTGTAACTGTATTAGAGAAATTTTGAAACGAGATTGATAAGGACAGGTCAAGCTGCTGAGGCAAAGAGCTGTAATGGGGGGGGGAGAATCTTATTTGTGCACTATTTTTATTCCTTTTGGATTATTGCCAGAATGCACTTTGGAAGGGTTCCCAAAGAAGACAATGATTGTAACTAGCTGTGTTGATCCTTCAGCAAGAATCCAAGTGAGTGCTAAGAAAAAAACCTCTTTCCCCTGGACCTGGTATTAGCCATAGTTGGGGGGGGTTTTGGGAGGGGGAGTACAACACTGTATTTTTCCTGGTAGTGGGTAGCTGTTTTTCCAGGGAAGGCATTTTCCATCAGAGAAACAGCTTGGGAATGGGATAACTGAAGAAGAACAGGAGGAGGAGGAGGAGATTGGAGTTATACCCTGGCCTTCACTACCTAAAGGAGTCTCAGAGTGGCTTACAATCTCCTTTCCCTTCCCCTCCCCACAACAGACACCCTGTGAGATAGGTGGGGCTGAGAAAGCTCTTTCGAGGACTGTTCCTGAGAGAACAGCTCTGAAAGAACTTGTAACTAACCCAAGGTCACACCAGCAGCTGCATGTGGAGGCTTGGGCAATCAAACCTGGTTTTCCCAGATTAGAGTCTGTGCTCCTAACCAGTACACCAAACTGGCTCTAGTGCCACAGCTCTGATTTACCCTCAAAGGTGCTTTTTACTGGTTAAGAAAATGTCTGAAGATATAATCACAGATCACCAATGTTGTGTGTAGTTTGCCCTTCCAGTGTAGGACAAAGGTGGAAAAAGTGGGGAAGGATGGAATGACTGGCTGGGAGTCAACTTTAGTTTTTGTCAGCAGAGGGTAAGTGATTTTTGCTAATTTCCCCCTCTCATTGCAAGCCTGGAGTTTGTCCCGCAAGTATCATTTCAGGAAGCTCACTGGGCTGCAATGAGAGGGAGAGTCAGGAAAATGCCATTCAGTTTATCAGTGAAAAGCCAAACTTTGGATCCAACCCACTCTCTTGTATCAGGGAGTAAACCAAGCATAAAACCCACGTAGACATCTTTACTACAATGCAGCCCAGCCGATGGCTGCCTACGACTGTAAATTGGGAATAAACCAGAAACACTGGGTGAATACCGAAAGAGAAATTTCCCACGAAAATTTCATAGAGCAGACATGAAACAATATGATCTCTCTCTCTCTCTCTCTCTCTCTCTCTCTCTCTCTCTCTCTCTCTCTCTCTCTCTCTCTCTCTCTCTCTCTCTCTCTCTCTCTCTCTCTCTCTGGCACTTCCTTCTTCAGTGGTAGAGGTATGGAACAGCACGGAAACCCAAAGTGTCCCAGAAAATTTCATCCTCAGCTTCATTAGAACAGCAAGATTTGAGGCCAGTAGAACCTTAATGACTGACTGACAAGATTTACTGGGTATGTGCTTTTGAAAGACAAAGCTCATTTCGTTAGATACCAGAAAGCTTTTTCTATTGGAAGTTTATACCATGGAAATTAGGCTCGCCAGGTCCCCCAGACCACTGGGGGGGGAGTTTCCAGCTCTAGGTTGGGAAACTCCTGGAGACTTGAGGGTGGAGCCTGGGGAGGACAGGAACCTCAGTGGGGGTACAATGCCAGTCCACCCTCCAAAGCATCCATTTGCCTTGGAGAATTGATCTCTGTGGTCTGGAGATGAGTTGTAATTCTGGGAGATCCCGTCCTTCTACTATAGACCAACACAAACTAGCTTCCTTAGACCAGTGTATAGAAAAAGAGTGTGAAGATTTAGGCACTGAATGTGAAACTTGACAAAAAAGCGCACTTTCTAGATTTGTGGATGTTCTAGCAATAAAAAAGCCACTGTAGCAAAAAGCTCCTGAACTGCAACTCCCCTCGGGTTGTTTATTTACAGCTTAATCCTTCTCTCAACCAGAGCTCTGTTACAACTGAGATTTATTTGACGGAATCTGAATTAATGTGGCACTCTCTTGGTTGGAAGCTCCAAGGGCTTCATCTCCCAGTTGCATAGGCTGTTATGTAAACTTAGGTACAACCCCCCCCCCCCAGTTCTATAACTGCTTAAAACACACCCCTGTGGAAAACAACCTCTCCCAGGAATGGAAAAACATCTGGTCACAGGGCACAGCACTGTCAGTATGAGTTAAGGTTAAAGAAAGTTGGTTTCAATAGAATCCAGATGGTACCTGATCCCAGTGAAAATAAGATTTGTTTATGAGACTTTAACTGGATCTTATTGGTAAGGTGGGTGTGGGTGGAATGAGGTGTTTCTTTCTATAGTGGGGTGGGCTTTTTGACAGACTACTAGAAGACAGTCCTAAAGTTAATCAAAAATATTATCAAAATGAAAGCCCCCCTGGCTCTCCTCTTCTTCTTACCTATTGGGAGCCTGAACATTTAATACTCAGTGAAAATTGCTAATGTTTCTATTATTAGCTGCCAAGGAGTTGATTGCCAGATTTTGGAAAGCTGAAACAATCTCTACACTGGAGAATTCACTCTCTAAAACCTGGGATCTTTTGATAATGGAGAAACTTTCTCGCCAATTAAAAGTTAAAAGAGGTCAGGGCAAAGTGGAGGACTTTCTCACAATAAAGTTCCCTTTTATCTCTTACATTGATAGTAACTCTGAGAAAGGATTATTTGACAGTGGCAGTGCTACAGTTTATTTAACCACCTTTTCTGTTTACCAATAAAGTTTTAGCACTAGGCCTAATAAGAACAAAACAAGAGTCCAGTGCTGGGACATTATTAACTCATTATCAGGTATATAATAAATAACCAAGACCCAAATAAAAATACCACCCCATTCTTTAACATAGTTGTTATATTTATTTATTTAGATATTTATATCCCACTTTTCTTCCCTGTGGAGATCCAGAGCAGCTTACCACATCTTTCTTCCCTCCTCCATCTTAGCCTTAGGGCAAACTGACTGGCCCAAGGTCAGCTGGCAAACTTCATGGCAGAGTGGGGATTTGAGCCTCAGACTCCCAGAGCCCAGTCCAATACTCTTAGCAGTTCACTCTCTTCACCTGACTTCATTTTGTTAAAAAAAATAGACTTGCTTTAGATCCAAAGAGAAAAGATCCCCTTAGTATATATTATTTATGCCCACTCTCTGCTTTCCTGTCACTGTACATGTGATCATTTTAATGGATTATGGAACAGGAATCCTTATATTCCTATTTTCCTGAAATTTAGAAGAGAGGAGCCCTTGCTCTGGGCCCCAATTAAATGAGAACCAAAAAAAAAAAAAAGAGGTACAGCTAGCAATTTGGCTTCCCTTGAAACCAGTAGAAATGCATAATGAATGAAGAAAACAAATAATTGTAATAATAACAGCTAAGGGAAAAAAAGAAATACAAATAAACAAAAAAAGGAGCCAACAGTGGGAAAAAAATCTGTCTTTACTTTTTAAAACTTGAAACACAGGAAATGCTTTGCAGTTTCAATTAAGTCAGGGCATACAAAGTGCCAAAAAAGTAGTTTGCAGCAAGGGATGTTGGGGTAAAGATACGGTGCTTTTTCGCTATATATGAGAACATAAAAGCCATAAGATGTGTGTGTGAGTCTGCACACGTACACACACAGAAAGAGAAAGATAGAGTAGTCCTTTATAAAATAGGGAGCAGAAGTCTAGGAGAACCTGTCAGTCTTGATATTCGCAAATAATTGAGGATGATACAATAACTAGAGTCAGAAGAGGCCAAAGTGGTAGCACTGCCTAATGCCTGGAAGGCACATAACCCTCCCAATGGAAGACCTGTTGCTAGTCTGAAGAAGATCACCTCCCTCCAATCGTCGGATCCTTCTCTTTTGTTGCTGACTTTTGACTTAACATCTAGTTTGATGAAGAGTGCTAGGAACTGTATAGCTTGCTCAATCATTTGTGGCATTTTAGTTGGCCCTGAAAAAACATACTACTGTTGTTTTTAGTAAAGTATAAAACTGCTTCCCCAAACTCCCATTGTCCCAATAATAATAATAATAATAATAATAATAATAATAATAATAATAATAATAATAATAATAATAATAATAATAATAATCCCTCCTTGAGAAGCAAACATATTGGCTTGTTTCTCACAAGGGGAAGATTAATGAGATAATGACTGTAAATCATGTTGCTTGTATGAAACATCAAGCAAATGATAATGATTTCATGCTAGAGAGAGATGGCTGAGGCAGAGAGTGGTGGCTGGCTCACAAGCTAAGAAAGACGGGAGAGAGGATGGCAGTAGCATGGGAAGAGCAAGATCCCAGTTTGAAGGGAAGGATAAGGATTTCTGAGTTTGTGTTTTATGTGTGTGTTGAGTCCTGATATTGTTCCTAAAGATTTTGCTTGTATCTAATTCCAGTGTTGTATTCAAATCCAGGGCAGTCTGATCTCATCAGATCTCAGAAGCTAAGCAGGGTTGGCCTTGGCTAGTATTCGGATGGGACACCAACAAAGAAAACCAGAGTCATGACATGGAGGAAAGCAATGGCAAACCACTTCTGAATGTCTCATGCCTTGAAAACCCTACAGGGTCACTATAAGTCAGCTCTGACTTGATGTGCCCCCTCCAATCAAAAAACATTTGTTTTTCACAGGTTTGGTCAACACGCAGTGGTGTTAACATGGAACTGATCCTAGATAAAAGGTCCACTTGCTGTAGGGTTGTAATTCTGTTGTAACTCTGGAGATTAGTTGTAATTCCGGATCCTTAGGTCCCACCTGGAGGCTGGCATCTCTAACTTGCTGGTCTCCAAAGAAACATGATTTGAAACTTTTAGAATCTTGATTAACTCTGCTGCCACCAGTATATTTACCTGTGTGTATTTATATATTTATAAGGTAATGGCAGTATAGCAATTAGAGTGTCCAACTAGGATCTGGGTGATCATGAGTCTGCCATTCTCTCTTAGCCAAACCTACCGACCAACAGGAATAAGACTCTCAGAATTTTTCTCAGTACATCAACTGCATAATTCGACTCATGGGACTTATATATATTTATCTTCTTTCACTTTCGAAAGACAAGTTATTTCAGGTACTAAATTCTCTCCCTGGTTTAAATTAATTAAAAAGGATCATTCTAGGGCACACTATCTGTCCGAAATTACCTTCTACAAACTTTGCTCAGCCTTCACATCTGTTCATTTCCAGACAATGTGAACTGCCATGTTTGCAGAACACTATAAACCAGTCAATCAGCATCTTTGCATCTGTGGAGCCCCAGAACCAGGAGATTTATGCCACTACTTGTTGGCCTGTCCACTTTATTCAGTTCCCAGGCAAAAAAATTTAGACACAGTTCTGACTACCTTAGGCCCAAGCACTGCAATGGAGAAAGTTTTATTTCTTCTTGCAGATGAGGAGCCAGTAGTCTCCCACAAGGTTGCTCTTTTTGCCCTAGCTGCCAAGAATATCCAACCAAAGACAGTGTCCAAAGACTAGGCCAGTAAAATATTATTCTTTTCTATAGCCAGCTGGATGAATTTCTGAAGGACCATTTTTATTAAATGAATTTTAAATGTTACAAAACGATAACTTATAATAGTTATAGTACCAATCCAGTTTTAATGTTTTGTGTACTCATTGTTTTTTTACATTTGTTCTTGTTTATAATGGCCTTGGATCCTGAACTGAACAAAGATGCTGTTGAATGATGAAGGGAGAATGATGTTTAAGCTGCTTTGGGTCCACGTTGGGGAGAAAAACAGGACATAAATAATAAACTTATTTATTTAGATATTGCAACACCCCCTAGAGTCAGATTCAGCTAGCTTTCAAGCAAGGGAAACCTTTACCTTTTTTATGTTGTCTTCTCTGACAACAATAGCATCAAACCACTGAAAGTATTAGAAATCAATAAACCCATATTAAAAGCAATAATTTGCTCACTATAAAACAAACATCTATGAAAGCAAATACAACTCCTAGGCACAGTAAAGTAAAATCGTGCCTTGAGTAAACATCTCTGAGATTTATTTATTTGTTTGTTTGTTAGGCTTGTATCCCGCCCTCCCACCGAACATCCAGTTTTGTGTGGATGACATTGGGTCACGTGTCAAGAACAGTCATTCTGTCAGGGGAGAAACTGAGGAAGAACCTGACAGCTGAACAGCAGCAGCTGAATAAGGTCTGACTTTGTTCTCCTCTGCTTACAGGTATTTAAGGCCTAGGCAGGGGAAGAACTGGGGGGAAAGCCTGCGGTACATTAAGTAAGTAAATAAATAGCAGCAGCTGAACAAAATCACTCTGAGTTTGTTCTTCTCTGCTCACCAGTACTTTAGGGCTAAGCATGCCCAGAGTGTAAGTTGAAGGGCACCTGTCCTTCAGATTGTAGTCTAGAGCCAGGCAGAAGATTTGGCAGAGAGAGAAAGAGAGGGAGGGAGAATAAAACCTCCTCTTCACTCAGAAGTCTTCCCACCTTGTCCTGTTAATTTTTGTTGCTTTTTTTGGAATTGTAAGCCCCTTTTGGTCCCACCTGAGGATATAATAACAATATAAATGATTAAATAATAATAAAAGCAGTATATAAATGATTCAATTAATAAAATTCTAAACATCTCAGCTGGTCATTGGCCTTGGATAGGAATCAGACATTGACCAAGATTTAGGGAGTGATCATATGGACAATTAGCCCTGCCACAAGCGTGAATGCCAGGCGGATTTAAAGGGTGCGATGAGACATGAACATCTGGGAAGCGCCCTGCACCCATTGGCAACCCGTTCTACTCCACCGCAGAAGCAGAGTAAAAAGACACTGGGGAAAATCCGGTACTAAACGGGTTGTGACGGGCCACGGACGGACTTTCCTGTGTCTGATCGCTCCAGCGTGCTCTCATGGCATTGGGATGGTCTGACCAGGCCATCCCAACTCCGTGCCATTGTTTTTCCCCCCCTTCGCAGTATACACATAATTCCAAACTCCATAGGAAGCCCTCAGTGCAGAGATGCGATACATCGATTCCTCGTTTAAGTGCATCAGAAACTACCGGCAAAAAAACCCCCAAACCCTGACTCACCCACAGTCGCATCTGATCATGCAGTAGTGCCCGCCGCTTCCAAAGACAGTGTGATTGCGCAACGGGTCAAATTCCTCCGGAGGAAATAGCCTCACTCCTCCCCCCCCGCCACTTTATCTCACACGTGTGACTGCCCCCTTATGTTACTTCACCCATAGAATTAAACTAGATTTTTGATTTCAGGAAAAGGTGTGGGAACTCAGGTCACTGATCAAGTGATGTGAAAGGGAGTCACTGCCAGTCTGAGTAGGCAATACTGGCTTTGATGGACCAGTGGTCTGATTCAGTATAAAGCAGCTTCATGTGATTCAGCACAGCTCTTCTTTTGTCCTTCAATTTACCTCTTTTTGACTGTATACCAAAGGAGCATCTGCTAGAGGAAAAGTGGTAAGGACAGTTACAAAAGCAAAGAGATGGGTAGGGGGAATGATTCATTTTTATGTCAAGTCTGGGTTGGGAAATTTATGGAGATCTGGGGATGGTGCTTGGGGAGGGACTTCACTGGGGTATAATGACCTAGAGTCCACCCTCTAAAGTTGCCATTTTCTCCAGGGGAACTGATCTCTGTAGTCTGAAGTTCATTGGTAATTCCAGGCCCCACCTGGAGGCTGGGAAACCTTCAGATTTCCTGAAGTAATAGCTTTTGGATTTAAGCCTACAGGATTCAGTAGTCAATGACTCCAACAGGAAGATTTGAAGGTGGAACACCCACAGATCTTTCCTACCTCAACTGAATCTATGTGGTGGCAAATAATACCAGAAAGTCCCCTTAAAGATTGTTCTCAGGAGGAGAGTGTTGGAATGAAATTTGCTATTCTTCAAGAAAAAAAGGAAAGTGAAAGGTAATGAACAAAAATATCTTCCAGTTTGTCAGCCCCAAGTAAACTGAAACTGCTAAATTTAGTCAGCAGACTTCTGCTAGAGAAGAGGCAGTTAGTCACAAGGAACGCCACTTAAAAACTGTTAATTTATATGCTAAAAAGCTCCTTTTAATTAGGACTATGTGAAATGTGTCTCAAGGGGGGAAAAGTCCAAACACTGGAAAAAACTGAGAGTAGGAGATATTTAAAATCATATTATTTCTCTCCTTAACTTTTGGACCAAAAATGACTTGCCTCTGTTGGAAACAGAATGCCAGTGGAGCTTCACAAACCCTTTTTCAGGGGGTCCAGCTACATCATTCCCTGTGAACCTTTAAATAAATGAATGGGCTATTCTTAAAACCACCAAAAACTTGTATATGGCCCTCTTGTAGGGTTGCCAACCTCCAGGTGGCACATGGAGATCTCCCACTATTACAACTGATCTCCAGATGATTGGGATTGGTTCCCTTAAAGAAAATGGCTACTTTGGAGGGTGGACTCCATGGCATTATACCTGGCTGAGGTCCCTGCCATCCCCAAACCCCGTCCTCCCAAGGCTCCACCTCCCAAATCTCAGGCATTTCCCATCCAGAGCTGACAATGCTACCCTCTTGGCATGCATCTCTGTGCTTTGGACTTAGCAAATGTTAACAAATTGTATAAAGCAGCTTCATGTGATTCAGCACATCACGGTTATATATAACTAGATTAACAATGGTTGTTTTTATGGTTTACCTACTTATAAGGATCACCTCTTTAAATAAATAGCATCCATAATTTATCTCTTACATCATTTATGCTCAGTCATAATAGCTAAATATAGGGCGCCCCCATCACTTAACAGAGATAGTGATCTTGAAAAATCAGCCAGGGACAGAATTTGGAAGGGGTGGGGGGCTAGCACGTTATCTCGCATTTGTGAGAGACATCTGTTGGCAGAAATATTCTTATTTTAAAGTAGGGCTACTTTAAAGTAGGTCCCCCCAGCCACTGGTGGGAGATGCGGGGTAGGGTTACCAGATCCAGGTTGGGAAACTCCTTGCTATTTGGGAATGGAGCCTGGGGAGGACAGGGACCTCAGTAGGGTACAATACCATAGAGTCCATCTTCCAAAGCATCCCTTTCTCCAGGGGAACTGATCTCTGTAGTCTGGAGATGAGTTGTAATTTCGGGGGATCCCCAGGTCCCACCTGGAGGCTGGCATCCCTATTCTAAAAGGAAGTTCTCATTCTTTAAAGGGCAGTAAATGTATCACAAATTATAAGGCTGATCTTTAAAACATGGTTAGGTTTAGTGAATCAATGCTCTTGTGTGGAGCCAACCCTAAGCCATAATAAAAAAATGAAACATAAGTGGAAATCTGCCAGGACTTGAGGAAGGCATTGCATTCCTCCCTCCCCCAGTATTTCCTCTTTTCCTTTCCCGAAAGCCCCCATAGCCTTAACCCTTTTCCTGCTTCATTATGTTGTTCTAGGGCTGCCAGCTTCCAGATGGGGCTTGGAGATCTCCTGAAATCACAGCAGATCTCCCAACTACACAGATCATTAGGACTGCCAGCTCCAGGCTGGGAAATTACTAGAGATTTGAGGGTGGAGCCTTGGGAGGGCGAGGTTTGTGGAGGGAGGCAACCTCAGTAGGGTAGAATGCCATAGGCTCCACCCCTCCCCAAAGCCTCCCCTTTTCTGCAGGGGACGTGATCTGTAATCCGGAGAGCAGTTGTAATTCTGTGTGATCACCAGCCTCCACCTGGAGGTTGGCAACCATAGTTCCCATGGAAGAAGTCTGCTCTGGAGGGTAGAGTCTGTGGCATTATACCCTTCTGAGGTGTCTCCCCACCTTAAACCCCACCCCCAAATCTCTAGGAGCTTCCTAACCTGGAGTTGGCAACCCTATGTCCTTCCCACCCAACAGCCAACCTACCTTTATCTGCCTCTCTATTTTAAGCCTTCCCTCTCCCCCTGCCCAGCCAACTCTCTACCTAGAAAAACTGTGGCTCAGTTGTGTGGTGCTACAGTTGCCTGTCCCATTCTCTCTTTCTCAGCCATTCACCAACCTACACTTATCTGCCTCCCATTATTTATTTACTTCATTTAACCCTGCCATTCTCTACAGTGGGGACCAAAGTAGCATACATTATTATCCTCATCCCCTTTTTATCCACACAACAACTCTGTAAGGTAAATTAGGTCGAAAGTATGTGACTGGTCCATAATCACCCAGTGAGCTTCCATAGCAAGAGAGCCTGGCTCTCTCAGACCCTACTCTGAAGTTCTAACCACTATATCACACTGGCTTTTATAGGAGGCTGCTGTTGAACAGGAGCAAACAGCCAGGCTTAGTTATGACATGTGAGTTGGGCAATATCAAGTAACTCAGAGGTCGCTGCCAGACCTAGGGTTGCCAACTTCCAGATGGGACCTAGAGATCTCCCAGAATTACAACTGAACTCGAGACAACAGAGATCTGTCCCTCTAGAGAAAATGTATGCTTTGGAGGGTGGACTCTATGGCGTCATATCCAGGTGAGGTCTCTCCTCTCTCCAAACTCTGCCCTCTTCAAATTCCACCACAAAACTTCTAAGAATTTCTGAACCTGGAGTTGGCAACCATAGCCAGGCCTGGCCCTAATGAATCCTTCCTCAAAGGCCAAAATAGGCCCTCCTTCCTTGCCTTTTACACACTGAAACCCAGCCTGCAATACTGTTGTTACCTAGCAACAGCCACTGTGGGAATCCCTTGCTTAAAGCTGCAGGCACTCCTTTTATCATTTTCAGATTTTTCCTGCAAACCTGCAGCCTTTTTAAAGTCTGTAGACAGATATGTCTTGCCTGTTCACAGCTTCAGTCACCAGATGTAAGCATCCAAAGATTTCCCAACTTTGCTATTAGAATATAAGATCATAAAATTTATTTAAAAACAGCATTCAAAAAGACATCCAGAGCATCAAATAACATAAAATGCAGAGCAGCTGAAAAATGGCTCCTAGGCACTTCTCAGGCTAAAAACAGATTATGGTCCTGGTCAGAAAACGCAGGGGGGGGGGCATGGTAGTTCGCCCCGGAGCAAAATAAGGCGTGGTAGCCCGATCACATGGGCCACCGGGTTGCCACGGTCCAGCCCCAAGTGCCGATCACACCACACTGCTGCAGCGCGGCAAAAAAGCGGCGCAGCAGACCATGCAAGCCACGCTGTTGCGAAGTGCGCATGTGCCTTTGGGGGGGCTGCTGCTGGTGTCTTGCATATGTGCATGCCTCATTCAGCGTTGGTGCGCATCCCATGGAAACTTACAACATCCAGAAACCCCGGGACATGGGCCGGCGTCGGAAGCCGTGGGATACAGGCGCTCCCGCGATCAGACGCTGGCCTTTGCCCCGGGGTTTCCGGAAACTAATACTTCGAACCTAGTAGTTTTTTACTCCGCGTTTTCAGAGGGAAGCCGCGGGTTGGCCACAGGAGCACTACATCTCCCAGATGTGCTCATATGATTGCGCATGGAAAGTCCGCGGGGCTCCCGTGCCTTCAGCGGGGCAAATGGTCCATGTGAATGGGGCCTATAATTTTTAAATTAACCCCTTAAGAGAACGCTTGGGTAAACAACAATGCTTTGGCCTGAGAAGGCCTCCATGAAAGTAATGTCGGTGCCAGAGAGCCTCATGTGCCAGGGCATTCCACGGGCAAGGTGGTGCGCCACTACTGAAGAAGTCCTGTCTCTGGTTGTCACCTGCATAGGGCTCATGAGGAGGATCTTAGCTGGCCAGCTGGGCAGTATGAGGGGAGACAGTGCTTTCAGTACCCTCCTTCCAAGCCATTTGGGGCCTTAAAGGTAAGAACCAGCACTCTGAATTGTGCCCAGAAAAAGATGGACAGTGATGCAGATCTTTAAGCACCAGGATTATGTAACCCCTGTATCCTGTCACTGGCTGTAGCCTGGCTACCACATTTTGAACCAACAGAGGTTTCCAGACCATATTCACGGGCAACCTGACTAGAGTGCATTACTGTAATCTGTCTTGGATGCAACAAAAGCGTGGATCACCAGGCCAGATCACACTATAGAAATTCATGAAATGGGGAGTGTTCCCATTGGTGGTAAGTCTGAAGGATAATGGTGTTGTGTGTATTAAAGCAGGACATAGGATTGGGCCATAATTTTAAAAACAATTCTAATACCGTTAACTTGCAAAGTACATTTTATCCTTTTGCAAGATTCCAGCAAAGATTGACACTGTCTCCCTTGTAAAAAAAGAAAGAAGGAAAGAAAAGAATACTCTGGCTATTGTTTTAAAGAGAACACTGTTGTTGATTGTTCCAGCTCTATATTCAGTCTTTCTGAGCTATTTCAGGCTTTAAAAAAAATCACCTGAACAGGAGACCTACATATTGTACATCTAAATCATTATATCTGGGCAGCTGCTGTGAAACTTCACACTTACAAAAGGCCTTTTATTTCAGTCTGATCTAAGTGTTTGCATTACAGGGCTGCTCCGATGTTTCTAATCTGGGGACCAATTAAATGTACATTTATATGATGTATGTGGATGATCTGCAAGAAACACAACAGCTTAGAGAGAGATATGAATTTGGGTAATAAAAATATAATGTAACATCAAAAACTGTCAGACTAATTATTTGGGGGGGGGTTCAAATCCAGTTGATTCTACAGCCTTTCCCCCTCTGACTTTATCTAGTTTGCAACAGGTAGGACCTGGGAGGCTTCCATTAAGGGTGTTGGGCAAGAAGCTCTTCACCAGCTCTCAGAACATATTGGAGCAGCTTTCTATGTGGTAGAACTGCGATTCAGAGTCTGATCTTCCTTCACTTTTTAAAGATAATTTGGAGGGATTTTTTTAAAAATAAATCACAATCAATTTGGTATTCATGTGTATTGGTTTAAACAGGAAACATTTCTCCTATGAGTAGGGAAATGCCCTGTCTCTTCCACAGAGGGACAGGGACAGCTGAAGCTTTGCACAGAAGTGAGGTTAATAAAAACACATGAAACCTCTACTGATGACATTTCTTTCTCCAGACAATCCTTTCCTCTCTCTTGGGGACACCCCCCCCCCCAGCATGGAAATGGGGAAAAGGATTACTGTTTTGTAGTTGATCAAAATGCTGCCGTACAGAGTGGGTACAGGGAGGCATGCAGGTTCTGCCTCAGCCTTTATAGCAAAGAAATATGCATCACCTAAACAAACTAATTGCTAGTCCCAGACTGTAGGACCACTAACAAACTTTTGGGCATAAGCTTTCATGGCCCAGAAAGCATCCACATGCAGCAGGGTTGCCAGCTTCCAGGTGGTCAAAACAAAACAATAATAACCGTGACATAATTATGAAAAGTCAATTCAATTTTTCAAGTGTTTGATAAATATTAATACATTTCCATGAAATCACATGGACATAAATATACCTCACAATAAGAATGTTCCAATGACATAATCCTCTTCTCTATTACAGGAGACTGCCTGGTCCTCTTCACCTCAAGCACCATCCAATGCAAATAAAATGCAATAGCCAACAAAATGTCCTTAGTGTCTTTCATATTCTTATATCCAAGTAGCATGAAAAGTCACAATTCTGCAGACAGGCTTGCTCAAACAACTCTTTCAATAAGCTTCCTCAGAGCAGTATTCATGTAGACTTTCCACACTCTTCTTATTCAATATCTTGGCTGTATCGTCTCTCTCATAGGCATGAATAGCTCTTTTTCATTTTTCATTTACCAGTCCCGTAATTTCTCTGGCTACTGTAGCTTCCAGGTGGTAGCTGGAGACCTCCTGGGATTACAACTGATCCCCAGGCGACAGAGATCGGTTCACATGGAGAAAATGGCTGCTTTGGAAGGTGGACACTATGGTATTATACTCCATTGACATTCCTCCCCTCCCCAAACCCTGCCCTCCTCAGGCTCCAACACCAAACTCTCCAGGTATTTTCCAACCTGGAGCTGGCAGCCCTAACATGCAGGTAGACGAAAGAGGGCACCAAATTTATGAATGAGGCCATAGGCTAAGCAATGCAAGGGGGTGATGTCTCATCACTATGAATGGGCCCTTTCAGATGTTCAGAAAGGCCTGGGCCACTTCTAGCATTCAAAGCCACTAGCCATATTAAAAGTTTTTTAAAATGACAATACATAATGCCAGTAGAAACAAGCTGTGAGCCTTATGAAATGCCCCCCCCCAAATAACTAGCATCAAAATCTGAGGCCTCCCCCACCCCAGCGCTGGTCCCAGCCAATGCTCCCTTTAAGCTGTGGAGTCTTGTGAGCAAAAATTCGACTTTGTGAGCTCCTGACATCAAAGTTGTGAGCAAGCGATCTGGGTACTGCATAACTTAGTTGGTTCTGGAGCCATCCTTCCTGATCTAAGACAAAAATGTCTGAGCCAGAGGCTAAAAAACTGAGCTAGCTCACACTAACTCAGCTTAGAAGGAACACTGGTCCCAGCAGCACAGAGAAAAGTGAAGCCAAGATCCTGGATGTAACTGGCAGCTACTGGCAAGATAAATGATTAAAACAGCAGGACAGACATTACAAACACCTATAGGTTTCCTTGTAAAGCGACAGAGCTACTCCCAGACCAATTTTGTACAAGAGCTGTGCTGCCGTTACGCCTCTCTTTGCCCCATTTCCATTGGTCAATTTCCCACTTGAAGCCACACAGCGGCATTTTGACCCGCGGCTTTGCCTGATTTTCCCCGTGGTTTCGTGATCCTCAAAAAACAGGATTACAAAAACGCGGGGGAAATCGGGTGAAGCCGTGGGTCAAATGCCACCGCGTGGCTTTGACTGGGAAATTGACCAATGGAAACAGGGCAAAGGGAGGCGTAATGGCAGCGCAGCTCTTGTGCAAAACTGGTCCCAGTGAGTCCAAGTTTTGAGTTTATGTCATTATGCTTATGGGCCCAAAGAACCTGCACTGGAGAAGACATGGGACAATCAAACCTGAACTGAAGTTTGATTTCCCCCATGATTTAAATTCTTCTCCAGAGTTGTAAGGAACATAGAGTACTCTTCTGAGGGGAATCCAGGCACTCCAGAGAGATGCTTGGATTGCTTCCTGCCCCCCCCCATTCCCTCATCAACAGCGCTTTGTCGTCCAAATATAGTTGTAAGCTTTGCATCTCATTCAGCCAAACTGGCTGGCCAGCTTCAAAGACTAAGAGGCTGTATCATGCAAACCACCCCATGAAAATGATTTCCCCGGCTTCTTTTCCATAGTATTTCTCTTTGCTGTCTGTCAAGCGTAGGCCAGCGCTCATCAGGCAATTCCGTGTCCCTAAGAGAGCTCAAACACACAGCAGGACAGTAACTCTGAGGACATTAGAGGCAGCATTCTTCAAGGCCTCAGGAAAAAGCTACTTGGAGGTTTCATTGTATTGATTAAAGCAGTTACCTTTCACCATGTCCTTTTTAATCTGCAGGCCTTTTTGCCCTCCAATTTGGAAGAGAAAAGTCAAGCTAGCACTGAGAGTAGAAGCAAGGGGGGAGAGGAGCCAAGAAGCCTGAAGGAACTCCCATTTCAATGGTGCTTGTCAGACATGGAAGTTCCCATTCATTCATTCATTCATTCAACCCACAGTTGCCGTTGTCATTCCATCTGCAAATACCGGCAGAAACCAAAAGCTTTGATAAGTCTCATAAAAGCTGCCGCAGATCTGCAATTTGTGCTGCTAGGCCTTGAGTTAGTATAATACGAGGGGAGGGGTTGTGTCACAGTCTCCCCTCCCCCCCTATATTTAATATCAGGTTAACTTAAAGTCAGTCCTGGTAAAATTAGTCTCCATTTTAAGTCGCTAAGTATCCGTATCCAAATTACTAGCAGTTATTTCTAGCCCGAGAGAAGAACTAAATGAGAATTTAATTTTTAAGAGAATTTCATTTCTAGCCAAAAGGGATAACAATTACAAAGAATGAGCTGAACGATTCCCAACCCCCACCCACTCTCTTAAATTCTGTACCAAATGACATGTGGGGGGGGGGAGATGATGCTGTACTGTGGTTTGAAACAGCATGGTACAGAAAGGGGAGGAAAAAGATCAGAGAGCATGGCTAAAAAGACACTCAATTGCTTGACTGCATCTCTGTTAGAAAAAGCAGGTCCTGTCCCCCTCCTGTCACTTGGAGGGTTCGAAGAGGTCCTCCGTACGTGTCTAGGTTTGGACCATGTACACTGCAGTGAGTGAGTAACAAAAAATCCCATTCTGTGATGCCACATCACAGCGATACGTAAACTTCCCATTTTGTAGTCCTATTAGCTGCATGCCTGCAAACCACTTTCTCCAAAGGCGCAAAAAAAGTGGTGTTTGGAATAGAGCCAGAGGAAGGAAAGATTCTATTCTTGTTCACGCAGCCTCACACATTTAAATGTAAATGTGTCATCTGGGGGAAGGAGAGAGAACATCATAGAAACTTTCCATTTAGAGTTTATTTTTCATTAAAGGCTTCTCCAGATGGCAACTTCTGCCAGGATGGAAATCTCTGACCTTGCTGGGTACTGTGAGAGTTCAGATTTCCCTGTGATGACATTGCAGAAGGTACAGCAAGCATCCAACCTCCCAGCATTTGCCATTGTTGGCTCCCAGCATTTGCCATTCCTTCCTCCATGGCTGGGTCCCTACTCTGTTACTAAACCAGAAGCAAAATGAGGTTTCTGAGAAATGAGCACCATTGATTGGCACTGTTAACTGTGAATAGATGGAAGTCCCTTATTCTGACACAAACCACTGGTCTCTTGAGGTTCACATTGTCTACTCTGACTGGCAGCAGCCCTCCAGGGTCTTGTGTAGAGGTTTTTCACATCATGTACTACCTGATGCTTTTAACTGGAGATGCCAGGGATTGAACCTGGAACCTTCTGCCACAAAGCCAATTGTTGTTCAGTCGCACAGTCGAGTCCGACTCTTCGCGATCCCATGGACCAGACCACGCCAGGCCCTCCTGTCCTCCGCCGTCCGCTGAAGTTTGCTCAATTTCATGTTCGTTGCATCGGTGACACTGTCTAACCATCTCATCCTTTGCCGTCCCCTTCTTCTTTGACCTTCAATCTTTCCCAGCATCAGGGTCTTCTCCAGTGAATGCTCCCTTCTCATTTGGTGGCCAAAGTATTTGAGCTTCAGCTTCAGGATCTGGCCTTCCAGGGAACAGTCAGGGTTGATTTCTTTTAGGATTGACTGATTTGATCTCCTTGCAGTCCAAGGGACTCTCAAGAGTCTTCTCCAGCACCATAGTTCAAAAGAATCGATTCTTCGGCGCTCAGCCTTCCTTATAGTCCAACTCTCGCAGCCATACATTACTACGGGGAATACCATTGCTTTGACCATGCGGACTTTTGTTGGCAAGGTGATGTCTCTGCTTTTTATCATGCTGTTTAGGTTTGCCATCGCTTTCCTCCCAAGGAGCAGGCGTCTTTTAATTTCATGGCTGCAGTCACCATCTGCAGTGATCTGGGATCCTAGGAACGTGAAGTCTGTCACTACTTCTACGACTTCCCCTTCTATTTGCCAAGGAGTGATGGGCCCAGATGCCATGATCTTAGTTTTTTTGATGTTGAGCTTCAAGCCCACTTTTGCACTCTCCTCTTTCACCCTGAGCAAAAGGCTCTTTAGGTCCTCTTCACTTTCTGCCATCAGAGTGGTATCGTCTGCATATCTGAGGTTATTGATCTTTTCCCCAGCAATCTTAACTCCGGCTTGTGATTCATCCAGGCCAGCATTTCGCATGATGTACTCTGCATATAAATTAAATAAGCAAGGTGACAATATACATCCTTGTCGTACTCCTTTTCCTATGCTAAACCAATCAGTTGTTCCATATCCGGTTCTAACTGTTGCTTCTTGACCCTTATACAGGTTTCTCAGGAGACAGGTGAGGTGGTCTGGTACTCCCATCTCTTTAAGAACCTGCCATAATTTATTGTGATCCACACAATCAAAGGCTTTAGCATAGTCAATGAAGCAGAAGTAGATGTTTTTCTGGTACTCTCTTGCTTTCTCCATAATCCAGCGAATGTTGGCAATTTGATCTCTAGTTCCTCTACCTCTTCGAAACCCAGCTTGTACTTCTGGCAGTTCTCTATCCACGTACTGTTGGAGCCTAGCTTGTAGGATTTTGAGCATGACCTTGCTAGCGTGTGAAATGAGTGCAATTGTGCGATAGTTTGAACATTCCTTGACGTTGCCCTTCTTTGGGATTGGAATGTAAACTGACCTTTTCCAATCCTGTGGCCACTGTTGTGTTTTCCAAATTTGTTGGCAAATTGAGTGCAGCACTTTAACAGCATCTTCTTTTAAGACTTTGAATAACTCAGCTGGGATACCATCACCTCCACTAGCTTTGTTGTTAGTAATGCTTTCTAAGGCCCATTTAACTTCGCTTTCCAGGATGTCTGGCTCGAGGTCAGTGATTATACCATTGTGGTTGTCAAGGACGTCGAGGTCCTTCTTGTATAGTTCTTCTGTGTATTCTTGCCATCTTTTCCTAATCTCTTCTGCTTCTGTTAGGTCCCTACCGTTTTTGTCCTTTATCATGGCCATCTTTGCATGGAACGTTCCCTTGATTTCTCCAATTTTCTTGAACAGATCTCTAGTCCTTCCCAATCTATTGTTTTCCTCTATTACTCTGCATTGTTCATTCAGGAAAGCCTCCTTATCTCTCCTTGCTGTTCTCTGGAAATCTGCATTCAGTTGGGCAAATCTTTCCTTTTCACCATTGCCTTTAGCTTTCCTTCTTTCCTCTGCTATGTGTAAAGCCTCATCAGACAGCCACAAAGCCAATGGCCCCAATCAAAGCTCATCATGCCAATGCCTGATTTCCAGTGCAGACCACTCAGAAAGAGTGTGGTTCATGGGCACTTTGGAGGTGCCATGAAAAGCCATCTGCAGGGCTCAGGAAGGCCTTGGGAAAATGCCTTCATGTCCCTCCTTCTCCTATGCCGGACACGAGACAAATGGAAGCAGAGGCTCCCACCTAAGAGAGAAAGCCTCTGTTTGGTGCTATGCCACAGTTCAAAGTTAGAAGACATATGATGCAAGGCCATAGCTAACGCAGAGACCATGGGGCCTGGACCCCTCACGTTTCTTCTGGGTCACCTCCCTCCCGGGCTGGGCCACTTTTCCCTTCCAGCTGCTTCCCTCCCAGCTTCTCAAAGTCCAGATCAGCTCAGCTGCAGAGCAGATCAGCTTCACTCCTCCCACCACCTTAAGCGATACATGTGGTTTGGGACTTGGTGATTTAAAAAGGGGCAAAGCATGAGATGCAACCGGCTGTCCCTCTCCTGGTTTAGGAAGGTGTGGAAGCCTCGCTGCCCCCAACAAGCCCACCTCAAACACACGCGGTGCGGCCTGACTATAGGGGACATTGCTTGGAAATAAGACCTAGGGTGATTCTGCATCTAACATTCCCTCCACATTTTCTCAATGGGGAGGTAAAAGTGCCGGTGGAGTCAACAGCAGCAGGCCTGGTGGGGGTGAGGCGTCCCGGGGGAGGTGGCCATCTGGGGAGCCACCTCCTGTCTGTCCATGTCAGTCCACCTGGAGAGGGAGGGAGGTGGGGAAGTTCGGCAGGGCGTTCGCTGGTGGCCAGTTGCCCAGGGAGGCAGAGGGAGAGCACCCTGGCACGCCCACAAGACCCGAGGGTTCATCTGCAGTGTGAGGGCTGTCCCTGCTGTTGGCGGCGGTGCTCTCCTCCCCCCTTGGTTGCAGCCAGTTCCACCAATTAAGTCAAAGTTAATTCAATTAACTTTGATTTAATTGGCTGGTGGCCCCCTCCCGAAAAACTCCTTAGCTACAGGGCTGATATGATGTGACTGTTCCTCTACTGATCAGTCATCTGTCTGCCCAGCTGAACAGAAAGGAAGAACTACAGAAGTGGTGGGTAAGAGAGATCTTCATCCCCTGCCTTTGCTGAATGAGTAGCAGGACAAGGAGAGGAGGAGACACTGCCAGAGTAATGCCAAGAAGGGAAGTGCCTTGTTCCTCCCAAAGGCCCCACTGTTGCTGTTGCCCATGCTCAAAAGCAGAGGGCCAATGAGTATGCAGCAGTGGGACATCCGGTCTCTATCAATCCTGCCATTTGCTCATTGATGCACAACTGCTGCTTGCATATCTGCCCTGCTGCTCCCAGCAGTCTTTGCCACTTCTGCCTCTCCTCTGAGATCTGCCCAGTTCCAGGAATGAGTGTGGTATGCATACCCTGAGCCTCATCTCAGAGGACACATCCCCAGCCATATGCAAGAACCTGCTGGGCATCAAAGCATGGCCACCAGGGTAGTGACCCGGATGGAAGTGATGGCTTTCCTCAATATAAGGACAAGTAGGTGACTCTTTAAAGGACACATCACCCCAAGGTGAGCCTCATACCGGTGAGCCTTCTGGATACTGGGCTGGCTTCTGTTGCCGCAGCTGCTCCACTTACACTTTCCTGGGTGGGTCCTTGCTACCTTGAAGTTGAGTGCTCTTCTTCCCATCATGAAGCCAGGTAAGTTCTTTTCTTGTGGCCAGTTTAGGTTTGATGCTGCAATACTGCAGGTTTGCCTCCACTTGGTCAGCTGGGCTGGCATTACAGCAGATGGCAGGAGGAAGCAAACCACTGTGAAATGCCTCATGATACAGACCCAACAAGAAGAAGCCACCAACTGCACACCCATGACTTGTATTATGGGAAAAAATGACATTAAGCTGTCTATGATCATGATCACCTTGGATGTGAGGGCAACCTGGCTGTAACATATGTCACCCCACTGATCATGATCACCTATGTGAATCATTCTCTATCAGTGTACCATAAGAAAGGCCAAAGTGTGTTTTGAAAAATCAAGCCACCATGTCATTTAATACATCCAGAACTACAAGCCACTTGGAGCTAGAAGGCCTTCTGCAACACTGACACTGACTGCCTATCCAATAGCTATGAAATCATTCCAAGGGAAGGAGTTGGGATGTTCTGGGATTTGTTTATCCAAATATTGAAACTTTGTGGTTGTTTTGGCAAAAAAAAAAAATACCCCCAAAGCAGCTTCATGGAGTGGTGGAAAGTACCATCAAGTCTCAGCCAACTTATGACACCTTGTAGGGTTTTCAAGGGAAGAGATGAATAGTTTGCCATTAACATTGGTCGCTTCTGCACAGCAGACCTAGGCTTGCTTGGTGGTCCCCTATCCAAGTACTAATGAGAACTGATCCTGCTTAGCTTCCGAGATCTGACAAGATCAAGCTAGTGTGAGCCATCTAGGCTTGCACGATGATAAACTGTTAACCATATATACAATGGGAAATGTTACAGAAAGTAGTTATCAATGTACAGTGAAAAAATGTATAAAATGTACACCCAACAATCAGGGAACGGGGACAAATGAAAATATTTTTTAAAACAAAAATAAGAAGGGGATTCCCTGATAGCTTTCTCAGCTGCACAAGAGGTGCCATCACTACTGCCCAGGAAGCATGATTCCATCCATGAACCTTGACAGAGTTGGCAAGATGGTGAATCACAATTAACTGTGTTGCAAGGAGGATGTCTGCCTATTTCTCTGGAAGCAGATCAAGGAAATACATACATACATACAATCATAGAATCAAGTGTGCTTCCAAATTTAATTGTCCACACCCCCCCCGGGTGCTAAGATCTCCTGGGTTTACAACTGATCTCCAGGTGGTATAGATCAGTTCACTTGGAGAGAATGGCCACTTTGGGAGATGGACTCTATGGCATTATACCCCACTGAAGTCCCCTCCCTTCCCCAAACCTTCCTCAGGCTCCACCCCCTCCCTAATCTCCTGGTATTACCCAACCTGTAACTGGTAACCCTACCTCCCATGTATCAAATTACTGAGAAGTATCAAAAATGGAATGCCTTGATGTAAAGCCAATTGATAGGAGGGAGGAGATTAGGGAAGAACCAGAAGGAAATAGTATTGTTTCTAAATCCTTCCCCCAGTCACGGATTCTCCCTTACAAATATCCTCAAACTATTTTAACCCCCTCCCCTGGTCCAAAATAGGAACTAAGCCTGATGAGGGGAGAGCTTGGGAGGCATTCACAGGGCAGGTGGGGTGCCCCAAAGCAGATTAATCATACACTCTCCCCACCACCAATTCTCTCATGAAAATGTCTTTCTCTGTATTACATTAGCAAATATGAGTTCACTGTGAACAACAATTGCAGATTACAGAGGATACATTCTTTCTGCAGCCATAATTGCAAGTTGCACGATGAAATCTGGCCTCTTTCATGCATGGACAGGTTTATTTCCCACAATCAGAAACTCCTTCTGTAAAGTTGTATTCCCGCCCCCTCAACAGTATAGTGAGTGTGGGTGCACAGGAGTGTGCGTGGGAAGAGATTTTAGTTAATGATGCTGTGTCAGGGAAGTACAGAGGTTGTATAAGGCAGCCATAATGACTGATCTGTGCGCTGTTCAGCTGTAATGAGCATAATCATGGGGGCTTCACATTATTGCTCACATAGAAAACATGTACACGGCCATGTTTGCTCACATATTTTATCAGTGCCAAGGTGATATTTAGGGTTCTTCCTCAATGTTTTCAGTCATGCAAAGGAATTGAATAAGCACCTTCCATACATGCGCACCTTACCTGTTTTTCCTTGTCCACTTCACACTAGTGACCTGACACGGCATATACATAAGTATATACAGCTACCCACCCACCCCTTACACAAAACACCTTTCAATGCTTAATTAAGCAAAATGGTAATCAAAAGACTATTTTTTGACTACCGTGTACCAGGAAGCTCTAGCTTTTGAAAATTAACTGTAAGATTGGGTTGACTTTTAAAGGCTCAACGTGAGTTTCTCATTAGCCTTATTATCATTTCTGAATCATAAATATGTAAATGATGAGTTTCACACGGGAGATTTAATTCGGTGCTCTTAGTTCTGATTAGCTCAAAATACACTCTGGCTCTGTCAGATAATTGGTAACACTGCACACCAATAAGGCATTTCCCTACGCTTCATCAGAAGCGGTTGAAATTAAAGAAGGCAGCACTGTTACCATTCTGACAGATTTGTAACACCAACTTGTTAAAGCCTTAACTCAGCCATTAATATCAGTGATGAATTATGAATATAATTTTTACGTTCAATTTTTTTAAACCAAAAAACCCCCTCCCCGAGTACCTCAGCCTCACAGTAGAAACATGGCAGAAAAAAGGAATTGTTCGATGTGTGGGTGTGGATGTGCATGCCCTTTTAAAAATTGGAATGCTAAACAAAACATCCCGATTTATCTGAGTACCCATGAAGGGACAGTGACCAGCGATGTTTTGCAGTCTGTCTGAAAATGTAAGCTCTAAAAAAAGAACCTTAGTACTGGCAAAGATTTTTTTTTCCTGAGTACTGGAGATAAATGGATTTGACTGAAGTAATAGCTTTACAATTGATTAAGTGACATCACTCAAGGAAGTTTGGAAAACATATATGAATTTGATGCAGAGCAGGCACTGTGCAAAAAATAAAAGTGGCGGGTATCTTGCCTGACTTGCACTGAGGATGACCTCAAAAAGTTATACTGAAATAATGCAAAAAGAATATAGATACAATGCAAATAATGTTTGGGAATCCTGTGCACAAAGCTGGAATACAGAAAAGCTGCATAATGAAGATATGTTAAATTTTCTTCCTTGCTCCAGTGCTAATCCAAACCAGGTGGAAAATGAACATTGCTACATTCTCATTGGAACCCAGAGCTCAAAGCAAATTCATCCTATTTTTTAAAGTAAAATTTCCGGATTCTATCCCTTTGTCACACTCTGGTGTGACTGAGAAACACAATCTAAAATAGGGCTAGAGCAGACAGGTATCACTTGACTCTTGGAGGCTGTTGTTGAATTAGTAATAAAGTAAATGGCCAACTGATGAGATGTCTGAAGAAGCCAGACTTAATCCCTTCCATGAAACTTTGCAGATTCATCCCACCCCAAAGAATATCCCTGAACATTTTGCTTTCTCCAATCTCATTTTCCCTTATAAGAGGAGGGGAAAAAACCAACATTGATCTATTGATTATCAATCTATTTCTGTTTTTACTTTACACGTTACAGAGGATAGCAATTCCTACCATAGTATAACAGAACTAGAAGCTCAGAAGACTCACAGTTTACTGGTGCAACACATACACTGCATACATACAATTGCAGGTCCAATACCCCTTAATCTCCAGTTAAAAGGATCTCAGATAGCAAGGATGGGAAAGATTCTGCCTGGCTCCTCTGAACAGCTGCTGCCACCAGTTAGAGTAGAAAAATCAATTATAGGGATGAGTGAATATGCTCCTTTTCATCTTGGCCAGTTTGGCGTAGTGGTTAGGAGTGGCAGACTCCAATCTGGAGAACAGGTTTAATTCCCCACTCCTTCACTTGCAGCTGCTGGGTGACCTTTGGTCAGTCACAGTTCTCTCAGAGCTGTTCTCTCAAGAGCAGTTCTCTCAGCCCCGCCTACCTCACAGGGTGCCTGTTGTGGGGAAAGGAAGGGGAAGGAGATTGTAAGCCACTCTGAGACTCTGAGTGAAGGGCAGGGTATAAATCCAATCTCCTTCTTCTCCTCCTCCTCTTCTTCTTTCTTCTTTTTCTTCACTGTTCTATGCACCATTTTGGTTTCACCCATTTTCCTGATTTTAGCTGGAACTGAACCTGAGAGGAGGAGATGTTGGCTGAGTTGTTTGTCTTGCTATGGGTTAGATTTTCTCAAGCTGATGAAGTAAAGAGCTTGAGAGTGCTCTGGAACCCTTCCAGCATTTTGAAAAGCAGGTCTGTTTGTAGCTAAGATCACTCATCTTCAGATGTTTCAGATTCTGTGTGTTTGCATCAGCATCTCCCAAGTACAGAGACAACAATATATGGGTTCAACTAGGTTTCATTAAATGGCTGACAGGCATCATTAGGCTACTCGCTCAACTTTTAAGTGGTGGCTACACCACACACTTGCTGCCCACATCTTGGGCAACTCTGCCTTGACTCCAAAGCTGGCCACCATTATTGTTGTTACTGTTACTGTTTATCCTACCTGGCACATTAACTATCAAGATGTGCCAAATCTCATCATCCTCCCCCAGTGTTCTGCTCCAGCAGCTAAGAATTTAGTTGATCAAAGTGGGCAGCCGTGTTGATCTGAAGCAAAAGAATAAAGTTAGAGTCCAGGGGCACCTTTAAGACCAACAAAGTTTTATTCAAAGTGTGTGCTTTCATGTGCACACACACTTCGGCAGACAATGAAATGGAATTACAGCTCATACTTGTATATATACAAGGAGGCTTGTTATATTAGCATGCAAAATACTGAAGATTAAAAGAATGACATGTTGAACCGAAATAGATGATAACCAGAAACCAAGCTTGTCATTTAACAAGCCACCTTGTATGTATATACAAGTACGATCTGTAATTCCATTTCAATGTCTGACAAAGTGTCCGTGCACACAAAAGCTCACACCTTAAATAAAACTTTGTTGGTTTTAAAAGTGCCACTGGACTCTAACTATATTCTAAGAATTTGGTTGGCATTGCTCAGCACTAAGGGCATCCCATCCATAGCCCTCCACAAGGCAGAATACCTGCAAGTTGAGTTCCAAAAACAATTACTTTGGTAAAAAGTAAAGGTAAAGGTTCCCTTGCTTGAAAGCCAGTCGAATCCGACTCTAGGGTTGCGGTGCTCATCTCCGTTTCAAAGCCGAAGAGCCAGCGCTGTCCAAAGACGTTTCCGTGGTCATGTGGCCGGCATGACTAAACACCGAGGCGCACGGAACGCTGTTACCTTCCCACCAAAGTGGTACCTATTTATATACTTGCAATTTCTTGCTTTCGAACTGCTAGGTTGGCAGGAGCTGGAACTAGAGACGGGAGCTCACCCCGTCATGCGGCACTCTCGGGTCTCGAACTGCTGAACTACTGACCTTCCACAGCCTGCAGTTCAGCGTCTTAACTACTTGAGCCACCGCAGCTCAAGTGGTTACTTTGGTAGCTGTAGCCAAAATAAGCCAAGGTAATGGGTTTAGATTGAAGCCCCCAAATCCAGACAACACCACAGAAGTATAATTAATAAGGCCGATTAAAAGAAATGTGCAAAAGGTTACAATTATAAGAGCAGTGCAAATACAGGCAAGAAAATAATAAAATCTAAATAGCAACTCTAAAATACTTGTACGGGCCTTTTGGTCCTCTGACCCAAATGCTACCTGAGCAGACTGAAACAAAGGGACCGGTCACACTGCTGTTTTGATCGGGATTCGCTGCTGTTTCCTTGCGCATGACAGTTTCATGTTCACACGCGCCAATCCGCCTCCCGCCCCGAAGCAGGCTCACTCGCGCAATGATGCCGGGTTTTCCTGACCCCTGGAAAATCAAGTGTTTTCCTGGCACTGCCACTTTGAATGCATGATTTCGCCTATCTGGACAGCCCATCTTTCGCAATGATTGTGATTAGGGCCGTCTGAACGCTCTTTGTGCTTTTTTTTTTTAAAAAAAAGCTTCCGGTTTGAGCGCTTGAGCAAACATGCGCTTAATAAATCCATTTAACGTTTAATAATGGATTTATTAAGCGCATGTTTAGTCAAGCGCTCAAACCGGAAGCTTTAAAAAACGCACAAAAGACGGCCCTGGCGGCAGGAACGAGAGGCGGGGGCTCCGGCAGCCTGGATGGGGCCCACAAGGAGGATGGCAGAGATGGTGGACATGGCAGAGCCTGTTTTCATGGGGCAATGGCGGCAATGGTTGCAATGGCGGCAATGGCAGCGGCAGCAGTGGCGGCACCCCCCCCCAAAGTGTCGGCAAAAGCAGCAGCTGCCCGAGCCTCCCTCATGGCCAGCAGGATCAGCAGGAGCGAGCGGGTGCTGTAAGAGAGGGGCTGGCTGCATCTAGGCAGCCCAATGCAAAGAAAAATGTTCCCGATTTAAACAAAGCGGGAACAAAGCGCAGTTACTTTTGCAGTGTGACCAGAGCCAAAGAGTCCAAAACAGAGTTTTGAAGTCCAAAGTCCACAAGCAGGTATTTTGGTCACACAAGGCTCAACTTAGTCAAAAGGATGATCCAAAGGTATAAACTAGAATAAATGATCTTCCTTTATGTCAGACTGTCTGCAGCTGGCCTGATGCTGTTTGACCAACTAGTACGTGCCCAAAGTCAAGCAACCCACATCCACCCAGGGTTCCTGATAGAATGTGAATGCAGAACTCCTTCCTGGTCTCTGGCCTTGAAGCTCCCATGATCTCATTTGCACTTGTGTCTGTCTTATCCCTTATCTCTCTCTCTGAACTGCAAATCAGCACTACATTAGTTCCCAGAAGGAGCCTTCTGTAACTTACAAGGCCCAAAAGCCCAAGCCAAAGATTCTGAAAGGGCAAAGAGACAGCTGGGACAACACCAGTTTTCTTGACAGTAACAAAGGGCAGCTCTAGGAATTGCCCGAAACTTGATGGTAAGAACTTCTGCTTTGTCATTTCATGTGAGCCTTGAAGAGGAAGGTGAGATGGCATCTTTGAAAAAGGCCTGTTTCTGGCTGCAACCCAACCCACCTCTACAGGTGGCAGCACAGAGAACAGGATCTATGCTGGTGGGCTAGACAATATGGACAGAGGCTGTCCTTCAAGTATCCTGGCTGTTTAGGGCCTTACAAGGCAAGAACCAGCAGTCTGAACTGTGAACAGAAATAAAGGGGGGCAGCCAGTACAGATCTTTAAGCATCAGGTTGATACAATCCAGTCTTATTTGTCCTCTCGGGGTTGCAAATATTTGAGAGGTTCTCCAAACCTGTTGGGTAGTCTGGATTTATGTCTTTTCTCTTCATCCACAAAACACAGTTCTTTAATCATTATTTAACACATGTATTGTCTGATCTTTGAGAGGGGAGAGGACAGCAACTCTGGTTCAAACAGAAGAACCTTCTAAAAAATCAAGACAACATGCACTCAAATTCTTTCCATGGGAGCTGCCTTTAGCTGAGAGATAAAAAAAAATATTTTTATTGTCTGCCAAAATCAGTTCACGGTACACTTAATCTCTGCAGTATTTTTAATGTTTGCTTCAATAATTTTTTTTAACATCTGAAGTATAATTGCATGACAAAACACACAAAGCAAAGCAAAGCCTGTTTTGGTGTTGCATCACATTTGTTGTATAATGATAAACCAGCAGGGGGCTTTTTTCTTCCCCTGATGTTCAGCGTGCTAATTTCTCCTTTTCTCCTGTTAGTCAAGAGAGGAGACACATAGGAGCATATCTCTGGATTGAAAGTAGGATAAAACAACAAAATTACCACATGCAAACTGCCCACTCAATTTTCAACACAGTTTCCCAACAGAGCACTGAATCCCAAAACAGTATGCTGGGATGCGCTAATTTGCCACAACAGAACAGTTAGAGCGCCGCCAGAAATAAATTAATTAAAACATAAAGGCTCCTGTGAGCCCTAAGAACTACCTCACAATGGAACAGAGGGGCTCACTGTATCCACGCATGATTCACTGGTATGCTATTTCCAGTAAGCCTCTGCTGTCTGTCTGTCTACCTTAGAGCTGTCTACCTCAAAGCTGTCTTCATAGGGATGAGCTAAACTATGGTTTGGGGCTTGAAATTATAAGGAACCTTTAAATCTTAAAAAATCACAAAAATAGTAAACTTTTTTGTAATACTATGGGGCCTGTTGACATAATTTAGGGCCTCAGCATGTTTTAATTTGGCCCCTAATCTAGTCAGCTAGCTAGTGTGGGGTAGTGCTTAGCGTGTCAGACTATCCCAGTCATGAAGCTCAGTGAGTGACCTTGAACCAACCAAGGATAGGATGAAATGTACTAGTACAGACTCTACTGGTAGAAAAATCATCTAACAAGACTATCACATCTCCAATCAGGTGTGATTGCGCCATTTGTTTACTCTTTTGTTTCCTCTTAACTGAGTGACACTGAACAAGTACCCACACTAGGAGAAGGAATAATGGGTTCCATTACAGAAGCCAGATATTTTGCTTCAGTGGGATACCTCCTGCTCCCCCCAGCTGTTCTGCCTGTTGCTATTCAGGTGGGCAACACAGAAAAAATGGGGGGTGGAAATGGGGGTGATCAGTCACGTTGTCAGCTCTGGATTGGGAAATTCCTGGATAGTTTAGGGGTGGAGCCTGGGAGGGTGGAGTTTGGGGAGGGGAAGAATTTCAGCAGGGTATAATGCCATAGGGATCAACTTCCAAAGCAGCCATTTTCTCCACGGGAACTGATCTGTCAACTGAAGACCAGTTGTAATGCCATCAAGATCTCCAGCTACCACCCTTTGCTTTGTATGCAGAAGGTCCTAGGTTCAATCATTAGCACCTGAAGGTTGGGACCCCTGATTAGTGTTGCTGACAACACCATGATGTCACTTCCAACATGCCCTGGAAGTGACATCATCAGATCAGGTGATGCTCTAGCATTCACCTAAAATCTATGGTTAAAGCATAGATCTTTCAGCCAGTGCTAAAGCATTGTTGGTGATGCAATGGCATCATTTCTGAGTCTCAGCTGAAGATGCATCACTGTTTCCAGAGACACAAGCCTCCACCCCCACCCCCCATGAATGTTCCACTGGTTGCCAGCCTTAGGCTGGCAAACCTAGATTCTCAGGGTCCTCCAGTGAGGTCTGGAGTTCTCTCAGAATTACAACTACTCTCCAGGCTACAGACATCAGTTCCCCTGAAGAAAATGAAAGCATAAAGGGTTAGACTCTATGGAATCATATCCCTGCTAAGGTCCTTCCCCTCCAACCCCCTCCTCTCCTGACGAACTGATGTCTGTCATCTGGAGAACAAATGTTATAGCAGGAGATCTCCAGGCCCCAATTGGAATTTGGCAGCCCAGTGTTCAGAAGAGCATACCTGGAGCACAATATTTGAATGAATGAAGCACACTTGTAAAAAAGTGTACCTCAATAATCAGGTGTTTGAAAACCAATGTCCAAAGTGGCTATTTTCTCAGGTGAACTAATGTCTGTCACCTGGAGATCAGTTGTAATAGCAGAAAATCTCCAGCTACTGTCTGGATGCTGGGAACCCTGGTCTTTTCCTTTTTTACTAGAAACCCTGTGGGACGTAGTTTTCAAACTGCAGTACCATACCACAGCTATTCTAAGCAGTCTTCATTTAGCATGGAGCCTTCATACAGCTCATTCACAATAAGCTATATGTAGTCAGTGCAGTAATACCAGCTGTGTGAGGATCCCTACACATGTACAAGAATCAAGGGCCTGGGTATGAGAACATATGCACAAATGTACACCACTATCCCTGGTCACTTATGTCAACTCCTAGTGTGCATGGCAAATCTGAGTCAAATACTCCACTGTACCGATTCCAGTCATCCCTAAGAGGAAAGGCATCAAATGTAGTGCTGGAACTTGTTTAGTAGACCATATTTTGTGAACAATATAAAGTTATCTTCTAAGTATAGGATCTTTTCAGTGGTTGGCCCAGCACTGTGGAATACTTTCCCCTCAGTGATCCCTTTCAATAGGGTTTTGGAAATGAGGTCTTATGACTGAGCAGGATATTTTAAATTATGCACTGACCCTTATCTGTTTGATTTCTTTTGTTGCTGTGATCTTGGGCCTGGAGCTCTACCAGAACTACAACTAGTCTCCAGACTACAGAGATCAGTTTTCCTGGAGAAAATGGCAGCTCTAGAGGGCAAACTCTATGGTATACCATCAATTATAGGTGAAATCTCTGCCCAAATTCCCCTTTCCCTCCTCCTGCCCTCCTTAGGCTCTGTCCCCAAATCTTCAGAAATTTTGCACTCTTGAGGTGGCAACTCTACGGGAAGCCTATATTGCTTTAAAACAGGTTAGGTGAGGACACTTTTCATGTTTGATGTTATTGCAGCTTGAGGTGAGAAGAGAAGATCACTGAGGAACTTTTGAACAAAATCCCCAGCATTTTGAGAGTCTAAGGCACATTATGCACGGACAGCTTACTCCAGAGAATCCAAGCAGTCAAGCCTTTAAGCCTGACTTTGGATTTGTGTGTCTGCCCTATGCGCCATTCTTTTTTCTCCTGTATATTTATCCTATATTCTGTTGTATTTATTCTGCAGCTGCAACCAAAAACCACAGTTTTTTTTAATTGGGATGGGAATGTCATGTGACATGTTGGGGCTGGGGTCCAAAGGTGTTTTTTTAAAAAGATTATGCAAATGCCCTTTTTTTAAAAGATTATGCAAATGGTGCACAATAGCATCAAGTAAGTGCCTTCCATTTAAATCCTCCTGGTTCAGTTCCTTGAATGAAAGGCAACACAAAGGAACTCAGACAAAGTTTTTTAAAAACATCCTGAAACTGACCAATGGAGAAAAAAAATAATTGGCAGGGAAAGCGTTAAAGGTTTGGCTAGAGGTAGCATGTGTACGTGCAAGATGTGTGTCCTCAGAAGAAGACCCTGAATACCTGGCCAGAGAGACAGTGGCAGGTGTGCCATGAAGGAAGGAAGGAAGGAAGGAAGGAAGGAAGGAAGGAAGGAAGGAAGGAAGGAAGGAAGGAAGGAAGGAAGGAAGGAAGGAAGGAAGGAAGGAAACGAACAGCCAGGCATCTATTGTGCTGGCAGTGCCCCCACCCACCCAGCATGCAGACAACAGCCTGATCCTGTCCCCCTCGCTAGCCCTGCAGCGGGACTCTGGTGACTTGGTAGCTGCCTTCAGGCTGGGCTCTTGCTTGGCACTGGTGGCCAGGTGGCAGGGGAGCCACTGCAGGCAGGTATGTTCACTAGTGGAGCAGGAGGAGGCTCTGGGCCGGGACATAAAAGATGTGGACTTTCATCCTCCGCATCCCAGCTCCAAGCCTCCTCCTGCTCCGCTAGTGAACCCACCTGCCCACAGCAGCTCTAGAAAGCCCCCCTGCTGCCTGGCCACCGTGCATGCCCACTTACTCCCTTTGTGGTGCACCTGCCACTGCCTTTCTGGCCAGATATCCAGCATCTCCTTCTGAGGGCATGCATCTTTAAAAACTTTTAACTGCACACACATGCTACCTCTAGCCAAATTTTTACAACATTCCCTGCCAATGTTTTTTTTCTTCCAGTAGTTCAAGATTAGTCATAAACTCATATCAGTAGACTCAACCCATTTGTAAAAAGATACAAAAATTTAGAAAATGGAAAACCTAAGTAATAGTGGCGCTTGTACACCGATGAATGGGGGAGGATGGCAGAAGGTGCAGAGTGGGAGGAATGACCTCAATGTGGATGGCGGAGTGGCCTCCCAGGGACAGGAAAAGGGTGGGGGGAAATCTGAGGGAATCTGTATTCTTTTGAATTGCCTTCAGCTTCGGAGCAAAGCAAGGATTAACACATGGAATTCACTGATTAACATATGGAATTCACTGCCACAGGAGGTGGTGGCAGCTACAAGCATGGACGGTTTCAAGAGGGAATTAGATAAACATATGGAGCAGAAGTCCATCAGTGGCTATTAGCCACAAGGTATAGATAGGAACTCTCAGTTTGGGGCAGGTGATGCACTCTATTCTTGGTCCTGGGGGGGGGCAGCAGTGGGAGGGCTTCTAGTGTCCTGGCCCCACTGATGGCACCTGGTATTTTTGGCCACTGTGTGACAGAGTGTTGGACTAGATGGGCCATTGGCCTGATTCAACATTGGCTTCTCTTATGTTCTTATTAAGGAGAAAAGCTGCCGTACTACCACTCTCAGAAAACCTGGGGATACAGCAGCCGGAAAGCGAACTGAAAACTGAAGGGATGAAAATCAATGCAGAATGAAAAAAAAAAAAACCCACGGACATGCATGGTGAAAGTGAGGGGAAATGCGGAATGACAAAGAAAACCTGACAGACATGCATGGTGAAAGCGAGGGAAAACACCCTTGCATAAAAGACCTGAGATAGAGTTGCCAGGTTTGGCAAGTAATGGGAGACGAGGTTGGATGGGGACATGGGTGGCTGGCTATTAGCAATGGTGTAATATCACTTCTGGAAAAACACAGAAGTGACATTAATCCTCTCTAAGTATCCGGAAACTCTAGGGTAAAACTGCAGAGTTTCTGGAAATTACTAGAAAGGACTGATGTCACTTCCAGTTTTTCTCCAGAAGTGATATCAGTCCACTCTAGAAATTTCCACAAACTCTGTGGTTTTACTATAGAGTTTCCAGCAGTTTCTTAGAGAGGTATGATGTCACTTATGGGTTTTCATAGAAGTGATGTTATGCTGTCACCAGTGGCAATTTTTTTTGGGGGGGGGAATTTCCCCCACAAAGGATCCAGTTGGCTCAAATGCTTTCGTTGCTCACAACTGAAGGAGTGGAAGGGGAAGCTTCCAAACAGAGAAGCCTTTGTCCCTTCCTTCCCCACCACTCCTGAAGACCCACTCCTGAAATCCCATTTCAGCACATTTCTCTGGGAGCCCCCCCCCCCCAGTCTGTGTAGACCTTTCTGCAATGTTTGTGGCCCTCTGAGGCTTCCAAAGGGCAAAAGCCAGCCACCACAAAGGCACACACAAAGAAAAAGCATCTTACAGAGGAGATTGTAAGGAATTTTTTGTGCCTCCACCTTGTAGACGGGGGAGGGGTGGGGGTTGGGATTGAATTGTAAATTGTCTCCACAGGAATCTTCCTTCTCCCTTTACTGTCAGATGTCAATAGGCAACAGAGACTGATGAAGTTAAGACAAAAATGTCCCCAAGGGAACCTTTACCCCAGCAGTCATAATATGGTCACACCTTTTAGATGGCATCTCCAATGGAAGCCCCCTGTCTTTTTCTCAATCCCTCCCCCACACACTGGGTTTTATCCCCCCACCAAGGAGTCTTCCAATGGGTTCACCTGCTGCATGCATAGCCTCCAAGTTAATGGAATTTTGACTGATCCACAAGAGTGTACCTACCAATTCCACCACCAGAGCAAGGTCCAAAGTTGCCATACACATGAACAGGCTTCTTGCACCAGCATAAAGCCAGACAAGCAAACACTATTTCATTTTGGCTACAGTGCTACCTCAGAGACTACAATTTCTATGAATAGTAAATCTCTTAAATGCAGGTTCTGAAGGCCACCACTTAAAGGCTTTGAGCCTCAGACTCTACAAAAGTTCTGTAATGCAACTGCTGTGTCTACAACTGTATGGAACAGAGGAGACCCCCTTAAGATTGTAGTGGCCACCACAGGAAATCAGTGATGAACCATACCTTGCCCTCATCAACCCTTGGGAATTAATCACAGAGTGACCATGACCAGTTGGCATTCCTTCCACTGGAATATCCCTCTGGAAAAAAATTGAAGAGATGAGGCCCCCCCAAACTAGATTCTTTCCCTGGGAGCCCCCACCACCTTTGAGAAAGAAGAATACTGGTTGAGTTTGGTGGGTACAGTAGCATTTACAGAATTAAGCCATGAGCCCAGGGAGCACAGTCATAATTAGCATTCCCAGTGGGACTCACATACAAGGAGTTTCAATCTCTTCACCTATTCAACTACCTCTATACTCTCCCACATGAACCCTCAAAACAAACCAGTCAACTCTGGCCCTAGGGTACAGCAATCATAAGACATCTCACTCACCCATCCAGCCTCCATCTTTCTAAACTTAGAGGCCTGCATTTTAAACCACAGCAAACATGTCAGCAGAGTTTAACCATGCAGAGGAATGGAGCACCAACTGTTTAAAGAAAATAATTCAGTTTATTAAAGAAGAAATAAACTCTGATAGAACAGAGAGAAAGAGAGGCTTAACTAATTGACTAACTGCTGTGAGAGACAGGAACGAAGGGGGAGGGCTCAGTTGGATCAGGAAGTCTCCAAAGAGCCAATCAGTAGACAGGAAGGACATAATTTGAAATTGTGGGAAGTCCCTAACCTAGCTATGCTAACTAGCTGTCCTTCAGCCACCCCCTATAGGCCGTTCTTCTAATCTTCTTCAAGTTGGTGCACTATAGACCTTGTGTTGTTGTTGTTGTTCAGTCGCACAGTCGAGTCCAACTCTTCGCGACCCCATGGACCAGATCACACCAGGCCCTCCTGTCTTCCACTGTCCTCTGAAGTTTGCTCAATTTCATGTTCGTTGCATCAATGACACTGTCTAACCATCTCATCCTTTGCTGTCCCCTTCTTCTTTGACCTTCAATCTTTCCCAGCATCAAGGTCTTCTCCAGTGAGTGCTCTCTTCTCATTTGGTGGCCAAAGTATTCGAGCTTCAGCTTCAGGATCTGGCCTTCCAGGGAACAATCGGGGTTGATTTCTTTTAGGATTGACTGATTTGATCTCCTTGCAGTCCAAGGGACTCTCAAGAGTCTTCTCCAGCACCATAGTTCAAAAGAATCTATTCTTCAGCGCTCGGCCTTCCTTATAGTCCAACTTTCACAGCCATACATTAGTACTGGGAATATCATTGCTTTGACCATGTAGACTTTGGTTGGCAGGGTGATGTCTCTGCTTTTTATCATGCTGTTTAGACCTTGTATATTCCAACAAAACATACATGCAAAAAACCCCAAAAACCTACACAAAAATATTTACATAGCAAAACATCACAAACTCTTACCAAATCTCTTTCCCCTACTAAAGTAAAGTTACAACCATGGTGACAGTACATGAATGCATATTACAGTGTGGAGCACCGTGGCTTGCAGTTGCTGCGAAAATAGTGAGAAACAACCATTGTACAGTCCATTTCTAAACCCTGGTCTGGACTATGAAAATCCTGCATATCTCCCCCATCTGCTACAATTATATTTTTCCCGTTTTTCTAGGAATGGGCTTAGAAGCCATTCATAGTGTTCTTCCTTATCCAGACCTCCCAAGCAAGCTGCAAAAGGCAAGACAGCTGGGAGAGAGCACCTCCTTGGACATTTCTTATAACAGAAAAGAGATTCAAAGCATTGCCTCTGTGGTTAAATATCTAAGGTACTATTCATGGTGGGAAAGGCTACCATATCCTTCAGCCTCATGCTTCACTGCTAGTAATATGCAGAGTCATATAGATGATAGTGGTGATTGTCCTCATGGCTTTTACATGTTGGTTAAACAAAATCTCTTGGCTTCAGAGGACTGAAGACCGCAGCCACTGCTGACCTGTGCTGTAAAGAAGGTGAAATGTGTACATATATGTACAGTCAAAAGCCCTTAACAGCCAGTCTCCTTCTGTTCTCCTTGTTGCAATATTTTTTCCATCTGTAATACTGGTGCAGTGGCCAGGTGAGCAAGGGAAAGAGGGTGGAGAAGGCACAGGCTATGGCACCATGCTAGTCAGCCAGACCCAGTTCAGTACACAATTGTATTGTTAAATGTCTGCAGGAAATTTGGCACCATAATGTGTTCCCCCAATTTTTATTTGGTTTTGGGGGCAGAGGGTCTGCCCATCATCTCTACATAACTTTCCTGCAGAAAATATATGACTGATAGGTCTTAAGTTGCATAGCTTGGATGTAACTGAATGGCCTTTTTCCATGTTCATGTTGAGCCTTCATCCAGCACTGAATTAGATCATGTTTCAAGTGATCTGGGACTGGGCGATCAACATTCATTTTTGAACAAGGGATAATTGAAACTTTCTTATCCTTGCTATATTAGCCCTCATGTCAGTTTTGCTTCTCCCATGCATGAATTCAATGCATTAATTCTTTATTTTTGCACCACTTTGGTCCCTGGCTTCAAAAGTCTCCTCATTTTCAACATTGTTCATGCATCAGTAATCATGATATACTATGCATGTGTAATATGCAGTAATAATGTACTTTGTACAAATAAAGACTGTAAAAAGTGCTTGTAAAACTTATACATACACGCAGCACAACATTAATGAATCTACAAAACCAATCAAGTGGAGGTGCAAAATCAAGCGACAAACCATGAAAAAGAAACATAGGGGAAGGACCATACCTCAGTGACAGAACATCTACTTGGCATACAGAAACTTCCAGGTTCAGCCCCCAGTATCTCCAGTTAAAAAGTTCACATAGGCGGTGAAGTGAAAGATCTCTGCTTGAGATCCTGGAGAGTACTGACAGTCAGAGTAGACAATATTGACTAATGGCCTGATTCAGTATTAAGCAGCTTCATGTGTTCTTTGGGGACATTTGGTCGCCACTAATGTCAGCTTTGGCCACCAAATGGGAAGGGAGAAGATCCTGATGCTGGGAAAGATTGAAGGTCAAAGAAGAAGGGGACGGCAAAGGATGACATGGCTAGACAGCATCATCGAACGAACATGAAATTGAGCAAACTTCAGAGGACAGCGGAAGACAGGAGGGCCTGGCGTGATCTGGTCCATGGGGTCACGAAGAGTTGGACTCGACTGTGCGACTGAACAACAATGTCAGCCAGCCCTTATTGACTTTTGTCATCGCATTCTGTTTCTGGGGATATCTTGTGCTATTGCTGTATTGTACAGGTCTATTTTACATGGCTTCATTTTATATGGATAATTTATTATGTTGTTTTTACTTGTAAGCCATTTTGAGCAGGAGTCTAGACAGGTGGCATATAAAGTCCCTAAATAAATAATACCAGAAGACCTATTCATCAGAAGAATAGGTTGATGTCCATGTGACTACAATTTCATCCCATATTTTATCACTTATCTGCATTCTATATGTGATAAAATTCTCATTAGCAGCTAGACAGATGATCAAGTTATGGTCAGATGAAAAGAACTCATAGGCTTACCTGGTCACCTCTTCAAACTGAGCAATCAGGATGCTTGTCAAGTTGGATGTGCTCTATCCAAGCTTTACATCACATAGACGGGATTGTCTGCTTGTATACAAATATGTACATTGTCATTTGTAGATATGTGCGATCATTTAAAAAGGCAATTTTATGTCTATTTCTGAGTCTGTCCTGTACAATACATCGGTATGCAAGCATTCTTTTTCTTTGTACAACCAAAGGAAGATTTTTGTTTGGTTTTATGGATTGGGCCACTTTTGTTTGAATTCTTCTCTTGTCATGCCAATTGTCATCATGGCCCATAATTATGAAGAATCCCTGATTGTAAAATAAAATAATAAGGAGGGGGGGGAAGCGAGAGGAGACTGCCTGTGGTGAATTTATAATGCATTTAGAGTGCGAAGCTGCCCATTTAACCCTTAACAATATTCATTTTCTTCACAGTGTGCAAGCCTTGTCAGTAGTTTGAAAAGCTATGAATTTAAATTACCATAGGCAGCCTGAGAAATGAATAATTTGATAGGTATATCTGGTAGACAGTTGGACAATCGCCCACCTCTCCTTCCTCTTTACCCTCAGGAACTTACTGCAGGGGGTGTTCCTCAAATCCAAGGTTGCACATAAGAGAGAGAGAAAGACATTTATATTTAGAGAGAAGGAAAATAAAATTCTCAAGCATAACTTCTGACAATATATTGATAAAGCCCAGAACCACTTATTTGCCCTCCTCTGTGAAATAACCACATCAATATTCTTTTTTTAGAAACTTCCCCTTGTCCACAAAAATCTCATTCAAATGGATGAGATTAAACTGATGAGTCAACAGGGCTTCTCAAGCCAGTTTTGTGCCGCATAATGCTATTTCATAATCAAGGTACATATCAGTTCACTCACTTGCTTCGATTGACAGCTTTGTGGATGTTAGTGCAGGGGATGGTGAATAAGATCACTGCACCAAAAGCCCTTCCCCTCTGTGACTCCAGAAGCCTTCCTCTGTGAGAGTACAGGAGAGCTGAAACATATTCATTCAGCTCAGGACCTAGCTTCTGTTTGGTGGCTTTACGTACTTGGCATTCCCCACAGAACGGGGAGACTGAACAAATGTAATTCAGGATTCACTGGTTCCTCCAGATGCTGTGTTCCACACCCGCATACACAAAGGCCAAAGGTTGATTTGATTTGGAGTTAAAGAACAGAGTAACCAGCACAGCGGCTTATTGACATGTGTACAGTGTATACTCCAACAAATGCAGCAAGGCATATCCCAGCTCAGAACTGCTAGTTCTTTATATCCAGCAGACAGCGTGGGCGTGAAGGAGGCCTGCGTATAAAACGAGTGTAGGTGGAAGCCTGGGCTGCTAGGAGAGCTCTGAAAATGCCACGGAAGCCCACGTTAGCAATCAGTGGACTCTCATCAGCTTAATTCAGAAGGGGCCCTAATTAATTCCATTCAAGCAACATCCTTAAATTTAGGCACAGTTCAGACTGGGCCACATTATCTCCTTGTCAAGGGGATGAAGTATAAACATCCTGCAGAGTAAATAATCCCACTCTACTGCAATTAGAAATGAACTCGGGTTCATCTGTTACCATGTGTGGTCAAGAGACATGTGTACCCTTGACATGTCAATGTGAGTATAGCCCACTTTCCAACTGAGGTCAAATCCCCAGAAAAGTAGCCTGCATGAAGGAAGCTACTTTCCTCCCACTTCGTCTCACTTCTAGGAGCTGCTGGTTGGGTTCCACATCTGGCTTAAACAAGTCCTCAGATCTCAGCAGTGACCTGTATGACAGTATTAAGAGATCTGTGATGAAGAGGCAAGGTGATACTAAAAGCCTGGAAAGAACAGTAACATAAATAATATTTTTTGTGGATAATAATACAAATATGTGGTCTGAGGAATCAGCAAATCTCACAGCCAAGACAACATCAAGCCCACTGTGTTAACACCCACTACTAGAAGTCAGTTGAGGAGCCAGCCACTCCATATATCCAAACAGTCTACAGGTTGTGCTACACCAGAGGGGAGGAACAGTTGGGTTGCCATTTATGGCCTGAATAATTCCAGGAGATTTGGGGGCAGTGCCAATACAGAGGGAAATTTGATGGATTCCACCTAGAATCTATGACTACATATATATGACATATCATATATCATAAAGTTTGCCCTCTGAAGCTACCATTATGTCCAGGGGAACTGACCTCTGTAATCTGGAGATTAGCTGTAATTCCAGAGAAATCCAGGCTCCACATGGAGGTTGGCAACCCTAGCAAGGGGCCAAGAGAACTATAGCTACTGATTCCTTGAAGATCCAAGGTGTAGGGGAAGGAACAAATCAGGATTCCAAGCATCTATGGTAGCAAAAATCCAAAAGGGGAAAGAATAAAGGCCACATCTCATTGTAGTTCAATCAAGAAGCTCTCCCTTCACAGAAGACAAGGGGCAAAGGGGCCAGGAACAAGAATTCCATCTAATTTGGTATTCTACAGTAAATCAAACATAACATCCCATCCTCTTCTGCTTCTAGTCCTATGAAATAACCTGTATCATTGTGTCAGAAATTAACATAAGCAGAGAAGAGGTCCAGAATAGGGATGAGCATGAACTGGCACACAAACGTAGATTCGTGAAGAATTTTGGCTGGTTTGTAAACTGAAGTTCATGAACTGAAGAGCCACCATAAACTTCTACAAATCTTAAGGCAGTTCATTGTGGTTTATAAAGAGCAAAAAGCAGGAGTTTAAATGGCTCTGAGCCATTTAAACCCTTCCTTTCTGCTCTCCACAAAAAATGGTGAGGGTTCACAAATAGGGATGGGCATAAACTGGCTCATGAACCTTTGTTCATGATGAATTCTGGCTGGTTTGTGGTTTGTGAACTGCAGCCTGGCCATGAACCTTCACAAACTTTAAGGCAGTTTGTGGAGGTTTGTGGGGAGCAAAAAGCAGGGGTTTAAACTCCTGCATTGCCCTCCCCCCAAAAGCTGCAAAACATCCTACTAAAGCTGGCAAAAGTTCAGAGACAGCTGAGCCACAGGGGCAGCCTGCTCTCGTGGCTCAGCTGTTTCAAGCTCAAAATAGTGGCGCCTGTTCCTGCAGCTCAGCTGTTTCCGATCTAAGCAGCTGAACTGCAGGGGAAGCCTGCTTCTACAGCTCAGTTGTTTAGATCAGAAACAGCTGAGGTGTGGGGGCAGCCTGAGGTGTGGCAGGCCACCCGCATGAATCAGCTGTTTTGGGTATGAACCCAGTTCAGTTTGTATGGGAGCTGACTGCATTCATGGTGTTCATGGTTTGGTTCCTTATTTGCCTATGAACCATTAATTGAACCACATTTTTGTGGTTCATGCCCATCCCTAGCCATGAACTGATATGAACTGGTTCTATTTGCAAACCAACCTCCCAGTTTGTATCGGTTTGTGATTCAGTTCTTGGTTTGGCCACAAATCACAAAAAGAAATGCAAAAATGTCCAGAAGCAGAAGGGTCCCAGGAAAGTAAATTGAGGTTGACTTATATAGCTCATTTATCACTCAACAAACCCCACATGTGATCAGGTTATCACTATTTGAATTTTGTTATGATGTTGATTATTACTTCATAAATGTCATCATTTGCATTTCATACTTGAAAGTGTTTGACATAACATACAGAATGGGCAGAAGTATAGAGGCAACATTACAGAACAAACCTAGGCCCAAAAGCAAGCTGACAGGCAAAAGAACATGCATGCAAAACATCATCCAATAAGAGCATCTGAAACTTAGATACTTATCCTTAGAGCAGAACAGTGAACAGGAATCAAATATAAGGCTCATTCAGAAAATGCCTTCTCCAAACTATAATTCCCAAACATCTCATGTTACTGATATAATGCCAATATAGAAGAAAGGAGAATCTCCTTCAGATAGACTTTCTGTATTATTCAAACAGGTGATACAAGCCAGAAGGATCATCTAGTAAATGAACTGACATTACAGTATGATATAACCAATCAGATTTGGGTAGCATCTCTGAGGGCAAATGATAGTAATTGAAGGAAAGCGCAGGCCAGAGCAAAGTACAGTGATATGTGAACATTTTCTTAAGGAGTGTTAAACTAACAAAAAATGAGGGGGCTGAAAATGTTCTGGAAGAACAATGAGTAATTTCAACTAAGCCCTACCCAAAGCATCTTCGTAAAAGTTCTGAAGGAAGCAGCCATTTCCAAATGATAAGGGAAATGTATCTCTATTTCATATTACTTATCCTGGGAAAAAAGCTACATTTGCATCCTGCTCAGACCTACTTAAGTACAGCAGTACATATGAATCTTTGATCTCCAAGAAATTGTGGGATCAAAGTATTCACTGTTTCGGATATCAATCTGCACTAAAATCATCTGATTATAGCTCCGGCCAAGGAAAAGAAGCCTTGTACCTACGTCTTTGAACTCATGTCACTCCAGGTAGTCAGTGCACTTTCAGTTAATTAGCATTTCTTTGAACTTAATTTCGATGCTGTTGCATGGTTGGGAATAGCTATCGGTCACTAGCAGTCTATTTCAAATTCATCTGCAATGTCAGTACTTTCCTGGCAGAGTGAAAGGCAGGGAGAAACAAACCTTGCAGGGTAAATCAGTCTCTCAAGATTTCCAAATGTATAAGGCTGCCCAGCACTCCAATTCTCAGCTTTGTTTAATTGGCATCTCTTCCTCTTCACCTAAGCACTGGTATTCCTAGTTAAAGTAGTGTGAATTAATTAGCATGATCAGTTTAAAAAAAAAAACAGCTGAGAAAATTCTCCAAGCCACTGTTGTGGCTGGATCCGATTGAATCCAAATCTGGGTCCAAATTCTAATAAGAATGGTTACATTTGTGATTTTTTTTTTCCAGACTAGGTTTGGAGTTTGGGCCTAGAGCAGGTAATTCCATTAATCGCCTTGAGACAGGTCTGCTGACTTGCAGAATGTCAGTTGCTAAAAATGTTGGCAGTGTAAAGATGCATTGCTCAGGTGGATCACTGTGTATCCTCCTCGCTAACCCTTTCAGACTTTATAGTCCATGTGTACCAGGAAGCTGACATGTGCATGTACACCCCCCTGGTACACATGGTCATGTTGCCTGAAAGAGGCAACACATGGATTTTTAGCTTTCATTTCTACCTTATATTTGCTTAACACCAGGGCTCTTTTTGTAGCAGGAACTCCTTTGCATATTAGGCAACACACCCCTATAAGAAGAGCTCTGTAAGCTCTTGGAGGATTGGCTATATTAGGGGTGTGTCACCTAATATGCAAAGGAATTCCTGCTACAAAAAGAGCCCTGCTCAACACTAATTTAGTGTTGCCAGTTCTCCACCCCTAATAGCCCAAACAAGGCCAATCTTGTCAGAGCTGGGAACCTAAGCAGGGTTAGTATTTGGATAGGAGGCCACCAAGGAAGACTGGGGCTGCTATGCACTTCTGCTCATCTCTTGCCTTGAAAACCCCAAAGGTTTTCTTCATGGGGTTGTCATGAGTTGGTTGCAACTTGACAGCACATAATTATTATGGTTGTGACTCAATGCCATGTTCTCTGCCCATGAACCTTTCATACCTTCTTGTAGCCTCTGCATACAGGTGCCTTTTCCTATGTCTCTACCCCCCTGGTCTCCCCCTACCAAGTATATCAAGGTTACCTTTCTTTCCTTCTGTGAGCCAGAGCTACTGGATCACAAGAACTGATAATGGCAGTTCTTCTAGCCAGCATGTGTGTAACTTGAGTAGTGGCTATAGAAGAACTAGGCTTGAATCCCTACTCTCTCAGCCCTACCTCACAGGATGGTTGTTGTAACCTAGTAGCCCTTGGAGCCACTTGAAATCCATTCTGTATAATCAAGTCTGCATTATCTTGTGAAGGTCAGATTGAGACTTGCTTCCTCCCTCTGCAGGGGCGGTGAGCTTATTTATGGCCGCCCGTGGAGACTCATGGATTCAATATCTGGCTCTGCTGGCAGCTCTCTTGATGAACTCATTGATGCCTAGAATCTGGGCCTGGAAGCCATTGACCAAGTTGCCCCCCAGTGCCCTCTTTGCTCCCTTACTACCCTGGCTCCAAGGTATATGGATTAACTAAGGATGGTAAAAAGGGGGTTTAGACAGCTAAAGCAGTGCTGGTGACAAATCTCGAGATGAAGCAACAAGAACGTTTTATAGAGCCCACTTGAATGCCTATGAAGCAGCAGTGAAGACGGCGAAGGCAGCGAAGCACTCTTACTTCTCTGCCTCTGTTGCATCTGCTGTGTCACATCCAGCTCAGTTGTCTGGAGTTATTAGGCAATTGACCCCCCCTTCAGTGGCTACAAATGTAGAAAAAAATATGACTATTAGCTGTGACACAATTGCAATGTTCTTTTCAGATACTCCTTCACCAAGACTTGGCTGCCAGATTTGGAGTTAGTAGGAATCTGCCTGTGCCCTGTCAGTGCAATCAGGTCCATTTTTGGACTCCTTCAACCCACTCTCCCAGGCAGATGTTGACAGTGTCCTATTGGCTGTTCCACCTTCTACCTGCCCCTGCCCTTCCTGGTTGGTCAAAGCCTCCAGGGAAGTGGTAGGAGCAGCCTTGGGAGACATTATGAATATTTCACTCTCACAGGGCCCCTTCCCTAGCCACCTCAAGGAGGCAGTGGTGACATCCCTCCTGAAAAAGTCATAGTCCGATGAGAAGGACCTAGCCACTTACCGCCCAGTATCTAATCTTCTAATTCTGGGAAAGGTGATTAAGTGAGCAGTGGCTGAACAGCTCCAGGAATTCCTGGATGAGACATCTGTCCTAGATCCCTTCCAATCAAGCTTCCAGCTGGAGTTTGGGACCAAGACAGCTCCAGTGGCACTGACTGACAATCTCTGGTTACACCTTGATGCAGGCAGGATGGCACTACTGATCCTGTTGGATCTGTCAGCTGCCTTTGACACAGTAGACCATTTGGTCCACCTTGCCTCCCTGGGTGTGAAGATACAGCCTTGAGCTGGTTCTCATTCCTCCAGGGTTGGTCTCAGAGGGTAATCGTGGGTGGAGAGAGGTCATCACTGTGGGCCACCAACTGGATCCCTGTGTATCTCAGGAGGACCTTGACACAGTAATTTATGCAATGGTCACCTTGAGACTGGACTACTGTAACATACTCTGTGCAGGGCTATCTTTGAAGATACTTTGGAAACTGCAAGTGGTCCAGAACACAGCTGCCAGATTGCTGACAGGACTGTCCTGGTCAATGCATTTAATACCTATCCTGGCTCCCAATTAGATTCCTGTGCCAATTCAAGTGTTGGTACTTACCTTTAAAGGCCTAAATGGCCTGGGATCCTCATACCTTTGGGACCACCTCTCCCAGCATGATCCTCCCCCTCTTCTCCAAACTATCTCGACATCTATTGAAGGTCCACCAACTGTCCTTTTTGTGTCAACAAGGCCTTCTCAGTACTGGCCCCATCCTGTGGAACCTACTGCCTAAAGAGTGTGTGCCTTGTGGGATCTCCCTAGGTTCTGAACAGCATACAAGGCTGCTTTTTTTGGGGGGGGTCACCTTTGGGTGATTGTGATCGACCAGGCAGCTGGTATGCTTCAGCTGTGTCTTCACCATCCATGCATTCTACCCTCGATAGTGGATAGATTTTAATGGGGATATATTTTTAATCATTTTATATTTATTGTGTTTTTTTGGGAGGCTGTATTTTATATGTTGTTAGCTGCCTTGAGTCCCATTCGTGGGAGAGGGAGCAGGATATAAATTTGATTAACAACAACAACAGCAACCTGTCCATTCTAAGTTTTTTAGCCTGCTCCTGGCTGGGACTTCCATCATGGTCAGCATGGCGCTAACATCTCCCTGAAGAAATGGGTTAGGGAATCCAGAATTGCTCACCATTTTGTTATATTTTAATCTGAATAAAAAATATTACGATAATATTGCTGTGAATACTATCATGCATAATTAAAGCAGAAGTCAAAATGATGAAGAAGAAGAAGAAGAAGAAGAAGAAGAAGAAGAAGAAGAAGAAGAAGAAGAAGAAGAAGAAGAAGAAGAAGAAGAAGAAGAGATTGGATTTATACCCCACCCTTCACTACCCAAGGGAGTCTCAGAGCGGCTTACAAACTCCTTCCCCTTCCCCTCCCCACAACAGTCACCCTGTGAGGTAGGTGAGGCTGAGAGAGCTCTTGACAGAAACTGCTCTTTTTCAAGAACAGCTCTTATCAGAACTATGGCTTGCCCAAGGTCATCCAGCAGGTGCAAGTGGAGGAGTGGGGAATCAAACCCGATTCTCCCAGATTAGAATCTCCATGAAATTTGTCTATGAGCACATCCATGTTAATATTATTTGTGAGTGACTTCTCAAAACTAAGTAACACTAAATTGTTTGTCCTGGCCTGGGACATTGACACCCTCTTTGGTTATAAAATGCAACTGAGGCAGGTGAATGCTAAGTCACATGTAACAGTGGAGGCACCAAAGGTCACAGCAAGCATAATTGGCTTGTACTGTTATGGAACACTGTCCTGTTCTCTTTCTTCACTTTGAATCTGCTACAACACTGTTTTTACCCCTTCACTTCTTAGTTGATTTCTTCCTTTAGCTGTCTTTCAGTCTCTCTCTCTCTCTGCTTCACTCCCAACATGATGTTATCCCCTGCCCCCTTTCTTCCTGCAGGTTGTTAAAATCAGGGCTCTCCAGCCCCACTAACTGCTAATTCTGTTTTAGTCACTCATGTAGCAAATTCACACTTTGAAGATCTATGACAGGATCCACACCATCTCCTAGACAATTTACACTTGAAAGACATTAGCTCATTATGGGAGGAGCATGTGACAATTTTTTTTCTTTGAAAAATTTATTCCAAAATCCATCCCATGAAACAAAGTTTCCCTTTGGTATCTTTTCTTCTTCCCCCATCCCCTTGTCTCATTTCTGCGGTAATATGTTTGAGGAAAGATTCTCTAAAACCATTATTGGCAAATGATTAGAAAATGAAAAACCCAGCTAGCTCCCCTCCCTTTAGCCCCAAGTATCACCCAATCCTAAACATGTCAACCAAGACAGCACAAGACTAGAGCTTTTTACCTTAATGCTTACATTTAATTTTAAAATATAACATTGGAGATTGACTCTAATTTAGCAACAAAATATTTATTTACAATTCCTTCACAAAAACACAAAACAAACTCTTTTTAAACAATAGCGACTTTCTTTAGGGATTGGGATTTTTTAAAATCACTAACTGATTTTCATAGGTAATTTCTCTTTTATGTCACCACTTGCCTTCTGAGGTGGTAGCCAGTTAAGGCAGTGACAAGATTCCTCCCAGGCTAATGCCCTTGACATGCTAATTAGCTGCAGTTCAGCACTCCTCAGGGTGACCAATGCATATGGAGAGTTGTGAAGGTGCTCCCAGGTGGGAGTTATCTGGGCAGATGCACTTGAACCTCCTGTTTATAGCTATTCTCACCTTCCTCCTTTGAAACAAAACAAAATTAAAAACCCAAAAGATTGATTCTACAATCTTTTTTTCCCATAGGAGCCAATACAACAAGGCAGAAAGTTTCCACTTCTCAGAGAAGATCAGTGGGCATTTTTGCAGGAAAACTCTATTTGCAGCAAAGCTCCTGTGTGCTGAGATACTCTAGAACTTATCACAGTAGCACTGTCCTCTCAGCAAAGAAGCCCACTCCTTGTATGAAGTGAGGAGAAATTTCTGGGTTTCAGTACACCAAAATACATTCTCCCACCCCATCCCCTACAGTACTGGGCAAGGTGCTGTTCCCTGAGGCTCAGAGGGCATGTGACCAGTTTTTAATGGGCACTGTCCTATCATGGCTATGAGAATAGTCTATGATAATTGTCGTCTCTACCTTAAGTTTCAGTCTGACATAAAGACTCCAAGAGTTTATCTGTTCTAGAGCCTGTGAGGTGTAGTGTTTAAGAGCAGTGGCCTCTAATCTGAAGAGCCAGGTTTAATTCACCACTCCTCCACAGGAAGCCTGTTGGATGACCTTGGGCGAGTCACAGTTCTCTTGGAACTCAGCTCCACCTATTTCAAAAGGTGCCTGGATGAAGGGAAGGCAATTGTAAGCCACTTTGGGACTCCATAGGGCAGAGAAAAGTGGGGTATAAAAACCAACTCTTTTTCTTCTTCTTCCAGTTTGGTGTAGTGGTTAAGTGTGTGGATTCTAATCTGGGAGAACCGGGTTTGATTCCCCACTCCTCCACTTGCACCTGCTGATGTGACCTTGGGTCAGTCACAAGCTCTGGCATAGCTGTTCCTGAAAGAGCAGTTTGTGTTAGAATTCTCTCAGCCCCACCTACCTCACAGGGTGTCTGTTGTAGGGAGGGGAAGGGAAAGGAGTTTGTAAGCTGCTCTGAGACTCCAAGTAAAGGGCAGGGTATAAATCCAAACTCTTCCTCCTCCTCCTCCTCCTCCTCCTCCTCCTCTTCTTCTTCTTCTTCTTCTACAGTCCCCACTGGCAGCTTCCACAGGCTTGTTCCTGACAGCAGTGCTCTTCTCTCTCACCTCTCCCTCAGCAAAAAGGCAACTGTTTCTTGGGTCAGATTCAGTGGCTGTTGGGAGATGTAATCCTTTGGGAATTCTATTAGCTGAGGTTCAGGGGAAGCCATGGAAACATCCTTCTCTTTGGCTGTAGGTCTATTAACAAGACAGCCTTTGTGTAATGTGGTCTGGCCCAACCAATATTTGCACTCTTACCATGCCTTATAGAGAATAGGGATGGGTATGAACCATATTTTTGCAGTTCCTTTCAGTTTGATGCTGAACCGTGAACCGAACCATGAATGATATGAACCGGGAGGTTGGTTCATGAATTGAACCAGTTCATAGTGGTTCGTGAACCCTGCTTTCTTGGAGCCATTTAACCCCCTGCTTTTTGTTCCCTGCTGCTTTTCATAGGGAACAGGAGGTAGGAGTTTCCCCACAAAAAGGGGGGGGTGAGAAAGCAGGAATTTAAACACTAGTATTCTTGGTTTGGGTCTGAGGAAAAAATATTAGTGTTGATTTGATTCTGTCGAGGAAGGGGTGCCATTTGCAGGAGGAAGTAGAGAGAACTTTCATATATACACACATGGCAAATCCAAGCCATATGTACATAATAAATAGAAATTTGCAAATATTTCAAAGCCACAAAAACATAGCATGCTCTTTCCAAGTAATTATCACCACCTGCCTTTTCCTCTTACTGAAAACATCATGTCACCACTTTTTAGCACAAAAATTAATGGAGCCAATCAGGGAGAGATATAAACAAAATTGACTCACAAACACCTGCAGCTCATTACATTTTTCAAAATGGGGGGGGGAAACCAAATATGTGTAAAAACTTTGCATTTTAAACAGTGCTAATATTCACATACTGCTTAATTTTGCAAGTGTTATAAAGGAAATATTTTATTTCTTTCCGTCTTTCAAGTAACAAGGTTATGGGAGGAAATGAAAAGGAGGAGCCATTGATCTCAGTAGGCAAGATACTTCAACTACATGGGTTGGTCTTAGTAGCATAGAGCAAATGTGTTGTTCTTTTATATATACAATGGGGTATATATGAACTTATTGCTGCCATTAGTTCAAGAAGGAACATAACATGTAAATATGTTAAATAAATTATTAGTTTAGTATATTTTTATCATCCCTTCTTCCAGCGTGCTCAGGGCTCATGCTCTCCTCCTTCATTTTATCCTCACAACTACAACCCTGTGAGGTAGGTTAGCAAGGTTATCCAGCAAGCTTCCATGGCTAAGCGGGGAGTTGAAACTGGGTGCCCCAGAGTTTAGTCTACTTCACCACACTAGGCAAATGTTGCTAGACAAAGCAACATTTAACATTCACTAATGTAAAAAACTGCAGGGGCCCTCCAATTCTCAACCTAATAAAATAAACAAGGTTCAAAGTAAAAAGAAAATACCAGAGTGAAGAAGGCTGCCTAAAAGCTTCCATCTCTTTCTATACAAAAAGTCCATTGTCAATATTCCATCCCATTCTCCCAACATAATTGATTTTCTGCTTCAATTCAACGTATAGAGTGGAAGAATGCATTAATATCAATTAACATTACTGATCTTTAACATCCTCTACTACTGGAACAGCTAGCTGTTGAACAAGGGAGTCATGCATGCCTTCCTGGCACCCCTGGAATTCAGCACGCTCTGGTACAATGGCCAGCTTCTGGCTCATCTAGAAGATGGTCAGACTCAAGGATCCAACTGCAGTGTTTTCAGCAACATCTGGTGGTATGTACAACAACTTCCACATGGCCGGCCTGAACACCAAGTAATCCATTCTGGAGCTCACTGCCGAGGACTTGAAGCAAATGGGTGTGACGCTTCCTGGCCACCAGAAGAGAATCCTGTGCAGCATCCAGGACTTCAAGGATTAAGGGGTCCCTTGGCACTAAGCTGTCCCTAGGCACATGTCCACTGCACTGGCTTTGGAGTTGTGTTCAGGAAGAGGAGAAGAGGGATGGGACAAGCCCAGCCAACCTTGAACCAAGTTCTCCATTGACCCAGGAGAACCGGCCCCAGAATTCTGGACCAAGCAACAGACACTTTGGCCTCCGTGGCACTGTAGCAGTCCCTCCAAAGAAGCACAGGGTGGGGGAGACTTGAGCTGCCCTGGGAAGGACCTCCCACTGACCACTCAGGGGCTCCCTGTGCCTCTCAAGCCAGAAAACAACATCATTTCAGAGCAGTGTTTTGCCTTCGTTTCCTGCCTTTTCAACTCTTTTCTCTGCCCCCCAGCTGCACTTCATTTCCATGTTTCAAAAACCTGCAGCAGCATCCTCGCCTGACTCATTTCATATCTAGCACAAAAGCAGTGGCCGCTTGGAGTCTGAAGAGGCTGAAGCCACCCTGCCCAGAAAGATGAGTCGAACCCTAAAAGTGCCTCCTTCAAGCAGGAGTGGGAAGAACTGTCCAGTGGTGTTTGTGGGGCTTGGCAGGGAGGGGGAAGGAAGGGACACCCCTCAGCACTGACTGCAAGAGAGGCGGTTGGGGGGAGAGGAGGGCTACCCTCTTGGCTCAGTAAGCCCCCCGCTTATCAAAGCAAAATTCTTTGCTCACACCAGCAGGCCTTGTAGATTCCTCTCACCTGGAATCTGACTCCACAAGGGGAGGCAACTGTGTTTATAGCAGGGAGCTTGGCTTTCTCAAGTTTACCCTGCCTAAAGTATTTAAAATGTCAGGGCAGAGGTGAATCCCAAGTGTGTTGTATATGGTAGAATCTAGGGCTGTTAAGCTCCTGGAGGAGTGGGGTTCCCCTGCCCCAAGTCCTGTTGCCCATCACCATTGGAAGCAGTGGCAGGAGAAAAATTAAAAAGAAAAATAAGGCCTTGTCTACTTACAGAAAATTCTTACCACAGAGTTCTAAGAACTTCTGGTTTTACCATAGAGTTCCTGGCAATTCCCAGAGCTAGCCTATTATTTCTGGATAGCTCTAGGAATTGCCAGGAACTCTATGGTTAAAACTTTCTGTAAGTATACAAGGCCTTATTCTTTTCGATTTTTCTCTTGAGATACTGTCCCCCCACAACCCTGACTGTCCAGAAGCTCTGTTCTCTTGGTGTAGTGGTTAAGACTCTAATCTGGGAGAACTGGGCTTGATTCCCCACTTCTCCACATGCAGCTGCTGGTATGACCTTGGGTCAGTTACAAGTTGTTTCAGAGCTGTTCTCTCAAAGCTCTCTCAGTCCCACCTACCTCACAGGGTTTCTGTTGTGGAGAAGGGAAGGGAAAGGAGATTATAAACCTCTCTGAGACTCTTTTGGGTAGTGAAGGACAGGGTATAAATCTAATCTCCTCCTCTTCCTTCTCTTCTTCTTCTTCCTTGGGAAGGTGTTAACCCTCAAGGGGCAGCCTCAGCTGTAACATTGCAGCATGACCAAGAAATGGAATTTAGGGTGACACTATTAGAATACACTCCAGGAGCAGCTTAATCTTCAGCGACATGCTTAATCCTCATGGTTGGGGACAACCATGCAGACAGCGTAAAACCAACCCTCATAAATAGGATTCCCCATCACCAGAGATCCTGGAAACATACAAAACCTTTTTAACAAACATTATCCTTCTTGTTGCAATGTAAGGTTGCCAGCCTTACTACAGCAAATATCAGGAGATTTTGGGGACAGTGCCTGAGGAGGTTGGAGATGGGGGGACTGACTGCACTTCCTCCATGCTCCTATAGGAATTCTCTCAGCCTCTGTAGTCTTTATCATAGAGATTGAAAAAATCTAGAGTGCCATCCAGAGGTGACTTCACTTCCAGGTGGAGAGGAGTCACTGAGCGTGATGTCATTTCCAGGTGACATCCTACAGACGTTGGGGGAGGAAAAACCCTAAGGTGTCACCAGCAATGCTGTTTCTCACATCCCGCCAGGTTGGGGGCAGGAGATTGCTTGTTGCCACTGGACAAATTGCAACCCTGTCATAATGAGGAGGGGGGTTGCACTAGCATGCTATCGCCAATACAGCAGCAGTCACTAATTATTTTTTTTTATAAATAGGAGATGCTTATGTTCTACCTTGATGTCACAAAAAAAAACCCTGTGCAGAAAGATGCTAAGAAAAGAACAGAACAATTTACTAATGAGTAAGTACTGCTTCGGTGGAAAGGTAACAGTGTTCTGTGTGCCTTGGCATTTAGTCATGCCGGCCACATGACCAGAGAAACATTTTCGGACAGCACTGGCTCTTCAGCTTGGAAACGGAGATGAGCACCACAACCCTAGAGTTGGATTTGACTGGCTTTTGAGCAAGGGAACCTTTACCTTTAACAACAACATAACTGGTAGTAATTCAACTAAGAATACTACATATGTAGTATTTACAAAAATCCAAAAGGTAAATCCACAATTTTATCAATAATCCAACAGGTAAATTTTCAACAACCCAACAGCTAAGTCTACAATTCTAATAATACAACAGGTAAGTTTACAATGAACCTAGTAGTAATTCAACTAAGAATACTACATATGCAGTGTTTACAAAAATCCCATAGGTGAGTCCACTATTTTACCAGGTAAGTTTTCAACAATCCAACAGGTAAATCTGTAATATTATTAATCCAACAGGTAAATCTACAATGGGCGATGAAGACTTCGGATTTCAGAACTTCATTTTAAATAGTCTTCCTCAGTAGAGGCTGATTAAAGAACTCTTTAAGGACTCATCAAATGTTTCCAAGGTAAACATCAGCAAAACAGCTTTCTAATTTGTAATGAAAAATATTAATAGGACAGCCAGTCAATATTCATAGGGGGAAATCTCCAAAGTCTTATGTTGCTGGTATGTCAACATATACATTTTGATCCATAATTCTACCCGAACACACTTTCTCTAGTTCAGCAAGGTGGACATGTCTATTATTCTTGAGGGACTAGGAAATGCATGTGCAGGCTGAATATAGATATGTGTTTGGGAATCATATCTCCAAAACTTCCCAGTGTGGTCCTCTTTGCTGCACATAAGGGACTGCATCCTACCACTCCACAAAGCAAAGTATGAGGACTTGCTTCACCCAAAGGATACTATCACTACCTTAAGTGGCTGTACTGTTGGACAACAATGGGATCCCAGATCTCCAAACACATTGCCATACAGATGAGGATTTTTAATTTTTTTTCTGATTTGAATACCTTGGGGTTCACATCATCCAGAATCTTTGGAGGCAAGACCACCCCCCTGCTGCCTTTTAAAGCATGAAATGGAATCAATTTTGAAACTGAAATAAAGGATTAAACGGAATTTGTTTAGAAGTACTGTCTTTAGCTTGGATTGTGCCTTAAATTACACACATAAATTTTTCACCTGTATTCTCTTATGCCCATAAAAATTGACAAAAACTACAGTTTCCATTTTGTTACTGTCCATGGACCTCAAGAAGGACCTCAATGTCCTTGACCACCATAACAATGCAATCATTGACCTTGAGCCAGACATCCTGGAGTGCAAAGTTAAATCAGCCCTAGAAAGCATTATTAACAACAAAGCTAGCAGAGATGATGGTATCCCAGCTGAGTTATTCAAAGTCTTACAAGATGATGCTGGTAAAGTGCCACACTCCATATGCCAGCAAATTTGGAAAACACAACAGTGGCCACAGGATTAGATAAAGTCAGTTTATATTCCAATCCCGAAGAAGGGCAATGCCAAGGAATGTTCAAACACAACTGCACTCATTTCACATACTAGCAAGGTCATGCTCAAGATCCTACAAGCTCGGCTTCAGCAGTACATGGATAGAGAACTACTAGAAGTACAAGCTGGGTTTCTAAGAGGTAGAGGAACCAGAGATCAAATTGCCAACATTCGCTGGATTATGGAGAAAGCAAAGGAATACCAGAAAAACATCTACTTCTGCTTCATTGACTATGCTAAAGCCTTTGTTTGTGTGGATCACAACAAACTGTGGCAAGTCCCTAAAGAGATGGGAGTACCAGACCACCTCACATCTCCTGAGAAACCTGTATAAGGGTCAAGAAGTGACAGTTAGAACTGGATATGGAACAAGTGATTGGTTTAACATAGGAAAAGGAATACGACAAGGATGTATATTGTAACCCTGCTTATTCAATTTATATGCAGAGTACATCATGAGAAATGTCTGTATGAATCACAAGCCAGAATTAAGATTGCCGGGAAAAACATCAACAACCTCAGATATGCAGATGATACCACTCTAATGGCACTCTTTCTACTAAGATGAAAGAGGACAGTGCAAAAGCTGGCTTGAAACTCAACATCCAAAACACTAAGATCATGGCATCCATCCCCATCACTCCTTGCAAACAGAAGGGGAAGTCATAGAAGCAGTGACAGAATTCAGGTTCCTGGGATCCAAAATCATTGCAGAAAGTGACTGCAGCCATGAAATTAAAAGACACCTGCTCCTTGGGAGGAAAGCTATGGCAAACCTAGACAGCATAATAAAAAGTAAAGACCTCACCCTGCCAGCAAAAGCCAGTATGGTCAAAGCAATGGTATTCCCAGTAGTAATGTATTGCTGTGAGAGTTGGATCATAAGGAAGGCTGAGCATCGAAGAAGAGATGCTTTCAAATTGTGCTTGAGAAGACTCTTTTTAAAATATTTATAAATTTTATTGTATCTAATCCAAGTAATACAGTTAAAATATAACACAGATAATAAAACAAAACACAGTAGACATAAAATAACAGTAAAGAGAGCGAATTAATCTATACTTGTTTAACCTATCACAATTAGCTAGACCAAGAAATCTGTGAGAGTTCAGTGAGATGTTAACATTGAATGTAATATGCTGCAGACTATCGTAATATCAGTTATTACTTATAAATATAACCATTTATGATATACTTGCTTTGAGGGAAAGAAATCTTGTGTAACCATGTAATCTAGCATGGGAGCCCAAAGACGTACAAATTTGGAGTAGATTAGAGTAGGGGGATTATGTGCTTTGTTTATATGGTCTGTTATCTTAGCCATTATGAATTGGTCCCAGATTTTGTCTTGCCAGGCGAGGAGTGCTGGAGGTGATGAGGACTTCCATGCTGTGGCAATACTTAGTCTGGCCGTTGCCAGCAGTATTGCTATAAGATCCTTAGTGCCACTTCTCATTGAATTTCCCCATAGATTCAGTAAAGCTATTTCTGGTAGGCATGGGATTGATTGGTTTGTCATTAAGTTGATATGAAAAATCACTTTCTTTCAGAATTCTTGAGAAGTCTCTTGGGAGTCCCTTGGACTGCAAGGAGATCAAATCAGTCAATCCTAAAAGAAATCAAAGATACTGAAGATGCTGCTCAAATACTCTGGCTACCAAATGAGAAGGGAGCACTCACTGGAGAAGACCCTGATGCTGGGAAAGATTGAAGGTAAATGAAGAAGGGAATGGCAAAGGATGAGATGGTTAGACAGTGTTATCGATGCAACAAACATGAAATTAAGCAAACTCTGGAGGACAGTGGAAGACAGGAGGGCCTGGCGTGATGTTGTCCATGGGGTTACAAAGAGTCAGACTCAACTGTGTGGCTGAGCAACAACAACAGTTTCCCTTCAGAATGAAATTCAGTAGACCATAAACCCCTTTCCCTCTTTTGTTTACTAATTTATAAAATCATTACAGGCATCAGAATGAGAGAAACGTCATTCTGCATTAGGTTTTTTATTCCACTCTTCCTCCAAGAAGCCCAGGGAGGCATCCAGTATTCCCCGATGCCACATTTCATCCTCATAATGACCCAGTGAGTTAGGTTTGGCTGAGAGAGTGATTAGCCTGAGGTCATATCGTTAGGATATGAACATGCTAATGGAGGAGCTTTCCTGAGGAGGTTCTTTTGTCTATGAATTGTTTCCTGAGGAGGTTTCCTGTTTCTTGAGGAGGTTCTTTTGTCTGTGGAATGGCTATTGAACCTCCACAGGAAACCTCCTCAGGAAACAATCCATAGACAAAAGAACCTCCACAGGAAAGCTCCTCCATTAGCATGTTCATAGCCTGGAGAACTACTACAAGATAATGACTCAGCCCTACCCCACCTTCCAGGGTAGATATAAATTACCTGCCTACCATTTTTCTGCTCACCTTGACACAGAGAGTACTCCATCTTTCTGTGTTATACCTCTGAGGATGCCAGCCATAGCTACTGGCAAAACGTCAGGTCCTACAATGCCAAGACCATGACCACACAACCCGGAAAATCTACAGCAACTAATGAACTCCAGCCGTGAAAGCCTTCAACAACATAATGAATACACTGCTTGGAGAAATAATCACAATTTCCCAGAAACAAAATATTGTTTGTACTGAGAACTGGGATATTTCCACAACAACTCTGAGACAAGATGGTGTGGTATTTGTGTGCTGGGTGTGCATTCATTGCATTACAAAATGATCCAGAGATGTTCTTTATTTGTTAACAGAAGTGACTCCCATTGCATTTCCTTGCCTTGCCACAAAATATGCAACCTCGGGAAAAGATTAAAGTGCCTATTTGCCCAAAGACAAAGATATTCAACTGTCACTTCCAGCACGGATGTCAGGAAGCCGCCACTGAAGAGGCGGAGGGGAGGGACGTGTCGTGCAATATTTTAGACGGGCACTAGCACTTTGTAAACAAGCTATTAAATATATGAATCATGTACCTCATTCATCTCAAAATGTTCAACCTCTGCTGACAGAGTTTTGTAACACTGAATAAATTAGTAGTGCATTTGGCATGTGAAGCCGTTCCCTTCTTCACTTTCTCTCAAAAACAACACCCCTCGTCTGCCTGATTATTCAGTTTATTTCTGGTGGGTATTTTTTTTTCCGTCTGTCAAGAGCTTTCTTTTTTCATAAATTATAGGTGAAAAGGATATTTAGACAGAATTTAAACTAACTGAATTATTTAGAATACAGATGCCAGGCACCAATGCATAATTTATTCCAAAACTGTATAATTCAGATTTAAGTACCTGGTACTTTGTGATGGTGGTGAGCTGCCTCTGTCTTTACTTCGAGTTCTCTTGGGAAGGAGGCCTGCACCAAGACATTGCCATCATACACATTTCATGCTATTATTATTAAAGCGTTTTTAATCCCACAGTTTTCAGAACAGCCGAACTTGTTGTACATGGTCTCTTCTAGCCTCACAACCATCTTGCAAGGTAGGTTCGGCTTACCGATGGCAATTGTCCCAGGGTCACCCAATGAGGTCAATAAAGATTTAATTTTGGAATCCCTAATTATCTAAGCTCATCACTGTATCCACTAAATCCTACTGGCTATGAACACATGGTACAGTCTTTGTTTGTAGGCTCTCCCTGGTGATGCTCAGGGTGAAAATTGATGTAGGATTTTAAAAACAATCCAAGTGAGTTTGTCACTCAGAGACAATAACATGTAATTCAGTTCCCCACCCCACCCCAATTGGAACAGTTGGAAGTAGAGTTGTCGAGAAGTTCAATGTGATCATGATCATCAAGCAAACTTACCTTGATGAAATGTCTGGGTTACATGGAAGTTCCTAATAGAAATGCTTTGATGTTGATGTTTGGATCAAATGCCAGGCTGAACAACTCTGCAGTTGCACATTGGGGCCAGGGTCACTATTCTTCTCCTACCTTTCCTTTCAGTTGTCAGTGTGGGTACCTCATCACAGGGACACTACTACAGAACTTAGACTCATCCTTTTTAGTAGATTTAAATTTTTAAAAGTGTTTTTTTAAAAAACAGATGGGGCTCCCTGGAGGTCATGCAGAAATGTATATTGAGAACTGGGCTGGATCTAAACAGCCATTAACATAGAACAAGTTATGCTGTCACTGTAAGGCACACAGAGACGTCAAAGTAGTAAGTACAATGAAATTTCTGCCAGTGTACTATAAACTGGGGGGGGCACTACTGCCAGGAACAATATTGGGTAAAACGATACAAAATGGAGTAAAAAGCATCCCTAGTTGGAAGCCACTGTAAATAGAAGAGAAAGCCTTCTATAACACAAGTGTGGAAATTCCAAATGGAAGCTGTATTTATATAAATGTTAGGCAGTAGCAAAACAGTATGCTTTGATTGAGATATCCAACTGGCTGTTCAATAGCTGTATGCTTAATAACTTATTTACCAAATGGAAACAATATACTGATCTAAACTTATATCAGCTTTATTCTAGTTTAATAGTCACAGACTCCTCTGTAGATGCATGGGGAATATAATTTGGTGAAAATAGCATTGTTTGGAGAAATTCTCTTAACTCCTCTTTACCCAGTTTCTCCCTGAAATCCAGCAATCTGTTTCCTTTCCTTTTAAAGGAACTTCAAGTCTGTTTTGAATCAATTCCATTTAGATCAAAAGAGAAATTCAAAACAAGGAGGGACAGGGAGACCAGTTCTGCAAAATTTCAGAATTTCACCCTGCAGATGTTCAGAGACAGGCAGTGTCTTCCTGAACTTTTCCACCTTCCTGCTGCAGCCCTCTGTGGTACGTACCATTAAAAGGGAAGGACGGAAGTTTCAAAAGGCTGCACAGGGCTGTGACAGAAACCTACAAAGAGACTTCATAAAGATATTCAAGAAAATGTTTCATTTGAGTGAGAAAAAAAGAAATCAATGGCTATATCTAAAAAAGAGTGGATTTCGGGAAAAGAAATTCTACTGCCCATAACAACACTAGGTGAAGGACCTGAGCATTCTTTATTAGAAAGCTCCTCCCCACACACACTGACTAATCCTTCTCAGTTTCCCCCAGGCACAAAAGAGGGGCTAATAAATTTTTATGCCCATGCATAAAAATACCATAATCTTCCTGCACCCTACAAATATTATCAGACATATCCCATCTGCTTCAGGAAAGGACCTGGCAACATTTATCATGAGTAAATGTTCTGGTATTTGGTTATCATGGCCATTCTCCCAGCTGTAAAAACCCAGTGAATGAACCCAATCAAGTTAACAGTGATGGAAATGAATCTGATGCGGACGCTGCAATAAATGTCGAGCAGGGGATCCAGAAAGCACCCATCAGTTCTTGCTGTCCGCCCTCTGCAAAACACCTTGCCGAGAAGTAAACATTTCTTGAGACAGACGGCAAGGCAAGAGACCCATGTGAGTGCTTCTTCTGGGATTTCAAGGACTATATATCATCATTTGGGGGTTTCATTAAGAATGAGATGGGTCTTAACACTGATTGACACATACGAGGGAGTGGGGAGAATATTTTGCCAGAATGTAAAGCATCTGACTCGGAATTGTCATTTCACCCGTTTCCAGCCACTTCCTAATTTCCATTTTCTGTTGTAATTTTTCATTATCACTCTGTGTGTTTTCTTTCTCTTCCCCAAACTCGCTTCATCCCTTCCTTTCATTTGGTTTCCTTTGATACCCTAACAGCTGGCTTTAAGAAAGTGTCGCTTTTATTTTTTGTCACTGGAGGGAAGGAAATTAGCACCTTGATGGAAAGTGTACTATGCAGAGCAGAGCAGCATTACAGAATTTAAACACATTTCCTGTCATTGTGATTACAAAGAAACTTAAAGGAGGCATCACAATTTTCAACCATTTTCCTTCCCCCCATCACTATTACAGCATGACAGCCATAAAAATGCAGGTTATAAAAGGGAACCTAAATACCTCTCTTCTGACATTGTTATCAGACAGTGTCACAGGCGATGAATGTTTCTCTACGCATCTGCAAAAGGAAAACATGCTGTGTAAGTCTAATATCGATGCTTGTTTATCCTGATCTTGCTCTGCGTGTGTTTAAGGTGCTTTTCTATCGCAGGACCAAGCAAGTTGTAAAGAGGCGGGATACTGACACTGTGTTGTAGCACGTAAGAGACGTTGACTGGGGCTTTAAACTCTCGTGAGTTTCATCAGATTTGCACCTAGAATTCTGCTTGGGCTTTGAAATTTGGCCTTCTGTATTTCTTAATATTGTAATACACATGGATTTCCTCAACAGGGACTGCTGCTGGTAGTCAGATAAATGGTGTGCATGTGTGTGTGTGTGTGGGGGGTATGAAGCTCTTCTCCAATGTGGTCCCAATCTGAATGGGGCACCAGGACCAGACTTGGAGGAGAACCTGCAACTCCAACCTGCATATTCCATAATCTGTGAATCAGTTGCCAGTGAAGACCAAATGATGTTGGGAGATCCCATAAATAACAGGGGTCCAAGTGAGAAGTCTTATAGCTCCAGAACAACTTGCAGGTCTCGCGTATGCAACTTCACTGCACGTGACATTTGCAAAATACTTTGACTGGAAGCTTTGTAAGTAGAGGGCCCATCACACGCATAGGTCTGTTGCACCCTCGTGATCATTATCCTGGTTCTAAATTCTGGTGATTCTACTCTGATGATCAGTTTTTAGAGTACTGGTTTTCCTGCTTGCTAAGTCTAGGAAATCCTTTTCTAGCATTCTTGGGGTTTTTCCCCCCCTCTCCCATCCCAAGGTAGAAAACTGCATCTTCTTTTCAGCAAGTTTTCTATGTTTTTACAATATCAGACTGTGCTGCCTGCAATCCGCAATCATTTGGGCTTATTATAAAGGCACATTAGCAGGGCCACTGTGAAATTATGAAGCATTTTGGAGAAAATTACAGGATCTTTAGCTTCATTTCTTGTCGAAAAATATGCAAAAACCTTCGGGGGGGGGAAACATAAGCAGATGGTGTTAGAGGCATTCATTGTTTTCCCACGAAGCTGTAAACAAATACTGTAAATTAAAAACCACAACTGACCTTTATAAAATCTAGTCAAAAACTCGGAGTTCACTTGGCGATGGGCGGGGGGAGTCAAAATTCACAGCAATCTAAGTTCCTCTGGCATAGAAGGTTCTTGGTGAAACTGTATCCAATTTAACTTGATTTATGGGAAAGTTCTGGAGGAACATTCAGCTCTGCTCCCTGTCCCATGATAAGAGACTTTGCAAAAAAAAGTAGTTTTAAGAACTACATTTTCATTATGGCAAAGCATTATGGTCCATTATGCACTGAATATCCTCAGCATTAAACTGACTGATACCTCCTATATAGTGTAAAGGTTGCTCTTACAACAGAATCCTAACTTTCTTTTTGGTCATCAAGTCACAACTGTCTTATGGTAGAGTTTTCAGGGGAAGAGACATTCAGTGCTGGTTTCCCATTTGCCTGCCTCTGCATCATGACCCTGGTATTCTTTGGTTGTTTCCCATCAGAATACTGTCCAGGGCCAACCTGGCTTTGTGTCTGAGATCTGACAAGATCAGGCTGGCCTCGGCTATCTAGCACAGTGTGAATCCTAATTAAGGACATTTAATTTCTACTTTGTTCAACAGTAATTTATACATTCACTCTGTTCTGTGTATCTTTACATTCACATGTGCTAAGAGTGTATAAATGCTTCCACACATGTGGTTCTTTTTAATTATGGTGAAGTTATACAAAAATCTCTGCTATTCCCTTGGTATCCTTTCTGGGACAGGAGACATGAGAAGAATAGGATGCACCTAGCTTTAATATTGGATAGTCTTCATCTACACAGGTTTCTGCTGGCATGGGAGAAGCTGCACGTAGAGTTCTGAAGACAGGATGTTTTGGTGTTTCCCTTGGTTCTCTGCCTTTAAGGTGGCACAGGCCTCTTTAAAAATCATAATGGAGAAAGAGAAATGCTGATACTCCACCTTTTTCTGGCAAAAATTTAAGAAGATGTTACAAAGAAGAAAGAGAAAGGAGGAAGAGACCTGTAACTGACTGATGTAACTGAGAGATAGCAAAGCCATAGAGAAAGTATCAGTACACTTATGAATGAAACAAACAATCACACTAGCAAGACCCACAGGGAAGTATCACCTATGGGAAATGGACCACAAGGTAATTAAACATGGAAACTGACCCTTATGCTCTGCAAGTATGTGTTTGGTTCAAGTTTAATGCTGCAGCAACATTGGGCATTACCCAGATTGGACCCAAGGAAGGAGGGAGATTAACTTGTTATAAGCTTTCCAGACAGGTAAACAAGGGATCTTTTATCTGTGTATACAGAGGTTTTATTTCAGAGCAATGTTCCAAGACAAAAAGTAATGTAGATTGACTGATTTAAACTAAATCAGGTCTTTATTCACTAGCAATCAATCACACCACTGTAAGCGAACCACAAATAAACTGAAAATAAACTAAATAAACCACAATAAACAATCCTCTCCCTCCCATGTACACACATGTGCGCACACACACATATTATGTGGACAATTGAGGGAGAAAAGTTTCCATCTGAAATGGCCTCCCCCAGCCCCCCCACATCCTGTCATTGTACTTGTTTCCATCAACACACAGACTGTATAAGCCCACTTTGGATAATTTATGATAGTCTGTGTCTTACATTATCCTCTGATCTTATTTTAATCTGTTGTTGATAACTGTTTTTAACCAACCTATGGTATTGTTTTAACATCATTGTTGCCCACCCTGAGCCTTGCTGCGCAGAGGAAGGAGGGCTATAAGTCCAATAAAATCCTGTCCTTATATATAACTGAATTTTGGTCAGCAACATTCTATGCTTGCCACAATTGATTGGGCGCAAGAACTGGCAGTCAAAAGACGCTGGCTGGGGCTGACTGGCTGCTTGGCAGAGTCCCGCCCACATCAGCCCCGGCCAGTGTCTTCAGCTCAGTCTGCTCTGGTCCGCTGACAGGAGAGGACTGTCTGCAGAGTGAGCGCAGGGACAGGCCCTCAAGGCTGAGGCAGGTGAGAGAAGCCCGTTCTGCCCCCCCCCCCACTGTCCTCTGGGCCTTCTATGGGCCCGGTAGGCCCAGGCAAGCCCGTTCCCCCACACACACCATCCTCTGGGCCTTCTATGGGCCCAGTAGGCCCAGGCAAGCCTGTTCCACCCACACACACACAAACCATCCTCTGGGCCTTCTATGGGCACAGGCAAGCCCGTTCCGCCCCCACACACACCATCCTCTGGGCCTTCTATGGGCCCAGGCAAGCCTGTTCTGCCCCCCCACACACCCCATCCTCTGGGCCTTCTATGGGCCCAGGCAAGCCTGTTCCGCCCCCACACACACACCATCCTCTGGGCCTTCTATGGGCCCAGGCAAGCCCGTTCTGCCCCCACACACATACCATCCTCTGGGCCTTCTATGGGCCCAGGCAAGCCCGTTCTGCCCCCCCACACACACCATCCTCTGGGCCTTTTATGGGCCCAGGCAAGCCCGTTCTGCCCCCACACACACACACCATCCTCTGGGCCTTCTATGGGCCCAGTAGGCCCAGGCAAGCCTGCTCCACCCCCTCAGCATCCTCTGGACCTTCTATGGGCCCAGTAGGCCCAGGCAAGCCCGCTCCACCCCCTTCACCATCCTCTGGGCCTTCTATGGGCAGTGTAGGCCCAGACAAGCCATTTCCACCCCCACACACCATCCTCTGGGCCTTCTATGGGCACAGTAGGCCCAGACAAGCCATTTCCACCACCCCCCATGCCATCCTCTGGGCCTTCTACAGGCCCAGTAGGCCCAGACAAGCCCATTCCGCCCCCCAACCATCTTCTGGGCCTTCTATGGGCCCAGTAGGCCAAGAGAAGCTTGTTCTGCCCCGCCCAATCCATCCTCTGGGCCTTCTCAAGGCTCAGTAGGCCCAGAGAAGCCCATTCCGCCCCCCCCCCACACACCATCCTCTTGGCCTTCTCAGGTGTGCCTTCTGAGACTCATCCTAGGGATTCCTACTGCACTTAGGCTTTCAAGGGGGTGCCCTTCAAAACAACTAAGAAGGGTTTGGAGATCAAATTGGGAGAGTCTCGTTAGAAAGTAGGACAGGGTGGGGATTTGCAACACGCACTGATTTTGAATGCATTGGCCTCTTCAGATGTTATATCCAAACAATCTGATCGTCCACCAACCACATGTATTGGGAGCATGTAGTTTCCGCAGTACACCTAATATATTGTGGACCATCCAGGGCTCAGTGACAGTGAGGACTCCTCAGAGGAAGAAGGGCCCATTACAGCTAGTCAATACAGCCACAGTCAGTAACAGCTGGCCAGCAGGGAAATGAGGTTCAAGCATTCCATGACTTGTAGCTGAGAGCTGGTACAGAATCATCCCAGCCCTCCATCTCTGACCCAGCAGCTGAAGGCAGCAACCTGCCCCAGTTTCCTCAGGGTGACTGGCACCCTTGGAACATCACAGCAGAAGGCTCAGAAAAGACAGGCTAGGTGTCAGAGTGCACATCTTGCTGCTCAGTGCCAGCTGCCTGTTGACGGTGGAGGTAAGTCACTACAAGACCTCCACTGAGAAGCTGGCTGCATGCATATCATCTCAGCCAGTGGCTATAAAGACACATGAGGGGAGCTCATGGGTGTGGATACAACATGTTCACTAGATGCCACCCATGTGGGAAACTGCCTGGACTGATACTTTGAAACTTGACTCCTAGCTGAGCTTCTGAAACTCCCTCCAGCCTTGTTTCTACTGACGCTCTGAAACCTGACTCCTGGACTGCCTCACATTGAGCTTCTGAAAATCCCTCTGGTCTTGTTTCTACAGATACTTAGACAGATGCTGTAACCTGACATCTGTTCCAGCACTGGTCTGACTCGAAACATAATAGTGCTTTCACTATTTCATGTGTATTGGATGTGTGGATTTTCCATACATGTATGGTTTCCACACACGTGTGAACCAGAATCAAATGATGCACATGGTTGGTGGGCTCTCAGCTTGTGTAGATTTAATGTCTGAAGATACCATATGTGTGGAATGGCAAATAGGGGGAAGAGCAAATTTCCCACAGAGCTGTACATTGAAGGTATCTTCAGAGTTGAATGATAGCGGTAGATATTTACTTGAGTATATACCTAACAGATTGCTTTCCTTCTCTTTCCTCCCTGAAGGCTGCAGTTTGAAGAGAACAGACCATTGGATACTCACCATAAAGGGTCCTTCTCCTCTGAGGAAAGGGGTTGGACTAGATGGCCTGTATGGCCACTTCCAGCTCTGTGATTCTATGATTCTATGGTAGTGTGATTCCCACCATCCAATCAAGGAAATGTTTCCTCTCAACCTCCATGTGGTCAATTGCAGTCAGTCTGGGCATGGATGCCAGATAGGATCCTGTTGCAACATGTCTGGGGACACAAGGAACCTCTGGGGGGCTCTACTGACATCTCCTGTAGAGTCAAGAACCATGGTCTGTGTGGCCAGAACAGTGCCACTAGGATGATGTCTGCTCGTTGCTCCTTGACCTTCCAGAGGACACTGGACAGAATTGGGAGGGGTGAAAATGTGAATACCAAAGTTTGGGGCCACTGGGAGGTGAGTGCATACATAGCCTCTGCCCTGAGGCAGAAGAACCTTGTGAAGAATCAGTTGAGTTGGTGATTTACTGGGGAGGTGAAGAGGGCTAATTGTGGCTGCCTGATTCGATTGGTGAACTGCAGGAAGAGCTCCCTCTTGAGAGACCACTCTCCTCCCTGTATAGTTTGTCTGCTGAGCCAGCTTGCTTTGTTGTTGGAGGATCCCTTTATGTGTTTCACTTGAATCAATAATAGGTTCTTCTCGGTCCAGTTCAGGATTTTTAAGGGCTCCTTGTGTAGAATGGATGACCTCAACCCTCCCTGCTTGTTGATTTAGATCTTTGCTGAAATATTGTCTGTTCTTATGAGGACAAGTCGGAAAAAAGAGATTGAGTTTCTAGACACTCTCAATGATTGTGCTATGGAGCAGATGGTCACAGAACCTACCAGGGGGGAGGCAATCCTGGATTTGATCCTAAGTAATGTCCATGACCTGGTGAGAGATGTAAAAGTGATTGCACCACCTGGGAACAGTGACCATAATGTTATTGAGTTCAACGTTTGTATAAATAGGGAGTTGCCAAAAAACCTCGACACAATTATTTTTAACTTTAAAAGGGGTAACTTCTCTGCAATGAGGGGACATGTGAAGAGGAAACTGAAAGGAAAAGTAGAAAGGGTCAAAACCATTGGGGAAGCTTGGAGATTATTTAAAACTACAGTCCTAGAAGCTCAGATAAAATATATACTGCAGGTTAGGAAAGGCACAAATAGGTATAGAAAAAAGCCTGCATGGTTAACAAACAAAGTAATGGAAGCTGTAAAAGGTAAGAAGGATTCCTTTAAGCGGTGGAAAGCCAGTCTCAGTGAGGTTGATAAAAGGGAACACAGGCTGTGGCAAATAAAATGCAAGTCTGTGATCAGGCACGCAAAAAGGGAATATGAAGAGCATATTGCAAAAAACATAAAGACCAACAACAAAACTTTCTTCAAATACATTAGAAGCAGGAGACCAGCCAGGGAGGTAGTGGGGCCCTTGGATGACCAAGGGGTAAAAGGAGTACTGAAGGATGATAGGAAAATGGCTGAGAAGCTGAATGCATTTTTTGCCTCTGTCTTTACTGTGGAAGATGAGACGTGCTTGTCCACTCCAGAACCGCTGATTTCAGGAGGGGTGTTGAAAGACCTGAGTCAGATTGAGGTGACAAGAGAGGGAGTCCTATGACTGATAGACAACTTAAAAACTGATAAATCACCAGGCCTGGATGGCATACATCCAAGAGTTCTGAAAGAACTCAAATGTGAACTTGTGGATCTTCTCCTGACAAAAATATGCAATCTTTCATTAAAATCTGCATCCATTCCTGAGGGCTGGAAGGTAGCTAATGTCACCCCCATCTTTAAAAAGGATTCCAGAGGAGATCCGGGAAATTACAGGCCAGTCAGTCTGATGTTAATACTGGTTAAGTTGGTAGAAACTGTTATTAAGGAAAGAATTAGTAGGTACATTGATGAACAAAAACTACTGAGGCAGACTCAGCATGGGTTCTGTAAGGGACCTTGTCTCACTAACCTGTTAGTGTTCTTTGAGGGGGTAAACAAACATAGGGACAAGGGGGACCCAATAGATATTATCTACCTTGACTTCCAGAAAGCTTTTGACAAAGTTCCTCATCAAAGGCTCCTAAGTAAGCTCAATAGTCATGGGATAAAAGGACAAGTCCTCTTGTGGAAGGTGGTAAACAGTGGGGTACCACAGGGATCAGTACTAGGTCCGATGCTTTTTAACTTGTGCGTTAATAATTGGGAGTAAGCAGTGAAGTGGCTAAATTTGCGAATGACACAAAATTGTTCAGGGTGGTGAAAACCAGGGGGGATTGTGGGGCACTCCAATGGGATCTGTCGAGGATGAGCAAGTGGGCTTCAATGTGACAAATAGGGTTCAGTGTGGCCACGTGCAAAGTGATGTACATTGGGGCCAAAAATCCTAACTATAAATACACGTTGATGATGGGATCCAAACTGGCAGAGAATGACCAAGAGAGAGATCTTGGAGTCGTAGTAGATAACTTACTGGAAATGTCGAGACAGTGTGTGGCTGCAATAAAAAAGGCCAACGGTGTGCTTTTTGGAGCACTTTTTCCTCCTGGTGACAAGGGGTTGGCTGAAGCCACTGGCATTTACCACTCATGGGCCATCCTGATCTCCCCAGCAGTCTTCCTTGCACCCTCTGCTGTAGTTAGAGAGGAATCAGCTTCTCCCACTGAAAGAAAACCATCCTCTTCATGTGAGCGTGCCATTTCTAAGGCAGCTGCAATAAACTGAGATTCTGGTGGGTAGCCATGTTCGTCTGAAACAGCAGAACAAAGTTTGAGTCCAATGGCACCTTAAAGATCTACAAAGTTTTATTTAAGGTGAGCTTTCATGTGCAGGCACACTTCTTCAGACACCAAGTGCATGCACACGGAAGCTCACCTTGAATAAAACTTTGTTGGTCTTAAAGGTGCTACTGGACTCAAACTTTGGGTCATTCTGCATTGGCTTTTCTCTCCGCTGTTTTAGCAAACCCACGTTGGAACAGGAATTCCCTTTGCATTGCATGCCGCTTCTACTTTCCTTGATTATAGGGTTTTATGGTGCTTTCTGCATAGATTTATGGCCATTTTATGGCCATTCAGGGGTGACTTTGCAGTCAGTACTGTGTTGAGGAAATGTGGAGTGAATACCAGATGCAGAACCATCTGCAATAAACTTCCCACTCTCAACGGTTGCTCCTAACTGTGGAGCAGTTGTGAGAGGCTCTCCCATTTGCTGCTCTGCCAATGATTGGAGAGGGGAAGGGGGGGGCTAAGTAAGACTGAAGCAGAAAAGAAGAACAAGGAAGATCAGAATGAACTGGAAAAGACTGAGAAAAAAATTCTCAGGCAGGAAAGAAATTGGAGAGGGTGACTCCCATGTGCTGGAGACAGGAAGTCAAAGAAATTGTTCCTGCTTCCCTTGATTGGATGGTGGGAATCACCCTATCAAGATGACCTCCACCTCAGAGGGAGAAAGGGTCGTTTATTCATCTGGTTCCTGCTGCTGAATGTAGCACCCGAAATCTTTTCATACACCATCCTTCTAAAGGTGCCAGTGCACAGGGGGCAATAAATCCACAGTCACCCAAATGCCCCAGAGACTCTGAAAGAAATCCTTCTTCCTCTTCCAGTCCTCTTCCACCTTTGTCCCCCCTCCCCCTTTGCAGTTTGTAGTACTGCCCAGTAAAGCTTTTTTTCATCATCCCACTAGCAGGTAGAGTAAAAGCAGCAATTTTGTAAGGGTGTCAGCTTCACATCCTTGTAGCCTTACCCGAAAGTGCACTAATATTAACCTGCTCCCATTCTTTCTGATTGCACATTTCAGAGTCTGCAGCTCCCGCATCAACACTCCCACTACTGTTGCCAAGATCTACAAGATCTACAAGCTCGTTGTTGATAATGTCAGTGCCACGAAGGAGATTCAGGCCAGTTACAGTACGTGGTACCAACCTGTCTGCAATTGTAAGTTTGGGCGTTTCAAGCTCATTCCTTATCTCATTTGAAATTGAAATATGTTTGCAGTGCTTGAATGTGGGAAGATTAATTATCACCTCTGTTTCCAAATAAAAAGCAGTAGAAACTCATCACAGTAAAAAAAAGAGTCACATTGTCAACAGCTAACCCTGGAGGCTTTTCAGCTGGAAAATAATAGGAAATAGAAGTTGTGTGTGATGGGTTTATTGTTTTAATGAAATGAAAAAAAAATCATTCTAAATAGAAGTGAAGGGAACCTAGTCTTGAAGTGGATGGCATTTCCCCGCAGCACCACAGCTCTAAATATGGTCTGCCAGGCCAGTCAGTAGGCAAGGGAGGATCTCTGACATTTTTGGCTGAGAAAATTCATTACTGAAAATTAGCTATGTGTGAATTTCCCTGGTTCTAACCCAATATAGTTAGTTCTGGCATTTTTTTCTGTGCTAAGGCATTCCAGTGTTTTTGAATGTTCCCACAGAGTTTCCAGTGATTCCTAGAGCTACTGCCGCCACTTCCAGGCTTTCCCCCAGAAGTGACATCATCATACTCACAATACCAGCCCCCCACCATGTCCCCCCACCCCACCCCTTCTGCCAGTTGCCAGGCTTGGCCTACCAACCTTACAGGCAGGAAGAAATGACTTCTGTCATCAGCAAATAAATTTTGGATCCAAAATTTAGGAAGAGATTTGGATGCCTATAATTTTGATGCTTCTCTATTGAAAAGTCTTTCAGCTTCCCTTGACTTCCCTTGGCTGTTTTGCCTCAGGCAGCATCTCCTAATTGTCTTTACATTTCCTTTTAAGCGTCATCTGCTGAGAACCTACAGGTATGTAGGACTTCATCCCCAAAAGGCACATTGCTAATTTTAGCAAAACCCTTTTCTTTGTTGCTTTAGATTTCTTTTTCCACCTGAGCAGAAACCTCCAAATTTGTTTCAAATGTTGCTGTAGGCAACATCAAATGATAATTCTGTGCAGGAACATTTAGGAGGTTTGTCAAAAAAAAAAAATGTTATTCCCTCAGGACTTTGGAGATTGCCTGTGTGGTAAAATGACATTTCCCTCAAGGTATCTGAGGAAAAGATTACAACTTTGCAATGGGAATGTTGAATTTGCACTCTGTGAACGCTCAAAGGTTAACCTAAAATTACTTCTGCAGCTCAGCAAAAGGAAGCAGAACAAGCTTTTCTTTCTAGCTTCCAGTCTGCAAAACTAGCTGGATGTCTATTCATATGCTGGAGGAGTTACCCAGAAGAACAAAACACCCTTGGCTGAAGCACCCAGAAGCTGCACATAGGTAACAAAAGCTAGAAGAATCTTAAGTAAACAGAAAATCCCTGTCTTTTACAAGAAAAACTAGAGTACATTGTGGGATGGGAAGAAGGATTTTGGAATTCTTTGGAGGGAAGTTAGACCTCAAGGAAGAAGACCCAACAAGATGGTTGAGAAAGGTAGAGACAGGAACAGAGCCAGGACAAGAAATCCGAAAACTTATTCTGCCCTACCAGCTAATTTACTATTATGAATACGTGTATCACCCTTTTTATTTTCCTTTGCTCAGATGCTGACAGTCCATTGTTGTTCAACTATATTCTTCTCCTTGCATAACCAGTGACTCCTTCCACAAGTAAAGTTTTTTTTCCCCTTTTCTGAAATGTGTATTATGTGGTCAGTCTGCATCCATTCAAAAAGTAACTCAATTGATGCTTGTCAAGCAAGATACAAAGAGGAGGCAAGGAGATGCCTGATTAGCTCTGAATAACTCTGAGATTTCCAAAGTTTTCCTGACATTCATAGTAGATGGGAGTAGGAAGGTAATTCCATCTTAGAACCTCTCAAGAAAAATCTCTTAAGAGACAGAAACAGAAGGTCTGATTTCCAGATTATGAAGCATTCTAATTCCCAACCTACTGGTGGCAGTGAAAAAGAATCCTATATGTGCTGTAGGGAAGGGTGGACTAAAACTGGTGAGGTAAAGTTCTTGGTGATATCTAGCAGTTTGAGTCCTTGGCAATCCTATTATGGGGAGCAGCTGTGGCTCAGAAGGACCCATATTTGCATGCAGAAGGACCCACATTCAGTCCCAACATCTCAAGCTGAAAGAACTCTGCCTGAATACTTGCCATAATCAAATGCACTTTTCTTCTTCAGCCCCTAAGGTTACCAGGTTCCTGGTGGGGCTCGATATTCTCCTGGCATTACAACTGATCTCCAGACAACAGAGGTCCATCCTCCTGGAGGAAACTGCTCTTTCCAAGGGCGGACTCTGTGGCATTGCATTCCTGCTGAGCGCCCTCCACTCCTCAAGCTCTGCTATTCTCAGGCACCACCCCAAAATCTTCAGGAATGTCCCAAGCCAGAGCAGGAAACTTTATCCCGAGTCATCCTCCAAAGGGCTACTACCTTTTTACCTCTTTGGCTTTGGAGGGGGAGGTAAATTTCTGTTACATGGGCCAGTGTTCCCTCTAAGCTGAGTTAGTGTGAGCTAGCTCACAGTTTTTTAGCCTCCGGCTCACACATTTTTTGTCTTAGCTCAGGGAGGATGGCTCCAGAGCAAACTAATTTATGCAGTAGCCAGATTGCCTGCTCACAACTTTAAGGCCAGTAGCTCACAAGGTAGAATTTTTGCTCACAAGACTCCACAGCTTAGAGGGAACATTGATGTGGGCCTGTTTTGGACTCCAAAGCCAGGCTTGGCTACATACCAATTTTCCTCATGAATGGACCCATTTGAGTTCATTGTAACCTCTCAAATTCTTGCCTTTCAAGTCACTACATTTTCAAGCACCTTCACACACGAATCCCTGACATTTGGCCTATTCACCTTGCTTTGTGAACTTGGTAGGTGGCCTAAAGAAAGAAGCAGAGTTTCCCAAGTGGCATCCTGAATTTGTCTACTGTCATTCTTCTTCTGTGCCATGGCTTTCAGAGCTACTGTGGACCCTACAGGGACAATTTGGCTTAGTCATAACCAAGCTGCTTCCCATCAGGCACCTACATCTTTCATAACCATAATCATTCCTGAAACCAAGAGCATTTTCTGATACCTCAATAAGGCCAATCTCAAAATAAGGCAAGGAAAGTCAGCTTGATTCTCTTAAAGTTAAGATTAATCCGGAGTGCACAAAGACAGAGGAAACCTTATTTTGACTATTATACTGAGTGGTTATGACAGCAGTCGTCAGGGGGAAAGCGTGTGTCGTGCAAATACATAAACATGCCACAACAACAAGCTGTAACATTTCAGACTGACTCTTCTCTCAGCACAGAAAAACTTCTGGGGGGGGTGGATGGCTTGTGGTTTCTTTAATGGTATTGAAATGGATTGCTTTTTTCAGACAAATAGACAGCTTTTGGAAAACCAAAGCTTTCTGAAGCAACAATGTCAACTTGCTTTCGAGTACAGGGCTGACTGCCGGTTCTGCTGGGACTCTGGCAAGAGACCTCCCCCAACTTCAGTGTGAACACTATGGCCCCATCTGCATTTGCTATGTAAAGCTGTTCAGTGCTGCTGTGGCGCAGGCTTCCCACTTGGCTCGGTATAAAGCTCTCCTCTGTCTGCATCAGGATGCAAGTTGTTTAGGGAGAGCATGTGAGAAGGGGGGAGGAGCGGCCTCCCAAGGGCACCAGCAGGGCACTGCGCTGCACTGCAGGGAGGAAACAGCACCTGCGACCCCTCCCACAGAAAGTAAAAGGGGGTGACCTGGCAGACGGGTAGGCAGAGGGGGAGCAGGAAAGACAGAATGAGCTGGGTAAAAAACACAAAACACCCAGCAGTTGCCAGGCAGGGTGTTCTGGAGACTGCCCCAGGAAATAACAAATGGTTCAAGTGCTTCCAACCCCCCCCCCAAATATGATCACAGAAAAATGTTCCTTGCCTGATTTTAAATGCAGACAACTGGATTTTCAGCTAACTTGTTTCCTTTGTGACGATTTGCATATCTCCTTAGAAAAGATGGGGGAGAGAATTCAGCTCTAGTTGTCTGCTTTTTGCTCACAATGGCTCGACAGTGGGGAGGAGCAATTGCACCACCTTAAAACCACGTTCAGATAAGGCGGTGAGATGTCGTAGTGACCTTGGAGTCACTACTAAATGGCAATAAAATGATGCAGACAGCTGATGAAGAGATGAAACAATAGGAGAGTGGATGCGGCATGAAATGCAGACAGGAATTTGGGAGATGATGGGAGATCATCAGGGCCGGCTCGTCCACCGGTGAGCTAGGTGCTCGCTTATAGCACGCCAGCTGCAGGGGCACCAAACTGCACCCCCCTGCCTCTTCCCTGGATTTCCTGTGTGCCCCACAGCTGCAGAGTGCCCAGGAAAGCCAGCGCTGGGAGGTAAGGGGCGGAGGTTAAACCCCCCGCCTCTTTCCTGGCTTGCCTGGGGGCCACACAGCTGCAGAGCACCCAGGCAAGCAGGCGCTTGGTGGGAAGGGGCATCGTTAGGCTAACCACGTGGTTTAGCCTAACCACGTTGATCAGCAGCCAGAGGCTTGCCATGTCCTCCCCCCAGCCACCAGTGGGGGATGGGGGAGTAGGCCTGCCAGATCCAGGTTGAGAAACTCCTGGAGATTTGGGGATGGAGCCTGGAGAGGAGGGAGACCTCAGTGGGATACAATGCCACAGAAACTACCCTCCAGAGTATCTATTTTCTCCAGGGGAACCAATCTCTTTAGTCTGGAGATGAGCCATAATTCCAGGAGATCCCCAGGTCCCATCTGGAAGCTGGCATCCCTAGCTACAGTCCATATAAGGCTGAAATGTGAACAGACTCTCTCCTACTTCTTTGCAAGCTGCAACTGTGGCATCAGCAGGTTGTCATTGCTGGTGTGAGGACCCTCAAGTCTTTTGTGAGAGTAAGCATGCCCTAAGTAAGTAAAACAAATAAAAATGTTGACAAAGAACAGAATGCATGTTCTTATCAGTTCTGCACAGTGGAGGAGAGATTTCTCTCCCATACGCTGATCCTCTCCAAGGCGAGTTGTTGTAGCTGTTTGTGACTTTAACTCAATCACTCCTATTTCAGAAAGTGTTCCTAAGGGGGACATCTTCAGAAGGTTCAGAGACTGGAATGGAAAGACTAATCTGACTCCAGAAATAATCCATCGCTATGTAACCCACTGCCTCCAGCAAATCAAATAACACTTCCTTCAATGTTATAACTCCATTGCAGTCCCCTGCACAGATAATGCCTGACCTAGTTTTTTATTTGTTAAAAAAAATGCATTCCTTTTGGCATCTTTTGGATAATTTGAATTTCCAGGTATATTTTTATTACTGTTGCCATGTCTTTTTTTAAAAAAAAAAAACTTTGTGTATACTTTTTTGTCTCCTTTGTTCTCAAAGCTATGTTGGAAAACCTGCTAAGCACAGGCAAGGAAGGATGCTCAGTCGCCCGTCAGTTCAGATCATAATTAGTCTGCAAATTGCAAAGCCCCTCACGTTAGGGTGCACCCCTCTGTTTGGGGTAGAAAACAGACTAAGTCCTGGGTGAGATTTCAGTTGACTCATTTCGTTATACAGAGATGAGGAAAGCACATAAGCATCCTGGATTGGGGAGGGGGTTGTCAGCAAGCAAATCATCACACCTGGCCATCTGTCACAATGACAGGCTCAATGAAGAATTTCCTCTTGTCTTAACACCCATTCATTCACCTCTGCACTCCATCTGCTTCCTTCCCATTCTACGTTGTGTAAAGACCCCCCCCCAGATCTTATGGGAATAGTTGATTGGCCAGATCTCTCTTTGGTGAGAAGTTTGAATGAGCACTCCACATTCTGATTAGGCCAAGAAAAACTCCTGGCTTCTGAGAGGACTCCTTGAAATACAGGCTAGCAACCTTTTGTCACATTTTTGCCAAGCCCTCTTCCAGATACCTGCTGTAGAAAAGGTGATCCTTCTTCAGGAGGGGAAACACCTGAAGTCTTGTAGGTATTTAGGTATTTAGGTCTCTTACTGATTACAGTGAGGGGGAGAAACTCCTGGCCTGGGACACTCACACACGTGCCGCGATGACATCACCCAGAAGTGATGTCATCGCGCTAGGCACGTTGCCGGTGGATGCTCTAGCATTCGGCAAGAAATTTCAGGCCAAATGCTAGTGTCCCCCAGTGATATGCCCAGTGCAATGATGTCACTGTGCTGGGCATGTCGGCCCAATCTGGGCACTTTGGGGGGTGGGCTTCCCCCTGCTGGCCTGGATTTGGGCTGGTGGACTGGGAGCCCCTTGAGTAGGCAAACTCCTGCCCTCCCAGGGGACCTGGCAGCCTTAAGAGACTCTGATTATTCCCCCCCCCCAAGTCTACTGCTCAAGTACACTCTACCAACTCGGTGAGAAAAGGCAGAGGTGATATCCTTTCCCGTCACACATGCACACAAACTGTGCTCAAAAGGAGTGTTATTAGTTGCCCCATAGAACAGTCTGTTCATATACTTAAACCAGGGGTGTCAAACATAAGGCCCAGGGGCTGGAAACAGCCCATCCAGGGCTCTTATCTGTGAGCAAATAGTGCAATGCAGGGAACAGGAGACAGCTTCGGTGGAGTGGGTACAGCCACTCCGATTGTGCCTTCAGCATGGTAGAACAACCTCATCTGCAGCAGTCAAGCAGCACCCCTTCACTTCAGGGACAGCCTCAGTGGTAAGTTGGGAGCCACCACAGTCACATTCATGCTGGCTCAGGGTTCCAAGGAAAGGTGGCATGCCTCTCTGCCAGGCTGCAGATCCCGGATGGCTGTGGGGATCAATGTCTGCACAAGGGAGGGCACAGAGGATCCTCTGATGGGGCCTGTTGGTGACCAATGCCACTGCTATATTTGCGTCCCCCATGCAGCAGCTGTGCTCTGGTCCATGGGGGGCATTCTTTGGCAGTTTCTTCCTCACCATCAGGGGCCTAAGTACTGCCTCCATGCATGCAAATCAACAGCCAGGCCTCCCTCCCCCATGGAACACCTGGCAGCCTTCAGCCATGGGCAACTATTGCCTTGCGGGGGGGGGGAATGCCAGCAATCTCTGGCTATACTGGTCACTGGGTGACCTGGGGCCTCTGCCACATGCACAACCTTGTGCATGTAGCGCCTGCTCCCCCTCTGGCCTGAGGAAGCTGCCACCTTTGGCAAGCCCTGCATGGGGGTAGCAGGGCTTGCCAATGATCTCTGGCTTGAACCCCCAGGATCGCCCCGCCATGGATCACCTGGTGGCCATGGCCAGAAGTGACTGCTGCTGCACAGGCATGTCCAGCTTGTCAGGCTTTGCTTGGCCTGGGTCTCGCTGTGCACATGTCCTTGCTCCTGGGCCACTGACCCCTGCTTCTGCACCTGGGGGAGGTTAGTTCAATGTCTTCCCAATCCCCTTCTATGGTGGTCAGGGGAAGGGGGGAGCTCGCAACCCCCAGCTGCTTTGTATTTTTACCCTGGGGCCTGTCTTGTTAGAGGGAGCCTTGTTAGAGGGAGCTGGCTGAGAAGGGGTTTGGCCTCTCTCCAGGCAACACGGGGGCATCTACCCAGCACTGCACCGCTGGGTTCCCCAATCCACCCATGCAGGTTTTCCTCTGCACACCCCCAGCCCATGAGGCCTTGCAGTGAGGACACACCAACTTGGACCTTACCAGCTGCTGTCCTTTATAACGTTTTTATCTCCAGTACCTGGCATTACATTTTATAGCATACTGGCCCAGCTGACAAAGGGACATTTATGTCAGATCCAGCCCTCAAAACAAATGAATTCAACACATCTGAAAAAATTCTCTAGTTGGTGACAGAATCTACTACAGGGTGTTGTGATGACAAAAGGCAGGATGCCCTGATTGACACACAAGAGGAGGAGGGAGGAGGAGGAGATTGGATTTATACCCCGCCCTTCACTGCCCAAAGGCATCTCAGAGTGGCTTACAAACTCCTTTCCCTTCCCCTCCCCACAACAGACACCCTGTGAGGTAGGTGGGGCTGAGAGAACTTCTGACAGAAACTGTCCTTGAGAGAACAGCTGTGCCAGAGCTTGTGACTGACCCAAGGTCACATCAGCAGGTGCAAGTGGAGGAGTGGGGAATCAAACCTGGTTCTCCCAGATAAGAGTCCGCGCACTTAACCACTACACCAAACTGGCCAAGAGACCCTGGCCCCAGATAAATCACCCACTATCCTGGGAACCAAGCCATAAAATCCTCTGGTTTTAGGTGGAGAGAAGATAGTTCCCTTTTATGGAGACAAATAGGACAGTGATAACCATTTGCATACCTGCAAGGAAGTGGCAAGATAGATTGCTTTGGGGTATCCTGAGTTAGGGCCATAAAGATGAAGGAAATGCCCCTGGTTATGACTGGGTAGAGCAAATGGCAGGAAGTGTAAGGACACAGCCCCTATTTCAAGGATGGGGTCAAAGCGTTAGCAGGCAGAGGAAAGGAGAGGTTGTCACAGCCAGGGCATGTGGACAGGTCCCCTCTGTCAGTGTCTCAAACCACTTACAGCAAGGGGAGCACAGATAATTTTGAATGGTGCTAGAAATCTAACCTGTATAATAGGAAGAGGGAAAGGCTAGTGGGTTCAAGCCCTATTACATGCACACATGGATCACCGCTGCCTTGGTTACCTGAAGATGAGGAGAGTGAGTTGGGAGGGGGCAGTGGATAGCATCACGGGGTAGTTGGGTTGAAGGGGCTGAGCTACTTGTATAACATATAAAACTCTCATGTGCAACAGATCCTAAAAGCTTTTTTAAAACTTTTTTTAAAATTATGATTTTCCCCCAGACATTCCAAAGTGAATCAAATAACATCCTGTTGGATGCAGATTTCACTCTTGCTTTCCCCATTCTTGTTCCCCCACTGATCATTGTTATAGGTTTCAAAAATCCGATTGAAAATGAGGGGTTTCAATGGTGAAGGGTTGTGGTGATGGAAGCTGCAAAGGCTGTCCCTCTATTCTAACCTGGTCCATTTTTTCTGGATACAACATATATTAGGTTTGGATCATTGCCTTACTTTAGAATTAGGGGCAGCCAGAATCTGTTTTAGGTTTGTAGGATACCCCCAAAAGATGACAAATGACTTGGAATTAAGAGGGCATTCATTAGCATTTAACAAGGTGTTATAAGCAGAGTGGTAATTACACAATGTGGCAGAATCAAACAAAGGTAGGCTTACTCCTTCCCTACCTGAAGACTGGGAATCCCCGGCAGCCCTCTTGAAGTGCCACTTCATAGGATAAATTGCTGGCCACACCTCTGCACAGCTCCCCATCAGCCAGCGAGATGCAAAGACCTTGAGGCTTTCCTAGCATTTTAAGAAGCTGCTGCGACCTAATTGCAAGCAGCACCAGCTCCTGTCTGTGGAATGGTTTCCCACAGGTGGGCTGTTTAAAAGATGGCAAACAGGGGGAATTCAAGGGGTTCTTTAAAGGTTCACTATCTCCTTGTCATACAGTGGTCTTTCAATAAAATCACATACAGTTTCCTATCTCTCTCTTCTTTCCACCTCCATTTGCCCTAAGGGGGGAGTGAAATCTCAATTCACAAAATAGGAAGTTTCTGTGGTGGTTTCAGACCTGCAGTAGAGGTGCAGAGGAAGCGTCATCTATTTCCATTAGTTTCCCCAGCCCAATGCATCCCCCTTTTGCCTTTTCATGAAGATCTACTGACTCCCAGATACAAACTTTTGGGAGGATTCACTGGACTGCACCAGGAGGGGGGAAAGGGAAATTTGTTCTGGAAAATCCATGGATAGTTGGACACATATCGGGATGTTTCTTCCCCTTTACATTAATAGTTTGCAGGCAGAGGGTATACACCATAGAGAATTATAGGAAGACGTACTTAACCCTTTCCCTATCAAATCTCCCTGCAATGGCCCCATTAACTTCTTAAATTGAATTTCCTCCTCCCAGTGGTGCTGAAAAACTGGCCATGGTTCTGCACAATGACCATGTATACTGCTGAAGTATTCCTTTTCTGCCTTCATTTACAAGCCTTCATTACAAATGAGGGTTTCACACCCAAAACAGCACTCTGCTTCCTATTCACTTGCAGTGGTTCCTTTACGGGGGCAGGAGAGTCAAACTTTAATAACACCATTTTTCCTTTGCAAGAACAAGGAGTGTCCAGTTTCATAACAAAATGCACACAATGTGCAATTACAAAATTACTATTATGAAAAAAAATGAAAGAAAAAAATCAATGCCCAAGCGCTGCAGCCAAGACGAATGCAGTCGCGGAAGCATCTGACTGAGAGCGCATTCAGAAAGTAATTACTTAAAGCACCACCGAGAATTGTAGGCTGCTTGAAAAGATGAGGTGCAATGAGTATTTAATTTATTTATTATTTAATTCGGCTTATATCCCTCCCTCCCCGCCGAGGTGGGCTCAGGGTGGCTTACATAAATTTTCATAAAAATACATTTAAAACCTGTTATAAACAAATAACCATAAAATAGCAATTATTTAAAATACTCCTAATGCACTGGAACGTGAGTTGATAGAAACGAGAGCAAGTTGTTTAAAAACAACTTAGGTAACCGTATATTCTGATGATGTTCACACCAGCTCAGATCACCCCATTTATTATGTGGCAGCAAGGTAGTAAACCGAGGTACAGGCTGGAGATGAAGGTGGTGAAGCGGGGGCACAGGGACACTCCGCAGTGTATGGCTGAGTTCAGACTGGCAGTTTGCTCTGGTAGCCAGTCATAGCAAAAAAGCCCGGGAATAAACTGTTCCGGGTTTTCCCGTTCAGACAGCCTGGGCTGCTGCCGGAAGATGCAGGGCGGAGCCGGGCGGGAGCGTTCAGACTGCCGCATGCGGGGGGGGGGGCTGTATTCAGCGTTTCCCCATTAATTCGGCTAAGCGCATTTTGCCGATTGGGGGAGGACCCCGCAGTGCCGGCACCGCATTGGGCAGTAGAGCGGAGTACGGCCAATCATACCGCTGCTGCCTTCTGCCCAACGCGGGTTGCTCCCGGCTTTTCGGCTGCGCGTTCAGACTTCCCAGAAGCGGAGAAACGAGCGACACATGCAGGCTTTCGGATTTGCTACCAGTTTTATGAGGTATTTTTTAAATCTGGCAGTGAAGCGCAACAGCATGGGTTGGCTACGGGTGGGGGACGCCAGGCAGATGTGCCTGTGTGAACGCCCAATTTACTCCGGGATTGAATCGTCACTGGCCCGGGTCCCTACTGGGGCAAATTGCTAGTCTGAACTCAGCCTATAGTGCGGCTCCTAATCGAAAGCCTGGTGGAAGAGCTCTGTCTTACAAGCCCTGCGGAACTGTAAAAGGTCCTGCAGGGCCCTGATCTCCTCTGGGAGCTCATTTCACCAGTATGGAGTCGCATTTAAAGTGTTAAAAGAGAAAAACCCATCCCCACCCCATTGCAGGCAACTATAAAATGTCATTGTTATTGTAGGACATCTTGACAGTTGTATTCTTGACCCAAGAATGTGACTCTCTCAAGTTCATGCTTCAAAGACTGGTGGGTACAGAGTCTGTGGGGCTTGAAACCAAGAAAGGTAAGAGAACCAGAACAGCAAAGAGCAGGCTCTCCTTGAAATACCAGATAACACCCTAAAAAAATTACCGTTACATTCCAAAACTCATCTGTTAATCAAAGATAGCAGGAGCTTATTAGTGCTCTTATTAATACTTTAAAAATTACTGCCAGTCTTCAAACACCCCCCTCCTTCCTACATGTACTACAACACATCCCTTTCCTTCTGCCACGGCACTGGGACTTGTTGGCATCATGATGGCCCAGTTGTAATTTCCCAAACTGACATGTAGACTCACACCAGTGCAATCTGAAACAGAGTCCAACCCTTGTAATTCCACTGACATCAACAAACCTGGAAGAGTGTAACTTTGCTGATGGATTACACTGCATATCCCTACAATTTTTGTGAGAGCCAGTGGATGTGTCAAGTACCTCTCTTCCACAGATTCTGCCTTTCAAATGCCCCACCATCACCAAACTTTCTGAGGCCATGTCGGCCCAGAGAATGTGTAGTTCAGCTGTAAGAGAGATGTTCTTTCCCTTTAGTTGTGAAACCAGCATTGTGCTTAGCCAGCTGTCCTGCAGAAAGTGTGTGTATTGAGAGGGGAGGGGGGGAGACGCTCTTAAAAATAAATTTTCCTGCTGCCTATAAAATCACTCAGAAAGCAGTGCTTATCTACCACATACATAATGATTTTGTGTAATCTTACCTTTGGGAAAGGTCTTAATTTATGACTCGAAGGAAATTGGAAGGAGACAGCTTTTCAAAGCTCTCATCTGGCTGGCTGCAGCTGATGTTTTACATGACAATGGATCGTTTCCCACTGTTGGTGTTAGACTTTGTTTTTTTAAAAAAAAACCTCTCAGTACAAGTAGATATGTTGGTTATACATTCTTAATCTCTATAATCAAACCTGGGAGAATATACTAGGAGTGATCTTGCCAGACCGTTTTCCAGTCAGGCAACAGAAAGGTCTGTGATGAGCTGCCAGTGTCTGAGGCACCAAATTGCTAACTTTGGTGAGCAGTTTCCAAACACTAGTTTCCTATCTCCAGAAATACCTTTTTTTTGGAACTAAAGGCTTAAAACAACTACCAGGTGTCCAACTACCAGGTGTTTGGAACATGTGGTTTTTTAACAGATTTGGTCCATACATGTATTACACTTCTGGTATATACAACTGTAGGTGGGTGGTTTTTGTTTTGTTTTTTGTCATGTTCATAATGAAGGGTCTACCTTAACTGGGTATTCTCTTGTTATGCTACTATAGGTATAAACAAGAAATGAGATGGTGTTTCAAAAATAAGGAGGCTTTAAGGCTTGCTATTCTGGCCCATGTTCTGCTTGCCAGCCACAAGCATGGGGATGATTTTCTGTTGAGCAGTTTGGGTACTCATGAACAGTTTGTGTCTATTTGGAGGTTTAGTTCTGGATTTACATGTAGCACAGTGCTGTGCAACTGGCAGTCTTTCACACATACCCACTCTTTTAAAAAAACCATTAGATTTTCCCTTGACCACAGACCCATCACCACTGCTCAGCAGCCAATCTTTCAAAATAAAGAGTGAATAATCTAGCCAGTCAGTCAGTGACTATAAATAAATATTGTAGCTTTTTTTAATCATTTGGCGTTTGTCTTCGTTTCTGTTATCAATGTTACAAAATAATTCCATATGCAGCTATGCAAAAATACAGATGTACAAAATGTCATAGTTCCCTACCTCATGCCACTTATTAACTGACTTCATCATCCGTGACCCTGGGGGAGAGCTGATTTTACCCACTGCACAGGTATAAAAGTAGCCACCAGGCGGAAGGACTGAAACTCCACCCCTGCAGCTACAAGGCTGTTGAGCAGCCACTCAGGCTGTATGGTGGTAAGGCAAGGAAATGTGGCACTCAGCTCCCAAATTATCACAGCTGCTGGAAAAGGTATGTTGCTTACAACTGGGAGGTTAGCCATTCTCAGATCGAGCTGGCTCTAAGCACGATGGAGGTATATTTGCCTGTTTCCTTTTCTCCAACTGGCATCCCAATGGCAGCAGGCAACTGGGAAGACAACCTCTTAGCTGTACTAGGGCTTATAGATTTGGGTTATCTTTTTTTATATGATTCAAATAATCAGTATATACATAATTTTCCAGGGTAACATAAGCCAAAAAGACACTTCCCATGAATTTTTGGAATATTTGACGCATGTATTGACTGCCATCTAAACACATCTCTTGTCAAAATCTAGCTTCATTGGAACATATGAAACATGAAAAAAGAACTTCTCAAAATGCCTGAAATACTCTTTAAAAACCTTAAGATCAGCCTATGTATAACCTTTCAAAACATGTCCTGAAATTCTAGCTGATTTATTCAGGTGTTCTAGTGGAGAGACCTGTGCAGTTCACATACCCTAAAGTGATGGACACTGGAAAGAGCAAGTGTTAATCAGGATACCTTCTGGGGCAAACATCAGTTAAATGTTTCTCTTGGGAAGCAAACACCCGTTATTAAATGATATACTCCAAGGCCTGGAATCCAAGTAATGCAGACAGAAGGACAAATTAGATATCGAGAGGTTCAAGTTAACAAGGTGCGAAGTTGTACCAGATAAAAACATCACTCCACCATAGGCTTGAGTCTTTATTTAGTATGACAGGCAGCACAGATAGCTTCGACACTACCGCTCCAATTTGACCTGTAGGATTTAAAGAGATAGTGACCTTGTTGGCAGTTTTGAACCCCTCCTACTTTGCAGGACTTTTGTCAGAATTTTGATAGTTTCAGAGCAGAATGAGAGGCCAACGAAAATGGAGGTTTTTGCTGAAGAGCTTCAAAGTGGATATGGAATGGTGATGGTGGAAAGTGCCCTCAAGCTGCAGCTGACTTACAGTGACCCCCTAGGGTTTTCAAGGCAAGAGACGTTCCGTGTCATGACTCTGGTATTCCTTGGAGGTTTCCCACCGAAATACTAGCCAGGGCCAACACTGCTTAGCTTCCAAGATCTGATGAGATCAGCCTAGCCTGGGCTATCCAGGTCAGAGGGTGCTATTTCCAGCTGAGTAGTGCGTGGGAGATGGTGCTTGATCCTTATCCTGCTTTCCACTTTCCCCCAGAAATAGCATCGTCCCAGCCGCATTCATTTATAATGCAGGAAATGCATCCAGAATCTCAGCTTCGGAAAATAGAGTTAGAGGGAAATGGCAGACAACCAATGCTGTCTCCCTGCTTCACCCCCTCACACTGTTTTACAGCTAGTGAGTGATCTGGAAAACTGAAATACTATCATTTAAAGGTGGTTCCATTCCCCCTTTAAGATTTGTTGTTGGGCATAATAAGACATTATGGCGTCCACCCTGACCTGGATAGCCCAGGTAAACCCGATCTCATCAGATCTCGGAAGTTAAGCAGGGTTGACTCTGGCAAGTGCTTGAATGGGAGACCCCCAAAGGAAGGAGACGGGGGCAGCTTTCATTAAACCACCTCTCTGAATATCCTCCAAGCCCCAGTAGGGGTTAGTCACCAGAGGTCACCATGACTTCCAGGTGAACTCACACCCATAGACACACACACATACAAATACCAACCAACCATCCCCAAAAGACATTATGACACCCCTGGGTCTGAAAAGAAAAGTTATCATTAAGAGAAGAAGATATTGGATTTATACTTCACCCTTCACTACCTGAAGGGTATCCTGATTTTAACTACCCACACATTGATTGGGTCAATATGAGTTCTAGTCGGGAAAAAGAGATTGCGTTCTTAGACACTCTCAATGACTGTGCTGTGGAACAGATGGTCACAGATCCTACCAGGGGAGAGGCAATCCTGGATTTGGTCCTAAGTAACACCCAAGACCTGGTGAGAGATGTAAAAGTGATTGCACCACTTGGGAACAGTGACCATAATGTCATTGAGTTTAACATTTGTACAGATAGGGAGTTGCCCAAAAAGACTGACGCAACCACTTTTAACTTTAAAAGGGGTAACTTCTCTGGTATGAGGGGACATGTGAGGAAGAAATTGAAAGGAAGAGTGGAGAAGGTCAAAACCATTGGGGAAGCTTGGAGACTATTTAAAAAGACAATCCTAGAAGCTCAGAAAAAATATATACCGCAGGTTAGGAAAGGTACAAATAGGTATAGAAAAAAGCCTGCATGGTTAACAAATAAAGTAATGGAAGCTGTAAAAGGTAAGAAGGATTCCTTTAAGCGGTGGAAAGCTAGTCTTAGTGAGGTTGATAAAAGGGAACACAGACTATGGCAAATCAAATGCAAGTCTGTGATCAGGCAAGCAAAAAGGGAATATGAGGAGCATATCGCAAAAAACATAAAGACCAACAATAAAACTTTCTTCAAATACATTAGAAGTAGGAAGCCAGCCAGGGAGGCAGTGGGGCCCTTGGATGACCAAGGGGTAAAAGGAGTAGTGAAGGATGATAGGGAAATGGCTGAGAAGCTGAATGCATTTTTTGCCTCTGTCTTCACTGTGGAAGAGGAGAAGTGTTTGCCCACTCCAGAAGCACCGATTTCGGGAGGGGGTTTGAAAGACCTGAATCAGATTGCGGTGACAAGAGAGGAAGTCCTCCGACTGATGGACAATTTAAAAACTAATAAATCATCAGGCCCGGATGGCATTCATCCGAGAGTTCTGAAAGAACTCAAATGTGAACTTGTGGATCTCCTGACAAAAATATGTAATCTTTCTTTAAAATCTGCCTCCATTCCTGAGGACTGGAAGGTAGCTAATGTCACTCCAATCTTTAAAAAGGGCTCCAGGGGAGATCCAGGAAATTACAGGCCAGTCAGTCTGACATCGATACCAGGTAAATTGGTGGAAACTGTTATTAAGGAAAGAATTAGTAGGCACATTGATGAACAAAAACTATTGAGGCAGACTCAGCATGGGTTCTGTAAAGGAAGATCTTGTCTCACTAACCTGTTAGTGTTTTTTGAGGAGTGAACAAACATGTGGACAAGGGGGACCCAATAGATATTATTTACCTTGACTTCCGGAAAGCTTTTGATACAGTTCCTCATCAAAGGCTCCTAAGTAAGCTCAATAGTCATGGGATAAAAGGACAAGTCCTCTTGTGGATCAAAAACTGGCTTATAAATAGGAAACAGAGAGTGAGTATAAATGGGAAACTTTCTCAGTGGAGGGTGGTAAGCAGTGGGGTACCACAGGGATCAGTACTCGGTCCGATGCTTTTTAACTTGTTTATTAACGATTTGGAATTGGGAGTAAGCAGTGATGTGGCTAAATTTGCAGATGACACGAAGTTGTTCAGGGTGGTGAAAACCAGGGAGGATTGTGAGGCACTCCAAAGGGATCTGTTGAGGATGGGTGAGTGGGCGTCAACGTGGCAAATGGGGTTCAATGTGGCCAAGTGCAAAGTGATGCACATTGGAGCCAAAAATCCTAAATATAAATACACATTGATGGGGTCTGATCTGGCAGAGACTGACCAAGAGAGAGATCTTGGAGTCGTAGTGGATAACTCGCTGAAAATGTCTACACAATGTGTAGCTGCAATAAAGAAGGCCAACGCTATGCTGGGGATTATTAGGAAGGGAATTGATAACAAATCAGCCAGTATCATCATGCCCCTGTATAAATCATTGGTGCGACCTCATTTGGAATACTGTGTACAGTTCTGGTCACCACATCTCAAAAAGGATATTATAGCATTGGAAAAAGTGCAGAGAAGGGCAACTAGAATGATAAAAGGGTTGGAACACCTTCCCTATGAAGAAAGGTTAAAATGCTTGGGGCTCTTTAGCTTGGAGAAACGACGGCTGAGGGGTGACATGATCGAGGTTTATAAGATTATGCATGGGATTGAGCAGGTTGAGAAAGAAGTACTTTTCTCCCTTTCTCACAATACAAGAACTCGTGGGCACCCTATGAAATTGCTGAGCAGTCGGGTTAAAACAGATAAAAGGAAATACTTCTTCACCCAAAGAGTGATTAACATATGGAATTCACTGCCACAGGAGGTCGTGGCAGCTGCAAGCATGGACAGTTTCAAGAGGAAATTAGATAAACATATGGAGCAGAAGTCCACCAGTGGCTATTAGCCACAGGGTATGGATGGGAACTCTCAGTCTGGGGCAGGTGATGCACTCTATTCTTGGTGCTGGAGGGGGCAGCAGTGGGAGGGCTTCTGGTGCCCTGGCCCCACTGCTGGACCTCCGGATGGCACCTGGTATATTTTGGCCGCTGTGTGACAGAGTGTTGGACTAGATGGGCCATTGGCCTGATTCAACATTGGCTTCTCTTATGTTCTTATGTTCTTATGTTCTTAAGGAGTCTCAGAGCAGTTTACAATCCCTTTCCCTTCCCCTTCCCACAATAGATACCCTGTGAGGTAGGTGGGGCTGAAAGAGCTCTGAAAGAACTTATGACTGACCCAAGGTCACACCAGCAGCTGCATGTGGAGGAATGGGGAATCAAACCCCATGCTCTTAACCACTACACCAAACTGGCTCTCATGTAAAGAGACATGGAAACATTGCTGCCACAGTCCAACTGGGGTGCATGTGTGTGAACTCTCTCCCCCTCTCCCTCCAACTGTGCCACTCCACCTCCTACTGGATCCCTGAAACCAAAATAATCCCCACATTGGGGGGGGGGGAATGTTGATTTTTTTCTGAAATTTTCAGAGTGTTGTGGTTTGTTTGTGGCTTTCCCAACCTCAAATGAAACAGGGAATTTTAGGAAGAAGAAGAGATTAGATTTATACCTCACCCTTCACTTGGAATCTCAGAGCGGCTTATAAACTCCTTCCCCTTCCCCTCCCCACAACAGATTCCCTGTGAGGTAGGTGGGGCTGAGAGAGCTCTTTCCAGAACCGTCCTTGAGAGAATAGCTCTGACAGAACTATGGCTTGCCCAAGGTCATCCAGCAGCTGCAAGTGGAGGAGTGGGGAATCAAACCCGGTTCTCCCAGATTAAAGTCCGCACATTTAACCACTACATCAAACTGGCTAGGAGGTGCTTTGGCTCAGGAATATCTGAATGAACACCCCCCCCCTTTTTTTTAATTTAGCCTCCTAGCATTTCAGGAAAGCAACACTCTGGAAATAACATCCCTTTCCAGCAAGCATTTCTCACTGAGTATGTGGCTGGGGAAAGCACTGGCTTGCATTTCTGAGCCCTATCCTACTTCTTTTAACCAATTTTCACTTCTCAAATTATTCTTGGTTCATTTGACCCTAGTGCAACTGTTGCCAGAAACTCTCAGCCTAGAGGTCAATTTGTGAAGGGGGAAGAGGACATTCTTGGCAATCTTTGTTTTTAAAAGAAGCCTGTGTCCCTCTCACTCCTCCTTTGTCACTACACCCTTGATAAGCACCTTTTCCTCAACATGGCTATAAATGGAGAAATTTGCATATCAGTATTAATTCTTAGGCACAACACAACTGAGCAAAACATAATTTTTATATTCATTTCACTTCATTTGTAACTCAGCTCTCCACTGCAGCAGGGTTAAGTAGGGTATGATTGGTTTCTTTTCAACTCAGCTTTGAATAGTTTGCATGGTGTTTGCATATAATTAGAAATGTGTTGCGTATGCATCAATAGACTGTAGAGTAAGCTGTTCAGGCTGGATATTCAAGCTTCCAGCTCAAAACGGCTGATCCAGTCCCATGCAAAAGAAGCAATATCACTACCACTCCCAATCTCACTCAGAATCATGCACAGGTATATAGTGGTGGCGCAATTCTACTCATTCCATAATAGTAAAACGAGTAATTTTGCTGAAAAATCAGTACAAACCTCAGTTTTCTCCATGCCCAATACCATGGAAAGGGTCAGAACCCCCACATACCCTCAATGACATTATGATCATCCTGTCATTAGATGCCATTGCATTGGTATTTCCTTGAGTGACCTGGTAGCTGAGATACCATGAAAGCAATGTTTGAGGCACTAGGGAAAGGGATATGGAGACAGGAAGAATTTCTCCTTTCTCTGACTCAACTGCTGTCCACGACCATTGTTGCCAGTATCAACAGTAGTAACAGATGCGGGTTGGAGAGGAAGGAGAGGATGAAGAAGACTTCCCTGTTTTGGATATGTATTCCAAGCCAGAGAAGAACACGGGGCTATAATGTTCATCTTCATACTGAAAGTGAGCATTCCAAGACTCCAAGGTTTGTATTCTGAGTCTTGAAAATATAAAATTCAACAGCATTTTTGCATCCAGATTGAAGCAGTGGCTAAAACACTGGAGCCTAAAGGATAATGGTAGATGCTAGTCAAACCTGAAGGAAAGCAATGTAATTGTGAGGCACCACCACTGGAAAAGCCCCAGCTCTGGTCACCACCTGTCTCACCTCTGCACGTGAGGAACATCTTAACCGGTGGGCTGAGCAATAGGAGAGGAAGCAGGCAGTTCTTCAAGTACCTGAGCCCCAAGACTTAGGAGTAGGGGTGTACACTTTGAAAAATTATGGATATAATTGTGCATAGTAATTTCAGAAAGGGCAGATTATCACTTTCATTAAATGTCATGTGTATGTTTATTGTCTCGAGAAATTGCATCAGGGAAAAATTCTGGGTTTTTAATTAAACCCAGTTCTCCCAGATCCACCCCCAAAGTCTCCAGGTATTTTCTAACCCAGACCTGGCAACCCTACTTGGGATGGTGGGGTTTGGGGAGGGAAGGGCCCTCAGCCGGGTGTAATGCCATAGGGCCCACCTTCCAAAGCAGCCATTTTCTTTGGGGAAACTGTTCTCTGTCATATGGAGATCATTGTAATCCCTAGATTACTGGGAGGCTAGTACAGAAAAGAATGCCATCGTGTTAAGAATAAGATACCAAATATTTATAGTAGTTATCTAACATTCAGTAATCTTTCCAAATATTATTCTTACAAAGATATACAATTCTTAAAGGGATAGTACAACACTCCAAAGGTTGCTGAAGACTCTTATTATTTTGTTCTTTTCTTCCAGATTCCTGAAGAGATCCTCCAGCTTCCCAGCACATGAACCTCCTCAAAGTTGTATATAATGTGAAAATGTCACATGGAACCCAAGCCTTTATATGTTGTTTCCTGACACGGATTCACTCTCCATAGAATAAATTCTTCTGAAAGGAAAGGCGACTGTCTGCTTCATTAGAAAATAGCAAAAAGGTTCACCTGGAGGTTGGCAATATACAGATGTTGGCTGTCCAATCTGATAACAGGTTATTTGCATGACTTTTGGGGGTCAGAAATATCCTATTGCGTACCCCCACCTTAAGGATAAGAATTCAGTTGTCCACAGAAACAGACAGGCAGCCCATGCAGATCTTTTCAAACATCATGTCTGATTCTTCAGTAAATGACTATTCTTATAAGCAACTACATAAACCTGTCAATTAAGCAGGCATGTCCAAGGAACTAATATTTGTGTTTCAAAAGGGGGGGTGGGGATTATAACAAATGCTTGTAATGGACTAGATTTTTTTGCCAATTAAACTTGAATATGGCTCTTGAAATCTTGCATAATTTCCCACCACCCACACTGAAACATCTCAGTTCCCCACTCTTACCGAAATCTAAAATTATGCCGCCTCTGGACCTTGCCAGGTTTTCAGGACTCAGTTGCTTTGTCCTCCCTCAATTAAAGGTTTCTATTTTCTAGTTCGTCCATGAGATGACAGTGAAATCTGAAATCTTCCTTGGGTCTGGATCTGCTGCAAACTAAAATACAGTCCAGGTACTTTGAAAGATATGCAACACTTCTGAATGAGCCTGGAGCTCTGCTTGGAGCAAGGATGACTTTGACAGAAAGCAGGATGATTGTCTGGGCTGACAAATGAGAGAAAAACCAGTTAGTTTCGGTGGCTGCAAACGGATATGAATTGAGGCTTCAAAATACGTTTGCATGGATCCCTCTGAAATGAAACTGCCATGTTAAATCTGTAATGTTTGAAGGCACCTAGCTGACAGGCATTGCATTTAAGAGAAGCCTATCTTCAGAACAAACTATTATGATGATTCAATGGCTCAGTGATCATGCCTAATACATCCAGCCTCTATCAGAGCCCAGTATAAGATACACGAAAGGATTATATATAAGGGGAAACTGTGATTATGGGATAGGATTGCTAGCCTTTTTAAACTCCCCAACATGGAAGAACTGTTAAGGGAAGGTGATGCATTTCTTGCCCATTGCTGCATATATTCAAAATTATGCAATTCTGTAACTTGCTACCTGGAGTTCAAGATGCATGAAGGGTACATAAAAAAGTGAGCTAAATTTTTTACTCAGTATATAACTTGGGTGACCGTATGCTGAACTGGGTATAGAATTTCAAACTACTGAACATATAGAAACTTTACACTCCACATAAACAAGAGGATAAATTGAAAAACTACAGTCTGAATTTTTTTTGGGGGGGGGAGGAGCAGAAGAGTCAGAACTAATAAGCTTAATATTTGCATGTTCTGTGTAATATTTGCATAGCGTTTGCATACTCTCCGGGATTGGTGTTGCCTGGAGAGATGGATGAATCTGCCAGTTTTTTGTTTCATTACATTGTCTTTGTGAACAGATTTGGTCTGCCTGTTTTTGTTGGTGATTTGCCTGCTTCTTTAGCACATTTTTAAAACCTATTTTAAGCTATTTGTATGTCATTTAGATGTATAAAGCTGATTTTTTTCTTACAAATACTGTCAAAATGTATGTATAGGGAAAATCCAGCAAGAAAAAAAAGAAAATGGCATGAAAATAACACATAGGTCTGATTTGCACAAAGTAGAAGCCAAATGGAAATGGGAGGGGGTGGTATTTGAACTGAAACAGCTGGACTGCAGGTCTATGTCAGCTTCAAGGCAGAAAGAAGGGGAATACACTGCCCAGCTTATTCTCTACTTCCTTCTAGTTTTGCTATTGGCCCTAGCTCGTAGCTCATCAGTAATGCCTCCCTGAGCTGAGTACATCTTTTGCTTCTGAAGCAGACATACTAGCTATGGACAATGTCTACCAGCTCTTATTTGATCCAGGGAAGCACCACTCTTGTGAGAACCAATCACTGTTGTCATGGCAGTAATGCCTAGGGGCTAAAGTCTGTCTGTGTGGCTCAAAACAGAAAACAGGAGATAACACTTTGGCCTCTTTGTATTGGTATTGCACCAGCTTACTTTCACCCTGGTAATTCCCTAACCTGTGCCCTACTGTTATAAAATTAAAGAGGGTCATCTCCCTTTATTCCTTCCACCCATGCATGTTAAAATGATTTATTCTATATACTTTCTATACGATTTATAAATGGACATGGCTATCAAATGAAGAAGGGTTACACCAGCTCCTTTCAACCAACAATTTTTGGAACAGCCAACCAGAGCAAGCAGATCATGACCAATCCAAGAAGCAATTTTATCTAGCCAGTGGTACCCCGAGCAAATTTTAATTGCAGCACAGTACAGTTTGGCCCACAATATTGTTTGCAAGGAAAATGCACAATCACTCTTTGAGCTTTGTATGCAACACCAATAATTACTCAGAGGCTTGATGATAAGACCTTGGTCCACCCATAGAGGAGTTGGATTGTGTGCCAAATAGCATTTCTAGTGCTGAGACTGGATGAATAGAATGGCCCCAAGAATGCTTCACGGCTCTAATTTCATTTTATTGGTATAAAATTAACATTCAAAATAGGGTTGAGTCTAATATTTCAGCCCTTGCCTATCAATTATGATTAAAAAAAAATTATGCCGGTCTGTGGAAGGAAGCAGGCAACCACTCTGTCTTTACACCTGCTGCTGCATCAGCTGGCAGTTACCCATCACCCTTCCTCCATATTCATAAGAACTAATTGAAAGGTTGCAATCTGGAGCAGAAGCGTGATGACTGTTTAACTACTTCCCTTCTTGAAGGTTGTCTGTGAAAAATCATTCCCCCCCTCCCCTCAAGCCATTTTCGTACTGGGGAATGGGTGAAACTGACTGTCTTCCTACTACTCTTTTGCTCCCACCTGCAGTCTTCTAAAGCTACTTTAAGAAACGCACCAAGAGAACAGACCTTTCTAGCACGTCTACTTTGGACCTCACACAGTTCTCAAACTTTTTGAAGCAAGACCAACTTCTAAACTTATGCTACCTTTTGGAACCTTTTGGAACCAATCACTAGAGCACCTCTGACCACTGGCAGTGCAGAACTTGGAGGCAATGGGTATAGGCTATGTCCATCACTTTCCCCACCATGGTGGCCAGGAGTAACCCAACCCCTGGGGACAACTTGGAGGGTACAGGACAAAGAACTGGAGGAGGAAGGAATGTACAGCTTCATCCCCTCTTTTGCTTTTCCCCATCGCTTTGTGACCCCCTAATGAGTCCATACTCTACTTTTGGGTCACAACCCACAGTTCAAGAGCCAGTGACCCAATACCATCCAGCCGCAGGTCCATTTCTCTCAGGTTCTAATTTGTTTATATTACAAGTGGCCTTCACATCCTGTCCAGTCTTTTCCCTTTTGCTGGATTTTAGCCCATTACTTCTAGGTATTCCTCCCTGTGCTTTTCTGATCCATCCATCCTCTTAGTTTAGTATTCAGAAGATGAACTTTACTGTTCAAACATTAAACATTTTGTTTAAATATTAAATAGTAATGTTCTTCTCGTGCTGGTTAAGCCTGCTATATTGCAGAGTTTAAATTGGTTTACAAATCTTTGACATGGGGCTTCCATAGTATCAATGTCAGAAGTGATGCAGGAGGGCTTGGGGTTTTTTTTTTAAGTCAGCAGTGCAAACATCCACCCATACCATAACTTTGGAGACAGATGTTCTTTTATAGGAAGGATTTCAGAATGTAATATCCCTAACAGAAGAGACTGCTTTTGTGTATGTGTGTGTTGCCTTAGAACTCTCAGCAGCTTTGTTCTATAACAATTAATAAAAAAATGAAAAAGAAAAACCACACAACATGCATCTTTTTAATCATAATCAGTCACCTGGTGATTATTTTACTGAGATGAGAATCTGAAGTGTTGGAATAAGAGTACGAGTGTGCTATTAAAATTTTCATGCAAGCTGCAAGAATACCCACTGAGAGCCTCTTTCTCATCTTGCAGCTCCTTAAAAATTATTTCCCGACATTTAAATATAGGCTTTCCAGTTTTAACCCTTTTTAAGTTTCATGGCACAGTGTAACATTTCACTACCCAGATCTTCAAGCCAGTGTCTCATAGGCAGGGACAATGGGAAGGTGGGGCAGGAGGGTCACATGGCCTGGGTCTCAAGCTTAAAGAGGGCCTCACATTTTTACACTTGTTCATTTGAGGGCATTTGATACATTTCACAGCTTGGGTTTATGCACATCTCTATGGGACCAAAATGTGGCTCATTTTCTCTCAAACAGTAAAAAAAAAAATAATTGTTTGACAAAAGACATAATTGTTTTGTGACGTTACACAGATTTTGTCATAGTGATTACTATCACCATTCAGCTATAGGATGAGAGGGCTTGAATGGAGTCTCCACGCTTAATACTGTGACATTGCATGACAGCTATTTTCCCCTTCAATAATCAATATATTTGCCCAACAAAAAGGCAAAAGATTAAATTCAGCTCATGCCTGACTCTTTTTTAATGACTTATTTTGTTTTCATGTGTCGCCTTTTAAACAAAACATTATGGCAAGGGGCCTCAGCAGCTGGAAGTGGCCCAAGCCTTTCTGAATTTCTGAGAAAGCCTACTCCCTGGTGCTCAAGACATCTGAGATACAGGGTTTGTTTTGTTGTAGATTGAAATAGGAGGCCTATTTTATCCTACACTCAGAAATTATCTATCTATCTTTCCCAAACAATAGCCTCTGCCCTGACATAATCAGTGTTCTCCAACACAGCGCACCCTAGTGCTGCCAGGAGAGGGGCCATCCCAAAGCTGAACAAAGGAGAGTAAAAAAAAATTGGATGCTGCCTGCATACAGTTATACAAACTGGTTAAGGCAAGAGATGATGTTGATGAAGATGATGATGATGAAGATGATGATGATGAAGATGGCGACGATGATGATGACGGCGACGATGATAGATAGATAGATAGATAGATAGATAGATAATCTATCATCATTGTAATCATCTTCATCATCATCATCATCATCATCACCATCATCATCATCTCCTCTTGCCTTAATCAGTTTGTATAACTGTATGTAGGCAGCATCCAAAATTTTTTTACTCTCCTTTGTTCAGCTTTGGGATGGCCCCTCTCCTGGCAGCAGTAGGGTGGGCTGTGTTGGAGAACACTGATTATGTCAGGGCAGAGGCTATTGTTTGGGAATGTCTCTCACATTGAGGTTTCATTATCAAAGTACACTTTAGCCACTTTCATGGTAGTCCCTTTCATGGTATATTAACATGGTTTGGCTTTAAGTTCAAGATACCTCTGAAAGCTAAAAAAAATTAGTTTCATTGATCTTCCCAGTAATAGTACAATTTATTACAGATGTTCTAATGTTAGGTATTTCATTCATTCAATTTATACCCCGCCCTATCCCACAAGGGGGTTCAGGGCAGCTTATAGCATACAGTCCATAAAACAATAAAACAAATAGTAGTTATTTCCAGCCTTGACCTGGATAGCCCAGGTCAGATCATCAGACTATTGTATCTTGGAATCTAAGCAGGGTTGGCCCTGGTCAATAGTTTATAGACATACTTTAAGCACAGCACCAAACTGAGCAAGGAATACAAAAGAAATTGGTAAAAATTCAAATTAGCTGTCCCTTTCTCAACATATGCCCTATCAGCTGTTAAAATACAGGAGCAGTTAAAATATAGGACAGGCTCTTCAGCTTAGATGTTCTAGATCTCCAAAGAGTTCCCATTACTTCAAAGCTTTCTCCAACTCTCCCAGGCGAACACATGGTCCATGACTGCCTGCTTGCAGACCAGATCTCAGAGTTCTCCTGAACATAGCATCCCAAAGAAAGAGAGGCCCCTTCCTGTTATGAGGGGGTTTTATCATCTCTGTTTTCCACTCTAACTAGACCTGGTCATGTCAGGAAATGCCATGTCAGATAAGCATTTTCCCCAGCTCCCTCCTGGAGATTATCCCTGGGGCTGTTTTAGACTAAAGTCCTATAGCCTAGAGTCCTCCAAACTCTGTTTCCTGCCTAGAGGGAGTGGGAGAAGGGGAAAGCTTGACCATCCGATTGTTTCTAGCTAGACCCATTAGCATTTCTTAAGAGGAAAGGCCATTGGTGGACTTCCTCCTTTCCAGCCTGTTCTCTGCCCAGAGAAAAGGGGGGGGAACACTTTAAAAATCCCAGCTGGAGGTTTGCTCCTCACCAGGGGGAAATGCATTTAGTCACAGGTTATAATGTCTACTGTCTGCATAGGTAGAGTGGCTAGTTGGGACAGTCTGCTCTTAGAGTCTAAGTCTGACTCTGAGTCTAAGTGATTTTGCCACCTTGTGGAGTAAGATTGCCAGGTCCCATCTTCTCCACGGCAGGGGGATTTGGGGTGGTGGTCCAGGAGGTGATGGGGCCATCCCTGCAGAGTGATGTCATCATGTCAGGCATGCAGCACCACACATGCATGGCCCCTGCTTTCCCCCAGCCATTCAAAGAAAACCTTCCCTTTAAATGGTTGGTGAAAAAGTGGGTGCCCTGCATGCCTGCCTTGCAAACCATGGCACCCACTTGAAACTTCAGCATTATTACTAAAAATTCAGGCCAAATTTGACAGAGCACAGCAGAGAGCACATTGGAAGGCCATATGGGCTAGTAGTGGTGGTGGCAGCAGTAGCAAAGAACACTAAATTCTCTGCTACCATTATGTCAACTGAATAATATTCAACACAATCATTTACAGCAATTCAGCATTTAGCAACTCCAAAGAATGAGTCTCAGATTGGAAGTGATTTGGCTATTAGCTATGATGTTTTTGTGCAATTCTTTGGTGATAAAATCTCTCTGATCTGCTTTGACTTAGAGGCCAGTTTTGGGAATAGATCAAGCTGTAGAGGTGTCCAAAGTACCATCTGGTCCCTTTTTAATGGATAATTTCAGAATTGTGTCCCTGATCAATGTTGACAGGATCTTGGATGTTGTGAAAGCCACCACCTGTAGTCTAGAGTCCTGTCCCTCTTGGCTGTTGATGTTTTGCCAGGAGAAGGTAGGGGGAAAATGATCAAGATCATCTATGCTTCTCTGTTAGATAATGAGTTTCCAGGGCCTTTAAAAGAGGTGGCAATTTGTTCATAGTTCTAAAAAGCGATCTTTGACTATCTGGTATGATTGCCAACCTCCAGCTGGGGCCTGGAGATCTCCTGGAATTACATTTTCCAGGCTACAGAGATCAGTTCTCCTGAAGAAAATGGCTGCTTTGGAAGGTACACTCTATAGCACTGCTATATGCACTCTATATACACTGCTGAGGTCCCTCCACTTCCCTGCCCAGGCTCTATTCCCAAATCTCCAGACACTTCCCCACCCAAAGATGGCAACCCTAGCTTTGGGCCAGATTCCAGTTTGTAATATTTAGGGAAAGTAACGGAACAGATGATGGTAAAGCAGCTCCAGGATGGTAAAGCAGCTCCTGGATTACTGGATTACTCATCAGCCCTTGACTGTTTTCAGTCTGGCTTCAGTCCTGGTTCAGGCTTTGGTATTACAGATAGGCTGAGAGAATTTTTACATTTTTAGTTTTGATTCACTTTATGTCTACTTCAATGCAGTTCACCATGAAATGTAGATAAGGTACTTGGAAAAGGGAAGGGCATTATGGGGATGGTTCTTAGGTGGTTTATGACCTTTCTTTTGGAGAGGGTACGGGATATATGACAAATTACAATTTGCTGCTTGGGATGTATCTCATGGGGTTCTGTAAGGTACTGTTCAATATTTCTGTAAAACCTCTCAATCTGACAGTTTCTAACTTTGAAACTGGGTGACATCAATATGCTGATGACACCTGCCTCTATGTTTCCTTACATAAGCCTCCAGAAGCAACTGTCCCTGTCCAAGGCCAACGACTGGATGCAGTGGTTAAGTGGCTGCAGGAGAACAAGTGGAAATCTAATCCAAATAAGAGGGAGGAATGTCTTCTTGCCAGTGAGTAGACTTGCATATAAACTCTCCTCTCAAACTTCAGTGATGGCAGAAAGCAGAAGAATGTCTACTTGCCTATGCCTCTGGAACAGTTTACCGGATTGGGTGCCAACAGAATGCCTTCACTGCCTACATTCAAAAAGATTTGTCAGAGGCTTTTTATTCCAGAGAGTGTTGGGTGGATGGTCAAATATTCTAGTAGTTGCATCTTTGATAGTTAACTGTGTGTGTGTTGTTTTTAATTTTGCATTTTAATTGTGGGTTGTTTTTAACTTTTTTGCTGGATGCTTATAAGGTTGTTTGTGGCCTTGGAGCTTTTGCTGCTCTGCAAACTGCCTTGGGTATGAGGCAATGAGGAGGGGTATAAATATCTTAAATAACTAAACTGCACATCAAGTTTTCACTGTGGGTTACAATATGCAAAAGAGTCAATTATTGGCTAAAGAAGAACAAGCTAACTGAATTTCAGCTTCTCAAATGACTGAGACACCATTCAAGGATCTAGTACAGGTTTGTCTCACCAGGTCTCCAAGGAGTTTAGTTTCTCCCCTCCTCTACTTTATTCTCATAACAACACTGTGAGATAGGTTAAGGGATGGGGGGAGAGACTGACTGAGCTACGGTCATTGAGTGAGCTTCATGGCTGAGAAGGCAGCAATTGCCAAAGCATTTTCATCAGTGTGTGAGTTCAGGCTGCTGGTCGCGCTGACTGAATGTTTGAATGCTTTCCTGTTTTAAAAAGAGAAAATTTTTTGCATATCAAAGAAAAGGGCAGGGTTGCCAGCTCTGGCTTCAGAAATGGTGCCTGGGAAGGGGAAGGTTTAGAGAGGGAGCTCAGAGGGGTTGTGCTATCACATCCTATGATGTCACATCCATGTCAAATGTCACCTCTTCCAACTCTTCCCCTTACATTGAGGTCACTTCCTCCCAACCAAAATTCAAATTTTAAATTTCCAGTTTCAAATAATTTTGTCCCCTTTTTTTCTTACATCACTTGTAGGTTTATGTATACATGTGATCTGCATGCCGTACTAAACTATCTTAAATATTTGTACTCATATAACTGGCTGCTATTCAGTTAAATTCCACTTAGTAAAAAAAAAAAACCCTCTCACAACTCTCTTCAAGTTTTTCTCTGAAGACCCATAGGAGGATGCCAGCCAACAGCAGGTGCAGGTCCATCCATCTATCTATCCCCAACTGGCCTCCGGTGTTTTAACATTTTTACAGGCAACAATCTAGCATTTATCTTAGTTTCTGTGATATACTATGGAGCCTCTATTGTATACCATAGGAGAAGCAGAAGTCCTAGAGAATCCACATCTTGCAGCCACTCTAGGACTTCCATTTCCCCTACTTTATTGTATAACCATAGTGTTTGCCTTCTGAAGCTGCCATTTCCTTCAGGGAACTGATTTCTATGGTTTGGAGATTAGTTGTAATTCTTCAAGAACCCTTAAGCCCAAGCTTGAGGTTGGTAACCCTAGCTAGGTTAAACCTTCTCCTTGATATGATAGTTTTCAGTGTAATGGTAGCCATCTGGGGAAGAATTTAAACAGGCACCACACCATTTCCTACATCTGCACAGAATTCAATGCTTCCTGCTCAGTTCTTTTGCTTACATAAACTGGACCTGAGAATAGGTGTACAAGTCACTGTGTGAATAGATTTGAATGGAAACAAAAAAGAATATCTCAGGGAACTTCCTCTCAGTAGGTGCAGCTTGACTAATCCCTTCCAGAAGAGCTGCACCATCCCAAATTCACTACCTTAAAGATAGGGTTGCCAGCCTCCAGGTGGTGGCTGGAGATCTCCTTGGATTACAACTGATCTCCAGGTGACAGAACTCAGTTCACTTGAATAAAGTGGCTGCTTTGGAAGGTGAACTCTATGACATTATACCCTATCAAAGTCCCCTCCCCTTCCCAAACCCCGCCCTCCTCAGGCTCCACACCCAAAATCTCCAGGTATTTCCCACTTCAGAGCTGACAACCCGAGAATGTATTAAAGGGATGGAAGTCTTGCTCTTTTTAATAACTAAACCTCCTGGGCTTTTCTCCTGGCTCCTGCCAGCACTTCATAGGCTGGCAGGGGGGAAAAGGTGGTGCATATCATCGTTGCATTGGCATGCAATATCACTTTTGAAAAAAAACCCACACATACCCCAAAGTAATGTCACTCATCAGGGTGATGCTGCACAATTCACCAAAACTTTATAGTTTAACCATAGATTTTTTGGGTGAACCCTAGAGTGGTGGTTGTTTCCCTACCCACAGTGTCATGACATCATGCCCAGGTTTTTACAGGATATGACATCACGCACCAGCATACCCGTCCCCACCCCTAAGATCTTTCTTTTGGGTTGTCACTTGCAGCTGAGAATTGTCTCTGTAATAGACAGTTATATAGTCTTTATTGAGATGACCTCACATTGGCAGAGCATTATTGGTAGCAGTGATAGATCAATTTGAAAGAAACATCTTTGAGTTGGATCTATCCTCCACAAAGCTAAAGTTCTCTTCAGAGCAAGCCCTGAAGGATACCCTATAAAACACAGACTGAGCTTCTAGAAACTGTTATGACTTATAAATATTACCATGGAACTGTTTCTCCACACCCTCTAGCAATTAGAATCCTTCCTTTTCCCATTTCCGATATACCATTCCAAGAGAAGAACTGAACCAAATGAAACTAATGGGCCCCGGAGGCTGCACTGGTGCCTCCCCCTTCCCTCCTTCAGACAGACTCAATGCAAGAGACTGGTTATGGCCCGTAAAACCTAGAAGGGATTATGTTGCTAGGAGACCACCACTCCCCCATGTCACATCAGGACTGAAGCAAGAGCACCCTCTGGAGCTGACAGTCTGTGTGCCAAGGAAGGAAGGATAGCCAGGCCACACTGAAACAGTAGCCCTCAGCTAAGGAATTCCCCTCCCTTACAGCCTAAATATAAACCAGCTGGAGGCATTTGTGAAAGCAGACCTTTATTTTGACTGGCGGTTGAGGGCTGGGATTCCTCTGGCAAAGTTAACCAGTTAGGTTCTGTTGTAATGATTTTAGTGAAGTGAAGTATTGATACCGCCTTGTATTCTAAGAATACTGCAAATTACAGATCAAAACAGGAACACACATGCATGCTGCATCCACAGTTTGACCGTCCTTGGCTCAAGCCTATTCCCCCCTCCCCTGCTCATGTGGAACAGCAGAATTGGTTCTGATTATGCACAAAACCCGTTCTTGCAACTCCTTTAAATCCAGTTAGCAAAGTAGCCAACTTTTCCATTTGTTTGCAGCCCTATGAAATAAGTGTGCTATTAGACAAGCAGAGGCACAGCAGGACTCGGGGCTTTTGTACATAGTAAACACGCAGCTACTACTCATTTGCTGCATGAAATCCAGATACCATTTCTTAAGAAAGCACTTCGTTTACAAGGAAATCACATTTCCCCAGCAGTGAAACGGCAACATTTTGACACTGAATGAAAGATGTGGGTCACCAAAGAAACAGAAACAAGACAGGTCCTCAGGCAAACATCTCAGGAATCAGGGAGTCAGAAGGGCAGAAAAGCTCAATGTGCTGAGAAAGGTGTCGATAAAAGGTGAGCTCTCTTTTAACAAACAGGTGCTTTTGAAAGCATCACCTGTACATGCAGATGGGTGTCAAGAAATGACAATCCCTGTTTTTAGAAGTGCTGCCAGCTGCAAGATTATGGGGGATCTTCGTTGTCAAATCTTGCCTTGCAACTACAGTGGGAAATTAAACAGCACCACAATGTCGAAGCCAAGTCTTACCTTGAATTTTTGGGAAAAGCAATTTCTCTTTTTAGCCCATTGGCTGCATTCATTACTATCACGCTAGTGCTATGGAAGACACAACTGCTTGGGGAGAGGTGCCACATACATTAATTCTCTTACTAGAAGTATGCAGCCCAGAGACAGCTGGTAGTTAATTTAAATTAAGAAGCGAAATTCAATGCTCTCCTCTTCTTTACATGTGCACACACACATACACCCCTTCCCCGTTTGTTTCCCCCTTAGGTCTCCTTGGTCATAAAGGCTGCTGTGACTGTGAAAGCCACAATGGAAATAATTCCAATATCAGGCTATAAATGCTAGATTAGCAACTGTATGACTCTGTGGCTTGATTCCTGACAATCAGGGGTCATTTTGTAGAAAAAGAGGTACAGGAGCTCATTAGCATAACTCATTAGCATAATTTACTGGCATATGCCACAACTCCTGACATCACTGGAAGTGTGTCAGAAGGCAACACCCACCGTTCAGGCTCCACTGGACTGTTTTGGATTGCTAGCTATGGGGGGGGGGCAGGCAGATCTGCCCTCACAGAGGAGGGAGAGCTTGTACCTGAATAAACCTTGGTCTTAAAAGTGCCACTGGACTCTTTTGGATGGCCAGCAAGTGCAGGAAAGTGTGTGGCTGCTCGTGGGTTGAGGAGAATGTGCATGGCCTCGAGCAGGTAGGGGGCCAGCAGGGCCGGCTCCAGGTGTCTGGGCGCCCTAGGCAGGACAGCCTGGGGTTCCCCCCACCGGGGATGCCAACCTCCCGGTGGGGCCTGGAAACCAGGGGCGGCGGCACAGCGCTGGCTTTCCTGGGTGCTCCGTAGCTGTGGGGCCCCCAGGAAAGCCGGGAAGAGGGCAGGGATCTAGCCGCTGCCCCCTCCCTCCCAGTGCCGGCTTTCCTGGGGGCTCCGCAGCTGTGGGACCCCCAGGAAAGCTGGGAAGGGGGTGGAGGTTTAAACTGCCGCTCCCTCCCTCCCAGCGCCGGCTTTCCTGGGGGCTCCGCGGCTGCGGAACCCCCAGGAAAGCCAGGGAAGGGGCGGAGGTTTAAACCGCCGCCCCTTCCCTCCCAGCGCCGGCTTGCTCTGTGGAGCGCCCAAGCAATCCTGAGAAGATGCGGGGGGGCTTTTTGTGGGGGGTGCCTTTTGGTGCCCCTGCGGCCGGCGTGCTCTAGGTGAGCGCCTAGCTCGCCTAGTGGGCGAGCTGGCCATGGGGGCCAGGGCGGTGGCAGGGAAGAGGCGCAGGAAGAGGCTGAGTAGGCGCAGGAGGCCAGGGTGGAGCTCCTCGCAGGCTTCGCGGGAGTTGCAAGGGCCTGCCTTTCACAGGCACCACACCAGGACTGGCATGAGGACGGGCAGAGCCTGGGTGGGCTGGGTGCCACGGACCATGCAGTGGTGGAGCAGTTTGAGTTCCAGCTTGCAGCAGCGGGCAAGGAAAGGTGAGGGGAGCTGCTGGGAGCAGGGGGTGGGGCTTGCTGCATTCTCTTTGATTCCTCTAGCTTTTTACTGATCCCCGTCCTGTGCTCTTGCCCCCTTTGGGTTGCCAGGAGGGGACATGGCAACCCTAACACTACCCAGGAGCTAGAGTCGGTAACACTCCTAACCTTCTTATTCCCCAGACTCCTAAGAACTGGAGAAGATCTACTGACTATCTTGTTTTTAAAAACTTCCTGAAGAACAAGGAAGGTGCGGTGGAGGGAAGGCTTGTGACAATGAATGGAGACAAGGAAGAAGCAGAGGCTGCCACACCCAAAACCTCACTACTCAGTGCCACCAACTCACCTCACCTCACTTCATTGGAAGTACTTCAAAGGAAGTACTTCTTCACCCAAAGAGTGATTAACACATGGTGGTGGCTACAAGCATGGATGGCTTCAAGAGGGAATTAGATAAACATATGGAGAAGAGGTCTATCAGTGGCTATTAGCCACAAGGTATAGATAGGAATGCTCAGGCTGGGGCAAGTGATGCACTGTATTCTTGGTGCTGCGGGGGGGGGGGCACAACAGTGGGAGGGCTTCTAGTGTCCTGGTCCCACTGCTGGATCTCCAGATGGCACCTGGTATTTTTGACCACTGTGTGACAGAGTGTTGGACTAGATGGGCCATTGGCCTGATCCAACATTGGCTTCTCTTATGTTCTTATTGTACAAAATGGCCGCTGGGGAGAATAGGTCTCATCATACTTTAATGGTTCTACAGGTTCTACAAAATGTTAGGAGATTGCACACCAAGAATCTTCCCATTATATCTGCATCTGTTCCAATATGGGTGTTTCCTGAAAACACAAGGCATTTTGTGAGTAGACCTGCTCCCCCTGGTGGCCATTTTGTTCTGGCACCCACTGCCTGCTCTCAGAACTTAAATCTGGGTGCCTACAAGTTCAACAAATTTTGGGACACCCTCATGTAGAGTATATTTTGAGATCTTTGACGCTGACTCACAGATTTGGTGTGCCACAGAATGATCGGTGATTCAGAGAATGAAGCAATTTACAGCCTTCTTTTGAAGCATCTCCTGTTCCAGTGACATGAAGAAAAGCCAGCATTGGCTCTTTGCTTTGGGGAAGAGATGATTTGGGGAAGAAGCAAGTAGGTGTCAGGAAACACACGTTGGGGATCACTGATCTTGACTATCACTGCTTTAGTGCAAACCTGAAGACCTTTGGTGGGCATAGTTTGGTGTAGTGGTTAGGAGCGTGGACTCTAATCTAGGAGAACCAGATTTTATTCCCCACTCCTCTTCATGCAGCTGCTGGTGCGACCTTGGGTAAGTTCTTTCAGAGCTGTTCTTTCAAGGACAGTTCTCGAGAGAGCTCTCTCAGCCCCACCCACCTCACAGGATGTCTGTTGTAGGGAGGGGAAGGGAAAGGAGTTTATAAGCTGAGATTCCTTCGGGTAGTGAAGGGTGGGGTATAAATCCAATCTCCTCTTCTCTTCTTCTCCCATATAATGAAGCTATTACCTACCCTTATGCACATCACCGCTTAACACTTTCATAACATTTGCACATAAAGGATGGATGATTTTAGCTCCTATTGCACATTTCTATTTTGTCCATATGTACAGTATCAGTGGCAAAATATTCCTGGCTGACTGCAAGAGTGCCCCTCCCTTCTTCTTGCTACAAAGATGTGTGTGGTTTGGAGGTTGTGTTTGTGTGTGTGTGTATGTGTATTTTACTGCAGGATAGTGTTGCTCAGCAATGTGTCTTCAGTAATCAATGTCTCGCTAGCCCGAATCTCTGCCAGCTACGGCGTAACAGACAGTCTAACAGTCTGTGAGAATGCTTGGAGTGGGTGTATGCACCCCTAGCTGACACTGAGAGGAATTAACACTCCCACTTTGCCTCTATTTGACCTGTCCTTAGCCTCTCCTTTGGCTAAAAAAAGAGGGCCACAGCTGCTGCTGTGTGGGAAAGTGTGAACTCCAATTTCAAGTCAAAGACCTTATTCTGCAGCGAAATGCAGTTTGTTTACTATAATTATTATTTTCACTGTGGAGCTTAGGTATTCCTCTCTGTAATCATGACAGCAGATATGAATACCTGATTAATTTTGGAGATTTTATGCCAGTGTGCAAGGCCAACATATTTCTCACCTCTTATTTCCCAGATTTATCCTCCCGCTTTCCTGATGAGAGGCCATCAGACCTTTAAAGGGAGGCACAACTTGATCGTTCTTTGCTAATCTTCAGTTAAGGAGAAAAAAGGGGTGCAATTCCAACCCCATCTTTTATTTTGGATCCCATGAGTTTCTTACTCAAAGACAAGCTCTCCAAGAAGCCCACTGAGTCTACAGGCTGAGGGCCAACCATTTCAGGTTGTGCGTTAGACCGCTGAACATTAAGAAGAATGGGCGGAAAAGAGAGCAAAGCATCAGTACCTTTGCCAAGTATGTCCTCTGCTGTTGGTATTCCTGTTGGAAAAGGCAATGTCTGGTGTACAAAGAAGAAGAGAAGAAGACCCTGCAGGGGGCAACAAGAGGACAATTAGATGGGATTGTGAGGTCAGCACCTTCTCTCTCCTGTTAAGTGCCATTCCTTGTCTGTCTCTAGATTGCTACTCTCAGGGCTATTTCCTCTTGGAAGTGCCACACTCAGTCTTACCTTCTCTCTCAGCTAGAGATGTACATAGGAACCCAGGGCTATTTTTGGGCAGGAACGCACAGGAGCGGAGTTCCAGCTGGCTCCCGAGTTGGCCACGCCCAGCAGGAACTCATTAGCATAACAGGCCACACCCCACAGCAGAAACTCATTAGGATTGGCCACATTAGGGGTGTGTGGCCTAACATGCAAAGGAGTTCCTGCTATGAAAAAAGCCCTGGGTTTTGACAACAAAGTAAACAGAATAAGAAGCAAAAGACGGGTGTGGCTGGATGACCACACTTCTGGTAACATGGGGGTGTGGCCTAATATACTAATGAGCCGTGCTGTCAGGGTGTGGCCTAATATGCTAATGAGTTTCTGCTGTTGGGTGTGTCCTGTTATGCTAATAAGTTCCTGCTGGGCTTTATCTACAAAAAGAGCCCTGTAGGAACCTATCTCTGTCTCTCCTCTTTCCTCTCAAGTATGTTAATTCCTAAATAAACCTTTATCTACTTTTTAATCAGGCTGTGTTAACTACTCTGCCAACAATTCCTAGTGTTGCCAACTCTGGGTGGGGAAATTCTGGGAGGTTTGGGTGTGGAGCCTGGGGAGGGTGGAGTTTGTAAAACAGAGGGAATTCATCCAGATGTAATTCCACAGAGTTCACCCTCCGAAGCTGCTGTTTTCTCTAGGAAGATCTCTGTAGAGAGGAGATGAAATTCCAGGAGATCTCCAGCCCCACCTGGTTGGCAGCTGTAGTCACACCCGTCCTTGTCCTGCCCCCATCATCATGCTTTGAGGCAGCCTTAGGGGTCTGGCCTGCTCCTCAGTGGAAGACAGGAAAGGAAAAGAGGCAAGGGCAGGTACGGTGGTAACCCAGTTTCCCTCAAGTTAAGCATGAAGAGACACTCTTCTTTCATGCCTCACATGCTAACAGGCTAACAATCAAGGCTAAGCGTCTAGCTCCTTCTGTTGTGGAGACATGCCTTTCCCCTTACATCTGCTCAACAGAAAGAACTGGAGACTTACTTTTTGAAAAACAAAAGCTGGGAATTCGGAGAGCCTGGTACACACACTGCTGTACTGTTACATCAATATAATACTATTCAGTTGCCAATTAAAATAAATAAAATCCCTCCCCTGGGGAAGAAAAAGGCTGCTGAGACTGTCAAGCCTTGTGGGACTCCAGGATCCCAGCAGAGAGGCCACCAAATTTTCAGGACCCCCCCTCCATAAAATACCCAGTAATAACATTTATGAAAAATCAGGATAATGAAAACAGTGCCCAATCTGAAATCTAGATCCTATATTGTTATTGATATTTTGGAAGTATACATGCCTAGTGGGGGAGGGGAAACTGAAGCATGCCCTGGTGCAGAGGAGCTGTAAGAGGGGCACTAACACAAGGCCCTAGTCCTCCATCTTCGGAAGGCCAAGGGGAGAACCAGACAACAGGACATCGAAGGTGGCTAGGGGCTGCAGGACTGAGGAGGGAAAAGAAGGCAACAGTGGTGGCACTTTTTGCTTTCTCAGATCCTAAGTGGGGTATATCATTTCAGGGACTGCTGGTGGTTCTAGGGCTAACAAGAGGGAAATTATTGTATGTGCCTAAGTCACCACATCTAGTTAGGTCCTCAGCGACCAGCACGAACAATGAAGTGGAAGAGTCAAAGGTACAAGTGTCACATGGTTTCAGAAGTCAACCCGACAGCGGGTCTTCAACTGGTTACCTAAGGGACATCAAATTAAGGATTCATTCTGTGCACCACCATCCCACACTGGTCAAAGAAGGCAACTGCAGGATTACCACCCACATGAGCAAAGGAAGCCATCTTGTACCAATAGCCAGAGAAAATAAGGTGGTGCTTTGTAACTACTATCACCCCTTTCCAAAGCCAGGTCAGGCTTGCTCTCAGATCTGAGCAAACAGACTTCTTGTTTAACATGTACCACCTCTATCTCAGCCTGCCCTCGGGTTAGAGTTGTGCCAGCCTCCAGGTATCTCCTGCTGTTACAACTGATCTCCAGCGAACCAAGATCAGTTCCCCTGGAGAAAATGGCTGCTTTGGAAGGTGAACTGTAGGGCATTATATCTTGGTGAGATCCCTGTCCTCCCCAAACCCTGCCCCCCCAGGCTCCACCCCCAAAATCTCCAGGTATTTCCCAACCCAGAGCTGGCAACCCTCCCTCAGCTGCATAGAAGCTGTAATCGACATGGTGATAACAGTTATTGTGAGATCTTTTTATTTTTAGAAAATCTCAGCTGTAAAAACAAAACACTCAGTCGTCTGATTTGCAATTTAATATTAAGCGTTTCCAGGAATTGCCCTTGCAAAGCCTCATGTCTGTGCTAAAATCTCTTTCTCCACCCAAACTTGAAATGTTTATCCTAGTTATATTTGCTACTTTTATTGCACCTAAAAACGTTCAGTGTATTAATTCTTAATATACTTGCAGTTATTTTTTTAAAATAAAATTGGATTTAAAAAAAACTAGATGGAAAAGAAATAAGTAAAAACCCAATACTGTAAATTTAAAATATGGAATTTAACATTTCTGTTGCCTGGCTGTCCTGCTTAGAGAGTTCAGTCTCAGACAGAAGAGCACTGCAACTGACAGGAAGAAGTTTGAGTGAGCAAGTGCACAGATCTTGCCATCGGAAAGAGTTTTGTGCCAGGTATTTTGTGGCATCTGAGGCAGGCAGTGGCAAACCACCCCTGTTCATTTCTTGCCTTGAAAACCATGCAGGATTGCTGTAAGTCGGCTGCAATTTGACAGCACTCTCGACCACCATTTTGTGGCACAGCGATTTCACCTCTCATTGCTAGCTAAGTACTTTCCAAGTGCCATTGATGAGCCCATCAGATGGAGGACAGGAAGCTGTTAAACACCCTTCTATTGTACCTGGATGAAGCTTAGCAAATCTCGTCCTCTAGGAACATTTGAATGGCATTGAAATGTCATTTTTATTGGTGTTTTTTATTCCACTGAACAGCTTTGGGCGCCAATTTTAGCTGAACAGCTGGATAAAAATAGGGCGTTTGAATAAATAGGGAGAGCTTTCTAATTTCTGTATAAGCAACCCTTCACAACTGTTGCCACTTTGCCAGCACTAAGTCTTTTTATAGAGACTGAGCGATTTCAGGTTCTGGTTAATGCTTTGCTACGAGTAAACTAGAGAACTATCTGTATAAGAGTGAGTGAGAGCATTATAACATGTGAAAGCGAGCTGCTGTTTAAATAGTGTTATAAAGGTATTTCCCAATTCTTTTTAATATTAATTCGAGTGCAAAACTCTTACTTCTGCACTCTGTCTGCATTGTCTGTTCATTGTATTGTGGCTTACTGTAATTATTTGTAGTGTGCATACATTCTGATTTCTTGCTCGTTACCTACTGTATAGTTCATCAGTCTCTGTGTGTCATTCACTGTGGTACACACACACTTAAAAGCAATTTCTACCAAATACCCTTGTTCCAGTGTTTGTTTCCCACCAAGCACTCACAAGCCATATTCACATATTATAGTGAGTACATTTACATCCTGTATGTGTGTATATCTGTCTGTATGAAAGAGCCAACACATGTTCACTTCACAAGTGAAACCAGGGACCAGTACCCAGATAAATGTGTGGTTTCTGTCACATGGTTCTGCTGTATATGTACTCAGGGCTTTTTTTTGTAGAAAAAGCCCAGCAGGAACCTATTAGCATAACAGGCCACACCCCTGACAGCACAGCTCATTAGCATATTAGGCCACACCCCCATGTTGCCAGAAGTGTGGTCATCCAGCCACACCCACCTTTTGCTTCTTATTCTGTTTACCTTGTTTGTTGTCAAAACCCAGGGCTTTTTTTGGAGCAGGAACTCCTTTGCATGTTAGGCCACACACCCCTAATGTAGCCAATCCTAATGAGTTTCTGCTGTTGGGTGTGGCCTATTATGCTAATGAGTTCCTGCTGGGCGTGGCCAACTCGGGAGCCAGCCAGAACTCCCTTCCTGTGTGTTCCTGCCTAAAAATAACCCTGTATGTACTGAATGCAACACAAGAATTATACTCAATGCATATATTTTTTAAAAACCAAGTAACTTGATTCATGTTGACTGTAACTTATGAACAATGCTGCAACTCACTCTTTGAACAATGCAACCTCAGTGCTTGTTCTGCCAGATACTAGCCTTTTCTGGGGGAGGGCCAAACATCTCCCCATGCCTGTCTTTCCTGAGACACTAAGGAGAAGCCACTGTCCTCTCTGTATGTGGCCCTATGAGGACTGTTATTCTCCAATGCTGTTGTTCAAAATTGAGAACACGTGAAGTTTTTGGTCTCAATGCAGCAGCCTATCTGAATCCAAGCAGGTCTGACTGGCATAGTATCAAACAGTAGAATTCCTCCTAATCTCATGTATGCCTGTTTGGGTTCCCAATGATGGGAGGAAGGCAGGGTATAAAGGTAAGAAATAAAATTTTCAACTTTAGAGTCATAAATCAAATGAGATCTATATTTACAAAAGTTACCGTGCCTTAAAAAAAAGTCTCTGTGTTCCAATTTTTGCAATTTCAGTATGTTCCCTATATATAGGCCCACTCTAGTGAAATCAAAGTTATGGTATGCCTGAAGCTTTTCTGAGCCATAAATGGTTTAATCTCGACAATAAAGAAAACAAAACCTGTGCCTCTATCAAAACAATAAAATAGCCCTGCCAGCTCCCCCACTCTCCTTTCCACCCCATTGTTTGGTTAGGTTAAGAGAACAATGCCGCCACTGCTTGATTTAGGTTTGATTCCTCACTGATCTGTTTGTTTTCAAAAGGTTAGCAGAGACAATATTGGTCCTTCAGAAATAAATGCATGATTAATTAGCCCTATGACAAGTGCGGAATAGTACATGTGGCACAGATAAATCAATATCTATGAAACAGCAGGCTTTTCTTCATTTAACAACCGAGTTAATATCGCTCATTTTCCTCCCATTATTTCAAATCTGGGAGATAAGGAAGCCTCCATTTTGTTAATGTACACTAATGTATACTACAATAATTAATTCATGAACATAGAGTAAATTCTAATTACCTTACTCTATTAGCAATATTTAACCATCTGATCACCTTTATGGCACTATACTGCCTTCTTTACTAGAGCCCATAGATGGACACCAAGAGTTCCGCAAGATGACATGTTATCAGTGTGCCAAAATGGTGAAGGCATGCCTAGATTTGGGGCTGGTGCAATGCATTTTGTCTCTCCGAATGCCCTCTCCTCTTGGTGCTATCCCCATGGGCTCCAAGGTGGCTACAAACAATTGTGGGCCTGGCAGCAGTGGCCTGGGTCTACCCCTCACATCCTGCCACATGCTGCTGCTCTTCCAGTCTGACACTGCAAGGAACCACTTCAGGAGCTCGGGGGGGGGGGCAGACCTGCCCTGTCTATCTCCCCCTTGCCCTCTGAAACAGCCATTAGGACTTATATGTGTCCTGGCAACCTAACATTGTGTTTCCCTGATCCGTATTATTGACTTTTGGATGCCATGGATTTATCTTAACCCTAACATTAATGAAACCAAATTCTAACGAAAACATAAAATGACACCAACCTTTAACGCTAAGATGGAAAGACCTAGCCCTGAACACACAATAACAATTTCTGTAACCCTAACATGTACTTTTAATACACCTCGTATCATGAAAAAAGACAAACCTTAATTTCAAAAAAACCTACCCCATCATGAAACCTTTGAAACTTTGTTTAAGATCATGATATGCCCATGTTACGATTTGCTATCTTGTTTTAGGATTTGCTATCTTCTGTTTTATAGCAACCCTAATAAGTTAGGCTAGCCTGATCTCATCAGAACTTGGAAGCTAAGCAAGGTCTGGATAGGAGCACTGTTCCCTCTAAGCTGTGCTCATGAACTGTGCCAAAATGAGCTGTGCTCATGAACACAGGAAGCCCCACTCAGCAGCAATCTGGAGCCATGCAGGGCTTTGCACTGTCCATTGCACATTTTAAGATTACAGCAGACAGCAGTTATACTCCGCTCAGGATGTGAACTGCTCTGCTCAGCAAAAGGGGGGAGGGGTGGAAATTAGAGGGAACATTGGATGGGAGACCACCAAGAAAGACAGGGGTCTGCTGTGCAGAGGAAGGGAATGATATCTACCTCTGCTCTTCTCTTGCCTTCAAAATTCCGTGAGGTGGAACTTCATGGGGCTGCCATGAGTCAGTTGCAATTTGACAGCACACTTTACCCTTTTTCTGTGTTAGGATTATTTTATATTCTGGGTTCCAGTTATAGATGATCCTGTCTATGTTGGCATTTGGGGGGGGGGGTGCAGCAATGTCTGGTGGTCCGTGGGAGTCTAACCTGCATGGATGTGCCAAATATAAGTTACTATTAATTATTAGATAAAGTTTCAGGAATTATCTCATAGTAGTGAGTTAATTTATTCTGGGATAAGCAGTTTTGAGGTTCTCGTGTAAGAGGAAGCTATAAGGACCATTTCACACATTATGCAGAGGCAAACCGAGATTTGTCATTGTGTAGAGTTAACCAGAAGCTGCAGCCAAGTGTACCTGCAGGATGCACATTTTGCATGGTTTTATTTGTTGCATTCATCCTATACATTTTCAGGCATCTGTCTGAACAAAGCATCATTTCACACATGATATCTTTTTAGATATACACCTAACTCCACAGAGTGGTCACGGACATTAAAAAAATGCATATCCAAACTGGTTTTATGCTTACCTATAACCATACCCAAAAAGAGAGCTTTGATGTAAAAATGAGGTACTCTTGATATTCTTTTATGGAGAAAAATGGAAAGACTAAAGCAATTTAAAGAAGAAAGTGCTTTAAATATGAAGTACTAAAAAGGAAATATGAGGAAGGGGGGGATCTCTGCTCACCAAGTAAAGAATTAGGTGCCAAAATGGCGATGTAGCCTTCATGGAAAGATTTAATGGAGGTGAATCAAAAGGTAAAGGAGACAGTAAATAAAGTAGATGGGTTAAAAGGGAGCTAGTTCAATGCCTAAACTGACTTCAAAGAAATTAAAGAAAAGGTACTGGCAAATGAAGCAGAACAAAAAGCCACAGATTATAAAGATTAACTGTCCAAACTCTCAAACAAATTAGACTTCTAGGAAGTTCACTTGGAACACAAAAGGAAGTAATAACATCCTCATTTGGGACTATATGCTTTATTTTTTTTACCTTTTTGGGGTGGATCTGTTCTCATATTAAACTGGCTATTTCGAGGGGGTGGTGGTATAGTAAAATGGGTAGAGTTTTGGTCTTGGAATGGAGACCAAATGGGTTCCAGTCTTCCACCGGGTGATCTTTAAACCTTACCTAGTGGCAGGATTGTTGGAAGAACAAACAGGGCATAACACTGTGATGTAATCATGAGGTTCCATGGAGGAAAGTGTCAGGATATAAATGAAATATTAAAGATGGAACTGGACATGGTAGAAAATGTTTAACCTGATCATTTCCAGAGAGAATGTCAGTGTAATTTTGAAAAAAAAAATGCTTACCCTGTGATGACCTGTTGTTTTAGGCAAATAAACTGAATTTGAATGGAAGGAGAAGGAGAAATTGACTTGGGGGGAGGAGGAGGAGAGTTAGATTTATATCCTGCCCTTCATGGGGTAAGAACATATTAGGCAGTTGTTTGGAAACTCAGAGAGAATTAACAATGAGTCTTGAAGGACTTTTCACAACCAGCGTGCCACCACCAAAAGGGACCTGCCAGCATCAGTCTATCCAGGACAGTTATGGTCAATCCCACTGCATTGCATGATGCAGTTGATTTTTTAAAAAAAGATTAGAATTCCACATAAATTAATGCTGTGCTTGAAATTGTCTTTCACGCCAGCTTAATCTGACTCAGGAGAGGCAGGGGCTGGCCAGTGTGCAAGGCGCCCGTGGCAATGGAGAGGAACAGCAGTAGTGGCTGAGTACTCACTCATGATCTGCAGGAATAGAAGCTGGCATACTGTTAGCACAGGAAATAAATAAGGTGTCAACGTTGTACCAAAAAACCCCCACCAAACAGCAGGGCTGTGCCCCCATGTCCCATCATCCAAAACCACTCCTGGCTTTGCCACCAGAGCAGAGGCTCTGCCTCTCTCTCTCTCTTTTTTAAAAAATATTTTCAAAAATTAGAAACCTTAAACACAGAACAGCAGGGAGGGAGGGAAGGAGAGAGAGAGAGAGAGACTTTTTAATGTTAATCTTCCTGTCATATGCAACATCATCATGTGATGAGTTCCCTGCCTCCCACTGACAGTACTGCAATCAAGTCATTTTAGATGCTGGCCTTATAGGGGCTTCTCTGTGAAGGTAATATAGACTTTAAATGTGAAACTGCAGCCTTTCCCTTAAACAGAGCCTTAATGGGATATTATTTATCACCTGCCCATTTTCACACAAAAGGACTCGATTAAAGGGACAGGAGATTTTTCTCCAGGACTGCAGGCAATTCTACAACCTGCTCACAACTGAATGCCTAAAAGAGAATCCTGGACTTCCCGTCTAAGTTCCTGCCTGGATAGCACTAATGTTCCCTGGATGCTGATGATACGGAGGCATTATGTGGTGTAATTCAACACTAAAAGAGAGATCTTGACATGGGTTACTGTTCTTGGTAAGTGCCTGATAGTCATGATGCCACTGGCCCGGGTGGAGCAGGCATCAGGGGGAAAACTGGAGGACTTGGCATCATGCTGGCCTCAGACTCCTGGGTTTGTTGCACGAGGATTTTGTGCCAGGAACTCTGTCAGGCACGAGGTTTGGGGCAAGTCTTGGGTTGGAATCTGGAGCTCCTCTCTTCTCTCTGTCTCGGCTGAGCGCCTCCTTCCTTGACTTCCTCCCAAATCACAGCTTACTCCCGAAGCACCTCCTCCTGACCACATCCTCCCCAGCTGTGTCTCACACCCTCCTCTTTATTTCCCCCTAGCACCTGCTCCACCCTCCCGCACACCCTCATCTTCCACTTCTGGCTGGGGCAGGTCCCAGCTGTTGGGCTCGCGGTCTTGTGGCCACTGTGGGTCCTGCTGCTGGCTCCTGGCTTGCCCCTCGATGCCTATCACTGGGCAGCTGGGTAGGTCCCCGTGGGCGTTGGTGCAACCATCTCCCTTGTCTTCCCCCTGAGACCTAGTTGGGGGTGCGTGCGTTGCTGTCACCCTCTGACACTGATCTTTGCATCTTAACTCTGCCCCCAAATTATTGACCTAGACCTAGGGTTGCCCAGCTGCAGCCAGGAACTCCCGGGAGAAATTGAGGGCAGGGCCTGCCACATCAATATCACTTTAGGTAAAAACCAGAAGTGACGTCTTTAGCTGCTCTGGCATTTATAAAAACCTCTATGGATTTACTGTAGGTATTTTTGTAACTGCTAGCGCGTCCACCATGTCACTTCCAGTTCTTACCAGAAATGACATCAGCACAATGGTGCACACCCAATTTACTCCCCTCTCTTCCACAGCCAGGATGCTAGGAGGCTATAGTTGGAAGGCTGGCATCCCTACCTTAACCCAGCCTTCTATCACTAGCTCACAGCACTGAGGGATTCCATACCTCAGTAGAAGAGGCCATTTCCAGCTCCACAGCAGAGAGAAATAGGGTACACTCTTGGGTACATAGTGTATTTTGCAAGAGAGGTTTTACAACAGAAAATTAAAAGTCTCACATTGAGAGGGACACTGAACTGCAAGCTAAAATATTTGGTTCAGGTATGAAAGAGCTGGAAAGGAGACTTTAATCTCTGCAAAGAAATAGCCACGGCTGATAAACAGTTGGCTGTGGAAAAATAAAACTGTTTGGATAGCTGATTGAAGAAAGAGGGAAAGAGATAAGTCAGGCTCCTTGCTGAAGACATACCTTTAGCTCAATATACCTCAGAAGCAATAATGGGCTGCTTTAATATTCTGTCAGTGCAGAAGAATAAAGGAGTGGAAAGAGCAGAGACTCCTTACCAGCATTCAAGCAGCTGAGGAAGCTATAGGCAAGCACGTCACCAAATTTCAAAGACTGGCAGGCAACCGCCATTTCAGACATATTAAAAGATACACTGATAAGTGGCAAGGTATATGGATATTAACCTTTTTATAAGAGAGGAGTCAGAATAAAGCTGACTTCAGTTGGGGTTGGGGGTGGAAGAGTCAAAAGGGTGCAAGGATGCAGAGAGAGAACTGAGACTCCAAAAAAGCTGGCAAATAAATAAACAAACTTCAGGTATCCATTTCAGGTAAATGACAGACAATATAAATATTGTGGGAGATTGCATGCAAAACAGAAGGTGAAGCAGCTAACAGGCCTGAAGAGGATCATCCACCATTAGGAGTAACCGTGGGGTAAGGTCGCCAGACCCCCAATGGGCATTCAGTCATGGGGGGGAGGGTGCTGGCCTTAACCAAAGGCCTTACATGCCCTGTGGAACTTATAGGTCAGACAGGGCATGGATGTCATTTGGCAGAGATTTCCACCAGGCTGGGGCCAGGGTAGAAAAGGCCCTGGCCCTGGTCGAGGCCAGCAGGATATCTTTGGGTCTGAGGACCCCCAGAAGATTCTTCTCTGCTGATCTTAATGTCCTTCTGGGGACATATTGGGAGAAATGGTCCAGAAGGTACGTAGGTCTTTGACTGTTAAGAGCTTAAAAGGCAAGGACCAAAACCTTGAATCTGATTTGATGCACCACTGGCAACCAATGCAGTTTGTGTAGCACTGGATGTATATGCGCACTCAGGGGCAGCCCCAGGTGTCTAGGTGCCCTAAGCAGGCCAGCCTGTGGTGCCCACCGGGGATGCCAATCTCCCGGTGGGGCCTGGAGACCGGGGGTGGGCAGCGGCCCGAGTGGTGCCCGGTTACCCCCGCCCCCCCACAACTGCAGGCCCCCAGGCAAGTCAGGGAAGAGGCGGGGTTTACCCCCACCCCTTCCCTCGGAGCACTGGCTTTCCTGGGTGCTCCACAGCTGCAGGGCACCCAGGGAAGCCAGGGAAGAGGTGGGGGTTCAAACCCCCGCCCCTTCCCTCGGAGCGCTGGCTTGCCTCAGCACTCCACAGCCACGGGGGTGCCGAGGCAAGCCAGGGAAGAGGTGGAGGTTCAAACCCCCACCCCTTCCCTCAGAGCGCCAGCTTGCCTCAGCACTCCACAGCCACGGGGGTGCTGAGGCAAGCCAGGGAAGGGACGGGGGTTCAAACTCCCACCTCTTCCCTGGCTTGTCGTTTGGCGCCCCTGTGGGCCCGGTGCCCTAGGTGAGCACCTAGCTCGCCTAATGGGTGAGCTGGCAGTGTGTGCCCTCCGTGAGGTCCCCATAATTTTGTACCAATTGGAGCTTCAAGGTCAGTTTCTCTAAAAGAGTGACCTTTCCAGAAAACCTGAACAGGTATTATGAAACTATATGCAGAAACATTGTAAATGAAACCAAAGTACTTAGTTAACCATCTCTCAATGGTAAGAATCAAGAATTTATAAAAAAAATAAGTTGCTACAACCCCATCTTGTCTGTCAAGTGGAAAATAGATACTGTTTTACCAACAATGTTTACCTCAGCCTTTCCAATTCCTGACTACCCTATACCATCCCTGCCTATTAAATAAAATGTTTATTATTGTTCACTGTTACACAGTCTCCAGTGTCATTTCAAGGGATCTAAAAAGAGGGCCTCTGTTTTCTCCTGACAAATTCCTGGGCTGGGCAAAAGCCAAATCAGATTCTGTCACAGGGTGGGATATTCAGATTTATAAAGCCGCAAATATTATCATGCTACTGGGGGCCAGCTCAGCACCTGTAGGGAACTAAGAATTGAGGTGGGAAAATTCTGCATCACAGTAAAGATGAAGCGGTGGTCCATCATACTGGTATTTGGGCAAAAACTGTATGGTTTTTGCCCAAATACCAGAGTGTCATCTGGACGTAACTGTGTAATGATGTCACAATGCTGGCAATGAGGCCTGGGACTTTTTCTTTCTCCGAGTAAATCGCCCCGCCCCCAAGCAGTGGAAGAACCATTACGGGTGAGGTGAACATTCATCACCACTGATGTTTTATAGAGAGAGACATTAGAGTGAGCCAAAGAGAAGTCCTATGAGCAAATACTTCTGGAAGCAAAACAGTGCCACCCCTGAGTTGGAAAATACCTGGAGATTTTGGGAGTGGAGCCTGAGGGAGGCAGGGTTTGGGGAGGGTTCAGAGAAGGTATAATGCTACAAAGTCCCACTTCCAAAGCAGCCATTTTCTCCAGGTGAGCTACTCTCTGTCATCTGGAGATCTGTTGTAATAGCAAGATATTTCCAGTCACTACCTGGAGGTTGGCAACCCTAGGGCAAAAGCACCCTCCTCTCTTTTGGCCCATCTGTTGAAATACACTCATTGCTTCAGGCAAACATCAAGCTATTTTGGAGAACTAGAAAATATGTGTTTTCGATCACTGTGGTGGCTTTGCTCATGTAATGTATCCACAGGAGAACATGGGCTCTGGACAGCCATGTGCTTGGACTGGTTCTAACCGGTCCACCATGTGGCCAGGCGAAGGGCCTGAGCTTCGCCCCGAAGGACAATGGACTAGTGGATCCTGACTCCCTCCAATGGAGGAGCAGGAGTTAATCCAATCAATGTAAATAGCGAATCACCGGGTGTGTGTGTGTTTGGGGTGTGGGTCACTTGGGAATAAAAGCCGGCCTGCGAGCCGGCTCAGTTGTCTTGTTCTTCATCTAATAAAGTATGTGAGAGCTGAAATCACTAGTAAGTCTCAGTACTTTTCAGCTCATTAGGAAAAAAGAAAGGCCTGAGTGCAGAAAACAGAGATGGATGAGTCATATGAAGAACAAGAGTTGAAGATCACTCTAGAACTGCCAAGTCTTGCTTGGGGAATTTCTGGAGATTTGGGAGTGAAACTTGGAGTGGGAGTGGGGTTTGGGAAGCGACCTCAGTGGGGTATAATGCCACAGAATCAAATCAGATCAAACCTTTAATGGCATGCAGAATAAAGAAAGACAGGTTACAGCATTGCAAAATAAGAGTAAAGACTTAAAATTTAAATATAACATCAAATCATCACTGTGTCTTATCTTGATGGATTTAATGGCACATTGAAGAAATGAAACAATTTTCTCAGTTACGCCAGGAAATAATACCACAGAGTCCACCTCACAAGGTAGCTATTTTCTCCAGGGGAACTGATCTCTCTCATCTGTAGATCAGTTGTAATTCTGGGAGATCTCCTGGCCAACCTGGAGGCTGGCTACCTACTAGTTGCTAGGACCTTATCTCACACAAGCGCTTCCGTGTCATGCATACAGGCCAAGGAGAAATCTGAAGTGGTTAAGTACAGTGGATCTTTTGACCAAGGACAGCCCTATTTTAAGTCCAACAGTCAACTGTGAAGTACCAGCACAGCCCGGGACACCATCAGTCTGGCTCACCTTGTAGCCAGGATGCACATGAGTCTCTCTTGCACCACACGCATAGCCAGCAATAAACAGGCTTTTCCAAATACACCCGGCGTAACTTCTTGTACCAAGGAGAATTGATCTGGAGCTGGTCTCAGGCTTACGGCTGCCAACTCTGGGTTGGGAAATTCCTGGAAAATTGGAGTGCAAACCTGGGGAGGGAAGGGTTTGTGGGAAAGGATGGACCACAGTGGAGCATAATGCCATAGAGTCCACATTCCAAAGCAGCCATTTTCTCCAAACAAAGTTTATTGTAGATCTTAAACAGGAATATCTGCTGCATTATTCAGTAAATCAGCATAAGCTAAGAGGCTGGTGGGGGCAGGACTTATCTAATGGAAATCTTCTGATGCTGCAATGTCACCTCTGACTTCATAACGAGAAGTGACCTCACCACATCATGGAATACTCTAGGATTAACCTGGAATACTATGGTAAAAACCATATAGAGTTTTGGGTGCATCCTAGAGCATCCTATGATCCAGTAATGTCACTTCCAGTTACATGGCTAGAAGCGTCATTGCAGCATTGGAAGATCGCTGCAGTCCCAATGAATGCTAGCAGGGGATTGGGGAGCACCAGCAGAGAGTCCCCCATCAGTGTCAGGCAATCCTAGCATAAACCCAGGAAAAATCTCCTGTCTTTTACTTCGTGTTTCCTGTCCTACTATGCTACATCCTCCAGCAGGCAGTGCTTGCAGCTCTGTAATTTATACTGTATCTAGGATCACCACACAGCCTGCTGTCTATTCAAGCCCAGGAGGGGCTGTTGCACCTGTCACATCCACGAACAAATGAAACTGCCTTATATGTTCATGAGACTAATTATTTTATGTACTTCAGCCAGGAGGTTTCTAAGAACTTACGGGGGAGTGCTACTTTTGCTTCAAAGTATAAACTAAGCAATCTTTCACAGCAGTTCTCTAATTGATTTTGCTTTGTCAGAGCACAAAATCCATATGATTTCACTAAAACGAGACTGCAAATATTCTACGAGCTCTATAAAAGACAAGGGGACAGAGATGGGCAACCTCTGGTACATGCTGTGGACTTAACAAATTAGCAGTCTATTTCGTATGATCTCACTCATGCCTTAAGATTCTGGGGTGACCTTGCCTAATGTGTGCCACCATCTGAATATCAATACCAGATTGAGTGGCGGCAGCCCCCTTTTCGAGGAATTCACTGTCCAAAAAAGCCTTGGCTGCCATTTGCATGGCTTTTAGTTAGGGATGTACAAATATACCAATTTTATTTTTAATTTGTTATTGGACTTGACAGATCAAGTGAGTCAATATGATGCAGTTTCATGAATTTGATTTGGCATTTCTTTTACCATACTTTATATTATGGTATTTCAAATGTCCAAGGAACATCTGCATTCACCTCCCACCAAATAACAATCACAGTAACACTAATAACAATAAACACTAACAACAGCTCCAATAATCTCCCTTGAATCTGACCAATATCATGTCAGCTAGGATATTTTTAAAATGAGAAATTATTGATATTTAGTTCATTTATTAATCTTTTCTCAAATAGGTTCCATTCCTTAAAAATAAAGGGCCAATTTATATTTATTAGATCTGAAATATATTATGATATGTTCATGTGGGCTTATTTGAGTTTTATAACACAGTATATTGAAATGGCTGCAAACTGACAGAAAGTAACAATTTATCCTGACGGATGTGACCTTATCAAGAATGTAAGCATCATCCATTTCATTTAAAAATGTTCGATGGCAGGGAAGGGTTGTTATTGTAGATTGCTGATTCTGTTTATTAATGGAAAGCTTTTTTGATGGATCGGTATATGCAAGGAATAAGGAGATGCAGGACAAAAAGGGGGACACATTTTAGCAAACCTGCCATTTGAATACTGAAGTCAGAATGTTTAATTGCAGTGTGGTTCACATGAATGCATACAAAATGGCATGCAATTATAGAGCGTAATTCTAGCTTCAGAAAATCTAATTCATGCTAGGAATCAAGTCTTTAAAAAGGAGAAAGATTAGGGTTTTTTCACATTTTTTTCCCTGCAGCCATTTCAGAAAGCTTCACAAAACCTGGCTTCAGTATTGCCCACAAAAGAAACTGCCTTCTACATAGACTGAGAGAAACAGTCCTGGAAAATGTTGTTTTCAAAATGAATCTTACTGTTTCAACTTCTACCCAAAGTTCCTGTCAAAGATCCTGTCTACTAATTTTGTCTGTTTAGCAGCAAGGGGAAATGGTTGCTGAAGCAAAGACCATCATCTGTTATAAACAGGAGGCTATAATCTGTCTGTGGCTTGTGAGCCATTGGCTGGGCTGCTGGGCAATGTTCCCTCTAAGCTGTGGAGTCTTGTGAGCAAAAACTTTAATTTGTGAGCTACTGGCCTCAAAGTTGTGAGCAAGAGATTTGGCTACTGCATAAATTAGTTTGCTCTGGAGCCATCCTTCCTGAGCAAAGACAAAAAAGTGTGAGCTGGAAGCTAAAAAACTGTGAGCTAGCTCACACTGACTCAGCTTAGAGGGAACACTGCTGCTGGGATGTAATGGAATGCCAAAGGAAGCCATCATTAGTAAAAATGCTGACAAAATAGTATGGTGCCATCAAGGAAGTGGAATGAATATTGGCTGCAGAATGCCACCTTGGATTATCCCCACCCACAAGTCAAGATCCCAAAGTTTCCTCAACCAGCTCCATGCATCCAAAACTTTGTGTTTCATGACCATGAGATTCCCACACCTCTCTCACACACACCCTGAAAAATGTGAAGAAACTGTAGAAACTCAGGGAAATTCTAGCATGCTGACCTGGGAACTTGCTGGTCAAAAGCACAATTAGTGTTGGGTGAACTCTCCTCTGTATAAATCATAATCAGAAACCGTATTGCACAGAGCATTCTCAAACATTTGGGGGGGAAATGCTCACTTACTATCAAATCTAAATTGGGTTCCAAATACTTAACAACACATGATCTCATACTATTGTTTCAGAACTTTTGTTTAGTTGCAGGGGAAGGCACCATTCCAGAATTTAGCAGTTTACCCCAATTCACCCAGAAGAGTCTAAGGGAAAACAGCTCTCAAAAGATGATGCATACCTTCTGTGATGGTCACTTGATTTACCCATTCTGCTACCTGAGTGCCGATTCTGCCTGAGGAGAGAGGGAAGTTCATAGTATGTTGTAAAGACGATTTCACATGATTCTGAACATGTATCAACAGCAGCTACCAGACAACTGCATGTGATGATTAATGCCCGAAAAGCTGCGCAAACTCAAAATCGGTAATGGGCAATCACTTTTCTATTCACAAACTGGAAGGAGTACCATTGAACACTCAAAAAAGTTCATTTTTTCTTCAAATGCTCAAAATTACTCGATATTGTAAATGTTTTATACATGGGTATTCTTCTAGTACTTTGCCCTGTACCTGCCACTTCTGCCATCTTGTGACCACCAAGACTGTAACAAGAGTAACCCCTTGATTGTCTCAATCAGCCTGGGAGAGGGGGAGATGCAAAGCTCATCTCATAGAATTCTAGCCTTGAAGATGTTGCCTGCCTGAAACTCAAAATCAAGAGTTCTAAACTGTTTCATAAATGTGTTAGTTGCTGTAGATTTTCCGGGTTGTGTGGCCGTGGTCTTGGCATTGTAGGACCTGACGTTTCGCCAGTAGTTATGACTGGCATCCTCAGAGGTATAACACAAAAAGATGAAGTACTCTCTGTGTCAAGGTGAGCAGAAAAATGGTAGGCAGGTAATTTATATCTACCCTGGAAGGTGGGGTAGGGCTGAGTCAGTATCTTGTAGTAGTTCTCCAGGCTATGAACATGCTAAATGCTTGGGAGATTCTCCCACTGCCACCTGGGAACTGTAGTTAATTCTAGTAAATTCTGAGTATACACAAACATAATGAATACAACTCATTGCACAGTTGCAAAAGAAGCACATGCACTCACTCTGTAGTTCTATGATTATCTGAAGGCATCCATAATCCCAGCAATCCAATAAACTGTCAGTATGTACCAATACCACATGAAGGTGCTTTATTTTGAATCAGACCAGTAGTCCATCAAGGTAAATACTGTCTACTCAGACTGCTAGTGAATCTCCAGGATCTCAGGTTGAGGTCTTTCACATTATTTACTACCTGATTCATAACTGGTCATGCTGGGAATTTAACCTGGGACCTTATGCATGTCATGCAGTTGTTCTACCACTGAGCAATGCCCCCTCAAGGAGCTAGTGAGCCAGCTTCTATGTTGAATACCTCCAAGTACACAGATGCAAAAACTACTGTATTTTTTAAATTGTGAAGAAAACATCAATGAAATCATATGAGGTGCTCAGTCTTATCACAGGAACCCCCAAAAGATTCCCATGTACAAAAGATACTGGGAAGAGTCTATGAATCTCAAAATCCACAAGACAGGCATGACCCAAACCATGCCTTGTTGACTGGGAGGCAGGGCCGGATCGTCCATTGGGTGAGCTAGGCACTCGCCTAGGGCATCCCACTCCCCCGAAAAGTGCCCCCTGCCCTAACCAGGCCCCCGCCACTAGACCCCGCCCCTTTCCTGGCTTTCCTGGGGGTCCCGCAGCCACGGAGCCCCCAGGACAGCTGGCGATGGGAGGGAGGGGGCGGCAGCTAGACCCCCGCCCCCTTCCCGGCTTTCCTGGGGGTCCCGCAGCCACAGAGTCCCCAGGACAGCCGGCGCTGGGAGGGAGGGGGCAGTGGCTAGACCCCCTGCCCCCTTCCTGGCTTTCCTGGGGGTCCCGCAGCCATGGAGCCCCCAGGACAGCCGGCACTGGGAGGGAGGGGGCAGCGGCTAGACCCCCGCCCCTTCCCTGGCTTTCCTGGGGGCCCTGCAGCTGCGGAGCCTCCAGGAAAGCCAGTGCTCCGCCGCCGCCACCCCCGATCTCCAGGCCCCCCTGGGAGGTTGGCATCCCCAGTGGGGGGTGCCCCAGACTTCCTGCCTAGGGCGCCCAGACACCTGGAACCGGCCCTGCTGGGAGGTAAGAAATGTGGGAATAATGCTGGCACATAGAGAGGCTGGAAGAGTACAAAAGTAAAAAAAGGAGGGGCAACTAGCAAGATAAGGAGCATGAATATTTGAAGGATTCCAACACTGTACACACAGCTAATAGTACAACCATGTCAGGAGACCTAGAAGGATTTCAGGTCTGGCTAAAGGAATAAAGATAACCAGAGACATGCAGATTCAGCTGGTAACTCAATCACTCTGGTGACAAAAGGCACTAGCCACTTGGTCATGAACACCTGTATAAATACACTGCTTGCAAGACCAGCATTTGGGCAAAGAGAGATCCCAAGTAGGTGTTGGAAAAATTAGTAAAAATACTTAAATATTTAGGGATTGCAATGGATCTTTGCTTCATTGGAGAGCAGGCATTTTCTTCTATGTAAAAATCTTTATTTCTAAGAGAAGGGTGCACAGGAAATCTACAAAACAACAAAGACATCTAAGGACTACATCTTTACAGTTTGACCGCACGGTCTACAACAAATTCTTCTTCTTCTTGACCCCTAGAAAGAAATCACCTGAATGCATTAACCAATGATTGTGAGTAAACAGACTTCAGTTTTGCAGGCTTTCTTTCCATTGGCTTTGTGCCAGGTTTCCTTCCAGGTCAGTCTAAACAACAGCACAGAAGGTAAGCACATTTAACCCTATAATGACTGAATTTTAGACCTTGCAACACACATATTTCCAACAGTAGGAGAACTGGTGGCAGAGCCTTTTGGGGACAATCTGTTCAAAGCTTCTTAGACCATTAAGAAAGACCCCACTGCCTACCTGATGGGGCCAAGTGCGTGCTGGCTGTGACCTTAAAATCAACACACAGAGGTTAGGAGCAGGGACCGTGTGTTTGTGTTATCAAGTCCATAAGGCACGTGTTGCCTCCTTGCTCCCTTCCAGCATTGTCCCACCCCAAGCACAACTCAGTCTATGGCAATCACAGCTTGCAATCTGCGAGTTGCAAATTAGGAACAGGCTTTAGACATTGCTGGTTCGGCAGTTCTCTCCAAAAAACAGACATTAGTTGTCCCCGTAGCCTATACATGCCATATGTTGTTTTAATGTTTCTGTGCAAGAAACTTTCGGAGGAAAATGTGCTTTGGAAGTTAACACATATGCTAAAAATGACAGCGCCTCTCCCCATAATTTCAAATTAAAATGGCCATATGGCATTCTGATATTGTTATCAAATATTCTCTTGCTCAGATGCACAAGAGTTACTGTTTTATTACTTTTATCCCTTGGTGCTGGATGGGAGAGGGAAAAGAAGTTATTAACGCATGTTTAGGTACAACATGTCTAAAGTATTCACGTCATAACGATTTTTCCCGGCAGTAGCAAGCTTAGCCTTCCACTAGGAAATTAAGTGCCATTAGATTTTCACACTTAGCATCGTTTCTATAATGGGGTGTCTCCTTGGCATACAGTAAACAGTCAGATTCTGCTGGAGCTGCTTTGCTTTTGTCCTCTCGGAGAGAGAAATCGCAACACTCTTTCAATTTGCCGCTGGGTTTATTATGTGCAAACCCATGCTGAGGCTTGCAGGAAATGAGGTTCACTATTTTATAGCAGAAACACCATTCCAGACTAGCGACAACAGCGGTGAGAAAGTTATACAGATAAAAGTGGCCTTGCTTAGTTGTCTGTTCTTTCCCCCAAAGCATATAAAACCTGGGCTGGTTACAAGTTCTGGGGAGTTCTGTGAAAACTCCACCCTTCCACCCTTTCTGACATTAAGCAGCCTGGGCACAGCTCCTTGGCAGCCCGGGCAGGCACCAGTGGAACTTTGAGCAGCATGAATGAGTATCAATTGGCATAGGATTAGAAAAAAAGAGTTGGATTTTATTCCCCTCTCTTCTCTACCCTAAGGAGTCTCAAAGTGGCCTTTCCTTCCCCTCCCCACAACAGGCATCTTTTGGGATGGGTGGGGCTGAGAGAGTTCTAAGAGAACTGTGCTTGGCCCAGCGTCACCCAGCCGTGTGAAGGAGTGGAGAATCAAACCCAGTTCTCCAGATTAGAGGCCACTGCTTTTAACCACTATATCACGCTGGCTAGGATTACCGTTTCAGAGCAAACTGTTCATTTGCACAGCTACCATCTCGAGCTAGGCACAGGTGTCTCCTGGGGAGAAAGGGAACTGGGTCCAACTGGGAGTATAAATAAATCCAGTGATCATCCTTGTGGACCTGCTGGATGTTCTCCCACAGCAGCCCTCCCCTTCGGTTGCTCCTTCTCCCCTACTTCCAGCACCACCAATTGCTTCCGTGTCCCACCAGCCTCCACACAGTTTCCCTTGGCTAACTCTCCATCTATCAGCTTGGAAAGGTTTTTTTAAGGGTAGGAGAAGAACTCTTGCCCATTTCAGTAGTTAAATTGCATGCTGGTTGGGAGAAGGGGAGGGGGGTAAGTGGCTATGCCTGCACCCTCTGCTGGTAAGAAGTTTAAATGACAAGATTGAAGAGAAGAATGCTCTCTCTCTTCACCAACGGATCTGGGTCAATGCTGGTATGCTGGCCTGGGGGTAAATTTTAATGGCCTTGGGCAAACCAAAGCAACCAGCTGTTTGCATTTTGAAACTAAAGTACATATAAAATGTGTAAACAGAAAAGACAAATGCATTCCAAAACAGACTGGAATTTTTTTTGTGTGTTTGCTGATATGGTGAATATTACTATTGTCGCATCACAAAGGAGAATGGGCACGTGGCACCCGTGATATTGTTAGAAAGCTCAGAGGCAGGTGAACTGCTTGCCAATGTCAGAATGTCATTACTTATTTTCCTTTCTCATCTCCTAGCCCACCCAATCCTATTAGGTTGAGGGTTAGCAATAAAAGGAACAAAAACACACCCACAGCACATTAAATCTAAAATGAAAACTCTCGTGAACCCAGCAATTAAGAAGAACCTCACAGATAACCCAAGCTGCAGAGTAACTGTATAAATAAATTTCCTTCCTCTGTAAAATACTTCCATATTCAGACTCTGATGAACTGTATAGAAAAGTTGTGATGAATAGGTTTACGAAGACCACTAAGCTGTCACTGTAAATATACTATCAGATCCTGGTGCATTTGCAGAATTCAGCAGTAAACTTGTACCCAGTCCCTTTGTATCTAAATCTGGCCCACAGAACCACTTTGGACTGCAAATTAGACCTTAATTACTAATCACTTAGAAGTAGGGTTGCCAACCTCCAGGAGAGCATCCAGAATTACAAGTAATCTCTAGACAAGAGAGATCAGTTCCCCTGGAGAAAAGGGCCACTTTGGAAGGTGGATTTTATGGCATTATACCCATGAATGCATGAATACATGAAGCTGCCTTCTACTGAATCAGACCCTTGGTCCATCAAAGCCAACATTGTCTTCACAGGTTGGCAGAAGCTCTTCAGGTCTCAGGCTCTCCAGTCTTTCACATCTCATACCTGACCCTTAACTGGAAGTGCTGGGGATTGAACCTGGGACTTTGTGCATGCCAAGCATCTGCTTTTCCACTGAGCTACGGCCCCTCCATTCCTTGCTGAGGTTCCTCCTGTCCCCAAACCCAGCCCTTCCTAGGCTCCACCCCCAAAATCTCCAGGTATTTCCCAATCTGGAGCTTGCAATCCTACTTAGAAGTCAACAGTAACTTTGCCTCAGTACACAAGCTTCACACATGGTAGGCTATTAAGAGAAAGAGCGGTCTGAGACAATCAGAATTCCAGGAAGAACCACCCTGCATTTGCCTGTAATTTGCAATGTGGACCTACATACATTAAAAAGCCATTACACTATTAGGGAACAAAGAGGCAAAGCTACTATAGAACAGAATGTCATTCAGTTTTATTTAGAAAGAGTTACAGGCCTGCTGCAACTGAAATCTTTTGTTTAGCCAACTCATATATGGGGGGAGGGAATCACAGATGATAAAACATAAGAACAAGAACATATGGAAACTCTTCACTCACAGGGAGTGGTTGAAGCTAATATTTGTGTAGCTAAGAGCGTCTGAATTTTCTTACTGAGGAAAAACAAGATCCCTCTAGTCCAGTGGACTGATGGATGCACACTTACTTAAAATATCTACATACTGCAAACTGTCAATTCTCAAGGCAGTTTCCAAGATAGACCCCCCCCACACACACACACACACACACACCAGTAATATTTTTAAAACCCACAAGTACACGAATAACAGTTAAAGCATCAATCATTAAAAATATCAAAACATCACAGAAACTGACTGCCGGTATAGCCCACAGCACTCCAACTGGCGTGATGGTTTTCTACACAGCAGTAGATATGAATGTGGATAAAAACATGGTGTGCAATCCAGCCAGATAAATCACTTGCAAGTGCTATTTATTTCGATAAAATGAATGGCTTTCAATTTGAGCTGGATTGCAGCTTCATTATACATTTTTTTTAAAATGTACCCTGCTGTTTGACTCAAGAATCTGCAGTTACTGGGGGGGGGATCCAGCTCTCATTTTATCTTAGGGTGCTTAAGATTTCCCTTTGGTCAGTCTTTGTATGTGCTGAATGCGAGTGGCAGACATACTGTGGTAAAGCTGACACTTGATCATCATTCTCAAAGCCTCCAGCCACAATCAGTGTGTAGTCATGTGGCAAAGCCTTGGCCTTTTCTATCAATTCTCTTGACAAGAATGTTGTCAAGTCTCATTTGTTCTTTTCTTAGATGATGAACTTATTTCAGGAGGCTGGTAGTTATACCTCCCATCTGTCTAAGAAGTGGTGTGCTATCCTTAAGGCACCGTATCTTCTCCATCTTCTCTCTGCCAGTACAGAGTGTGGGAGATGAGTGTACACGATCACATTACGTCACATGTACAAGATATGGTGATAGAAAATGCAAAAGCGCCCAGTATCATCTAGTGAGCTGGTGGATTTTTAGTGTCAAAAACACTGAAAAAGGAACAATTCTGGAGAAGTAAATGTGTTGGTCTATTTCAGCAAAAAAAAAGTAGAAGTCTTGCGGTACCTTATGGACTAACATGTTTTTATTCTACCAAAATGAGTGACTCAGCATGCCTGGACATGCGGGGGGGGGGCACTACATCACTCTACATATGTACAGGTGTTATCTTCTTGACTGGGATATTGCTCTTTGTCTTAATCTGGGAGCTACCCTCTGACCCCTCCTCTCTCCCCCTTTGTCTTCTCATTCTCCCTTTGAATAAATGTAAGTGTACCTTTTTTGCAATATACTTCTTGGGAGATTTATGTACTGCACTCAGCATCATGCTTCTATGACTGGGCAAACTCTGCTATATTAACCAAATATCCCAATAGAAACAGCGTAATTTCTCTTAGCTTAGAGCCTGCTTTGTCAGACACATCTATCTGACAAAGCAAGCTCAAAGGCACAAAAACATATGCTAGAATAAAAACTTGTTAAAATGATACTGCTGCATGAGCTTGTCGACACCCTCCCCCCCACTGTCACTAGAATAAGAGCCTGGAGAGACCCTGGCCACTGCTATGTCCTTAGTTCCAGGAGGCAGCTAGGGTCTCAGCTGTTGAGCAGGGGAAAGGGTACTGCGTCACCACACCCTACCACCATGCTCCTCCTGGGATCTTCTGCCTTCTCTCTCTCTCACCGTGGCTCCAGAAACTGCGGGGACATCCTCCTCGCCCCATACTTGCTGCCTCTCTTTTATACTCTCCCCCATCTCCTCCCCAGCTGCCACAACCGCTCCTCCCATCACCCCGCTCCCCCATTTAACAGGAGACGCAGAGCTTCTTGCTTGGGTGGGGCCTTGGCTTGGTGCTCCTGTGCCACTCGCTCTGTGCCTCACCCGCTGGCACCGCCACCCAAGTTGGGTTACCAAGTTCAGACCCAGTGTGGCTGACATTGCTTGCTGCAGATGTTCGCCCCTTCCTGGTCCACTGCTCCTTCCACCTGCCCTTCTGGCACTGTCAGCTCCCATGCTCCTGGTGACCAGGTAGGTATCGGGGCAACTGGCCCTGGGCCATCTTCTTTTGGCTCTGGGGTTGGTGGAGGGCCAGGGCAGGCCGGGGAGTCCCATCATCAGGACAGATACCCAGGGACAGCTGGCTACAAGACAAGCCTAAGGAGAATAACAACAGAACACCACTGGTGGTCACCTACAACTCACAACTCAAGCAAGTTCAACATATTAATAATGACCTACAACCCATGCTGGATAGTGACACTTCCCTGACACAAGCACTGGAGGGGACGGTTTTTTCTTGCTTACAGACAGCCTGCTAATACAACTTCTCATCCGCAATGACAAACTACCCCAATAACATGGACTCTGGTATCAAGACGTGCAACAAACCAAGATGCCAACTTTGCTCTCGTATAGATCCCAGCAACACCATCAGTGGACCCAGCAACATCAGCCATACCATCTTGGGTTCGTATTCCCATCTTCTAATGTGATTCATGCCATCATGTGTCAACAATGCCCTTCCACTCTCTAAATCTGACAAACAGGCCAGTCCCTTCGACAAAGAATTAATGGACACAAGTCCGACATTAGAAACCACAACATTCAAAAACCGGTGGGGGAACATTGTAACCTTCCAGGACATTCAGATTGCTCACCTGGAAGTAGCAGTTCTCTTACAAAGGAATTTCAAAGGGAGGTTAGAAAGACAGACTGCTGAATTGCAATTGATAATGAAGCTCAAGACAATGCATCCATCTGGATTGAATCAAGAGCTAGGCTTCCTGTCTCATTACCAATGCTAATTTCTCCATGCCTATTACCCCTCTGCATATCTCACCTAAATCCAATCACACCTGCTATTGTCATTCACCTGCTATTGTCTTTTGCCTGCTAGTGTCGTTTGGCATCTGAAATCACTCCACTTTCCAATAAATAGGACAGATGGACTCCCATTCTAGCTGTATCTGAAGAAGTGAGCAATGACTCACGAAAGCTCATACCCTGCCACATAATTTTGTTACTACTGCTACAAACTACTGCTACTACTGCTACAAACAGACTAACACAGCTACCCATCTTGATCTCTCTCTTGTTAATCTGTAAGACTCTTATTTATGAACAAGGAACATTCCATCCATCAAAACACACATCATATAAAAGATAAGCATGTTACAGATCAACACAGCAAAGTTTCAACATTTAAAGGGGGGAAATCGGCACCCTAGGACCTAGCAGCCAAATTTTAGAAGTATATACAAGCTGGGTAGTATTTATCTATAAATGCATGCCAGGTCTCAATATTCTGTCATACTACAATGTGATCCAAGGTTGGCAACTCCAGCCCTGGAAAAGTGGGGGTGCTACATATGAAGGGCAGAATCTGGGGAGGAATTTCACATAGAGTCTCTAGTATACCATATGGTCTGCCCTCTGAAGCTGCCATTTTCTCCAGCAGAACTGATCTCTGTAGTCTGGAGATCAGTTGTAATTCTGGAAGTGCTCCCAGTCCCACCAGGAGGTGCGCAAAACAAATGTGACCACAAAACAGAACTCAGGGTGGGGGAATACAGATAGGGGCTGTCTTTGTTCTGAATGGTTCCCACTGAGTTCTACAAGAACAAGGCAAAGTTTGGGAAATGAGGCCTAGCCTTTCCTGTTTCCATGGTGATGAGCTTGGAAATAGACTGGAAAAATAGAGGTAGGGAAAGAAAGAAAGAAGCAGGAGTTCTTTGGGCACATCTTAGGAATTAGATTCTTTCTACTATATTTTCATCCTATTTGCTTACTTTCTCCCAGAATTTGTTTTTGACCACTCCAGTAAATGAGATGATTTACAGTAATTCTTGGACTAGGCAAAATTAGCTACAAACTGAAATGACTACGGTTGCCAAACCCCTTGTTTTGGCAGGGATCCCCCGCTTTTTGGGGGGCTCCTACACACTGCCAGCAAGCTGGCCACTGGGGGAAGCCCTGTCCCCAAGCCCCAATACCCGCAGCCACCCCTCTCCCTTCTCTCTTGAGAGTGAGGAGGCAGAGGGGTGGCTGCGGGCCATGCGCCCGATCTCCATGGAGATTGGGTGCGTGGGGGGGACATCAGCTCTCTGCATTTAAAGGGGCCCCTTTTCGAGCAGGGAACCAGCATTTTCTGTGCACCTGATCTCCACAAAGATTGGGAACGTGGGGAGGGGAAAACCAGCTCTCTGCACAGGGGCACCTTTAAGTGCAGGGAGCCAGCACCACTAGAAGATTGGGCAGGGGGGACATCCCCAATGTGACATCATCACATCGGGGATGCCCCGCTCCCTCCAAGAATGCCCCCAAAGACCCCCACTGTGGGTGAAGATGGGACTTGGCAACCCTAGAAGTGACCAAGAGACTGCTGAGCAGGTGCAAGGATGACTGGCACAGCACTGTAGTCACAAAGAACTTTACCAGGAAACACTCAGATGATCCAATCAGGAGCCTAAAAATTACAAGCACTTGACCCAGAAAGGTTTGCCTGGCCAGCATATTCACCACACTCTGCACAGAGAGAAAATACAAAGCATAAATGCACACAAATGCAGTTAACATGCTTAAAGCTGGTAGGATTTGGCTGCAAAGAAGTTAAAACCGAGGCCTCACAGAAAAAAGTCAGTTTTGTGGAAAACTTTGAAGGTAGGCAATAGGACCTATTTAGGAATGAGAGCAGCAAAGGATTATGGGTGGAGTCAATTAACAGAGAAAGACTTTAAAGGCAGCTGAGGATGGGTAGAGTTTGAGAAGCCAAGGTGACAGGCAGGGATATAATGGGAAATAAGGGCAGGGAAATATAGGGCAAGGCAAGGCAAGGCTATAAAGAGCTCTAGCCAAGACTCTTGCAATTCCAAAGTATCTGGGCTGTTTTATTACATACGCACATCACTTGGGTTTTCCTTCATTTGTCTTTCAGACTTCTAGCAGAAAAAGGAAGTTTTCATGTGCGTGCATACGTTTGTTTGTTTCTTCTGCAAACAGCATTCCAGCTGCCTCATTTAACATTTCTGGGACATGAACCGTTTTCTAAAAATCTCCATGTGTCAGAATTGAAAAATAAATCAACAGTGTTGTAACAAAGAAAGTCAGAAATGAGAGGGGAAAAATGTCATCTTTCAAGATCAACTGTTCCACAGAGTACAGTACAAGCTGGCAGTCAGCATAACACCATACATTAGCCAGCATAAGGTCTGAAAAATGTCTGACAGTGAATGCATGCTGGAGCTTGGATGTTAAAGAATCAGTTGTCCCCGGAGCTTGTTGTGTTGTGCTGCTACAGCAGGTAAAATGCTTCTGAACCACCACAATCCCAGTTCCCACTCTGCTGCTTTTGCTACCATAAACTTAAGAATGGACAAAGAAACAAATAATTTATTACAATAGGCAATGGTAAAAGAGAGCAACTCAGGTTGATTTCTAACATATCTTTCTGTATATGGAATGAACGGTCAGTGTTCTGATATGGATAGAATGCTTCCTATTATCGTTGCCACTGTGCAAAAATTTGGAGAGTGAAAATTAATTTACAGAACCCCGCCGCAGATTTACAGAATGGTTTGCAACTGGAGATGGCCACTAGCATAGGTGGCTTTAGGTAAATTGACAGAAGATAGGGTCTATTGGTGGCTACTAGGCATGTTAAAATAAACACTTCTCGAAACAGATACAGGAACAAAAAAAAGGTGGTTATGTCCATGACTTCGGGGAGGAATCACAGGTAAATGGTAAAGCACATGATCTGAATACAACCCCCCCCCCAAACCCTTAGATGCTATCTCCAGTTAAAGGATCTTGAGTAGCAGAGGCTGAGGAAAAACCCTTTCCCTGCCAGAGATCCTGGAGAGCAGCTACCAGTTAGAGCAGATCACTAATCTTTAACCCTTTCAGACATGAGATCCACCTTTAACTGCAAAGGCTGGTATGGGAACCACTGAGTTGCAAAGGTGATGGGAAATTGTATGACATCATAGTCACAAGACAGGAAGAAAAAGCAGTTATGACCTTACTGACTGGAGGAGAACACTGCAGTACAGAGCATTGGAAGATGGACTAGGTATGGAAGGGCAGCTGTGGCAGGTGAAGGTAAGAAAGGAGGGGATTGAACCTGCCGGTTCTGCAAAGAAATCCTCCACTGCTGAGTAGCCTGGTCTTGCCATCTTGCTGCTCCTTTCACCATGGGTACCAGAGAGACAGGAAGAATGGTGCTCTTGCACAAGCACCAGGTCCTTCCAAAAAGCAGCTGTACAAGGGTTTGTGATCTAGGAAACCGGGTTCCATGATCCACCCAATGGTCCCAGCCCAGGTTTTGCTATGGTTTTACATAGAGTTTCTGGTGATTCCTAGAGGTATACTTTGTCACTTCCAGGTTGCAATGAAGTTGTCAGTGGGAGGCTATAGTGAGAGGCCTGTCAAGTCTATAGATGGTGGAGTCTATCATATTGTATTCCACTGAGGTCCCTCCCCTTCCCAAACCCTGCCCCAGGCTCCACCCCAAAATCTCCAGGAATTTCCCAGCATCAGTAACCCTAGGTCAAATGCATCTCAGTCTTTCTTGGTATGCCAGTTGCCAGGAGAGTGAAAGCACTGTGTGCTGTTGCTGTGAAGAACCTAGAAATAGGATTGCCAACCTCCAGATGGTAGCTGGAGATTTCCTGGGATTACAACTGATTTTCAGGCAATTGACTTGGAGAAAATGGCTCTTTTGGAAGGTGGACTCTATGGCATTATAACCCCTTGAAGTCCCTGTCCTCCTCAGGCTCCACCCCCAAAATCTCCAGGTATTTCCCAATCAGAGCTGGTAACCCTTCCTAGAAATGAGTGCAGGTATTGGGGGGGAGGGGACAGAAATAGACCAAAAAAGAGGAAAGAAGAGGAATGAATAGATGGGGTGCAGAAAGACTGGTGGGGTGAGGTAAGAGAAAAAGAGCAACCTCACCTGGGTATAAAGCTACAGTCCACATTCCAGAACCGGCCATTTTCTCCTGGGTAACTGAAGCCTGTAGTTTGGGAACCACGTGTAATTCCAGGAGATCCTGAGGTCCCACCTGGAAGTTGGCAACCCAAGTGAGGACAATCATTCTATTTTGGAATTATGCATGCTTGTGTGTGTGTGTGTGTGTGCATGTGTAATCTTCTCCTATCTGTCAGTATGTGATCGCTTTGCCATTTAGCAGAAACCCTGTCATTTCAGTCGTCTTCTGTGCCAGAGCAAAACAATTTAGCAATATCTTTGTCTTAAGACACGTCACAAAACAAGAGAGCTACCATTTGAAGTGGTTCACCTAAAATAAATGGAAGAAAGTTCTGTCAGGAATCTTCTCTTTTGGTATTATTCATCATGGGAAATACTTTGTCCTGAGAACAGCACAGTGACAAACTCTTCTGTGCTTAACCAGATGTTCCTGAGGCCTCTACAGATTCAGTTAGTGTTGCCTGAGGGATATGGGAAGAATCCTTGGCGATGTGTGTGCCATCACCTGTATATCAGCCTTTGCCCCTCACAGCTTTTAAAATCTGTTACAGAAAGGTTGCGTCAACAGCCTTATCGTGTGAAGGATCCTTTAAAAAGAAGTCTTAAAGAAGGCTGGATATGGTTTATTGCTCTAAAGGTCCATTTGGGCCCTCAGCATTTAAAATGATTTCTGTCAAGTGGGCAAAGTACTTGAGATAGGGTTGCCAACCTCCAGGTGTTACCTAGAGATCTCCCACTATTATAGCTGATCTCCAGAAGATCAAGGGAAAATGGCTGTTTTGGAGAGTGAACTCTATGGAATTATACCCCACTGAGTCCCCTCCCCTCTCCAAACCCCACCCTCCCCAGGCATCACCCCCAAAATCTCCAGATGTTTCCCAACCCAGAGCTGGCAATCCTAACTTGAGAGAAGGAGGCCAGGTCTACCAATATAGTGGACTGGGGTGAATAGACCTGTTCTCTGGAGGCCAGATCTACTAATGTAGTGGAAAGGGGTAGATGAAATTTGATTCTGTCTTCTCTTATAATGTTTAAAATCATTGTTAAAATACAGTTTAAATATAATGTAAAAGGATTTATTCTGAGATTTTTACAAGGTTATGGAAGTAATCTTCTAAAAAAACTAATGTACACGATAGTCAAATGTAGACTTGCTCACAACTTTAATGCTATTAGCTTTTTTCGCTCATGAGGTAGAATTTCTGCTCACAGAGCTGTGGAGCTTAGAGGGAACATTGATAGGGACCCCTGGGAATGGCATTTGGAGGTTGCCATTTGGAGCTGAAGCAGGAAGGTGAGAAAGTCATGCTCCACAGGCAGAAATACTTGTCTGTAAAGAAATGTCCCAGTGGATCCAAGCCAATGTTTTCATTGTCAATTGAAAGTTCAGTACTGTGTTTTCCAAACAGGAATATTCTCAAAGATTTGTAGGAAACGAATATAATCATTTTCATATTAGTCCAAGCCACAAATACATTTAAGTACCTAAGAACACCCTAGCTCAGTTAGATCAGTTCAGTGTGGCACTTTCCTCGCACAGCATGCAAGGCTTACATGGTGGGACCTTTGGCTTCTCAGCAAGAGGTGATGAGAACAGATATTCCTCCAGGTTCATCCTTGCATCTGGTGCTACTAATCAGAGGTAGGTGGCCCGTGAACATGGCTCCATTCTTATGATGGCCAATAATAGCTATTGACACACTGAATATCCACGAATGCAATCTCATTCTTTTCAAAGGCTATCTAAATAAACCTGTCAATTTGCAATGAGACTCTGCTGAACTGTGGAGATTCAAAGAGTTGACAGATATTAATGAGTCATCACTTACCCAGTGGCTGGTGTGTTGTAATGAGGAGCCAGCAAGTTTGGTGAAATTTAATCAATGTGTTACCTCACCTCTCTTTAGGGCTAAGAGCCATCAGCCTTGTATAAATGTCAGCTGTGGGCAGTGTTGCAGATCATGCATGATGCAGTCTTTCTTTTACCTGTGAGCCAGTCCTTTGATATAATGCAAGGACTTGAGCACATAAAGCTTCCTTATCTTGAGACTGACCAGGGCTTTTCTTCTGGGGAACATGCCAGAACAGAGTTCTGGAACCTCTTCAACAAAATTCTTTTAAAAATGTTTAAAGTATACAGATTTGAAAACTTCATTTCTCTCCTGAGAGTTCTGTAACCTCTTAAAAAAAAAGCCTTGAGCCTGACTATTGGTTTATCTAGGACAATAGCGCCTATTCTGACGTGGCTGTCCAAGGTTTAAGGTAGAGGGGCTTCCACATCACCTGCTGCCTGATTCCTTAAGTTGGAAATGCCAAGGAATGAACCTGGGACCCCATGTATGCAAATACGGATGCTGCCCCACTGAACCATGGCCTCTCCTAAAAAGCTTTTGCCTTTGCACAGTACAACAGTTCTTGGGAGAGAAGGTAGGAGGATTTGCATTGTCATGCAGGGATATGTCATAGAAGGAGCAGAGCAGCATGAGAAGTCTCCACAAACATTCAAATTCTAAAATGGGAGAGTGTAAGTAACTGTTAAGTCCTCATTTTCCAACAGTAAGCTGATAGCTTTATAGCAATATTTTAGCACTGTGATTCACCAAAAGACAGTGTTGTGTAGAGGTTAGTGGCAGGCTAGGATTAGGCAGACCTGGGCTCAAATCCCCATTCTGCCATAGAAACTTGCTGGGCAACCTGAGCAAGTAAGACTTTCTCAGCTTAGCCTACTTCCCCAAGGTGTTGCAAGGATTAAAAAAGAAGGGGAAACAACGTATGCCCCTCTCCAGGCTCCTTGGAGGGAAGGTGGGGTATAAAAAATCTTGTTGATAGGTAAAGTATTGCTTTTCGATCAGGAGAGACTTGCTGTTTCATTTTAAAGGCTAAAGGAGAAGCAAGCCCCCAAACTGGGAAGTATCTTTATTTTGTCACTGTGTCATAATCATCCTTTTGTGGGAGGCTAGTCAGGCCAACATCTAGGAAGCTGTCAAACTATCCAGTTACCTCAGTTACCAGCCTTTAATCCACTAGAAAAGGGGGGAGAATCCATTCAATAGGATTATTCTCCTACAGAATACAAAGAGGATCCGAAGCATTTGGTCCTTTTGTGGTTTTTAACAAAATTATAAAGGCATATGTATCTATAAAAATAAGTGGCAGGTTTTAAGGAAAAAGCATGGGAAAAGGTACGGTGGACTCTTTGGCCTCATTTCAGGCTCTCTCCCCCTCTAGTTGATTCTACCTCCTCTTTTAAGCTAAAAGTTCATGAAAACTTTCCATGGAGCTTCATAGAACAACATGCTAGGATGTCGGCACCCACAATTTCATCAGGCAAGGTTAGCTCCTTCTAGGGACAGTGTGCCCTCCAAAAACTCCACAGTCTGTGTTTTCAGAAATGCCAAGGAAGGCTTTCATGTACAATGGAAACTTTTAAGTCCTCAAAAACCAGAGAAGTCAGGACGTCATGGATGTTCTAAGGTGTCATACCTTGGCCAGCCATGACAACACATTAACACAATGGCAGCAAGGAATATATTTGTGTTGCCGTCTGTGTGCAAGAATTTCCATACCTCTAGGTCAGCAGTGACTTTAACAATATGGACCTACCGTACAGATAGAATGTGGGAAATGCTTTGAGCATATTCAGGAGCTATATATCAAAGTACATCTTCTTTGGACATCAATAAAAGAATACCAGCCAGCAAACATCCTATTGAAAGCAACGGAATAGCACTCCAATGCAAACAAGGCCTACTGTGTTGTGCCCAAAATATATAACCTCTGCTGCCAAATAAGCTTATCTAAATGTTTCAGGTGAGGCTGCATTTTAATTTTAGAAAGAAGTAGGGCAGTCTTTCTTCCCATTTGGCTCAAGAATAAAAGATGGTTTGCGGAATGACTGATGTTTAGCCGTAAATAGGTCATTGGGTATAAGGGGAGGGGGTGCTTTTTATGGTCTGAAAGGCCATAGAAAGAATGTAAGGCATCAACATTAGGTGAAATAAGGCTGTAAGTTCAGCCCTTAGCTTCTCCTCTTTGCCCTGCTACAACTGTGTTGGGCGGGTCAGTGTGGAAGTCAGGGAGATCTGATGGTATCTGGCTTGGTTCCAGTTCCAGCCTCCCCAGCAGCCATTCAGGTATGTGGGATGAAGCTGCTGGGAGGCTGGTCAACAGGTGCTATTACTGTCACTCTGTGGTTTTCTGCCTGTCCCTTGCTTGCTATTTTTGAATGCTAAGATTTTGACCGGGAAATCGGGAGCATGACTTTCTGTCCTCCCTCTCCTGCTGCAACCCCAAATGCCTCCTCACACACTGCTGTCCCTGGGATCCCATGTCACCCAGGAGCAGCAATTTGGGGGACATTTTGGGGGGAGGAGTAAGCAAGGTATGCTTGGCAGAGAGAAATCCTTCTGTTTGTGGAAATGCTTGCTGGGATCCAAGCAATTATTGGGATATTTGGTTAATGTAACAGAGTTTGCCCAGTCGTAGCAGTGTGATAATGACTGAGTTCAGTAAATAAATCTCTCAAGAAGTATATTACAAAAAGTAAAATATTTATTCAGGTAGATCAGGGTTGCCAACCCCCCAATGGGGGTGGAAGTTCCCCCATTTTGGTGCTGGTCCCCTGATCTACCACCAGCCAGCTGGCTGGTGGAGGAACCCTGCCACACCCACGGTGATGATATCACCTAGATGTGATGTCATCACACCAGGCAAGTCATGTAGGAGATGCTCTGGCATTCAGCTAAAAACTCTGGTGACCATAGAGTTTTTAGTTGAATGCCAGAGCGTCCCCTGTAGAACGTGCCCAGCATGATGATGTCACTTCCAGAAGACCCAGGAATCAAGTAAGGATCCCCCTGCTGGCAGACAAATAAGATCTGGCAAGCCTAAGGTAGATTCAGTTCATATTTAGGTTGCAGTTGAAAGGAGAGAGATGCCTAATCTAAAGAGTACTTTCCCTATCGCAAGTGGCCAGCTAATCCGGCATCGTGTGTGTGGGCGTATGAGGGTATTGCTTCTACAGGAGAAAACTGTGGAGATGTGTGACTCCATGAAAAGCCGTATGGAGAATGGGAAGAACAAAGGACACACAGAGAGAGGAAGGGTTAAGACAAAGAGAGACATCTGATTCAAGGAGATAACACCTATACATGATGTAGTGCCCCCAATGTCCAGGCATGCTGAATCGCTCACTCCAACAGCAATTGCCTCCCTGGATTCAGAGAGAAAGAACAGAGTTGTGCTTCATCAGCATATCAGTCCTCTGTCCTTCACACTTCTGGAAGTCTTTTCTCACCTGTCTCCTGTAAATGTTAAAGACTGTGGGAGACAAGGTGGAATCTTGTTGGCACTCCATCAGCTGGGCACCAAGGGACAGAAGAGCAGTCTGCCTCTGAAAACTCTGATCCAGTTGGGACTGAAGCCAAAACTGTTCTGAATGCCTCAGAAAGATATCACTGCTGTGGAAAGGCACCGAGAGATCCAAAAGGACCAGAGAGGCACTCCGGCTGCCAGTTGCATAGCAAAGGTAATGTGCATGAGATGCTAAAGCAGTTTCTGTTTTTAAAACCAGGTTGGAAACAAGATTGAAAGGCAAGTAGATGATAAGTTTTGACCAGAGAAACCTGGAGTTACATCACTAGTAGCTCCCTATTCCCCACAAGTAGCATTTCAAGGAATATTTTAGAATGCAGTGGGAGGGGGGAACTCACACTCCACAGGTGGCAATGCTTTCATCTGCAAAAACACTTCAGTATGATGCAAGCCATTTTTTCTCCCCAACAAACTGTTATTAAATGTGATCCATTGCATGGCATTGAAAGAGATGCTTTCTTGGAAAGCAGAAGGGCATAACTTTTGCCTGTTCAAGGCTGTGTGTCGAATATTTACGTTCATTAAAGGAAGGAACAGCGCCTTCCTCATATAGTCCAGACCCTTTCCTGGCTTTGCCTCTGAAGCTTTGCTGCAAATTCCACTTATAAATCTTCATGGGTGTTTTTACATTTATTGGACACAGAAAGCTTCATTTCCAACTACAAAGGTGGCCCATCCATTCTAATATCTACTCACAAAGAAAAGATCAATCCAAATCTGACTGGATCCCACAGAAGGCTTTGTAAAGGCAGCACATTTTCTTTCGAATGGTCTTGTGTGCATTCTGAGTGTGATAGCAGAGGGTGGAGTACAGAGTTACCAGCCTCCAGGAAGGACCTGGGGTTCTAGCAGAATTATGACTGGTTTCCAGATGACAGAGTTCAGTTCCCCTGGAGGAAATGGCAAGATTGGAGGGCAAACTCTATGGCATCAAATCCCTCGAGAGTTCCTCCCCAAACTTTACCCTCCCTAGGTACTGCCCCCCTAATCTCCATGAATTTCCCATGCCGTAGTTGGCACTATTGCAGAGCCTCAACAAAGTCTTAAACTCTATTTAAAGGACAGCCACCAGATGAAAATGCCATGAAAACAGTACAAGACAAACAAGTCTGATCTTTATATACACTTGCAAATATTGAATGGCTGCAGGCCAGCTATTCCAACTGTGGCATATTGTCCACTTCTGTGGCTTGCCATCTGCTTTATTCCTTATTCCTTGTTCAAGTGATGATACACTTATAAATACCACTTGAAAGAAAATGTGCTGTCTTTGCAAAGCCTCCAATAAGCAGAACAGCTAGATTTGAATCCAGTAGCACCTTATAGATCAACAAGATTTTTGAGGTATAAGCTTTTGAGCAGCCCCTGTGGGAGAGGGGGGGGGAGAGAGAGGTGCAAATATGCAGTTATGCACACATCACAAACTAGTAAAAAAAATGGTGGCTGAAAAACAAGAGACCAGTTAGACCTGCCTGATAGCTTGGGTAAACAACAGAGTGATCAGATGACAGGAGATCTGTTTGGGAACCAGCTCAGACCAACAGGACTGGACTTTCACAGGTATCAAAGAAACACGTAGTAAAGGGCGGGGGATGGGACACAGACAACTGGGACATGGCAAACAGATGTTGCTGTTTGATCCTGCATTTTAAATCCGTAAGGTAATGGGAACAGCAACAGCAATGGATTAAACTGCGCGTCTGATCACAGCCTATGTTTCAAACAACTGCATTCACATATAGCCTGGGTGCATTGACTTGACAAATCAAAACTGACTTAAAGTTCTGCCCTATCCTCAGGAAGAAGTAATTTTCTCCCTTTCTCACAATACAAGAACTGTGGGCACTCAATGAAATTGCTGAACAGTCGGGTTAGAATGGATAAAAGGAAGTACTCCTTCACCCAAAGAGTGATTAACCCATGGAATTCACTGCCACAGGAGGTGGTGGCGGCTACAAGCATGGACGGCTTGAAGAGGGAATTAGATAAACATATGGAGCAGAGGTCCATCAGTGGCTATTAGCCACAAGGTATAGATAGGGAAGCAGAAGAGATTAGGAAAAGATGGCAAGAATACACAGAAGAACTATACAAGAAGGACCTCAATGTCCTTGACAACCACGATGGTATAACCACTGACCTCGAGCCAGACATCCTAAAAAGCGAAGTTAAATGGGCCTTAGAAGACATTACTAACAACAAAGCTAGTGGAGGTGATGGCATCCCAGCTGAGTTATTCAAAGTCTTAAAAGAAGATGCTGTTAAAGTGCTGCACTCAATTTGCCAACAAATTTGGAAAACACAACAGTGGCCACAGGATTGGAAAAGGTCAGTGTACATTCCAATCCCAAAGAAGGGCAATGTCAAGGAATGTTCAAACTATCGCACAATTGCACTCATTTCACACGCTAGCAAGGTCATGCTCAAAATCCTACAAGCTAGGCTCCAACAGTACGTGGATAGAGAACTGCCAGAAGTACAAGCTGGGTTTCGAAGAGGTAGAGGAACTAGAGATCAAATTGCCAACATTCGCTGGATTATGGAGAAAGCAAGAGAGTACCAGAAAAACATCTACTTCTGCTTCATTGACTATGCTAAAGCCTTTGATTGTGTGGATCACAATAAATTATGGCAGGTTCTTAAAGAGATGGGAGTACCGGACCACCTCACATGTCTCCTGAGAAACCTGTATAAGGGTCAAGAAGCAACAGTTAGAACTGGATATGGAACAACTGACTGGTTTAGCATAGGAAAAGGAGTACGACAAGGATGTATATTGTCACCTTGCTTATTTAACTTATATGCAGAGTACATCATGCGAAATGCTGGCCTGGATGAATCACAAGCTGGAATTAAGATTGCTGGGGAAAAGATCAATAACCTCAGATATGCAGACGATACCACTCTGATGGCAGAAAGTGAAGAGGACCTAAAGAGCCTTTTGCTCAAGGTGAAAGAGGAGAGTGCAAAAGTGGGCTTGAAGCTCAACATCAAAAAAACTAAGATCATGGCATCTGGCCCCATCACTCCTTGGCAAATAGAAGGGGAAGTCGTAGAAGTAGTGACAGACTTCACATTCCTAGGATCCCAGATCACTGCAGATGGTGACTGCAGCCATGAAATTAAAAGACGCCTGCTCCTTGGGAGGAAAGCGATGGCAAACCTAAACAGCATGATAAAAAGCAGAGACATCATCTTGCCAACAAAAGTCCGCATGGTCAAAGCAATGGTATTCCCCGTAGTAATGTATGGCTGTGAGAGTTGGACTATAAGGAAGGCCGAGCGCCGAAGAATAGATTCTTTTGAACTATGGTGCTGGAGAAGACTCTTGAGAGTCCCTTGGACTGCCAGGAGATCAAATCAGTCAATACTAAAAGAAATCAACCCTGATTGTTCCCTGGAAGGCCAGATCCTGAAGCTGAAGCTCAAATACTTTGGCCACCAAATGAGAAGGGAGCGTTCACTGGAGAAGACCCTGATGCTGGGAAAGATTGAAGGTCAAAGAAGAAGGGGACGGCAAAGGATGAGATGGTTAGACAGTGTCATCGATGCAACGAACATGAAATTGAGCAAACTTCAGCGGACAGCGGAAGACAGGAGGGCCTGGCGTGATCTGGTCCATGGGGTCGCAAAGAGTCGGACTCGACTGTGCGACTGAACAACAACATAGATAGGGACTCTGGGGCAAGTGATGCTCTGGACTCTTGGTGCTTGGGGGGGGCAACAGTGGGAGAGTTTCTAGTGTCCTGGCCCCACTAATGGACCTCCTGATGGCACCTGGTATTTTTGGCCACTGTGTGATAGAGTGTTGGACTGGATGGGCCACTGGCCTGATCCAGCATCTTATGTTCTACAAGCTAGGACTGCCAACTTCAAGTCTGGGAAATTTCTGGAGATATGGGGGTGCTGCTTGGGCATCTGGAGAGGGGAAGGAGCTCTATGGGGATGTGATGCCGCCCTCTAAAGTTGCCCTTTCCTCCAGGGGAACTGATCCCTGTAATCTGGAGATCAGTTGTAATTCCAGATCTCCAGGCCCCTACAACTGGGTTATGGATCTCTTAACACCCTCACCAAATACAGTTGCCAAGATTCTCTGGCAGAAGCCATGGCAGTAAAACTGATATAAGCCCAATAAAAAATTACAACACAATTATATGCCATGCCTCAGTTTTCATCCTAGCCAAACATAGTTTTATCTTAAATACTTTTCAGTCTTTTCCTTCCTCTTCTGTATGCAGACTAAAGTGCACAGGGGACTTAAGGGCAGGGGAGATCAGGTCAGTCTTATTTACATAAGGAAGACACAATAGCTACTTTACACCTCCCTTGGGGGAATATGGGTGGGGAGAACCCTGCAAGAGCAAAGGGCCATTTTCATTACAGCTTTTTTATAATTAAATACATTTGCACTCACTCAGCACACAGGGCACAATCAGCCCATCCCAAAATCCACATGTCGTTCAATTCATTACCTAATTACTTCTCTTAAAGTAAGCCATAAGCAATACTGCCATAAAAGTTTACTGCTGCACATTATACATTCTTTTATATCCCTGTTCCCAAAACATAACTTAACTTGATTGTCCAATACAGATGAACACACGAAACTGCCAAATACCGAGTCAGACCATTGGCCTGTCTAGGTCAGTGATCCCTTGGCAGCTGCTTTCCAGGGTCTCAGGCCAAAGTCTTTCACATCATTTGATCCTTTTAAGTGGAGATGACGAGGACTGAACCTGGGAACTTCTGCATGCAGACCAGATAATGTATTATTGAGCCAGAGCCTCTCCTTGGTATTTACAGTTATGGATATGGGGCAAGGTTCATGGGCTTAGCCCTCATGAGTGGAAATATTTGAAAACCGGCATTCTTAAAAGGTGGTTGTAATCAGGCTCATATGGACATGAGACTGCTGCCTAATGTTATTTCTCTGCTGCAGTGAACTCATGGAGCAGTGCTCCAGTTACCTGGATTTTGGATTATGCTACTCCCCACCACATCTGTTCGCATTTGGATTATTCTCCCCTCTTTCTGGAAACTTTGGGATCATTCTGCCTTTATTTTATTTTTTTGGACCTTGTCTTTGACTCCCACACTCCCAGCCACACCGGCTCCCAAGGAAAAGACAACCTTCTACATTAAAGAAGCCAACAATAAAAACAGCTTAAGAAGCAAAACGCCACTTTTTGTAGGGTATCAAAATGGTCCAAATGCTATTTTAGCTGGAATACAAGACATGAAAAAACCAATACAGGCTTATCAGTCAAGTCGCATGGAAGAGTCAGTGTGGTGAAGTGCCTAGAGTGCTGTACTAGAAGTTGGGGGATGTATGTTGAAATCTTTACTCCACAATGAATTTTCCCTTGGGCCAGATGCTCTCTCTTAGTCTAACTCAGTGATACTTAGTGGCTTGGGAGCCACGTGTGGCACTCTGACAACCTGCAGCTCTTCTGAGCACTGTTCCCCAATGTGGCACCTGCCTCACGTTTCAGGAAAGTGTTGCCCAGTGGGGCTTGTGGCTGGCAAGTGATTCACACCTTGAAACAGCTGCTGCCAGAGGAATGGATAAACTGTGAACCCCCATTAGGTGTAGGCCTCATGCCAGGCTGGAAAATAAATGTGGTTCTTTTGGTGGATAGTGGTTGTAATGCAGCTCTTTGTGAACCATGGAGTGAGTACCACTGCCAAGAGGGTAAAACAGCAGAGAAGAGAGCTAGGTATTCTGCCCTGAGGAATAGGGGACCCAAAGATGGCAACAGCAATATAAAAATATATGTAAAGTTTTAAAAATAAATATTAAAACAGATTTACAACACCTTAAAATCATATAAAAATGAATCTAAAAAATACCTTATGCCCTTCTAGGAGGATGTTCGCTCTTTTGCCAGGCTATTGAAAGGTAGGATAATTACTGTTTAAAAACCTGCTTAACCAAGGTTCCCTTGCTCGAAAGCCAGTCAAATCCGACTCTAGGGTGCGGTGCTCATCTCCGTTTCAAAGCCGAAGAGCCAGCGCTGTCCGAAGACGTTTCCATGGTCACGTGGCCGGCATGACTAAACACCAAGGTGCACGGAACACTGTTACCTTCCCACCGAAGTGGTACCTATTTATCTACTTGCAATTTCTTGCTTTCGAACTGCTAGGTTGGCAGGAGCTGGAGCTAGAGACGGGAGCTCACTCCGTCATGCGGCACTCTTGGGTCTCGAACTGCTGAACTACTGACCTTCCACAGCCTGCAGTTCAGCATCTTAACCACTTGAGCCACCGCAGCTCCTCTTGCTTAACCAAAGGCCCGGGTAAAAAGAGATACCAAACTGATACCAACCCAGTGCCAAACAAAGCACTGAGAACTCCACAGTCTGAGCACTTGCCTCTAGTTTCCACTCACTTCAGAAAATGGGAGGGGGCACACAAAACAGATCCTCCAAAGGTCATTCTAGTGAGCAAGAAAGCCCGTGGGTGATTCAGTACTCTAGTACCAGATGGATGAGCAACATCCAGCATTTTCAATAGTGCCCACCCAGCATCCAATTTTTAGCCAATACAGGTTTGTTTTTTAAAAAAATGATTCACCAATCATGATAAAATGGCAATCTTGGTGCCACCTCCTGAAGCTTCTTCAAAGGTAGATCCATGACATAGTAATTGGTAAATCTCCATTTAGGGAAGGATTTCCATTAATGAACTGAATCTCCCCCCCAACACCACTGCTGCAGCTCAAAATACTTCCCCCAAATGCTGGTTGTGGGCAGAGAGGACCCTCAGGAACAGTATGAATGGCAAATTGGGAGAGCCTTTCTGTGGCATCAGTGAAAACCATCATCCTTTCCCATTAGGGGAAATTTACATGGGATCCAAAGACACAGTCAGTAATCTTACTTGGATGTGATCAGCTCATGGAGAACTGTGTCCAAACCTCCTTAAGAAAAGGCTGGCTAAAGATGCTATAAGCCACAGGGGGACTAAAGCCTCAATCCGTAAATACATTTATCTCATACAATGGGGGGAGGTGGTTTACAGACACTAGGTGGGACACAAAAAGCACTCTGCTTATGCTAACATATCATTCATGATTAAATCTTGTCCTTCAAAAGCAGGTTTTGATCCTAAACACTGGTAAACCCAGGCTCAAATTAAATTTTATTGTGGAAAGGGTTAGCTAATAAAGTTCAAGAAGAACCTGTGATTGTCAAAATGATTCATTTCTTCTTGGACAGAAAGTTACAAGTATGGCTGCTGGATCTCATGTCTGGTTTGCACAGACGGCTTTGTCTTTGGGAAACATAGATATTTGTGCTAATAAATAATCATCATAGGGCTAATTCCTATGACTCTTCTGCTAAGACTTCCTTCTAGAAAAGAAGAAAAGTCTTTCTTTGCTGAATGTTGGTACATGGTAGCTACAGCATCCAACCCATAGTCATTTATTTACATATTTTAAATGCCTCATTCATCGTGTGTGTGTGTGTGTGTGTGTGTATGTGTGTGAAGTGCTCTTGAGTAACTTATGACTTATGGTGACCCTCACTCGTCTTAGTAAGCCTTTAACCCAACAAATATGTCAGAGAACAATTATCTCTGCACTGGAGGTGAAAGGATGAGTCTGAGAAATAGTAGATTTGCTAAGGAACAAAGTGGATTCATTTCTGAGGCAAAATTTGAACTGGGCACATTCCACTTCACACTCTTAGCTTAATGACATGTCCACACAGAAACAGTTAACATAGACAGGTCAACACAGAGATCTTTTGAAGGCCAGATCTTACTGTACTATTTCACCAACTTTACAGTGAACAAATTGTCTCATGATTTTAAAAAATGTACGGGGGGAGGTAGGACCACTTTTCATGTGAGATGTGAAAAGTAATATTCTAGAGCTTCTGGGAAGATAATAAATTGAAAACAACATGCATAAAAGGGAGAAAAGACACCCTGCAGATATAATCATCATTTTATCACGATCTGTGAATATTTCCTTATCTGAGGCATAACAACAAAATATCCTGTTTGCAGCTGTCACCTGTGTCCAGTGCTAACCTACAGTGCCATTCTTAGCAGAGTTACTCTTTTATAAGCCCATCGACTTCAATGGATTTAGAAGAATGTAATTCTCAATATGAAATTGAGCAAACTTCAGCGGACAGCGGAAGACAGGAGGGCCTGGCGTAATCTGGTCCATGGGGTCGCAAAGAGTCGAACTCGACTGTGCGACTGAACAACAACAAAAATTCTGCTTAGGATGGGACTACTGGACTATGATCATAAAAGACAGCACAGAAGCGAAGGTGGGGACAGCAAGTATATCACACCACCAAGACCAATGATGACCTTTCACACATACACACAGACGCACAGAGGCTTTCTAAATGTATGACATGATCGCTTCCATTTGAACAATGTGACTTCCTGTCTAAATGTATGATGTAATAGCTTCCATTTGAACAATGTGACTTCCTTTTCAGAACAGGGAACAACTGATGCCCCCCAAATATAATGTGAGCGCCATCCAACTGATCATGTAGTGAGGGATTGACTTGGTTGAGGGTGGATTTTTCAAGATCACTGTAACCCTTTTGTTAAAATGATAATTTAAAAAATCTCATTAAGCTATTATAACTATATGGTTAAAAGAGTAAGATAGGTAGGAAGATATTCCCTTACAAACCTGTAAACACTTCTGAACTTTAGAAAATAACTATTCTTATTCAGCTTTTATGGTTCTGATGCTAACAATTTGTAGACATTAAAATATATTTAGAGGCTGGGGCTTGGTGACAGGCTGTAGAAGTTTTTGTTGGTGAAGAGGAATTCGTCATTCATTTCTTTGAATTGCCACATAGAAATGTGGCAGTCCCATATAAAGAGCCCATAATATTCTATCTGTTCACCAGTCCACTTCATTTTTTATCAGACTCTTGAAATGGAGGGAAGTGTTAGGTGGGCTGCCCTCCAGCTCAGGGCAGCCTACCTAACACTTCCCTCAGTTTTTCTTCATAACACCCCTATGAGGTAGGTTTGGCTAAGACAGACAGTAATTGGCTCATGGAAATGCTGAGTAAGAATTTGAAACAGGGTCTTCTGTAATCAGTACCCTATTTTGGTTGTCAGGGTCATTGGAAGGGTTGACAACCTCCAGGTGTGGCCTGAAGATCTCCTTGTAGTACAACTGATCTCCTGATGACAGCGATAAGTTACCTCAGAAAAAAGTAGCATCTTTGGAGATGAGACTCTATAGTATTATACCCCACCAACATCCCTCCCCAAACTACGCCCACCCCAGGCTCCATCCCCAAATTTCCAGGAACTTCCCAACCCAGAGCTGGCAGCCCAATGTTGGTGGTTCCCTCTTTCCTGTTCTTTGGCAGACTAGTTTGAAAACACTGACTGGGGTTTATTCCTTATGATGAATTTCTCTCACCAGGAGTGTTCTAAGCAATATGTGACAATGTCTAAAAGCATAATTGATCCATAGTACAAGACCCAGTGAAAGTTGCCAGTCATCAGCAGATGACATTCAGAGCCATCATGTTTTAGATAGCATTAGGGATCCCACTGAATCACCTTCACTTTGTTGTTGTTGTTGTTGTTCAGTCGCACAGCCAAGTCCAACTCTTTGCGACCCCATGGACCACATTACGTCAGACCCTCCTGTCTTCCATCATGCTCCGGAGTTTGCTTAATTTCATGTTTGTTGCCTTGATAACATGGTCTACCCATCTCCTCCTTTGCCGTCTGGAGTTTTCAAACTTGGGTTTGGCTACAGACAAACAAGCTATGCCCTGTACCCTCACAATTCTTACCACAGTTAAGGAAGAAAAGCAGAGTGGGGCCTTCCAATCTGATTTTAGTAAAAGGAACTGCAAATGGTAGAAGCTGTTACTTAAGATATGAAGGACCATCCAAGACAATGTTGTTGTTGTTCAGTCGCATAGTCGAGTCCAACTCTTTGTGAACACATCACGCCAGGCCCTCCTGTCTTCCGTCGTTCTTCGGAGTTTGCTTAATTTCATGTTGGTTGCATTATTAACAGTGTCTAACCATCTCATCCTTTGCCGTCCCCTTCTTTTTTTACCTTCAATCTTTCTCAGCATCAGGGGCTTTTCCAGTGAGTACTCCCTTGTCATTTGGTGGCCAAAGTATTTGAGCTTAGCTTCAGTATCTGGCCTTCCAGGGAACAGTCAGGCTTAGTTTCCTTTAGGATTGACTAATCTGATCTCCTTGCAGTCCAAGGGACTCTCAAGCCTTGCAATGAGTAGCTGATGATCTGAGCCACAGTCAGCTCCAGCTCTTGTTCTTACTGACTGTATGGAGCGTCTCCATCTTTGACTGCAAATGATATAATCAATCTGATTTTGGTGTTGCCCATGTGTAGAGTGTAGTGTTTGCTATGACCAGCATGTTCTCTTGTCAAAACTCTGTTAGCCTTTGCCGGCCTTCATTTTGTTCTGCAAGGCCAAACTTGTCTGTTATTCCGGTTACCTTTTGACTTCCTACTTTAGCGTTCCAGTCCCCTATGATGATGACATCTCTTTTGGTGTTCATTCTAGGAGGTGTTGTAGGTCTTCATTAGGGGTGTGCATTCAATAAAGCTGAACCAAAAAAACCCTGAGAGAGGGACTCGAGACAATACCCTGCTTTAATAGGATAACAGCAACTGTGTTGAATAGGAACCAAAAATGGCTTAGAAAATATTTCACAAAAGAAGAAATCTAAATTCAAGGAAGTCACAATGTCCCTAGGATTTATATATGACACCCACAAAATGCTCCAAAGCAGTGTTCCCTCTAAGCTGAGTTAGTGTGAGCTAGCTCAGTTTTCTAGCCTCCAGCTCACCCATTTTTGTCTTAGTTCAGGAAGGATGACTCCAGAGCAAACTAATTTATGCAGTAGCCAAATCACTCGCTCACAACCTTAATGCCAGTAGCTCACAAAGTAGAATTTTTGCTCACAAGACTCCACAGCTTAGAGGGAGCATTGCTCCAAAGTAAAGCTACTCTTTTACTTTAACCAAAATCTCAAAGAATCTTAAATAAATCATCTGTCATAGCTGACTGGCAAGATAATGGTTCCATGTTAGTAAAGAGAGAGACATAAATGATGTGTTGTGAAGTAATAACCTGAAATTGTTTAACAGGTAAGTGAAAAATGGCACAAATGTCTAATGTAACAAACCCGATACGACAGCAAAGTAAATGTTAGCACACAGAAGTTTTGAGAGAAATTCAAATGTCCTCTTTTTAAGACATATTACATAGTAACATATCTAGTTCTAACCAATAAAAGCATCAGTTGTATTTCTGCCTAGGATCTCCTTCTAACTTCATTTTGGAAAACAGCTTTAAATAAGAGAGGTACAGCAAAACTCAGGAAATTAAAGGTGATATCTTTATATCTAATTCTGAACATGGCACCAGGAACAGAAAAATTCACATAATGGAGCCATGTAAAGATACAGAAAGCCCCAGATTTGCAGAAAAATCTGAAAACAAAACAAAAAAAAATGGTGAAGGGGATTTAAAAGTTAAAGGGGGGGGCTGAGACGTTGTGGCACTGCATTGTGAAATCTAAGCCACAGTTGGGGGGTGCCCAGCTACCCCAGTAAACAATGCCACAGTGTGCTGTAGCAGCTGGTGAGGAGGAGGAGGAGGAGGAGGAAGCAGGGAGACAGATGGCAGAGGGAGAGAGAGGAAGTGGTGAGGGAAGTGGGGGAGGGAGAAAGAGAGAGAGGGGCAGAAGTGGGGACAAAGAGAGAGACAGCACTGCAGTCTTAGCTACCTGACTTCCTCTGATTCTAAAAGGATCATATATATGTTGCAGCTATAATTTTATTGGCTAAATTCTGGAAACAAATTGGTTTACTTAGATGTGATGCATGATTATGCAGAGTTTGGAACATAATGTTAATGATCAAGTTGATACAAGTGTTTCTGGGAAAGGAAATTCCAATCAGATGAGGAACTGGGGATGAAAGGAAGTTAGTACAGACCAGTACAGGGTACTGGCTAAAAATATGTATATGCTGAAATAGTTTCTCTGATCCTCTGCTTCAAAACCCACAAGGGCCTAGTAAGAAGTTTAAGTTGCTCCTATCCCTGTGAGGAACTGGGGGAAAAAACCCCAACAGCATCCATGTATTTCCTTTTGGGTTAAAATTAATCATTTGGGAAATGAAGGGTACATTCAGACGCTCCATTTGAACTGCTTTTGGCATGCTTCAGGAATGGATTTTATGTGCACGTTCACACATCCAACATCTGCGCACCATCCCCAGCTGTTGCCTTCTGACTCAAACCCCCTTTAAAACAGTATTTTGATACCACTTACCCAAGTGGTGTTTTCCTGATTCTCCGGTTCTAGCCACACTTTTCTGACGTCTGATCGCTCCTGCAGTGTCGAGCCACTTCCGGGTGCTTCAACCCCCTCCCCTCTGGAAAGCTGCCATGGAAGCCTCAGGCTTCCGCCTTTCGTCCGCCATTTTTTTTATGCCTTGGCAGTGTGCACATAGGTGGAGCTCTGCTCCTAAGTTAATAAAAGCAAAGTTTAAATGGTGCCTAGTTTTAGCATTTAGACGAGTTCGGGATCTCACAGAGGCCAGTTTGGGGGTAAAAGTTTAAAGGGCAGTGTTCATTTCAAGTTTAAAGGGAAGTGTGGAAATTGCTGTTCTGCGCACGTGCAAAAATTTTAGCTGCCTGTGCGCATGCTCAAACTGAGAGAGAAAAACCACTGACGCACGCTCCCGCGTTTGGACAGCAGGGAGCGATGTGGCTGTGCAGCGATCTGGAACAAGGAGGTGAGCGTGATTGCGATTCTCTGGGTTAAAAAAAAAAAAGCATCGGGACTGGAGCAATTTACACTGCTTTCAGCACGCTGTCTGAACTCACCCATAGTTTATCAAGTCATTCAGGGCTTATGATTACGTAGTAAAGACTTTTTGTAGCTTTTGTTTCTGTAAAACCCTGTATCCTTGTCATATTTGTTACAGTTTTCTAGTGGGATTTCTTTTCTTTTTTAAAAAAGACTGATTTATTGATTCCTGCGCAAGCCTCCCTTCCCCCCAGTCCACTTCCTTAGATGCCATTAGGCTTGGCAGGATGGGGGAGAAGAGCTGTGAACGTGGAGCTTCTTGTTTTCAGCAGCAGCCACGCATCTCCTGTCACAGTTGGTTCAAGCTAGAGTCCTCCTGTAATCAATGGCACTTCACAACTGACTTAGCCAGGCCATTCTTTTCCTGCTGGAGGATGCGATTACTGTCTCAAGCAGCAGAATAAGCTTAACAAAGATCCACCTTTTAACTAACCAAACTCCTTGCAATTTACAGCTAATGGGACAGTTTCTATCTCTCCGGCAATAGCATTAATCAGCAGTCAGTCCACTGACATCACTGGCATTTCAGCAGACTAAACTGGTGCAAATGAGATTAGCCTCAGTTTTCATCTCTCTGGGCCATTTGGCTGCCATTTTGTCATTCATTCTGCATTCCTTGCCCAGCAAAGTGTCTTAAGGGAAAACTGCTAGAAAGAGGAAGCACAACATTAGGAAAATCTTATCTTCATTTTTGTTTCAAGAAAACTTCAGCCAACCATATAAACATATTAATCTCCCATCTTTTCTACTCTAGACCACAAATTCGCAGAGATTGGACATAGAAGAAGATGGTACTTGCCCATATCAAGGATTCTATGTATGAAGATTCTCATTTCAAAATGTGTGCAACAGCAACATTCTTGCATTCTTCCTTCTCAGGGAAAAATTGCCCCACAAAATGCACCAACCCCTCATCCTACCCAAAGTCCTCCAGAACAGTGTTCCCCAATGTTTCACCCAAGGGCAGCATAGTGCTCACTGATGGCTTTGTGTTCATTTGCCTCTCCCAAAGGTCTTGGTTTTCCAATTCCAACATCCTACTGGTGCTTCAGAAGAACCCAGAAGATATCACCTCTGGCTGACTTCAGACTGGCAATTTGCCCTGCTATAGCCACGTTTCAGCCACGTTTCCCAAGCAGATTAAAGGGGGCATTCACACTGGCACATCTGCCTGGCGTTCCCCACCTGTAGGCAACCCGTGCTGTTCTGCTTCATTCCTGGGATTAAAAAATACCTGTTGAAAGTGGTTGCAAATCCCAGAGAGTGCCTTTATCCCACTGCATTCTGCTTCCCAGAAGTGTGAACTGAAAAGCCGGGAGCAACCTGCATTGTGCATATGGCAGCAGCGATATGATTGGCTGTGCTCCGCTCTACCGCCCAATGCGGTGCCAGTGCAACGGGATCCTCCCCAAATTGGCTGGATGCCTATGTGTGTATGAGTGTTCATACACACATAGGCATCCAGCCGATTTACCAGGAAAAAGCCATTTACAGCTGCACCTCCAGGCCACCAGTCTGAACTCTCCTGTGTGCCTCCTCCTGGTATGCTCCTGCATCAGTCGGCCCCGTGTGATTGGGAAAACCTGGAACAGTTTGTTCCGAGGCTTTTTTGCCATGACTGGCTCCCGCTTCAAACTACCAGTCTGAACTCAGCTTCTGTGTCTATAGGGAGCATCTATTCGAAAACATCTCTCTCCACTGTAGGAAGCTACTTTGTTTGCAATACCCCAACATTTTATGGTCAGCCTTTACCTCCATGGCAACTATTTTATCATTGGCTCCAGTGTGCCAATGGCAGCCATTTTATGTTACCCTGAGACATAAATGTAACATCAATAGCACTATGCTTGCCAACTCTGGATTGGGAAGTTCCTGGAGCTTGAGGAGGAATGGGATCTCAGCAGGGTTATAGTGCCATAGAGTTCACCCTCCAAAGCATTTTCTCCCATGGAAAATGATTTCTGTTGTCTAGAGATGAGCTGTAATTCCAGGAGCTCTCCAGACCCCACTTAAGAGTGCACATCAGAGCCAGCACTGCAACAGTCACAGCATTTATCAACAATCACAGCTGGGACCACTCTGAAATTTGGCATGGAAGATCACTTGAATGACAGGGACAATTTCTGAGAATTTCCTCCCAATAGGACAGAAAACCAAAATGGAACAGCCAGAAGAGTATTTTGGCTTTAATTGCTCACGAAACTGGAACCCTTCCCTTGATCTGGTTGGAATTTGGCAGGACAAGTCCTCGGTACAGAGGAGTATAGTACCTGAAAAAATTATCCTTATTGGATAGGGAGGGAAACGTCAAACTGTATACAGCCTTGAGCAGGTTTGCTGGAGAAGTGGTGCAGAAATTCCCTAAATAAATACGTGTTTCCCACTGAGATGTGTTCTCACTGACAACGGTGGGAAAACAGAAATGGCACTCATTCTTTTTGATAGAAGAATTCTTTTTGATACATTCCTAAAATTTTAAACGAAGACAAAAAGAGAGCCACAATGAAACATACCCCTAGCGCATCATTAATTTAGCTTCTTTTTTTGCAATTGAAGTGGAGCTGTGTTGCTTATATCTGCTGAAAGCCACTCCACTTTAATATCCTCATTATCTTCAGGGCTATGTCATGGAAAGAGGGCTTTCCATTACAAATGACTTATATTACTTACCACCCACACTGCAGAGCATTTCAGTAAACATCAAGAGAGAAATATATCTGTCTAAAGGTGATGAGGGGGAGGGAAGAAAATAGAACATTTCCTAATACCACCTTTGTCAAATGGCCCAATTTCTCAAGCAAAGAGAGAGAATGAGATTATAGACTACAGAACAAACAAAAGGAGGGGTGGAATTGTCTGAATGACTTCTTCTTCTTCTTCTTTTTGTACTACAGATCTCTCTCTCTCCCCCTCCCCCACCATTTGATGGAGTCCATAGCATCAAGAGACTTCCATCTGCTAAGATAGGCAATGCGTAGAAACGAGCAGCGCCTACATTAAGGAAGGTGTGTAGCAAAGCTGCAATGCTTTTCTGTGATTACATTGTGTGTGAAAGGGGTGGGGGGTGGGCTTTCCTTTTCTTTTTTTGGAGGAGCTCCTTGCACGAAGGCTTGTAAATTATTAATGTGCCTTATGTCGCTGTATATTATGGAAATCAAGTGAGCCCTGCTCAGATTTTTCATTAAAACAGTAAATAGTTAAAAATAGGAGTGTGTGTGTGTGTATTGAGGGAGGGGGTTAGGTTAGGTTATGGGGAGAGAAAGAGAGAGAGAGAGATACAGAAAAGAGATTTTGTGGTTTTTACTGTTAAATAGCTTTGGTAGGCATGGTAGCAGCCTTTCAGTGGTAGTGATTTAAAAGATCCAAATGACACGTCGAGCAATGAATTATGCATGTTTCATTTATTAGCTTGGTGACCCTCTGTCTAGCTAAGCCTGACAAAAATGAAGATTATTTTTGTGGTGGTGTTCTTTCCCCCCTCCGGGTACGATAGCAATTGTATTGTGTGTGTGCGCGCGTGCTTATAAGTATGCACCCACCCGTATTTATGTGAAGATAAGTTTCATCTAATATACTTTTGTGTGTATGCATTGGGACTACTTTCTGGCATAATAGAAGGTTCCCGGACGGCCTTTTACATGGGCTGCTTTCTCACAATGACAATTCTCCATGAAGGTCTCCATGTATAGCACAATAACTTTATAATGATCTACTAGTTCTTCTGCATTTCCAGCTTTTTTTAAAAAAAGTAAGTCTCTAGTCCTTTTCATTTCAGAGATTTAAGGGGTGGTAATACATCATTATAACACTACTATGTTATAACGATCTAGTAAGTACAGATTTCCCCAAAATCCTGAAATAAGTTCTGTGTTGATGCAGGGGGATTACACCTGCAGGAACCTAAGGGAAGGCAAATGGTGCCCATGTGGGGGCACCCTTAAAAAATGCACACTTTCCTTTCCACACATCATGCAGAGGCACTCTGATGGTGATTCTTCCAAAATAATCACATCAAACCAGGTTTGAGAAAAATCACAGCAAAGTAAGGGAAAACCCAGAAAGTGGATCATTAGGAGGACAACAAATGGGCAACCTGCAATGACTGGTGGTCAATACTTCATTTTCCCTTGTACCCCATTCTCCAGAGACCTCCCTCGTTTTCTCCTCCTGGAAGCTTCTATATGCTCTCTCTTTTCCCTGCTTCCTTCTCTCTTTCCCACTCACCAGCCAACCTTTCTTTAATCTGCCCCTCTCCCAAATATTCACCATTGTTATTTATTTGCTTCGTTTCCTGATTTTTCTCATCAAGAGGGACCCAAACCTGCTTAGGTCTTTCTACCCTTCTCCATTTTATTCCCCACAACAACCCTGTGAGGTAGACTATACTGAGAGAATGTGACTGGCCCAAGGTAAGCTTCCATGGAAGAGTGGGGATTTAAACCTGGGTCTCTCAGATCCTAGTCTGATACTCTAACCACTACACCACACAGGTCCTCAGCTTTCCCTCCCTTCCTTCTCCTTGGGAAAAATCTGGCCAAGTTATAAAAGTTGTGGCGTAGCAGGTGGTTAGTCGTGTGGTGACCACTATGGTCCAGCAAGGTTGTACAGAGGGGACTGCTGCCAAATTCTTTAGCTTTTGCTCATAAGGAAAGGTGCTCCAACCCCTCCAACCCACTTTTTCTAGCTCTGCAATATCCTTTTTGATTCACAGTGACTAGAACTATACACAACGTTCCAAATGAGGCTATACTATATCTCTACACAAGGACGTTACAGCACGCCTTGACAAATCCCAGGTGCCTAAAGCTAAGGGACCACCAGGGTCCCACTTTCTGCTATGAAGGATGGCTTTGGGAGGGTTGTTGACTCCTGTTAGACATACAGTTAAGGCAATGGGCCCAGCAGAATGAGAAGGGAAGCAGGCACAGGGAGGGATCAGCAGTGTGGGCCACTCCTGCATGTATTGTCACTGCCTGGGTACTCAAGGATTGTGAGATCCAGAAAAGAGAGAGGTCGTGGAGGGAAACTCAGTCTTGGGCTTGTATGTGTATGTGATTGGGATGGGGAGAAGAGTGGCTGGGTTTCTACTAATAGCAATGAGGATGCATGGGGTCACACTGCAAAGGGGCAGCCATGCCTTGCCACAGTCTGCTTTGCTGCTCTCAAAGAATAGCCTGTTGTGTTTTGTCCCCTTCAGCTCACCCCCTTGGCTGCAACAAGATTAGCAGCACTGTTATCTTGTCCTCTGTTCCAGTCTCTTTCCCCTTGAGGAAGTGTGAATAGGAGACTTGAGATTACATGGGGGGGGGTCTGCTGTCAGTGACGGCTTGATGTCATTTTCTGAGGGAACCTGGAAATTATACCATGCCTCTCTAGGAATCAGCAGTTCCTAGAGCAGATTGACATTACTTTCAGTCCCCCCCCCGGGGGGCAACATCAGTCCTCTCAGAATTGCTGGTGATTCCTAAAGAGGCAAGTCATAACTTCCAGGTTTTCCTGGAAGTGACATCACACCATAGGCTCAACAATCACTTAGAAAAATTTCTTCTGCTTCCACTCCGAGGGGCAGTTGGAACAGTGACCTGGGGATGGGGTATCTCCTCTCTGAATGGGGGGGATAGCATCCTTAAATGTAAGCCACCTCACTTGAGAGTAGCAAGAGCCTGATGCTTCATGGCTCACGTGCAGTTAGGATAAAATTTGTTGGGAGGCTTCAAAGGGAGCAATTTGCATCACTTACCTCGCCTGAGCCCCCTTCTATTTTTCAGAACAATTTTTACTGCTCCAGCTGGAACAGATGTTACACTAACTTATTTGCGATTTCCTGAATTCCCTCTGGGCCTCTTTTTAAAAATCACTGTGTCATTTGCTACATTTCAGTCTTCCAGCACAGAGGCTAATTTTCACGACAAGTTACATGTACCAGTGAGTAGATAAACCATTTCACATTTGATTACCTTAGGAACCCTCAGGTGTATACCATCTGGACCCAGAGACTTATTGGTTCTCTGTTTGCCTAGTAGCCCTAGTACTTTATCTATTGTCACCTCAATTTGACTCACTTCCTCAGAACCCTTCGTGCAAACAGCAGCTCTAGAGTAAGGATAAGCCCCACATTTTCCACAGTGAAAACAGCTGTCATCTCCCCATCTTCCTTAAGCAATCTTTTCTCTCCTTTGTCATTCAAAGGCCCAACAACTTCTCTTTCCAGTGTCCTGTTCCTGATATATTTGAATTAATACATATTGTTTGTGTAAATAGGTGTCCGCGGCTAAAGTAAGGAGCTTGGGTTCCAAACACAATGGGACCCTAGATCCTAGACCACCTAGTGTCCACCAAGAGGCCTTCTGGCAGGAAATTCAAACCCTCCAATAGGACCGGGGGTGTACTGGGTGGGGTGTATATAGTTGGCCCTTGCAGGGCTGGTTTTCAGTCTTGTGTGTATGAAGTACAATAAACGCGTCTGAATGCATGTCGTAGTCCAAGTCTCCATGTGGTGAACCCAGTACTTTATAGTTTGTCTTAACATTTTTTAGCTATCTCCTCCTCAGATTCTCTTTTCCCTCACATTTAATCATCCACTTAACATTTGTTCTGCCACAGCTTGTGCTCTTTTCTGTTTCCTTCATTTGGAAAAACCTTCCCCTTTTTATACGAAGCCTTTTTTCCTTTCCTGGACTTGGGTCATTAAACATGCATCTATCCTCGAGAGCCAGCTTGGTGTAGTGGTTAAGAGTGGCAGACTCTAATCTCGAGAACCGGGTTTGATTCCCCACTTCTCCACATGCAGCCAGCTGGGTGACCTTGGGTCAGTCACAATTCTCTCAGATCTGTTCTCTCAAGAGCAGTTCTTTCAGGGGTCTCTCAGCTTCACCTACCTCACAGGGTGTCTGTTGTGGGGAGAGGTAGGCAGGTTATTGTAAGTCACTCTGAGACTTCTTCAAGTAGTGAAGTGTGGGGGTTTAAAACCAACTCTTCTTCTTCTTCTTTGCCTCAATCAGTGTGGCTTTAAATAGTGTCCAAACATCCTGGAGGAATTTAACTCTCTTAGTTCTCTCTATTAATTCCTGAATAGTCCACTTATTTTTGTGACCTTCCCTCATTTGAAATCAGATATGATTTTGTTGATCTTTGAGGGCAATGTTCCATTGACATGAATGCAGAATGTATTGTGGTCACTGTTCCCAAATGGTGCAACAGCATCTACATCTCACATCAGGCCTTGCGCCCCAGTCAAAATTGAGTCACACCACCATTAAGCGGCTGTGTGACCAACTGCTCCAAATTCAGCTTCTTAAGTTTTATATAAACCTTATTTCTACGCAAGCACACATTTGCTCAGTCAATGTGAAGGTAGTTGGAAGTTTCCCAGTACCAGACCACTTCTCCCATTAGTCTTGTTTCCCTCACCATCTTGGGATCTGCCTCATGGTTTTGATCAGGAGAGTGACAGTATAGCCCCACGTTAAGCAACTCTTAGGGCCCAGTATCTCCATCCACAGTGATTCTCTGGAGGAGTTTATTCCCTGTTGTCTTCTAATTTGACTCTGGTCCCTCCTTGATGTACACAGAAAGCCTGCCCCCAACATGTCCTTCCCTGTCCCTGATATATAGTTTATATCCTGAAATAGCTGTCTAAATAAATCCAATTACAGGTCAGTTTTAAGTTGTCACTGTTGCTACTAGACCAAAGTTGCCCATGTTGCAGATACTTCTGTACACGTTGCTCAGGCTTGAACTCATGTTTGAAATTAACACCACATTCAAGGAAAATACTTTTTCAGCTGCCGCAGCATTAAACAAGCATTTTTTCTTCTTCTGAAAGCATCAGAAATACAACAGAGCCTGGCCTGTGCTTCCTAAAGTAGCAACTGCCTTTTCAGCTGAAAGAGAATATCCTTCTGTCAGCAATAATGTCACCTCAGATATCCTTCCCAAAGCATCCAGTTTGCTGTGACATCTATAATTTATTCACTCTGTGATGCATACACCATCTACAGCTCCTTCAGTTGTGTCTTTGATACTCCATTAACTTGAAAGAATATAATGTAACTAGTCCCCAGGTAAGAAGTTTAAAAGTTAAATAGGGTTGCTGTTCCAAGAGAAAAGTTTGACTGGAAAAAAAAAAGCCACAAACAGGGGACATATTCATTTGCGTGTGACATGCAGGGGAATCCGTGGTCTCTTTTCTCTGTGTCCACACGTCCTGTTTGCCAAGAGAAAACCTCAGTGATAACAGGCCAATGGAAGGGCTCGGCAATGACAAACTATGCATATCATGCCCTATAAACAAGGAACATTCAAAAACAAAAGCCGTGTAACACCCTTTATTAAGACCAGCCAAAGCAGCACAATAAAATGTGCAAGCTTTTCACTAGAATTCTTCATCAGCATTAGGGAGGGGACAAACCAAGATCTTGAGGCTTTTCTTCTTCATTGACCCTTTCCTTTTTTAAAAAAAACCCCAAACCTTCCAGCCTGATAAAGAGTTCTGGAGCACTAAAAAGTGTGCCCATTGATTTTATGTTAGTTTGTTCTTTCTTAATGAAAGGTATTCCTTTCCTTTCATGCACATGCATGCACACGAAGGTGAAAGTCTCAAAAACAAACCTACTGGAAGAAGGACATCCAGGTGACCTAATCGCAATCATTGTGAGAGATGGCTGTCCAGATAGGCAAAATCATGGATTCAGAGCACAAATACCTGGAAAGTACTTGATTTCCCCAGTGTCGGAAAACTCGCTAGGAACTGGGAGTGTGTGATCATGCAAATGCTGATCAAATTGCTATGGAGCAAATAGCCTCACTTCCCCCCCGCATTATCTTGCTCGTGTGACCATAGGCCAAGTTATCTTTTGGTACAATAGAGGGTAATTCTGTTAAAATAGGGGCAATCCATAGTTCACGATAGGAGATGTAGTAAGGACATTCCAATAGCATGTGGGACAAAAAGTCAATCTTTTTCAAATCACATGTCTGTCTGACTATTTCCCATGGAGGACTGCTCAGGGGGCAACATTTAGGCATGTGAGCATGAATGCTGAGAAGTAGTGAGGAACTTTTAAGTGTTTATATATAGGCTGGAATGGTTGGAGATGGAAGGTTACCAAAGAACTGGGTAGGGCATACTCTTTGAGCTTGTATAACTAATCTGATGTAATCTAGGTCTTCTACACAGTTCTTTATAATTTCTAGAGTTTCACTTTTTCCAAGTGTCAGTATATCCTCTATTTTTAGACTAAGACAGGATACTTTCTCGTCTATTTCTTGCATCCAGAGAGAATAGAATCAGTCTTGATTGAGCTCATAGAGCAGTCTATCCTTCTTCGTGGAGAAAATAACCTTTAGTCTATGTTTAAATGCATGCAACCACACTTTGGCTTTGATGGAGCCCTGATCCAATTCTAGTCTTAAAGCTACTCCAGCTACACATCTTGGAGTTCCTGTAATACAGCACAAAACCTGGCAAAGAGGGCCCTCTTTTCTACTTGACTAACCTTTTCAGGTTCTGGACATAAGAATAGCATCATCTGCATAGAGAAGCAGAGTTGGTGCCTTTGTGAATAGATACGGAGGGTGAAATTCTGCCAAAGTAAGATCAGTTGCAAGGTTGTTCAAATATAAATTAAAAAGCAAAGGTGCTTAGAGGCAACCTTGCTTCACTTCTCTATCAAGACAAAAGGACTCTGTAAGTTCTCCTTTTTCTCCATAGCGGACTTGAGGAACACAAAAGGAACAGAGATTTTTTATTAACCAAAGCAGTCTTTTGTCGATTGAGGTGCGTTCCAGTTTTTACCCACAGTCTACTCCTGGGTATGGTGTCAAAGGCTCTCTTGAGGTCAATAAATGCAACATACAATTTACCTCTAGGTGAGAATGTGTCTTTTTCAACTAAATGGGCTAGGATCAAGTCCTTCCTAAACCCAATTTGTTCCCACCCAAGAATGTTGTTAGAGGTTATCCACTCCTCTAATCTGAGTTATAGGTATGAGCTTTGCCACTGATGAGAGGCTAACAGGATGGTAATTTGTTGAATCTGACTTGGAACCAGAAAGGTATTCCATGGCTTTTGTTTTTAAGATTTTGCTTTGGACCGACACGGCTACTAGGAATCTTTATGAACAAGGAGGATACCGTAAGTAGCCATACTACAAAATTCACGTGTGTGTTAGGCCACAGAGTATTCACTGGGTAAGGGCTTGTCTATGAATCATTTGCCAAACTTACACACTGAATTTAAAGTCTGTAGACTGCAAGACAGCTTTAAATAAGTACAAACGACAACACAATAAATTCAGTTCTAGAACAATTAATACAGAGGCAGTGAGAGAGTTCACAGTTATAGAAACACAGAAACATAGAGCTGGAAGGGACCTCAAGGGTCATGTAGTCCAACCCCCTGCACAATAAAGGAAATTCACAGCTAACCACTGTTCTCTGCCCAGAGGAAGGCAAAAATCTATAGGATCCCTGGGACAATCTGGCTTGGAGGAAAATTCCTTCCTGACTCCAAAGTGGTGATTGGCATTACCCTGGGCATATAAGAAAGGGACACGAGAGCTGAGCACTGACTCATCCCTTCCCACCCTCCCTTTCATGATCTGCCAAAATGTACAGAAACAGCATTGTTGGCAGATGGCCCTCTAGCCTCTGCTTAAAAACCTCCAGAGAACCCACCACCTTCCAAGGGAGCCTGTTCCACTGAGGAATCGCTCTGTCAGAAAGTTCTTGGTTGTAACTCTGCTTCTTCCTCAGGCTGCCTATCCCATAGACTTCATACATCCCGAAGCTCTTGCTACCATGACAAACGGGTTTTTCAGGTGTCATCCTTTTATCCCAAATCCAAGTGTGTGGGGGCAGGGCAGATAGACTCTCCTTCACACAGGTCTATATGTGTGTAAATGCACATGTGTGAACTTTAGGGAACCATGTAATCAGCAGTCCAGCATTTCATACATGCTAGGTGGGAAAATTCATTGTGAGCAACTGATAATGTATCTCAGACCATCAGTGTGGCAAAGTGGACAGAATGTTGAAGTTCAAACAGGAAGACCTGATTTCAAATTCCTGTTTGGCTGTCCCTCGGGATAGCCTTGAATAAGTCACTATCCTCCCACTGAATTCGCCTCCCAGAGTTCCTAGGAAGACAAAACAGGACAGCCCCGTGAAGCCCATGTAGAACTCCTTGAAGAACAAAACACAACTGTAAGAGACAAATATAGGCCTTTTGGTGATGGCATTTTTAAAAACCCTCTATTTTTTCCCCATTCAGCATCACAGGACTTAACCGATTTTGTTTTTAATCTCTGCTTTGGAATCCATTTCTTAGTAACGGGAAAACATATCCAAGCTCAAATCAGAAATCACAATGAGCAGCATTAATGCATTTTTGAGAAGACCCTGCTTCATTTTCAGAAGGGTTCTAAATTCACTCAGTATCTTCTGGGTCCTTTTCCTACCCACTCACTTCTGCTTACTCACAGTGGCTCAGTTCAGACATTACACAAAATCAGGGTTTATTGTAACTATGGTTAATTTCTAAAAACAAGACAATCGTACAAATCTTGGGTTCTCTTGACAAATACTGATTTCATTTCTTTCTCTCTGTTGCCTAAGAAGGCATCACTAGGCAACAAACTAGGATTGTACCAGAATGTCTGCATTCAGACATCACAAGCGGGGTGCATCTCATTTTCCTTTCCCCCACTGTTTAATCTTTCTCTTCCATGAAAGCCCTCATTGCCTCTCCCTGTTTCCTGCTTCTTTCTTTCATTCCCTCCCACCAGCCAATCTAACTTTATCTGCCTCTCTGTGGCCCATTCTGCATCTAGCATTCACTCTGCTGCTTTATGAGAGCCATGTTGGAACAGAAATTCCCCTCTACATTATATGCCACTTTCACTTTCTTTGATTGTTGGATTTTACGGAAGCTTCCACACTGCATGCCGGTTTCACTTCCTGTGATCTCTCAGTTTTATGGTACTGTCTGCATAGACTTATGGCCATTTAATGGCCATTCAGGGGTGACTCTGCAGTCAGTACAGCATTGGCCCAGCATATCTGAATGTGGTTTTGAGCCACATCTTTTTCTGTTCCAGTGTGGGTTTGGTAAAACAATGGAGCGAATGCTAGATGCAGAATGGGCCTGTCTTAAGAACATAAGAGAACATAACAGAAGCCAATGTTCTGTTATCCAGTCCAGCACTCTGTCACACAGTGGCCACAAATACAAGGTCTTCAGCTTTTCTGCCTTCCCTCTCCTGGCAGCCTCTGCCCAGGAAAACTGTGACTCTGGTGTGCAGTCCCAGCAACCAAGCTAGGTGCAGGATTTGAAACCAGTACAGACTTGCAGGAGGCACCTCATTTCCCCATGTATCCCATTCCCCATGCTATTTCCATCCTCCTTGCAACCCTCATATAATCACCTTTCCTTCCTCTCTTCTCTCCTTCCCACTGACCCACCCATCCACCAACGTTTTATCTGCCCCCCATGTGATCACCATATTTCAAAAATGACCTTGCAGAGCTGGAAAAAAGTACAGAGGAGGGCAATCAAGATGATTAAAGATTTGAGCACCTTTCCTGTGAGAAAACACTGATGAGTTTGGGCCTTTCCAGTTTGAAATAGAGATGACTAAGGGAGAGACATGACAAAAGTTTATGCAATTATCCACAGGGTAGAAAGAGTGGACAGAAAGAAGTTTGTTTCTTGCTCCCAAAATACTGGAACTTGGGGGTACCCAATGAATTTGAAGGGCAGTAGAATCAGGATGGACAAAAGAAAACACTTATTTAATCAGCAAGGAAACAAAATATGGACTTCGCTGCCAGAGGATGCAGTGATGGCCACAGGCATAGTTGACTTTAAAAAGGGATTAGACAGATTCACAGAGGGTAGGTCTATCAGTGGTTACTAGCCATAACGGCTGAAGGGAGACACTACATTCAGAGACAGTCAGCCTTTGGATCCCAGTGCCAGGAGGCAACACCAGGGGAAGGGCTCCCCTCTATGCCCTGTTGATGCTCCTCCAGAGTAACCGGTTGGCCACTGTGTGGGACAGGATGCTGGACTAGCTGGACCAGTGGTCTGATCCAGCTGGTTTTTTCTTATGGTCTTATTGAAGGCTCACATTTTGTTTTGCGTGTTGTTTTTTTCCCCTGGCAGTTATTGTGTTTTATATACAGTGCTCTGGGACCTTGTGTGAAGGGCGCTATATAAGTATATGGATAGGATTGGCTGAATAATTCTTTTTGACTTCATCAGGCTGTTAATCCTGCATGCCTGTGGTGATAAACCCAGAAAATCCCTGATAATCCTATATAGTATTCAGACAGGGCTGGCAACAGCTATAAATACATATCAAACTGTCAAATACTATTATCATTTAGACAAGTCTGCAGCCCCTTCCAAATTACATTAGAATATCGAGGCTTGACTTAACGCTCCCCGTCCTGCTCCCCCCCCCCATATTTTCCCTCTCTCCCCTCTTAATAACAGGGAAGTGCAAACTGGTTAGGCTGTGAACATAATAATGTATGTTTACAGTACGCCCAACCATTCTGCTACAGAATCTTGTTTATCCCAGCTCCGCTTCCATATGACTTACAGGCAAGAGAGAGCAGTTGAAATTCTGCAGATAAGCAAATAATTCTTGGCAGTTTTCAAAACTAAAGGATTCCGCTGCCAAAAGGCTTCTGTTTACCACACAAAACAAATGTTGTTCCAACTGCAATTTTTTTTAAAAAGCATCTTAAATATATCCTTTCAGGAAAACGCTCGTGCAGCTTTAAAAGTCTAATTAGATGTATAATAAAAATAACAAAAAGATTTTTTCCCTGTTTTTTTTTTCTCTCTCTCTCTTTACAATTTTAGCTTGGCTAATAACCAGTGATAATAAATAATAGTTTAGTCCCTGCTGTGCTCTGCAGCAAAACTGAACTGTACAAAATTATAATTACCAGTAAATGGAAAATCCTTGGAAAAGGATGTAAAGCCCAGCCCCCATTGTGTCCTTTTAATTCCCCCACATAAGGGGGGAAAGAGAGAGATTTGCAATATATAAATGTCCTCGGGCCTGATTTTCTTCTTAATTAATCCAGTGTGATTCTAAAGTAATTCCACTGAGGTCAGTGGAATTACACCACAAGAAAACTGGTACAAGTGACTTTAAAAAAGCACCCCATCCTGCCCATATTGAAAAGGATTAGGCTCATTTGGGCTACTTATGGGAGGTCATTTTCATTTTGTTTTGTCTTTATATACTTAAGCCTGACAAGCTATTGCTCTCCAACTTTAGCATGCAGAATTGCTTTGCTTCCGTACAAACCAAGTGCACGCACGAGCAGCTTTCGAGGAGCTTGAGGACAAGCCATTTATGTATCATTTGAATATTTGCTGAGCTTGTCGTGAGATTGCCAGACCCTGAGCCTTGGAGGAGCACAGTGAAACCATCCAACCAAAGGCTCCTGTGAGCAAAGACATAACCTTCCTTTCCTTCCCTTAATCACAATGTCAGCTGCAGCTCAGCCAGTGGGTTCTGACAACCAAGAGTCGCACAGCGTCCAGCAAAGCCCAGTGTTCTCATTCCTTTTGGGGTTTCCAAGCAGCACAGTCACATGGACAGCTGCCTCCCCACATGATTCCTATTGGGATAGTTGGTTAACATAGCAGTTTTGCCCAGACAGAGAAGCGTTATATTGAGTGCAGTAAATAAATCTCCCAAGAGGTATATTGCAAAAAAAAAAAAAGGTAAACTTAAGATTCAGTCAAGTAGATCCAGTTCACATTCAGGTTGCTGTCAAAAGAAGCAGAAGAAGCCTTATCTAAAGAGTGCTTTCCCTGTCACAAACGGCCAGCTTGTCCGGCATCATGTGTGTGGGAGTATGAGGGCATTGTATCTTCAGGAGAGACCTGCAGAGGCATGTGTCTCCATGGAAGGCCATGTGTAGCGGACAAAGGGAGAGGAGCGGTCAGAGGGCAGCTCCCAGGTTAAGACAAAGAGAGGTATACTATTCAAGGAGATAACAGCTATGCACCCTGAGAGTGATGTCGCACCCCCACCCCGAGTCCAGGCATGCTGCGATACCTCACTCCCAACAATTACAGCAGGGGTAGCTGAAGTATTCTGCTGCTGTGAACAGGTACTATATGCCACCCACTGCATGTTCAAACCTAGCCTCAGTGGTGCTCTCAGCAATCTATCACTCCCACACACATACACACACTCATACACCACTAGCGAGCCCAGAGGCACTGGTAATGGCTCTGGAGCTTGCCTTCAACCAAACAGCAAAAGTATAGCCCCGGGAGGCAATGACCAATGCAAGCCACACCTATTGCCTCCTCCAGTGCAGCCAGGAGCTAGCTGAGTCCCAGGGGCTACTTGGCACACCCGCTGGATTTGGGCAGCAGCTCAAGCAGCCACTTGGGTGGCGAAACAGCCCTGGATTTTGAGTGATTCCATGTTGCCGGACCCAGCCCTGAATAATGCTTTTGTGAGTGCCTAAATGTCCAGTGACAAGGAAATGTTTAAAAGGAAGGCTGAAAGGCAGAGAGAGGATGAGAAACAAGAAATGCAGTTTCCATTTCATACCATGGTGGATGGTATATTACCCCTTAGCAAGAGTCTCCTTGCCAAAAGGAAAGTGCACATATTCCCATTTACATTCACTTGATGCACAACATCCATTTTTGTATTCCATTTCACTTCTCCTCAGGAAAGCTTTATATGTGTTTTGATGTGCACATGAAGCTCTGGACAAACTAAATTTCCTATTTACTTCAGTGGAGGCAATAGCTTTCAATCAATCGATTGATCAGTCAATCAGTTAATCATTTATTCCAGTCGTAGACTAGCAGAGTAAAACATACATGAACAGAGTGGCTACAAGAATATACATACAACTTTCCATTAATATATATATTTTAAATAAAGAGGCAACAGCTTTGTATGCATAACACAGTCATCTTCCCCTAACCAAACTCTTGCATTGTGGTTATAACTTGGTTAGTGCTTACTCTGTATGTTGGTCTTAAGACCATAATAATAATAATAATAAACTAAACTAAACTAAACTTGGTTAGTCATTAAGAGTGGCGGACTCTAATCTGGAGAACTGGGTTTGATTCCCCACTCCTCCACATGCAGCCAGCTGGGTGTCCTTGGGTCAGTCACATTTCTCTCAGAGCTCTCTCAGCTCCATCTACCTCACAGGGTGTCTGTTGTAGGGAGAGGAAGGGAAGGCGACTGTATCTGCTCTGAGGCTCCGAGTGACAGGTGGGGTATAAACCTAACTCTTCTTCTTCCTTGCCGCTACCATAATGTTTGAACCCCAAAAAGTCTTACAGAAGAGGCTGCTCACATAGATAATTCTCATGCCATCAGCTCTGAGAGAGACATTTCCAGTGAATAACTGTTTGATTCTCATGTGTTTGTTTTTCTCATCTGAAGTAAGTATGACAGTGAGAAAATACCCTCTAATTCACTGACCAGAGTTCAGTGGAAATATCTAATGTGTTTAATGTAATGCTGCCTTATCAAGCTGATTTCCGTCATCCCCAATCCGCTCAAGCTGATAATGTTGAACATATTTATTCCACTTTCCCCCCTAAGAATCTAAAGGTAGTGCAGCAATAATGCAAACAAAGTTGAATATCGCATAATTGATTTTTTTTCTAACATAAATGTCATGGGCACATATTTATTAGAGGGTGTTAGCCTCCAGCCCTCCATCGTATGTGTGAAAATGAAGCAGGGGTTGGATATGTCCCAGAGCCATAAAGGTAAAATAAACCTTCACAGCTGAACCTTCTTCTCACAGTGGGCTGTTTATCTGCAGCATTTATTTTAGTTATAGCTTTTGTTTTATTTGCAACTAACACACTGTCATAGCTCTAACTGCATTTGACATCTTTATTCCTCCAGCAGCAAGAACATTTAAATGTGTTATGTATGAAAAGGTGATGCTATTGCATCAGCTAAGGAAACCACTGCCAATGGCTAAGCCCTTGTTTTGGATATGTTATGTGCATCTGAGGAGGCACAGCGGGAGGCACAGCGGGAGGTAGGGGGCAAATGGTTAACAGACTACAAAATATTTTTGCCAATGAAATCAAATTCCATTTAGGCAATTGCCCCACGGTTTTACCCCATTTTTCTCCTCAGGATCCAAAGTGGCTTACATTGTTCCCCTCCATTTTATCCTCACAACAGCTCTGTGAGGTAAGTTAGGTTGAGGACATTTGACTGGCCAAAGATAACACAGCAGGTTTCCATGGCAGAGTGAAGATGCAAATCTGGATCCCAGATCCTAGAAAAATATCCTAACCACTACACAAGATATGCACATAAGGAGCACTTGACTGATCCCAATTCTCCTACTACCCTTTTGTCTGACCATGTCACTACAGGTAGACTAACATAGTCATTTTAAATGGTTATATTTCCCTCAGCGTATGAGGAAATAATTCACAACTGGAGGTAGAACTTTCATATGATGGTATATACCATGATGGTATATATCTGATGGTATATACCCAATTTCCACAGCCCAAATTAGATTGACACTCTAAGCATATGAAAAATCAGCCCAGATAACAGATCAGTAAAGGCTAGGGAAGAGACAGGTGGAGATGTTTGTACTTGGATGAGGATTCAAAGAAGAAAATCTGTCACTTCAGCAGGGAACGAGGAATTAGAGAGAAAATATCCAGATCTGTTGTGAAGGCAAGAAAGAGAAAGCCGAAAATGCAAAATAATGTTTAGAGTACAGTACAAAGCAAACGACAGCACATACTTTTAGGTGGTCTTGTACCACTGGAAGTGAAGTGGCGGGGCTAAAATAGTAGTACATTTCCCGCCTAGTCCTGAGAAGTCTTAAGGGAGTTGTTGTCTTGACCAGCCACTTATAAGTTCAACACAACTCAGTACTGTGAAAAAATATACAGGCAAGAAGCATACAGTTGAAGGTTGGCACTGGTGTATTACTTCACCCTCATTCCAAGCTCTTTACCTACTTGCTTTCCAATACCTGATTGAGTGTTCCTTCCAGGTTGAAGATACTTGGAAACAGAGGTGGAAATTAACCAGGTATTTTCCTTTCTTCGTTTCCCCCCCTCTCTCTTTCTTCTCCTGGATAACTATTCAGTGTGAAAGCAAACCTGGTCAGGTGACCTGAGCTTGGTACCATAGTATGAATCCAGAGCTCAACTGCTATAAAATGTCTATGATCAGATTAAGACTAAGGCATAGAGGAAATCATAACAGATTTTGGGGATAAGGGGCCTACAGTACACAGCACCAGGCCCACCAAGCATGGCTATACTTCTGCTTCCCATCCTACCCTCTACTCCTGATTCATCTTTTCCAGCACTTAATGGAGCTGGAAGTTTTCTGAGCTGTATCAAGAGAGAGTCACAGTTCTGGGTTATCTTTCCAATGTCAGTTAAAAATATGCAACTGGGAAACATTCAAATACAACTGTTAACTAAGGTTGCCAACTCTGCATTAGGAAATTCCTGGAGATTTGGTGGTGGAGCATGGGGAAGGGTGGGATCTTAGCTGGATATAATGCCATAGAGTCCACCCTGCAAAATAGCCATTATCTCCAGGGGAACTGATCTTTGTTGTCTATAGAGTAGTTGTAATTCTGGGAGATCTCCTGGACCCACCTGCAGGATAACAGAACCTTGCACTTTATGAAGCTAACAAAAGTAGGAGGAAGACATCTCTAGAAGCTTGAGGAACCAGGAAATATCTCCCCTCCACTAAATCAAATACAATCTGGATGGGAAAATTCCTGGGGAAAGGGTCACAGCATATGCCTTGCACACAGATGGTCCTTGGTTCATTCCCTGATATCTCCAGTAGCAGAATCTCAGGAAGCAGGTGTGGGGATTGGGAAAGAGACCCAAACTGCCACCTGTCGGAAAGTACAGAATACTAAGGTACTTTGTAAGGTAGCTTTATCTGTTTAGGGTGATAACATCACCATTTACACAGAGAGTAAATGCAGTATAAGGAATTTTGCAAAGGCTTCTCTATTTAAATAAAATTTAGGTTGATAGAAAGAGTCTCATCTTGGAAATACAGCTTTTCTTCAAGGGGTGACATCTTCAAAGAAACTACTGCAAGAATGACAGTCACTTGAATCTGAACGGAAAGCCAAACGAGGGTTATGGCTGTCTTTGGGCACTACAGGCCCCAAAGCCAACAGGGCTTCACAATCATTGTCATTATTTTTAAAGAGGTTTGTGGTCACAGAGAAAACAACAGAGGGAAAGGTGTCTTTTCCCTTTTACTTCTTTGCTTCCCAAACTGATAACTATTTCATAATAGCCAAAGACATTAAGCAATGTCGACTCATTCTCTGGGGCTTCTGTTTATCACTGCTAAAATGTACCAAAGATAGGAAATCAGGAAAAGTTACTGAAGTCTGGCCACTCTGAACACTCAGCTTGATTTGGTTAACTGTGTTTGTGCTCAGAGCTGAGTAATGACGTGGAACTCTAGAGCCTAGAGCCTCTCATGCATCTACCAAAGCAGATACCACAACCAACTCCCTAAATGCAGTCTGGTGAGGAAAGCCAGAATTATTATTTTTTTTAAAGGGCTGCTCAAAGAAGCTCTGTAAAGTACCACAGAACTGGGATGCTCCAGAATGAAAGAACTTCTGGCAAGAACTGACCCTAACCCTTAATTGTGTCTGTGATGTTCCAAGCAAATTCTTAACCAGCAATGTGACAAGCCAGCTCAGTACTAGGAGCTGGATCCAACCAGCTTTTCCAGCGTCGAAGAACAGAATGGAAGACGCCTTCAGATCATCAAAAGATCATGGCAACGGCACAGTCCAAAGGTATGTACCACAGACTGGTAATAAGGAAGGAGTGTAGATGAAATTAAGTTGGTTGGATCCAACTCTACAGCTGTATAACTATTTGGGGCCTGAAGAAAAAAGGAAGTGGCTTGTGTAAAGCCACCTCTCCCTCTTTCTCCCTTTCCTAGGGGCAGCCCATCCAGTAGGTGGTCACCTAGGGTGGCAAAGGTGGAGGTGTGCCAGCCAGCACAGCCACGCCCCTGCCCACAGCATCATGGTATGCCCCATGCTGTGACTCCCAACCACAATAGGTGGATATTAGGGAGTCTGTTCCCTCCTTCCCTCCCACTGTGGGGGGCAAGCTGTGGCTACCCTTGGGTCTGGCCCTGCCCTCATCCCTCTGCTGCATTTCACTTCACCTGACCATGGTGGGGGGGTAGGGAGGTGGGCAGTGGCTACCTCCTGCACCATACTATGTAGGGTAAGGAGGGTGCGCTCTGTAGCTGGGAAAGCCTTGCCTTGATGTTCTGGGATGACAAGGGAGGGCAGCAGCTTCTCACTGCAGCCCACTGTGGGGAGGGGGAGAGGAGGGCAGGCTCCCTCTTCCTGTCCCCCCACAGAGTGGCTGGGGCAGCAGCATGGGCACCCTAGCTTCCGGTGCCCGGAATCCATGGGCCAGCCCTGCCCCCTCATACAACATTACCTTTTCAACATATGCTGTCTGCCTGTAGCTGAGAGAAGCACTCTTGCATACCCCTAGGAACCTGGGTCTGTAGAGAAAGAGTTACAGGAAGTGCAGGGAGGAAGCCGGCCACCATTACAGAATTCCCCTCACGTAGTTAACTGACAATGCTTGCATAACGGAAGAAAAGAAATGTAGACCAAGTACTTCTGCCAAGTATGATTCTGAACTAAGGCTATATCAAGGTAAACTCTGATGCTGGAGAAAGATGTTCTCACACAGAGACAGGAAGAAATATTTGATGTAGTTTGGTCCCAGGGACATGATAAACAGCCAAGATTTGCACCGTTTAAAGGCCTTCAATTTGCCCAGTGGGAAGAAAGACCAGTGAAAACACAACACTGTACAATAATCTAACTGCAAAATAAATAAAAATAAGTACAATTCATCATTTTTTGCTGCTGCCGGATCTGCTGCCTTCAGCTTTGCTGTCCCTCCGATGAAATGCCTGATAGTTTAATAGGGATATTCAATTCTTGTCAAGGATAAATGTTTGGCTAGAGATGGGCATACCTTGAAGGTGAATTCTGGGCCATGGCTCAATGTCTATGAGGACATAGTCTATAAGAGAGAATTGCTAGCTTGTGATACAATACATCTTTGTAAAACTTGGGAATAATCATTCAAGCGAGCCACAACTTCTTTGTAAAACTTGTTTGGCTCAAAATTGGAGAGCTGCTGGAGGGATATAACCACTCACCCATAGGAGCAGGTTGGATGGAGCATTTTGAAAACATAAAGCTTCAACCAGTATTTGTTTGCTGATGTAGGATGGAAATGAATGGAATGCATGTTTAGACACTGGAACTCAGTCTAATATTGATTAACAGAAGGGACTCATTTGAAATGTAAGAGAATGTTGCTGTCCCAGGTGCATTGGCATATGGGCAGTTTCTACTCATCTGTGCATATTTAACCAAGTCAGGCTGGAGAACAAAACTATACTGGCCAGCTGAGCTAGATGTTGGCATGCAGATTTGGTCAGGGGCACAAATTTCTGCTGAACAAGCTGGTGCTTTCACCTCACAAAACCTTCTGCTAGAATAATGTTGTTGGCCACTGTGGTTTTATTTTGCTGCTACAGACTAACATGGCTACACATCTGGAATTAGTCCAAGCAGCAAGGGGGAGCCTAAAATCATGGAGGAAAAGTGCTACCTGGAAAGGGTGCTTTCGCTCTGCATTCCCCTTTCCTAGTTGCTCCCCATCCTATGCTATGGTGTTTGCATGGAGCGAGGGGGCAGCAGAGTGAAGAGGACTGGTGGAACCATGGTGAGCAGCCTCACTTGCTGTCATTTTTTCAGAACAAATCATGCGTGTACCTTTAACAGAGGCTTAATGGGACATTATTCACCAGGTGATGTTATTTGCCTCCATGGAGCAATGGAGTCTTTTAAAAAAGGGATGATGTGATGATTATAACCAGCTCCAGACATTAAGTGGGCAGCTGCAGTCAAAACTATTTCCAGCTTCCAAAGCAGCGGTCTACAGTAATGCAGCAATCTACAGTTGACAGGTTAGGATTCCAAGCCCTGATTAAAGTAACAATGTACAAACATTACAGTGAACACATATGCAACTCAGATTCCCTCAGTGGCTGTTGCTAGGCAACCACAGCATTCCCAGGCTTGGTTTCTGTTGAGTAAAAGGCAGGGGGTGGGGCAGAGTCCTTTCCAGGGCTGTTTTGGCCTTTGAGGAATGACTTATTGGAGCCAGGACTGACAGCAACCACTATGTGACTTAATACTATCAGATCTGCATGGCTCACTAGGCCTAGCTGCTTCAACAGTTCAGTTAGAGCTTCAGTTAGAGCTTCAGAGTATGGTCTGTGAAACCCAGGTTCGAATCCCCATCTTGCCGTGGAAGCTCACTGGGTGATTTGGGGCCAGTCACATGCTTTCAACCTAACCTTCCTCATCGAGTTGCTGTGAGGAAAAAAAAAGGAGAAGAGGAGAATAATGTAAGCTGCTTTGGTCTATCTTTGGAGAAAGGTGGGGTATAAATGAAGTAAATAAATAATAAATATAGCTGAAAATGGGAGGCAGCTAAAAGGTAGGTTGATGAATGGTTGAGAAGGCAAGAAGGTGGCACGGAAAGGGAAAAGGATATGGGGGTTGACAGGAGGAGTGAAAGAGGAAATACTGTGAGGAGAAGAATACAGGGGAAAGTGAAGTGTCCCCCACAAGTCCTTAATGGTTTCCTACCACGCAAGTGGGCCTGGCCCAATGACTGGCATCACACAACTATGCCATAGTTCTCCTAGGCAGAGAATGCGGGGGGGTAACAAACCTGAAGACAAAGGCAGGTTGGATGTTGGATGGAAAGGGGAGAAGGAACCAGGAAAAAGGGGAGAGGCTATGGGGGCTTTCAGGAAAGGGGAAGAGGAAATAATGGGAGAGGAGAAAATGGGATGCCTCCTCAAGTCCTTGTGGGTTCCCATCTGTCATGTCTAAACCAGGACTTTTCTTTTTCTGCACACAAAGATGCAAAAACATATGATTCATGGATCTGCTTCCCCAGAGGGATCCTTCACGAACTTATGCATTATATCTATGAAGACTTTAAGAGGGCATAGTTCAGCTCGGTGTCATCCCTATCATTAAAACAAATGAGACTAAACTTATTCTCTGACATCCTTCTGCTATTCATAAAAGCCTGAGGATCTGCAAGTAAGCATTTCTTTTCTTCACCTAGCAGAAATGCTGTTTTTAGGAACCCACTGTGCAACTCTTTCCCTCTTAACGTTTCACCACTTTCTCTAGTGTAAATCAATCACAACGTGCAGCAATCCTTGGCATCTGTAAGCTTCATTTAATGCCGCACTGTGGAATGTACATTTTTTGCAAAAAAACAGGAATGCTTAGAACTGCATTATTATCATCATAATAGCATTAATCTAATCAGCTTTTAAGTAAGCCAATTATGTTTTATACAGATTAGTTCTAAATATTAATTAAATTATGTGGCTTAAATATGTCTTTTCCTAGAAAAAAAAAGTGCAAAGTGAATTTTAATGTGTTTGAATATACATTGTACAGTTATCCCAGTCCTTTCCTAACAAGTTCTGTAATTTTATATGTAGTGCTGACTTCCTTTTCATTATTTCTAATTGATCTGAGAGTATGGAATCCTGCCTACTCAGTCATATCAGAATTCCAGGGCTTTCAGTTGTATATTTCTATTAAACAAGTGAGTCTTCCAACAGTCTTCCTCCTTTAGATCATTTTCTCATTAGTGTCTTCCTCTGAGAGACAAGCTAGACCATACTGTGATCCCGGTCACACCATTTTAGATCTTATTTTTACCTTTTAAAAATGCCACTGGGCTCACGGGGGGGGGGGAATCCAGCTAAGGACTGTGGCACTGAGTGGGGGAGAGAAGCCCCTCATCCCTCCTTCCTGCACTGTGGTCCTCAGCAAGATTGGGCCTCCGCAAGATTTATAAAGTTAAAAAATAGGATCTGAAATGGTGCTGCGTCTTCATGGCATACTCAGGGACACAGTAGTGTCTGATTTGGCCTTGAGAATTGTACTAGAAGAGTATATGAACTTCCACAGAATGCTACTGATTGGCCAGAAAGTCTTCCCTAGTGAAAACCTTATCGAATGCAGTGGAACCATGAACAACCATGTGGGGAGCAAAATGGGGGAGCATCCCCATGAGTAGAACACTTTCATCTCATATCAAAGCAGGTGTCATTCCAAGGGTATGGAGAAATAGTGGTACAAAGGCCAAATATCACTTCTATTCTGCAACAACAGAAAAAGTGGCAACAAACCAGGTCGAGGAGAATTGGGAAAGAATGGCAGAACCGCATGTTGTTACAAATGTACTCCAGAACCACCATTATAACTGCATGTACAAAAGCTAGACAGAGTGGTGTAACGACTTATTGGACTAGGATCTGGGAGACTGAGGTTTGAATCCCCCACTCTTCCATGGAAGCTTTCTGCCTGACCTTGGGCCAGTCACACAGTCTCAGTCTAACCGATCTCAAAGGTTGTTATGAGGATAAAACAGGGGAGAGGGGGGTTGATGTAAGGCGCTTTGGGTTCCCACTGGGGAGGAAGGTGGAGTACAAAGTAAGTAAATAAATAGACTGGTGTGGAACTACCCATAACACGCTGACCTGCTCATCCTTCAGCTGTCTTTTATACTAGACAGTCTTCCCCTTATACTTCAGGAGTTTGTCCAGATTACTCAGGTTTCATTGTTCTGTTGTTATTAAAGCCAACCAATTCTCAGCTAAACTAGGATAATGAACATAAGAGAAGCCAATGTTGGATCAGACCAATGGCCCATCTAGTCCAATACTCTGTCACACAGTGGCCAAAAATACCAGGTGCCATCAGGAGGTCCACCAGTGGGGCCAGGACACTAGAAGCCCTCCCACTGTTGCCGCCCCCTCCCCAAGCAATACCGAGCATCACCTGCCCCAGCCTGAGAGTTCCTATCAATACCTTGTGGCTAATAGCCACTGATGGACTGTTGGTTCAAAAACTGTGCAGACAACTTCATTGCTTTAAAATGCGAACAACATTTCTTGTATCAATGTCTGCATAATCATTAATACCTTCTGGGGGTGTTATATTTTTAAAACTCATTTCTACAGCAGAAGTTTCTTTGAAAAGGGAGCTTCAGGCATGCGCCAGCATCTACAGTCATGTTGTGCTTCCTTCCCAGGCATCTGCCTTACACTTGGCTTCTTTGGTTGTAGATTTGATCCTTCAATTCTGTTTAATTATTTTTGCCCTCTCCCATCAATTTCTCCTTCAAAGTCTCTTGAAGCATGTGACCCAGTAAACAGAGTTTGAGAGAGTTGTGCAAATGGGGGCCTTTTGATCCCATGTGATTCACTTTGGATGTTGCATTTATTGCTTTGCTTGCAAAACCACAAACACAACCCAACCAGCTGGCCTTTCCAAGTAACCAAGGAAAAAGCTTCAGATATACAGAAGAAAAGATAATGGAGATGTACTTTCTGGGGAGGAGCCTGCCATCTCTCAGATAGCAACAAGGAAAGATGACAAATGCATGCTGAAGCCCTGCACATTGGTTTATGATTGATCCAGGTAAAGAGAGTCCATGAATATAGACTTGTGCTCTGTTTTAAACACAATGGGCTGGATCTAACCATCAATCGACTAAGCAAAGCAGGATTTCTCATTTCCCCCTGATGCTGCAGCCTACCGAGCCACCCCCCACCCCCACCCCAGTTCTTTGTTCCTGGGGTTGGGAGACTCTCAAGAACAGAAGAGAGGGCAAAGCGGGGGACCTACAGCAGGTGGGAGGCAACAAAAGTTCCCTCTTCCACAAGCAGAAATGCCACTCCAGAAGAGGAATTGAATGGTCGGACAAACCCCGGGCCACTGTTAGCATATCATGAGGTGGGGCAGCTGTCGGGGCTGAGGCCTTCCAGTGGGGCCCACCATCACTGACTCCTGCATCTACGCTGTCACCTGTCCATGTGCCCTTCCCTACCGATTTGCTTCCAAGTGCTCCACCACCCATGCTTCCATCTTCCAGGCAGTTTGTTGTAATGGTTAAGTGTGCAGACTCTAATCTGAAAGAATCAGGTTTGATTCTCCACTCCTCCACTTGCAGCTGCTGGATGACCTTGGGCAAGCCATAGTTCTGTCAGAGGTGTTCTTGAAAAATAGAAGTTTCTGTCAGAGCTCTCTCAGCACCGCCTAATCCACGGGTGTCTGTTATGGGGAGGGGAAGGGAAAGGTGTTTGTAAGCCACTCTGAGACTCCAAGCAAAGAGTGGGTATAAATCCAATCTCTTCTGCTCTTCTTCCCAGTAGGGATCAGGAAGTGTATGTAGGTGATGCATAGCAGTGGCACTCTTGAAGGCCACAGCAACCACACTACCATCTGCACACACCAGCCAGTGCTGTCAGGGAAAGGGCCTGAATGTGTTGCAGGAGCTTGTGAGTGCAGGCAGTGGGAGGTGTTTTTTGGGGGGGGAATGCGCTGTCAGGTGGGGGGCCCATGGGTGGGTGGGAGGAAAGGAAGGCATGAGGGGGAACTAATGGTGGGCAGAATAGGGCCCCTGGGCACTCTTTGCCCAGAGCCTTTCAAAACCTGGAACTAGCACTGAACAAACCCAACTGTATATGTAAGTATATATAAAAAATTAGCTCTCCATCTCAGGCATATGGGCAGATTTTGGACCTGGCTGCATCCCAGGGTCACCAAGAGCTACAAGACTACATCCCAGATCTGCCCCAAACCACTGGACTATGCCCCTAAGCATTATCACCAGGCAAACTCTGGACTCTTTCCCTATTCCACAGTGCACTCAGCACTAGAAGTTTTTAAATTTCAAAACACTCTTTGCCTTTTCAACCCTACCACACCCTCCATACTAGACTTGCTTAGCATCTCCCTCTCACGTCTGGTCCTATTCCACTGAGACCCACACATCACACACACCCTGTGTTTCTGGCTGCCCATCCCCCACAGGCTGATATTTTGTGAACAAACCTCATCTGTTCTTCCGATAAAGCTTGAGGATGACACAAATTTCCACTGGCATTCTCTTTTTGTGTTTCCCTTCTACCTGGCTCTCTCCTGTCACTGGGTAAATTTCATTTTAAAAAGCTATTACTAGTCCTATCAGTAAGAGGGAGAGATATGAAGAAGGCTAGACTTCTGTCAGTCAGAGAACCTGGACTATTACAAATGAGCTTGAAAGTACGGAGCATTTCCCTACAGAAAACTATTTATCCAGGATTACTTTTTTTCTGTTAGACTTATTATAGATGTATGCGCAACAACCCTTGGTCAAAGTTTGGAACACCAGGCGAACATTCGTCACAGCTCCAGGTTTGGGACACATCATAATTCATAATAACTTCACTGTAAACTTTTGAAGGAGAAATGGGGAGCCAAAATGAGAGCAGAATATAATTAAGGATGCCACAAAATTGAGTTCAAAGGTTCATGGGCTGGGAGCCAGTGTACCAGGATGGACAGAAACCTGGCCTCCAACTGGAGAGAAAAAAAAAGTGCCTTCAAATTCCTGCTGAGGTATGAAGTTCACTGAACACCCTTGGACAAGTAATTCACTCTCTTGCAGCCTAATCCATTTTATACAACTATTATAAGGGGGAAAAAATGGAAAGGGGAACCATCCCTCTCACACTGGTCCTATTCCACTGAGACCCATGCCCCAAGGGCTTATATCCCAAGAGCAAACGTCACCCATTCTTACAATAAAAGAACAGTCTGCCATCTGCACCAGTCTACATCTCCTAGGGTTACTCAGAAGATAAAAAGCAGATAATGTGCATTGCTGTGATAGTTGTACCTTCTTGCAGGAAAGGTAAGGTATGAATGTAATGAAGTAACTTTCACCTTGTTCTGAATTCATGATCCCAGCGTGATGGCCGAGGGTACCACGGTGCTGGCCAATGCGCTTCCTAGCAGCCACTTGTTTCTTCCCCAGAGCACGTTGCCTTTAAAGCAATGAGCCAATTCCGGCTTCGAATGCCTAGTTTCTGATGAGTTACATCCATGTTACAGGCAGAAACACAGCAAATGAAAGGAAGAGGAATGAAGGGGGCAGGGAGAAATATTTGGGAAAAGAATCTGTTATCCCTAATTATTCTTTGGAGTAACTGCTGATTTTTCTGAGGCATCGTGGATAGGGGTAAACTTACCTATCAGATCACCCTTCAGTCTGGTTCAATAGCCAATGCACAGAAGACTCTGGTAGCTTCAATAACAAGTCTCTTTATTGCATCCAACTGGGAAAGAGCACTTACAGATGGAGATACATACCTGAAGATTGCAGCTGACACACACACACAAAACATGTCTTTAGTGACGCCCCTTCCATGCAGACCTTGATGAGGGAAACAGAAAGTAGTTCTTGATGGTATATTTTAATTATTATTTATTATTATATTTATATCCCACCCTCCCTGCTTTCGGCAGGCTCAGGGTGGCTAACGACACAGATATAGATATACAATACAACTCCAATATATGTACTACAACCAACATTTCATTAAAATTACAATATACACTATAAATACATTACACATAGCTATAACACAAGATGGCCAACCACTCAAATTCAATCAAACCAAATTCAGCAATTATCAGTTACAATGAATGAACCTCAGAATACAATACAAGAAACAACCCTACCTACCCCAACCTCCCTTCTTGCTACTCCCTCCCCTAGCAAGATTAAACTACTCTATTCTAGTGACTGACATTAAAGGGTGCAAAGACCTAACATAAACTAACTATTATAATTAAGTATTGTAACCTAATCTTATATAAACCTAGCAGGTGGACTAAAAGACTACTTCCCTGCCTTATAGCCCAGCAAAGTCACAGAGTGGCAAGTTTGCAAGCTGAAGGCGGAGCCCAGAAACTTTCGCACTCCTTCTCGAAGGGGGGGGCCTCAACTCTACACCAGGTCGTCGATCTTCCTTTCCTGGTTCAAAGGCTTTCACCAACAGCCCTTGCTCAGGGTCTGTTGGCCAGTCCAAGCCAGCCAGAGTTGTTAGTGTTCTACTAAGAGTGAAACGTCCTGCAAGACAAGAGGCACACACCCCTCCATTCCGAGCTCCAAGGACCAGCTGAACCCGGGGGGGCCACCTTCACATCGTAGCTCTGCAGTTGGAGCACCACATCTCCCAGGAGGTGAAACCACAGCACGAACCTCGCTGCCATCACCAGAGATGGAGGGGGTGGCCTCGCAAGCAACTCTGCCTTGATGTCCACACACACCCTGGGGCTGGCCCGAGGCCTGATAGAGGTCGACGGGGGGCAGAAACACGCCAAAGCCAGCCGAGTCCAGTGACAAATGTCGGCATCCAAATGCTGGTCGCAGCAACAACGAAGCAGCGGGCTGTGAGTGAGGCCGAACAACAACAACTCAGTCCCTCGGCCCAGCCGCACAGGATGGCCGGCTGCAGTGGGCAGCGGTGGGCAACAACGGTGGCACCCCAAGTCCCTGGTCCAGCTGCATGATGGAAGGCGGCAGCCGAAGGTGGTGAGCAAAAAGCGACAGGCAGCAGAGACAGATGGTCTGCACTCAGCCACGGCGACAGCAACCGCCAAAGAGGGCCAGCCACCAAAAAAAGAGAAAGACGCTGTCTCTCCCATCTCTCCCCACTGCAAAAGCCACTGCACGCCCGGGCATCCACCCCCACAACAACAATGCCAATGCACTCCAGCTGCCAAACCTGGCAGGTTCATTCCGTTTCAATTTCATTCCCTTTCAACTTCACTGCACTTCCACCTGCCTTTTGCTTAATTTGGAGATGTCTGTAAGACAATTTAGAATAAATTTACTGTCTCTCAGTGGAGCTCAGGTCCAGTCGCCATCTTGCAGCCAAATGTATATACATCACAAACTTGGTAGAAGAAGAAGAAGAAGAAGAAGAAGAAGAAGAAGAAGAAGAAGAAGAAGAAGAAGAAGAAGAAGAAGAAGAAGAAGAAGAAGAAGAAGAAGAAGAGGAGGAGGAGGAGGAGGAGGAGGAGGAGGAGGAGGAGGAGGAGGAGGAGGAGGAGGAGGAGGAGGAGGAGGAGGAGGAGGAGGAGATTGGATTTGTACCCTGCCCTTCACTTGGAGTCTCCAGCTTACAAACTCCTTTCCCTTCCCCTCCCCACAACAGACACCCTGTGAGGTAGGTGGGGCTGAGAGAACTCTAACACAAACTGCTCTTTCAGGAATAGCTGTGCCAGAGCTTGTGACTGACCCAAGGTCACATCAGCAGGTGCAAGCGGAGGAGTGGGGAACCAAACCCAGTTCTCCCAGATTAGAGCCCGCACACTTAACCACTACATCAAACTGGCTCTCTATTTTTCCCTACTTTATTCAGAGACAAACACAGTTTAAATGTAGGATATAAGAAAGTAAAGATGAGTGTGTGTCATCCCTGATCACTCGGTGAAATTTAGAGCACAGTGTGAGAAGAGGCTTGTGGGAATGGCAGGAGCAAGCCTGTTGCCATGTTTCAGGACCTAAAGTCTTACTGACCCCAGAATCAGGAACACAGAACAGAAGGGAGAGATACGAGAGGACACTTTCAACTCTATTCCCTAAGCTGTGGTATCTGAAAGGTGTACATAATCAACTTCCCTCTAAATCCCATATCCATCTTAATCCTCAGGATTCCAGGAAATTACTTTTTAAATCCACAAGTGTGGAAGCACAAAACTGACTCAAAATATAAAGAGGAACAGAGCTATGGAGCCTGCTAATTCAAAAAAGCATATAAAATTAATGCATTAACATTATGTTACCCTTCCAATATTAAGCACTGCGGGGGGGGGGAGGTGTCCTTTCTTGCCCTAGTTGACCTGAGTCTCAAAATGGAAGGACTTCAACTAAAGCACCTCATCACTTATGTTCAAACACATGAAGTGGTCTCATACTTAGTCAGACCAGTGGTCTATCAAGATCGGTATTACCTATTCCAATGAGCAGTGGTTTTCCAGAGGTCTGACATGTGATCTGGAGGAGCAGCATAATGCACATCTTTAGGAGAAGGGGAGACCGAAGTACTGAGTAGGGTTGCTAGGTGTTCCCCCCCCAGGACTACTGAAACTCCTGGAGATTTGAGGATGGAGCCTGGGAAAAACAGGGATCTCAGTGAGGTACAATGTCATAGAACCCATCTTCCAAAACATCAATTTTTCTCCAGGAGAACTTTTCTCTGTAGTTCGGAGATGGGCCATAATTTCAGGGGATCCTCAGGAAACACTTGGAGGCTGGCATCCCTAGCTATTGAACAAGCAGGGGACATGTAATGCACAAAGGGAGATGATGGACCAGGATTAGATTAGCTGTAGGAAGCAGGACCAAACAGGTAGTGGGAGGGAAAGGAAAAGCAGGGATTTAAGACTACAGTTCGTGGTGAGGAAACCCCTCACCTTGAACTGTGTTTGGCTAATTAGAAGAACCAAAGAGTAAAGGCACAGAGCACCAAGATTTCAAATCAGGCTTGCAGTTTAAGATGTAATCGTGAGCATGTGCAGAACATTGCCTTCCTTGTCATGGATACTAGTTGCAACTAAGACAGAGTTCTGCAAATGCACCCACACTGTGATTTTAAGGCTTTGGGGGAGCTGTGGGGAAGCTCCAGAGTCTTGAGGAGGGGGAAAAGCTTTGCCATCCTTCAGCCTGCCTAAACCAAGGTTCTCCACCCCACTGCCAAAGACTTGTGCAAAAGCTTTAATGGTATTTTCTCTGTCCTCCCTCTCCCCCCAACCTGACAATATGGTGTACTGGCCCGAGCACTGGACTAGGATCTGGGACACCCAGGTTTGACTCCTTCGTTACTCTGCCCTGGAAGCCTGCTGGGTGACCTTAGGTCAGACACGGCCTCTCAGCCAGCCTGATCTCACAGGGCTGTTGTGAGGACAAAATGGAAGAGGGGAGAACAAAGTTATAAGCTCCTTTGGGCTCCTGCTGGAGAGAGAAGTGGAGTACGTCTCTGAACTCTTAAACCTGATGTCAAGACCAAAAAAAAGTTGTTATCCAAAGACTGTGTGTGAAATACACTTGGTGTATTATTTTCTCATTTTTAAAGCCAATTTATAACTTTTCCAGGAAATGACATTTGACTCCGAACATATGAGAGCATTACAGGCTAGGCAAATTCGTGTGCTGTACCAGGTCATTACGAATTTCTTCCGCACCACTCGGCACAATGTTTGGAAGGAGCACAGTGCTGAAGAAAGGAGGAGAAACTCAGTCTGAGGGAAAACCTCACTCAGGGATGGGATTATGTTCTCAGGAAAGCAGTGGGTATTGGAGGGGTGGACCAAAGAGGTCAGGCTGATAATTGGGCAGAGGTGGAGGGTGAGTGCACGCTTTTCCACTTCACATATTGATTTGAGTCACCTGGTCAGATCTTCGGCTCAAAGCCTATACAGAGGTCTAGAATCTGGCCTACATTAATACCTTCATCCCGGGATGACTGGCAAAGTCATATTCATAAACAAGTCACTTGCTGGTCTGTCAAAATTAGACAAAGCTGTGTGCTCACTGTTATTTAAAGCTCACACAATTATCGCAGCGAAAGAAATTGTACATTTATCGTTGCCATCCTCATTATAAATGCTAAGCCCTCACAAGCAGTACTGAAGTGTGGCAGTGTTTATGATTACTGTTTTATACCATTCATTAATAATTAGAATCATTGTTGTGCGCATACCTTGCGACAGCTGTCCTGACAATATATTTGTATTTTGTTTCTGAGCCAAATTAAATTAACCCAAGGTTTAAGAAAAATCTATGAAGAACCAATCATATGAATATGAGCTACATAGCAATTCCAGTCTGTAAATGCCAAAAAGTTAATTATCTAAATATTTTCAAATTTCTTTCATAAGATGTCAGAGAAATAATAGAAGTTGCTGAAGTGAAACAAAAACCCTAAAATGGAAGTGGAAGAAAAATGCTTTAGTGATATTTGTGATGTGAGACTTTAAGGGGGAAAAGGTCTGTTATACGCTTCTGTACAAGCACCATCTTCAGGCGAGTCCCCAGGAAGGGAAGGGACCCTGCCACCCACCCCTTTTACACTATTTTATTAAGTTATCATTACAACTTTAAGATAATAAATGCTCAGCAACACCCAGGAGATTGCTAATTTAAAATATGACACAGACACAGAAGAAGAGGAAGAAGAAGATTGAGGTGAGGGGAAGCAAGAGAAGAATGCCCATTGAGTTCAGCTCCATGCATTTAAAGGGCTTTGTTTCAATAGGTCAAGCGAACATTAAGCAAGAGGATTCAATAGCAACAGAGACAGGGAATAAAACCTCCAATTTTGAGGACCCATTGCTTTCAAAGCCAGAGATTTACAGCGCAATCCCAAATGGAGTTACATCTTCTAAGGCCATTAACTTCAATGGCTTTAGAAGGGTGTAACTGTGTTCAAGATGGCCGCACTGAGCCTTTGCTTCGTTCTCTTCCACCCACCGTGATCTTAAAAGTGCTCAGCTTTGGCTAGATCATACTCCCATATTATACAGATAAACATAGAGCAGTTAAAGCCATAAGGGGGGAAAACACACCGTAACACATTTAACAGATGAATAAATTGTTCTCTGAAAAGGGCCCTTTTCTTCCTGTTTATTAAATACCACCAGGGGTATTCCATTATTAAACCCCCCTGAACCTCATGCTGACTCTTCACATGTTTAAGTGAACTATATTGTGTACTATGATCAAATGGCACTCTGCAAAATAATATACTAATATAATTAATCCTTCCACAAAATATTTAATACCATACTGTAATGGATCAATAAACCTTACCATTTGGCAGGCAGTTGTGTGTCCCTTCTGAAGACTGAGATGCTGGATGGACAGTTGGGCCTTGTGTTCCCAGGAGCTTCCTGAACCTGTCCTCCACGCCTAGCTGCTACTCAGAGGCCGATTCCGCACTAACGGTTTACTCCCCTTTCCCCCCGGGTCTCATTGGCCCAATTCTATGCGGGCATTTCCGCATTATGTGATCTGACCCGGATTTGTTCTGGGTATTCATTTCTGTATGTTGCCTTACCCCGGACCTGTTGGTCCCTCCACCCCCCCCTTTTTTTGAATGGAGGTGTGGTTGCATTGTAATGCACTGCCCAGAGGCCTGCTCTATGGTTACCTGGGTGGGTGCATTGTAATGTATCCACCCACCCAAAAAACCAAATATGCACATGTGTGGTTATGTCACATTGCTACCGGCTGGTGATTGGCCACTAGAGATTTGAATTTAATTCCCCGGGAAAATGGGATGAAGAGTTAATACACCATAGAGGTGATCTTCTAGTGCCCATGCCTCAATGACACCGAATGCAACTTCCTGCATCCATGTTATCTTTTAAAACATCAGGTCACTGTGCTAAAACAAATGTCGAGTTGCCACAGAAATGCTGAAAAAGCAAATGGGGCATTTGACCAGTCATTGATGGCCCATTATTGCGTTGCAATGCAACACAGGCGGGAAAATAAAAAAACCCTTCACACGCTGAGGGGGGGGGAGGTTGCAGGCAGGGAAGTAAAGGGGAGGGAAGGAAGCAAAATAAAATAATGAACATGAGTAAAGTACACGCTCACCAAGGAGGGGGGTGTGTGCAAAAGGGTGCAAAAGGACATTTAAACACCAATTGATGACGTGTCATTATTGTGTTGCAACGCAACACAGTTGGGGGAAAAAAATGAGTGCCAAGTGGGGGGAAGCAGAACAATTGAACAGAGGTGGGAAGGGGGGAAGGGGGGGAAGGGGGGAAGGGTAGGGGAAAAAGCAGAGGGATGTTAAAGGGGTGGAGGACAGTCACGATTCAAAAGTTCCCCACTAGAATGCCCTGATTCCACACCTGTAATTAAAAAAAAGATCCTGAAAATGGCAGAGACAGAAAATCCGGGGGAAACTCTATTAGAATCAGGTCAATTGCCAATCTGGGACAACATGTGGGGAACTGATCAATTTCCCCAGATATTATCGGGCAGTGACACTGGGGCAAGTGATTGTGTGGAATTGGCCAGAGTCTCACCACTGCTTTCTGAGGCAGCTAGAGCCAGACTTACAGCACCTCTGATGGTGGGCAAGAGTCACTGCAGATGTAGGTTGCTGTTGTTCCAAACGGCAAAGAGATTGCACTAGGAATCCTAGCACAACAGCAATGGACAAGACAAGACTACAGAAGATGACCCAATGGGGTCACAGCCCAAGGGCTCCCAGGCAAACATACTACCTTGATCTATGGACATGATGCCACTGAACATCATCCTCTCTAAAAGTGCCATGGTATTGCTTATTTGTGTAATTTGCTTAAAACAAATCTACTTACAGCTGCCAGGGCCTCCCATTGATACTGTCGGTGGGATTTTTTTCCCCAAAAAACCCCCATCACAATGTCACTTACAGGGAAAACCTGGAAGTGACATAGGGTAGCTATAGGCATCACTAGAACCTCTATGGCTTGCCACCCATTTTCCTGCTCCCAGTCCTCCTCCCTGTTGCCAGGCTTGGCCTATCAACCCTAAATTCTACCTCACAATTTGGAACCAACATGGACTTTAATGTCTTTAACTGGCTGTGCACACTTGGGGAAAATTTTAACTTCCAATAGTGCAAGATAGGTCAGCACCCTACCCATTCTAAATATAATGGAAATTGGGAAATAAAGTGAGGTTTTTTTAATACTTGGAGAAAGTAAGTTTCAATACTTGGAGAAAAGCATCGGACAAGTGAGTCAGAACTGTTTAGCACATTATGCAACATCAATCCCAGGTTTTCTATCAAGTGTCGTATTCAGTGGAAAGCAGCAAGCAGTTACGCTGGATTGATCAGTTGCCTAATGGTATAGGATTGCAAATGCATGTTTGTTATATTTTTTCTTGCAGGTTATGAGAATGAACAGAATAATGAAAAGTTGGACTGTCCTGGGAGTAAGTTCCATCTAATAAAATGAGACTTCTGTGTAGACTTGTGTAGGATTGCTCTCTAAAAGTGTGATATCAGTTATCAAAATAATCAATTATTCCATTTCTTATCCTACCCTTCCTCCAGTCCAATGTATTTAGATTAATATATATGGTTCTCCCTGCCATTTACCCTTACAACACCCCTTCTAGATAGGCTAGACTGGGAGACAATGACCAGCTGAAAGTCATCCAGCATGCTTCATGGCCAAATGAGGATCTGAACCCAAGCTTCCCCAGTCCTAGTTCCACACACTAACGGCTATGTTATACTGGCTCTATAATAATATGTCCACAAGCCTGAATACAATAATACACTTGCAAGTGTGAACCAGTCATAAGGAATCCATTAATGCGGCTTCCAAGGGGATGAAGATCTGAGAGGAGGCTTAGAGTAGATCTTTCTACCAAAAGCTAAAGTTATCACACTTCACTTCAAAAGCTCCATCTACCATTCAAAACTGGGTGAAAAAAGAGATTACCACCCGAATATACCTGAGATTTTCCCCACTAATGGTATCTCTAGTCTGCTTAGCATTTCATTAAAATAACATTTTATTACATTTTCTGTAATTGATCCTACAAAACAGAGGAGATGAGCAGTGAGCAGAAACATTAATAGCAAGTTATATTGCACTGCCACATTGGCTCAGAATCTCTCTTTGAAAGATTAGCTTTGCAGGCTGAATGTAGGAAGAGAAAAGGCAAAAAGGGATAAAAGTAGTGAAAAAGTAGTGATAAGGAATACGTGATAACCTTGTATTATTCAAACCATTTGAAGAATCAATTAAACTGGCCTGTGGTTCTGTTCAGTGAAGGGAATGTACAGTACTAAATAGCCACCTGGACCATTTGGGTCTGCCATGAGTTCTAAATTGACATCTAAATGCAGCTTGGTTCAACCCTCGATAAAAACCTGCAAGCCCAAAATATAGTTGCAGTCTAAATACATCAAACCACATTCAAAAGTTGCTGAAGAAAAAGAGGAGTAGCAAGATAAGCAAGAGTGTCACATACTGGATCCAAACATTGAGATAGGCTTTCCATTTGCCCACAGCTGGTAAGCCCCCCACCCTCAAACCCAATCCCCTGCCTTTGAGAAACTGAGCAGCATTCCTACTACCTCTCTGCGTATCACACCTAATCCGATCACACCTGCTATTGTCATCTGCCTGCTAATGTCATTTGGCATCAAATCACTCCACTCTGCAACATATAGGACAGATGGACTCCCACTTCTAGCTGTTTCTGAAGAAGTGAGCAGTGACTCACAAAGCTCATACCCTGCCATAAATTTTGTTAGTCTTTAAGGTGCTACTGGACTCTGACTCTTTTCTACTACCTCTTTTCTGGGATTTAGATAAACAGCTTCACAGGACAAGATCTTTTGTTCATGGACTGTGTGAGTACAAAAGTGGGAAGCTGTTTGTTACTTATTTATCAATCAATCAATCAGTTCAATCAATTCAATTACCTTTATTGGCATTGGCATTAAAAAGAATAATATACAATTATCAATCTTCAAGCTAACTTTCATTCTGTAGCAAAAGCAGCTATTGACAACAGCAAAGCCACTTGACACTCTTCTATGGTTGGCAGGTGGGGCCTGGTGACCTCCTGGAATTATAATGGATCTCCAGACTACAGAGATCAGTTCCGCTGGAGAAAATGGCTGTTTGGGAGGACAGACTCTAGGGAATTCTAGCCTTCTGAGGTCCCTCCACTCCTCAGCCTCTGCTTTCCCCAGGCGCCACACCCAAATCTCCAGGAATTTCCTTGCCTGGAGCTGGCAACCCTATAACAGTGCATGAAATGAGCTTCGGGCAAAACACCCAGACAGTCAGTCTGACCAGGAGGCTGCCTCACATATAAGCAAGAAGTATTGATCAGGGTGAATTTGTCTGGCAATTGTGCTCATGCTGAAGTTCGCAGCATCTCCGGGGACCATGTGCCAGGGCAGAAGTAATAACTGAGATATACGGCGGATGGTAGCTCAAATATGAAGAATCTGGTTTTTCTCTGCAGTACCTGGTGGCTTATTTGAGTTGTTCTCAACTCTGTGTCCTGGCCCTGATCTCCTACTTATTCCACAGGCCATAGAAATGTGCTCTCCAGGGGGTATTTTTAAACAAGACCTCAATATTGCCTCATTAAACACCTTGTCCTCCCTCTGCTCTCAGGCTTGTATGGGAACTGTGTGACTCATTTGGTGTTAGAGGGATGGTTGATCAGCTGTCAGTGGGGCTGCCAACCTTCAGGTAGTGGCTGGAGATCTCACGGGATTACAACTGATCTTCAGATAACATAAATTAGTTCACTTGGAGAAAATGGCTGTTTGGGAAGGTGGACTTTATGGCATTATACCCCACTGAAGTCCCACCTCTCTCCAAACCCCTCCATTCTCAGGCTCCACCCCCCAATTTCCTAGGTTTTTCCCAACCTGGAGTAGCAACCCTAGCTGCTGGTCTTTTTTATGGTTGTCAGCTCCAGGCGGGGTTTGGGGAAGGGAGGTACTTCAATGGGGTGTAATGCCATAGAGTCCACCTTTCCAAAGCAGCCATTTTCTCCAGGTGAACTGAGCTCTGTCACCTGGAGATCAGTTGTAATCCCAGGAGATCTCCAGACACCACCTGGAGGCTGGCAACCCCAGTTTTTGTAGTTTCAGTTGAATGCTTCCATTTCCCGTTTCTTCTTCCCAGAAGGCTAAGAATACAACTTTGACACCACCACCACCATTCCAAATCTGCATACCTGCTTAGCATCTGTGGCCTCTGTTTTGTCTTCAACCTCTTTCCCCCCTTTGTGGTTTTTAAAATCAGCATCCTGCTGAAGAGTCTGAGAATGCAAAAACTTGCACACTGTTCTAATTAAAAAAAACACCCTTTTTTATTTTGAGAGTGTGCCTAAATGCCATATAGGGATGCCAACCTCCAGATGGGGCCTGGAGATCTCCCAGAATTACAACTGAGTCCCAGACTACAGAGACCAGTTCCCTGGAGAAAATGGCTTTTTTAAAAAAGGTGGACTGCATGGCATTATATTCAGCTGAGACCCCCCCCATGCCCTCAAACCTTGCCTGCCCCGGACTCCTCCTCGGAATCTTCCACTTCTAAACTTAGTGTACTTTTTGAGGACTCATCTGCAAAGTAACTCTATGCTACTTGCTCCCTCCCCAACATAAAACATAAGAGCATCAGTTAATATGGAATGAGTTTATAATTTGCATGTTTAGTAATAAGCAAAAAAAAGTTTTGCAGCACATGGGTCAGAAATAGTGGGTGTATGAGGCCTGCTTTAAAACATAGCAGGCAGTAGATCAGGATCGGCACTCAGCAGAAGATTTGCCCCTTCTTCTGAGACAAATAGATTGTTTTGAGAATCAAGGAGGCTGTAAAGACCTTTAAAGTTTAGCATAAACCAGCTGTTGTATGCAAGCAAAATTTACGATGCTAAGGAAAACGTTCCTGCCTCATAACATACTGGAAAATTGACTTGCCAACCTGCTTGTCAGAAACATTTCCAGGCAGGCAGTTCTATTCATTTGGGATGTAATTATTCAGAAACCTCATAGCATTTTCCTTCATTTTGTGCAATCTAATACAAACATCTGCAAGTATGGGCTGTTCACGGTCACCCCGACATTATGAATATTCAGGGTAAAAAAGAAAACAAGGAAGCTACTAGCAGGTAAAAGCATGTTTTCCCATTCTTTACTTCATTGCTTTCTTTTCCAACTGGTCAGTTAGTAATTAAGCCAATCACAATTTGAGAGACCAAGAGTTTGTACCAAAGGAAATAAGGTCATGTGATTATTCATCTTGGAGGCATGTGCCTTACTCTCAAGGAGGTTTTGTGTTTAACTGTCTGGGGTTTTATCACTTGTGTTGTTTCAGTATGATTTGATGGAAGCAGTTTTGCACAGGAAAAACAAGTATGTTATAAAAAAGGAAAGTGTGGGAAGGGGTCTCAGATGTTGTGCAATTTAATCCAGAAATAAAGTGTTCTTCTAGTAATTTGAAGTCCATGTAATGCCTCCTCCAAGATACCATGGCATTTTGGCTAAGAGATCAAATTAAATGCATATACACACACACACACTCTAATTCTTCACTTCATGCAATAGGAGTAGTAAGTGATTTAAAAAAAATATTTAATTGCAGCCTTGGTGATAATTCTCTCAGTAATGTTTTGCTGGATATTTTTTTAGGATAGAATGTATATCTTGAAAGTAAATTTAATTCTAGTGGGCTTCATATTCTGGAATCTGGATAAAGTCTGGATGCAGTTCAAGACACTTCTCATTTTGTAACTGACTCACAAACACATTTGGAAACCTCATTTTGTAACTGACTCACAAACTACATTTGGAAACTCAATGTAGCTTGAAATGGCTGTCCAAATTTTTATTTAAGTGGACTTAGCAATGGAATTTCCTTTTGTTCAGGGTCTACATATCAGGCTTGTCCTCTGATTTGGAAGTCACTGATTTGGAATTGCCATCACATGTAGTTGTTTGCCCCAAACTATCTCCAACATCAAAGGCGGATAGCTGGCTTATTCACTATCCACTGTGACATAAGCAGGTGGCTTATAGGTCCTTGAAGCAAGTGTTGTCTGATCCCAGCCAGCCCCAAGAACAGCTCCAAACTGTACCCATGTGACCAGCTCTGCCATCCAAAATTCCCACAAATGGAGGGTGGGTTTTTCAAGATCCTTGTCTGCTATATAAGCAGCAGGTAAGAAATTCTGAAATCTGAAATCTTTGTTCTTATCCAGTTTATGATGCTAAAAGCTCACAGACACTATGGAACCAGTTAGACAAAACGCAAAGAGACTCATGAACAGAGCTCCCAGGTCCCCCTCCCCCTTTAAAAACTACTTGTGGAGGGGATGGATTCTGATTCAGAGCAAGGTGCTAGGGGAAGAGGGGTTTGAGCTTTCCCCTTCCCTATGCCATTTTCCCAGACCTGAACTATCCCTGTGGAGTTACTGACCTTGTTGAGACCTTATCACTTCTGATATGGATCCATCGGGCCGTTTCAGATAGGGAAAACAAAAGGGAGGATGGTTTAACCCTCATCGCCCCTTGTGCAATGGTGGGTGAGTTTCAGGCATGGTCTCAACATACTATTGGACGGCAACAGCTTTGGAGATAGAAATTAATGCAGAAGAGAATGTGAAATGATAATGCTGGACATGACCAAAGTGTGTTCACAAGGGCCACAATGCAAAGATGTTAAAAGAATTAAAAAAGGAGATATGGGTAGACCATTACAGATTTTTAGGATTAGGAGGAAGAATCTATAAAGAGTGATTACAGATTTGTTTATAAGCAGGGCTTTGTTTTCCTGGGGGAATGAGCTGGAATGAAGTTCCAGAACCTCTTTGACAAAATTCATTTTAAAATGTTTAAAAGTTCATGAGTTTTCAGTATACAGATTGAAAACTTCATTTCCCTCTTGAGAGCTCCAGCACCTCTTTAAAAAAAGAAAGAAAAGCCCTGCTTATAAGACTTTGAGAGTACCACTCAGTCTCTTTGGCTGATATCGTGTTTTAAAAATATGCCCAATTATATATTTACCCAAGTCACTTCAATTAACTTTACAGAAGTATTTACATCTTTATCTATCTGTATAGCCTCTGAGTTAGGAAGGGAGCAGTCAACCTCGCATGCAGCAGGTGGGGCAGCCAATTCCAATTTAATCGCAGGGTCTCCTCTCCAACCCCAAAAGTCTGTGCCCAAATGAACACTCAGATCAACAGGAGTTCAAGTTTTCTGGGAAGAAGAGAGTCAACTCAAAATGTATTCTTTAATGCATAAAATACATTAAAAAATAAGTCAGCTGAATAGGAAAAGAAATCAAAATAAACAGCTGTTGAAAGGGGGGGGGAAATCCAGATAGGCCTGCTCTTTATGTTACTGAGTTCCACCTAAAGAGCAGCCCAATTTGAATAGTTGGACATCCTTGGTTTTTTAATTGGTGTTTATTTTGATTTCTTTTCCTAGCAAGCTTTTCTATATTTTTTGGCATGGGGCTACTGCTGCTGAAAATGCATTCTCCTCGCTTTCCTTATTAAGGAGAGTTACTTTTGTGACGTACATTGCCCTGCCTGCACTCATAATTGAGGGTAGCTGGTGGGAGCAGGGAAACCAAATGGGTAAGTCTAAGTGTTAAGGTGAGAAGAAGGCAAATGTTTTTCCATCAATACTGTTTTTTTAACCACAGCCTTCCTCCCAAGGATCTCAGTGCAGTGTATGTTGATTCTCTTCTCACCAGTGTATTTTCACAATAGCCCTGTGGGTTATGTTAGTGACACAGGGCTTACTATGTCGATCTGGGTCCAAACCGAAGAAAGAGAAGAAGAAGATGACAAAAAAGAAGACGAAGAGGAGGCGTTTACTACCCAAAGGAGTCTCGAAGTGGCTTACAATCACCTTCCCTTCCTCTCACCACAGCAGACACCCTGTGAGGTAGGTGGGGTTGAGAGACCTCTGAGAGAACTGCTCTTGAGAGAACAGCTCAGAGAGAACTGTGACAGACCCAAGGTCACTCAACTGGCTTCATGTGGATGAGTGGGGAATCAAACCCAGTTCTCCAGACTGGAGTCTGCTGTTTTTAACCACTACAACAAACTCTACCATGAAGTTTGCTTGGTGACCTTGGGCCATTTACCCTCTCAACCTGACAGTTGTTGTGAAGATATGGAGATGGGAGACCCATGGATGATGTCCTTCTGATAAAGATGTAACTTAAAAATACAGATGTTTAAACAGAGTGTGAGCGAATATGAATGACTGGTCCAAGGCTACCAACAGTGCAGTCCTAGAAAGAGTTGAAATCCGTTGAAGTCAATGGGCTAAGAAAGGTATAAATCTGCTGAGGAATGCCCTGCAAGTGAGATTCATCTCAGATTTCCCTATGCCTAATCCAATACTTTGGCCATCCATGGCTCCATTTTGGGTGGCAGTTTCCAAACAAGTGACGTACCCCTTTCCTTATTTCATAAAACATGAGAGCCTCTGGGGCAAAATTGTTCCACCTTGTTCCCAAGAATCAGAGCTACAGTCTATGTTCATACAACGATCATGACAAGAACTTGGATCCAATTGTGCCATCCTTTTGCTTCTGAAGCACTATGAGAAAAACACTTCCTTTAATTGGACAACATTTGGGGAGAACTTCCCATCATTTATTATAACTATGGTTACTGCTTTATAGGTAGATTCCCACCCCGCAGTGATTCAATTCCACCCCCCCCCAAAAAAAAATCAGCGTACATATTGGCAAGGGCAGAAAGTCACCATGAATTTTGCATAAAATGTCTTACAGGAGCACATCAAATCCTCTAGATTTTAAGACAAATGTTTTTCTCTCATCCTGCTTCAGCAGAAAAAAGGACAGAGCTCAGGTACCTAGAGTTTAGTGATTATTTCAGGAACAAGATCAGTGAACTGCAGAATTCTCTTACAAGTAAATACAAAGAAAAAAAGAAATGTAGCACATACATATAAAATGCATACTACACACCCATTTAGTAAGCATTATTTTTCCTGACCAAACAGTTTCGCGGCAATTTGTGGGTGTTTCTGACATGCCATTTTAAGACAATCACTGTACGCCAATATCCTAAGTGCCTCAAAGACAGAATTTATACTGCTAATTTTTTTGTTATACTTCATTTGCTTATTATAATTACTCTGTGAATCACAGGACTCTAGTCATTCATTATTTAAGTTGCCTTAAGGTGATCAACACAACAGCTTCATTTAAAATTTTCAACTTCTTCAGTGAAGGCCAAAAAACCAAAAATAACATCCCCTTTCTTTTTACTGAAACTGTAATTTGAAGTCAGATGGTAAAGCTCTAGAATACGTGCAGCTAAATGCCAGATGAGTCCATGCCTAGTATGGCCAGTTTCACTGGCTCTAATGACCAGCATACTTTAAAGATGGTCTACTCCCATATAAACCTACCCGACCATTATGGTCATTTTCTGAGGCCCTGCTTTGGGCACCCCCACCTTCTGAGGTTATATAGGTGGCAGCCCAAGAGAGGGCATCTTCAGTGGTGGTCCAAGACTATGGAATTCCCTTTGCAGGAATATTCATCTGTCTTCATATTTCTGTCTGCAGGTGAAGACCTTTTATGTTTTGTCAGGCGTTCCCCCAGTAATCCCTGCTCCCTCCTCTAATTTTAATTGATGTCTCTTTTATATATGAATGTATTTTAGTTCCAGTTTTTAATGTTTCTTTGTACTGCTCTGTTTTTAGTTGTTAGCTGATCAGGCTGAAAGGCAAGGTATAAATCTTTTAAACAAACAAGCAAGATAAACAATAGGAGTAACAAACAAGTTCCTAATCTTATTCATTTTATGACATACTTTATTTAAGTATTGATTTGTGGCACTGGTTATCATGTAAGAAACCCTTGATGTCCTTGGACCCACATACATGTAGGACTGCCACTCAGGCTATGTTCCAGTAGCAGTTTCACTCTTCTGAGCAAAGCCTTCTGAGGGTGCCACCCTTCAAATGGGCAAGATTAGCAATTGCCTGAACAGTGCATTCACTGTTGAGGCTTCTACTTTGTGAAATGGCCTGCCTGAGGAGGCCAGAAAGGCCCCCACACTTCTGTCACTTCACAGAATGCACAAAACAAAAATACTTAGGAGGGCATTTCATAGAAGCATAGAGTTGGGAGGGACTTCCAGGGTCATCTAGTCCAACCCCCTGCACAATGCAGGAAATTCACAAATGCCACCCCCAGTGACTGTATAAAAGGATTGGAACTATACTATATGAGAACAGTTCAGGAGTTGCTTTTATAAGGTAACAGGATTGTAGTCTATTGTAAGTCTTCTTGTGTGTATTATGCAGCTTTTATTGCATTATCTTCTATCTTTGTAAGCCACTTTCCGCACTTTATGGTCATGCCTTAGGCAGTTTTTTCTTTGAATTTTTCTCTAATTTTGTAATCCTAGTTCACTTCATTGTTTATTGGATGCCTTATGCCATCCAATTAATTTTTTTTAAAAAAATATATAATCCAACTTAAGTCTCAGCGAGAAAGGCAAGGTACAGAGTAAATAAATAAATTTATACCGCATCCTTTGCAACATGCCACAAGGTGGCTTTCAGCTCCAAGTAAAGTATCAAGCTTATCCATTTTTTTAAAAAAGGAACAAAACAGCAATAGCAGGCAATAAAAAACCAACACAAAAAAATGGCTGACCTCAAAAGCAAAAAGCGGCTGCCAGGAAAAAAAGGGCTTGGTTTATCTGAAAATTAATTGTTGAAGTATAACAAAAAATGAAGTATAACAAAAAGAAGAAGAAGGTGATTTAAAAGCCAGGATGGGCAAGGTTCAACAACACTCCACAGATCTTGTCCACATCCTCAAGGTGAACAAACTCAGTAGTATTAGTAATAACAACACTAAAGGGAGAAACTGGACTTTATTTACAACAGTATATGTATCTGCATTTTCCCAGGTCAGACCACTGGTCCATCGGGCTTTGTCTGATATACTCTGGCTAACAGTATCTCTCCAAGGCCTTAGATAGAGCTCCTTCCCAACCCTGCTACCTGTAGGATTACCAAATGTCAGCTATTTTATTTGTCCACAATGGTACTCTGACTTCATCATGGGTATCAAGTATCAATGAAGCAGGTATTCTGAGATGACATATTTTTCTTTCAGCCCTTACCTATGGAAACCTACCTGGGTCTACCCATCAAAACCCACCAGGTCATACTCATACCATATTTCACCTCATTGAACTATCCTCAACTCAGCTCACCAAACAGCTCTGTTTTAGAACCACAAGCCGGCAGCTGCAGCTGTCATGTCTTACAGCCTTTTCCAGCTGTGTGCTTGATAGTTTTAGTATCAAGCATCTTTACAGAAAGTTTGTAGCAGGGAGAGTCAAAGTGCTCACTGCTTTCATGAGCCACCACCTATTGCTACAATTAGCAATGCTGCTGAACTTCATTTCCCCCAGCCTTGGAATATGAGTTTCTGGCAGCTGTTAATGTTCACTTTCTATACAAAGAGGCACATTATAGCACTGAATTCTCCTCTAGCTTAGATGGCGTCTCTAAGCCATGGGAAAGCTCTCTTCCCTTCTTCCCTCCCTCTCTCCCTCCAGTGTCACTAGCAAACAGAGCCGTGGACTTTACTCATCTCTAACTACACTCATCTCAAGTCTCATTTTAGGAATGATATGCTTAAATTAACTAAGTATTTTTTTCTGTTTGTTTGATTGCACCAGTAAATTTTCCCTTGGGCCTTCAATACAGCTTTGTGCATAGTTTCCCTGTTAAACTCTGAAATAGTTCAGAGTACCCTTCTGTTCCTTGACATAATACTATTCCATCTGAAATCCTTTAATGAGAAGTACTCCTCCCTACAATCTACTTTCCCCACACTCTGTTTTCACACACATCATGAATAGCCTGTGTGTGGGACCCCTGGGAAGGAACAAAGATACTGGATCGCTTTATGGGAGAGGTGAAGATCTGCCACTTCATATGCACCCAAACAAGGACCGAGATCATTTTCCTGCATGGGCAGAGCTGCAACATGAATGATGGGAGAAATCATGCTTCAAAATCATCCCCGTTAGCTGTAGCAATCTTTCAATCTCCCCCGCCCCGTACTTCACAACAGTAATCAACTTTGTGGCACCACACTGAACCAAGTTTGCCATAATCCATCTTGACAAAACAAGAAGCAAATAAAGCCTGACGCACTTTGCTCAAGAAAATGGAATGTATATTTAGGACAACCTCAGGGAGATGGGAGATCTCAGGGAGGGTTATAAGCTCTCATGATGACCTGGGCTGACTGGGCTTTTTTTGCCTTTCTAGGTCATCTTGACATGAGATGCAGAGACAGCTCTGAAGCCTGCCAAAGAACCACCCAACAAGTGCCTGTCTAAATTAGGATGCCACAATCCTATAGTGCTTGCTAGCTAGGAGGAGGCAGGAAGGAAAAAAAAAGGGAGGGCGCCTACAAAAAAGGAACAGTTGATCTAAAGAAGGGCCTCCATAAGGTCACTACTCACTTGGAAAATGAATACGGTGACAACAATGCCGGCTGAGTCCAGAATGAGAATGAGGCAAAGATTTATCTGCCACTTTACCCATCATGCTCAGGTTGCCTTAGGCATGCCAAATGTTGCAGATCATTTTTCAGCACAGCCTCATTTTCCCTGGCTTGAGCTTGGCTGTATCTCAAATCTATGCAAAATAGACTCATTTCCCCTTTAATAGGGGCCTTGAGCCAGAACCCCATCACGTCAGAGTGTAAAGTGCCAATTTCATGTGATGTTGCCTGCTTATGGTCCTATATAGACATCACTGTACTCGCAGCCAGATTATCCACTGAAGTGCAGAAGCTGGTCTCCAAGTATAAATGGGGGTGGAGAGGGTTCTGGGGGAAAAAAGCTGCATCTGGTGAGAATTCTCTGATGCTGGAAAAAAATGTTCAGTGTAATGTGGGCAATTTGTGACTGTTTGCATTTCTAGCCTGTTTGTCAGTCAAATATAGTCCCCAAAGTGGCTTACAATTAAAAAATTACATGTTAAAACAAAATCAACAAAAAAGATCAATGGAAAACAAATAATAAAACCAATGATTGCAGTATAACACGAAAGACACAATCATCAAAAAGCAGGGAAATCTGAGATCTACATTGAGCAAAGCTACCCCGAAAAGGAATATCTTAACCACACTCATATTTTAGTTCAGCCTCAATTTTAGTTGGTGTTTTTTAGATCTGCATTTCAATATATTTGCATATGCAGTGTATGAGCAACAATAAAGAATACTCCCCTTCCCCCATCAGTGATAGTTACCAGTACTTGAATCAAATGGTTTAGTTTCCAAGAGAATCCTGGAGCATCTGGAGACAGAACCTGGAGTTTTACTTTGGGTATGGAGGGTGAAGACCTGAAATATACAATAATTTGTAGTTATCATAAATCCCTTACTAGGTAGCAGTACCAGTCACACACAAGTCTCTTTTCAGTCATATTACTGGGGGGCCCTATCTTGTATACAGGTAGATTGAATTATCTGTAATCCTCCCGATATGTGCAATTCCATTTGTCTGGAGTGTGGCCCCCCATCTGTGGACACTAGGGGTGTGCAAAACCCCCCACAACCCTCGGTATTTTTGGGTTTGGGTATATTGAACCCAAAAATATTGATATTTCCTGATATTCCTGAATTCCAAAACTGGTATGGGCATTTGGAAAATATTTGGGGACCCCCCCAAATTTTTGGCTCCATTATACCATATGGGGACCATTATAGTCAATGGTTTTCATAGTGAAAAATTGAGAATCAATCTGGGAGAATCTGGGCCTCTGGGAGAGCCGCTTTTTGAGGTAGAGGCACCAAATTTGCAGCATAGTTGCTGGTGCCACTCCTAAAAAAAATCTCAAAAAGATTGGACCAGGGGGTCCAAGTCTATATGCCCCCAAAGAAGGTGCCCCCATCCTCCATTGGAACCAGTGGAAGAAAAAAGGCATTTAAAGATATTGCAATCCCCTTAAATGCCTTCTCCAAGCCACAAGAGAGCCAGTTTGGTGTAGTGGTTAATTGCGCGGACTCTTATCTGGGAGAACCAGGTTTGATTCCCCACTCCTCCACTTGTACCTGCTGATGTGACCTTGGGTCAGTCACAAGCTCTGGCACAGCTGTTCTCTCAAGGACAGTTTCTATCAGAAGTTCTCTCAGCCCCACCTACCTCACAGGGTGTCTGTTGTGGGGAGGGGAAGGGAAAGGAGTTTGTAAGCCACTCTGAGACGCCTTTGGGCAGTGAAGGGCGGGGTATAAATCCAAACTCTTCTTCTTCTTCACATAACTCCTCAGCTTTGAGAACTCTGAAGGTGTTTAAAGGGCTCACAGTCCCTTTAAACACCTTCCAGGTGAACTTGCCAGCCCAGGATCGAATGGGGCAGTGGGAGATCTCAGCTCTGCACTGCCCTAGCTGATCCTCTCTTGCACCTTGGAGCTGCAAGAAAGGATCAGCTAGGGTGGCGTGGAGATGACAGCTCCAGCCACTCCAGGTGATCCTGGCTGGCTCCTCTGGCAGCTTGGTTTAAAACAAGATGCAAGAGGAGCTAGCCAGCCCCAGTCAAGGCAGTGCACAGCTGTCAGCTCCCGCTGCCCCAGCTGATCCTCTCTTGCAGCTCAGAGCTGCAAAAGAGGATCAGCTGGGGTGGCATGGAGCTGATACCTCCACACTGTCTTGGCTGAGGCTGGCTCATGGTATAGCTGATACACCCAAATAAAAGCAAACAACAACTTCCTTTTTTCAGGCTCAGCTAAAGATCTTTGATCTGGATTTGGCTTAACTGATATCAGAAAAATACTGATAAGGTATTTGGGGGGTATTTTTTGGTTCGGTTTATGCTGAACGCACAATGCCTCGTGGACATCTAAATCTGCCGATTGGGGCCACACTGACTCTAAACAGATATTTGTGCAAACTTGGGGGACCCACTTCAGGTTTGCAAAAAAAAATCTGATATGCTTAATAAAATGCGTTATTTGTTTGTTTCAATTTATATCCTGCCCTCCCTGCAAGTGGGCTCAGAGTAGGTCACAACAATAAAGTCACAAAACCATTAAAAACAATCATAACAAATAAATAATTTACAAAGGCAGGTAGTACAATAGATTCATAAGGTTCAGCAATCCTAAATGACTGGAAGCAACTAGGCCATGTAACAAGAAGCAGTAGAGATCTTATTAATGTGGGCAGCATATAGTTGGAAAGCTTCAGCACCCCCTGCCTCAGCTGAAGGCCTGGTGGAACAGCTCCAATTTGCAGTGAGGTGATCTCTCTCCTGATCTCAGATGGGAGCATGTTCCACCAGGCCGGGGCCAAGGCTAAATGGGGACTTTGGGCCGGGGACAACCAGTAAATGATGGTCTGCCGAGTACAAGGCTCTCCAGGGCTCATATGGGGAGAGGCGATCCCTTAGATATGTCGGTCCCAGACTGCATAGGGCTTTAAAGGTCAATACCAACACTTTGAAATGAATCCGGTACTCAATTGGCATCCAGTGCAATTGGCACAGCACACCAGTACATTTGTCGCAGTCAGCAGGCACGCCACTGCATTTTGCACTAGCTGGAGTTTCCAGAGCCATTTCAGGGGTAAGCCCACATAAAGCGAGTTACAGTAATCAAGCCTGGAAGTGACCATTGCATGGGTCGCTGTAGTCAAGTCCTGGGGGCCAACATAAAAAGCATTGTGGGTGCACGTGCAGACAACACACTGACCTTTTTCTTTCTAACTGTGGTGCTTGTGTCCTAGAGCATATCTGGGCTCAGCAGCGCCAGTGCCTAGGAGCCTCTTAAGACCTGCAGCAGCTTCCAGACGCAGCCAGGTCCAGGTCTGAAGATGTCTGACTCAGAGAAATGAGAGGCAGTCCAGGTCCAGAGCAGCTTTCTGACACCACAGCTGCCATGGCCAGTAAGATAAGGAGGGGAGAGAAAGAGAGATGGGGGGATATTGACAAGGGGGTGGGGGTGGAAAATAGAGTGGGGGTAGGTTGACAGATAGAGGGGGAGAAAGAGAGGGAGATTATCAGTGAAGGGGAGAGGGAGAAAGAGGTGGGGAAGATTGGCAGAGAAGGGGAGGGAGAAAGAGAGGTGGGGAAGATTGACCGAAGGAGAGTGGGTGAGACAGAGGGGGCATATTGTTAGAGAAGGGAAGAGAGGGAAGAAAGCAAAGGGGCAGGGGATGCACCCTCCCTGCAAGTGTGTATTCCACGGTACCCAGACTTATTGCAACTATGTGTTTTTGTGTACTGTAGATGGAAAACAGTGCCTTGCCTTGTTCTTAAAAAATGGTGATCATACTTACTGGGAACACCACAGCTAGTACATTCTACAAGCAGGTGAAGTAGGAGGGCCAAAAATGTAACAACCTGAAAAAGGTTATGTGGAGAAATGGCCTACACCATGGAATTCATATCAGAGTTAAAACAATTGGGGTCTGCACTCTTTACATGCTCAAAGTACATGAGCCTGCTTCGTGGGGAGGGTGGGGTATGAATTAAATCAATTAATTAAATAAATAAAACTTCCTTTCTACAGATTAGCAGCTGCCCACAAGGAAACGACAGAGGAATGAGCCAACTTCACAGGCACAGGGCAATTTAGAGCTGTGGATTTGCAGATGACCCTGGCAGGAGGAAACAGTTACTAGATAACATGTCCTAGGAGAAAGAGATTTGGGAACCCTCAGGTAGATTGTATCACTTTTTTGCAGTTACACCCCTTTTCCTTTTGATCCTTGCTCAGCTTGCTGCGCAAATATCCTATGTGCATGCTTTGATTACTTTATTAAGCTTTATTAGAATTTGAATGCTGGTAGCCTGATCTCTGGACCCATTCTAAAACTAATTTAGTAAGGGAAGGGGGAAGTTGCAGATCCTTTTCTTACTGGACAGTTGAAGTATGTGAGTTCCTGCAGAAGCCGGTGAGTGTGAAACAGTAGATGAGGTAAAGAGGTAGAACCTTTTAACAGCACCGTGGTAAAGACTGTAAGTTCTTCAGCAGGAGATTTTCTTCAAAACTAGAGAGTTGACAGCAGAAATACCCAGGGAGAAGCACATAACTCGGAAGCAAGAGAAAGTGGATCTTTCCAAACTCCCACATGGACCAGAATGTGGCTTTCAAGAGCAGCATTTCCACTCAGGCTATAATGTGAGATAAACCTAAATTATGTAGGAAAGACAGGAACTAAAAGAGAAGGTCATTCCAGCTACACTTTAGGTCACCCATGTATTCAGCATATTGCTCAGAAATTATGTGCGCAGGGGGTGTTCTAGAAAACATTTAGACTATTTTGTCCTTGGAGGACACCAGTGGTGAGAAATAACTAACTAGCCTTTAGCTGTCCATGGAGAACCTGCAAGGACTGCCAGGAGGAATCTAGTTTCTCCTCCCCCACTATTTTCTCTTTTCCTTCCCTGAAAGCCACCATAGCCTCTCCTTCCCAGCCAACTTTCTTTTATTTCCCCCATCATCAGTTTTCCCTCCTTCTCTTCTGCTGGCAGCCTTTATCTGGGAAAACTATCGCCCAGTTGCTTGGTACTAGACTCTGGGCTGGGCCCAATTGCATAGTGGAGAACCTGCAAGGACTTGCACAAGGCATCCCATTTCCCCCTGTATCCCCTCTCACAATTTAATCTTTTTCCTGCCAGCCCCCATATCCTCTTCCTGTTCCTGGATGTCTTCTCTCCTTCTCACGCAACAACCGACTTACCTTTTATTTGCCCTCCATCTTCAACTATATTTATTATTTATTTTATTTATACCACACATTTTTCCACAACGGGGATCCAAAGCAGCTTACATCACTCTCTTGTTCTCCATTTTATTCTCATTCACCACAACTCTGTGAAGTAAGTTAGACAAAGAATATGTAACTGGCCCAAGACCACCCAGTGAGCTTTCATGGCAGAGTGAGGAACTAAATCTGGATTTCCCAGATCCTAGTCTAATACTCCAGTCATTACACCACACTGACTGTTGCTGAACAGTAGCAATCAACTAGTACTGGAGGAACCATGCAAATTGCATGGTAGCAAGCCATTGGTGGTTGCTTCCAAACCTGCCCCTGAAGAGGCCTCCCTCAAAGACCAGAACCACCCTGAAAAAAGCTCTGCCTCCCCCCCTGATTTTTACCAGCAGAAACCAAGGCTTGAAGGCTGACAATACTGCAGTGGTTGCCCAGCAGCAACCACTGAAGACATCTTCTTAAAGCTACAGGTCCTACTTTAACTAATTGGGTTGTTCCCCCCCCCCACAATCTCTCTCTCTCTCTCTCTCTCTGTATGTATGTGTATTACATCTTCATCCCAACTGGGTCTTTTTTCAGCTTTGTAAGAAGATGTGTCTTATCTGTTCATGGCTCCAGTCTCTGGATTTAAATATCCACAAATCTGGCCACATTGAGAATTAGATATATTGTGCTCAAGGGAACATAATGCCCAGAAGCAGTTGGTTTCTGAATACCAGTGTTAGAAGACAAGTGTTAGAACACTGTGTTGTGTGGAACTGTATGCTGTATTAGAAGTACCACTGGTTTGATTCAGCAGGGTACTGCTTATTGTTCTTATACAGCAGAGAATTCTTAAGAACAAGAACTATCATCAAAGCCAGTCAGTGTATTCAACTGAAAACACTCAATGAATTGATGACATATAAATATAATTATAAAAAACCCCTTTGCTCATTTGCAATTAGTTCCATTTTACAGCTAGGGAATATGGATGTTGAGAAATTAGTTCAGTTAGAAAATCCTGAACAGATCCTTGCCTCTCCCCCTCCTGATAAAACCTTAAATAAAGTCTTGTTTTGGGGGGAGGGAAACCCCAAGAACACAATGAGTGGGGAGATGGAGGTCTGCAGTAGGCTGGGAAAAACTGTCCCTCCTGTTACTAAGAATTTTCCATGTGATACAATCCAAATGCTGAGAGCAGTTGAAAGTTGCTTAAAGGTAAAAAAAGAAGATGGGAAAGTGGGCCTGCCAAGCACTGAAGAAGTTACAGAATCTTGACAAGTGGGAGACTTTGATACATGGAGAGGAAACTTCCAAATAATTCCCCAAGATTCCTCACAGACCTCCATCTTTTCCCCTTTGACAGCAGAACTTTTATGGTTGACAGACATCATGAAGGCAACAACAACAGGTTATTGGTTAGACAAGCATGGGGTTCCTACCTATTTTGGGGGAGACTCCCTAGGGATGTGGTTTATTTGCTCACCCCCAATAACTTAAGGAAGTTTTAGTGGACTTATTGCCTCCACAAAGCAAAGTTGAGCATTACTTTTTATTTGATGAGGAAAATAGTGGGAGGGACATTGGTCTGCCGAAGGTACGCATGTCGTTAGCAGTCTTGAGTTTTCAAAATTGTTATGTTCCCTCTCCTATGATTTCTCACAGGTGTCCGTTTGCAAGACCATAAAAACAGCTAGTTATTTAGCTCATCATTTACAGGCTACACATGCTAAAAGAATGATCCTTTTACATTTTGCAGAGTGGGAAGTTTTAGAATAATCACAAATGCTCAGCTACCGTCCATGATCTCCACTAGGTAAATCTCAGTTTCTTACAGTAGAGCCTTCAGAGCATTAACAGACGTGACAAAAAAAAAATGTTCATTTCATCCTCTGCTTATCAGCCTAGCCCTGTGATCAGTGATGCTTCCCCAAAAGTGACAATATAATTAACTCTCCATGTGACATTGGCTCATTGCATGGCTGATCAGAATATATATTTCAGCTCATACCACACGAGCAGCGTCCTCAAAATGCCCAAGTGGAAGTTAGCCTCTCTGCTGTAGGAATTAATTATTCAGCAACACAATCTCTTGGAACTTTCATGTAAATTAGCCACCAGAGTGAGCCAATCAGTTTTACGAATCAAGCGGAAAACATAAATACAGAAATTAATCCTTCATTTCCCTTGCAAATGTTAGAGACAGTGTCTACATATCTACATATCTCCTGCACAACCAAGCATACCTGGCAAGTTCCAGTGGAAGAAATTAAAAACTCTTTCTCTCATGATTTCTTAAAAAAAAAAAAAAGCCTAGTGATGGAGCTAGCAACAGGAAATGCAGGGTTAAAACGTTTTGATAAAAGGTTACAGGATCTGAATTCAAGTTTTTTCCATATTCATAATACAGCTATATTATGTGTTCAGTCCTGTTTGCATCAGAAATAAAAGTGAGATCTCATTGCCTAAATCAGCTCATAGCTTTTATTCCACATGCTGCCTCCATCCAGGAGAGCTTTATTTAATAGTAATTTAGATTGAAGCAAGAGGAGGAATAGGAAAACCACATAAAAAAATGGAGAGAGCTGGTAAGGTGTTGTGGTTAGAGTGGAGGACTGAGGCAACTGGGTCTGAGTCCCCACTCCGTCGTGGAAGTTCGCTAAGTCCTTCGAAATTTCTCTTAGCCTAACTCACCCTCATGTAGTGGTGGTAGTTGTGAGGACAAAGTGAAGAAGAGATTTTGGTCCCTGCTTAGGGAGAAAAGCGGGATATAAATAAAAATAAAAATAAGACAGCACAAGGTGTGCCATTCAAATCTGGTACAAGCATTCTGGTAAGCAACAAAGTCCCCAGTCATAAATCCAATCAACATTAAGCATTTTAATACCGGATTGATTTCAGTGAGAGAATTAACAACAATGGGATTTAAACTGCTTACCTTTGGTGAGGTCATACCATTGAGTGAACCCTGCCTTTATGGAGCTGTAACTTCAACTGTCTTTTAAACTGGTTGCCAGTGAATCAGCTCTGCCCCAACAACCTACCTTTCAAATTTTCCCCAGTGCTGGACTTGTCTCCTTTGCCATGTTTTCCTGTTTTCAATCATGTTGTTCATCGTGTTCAACTCATAAGTTTTACAAGCAATGTCAAGCCCTTGTTCCATCTCTCTCCTCATTCTATTAACAGCCACCTTTCAGAAGCCAAACAGATGCTCCCAAGTTGGCAATATCTACTTCATATTAATCAGGTGCATCTAGCGATCGGTGTCACATTTATTGGATTTGCCTGATTTCATTTTTTGTAATGTTTATTGTATTATAAAGGAGCTTAGTAAAACAAGTAGAAATGTCCCCAGGCTGTGGTAATGTATTTGAAAACTCCCTGTACATTTATTTATTAAAATGCATGGACTTTGACCAGTCCTCAGAACAGCTTGCAATAAAATAAGACAAAACATACAATAAAATCATGTTTTCTTACAACATCAAAATGAAACAACTCAGTATATAGCAAAAGTCCACTGTGTATGAGCATTACAACCTGAACATAAACCCACAACACAACCATAAATCCAAGAGTCTGCTGCAGCAGAATAACCATTGTCCCAAATGTTCACACAGAACCACATAAACCTTCCGCTGGACGACATTCTGTAACTTTGGTGCTGCCAGAAACCAACTGGCAGACCATTTAATTGTTGTTATACTGGAGTATGCTCCAGGTGGCTGACCCCTGTCACCAGCTTGACAGTCACATTTTGGACTAGATATATTTTCCAGACACTTCTAAAGGCAGTCCCAAATATTTTGCTGTGTGGCAATCTAATCTAGAAATTGCCAGGGCTGAGTAACTGGCCAGATGCTTGCTGTCAAACAAAGGATCCAAGCTATCAAGAGATGGTAGAAGATGCTTGCCACTGCTAGAACACCCTGGAAGAGCTCTAGAGTCATCTCCCAGTGTGTGTACAATTTTTTAAATGGAGAATGTAACTCCATCTCATATAGGTTGTATAATTAATCCATAATTAGTCATGCTCCAGCAATCGTATCTTTTCTGGCTAAACTCTTGGTTTATTCATACTCATTCTGTCCTCCCACTGACCTCTAGAAACTCATTCAGAACCTTGAATTTTCCTCTAGATTTCAATGGAAATAAGAGATGTCAGTGGCATGACATCTCATGCCATACACCTGGATGACCTCACTCAAGGTTTTCCCACAGATGTTAATCAGAGCAAGAGGCAAATGTACTGACATCAAAAGCTGCATGAAATGGCTACACAAAGGCCAGTAGTTTCTATGCATCCTCTTCTTGGAATCAATAAAACCCACTGGTGGGGGTGAGAGACAGTAGAAACAAAGTGCGGCCAGCACAAATATCTGGCAATGGGTGCGTTTAGACAGCGTGCTGGAGCGGTTTAAACTGCTCCGGCACGATGCGTTTTTTTTTTTAAACTGGAGAATCGCGATCACACTCACCTCCTCCTTCCCTCCTTCGGAGCTCCCTGCCGTCCTCCTGCAGGTGGGGGGGGTTCCCCTCTCCTTTGAGCATGCGCACAGGCAGCCCTCTCCCGAACAGGAAGTTTGGCACGTGCGCAGAACAGCGATTTCAACCCGTCCCTTTAAAGTTTAAATGAAGACTTCTGTTTAAATTTTCTCCCCGAAACTGGCCTCCCCAAGATCCTGGACTCGTCTAAATGCCTGAACTAGGCATCACTGAAGCTTTTCTTTACATAACTTAAGTGCGGAGCTCCGCTCAAGCGCACACCGCTAAGGGGGAAAAAAAATGGCGGGCTAAAACCGGAAGCCGGAGGCAGCTTCCCAGAGGGGAGGGGGGGTTGAAGCACCCGGAAGTGGCTGGATGGAGCGATCAGGCAGGGAAAAGTGCGGCTTGAAACGGAGAATCATGGAAAACACCACTTGGGTAAGTGGTGTCAAAATACTCCATTTCAAAGGGGGTTTGCTCCAGAAAGCGACGGCTGGGGACGGTGGGCAGATGTTGGGCGTGTGAACGCGCAGGTAAAAGCCGTTTCTGAGCCGTTTCTGAGCCGTGCCGAAAACGGCTCAAACGGCGCGTCTGAACGCACCCACTGGATCGTAAAACATACCCTGCGGGCCAAGTGTTATGGACAGCGTCCATAACTGCAGTAAAAAACAGGGTGTGATTTGGAAGTTCTACCTGCGATGATTCATCTTGGATAGCCCATTCACACATGATGGAATCTGCTACTTAGAGCAGGAATCGTCTACTGTTGAACATGCCTGAGCAAACCAGCCCAGCACTCTTTGCAGCAGAAACCAAATGAACGAGCAAACTCTATCCTACACTGGCCTTTCCATCCAAGTGTCGGGCTGCATCCCACCAGACTTTAAACACAGAATGTTCATCAAGTGTGCTATTAGTTTCCTTCCTCTAAATCCCCCTTCAGCTGTACTGAGGAGAAACAGAAGACACTATTCTCTTCAGCCATCCTATAAGTGCCAATTCATCCTCAATAAGTTGTAAGAACCACTGAACACGGTTTCTAGCGAATGAGACCAGAAAGCAGAGTTACAATCACTTTGCAACATACGTTCACAGAGGAAGAGGAGGAGAGAGCAATTCAGAGACTTTGGGCTTAAATCGCCTCTCTCCCTCTTACCTCTCTATCCCCATTTCTGCATTCATCTCAGGATTAATGGATAATAAGAGCGGTAAATGATTTGAATGTAGGAGAGCTACTTTAATTAAATCATGAAAGGATTATGTACTTGCATTCACAATCTCTTACACTGAGCAAAAGAATGGACGCTTTAACAAGCTGTGTTTAGAGTGCACTAAAAGCCACTGTATTATCTAACATCTTATCTAGTAAAGTAGTGGCAGTTAACATGACAAAAGCCATACATGAATTAGGAGCCCTTTAGCTAAGCAGCTTCAATAAGCACATAGAAACTTGAATTCCAGCACTCACAAAGTCATGGAAGGTACACTTACTCTTGCAGGTCCTGCTACCTGTGCCAGGAGAACTGAACCTGAGACTATGCTCTGACATAGTCAATTGATCATATATACCCTGGGTCTGCTAAAATCAAAGAAGACTGCTTTCGCATACTGTGGAAGTGATAAAACCAACACCCATTCAGAGGGGTGACTCTTGGTCCATGAATGGGTGGTTGATGGTACCCTCTTATATGTTTACCTGATGTGTCTCATAATTTTATTTATTTACTTAATTTATAGCTTGCCTTGCCCACTGAGACCCATGGAGGAGTATGAAATACAGAAAACAATTCAGTCATGCAGCATAATCTGTCCAGTGAATAATGCCCTGAAAGTACAGAGTATCCACTTGCTCTGTACAGGTGTTCTAAATTGTCCAACCAAAACAATAATTGATCGTGTATGAACCTGCTGTTCCTTCCAGGGACTCACAGCTGTTTGAGGTGGGTTAGGCTGAAGAAAAGTGACCAAACCATATATATATATATGCTTCTGAGCTCTAACCTGTTTCTAAGTATCAGCAGGTGGTGTATGTCAATGACATCATCCACCCAGAAGAGTTTACCAATCACAGTTGTCTGGCATTTTTATGCTTCACATTTCCATTTTCCCAGCATTCAATGCACAGTAATTTAGGCTTTCTGACATACATAATCCAAGATCTTGGGTAATAATATGCAGCATAAGAAGTTCTCCTATCCTCGGTTTTATCTTAAATAATTACATGAGGAAGGTCAGGCTAAGGCAGAGCAAGCAGCTCAAGGTCAAGGCTGAGTGAGAAATCAAAGGACAACTCCAGTTCTTCCAATCTTACTCCAAGATCTCTAAACTACATTGCCCCTGTTACCTAGTTCCCAAGCTATCCCTTATCTGGGAGTGCCTGTATATTAGGCTAGGCAAGCAGGATTCATCCTTCGCTTGTGTGTGGTGTAAGTAGGGTTGCCAACCCTACCTTGGGAATTCCTGGAGATTTGAGGGCAGTGCCTGGGGAGGAAGTTCAGCAGGAAGGGGATACAAAACCACCTGGCCCTCCCTGGGTCTAGGGATGCCAGGCTGGCAGCAACTAGAACTAGGGCGTTCTCCCTGGTGGCACAGACACTCCAGAATGAGCTCCCCAGCGAGATCAGAGCACTGTGGGACCTCCAGCAATTCCGCAGGGCCATGAAAATGGAGCTTTTTCACCGGGTGTTTCAGTAGGAATGATTCTATCAGTTGTGCTGCACTTGCACTTTACTATATGACACCGCCACATTTAAATGGTTTTAACTGTATTCATTTGGAATTTTATTGAGTTGTATTTTATGTATGTATTTATGCTGATTTTATAATTGTTTGTAAGCCACCCTGAGCCACTTCAGCGGGAGGGCAGGATAGAAGCCTAACTAATAAATAAATAATATATCCAGGGCGCAGGTCAGCTTCTCAACTCCAGTTACCATGACATCACTTCCTCCAATACAAATTCAAATTTTTAAGTAAAAATTCCCACCTCATATCACTTCCCCTTGCCTTTTTCTCCTACCTTACATCACCTGTAGGCTCCTGTATGAATGTGTTCTCTAAGTCATACTAATCCTTTGATCCTAAATATTTTGCTGATAGAATTGGCTAGTACCCCAGTTATGTTTCATTCAGCCTAAAAAAACCCCACTCAACATTCTCCTTCAGGTTTTTCCTCAGCACTAAGGAGAAAAATCCACTCTTAAATCCCATAGGAAGACGTCAGCCAACAGCAGTCTCATCCCTCTCTCAATCCCCAACCTGCCTCTTGCCATTAATGTCTTTACAGGTGACAATCAGTTTCTCTTAGTCTCTATGATACACCATGGAAGAACAGAAGTCATAAAGTCCTTTAGGAGGTCCCTTTCACCAAGACCCTACGATATACCACCGAGTCTGCTCTCTGAAGCTGCCATTTCCTCCAGGGGGAACTGATATCTGTAATTCTAGACGTTTCAGGAGAACTTCAAGCTGCACTTTGAATTTGGTAACCTAGCTATAAGGGAGGACTGTTTAGAGGTGAAGAGAATAAAGGTATAAAGGTTATGGCTGGCCCTGCACAAACAAACAGCCAGCATGTACAAGCTGTCAGGCAGGCAGGATTGATAGTGAACAAAGGCATGCAGACTTGCCCTCCTTTCCAGCAATAAACAGCTTGTCTGCATAGCAGAGGGGGAGGATTTTTAGTGGAGGGGCTGTGGCTCAGTGGTAGAGAACCTGCTTGGTATGCAGAAGGTTCAATCTCTGGCCCTTCCAGTTGAAAGAACCAGGCAGTAGGTAATGTGAAGGACCTCTACCTAAGACCCTGGAGAGCTGCTGCCAGTTTGAATAAACAACACTGACTTTAATGGACCAGAGGACTGATTTAGTATAAGGCAGTTTCATGTGTTCATGTGAGTTCAATGGACTCAAATTCTTCATGGACAGAGGGAATCTACGGCTTTCATAGAATCATGGAATGTTAGAGTTGGAAGGGACCTTGCAGGTCATCTAGTCCAACCCCCTGCACTCTGCAGGAGCGAAGCCGAAAGATAGTCCTACAACATACCCAATAAGATGGTCGTCCAGCCTCCGCTTTACCTGCCCCAGCCATAAACACAGAAAACCAAATGGGAAATGAGAGAGATCAGTGATCAACAAGGAACAGTGATCTTCATGTGTGAAGTGTGCTGATTTAGTGTCTGAGCTTTCACAGTGTCTGGCTTCTTGAAAAAGCTATAAGTAGCCACATCTTCCTTCCCCTGCCATGTAAAACTTTTCCTCCCCCCCACCCCAAGTTGCTATTGGCCTTTTTGGGGTGGGGGTGGGGGGACAGAATCAGGCAGTCCTCCCAGTTACACATAAATAACACAGAATATGGTTGTTGTTTTTTGACAGAACCAGAACATGTGGGTCAGGGATGATAAGCCCTGCCCAAGTTCGTTGTCTGCTTTTCTCCCATCCAGGCTCCAGGAGAAAACAGTCAGGCCAGCAATCTTGAAATTAACTGAGTACACAGCAGTAAGGCAAGGGACAGAATAGTTTGGATCCCCTCACCCTCGCCCTCTGTTTTGTAAAAACACCAGACCCTCCTCCCGGCTGCTTGAGGGTTCTAGGAAAGGAGGGGGGATCATCCCCATGCTACTTCACATGAGAAGCTGATAGAACAAGACCACCTTTCTCTATCAGGCTGAAATTTGGGAGAGGAGAGAGGCAGAATCCCCAAGAATTTCTGTCTAATTGATGCAATTGCACCTGAAAATTTGTTCTCTGTTGAAACCGATACAAACAACTGGATTGATTCCCTTATACAACTTGCTTTAATTCCAACATTAAAGAATCCAAATCAGGTTTTTAAAACATGCAGCCCAGCACTAATCTGATTGTACCTGCACATCCAGAATGAATGTATGAATTGGTTTCAACTAAATATGGGAGGTTTGCTGTCTCATCTCTGGAAACAGGTGGACTGCATAAGTAATGGAGAAGCCATCGCAGACAACTTTCAGGTCCCACACATGGAGAATGAATGGAAACAAAACATTTGATGGAAAACAAGGGCATCCAAATACCTCCTGTGTTCGTCAGTTTTCCCCCATGCAACCAGGACAGGCAATTTCTTAGCCACACAACACTCTCATTCCCCAAAGCAGAATGCTTCAAAGTACATGCTTCTCCTAAAAGCTACACATACTTTTAAAGGAGAATTTTAATACTATGGCTCTCAGCATAGAAGCTTTCTTTAGGAAAAAACTCATACACCTAAATTCTGTTCCTTTCATGCCTTTATTTAGGATATTCAGTGGAATGCAAATCAGCCTCAAAATCAATCATCTACCTTTTGTGATGAATATGAGGAAAGGGATCAGTGCTTTCAAGATTCTGGGAAAGAAAATCCATGTATTTTATTGAGTTAGACGACATAATAGTGGAGGAGAGTAAAGAACAAGGCAGCCATTCAGTTTCTTTGATTATTTTGTTTAAGTTAGATCATTTCCCAGATAAAATTCAAAATATGCTGCTGAGCCCATACTCACACACTGACATTCTGAATACCATTAAACAAATTCATACAGATCTTTTGGACATGTGGTGGACACGGAGCTTCAGATCCAAAAATTCAGGGAAGCCCGACTGTATGTATGAATACGAAAGTGAAGGGCAAAAGGGAGTACTTCGCTAGTTCTTTGGCAACATTTTATTCTTCCTCACTGCATGTGTGGCAAGGGATAATAGTTGATGTAAGTTTTACATTTGACTGTTTAGATGGCAGCTAGCATTCAGTACTAAAGTCTGCTAACTGCCATCTCTTTTCCCAGAATCCCCCTTGATTAAGTCCTGAAGGGGCAATAGCATCGAACAATCAAACTTAAATCTTATGTCAGCTATTACCTCCCTGTCACATGCGCTGCCAGCCAATCAAAATGATTACGATGACATAATACTACACAATTGATCACCTCTTCTTGCTGAGGGCAAACAACAGATTTTTTTTGGGGGGGGGTTGGACAGTACATATCTATGTGTTATCATGAGAACTAGACAAAGATCTCTGTCCTCTCATGTCACATGAGCAGTTTTGTGGTCCCTGTAGTGCAGCAAGAAGATCAGGATCCAGGAAAGTTACCCAGTTGCCTCAGCTGTACCCCAGTACCTTCTTCCTGTACCTGTATAGTTGCTGCTCAAGATCAGCAAAACGGGTTGCATGTCAGCTCAGTCTGTACTTGAACTGACTTCATACACGATCAAGGACATTCTATTCCCTTCAGTAGCTGAAGAGCTCTTCCTTTGCCGAATGCCTGTCCCCAGCATGAAGCCCTCTCTTACATAAGTGCTGCCATGCATATAATTAGCAACCAGGTAAGGACTGTAGGCATCTCTGGTCAAAGGTCAAGTGTTTCAGAAGTCACAGTGATGAGCTCTTTTTGGTTTAGTACAATGCATTTATCAAGGGAATAGTGTGATAAGTTTTAAGCACTGTGGATATTTTCTAGATAGGTGTACATTGTATGTATTGTTCTTAGCTTTGGAAATCTGCCTTGAGTTTCTGTGAGAAAAGTGTACTACAAAAAAAAGTAAACAGAAATACATTGCAAGATACAATCATGGCCTGTGGTTAGTTAGGTGAAATTCAGTGATGATGTTGTCCATCTGTTAGGAAAGATAATGGATGTTGGGGACAGACCTGCTCAGGTCCTCATTGCATTTAATAATGATCACAATGAATGGAAGTTGGGTGATTGCTTAAGTTGGTGGTACATCAGAAAACTCACTGAAGCTCAGAAACAAATAAGAGGGAGATACAGTTCCTTATGCAAAGGTGGCAGTGTTCACACCTACTAATCTGGCTACCACCCATGAAAGATTGATTTGTGGTCTGGGGCAGAATTTGGAAATCAGCTCAGAGACAGAATGGTGGGTTTCCCACAATTAAACTGGAAACTGAGATTTGTATTACAGTGCAATCCTAAGCAGAGTTACACTCTTCTTGAGCCCATTGACATCAGTGGACTTAGAAAGATGGTATTCTTCTTAAGAGTTCTGGTATTTCTCTGTGAGGTATGGGCAGGGCCAGCCCTGCTCCCAGCAGTCCTCCAAAATGATGGTGCGGTGGGGCTGGCTATGATTGGTGCACGCTGTAAACCTGCAACAGAAAGGGCACTGCCGTGCACTGATGATACTATGCCTATATCACAAGGTAAATGAAACTTGGTTATACTCACAAGTGGAGCACATGGAGCTGTTCATCCACAGGTGGCACTTCCACAGTAAGGCAGGAGAGAGATCCAAAGGAACCACTGTGGATTTCTATTAGAAGCACTTCTTTGTGCTACCAACTTCATTGAGCTTAATGACATGCAGAACAGTTTGTCAGTTAGAGCATTAACAAGGTAGGCCTCAATGGACTAGAAACCACAGTGAAAGGTACAGCTATAGCTTGATTTACAGGCGTACCACAGTTCTAATAATGGAATGGAAGAATCCACATGTGGAGACACATTTGTTCATGGCTTTCAGATGTAATGCTGTTTCAGAACAGAATTCTGGCAACTGTCAACAATTGATCTCAAGGAGGAAACAGTCAAGGGAAGACTGAAATATGAGCATACAGATAGTAGTCAGATTACTTGTGTGCCTGGGGTTATGTTAAATATTTCAAAATCCAAGTCTCTCAGACTTGACAGGGAACTCTGTAGAGGAACTGCATTAACTAGCTTGACTTGCTAGATGGGACAGCCACATTTGCAGGTGGGGTTTCTAAGAAGTGAGCAGGGTAAAAAAAAAATCAATAATTTCCTTATAACCCTACACAATCCAGGCCAACCAGACTACGTGTGATAGCAGCAGACCTACAGTCAGGTATGCCTGAGGATGCCTCTGCCTTTCTCCTGGCCAGCCCACATACTGGGGTCTCCCTTCGGGTTCACTCCCAGTGGTCCTTCCCTGCAGAACAAAGAGAAGGTGGGCCGCTGGCTCTGTCATATCATATTCTTTAAATGGAAAGTAGTTTAAAAACAAAACATAGGTGGGGTAGCCAGTGCTCCAGATCTGATAGTGCCCTCACTGGTCTTATGCCGGTCACAGCTCTGGCTATAACCTTCTTAGGGACACTGTCTTTGGAAAAGTTGGTCTGTTTCTAAGCCACACACACATATTATAGATCACCATTTTAATAATACTGCAGTGACCCAATAATTTGAAATCAAGCTTCTTAAATATCAGTGATTTTCTTAAATATCAGTGATATTCTTAAATATCAGTGATCAGTGATAAAAGGGTTGGAACACCTTCCCTATGAAGAAAGGTTAAAACGCTTGGGGCTCTTTAGCTTGGAGAAACGACGGCTGAGGGGTGACATGATTGAGGTTTATAAGATTATGAATGGGATTGAGCAGGTTGAGAAAGAAGTACTTTTCTCCCTTTCTCACAATACAAGAACTCGTGGGCACTCCATGAAATTGCTGAGCAGTCGGGTTAGAACAGATAAAAGGAAATACTTCTTCACCCAAAGAGTGATTAACGTATGGAATTCACTGCCACAGCAGGTGGTGGCAGCTACAAGCATGGACAGTTTCAAGAGGGAATTAGATAAACATATGGAGCAGAAGTCCATCAGTGGCTACTAGCCACAGGGTATAGATGGCAACTCTCAGTCTGGGCAGGTGATGCACTCTATTCTTGGTGCTGGAGGGGGCAGCAGAGGGAGGGCTTCTAGTGTCCTGGCCCCACTGCTGGACCTCCTGATGGCACCTGGTATATTTTGGCCGCTGTGTGACAGAGTGTTAGACTAGATGGGCCATTGGCCTGATTCAACATTAGCTTCTCTTATGTTCTTATGTTCTTATGACGTTTTCAACTTGCACCTGCCGTTCATGGATATCGCTTTAGAATGGCAAGAGGACTATTTTTCTTCCCTATATTTGATATTATATATTTATTATTCTTAAACAGTTTCCTCTGTCTCCAGCCTCTTACACAGAATTCCCACTTCTGCACAACACTCGCAGGGACTACAATCCAGGACTGGAAAGTAACTAAAGTCCACTTGCACAGTTCTGCACACAGAGGCAAAGAATGTTGCACAAACTACGTGCATAGTTAGCAAATTGTCAGTACTGGGAAAACATTCTCTGGATAATAGCCAGAACCACAGGAGGCTGGAGAATGAAGAGGAAGGGAACGAAGAGCTATTCTCTATCTTCTGTCCGCAGAACTGTACTGATGGAAGAGGCAGGAAGGGTGATTCCCCCCCCCTTCCTTCTCCCCACTGCAGCCTCCTGCACCATGTTGCTTTTAATTTAAGTGGCTGTTGCAGTGCTAGAAATAAGTTTGCCCAGGGTCCAAAAGGACTAATGGGAGGGCAGGTATTGTGGAATCCACCACACTATGTTTTTTTCTCCATGAACCTGTGCATTGTGATTAGGGTTGCCAGGTGGTGGCTGGAGATCTCCTACCATTATACCTGATCTCCAGGCAACAGAGATCAGTTCACCTGGATAAAATGGCTGCTTTGGAAGGTGGGCTCCTTCCCGCCCCAAATCATGCCCTCCTCAGGCTCCACCCCCCAAATCTCCAGGTAATTCCCAAACTCCAGGTAATGCCCAGAGCTGGCAACACTAATTGAGATGCACAGCAAGACAGAGAAACAAACAAATATGAATGGCCTATCCCCCCAAGGACAACCATTTCTTCTATCTTAGCAGAATTCTACTTTTCATTAGCTGCACAGTCTTCAAATTGAACAGCTGGTAGAAACCAGGACACCTGATAGCTTATAGAGTTGCCAAGTTCAGGATGGGAAATCTGTGAAGATTTGGGAGTGGAGCCTCGTGAGAGTGTGATTTGGAGAAGAGAGGGACCTCAATGGAATATAATGCCACGACACCCTCCAAAAGTACCATTTTCTCCAGGGTTTCTGTTGCCTGGAGATCAACTGCAATTCTGGAAGATCACTAGGCTCACCTGAAGACTGGCAACCTGACTTATTAACCACATAAACTTTTACCCTTGATTTCTAATGCCTAGGAATGATTTCACAGCACAGTGGTCACAATGAAGTGTATGACCCTATTTGCCTATCAATGACCTTCTTATTGGAACACTATAAATTCATTGATAAGGGCTATTGAATAGTTGTCTACTTTGGTCAACCTAAAATGTTATCAGCAGTGAAGATGCACTGTCCTTGCTGACAAAATGTACTTTATAGTTTTACAACTATTCAGAAGTAAGATACGTCACTGAGACAGATTAATACTTTCCCAGAATGGCCATAGTTTTATGTTTCAAAGTGAGATCACTGTACTAGAAAGAAGTCAATCGTCACATAAATAATTCCTGCCACACTAAATCAAAATCATTGCCATTGCTAGCTGCTAATGCAGCACTGGGCAGCTATGTTACAAAACAAAATTTTACATGACTGCATGTGGGACTTGCAATTGTAGACACACAGTTCGACGAAAGGAAAAGAAAGGACCTTTGGCTATTTAAATTATAAATAAAAAGCCAATTCTTCATGTTTCAGGGCTTATGCACACTTAGTTGTACGTATAATTATTTTAATGGGAATTGTGCAATTTAAATTATAAATAAAAGCCAATACTAAATGTTTCAGGACTTATGTACACTGAGTTTTACATGTAATTATTTGAATTCCGGGATAGCTGCCAATTCTTCCTGTATTATGTAGAAGCAAGTTGCAGTTATCTAGCAGCAGGCCTTCCCTTAAAATACAGGGAACTGCCCCAAAGCTAGTGCTTCAAAGGTAATCTTGCAGTTAGCTGACAATAAAAGCAGCTGTTCTCATTTGGCAAAGTAATCAAAGGGTAAAGCATCACTGTCCCAATGCAGCTGCGGTCAGGCACAGATAACAACTGAGTGAGGACCTCAGTACAAATGAAGATGCACTATAGGACATATTCAGGCAGTTCAAGTGAGCATCATGGTGGGGATTCATACCCTGTATATGAGTATCTCTCCCTGCATCAGGAAGAATGTACAGACAACCTTTAGCTGACAAGACACAGCTGGACCACATCCAAATGTTATGCAAAAACTAAAAATTGCTTCTAGTATGAATGACCCTCAGTTCCTCAAGCTCACATGCTCCTCCGCCCTTCTAATACCCAGAGCTGAGATAGAAGATTTCCCGATTTAGGAAGACTTTGACATCCTCCAGTGTGTTACAATGGCCACTTGTGGGCACCGAGCTGGCATTTGTTTCTCTCCCAGTAACAGATTCCAGACCACATGTGCTTGGATATCACAGCAAACTGGGGTTTGACCTTGAACCAGGAAAGTCTTCGGGGTTGGGTCTGTGCATGAAAGGAGGAAGGTGGGAGCTCCTTTGTGACATCTGAACAATGGTTTGATGTCAGCAGTATAAGTATAGGTAAGTACAAGTGATACTTTTCAGATCTCATAACTTTGTATCCAACTTCATTGGCTTCTCACAGAAATATCCTCCCCTTTATGTGGTCGAGCAGTGCAATCAAACGAACAGGAAGGGATTTCTCTGAGTTACAAAAAATAATGCTTCCTAATCATCTTGGTAAACTGTGTGTCACGTCAAAGGTTTACATAATATTATATCAACAGACATTAATCCAATAAAGCAATGACTACTTGGCTATTATTATATTTGCCCCCCCCTCTTCTTCCAAGTAGATCAGGGAGATTTAATGTGTGTCATGCCATTTCTATCCTCAACAAAACTCTAAAATAGGTTGAGTAATAGTCACTGGCCAGGGGTCAACCAGACATCTTGCTTAACAGGGATTTGACCCTGATCTGTATCCATTACACTACATTGACTTTCTGCTCTGTACCCATTGTGCCTACTACATCCCAAGTCCAACATCAGCCACACTGAGTTCAATGGGATGTTATTGCAGGTAAAGGTGCTTAAGACCACAAACTTGCCCTCCAGGATTAATACAGCAAAACCAACTCTTTTTATTAAAAAGAAGAAGAGATTGGATTTATACCCCACCCTTCACTTGGATTCTCAGAGCGGCTTACAAACTCCTTTCCCTTCCCCTCCCCACAGCAGACACCCTGTGAGGTAGGTGGGGCTGAGAGAACTCTGACACAAACTGCACTTTCAGGAACAGCTGTGCCAGACCTTGTGACTGACCCAAGGTCACATCAGCAGGTGCAAGTGGAGGAGTGGGGAATCAAACCCGGTTCTCCCAGATTAAGAGTCTGCACACTTAACCACTACACCAAACGAAAAAAAAAAAATAACCTGCCTGATTTAACCATATTGTTAAAGACTTTCCACATTCAGTTTCAAAGAGATTGCTCAGTTTTCTGTTGCTACTCTGCCACCTCCTCAAAAGAATTTCTACCCCATGTTGTTCTTGGGCACTTTTCAATGGTACTGCCTGACTGATACAGCATCTTAACCTCTTATATTCTGCTCAGGAAGTGAACTACTTTGCTCAGTAGGAGAAAAAAATAGAGGGAACATTGGTGGTCTGTCTATTCTATCTGAGCAATTTTGCACTCCCAGAGGCCTTTGATTTGATGACGAAACACTGTACTATTATTTTGACCTGGACTCACTCATAACTGTTCTTGCTCCTTAAAAAAGGAGGTTTCCCACAATGGTTCATATCCTGGTTAAGGCTCACTGACACTGAATTTTATTTAATTAAATAATATTCCAATTAGCCGAGTTGTTTGCAGACATTCTTAATTTAGTAAATGCCAAGAAGAACGCTAAAAATACCAGGATATTTCTGACAAGAGGCCCCACTAAAGTTGGATAATTGATAGCGTGGCTGTTTCCTCTGATGGTTTCAAAAAGCTTTTAAAAGCTAAATTCCATAATCACATTCATCTTTGGAAATTAGTTTTGTGAAACCACACATTTAGTTCTTGCTGAGAAATCCCATTTTAGTCATTTTAAACATAATTTATAATGCATAAACTAAATTAGCTTTTGTCGCTAAGCTAGCACATTTTTTCCCCTTTAATTTTTATCTCTTAATATATTTTTGACCTTGAAAACTGTAATGTCTGTTGGATATTGAAGCCTCGGAACAAAGGAAATCATTTCCATTCCATCACTATGGTTACACTTTCTTCTGTCTCCCGCACTGAGCCACTCAGAAAAGTGTTGAATCCAGATTTCCTCAGGAGGGCAAAGGAAACTTCACGTAATATCATTTAGTTCTGATTAAATAAAAACAAACACACACAATGGAACTTGGAACGCAGGAAATTACCACACTGGGTTTACATTGCAGATGAAGCGGCGACTGACAGTAGAAGGCAGACTCCAGTCAATTGCCATTCCTTCTGAACTGCATTTTCCAGCCAACAGTTGTGGGCGTGGGCTTGCCTCAAACAGCGCAACCAAGCTGCAAGCCCCTCCAACCATTGTTTAATTCTGCAGGCATTCCTCTTTCACTGCAAAAGCGGCGTCCGATAGAAATCGAGAAACATGGCTTCGCTTTGAGAACTGGGAGGTTTGTTTACACAGAACAATGTGAGCCACCTGCAAATACTAAAACGGCTTTATTTTGCCTGATAAAAGGAGATAAGGATCCCGCCATTCTAAAAGACATGAAAGCACACACTGCTTTCTGATAAAAAAGCAAATCTTTTAAAAAATGGTACAGCGTTGATTCGAGTTCTTTTATTGCGCTGTTAGTCTGTCGTGCCTCTGAATACCAAGTGTCACATTTTCCCCTATCAGTTATATCGGGGCAACTCCTCCAAGCCTATGCATCATGCCCAACATAGCTAAGAGGGAAATGTGAAATGATTAAATTTCTCTCTTAAATAGATCTTGCACACTCTTCTCCCCTGCCTTGAAGAAATCATATCCTGTTGTTTAAGAGATATCAAATATTTATGCAGGCTCATATGGAAGGAACATTTCGCTTCTCTCTCTCTTTCTAAGGTCACAGGAATTATGGAGCAAACTTATTTGCAAAACACTGGGAAATAGTCAGAACATTTGACTATGGAGAGCTGCAAAAAAAGGAGAAGGGTGGAGAGTATGAAGGATATACAATAAAAGAAGACAGAAGGTGACTATCAGTATCTTATCCTTGCTTGGCTGGTTTTGAAAGGTATTGGGTTAATTCTGCTAGGAAACAAAGCTGAACTAGTTAAATCTTGGACAGATCAGACAAGGTCATCTTTGTGTCCTATTCCAAGGTTGATCAGATCACTTTCATCGTGGATGCCCACCTGCAGAGCACATAGAACAATGCCTGATCACTTAGGAAGCGCCACCAGGAAAGGCTTCAGGTTGTCAATAGAAGCTTCACAGCCATTTATTCACTTTAACCTTCTATGAAACAAACTTTAATACTTGAACACATACACATGAAGCTGTCATGTTCTGAATCAAATCACTGGTCTATGGAGGTCAGTATTGTCTACTGATTGTCTATGACTGACTGACAGCAGCTCTCCAAGGTGTCAGGAAGAGGTCCTTCACATCACCTACTACCTAATACTTTAAAAAAAACAAAAAAACCAACAACTCACCACCAAAACTGGAGATGCTAGGGCCTGAACCTGGGGCCTTTCACATAAAAAGGAAATACTCTGCTCGGAGCCATGGCCACAACTAAGCTTGAAGTTAAGATGGACTAACTGCAGCTCATAAAACATGAATGCTAATTTTGGATTCTTTGTGGAGACAATTTTGGTTCAAAAGATTTAAAATCACCAGGTTGGCCTGGGGATTGAAACTAACTTTTCTGACAGAGGGTAATGTCTGCAGAAACTCTTGAAGAGAATCAGTAGGTATATAGTCAAAGCTGGGATCATGGGTGGGCATAAGTGGGCATCAGCTGACCAATGAGATCTGCTAGCAGTGACAGCTTCTTGGGAGGGAGGGAAGGATTGAGTTCGGAGGAGTTAGCTGAAGGCAGGGCAGGGGTTGTCTCCTTCCCAGCTCCCCTTTACCCCTCCCTGCCCCACTCCTCCCCTCCCCAACATTCTCCTCCCAGTCTGCTATCTGCACACAGCATTTGCTCCTGCAGACTTGTAAAGATTTGGTGTATTTGCTGTGGGATGTACTAAAGTAAAGGACAAGATTCCCATTGGGAACAATGGGAGAGGCTTGAATGTCCATTGGATATAATGGGAGCCGGGCATGCATGGGCTTCATTGAAATACATGACAGCACAAAGCATGGAATGATGGTCCCTTGGAGTAGCCTAGAATATGGTTGCCTGGAGTTGTCCTGGGATTACCACTGACCTCCAGGCAACAGAGATCAGTTCACCTGGAGAAAATGGCTGCTTTCACAAGTGGACTCTATGGCATTATACTCCATGGAAGTCCTTTGTGTCTCAAACTCTGCCCTTCTTAGACTCCACTCCCAAAATCTGGGTACTTCCTAACCTAGAGCTGGACTCCTAGCCTGGAATGACAGGTTCTGGATTAGGATGACGGCTGCTGGGAGTAGCATGAGCATTCTGGGACTGGAATAACAGCACCCAGGAGTAGCTGAAGTGTTCTGGGACTGGGATGGCAGGCCCCAGAGTGGAATGACAGCCCCTGTGACTGAAATCAGTGTAAGGTATTTCATTCCACTCTAAGGTTTGTGACTACAACTGCAGAACACTGATTTCAGCCACAGGGGCCGTCATTCTACCCTTGGACCCGTCATTCCAGTCCCAGAACACTTCTGCTAATCCCAGGGGACCATCATTCCACTCTGGGACCTGTGAGTCCAGGCCCAAAACACCTCTTCTAATCCCAGGGGCTGTCATTCCACCCTGAGATCTATCATTTCAGTCACAGAACTGTTTGAATTCCCTTTTTTAAAAAAGTTTAGCTGCAGGCTGTCTCTGGTTTTCCTGAATGAAAGCCAGAGAACTGTTCAAAATGTATTTGCACCTAGTTTAACAAAGTTAGGTCATGTTTCTACGCATTACCATTTTCTAAAAAAAAAAAAGTAATGCTATTTTCGACCAAAGGGGTAGCAAATTTGTTTTCAAAATGAGCAGAAGTATCACACACACACACATGACACACACATGAAGCTTTCTTATACTGAAAGACCATCCTTGTGGTTTATCAGTTTGGTATAGTTGGTTAAGTGTGAGGACTCTAATCTGGGAGAACTGGGTTTGATTCCCCACTCTTTCACTTGCACCTGCTGGATGACCTTGGGCAAGCCATAGTTCTGGCACAGCTGTTCTTGAAAAAGAGCAGTTTCTGTAAGAGCTCTCTCAGCCCCACCTATCTCACAGGGTGTCTGTTGTAGGGAAGGGTAGGGAAAGGAGTTTGTAAGCCGCTCTGAATCTCCCTTGGATAGTGAACGGTGGGGTATAAATCCAATCTCTTCTTCTTCTTCTTATCACGGTCAGTGTGGCCGATTCAGAGTCTCAGGAAAAGGTCCCCAGGCGGGAGCTCCCCAGGGTCTCAGGAAAAGGTCCATCACATCACCTACTGCCTGGTCCTTTTAACTGGAGATGTTGGGAATTGAACCTGGGACCTTCTGCATGCCAAGCAGAGGCTCTTCCACTGAGCCACAGCCCTTCCCTCTTTTTTGTAGTTCAAATGACATTAATGCTATAAAAATACATGACAATATTTGACCAGACAACAATTTTTTTCCCCACTGGTCTGATGGCAAACTGTAGGACATGCAGCAACTTGCACTTGAACCAGTGGGAAACACAAAAGATAAAGTTGAGAAGTGGTGCCTTTAAATCTGAAGTTGCGTTCACAGAGTGGATCCATGGCTTGCCCAATGGGACTGCTTTCCTATCCCTCTCTGGGCCTTACACCAGATCAGCCACCCTAAACACTCCTCATGCGTACAGCCAAGATAGAGCAGATTTCCATCATCCACTGAATTCATACTCGTGCGAAAAGACCTCAGTCCAAATCCACAATTATATGCTACAGGCAATTGCAAATGATTTGTTATAAGGGCTGTTGCAGAAGGGCAGCATTTAATACATAAGATCTCATGTTAAGTCCCCCACATCATCTCTGCTGACAAGGAGTGTATTTCACTAGACTAGGAAAGACTCCTTCCACTGGCTTGGAGAACCAGGGCAGTTTCTTCATACGTTATACAATACCTTTGGATTTAGCCATAGTGAGATCTTTGACATAAACATGAGCACCAGGTTGAACTCCCCTGATGGCACATGATGTGAGCTCCTCATCAGATTGCCTTGATGTTCCCTGAGGAAATTTGCCTGAGCACAGCATCATGACAAGCAGTTTTGCACCAGTGCAGTAGCCTCTCATGCCACTTTTGTTGTTCAGTCGCACAGTCGAGTCCAACTCTTCATGACCCCATGGACCACATCACGCCAGGCCCTCCTGTCTTCCGTCGTGCTCTGGAGTTTGCTTAATTTCATGTTCGTTGCCTCAATAACACTGTCTAACCATCTCATTCTTTGCTGTCCTTCTTTTGCCTTCATGCCACTAGGCCAGGTCATTGCAGTTTGCACCTGCTTTTGCCCAATCCAAGAACTAAATTATCTCATTTAATAAGAAGTAGTATACCATGGGGTCATGGCCAGGTTGGCAAACTGACCAATTTTTATTGTAAAGAATGGAACTCTTTCAGTTCATCCCTTCTTTGCACCTGTGCAGTCAAATAATTCTGAAGAAGAAGAAGAGGATGAAGAGGAGGAGATTGGATTAATACCCCTCCGTTCACTACCTGAAGGAGTCTTAGAGTGGTTTACAATCTCCTTTCCCTTCCTCTCCCCACAACAGACACCCTGTGAGGTAGGTGGGGCTGAGAGAACTCTTTCAAGAACTGCTCATGAGAGACCAGCTCCGAATTAATTTGTGACTGATCCAAGGTCACACCAGCAGCTGCATGTGGAGGAGTGGGGAATCAAACCCGGCTCTCCCAGATTAGAGCCCGAACTCCTAACCACTACACCAAACTGGCTCTTCATGATTACATGATTGATATCTGATAGATTGCACTGCTGCTTTTTGTGTCTATGCGGTCAGCAGCATCTATTAAAGAAATGATCACAAGAGCTTACTGCAAAATTATCTGGGTTCATGGGCAGACACCAAAGGAGCACCTAAGTAGTAAGTCTGAACTAAAAAAATCTCACACAGATTTCTTTCTTTTTTATATTCAGTGCAGCAGGTGATGGGTGGTGTTGGACGTGAGAAAGACATAACTAACTGTACAGTATAATTGTGCAAACTGGTTGCATCCAAACAGCTCGAGGTTTTCCTTCATCACAATGATTCAGTACAGATGGCCTCAAAAGGGTTAATGAACTATATGGCGCATAGATTTATCACTAGCTATTAGCCATGAGAACTAAAAATGGAATTACATGGTCAGAGGAAGCATTTGAGGGCCAGATGATGTAAGAGAATCATCAGCCCCATCTGTTTTCATATTGGTCTCCTTGGTAAGCTATCCAAAAGGCATCTGGCTTGCTATCTCAGGACAAAAGCAAGTATTAGATGAGCTTGTGGCCTGTTTACATGTCTGAGTATTGCTGGAGAAAGTGGCATAAATGTTTAATAAATTAGTCAGTTTGGTGTAGTGGTTAGGAGCACAGACTCTAATCTGGGAGAACCAGGTTTGATTCCCCACTCCTCCACGGGCAGATGCTGGTGTGACCTTGGGTCAGTTATAAGTTCTTTCAGAGCTGATCTCTCAAGGGCAGTTCTCAAAGAGCTCTCTCAGCCCCACTTACCTCACAGGGTGTCTGTTGTGAGAAGGGGAAGGGAAAGGGATTGTAAACTGCTCTGAAACGCCTTCAGCCAGTAAATGGCGAGTTATAAATCCAATCTCTTCTTCTTCTTCTTCTTCTTCTTCTTTTCTTCTTCTTCTTCTTTTCTTCCTCTTCTTCTACAGAGCACAAAAGTATAAAAGAGGAAAGAAAGAATATTCAAGGTCAAAATGTGATTCAGCCTTTACCTTATTTCCAGCATCAGGCACTAAAAAATCAAATATCCTAAAACTTAAATTAAAAAAACCCACACTACAGCATCTTGTTGACCCATCCCCTGAGAACACAGATGGCAATTCACCTATGAGGTAGTCTGAGCATTTTTCCTTTCTGAACTGTAATATTTGGTTGCAAATTCCTCATGAGCACAGGCAGAGAGAAAAAAAGCTGTGGTCTTCAGCTAAATTTATTGCAACTTGGGCTCATGAGAAATTAACAAGTAAATAATATGCCACTTGCAAAATAAAATAAAAAGGCTGTCAAAGTTTAATGCATAACAAGGCTGCTCCCTCATTTCTCCCACTATTCTCTGCAGAAAATAAAACCCAGCCTCAAGATAGTTTAGGCACAGAGATTATTAAAAACAGAGTTCTTCAAGTTCCAAAGCCTGTGAACAGTTTCACTCATGTCAGAGAATTAATGAAAAACAGCCAATCCCCAATTTTCAAAAATAACTTAAAAAAACAACAAACCTTTCCAGGGAGGAAGTTTCTAATTGCCACAATGGCTTAGGGCTTTGCACTTTTGAATATTAGAAGACAGAATTTGAAAACAAGAAAAGCCAGAATTGTTTTGATGATCTCCTTTCAGGCTCATCACAGAAGCCTCTGCAGGGGCCACCTCCATCCTTGTAGCAGTTATGTCGTAATGCCCAGACTAGTTTTTAACCTTGGTTTGAAATAACTAACTAACTAAATAATCTCTCCTAGTAGAAACTTAGGTGGTGCTGAATTTTTTTGCTAGGATAGAGAAGCACCCACAAACGAGATGGAAGGGTTCTGCGTCCAAGAAGGCAGAAAACTATTACGTGAATGAAAGAAAAGCCCATGAAAACCAGAAAATATTGCTAACTGTCATTCACAACAATAGAATATTGAGGGAGTTGAGCATCAAGGGAGAAAGGGACATGGCGGTAAGAAAGAAAATTGACTGGCTTCAGCTCCTATCTTGACAAATATATCCCTCACCAATCCTGGATACTGTAAGCACTGAAGGACTCTGACCACTTTCAAGAAAGTTTCAGGTGGGGTAGCCGTGTTGGTTTGAAGCAGCAGAACAATGTTTGGGCCCAGTGGCACCTTTAGGACCAACAAAGTTTTACTCAAGGTATAAGCTTTTGTGTTCACGGATACTTCTTCAGATACAGTGAAACAAGACGTCCTCAGCCATTACAACTAGGTAGCGAGACAGTGAGGAGCTTACCAACCGCCTTAATTCAACCTCAGCTATAATTGTGCAGTTACTTATGCGTCTTGACTCTAATGAGCCCTTCCTGGAAACTAACCCCCCACCCACCCTGCCTCTACCTATTTGTAATGGTGGAGGATGACGTGTATCACTGTATCTGAAGAAGTGTGCGTGCACACAAAAGTTTATACTTTGAATAAAACTTTGTTGGTCTTAAAGGTGCCCCTGGACTCAAACTTCATTTCACATTGAAGAAAAAGTGTGTCCTGGGCTGGCGACATGATGAGTTAGAACTGGAGGAAAGGAGGAGAGGAGTTCCTGCCTTTCCATTTGTTTTTTTAAAAAGCTCATTCCGCACTGCAACATTTTAGAAGAAAAGATGCAGAGACAAACCATCAAATAATATAAAGAATTACAGCAGCAGAATAAAAACAAGATTTACACAGTGTGAAAGTAGCAGTGAAAACAGCAGAGAGAAGGAAGAAGGCAGTACAGTTAATAAAGATGAAGCACAAGGTAAATTAGCAAAATGCCTGAGCAAATAAAATTGTGTTTTCTTATGTTTCTTTTTTAAAAAAACCTGGTGCCGATGAATCCGTCACCATCTTGACCCCAGGACCCTGGTGCCTAAAACTTACCCATTGACCTGAATTTCACCTGAAGTGAAATTTCAAAATTAATACAGAAGTCTCCCGTCAGGTAAAACTTGTCATGAAATCTCTAGGAATCCAAGATCTTCTCAAGTAAGATATACATTTCTCCCAAGATGTTTTTCCTTTCATTAGTTATTTATCTGCATCATTTATAGGCCGCCTCTCTCACTTGGACTCATGGCGGATTACGCAGAGTGAGTCGATGCAATTCACCGATGGGACCTTCAGTAAACAATGCAATAGGATTAGGGTTGGAAAACCAACCAGAAGCCTAAAAACAAAACTGAAGCAAAGCTTAAGTATTAACATGATCCCTTAAATGATGCAAAATTCCATTATAGGATCCAGCTTACAGAAAACTATACACAGTACTATAGACCACAGTCCCTAATAATTTATCCAAGTAAAATTGTGAAACATTTTGTATGGCGCTAACTTATCGCTTGCACAGAAAAGCCTCCTTGAATAATAATAATAGTTTGTGGAAAGCCAGGAATGGGAGCCACCCAAAGAGTGATTAACACATGGAATTCACTGCCACAGGAGGTAGTGGTGGCTACAAGCATGGATGGCTTCAAGAGGGAATTAGATAAACATATGGAGCAGAGGTCCATTAGTAGCTATTAGCCACAAAGTATAGAGAGGAACTCTGGGACAAGAGATGCTCTGTATTCTTAGTGCGGGGGGGGGGTAACAGTGGGAGAGCTTCAAGTGTTCTGGCCCACTGCTGGACCTCCTGATGGCACCTGGTATTTTTGGCTACTGTGTGACAGAGTGTTGGACTGGATGGGCCATTGGCCTGATCCAGCAGTGACTTCTCTTATGTTCTTATGATCTTCCTGACCTGCTCAGGCCGGCCATTCCACAAAGTGGGGGCCACAATGAAAAAGGCAGATGTACAGGCAGTTGTTTTGCCTGTTTGTAGGTTGCCACCTGCAGATGGCTCTACACATTCTGATGCTATAGAGTCATAGAATCATAGAGTTGGAAGGGACCTCCAGGGTTATCAAGTCCAAATGCAGGAAATTCACAAATACCTCCCCTCCACACTCACAGTGACCGCTGTTCCATGCCCAGAAGATGACAAAAATCTCCAGGATCCTTGGCCAAACTGGCTTGGAGAAAAATTGCTTCCTGACCCCAAAGCAGCAATCAGCATTTCCCTGGGCATGTAAGAAAGGACCACAAGAAGTAAGCACTGAGGCAACCCTTCCTGCCCTCCCTCTCATGATCTGCCTAAGTTGACAGAATCAGCATTGCTGACAGATGGCCATCTAGCCAACTGGTATGAAGAATTTCTGGAGGCTTCACCTCCACCTTTCAACAAACTGCTGCCAACTGGTTTTTGACTGAGCTGGATGTCATTGGTCCAATCTGCACTGGTATTTCCCACCATTGTGCCAATGATCTCACATCATCTCACAAGTTTCTGTAAGCATTTCATGCCACATCCACTCTCCTATTGTTTCATCTCAGCATCAGTTGTCTGCATCATTTTATTGCCATTTAGTAGTGACTCCGAGTTCACTATGGCATCTCACTGCCTTATCTGAATGTGGTTTTAAGGTGGTACAACTGCTCCTCCCCACCGTCGAGCCATTGTGAGCAAAAAGCAGACAACTGGAGCTGAACTCTACCCCCCATTTTTTCTACGGAGACAAGCAAATTGTCACAAAGGAAACAAGTTAGCTGAAAATCCAGTCGTCTGCATTTAAAAGCAGCCAGAGAACATTTTTCTGTGATCATATTGGGGGGGGGAGTTGGAAGCATGCCCACCCCTGAACCATTTGTTATTTCCTGGGCAGTCTCCAGAACGCCCTGCCTGGCAACTGCTGGCTTTTTTGTGTTTTTTACCCAGCTAATTCTGTCTTTCCTGCCCCCCCCCCGCCTCCCCCTCTGTCAGATCACCCCCTTTTACTTTCTGTGGGGGGGGGGTCACAGGTGCTATTTCCTCCCCGCAGTGCAGCGCCCTGCCGGGGCCCCTGGGAGGCCACTCCTTCTCCCTCTCTCTCGTGCTTTCCCTGCACAACTTGCATCCTGATGAAGACAGAGGAAAGCTTTATACTGAGCCAAATAGGAAGCTGGTGCCGCAGCAGCATGGAACAGCTTTACATAGCAAATGCAGACTGGGCCATTGGCACTGACTTAAGAAACGTGAGGAAGCCAACCTGGACTGGTGCTGTATTGGCCGTTGTGTTTATAAAGAGAAAGATGCTTCATCTGGTAAAGATTTCCAGTATTCCCTTTGGAGATCCAACCAAGACACTGAACAGTCAAAACACATTTTTGTATTGCTCCTTTTAAGTGCTTTAAATGTCTACCCATCATAATTTAATTTGAAAATCAGACTTCCTACGTGGGCTGAATGAGAGAAAAGTCTGGGAAAATTCAGTAGCAGCAATTAATAGAAAAAAGTTAACATTTCAGGGTTTCTCCCCCCTCCCCTCCACTAAGAACTGGGGTAATAGTATCTTCTGTCAATATGTTTCTTCAAAAGAGAGGAGTCAATGCAACAGCTTCAACATCCACCTAATGGAACTGCATGCAGGCAGACACACTTTGGTCATTAACACAGTATCCTGTCTGACAGGATCTTAGTGACACAGCAATTGCTAGACTATGGGTGATTCCGCATTTACCTTTTCCTCCATTGTTTTGCAAAACCCACACTGGAACAGAAATTCCCCTCTGCATTGCATGCTACTTTCACTTCTTTGATCACTGGATTTTATGGTACCCTCCAGACTGCATGCCACTTTCGCTTCCTTTGATCATCAGGTTTAAGGTACCTTCTGCATAGATTTATGGCCATTCAGAGGTGACTTTGCAGTCAGTCTGGCATTGCCATGGGATATCTGAATGTGGTTTTGAGCTGCACTTTTTCCTCCCAGTTGAGAAAATGCTAGATGCTGAATTGCCCCATATTCCTTTCCTGTGCCACTCCAGTCAGATCAGGATATTTAGCCTTTGCGAGAGATGAGCCTCCCCATGCAAGCATTGCTCGAGTTCTCCAGCTAAGCAATACTGGCATGAAAAGCAGCTGAGCACAGGACTCCCTTTATGTGCCATGGATCTTGTGATATTAACGAAGCAGTATGGCAGGGGCACACAATGCAGTGGTTTCCATCTTGCGAAGATTATGCCAAAAGGATCACCACAGAGCTCTTTCCCCTGGCACAACACCACCAGATAGCCTGATGTTCAGGGGACCCTGGACTGCGGAAACAGTAGTGTAGCTCAGAAGGGTCCTGTTTCAATCTGTATACAAATATCCAAAAGCTGCCAGTGGTGGTGATGCAGTGGGAGAGAAGGTTGCCCTCTGCAGAGCAAATATGATTATTGAGAGCAGGGAGAGAGGTATTCTTGGTAGCTGCTTCTTAGCTTTGGAAGCCTCCAATCATCTATTAAAACTTAGCTGTGAAAATTACCCTGGAATTAATTTAGAATATTTTAGTCTGCTTCCAGGATAAACAGGTGCAGGTGTGTTTAAATTCAGAGAACTTATGCCTCTGAACAGCAGCACTAGAAGGCAGCATCAGAAGAAGGCCTCAGCCTCCTTGTTCTGTTAGTTGGCCCTCCACGGCAACTGGTTGGCCACTGTGTTAAATAGGATGCTGGACTATGTGGACCACTGGTGCAATCCAGCAGGGCTCTTATTTTCTTAAGTTTCTTATTTTTAAAGTGCCTTGATTTCAGCTTCTGGAGATTTTTACTCATGTTGAGTTTTCTGAGAACAAGGTAGGTTAAATACAGAAATAAAGAACTCAAGTGTCCAGATTTTACAGTGTGCCTACTACCTACATTTTATCATGCCTCCAAGTCACATCAGAAGCTGGGATATTACCTTGGGGAGAGCTTCACAAGACCAAAGTCGCCCTGGCTCACTGAACGCACCGTGCTAGGTTGTCATGAGATTAGTCCAAAAGATATCCGTCTGAGACTCATATTCAAGTTCCTGAATCATTTTGATACCCCCCACCCATCTTGTTGTGAAACTTCATACAAAGACAGCAGCTGATAAACTCGGACGCACGGACACACAAATCAAACAAATCAGTTAGAGCTTTATCAAGATAGTGTCAACCAGCCCTGACCTGGATAGCCTAGACAAGCAGGGTCAACCCTGGCAAGCACGTGGAAGGGCAACCTCCAAAGCATACCAGGGCTGGGAGGTAGAGATAGGCTATCACGCCACTTCTCCAAATGCCCTCTCTGCCCCAGTAGGAGTTACCAGAGGTCGCTATGACTTCCAGGCACAGGCACACACACCCCCACTCAAAATGCAAAGATATCAAAAGATAGTGTCAACCACATATTCTCTTGTAAGGAAACTGACACCATAGTAACACCAAAGGAAAGAAACAATAGAGAAGTTAGAGTGGTCGACTAGGGCTGGGAAGACCCATTTTCAAATCCCTACTCAGCCACAAAGCACGCCTTGGGCTCTCTCTACACCACAAGAAAAATGTGGGGGATCATGTATACCATCCTGAAGTCCTTGGAGGAACGGTGGGATACAAATCAAATCAATCAGCACCGTATGATGCAGATATTAGCAGGTACCGCTGTGCACTGGTTGCACATCCTTGGTGCTTGACCATATTGCCTGGCTGTCATTTACTTGAAAGATGGCTTGATCTGGAAAACAGAAAGGGCAAGAAAGAAGTTGAAAGGAATCTCATGACCGGGTTTTGCTTATGGTGCCATGATGGCATCAGGTTGATCACAGTGGCTCACACGCTTCCACCCGTCTAGTATTTTAAGTCTCACAGCCAGGATGAAACACTTTTGCACTTGGCTGGATGAATGGGATATTTTTCAAACAACACCGACTCTTCAAAGTATGTCCATCAGAATAAGAAATCAAATACATATAGAGTGGATTTGTGTATATTCCAACACATCGTCAACTAAATAGCCTGTCATTTTCAATATTTCAAGTCTTCTTGATCTGACGTATACATTCCTCACCCAGCTTTAAAACAAATCAGCCCTACCAGCTACATTTTGCACACAAAACTGAGAAGCAATATCACAGGGCATTGGGAAGATGACAATTATATGAATTAATGGTACAAACTGTGGAGACAGATCAAGATAGCCATGTTAGTCTCTCTGTAACAGTAGAAAAGAGGAAGAGTCCAGCAGCACCTTAAAGATTAACAACATTTTGCGGCAGGGTGTGAGCTTTTGTGAGTCACTGCTCACTTCTTCAGATACCATTTAAAGTGTTACTAGACTCTTGCTCTTTCCTGCTAGCACAAACTGATAAATGCTGTTTGGAGGGATTGACCCTATTTTGTTTTTTTAAAGGGATTTTTATTACTGTTGGTTTATCCTGTGTTATTCCATCTGGCTCCCAATATTTGGAGGAAAGGCAGGTTGTTATTGTTGTTCAGTCGCACAGTCAAGTACGACTCTTCACGACCCCATGGACCACATCACCGCTGGCCCTCCAGTCCTCCGCTGTGCCCTTGAGTTTGCATAGCTCCATGCCCGTTGCATCGATGACACTGTCTAACCATCTCATCCTTTGCCATCCCTTTCTTCATTTACCTTCAATCCTTCCCAGCATCAGGGTCTTCTCCAGTGAGTGCTCCCTTCTCATTTGGTGGCCAAAGTATTTAAACTTCAACTTCAGTATCTGGCCTTCCAGGGAATAGTCAGGGTTGATTTTCTTTAGGATTGACTGATTTGATCTCCTGGCAGTCCAAGGGACTCTTGAGTCTTCTCCAGCACCATAATTCAAAATCATCTATTCTGTGGTGCTCAGTCTTCCTTATGGTCCAAATCTTGCAGCCATACATTACTACTGGGAACCCAATTGCTCTGACTATACGGACTTTTGTTGGCAGGGTGATGTCTCTGCTTTTTATTATGCTGTCTAGGTTTGCCATAGCTTTCCTCCCAAGAAGCAGGCTTTTTTAATTTCATGGCTGCAGTCACTGTCTGCAGTGATCTTGGATCCCAGGAATGTGAAATCTGTCACTGCTTCCATGACTTCCCCTTCTATTTGCCAAGGAGTGATGGAGCTGGATGCCATGATCTTAGTTTTTTGATGTTGAGTTTCAAGCCAACTGTTGGGCTCTCCTCTTTCATCCATTACAAGAGGCTCTTTAGATCTTCTTCACTTTCTGCCATTAGAGTGGTATTGTCTGCATATCTGAGGTTGTTGATGTTTTTCCTGGCAATCTTAATTCCAGCGTGATTCATCCAGGCTGGCATTTCACATAATGTACTCTGCATATAAATTAAATAAACAGGGTGACAATATACATCCTTGTTGTACTCCTTTTCCTATGCTAAACCAATCAGTTGTTCCATATCTGGTTCTAACTATCGCTTCTTGACCCTTAAACAGGTTTCTCAGGAGATATGTGAGGTGGTCTGGTACTCCCCTCTCTTTAAGGACTTGCCACAGTTTGTTGTGATCCATACAATCAAAGGCTTTAGCATAGTCATTGAGGCAGAAGTAGATGTTTTTCTGGTACTCCCTTGCTTTGTTGGCAATTTCATCTCTAGTTCCTCTACCTCTTCAAAACCCAGTTTGTACTTCTGGCAGATCTCTGTCCACGTACTGCTGAAGCCTAGCTTGTAGGATCTTGAGCATGACCTTGCTAGCGTGTGAAATGAGTGCAATTGTGTGATAGCTTGAACATTCCTTGGCATTGCCCTTCTTTGGGACTGGAATGTAAACTGATCTTTTCCAATCCTGTGGCCACTGTTGCGGTTTCCAAATTTGCTGGCATATGGAGTGCAGCCCCTTAACAGCACCATCTTTTAGGACTTTGAATAGCTCAGCTGGGATACCGTCATCTCCGCTAGCTTTGTTGTTAGTAATGCTTTCTAAGGCCCATTTGACTTCGCACTCCAGGATGTCTGACTCGAGGTCAGCGATCACACTGTTGTGGCTATCAAGGACATTGAGATCTTTCTTATATAGTTCTTCCATGTATTCCTGCCACCTTTTCCTAATCTCTTCTGCTTTTGTTAGCCTAAAGAACTATGGACTGAGGTTTGTGTACAGGAGGCAGCAATCAGCACCATCCCAAAGAAAAAGAAATGCAAGAAAGCAAAGTGGCTGTCTGATGAGGCTTTATAAATAGCTGAGGAAAGAAGGAAAGCGAAAGGCAAAGGTGAAAAGGAAAGATTTACAAAACTGAATGCAGATTTCCAGAGAACAGCAAGGAGAGATAAGGAGGCCTTCCTGAATGAACAATGCAAAGTAATAGGGGAAAACAATAGAATGGAAAGGACCAGAGATATCTTTAAGAAAATTGGAGAAATCAAGGGGACATTTTGTGAAAGGCTGGCCATGATAAAAGACAAAAACTGGTTTTTTTTTATCTTTAGTGAGACGTTGGTTTGGAACCATGTTACAATAAAATCAAAATAGGCATCCATGAATACAGAATGAGGAACACTTGATTTTAAATCCTTTCATTTCAAAAAGGACGAAATTGGAGAGTAATTATATCTATCCAGCTGTAGCAAAACTCAAAAACAAAAGTATATAAAATTGTACACTTATTTTTATTTATTTCAAATATTCTTATCCTGCCTTCCCACCCAAATATGGCCCTCTAGATGGCAATCAGTTTTAAAACATTAAAAACAACACACATATATAAAACAATTGAAAACAAATAGAAAGGATGGTTAGTAGAGGGACACCAAATGAAACAAAAAAGGGTATTCACTTACTGGCAGAAGGAAAGACACCCACCCAATGAGAATATTGCACAGTTTTGTTGCCACAACCAAGAAGTCCTTTTCTTTTGTTTCCACCCATCTAGTCTCAGATAATGGGGGCACCCAAGGCAGGGCAACTTGAAAATAACCATGACAGTCAGGTAAGTTCATATTGGAGCAGGTAGTCCTTAAGGTATACTGATCCCAAACTGTATAGTGCTTTAAAAGGTCAGTATCAGCACGCTGAACTGGGCCCAGAGCAAATAGGAAGCAAGGGTAAATGGAGCAAGATAGGAATGATATGAAATTCCACTTGCTTGTTACCAAAATTACAGAAAAATCATTCAAATTATTCTACTCCCTTTCATCTTAAACTAAGGACTTGCTTGCAGTTGGCTGAGAGATTTGAAGATACAAATACAGCTTCACAGAATTATGGTGAATGTGCAGTTTAGACACATGCCGATGTCAGTGTGGTATAATGTTTCAAGAGATGGATTGTACCTAGGGAGCCCAGGTTCAAATTTCCATTAGTTGTGATACTCAGAGGATGAGCCTAAGCCACAGTGGTGTACCTAGCCTATTTGGCACCTGGGACAGATAATTTTTAACACCTCCCTCCTCTTTTTTTTGCCATCAAATCACAGCTGACTTATGGCGACCCCATAGGGTTTTCAAGGCAAGAGATGTTTGGAGGTGGTTTGCCACTGACTGCCTCCATGTTGGCCCTGCTTAACTTCTGAGATCTGAGGGGAGGAGACATAGAAAAACTAGGTGAAGGAAGACAGAAATGAATGAAAAATGTGTGGGAAAGAGGGAGGGCAATTAAAAGAGGGAAAGGTTGTTTTTTCTTGCTGCAACACCCTAACTAGTACTTTGCAGTACTCAGTATCTGGCTGAGCTGGGTGCAAGGAAAGGGAGAGAGGAAGACTAGAAAAGAGGTGTTGAACTCAATTGTTACAAGGGCCGGTTCTGACATAAATGTCACTTTGTCGGGCCGGGCCATGTGTGCCATAAAATGCAATGCCAGGTACTGGAGATATAAATCTTATAAAGGTGATTTCAGATGCTGAATGGCAATAGAAGGAGAATGACCACAGCACCGTAAAGACTTGATTGGATTGGGTATGATATGCAGAGAGGTAGGACGTATGGAGATATCAGCATTGGTAATTAGAGCTAGTTCTCAATTCGGTCCAGGAGGATTCAGTCCAGGAAGATACAAAGAATAAATGGACATAAGGCTGGTGTTAGAAACCACAACATTCAAAAAACAGTGAGGGAACACTTTAACCTTCCAGGACATTCCATTGCTGACCTAAGAGTAGCAGTTCTCTTACAAAGGAATTTCAAAGGGAGATTAGAAAGAGAGATTGCTGAATTGCAACTAATAATGAAGCTCAAGACAATGCCTCTTCCTGGACTGAATTGAGACTTAAGTTTCCTATCTGATTACCAACACCTATTGTCATTCAGCATCTGAAATCACTCCACTCTCCAAGATTTAAGGATGTAAGTCATTAAGGTGCTATTGGACTCTTGCCCTTTTTCACTAATAAAGAATGCAAGCTGTGCTGTTAGGTTTCTTTCTGGGCAAAATCCACTCAGTGCTAGTGATGATAATGAAACAGTTAAAAAAGCAAAGGGGGGTTAACGTGAAGAAAGGCAGCCAGCAAGCTCGGGAGGGGGAGAGGGAGATGAACTGAACTGGAACATATGGAACCCTAAATGAATTTTTAAATACTTAGCCATCTACTTCCAGTCATTAAACAATGGAATCCAGTCCAAGTGTTGTAATTCATAATCAGGGTCTTTTTGAAAGAAAATAAAATCCCAGATAGCACAGAGAAATCTAATCTAAAAAAAAACCCTTTGCAGAATAAGCCAAAATAATTTCCTTTTAATTTCCCTTTACCCTTCCTTTCTTTTAATGTGTGTATGTAATCAGGTCTCAAAGCAAACAGTGGAGCAGGGCAATATCAGTATAAATTGTGCTTGTCATAAGAATCCCCCTCTCTCTGAAGAAGTGTGCAAAACTTTGTTGGTCTTAAAAGTACTTTATTCTCTCTCTGGCAATTACTGTAGCAACTATCAGCACAATCTGTTTAGGAAGTCTGCTTGAGTCTTGGAAAAAGCCAGGGAAACTTAGTCATTCCTAGAGTCCAATCAGACAGCTCTTCAGATCCACATGAGGCATGATTGCCTCATGGATCTAACGGTAATGTCCAGACACAAACATCTGAGAAATGTCCCTCTTCCATGGGCATCCCGTTTTGCCACGCTTCGGAGCCATACTTAAAAGATACCACTTTAAATCTGGGGTTTTCGGTTACCTGCGGGACAACTACTGACTTTCATCCGTCTGCTTGTTCCGCCAGCGTGCAATCCTCCCATCAGGTGGTCTGACGTCAGACAATCCCGAGCAGGCGCCATTTTAAAAAACCTCTACACATGTGCAGATCAACAAGGATGCACTGTCATGTCTATGCACATGGGCAAAAAGGTTTTTTTTTTAAAAACCCCCACCACTCATCTCCTTCAACAAGGACATGCTGTGATGCCTATGCACAAAAAACCACCCCGCGCGCCTCCTTCAGTGGATGCTGTCTAGACAATCCACAATGGAGGCAGTGCGCGGTAAGGCGATTCTCTCAGGGGATGTCTGGTCGTGTGACAATGGATTAAAAAGATTGGGATCAAATTCGAGCTGGCATAATGGCGGGATTAGCTGCCCATCTGAACGTACCCCTAAAGCTTTTTGCTATACTGGCTCAGACTTCCCTGCACCCCTAGTGGCTGCAGTCAGAATGGCATCTTAAAAATAAAAAGGAAGATGTTAGGCTGGAGGCAGCAGGATGATGCTGGCTTCAAGGGCCCCTTTCAAGGCCTTCCTTAAGCTGCACCTGGGGTGGACTGCACCCCCTGCAACCCCCTTGGTACACCACAACAACTGTTGTGGGGATCAAATGATGGTGGGGAGAATCATGCGCATTGCCTGAGCTTTCTGGAAGGAGGGCAGCAGGGAAATGACATTTTAAAAGATAACTCTGGGGCATGGGACCCAGCTACTCTAGCACTTTGGCTTCATTCCATATTAATGTCTCAAAGTCCAGATTTCTTAGCACTACAGATTGGATGCAAAACTTTGAAATCACTTCCTTTCAGTAGAGATCAGAATCTAACACGGACTAGAAAAATATCAGCTGTCAGATTTAGATGACTTGAAAATTCTGCCATCTAAGTGCTATGATATTTATGAGTTTGCCAGTGGCATTTACCAAACAAAGCAGAGAAGGAAATGAGTGTATCCAAAATTGGCATTTTGACATCATACAGGTACTGGGCACAGTACACTTCCCAACTGAACCTGAAAAGAAATTAAAGCAAGCTAAAGAAAATGAACTCAAGGTATCCTAAATATATATATACACCCACATATATATACACACATACATATACACTAGGAATAAGGCCCGTTGTGGAAATAAATACAACAAGCTCTAGAAAGAGGCTCTGGGAGAGTGCCAAGGCCTTGGGCACTCAGTGTCAATGTGCTGTGGCGACCTCAGCAGGGTATAATGACACAGAGTCCACCATTTTATCCAGAGGAACTGATCTCTGCTACCTGAAGAGCAGTTGTAATTTTGAGTGATCTCCAGCCCTCACCTGGAGATTGGCAGCAATTGTTACCCAGGAAGACATGGCTGGTTAGGAGGGTGGAGTCTGTGGCATTGTACCTGTCTGAGGTCCCACACCTCCTCAAATGTCATCCCCTCCAGGCTCCACCCCTCAAATCTCCAGGAATTTCCCAACCTGGAGTTGGCAATCCTATTTCCTTCCCAGCCAAGCATCAAACTGCCATTATCTGTCCCTCTGATTTCAGCTTTCCATCTCCTCCCTCCTGCCTCCTGGAGATCAGTTGTAATTCTGAGTGATTTCCACCCTCTCATGAGATTGGGAACAGTAGTTCCCCAGAAGTGAATGGCTGGTTGGGAGGGTGGAGTCTCTAGCATTGTACCTGTCTGAGGTCCCACCCCTCCTCAAACCTCACCCTCTTCAGGTTCCATCCCTCAAATCTCCAGGAATTTCCCACCTGGAGCTGGCAACCCTATCTCCTTCCCAGCCAAGCATCAACCTACCTTTATTTCCCCCTCTCTCTTCAGCTTTCCATTTCCCCCACACACACATCTGCAGCCTCTTCCGTGCTCTGAAGCCCTGACTGCCATAGAATCCACCATTTTCTCCAGGGGAACTGACCTCTGCCATCTGGAGAGCAGTTGTAATTCTGAGTGATCTCCAGCCCTCACCTAGAGATTGGCAACAATGGAGGAAAAGTAGTCTTTCTCTGCATTGGGGACCAAAGCAGCTAACATCATTCTCCTCTCCCCCTTTTGACTTGCACAACAACCCTGTGAGGTAGGTTAGGCTGAAAGTCTGTGACCGGTCCAAAATCACCCACTCAGCTTCTACAGCAAGAACCTGGATCTAGCAGACCCTGCTCTGAAGCACTGACTGCTATGCCTAGGGCAGCCAACCTCTAGGTGGAGCCTGAAGATCACTAGGTATCAAAACTGAACTCCAGACAACAGATTCCCCCCCCCCCGGAGAAAATAACTGCTTTGGAAGGTGGGCTGTATGGCATTCTGTTCAGCTGAGGCCTCTCCCCTCCCCAAACCCTGGTTTCCATAGACTCTTCCAGAAAAGCTCCAGGAATCTCCCTACCTGGAGCTGCCAATCTTCATCAAGACTGGCCCCAATGAGTTCCTCACAAAGGCCTGCAAAGGGTTTCCTTTGTCTGAACCAAGCTTGGTTGCCTACCGTGGCGAAATGGGCTCCAGTTTACAATTCAGCTGTTTGCCTCCCACCTTCATCCCGTGGACATACCTCACTCCTAAAGTTCACTGCCACCACTCACGGAACCATCGCTGTTTTTTTAGAGGGACAGTGAGACTCCTCTGGCCGAATCTCCCTATTTGGAGATGGACTCCCCAATCTTTGGGGGATCCCTGGAAAGTTGGCAACTCAAGGGTCTGACCTTTCCTTGCTTCCCTGGGCTACCCCCTCCCTTTGGTATTGTGCAGAGCAGGGGAGACTATGTGGTCAGAGCACAACACAGATTATTAGCCCAAATTAAAGAATTTATTTAACTATTTACAGAGTTACGGAGCACACACGCTGTAAAGAGTAAGCACACACTATGAACCAACAAGTAAGCACACACTATGAACTAACAGGGCATAAATCAACAGGGGTTAAATGGAATCCGCTTTCCCTACATAATACTCTCTACCTCTGGAGGTTGTGGGCTCACCTGTACTTCAGCCTCTCTCTCTTGCCCAAGAGAGGAAGGAAACTTCCATTCATTCCCCAGTCTAGTCGACTGTGGAGTGGCTCAATTTCTGCTGCTCCCAGGTTTGAAGATTGCCAGGACTGTAGCTACAGTGGGGCATCTCGGGACCCGACCCCCTGACTTACTGCCAAGGCCCCCAACTTTCCATCCAGCCCAGGCCCCCCAACTTCCAGTTTATTTGTGGTGCTCCCTTGGGGGAGTGTCTGCACGGGGTGCCCCTGACTTATTTAAAGGTTCCCTGAATTTAAAAATCCTGGCTACAAGCCTGAAGAATGCCTTGGGACAGTCCGTGTTTTCCCACACTTTTTGGCCTTGGGCAGCTGGAAACTGCAGGCCAGCAGATGAGGAAGCCCCATTCAACCCAGTGAGTGATACCCCTGCAGGCCTCTCTCTGGAACTACAGCTCAATTAAACCTTATGGGGGAACATTTAAAAAAAATAACCACAGCCATCTTACAAACACAGGTAACTGCCATTACGTGACACCTACCAACAGCCACTGATGGAAAAGTTACTCCCACACAAGATGCAAGCAGTAGAAGTGTCTGCATCAAGAGACAAATCCATTTGCCAGGAATTCTGACAGGGCACAGTGGCTGAAGGGGGAGTGGGCAGGGAAGAGGAGCAGACCCAGCACCCGAACAATGGCACATGAGTACTCTTAAGTGGCGGCTGATGGTCCTATGGCTGAGGGCAAGCATGGAATCTTGCCAGCCCAAAACAGGTTTATTATCTAGTAGATATATTCATTGAATGTGGTGGTGGTGGTGTTGTTTTTTAAAAAACAGAATATTCTCAAACTGAAGGCAACCTATTTACCTCAGCTCGGCTCTATTCCCACATATTCATTAACCTAATTTTACAGCAGAAATTAGTATTAAATAAAATGATCACTACAAATTCATCACCTTCCATCTCATGACTTTGGAACACAGCTGTTAACTGTTGCATTTTATTGTGGAAGTAAAAGTGGGAGACTCTGCAGCCTCCTGGAATTAATTAACTGCCATAACACATCCATATCTGTCTACTGACATGTATAGTTTCTGTGCTGGGAGCTGGCAAACAGGCTTCACAATGAAAACTAAAATTCACACGGGCCCTTTCTGCACTCTACTTTTAATCCATGTTCACTGCAGTGTTCTCCAAGCAATTCTGCACAAAAACCAAATTCAACCTTCTTTTTAATCCAGCCCCCGCCCCCTCTGCACTAAAATCAAGTTCAACCTTCTTTTTATTCCGGGTCTTCCCCCCATTCTGCCTTACATTACCTCCCTTCAGTGGTCAGCCCAGTTTCAGGCTGCTGGTGCCCCAGGTTATTTGGATGCTGTTTTGCTGTGGACTTAAATTGCCAGGACTCAAACGTTGAGAAAATGTGGAGTGGCAGGCAAATGCGGAAAGGACCAGAATTTTTATAAACCTGTATGACAATGTAGAGCTTCTTTTTACTTTGTGGAGTACACAGGTTAGGCCTGGGGTCTGGGATTGTACTAATGGGTCCATTGGGAAAACCATAAGCATGTTTGTGGGTTTCCCCAATGGGCCAAACAGTGCTCCCACTCGGGACATTTTCAGGTCAGGAAAATCGTGCCAAATGGAAGACTAAATCCTGATCTGAGTTAGGCACCACACAAGTGGGAACTAAGGACAACGCGCAACTCATGTTTGTGACACAGGATGGGAACCTCAGACCTGTCTAGGGTAAGTCCTCAGCTTATGATTGAGTTGCATTCTAGAAGTCTGTAAGCAGATGTTGACTTGGAACACACTTCTCCAGAGATAACATGTAATAGATGGTGGTTAGGTTCTCAGGTGAGCCCACAGAAGCTGAAATAGTGTATGCCTGTGATTGTCTAACTGTAGACTAATTTTTTTAAAAAAGTTTTCCTTGATTGCTGGTGCTGTCTTACGTAAAGGAAGCACATTTAATTAGATAAGGCTAAGGACGCATGGCAGACATCAACCTCTGGGAAAAGATGGTAGGTGGCAAACATGACACAAATCAGACTCACCTGTCCCCCCTCCATTTGTTTAGTCTCTGCCCATACTTCCTGACCTTCTCTCCCTTCACTCCAGCACTCCCAAGCTGTCCCTCCTTGGTTGTTCACCACCCTTTTCCCTCCACTGCCAATTCCAAAGTAGAAGAGTCATTTCTTAGTCTTTGCTGCATTTGTATGTATGGGCTGTTTGTAACTCAGGTTTTTCAAAGTCAGAGACCTCCAGTACTCCACAGAGTCTGAGTACAGCTGGATCTCTTTGTAAATTCCTCAGGATTTTAAATGTGCATCTCTTTACATTGTCTGCATTCACAAAATAGCCATGCATGTACATTGCCTCCTACTGCCTAGTTAATAAAACCCTGCATACTGTAAAGATTCTGGGTTTTATTTTGTGAATGCTACAAAATTTATACCCTGGATATCATTTAAAATTTATTAGTTAGTACAGCCTCAACTTAACACATCATCATATCTAACAATGCCTATTAAGTGCTTAGGTCCCCCTCCACTGCTGCAAGACTGGGATTACCAAAGAAATTACAACCTTAAGCATTAAACCTCGCTCTGTAAAATGTGTTCTGTTGCTGTTAACACAGCACCATCAACATATGTGGCATCTTATCGAACTGTCTCATTCTGCCTCATTTAATGATTTAGTAACATTATGTGGTATGGGTTGCATTGAAAAGTGGGCGAGTGCTGCCCACACAAATGCCTTCGGTAATATTTAAAAATCCCTGATTAACAACCTGACGTGATTAGCAATTCGTCCCATGCCTGAGTCACTGTGGTGGTTATAAATCAGCAAAAGGCTCACAGGAACGATGAGGGGATGGGTGTAAAGGGGAGGCAGATATCTCGCACAGGCCCCTCCTCAAGCATATGAGAGGCTATGTTTCCTTGTACACCAGCCCGAGCATTATTGGGGTGAGTCCTTATGTGCAGCATATCCCTCTCTCCAGGGGAAAAAAAATGAATGTCATTTACGGATGTGGAGAAATCACAGAGACTCAGACACTTCTCAGACTCTTCTCCATTTATTCTTGCTACTGTCCCCATTAGCCATAACAGACAAAATTCAGTTCCTACCAGACATTTATTTTTTTTTGCCAAAGAACTCAGTGGGACCCTTGGAGACCTGGGTCAGCCCATATCTTCACGCCCCACCCTTGGGTTCTATTTCTTGGTTATACTCCCATGTGACCGGATGCTGAGAACTGGTTTTCATGTATATGGACATCTGAATGTTCCTAAAATTCTGAATGGGACTAAAAATTTTTTTTTAAGAGTATTCAGGTGAAAACGTCATGCTTACATTGCTAAGCAGGGTTACCGCCACATTAGAACAAGTGCAATTTTCCAAATTTAAACAGTACAGTTGAAGCTTAGCTTAAAATTAACTCCATTAATAGATGAGGTTAATAATGGAAAATGTTAAAGACAGGAAGAACAGATAGTTTGAAATTTATTAGCAAATTGGATCATATCTTCTACTAAGCTACAGCGAACAAAGTTAGTCACAGAAAGAGAAATTATCTGCATGAATTAAGGTAGCTTCAACCCTGTAAATTACACTGTGTGATCATAATCCTAAACGGCAAAATGTTAACTACCAACTGCAATGAAATTTAACCCCAGCTGCATTTGCTCACGTCCCATGCTTCCGAATCTTTGACAGGGGTAGAGAGCCACTGAAGCTAGGACAGAAGCAAAGTTTCTGTCTGGAGGGAAGGGGCTACCTGTGGGCAGCCACTGGGGCCAAACCATATAGAGATTCCTTCCCATTCATCTTCAGGCTGGACTTTTATTTGGCCACACTGTCACAAATGCCCCCTCCCCATTCCTAACCATAGCTATGGCTTGTTCTTCTTGATTGCTTGCCAACGGAAGTGGCCAAAGCATCACAGTTTTATTCTTCTCTCATGTCTTTCAGTTGGGGCTTGCCTTTTTTCATACCTTCCCATTGTTTTAGATTTTCACCTCCTTGGAAGCAAAGACCTTTTCATTTTTTATTCTGTTATGAAAGACAAGAAATACAATGATGAGTCTATGGTCAAGTGGCAGAGAGGGAATAGGCTAAAACTGAACTCAGAGAAGATGGGGGTGATGCTGGTGATGTGCCATAGGAGACTGTGTGGCCCACTATAGATGAACTTGTCTTGATTGTGATTGTGTTGGTAAAGAGTTTAGGAGTGTTTCTCAATTAGTGTTGTTGTTTGATAAAGTTAGCATGATAGCGAAGAATGTTTCTCTCCCCTTCCCAATTGTTTAAGGCATGTAGGTTATCTTCTCTTCTAGAACGGATACCATCATTAGACATTTTTACAAGACAGCGTAAAGTTTCTATATTTATGAGGACTTTTAAAAAAGGGTTAAGCTTCTGGCATTTTCTTGGTGAGGGCGTTAATGGGGTTCTATTGTATTTTCTGTGTTTTTATCTTGGAATTGTAAGCGTTCTTAAGCCACGAGGGACTGGTGGGATAAAAAGAGTTTAAAATATAAATAAATAAATGAAATAGACTATGCTGAAATGGTCGTGCCCATCTATGTTATTGTAACCATGGGGGTAAGCTACTAGAATGCATTCCACCATATGAGTTCACCCTTTAACACCACTCAAGCTTCAGCTATAGTACAAAATGCTGCAGCTTATCTTTTAACAGGAACCAGCTGATATGAAGACACTCTCCTTCTAGAACATTTGCAGTGACCTCTAATTCATTACTGGTCTAACTCAAGTTGCTTGCACTTGTGCGATTGGGGACTGCCCAATCCTTATGTCAACCCATGCATCAACTGTGCTTTGGCCAACAATGCCTAATAAATGTTTCTTCATATAGGGCTTTAAGGACAGCTGCAGCCCAGGATTGGAGCCTTCTCAAGGACAGCCCCACAGATTAGCACTTGGGGAGGAGTCAGACTATTAACCTCTTTCCTGTAGGCATTGGCGCAACACAGGACTTCTTAAATGGGCATAAGTAGGGCCTATAAGACCTCTTTGGTTTTGCATCTTGGGACAGGCAGAATTGCTTTATTTTTATGTGTTTGTAAAAAATTGAAAACTGACTCTGTTCTTTAAGAGAAAGTGCAATATGCTCATTTAAAATTACTACTACTACTAATAACAACAACAATGTAGACCCAATCATGACCTTATTATTATAAGGAGAGGAGAACTGAATGCACACCCCAAGTTGTGTGAATAAAGGCACAGCTTTCATATTATTGTTGCATTTTTATAGCCATAAAGGCATGAGTATATGAAGCTGCCTTCTAGGAGGCTTGGCACTCAGCCCAGTAATATCAAGTCTGGCTGGCAGCTGCTCCCCAACACTGCCATCCTAAGTTGAGTTACACCAAGAGTGTTCAGGAACTGTTCAGGACTGCGATGCAAGAGATGGGGTAGAGGTCTTTCTCACCCCTGCATTGAAGATGTCAGAAATGGGAGCTTTTGTATCTAAAGTAAATGCAACATAAAAATGAAACTCATTCTGAAATGCAGCCTCATTGGCTATATGTCTATCATGGGCTGCCCTACTTGATAAAACAGACTGCATCTGTGAAAGATAACTTTTCTGTGAGGAGCCTACTCTATTGATTGTACTGCGATTAGTAGAACAATAAATGACTAATAATAATAAAGATGAGCAAATGAAAGAGACAAGAACCCACATCTGTGGTCTTCTGTCACACTGCACCAGGAATATTAACACTAATCTATCTCATAGTGTCTCTTAGGGGGTTCTGTGTCTGCTGGCTGTTGTCCTCCTTTACTTTAGAAGTTCTTCAGAAGTGCTGGCATTGCAGATTCTCTCAAAAGGACAAAAAAGACTCCTTGAGCACAGTGGATATAAACATTTATTTCAAATCCTCAAAAGCTGCCTGTCCTCACACATCAGCATTGAGGGGCTGCAAAAATAACTATTCTTCATGTTAAAACCATTCATAGGTTCAGTGCTGGTCACATCTTACTGTGAGCATGAAAAGGAGAAACAGCATGTGGCTATACAACAGAGAAGGCCAGACTAAAAACTCCAAGGGTCAAACAAGATGCTCTGGGGTTTTTTGGTGAGTTGGGTTTGGGGTCTGCCAACCCAACTTCCTCTCCCTGCAACCAGACAGCGCAGAGAATGTCATTTTAAAGATCAGAGGAAGCCCCCTTTTTGGTTTGGAACTGCAGCATGGGAGCAGAAAAAAAGTTCTTTCCCCTCCCCAACTACAGTGTTTGAAGATGAAGCAACTCTAGCAGGAAGTTATTTACATGACTTTGGAAAGGCACATAGCATATTCCAAGCACATGTTAAGAATATAAGAGAAGCCAATGTTGGATCAGGCCAATGGCCCACCCAGTCCAACACCCTGCCACACAGTGGCCAAAAATACCGGGTGCCATCAGGAGGTCCAGCAGTGGGGCCAGGACATCGGAAGCCCTCCCACTGTTGCGCCCCCCAGCACCAAGAGTCCAGAGCATCACCTGCCCCAGCCTGAGAGTTCCTATCTATACCTTGTGGCTAATAGCCACTGATGGACTTCTGGTCCATATGTTTATCTAATTCCCTATTGAAGCTGTCTATGCTTGCAGCCACCACCATATTACTCCAAAGTTATGTAAGTAACAGGCTGCCAGGCTCCTTCCAGCTTTTGGCATGGGATAGTGTGTGTGGGGGGAAGTAAGTGCCCCTCCTCTCCTATACTGTAGTTCCAAGCTCCAAAAGGTTCCCTCTAGTTTGGCCCCAAGATAACCTGATGCACTTTGACGCAAGAACTGGGAAAATATGTTCCTCTCCTTTGTGATGGAGAGAAGATCCTTGAAGTCTGTGTTTTATGCACAGAGAGGAATCACACACACTTCACGAGCCCTATTAGTGGGCCTTCCATTATCATGAGTAGGATGACAGGTCATCACTTTCATGATCATGTAGTCCATCTACCCCTGTACCATACAAGTGAATGGATGCCATTCCGCTCTATGGGAAACATGAGATAGGGGCTCTCTCTCTGCCCTAATAAGGACAAGAAGCTTATGTTATCTGACATAATCTGTTCTACCACCAATGCTCCAAACTGTGGAGTCTTGTGAGCAAAAATCCTACTTTGTGAGCTACTGGCATTAATGTGAGCGAGCGTTTTGGCTACTGCATAAATTAGTTTGCTCTGGAGCCATCCTTCCTGAGCAAAGACAAAAATGTGTGAGCCGGAGGCTAAAAACCTGTGAGCTAACTCACACTAACTCAGCTTAGAGGGAACACTGCCCACGACTACCAGATTTTTGATATTCCCATCTCTTCAATCTACATATCCAGAGGTCTGCAACTACAGTGGCCAGAATACTCAATGACATTACAAGTGCTTCTACTACATTACCAGCGATCAGGCTTTATGACATTTTGCATGAGAAAAAAACCCAACAGGAACAATCAGACTAATGCCCTTTTCATAATTGCACAATAGTACAAGGAGAATGCTACAAAGGTACAAGAAAAAATTGTGCACCCTGATCCTGTGCATGCTGATTCAGAAGCTAGGCCCCACAGAATTGACTGGAGGGGGCTCCCAAGCAGGTGTGTGTGTAGTTTCAATCCTAACCTCTACCCCAGTGATGTTTAGGCCTTCTGCTTTTCCCCATATCCTGCTTAACTCTAGTTCCTTCTCTTCCCCACATCCCTTCTGAGAGCTCCAACTTAGTCCGTAATTTGAAATGGCAGGCTGAGGATAATTAATGAGGTTTCTTCTATTTTAGTGAATCTCCAGGTAATTCAGAAGTGAATCACTAGCCCGTCCCCCATAACCAGTTAAAGCGGAATTCTTTTGTCCCAATGATCAGGTTCTTTTCAGTAAATGATGAGGGGAACTCGCTCCAAAACAATACCTTTCCCCTCCTGAGCCAGAGGCAATTATCTTTGCCTTTTATTCTGAATGCCTAACTGCAGAGTTAGGCCAATCCCCATTTCCACAGGAGACCCACAGAAAGGCAGAAGAAAGCCAATTGTTAGCTGCAGAACCCCATCTGTTGCAGCCCTTCAGCGCCTCACAAAGAATCATGGTGCTGGCACCTTTCAGCTTCTTGGTAATTTGCTCATGCCTCAAATAAAAACAAACACCTTTTTTCCTTTTAAAAAATACTGCAGATCATACAAATATTTAACAGTATCATTTGCACAGATCATAAAGGGGAAAACATCCTGCCTGTGTATGCACAAACGGAGGTGACAGGGACGGTGATAAAAGTACAATGGGAAGCCTCTTCTGCTACCGTCTCCGACTATGGCTTAATTACGATAAGTACGATTGAAATAGCAGGATTTGCCTGCCATTACCGCATAATGCCAGCACCACAATTTGTGCCTATATTGAAAAGTGGAGACCTCAAGTTAACTACTAGTAAGATTCACTACAGCATGACTTTTTAAATGGCTTCTCCCACACATCATCATTTCCAGATTATCTGATGATTACAGTAATCTCGGTCCTGTCAAACTCTGCTCTATTTTCCTAATAGTTCTCTTTCCAGAACTATTGAAACAGGGTAGAAGCATGGGAATTGTCAGTGATGCACTGGGATATTACTAACTTTTGGGAAACTTCTTGGGTGCTAGCTGGGCTGAATAAAGTATTTGTGTATTTATGAGCACAGTGTATCCCCGATGTTTCATCAGTCGATTTCTTGTTCTGCTAAGAGTACTCAGTATCACACTACCCCATGATTACTCCATCATTCCGGGACTGTTCCTCCATTTGGACCAACATTGCCTGATAACAAAATAACAGCTTTTTTTGTTCATTTATCCTTATGGTAGGGCTTTATCCTGTAGGGCAGACTTGTATAGCCTGTAACCCAACAAGACAAATTCAACCACCTAACCATGAACCACGTAGCCCGGGAACACTGGAAACCTTCCGCTTTTGCTATCTGCCTAAAGTTCCATAAACAAAGTGGGCAGGGCTTATCAAGCACATAGTTTGCCACATAATATGGCTGGAAGGCTGCATTTGGCATGGATCACACATTTGTACAGATTCGCTCATGGTTATCACAGTCATGACTGCCAGTAAGAGCAAGGCCACGCACCCTTCACACTCAACCTGTACAACGCCATGCTGGCATTGCAACAATCCTGTGACTGAAGGTGAAAACAAACACATGTTCAAAGGTACATGGACATTTTAAAATACAGTGGAAGCAATTCTGATATGAATTCACAGCTTGGAAAGGCAGCCATTTTCAGGGTAGAGAATGTGGGTCCAAAACCACTGCTATATAAGTTGAATGTCTGTGGTCACCCAGAGGTCCTACAACAGACCTGTACAAATGTGTGATCCCGGCTAACATCCTGCTAGATGTTTGATACTTTCTATTCCAGAATCTGAGATATAAGAAGATAATGAGTCATCCAGCATCATACAGAACTCCTCATCAACATGATGGGAAAATTAGGCTTGATCTTAGGAGAAAATTCAGCCAGACAAGCCTATGTCATGTTGAGCCAGTTTGGTGTAGTGGTTAAGAGTGGTGGACTCTAATCTGGAGAACTGGGTTTGATTCCCCACTCATCCTTCACATGAAGCCAGCTGGGTGACATTGGGTCAGTCACAGCTCTCTCAGAGCTGTCCTCCCAAGCTCAGTTCTCTCAGAGCTCTCTCAGCTCCACCTACCTTGTTGTGTCCTGGGATCAGAGGGCTGAGCTGGCGAAACACTGCCAAGCTTCGCTCTCTGAGAACAATAGGGACTAGGTTCCTGAGCTCGCCAGTAGTGAACCAATGGCAGCATTGGCGGGCGATTCAAACCCGCCAATAGGAATATAGGGCCGTCCCCCCTAACTGTATATAGTTGGCCTCCGGCCGTTACTGTGTGTTCTTGTCTTATGTGAAGTACGAATAAACGCGTCTTCTCTTATGTCGTCGTCCGAGTCATGAGGCCCGAAACCCAGTACTTTACAGTGGCGACGAGGATGGGATTCTAACGCCTTCCGTGACTCCATGAACGACGAAACGGACACCGCCGAGCAACGCATCGCTGACCCCGAGAGCAGCACCGCACCGCTCGCCGAGCATCGCATCGCTGACCCCGAGAGCAGCACCGCACCGCTCGCCCCGGCGCACGCCGTTCCCGACAGAACCATGGCCGCTTCCCACGTAACCCTGGAGCACTTCGACCAGTCGCAGCCAGAAACCTGGGACGCATGGGTCGACCAGCTCATCAGCTACTTGGAGCTCAACGAAATCCGCCACCCCGACCAGAAACGAGCGATCCTCCTGAACGCCTGCGGCACCCAAACCGTCCGCCTCGCCAAGAGCCTCTTGGTGCCCCGCACGGCCTTGGAGAGCTCGTTCGGGGAAATCCTGGACGTCCTCAATGGCTACTTCAGCCCCCGGCCGACCTTCCTGGCCAAGAGGATGGATTTCCAGAGGCGAGTCCAGACCCGAGGGGAATCCATCGCCAACTTCCTAGCCGCGCTAAGGGCGCTAGCCGTGGACTGCGGGTTTCCGAAGGTGGAGGACAACCTGCTGACACAGTTCGTGTGGGGCCTGGCGGACCCAAAGCTGCGGCGCAAGTTGGTGGGACACCGGAAGCTCACCCTGGACGAGGCCCTCGACGCCGCCACTGCCCACGAGGCCGCAGAAGGGGATCGCCCGGTCGCGGCCGCGCAGGTGGTTGGAAGGAGCCCAAGCCCCGGAAACGAAGAGACGGACGAGGTCTTCGCCCTCAAACCCCAACAACGCCGGCCGGCGCCGTTCCAGCAGGCCAACAGGGAGCAAGCCAAGTATTCCGGCCACCGAGCCATCTGTGCCAGCTGCGGGGAGGGCCACGGCCGGAAATCCTGCAAGTTCCGGGATGCTGTCTGTCACGGGTGCGGTAAGCAGGGACACCTCGCACGGGTCTGCCGGTCCAAGGGCCCCCGGAATTCGAGATCGGCGGTCCCCCAGTACCGCGCATCGTCCACCGCACACGAGACATCGGAAGAGGTCGCCGAGTTGTACCACCTCACCGACCAACCACTGCAGGTACTTCGCCTCCCCAACCCCAACCTCTCCTCTACCCCGAAGATCCAAGTAACCGTGCGGATCGAGGGGTCCCCTGTTGCATGGAAGTGGACTCGGGATCGGCGGCGTCCATCATTTCCCTGGACACTTTAAAAAGACTTTGCCCACTAGGGGGACCCCTCTACGTCCATCGCCACTAAGCTTGGTGGACTTTCAAAAGAACCCTGTCCCCATCCGGGGAGTCGGCACTTTCCGAGTGCAGTACCGAGACTTTGAGGGGAACTTGGACTTGGTGGTGGTAGAGGGAAATCTCGCGAGTCTCCTGGGGCGGGCATGGTTCGAGGCCCTAGGCATATCGATTGGGGGAGTAAATAAATGTGGGGTGCGGGACTGGGGGGCGGTGTGCAAGGAGTTTCCGGAGGTCTTTGACGGGAAACTGGGATGTTACAAAGGGCCCCCGGTGTCGCTCCACTTAGACCCCACGGTGACGCCCATCCGTCGGCGCTTCCGCACCGTGCCCCTGGCCCTACGCCCTAAAATAGAGACCGAACTAGACCGGCTGGTGGCCCAGGGAGTCTTAGAGCCCGTTCCGAACGCGAGATGGGAAACCCCGATTGTGACACCAGTCAAGCCAAACGGGGAGATCCGCATCTGCGCGGACTATAAGTGCACTATTAACCAGGCACTTCAGGCGCACGCATACCCCGTACCCGTGGTCAGCCATGTCCTAGCAACACTGGCGGGGGCGCGCATATTTGGAAAGCTGGATCTCGCGCAGGCGTACCAGCAACTCCCAGTAGATGAGGCCACGGCCGAGGCACAGACCATAGTGACCCACCGGGGGGCCTTCCGGGTGAAGCGGCTGCAGTTCGGGGTCAGTGTGGCCCCAGGGATCTTCCAAAATCTAATGGACGATCTGTTAAAAGGGATCCCTGGAGTGACGCCGTTCTTCGACGACGTCCTCATCGCCGCGACCACCCCGGAAAGCTTCGCCGCCCGCCTCCGAACTGTATTGGAACGCTTCCAAGCCGCGGGGCTGAAAGTGAAGCGAGAAAAGTGCCTCCTCGGGGTGCCGGAGGTAGAGTTCTTGGGATACCGGGTAGACGCATCAGGCCTGCATCCGGCGAGGGACAAAGTGAAGGCCATCGTGGAGGCCCCCGCCCCGAAGTCCAAGGCCGAGCTCCAGGCGTTCTTAGGCCTCCTGAACTTTTATCATTCCTTTCTCCCCCACAAAGCCGCCGTGGCCGAACCCCTACACAGGCTGCTGGACAAGGCGACTCCTTGGGCATGGGGAGCGCGGGAGGAGGCGGCGTTTCGGGGGTGAAAGTCCTCTTGATTTCAAACGCAGTACTCGCGCATTTTGATGAAAAGCTCCCGGTCATCCTGGCGTGCGACGCCTCACCGTATGGGGTCGGGGCAGTCTTGGCACACAAGCTACCGGATGGGAGGGAGGTCCCGGTGGCTTATTACTCCCGCACGCTGTCCCCCGCGGAGCGGAACTACGCCCAAATCGACAGGGAGGGCTTGGCACTGGTGGCGGGGGTAAAAAAATTCCACAATTTTGTGTACGGGCGGCCCTTCACGCTCGTAACAGATCATAAGCCGCTCCTGGGACTGTTCGCGGCGGACAAACAAACGCCGCAAGTTTTGTCGCCCCGGGTGTTGCGCTGGTCCTTATTTTTGGCGGGGTACCAATACCGACTGGAGCATCGGCCGGGCAAGGCGCTGGGTCATGCCGACGCCTTGAGCCGCCTACCGCTGCCGCAGACAGGGGAAGATCCGGCCCCAGCCCCTGCTGTCTTGCTGATGGAGGAACTGCCAAACCCCCCCCTTCAGGCTGCAGATGTGGCCGCCCGCACGTCCCGAGATCCCATTCTCTCCCGGGTCCTAAACTGGGTGGTGAGGGGGTGGCCAGCGGAACAGACTGGGCCAGAGTTCACAGCATACAAGGCCAGGCGGGAAGAGCTGTCCGCATTGAAGGGGTGTTTACTATGGGGAGATAGGGTGATCATTCCGGGGCCCATGAGACAAGGGGTGCTAGAAACGCTGCACGAGGCCCACCCGGGCATCGTACGAATGAAAGCTCTGGCAAGGAGCTACGTGTGGTGGCCCGGGGTGGACGCAGAAATTGAATCTTGGGTCAGAGGGTGCACACGATGCCAGGAGGTCCGCCCCAATCCACCGAGAGCGCCAACCCAAAGCTGGGAGTCTACCCACAAGCCGTGGTCACGCCTGCACATAGACTTTGCGGGGCCGTTCCAGGGGCTCCAGTTCATGGTAACGGTAGACTCTTATTCAAAATGGGTGGAAATAAGCCCAGTGTCTACCACCTCCACCAAGGCGGCAATAAGGGCCCTGCGGAAGATATTTGCAACGCACGGGTTACCCGACACAATCGTGTCGGACAACGGGGCAGCATTCACATCTGCGGAGTTTCAGGCGTTCCTCGAAAGGAACCTCATCAGGCACATACGATCCGCGCCTTTCCACCCGGCAACTAATGGACAGGCGGAGAGGACGGTACGCACCGCCAAAGAGGCCCTGAGCCGCATAACGGGGGGGACTGGGAGTTCCGGCTGGCCCGATTCCTTCTCACATACCGCACCACCCCAAACCCCATCTCAGGACACTGCCCCGCAGAACTATTAATGGGCCGCCGCCCCTACCACTTTATTAGACAGACTCCACCCGGACCGAGCTCCCGAGAGAAAGCTGGTCGAGAACAGGGAGGCGCCCCGAAGCTTCCTACCGGGAGACCCTGTCTACTTCCGGAACTACGGAGCGGGACCGCAGTGGGTGGCAGGGCGCATCCTAAAACCCACCGGGCCGGTGTCATACGAGGTCCTAACCGATGGGGACCGGGTTCTCCGCAAACACATCGACCAGCTCCGGAGGCGACAAGACCCCGATAGAGAGATCGAGTTACCAGGAAATGCCGCCCCCGCCCCATCATCCGATCGACCGCAAGCACCGACAGCGGAGCCAGCGCCAGAGAGTCCACGGAATCCGGAGGGAGCCCCGGTAGCCGCTGAACCGCCGCCGCTGCTGCCGCCACCGTTGGCCCCGGTAGCAACTGAACCGCCGCCGCCGATGCCGCCACCGTTACAGCCGCCGCCGTCACCACCTCGGCTACTTCCAGAGGCCCAAGCTCCTTATGCGGGTGGATCAACCGATAGGGGCCCCGCCAGTCCGGTACCGGCCCCCCGACGTTCGCTAAGGGAAAGAAGGCCACCAGCATACTTAAAGGACTACGTCACCTGATAGGAGACGAACCATGGGGGGAGGGGTGTTGTGTCCTGGGATCAGAGGGCTGAGCTGGCGAAACACTGCCAAGCTTCGCTCTCTGAGAACAATAGGGACTAGGTTCCTGAGCTCGCCAGTAGTGAACCAATGGCAGCATTGGCGGGCGATTCAAACCCGCCAATAGGAATATAGGGCCGTCCCCCTAACTGTATATAGTTGGCCTCCGGCCGTTACTGTGTGTTCTTGTCTTATGTGAAGTACGAATAAACGCGTCTTCTCTTATGTCGTCGTCCGAGTCATGAGGCCCGAAACCCAGTACTTTACATACCTCACAGGGTATCCGTTGGGAGAGGAAAGGACGAAGACTGTAAGCCACTCTGAGACTCCAAGTGAAGGGCAGGGTATCAATCCAACTCTTCTTCTTCATTTACTTTCAAATTCCTGTGCCAGCTTTTCAATCTCATTGGCCAAGGAGGTCAACAAAGGAGAATACAAGATTTAAAAACTGAATAAAATATATAGTACACAACATGATGTATATTTATGACATATTTTATCTTGCTTTTTCTCTCAGGAATTCAATGTACAGAATGAAGGACAACCCCAAAACTTGATTGCAACCTGAAGGCAAACAAATAAAAAAAGCTACTATGAGTGTGAGCTGGTATTCATTACGAGAGGTCAAATGCTAGTTTTATTTACTTAATACATTCTTTCCCTGCCTTTCTTCCTGGGAGCTCAGACAGGTATACACTGTTTACCATTCCTCTTCTCCGGCCTCACAACAATGCTATGAAGTAGTTTAAGCCTGAGAGAGTTGTGAGTGCGACTGGCTCCAAGTCACCAGTGAGCTCCATGGCAGGATGAAGATTTTATTGGATTGCCAGCTCCAGGTAGGGAAACTTCTGAAGAACTATGGGTGGAATTTGGAGAGGGCAGGGACCTCAGTGGGGTACAATGCCATAGAGTCGTCCCCCCCTAGAGCCTCCATTTTCTCCAGGGGAAGTGATCCTCATCCAACACTCTAACCATATTACCATACTGGGTCTCTGGTTATTCTCTGCCAAAATAGGGACCACTTCTTATCACAGGGTAGTATGTCAAGAAAAAAAATTGTTCAACAGATGAAACCAATGTGGAATCCTGTTAAAAGATAATTGATTAAATACAAATTGTTTGCATTATTATATGAACCTTTTTGTGTCACATTTAGCTTCCATATTTATTTTGCTGGGTTTATTGTTACAATAACTCCATTAAAATCCAAACAGCACATAATTTACATGCAAATGTGGCATCTCCCATTAGGTTGTAATTGTTCATCAAAACTCTTTCTACCTAATTGTTGCTGCAAGGTAGACAATACTATCCAATTCCACATAGGTCACTTTAATGACCCCAACAGGATTATCAGAAAATACAGGCAGAATCAGGCCACACTCTACTGGACATCGCTTTAGGTGGGCAGCACTTTCTGAAAACCCTTTGGCAGATATCTCAGGATCCTGTTCCTCCCTTAATTTGGCAATACTTTTATGCTTTCTCACAGCAAACACAGTATCTCTAGAATCAAGCAGTTTCAGAAAATATTTTACAAAAAGAGTCAGCTTCATGTATTCAAAAGAACGAGCTTTCATAGATAAATAGCTTGACAACATCCACAAGAGCTCATGGTCTTTAACACCAGAGATTATTTTAAGAACAAGCTTTTCTCTCTCACTTTACTAAAAGACTTTTTTTCTCTCTCTCTCTTACCTACATCAGACTTAAATTGCTTTAATAGCCAATCCTCCTCTCTAGGGATCACTCGAAACTATAGTATAAATAGCTCTAATCGAGAATTCTCAGAACCCTCCTGGTTCAATAATTCCCAGTTTCTTTGGAGAAAGCCATGACAGCTAAATTGGTATAAAACAGATGACTGTAATTCAATTCATAATGTAGATAAGCCCTAAGGCAGAAAATGTAGACAACAGGCAACAGGGAATGGCAGGAGAGACCCATGGGAAGGCCTGTCCTGGAAAGAGCTTATGCACTTAGGAGAACCCATTCATAGTGCAGAAGGAATAAGGGCTATGCTGGCTCTGGACCACTGAGTATTTAGTTCTGCCATCTGTGAAACTGTTGACCATAAATGGAGTAATGGACAGTTCTGTTCTTATAGGGCAGACTCCCAGAAACAGATGCGTGCAACACACAGCCATTACCACTGGAGATGTATAGGGAATGTAACACAAAAGGGAAACATTCTTCTTCAGTATTTTTTGTGAGCGGCATATTCTAGTTCTACATCATAGGGAAAAGGCTTTTAAAAGAAAGCCTACCTTATATTTTTCCAGAAAGTCCTCTTTTTTTCTAGTTGTATTATTCATGCAAAGATGAGAGCTAGCAATTTAATTACAGACCTCTGTGTCCTCTGCAGAAGTAAAGGACAATTACTCATCACAATGTAGATAAAACTGTGCCTTGGCATCACTTTCATTTCTTGAACATGTTCAAGCCTTTGATGTCTTCCTAAACTTTGTACTTTTCCGTCAAGATCAGAATGAGATTTACTTTTCCTCCAGAAAGGGTTTTATGTTTGCCTTTGGGCTGACCTGTAGCCAAAACTGTGGAACGTCTGACTTTCCCCCACCCCCAGCCCATGCAATAATCTCATGTACACTGCTAGCAACTCATTTGAGGAAAACTGTTAAGTAAATAGCAACATTTTCAGAGGTGGGGGGAGACACTGCACAGGACTATAATGGAAAGATCTATGGGGAGGATGGGTATGAGAAAAAAAAAACTTTCAGGGAATTTGGCTTGGCCTTCTTTTGTACAGTGAACTGATCATAAAATTTATAAGTTTAATTAAAAGTAAATTCTATGAAGTGTCAATTTCTTCATTGTTATAAATGACCTAATGCTGCCATTCTGCATCATACATGGCGGATGCACAAAGATATGTTGGGGGGGGGGGATCTCATTTCTCCTCTCTATGCACCAGCCCACATTTTCCCTTCTTTTCATCCCTGGGTGGTCCCCATTGTTTCCCACTTTTCCTGCTTCTCCCCTTCCCAAACCTTTATCTGTTTCCACCCCAGTCTTCAGCTTTTCCTCCTTTTTTACCATGGTGGCCTCTCCCCTTTTCTTCCTTCCTCTATCTTTCTCTGTTCTCCATATTTCTCCATCTATCTCTTTTCTCCTCCATCTATCTATTTTCTCATCCATCCATCCATCCATCCATCACCATTTTCAATCTCTTCCCCGTCCCAACATATAACTGACAGAAACCAAGGCTAAAGACAGACCTTCTATTATTTAATGGAGGGGGGTTAAATCCCACAATGTTTTTTTTTTCCTTTCAGATTTTTTTCTGCAAACTTGGGGCTTCTCTCAGACTTGTAGAGAAATAACCCATATGTGCCTGGCCCCACTGCGTGGATTTTTTTGATCCCCAAGCTGGGCCCAGTGCAGAATTAGATACAATAATTATAGTTTTCATTTCACAAATATCTCAGTAATTCTAACATCACTCTAAGATGGGTCAATACAATATACCCCCAATATTGCACACAGAGGCTGAAACCATGACAGTGTGCCCTGCCTAAGGCATTCATGACTGAGGGAAAAATTAGAATCATAGAATGTTAGAGTTGGAAGGGACCTTGCAGGTCATCTAGTCCAACCCCCTGCACTCTACAGGAGCATAGCCAAAAGATAGCCCTACATACCTACAACATACCCAAAAGATGGTTGTTCAGCCTCCGCTTGAAAATGTCCAGAGAAGGAGCATCCACCACCTCCCAAGGCAAACTGTTCCACTGCTCAACCACTCTTACAGTTAGGAAGTTTCTCCTGATATCTAGCCGGTAATGACTTAAGGGTTGAGTGAGAACTTCCTAGTTCACAGCTAAGTCTCTGCTAACACATTAAGCAGATGTGTTAACTTGAATTTCAGAAGACAAAACACCCTTTAAGTTCACTTTTTCATGGGAAATTTGGAGCCAATGACAGAAAACCCTCAAGAAAACCCAGAGCTAGTATAGAGTTTGCTGATCTCTCCTTGGGTCATGGAAAGTGCTGTCAAGTCACAGCCAACTTACAGCAATGCTATACGGTTTTCAAGGCAAGAGAAGTTCACAGGTGGTTTGCCGTTGCCTGCCTCTGTGTAGCAACCCTGGAATTCCTTGATGGTTTCCCATCCAAAAACTAACCAAGGCTGATCCCTGCTTAACCTTTGAGATTGGGCTAGCCTGGGTGATCTCTCCTTTAATATATTATCGTTACTAGTACTCAGGATTTGCTCTTAACTTTCTTCCCAAGATTTCTACAAAGCAAATGGCACTAAGACTATGAGCTTCAGGAAAAGTTCAACAAAACTTGAATTCTGAGTGTGTGCATGTTGAATTAAGACTCAGACTCTCAGACTGCCTAGCTGCACAAAGAAATAAACCCATCAAACAGAGTACAGCTTTTACCTTATGATGTATCTGGAACAAAGATGTCATTTAAAACACATTAATTATACTTACATTCTTCTTAGACTTGGGGTTCAGGGTGGTCTCCTCCTGAAGACCATTCTGACCCACGCTTCGTTTTAGGCTCCAGCAATGTTAGAGCACCAGATGATTCTAAACAAGTAGCTGAAGAGTTCATTTGATACCACAGGTGTGAACTGGAGAGGCCAGAGTTCGGATTCTTCTTTAGAGATGAAGTTCACTGGACAAGCTGGTAGCACAATCTTACCTTACAAGGATGGTGCAAAGGTTACCACTTACTTTGAATGAGCTGCAGTCTGAGAGGTCCCCTTGATTTACATCTGTCCTCAGCCAGAAGATCACTAGGTCTCAGACAAGGCATTCGCTTAACCTCAGACCCTTCCCATCTGCTAGAAACAATGATACTGACCTAACATACAGGGTTGTTATGAGGATTATAATAAAGGTGACATATGTGAAGTGCTCTGAACACTGGAGTTGCTATATAAATGCTCAATAGTGATGTTATTAAGTCACATTCTCTCGGCCTAATGTATCTTACAGGGCTTAAGGGCATGATGTGATAACATTCACTGGTGCATGGAATATCAGGGCCTTCTCGTTAACCATCACACTCTCACAAGCAGTAGCAGTGAAAAATTTCTGTGGAATTTTAGAACCTGAAGACAAAGCTCTTGTTATTATGGAGGAAGATCTGTCAATTCATTGATCACTGGTACATGAGAGTGGGCTTTTGCCAAAACCTTATTAAACAGCCATCTTGCTGGACAGAACAAAAATTCATTACTCTGAACCTATTCTAGAGAGAGCACAGAACTCAAACTCATTTATCTTGATTTTTCTGTTATTAGCACACAGTTTTTGTATTCAGCTTCTTGTAACGCTGTGAGTCCCTCTGTGTGTGTGTGTGTGTGTGTGTGTGTACATATGGATGAAACCAGACTTACTGGCTTCCTCTTCTCATTCTTCATATGGTAATCAGTTTTACAAGCATATGAGCACTTCACAACTTTTCAAACCAATTCAGCTAAACTCTTTTCTTCATTCATGAATTGTGATAACCTCCAACAGGCTACTTGAACTTCTCGGAGGGAGGGCAGAGATCCAAACATATTAAATAAAAATGGGTAGACTGCAGTTCAAAATGTTAAAATAAAAAATACTAAAGCAGGCACATTTTATGACAGCATGTGATTGAATATGGGTTTGATGGAAAAGCCTAAGAAAAAGTCCACATTCTTAATATATTGCTAGCATCATTTGGGAACCAGACTCCAGTAGACAGAGAGGTTGGTACAGTCATAGGGCAGGAGGCAACAGAAAGTCATTTTTTTGGTTCAATATAGCAATGAATCTGCATAGTGTTGTGATGTAGCTGGCTGCAGAGGTGCTGGGACAAAATCTCTCCATTTTGGATGTCTATTTCAATTCAGAGGTTAACGTGGTTTTCCCCTGAGCCACTTCTATGCATTGCTGAAGTTTATAAACGGATCAGTCCCTTCCAGCACCTTGAAGTGGCTCACCTTGAAGTGCTTGCCATTTCAGTTTTCTGGAAATGCAAACCTAGGTTTACTACTGGTGTGCAGTCAACAAGGCAATGAGGGTAATCCAGGCACCCATCTTCAGGGGGTGTTATTTTTGTGCTTTGTGAGAAGTGGTTCTTTGAATCTTTGTAATTTGAAATCAAGACTACGGGGGGGGGGACTGGCTAAGGGTGGGCAAACAATTATGATGGAGAGGAATAGACCAGAAAGGTGGCAAAGGAGGGATACCACAAATAGCAATGTGTGGGGATGGAGAAAGTGCCAGATGGAGGCCATTTTAAGTGTCTTCTGTGAGATCAAGGGAAAACTTTGGCTTATTCTGCATTGGCTTTTCCTTCCGTTGTTTTAGCAAATCTATGTTGGAACAGAAATTCCCCACTGCATTGCATGCTGCTTTCACCTCTTTCGACCATCAGATTTTATGGTAGCCTCCACACTCCATGCTGCTTTCGCTTCCTTTGATCATCAGATTTTATGGTACCTTCTGCAAAGATTTATGGCCGTTCAGGGGTGACTTTGCAGTCAGTACAGCATTGGCCCAGGATATTTGAATGTGGTTTTGAGCTGTACTTTTTTCTCCCAGTTGAGAAAATGTGAAGCGAACACTAGATGCAGAATCGCCTTTGACTGGCAGCTTTTAGACCCAAGTGGGAAATAAGACTGACATATCTCATGGCATTTGGCTTGGGTTTTCCCTTATTTCTCCGTCTTCACTCTGGCGTCATCGCCGACTTTGTACAATATAGGAAAATAGCTTATCTTTAATCACTCTTTAGAAAATTGTTCTTCCTCTACAAAGTACCTTTGGTTTTAGCTCAGGCTTTAAAAACGAAACAGCTCACAATGCAAGGCTGTGATCCAAGGAAATGGAAATAAATAATAATTTAAAAATGGACAATTATGGAACTAAAAAAGAGGGTTATATATACTGCAAACAGAAACAGTATTTTGTATATTGTGAATGGACTGCCAACCCATGAACTCGAAAATTCTGATCCATGCATATCTTCTGGGGGTTAAGCCCTCTGGGAAAGGAGGTGGTCCAAAGCAGGCACAGTTCTATGCTTTCTTGGAGTGAGGGGCAGTTTCCAAAGCAGAGGGCAACACAAAAACAATATATTTTGGTAAAGTGCTCTTCTAAAACATGGCCAATAGGGGAAAAAATAGTTTTTCTCCTTGTTCTTTTTGAAAATCAGCCTTAACATTGGCCAAGCCAGTTGGTTTCAGTTGACAGTCCTATCTGTCCTATAAATACTTTTATCTAGGCCTCATTTCTGTATAAATGAAGTATGTTTGGGGTTGATAACCTTGGACTAATATCCTTGTCATTTCATCTTCCCTCACAAAAATAATCACTTGCTGATGCAGCCAAAGTTTGCGCCAATTTCTTATCAAGTGCCCAAAACAATCCAAGTGAAGATTTTCAGTGGCTTTTAGCCAGGGCAGCCAGGGCCGTATTTGAACAACAGATGCTACAGACAATGAAGGTGTGTGTGTGTGTGTGGGAGGGTGACTGCTGACTTTCTGTCTCCCCCGTACGTTTACTGAAACCGCCTGACTGAAACCGCTCCTGCAGAGACAGGATCAATGGTTAGTCTGAACCAGCAGGTTAATTCATCGAAAAGACCTCCAAAGGCTTCACCTCTACAACCAGCACTCTCTAGATTACAACTAACGCTGTTTCAAAGGACTGGATGGGGTCCTGTCCTCACATATGGAACAACAAAGTAGACTGAAAGGATGCATTATTTAAATTTTAGAATTACATTTTTCTTTTGGCGGCTCTTGGCAAAAGCAAGGAAGAGACAATTTTTAGAAAATCATATGCAGGACATTTGAGTTTGGGGACCATTTAACAATACAAAGCCAGGGACACTCACTTTAAACTAGGTCAATGGTTTACATTCCAGACTGAGTCACTGGGGACGAAGACAGTGTGGCATGTAATAGATGCTTTATGGTTTTCCAACATGAGCTGATTGTCCTTGGAATAATTCTTAGCTCACTCGTACTGTTGGTGAATTTATACACTTAAAAAAAAGAGAGATCTGTTTGCTAAGTGCCCTTCTCATCACTAGGAATGAAGGAAGAAAATCGATGGGACCCTTAAAGAAAAAATTCAGAGCAGAGGTATCTGTAAGTGCATCTTTTATGCTTTATAAATTGCTAAGATATGGGACTCTGAAGAACAAATTATGAAAACACAAGTATAGCACAAGGCAGGAATACTCTGCAAATACTACTGCATGGAAAGACCAATACTCTAAACTGATGCCTCCAATGTGTCTGCTAGATTTGCACAACAAGGACTTTTTACAGCTGCCACACACTGTGGCACAAGAACTCAAGTGAAGGAGAGGTTAGTGTGTCAGACTAGGATCTAGGAAAGGGGTCCCCAACCTTTTTGAGCCTGCGGGCACCTCTGGAATTCTGGCACAGCCACAAAATGGCTACTGTCAAACGCGCAGGCAGGAAATGGCTGTTGCAGCTGACCTTCAGTCACATAATGAGGATCCCTGTTCTGTGCTGGTGGCTGCTGCCAGAGCAATGTCTTTAAAAATCAGCACAGCCAATCACATCTTCAATGGCCAATCAGAAGTCTTGCTGGATAAAAGCCTCACTTGGCCCTGCCCACTTTCTAAAAACACTCGGCAGGCACCAGGAAAGGTGTCAGTGGGTGCCATGCCATCCAGCGGCATCCCACATTTAGAAAATCCAGGTTCAGATTCCCACTTGCTGGGTGACCTTGAGCCAGTCACGTCCTCCCAGCCTAAACTACCTCACAGAGTTGTTGCAAGGATTAAAAAAATGGAGGAAGGGAGAATGATGCATCCCATCCTGAGCTCCTTGAAGAAAGGGCTGGATAAAAATGACCAAATGAATAAATAAATGACCATGTTGTGGCAGCTGGACCTGCAGTTTGGTCTGCACATGGGCTGCTGTTCATATGACCTCCACAGTTCTTGCCAGTCTGCAATCTCAACTCAGTCCCAGTGGCCTTCATATGGGAGCCGCTAGTTCTACAAGCTGACCCAAAGGCAGCAATACTGTACAGGCGGTGCCCCTTTCTCTGCTAATGGGACCCTCTTTCTCGCAATGGCTGGGTGCTCACATACCATCACGTGCAGGTAAGCTTTCCTCGCTGGCGGAAGAGGGACCCATAAATAGCATCAGACAATCCACGGCACCTTTTCCCCCATCCGCTACATCTTTGTCTGACGATGGTCCGCTGGAAGTGCCTCACATCAGCCATAAGTGGGCTGGTTCTTCACTCTCTGTTCAAGAGCCCTTCAAGACCACACTCTGGCTCCAGCAGGCAAGCAGCCTTCCCATATGCATTTCAAGTGCGTTCCACAAAAGCAAACACAACCATCACCAGTCACGGAGAAAAAAGTCACTCTTTTCATGGAGTGTTATTTCCTGACCTAAATCAGTCTTTGCCTTTGAATCAGTTTATGTTGCTAGTTATTTAGTAGATTGATTGCTGCTATGGCAACTGCACATCCCGCTTGGCAGACATAAGCATTAGTCCTTGATGCGTTCCCTGGCAAACCTTCCCTTTGCCAAATGTGTTTTTGCGTTCGCTCAAAATTAGAAAATATTTGGGGAATTAATTTGCTTTGACGTTGCCGATATCAAGCTCATATTGTTTTGCAAAGATAAAATGAGCCTTGAGGTGTTTAAAAAAAAGGAAAGAAAGAAAAGGAAACTGCTTTTCTTTCCAAAACAGCAGTAAGCTATCTAGGTGGAATTGAAAACAAGCACTGCCACATCAATTCTCCTTATCTGAGGTTTGCAAAAAAAATCCGACCAGCTACGAAACTGGGAGTACACTTCATAGAGACTGGATAACACAGTTCTAGCTCTAAAGTATTGTAAGCAAATACATTTTTCTTCCCTTTAACACTGAGGAAAGAGAATCAGCTCTCTCTACCCTCTGTGCAGCTCCTGCTAATATAACGAGAGGCCATAATTCAATGGCAGAGCACATGTTTCGCATACAGAAGGCAATCCCTAGCATCTCCCATTGAAGGATAATGGCTAGTGTGCATGCAGAAGACCCCGAGTGGCCAATCAGGGCAAACGATACTGGACTAAATAGACCAACAGCCTGACTCAAACTAGGCTAGTGCACTGTATCCATGGGCACAAAAACAAAATAAAATTCTTCATAGGTCTACCCCCCCAAATTAATAAAGGTCAAATGAAGGTCAGTTTGGCTAACTTCTTCTGCCAAAGGGTGCAGGATACAAAGGACATTTGTTTTTGCATAAAACATTGGTTAGTGGCCCTGATGGGGCTGAAAGGCAGGATATAAATCTTAGAACAAATAAAATACAACCCAGAGATGATAGTTAAACATAGGCATAATCAGGGCTTTTTTTCTGGGGGAATGCACTGAAATGGAGCTCCAGAATCTTTGTGGAAACGAAATTCTCAAAAAATGTTGAAAACTGCTTTAAAGTTGAGCTAAGTCCATAGTGCATGAAAATAATGTTGTTTCAAAGAATCCCTCTTGAGTGTTCCAGCACCTCTTTCTCCAGAAAAAAAGCCCTGGGTATAGTTATGCTGCAAAAATTACTTTTTTTGAATGCTGAGTAAACAAGACTAGACGCAAGCAGTCTGAAAAGTGAAAGAGGAGGAGGAGGAGGTGGAGATTGGATTTATACTCCATCCTTCACTCGTAGTCTCAGAGTGGTTTATAATCTCCTTTCCCTTCCCCCTCCCCAGAACAGAAACCCTGTGAGGTAGGTGGGGCTGAGAGAGCTCTCTCAAGGACTGTTTTTGAGAGAACAGCTCTGAGAGAACTTGTAACTGACCCAAGGTGACACCAGCAGCTGCATGTGGAGGAGTGGGTAATCAAACCTGGTTCTCCCAGATTAGAGTCCGTGCTCGTAACCACAACACCACACTGGTCCTATCATCTCAAGGTACTGTCCACTTTGAGGCACATTGAACAAGTCTTGGAAGAGACAGACATATGGCCTACAAGAAGTAGCAGCTATGAAGACTCATCTATCCATTGCATTTTTACCTTGCTTGTCCTCCATGGATAGTCAGCGTAGCACACACAGTTCTGTCCTCCTCCGCTCGTATTCTGAGCTTTATCCTGTGTGGTAGTTGGTTAGGCTGAGGCTGTACGACTGGCCCATAGTCACTTAATGAGTTTTAGGGCTGAACGGTGATTTGAATTCAGGTCTTCCAAGTCTTAAGGCCAAACTAAACGTGAAGTGTCTATGTACATGATTCAGCAATATCCATGAAATAACTCCCCCACAGTGTGGTTTTTGTACAAGAAAACAGACTGAGAGGAGGCAAGCCCTTCCCCTACAGCACAGTTCTGAGCCTGCTTGGGCTCTCCTTTCTTTCTTTTAAAAAAGAAACTGTTCTCCAGACCCAGCAGGTCAGGTTCTCCAGACCCAACTTCTTAAAAACTGTAATGTTTAGTTTGACCCTTAGTCCAACATTCTACCCACTGCACCATTCTGGCAGGCACAGCTGTGTTGGACCTTGAACCAGTCCCAGTGCTAACTCCTAGGAAGGATGACTATGGTTTTAACAGGGCTTGGAGCTCAATCCCCAACTTCAGCACAAGCTACCTCAGTATGCAAGTCTTGTCCTGCAGGTAAAAGCTACCAATTGGCTCAAGGATGAATGCCCTGGATTAAAGCACAAACATCCCACAATTGGAGAGTGGCCTCCAAGAGTGCCCTCTGTCTTCTCTGCTGGGAGCTCACAGGGGAGTGAGGGGCCTTGGATAGTTGTTGATTCTGATTCCTGACTTGCAGAGCCTGAGCCTCTTGGCCTGAGGAGCAAAATGAAACATTGGCGCTTGTAAGCAACCTGCAGAATGCTCATGCTGGGACTGGGGCCTTGTCCAGTGGGAGTCTGCAGGATAAACTCCCAGTCAGTGTCTCTCCCTCTGCCTCCCCTTGGAATCTTTCTCCAAGGTGTCTATGACAGCAGCCAACCTGGTTTAGGTTCTGACTGGGGTGTGCATTTGGTATGCACTGAGCGCAAAAAAAAACCCTTGCAAAATACCTTTCTATTGTTAATAACTTGGGGAGTGAATAATATAATAGATTGATGGAAAATAAAGTCAATAATCTGTATTATTGTTCACTACAGAAATCAATAAATTGTGTTTTGTTTTTAAAAAAACACCTTATTGGTATTTTTCAAGGTCTATTTAAGCCAAATGCCGATCAGAGATCTGTATTCAGCTACCAATATAGTTGAGCCTGAAAAAAGCCGATTTTTTTGGCTTTTATTCAGGTGTATCAGCTATACTGCGAGCCAGCCCCAGCTGAAGTGGCACAGAGTTCTCAGCTCCGCACCAACCCAGCTTTGCCCTAATTTGCAAGACAGGATCAGCTGGGGTGGTGGGAGTTGACACTCCATGCTGTCTTGGCTGGGGCTGGCTGGCTTCTCTAGCAGCTCGGTTTAAACCAAGCTGCAAGAGGAGCCAGCCCAGGATTGGCTGGAGTGGCAGGTGCTGACAGCTCCATGCCACCTTAGTTGGAGTGGTGCAGAGCGCTGAGCTCCCACCACCCCAGCTGATCCTGGAATGGCAAGTTCCCCCAGAAGGCATTTAAAGGGACTGCAAGCCCTTTAAATGCCTTTGGAGTTCTCCAACCATGCAGTTGTGTGGCTTGGAGTAGACATTGAAAGGGACAGCTATATCTGCTGGACCTCCTGATGGCACCTGGTATTTTTGGCCACTGTGTGACAGAGTGTTGGACTAGATGGGCCATTGGACTGATTCAACATTGGCTTCTTTTATGTTCTTATCTTTAAATGCCTTTCCCCCCTATATTGGTTTCAATGGAGGATGGGGGCATCTTCTTTGGTGCCCCATAGAATTGGACCCCCTGGTCCAATCTTTTTGAGACTCGGGAGGTGGTCTGAGGAAAGGTACCAGCAGCTATGCTGCAAATTTGGTGCCTCTACCTCAACCCCCCCAAACCCCAGATACCCCTAGATCGATTCCCCATTATACCCTTTGGGGACCACTGACTGTAATGGTCCTCATAGGGTATAACGGAGCCAGAAAATAGTTCCCAAATCTGAATACCATACCAGTATTGGGATTCAGGGATATCAGGAAATACTTTTCAGGTTCAATATACCTGAACCTGGAAAATACCATGTTTTCTTTTCTTTTTTTGCACACCCTTAGTTCTGGCAGTTGATCAGCCTGAATAGCTGCTGAGCAGCCCTTCCCCTTCCTCGCTAGCAACACACACACAATGAGCTTTTTGTTTCATTTTTCAAGTGTACTGTCAAGAGAGAGAGAGGAAAAAAGGACATGGAGGCCACAAAAACTATCACATCAATAAGCAAGATTCAAGTCTAGTAGTACCTTAAAGACCAACAAGATTTCCCAGGTACAATCTTCAAAGAATCAAAGCTCCCTTTGTCAGATCCTTGAGAGCTGACACACCCTGGACATCTTGTTGGTCTCTAAGGTGTGTCTGGACTCTAGTCTCACTCTTCTACTGCAGACCAGCACAGCTACCCACCTGAAACCACATCAGGGTCCACATTCGCATGAAGCTGAATCTGCTTCGGAAGCAGATAGATTTAGAAATGACTATTAATTAGAATAATTTCTTTCACTCCTGAAACCGGTGCTTGGAAAGGACAAACCTTCAATTTCTCTTCCATAAACTGTAGCGTCACTACAAAGGACTTGGCCTTTGCTTCATCAAGAGATATCCCCACTGGTTATCTTTTAAAGAAGGAAGGCCTTTATTTAATGTTTACTGTACGAAAGAGTATCAGGACTTATTACAGTTTCCAGAACAGAATATGGGAAGGAGGGAAGATTCAATTCCCGCAAGCAAGCTGCTTATTGCCTTTTATTTTGATCAAATACACTAAATTTCAAAAGTGTGTGTGTGTGAGGGAAACTGCAGGGGGAAAAAAATCCTTTGGTGAAATGTAATCTCCAAATAACTTCCCCTGCTCTGTGACTTGTTTTAAGAGGGGGGGGAAGCCTAGCATGCAGCTGCCAAGTTATAAATAAGCTATATGGATAATTTCCTAAATACGATGATGGAACATGATGTTTCTCTGATCTGCTGCTCCTGCATGCGGTTAGGCGAGGCTAGATAAAACAAAATAGGGGGAGATAGCTGAAGCACGGATTTTTCAAGGAGGTTGGAGAATCTCCCGAACTCATCCAAAGATGGGGCTGGGAAACAGGCACACCACTGAGGGCTGCACAATTTTTAATTTTTAAAAAGATATTTGTAGTTTACCTTCCTCCTCAGTGGGGAACCAAACAGGCTTACAACAGGGTTCTCCTACATTTTATTCTCACAAAAACCCTATGAGGTAGGCTAGGCAGAGAGAGAGAGAGAGAGAGAGAGAGAGAGAGAGAGAGAGAGACAGAGAGAGAGAGAGAGAGACAGAGACAGAGACAGAGACAGAGACAGAGACAGAGACAGAGAGATTGCTCCAAGGTCACCCAATGAGCATCCACGTCTGAAGGGCAATTTGAACTCGTTTGCTGCAGGTCTCCGTTCCTCTGTTATTGAGCTCATTGTTCCCTTTCGGATACTAATGTCATCTTTGGGGGTTTTGTATGACAGTGCAGGTGTATTTGGGCTTATCAGGGGAACATCACACAAAATGAGCCCAGATGCATTCATACATGTGATTGCACTGAGATGATTTTTTTTTTTTTGCATTGTGTTTTAACCCTGCACACATGGCAACACCACTACACCATTTGGTTTCTTGTACAAAACGATGACCCGTGGTCCTATATGCATTTTTCACTGCCCTGTTCATCAGCACTTGCCGGGTGAAATCAACATGCATAGAAGGGGTTGTTGCCATAATCAATCCCCATGCCAGTCTTGTCTCTTTGTACCACACCCTACTCATGAGGAGCTGGAACCTGCATCCTGGAGCAAAAGGCGTGTTTTGTTTTGTTTTTAGTCTGTTGTATACACTGGTCCCAGCTTGGCACAATAAATTCTTGATGAAGGAAAGATGGAAGGGAGGCAGATACTTAACCAGAAAGTAACTATTTCCCTATCCAAGCTTCACAGCAGAAGGAGGGGAATAAAGTCAAAAGTGCAAGACAGTGAAACTGGTCAAGTCCAACAGCACCACAGCAATGATGTTCTAACCATTCTGAGTCCCAACTGGAGGGAAAAGCAGGATTTAGATAAATACATTCAATAAAATGAACGTATTGTTCAACTATTTAATTTCTGCATCATTGAGCATGTCAATATTTATGCTTTATTTCAACTCTTTCAGATTTCTGCTGGGTTACAGATTTTTGCAATCCTGGTCCTATTACATTGCTTATTGGATGTCCCATCCTGATGACTGTATTGACTTACACTGTGTAATCACCCTTGAGGCTCAGTGAGGAAAGTGAACTATAGATAATGTAAATAAATTACATCAAATCACTGGGGAGGCCATATTGTGAAGGAGGTTCTGGGAGCTTTGGTTATTGTCCTGCAAACTTGGGTCACTGCTTATGGGAATTGGTGTGAGGAGCTCTAGAAGGTTATGAAGCTCAATGGCTAATCGTAGGCTGGTCACGCTCCCTTTCAGCCTGACCTCACAAGGTTGCTGTAGGGGACAAAATGGGGGAAGGGCAGAGACATGTAGGCTGCCTTGATCTCCTTGAGGAAAAGATAGGAATTTTTTAAAAGTTGCAGGATGCAATGCTGCACATATCTATTTCCATCTGTGCCTGTGGAAATTGAGGTTCAAGCCCCAGCAGTTCCAGGTAGCTCACTAGGCTGGCTTCAGGCTGTGAGTGCCTTTGGTTCAAGCCCCAGAGCCCCAACAATGTTTGTACACACACACTGAAAAACCTTAGCTAGTCATGTTCACAGCTCCAGAACTGATGTAAGCAGAAATGCTTTCCACATAAGAAATTAGTAACATCTGGAACTGAGAAGCAAAAAATCAGTTCTATTTTCCCTACTTTGATCAGATCAACATCATTAAAGCAGGCAAGAAAAAGAGAGCCGGGAGGAGCAGAAATCTGCCTCCTGAAATCCCCTTACAGAACCAGTCGTACAGGGGGCCTGCCTTGCCAGCAGGGTGCGTAGGTGTATCACAGACTCTGCCTGCAGAGAAAATAACTCTACAGGGCACAAGCAGGCATCTTAGCAATGCTGGAACTGTCGGATGAGATGACACTACCAACCAATTGAGAGCTTTAAATCTGGGCTACTGGTTGTATGTGCGGGTCCCATGTCTTGACTATTACAGCACTGCAAGACTTGTGTGTCTACACATTTGCACTCCACACAGAGCCTGACGTGAAGGGAGAGCCCCTCCCCCCCCAAAAGCAATCAAGAGCATAAGCTTGGCATGCACAAAAGCCTTCTTGCTTGGTCAGACTTGTGCTCTACCGAGATGCAGCATGCTAATGAAGAGATGGAGTGAGATCTGATGAGGAAAGGCTGGGGGCAGAGGTGGGGGAGAGATGCTTCCATCTTCCAACCCAGTTGCTTGATGAGAAGGTATAACCAGGGAGACAGCCTGTTAGACTCATCCCCAATTGTTTGTGCTATCGCACCAGTGTGTGCCTCCTATATAAGCATAGGGCTTTTTTTTGGGGGGGGGGTATGGGGAGATCCCCATCAGCTTCTATCTATGTTGGCTCTACAGGGCTTCATTTGTTTTGTAACAAAAGCAGACTAAATGAAGGCCTATTAAAGGCAATGGGGTACCACGGCCTTACCATCTCACTGGTGTGTAGCTTTTCATTCCGGAGACTGTCTCGTACCTTCACTGCGCTGCCTGACGGGTGCATTGCTGGTTTTAAACAAACACTCTTTGGACTGCAAGGCAGATTCACAGTTTTCAATTTTAATAGTGGAAACCTTGCTACAGTCAATATGTGTTAAACAGATTCCATGAACAGAACTGGGGAAAATATGTTGTTGGCTTGTCCACAGCATATTTGGGATTTTATTTTTTTTTAACCTCCTCACGAAACGTACATGGTCACTGTTTTGCATTGGCCGATCTTCATTGTCAGCAGAAGTCTGTCACATTAAATGAATGCTGTTGGCAACTTCGTGTGTTTTCTCTTGCTTCAAATGTTCCAGCAGCTGTATTTACTGCAACTTTCAAATGCTGAATTTTAAGCACATACTGCAGTGGTCATGGAAAACAAATTCAGACTGTGTAACTGACACAGGAGCAGCACACTGTGCTGGAAACATCTTACTTTATAAACACTAAACCTGCTTTTCTGCCTGTCTCCCATGAAAGGGCTCCAGGATTCCTGAGCTGATTTGCACGTCATTAAAATGCGTAACAGCAATATGTACACGACTTCATTGACCTTAGAATTCTTACCCAGTCTTCTTAGCATTCATCTGCTTGGCCCGGCTTGTGATACAGCACAGCTTTTATGCTTGTGGCAGCTAGAAGGGCTGTGTCATCATTGTCTCCCAGGTTCTCTGTGACATCAGTGCAAGATCAACCAATGGCATTCAACAGATCGGCAGCTGAGGAAGTCAGACTGGAAGAGCACACCGCCCCACTGTGGAGAGGAGGCTTTTGCTAATGCTAAAATATGAATGTCCTTCAAATTTCTATCAGAAACATGCATATTAATTAAAGGTGCCCCATTTTCTTAAGTTGGGACCAACACAAATCACACCGAATGTTATCTGCATAATGTGATTTCTCTGTGCATATCTGCAAAACAGTATTTCTAACAATGGCCTCTTTGTCCCATTATCCAAACACAGCCACTAAGTTCCTTCTGTGGCCAACACAGACATCTGCTCCTCACATCCAGATCTCCACCTTTTTTTCTTTTTGGGGTGGGGGTGATGTGCTTAGATAAAAGTGCTTAGTGTGAACATCACAGAGGACTGAGAATTCAGTGCCTGCATTAAAAAAAATTCTGAACATTCCAGCTTAGCAAGACCACCGGAGCTAGAATCCTTGAGGATTCAACCAGAAGCTTATCTGTGCACTCCTATGCCTGTGGAAAACTGTCTGAGATTGCAGAGTGGAAGAGTTGATACTATCTGCTCAGATCTCAGCAGGACGTCCTCCTCCAGGTGCGGGGGGAGAGAACCATAATGAGGCCTACCTAATACATACTTTGGAGTCAGGCTGGATGCTTACGTAGAACACTCAGGGCAAATAAAAATAAAGCATTTCTATAATGTGTAATTCACTTCCAGAAGCCACTGCCACATGACGCAGTGATGGACCATTCATCAATTTTTAAAAGGAGACTATGCAGCTTCTTGGAAAATCAATAGCTGTTACCCATGATCCTAAAGTGGAACCTCCGTGTTCAGAGACAATATATCCCTGAACATCTGTTGCAGAAGGGGCATACTCTATGCCCTCCTCACAGAAGCATCAATTTGGCCACTGTAGGAAACAGGACCCTAGATTATGTGGGCTGTATGGTTGGATCAGACGCAGCTGTAGCTTTATGTGTCCCCTTGTGTGTTGCTTCGGAAATCTCTGCCTGTCTATTCTTCCCTTTAGTTCTCCATGCACTTGCCTCTCTTGACCTGCAGGGTTGTCTGTCCCTTGCCTGCTCCCATGTCTCCCTAGTCCTTGATCTGCATTTCCACCCTGCCTCCAAATCGATCTCCCCATGGGTCCATTCCAGCCTTGCTTCCAGGTCCTGCTGGTACGAACACGTCATCCCCTGGGGGGGTACTCCCTGACTGCAACCCAGTGCTTTTGACCCACTGTCTTCAGCGTAACTAGAAATATTCCTTTTTTAGTACAGAGAAGAAAAGGTTTCTGGAATGCCTATGAAAAGCCATTTGAGGAATGCATTTTTTAAATGTGATCACGTGAAACCATTTTTCCATTAACAACACATGGTTGTGCCACTGGGCTATAAAAAGACAACATGTTTTATTGCTTCTATTACAATATTTTGGCCTTGTTTGTGCATTAGGTCCGGGACCATTTCATTTCTTGAGACAGATAACTCCATGGAGAACATGAAAGATTTCCAGCGTGGATAACCTATACCTTTCCCTGCTATGATTCTTTCAGGATCATTAGCCTTAATGGAGCCCAGCAAGTTCCAGACAGAGCTTTGACCATGATAATAAACAGCAAAGGAAAAAGAAAAACCCAAGAGTCTTTGTTTATTCCATTACTTACAGTAAGTTACTATCTAATGAACTACTAATGAATTAGAGTTAGGCAGATCAAGCCACTGTAGTTTACATTTAAGGGAGATTTACTTCCCACTATCTTCAAAAAGGGCAATAAATAAATAAATAGTACAAAATGGAGCCAATTCCTATGGTGATGCTATTCAAAGCTACATGAAACGGCCACAGAGATATCTTGCAAGTGGAGGAAGCTTTTAGTTCTGCTCTGATCATTTTTATCCTTCCTTTCTTCCACGGAGCTTAGGCCAAGGAGCACCATTCATTCCCTTCTCCATTTTGTCCTCACAACAATCCTGCAAGGTAGGATGGATAGCGAGAGGTTGTTCCAAGGACACCCAGAGAGCTTCATAACTGAGTGTGGATTTGAAGCTGGGCCTCCTCAGAGCTTTGTTACAAGCTTTAGCCTCACAAGGGACTACTTGAGAGACTGAATTAGTTCAGCTACGTGTCAGCTGATTAATTTAAAACTGTATACCCTGCCTTCACCAGTGTTTCTCAGAGTATGTGACGTGAAATTTAAAAACTGCATGAAATCAAGTACCAGTTGCAGTCATCAACGGCCAAACAGACCATGGGCACCAAAATCAAAACACCCAAATTCCCAGGGGAGACCTGTTTCAGAGGACAGCCATGTTGTTCTGAAGTAGAACTGCTAAAGAACAGGGATGTCAAACATAATGCCCAGCTCTTATGTGGTCTGAGAGCAACTAGGTGCAAGGGAGGGAACAGAAGACTCTTTTTTTGGGGGGGGGAGTGGGTGGAGCCACTCTGATTGTGGCTACAGCATGGTTGAACAACCGTCTGCAGCAGTCAAGCAGTGTAGGAGCATCTGCCCAGTGCTGCACCACTGGCTCTCCAGTCCACACATATGGGTTTGCCTTTGCACCCCCCTATCAGCCCGTGGGACCTTGCGGTGAGGACACACCGACTCGGAGCTTACCAGCTGCTGTCCTTTATACAGTTTATATCTCCAGGACCTGGCATTACATTTTATGGCACACATGGCCCGGCCCGACAAAGCGACATTAATGTCAGATCCAAATCTTGTAATAAATTAGTTTGACACCTCTGAGTTAGAAAATTTATACCCCAAAAATCTTGTTGGTCTCTAAGGTGCTACTGGATCCAAATCTAACCAGAGGAGGCCTAAAAGGGGGGGAAGTGCCTGACAAACAACAAGCGACACAGGTTGAATTCTCCTGAAAGAACACTTCTGCAACAACCGTGCAACTAAGAATGCCTCACCATGTGTCCAAACTTGCCACATCTCAGCCAGTAAGACAACAGACTAATGCTCCTAATGCTGAGCTGAGAGATCAGGCATGTATTCAAAGGAGAAGATGATCCTTCAATTATAGTTCCTGTTTCTATGTCCACAAACTGTTCTTCTCCCCTTCCAGTAAGTGGAAACATTAAACACTGAGTACAGACTTTGAAATGTAAGGGGAGTTCTAAATGTTTAGAGTGAAATTTCCTGAACTGAGATGGGGGAATATTTGCATGTTCAAGGTGAGGAGTCATGGCTCATCAACAGGGCACATGGCTTGAGTGTGAAAAGTCTCAGGTTCAAGCCCTGTTACAACAATTTCAGTTAACATAGCTGGAAACTATCTCTATCCAAGCCCCATTACCAGCCAGTTCAGACAATATGGGATAGTTCACAATTGCACAGTGAGTGGCCAACCAATTCACATGCAGCCCTGGAGCCAGATATAAAAGCCCACCAGAGACATAATGAGTCTCATTGATGCTAGCCTTGGGACTGTAAAAATAGGAGAGTTACCAAGAATCAGGCAAGTCATAATACATACCCAGGGGAGTGCATTCAGCTCAGCGGGTCCCAAGTTGTACAGGTGTGGATCACTGGCTAGACTCAGCTCTAGGATATTCCCTTATAATGAGCCAACAGTCCTGCAAGGATGCCGGCCTCCCCCCACACCTTCCCAGCCCAATATAAACAAAGGAACTTACCAGGAGGTGGGCAGCAGCTCAGTCCTCTAGAGAAAACTTCTGCAGCAACTAACAGCTGCACAAGGGAGAGGGCAGGACCTGGCTGTGGGGAGGCGGGGCAAGTGTGGGTTGAAGCACTATGAAGGACCCGCCTCCTGAGCTAAAGAAAAAAACCAGTGCACTGGGGGAGGGGGAATCAGCACAGCTTACAGGGAACCTGGGAACCCTCAGAGAGCCACAGAAGAAGGCTTGAAGAGCTGAAGTTTGGCCATCCCTGCCTTGTAACTTCCAAGCAATTAGGCCAGGTCTACATGAACAGCAGGAGAAGGAGGGGGAATGACCTCTACTATTTCAAACTTCCAGTTGGAAAACTCACATTTTTAATTCCTGTCCCTAACAAACTTCCCTGAAAATGAAGCATTAGCTCACCTGGGAGCAGGTTTCTAGATCAGCCCTTTGCATGCTGTACTGGCTTTTCCACTTGCAAAGAATCTTTAAAGTTCATGAAATGAATACAGCCATTCCCCTGAAGTCCACCCCCACCATGCCCTCTCATTCTACTGCATTTATAGACCAGGCACATGAACAAGTCAGAAGCCAGCATAGTGTGGAGGTGTGTCAGACCAGGATCTGGGAAACCAGTGGTCAAATCTCCACCGTGAAGTTCAAATAAACTACTGTATTCTTCTAATGCATTACCTACTGCCACTCTGGCCTAAATCTTCCTCCTTTCCCCACCCAGGTCTTTCCAGTTATCCTGCTTGAATTCAAGGTGAGAGGCCATGCTTCACTCCACTTGACTCAAACGATCTGAAGAGGTCAGAGGCTGCTACTCAAAGTGAGCTCTAAGCTCCTGTCCCATCTTCTCACCTTTCCCCAGAAACTCGAATATATTATGAGTCAAAGGGGAAGAACCCACCCTTGCTACCACCTTTGTCAAGGGCTTCTTAAACTGAAGTCACGTCAAAGTGAGCAAGCTTGGGATGTGTCTTCAGGATGTTGTCAAACTCATATTTTCATTAAACATAATGAAACAGGAAGACACCGAGATGCAAAAATGTTAATGAAGTGTTTGTGGCTTCCCAGTCATTGCCATCTAATACAGTTGGCACGATCTGTTCGCAAAATAAAGTCATATTACTTGGGACCCAAGGGTAGTCCTTTTGGCGATGGGAGGTAATAGTATTCTGATTTAATGGCAAAATGGCATGCACAGCTAAAATATCTATTATACCAGCTCTCCAGCTTCCAGAAAATTGCATATTGCAAAGGGATGGAGGCACGTCAGAGCTTGTTAAACTGTTGGAATTAACATGTTTAGACTTCATTTACAGTATATCCAATTTGATTCATTCTTTGAGAGCCCATTAACAGAAATAGCTTTTAATGAATACCTTAAATATGTTTCAGGAAAGGAAGCGGCGTCTCCTAACCTCCCCTGATATACAGGAAAACAGAAAATGACCGCAGTGCACAAGCAATGACAAGAAGAAATGCATCTTTGCAAAAGTGTAGCTTTGTAGATTTCATTTTGAACACCCTAAAATAAATGCTGTTTAGCCTGCCCTGTTTATATGGGTATCGCCATCTCAGCCTGCAAAATCCTAAGCACAATTACCGGGCAAACACCTTCTGAAGCTCTCAGGCTTACTGTTGAGTGAATACGCACAGGACTGCAGTGGAACTCTTAAGACCACTTGACTGGCACAGATTACTGCACAAATAACCTGGACCAGAATTTAAAAGATGCTACTATAAACTGACTCATAAAACTCACATCCACATAGGCGGTTGCCTTTCCAAGACAAATTTCTATAAAACACAGCAAGTGAGAGTAAAGGGCTATTGTGTACATTAGATTTGTGTAGGAGTAGGTGTAGTCCAAGAGCTTAAATATACACTAAAAATGTAAAGCGTGAATGAGATGAATGCATGTTGCCCAACTATACAATTCAAACAGTCAGGACTGGGGTGCATTCCAAACGGTATACAGTGCAGCAACCTTAATGGGTAAGTGGACTTCTGACATTCAATCCCTTTACAATTACTTGGATTTGCTCTGTTTCTTCTGCATTCTAGGTAAAACAGAAGAATTTCTAAAATCAGTTCTGGAGCACATGCATGGTTGATTGCAAACTTTCAGTTTACTTTTCCCCGTCTGTACATTAATAATGCTCATGTGTGCAGGGAGAAGAAAATACGTTGCAAAAAAAAAAAAAACATATGTACAAATGCATTCAGGTTCTTATACTGTGGTGTTTTACTGATGAACCCAAATGCACCTATACCATTGTATGAAATTCCCCAAAACATCACAGTAGTACTACAAAAGGAACTAAAATCTGCAGCAAACAGAGCCAGTGTGGTGCAATGGTTAGAGTGTCTGACAAGAATCTGGGAGACACAGGCTCAAATCCCCACCCTGCCGTCTCACTGAGGCCAATCACACTCTCTCAGCCTAATCAGCCTCACAGGACTGCGGTGAGGATAAAAAGGAAGAAGAAAATATACTGTTGTGAGCTCCTTTCGGTCCCCCTTGGGGAGAAAAGCAAAGTATAAGTATCTAAATAAATAAAATATCTACAGTGTTCAAAACCAGTGTAGTGTAATAATTAGTGTTCAACCATAACTATAAAGGTAAAGGTTTCCCTAGCTCGAAAGCTAGTAGAATCCGACTCCAGAGGGCAGTGATCACCTCCATTTCCAAGCCAAAGAGCCAGCGCTGTCTGAAGACATTTCCGTGGCCATGTGGCCATGTGGCCATTTATCTACTTGCAATTTCTTGGCCATGTGGCCATTTATCTACTTGCAATTTCTTGCTTTCGAACTGCGAGTTTGTCAGGAGCTGGGGCCAGAGACAGGAGCTCACAAAGTTCAAAGTCACACTCAGCCTAATTGGATTGACAGGGTTATTGTGGAAATGAAATGGGAGAGGCAGACCATATGTGCCCCCTTGTGTACCTCAGAGGAATGGTAAGAAGAAAGAAACAATAATTACAAATACAAATACAATACCTTTATTGGCATAAGAGATAAAATACAGCATGCAGCATAAAGCCTCAAGATGACCAGGGGGTGGGGGGGTAACACATTCCAAATTGCCTTAATATAAGCCTCTCCTCCTAGATACCTCATAGAAAAAATTTGCTACAGATTCAAGAATTTCTATATTATGCGAAGACAATAAGGAAATCATTTTATCCTCATCGGATTGGCCCAAAAGGGGGTCCATCACAGGTTCAATGTAAACCGCACGGCTGTCATAGTGGAATTTACAGTACAAAAGCACACGTCCAATAGATTCAATTTCCCCCATTCTTCATGGGCACAATCTATCTTTATAAGGAATTTTCTTGAACCTACCAGATGAAACAGCTGAGGGAAGGACATCAAATTGAGCTAGCATAAAAGCTCTATGAAGATGGGGCTGGAGCAATCTTGCCAGATATCCTAAGGAAATGTGGCTGAAAGAGAGACCCATACTCAAGGGAGAGCAATGTCTGTGCGCAAACAGAACTGAACAATGGAAGGTTCCTAATGGATCAGTTTCACTTCAGAAGCAAAACCAGATCAATGGAAATTTTAAAATTGGAGGGGAGGATGGACTTCAGAGGTATTCTTAAACTAGGGTTCCCATAGTGTGAAAAGCAAAACAGAGGACATATTTCCTGACTGACTACTTCAAACACATGACAAATCTCATTTTAAATACCCCTACTATATCATGAGGAAGAACTCACTGGAAAAAGCAATTATACTTGGATTGGTTAGCAGCAAAAGGAAACCAGGCCACCAAAGAACACACCAGCCTGCATGGAACGACTCAAAGAAACAGTACAAGATTGGAAAACATGGAGAGAACATAGAGAGATTGGAAAACATAGAATCGCCAAGAGTCGGACACAACTGAATGGCTAACAGCAACAACAACTATGTAAGCTGTGATAATTGCTACTAACTAGGAATATTCCCAGCCTTCCAACCTCAAAAGAGGACATTTTCATCAGTTTTTTAAAAAGAGCCCAAAACAAGATAGACATCAAAAAAAGAGGACATGTCCTCTAAAAAGAGGACAACTGGTAACTCTGCCTAAACTGAAGAAAGTGTATGAATGGGACACAATTTAACTTTGAAGAGGGAAGGAAGGATGCAGCAAATAAATTGGCTGTAGCTTCCTCTTGTGGGTGCCTGTGGGATGAACACTACAGTTGATGATATACAAGCTCATTTCAGTAGCTACTAGGGATGGGCACAGACCAGCCCACGGACCTAATTTAGTCACAGACTGGGGACTGGTTCATCCTCCATTTGCTTAGTCCCTGTATTTGCATTTTTAATGGCCCACCCACAGACCCCAATTGTTTTCAGGCAGTCCAAGCTGTCCGTGGACCAGACAACCTGGCGCCAAGGCATTAATTTTCAAGGCAACCAGGGGAGATGTTCTTCTACAACTCTTCTGCAGCCCTGGAAATGCCAATACTGGTCTTCCCAAGCTTGACAGGCAGCTCTGGCTTCCAGTAAGAGAGCTCCCATTCTGGTCTATGGGAGCAGACTGCATATATATCCTCAGCTCACATGCAGCTGGTTTCACTTTACAGCAGGCAGTGTTAGACAGAGATGATTGAGAGACAAAGTTTATTAGAGGTAGAGAGTCAGACTAGGAAGGGAGTGAACTGTGGGGTTGGGGAGTGTCTGTGTGGACTCAGGGATCTGAGCCACCACCTGTCCTGCAGGGCAAAGCTACTGGGGCTCCTCGGGGACTGTCCCCACTGCCCCTGGGTGGGATTTTTCGCTACCTGTTCCCAGCTGGGGTGGTGTTGTACATGGTCTCAGGGCTCTAAGCCACCACCTGTCCTCCTGCTCATGTCAGGGTGGGAGGGCAAAGCTACCTGGGCTCTTCAGCTGAGGACCCACACACTTTTGCCCAATTGTCAACAAATAGACTCAGCACACAGTATACCTCTCTGTGTGACAATGAGGGTGAAAGTGGGGGCCAAGGGTGCTTGTCTGGGGGGGGAAGCCCCCCCTCTGTCCCCATGAAACAAGCCCATCCTGCTGGGCCACTGGGGCCCAGCTGTTCTGGGGTGTCAATGGGGATATCCGAGGAACAGACTCTTTTCCCTGATGTGCTTCTGGGGATGGAGTTGGAGGCAGAGGAGCTGCCAAAAGAAGATCGACTCCTGAAACTGTTTGAGGAGGAAAGATCTCAGGGTGGTGATTTTTTTGGGGGGAACATCCCACATCTCACCCCCTCCAAGCCAATCCTCACCAAACTTGGAGGGCAGGCAGAGTGGCATCCTGGAGAGGTCCTCGCTGAGTTTGATGTCTCTAGTTTGCCAGGGGTCTGTTCAACTCATTCCTGAACTTGTGGCTGTGATCTCCCCAAATACCACTTTCCTGGGGGCACCTGCTTTGAGGGGCCATAATTTGCCCCCCCCCCAATTAAATCCTCACCAATCATGGAGGGCAGGTAGAGGAGAGTCAGCTGGAGACTCACTGTGAGTTTGGTGTCTCTCGCACATGGAGGGGCATTCTACCACATTCCGAAGTAATGAACCAAAGAACTACAAACTGGCCCATTAAACAAAAAGGTCCATACAGATATATGAACCTCAGTTTTTCTGGTCTGTGCCCATCTCTATTATCTACCTTTGATTTGAACCTGTGTCTCCCAGGTTCTTGTCAGACACTCTAACCATTGCACCACCCTGGCTGTAGCCTTGTATTTCATGAAAGTGCACTACACGTGGCTGTCTGGATGGCCATTTTGTATGGATAGGGCAATAATGGTCTTTTCCAGCTTTGGCATGTGCTATTAGAAAGGATTTCCATGTGCATATACCAAAGCTGGGAAACACACTATTCACACAAAATGGTGGCCACGTACTGACAGGGTCATATACCGTATGCTTGGTAGGTGAGGTAGGAGTTCCAAAATCGTAATTACTGAAACGGTCTGTAATGTTACAGGAACTGGACTAGGGTTAGAATGACATGGTGACAATATTCAGTCTTGCAAAAGCCACAAAGTCTTTTTCTTCCATATGAAAGCTAAGCTAAATGATTGATGGTGATGACAAAATAGCTAAATGGCTACAGAATAGGTACACTTTCCAGACTAGGTACTGGCTTATCCTTCAAATGGAAGGAACACATTCAAGTACAATATTTGTGTGCTTCAGTGCAGAAGTAAGGTAAGTGTTAGAGTTTACTCATGCTTAAAAGAAGGAAGAAAAAAGAACTTGACAGCTATAACAGCTAAAAAATCAACATCTGGAGGCAAATGCAAGGGTTCCGCAGTTTCTTCACTTGCACTATTTTCTAATCTTCCCCAGCATGTTAAAGCACTGCTGCTGCTGCTTCAGTTAGTTACTACTACTACACTTTCATTACACACTTCAGGGGCATGTAGATGACCATTCTGAGCCATTCATTCTCCCAACAGCCCTGTAAGGTAGTCTAACCATCTAGAGGTAGAGAGGCACAGCTGGGGGGGAGGCTTTCCCTCAATGGGGGGGGGCACTTCTGGTTCCAGGGAGCCCATATTTCCGAGCAGCCAAAAGAGAAAAACTCAAATGGGCAATAATTTGTTCAGTTTGTATGTTGGATAGATGAATAATCAGGGGTACTTACTGTATTCTGCCACTGACACAAATGGTTCTGAACACCACACCTTCTAACCGCGACTACACAACTTTGCAACATTGGCAACTGCACAATTGTACATGTACAGACCTATGTAACACAAACATACTTTAGAGGCTGAATTGCTCTCCCCTAGCCTTCCCTATTACTGCTCAACAAGCCCTTCTAAACAAAGCATGAACATGGCAGAATATCAGCAATGCTTCCACTCTCCACACCCCTTATCTTGCTGCCATTTTGTAACCCTCTCCTACCCACATCAGTTTTAATCCTTGCCTTATCTTTACATTAATGGGCTGTGTTTCTTCTTTCCAGCACAGGACACGTTTTGTGCTCAGAAAAAGTGGCAGAGTCTATCTCCTGTCCACTGAGGCTGCCTCCTCACACTGTGTTCTAGTGCAGGGCCATGATTAGTGATTTCTCTCAAGGCTGAAGGAAAGAAGACGAATTTGAACCCAGTGCTCTCCAAACCAACTGCAGTCTGCATTATGTTGCCTACTTGGTCACGTTCTCAGCAAAACTGTCTCAGAAGTGAGCAGTGCAGGGCTGTAGCCAGGATTTTGTTTTTTGGGGGGCCTTTAAATAAGTCGGGGGGCACTGGCATCATGAAATAAAAAATAAAAATAATTTTTTTAAAACTCACTTTTGCAGTGTTTGCAGTCTGCTTGCCTACGTGGGGAAGCAAGCTGTGCTTGGGGAATGGATGGCAGTGGGGAGACCTCCAGGTGGCCCAGAGAGTTGGGGGGCCTGGGGACTAAATGAAAGTCAGGGGGCCTTGGCAGGAAGTCAGGGGGCCAGGCCCCGAAATGACCCACTGTAGCTACGGGCCTTGAGCAGTGACTCACAAAAACTCATACCCTTCCACAAATTTTAGCTACTGGACTTTTGCTCTTTCCTACTGCTACAGGCAGACTAACATGGCTACTCACCTTGAACTAATATTGTCAACAGTCATAAAAACATTTCACGCTCTTACCTGGCTAGCAGAGGGTAGCTGGAAATAGACTCTGGTGAGCTTGGAGCTGTTGGACTAAGATGAAGCTGTCACTGAGAAGCACAAAACTGGAACAGCTGTCCCATAACCTATGCCATCTGAAGGCCTGTTCACACCAGAGCTGTTTATGCAACCAAACCAGGGAGAGACAGACATTGCAGAGGCAGGCACATAGGAGAAAGAGGTTTGGGGAACTTTAGATGCTGGAGTCCAGGAAGCTCTCTGCCCAGGTGCCAGCTTGCCTCTTCCAGATCCGACCTGGGCAAGGCAAGAAGATGGAAATAGGCTCCGCTAAATCTGCCACACAGGCTAAATGATGCCTGGTTGGATCTGAAACATAATCTAACCTGAAATGACAGACACAGAACTCCCACGTCTCCCTCTGGTTTGGCCCCAACTCTCACTTGTCACGGGAGTTTAGAACTGCAGCTGCAGAGAGTGGGCAGGTGCTCCTATGGTCTGCCTCTACAATGCTTCCTCCAGCCACCCCTGCCCACCCACCCCCTTCCCTTGTTGTTGCATTGGCACAAAAGCACCAGGAGACACGGCCTTTCCCCCTTCCGAGCTGAGTGGTGGAGCAAGGCCGCCCTGTGGCTCAGGCGTGCAGGGAAAAAAAAGTCCATAAAAGAGCTAAAAGGGGGAGGGGGGAATTCAACGCTTAGCTCTGCCCCTTCCCCAAAATGGCTGCAGGCCCAGTTCCACGTGGATGCTCTGCCAGCCACCAGCCCCTCACAAGCATGATGTCATTGCTTTGTATAAAGAAAATAAAGATGATACTTATTTAAAAAAAACCTATAGAAGATTTAATCATTGTAGAACATGACAACATGTGCCCTGACCTGGATGGCCCACACTAGTTCGACCTTGTCAGATCTTGGAAACTAAGCAAGGTCAGCCCTCACTAGGATCGCTGAGGAATTCCAGGGTTGCTGTGCCGAGGAAGACAGTGGCAAACCACCTGCTAGTCTCTTGCCTTGAAAACCCTACGAGGCTGCCGTAAGTCAGTTGTGACTTGACAGCACTTTACACACACACGACAGTACGTGGTACGAACGATTGTTAGGGCCAAGCTAAAACAAAGCAGGCCTAGCTACAGGGCATTATGGTACCTTTGTGCCACTGAGAGGAGATCACCGATTGGCTGGAGTTGCTGAGGACAACTTGAAAAAAACCAGGATGAACCGGTGAGTAATGGGATGGGGGGAGGGAACACACATTTAAAGTCATCTTGCCCAGAGTCCCCTTTCACACAGAAGAATTTATCTGCCAACGTTCGATGCAGCCCTAAATGTTGTACCCAAATACATATTTGCCAGTGAAAACATTTGCTAAATACTCTGTACAGTTTCTCTCATCCTTTTGGCAATGGTTTTTAGAAAACAGCTCAGAACCTGACTTGCTAAATTCAGCTCCCCCCCACTTTATTCCCTATTTACTGTACACACACAGCCAACACAGCATGTGTTCAGCTGTTATTTCTCTCTCCCACAAACCCAAGCCCTTCTCCATTAATACATACATTCCAATTATTTCAGACAAATTAAATCGCATCACTGCACTAGTGGTAGCATGAATTATTGGTCAAGCAGCTAGCATATCGTTAAATTTTATAGTTAAATTCAGGATTACTGTCGGCCATAAACATTCATGATTAAACCGCGCTGGTTAATTTTCATGCAGAGTCAGGAACAGAAAGAAGCCTAAAATCTGTGAAATCTTTAAAGAGGGCAAGCATTAACATGGCTATGCTGGGATTCTTTCTACCAGTGCACTGCAGAAGGTGCAAGTGAAGATGGTGTTAGCACAAGATGGCACTATGGAGACCTGGAGTGATTGACAACATTGTTCACCCAGCGAGCTTCCATAGCAGAGAGCGATCTAAACCACCCCTTGGTTACCAAGGAGCTAAAGCAATAATCAGACAAAAGCTATGAGACACCTCCTTTCAGGTGGACAAATCACAAGCCTACTCTGTCCCAGCAGTGGGGAACTGCAACCAAAATTTTGTTCCATCTAGCTACCTCTGTATGTTGGAATTCCCCAAACATTGCAGAGCTTTTACCTTGGCTCAACTTAATGTACTTCCATCTGCCTTCCTTGAAGGGAGATATGCACGCATCCCGTATGTGAAACGTCTATGCCCATGCTAAACTGGAATGGTAGAAACAATTGAGCATGTCCTTTCAGAACATTCAGAATACATATCTTAGTCCAAGTATATTCAAGTATCCAGGTAGATCCAAACCAACTGTATACTTCTTCTTGCTGATCGCTGTAATGAAACTACCCTTAAGATAACTAGATTTTGTGCCTAGGCATGTCTAATCAGGCAGAAGAATACGGACTTGTTTTAACAATTTTTATCCTAGTGTATGTATATTTTTGTTCAGAATATCCATGATACACAACTAAAGTGTATATGTTTTGTTGATGATCTTGACTTCTGAACTTGGATCATAATAAACTATTGATTGATGCCATGCATGGTGGTGGTAGAAGGAGAAGATATGAAACAAGATATGATAGGGTGGATGCTGAGGACCCATTCCACTAGCAATAGAACTTACACCCAGCAAAGGAACCCTTGACACAAGAGGTTCTCTTGCTAAGAGAAGAGCTTCTCACATCAGATGAAGGCTCCTTACACCAGAGAAAAATGTCACTGCTTAGCAGAATGGGTCTGCATCATCCAGCTCAATATGAAGCTTACAGGTAAACCACTGTCAAAATGGCAAGGTTATCTGTTCACAGCACTGTCAAGCAGCAAGCCGCAGCAAGAATTTACTGGGTGCTGCCTTTGCAGCCTCGGGCTGTGGAAGCAGAAAGAGGTGGCCATGTGGTGCCTTTGTCCAGCTGCATGGTCAGGTTCAGTAGGTGGGGTTCAGTGGGATCAGAGGCTGGCCCCTGTGAGTCACCCCTCCTGCCCACTCCTCCTCTATGGAACTGGACTCTCAACCTCAGTTGCTGGTGCTGGTTTTTCCCTCCCACCCTCCCTGCATTTTGGTTGTTACAGGCTGTGTTCGGGTTTTTTTTCTTTCATGTTTAGTCTTTTGTCACATCTTTCTGGTGGTTAGAGCACTCAGATGGATTCTTGGGGGGGGGCTGTGTGCCTGTGTGTCCACCCCCCCCAGTTTGGGGGTTCCATTAAGGGGTCTTGGGGTGGAACCAATTCAGCAGCATTCCCACCTCAGGGGCTGTCAGCGGGGCTCTCACTACCAGGTGACATGGGAACCATACAGCGGCTGGAACCCACCTGGATCCCAGAGTAGCCACTCCACGGTTTCACTCCAACAGGAGGGCTGGGGACTGGGGTTATTGGGTGCCAGGCAGGTCCTCTGATTCAGGATCTGTCCCAATTCAGGATCCGTCTTCATACTGTGCCAATGCTCCTGCTATGTAATCAATAAAAGCTGTGGCCTTTATTTGACCCCAAACAAGGTTATCTGTCTTCTTCATTCCTCACCTGTTCCCCCCTATGCCCCAGGTCTGCAGCCTCAGCATGATGGGTGCAACCAGTTCAGACGTTCACCATGGCTGCCCTCAGCCACTGTCCAAAACGGTCACCTCTTTCTGTCAGCTGTGCAATAATGATTGCTGCACATCATCCCCTCAAGACCCTAGAGAATTAAGGACCCACCCACCCACACACACACACACACACAGAAACACACACACTTTCAATTCTGAGCGACCTTCCACATCTACTTAATGGTAAAGGGTATGCACGCCTATGCAAAGAATATTCTCAGGGTCCCAGTTAAGCTTATGATGGGAAGAATTCCAGACCCAAAGAAAGTATTGCATCTCTTGACCAGTGAGACTCCACAGCAACCTGAAGCAAAAATGCAAATTGGCAGAGTCCCAGAATGACAGCAAGAAGAAAAGAGTGTTGAAGCATTGGGCTGGAGGAGGAGATGGCACCCTTCTCTTTGAAAGGTCTGAAATGTGCAGTTTTCACTTTGCTTCTCTTCCCAGGTTGGTGCTGGTTGTGATGTTATCCATTCCCGCAAGGTGTGCCCCCCCCCCCAGCACTGTGCCGACTGCCACTAATCTCCTTCTGCCTCCCCATCAAGCAGCGCAGAGCCCTGCTTCAGGTGGGAGCCGCAACCTTTGTAAAGAAAGGGCCTCTGGAGGATTGTTTTTAAAGAATAGGTTTATAACAAAATATATGGGCATTTATTTAAGTTTAATGGGCTAAGATGCCTTTAGTGAAAGCTCTGTGTAACATAAGTAAACTCTGTTTATACAGCAGTACTTCCAGCAGCAATATTTTTTGCCTTTAGGAATAATCATATCTGACAAGTGAAGCTGAAATGTGTGTTTCTTTGGTATCGCACTCCCAACAGCCTTCTGCAAAAGCGAATCTGACCTGATAGTTAAACATAAGCTCTTTGGAAAACAAAAAAAAGCAAGCCGAAAACCAGTGTGCCAACATCCTCCAACAAAGCCTCTGCACTTGACTGGAAAAGCCTGCCCCGCTGGTAATGGCAAATTCTGGCAAACACAAGGAGCTTGGTGATACCTCAGAACTAACAGATTAAGCTTTTATGAACATATGCAGGTGCTAGGTCAGACCACGGGAATACCAAGTACACCTTTTCAGGATAAGGTTAACATGCCGATTCAGTCTTCATTTAATCCAGGAAAAAAACTATGCCACAACACCCACAAACCTCATTCACATCCTGAAAACACCCTAGGGATCTGTTTGCCACATTGTGAAAATTGCATACAAGTTATACAATTCTTGCAATAGAACAAACCAGGGTTGTTTCAGCATGAGACAATGCATGACCTGGATAGTCCAGGCAAGCCCAATCTCATCACATCTCGGAAGCTAAGCAGGGCCGACTCTGGCAAGTACTTGGATGGGAGACCTCCTTGGTAACAGTGGTTTTAGATTACCTCAAGGTACAGGTAACAGTGGTTTTAGATAACACATACTACACAACAAAACAATTCTATGTAGTTAAAACCACCACATAAGAGGGTACCAGAAGCGAGTGCCAGTCTCGTTTCCCTGAGCTCTGCAGCCCATGGTGCGTGTGTGTATGTGTGGGGGGTCTGGCTGGGGAACAAGACACTGAGATCTGGCACTACTTTTTCTTGACAGCCGGAGTGGGGCTGGGCATCATTTTCAACACAGTGTACTGAATTCAACTCTTCGGGGTCAGACTAGAAGAGGCAAAATTCATTGATCTCTCAGTGTCTTTAAAGCTAAATTCCATGTGTGTTTCAGGAAGTAACAATCTAATTGGGCAATAGCTTACTAGCAGTCAAGCAGACCCTTACACTTTTGCTGCCACTCAGAGGGGGATCTCATCTGCCTTTCTAGGGAATACACCAATAAGAAGCCCTGCTGAGCAATGCCACCAGGTGGTTCTACCCACTTACTAAGCCAATGCAACTGGTGTGAGGAAATACATCCAAGGGTGCTATGGCACCCATGGGCACCACATTGGGGAACACTACTGTACTATAGTATGATAGCACTGTAATGATCTGTTGCAGCAATGTGTTCGTTTCCATCTTTCATTTCTTAAAAAGTAAGTCTCTAGCCTTCCTGGATGCAGAGTGACAAGGAGACATGTGCAGCCAGTACCCTTCTCCTTAGAACTCTACAACCAAAAGGATGAGGGACCTCTTTTTAAAGGGGAGGAAGGGAGGGAGGGAGAGAGATGTGAAAACCCAGCAATATCATGCCACTATGATAACTATGACCAATTTACAAAAAGCACACACACAAAAAAAACAAAAGAAGCCCCCCCAGATCAGCATGGTGGGGTCATTGCATGGATTGGAATAAGAAAAATGGGACTGATAAGGGCAGGATCTAAAAAAAGTGCACCTTCCTCCACAAATAGCTTCAAAAAGGCACTTTTGACAACGATCTTTTTTTAAAAAAGTAAAAACCAGAAAACCAGGATTGGGAGACTGCATCAAAGCGGGGGGGGGGCACTGAAACAAGGCAAATAGTGAACAGCATCATGTGCTGCTCCCCCAAAATGCACCACAGTAAAGAAACCAAAGTGGACCTAAATACTTATATGGAAAACAGCCATGGTTTACTTTTCAAGACCCACAAAGTAACTCCATCCCCATCCCCAGCTTTAGCAATCTCAACCGTGGAAAGGTTAATATTTTTTTCATGCTTAGTATTTGTAACTGTATAGCATTGCTGAACAGTAGGCTATGTCACACATTATGCAAGATAAGCCCAAATTTGCCACCAATCCTCCTAGAGTTTCCTTCCCACAGTTCTCCGTGATCCTCCCCCTTTCTCCTGGCCTTACAACCCATTTGTGAGAGTTGCAACCCACTTCTGGGCCACGACCTACAGTCTGAGAACCATGAGCTAGAGTTAGCTAGAACTGAGGTGCAGGCTTTTAGGAGGGAATCTGCACATACTCCTCCCTGTGAACTGGCTGCTAGGTTAGCAGATCTGCTGCTTAATAGCAGCATAGAGGATAGAAATGTGGTACCATAAAATAATAGTAAGGTGAAAAAGTCATGGAGGCATACCTCTTTTGAAGTCAGTGAGCAATACAGGAGGGACGAATACATGAATGGAACAGAACCTGTCTCTTTGCAGATGGAAAAAACTGGGAGATGAACTTTCAATATCCACCAGTGCTGGAATTTTATTTATTTACTTCATCTATACAGCATTTTTCTCCCCACTGGGAGACCAAAGCAGCTTCATTGTACTCCTCGCCTCCATTTTATCCTCATAGTCACCCTGTGAATTGGTCAGTCTAAAAGTGACTGGCCCAAGGTCACCCAGCGAGCTTCCAAAGCAGAGTGCAGATTCTAACCTGGATCTCCCAGATCTCAGTCTGGCACTCTCACTCTAACCACTGTACCACACTGTCTTTGCATACAGCTAATGACAAAACAGCATCATATCCAATGATGGAAGATAGTGGACAATTTTGCAACACACTTCATTACGCTGGGCCTCCACTTTTAAATTACTCAGTGGTTATAATTAGAGATGTGAAGAGCTAGAAAAACCACAGAAAAGTTGGGAAGAAAATGGGTTTTCTTCCTTCTCTCCCCCCACCCTCCAGAATTTTCCCACTTTGGGGGAAATTGGGGGGAACATTTAAAAAAAGCTCCTGAAGTTCTCTTTTGGAATGAGTGAAAAGCTTTTAGAAACAATATTTACTCACTAAAATTTATACATTGAAACAAATTATATAAAACAACCTACAATAGATAACGTATACTGCAGAAACAGAAAACATTTTAAAGGATATGTTTATTGCTTATGTTAATAATTTTGGCCACAGTTAATACACTATAAAACCTTTGAGGATAATTTACTTACTGGGACAAGAAAGAAGAAAAAACTCACAGAAAGATGCTCAGCAAATAACTCAGCAGCAGAAAATAACCTTATCTTCTTGCACTGCTGCCACCCTCCGCAGCACCCTGCCAAAAATCAGAACTTAAACGAGCAACAGCACCTTATCGTTCTTCAGTACACACTTCAGAGAAAACCATCATTGCTGCAATGTCGGATGATCTACAACCACAAACTGAAGCATACTGTCTAAAGAGTTAATCTGTTCAGATTCAGAATCTAAGTCTCAGCCAACTGTTACAGCACATGGTAAAACCGTCACCCCTATAGAAACTAAGGAAGAAGAAGAGTCAGAACCCACAACCAGGACTATTAATTGCAACAAACTTGCTCCTGAAAATTCAACACACACATATCATCATGCTGGTACCAATATATCTAATTCTCAATCTGTTTCATCTGTGGATACTTAAATATGGAGACTGAGGCCATGGACAGAGAAGACTGATATTTCTACAGAAGCCAAATATCTTTAAAAACAATAGTAGTGCTTGTAGCTGTAAGAAATGAATGCATTCCCAGTGGCTGTTGCTTGGCAACAACAGTACTGCCAGTCTTTAAGCCTTGGTTTCTGTAAGTAAAAGACAGCCAGAAGGGGCAGGGCCCTTTCCAGGACTGTTTTGGCCTTTTAAAGAGAATTCATCAGAGCCAGGCCTGCCAGCAGCGGCCTGGCTACTGGCTACCACCTTACTTGCATGACTCACTCGGGCCCAGCTGCCTGCTCCTAATCAACAGCAGCCACCCCAAGAAAGCCACTATAGTATAGTGGTTAGAGTCTCAGACTAGGATCCTGGAGACCCAGGTCTGAATCCCTACTCTGCTGCGGAAACTCACTGGATGGCCTTGGACCAGTCACACATCTCAGCCTAACCTCCATTAAAGGGTTGTTGTGAGGACAAAAGGGGGGGAAAGAATGAAGTAAGCTATTTCAGGACTCCTTTGTAGAGAAAGGCAGGGTATAAATGAAGTAAATAAATATAGAATTATGGAGGGCAGATAAAAGGTTGGTAGGTGGGAAGGAGAGAAAGATGAGGATATGGTGGCTTCCAGGAGGATGAAAAGAGGCAACAGTGTAGAGAAGGGGATTCAGGGGAAAGTGAGCTACCTGCTGCAAGTTGTTGCAGGTTCCCCACTGCACAACAGGGCCTGGTGCCACCACCACACAACTGGCCCTGGCCCTGTTCAGTGGCTGGAACTATTCAGTTTTCCCAGGAAGAGACTGTCAGAGGGAGGAAAGAAAGGAAAAACAAAGACTGAGGGGGGCAGATAAGGGTAGTTCGGCTGGTGGGTAGGAATGAAAGAAGGAAGTAAGAACAGAGGAAAAGCTATAGGAGCTTGCAGCTAAGGAAAAGAAGAAATAGTGTATATGTGGGGGAGAAAAAGGAGATCAAATCATATGAAGTAGTATGAGTGGATGCAAGTAAATCATGTGATTGTTTTATATACTCATGCATGTAATAATTTGCTCATTCATGGCCATCAGGTTCATTGACAGCAGTTCAAGCACAGCTGAGTGCCAACCTACCCTGGGTTGTTGTTCTTGATAACTGTCAGCCTCATGGTTCAGCCCTACATTACAGAAACATAGTTGTGTACAATGAGATGCTACAGGTAACTAGTGAAGGCCATTGTTATGGTGAGTGGGATTTCCCCCCCAAAATCCCTTTTTTAGCTATAACCATTGATTTAGCTAGTTCCCTTTCAAATCAACAACCTCTCTTTAATATCTCTTTTTCTTTGTAATTTGTTACATCTCTATGCATCTCTAACTTCAGCTCTTGCAGGGTATTTTGATGTTACCCAACACAGGGTGCCCTAGCAGATGGATAGGCAGGGCTGGGAAGAGATTGCTTCCCTCTGAGCATCTGCAGCATGAAATTTTAAAATGTTGCAGAATCTCCCCTCCTGCCCCTCCTCCTCTCTTTGAATTTGACTTTTGATCAATTGATGGGATTGATTAGAAAATGACTCCAAACTCCTAAAGAGAGGGAAAGAAATGGATTGTTGGAATTCAGGAAGAAGTTAGGTACAGAAGAATTAAAATAATCCCTCTTAATGCTGCTGGTAAACTATAAATTAATAAAGTTGCTCAGCACCAGGGAACTCCTATTTGTTTTGCTTTTAAAATCAATGGACCAGTAGACAGACAAAATAAAGAATAACTGAATTTGTTGTTGCTAGTTTCATCCCAAAAGACAACCCAGATGAGATCCATTGCACCTTCATTGCACTGGTTCAGCCTGGAAAAAACAGGCACAGAAGGTTTGCCACAAGCTGTGGTAAAGACATCTCAGTCTACTGTTGTCTCCTTTGAACTGCTAGTGGGAATCACTTTCACAACAGATGATGATGATGAAACTGCCAGTAGAAGCTGAAGAGCTAGCCTCTGGAAACCTCTTCAAGATCTTGTTGGTCAAGGATTAATTAATGCTGTTGTCACTGATCAGCTGCAGCAATAGAACTGGATCCTGAAACAGTGCCTATACTGGAAATAAGGCTAAATCATTGATAAGCAGGGGTTTGGGAGACACCTGTGGTTCTCCAGAGCACCATTCCCCAGTGTGGCAATTGTTAGAAAAGGACAGATGTGCTTTTAGAATAACACAGGCTTATCTGCTGGAATGGGGCAATTTGATCCTCAGTTAAATTCCAGGAAGGGAGGATCAGGAATATGATTGATTGAGCTGGAAAAGGAAACCAAATCCCAGTCTCTATTTCTCTGTTTGATTAAGCCATCAAAGGCCCTTAATGGATTATTATTGACTTTCCACTTTTGCAGGCTAAATTCCTTTAATCCAGATTTCTGAAGTCAGGGGACTCCAGGAAAGAGCTCCCAGGCTCCAGAAAAGTGCATAAACATACTACTTCAGACAGTAGGTCTCTGTCAAGGCTTGGGGCAGAAAGGCACAGACCCAGTCAGTCAGTGTCAAGACTGATATCAATGGCAGGCCTAATCAAGCTGTGCCAAGATTCTTCATTTTGGACCCATTCCCAGGAAAGGGTGTAATAGGTTATGTAGCATTTTCCCTGAGGTTTTTTTTTTTCAGCCTAACTTCTGTAGACTCTTAAGTGCCCATGCTTTCTAAGATGGTGTAGTTATTAATGTTCTATTATACCCATGATATTTTGGGTTGGTTTTTGAAGGCTGCTTGGAGGAATCCTACTCAAGGTTCTCCAAATGCTGCTCTGTTATACTTAGAGAGCCAGTGCCAATGGACAGCTCTGGCAGAGAAATAAACAGGTTAAAACAGGGAAGAAGTAAAGAGAGAGGCCCAAAATATTCTCACCTTCACACAAAACATGTGTACAAATGTAGGCCTAATCTGCAAGGGAGCCAAAACCACAGAATTGTCTTGATGGTAGTAGCCAGTAATGAAATCCCAGAGAGCAGGAAAGGAGTTCCTTCTTCTCTAGGGAGGAGGGTTGCAAAGGAGTTTTAAGCAACTCTTGATTCTTGGCCAACTCGCCATGGAGGGCTGAGCCCCAATGGTGAGGTAGAAAAGGATGACTGGAGAATGCTGGGAGCCAAGGGGGGCTTGTGACAGCAACTGTCCCATGTTCTGGAAACGTGGACATAGCCACTGAACAACAGGACTTGTGGCTGGCAGGAAACAGCTGCCAGAGGTGGTAGAAAACAGGTAAGAAGTGAACCTCCTTGAGGTGTGGGCCTCAAGCCAGGACAGAAGGGCCCCTCTTCTCCAACTTCTTTCTCTCCATAGCCTCAGTACTCTCATTCCAGCACCCAGTCAGCTTCTGGCTGCAAATATGAGAAAGTGAACCACCATCACAGTTGCCACTGGGGGGGGAGGAAGCAAGCTGACCAGAGTGGAGTGGTGGTGGTTTTACTCCCCTTTCTCCATGGTTAGCTTGCTCTCCTCCTGGCATCTTGGTAATCTCACTTTCCTACCTGAGCTGCCACGCTTCATGCTGAGGACAGAGAGAAAGCATGTAGGGAAGTACCCAAGTTTCCTGATGTAGGCCCCTGCTCCGCTTGGGAAGAGAGGTTTCCTAATGCTGCTCGCTGTCTTGAAGCTGGCTTCAACAGTGGGAAGCCTCAGCACCCTTAATTTCCACCTGTCTTCTTGTGCTCTCCCCACCGTGAGGTACAGCAGACATCTGCAGCTGCTGGCCAGATCGGAAGAAGCAAGCTCTGCAGAGGGAGACAACCAGGGCTTCATCCATCTTTCCTCTGCAGACCTCACTGAGTACATAACTGGCTTGCTGTGTTGGACTTGAGACATCTTCTAAACATCTGCAAGGTGTCTTCAATCCTATGCTTGAAAGTAAGTCTCACTGAACAAAGTGGGACTTAACTTTGAGTAAATACATATAGGATGACACTACTTTTCAAGATAGCCAGCCCGATCCTGGGTAATGAAGGCAGAAAAAGGTAGAAGAGTCTTTAAAAACTGGGTTAATTTTATCATTAATATGGTGCCAAGATAAAGCGAACAATGTTTTAAAATACAGCTTCTCTGTGATCAAGGCTGTGGAAATGTAGGGGTTCTGTGTATGTGGCTGGATCAATGTATGGAGCTAGTCAATGCTCCCTCTAAGCTGTGGAGTCTTGTGAGCAAAAATTCTACTTTGAGAGCTACTGGCACTAGAGTTGTGAGCGAGCGATTTGGCTACTGCATAAATTAGTTTGCTCTGGAGCCATCCTTCCTGAGCTAAGACAAAAATGTGTGAGTTGGAGGCTAAAAAACTGTGAACTAGCTCACATTAACTCAGCTTAGAGGGAACACTGGAGCTAGTGGTGCATGTGCTGGGATGGGGTGTACTACTGATCAATGCTAAGCCACTAAAAAAAAACAACCCAACTCCCGGCCAGTAGAAAACTTTGATTTTAACCATCCTATTTTGTCCACTTTGAAAGGAATGGTTAACCTTTTCTTTTTAGCATCCAACCTACAAAGAGTTCTGGAGAGCATGAATGCTTACACATGGTTTTGTGTCATGACTCTGACTTGCCGCCCTCCCTTCCACTCCAGATAACAAGGGCTAACTAAGAGCCCAAGTGAATGTGATGGCGAATTTGTGGCCGTTATGAGTTTGCCATCACCATTTTACAGTGATTTTAAAATACCACAGGACTCAAATCAAGCATGGGCCTGCAGCATGGATTCCCCTCTACACCTTTTCAAGTTCCAAAAACAGCTGGGGGGGTTCTGCACACAAACTCTGCAGCTGTTTTAGCACTTGAAAAGACACTGGTGTGGGGGGGAAGAGCTCTGTGCTGGATCAGGGGCCTCACAGCATTTTAAAATTACTGTAAAATGGTGACCTTGAGTTCACCATCACATTTAGTTGGGCCCTAAGGAACAGTGGTAGGGAGAGACAACCCTATACGCTCAGCAGCACTCTGGTAATTTAAAAGGTTATAGCCATATATTTAATATTAATAGTTGTATTTTGTATTATTTTGTGTGTGTGAATGGTGGGAAGGAACACAGAGTATACATATGGTTGATGATCATCGTAAATATGGCTCTCAGTGAGCTGTGTAGCAAACACCACTGGGATAATATTATTGGCCTAGGACCACAATTTTGAAATGAAAAAAAAAATAAATTTAAATTGCTACACCAGCTTATTGCAGAGTGTCACATAATTCCTCCACACTTAGAAGTACTTTTCAGAGACCGTTTAGGACGTGTCCTTATTCTACATAATCTTCCAGGATGCAGAAGTGAATGGGAACAGATATCTGATCCTGAAGAGCAAAATGAAACATATTCTGCAACTGGAACACTGAAGAAATGGACCTCAAAGTCACAGCAAGTCACGTTTGCAGGTCTGATGGCAGAATTTTTCTCAAGTGTTCATACTAACTGGTCAGCCATTCAGGAAAGAAAAAAACAAACAAACCCAGAAATAACCTTTCCAGACCATAGCACAAAATATTCTGATAAATTATAGATTATTTTTGTTTTTTTCAGATTAACTACACAAATTTCTTGCTTTGTTTTTGATATTGTCTCCCCCCTCTGACAACAGAAGGAGCAGTTTCTAATGACAACCAGAAGTCTCACGGTATGCCTTTGGCAGAAGAATCTATGAATTCAAGACTGTTTCACTGCCTGACACAGGAACACCTACTTATTATGACTTCTGTCCAGTTGTAACAGAAGTCTTCCACAAAATGAAGGTAGAGAACCAGACACCTCAGTGTACAGGGATAGAAGCTTCCACCCACCCACCCAAATACTGGCAGTTTGTAAGAACCCTAAGATTACAGGGTAACGTACCTCTTCTTTCTATACCATTTCATTACCATTTTGTATCTCTTAGTGTCTCAGTTCCTTCCAATCTAAATTTGCATTCTTGGTTCACTGATTACATTTTGTAGGTCCAGTTTGTTTCTACTGAGTTTCCTAAAGCTAGAACAGGGTATCCATTTGGACACACAACTGTTACTTTAAAAATCCCCAACCTATAAACCTCATTGGGAACAGTTCAGAAAACCACCTTATTGGAGAGTTCAGTGTCTTTACGAAATTCCACCCTATGCAGATAGGAAAACACAGTTTAGAAGTCAATGTCTTAGATTGGCTTCAGCCTAAAAATGGCACTTTTAAATGGTTTCCAACCTGTATTTTTTAAGCTTCTTTTAGCCAGCAGGCACGACCATACAAAAAAAAAAATCTATTTGGCAGGGAAGTGCTCCAAGGCAGCTCTTTCAGGAAAAAAAGATTTATTGGGAACGGGTCAGGTGCATCTGTAAACATTTAAGGTATCTGAAGGAGAATCAAATTAATTCTCTCCAAACAGTGAAATGATTAATGGGAAGAAGATATCCACTTGCCCAGTCACAAACATTTTTAAAACATCTGCCTCCTATTGATCGAGTGAAGGGTTTAACTCTCTTGAAGCAGCCCTAGAGATGCCAAAGAGAGTGGGGGCACAGTTGCCCTGCATTGCACATTTCAAGACTGCCTTGAGATTATTTCATGGGAGTTCATATAATCACAAACTAGCTCACTGTTTCTCAACACACCAGCTGCATCATCATCATTAGCAAATTAAATAGGCTGTATTACGTAGGGAAAAGCTACAGAACAAATCCTTTCCCTTAATATATATGGCAATTGCCCTCTGCTCCTGTAATATTAATTGTAAGGCATTGTGGCACTCTTTGGGGTAATTAATCTTGAATGTAGTTCATGAGAAGAATCTTGTCTCCCATTTATAAATTTTGTCCCATTCCTGCTGAGTTCATAACCAACATGGTTATTAATAGTGTTTCAATGTACTTTATGTTTTAATGTTTTTATTTGTGTGGCTATAGATGGCTTATTGTATTTTATTGTTAGCCACCTTAGGTCCTGACTTGGTCAGGAGAAAGGAGGTCCTATAAATATTAGAAAGAATAAAATTCTACTTTCTTTTTCAAAAACCAAAGGATGAATTTATTTATAGAATGTTTGTGTACAAGTTCTAAAAGAATTTCACTCTTTATTAAAATATTCATACCCCACCTTCAATCCAACAAAGTCTTAGGACAGCTTAAACGAAGTTATACACCCCACCAACCCAGGTACAGTACCACCAATCCATTCAATACCACTTGGGATTCAATACAAGATGCAGAGATGTAGCTTTCAGATCCTGTCCTGAAACAGCTTTATTTTCTCCACCACCCCCTTTCTTTCAGCAAGATGAATTGCTGTGGGGAAATTTTATTTTTATTTTCTTTAAAACATTTATCAACCACCTTTCCTCCTTGTGGAACTCAAGGTGCCTTACAACATAGATAAAACATATAAACATAAAAAACAAAATTTAAAATCACAATTCATGACTCCTAGAGTAAAGTTCACTAGCGCAGTTAAGAATTCACTTCTGCACACTGTTCTGTGTTATTTGGGGTATTGCATGGCTTCTGTAAAGCTAAAAGAAGATTTCAGGAACTGCCTTTCACCAAAATAAGACTGGATGTCTTCAAAGGTTTTCAGTTTCACTATCTCAGTTTGCATTTCATCCATAACGTTCACAGTTCCTGTCGGAGATGGCACGCAAGATGTTACACATTGCTCTCCCTGGTAGCACACGCATGGAGAATTAAGCTCATCATTCAGGCACAAAGCGCTCTGACTTTTAGCACAGCTGCTACATCTGTTAGCAGCACATTTGGTTCGTCTCCCCTTGTCACTGCTCTGAAATGCACTGACAAAGAAACTCGGTTCCTCAGGGCAAAAGCGAAACCGAGGTGCAAATTAGAATCACACCTCCCTGTCTCATTTTGGTATCACTTCCCCTCTTGATAAACAACACTTAGTTTCACTTTCCTACTCATGGCAAGTAGCCATAGCTAACACATGCATTTGGGATCAGTCACAACAAATTACAGTTAAGTTTCCACAAGGCAGGCAAAGCTAGCCAAGAGGTCTCAGCTGGTTTAGATTTGGGTAAACAATATATCTATATATTTTAATAAAGAGTGAATCTGTTCACCAACACCTACAAGGAACAAGATGATGTGAGGAGTGAATCTGTTAAGTTATTATTCTTGACAGCTTTTTTTTAATGCCTTAAAAAAATCTAAGAAAGAATACTATTTATAAGAAGAAGACAGATTCAGTCACAAACAGAACACCCAAACTAGGGTATTCTAGCAAGTGTGTGATTATGGATGACAGAGCACATTCTAATGTTTGAGTGGGCTGAAAACAGTATTTCCAAGAAATGCTGTTGACCCAGCAGCCACGTTAGGATTCTTGGAAACTTTAAAGTACATGCAGGCCAGAAATTATTTATATAAAAAGAACTAAAGACACAAACAAGATGTAGACTAACAACTCATTCACCAGTGTCCAATGTATTTTAATCCTAGAGAAAGAGAACCTAGAAACTGTGTAAGAAAGAAGGCAGCAATCTGAATCTAAATACTGCTTTGGGAGTTCATGAAGATTATACCATGCCAGTGTGGTGTAGTGGTTAAGGTTATCGGACTAGCATCTGGAAGAACCAGATTTGAATCCCCACTCATGCCATGGAAGCTCACCGCATGACCTTGGATTAGCCACCCTCTCACAGTCTAACCTACCTCACATGGTTGCTGTGAGGATAAAATGGAGGAGAGGAGAATGATGTAAGATGCTTTAGCTCCTCATTGGGGAGAAAGGCAGGGTATAAATGAATCAAATAAATAAAAAGGGGAACCCATTTGTCTTCTCATCACTTGCCAGATATAATTTCCCACCCCCAAATTGCTTGAGAGCAGGGCTCTTTTTGTAGAAAAAGCCCAGCAGGAACTCATTAGCATAATAGGCCACACCCCCATGTTACCAGAAGTGTGGTCATCCAGTCACATCAACCTTTTGCTTCTTATTCTGCTTACCTTGTTTGCTGTCAAAACCCAGGGCTTTTTTTGTAGCAAGAACTCCTTTGCATGTTAGGCCACACAGACCTAATGTAGCCAATCCTAACAAGTTTCTGCTGTTAGGTGTGGCCTATTATGCTAATAAGTTCCTTCTGGGCATGGCCAACTCAGTAGCCAACTCCGTTCCTGTGCGTTCCTGCCTAAAAATAGCCCTGCTTGAGAGTATAAATCAAAGGAACAGTTTGCTGTGCTCTAAGAGAAATTATCTCCTCTTCATGTTTATCTGCTACGCGGCCAGTGCTGAAAGACAGAAAAGTTCAGTAAACATCAGGCTCAGAGGCTAGTTAAGGGTCACTAATCCATGGATATTGCCATTTTCTTCTCCATGGCTAAGAAATTTCAACCTTCTCAGGACTTCTTCGTAACACTTACTTTGGTAGCGTTTCTCTGGGAGAGGTATTATTTATGTATACACCAACACACATGGCATCTTACAAAGTTTGATAAGCCAAAGGTGGATCACCACCTATGCACGCTTCCAATTTTAAGACACCTGTGCTAGACATTCCAAGCATTCAGTGCCTCACCAGGTCCCAGGAGGTTTTGGGACAGCATGAAGATGGACATCTAGAATGCAACAGCATCCACTAAATATTGGCAGGTCTGAAGGTTCCCAGTGGCTGGAAACTGGTGGAAGTCTGGAGAGATGCCATCAGGTACCAACATCATGTCAGTTACAGGAAAAACTTCACAATGTCATTTTCTTTAGAAAAAAACCAGAGTTTCTGGCAATCCATAGCTCAGGGTGACATCATTTCTGAGTTTTCCCAGAAGTGACATAACAGCGTTATGCCAACAGCATTTCTCCCCCCTCCTGCCAGTGGTCAGAGCACTGGTGGGCAATGGGATCTGTGGGTGGGAGATTTCCCAGTGGGTAAATGGCAAATCTACATGTATATGGAACAGAAATATTAAAACAGTGTTCACCAGCCTTTTCTTTAATTACAGTTATTTCTGCATAATGAAAAATATCCCAAGTCACTCTTCTTCCCCCATGTTACCGGGTTTTGTTTGTTTCTAGAAACAGAACATGGACTAGGAAAAGTACTAGAAATAAAACTTATCAATAAGCACCACACCCTGTTTCCCCCAGGAAATAGTTGCTCTTCGTTTCTGGCCTGGAGAAAGTTGGCCCTTACCAGATTTATTGCTGTTTTGCAAGAGGGCATATTGTTTGATAAATAGAAGGTTAGGGGAAAAAAATCTAAAGTATCAAGTCCATAGTACAAATATCTCCAAACTGAAACATTTGATAGATTCCGCAAATATACGAAACAAAATTAAAAGACCTCTTACTGAGTTTGAATGCCTTTTAATAAATTACTTACCTGCAACACAATTCCTTGCATATACACTTTTGACATGCTCATCATTTGCCAGATATACAACTCCTTCTTGGCTACATTGCTTGAATACACAAATTTCCCCCAGGTGCTGGAAAGGTTGTGGCGAGTTAGAGACTACATCGTTGGTAGAAACGTCCATTTGTTACACAATTCTGGGAAACAGTTTTATATCAAACTGAGCTAATCACAGGGTACCAGGTTCCTAAAAAGCCTGAACTTATCTTAATTGATTTATGGAATACCTTGGTGATCCCCAAAATTCAGCAGGAACTGATCATGATTTTGTTTATGGCAGCTAAATGGCTAATTGCTTCCAACTGGAAAAAAACTACTTTACCATCAATTGAAGGCTGCTATGCTAAAATCTGGGGGGAAATGGCTGATTCCATATCTTTTTCAGAGCCACACTCATGCTTCTCCAATTTAATGGACAAATGGCTCCCATTTTTAGAATTCACTGCAGGCAGCATTACTGTCAAAAATTATTTTGCTAATTTTCAATATTGTGATATTATGGTGCTCTTGTAATTGTATATTTACTGTTATGGATTTTTCTTAGGTTCACTGCTTTGTTGTTAAAGTTGTCATCCTCTCTGCTGTTACACACTATATGGTATTTCCAGATATATTTGTATTATTACTTGACTACTGTTTAACAATGTTATGGAGGTTTGTTCCAGTTGTTCTGTTTGTGTACTGCTTGTATTTTTTCAATAATATTCTAATAAAAGGTTATGGAAAGTAAAAAAACAACAACAACAACACAGGAAGACCCTTAGACAGACGGACAGACAGACAGACATAAGATTTTTTAGGTGATCTTTTCCTGGGTCTTCTAGGGAATGCACAAGCCACTCTGCAGCAGCCAGTGAATTACCTGCAGTTCATGAGCTACCTACGGGAAACCTCTGATTTAGAAGCCCCTTTTAATGAAAGCTATAAGCAAGAGGTCAGCTCATTTGTAAATTCAAATACTTTATGAACAGAATCTCAAACCATAAGTTGAGAATTTGCTCCACTGGACAGGTATCTATGGAGAGCTCACTTCTATGAAGCCTCCCCTAGGGAGCAGCAGTGTAAGAGAATCTTCCATTCCTCACACTAAAACCTAGAAAGAGTATTTGTACCAGCTTTCTCCCTGAATCGATAGTTTTCTATCTATGAGGAATTTGGAGTGGTGCAGAAGAGCATTCAATCACATGACTTCTCTACCCGGAAACAGTACAGCCCTGACAAAGTTGTCCTCTCAGCGAGAATGAGGCTATAGTGTGTGTGGCTGGGGGGGAGTGAACAGGGTAAGGACAGCCGCATGCTGAAATACAAGCAGAGTTCGAAGCTGAACCAATTACCTCAGCTCACAGCACATGCTCTTGATTGCTTTGCATCACCACCAGCTTAAATTGTCGCATAAATTGTCGCATATGCCAAACCAGCCACCAGCAATGCTGCTTTATACACCACCCATCTGTTTCATAGGTCATAGCAGAAGGTGACAGTGAGGAGAAAGCGAGACTTACTAAAAAGCAGAGTCTAAGCAATGAGTCATATAAGGACGTGGGGGGAGGGAATCGTTCTCTGAATAAAGCTGTGCAGAGTGATGTCTGCACAGCTGTGAAACATGTGTTCCACTTCAGCAAATATAAAAGCCATTTTCAACTGGACTACAGCACTGTTACTGAGCCTATGGACCAAGCTGGCATTTACCTGCTGCTAAGTGCCTTCTGCTTAGTACCTCAAAGACTTCCTGTTTTCAGAAAACTCCCCTTTTTGTTATGGTATCACACACATACACGTTCAACAAGCTTGCACATTTGTTAGGATTACCTGTGGTGGGTATGCCATCTAACAGCAGTGACAGCAACTGGTCCCCGCCCTAAAAAGAACCATCACTAGATGCTTGAGCAGTGAAACATATAAAGGCATCTTTCAACCACAGAAACCTTAATTGTTTTTATTTGCTAACATAAAATGAAAGATTCAGTAAGAGGGCAGCTCTGCCTCTCCAAATACTAACCATGGATTAAGATGGAATGCCTGTAGTAGTAAGTACTCCACATTAACGTTTTCCGTGGGTGCAAGGACTTCCACTCATGATTTTCCAGCCTACATCCTCCTAATGCAGCTTAAAACGCCCTCTGGAATCTGTTTCTGGAGTTCCCCCTCTCTTCCAGGAGCCAGGATTTTGGGGGGCATTTCTGGGAGGGGGAATAACATGCTTTCCTGAAGGGAGTCTGTGTTTGAAGTCCAGGTCACTATAAAGAGGCAGGCAATGGCAAACCACCTCTGAATGTCTCTTGCCTTGAAAACCCTACAGGGTCACCATAAATCGGTTGCCATTTGGCAGCATGTATGTGTTGGGGGGGGGGTCCTAAACACTCAAAGCACTTCAAATCCATTACCCCAAGGTAGGTTAGTATTATTTTCATATTACAGACAGGCCAAGAAATAGCGGTGTGAGCAGATTGTGTACTAAATTCATCTCAGTCCAGCAAGAGCAGAAAGGTAGACCATGATCCACTGAACAATTGCCAGTGGATCCATCTAACAGTTCATAAGATTCCTACAAAGAACCCTGGGCTTTGTCTGATCCAGAAAGCAAGATATGTTATTCACTTGCAGTGTGTGCTGAAGATTCCTTTATATGCAGTAGCTATGCCTTAACTGTTAAAAAGATCCTGAGTATGCATTTCTTCACAAATGCAATACACGTCATTGGACCACAGAAATAGCAGTAAATAATGGAACACAGGTAGCGTTAGTCCACCCCACTGTAGCCATTATGACTAATGCTCTTCAAAAACCTTAAGCTGTTTAAAAAAAGGGCATGGACATTCTAATGGTACAGTAAGTGCAGAGACTCAATGAACTCCATTGAACTCTTGTTATTTTACCAAAAACGGGGCACTTCATAACATACTCCGTAATTAGTGTTCAAAAAAGAGATTCTTCAGAACAGTACACAGAAGAAAGCAGAACAGAGGGAAAAGTACCCATGCAATCATTTCTTTGTATGCTTGGTGCTCCATGAGCTGTTCATAGCTATGAAGCTTTTGTTCTCATCCAATCACCAAGGTAGCATTATCTTCAGAAAACCCTTGTTTCAAATAGACTGCAAGCCAGCAGAGCTATTCAGAGTACCAATGTCTCTATACTGTATCAGTAAAGCCAAAGGTAATGCTTCCAGGGCAAGCTCTCCCAGTGCCTGTGTAAGGAGACAGAATGGCTACCGGTCTCACAGTGGGTCAACACTCATGGAGAGGTGCTGCTTGTGTGAAGCTGTTGCAATTTACACAGGGGAGGAAAAAAGAGTTATGGTTACGGAGAGTATTTTTGTAGTATGTCTCCAAAAGCTCAAAAGTGACAAGGGACAGCAAGACTATCAGTCTGAAAAAGTAAAGGCAAGCTCAGGCCACAACTTTTCATACTTAATGCAAACAGTCTAAGGGCACAGATACCAGAAAGCAAAGGATGCAAACAGAACCACCTGTTCAGGATCTATCAATGTTAACTGATTCACAAGCAATATGCCCCCTGCCTTCTTTCAAGCATGTATTTTAGGACCAACACAGATTTAACACATGAAGCTGCCTTATACTGAATCAGACCACTGGTTCATCAAGGTCCAGCTGGTCTGATTTAAGTTTTCCAGTAAGCATTTTTCTCCATTCAATTCTACAATATCCAATGAAAAATAGCCAAAGCAGTGATTACAGCTCTAGAATTTTGGGAAGTCTTTTAATTTCCAAAAAGGAAGCGGAAAAGGTAACTACATATCCCTGCTTATGAACTCTCATAAGTCTAATTCAGATACTTAGAAATTTCAAGGTTTCATATGTCGTATCCCTCGTGTAGACTAGGACACAGGAGGCCCTGGGCAAGGTATTTTCACCTACTGTCCCAATAACAAATTTTTCACAGCATTTTTTGCAAAAAGAGACTGCGTCCATAGATCAGTGGTTATTCTGCTATTGTTGCACTATGACTGTATCCATAGGTCAGTGGCTATTCTGCTATTGTTGCACTACAGCAGTCATTCATAACTGGATTTTTTTTTCTGTGTGGAGACAATAAAATGATAAATGCAATGATAGTGTAACACCCAATGATGATTGAATGCAGCCTAAAACTGCAATCCAGCAAAGCTGGATCCACGTAGATTCAAAGGTGGTCCATCCACTGGGCACACCTGCATAGGGCTCCAGAGGGCAGGACATGGAGGTTGCTTGCTAGGGCAGGGCTAGGGCAGCCCCAAGCAGTGCTCCTCTCCCCAGAGCTGCTGCTCAGTTTGCCTCACTCAACCTGCCCACCTCCCCCTGTAAATGAGAAACAGCAGACAAACACCAGCTCTGCCACAGATGTTCTCTCCAGCTTTGTGATGGGCACAGCAAATCACCTCTCCTGCCTTTTTTCACTTTGTCCTCAGAAAGGAGAGATGAAGAGAGGCCAGCCAACAGATCCACCAATGCTGAGCGCCCACCCACCCCCATGCTCACAAGACGGCGGCAGCAGCTCCTTCTTTCTAGGCTAGCTGATGCCCGGCTGCTCAGTATGCTTGGATTTGTGTGCACCCAGCTCAGAGCCAACTGTTAAGAGCATGGCTAGGTCCCTGAGCATTTGGGCTCAGCAGCTGTGCATAAGCCCAGACCATGGGAGTGAGGCAAGCTAGGGGCTGGCCTGAGGCACCAAAACCTTAGGATAAGATGGTGACATCCATAGATTTTCCGTGCAAGTTCATGGACCTCTGTGGATTTTTCAGGCAAATCACCATCTTAATCTATGTTCTCCCCATCTGCCAAAGCCTACTACAACTAATATGGATTGTGAGGCATTTTGCATATTAAGAAAACTTCTGAGCCAGAGTTCAGTTGCAGCAAAGGCTATGTACATAGATTAGGCAAAGGCAGACAGTGATGCCTTTTGTCTTTCAATTAGCCATCTATCTACAGAAACAGGGGAAAAGGCATTCCCCAATGTGAAAAATTGGGAATTTCCCCCACAATTTAGGTCTGAAATGTTTGCAACATAGAGGCTGCTTTCACCAAAAATGGCCACCATTCCTTCTGCATCAGTCTTTACACTGCATTTGAAAACCAGCATGAAAAGAAAGTTTCACCTCCTAATTCCAAGGAACCGATTCTGACTTGATGTAACAGTAGCTTTAGGGCTGTTTTATACTGATCTTCTGAAAAATAAATGCACCATATTTTCTATAATACCAAAATCTCTTTCTCTCATCTTCAATCCCCCCTTCCTTGTTTGCCTTAAAAAAAAAAAAAAGCCAAACACTGAGGTGATGTGTTCAGTGATTTTCCATAAGCAGATACAGTCAATTTGGATCCCATAGGTGTGTAGTATGCATAGTTGGGAATTTTTGGTCTACTGCTCAGTCATGCAGTTTGAACAGAGAAGTTTTCCCAGCCTATTTAGGATGAGCTTGAAAGTGCATCCTGAGCTGTGGCTTCGCTTTCTTGTATTTCTGTATTCATTTTAAAAGATTCATTTTAAAAGAAACTCCTGGGCAACTGACAGCATAAATTCAGTGCACTAAAATTTCAGCAGTAAAATCCCAAAGTGCCTGGGAGAAAGGTGGGTATATAAACATTTGAAGTAAATAAACTTGGTCATCAGTATTTTAGAACAGCAATCAGCAGTGTAAAAGCAGCAAAGAAGCAGATGTACGAGAGTCAAGAGATGGTCTACATGACAGAATTCCATGTTAGAATCTCCATGGCTGGGACTGCACTCTTTTAGTTTAGTTATTTACAAAATTTATACCCCACCTTTCTGCCCTCATCAGTGCCTTCAAGGCACCTAACAAATTAAAAACATACATTTAAAAAAATCTGAAAAACTACTAAAACCAAAAAAGCACATCATTAAAACAATTAAAACCAAAGCTGAAACACACATACAAGGCATAAAAACAGCAATTAAAACATAGGCCAGGGAGGAGGGATGACTGAGGGAATACCAGACAAATCCTTTATGTAGGCCCTTTTCAAACTGCCTTTGGATTCCATTTTAGTAACTGGTTGCTAATAGATTTTTTCCTGTCATTTCAGACTGACCTGTTTTAGTAACTAGCTCCTAACAGAATTTAGTTACCTGTTCATACAAACCCGCTTACATTGGGTTAGCAAAGTGTGGTTGAACCACTTTTGAGGGAAACCGCTTTCTTTCATCTTCTACCCCTTTGTGGGGCTTCTGAATTCCTGTGGTGTCAAGGCATCTCAAAGGTGTTCAACTTAGACCACTAACAAAAAAGTCTGAGAAAGATCCAACAGCGAAAAAGGGCGGGGGGGGAGCGGCACTGTTTGAAATGACCATAATGCTACAGAGATGGCTCATTAATGGAAAGAAATTTGCTGTATGAAACGCCATCTCTGTATCGCTTTACTCGAAATTGGACCAACAACGAATAACAGTAATGTGAAAAGGGCCATATAAAAATGACACAAGGTGAGGAGAACAATGAGATGATAAAAGGGCTGCACCAGTCACTGAGAGATGAAAATAAGGCCAAAAGAAAAGGTATTACTCAGTTAAAAATTCCCTGTGTGTTTTGCCAACAGGCTTCTTCAGGGGAGACTGTAATATCATATACAGATACAGTACTTAGTTCTCATCTCTCCTTATATATAACTCTATTTTCAAGTGGCAAAGTTCCATGAGCTCCCAAATCAGTTGGCTCCATGATGTGTCAGTCACGAGGTGTCTCTATCCACTGGCTACGTTGCCTGAGTTCTCTCCCATCCACTGCAGCCTAGGCCACTCTCTCTGATTGGACCAGCGTTTCAAGGTCATTTGCATATGGAAGCTGATTGGACTTCACTCCATTCCGCACCTCAAACTCCCCCCCGCAAGACAGTTGGAACTGTCAGCTGCATATGTGACCTGGAGAATTCTGAGGTAAAATATGTCCTCACCCACAACACATCAGTTCTTCTTCAAAAGAAACACACCCAATAACACAACCATGCCACACCACAAAAAAGTCTGATCACACCACAAGCAGAGTACCACAAGGCAAAAAATGATAGAAAAAGGTACCAGCAGCCACCCCATACTGAAAGCACTTCAGAGGATGGTGTGCAGGTCCCAGGTTCATGTTATAAAAGCGGACCATTCACAGACTTTCTCTCTTAACATACCTCACAGGGTTGTTGTGTGGATCATACACGGGAGAGGAGAATGATGTCAGCAGCTTTGGTTCCCAATGCAGGGGAAGACTGCCCGTTCCCTAGGCAGAGGCTGGGGGGGGGGGGATGTAAACCCGAAGACAGACAGGCAGATAAAGGTAGGCTGATGGTTGCCTGGAAAGGATGTAGGGTTGCCTACTCCAGGTTGGAATCTTCCAGGATATTTTAGGGATGAAGCCTGCTGAGGGTGGGGTCTGAGGAGGAGGAAGAGGGGGACCTCAGACAGATACAATGCCATAGATCCCATCCTCCAAACAAGTTGTTGCCAATCTCCAGGTGACAGCTGGAGAACTCTTAAAGCTCTGGTGCTAATTCATAGTACTGGGGATGTGTTACATTCTGGCAGGGGATGCTGTGAGTGTAGAAAATGAATTATTGACAGAGTAGTGTTTTGGAAAATCTTTAGGAATTGTTTGGTCACCCATTGAGAGCCTCTGGCATTTTCTCATTCTGCTGGCATCAAAACCAATTTGAAGCAAAATAGAGATATGGAGACTTTTCCATCCTCCTTTGCATTAATCTGTCTTTGTTGGCAACCATAGGCCTGCCAGCACTCTCAGGGTGACTTCATGCCTCCTGACTGGTATTACTTCACTAGCCTTGGCTGTTTGCTCCTGTTCAGCAGGAGTCTCCCTATAGAAGCTGCCTGGGTAATTTTGGACCAGCCACAGACTTTCTGCCTAACCTATCTTGCAGGGTTGCTGTACAGATCACAAAGTGGAAGAGGAGAATGAAGTAAGCTGCTTTGCTCCCCACTAACGAGAAAGACAGAACTTTGCCTAGGAAGAGGCTGCTGAGAGGGGAGGAGATAAAAGTTGCCAACTTTAGGTATGGAAATTCCTGGAGATTTCAGGTGTGGAGACTGGAGAGGGTGGGTTTGAGGAGGGGTGGGACATCAGACAGGTACAGTGCCATAGACTCCACCCTCCAAACCAGCCCTTTCTTCCTAGGGAACCATTGTTGCCAATCTCCAGGGGAAGGCTAGAGATCACTTAGAAATACAACTGCTATCCGGGGAGGGGGTGGGGGGAGACGGAAAGCTGAAGTCAGAAGGGGAGATAAAGGTAGGTTGATGGTTGGCTGGGAAGGAGATAGGCTTGCCACCTCCAGGTTGGGAAATTTCTGTAGATTTGAGTAGTGGAGCCAAAAAGGGCTGAGCTAACACTGAGTATTATAAAAGCACAAATATTTATTAAGGTGTACACATGTTAAAACATATTATGATTAAAAGAAAGAGTCTAAATATCAGACTTATAAAAACTTTCCAAGTAAAAATACATATGATGGGTAAACGATTTCAAACTTTAGGACCAAATGTGTTTCGGCCCCTTTGGGGCTTCCTCAGTGGTCACTATTCTCTATATTGCACTGACACACATCCAAATACATGTATAAAATATTTTTAGTTTACATATATATCTAACCAGATGTTGTTTCCTTGTATGTTTATTATTATGCTACTGGTATATATGTTGGGCCACAATTCTTCAAATTATTCTGGTATCAGAGATTTCATTGGTCTGGATGTGTGTCATCTCCATCAGTGTAAAAGATCAAGTTGACTGGGCCATTTTTGTGCCACAGATGGCACATTTCTTAAAGAGAACTATAAAGGAGCAAAGAAAAATTTACAGTCAAGATGCAGCTCTAGCTAGTAGATCCTCTCTTCACGGAGGCAAAGAGAAGACTGAGGAGACCGCTCCCGATCATGTTCTTTTCTGGGCAGGAATGGCTGTCTTCGGAGAGGAGGGGGAGCGCTGTCCACATCTAGAGCTCTAGAAACTTGTAAAGATCCTCTACACAGCTTGCCTGCACATGCACAGTCCCATGTGGAACTGCACAGAAACCACAAAGATGAATGATTACTTAGCTAAAATTATGTAAATAAAAATGTTTTTAAAATCAAATAACCATTGCTATATAATTATGAGACCTCAGTATTGTATTTGTATATTATACCACAGATCCCCCTGAAGAAGCTGGTTTCCCAAACACATAGGGAATTTTTAGCGAAGAAATATGTTTTTTCCCCCTTTACTTGTTCAATCAAACAAGAACAAAGAGATACTAGTTCACACCAAACGAGAAAGCTGCACCTAGGAGTATGGAGTTTAAATGTCCAAAGGCTAGAGAGTATCCCTTCCCTTTGAACAAGAAGAGAAGGACAACTCACAAGCAGGTGGACATGGGGAATTTATATACTATCTAGATGGAGAGAAGCAGCTCTTTCTTGATTTACAGCTTGCGACCAGGGAGGAATAAACTATGAAGGACTAAATCAGAGGTGTTGAACTCATTGTTATGGGGGCTGGATCTGACATAAATGTGACTTTGTCAGGCCGGGCCATGTGTGCCATAAAATGTACTGCCAGGTACTAGAGATACAAACTTTATAAATGACAGCAGCTGGTAAGCTCTGAGTTGGTGTATCCTCACTGCAACGCTCCATGGGCTGGGGGAGGTACAAAGGAAACCCACACGGGCAGACTGGAAAGCCACCAGAGCAGTGCTGGGCAGAAGCTCCTGTGCTGTCTGGATGGGGGACAAACCCCTTCCCCAGCCCACTGCCTATGTCCAGGTTAAAATGCAAACTGGCTGGATGTTGTAAGCTCCCCCCGCCCCCAAGCCACCATGGAAAGGGACTGGGAAGACAAGTTGAACTAACCCTTCCACCTGCAGAAGTCCGAGGCCAGGTGCATGGCAGGACCCAGGTCAAGTAAAACATAATAAGCCAGAGCTGTTCATGCAGCAGCAGCCACCTATGACCGAGGTGACCAGGCGCAGTCCATGGTGGGGTGATGCTAGGGGTTTGAGCCAGAGAGTACTGGCAAGCTGTGTTTCTCCCATGTTGCAGCAGCCAGAGGCCACCAGATCATCTGATGGTGGGGTGAATACCATGCACACAAGGCCATGTATGTGGCAGAGGCCTCAGGCCACCCGGTGACCAGTATAACCAGAGGATGGCAGCCATCTATGGCCAAAGGCACCAGCTGCTCAAGAGACGGATAAGAACCCTGGGTGGGCCGGTTCTGGCCCCCAGGCCTTATGGTTGACATCTGTGGACTAAACCTTTACCCAGTGACTCACTCTAGGCCACGTGGTGAGGAACAATGAAAGTCCCAACCATGAAAACTAATGTACTGATGCAATTTAAGCTACTGCAAATTCAAGTAAAACGAGTCCACTAGGAAGAAGGCCTGCTGCAGCCATAAAGGCAACGGGTGCTAGCTTGGCCAGATGGCGACAGGCCCCACCCACCCCGCTGCTCGAGTGTCCCACCCGTGAAGACAGCCGCCCCCCCTGCTAGGTGTGTGTGGAGGGTGAGGCAGCCGGGCATGACAGGGCTGGGGAGGCAGTGAAAACTGCCTGTTGCCCCACGGGCTCACTTGGCTTCCCCATGGGCTGCAGAGAGGGCAAGCAAGCCGGGTCTGAGAGGGAAGGGAAGGGGGCTTAAACTGCCTCTCCCTCCAGTGGCTTGCTTGGGTTCCCTGGAGCCGTGAGGAGGGCGAGCAAGCCAGCGCTGACAGGGAAGGGGAGGTGGTTCCAACCGCCTCTCCTCGCACAGGCTTGGTCCGCTTCCCTGCGGGTGTCTCCCCGCCAGTTCATTCTGGAGGCGGTTCCAGGCCAGCGAGGGCGGGGGCAGTGCAGGGAAGAGCGCCGGAGGCTGAACCCCCCCCCCCGAGGGCTCGCGGCCTCCCAGGGCCAGGCCGCGGCAGCCCAGGGAAACATGGCGCAGCTCTCTGCCCCCGTCAGCGAGCTCTGCTCCTCAGTGATCTAATGGCTCAATGGTCGCTTGGCTTGAGGAAAAGAGGATGTTGAGATTGTTGGCTCTGTGGGCAGGACCCAGGCACAGCTTCTGATGGGCAGTTCATGTGGCCAACCTATTTTGGTGCGTACAGAACGTTGTGGGATGAAAATTCATTTATATATAAGGACAGGATTGTTTAGAAGAAGTTCCAAGTGTAGGGTAGACAATGGGGATTGTGTGTTTTCCCCTTTTCTTTGTACCCTTGCTCAGACTGAATGCTTGAACAGAACCTGTCTCCCCTTTTTATTCATTTATTAACATACTAACATTTTGAATGCTTTAAGCCTGATCTCTGGAAACATACCAAGCCTATTCAATCTTGCTGCCTGAAGTCTGGCAATAGGAAGGGGACAGCAGGTAAGCTCGCCACCCCCGGACCACGGTAGCGCAGGATTGCAAAGGTGAAATAGATTACCCCCAGCTAGTTTTTATGAGTGAAATGACAGTGCAGCAACAAGGCAGGGCCTCTAAACTGCAATGCAGGTACAGACTCTTAGACCTGGAACTGTTTAGCAGGAGATAATATCAAAAACACAAGCAGCTGCAGTTGCTACCCAGTTTGTTTCCAGGACCACCAGCAAGTGATGGGAAGGAATGGTAGCACCAGAGACTTGGGACAGCTGTGGGATTTTCTGACCTCCTGCAGACCAACTTAAAGGACTTGTGAGTCTGTTCCCTCACAAAAAGCAAAGACAGTAAGTGGGAAGACAGGATAGGAGACAACATCCAGTTAAAAGCCTAGCACAGCAGAGTTGGCACCAAGCAAACTTCCAAGGGGATGGGCAATCCACATACAGGACACCTCCACTGTGAAGGCCTCATGCACAGTCACCTGCTGCCTCATCTGCAGGAGCACCAGGAATAGTTCTTGAGATGAGGACTGTGAAAGGTTAAGTTTTATGGGAGGAGGTAGTCCTTCAGGTACTCCATTTCCAAGTTGTCTAGGGCCTTAAAGGTAAATATCTGCATTTCAAATTGTTTCCAGTAACAGATAGGCATCCAGTGCAGATCTTTCACACAGGGACCATATGGTCCCCAAACACCATTCGTGGCAGTAGCCTGGACTCTGGACTAATGCACTGCATGGATTACAGTCACAAAATGTCATCTGGCTGTGCTGACTATCAGCTGATAAAGTGTTATATACCATGTAGAAGACCTGAGCCTCCAACCACAGTCCAGGATCCATTGTTAACCAAATTGCTCTATTATTTAATAAAGATGGGGAATTATAATTATTAATATGCAATTGACTTAACTATAGGATGTGTATACCAGAGTTAGAATTCCCAAGAACCCAGGAACAGACACAGAAACTGGGTGGCTAAAATAACGATTTATTTAGTAAATATTCTCAAGCATACAAACTATATTCAAACATTCACACACACAATACATAACTAAGAAGCAGAGGTGATTGATAGCTTATAGAGGAGTGATACAACCTGTCCAGAGGTCCATGAAGAAAGGATTGTGGCCTAAACCCAGAGAGTTTAGGGGTGGACTGCCAATTGGCATCATGGCAGAAGCACACGGTCTAAAGGCCATGTGCTCACGGATATAGACATAGGAAAACAATGCAGACCAATGGAAGGTCTTGGGGGCTGGTCTCAGGTGAGAACAATAAATTACCTGGACCGATGATGAGTCCCAGGGGTGTGTGGTATCAGGATGGGCCAGGCCTGGATGCGACCAATGAGCTTCCAGAGAGGCAGGGTCCGGATTTAACAATAGAAGCCAGGTGCTGGGTGGCTAGTTGAATGGATTATCTGACCACTAATGGCCTGGCCAAGGCAGTTGAATAAGTTCCCAAGTATAGACAAAAGGTGGGAGATGAGTCCCTGATTAGTATCAGGAAGGACTGCTGAACATTTGAATGATTGATTGGTTTATCACAGTATCCTGAGGGACAGAGCAGAAAAGACAAAGAATTTACACATAAACACAGGATGACAACAAAGGGCAGAGTGAGGTACTGGAGAGAAGAGGATTATTTGCCAGGTGGCCTCTGAATAGAAGATACTTCACCTGGTGGAACTCATTGTCATTCCATAAGCATATCTCTGCTGGGTAGAGGGGGAAGACTGGAAGTTTGCTTTGATGTTGCCTGTCACCTGAATATGAAATCCCTTTTTGCAGAGTACTTGCAGCCTGACTCTGAGGTTCAAGCTGAAAGTATTTGACTTTTGGGGACTTTGGTTCAGGTTAGAAAGTAGGTGCCCCTGCTCTGGGGCTACCCAAGAGTAAAAGGCCATGCCTCTGGCAACACCATAGCTAACACTACCCTTAGGAACTCCCTTCAGGAAAAATTGACTCCTTCCCTAAATAGTATTCCCATTCCCCCCACAGCACCTTGGTCTTCTCCAAGCGGAGCTTCATTTTTTGGCCTTCATCCATCCCATTATCTCTTCAAAGCACCTATTCAGGACCTCCACAGGTATATTTTCTTTGGTATTACCCATTTTTAATGTCATGGACCACACTGTAGAACAAATGCACTTTCAGACATCATTGGATAATGCACTACAGCAGTCATTTGCAACTGGATATTCCTGTGTGAAAAGAGAGAATCCAGTTGCAAATGACTGCCATAGTGCATGAGGGTGCATAATCCACCAATATGTGAAAGTAGCCTTAGACAAAGTACTGAAATAAATACATAAATTTGACTACCTTGCTATTTTTCTTCCTCACACAAATATTCTTCTGTAGGCTTATGAAGAAATGTTGCCATACCAGCTACTACCGCCTTTTTTGGCAAAACACACATGGGCTTCTGTTTGCCTAGGTATGAATTTTGTGCACCAGTTTTAAAATGGGCACACTGCAGCAACTAGAACGTAGGCATACAGCTACCTTACAAATGCCAAAATCAGCTGCCTGATCACCAGCAGCATGAACACCCCCCACACACACATACCTTACTCATTGATGAGAATGTGTACACAAGCATTGTTTCAAAACACTACTCACAACAATGACAAACAAAACCTTTTTTAAAACTCCACAGAAAATACAGCAGACTTCTCAACACGAAATGTGCTCACTGGAATTTTTAGCTATTTGATCTTTAAAACACATGCAAGTGGGGGCTTGACCTTCTCAGGAATGGTGCTTGCATGACAAATAAAGAAGCAGCTAAAAATACAGTACAGTACAAGCGGAATCCTGGAATACACACACACAGCAGAATGGAAACACTGCAATGGAATGTACCACTTCACATGCCAGGTGGAAATGTAACTCGCTTTATGCTGTGGCCTGCCCTTGAGACTGATCTAGAAACTCCAGCTGGTCCAGAATGCGGCAGCGCAGATCCTGATGGGAACGTCATGGGCAGCACATATTCAACCTGTGCTGTGTCAGCTGCACTGGCTTCCAGTGGAGTACCAGGTCAGGTACAAGATGCATTTCTGTACCTATAAGGATACCTAACCTCCACAAGGGGAGCATGAAGGACTTTCATTGCTTCTCATTTGTTGCATGTCTTCTGTTGCCCTTTTAACCTCTTTTCCTTGAGCTTGACCTTTTAATATTTCCCCCAAACCACTGTGAGATATATACCCACGGGGGGGGGGGAGATGGCTTATTGCCCTACCTCAGTGGAGTGGAAATTAGATCAGAAGGAGGTGGGGCAGAAACTTCACCAAAGCCTCAAAAGAAAGTTCTTTTTTTTGACAGGATATATTAACACGTTCCATAAGTCATAATACTTTTAAATACATCCTTTTCATTTATCCCCTTCCTCCCCCGCTCTTGGCTTCCAGCAATGCTCCACCCCGCTGTTTCATTCAATATTCAATAACAATAAAAACTTTCCCCATATTCAATTCTGCCTCAAAAGAAAGTTCTGAAAGCTTAATTGAGAACTGAGTTTTCTCTAAGCAGTAGCTGCAGAAGGAAAAAGACAGCATCTGGCTGGAACTAAGGTACATATGCTAAGGTAGCAGCCCCGTAGCTAACAACTTTTAGCTGGGGGGGGGGGCAATGTTTTGCTTGGGAGGCTTGCCATTATATGTCTGTGTGCAAGGATCCCTGCCCAGAGGAGCTGCTTGGCCCCGCATCCCGCCGCTGCCATCACCTTCTGCACTGCACCTCAAGGGCGTAGACTTTCCAATTTCCCAGGGGGGGCTAGGGCTGGGGCTGGGCCAGAGGCATTGCTGTGCTAGGTCCTTAAAAGAACCGAGGCCCAGTGACATCATAGGGAGGAGCCAGTGACATCACAGGCCATTGTCACTATTTATGGAGGCGAAGCCATGTGGCATTCCTGGCTCCTATTATCTCCAGTGGGCCTTCAAGTCTCTCCCATTGTTTGTAATGGGCAATCCTGTCATTTCTTTTATTCATCCCAGTTAGTTGTCCCTTTGAAACTGTACCACACGTATAGAGTGTACATTCCTTGCCAATGTTCCTTCTGGACTGCACACAGGGCAAAAGGAAATTTTAAAAGGCCTCTGATCTGCATGCCAATCAAGGATAATGATGTGTGGCATAAACATGAGTTAAGTGTTAAGTGTTCTCCCTGGATGGTGTACATACCAAGAACATATCTGTTGCCATTTCCCTCTCTTCCTGCTCACCACTCGGGAAACAAAAGCCCTGTTTACATATTACAGTGAACATATGTACATCTTGCATGGACATATGTTATTAGAAAGAGATAATATACTTTTGCATTACAAATAAAAGCAGCCCGCCTGCATCCTCCCCCCCGCCCCAATGGCTCAGAAACAAAGCACGGCATGGGCAAAATCCTCTGCAGAGAACCCTGGAGAACCACTGCCAGTCTGAGCAGACAATGATGACACTGATGGACTGATGGCAGAGAGACCATGCTTTGCGTGCCAAAGGATAAAGGTTTAAACCGAGGAGGTCTAAGAGAACAGCTGTTGGAAAGGATCTTTCTCTGTCTGAGCCTGTAGAGCTCACCTGCATCAGAGCAGACCATGCTGAAGTAGATGGACCAATGGCATGAAGACCAGTGTGGACTGAGGAGACCCATGTTCAGATCTACATTTTGCATGACACTTACTCGGTGATACTGGGACAGTTAGATTTGAGTCCAGGAGCAGATTAGAGACCAACAAGAGTTTCAGGGAATAAGCTTCCAAGAGTCAAAGCCCCCTTCATCAGGCTGGGTGATATTGCCATTGTTGTGAGGTCAATATAAGGGAAGGGAGACTGGAGGAAGGGTGGAATAAAGAGGGGATTGACAGACAACATGTGAGCAGCAGAGTCCATTGGGATGGAAGAGGATTTTACAGGAAAAAAATAGCACCAACTGATGTGACCAAGAACACAGATCTTCCCTAACTAAAACATCATAAATTATAGTCTGAACATGAACCTATATTGTAATGCATTAAGTGATGTAGCAGTGGTGACAAAACCTCTAGTGGCATTTAGTTGAACTTCCTGGACAGACAGATGTATTTTCGGTTGCCACTGGCCAAACTGGTCTGACTTTAGAGAGTTGGGACAAGCAGCAAGGCTTGAGGAAGGGGATGTAGATCCATGGTTATAGAAAAGAAGGGGGCTAGGAACTGAGAAAGCAAAGCAGTCCAAATGAAGCACAACATAGAAAGCTGTACATAGTTGAGAGGAATTAGAAAGGAATGGAGATGCACAGTTGGTGTGAAGTACATTTGAGAAATTATAGTAACAGCATGGAAGTTTCTTAGTTGGGGTTAGCTACAATGCTATTGCAAGGTCCACAGAAACCTGTATGACATTTTCAGACATTCTTTCTCAGTGTCCTCAGGATTGGACTATAAAGAGCTGTATTCAAATCCTTAACCACTGAGCTTGCTAATACTTTCTCTTCTTTCAGTTCCTTAGATCAATTTGCCCAATCCCCCATCAAACTCAAATCTTATTGGCTCTTGCAACTATGAGTAAATTATTATTACACTTCTATCACATGGCTCTTTCCTAATGATTGTGGCTTCCAAGAATAGGTTGAAGATGATTGTCTGGGAAGCACCCACACAGCACCATGCCATGGACCCAGATGGCTCAGGTTAGCCTGATGTCATCAGATTTTGGAAGCTAAGCAGAGTCAGCTCTGACTAGTATTTGGATGGGAGATCTCCAAGGAATACCAGGGACATGATGCACAGTCAGGCAATGGCAAATCATCTTTGAATGTCTGTTGCCTTGAAAATCCTACAGGGTTACCATGAGTTGGCTATGACTTGCTAGCATTTTACATCACACCAGGGCAAGTGCGCTTTAATGCCCAGAACCATTTGGGCAAGGTGTAATGTATAACTACTGTCAGTAGCATGAGATGGACCCACAGCTCAATTGGCTCTCATATCACTGCAATAGCATACAAAATAGTAAAACACTCAGTAGCACCTTTAGGACTAACAAACTGTATTGTACATTAATTATTACTGTAACACAAGAAAGCCACACAAACTTTTCCAATCTCACTTCAGTGCCAGTTCCAGTCCTCAAACTCACAGAGAAACCTAAACACTCTCATTTTTGGTAGAATGACACCCCTCCCCTCCTCCACCTGGGTGGTTTGGCAAATGTAAGCCAATGCCAGAGGTTTGCATGCACCAAGTCACACAGCAGAACCAGAGCTTCCAATTTCAGCACTGGAGCTAGGGATGCCAGCCTCCAGGTGGGACCTGGGGATCCCCTGGAATTACAGCTCATTGCCAGTCTAAAGAGATCAGTTTTCCTGGGGGAAAAATGATGTTCTGGAGGGTGGACTCTATGGCATTGTGCCCCACTGAGGTCCCTGTCCTCCCCAGACTCCATTCCCAAATCTCCAGGAGTTTCCTAACCTGGATTGGGCCACCCTCCCCTCATCCCCCAGAGGTGGCCAGGGGGTACCTGGCAATCCTAACTGGGGCTATTTTAGCAAGGGAGAGGGGGGGAAGCTGGGGGAAAAAACATATAGATTGGGAGAGAGAAATGAAAGACAAAGGGAAGGGAAGGGAAGAAAGTCAGACTGGAAGGGAAGCAGCCTGGAGTGGGGGTGGGGCAGCTGCCCAGCGTTTCCAGCTCTCACACATCTCAAGGGAAAGGGAAAGAGAAACAGAAAGAGAGAGAGGGACAGAAAGCCCACCCCCCCCCGATTACAGGAGAAAGTGAGCCCAGGATTTTCTGTATCCTGGAGCAATGTGCTCCGTGCAGCACAAGAGTTCCTGGGTTTTGTTTTCTCCTGCAGCCCAGTTTAAACTGGACTGCAGGAGAAAGCAAGCCACTCACTGATGACAGGGGCAACCAGAGGCCACAGAAGGGCCCCCCACCTTCCCCCTCCCTCCATTCTTGCCCAGCTCCCCTCCCCAATCCTCCATCCTCCCCACTAAGTGGCAGCCAGGCACATTCTCATGCTGGCTCTCCCACCTCCCCTGCTTGGACTTGCAGGGTGGCTGGGTGGCTGCAGCCCTGGGCTCCCACCCAACCCACCCCACCCCACCTGAAACAATCCCCCACTCCTTACTCCCCCACCTACTTAACCTTCAGGCTGGTGGGGGCAGCAAGCAGAGGCAGCATGTGCTGCCTCGAAGCCAGCCTCCACCTCCACGTGCAGCTCTCCAGGTTGAACTGAGCGGGGCTGCTGGGAACTGTGGGTGGAGCTTAGCTTCCAGGAGGAAGCAAGCCCCCACCCCCTTGACTTCCGTCCCACTCATAGTCCAGCTGAACAGTCTCAGAAAGCGGAGGGGAAAACCCTCCGCTTTCAAAATGGGGTGGGGGACAGGAGGGGGGTAGAAAGGCTCTGGCTGACACCAGTTGCCTCCGGGGGGGCTCAGTACTTTCGGGGGAGGCTTGAGCTCCCCAGCCCCCCTGAAGATGACGCCTATGCTGCACCTTCTGGTCTGCGCCACTCCAGTGCTGTAACTCTGCCAAAACAGGAAAGTCACCCTCCCTCTCCTCCCCCTCAAACATGAAAAAAAAAAAAAATCCCAGGCAAAGATCTGCCAGGAAGCTCTGACACCTCTCTCATTGGTCGGACTGCGCTTACGCAACTTCCCAAAGGAGGAAATGGCCAGAAGGCTCCCAAAAAAATGGGAGGAAAAAAAGTTTGCTGGGCTGTTGCGCTGGATACGAACGAAACAGGCAGGCGTCTCTTGACCCAGTGGCTGCTTGAATGAGTGGCTAGCTGGCTAGCTTTTAAAGGGCCATAACGGACAAAACGCGGGAGTTCTAGGGAGGAGAAAAATACTATGGAGGCAGTCCTATGAACTCTTTACACAGCAGTTGAATTAAATGCCCAGCTGAGGGAAGCAATGGCGGGGGTGGGGGTGGGGAGAAAATGCCTCCGAATTAAGGCCTCCCTTGCATTGCCCTTTTAAACGTCCCCTCAGATGCCTGTGTTACCTTTTTAAGAGCCAGTCTAGGCAGAGGCTGAGAGTTCGCTTGACCTCTTGGACTAAGCTGTAAAACCCAGCGTGCAAGGGACAGATGAAAGACAAGCCCAGGTGAGTACTGGTGAGGTTGTCAATAAAAGTACTGGTGAGGGGCCTGTAAAAACCGTGTGGGGGGGGGGCTGTGGTAGCTACGGGCCTGTGAGGTAGCAGAGGGTGTATCAGTTTGCACTTTTCTCTCAAGTATTGTATATTTTTACAGTTTTGCTTACAGAAAACAAAGGCATATATAACTTTTATATTCCATAAATAAATATTGCAATTGTATATGGTACACTGTAAATTATGCATTTTATGTTAAGAGCAGTAAAATTAGTTTAGATTTAACAGTATGCACTGCATATATTTCAGTTTTTCATTTTTCCCTAACCCCAAATTCCTTAGTGGCTTCAAAATTTCCAGAAATTTTACATCTCTACAGCTGAGGCCTATCTGCCAAGACACCATATAGGTATTTTAGTATTCTCCAGTCAGACCTCATGCTTCAAGAACATCAAATACTAGTCCATTGCTGGGCTACATACACTAACCAACAACCAAAATCTTTTTAAGTTGCTGTCTGAGCCCAATAATTTGTCAATGTGCAGAATTATGAATACTTTGATTTAGCTCAATAGTGCAACTCACATCTTCATCCTCACTTTCCCTTCATTTTATGATGAACCAGTGAACCTACAGAGACCATCCAGGCATGTTCTGTAGAGTTCTTTTCCCTGACTAGAGTCTAGTTCACCACAATAGTGAGTATGGCAGAGTGGACAGGATGTAGGACTTGCATTACTAAGATCTAGATTTAAATCCTTACACAGTAATGAAGGCAGCACAAGTTGCCAGCATGGTGTAGTGGTTAAGAGCAGAAGGACTCTAATCTGTGGGACCAGATTTGATTCCCCATTCCTCCACTTGAAGCCTGCTGGCTGACCTTGGGCTAGTCAGTTCTCTCAGAATTCTCTCAGCCCTACCTATCTCACAAGGTGTCTGTTGTGGATAGAGGAAGAGAAAGGTGATTGCAAATGGGATGGTTACATTAGATGAGATTCAGATAAGTGGCTTGCTGGAGAATGCTTTCCAATATTATAGAATGACTAAATGGAAACAATGCACTGACCTGGATGGCGCAGGCTAGCTTGATCTCAACACATCTTGGAAGCTAAGCAGGATCAGACCTGGTTAGTACTTAGATGGGAGACCAACCACTTCTGTAAGTCTCTTGCCTTGAAAACTCCAGGAGGGATCGCTGTAAGTTGGGTACGACAGCACTTTCCACGCTGCCACCACCAAATGGGAAGAAACCACCTCTCTCTCCACTTATACCTTCCCCTGCCCTGCAAGCTTTTTGTTGCTCTAAGAAGCGGTTTGCCTCTTCAGGCACTGAGTAGCTGGGGGGGGGGCCTGCAATAAGGAACATGGTCACATAATTCTTATACAGATCATGCTTCTTGATGGGTTGACAGAGAGAATGGTCATCTGTGATAACGCCCAAGTGGCAGATGGCCCAGAGATAATGCTCATTTTTTTTAAAAAAAACAAAGGCTACTTTATTTCAACTGTCTTTAAAACTGCAATTATTACTTTTAGTTATCTTAATTGGATTTTTATGCTTATTTTCCAGTCTTGTCTGCTGAGAGTTTGAGTGTGGGTAGAATATAAATTTAATAAAATATAGCTGAGCATTCATATGTCTGGCAGGATAAACCAACAGATGTGCATGTAGTAGGGCTTCAGTTTTTGCTGAAGAAAGTGGTAGGATACATATCAACATTTTTAACTATGAATAAAAAAATGTAAGTATAACATAAAGTTTAAAAATAAAGCAACTAAAAAGCATTGACAAAAAAGCAAATAGATCCAAGCAAAACTCTGATAAACCACCAGTGCCCATGTGAAGTCCTGCAGTCCGTTAATTCAGCACAGTGCAATTTTCATGCATTGCCCCCCAAACCAGACTCAAATGGCTTCCTAAACAACTTTGTTTTGCAGACCACTCAGACATCAGCAAGTTTAAAGTCTCTTTCACTGCTTGACAGTGACTACATATGCTCATATCTAGACAGCAACTAATCCCATGCTATCAAGGGAAGGGACAGTGCGAAGGTATGGTTCAGCAGAATGGAGTTATTGCAGAGGTACACCCAGGGACAAGTGTTCCTTCAAATATTTGGGTCACAGATCATGAAGGGCTACACAAAAGGAAGGGAGCAGCACCTTGAACTGAAGGCAGAATATAACAGGCAATCCATGAAGAGATCTTGTCCAAACAACAAGCAGGCTGTCACATTTTTCACCAGTTGGAGTTTCTGAATCATCTCCAAGGGTAGACCCTTGTATTGCAGTAATCAAGCCTCGTGAGGATCAGCTGTCTTCAGAAAATTAAGGAACGTCTGAGCATCTGTATTTTTGCCATCCTGTTCACCTGCTATTTGCCTGGATGACCCAGGTTAGCCTGTGTCTCATCAGATCTCAGAAATAAAGCAGGGCTGGCCCTGGTTAGTATTTTTTTTTGTTATTTTTGCATTTTTGTGAGTGTGCACATGCCTGTGCCTAGAAGTCATGGGAATCTCTGGCGACTCCTACTGGGGCATGGAGGACATTCAGAGGAAGTGTCTTGATAGCCTGCTGCTGGCTTCCCGGCCCTGGTATTCTCTGGCAGTCTCCCATCCAAATACTTGCCAGGGTCAGCCCTGCTTAGCTTCTGAGATCTGATGAGATTGGGCTTGCCTGGGCTATCCAGGTTAGGGCGGCCCTGGTTAGTATTTGGATGGGAGACAACCAAAGAATTCCAGGGTCACTGTGAAGAGGAAAGGCAATGGCAAATCACCTCTGAACATCTATTGCCTTAAAACCTTTAGGGTTGCCATAAGCTGGCTGTGACTCAATGGCACCTATTCAGTTGGTTCTTTGGGATGCCTTAACACATAAAACTACATTTCAAACCTATGAGAAGCAAAAATTGCTGAAGCATGGATAGAAGAGGGAATTCTAAGTACACAGGCATGGGAGATGGTCACTTTATTTCCCATGTGAATTGTTGAGTCTCAGACTGGTAGGCAGTTTGGGGGGGTAGGGTCAATATCAACACTAGCTCCTTTCCTTTTCTTTTTCTGGAAAGACATGAAAAGTAAATATTTCATTTCAGATACATGATTGTCTATCAGCAAACAGCTTTGGAATGCATGTCCCTGCTTCCCTTCTCCCACACAAATTTCCCTCTCCTGGCCTTTGTTAGCCTTAGCCATGATTATATCTGCACTGATGGAGACTTGTCATTAAGTAAAACATAACCTTAAGAAAATAAATCATAAACTCTTTAAGAAAAAACTTGGTTAACATTAATGATGACCTGCACCCATACAGATACAAGCATGATTCAAGGTGGGGACTGGCAAGTGAAGGAACGGGAGAGGCAGTACACACCTGATTTGCTTAGAGCCAGTGTCAATCAACAAATACAGACACAGACTACATATTCCACCTAAAATTCAGTGTTAACTGGGTTCTCACTGGCAGAATCTGTTAATTAAGAACTAGTGAGGAAATTACCAAAGTATGTTACAGGTAACGGAGAATATAACCTAGAAGAGACAGCGTGATGCACTGATCAGAGTGCTTACTTGAACTGGGGAGACAGAAGTTCAAATCTTACCCAGCTGTGGCGCTCCCTGAGTGATCTTGGGCCAATTATACAACCTAACCTACATCACAGGCCTGCCGCAACTTCTGTTCGCATCCCACCATGATGACCTCCTTGGACAAAAAGGTGTAAATGTAAATCCTGTTCAAAAATTTATATCAGTCTGTAATCAGGTGGCCATGTACAAACTAGAACCATATACTTGGCATTCAGCCCTGCCTTGCCTGGTCAAATAGACCTTGGAAAGGGTGGGGTGGGGAGAGTAGTCCTATTCTACCACTTTCGTTCTAGGTAAGTGTTTGTTTGTTTGTTTAGCATGTTATTTTACACCTGAACAGCTGGAAAAACTAGAACTTGGCACAAGCTTAGAGTTTTCAGATTTCCTGACACACTAAGATAGGTTTTGAAATTAGATCTTGGTAAATATTAGGTTCTCTCTTCTAAATGTTAAGCATTGGTACAGATGATTGCGAGAACCTTTATACAAGCATGCTCTGAAATACACATTCTGTTTGCACAACTGACGCTAAGCAGAAATCAATGAAAAATGAAATCTGCACATGATCATTAATTATCGTCTGGCATTGTGTCTAGAATAGCCAGGAGATGCAAAGATTGTCTGGCATCTACAAGTTCTAGCTCTTAACATTAAACTAGTGGTAAGCTGAACTTGTTTTTAGGGGCTGAGAGAACTCTGAGAGAACTATGATTGGCCTAAGGTCACCCAACTGTCTTCATGTGGAGGAGTAGGGAATTGAACTCGGTTCTCCAGATTAGATCTGCCGCTCTTAACCACTACACCAAACTGGCTCTGCTACACACGTGGCCATGCAAAATTGATAAACTTGAGTGCAACAAATCTTGTTTATACAACTACTACTTCTAAATACCAAACAAACTATGATATTGTTACAGGTACAGCTCAGTTATTTGTGATGTTCTAAACAGGCCGGAATTTCAGTCCACTAGGTAGCACCAGCCCAAGCAACATTAGTCACATGCAAATGCAGTATCATAGAATTGAATCATAGAATGTTAAGAGTTGGAAGAGACCTTGCAGGCCATCTATCCCAACCCCTGCACTCTGCAGGAGCATAGCCGAAGGCTAGTCCTACAACATACCCGAAAGATGGTTGTCCAGCCTCCACTTAAAAACGTCCAGTAGCCACTGGTGAGATTTGACCATTGGATATCTGGCTGGCTATGCAGATTAAAATAATGTTTCAGCGGCAGCTACACCCACAATATTGTTTTATTCTCTCACTCCTCTTTCTAATTGTATTTTTTAAAAAAATTATCCTTCTTCTCCTTTGCACTTGGGATTCTGTGTGCGTGTGTGCGCGTGCATGGCCATGCCTCCTTTAGCAGCCATTTTCTGGTTGCGCTCACCACCCTTTGTAGGAATTCAAAGCTGCTCACAGGCTCAAAAAGCCTGGGGACCTCCTACACTAGCCTTATATGTTCAAGCATGACCTAGAAATGCTTTTGTACTTAAAAAAACCTACTTACCTAGAATGAAAGCAGTAGAATAGGACTACTCTCCCCCCCTTCCAAGGTCTATTTGACCAGGCAAGGCCAGAACTTTTTTTTCCTGCCAAGTTGCAGTCACCTTAAGGATACCCTGTAGGGTTTTGAAGGCAAGAAATGTTCAGAGGTATTTTGCCATTGTCTTGCCTCTGTGTAGCAGCCCTGGACTTCATTGGTGGTTTCCTATCCAAGCATTAACCAGGTCTGACCTTGCTTAGCTTCCAAGATCTGAGGAGACCGGGCTAAGCATGGGCTATCCAGGTCAGGCAAAGGATATTTTTAGTAACAAGCTATTCCAGATCAAGTTTAAATGATTTTCCATGAGTGATACTAGCAGATGAGGGCTAGTAAGCATTTGCTACTGGATTTCTCTAAATAAAGGCAATTTATATTAACACTCTTGTGCCCGGATACTGCTTTTGATATTACTAGCAAGGAAGCTGTGACTCACATGACTACTTTTGATTCTGATATAGTGCTGCAAATCTGCACAACAATTATACACCTCACATATACACTACAGAGGACTACTTCAGGTAGATGCTCAACAAAACTACAAAAAAATGTCTACTTTCTTTTTTTTATCCTTTTGGACTAACATGGCAACCCCTGCAACACTGACTGATTAATCAAAGCCTCCTTGTATTAATAACAAACACTAAGGCGTCCTTGGAGCCAGGAAGGAAATTCATGCCCATGTGCCAAAATCGAGGTTGAGTCCGGTGTTCTACCTGTGGGAGTGATAATGTGAAGAGAACTTTTGAATGTGAAAGAGTGGAAATAGAATTCAGAACATATTGGAGAAGAAAAGCCTAACAGAACATTTCTGATCGGCATAAGTAGCTCTCACGATTTTGAGGCACTAGGGTGATGCGTGCTTCTCATCTTCTCAACATGTACATTTGCAAACCATTTGCCCCAAAGGCACAGTTGTCTCCAGGAGTCTCTTCAGGAGAAAAAAAAGATGTCTACATGGCAGACTCCAGAATGTCTTGCTGCTCAGAGAAGTATGGAGTGCAAAAACTTAACAGCCTTACTACTTGAGAGCATGTTAAACTTACTTTACTAGTTCATCATGCAACCCTTCCTGAAAAACCAGCCTCCAGAGGCAAAAGATTTTTGCTGATTGCTTTTCACAGTGGTGGCTCCAACCAGCGTACTAATTGCGGAGCTTGAAGTGGTGCTAAAAACCCTGGGAAAACCTTAACCTCCTCCCACCCAAAAGACCCCCTCCAAACAAGCCAACAAAAAATGCTAAAGACCTGTGCAACACACTCTTCTTTCCCTTCAACTTTGTTTATTGATGTACTGAACATGAAAAAGTACAAAGGATCCAAACACAAAAGAAAACATGTACAGCCTCTTTTTTAAATACTCAACAGAATATATTTTTTCTACTCCAACAGATGTGAATTAAGTCATACTGTACAACTTCAAATAAATACCAGCCTTACATTTTATTAAGTGCTCTGATAAACAGTGCAAAGTGAAGCCCGATACACATGCCTTCTCATCAATGCCCCCGTGTTTTGTTTTGTTGCTACAGTAATATATAGTAGCAAAGAATGTAGGTTCTGTTCTCCCCCACCCCCCACAATGGAACTCTTTGTTTTCTGAAAAATTGTTTAAATGCACAACAGTTTTTCAATGCGCCTAGAACAAGCACGTGTCAGGAAGCCAATTGATTTTTTAAGTAGCATTGAGTGGGTCCAGCATGAAACGTCGCTTGTCACTTTAGCACACTTTATTCTCCCACAGTATATGTACTGTACTATACTGAAATTTTATAACTACAATTTTTTAAAAATAAGAATCAAAAAAAGCAACTGCAAAGATCATGTACAAGTATGTTAATGCATAGCACATTGCTTGTTCTAAGGGGAAGCGTATGAGCATCTCAGTTTATACAAAAAGCAGGACGTAACTATATAGTTGTATCAGTGCATCCTGGGGAAGGCACAGCAGCCTTCAGCTTTTTAAAAATTTATTATAAGCTAGATGCTAATCAGAAAATATCTGTACTTTTTTGACCTTAAATTTCTTCCATACATGGTAAAGACTTTTATTTATTATTTCCCCAAATAAGTGATTTAAGCATCATACAAAGTTAAATTTCAATAGCATACAGGTATTTATGATTCTGGTATGAAAAATGTAAGGAATTTGTTCAAAACCTATGGTTATACTCATTTTTTTACCACAAACATATTTATAAACAAAAATGTAGCATCACCATAAACAGCTGAAGCTAGACTATCTACAGACAAAATTTGCAACGTATCTGATACACTGTAAATTTAAGTCCCCAGGACAACAAAAATGAATAAGCAGACCTCAAGTAACAATGTTAATGCCATTTACAAAGAAAAGAAAAATACAAAAACATTCAAAATCTGAACATCACTTGGCATGTTAAATAAAGGAAACAAAAAACCAGAAGAAAACCCAAAATAGTAGCTGAAAAGAGGTTCATAAACGCAAGATCTTATTTACATTACACAAAGCTCAGGTGTTAGCCTTGAACGTAACTTTCAAAATACCTTCAAATATATCCAACGCAAGACTGCTTCTTCCTGGTCTGCCATTAAGCAAACCATGTGCAAACGTCTTTTTTTCTTTAAGACAAAACAATTCTTCAAACAATACTGCAAGTACATCACTAAACACCATGAGCTCTATCTGAAGGGAATTCTATAGGAAGAACAGATTTTTTTTCCCCCATCTCAGTTAATTTAAATTTCTTGCCTGCTCTTATATACTTTTAAATGTTTTTTCTTTTGTTTCAAAATCACAAGTTAACGTGAGCCGCTCATCACATAGTAACCAGGATGTTCAGAGACTGCACCAACGATTACACAAAAGCAAAACCAGCAGTGCTTTCCCAGTGATTCCACTTCTTGAATAACAAAGATCTCTAAAGAATTTCTACATCATAAATCTCTCTAAAGTTTTTTCCCCCAACCACTGCAAATTTCCTGGTAAGTTTTAAAAGCTCACTAGGTGTCATATGAAGAGATTTCTCAAAGTATTCAAGTCAAAATATTTGTTCCAGGACCTGTAAAAAGTTTCTCCAAATTTTCTCTTTTTTATAAAAATAGATGCTTTGTTTTTTTTTTAAACCCACATCAAAGAGGCTCTTATCTCTTTGGCAAGGTACTGCTTTACGAAAAGTTCTCCAGTAATCTTACAATAAGCTTTTATAATGCACCACCCCCCTTCCCCAAACCCAAATCATAACTACAAAATAAATACTTTTAAACTTTATAAATAAAAATGTAAACTTCAAAAAACACTTTTCTTGAACAGACTAAACAGCAAGGCAGTAAAGTGTAAACCAAAAGGAACTCAAGACAACCAACTTAAAGATTATAACACAAAGCCTCAATATCTACTCACAGGTTCAAGGCAGTCGTGTAAAAGAAATTTCTTCCCTTAGCGCAAACATTTTAAAAGGTCCGCCTTCTTCAAAGAAGGCAATAGAATGCATTGTGACAGGTAAAAACCCTGTACCTCTTGTCCATATTCAAACATAAGATATTTAAGAAGTTTTAATTCAAATACTAGCAATAAAAAATCTCACATATTTCTTAGGATGCTAGTCTTTTTTTTTAATCCCCCCTCCCCATCTCAACACTGACTTACAAAGACATTTACTAATGTATAAAGTTTCTTTTTTAACTTGCCTTTGTTGAATAGTTTTCAAATATAAATTGGGCTGAGGGCAACTCATTAGGCTTTGTGCGTTTTGTTTGTTTTAAACGAGACCTGCAAAACTCTGTCTCCAAGGCGGTATCCATTCAGGCTGGCTATTGCCATGGCTGCCTCATCATAGTTTGTCATAGTCACAAATCCAAAACCTTTGCACTTGTTTGTGTTGAAGTCACGGATGACCTTCACGTTGGTCACGGCGCCGAAGGGTCCAAACATTTGCCACAGGATGCTCTCATCCGCATCAGGAGCTAAATTGTATACAAAAATGCACCATCCGGTTCCCGCATGTCCCGGGATATTGATCCCAGCCAAACTGGTCATTCCATCAATGGTCATTGGAGAAAACCTACTAACCAACAGGGGGTGGGAGGGGGACACAAAACAAACACAAAGCTTTTTTTAGTTCCAGGAATGAATTTAAGGATGCAGTCTATTCCCTTGCAATAACATGCTGATTGTTACACCAAGATCCTTTCTGCACAATTAAGTTTTGTGTTGTAAATGACCATAGAGCTCTTTCATGCAGCTTTCCTAATTTTTGTTGAGAGTGACTAAATTTTCTCAGCATTGAAAGCACATATAATTTACACCTGGGAAAAACAGCATTTACCCCAGGCACTGCTGCATTTATAGCTACACTGCACCAGTGGAACAGAGTGATTAATGTCAAACTAGAAGTCCAAGTTTGAATCCTAAGCCAAGGGTTTCACTGGTTGATCTCGGGGCTGTTGATAGGACAGACTGAGGAGGGGACAATCATCTACCTAAGCTCCTGGGAAGAAGGTCTCAGAAAAAATGCAGAGGACTTCCAATAGGCTGTGAGAAGTAGATTAAGGCTCCCATGAGCTGCTGGGCAAATTAACGTCAAATGGTCAAGTTACTCTTCCTGAATTAGAAATAGCCGAATACAATCACACCTCACACTGAGAGACATATGCCAGAACTACCTGTCCTCAAATGCTGCCACTACTGTCTCTACATGAGCTACTATTCCAAATGCATCTCCCTGCAGTCTTTTTGGTATGGAGAGTAACATATTCCAACAACAGGTTTGCCTTGACTGGCATATTGCTAGAGCCATTGGTGCAGTCTATGAAATGTAATTACTTATGGATGAACAGCACGATTGGTATCTTCCCTGCCACCCCCTCCTGCACCATGTGTATCTTAAAGTTATATTCAGCTCCATTATTTGGAGGTAGCATGCACCTACAAATCCAGACAGATCCATTTGGAGAAGCAGCTGCAGTGACAAATCTTACCAGTAAAAGCAACTGGCTAAGAGCATAAGCAGGTCTAATCTTGACTAGGTAGCCTTAAGGAATTCACTGTTCTCCTAAGCTCTGGGTCTCGTTTGCAATATGGAATTCATACTAGCCCTATTCACATGTTACAGTGACTGCATGTACAACCTGCATGTACACCTGTTTTGTAAGAAAGAGCCAACACAAGTTCATTTTACATATGAAACTGTAGACCAGTACCTGGATAAATGTGAGGTTTAAATCACATGTTCAATACTGTGTGTGTTGATATAAAATGAGAATTACTCAATTGATATATAAAGAAAAATCAAGTGTATACTCTACATGGATTGCATTGTGCATTCACTGTAACTTGTGAACAGGGCTACAGTCTTACATTACAGGACTGTATATGATTCACATGTGTATGTGAATATTCTAAAGTACTACTTGAAAGTGTTACCATTATCCTGGCAGTTCCAATTCCCCTCACCATGCAGATATAATGTACTACTGGGGATGAAAGGGGCTTGCTATGTTGCTTTGAACACACTAAAATCCAGCTGAACATGCTACTTCAGTTGTGCAAAAAGGTTCCTCAGTCTTTCAGAATGCTTGATTGACACAGAAGGAAAGAGATCATTAATTTTTTAACATAAAAGAGTAGTCAGCAAACAAGCAGTGTTAAAAAATAACGCTAAAAATTGATGACAAGGAAAGGAAGTGGCAAGTGTTCACTAAAATGAAATGGCTTTGTTTAATGTCCAAACATGCAAGCAGAATTCAATGTAAAAAAAAAGTCTTCAAAAATACTCCAATAGACTTTCAACTCAAGCACTCATTAGGAAGATTAGGTGTTATGGACCTAACACAAGTCCTCATTACCTCTTTACTCCATAAGCCATATTGAGCAGATTGTCCAACCTGCAAAACACATTTAGTAAAGAGTTCAGTCTTTAGATTTACCCTCACGTGTCATATTGCTAATACATCTCAAATAAAGTTTGAGTCCAGTGGCACCTTTATTCAGGGTATAAGCTTTGGTATGCACACACACTTCTTCAGATACAATGAAATGGAAATTACCATACACATACAGGCTCACCCTCTACCTATATGTATAGACTGGTAATTTCCATTTCATTGTATCTGAAGAAGTGTGCATTGTATCTTGCTTGTACCTTGAATTAACCTCTGTTGGTCTTAAGAGTGCCACTGGTGTCAAACTTTGTTCTGCTGCTTCAGACCAACAGCTTACCCACCTGAAGACATCTCAAATTTCACAAAACAAGTTTACAAGGCTACAGTTGTACAAGCATACAATTATCTACATTTTCTACGCTTTGCCATGTGGAGCTGGTATGCTTCCACGCAGCCAGTCACAATTACCCTTCCACTAACAATTTATGTATAAGCATCTTAGAAGGACATAACACCAGGCATTCAAGACAATTAGGCATGTTACAAATTGTAAAATGCCCAATATTAAAATAATTCAGAGAATTAATTTCACACAGGATTCCTTGCTGGTAGGCTAAATTGTTTTGTTAGTGACAAAATGTATTCTCCTTTAAGGAACTGCTTAATAGATGCACTAACCCATTTTTTCTATAAAGCCACTCCACAAGTATAAATAAATATATTTTCTAAAATTCAGTGTGGTGAAACCAATCTGCCAAAATTTCTGTTGATTAGATATTTTCTTGATATCAATTACTTGTTTTGGAACCAGGTCCTCTTGGAGGTTTAAAAAGGTTATACTAACTCTTGATTTACTAACAGCAGTATTCAAGTGACTTAACATCTTACCACATAAAGCTTTAAAACAGGAATGCCAGTTTGGCAGATTATATTTTAACTTACTCTAAAACATGAACCTATGCAGAGCAAATGATTTTATGCTCATACAGGACTGGTGTATAGGTTAATGCTGGCTCCTCCTTATCCATCACTAAGATATCAAAGACTTAATAAATAAATGTTTTCGAAGGCTTTCACGGCCGGAGTTCATTAGTTGCTGTAGATTTTCCGGGTTGTGTAGCCGTGGTCTTGGCATTGTAGGAACTGATGTTTCGTCAGTAGCTGTGACTGGCATAATCAGCGGTATAACACAGAAAAATGGAGTATTCTCTGTGTCAAGGTGAGAAGAAATTACCTCTCACCTTTTTCTTCTCACCTTGACACACAGAGTACTCCATCTTTCGGTGTTATACCTCTGAGGATGCCAGTCACAGCTACTGGTGAAACGTCAGGTCCTACAATGCCAAGACCATGGCCAGACAACCCAGAAAATCTATAGCAACTAATACAACTCATGTTTTCTCATCACAGAATAAGGTGCATGCAAATGTGCATAAAGAGTGTAAGTAATAGTTCTGTATAAATAGTGATCAAGGTTAATAAATTCTAACATCATAACAAAATGTGAGGTACTTTTACCTCTCAACAGGAAATAAAGCTACAATGCATGGAGATGATGCCTAATTACCTCTACCAAGGAAATGGCTTTTTCTGAGGTTTTCTGTGAATCTCTCTCATATTTATATGGGACAAAAAGATTCAAATGTATCACACTTCTGAGTGGGTATGTTAGTGGATGACTTAACCACTTTCAATAGCCAATGAGGTGGGGGGGTCCCTGACACACAGTGAACTTTCACTGGTTGAAGGGTTTGTCAGGAAAAACAAAAGATCAACCTCAGACTGGTCAAAAAGAGTCTGTCATGGTGTGTGAAAAGAAAAGACTACAATTGCTACAAAAGAGCTGAAGGAAGAGAACAACTGAAGAGTTGTCTGATCTGGCAAATGAAGCTGAAAGGAAGATTGTGACTGGAGGAAGAAGAGGCTCCCAGGGTCTAGCTGAAGACAAGGTGGAATCTTCCTGGTGCAGCACCCTGGTGTCCTTATACTAGCATCTTCAGGGAGCAATCTTGACCAAGAAGAAATCACTCCCTTCATACAGGTGCCAAGGTCTTCAAGATACAGAAAAAAGTGAAAGATGAGCCACACCAGAAGAAAGATTTCTGAACAAAACAAGCAAGATTATCTTAATGCTCCCTTGGGGTAGAGGTTAGAGAAAGGGGGTAACTAGCATAAGGATTGTCACCTCCCTGAACACTAAAGGAAACAATGGCCCATTCTGCATTTTTTTTTTAGAGAAACCAAACAGTCAAGCCTTAAAGGTTGACTTCAGATTTTCATGCATTCCCTCTGCACTATTTCCCCCCCTCCGGTTTATTTATTGCGCATTCTGTGTATGTATTCTGCATCTACAAGCAAAACTCACAATTTTTGCCTAATTAAGGTGGACATGTCACTTATGATGGGTGGGAGTGGCGATCAAAGGGTTTTAATAATTTTTTTTAACAGAATTGTCCTATCACAGCTGTGCACTACTGTCCAGCAAGCACCTTCCATTTAAATCCTGATGCTTCAGGTTTGGGGCATGCCTTTTAGCGTTAGTTCTTTGAATGAAAGGGACCTGAAAGGAACACAGGCAAAAGGTGAAAACCCACTCTTGAAAACAGCCAGGCTCTGTTTCATAAACTTACAAGCAGCTGCAAAGCCCTGTTCATGTTGCCATGGACTAGGGGATTACCTGCTCCCAAACGTGTCAGTCTTGCACATGGGGGCCTGGACTTCCCCCCCCTTCCCTTTATTTTTGGAGAATTCCGGGGGGCAGCCAATGCCCACTTTCCCCAGTGAGTCTTTGCTACTCTGCAGCAGCTCCCCAAAGGACTGGGGGAGGAATGGGGGATAGGAAAATGGTGAGGGGGGGTGTAAATGATCACAGGGGAGGTGTGGGGGGAGCCATATGCTCTCTGCCCCCAGCGCAGGCAGCCTTGCTTGTTCTCCCTCCATTGGTGGGTCATCGCTGAGAAGTCACTTTGGGGGGTTGCAGGACAAGCCCCACTCTGCAGAGTAGCAAAGAGAGAGAAGAATTACTGAATTATCAGGTTGGGTTGTTTGAAAACTTAAGAGTGGATTCTACTACAACATTCCTTTAGGCACCCCGCCTCCATTCTCACTTACAGATTCCTGTAAAATGTGGCAGTCTATTCCTGGAGAAAGCTATCAGCTTAAGAGCGCTCCGCTGCCTCCCAGCCCATGCCCTGGAGAGCCCCACAGCCAGTCCCAGGAGGTGATGACCCATCGATGGAGGGAGAACAAGTGAGGCTGCCCACTCTGGGGGCAGAAGGCATACTGCTTTCTCCCTCACCCAGCACATCCTCTCCTATCATTTACATCCCACACACTTTCCTATTCCCCCCCAAATCCTTCCCTGCAGCAGACACAGCTTCAGTGTTGGGCAGAAAAGAGGAGCCGTGGGACTGGAGCTCCTTGGTGGCTTCCGTTAATGTGGGGCTCAGCTTTTGCCCCTTTCCTCCCATTTGAGGCACTCAAGAGTGGCCCATTTCTTATCAAGGGACAGCAGCAGCAGGAGGCGTACCTGCAGGGGACTAAACCTTGTGCAGCTCCTTGTAAACTCCTCCGCCCCATCATTTAAAGTTTTTTCTTTCTCCCTCTGCAATCTGTCTTGCGAAAGTCTCTATGACCAAAGTCTTTGTGATTCTGGTCAAGTGAAAATCTTCTTTCGGTAGACTAATTAATGTCAAAAATACATAAGGCTACCAGAGAGTACATACGGACTGAAGAATCTCCCTATTTCAAAGAATAAACCCAGCACAAAACTGACCAATAAGGAGTGGGATGAATGACCTCAATGTGGGCAGAGGAGGGGCCTCTGAGGGGCTGGAAATGGGGGGGGGGTATCTGAGGGAACATGTCAGCTTTTGAACTAGCTTTGGCTTGGAAGAGACAGGAGAGGAAAACTCACCGCAAAACCACTCTCAAATAGCCCAGGCCAACATTGAATGAAAACTGAACTGAGCGCTGAAGCAAGGAAAAACAATGCGGGGGGGATCCAGAAGGAAGTGCACAGTAAACGTGATGGCAACACAGAACAACAAAGAAAACCTGACTGACATTCACGGTGAGTGCAAGGCAAAACACCAATGCAGAACAGACCAATGAGGTGTACCTGCATAACAAATCTTCACTTAAATACAACCCATACCCATACAGTCAATTCGGGAAAAGGCTGTAGACAGACAGTTCCCATAATTTTCCATTACCTGTTACATATCACCTAATGCACAACATCACTGAAGTAAGGAGAAGACTATGTTAAGCACATCAGCCAATGGAATATATTAATTACAAAAAACAAAACAAAACACCAAACTCTCTTTAATGAAAAGTTGGGACTATGAAAAATTCCCATGGGATGGATGCACCAGTAAAATACAAATCTCTATGGTTTCAGTCAGAATTTTTATGAAAGTAATCCAAGAGAGACATCTTCCCACTTTCTCCTCTGACCATGGAAATTTTTAAACATACAAAAAACAGAAGCAATTTTGAGTACATACAGCGGAAGTAGTGATTTTTTTCCTGAAAACATTTGAAATGCTGAAAAATATTATGTGTGCATGTTCCAGAAGAAGTCTAAAATGTGAACAATGACAATTCAAGAACAATTTTTAATACTTCACTTTGGGACATAAATGTGGATTATGTTCCTATGTAGTGATGGAATATACAACAAAAAAGTGCTGGCAATTTCTGACACTCACAAAATTTGAATGCCAAGATACACCAAATTTTAGAAAAAGAAGAAGAGAATAGATTGGGTTTATACCTTGGCCCTTCACTTGGAGTTTCAGAGCGGCTTACAAACTCCTTTCCCTTCCCCTCCCCTCCCCACAGGACATTGGCCTGAATCCATCAAAGGATTTATGTGGAGTGGGGGATAAGGAAGTTTTTTGGGGGCGGAGGCCCTACTGATTCCCCTCTTCCTCTGCAAATCTCCAACTTCCCCCATAATCTTCCCGAGGATTCTCTGTTCTACAGGAACAGCAATTCAGGAGGTATTTTGGACATCAGCAGAAAAAAGGGAAGCCACGAAGTTGTGCTCCATGATAGGAGCCAATGGAAATTTCTGGCAGATCCAAGACATTCACTGTAACACTGTAACACATGTAAACTTATTTGGAGAGAATATTCACACAGCGGAGTGCTGAATACTCACTTTCTTAGCCATTAAGTGAGCCATATTCCTACATCCTTTTAATCACCACTACACTCTGGAGTAAGTTGGCATCAGCTATTTCACTTCTATCGCCCCCTACAATTAATTTCAACTGCTCCTATTTTTCTATATGTAATCCAAAATGCGCAATTAAGAAAAATATTGCAGAAATTCAGCAAGCAAGAAAGGTACTGAAGATGCTACATTTGAAAAGACAGCAACCATCTATTTACATATTGCAGAATATAGACACATTACTCTGAATCCTTGAACAATCTACATATTGGCTGCTCAAAATTATTTTCATGAACAAAGCAGATGAGGCAGGAGCAGCATAGTTGTTGGAGTATGTATAGTGATAGTTTCAGCAAAGAAGCATCAGAGTGAATGTAGGTCAACAATGGATTGTCCCTTTCCCCCCCAAATAAAATCCAGGTAGCGCTTCAGAGAATTATCCCCTTTTGAATATTTTCAGCAAACTATAAAACTGAACTACTGTTAACGTGTGTTATTTAAGGCTAAATGTGCATATTTATTATTTATAAAAGGTGTATGCTGCCTTCCTACCAAATGAGAGCCATGAAGTAAGCTACAAAAAAGCTAATGTCTAGAACAGGGATGTCAAGATGGTATTGGTCCTGTTTTGAGTAGTGTGAATGAATGCTTGTGGCTTCCTGGTCTTGATATTTCAACGGATATACTGTAAGTATGTAAGCAACTCTGATTGTGTGCATAAAATAGATTCTTCTCTTTGAAGTGGCCAATATAGTTCCTATCCTGAGTCCCTAATGCCAATATACACTGTGGGTTAGGTAGCCTCACTAGAACAAAAAAGGATGAGTCCAGGTCAAACACTGAGTAAATTGGAACCTGAAGAATGTTTTGAATCGTACTAAGTGAGACAGATACATAGGAAGTCAAGCATCCTAGTCACTGGCCTCTGTACAGGGGGAATATCACTGAATACATCAAAACTTATTGTATACCAAAACATAGTTGGATTCAGGCCCATGTTTAGAAATTAGCAGTCAAATTAAAGTTACTAGCATAATTTTAGCCTTACTTTAGAAGTAACAGGAAGACACTTGAAATATATTTCCTGAGTCCAACGCCTGTGAAAATTCCTGCAAAATAAACAGCCACAGGCTAACACGGCCCTCTGCTCAGGATTCTGGCACCCTCCTGGACAAAGGAGACAATACAACTTCCCTGTTTTGATACGGCTTCCTTCCAGGCTTGTGTGCATCATTTAGTATGACTGCCCATAAAGTGAGCACAGTTGTATGCTACCAGAAAAGGTTGACTACTTGTTACCTGTGCAACTGATGCATCACTCACCTTGTGTTATCTGTACTAACAGAATTGACTGCAAGAGCCCAACTGCACGAGTTATTCAAAAAATTCAGGCAATGTTCTATAAACACCTTGGCATGTGCAAGCAGCTACATCTGGCCACTGGAGTGCCACAGTAAAGAAGAGCTGTGCTTTGCCCCATCCCTAATGTAAGGAAAAAACCTTCACAAACCTCCCAGCCCGAGAGACATCCAGCTGTCCTCAACTAAGGCCAGGGCTTTTTCTGCCCTGGCCCCTACCTGGTGGAACTCTCTGCCAAATATCATTTTATGGACTATTTTAATCTTGAAACCTCTTTGTAAGACTTTTAATTTTATCACTATCGTATGCTGCCCTGAGCCCTGTCTTTCTGGGGAGGGTGGCCTAAAAGTTGAATTTAATAACTAAATAATAAATAAATACAGAGTAAGTGGTACATGCAGCCCCTCAAGCCATATTTTCCAGCATACACGAGTATGTACCCACTGACCTAACAATGCTGAAACTTAAAAAAGACCCAGTGACTAACATTAGGTGGCTTATGAGAGTTATCATGTCCCATGATTTTCTATATTGGAAATGTGCCAACAACTGCAAAAAGTAATACTGAATGGAGGGTGTCCCCTTTGAGCAATTCAGCACTACTTGACATTAATATAAATCACAACTGTAAGTCAGGATGGAAATAGAGAAGATTTTATGATCCAGGCTGCCACTTTGAAACCTGTTTGGAAAGAAGTAAGCCCCACAGAAACTGCAGATTGTTTCTAGGTAAACAGATTGGGCTGCACTTTCTTCACAAGGGACTGGAATCAATTACACAGACTTCTCAAGATTTCATTGGGGGGGGGGAGATGGGGCACAGAACTGATGCTCTAGAAGTCAAGTTAACATTCAGGTTAAAAGCAGAGAGAGAAATGTTAATCCAGGGAAACCTTTTTTGATTTATTTTTTATGGCAGCAGTGCTTTGAATTTATCCCAATTCATTTACTATCGAGTGTTCATAATGCAAACCTGCATATCACATTCTCCTTCAGATTCAGCTGTCCTTATTCCCAGCCCAATGAACACTGCTCACAATCTGTAACAAGTATGTGTGCCCACGAAAGCTTATACCTTGAATAAAACTTTGTTGGTCTTAACTTTGTTAATCTGTAAACTTGTAGATGATATAGGTGAGAGCTGGACCAGAGTAACTTGAGTAAAGACTGCTCAGGTACTTCAAAGGCCACATGATGTTGCCGTGCCGACCCTAGTATCTGTCATTTCCACAAGAATTTATTTACCTCTTTCATGTTAGTGCAGCAACGCCCCCAGTGACCTTAACATCAGACACAGGACATTCTGGGATTCCTCTTCTGGCAGTGCTACCTCTGCTCTGGCACTAACTAGTGGAGCAGATAGTCTGCCTATGGAGAATCCGCTGTCTACTTTTATTCAGTATTTAGCAGTTTGATAAAAGAGAAAAGGTTTTTAAAAAATGCTCAAGAAAAAGAGCAGGAATTCCACTGAACACTGAATAAAGACAACAGTCTCTTCCTGCTTACGTAGGAAGCTAAAATGAATGCTTTTAACACCATCTGAAGTTGCTTGGATTTACTAAGTTTTGCTATCAGCTAGCAAATTAATTACAATTTAAATCCGGGTCTGAAAAGTCTTAGTTTTTCACCTGAGAGTGCCCTACCAAAGGCAACCAGTCTTTCAAGGCCTTTCTACTCTGCATTAAAAAAAGAATTCTGAAGCTGGACGTATTAGAATCTGATGCAAACCAATCTGATAGATTGCTAGAGTCTGATGCAAAATACACACATAAATAACATCTCATAAAAGGCATTAAACCAATTCAAAAAGCACCAATCAGTGCATGAATGCAGATTAATGCAGTATTTGTTTCCATTCACACCATCTGTCCTTTTCAGCACAATAAAGTATCAGAGAAACATACAGGGCTACATGCACTGTGTCACAGGAACACAGACCACAAATATTTCAGACTGCTTCCCCCATGACATATTTATGTTGCAAAAAAAATTGTAGAGAGAAAAATATGACCCAGAATAGCCTGAAACCAGTATACGGGATATCTGATGGTTAAGAAGTTCAAACAAGTAAACTGAGATATTAATTTTAGAACATTAAAAATAATTTTAAACATGCTGCAAACTGGGGGGAAAGTTTCTCTTATTGTTTAGGTGTTACTAATTAGCTGCTTAAAACCTTTTGTCTGTTTATAGCTGCCAACAGATGGCAGTGCTTTTAAATAAGTACTGACTGTTATGCCTTTTAGATGCTGAAATGTTTAGAAAACCAACAATCATATCAGGGAATACAACTTTCATCAGGAAAAGCACATGCAGCCTCAAGGAAATCCCAGAAACTTCAATATATCACCACCTACCTAAAACGTTGAGCCTGCTGAGCTAGAGGTCCTGGATACCTTCTGTTTGGAGACTGGTACAGCTGGGAAAGGATGGCCTGATTGGTTTTTTGGCTTGGATTGTTGGCAAACTTTACAGTGATTGGCTCTGTGGCACCTGGAGGTTTCTGCCCATTCAAGCCTTTAATGGCTTCTTCTGCCTCAATTCGCTTGTCGAATCGTATGAAGCCCACACCCCTTGAAACTCCTACATGGAAATACAAAGCACAGGGTTCCATCACTAACTTTCAAAACTTATACCAGGCCAAAGCAAAGATTCCAGTTTTCAAGGTATGGTACACCAGCACTGCACATGCAATGGCCGAGGGCCCAGCTCAGGAGAGGTACTAGCTATGTCACCCACCTGAGGTATTTAACTGGGCCTTATGAGATCATTTACTTAATTGTTTTAATGAAACAGGATCTCCAATTGCAAAATAATTCTTATCTCCCAATGAACCAAAAGAAAACCTTTGATACACCTCAATGAATGCATGTTTGCCAAGGCTTTTGAGGGAGTCTGAATTGGTAGGGATCTTTTAAAAAGGAGGGGGGGAGAGATTTGAGATTTGTTGTTTTATTTTTGGTTTTAAACTGAAAATGTTTTAACTAGTATTGTAAGCTGCCTTGAACCATGAGGAAAGGCAGGCTATACATGTTTTAATAAATAAATAAATGCTCGAGTGTGTGCATGGTAGATGATCCGTACACAAGCCTACTGAACATATGCTCACTTAAATCAGACTCACTTACTCTCCTAATGAATCCCTTCGATGTTTTAAAAAGCAGAGGGGAGGCATAGGACCCAGAGCAAAAGGTGTTTAAGAAGGAACTGTTTTCCATTCTGCAAGTGTTATTTTTGCATACATTCCCTTTGAAATTGCTGCTTTATAAACTCATGGAAATTTTCAGTAATAATTCAGAGGTTTAATTGTGAAATAGTTAAGTAAATCTCTCCAAAGATCTGAACAGGACTGCAGATTTTTAATACAGACAGTGTCATAAATATTGGACAACTCTCCAACACCAAAAATATACAAGCCTGACATTCCCAGAATTAGCCCTTACTGGTAGCTATATGCAATTCCTGATCACAAATGGGATTCTTCCATAGAAGCCCACTCCTGCATGCAGCTCACCTTTGCTTTATCGAGGCAAGAAGCCAAAAAGTTTGCACTGTCAATTCTGAAATTCTGTTCATATATAAAAGAAAATGCTATCAAGTGTGTGATGCGGGATGGGGGTTGAGGGGAAATCAAGAGAGCATTCCAGATGGTGGGAATAAGATTCCTAAATTTCCAATGGTATTGTAGTGCACCTCAGTCTTTTAACAGATTTGTCTACTACATCCAGGTTTATTTTGTCAGGTATGAGCAATGTGCTCAATTTCACAATGCCTTTAGAACTAAAAATGAGCTTAATAAAAATGAACTATTCAGTCTTAATGTACCAAATCAATATGCTTTTCTGATTTAAAAAGAAAAAAACCTCCTGGGATTTGTTTTCCTTTAGATTTTACAGTTTGTATTCGTCAGCAGTAAGATAATACAACTTTTAAAAAGTCTTAGTAGCAATTACCAGCTTGGATTTTGTATAATCTTAGCCTGAGAGAACAGCTGAGCACTTCCACATAAGGTTATGCATTTTTATTAGGGGGGAGGGGAGGAAACTGTTTATTAGTATTTTATAAGGAGCACAGGAACTATTTTCACTCCATAGCTTGGAAATGAAGATTATAGCAGCTGTAAATTTATTACAAGGCATGAAACAGGCTTCAAACCCGCACCTTGAAGGTGGAAATGACTCAGGCTGACTGACTACACTGCACAATCTATTTTCATCCATGCATATTTATGAACAATTCCGGCAGAAAATTGTATTTTCTGGGCCACATATACCTTTGATATGTTCTAGAGGCAAGACTGCTGTATTGGAAGGTGGAATATTTCACAACCTACCAGACTGAAAAAGTGAGAGAGACAGGGCAGAGCACCTGTCAACTTACCGGTGACTTGGTCAACAAGAATACGGGAAGTAATAATACGTCCATACTGAGAGAATAGCTGTTCTAGTTCTTTCTGGGTCATAGTTTTTGGGAGACCACTGACATACAGATTAGCATCTCTAATGGAAGCTGAGCTTGGTCGCGCATAGGAAACCTGGAGAAGGAGACAGAAGAAAAACAAGGGTTTTATCCAGGAGGACTGTATAACAGCAGGCTTCCACAAGTTGTAGCTGGGTCTAGAAGCTAATTTATTTTCTACTACCCCTTTGAAGTACAACCTCCCCTCCACAGTTTCACGCAAAAATAAGGTAATTCCTAGCCTAATGAAATGTTATACTGTATTAACAAAAGGAAAGCATTCTTTAAACATCTAAATTTATTTAAATAAATACATGAAACTTTTTTTTACTTTTAAGATGTGGTTAATTTTGTAACTTTGACTGGTTTGTTCTTTCATTTTATTTTTACCTTTGTCAAGTATAAAATACAATTACTAGGAAGAAATTTGGGTTAATCCGTAACTTCTCTACATCCAGGGTTTTGTTTATACCCTGATATGTATATGCTGCAGACTGAGCTCATTATAAGCACAGTATATTGGCAGTCACAAGGGCCAGTACCATGTTTAAACTCCTGTTCCAAAGAATTAGAGAACAACTGGACAGTTTTCCCAAGAATAAGGATTTCTGTGGAAACTTTAAAGACTAAACAAATGTTTACAAAATATTCTATTGCTTTATATGGTCAAGAGGAATGATAGCCTAGCAGTAAAATACATGCTTTGCATGCAGAAGGCCCCCAAGTTCGGTGGCTGGCTGCCATCTTTAGGGAGAAGTATTTCTGGTAGCACAGAAGGGGAAAATCTGTGGATAAGACCCAGAAGCCCAGTCACGTTTCGTGCAGAAAACGCTGAGATGGCTGGGTCAATGGCCTGACTCATACATTCAAGGCCTCAATTCTGTGTACAGTGCCTTAGAAATATACCTAACTAAACCCAGAGGAGCATAATTCTGAATAAACACGCATTTGATCAGATTATCATTTAAAACTCTTAGCCAATGGATTGGAAAAACCTTTGTACTAAGAATCAGCAGCAAACCTGCTTTCAGTTGTTGTTTTTTTTAAAAAAAACCTCTCATCTTGCCTCCTAGAGAGAACAAAAGGAGTTGTAAAATGGAATGCTTTTCATAGTGGTACTCTACTTTCTCTCACCCTCTTTTTACTGAGAAGGAAGGGAAGCAGAAAGGCCCCCAAGACGACTAAAGTTGCTCTGAGGTATAAAACAGCATGGGGTTGAAAACGAAAGTAAAATTGGCGGCAGGCCTAGAACTATGACACTGTAAAAGGCACAGTGTTGCAAACTCCTTGTCTTTAAGAGCAATCACAAGGAGGAAAACATCCTCACCACTGGCAACCTGGTGAGTGCTTTTTGCAGAACAATGCCCAAGAAGAATATGAGATTCAACTACATAAGGGTTCCCTTTCTTCAAATTAATTAATGGGCAACTTATATAAAGGTTGTCCTTTCCAAGCACATCTAGAAGTGTATCCTTATTCTAATTCCAGACTTTTTTTTTTCTGTGCGGATACCTATTCCCTCCAACAGGGGCCTCACTCTCCCCCAACAGCTTTTCCTACATAGTCAGTAGACTTCCTAGGTTTGTAGAAAAATCCAAACAGTGAGGAAATCCCTTCAGGGACAGTTGAATTCCCCCAAAAAGCCTTTTTTTTTTTGAAACAAAATTTTTATTGGGATATATTCGACATTTCCAATCACGTTACCAATACAGTTTCCAAAAAGTAAGATCCCAATCCCCCCACCCCCCAATAGGCTTCCAACACTGCTAATAACAAACAGAAAAAATTATAAGGCAATCAAGTTTAGACTTAAATACCTCGACAAACCAGGTAACACATTTAAATTATATATAACCTCTACAATTTCAGCATATTATGTATAACAGTACATACAGTTCAAAATTCATTTCACTTCTCATTCAATATCCGTACGTATCCAAATTATATATTTTCCCCTTCATTCTATATTCAGTTTCTAGATACAGTTTCAATCCTTCCCAGTCTTTTAAGTACTGTTCTGCCATTTGTCCATTTAATTTCTTTGTCATTTTGTCCATTTCTGCTAAAAATAACAATTTTCTCAACCAGTCATGTATATCTGGTACCTTCTCCATTTTCCAATGCTGAGCAAAGGCCATTCTCGCCGACGTAATCATGTACCATAACAGTGTCCTTTTCTCTTGTGGAATTTTTTCCATTGTCAAACCGAGGAGAAAAAGTTCAGGCTTTCTCTCAATTGGGGTTTTCAATATTTTCTGCATCACACAATGTATATTAGACCAGTATGCTTTCGCTTTATCACATGACCACCACATATGGTAAAAAGAACCCTCTACTTTTTTACATTTCCAACATTTATTACTCAAGTTCTTATCCATGCTAATATTAGCAATCTTTTTTGGTGTCATATACCATCTATACATCATCTTATAGCAATTTTCTTTTACGTTAATACAAGTGGACATTTTAAAAGATCTTTTCCACAAAAATTCCCATGATTCCATAGAAATTTCTTTGTTCATATTTATGGCCCACTTTATCATTTGTTCTTTAACGGTTTCATCCAAAGTATATACAGTCAACAAAGTTTTATACATTTTTGATATCATTTTCCGTTCTTTTTTCAACCATATATTCTCAAAATCATCATTCATAGCCCTAAAACCAAACTCTTTACAATCTTTTTTATAAATGTCCCTTATTTGACAATATTGTAGCCAACCATACTCAAATTCTAATTCATTATTTGGTTTTAAAACATATTTTTTCCCTTCTCTTTGCAACAATTCCTGATACTTCAACCAATCATTGCCTCTATATTCTGAAAACAAATGTATAACTGCAGCTGGAACAATCCACAGAGGCCTTTCATCCGATATTGTATCCTTATACCTGGTCCATGCATCAAACAATGTCCTCCTTACATAATGATGCTTAAACATAGAGTCAGCTTTGTTTTTCCCATACCAAAGATAGGCATGCCAGCCAAATCTGCAATCGTGCCCCTCAAGAGCTAAAAGTTTTCTATTTTCCAAATTTACCCATTCAGATAACCAAGACATACATACTGCTTCATGATACAAACGCAAATTCGGGACTTGGAAGCCACCTCTGTCCTTAGTATCATACATTATCTTCATTTTAATTCTTGGCTTCTTCCCTGCCCAGATAAACTTAAAGATTTCTCTTTGCCATTTTACCAACACTTTTCCATCTTTCACAATTGGTATTGTCTGAAACAAAAACATTAACCTGGGCAGTACATTCATTTTAATAACGGCAATTTTTCCAAGAAGAGATAACCTTAGTTTTTCCCATTTTTCTAAATCACTCTTTATCGAACCCCACAATTTTTCATAATTATTCTTGAACAAATCTATATTTTTCATTGTAATTTCAACTCCCAGATACTTAACCCTTTTAACCACTTCACATTCTGTCACATTTTGTAACATTTGTTGCTTTGTACCAATCATATTTTTACACAGTATCTTAGATTTATTTTTGTTGACATAAAACCCTGCAAGATCACCAAACTCTCTTACTTTTTCAAATACCTTAGGCATATTATTAACAGGATCTTCAACAATAAACATGATATCATCCGCAAATGCTCTTAATTTAAATGAAAAACCTCCAATATTCAACCCTTTTATATTAACATCATCTCTGACCGCTTGTAGCAAAATCTCCAAAATCCAGATAAATAACAATGGTGACAGGGGACAACCTTGTCTAGTACCTTTTCTTACCCGGAACATATCTGTTGATTCTGCATTAACAATCACCGAAGCTTTTTGTTCTCTATATATCGATTGGATCATTCTTGTAAATTCTACGCCCATCATAGATTTCTCAAGCACTTTAAACATAAATTCCCAATTTAAATTATCAAAGGCCTTCTCTGCGTCCAAAAATAAAAAAGCGACTTCTTTTTCAGGATGTTTGTCATAATACTCAATTGCGTCCAATACAACCCTCATATTGTCTTTAATTTGTCTATTTGGTAAAAAACCAGCTTGATCTTCCACAATAGTATCTTTCAAAAACTTTTTAAGGCGCTCTGCCAATATTTTTGCAAATATTTTATAATCGTTGTTCAATAATGAAATGGGCCGATAGTTTTTAACATTTGTTAAATCTTGCATTTCTTTAGGAATTAAGGTGATTGCAGCTTCATTCCAGGAGTCAGGGATCTTTCCTGTCTTTCTAATTTCATTTAAAAGAATCTCCAGCACCGGAACCAAATCTTCATGAAATTTTTTATAAAATTTAGCTGAAAAGCCATCCGGGCCTGGGACTTTGGAGATTTTTGCCTCGGCTATTGCTTTACTAATTTCGTCCTTAGTTATTGCAGCATTTAGGAGTGTTTTCATTTCTGGATTTGGTTGTATCAAATTAACTTTGGATAGGTAATCCAACATTTTTTGAGAATCTGCTTGTTTCGATTGAAAGAGAGTCGCATAGTATTTGAAAAATTCCCTTTTAATTCCTCCTGGGTCCAAAATCTCTTTATTTCCATCTTTCAAACAAGTGATTGTTTTATTCTCTCTTCTTTTCTTTAATTGCCATGCTAAATATTTGCCAGGTTTATTTGCACCTTCAAAGGATTTCTGTTGCAATTTTTTCAAGTTCCAAAATACTTCTTTGTTCAACCTTGCCGCATATTGCTCCCTGAGGATCCTCAATTCTCTCAAAATCTTCTTTTTACCAGGCCTTTTCTTAAGTTCTGTTTCTTTTTTCCGAATATTTTCCATAATTTCTTTGTCTATTTTCATTTGTTGTTTCCTTTCATTATTATTAATTGCAATCAGATGTCCTCTCATCACAGCCTTGTAGGCTTCCCATACCGTTTGCGTCTGTACACTTTTATTTAAGTTCAGTTGAAAGTATGTTTGGGTTTCTGTCCTTATTTTATCCACAATATTTTGCTTGTCCAGCAAATCTTCGTTGAGTCGCCATCGAAATTTTTTTCTCTTAACATACGTTGACCATTTTATCGGACTGTGGTCAGAAAGAGTCCTAGGTAGTATCTCAATTTTGCGTGTTTGCAAGATTAGGTTCTCTGTCATCCACATCATATCTATCCTGGAAAAAGACTTGTGTCTTGATGAATAAAAAGAGTACTCACTGTCTCTGGGATGTTTAGTTCTCCAAACGTCTGCCAAATGTTCATGTTTAATCAATTGGAAAAAGACTTTAGGAAGTTTGCCCATGGCCTCAATTCCTTTTTTTGATTTTCTATCAACAACATTGTCAACAGTACCATTAAAATCGCCCATTAAAATCATTTGATCATAGGTCAACTGTCGTAGTTGTTCCCACAAATTCTGAAAAAAGTTTTCTTTTGCCCCATTGGGAGCATAGAGATTAACAATTAATGTCTTTTTATTCTGCAGCACAACTTCTACCGCCAAAAATTTCCCTTCATTGTCTTTGAAAATTTCTTTTGGTTCCAACTCTTTTTTAATATATGTAACTACTCCTTTTTTCTTTTGAGAGGAGAGTGAATAAAATTCCTCTCCTAATCTTTTTTGAATCAAAAATTTGGCATCTGATTTTTTAATATGTGTTTCTTGCAAGCAAACAATATCACATTTCTGTTTTTCCAACCAGAGTCTGACATTTTTCCTTTTTTGGGGTGAGTTCAGTCCATTAACATTCCATGAAATTATTTGACTCTCCATGTTGATTCTGTAATTATTTATCAGAGTCTATAAAATTATCATTGATGAATCTGGTCATTTGGTCAACTGACTTGATGGTGACTCTCTTCTGTTTGAACGAAAAACTGACACCTTTAGGAATTTCCCATCTATATCTTATGCCCTCTGATTTCAGCTTGTCAATCAGGTCTTTAAAAAGTCGTCTGTCCTGAAGCATCGCTCTGGGTAGTTCCTTTAGGACCATGATTTTCTTGTTGCCAATTGTAAAGTCGTCATGAAATTGTTGCTTAAACAAATCCTCCTTCAACTTCTTAGATATAAACTGGACAATTACATCTCTAGGTAATTTTTTCCTTTGCGCAATCGCAGAATTGACTCTGTATACCACATCAATCTGTGCCGCCACTCTCTCCTCTTCCATTTTCAAAAAATCTGCAACAGCATCTACCATGACTGAATGGATGTCCTCATTCTTATCTTCAGGGATCCCCCTGAATCTCATATGATTAATCATTGCATTGTATTGGACCATCACATTCACTTTATCTGTTTCTAAAGTGACCTCAGCTATATTGGATGCTACTCCCTTCACCCTTACATCCATCTCATCTGCTCTTTTGGTCAACGTCTGTATCTCTTTTGTAATTCCAGACATTTCTTTTTTCAGCTCTGTTACCTCTGATATAACGGTCTTTTCAAGCTTCAGAATCGCGTCCATCACTCGTTTTTCCATAGCTTCCATCATGCCCTGTAGCTTTTTTTCCTCTTTTCCAGCCATTTTCGGGGAGGACCAGGTATTTGCCCTCTGTCGTTGCCGCAGGTCGTAAGCCGTTGTTCACAATCTTCCCTCCAACACACTCTAAATCAAAGTCCTTCTTGTGCCCACCTAAATCGCACTGGTTTCACTTTTTTATATTAAGTCTTTCGTTTAAAATCAAAGAAAATTTTTCTGACCTTCCCAAAATGGCGGGCGCAATTTCTCTATGGTAAATGGTTCTTCCGGGTACTCACTTCCTGTCCAGCAATCTTAATGGTCCCCCTTGTTCCTGATTTCTTCCCTTCTTCCGGCCTCCTTGGTCTTCTCTAGGATGATTACTTGTCTGTTCTGAAGTCACTTCCTGTTTTGCCGATTTCTGCTGCAGCAGCTCCAGTACTTTTCCACTGCAATTCTCGCGGAGTTACTGTTAGTTTCTATTTTAAAGTCAATAATTTAACCGCAGGAATGATCAACAATTCGGCTTTTTGGCCTTTTTTAGCTGTTTAACTGCACTTTTTCCGCTCCAATGTTAGTACAACAGATAGTGCACGATCATGCGCTTCATCGGATGTTGTTTATTTTCGGCCGAAACGCGTCTCCGGTGAGCAATTTTAAAAAGTTACCTTCAAAGTCAGTGTCTTGTTATAGCAGTGTTTCCTTGATATCAGTTTCCGTAGAATGTCTTGGAGGTCTGGGTCATGCGTTCTTATGTTGAGAATCCAACTCGGTGGGGTCTTGTAGAGATTTTCCGAAGTGCCTTCTCTGGGGAGGGGATCAAGGCTGGTCGCGGCGCTCTTTAAAGCCCCGCTATCAGCCGATCTCAACTCCTCTCTCGGGCCAGGCTCTCTGCCAGTCACCCCCTGCCTGGGGGATCTGCGGTGGGCTATTGGAAGCCCACCCTGTCGTCAAGACCCTCCGTTTGCTCTGGGAGCTCTACGAGCAAGCCAGAGCACGTCAGGACGCCATGAATCCCAGACTGGAAGCCCCCCAAAAAGCCTTTTGAAATGGCCTCTGCAGGGACCTGACTCCAGGCAGCAACGGTGAGAGATTAGAACGTTGGGGGGGAGGGGGAGGAGGCTTCTGACTGGCTCTGTCAGTCAAGGGTGGGGGGAAGGGCCCTTTCTTTCCAGGCCTCTTTCGGCCTTGGAGGGAGGGAGGGAGCCTTGGGGCCAGGCTGGGGGATTCCTAGAGGTTTTGGGGTGGAGTGCAAGGAGGGCAGGATTTGGGGAAGGGAGAGGCCTCAGCTGGGCATCATGCCACAGAATCCACCCTCCAAAGCAGCCATTTTCTCCAGGGAGACAGATCTCTGTTGTATACAGATCTCTGGAGTTCACCCTCCAGCAGGCCCCACTTGGAGGTTGCCAACCCTAGCAGTATAGGGTTGCCAGGTCCCCCCACGGGCACTGGCAGGGGATGGAGGTAGTGGGGTTGCCAGCTCCAGGTCTGGAAACTCCTGGAGATTTGGGGATGGAGCCTGGGGAGGACAGGGACCTCAGTGGGGTACAATGCCCTAGAGTCCACCCTCCAAAGCATCAATTTTCTCCAGGGGAAGTTATCTCAGTAGTCTGGAGCTGAGCAGTAATTCCAGGGGATCCCCAGATCCCACCTGGAGGCTGGCATCTCTAGGCAGCACCCTCTGGGTGACTTGATACCACCTAATTTGCATGACTCAACTTGGCCTGGCTGCTTGCTGCTGTTCAGCAGCCACCCGATGAAAGCCAGCAGTGATGCAGCAGTTAGAGCCTCAGAATAGGTCTGCAAGACCCAGGTTCAGATCCCCATATTGTGGTGGAAGCTGACTGGGTGATTTTGGACCAGTCACATACTTTCAGCCTAACCAACCTCACAGGGTTGTTGTGCAGATAAAAGGAGGTGAGAATAATGTAAGCTGCTTTGGTCCCCACTGTGGAGAAAGACTATAATTTTCCTTGGTAGAAGCTGTGGGGGAGGGGGTGGAGACAAAAAGCTGAAGACAGATAAAGGCAGATAAAGGTTAAGTTGGCTGTTGGGTGGGAAGGAAATAGGGTTGCCAACTCTGGATTGGGAAACTCCTGGACATTTAAGGGGTGGATCCTGGGGATGGTGGGGTTTGAGGAGGGGAGGAACTTCAGACCAGTATAATGCCATAGACTCCACCCTCCAAACCAGCCATTTCCTCCATGAGAACTACCATTGCCAGCCTCTGGGTGAGGGCTGGAGATCACCCAGAATTACAACTGTTATCCGGGTGACAGAGATCAGTTCCCCTGGATAAAATGGCTGCTTTGGAGGCTTGAGTCTATGGCTCCACCCCCAGAAGGGAGAAAGAGTGTGAGATAGGTAAGGGTAGAGGGGAGGAAGCAAAGGTGTGAGGAATGGGATGACCATCCCGCAAGTTTCTTGCGGGTCTCCACTTGTTATTTTTCTAATTCTTGGTTTTCATCATGAAACAGGATAATCTTCTAGGAGAAAAAGTTGCGAAGGATGCATTCTTACTGTGGGCCATAAAGTCTGAAGTAACTCATTTTCTTAAGATTTTTTTATTTTATTAGATGTATACCCCGCCTTCCCTGCCAAGGCAGGCTCACGGCGGCTTACATTAAAAGTTAAAAACAGATTAAAATTATAAAACATTTATAAGGTGCTATATAGAGATGTTACATATATGATGGTGAAGCTGTTTTTAATAACAGCTGTAGCAGTAGCTACATGTTTGCAGCAAATGCACATTTTGTGACAGGTTACTTGGTTCAAATATCTAAGGTACACAACTGGCCACATGGTAGGGCTGAGAAATTCTACTTCACAGCTTGCCAGTCCATGTGACTCTGTTTCCACACACAGAATGAGTATAGCCAGCTGGCCATGGTCTATGTATGTGTACATACTGTACCCATAGTGTATGGGTACAGTATGTGTAGGATGAGTGTTCCCCCCCCATCAATCACACATGCAACTGGTTGAATGCAGAAGCCCTACTACTCTTGTCTCATGTTTGACTGATTTTTATAATTTTATATAGTTTTTTAAAATAATAATAATAATAATCTAACCCAGGGGTCCTCAAACTTTTTAAACAGGGGGCCAGTTCACTGTCCCTCAGACCGTTGGAGGGCCGCCGCGTTCGCCCCTCCCCCCACCAGCCTGCTCGCCCCGCTGCCACGTTCGCTCCCTCCCAGGGGTCTTTTCGTAGAAAAACAGCTGCAGGAGCTCATTAGCATATGGTATGCTAATGAGCTATTAGGCTATTAGCATATGCCATGCCTCCTGACATCACCGGAAGTGATGTCAGAAGGGGAAGCAAAAGGGGGGGAGGCATCTTCAAAAGCCTCTCCTTCCCTTCCCCAGCTGGTCTGGGTGGGGGAGCTAAGAGAGAAGGGGTTTAAAGTTTAAACTCCTTCTCACTAGAGTTGGGCCACAGAAGGAGGAAAGAGGGAAGGAAAGAGAGAGAGTAGAAAGAAGGAAAGAGGGAAAGAAAGAGAAGGAAAGGGGAGGGAAAGAAAGAGAGGGAAGAAGGAGGGAAACATGGAAAGGAGGAAAAAATAGAAGAGAAGAATGTGGGAAAGAAAGAAAGAGAGAAGAGAAGAAGGAGGGAAAGAGGAAAAAGAGAGAAGGAAAGGAGGGAATGAAAGAAATTTGGCGGCAATTCGGCCCCATTATATCCTATGGGCCATTGATGTCAATGGTGAAAACATAAGATATATTCTGGGGGCTGGAAGGGAGGGGTTTGAGGAGAGGCACCAAACTCACAGGGTAGCTGGTGGAACCTCTCCCCAAGATACCCACCAAGTTTCAAGAACATTGTATCAAGGGGTCCAATTCTATGGGTCCCTAAACAGGTTGCCCCTATTCCCTCCATTGTTCTCTATAGTGGGAAAAAAATAACTTTTTTCCCACCATAGAGAACAATGGAGGGAATAGGGGCAACCTGTTTGGGGGCCCATAGAATTGGACCCCTGATCCAATGTTCTTGAAACGTGGTGGGTATCTTGGGGAGAGGCTCCATCAGCTGCCCTGTGAGTTTGGAGCCTCTCCTCAAACCCCCTTCCCTCCAGCCCCCAGAATATACCCTATGTTTTCACCATTGACTTCAATGGCCCATAGGATATAATGGAGCTGAAATTGACATTCCGCTGCCTGAAAGAGTCCCCCGGACGCCGGCTGGGGGCGGGGCCTGGCTCCTGAGCTCCCGGAGCTGCGCTCCTGTGCGCTCCCCCCAAAAGACCCCTGCTCCCCCCCCACCAGCCTGCTCGCCCCGCCGCCGCGTTCGCCCCCTCCCCCACGACCAGCCTGCTCGCCCCTTCCTCCTCCTCAGCTCCTGGGCGCTCTTGCCGCCCAGGGCTGCTGGAGGAAGAAAGAGGCCGGGGGGGGGCGGCGGCTTTGGGGGGGGGCGGCAAAACACTCGGCGGGCCGCATAAATGTCCTCCGCGGGCCGCATGTGGCCCGCGGGCCGTAGTTTGAGGACCCCTGATCTAACCAGTTGATGAGAACATACACTACAAATTATAAACATTAAGAGTGCTGAAGGATACCCCATGGTTTTGTGTTTACAATATAACTGGTCTGGATAAACAGATACTGTGTTGTTTCGGTTTGCTCCTAGTTGTCTCTTCCTCTTTCAGCCTTCAGAGTTTTCACTGGCAGGGACTGCATAATAAAGCTCCCCTTTTCATACTGATCATTACAGGTATTATCTGTTGTAATAGTTAATAACTTGTTATTGAACTGACTAAGGAACAGGATCTAGAATCACAGAGGTCCAACTGAAAGGAGGAGTTTGTCAAAATTACACTGTTAATCAGCATATGCAAGTAACATAAAATGTGTCTGAGTGAATTCAATAAAATATAAGTGTTTTGTTTTTTTCAATGCCTGAGTGCAAAGGTCCCCAACCTTTTTGGGCCTACGGGAACCTTCAGAATTCTGACACTGCATGCTGGGCACAGCCACAAAATGGCTGCTGCAGGAGGCGGAGTCAGCCACAATATGGCTAACACAGCTTACTTTGTTACACAGTGAAGAACCTTGTGCTGGAGTGGCAGCTGCTGACAAAGCACCAGTTCAAAAACTTCACAGCCAATCAAATTCCACTGATTCTGCTCACTTTCTAAAAGCACTGGCAGGCACCAGGAGAGGTGCTGTCAGGTGCTACTGCACCCACAGGCACCATACAGAGGTTATACAAATAGAAACACAGTTTTCAGTCTCACAGCATGGGGCTCAGAATCTCATCTCCAGCTAGAATCCACCATGTATCACGAAGGGGAGAAAGACCCTCCACAGCAGCTTAACCAGGGCAGGGGTGAGAAAGAGGGCAGAGGGTGATTTTGATTTTAAAAAACCCATGTTTTATGATCTTTCTACCTTCTACTCCTATAGAGTTGCATTTGGATTCATGCTCAAACTGGAAATAACAGGCTAAATTCTACCCTTATCCTAATACTCCTCTTAGCAACGTTTGACGCCTTCCCCCAACCTAGAGTGGTTCTTCCACTGGAGGAAGACCCAAATGGGAGAGAACTTGTAGGTATGTGTTTGGTGTGAAGAGCTCCTGGCCTACAGGAAATGAGTTTGTTACCTTGAGGTCAAGGTCCCTAACTTGGAGATATGGATACAAAGGTTGGCGTATGAGATTTTCAAAGAACTACGAGGACTTTCAGGATCCCATGTTGATGGGCTCCTCTGCTACCATGAAAGGCACAGGGCATCAACATATGATCTTTCTACCTTCTACTCCTATAGAGTTGCATTTGGATTCATGCTCAAACTGGAAATAACAGGCTAAATTCTACCCTTATCCTAATACTCCTCTTAGCAACGTTTGACGCCTTCCCCCAACCTAGAGTGGTTCTTCCACTGGAGGAAGACCCAAATGGGAGAGAACTTGTAGGTATGTGTTTGGTGTGAAGAGCTCCTGGCCTACAGGAAATGAGTTTGTTACCTTGAGGTCAAGGTCCCTAACTTGGAGATATGGATACAAAGGTTGGCGTATGAGATTTTCAAAGAACTACGAGGACTTTCAGGATCCCATGTTGATGGGCTCCTCTGCTACCATGAAAGGCACAGGGCATCAACATAAATAGTCAAGAAGGGTTGCTTCTGAAGACCCTTTTCTCAAACCATGAAATGATAATCTCTCATACACACCTCTCATGATTACTAGGAACTGTCTCATTATAAATTTCAGGAACAATACATAAAGAAATCAAAGGCAATTTTTTAAGAAATCTGAGAGAATCTCAGTGTCTACAGAACATTTACATATCCATGCCGCCTCAGGGACAGAATCTCATAGCTCTCCAGTACTATATGCTTACACAGATACACACACAAACGGAGTGAAAATGACAGCACCACTGATATTCTTTGTTTCAGTCTTATAGATTTGAGAAGGAAGAGAAGTTGGCCAGGAACAGTTAATAGAAAAATCTATTACATCTAGAGAGTTCTAGCAATGTTATGCTATGGACCTTTTGTACCAATGCCAAGCAGAGAAGAGTACACTTGCAAAAATGAACACCCCTCCTCCCAATACATTCATAAGAACAACATAAGAACATAAGAGAAGCCAATGTTGAATCAGGCCAATGGCCCATCTAGTCCAACACTCTGTCACACAGCGGCCAAAATATACCAGGTGCCATCAGGAGGTCCAGCAGTGGGGCCAGGACACCAGAAGCCCTCCCACTGCTGCCCCCTCCAGCACCAAGAATAGAGTGCATCACCTGTCCCAGACTGAGAGTTCCCATCTATACCCTGTGGCTAATAGCCACTGGTGGACTTCTGCTCCATATGTTTATCTAATTTCCTCTTGAAACTGTCCATGCTTGCAGCTGCCACGACCTCCTGTGGCAGTGAATTCAGGAAAAATAATTCAGTTTCCCAAGCCTCTGTACAATGTCTACTTTTATCTTTTAGTTTCCAACATGATTTATGTTTCATAGAACTCAAAAACAGATGGGAGTGTCACACTTCTAACACTGAGTCCAAAACTCCTCAAAGGTCCTCAAGAATAACAGTTGTATGGTACATGTGAACCACAAAGAGATCCTCCATTGGCCAGCTTCAGTTTCCAACATGTATCATGTACATACTCTATTAACAATGCATCTAAACATGTTCAATATTGTTTCTCACTAGGTGAACCCTTAATAGTAACAACAGCTACAACAATAGGGGGCAGGATATGACTTTCTCTATTCTTTCATGAAACTCCAGACAGCTCAGAAGGCGTTCCAAGAAGATACTCTGTTGAGGCTCTGATGATTCCACTTCAGATGTGTTTAGCTTTAGCAAAGGTGCTGCATCATGCATTCTCCAATCATTACCCAGAGACTATAAAGCATCAAGCTAAAGACCACAAGCTTCAAATTTTTAATAAGTCTGAAAGCATCTGACTTAAATATGTTTAAGATTCCATATGCCACCAACCATTGCTGCTGTTTCAGAGTTGCCAATTTTAACAGTTTTCACAGTATTTATATTTGACAAATCAAGTAAACAATGATGACAGCTGGTCAATTCTTTTTTGGAAGAGCTAAGAATTCAGTAAAGTTAAATTTAGTCTTTGAATAACCTAACACCCTTACACGCAGACAAAATGCACTGCCTGTTAAGGCAGCCTGTATTTAGACCTAATTCTATGAAAGACAATGTTCCAACAATATGGATGAACCCTCCTCAAGCAACATTACTTATTGGTTCTGCTGGTTTGATATTTACAAAGAAACTTTGTGACTATTCATGACTATCTGATCAGATTCATTCTGCATGTCCCTATATGGCAGCTTCCTTTCTGCTGCCTATGTCTTCTTTGTCTGCAATGGCTATGGCTCAGGCTTTTTCAGTGGTTGCCCCGTGGCCATATTAATGGCCTCCCAAAAAACACTGGGATGACTGCCAGGCTGAATTCTGAGGGAAGCCTGAAAATACACTGCTGGTGTGGACACAAGGTGAATTTAGACTGGTTTTTAAAATATCTTTCAGTATTTATATTTTTATCAAATTGTTTTTATATTGTTTTTACCCATCTTCAGTCCCAAGATATCTGAGGAACAGCAGAGTATATAATTTCTTTAAGTAAATACTACTATGCTAATTCCTCAGTTGTAAGTGACTCACACCCACTGTGACTGGATCAATTACTCTTTGGTCTGGATCTTCTTGTTTTTTATTTGTTCTCTACAAGTTAACACTATGTCCTGAGATGCTGGACCTTCTGGCCTCTCTTCATTATACTCTCCCCTTCAAAAACAAAACAAAACTTCACATGCCTTTCTGCCACTGGTAGTTTTCCATGTCTGTATCTGACAACTGAATGCAACAATTCATGCCTATGACAAAGTGGACCTTGGCTCACAAAAGCTATGTCACACAATAATTAAAGGTGACATAAACCAGTTATTTAACAGAAACCGACAGCCAAGAAGCCCAAGCCGACATGGCTGGGGTTCCAGAATTTATCGCAATGGGTACTTGCATATTGCTACATGTTTTAATATCCCTGTTTGTCCCTATACAGATCTCACTGCTATTCCTTCACTTTTCATTAGCTAGTACAAAGGAGAAGATACAGGCAAATGAAATGGTAAATAGAACAAGGTTACTTTATGCCACTTAAGCAGCATTAATAAGAACAGAACTGTTTTGTAAAGTTTCTGCTAAGACATGTTTCTAAACTTCATACTAAAAATTTCCCACAACCACAGGCCCAGGGGGAGAAAGACCATTGCTTCTAAGACCTCAGGCTTAGGCTTGCTGAGAAGCAGGTTACTGAAATATGTTGTCTCCAAAAGAGTGTCAGATGATCCAAAAAGGCTAACCCTTGGAATATATGCATAAAAATGCTGAAGCATACAATCTGAAAACATGCATCCTCTACCATGCTGGAAAGAGACCCATGAGCAACTCTTGTGGATCCCAGCAATTTCACTGAGACAGACATACACTTGGATAACTGGTAGATTCTAAAGGGTGCTTACAATCTCCCCTTATGGTGAGATTAATGAACTCTGAAACACAATAGGGCTTGAGTGGAAGCAAGCTCCATGAGAACTTATTTCATATCCATTTCAATAAGAGCAAGCTTAAGCAAAACAAAGACAAGCCATAAATTTAAAACTTTGCACTAATCAAGATGGCTGACTTTACTCTCAGTATAAGAAAAATGGTCAAACACGCTGACTCATGTCCTGTCCCTAAAAAGATCTACTGAAAAGTATCCTGACAACCTTGCAAGAACAGAGGCAGAGAAACTGCCTTAACCCATAGTGGACTCAGTGAAGATGCTACAAAACTATGGCTTGCAAATCCACTTCAAACCATGTTTTCATAATCAGATTTGTAAGGAAATCCTTAATCACAGTTTAGGTATTCAGATTTAATGCATAAGCAATATTAAGGAAAACAAGCCCTAGCATGCAGTATCTGTCCTCTTCCTGTACCAACTGAAAAGCTTTTATTTGTGGGTGTCATGGGGATTTTAAAATGCTAAATTATGAGAAATGCCCTATTTATAGTTTGCAAATTCTTTATATTTATCTTGTATCTTATGAAATGCTATGGATATTAGATTTATCAGTTTAACATTTCTTGTTAATCAGAAAATCCCACCATGAAGCAGTGATTTTTTTTTTGGTCATAATGAATACTCCAACATCCAAGTTTAGTCAGAAAACAGTCATCTCTCTGGACTCCGAGACTTCCTTATTAAAATGAGCTTTTACTGAATCACACAGAATGGAATAGCAACTTGTGCCATGATTTGTTTCAGCAAACACAGCATAAAATTTGAGATGTGACACATTAGATTTCCTTCGGCAAAGAACTCCACTTTTGTCAAAAAAGCTAAGTTATTTTAAATACAATTGACTATTCTTGATTGTGTGCACACAAACAAAATGAGACCAAACTGCAGAATTTATTTTTGGTTCTAACTTCTACTTTAAATACTTACTGAAAACATATACCTTCCTTCTCCCAGAGCACAGAAATATACAGCAGTGGAAAATTTACCACAATTGTATTGCTTGAAAATAAAGCTATTTGGCATAGTGGTTAAGTGCACAGACTCTAATCTGGGAGAACCGGGTTTGATTCCCTACTCCTCCACTTGCAGCTGCTGGATGACCTTGGACAAGCCAAAGTTCTGTCAGAGCTGTTCCTGAAAGAGTTCTCTCAGCCCTACCTACCCCACAGGGTGTCTGTTGTGGGGAGGGGAAGGGGAAGGAGTTTGTAAGCTGCTCTGAAACTCCAAGTGAAGGGTGGGGTATAAATCCAATCTCCTCTTCTTCTCCTCTATTATTTCCCTGCACTATTTTCCAGTATAATACTTTTAGGGTGGACTGTTAGACTCAGTGGATTAAATCTATTCACATGTTGGTCTTGTACACATTACATGGAAAATGCATGTGCTTTTGTTTCTACTTCCCAACTTCCAGATACCAGTACTGTCTTTACTGACAGCTGTCCTGGCAGATAAACTCTTAATCTGGGTGAAAAGCAAGATGACTTCCCTCCCTGAAAAGAAAGGAAGACCTTGTTTCTCTCAAGGCTGAGAAGATAAGCTCTACTAATTGCCTTAACCTGTACTGGTGATTTTAAAACCACCTACTTGAAGTTAAAACTCAGCCTGTACTTCTAGTCATGTGGGCACCAACACTATGACATTATTTGCTTTTTGGAGTGTGTTCTTTACAACTGCAAGCCAGCTCCTTGAGTTCTAAATCCAGTCACTCTCAGCTATGGAAATAAACTACCTGAAGAGATCTGGTGGCTACTCTTGCTGTTCCAGACAGGTTCATCAGCAACAGAACTGTCATCACACATAGCTATTGCAAATGGATACACCTAAACCTCTCAGGAGAACAAACTGGGAAGAAGATAGTCAATACTGGACAAGAATTAAGAGGCCTTCAGATAGGAAATTGGCAGCATCTCAGTTTTTACACTGACATGTTACCTGTGGGCATCAGCTGGAGGACTGTAGATAATTTCCCTATAGGAGAGAGTCCATAAACTTCTCATGTGCTCTCTTTATTACAAGGGGTGTGTAAGGAAAAAAAATTCAGTACTGCCTTGAAAACCCAAATTCTAATACTGGTATTATACTGCCTTCCCCTCTACCACTAACCACTCAAAACACACCAATGAAACTAGCCGCAACTAAAAATCCCCAAATATCTGGTGAAAATGTTATGCATTTTTTAAAGGCCAAATGGAGCAGACACTGCAGCCTTCAAGGAAGAAAGTCTGTATACTTTGGGGCAGGGAGGTGCTATGTCAGATTTATTTCAATCAGGGCAATTTAAATTATGATTTCTGTAGTTGAAATCCTGGGAGAAAGCCGCATTAAATAATATGGGACTTACTTCTAAGACCACCTCCTTTGCTACGGTTATTCCTCATGGCTCATTTAAGATGGAAACTTGATCTGTGATGTTTAATGCATATTTTTGAACAAAGCACTCTCAAATGAGGTTATAAGCAAAGTAATCTGTTTGCAGATAAAATGAACTTTTATATTACCCACCAACGGAATCTAAACCTATGGTCAAGCAACCAAAAATCTCTTTCACACTACACAATTTTTAGTTGTTTAGGAGAAAAACAGATTAGGCAACCATTCAAAATGTGCTCACAGCTAATCATTAGCAGCATATGTATTATCTGCAACCCCTCAATACATGAAAAACTGTCACCCTTGAGCTCCCCCAAACCACAAGGATGAACATCAAAAGACACTTAGAAAAGACCAAGGAGTCTTTAGACTCTCTCTGGAGTTCAACATGATATAATGGGGACGTGCCTCTACAGTTGCACTAGGCTTCAGACGACTAACCATCACAACCAGAACCCGACTACTTCCTGTCACAAGGTCAAGAGGGACAACAACAAGTCAGAGGTGAGTTCATTCTGATTGCCTATCATGGCCTGCCAAAATATGTACACTCCTAAAATTAAGGCTGCTCTGACTTGAATAGCCCAGACTACCCTGATCTCATCAGATCTCAGAAGCTAAGAACGACCAGACCTATCTAGTATTAGGATGGGAGACCACCAAGGAATACCAGGGTTGCTACGCAGAGGCAGGCAATGGCAAACCACCTCTGAACATCTCCTGCCTTGAAAACCCTACAGGGTCTCCATAAGTCGACAGCAATTTGACACTTTTATCTATCTATAAATATGAACTCAAAAATTTGAATATACAAATACACTGCACAAGATTACTAAATAAACAAGAAAAAAATCATTTTTTTTCTTTTGAATAAATACTGTAAGATTTCCCAACACTTTTAAAAATGTTTTCTTGAGGATTTTTTTTTAGAGTCACAAGCGTCTCCTAGTATGTCAATCATATATGATGATCACACCGCATTTTATCAGTAGAAGAAATATGTATGCCTCTTTCTCATAAGAGAAATGTGTTTTTATTCAGTCTTGTTGAAAGAAGAGGAGATGGCCTCCCACAAAAAATGTTACTAGTATCAAGTTCTCTGTTTGGTCTCATAACCAGGGCACTTGTAGTAATAGCAGGGCAATATCTGAATTTCCCTGTGGAAACAAGACTATCCAGGAGAGGAGTAACTGTTGTAGTACAGCCATTTATTTATTCACCTATTTCATTTAACCCCACTTTTCTTCCCAATGGGGACCCACAGTGGTGTACATAATTTTCTCCTCCTCCTTTTTCTCCTCACAACAGCCCAAGGTCACACTACAAATCTTCATGGCAGAGTGGAGCGTTGAACCTGGTATTCTCAGATCCTAGTCCAACACTCTAACCACTACACCACACCAGCAGTATCCAATGTGCGGACACATATTTATTCCCCCCCATGGCTTCTCTGAAAACCAATAAGCTAATTAGAGATGAGTTAGCAGGATCAACAGGTGAAACAACTGGATCAGTAACCTAAGTCAACACAGGTTGATCAGGACCTCAGCAGAAAATCTAGTCATGAATGATTTCTAAATATCACTTGGAAACACATTAGGGATATCAGTTTCCAGAGACTGATTATCTGCTTATCATATTTTTTACATGTGAAGGACTGCAATGCTTAGTATGTTTCAAGGGCCCTTGGTATTGAGGCATTGTTTCAGATACCTACAAATCAACTATTTGATATGCCACCTAGAAAATTTCTGACACTGAGATGTCCTCAAAGGTAGCATTCATTGGCTCTACTACTCACATAAGTACAGAAATCATGTCCAGTGGAGAATGCCCCAGGGTTTCATAAACACAAGGAATACAATTCCTCAACTATTTACTTAACAATGCATTTTTGGCCTTTAGCTATTGGATAAAACACAATGAACACAGACATCCTAAATGGTGCAGTTTTCCTAATTCAAATGTGCAGGGCTCTACTCAGATTTAGCATATGCCAATCTTTTTCTTTTGGTAGGTTTGGGCAAAATGATGTCAAACACAACTTCTATGCCCTATGGTAGTAAGACGGATGAGGGTCCTTTGACCCTATGGAACAGATAAACCAGTCCAAATGAAGTGAGCTCTTAACTTGTCTGGCTGATGTAACCATTAAAAAAGCTAATTTATGCTTCAGAGATGTCATCTGCACCAGTTCAAAGGGTTATTCTTAAAACATCCGTAGAACCAAGTAGCGTCTTGAACATGAATATATACTGTAGGAAGACAAGTGCATTGCTGTATGAAAGAAGCACTTGTTGTATAGATATCTAGAGATGGGAACCCCTTCTATTTAAAGAAGGAAGAAGGTTAGGCCTGGTACTTATCTGCAGATAGTACTGACCATAAATCTTGAACAAGACCATGCTGAAGAAACGGAACAATAAAAAAAGCAATGCTTTGCCCAATTTGCCAATACTTCCTTGGAACATTTGGTAATAGACGCTTTCCATGACACCATAAAAACCGCAGTCACCTCCAGTGAAAAACACAACTGCCACATGGCTAGGTGGAACAACGCAGGATCTGGGTGTAGTGCTGGACTTAAAAGTTAACATATACACTGAGAGTGAGATCCTCCATGGATAACTCCATTATGTGTATCCTTGACCAGGGAGGGGGTAACAGATAACCTCCTTTTCTAGATATCTGTGGTCCCTCAAACCCTGTATGGTGTTTGACATTTAGAACAGTCTTGTCCCTTGATGATGTGATCAATCATTCATCTAGAAAAGGGTGCAAGTGAATCCCCTGCATTCTCATAAATGGCATAACAACTACAATTAATATGGTGAAGACACTCAGAACTGACACCAGGCTAAGGGGACAAGACAAAATGAGCTGGTAATGGCACTTGCTATATGTGAATCTCAAACAGCATCTGTGAATTGGGAGAATAAGGATGTGCAGCAATGCCTCTCTTATGTCTACCATTCCATCTTGGTGAAAAAAACAGGGATGGCTTCCCACCAGAATGTTCCTAGCATCATGAGCTCTGTTGGACCTAGTTCTCTTAGAAGAACTGTCCCAATCCTCATGATTGAGCACCCGGTCTGAAGGTGTCCCTGCTTCTTACTCCGGAGGAATGTCTGCAGTTTCCACAGTATTTAGTGAGATTCTCCGGCATACAAAAGGACTGATAATATCTTTTGAGGTTCTTTTTGAGGAATACACCACTACTTTATATTTGGATTCCACTAAAATGCCATCTAGATTCTCTCTGTATAGCTTGCCTCAACATAAAGGCAAAGGACCCCAAGAAAGATTTGGACATTGAGAGCCCAGGTCCTTAACCATACATACCTACTTGCTACACCAGGAGTGGCCATTAGCTTGTGAACAGAACTTCATCCTTAAGAGACTTCCCTTGTGAGATCTTGAGCTCTAGTATCTTAATCAGGAGGGGAGGAAGATCACCTGAATTAAAGAAATATCTGCTTACCCTGAAGGAGAACTCCTCATCCAACTCAGAGTCACATAGAAAACCAAGGTGAGATATACAGTCCTCAGGTGATGGACATGATCATTAGAATTTTTTGTGCCACTTTGGTTAACCAAGATCTAGGTTAGGACTGCCTGGCATCTTGATAGCCATTTTCCAAAGGCATCAGAAATCTTAAATATTTCAGCCATCACTGAAGTTATCCATAGTACTTTTGCAGCATACTTGCAAGCAATTTACGTATGTCAGGAATGCTTTCAGCAAATTATTTTGTACTTTTGTGTAATTTTTCTGTGAGTAGTGAATGCTAGTGAGTAATGAATGCTAGTGCATGTTTCATGGGGCACACACATGTCAAGCTTCTTCATTAACAGTGTTCATGAGAAATGAAAAGCTTCTTTTCCCGAAACTGTTCTTCTCCTTTCAAGATGCAGCCCTGTCATTGTATTTTTACCTGACCGCTTCCCATGAGAAATATTCTGCAACCATGTAAAAGGGTAAAAGAAAGTTGTACGTAATATGGAAAGCAGAACAAGACTGGCAGAAGAATTGTCAAAACAAGGCTTCAAGTTTTTAGTCAAAAGTCAAAATAGAAAATTAAGAGATACCAGCAATTGGAACATCAGATAAGACCACCAGAAGAGTTCCAAAAGTATATCCACAAGACTTAAGCCCTTGCAAGGACCACAAAAACAGGAATCCAAAAACATTCTTAAAGGAAGCAGGCAATACTCTTAATCAGGCCATAGCTGGAGGAGGGGCAATTTGAGGGTGACAACCCCTCACCAATGTGCCCTGCCACCTCCCTCCTGGTCCCCTTCTCCCCTTCCCATCCCTCTCTAGCCTGCATGAGATGCCACACAAGCCTAAAGATCTACCAGAGAATGGCTGAGCCTCAACCAAAACCGGCTCCCACAGCGTCTGACTGCTCTTTATGTTTTGGAAGCTGTAAAGTGAGCTGTGGCTTGCTCACAGAGCCCTGCACGTCCACTCTGCTGAGGTTCCGACAACCCCCTTCCCCTGCTGGCCTCCAAGGCTTTCTGAAGGAAGGCAGGGTGCTTCCCAGGGCAGCTCTCTCACTCGCTTGTTCTGGCTGCTCAGCCTCTTCTCCAGGGCTAAATGAAACTGAGACAGACAGACAGACAAGTGTATCCATATACTCCCCAGAACATTCAGGTTCATCATCCCAGCTGAAAGAACAGACATCAAGTGACACTTCTCTCTCTCTCTCTCTCTCTCTCTTTTTCCTGAGCTTGTTGCTGGTGTCATGGGACACCATTCTGCTGTGCCTGCCTCCTCTGCCATGTTGGGCAGTTAGACGGGAGCCAGCTTTGGTTGGGGCATATTTGTAAGTGTGTGGTTAATTAAATTAGCCCCCCCCGAAAGAAATTTCTGGCTACAGACCTGCTCTCAGTGCATACAAGCATATTTTCTTATTTGCTGTTATTGGAAAAGTATAGCTCTGGCATTCTTTTTCCATCATGTTTTAAGCTAGAGAACTCTGCAACTAAACAAAAAGGTATGTGGATAGCTTCTTAGTTCTATAGATCTGAAGCAGTAAGATGCCTGGGTCACTTAAGCCCTTGTTCTTTTCAGAACAATGCCCTTCAGTGAATATTTACTCAAGAAACATATCAGGAACCAGTTAGGTTTGTAGTATGTAGTCACAAGAGAAGGCAAAGCTACAAGAAGTCAACCCTCTAAAATGCACAGGCATCTTAGACTGGTTCATAAATTAATAAACAATCAAATATTTAAAATGATTAAAACAGCATGTTTTAGGATTGTGGTATCAGCATTTTCTACCATGTTACTTCATATCTAGCAAGGCTGGATGGAGAGGATAGAATGGTTATTTCCTTCAAGCTGGGGCAACACTTTGTCAGTTGCAGAAAAACGAAAGCTCATTTTGTTCTGCAAAACTCTTGGGCACAGCATATTTACATTGCTGTACTTCAAATAGCCTTTTTTTTTCAGAGACTAAGGATCTAGTATGAACAGGCCTTCCTCCTCTTTTCAAATTGTCTAACACTAAGACAGCCATTTCAGCAACTATGGTTAGTGTTGCAAATGTAGTCAAATTAATACCTACCTGTCCCTGTTTGACTGATGGATACATAGAGTATTGTACCTGGGACCATAACCAAGGTTTTGGAGAGGTTCTAGATTTCTAAAGTTCAGGCTGTCAGCTTTACTGTGTTCAAATGATTAGTTGAAGTATCAGCGTTTTCAAAATATAGCATACAGAAAAAGGGTGAGATATTCAAGAATTTAACATCACCTATGTTAAGGGTATGGAAAGGACACTAGAAAAATCCCTTCGAAATGATGACATAGTTAAAAGGTCTGACAAAACAGATGGTCTAATTAATCTGTGCTTTTTTAACTCCTGCAGAAATTTTAGACTGGGAAAAACCCCTTTTCTTTTGTTCCAACACAAATTGTTATTCTGCCACACATCTGCAGAATCATTTCACTTTATCTTGAGAGTACAGTCCTGTGGTATTTAATTACCCTGTCAAGAGCACTAAATGGTTTGGCACCAAGCCCTTTCCCTCAATCTCTGCTGATTGATAGCATCAATAAAATTCACTCACTTTAATTAAAACTCCAAATAGGATCTCCTTTTGCCACTCACTAGGATCAATGTTCTTTAATATGGAAAGAACAAAATGCAGAGGTTGAGGGGGTGCTTCTTCCTCACCTTCACAGTTCATTTCCTTCAGATGTTCTAAAGGGATTTTGTACAACGCATACATATTTCACAGTTCTCTTGACACATAGGTTAATGGAAAAGATCGCCATTAAAAACTGTCATCTACAGCAGATTATTTCCCAATGATACGTTTCTGCAAGTATGTACAGTACAAACACAGGTAGTGCTATTTGCTTTTTAAAAAACCCATCAGTATCAATGTCAGCATTGTCCGTATTTCAGGCTTCTATTCCATTCTAGAAAGCACATCCATCCACTGAGAAGCTTGCAATGAATATACAAGGCTCCCAGAAGTTACAGTGCCAGTATAGAAGCTGTTGCATGAAGTATTGATATCCAGTATTGATCTGGAACTTAAAAACACAGAAGTTTCTTTTATGTGGTAAGCGTTATTTGCCCTTAAATTGATATAGCTTTTAAATCAGACCCTGAAGAACAGACTCAGTATAGTGCTTGGCAATAAACCATTTCCATATTTGAGTTGTTCCTAGAAGAAATTATTAAGTCATTTTAGTACAATGGCCAATGAAGAAACTTTTCAGACTCTTTCTACCAACTCCTGCCTGATGACAATGCATTTAAGGTTTTTAAATAAGTAAGAAACACAGAGTGGGAAGAAAACCCACAGATTTAATTTGAAGTTTTTTTTTAAAGAAGCAATCTATATTCTGACAGGTGATAATTATTCATAAACACATTAATAGTCAACTCAGAAATGTCATATGAAAGAATATTCATGTGAGAAAGAAGGAACATTTGGCAACCCTTTACCCTGTGGGGAATTCTTAGTTTGTGCTATGAATTAAAAAAACATGGAATTCACATTCATGGACAAAATGAAGAAGTCTTAAGTCCTCTCTATGGTAATCATATAAATGTCAGGTATGAAAACTCCAACTTTTTACTCTTGAAGCATTCTCTAATTTCCCATCTAAAATTGCTTAAAAATTCAATAGACTACTAATTTTACAAAGAAGGAGAGAGGCTTACAAACTCCTTTCCATTCCCCTCCCCATAACAGGCACCCCGTGAGATAGGTGAGGCTGAGAGAGCTATGACAGAAACTACTCATTCAAGAACAGCTCTGACAGAACTATAGCTTGCCCAAGGTCATCTAGCAGCTGCAAGTGGAGGAGTAGGGAATCAAACCCGGTTCTCCCAGATTAGAGTCTGTGCACTTAAGCACTACACCAAACTGGGTCTCAGAAGAATCTAGCATCAGAGTGGTATTAAGTACAATATGATCTACCATACAGCTTTGCTTTAGCTTGACAGCAAGTTCTGTTCTGACATCAGTATAAGAAAGAATATGGCACTGGTACCATTGTTATAGCCAGCATGCATAATAGTCTAATGTTTATTTATTGGTGGTGGAAAGTGCCTTCCAGTTGCAGCTCACTTCTGGCAACCCCACAGGGTTTTTAAGGCAAGAGATGTTCAGAGATGGTTTGCCATTGCCTGCTCCCTTTGTGTCACAACCGTGGACTTCCTTGGTAGTCTCTCATCCAAATACTAAGCAGGGCCAACCCTGCTTAGCTTCCAAACTATGATGAGATTGGGTAGACTGGGCTATCCACGTCAGCATATTTATTTTTAAAAGTTGTATCCCACATTGCCTCTTGGTTCAAGGTGGTTTGCACTAATTGTTAAACACATTTTGTGTTAAAATCAAACACTTCAGAAGATAAATTCCATCCAGTTGATTCAGCACCTCTGGAGGAGACTCTGTGCCCAGTCAGGCAGAAAAGAGGGATACCACCAAAGGGCTATATCCTTAATACCAACTCAATATTTAAGCCAGTTGATAAGAATGGTCAATTGTATCAAACACCACTAAGAGGTCCAACAGTATCAACTTATCAAAGCTCGGAAGTCTGAGCAGCATGCCTACTGAATTCTCTATGAATCTATGGCTGCGGTCACACACATTAAATAATCCACTTTCAATGCACTTTCCCAACTGGATTTTGCCAGTTTACACAGTAAGCCACAGAGGGCCAGGCAGAAGACAACTATTACCAGGTGATTCCTACAATGTACTACATCGGCCAGATTGTAACAATGACCAATCTCTAACCTTCACAACAAAGTGACATTTGACCTACAGTATGAGGAGAGCTGAGTGTACCAGCTGGAGATTATTCTTTTTATTCGGCATTTTGATTGGCATAGGTTTTTTTGTACTGCTGTTTATTGCTATGATTTAACATTATTGTTTTTACTGTGCTTGGTTTGGTTTTATAGTCGTGAGTCACCTCAAGCAGGCCTGGAGAGATGGCAAGACTCAAACCTTAACTGAGGGGTGTCAAATATGCGGCCTGCGGGCCCGATCAGGCCCCCAGAGGACTTCTTTCAGGCCTGCAGTGGAACTGGCTGTCTTCTGCTTCTTCCAGTTCTGCTGCTGCTGTGTCATTGTACGTTTGCAGCTTACAGATACACACCTGAACAGCATAGCCATTTTGATGCAACAATTCAGATCAAGTGGTGTCAGTTATCAAACACTGTTAAATAAACAAAATATTTCAAGTGCACTAATGTTTTAAGCATGTTTTTATTTTAAGTAAAAAAAAACGCCTTGTGTTTGTGTCCTTTATAAAGTTTATATCTCTGCTACCTGGCATTACATTTTATGACACACATGGCCCAGCTCAACAAGGTCTCATTTATGTCAGATATGGCCCTCATAACAAATGAGTTCGACACCCTGCCTTAACTCCTCTAGAAGAGGAGCCATAGATTTGAGAAGTGCATCTCTGTAGTCAGCTACTGAGAAAAAGCTGAATTAGGGAGCAAAAGGTAAAGGGACACTTAATGAGATTCACCTTGCTCACTCCATTCAATATCAACACCTTCCATTAATTCTTGTAAATCACAGCAGCAATTTTTTCTACAGAAGGCTGTAAGTATTATTCCTACAGAATACATTTCATTATAGAGAAAAGAATGAAGGCATCTGTGATGGACTGCACTTGACAACAGGTTTCCTAGTGCAACAATTTCAGAGAGCTGGGACGTGAAGAGTTATTTCTTCACTAGAACAGAGAGCTTGAGTGACAGGCTGCTCCCTTCCTCCCCTCAATCTGATTGGGCAGCACCAGCTGAGGAGAACTACTTGATTAGCTGAGCACTAAGGGCATGGTCTTTTTCGGAATCTTTCAGCTAATGGGAGTTTCGGAAGTCAGATAGTTGACTTCTGACAGAGTCGTGAGTCTGACGGAGTCAAACAGAGAGTTTCACCTTTGGAGTGAAGGGAAACAAATTATTTCCTTAACTGTTTTCTATCAGTTCTAAGGAAGAATTTAGTATCAGAACTGAATGTCTAAGAGTCAGCCTAAGTGGAAGTTTGTTTTACATAGACACTGGAACTGGGATTGAGATTTTTGCAAGGGTAATTGAGTAGTATGCTCAAACTCCCATTCAGGCCAAAATAAAAGGGTTATATCTTCCAAGAAGAAGAAGAATTCCTGCTCAGTTCACACAGGGGGTTTTGCTCTGAGGACACCCCTGGTCTGTTGTGAAAGGAATTGGATTAGACACCTCAGGATATAGAAATAAACTGTGGTTCCCAAAAAGGGGGAGAGTTCAGGTACACAAATAAACAGTCTTCAGCAAACCTGAAGAGTCATAGAAAACTATATGAAGAAACATTGTAACTGTAACTAAAATGCTCAAACGCTTCTCACAGTTAAGATCCAAGAATACATGAAAATAAGTTTCAACAACACTGTTTTGATTGTTAAAAGTATAATCTGTATTAACAACTTTAACCTCAGCATTTTCAACCCCTGACTACACTTTTCAATCCCTGCTTGTTAATAAAATTGTCAGATACTAATCAGAGCCTTTCTTTTCTTCTACAAGATAAGGACCCCTATATCATCAGGTTACTGGCATCTTACCTTTTAGCAACCCATTTTAAAATTTGTGACTGGAGTGAGATTCCACCCACCCCCCTCTATGTGGGATTATGCTGAAGGCTGCGGCCAAAAGAGCCATATCATAAAAAGAAAGGAAATAAAATTGTTATTTCTGTTTGAATGTTACACCATCTCAAGTGCCACTTGAAAGGGAAAAAATGAGAGGACTCCTGCTTATCCCATCATGTTCCTGGGCTAGGCTAAAAGATAAATCATGATGGGGTAGGACAAATGGACTTTTAAAACAATAACTAAATCCACACTACTTGGGGCTGCTCAGTCACAGCTGGGGACAAATTTTTGGCAGGAAAATCTGCCTGATAGGGGGTAAGTGCCAGGGTTCTGTCACAACATCCAGGGGCCCTTTCTGCGCCTGTCTTTTTCCTTGGTTTTCGAGAGAATCTCAATCTTCCATTCTGCATTTCCTCCTACTTTCACCACCACTTTGTGTTGGAGCTTCTTCTTGATTCTGCATTTATTTTAGGGGGATCAGCACTCAGACCACTTCCAGCACATTGTTGTCCTGTACTTCCCGAAAGTGCTTCTGCTGTAAACCATTTTCCTGCTCAGTTTTGAAATCAATACTACTATCTAAGTAGAATTCTTTCTGTGAATATTTTAGCGCTGCCCACTGCCCTCCTGTTTCAGCCTCTTTGGTCTATGTCAGGCTGCCAATTTACATAATAAGAGGTTTCCTCATGGACAACTGAGGAATATTTACACTTGTTTAGAGTCTGCAGTGGTTTGGAGGATGGGAGAGCTACTGGAACAACCAGTTTTTCAAGAAGCATTTCTAAGCCAAGCAGAATTCAATCACAAACATTTCCCTCAAAACAAAATAGATGCATTGATTGATTGTTTGCATTTTTATTTGATACTAAGTCTTGATAATTGTATATTGGGGTTATTCCCATTACATAATGTTAGTGAACATTGTCCTCATCCACTCAATGTCATTCTGATTTTCCTGGAAGAATTCTTCCCACCAGCCTGGGCTCTGTGAAAAGGAAGAGAGAACACAGGGCATTGAAGGGAAGGGGGAAGTATCATGCTGGTGCCTTGGCTACTCCTTCTCCAAAGGATAAGAGCAATCAGGCCTCAAAACACACTTTCTTCCATGAGTATGCAGAAAGCATAATCCACAGAGACTTGAGTTTCCAGCATGAAGTGCCAAAGAATAGTTACATATACAAAATAAAATTATTTGACTCAAAGCCATACTGCTTTGAATTCTGGGGAAATTGGGAGTAAAGACTGAATGCAGAAAGGCCCCATGACAGAGCAGACTTCCTTCACCATCACATTTCAAGCTACTGTGATTAGGAAACAGCTGATTCTATAGAGAATTCTGTAGAATGTAAATTTACATTCAGAACCAGCACTTTTTGAGCAACTGGACATATCCTTGGAGCACTTAGAAACAGTAGACTCTGTTTGAATTTCCTTTCCAATAGTTTAACAGTGGTTCTATAAATAAAAGATGAAAAGATATATGAAAGGTGCTTGCAAAAGCAGTAGAGATATTGGGGTCATTGAGAGCCACCATCAGGTCAATATGGTATATGCACAGCATCAGAAAACTGCCTGGGAATCTTTCACCACCTCCAGACTGTTCTAAGACAGAATACTCTTGCTTAACTACACTGGAATGGAAGAACTATACTACCTTCTCAAGAGCGTTATTTTTTTGGTAACAGCAGCCAAAGACACAAATGAATCTTGAAGCAATACTGTTCTTCCTCTGTGTCCTTACGATTCTTGTTAGAAGGTGGAAAGAAAAAGAAATACCCCTACCACTGAGATAATTAAACTGAAGCTCACATGGAAGGACTGGTGTATCAACTGAGATAGAATATGGATGGAAGAGGGCTGTGGCTCAGTGCAAGAGTCTCTTTTTCTGGCTCAATGTCACCCAGTCCTACACCTTCCTGTTATTTGAAATATTTCTAATTCTAAACATGACCATTTGGGACCTTCCTGTCCAGCTCCATTTAAATGGTGTTAAATTATAGCACTTTGGGGGAACCACCAAGATGGGCACTGACACAGTATCTTTAAGCACCAGAAAGAGGCAGTCTGTCTTTGATCCATTTCACTCTGGCTTCCGTCCAGGTCATGGGATGGAGACGGTGCTGGTTGCCCTTACTGATGACCTCCGGATTGAGATGGTATGGTGGCACTGTTGCTGTTAGATCTGTCAGCCACGTTCGATATGGTCAACCACCAATTGCTGTCCCACCGCCTCGCCGACATGGGGATACAGGGGCTTGTTCTTCAATGGCTTGCCTCTTTTCTCCAAGGTCAGGGACAGAGGGTGATGATAGGGGAGGAGCAGTCCTGGAGGCACCCACTTGAATGTGGGGTGCCTCGGGGGGCAGTGCTTTCCCCGATGTTTAACATCTACATGCGCCCCCTCACCCAGACTGCCAGGAGGTATGGGCTGGGTTGCCATCAATATGCAGATGACACCCAGCTCTATCTGATGTTGGGCGGCCGGTCGGGCTCTGACCCAGAAGATCTGACATGGGCATTACAGGCAGTGGCTGAGTGGCTCAGGCTGAGCTGGCTGAAACTAAACCCAGTGAAGACGGAGGTCCTGTGCCTGAGTCAGAACAGATCGGGGTTGGGGATCCCTCTCCTGACCTTCGATGGGGCACCATTGGTGCCAGCGTCGGAGGTTGGGAGTCTGGGAGTGCGCCTGGATCCCTCCTTAACTATGGAGGCCCAGATGGCAGCCACTGCCAGATCAGCAGTTTATCGTCTTAGGCTGGTTCGGCAGTTGGTCCCCTTCCTCGACCGTGACGATCTGGCCACAGTGATCCATGCAACGGTCACCTCAAGGTGAGATTACTGTAATGCTCTCTACATGGGCTGCCTTTGGCACAGATTCGGAGGTTGCAGCTGGTGCAGAATGCGGCGGCCAGGTTGATGATGGGTCTCCCCAAGTGGGAGCACATATGGCCTGGGCTGGAAGCACTGCACTGGCTGCCAATAGCATACAGAATCCGTTTCAAAGTGCTGGTACTTGCCTTTAAAGCCCTACATGGCCAGGGGGCAACTTACCCGAGGGACCGCCTTTCCCCATTTTTCCCCCATAAGAGCACTTTGGTCGGGGATACAACATCGCCAGGCCCCCAGGAGGCAAGGCTCGCCACGACCAGGGCCAGATTTTTTTCGTGGTGGCCCCTACCTGGTGGAATGAGCTCCCAGAGGAGATCAGGGCCCTGCGGGACCTTATACGGTCCCGCAGGGCCTGCAAGATGGAGCTCTTCTGCCAGGCTTTCGCATAGGGGCCCCCACTGCCACCACCACCAATGGGGTGGATAACTATGGGTCTACGGACCGCCCCAGGAAGATCTTTTATAACATCACATGGCACTGGTACCAAAGGACTTACTTGGACCAACTACAGGACAAGATCACCCCCAAAGAACTGATTGTTACCATCATGAGATGTATTCGGGGACCATCCTGTTTCATGGAGCACTTTACTGTATGTGTGTTATCTAATGGTTTTATTGTTTTTATTATGTTTTATGTGGGCTTTGCCCCTTGTAAGCCACCCTGAGCTCGCTTGCGGGGAGGGCGGGGTAGAAATGTCAAAAATAAATAAATAAATAAATTCATTTTCCTCAGTTCCTCAAAGGGCTTTTTATGTTCGTTTGTGTGCATGTAACGATGTTTGTCGTTTCAAGGCATGCGAATCCATGGAAGTCAAAGCCTGTCAAATAATGTTTGCTTAAGAACAAGTACCCAGGGTTAACTTCTTGTACAAGAAAGTACTTTATGTTCACATGGGCAATTAGCCAATCCCAGAGAAATTTCTAGATATAAAAGCAACAAAGATAAATCAATGGTTCCAGCATGGGCTCTTATGGAAGAATAAAAATGTATGTGTGCCTATGGTTTGAAAAGTCCAACATTTGCAGTGGTGAAAATGCTACTGTAATTAAAATGAACGGAATGCCAGAACATATACTTGTTTTCTTTTACTGCTATGATTGTGGCTAGACAATCTCTAACAGGATAACGTGAGTACAAAGTTTGCATGGTTAAACAAAAGCTTCCCCACATATACTTTACATCAAGTGAGAAGAATAGCAGCAGCCCACCCTACTACCACTATTCTTAAATTCAATGGGTTATTGTAAAGGGCAAAGCCTACTAAGAGAACTTTAGCAACAATTCTTTGTCACACCCTCAAAATGTATGTTATGAACTTTAGAGATCAGTGGTTTGAGGAAAGGCCAACAGTTTTATTTATTTATTAGATTTATACCCTGCCCACCCTGCCAAGGGAGGCTCAGTGTGGCTTACAATAAAAGTTTAAAGCAGTTAAAATCATAAAAACAATTCAGAGGTGCTATACATAGATATTGCTTATAAGATGGTGAAACATAATTTCCAGGTAATTATATACATAGGTATATGTCAGTAGTAATAATAGCTGATGGTGGAAATTTCAGGATAAGGCTCTAATTTTATATGAGATGTTATATGTGGCTTCTCAATCGAATACCTGGTGGAAGAGCGCCATCTTACCGGCCCTGCAGAATTGTAGTAAACTCCGCAAGGCCCTGATGTCCTCGGGGAGCTCATTCCACCAGTTGCATGGTGAGTATTTGGAATAAAGCTGGGTTCTGTATCTTCTCCTTCACACACAGATAATGTACATGCAAGTTTATCAAAGTCAGGTAATGGGTTTTAGAGATGGGGAAAAACCCAAGTTTCTTCATTCTCAGAATTATAGTGCCTTTAGTTATGACAGAATTCCTCCAGATGAGGACAATGAGAGATTACTGAGTTTTCAGTTCTTCTAATTTAGACACCTTATGATGTCGAATCCCTGCATAACAGAAATCAATGAGGAAAAAGTAATGAGGAGTAACAGATTAGGAATGCTGAAATTTCTACTGGAATAAAGGACATCTTCATATAATACTGAGAGGTACTTTCTATTAAGGATGTATTAGTTTCATAATAAAAGATGAACTTCTCAGGTTAAGATAACACATTGGAAAATTTATTGGGAGTAAAGGCACATATGCCCCAAACAGGAGTTTTTTGAAAGAAACTTTAAATACAAACTGTGACCTATCAGAGCTTACTGGAATAAAGAACGACAATTTATTGGACATTCTGGAAGTAATTCTGATGGGGAACCAATTTAGAAGTGAAAAGGACATTTTTCCCTCATGGATGCTTCTCCTAGCTCAGATATATATTGAACAACTCCAGAAAAACCCTAGTGCGTTTGAGTATACTAGTCAGTTAAAAAGAAGCTAGCTGTGTAAAGTTCAAGAAAAACAAGAACTTCTTCAGACATTTTCAAAGTAAGGTGACAAGTCTGTTTTTCCTCAAAAGTGAAAGCTACCCAGGGAGCTACTGGAGGCAGATACAAGAACTTTGGCATAGCCAGTGAAATCTGAGTGGCAATCTCTCATTCATTATCAAATTGCTTCTAAAACTCTGTTCTGCTCCAAAATGATTTATCTTATGGCATAGAGAATGTTTCTACAAAAACAGAAGCTCCTTTGGGCCCATGGAACAACTTCTTTAGAATCAGGCCAGTTCGTCCAATTCACAATAAAGCAGAAAGAACACTATAAATAGTATCATTGTGTATCAAATTAATGACACCCATTTGTAAATGATAAAAAACCAGGAAGTTGTACATAATAAAGTGAAAAGTTTCAGTTATGGCAACAATGCCAGCCAATCCTGTATTTCTAAGTACCTTTTAGATGCATATCTGCTGATATAACATTAGGATTGCTCTCTCTATGGACCAATAGGCTGCAATGAAGAAGTGAAAGGGGACAAAAATTGCCCTCTCCTCCCCATTATGTCAGTGGAGCTGCAACGAGAGGTGCACAAAGAGCAACTTTATTCCCATCCCCAGCATCCCAACACACATGACTGTTAATCCATGTGGGACCTGTGACCATGTGGATAAACTGCCCAATAGCAAAGGACTGCTAGGGGAAGGATAAGTGAGAAAATTCTATGACTATCAGCACCTGCTGCTGAAGAATCACTAGAATCAATCAAGTTTGTTAGATGCTCACTGAGTTTAAATTTTTCTAACCTTGATGCATGAAGTGGACTGCAAAATAGATTGTGTTTTAAACACACTATTCTACTTAATTGAAAGTAAGAAATGCTTTCATCCAAACTCACTGTCTTTAACCAAAATAAATTATCACTCAATCATAACATCAGGGAGAAAACTCATTCTATTTCTAAACACACATATCAAGCATTCATACCATTTATCAGTGTGCAAAATCCCAGTAGCTACCCAAGAATGGGCAACTATGGCTTCTGCAGAACCTCTTATGCAACATACTTAGACAACCAATCCTTAGTGAACCAGCAAACAGAGAACCTGGTCTAACCTACTTAAAAGCTCCAAAAATTTTAAACAAGCAACAAAAGACAGAAGCACAAGCCAGTGTCAGAACTGCGCTAATTAGGGATGGGCACAAATCGTATTTTTGCATTTTAGTTCATGGCTGAACCACAAACCAAACCATGAACTTATACAAACTGAGAGGTTGGTTCATGCATCAAACTTGTTCATATGGGTTTGTGATCCTTGCTTTCTGTTCGCTGCTGCTTTGAGTCATTGACCCTTGACCCTTTGACCCTTGCTTTCTGCAACACGCAGGAAGCCCCAAAGAGCAAAAACCAGTGGTTTAAATGGCTTGGACTGGAACCCAAGAAAGCCTTTTTAAACAGCTGAACCACGCAGAACAGGCTCGGCTGTTTAGAGCCCTGAGAAAGTGTCATAGATGAGTATGTCTGGATAGACTGAAGCCTTTGACTTGAGGTAACACCATGGATAATACTGTAACCTGTCATCTAAGAGTGGGGATCTTTAGGCCATTGTCCTTCTTGCAGGAAGTCAAAACAAATTTCAGTCGAGAATTTAAAGGATCGACTCCTTTCCTCCTGTACCCACCTAAAAATGCTTTCCATGAAGCACTGTAGATCCTGTTAGTCAATTGCCTCCTTGAGGCCAAAAGAGAATCTGTGACCTCTGTACCATAGCCTACTCAAAGAAAGTTGCTCATTCAATTTACAGGCAGTCAGATGCAACCACTCTGGATGCAGATTCCAAATTGGGCTTTGGTGAAACATGTCCAATGATACAGGAAGTCTCAAGAGGGATCGATCAATATTTCCCGTAGAGCCAAAACCCACGATAAACAAGGCCAGAAAGGTGCCACTAGAATGACTTCTGCCCCCTGCTCCTTGATCTTCCTGATTAACTTGGTTAAGGTATGGGTGGAAAGGTGAACAGTAGGCCTTCAGCTAGTGCAATGTTAGGGCATTGATTGCTTCGGCTTTGGGATGGAAAAACTTGATGAAGATCCGATTGAGTTGGTGGTTCATTGATAATGCAAACAGATCCACCAGTGGGGAACAAAAGTGACTTGTGATTAGCAGAAACAGATTGTTCTTGAAGGCCCATTCACTGTCATGAATAGTCTGCCTGCAGAGTCAGTCTGCTTGGCTGTTTGTGGTTCCCTTTCTGTGTTCTGCTTTGATTGAAACCAGGTTCTTCACTGTCCATGCTAAGACCTTGGTCATCTCCTTGTGGAGCGCTGTGGATCTGGATCCCCCTTGTTTGTTAACTATTTGCCGACATGTTGTCTGTGCTTATTAGGACACGGGATAGAGCAGGTAGAGACAGAAGTACTTTTCTCCCTTTCTCACAATACAAGAAATCGTGGACACTCAATGAAATTGCTGAGCAATCGGGTTAGAATGGATAAAAGAGTGATTAACACATGGAATTCACTGCCACAGGAGGTGGTGGCGGCTACAAGCATGGACAGCTTCAAGAGGGAATTAGATAAGCATATGGAGCAGAAGTCCATCAGTGGCTATTAGCGAGGTATAGATAGGAACTCTCAGGCTGGGGCAAGTGATGCTCTGTATTCTTGGTGCTTGGGGGGAGGCAACAATGGGAGGCTTCTAGTGTCCTGGCCCCACTGGTGGACCTCCTGATGGCAACTGGTATTTTTGGCCACTGTGACAGAGTGTTGGACTAGATGGGCCATTGGCCTGATCCAACATTGGCTTCTCTTATGTTCTTATGACATGATAATGAGCTATCTGCAGACTGAAGTGAAGAAGAGCAAGGTAGATGGCACACAGTTTAAGAACATAAGAGAAGTCTATGCTGGATCAGGCCAATGGCCCATCCAGTCCAACACTCTGTCACACAGTGGCCAAAAATACCAGGCGTCATCAGGAGGTCCACCAGTGGGGCCAGGACACTAAAAGACCTCCCACTGTTGACCCCACCCCCAGCACCAAAAATACAGAGCATCACTTGCCCCAGAGCCCCTATCTATACTTTGTGGCTAATAGCCACTGATGGACCTCTGCTCCATATATTTATCTAATTCCCTCTTGAAGCCGTTCACACTTGTAGCCACCACCATCTCCCGTGGCAGTGAATTCCATGTGTTAATCACTCTTTGGGTTCAGGAGACTGATGGGTAATTTTGCTTCAGTCTTGGACCACTGACTCTGTAATGGCTCTTAATCCAAAGCTGCACACCATCCCGACAGGCTGGCGTCTGAAGATCCGCTTCACCTCCAGAGTTCTGGAACCTCTTTGACAATATTCTTTTTAAAGGACCCGTTGAAGACATCATTAACCTAACCCCTTTGAAATGCAGTGATCCTCCCAATTAAGTGGTACTAAAAGTGCCAGCATTCTGTTCAGGGCCCTGTTCCCAAGAAAATATTGTTAGGATTGCACTGCTAATGAGTTATCCACCCAGTGACTCTACATACCCTCTTGATCCTATCCCCTATATCTCATTATCACTCAGCTCCCCTCCCTCCCACCCAATGCTCCCTCTAAGCTGTGGAGTCTTGTGAGCAAAAATTCTACTTTGTGAGCTACTGACATTAAAGTTGTGAGCGAGCAACTTGGCTACTGCATAAATTAGTTTGCTCTGAAGCCATCTTCCTGAGCTAAGACAAAAATGCATGAGTGGGAGGCTAAAAAACTGTGAGCTAGCTCACACAGACTCAGCTTAGAGGGAACACTGCTCCCACCCTTTACGTATCCTGACTCCAAGTGGCTAGGGCCACTGAGGGAGTATGTTTTTTTTTTTCAATTCAAGAATTTGCACCCCTACTGACCTGCCATGTCTGGCACCACTAGGAGACCAATGTATCTCCTGGCTTTTATGGTCCATCGGAGACTGCAGGTATCAGAGACCAAACAACTGACCACCATTCATGGCTGACAGTTGGCTAATGATCAGTGTGGTGGATCCACAGATTGTGGGGACATGTGTGAAAATGCCATGGAAAAATCAGCAGATTCATCACCTTTCCACTCCCTTTTTTTAAACTAAAAAGGTTAAAAGGTTAAAAAAATGAAGTGGTCAGAGTCGACATATTTCCTAAACAGCTAGCTATTTCCCTACTTGACACAGCTGTATCTGTTGAGAAACTCTGTCCGCTTCTTTTCCCAACACCCAGGGGCTGGATTCTGCCCAAGGACTGGCGGGCCTCCAAGTTTGGATTACAATCTCGCCAACCTGAACGGTGCCTTTTTTCTTCTTCCTGCCACCAACCCCCCCCTTCCCCCTTCGCAAAGCCTGAACTTTACTATGGGAAAACTTAGCTGGAAAGTTTGCTTTTGCAAAGTCCCCCCAACTCTCCATTGCAACCTACCCCCTTTTCTTTGCAAGGCAGCACCAGAAGCCCCGTAGACGGCTGTTGGTGCCATGCGGGGGACTCTCTAGAGTGGGAGGGGGAGGAGAGGGACTGGACCGAGCAGGGAGGGCTGCCGCGCCATGGTGAGGGGGAAGGTTGAGGGGGGAAGTCCCCTCTCCTGCGGCATCTCCTTTGAGCAGCTGGAGTGCTGGCTTGGACAGCCTGACAGCACACCACCCTTCAGCACCAGGGCACAGCAACACCAGCCATCGCCAGAACCCATCGGGCAGCGATTGCCTGGCTGTGCCACTTTGTTCAGCGTCTCCTGCAAGGTCGCCAAGCTCGCCTCCTCCTCCTGTCCTCCAGATCTTCCTCCTCTGCCACCGTTGGGCAGCCAAGCCCTGCGCAGCCTCTCACCCTCGGTGTGCCAGCTCTCACAGAGCTTCTACATGCCACGCAGCAAGGAGGCGGTGGGCATGGGAGGTGGGGAGGCAGGGCCGAAGGGTAAGCAGGCGGGAAAGACACTGGCGGCTATGGGAGCCAGTCCCATGGCAAGGCAGGAGGCCTCACTGGGAGGGGCAGGGCCAAACAAGGCTGGGCCCACATCTTCCCTCTTGAAGCTTGGGGGGTGTGCAGGATGCTTGAGCTTGCCCACCCTGCCCACCTGGCTTCCACCCCTTCCAGGAGGTGGCTCTTTTCTCCCACATCACTCGGCTCCATTCTCTCCAGGTGGCAGGCAGGTGTGCACAGAGCCCTCCCCTCAAGCTCCCACATCCCCAGCTCTTCTAGCTTGAAGGGAATGGTGCTTGGTGCTGCCTTCTTATCTCCAGAGAGAAGGGGTTTAAAGTTCCCTCACTAGCTCGCTGGGAACTGGGCTTGCTGCTGCCATTTTCCCTGTTCCTGGGCTGCCAGAGCGCTGCTCCGGCCCCAAATGACCTCTGGTTCAGTTGCACAGTCAAGTACGACTCACTGCGACCCCATGGACCACATCACGCCAGGCCCTCCTGTCTTCCACTGTCCTCCAGAGTTTGCCCAATTTCATGTTTATTACATCAATAACACTGTCAAACTATTTTCTTATTTCCACCCCTTTCTTCTTTTATCTTCAATCTTTCCCAGGATCAGTGTCTTCTCCAGTGCATGCTCCCTTCTCATTTGGTGGCCACAATATTTGAGCTTCAGCTTCAGTATCTAGACTTCCAGAAAACACTCAGGGTTGATTTCTTTTAGGATTGACAGATCTGATCTCCTTACAGCCTTCTCAAGCACCATAATTCAAAAGCATCTATTCTTTGCTGCTTGGCATTCATTATGGTCCAGTTCTTGCAGCCATACATTACTACTGGGAATACCATTGCTTTGACCATACGGACTTTTCTTGGCAGGGTGATGTTTCTACTTTTTATTATGCTGTCTAGGTTTGCCATCGCTTTCCTCCCAAGGAGCAGGCGTCTTTTAATTTCATGGCTGCAGTCACTGTCTGCAGTGATCTTGGAAACCAGGAACCTGAATTCTGTCACTGCTTCCATGACTTCCCCTTCTATATGCCAAAAAGTGATGGGACCCAGATGCCATGATCTTCATTTTTTTGATGTTGAGTTTCAAGCCAACTTTTGCACTCTCCTCTATCACTGTGAGTAAGAGGCTCTTTAGGTCCTCTTTGCTTTCTGCCATTAGAGTGGTATCGTCTGCATATCAGAGATTGCTGATATTTTCCCTGGCAATCTTAATTTTGGCTTGTTATTCATCCAGGCCGGTATTTTGCATGATGTACTCTGCGTATAGATTAAATAAGCAGGGTGACAATATACATCCTTGTCGTACTCCTTTTCCTATGCTAAACTAATCAGTTGTTCCATGTCCGGTTCTAACTGTCACTTCTTGACCCTTATACAAGTTTCTCAGGAGACATGTGAGGTGGTCTGGTACTCCCATCTCTTTAAGGACTTGCCACAGTTTGTTGTGATCAACACAATCAAAGCCTTTAGCGTAGTCAATGAAGCAGAAGTAGATATTTTTCTGGTACTCCCTTGCTTTCTCCATAATCCAGCAAATGTTGGCACTTTGATCTCTAGTTCCTTTACCTCTTCGAAACCCAGCTTGTACTTCTGGCCGTTCTCTATCTAATACTGCTGAAGCCTAGCTTGTAGGATCTTGAGCACGACCTTGCTAGTGTGTGAAATGAATGCAATCGTGCAATAGTTTGAACATTCCTTGGTATTGCCCTTCTTTGGATTTGGAATGTAAACTGAGCTTTTCCCATCCTGTGGCCACTGCTGCGTTTTCCAAATTTGCCGACATATTGCGTGCAGCACTTTAACAGCATCATCTTTTATGACTTTGATTAGCTCAGCTGGGATACCATCACCTCCGCTAGCTTTGTTGTTAGTAATGCTTTCTAAGGCCCATCTGACTTCACACTCCAGGTTGTCTGGCTCCTAGTCACAGAAATTTTCTCCTTTCAATCTCCAGGTAGTCATATGTAACCACTCCAGATGTTGGTGCCAAATGGGACCTTGAATATGTCCTGAGATATATGAAGATTCAGAGGTGGAGCTATAGACATTTCTCGCAGGTCTGAAAACCACAGACAACAGGGTTAAAACGGGGCTACCACTATGATTTCTGCCTCCTGCTTCTTGACTTTTCACCTTCCCTCCTTTTCCCATAATACCCAAGGTTCTGCAGGAAGTACACAGTTCAAGCAGGTTGACTGGGAACTTGTGGTTTATGATTCCTGTTGCAAAAACAATAAAGACAATATATATTGATTGGCAACCGAGTATTGGCAACCAAGTATCCGCTATGGACTATTGACCAGCTTCCCATCTAGAGTGGCTACCCAGCCCGATAGGCTGGTATCTTTGAAGATCTGATGTTCTTCTGACATACAGTATTTCTTCCCTTGTAGGAGGCTAGAGATTCTTGTCCACCACAGGGGAACATGGACCGAAAGGTCAATTTTCCTTTATATTCGCTGTTGAAATGGTCTGAGGAGTTGTTGGAAATCTCAGGGATGAAGCCTTGCCCATTGGACTGCGCCTATTTTCGATATTAACAATTTGCTAAAAATCATTAGTAAGTAAGACTTGATCTATTTGACTGTTGAGGCCATCTCTTTTAATTTCCTTGATTTGTTGTCCGGTAGGTACAGCACACTGGATTTGGTGTTTGAGGCACTGCATCACATTAGTGAGCTCTTCTGGAGATTCACTAGGAATCCATATTTCTCTAAACACTGGATGGTTGTTTCTGTATCCTGTATGGCTTGGAACCTGGAATTAAACTGAATCAGCAGGTTGTCTAAATAAGGATGAACACAAAGGCCTCTGAGATTCACCACAACATTGATTAGGACCTTCAAGATGACCCTTGGGGTGGACGAAGGTCAAATGGAAATGTCCTGTATTGAAAATGGTGCTTTCCCATGCAGAAGCATAGAAATCTCCTGTGTCGTGAGAAGACTGGAATGTGGAGACAGGCTTCAGTAAAGTCAGTCGAAGACAGATACTCCTGTGGTTGTAAGGATTCTGTAACTGATTGTAGGCTTTCCATTCTGAAGTGTCATTTTATGAATTTGTTTGGAAACTTGAGATCTAGAATGGTCCTCCAGTCCCCGTTCTTTTTTGGACACTGAAAAAGACTGAATACACTCCACACTCTTGTTCCAATGGTGGTACTGCTTTGATGGCTCGGGATGCTGAGTAGGTATTGTATTACTTCTTTGGTTCTCAGTTGTTTTATTGGGTTTCTGTGGAAGGGAGAAGGAACAAATAGATCTGGGAAATTCTGTGGTACTCTCTGAAGTATCCACTGGAGACCAAATCTTTGGTCCATTTGCCTGCTGCTGAATTTTTCCAAACTTCCTGGAAATGTAGCAGACATCCTTCTACTGTAAAGGTTGGTGAGTCATACTTTGAAAGGTTTGCTTTCTCTATCTCCTTTGTCAGGCCTGACTGACCCTTGTTTCCTAAACCGTGGGTTGAATGACCCTCTTTTGAAAGGCTGTCTTGAGTGGAATTCCCCAGGATGTTCTTCTGCTGTCTTCCTGAAATCTAGGGAGAGTATTTTGGGAGCGAAAGGAAGATACTCTGAAGTATCTTTTATCATTGCATCTAAGGGTCTTGGGAAGTGCCTTTTTCTTATCCCTACTTCTGACAAAGATTTTGGCCAATGAATCACCAAAGAATCTTGTCCCTTTGGAAGGGGTAGGCTGTGACCATCACTTTTGGTGGGTAGTCGGCCTGCCAGGCTCTAAGCCATAGAGTCCTCCTAGCTGCTGTAGCAGAGGACATAGTTCTAGATGAAAAATTCATGGCACCTAAGGCGGCATCAGCTGGGAAGGAGACAGCTTTTAAAATTCTATTGGCTCCTTCCATTAAACAGTGGTTGTTCTCTGGGAGGAGTTGTATGATTTTTCTTGCCCAAACTATAGAAACTCTGGACACTAGAGAGGTTGTTACTGATGCCCTAATAGACATTGATGTGGCTTCATGAGATTGCCTCAAGGTGAACTCCACTCTCTTATCTAGGTTGTCTCTAATGCTGCCTTGCCTATCTTCCAATAGTAGCTTAAAGAACTGGAGTGCTGTGACCAATGCCTCCACCAGGGGGATTTGCAAAAACTCATTTGTGGATGATGGCAGTGAGTATAGTTTTTTTTATGAACCCTGGGTGTTGGACTGCCTCATTCATTCTGAGTTGTTTGTCTGGGTTCTTGTGAAGGAGGAGATTAGAAATTGTTCTAGGAGGGTCTGGCAAACTCTATTGGTACCCATTAGTAACTATCTCTGCTGCCCAGCTGTTTGCTTGAGAGTTGATCCAGACATCCTTGAAACGAAGACCCCCACCCCCAAACTGATGACAAATCATGCTTTGGAAGATTCTGCATCCCAACCAGCTCTTTCTGGTCTGTTGCCTCACTGCTTGCTAAATCTGGGTTTGAAAAATCCTCTTCTGAAGGTCTTGATTGACCCCAATTGGAACTTCTATTGTCTTTTTTGAATCTGGATAGTGTATGTTGGGAACAAAAGGAAGAGCTGCTAAAGGGCCTTCTGTCACTGCACCTCAATGTTCTAGGAAGTTGCCTTTTTCTTATTCCTGGATTCTTGAGAGCATCTCCAAAAAACCTGTACCCTAGAACAGGAAAGCCATGACTATCACTTTGGAGGGTTAGTCAGCTTGCCAGGCACGCAGCCATAGAGACCTCCTGGCTGCGGCTGCAGAGGCCACAGGCCTTGAGGAGATGATTAATGAGTCTAGTACTGCATCTGCTGTAAAAGAAGAACTTTTGAGGACTCTGTTAGCCTTTCCATTTAGGCGATGACTGTTATCCAGGAGGAGTTGAATAACCTTTCTGGTCCGCACTATGGCTGCTCTGGATGCTACAGAAGCTATAGCAGAAGGCCTAATTGCCAGAGCTCTGGCTTCACAGGCCTTTCTTAGACGAAGGGAGCTCCCTTGTCAACACTATCCTGGAGAGAACCGTGGCCATCTTCCAATAAGAGTCTGGAGGACTGTAATGAGGTAACTTGAACATCGACCTGGGGGATCTATAAAAGCTTGTTAGTGAAAGATGGTACAGCATATAATTTTTTTTAATAAACTCTGTGTAATTACCATGGGCTTGACCCCCTCTGCTTTTAATTGCTTTTCAAAGAATTCTGGGGAAAACCCTCTCAGCTGTACTAGATCTGGGGGGAAATTCCTTATTTTCCTTTGGTCTGATTTTTGTGATCAGAAACTGTAGAGGTCTGATCCTCTCCTCCATGGGCCTCTTGAAGCTCTAAGGCTGCCACAGTTTTTGATAATAGATACTGATAGTCATCGAACTTAAAGAATCTAACCGACTGCTCAGGAATCTCAGTCTCATCCTTTATCCCTTGTCAGAGAGAAATTCCACCTCTTCCCTGTCATCTTGCTTGCTATCAGAAGAGGGATCCGCCCCCCAATGTGAGAATTCGCTCACCCTTTTTCTATTAATGGACTCTTTCAGGGCCGCTTTGGTGGGCCAGTTAAGACCTCTTCTTGAGAATGTAATTTTTTCTGAACCTTTCTGCCTTGGTGGAGAAGGTGAGGAAGAGGTACTGGATTGGGCTCTGCCTGCTCTAAGGCTTCTCCTTTGGTAAAACCTTTTGATTTCCTCCCTCATAGTTTGTCTAAGGAGGGAACAGAATTCTAGGGTAGAGAAAGGGGCCTGCTTTCTTTTATGTCACTTATCTGCCGGCCCAATATGCTGTCATCCAACCAGGATTCAGGTTTGCTGGTTCTGCTGCTGCTGCTTTCTGGCATTGGTGTTCTCTCTCACTGGATCATTTGCCTTCCAGAAGGCTTATAGAGATAGGAAGACCCTCTTCACAGCCTCCATCTGAGTGTGCAAAATGGCCACCACTCATAGTCAACAAGACTAGAGGGAGCTGGGCGTCCAGGAAGACACTTTGGAGAGGCAGCATTTTTTCATGGCTCCAAGTGCATCAGTTTGGGTAAGGGTGCTGAGGCATGGCTGGTGTGGTTGTTGCTGACCTGGCCTTGGCGGTGAGAGGTCTCCCTGGCCTTGGCGGTGGTCTCCCTGGCCTTGGCGGTGAGAGGAGTTTCTAATTCCACATCAGAGAGGAGGCCATCACTGCCTTCCCATTCTTCCATGGCTTGAGCAGCTGAAAGGACCCGCTCTGCAAGCTGCCAAATAGATAATGGCTGACAAAATTCTCCAGGTATTCTTTCACTTTCCTCCAAGGTCAAAGACTCAAGGAGAAGAGTTTTAGGGATAAGAGGTAGAGATTAATATAGAAATAAAGATTAAAGGGTTGAAAGAATGAAGAAAGTGAAAGTAGATGTAGCACAGCCTACTCTAACGCTGCTCCCCTTATGAGGCAGAAAAAAACTGAGAAGGAGGGTGACTCCCACAGCAGAGACAGTAAGGGGAGAAAAGTTGTTCCTGCCTTCCTGAATGGACAGTGGGAATCACCCAAGGTGTCCTCTGCCTCAGAGGGAGAACTTGACTTAGACCTCAACAGCCTTCATTGGCAAGTACATCTTTCACTATGGCAACAGCTCATTCTTTACATGGAGCCAAGTGAAGGATGAGCATCTCTGAAGTTAGGCTGGGTCTTAAGGGTTGGAACACCTTCCCTATGAAGAAAGGTTAAAATGCTTGGGGCTCTTTAGCTTGGAGAAACGACGGCTGAGGGGTGACATGATCGAGGTTTATAAGATTATGAATGGGACTGAGCAGGTTGAGAAAGAAGTACTTTTCTCCCTTTCTCACAATACAAGAATTCGTGGGCACTCCATGAAATTGCTGAGCAGTCGGGTTAGAACAGATAAAAAGAAGTACTTCTTCACCCAAAGAGTGATTAACATATGGAATTCACTGCCACAGGAGGTGGTGGCAGCTACAAGCATGGACAGTTTCAAGAGGGAATAGATAAACATATGGAGCAGAAGTCCATCAGTGGCTATTAGCCACAGGGTATAGATGGGAACTCTCAGTCTGGGGCAGGTGATGCACTCCATTCTTGGTGCTGGAGGGGGCAGCAGTGGGAGGACTTCTAGTGTCCTGGCCCCACTGCTGGACCTCCTGATGGCAACCGGTGTATTTTGGCCGCTGTGCGACAGAGTGTTGGACTAGATGGGCCATTGGTCTGATTCAACATGGGCTTCTCTTATGTTCTTAAAAGCACTCTGGGAGAAGCAAGATTTCACAGTGTACTGACCAATTTGTAAGCATACCAGTACAAAAATGATGTGTCTCCCAGCTCCCTTTCAGCTTGAAACATGGATAAGGGGATGAGGTCTCATCAGAAGGCACTAATTTACTGCAGTGTAGTCAAGTCATCAGGATAAACACCCTCTTTAAAATCAGCTCTTTAAACTGGTGACAACCCTTCCTTGTGTGGAGCCTCCTAAAAGTAAAATGAACCACAGGGTGCTCCGTTTCTTTGAAAGGGCTCAGCCCGTAGTTTTGATTGTCAAGTTCTCAATGGATTACATGGATTATTCTTTACTGACACCAAAGGTAAACACAGAAACACAAATTAATGAACTACCAGTTTCAAAAGTACTGTGTCATCTCATAGTCAAGTGCCCACTTCTAGCACTACTGATACCACAAGAAACCTTTTCAACAAGACTCCAATTTACATACCAAGATTTCAGATTGCAACCAGCCACATCTGTTTGCTTTTGACCAGACTCAAAAAGCTATGATACCTTTTAAGAAGGCCAACTAAAATAACATAATACAGTATGCAAACTTTCAAGTTCTCCAGAACATTGGGCTTACTCTACCAAGCAGTGTGTTAGCTATGCAAACCTGGGTGGTATTCTACAAAAGGTGTAGCCTTAAGATCATGGCCTAAACCCCACCGCAACACCCAGTCTGATGAAGAGCTCTGAGGAACCCAAAAGCTTGCTCTTTTGTGTTAGTTTGGCAGGTCTTAAAGTATTACGCAGCTTTTGTTTTTGAGCATTATACACAACTGTGTTTAACAGCCCAACGGCTTCTTTAGATAAGCAGACGTTACCTCAAGTTGGCAGATCAGGAAGAGAGAAGCAGGAGAAAGGAAATTCAGGAAAGCATTCACTACTAATTCCAGACCAGCTATCTAATTTTCTTGCAGCCCCCAGCTACATCTTTACACAGGGAGGACAGCGGACAAGTACTTTTTGGAATGGGAAAATGATGGTCAGGAAAGAGTCAACGAAAAAATGGCTTCTCTCTCCATGTAAATGAGGATTTGGGCTACCTCTGCAAAGAGCGGATGCAGATTCTTTAGAATAAGTGCTTTAGTAAGTGGAAGACTTCAGACACAGAGTAAACTCAAGTATGCACTCATTTGACTCCCTACAGTAAGACAAGAGTAGTTCTCAGGGAAGCATTTAAAAATAACTATGTATTCAAGGACAAGGGCTCTCAATGTCAGCATAACATCAGGTAAACTATCAAGTATATGAGTTTCAATTTAGCATATTTCCAGTGGAGGCAGCAAATTCTAAAGGATTTTTTTCTCTATATAGAAGCTAGTAGTATCATACCTTAACTTGTGAGTATACAGAAAGCCTACTTTTTCCAGACACACAGGCCATACTATCTTTAAGAACTGTGTGTCACCTGTGCAGTCATATCACTTAGCTTTAATTTTTTTTACATACTTTTATTGTTTTGGTTTGAAGTCTCAATCCATTCAGAGTATTGATCGCTTTTTCAGCATCCTTGGGGTCAATGTAGTTCACAAATCCATATCCCAAACTCTGGCCTGATGGGCAAAAACACAGAAAAGAGAAATATGACTTATTCAGTGCTGTAAGCCATTAAAAATACAGATCTAACAAGCAAGCAAGTTATTTGTATATTGAAGACAAATGAACAATTTCATTAAAGGGCCATTTTTGTTAACTTATTATCTAAAAAAAGGTCACAACAATAAAGTAGATTAACAATACTAGTTTTCCAGACCGTTCTTAACTGTTCCCTAACATGCTACTATGTTATGGTATAGCCAAACGAAGTCACTGTTGGAAACAATTGGGTGAAAACAGACTTCCAATTAACATAAAAGCAATGTTTTATGGACTTGGGTGTTTCATAATTATAATTAATATGAAAATGAAACACACACACACCCCAAATAGCATGTAATGGGGAAAAAATGATTTTCCTTGATTTTGTTTTGGTTTCTTTTGCTATTGCAGTATCTGCTTCTTTTGGTTTTACTTTCGCAAGGCAGGCAGCAATTTCCTAATAAGAGCACACACACACTGGCACCAGTCAATTACGACTGTCAAAGCAATGGCGGGATGGACTTCCGCAGCCCTGGAAACACCAACAGTGGCATTCCAAAGCTCGACAGGCAGCGCCGGCCACCAATAAGAGAGCTCCCATTATGCACTATGATATATCACACACATCCATTGTTTTCCGTTGGCACCAGGAGCACCACGCATTAGTTAGAGGCAGAGACAGAGAAGGAAGGGACCTGGAAGTCATTCCTCCTGTGAACAGTGGGGTTGGGGTTGTTTGGTGCTTGCTTACTCAAGAGCTCTGAGCCACCTGCATCTCTGCTCAAGTTGGGCAGATGGATGGCACTTTTAAGAAGCTTAGAAGTGCTGTACAAACAGCTGAAGGAATGTGAAGGGTTAATTCTTTACAGAAACAGAACCTTGAATGACAGGCTGCTCCAATCAACTAGACTGGTTAGAGCCTGTCACTCAGAGCACTGTTTCTGAGAAGAATTAACCCTTCACAGTCCTTCAGCTATTTATACAGCTCTTCTAAGCTTCTTAAAAATGCAGTCTGTCGCAGTTGCTTTGCCAGAACACCCCCCTGCCAATACTTATTTCTGAACACCTCTGCAAGTTTGATGCCTCTAGCTTGCAGGGAGTCCATTAAACACACTCCTGAACGTATGGCTGTGATTTCCCCAGAGAGCACTTCCCAGGGGGGACCTGCTTTAGGGGGCTGTAACTTGGTTCCCCAAATCCAATCCTCACCAAACCTGGAGGGCAGGTGGAAGAGAGTTAGCTGGAGACCAGCTGCGAGTTTGGCACCTCTAGCCCACAGAGAGGCCATTCATCATGAACCTCACAAAATAAACCAGTTTGGTAAACAAGAAGGTCCATGAAGGTTTGTGGTTTATGTGGCCCCATGAACCACGAGCCAAAATGAACCTCCGTTTTCCTGGTTCACGCCCATTCCTAGTCTGCTGCTCTTCAAACCTTATTCCTCTGCCAAGCAAACCCACCTCAACATCCTCCTCCTTCTGCCTGCCTGTCTGCCTACAATCCTTACCTTCCATGAGTCACCACATGCCCTTGCCTTGTCAGCCTCTTCCTCATGTTACTTTTCTTCAAGCTCAGTGGCGCAGCTATCTGGGTTACTATCTGGCATCTTTCCTATCAATTGTCCAATAGGCCTAAATATTAAACATGGGTGCTTTTCATTGCCTCAAAACCAGAGAGGGGCTTCATTCTGTCTGTCTGCAATGTGGCAGTGTGGGTGTCCTTGGAAAATATTACACACACACACACAAAGAGTTTTGTTCAATCTGGATGGAAAACCAAGAACATACAGACCTGAAAATGGGGGTGGGGGTGTTCCACTGAAACCAATGGGAAATAACAATGGAACAGAATTATGAAAATGAATCAGTAACAAAACCATACAAAACAACCCAATTCCCTTTGGAAATAACAAAAATGAAGGAATAAAACATCTAAAGTTTTATTGCACTGTATTCAACAACTCCATTCAGCTACAAATCGTATGTTACATCAGTGAAGGCATATCCTCACAGACACAAGAGACTTCCACCGTGGGTAATGTACTTTACACCAATGGCGGATGCTGCTTTTAGTTGACTGGAGTGGTATAACAGACCATGTCCACTTCCCTTCCTTTGAAGCAAGATTTTCCCTCCATTTTTCTTTTGTGTCCCTTCACTGACTGAGTAGCCCTACTAGCAAGTGTTCTTGTCTATGAAGTAGCTTTAGCAGTCCCATCCTGTGTCAGTAATATGCAATGGCTATTTTCTCAGCCCAGGACCTGAGGAAGGGTTAGGGTCCCCCTTTAATTTAAATGACAGAAAATAGCACTTGAGATGCTTTTTAAAATTCAAAAATAACAGAAGTTTTTATTTAACATCAAGGGGAAAGGTTAGGTAAAGAAAATACTGAGTTAAAATAATTTAAGCACAAACTCTTATTCTTATGTATCAGGCTAGTGAGAGTTTCTTGAATTACTCACATTTACTATAGTTCTTTATTTTGAAAGGCTTTTGTTCCTGGGTTTTCCCAAACCACTCCAGCTCACCTTTATTTGTATAACTGCCAACTCTTTTGGTGCCCAGAAGGCTGGTACCTTCTTCCCAGTACCCAAACCCTTTCTCTTGGAATGCCAAAAACCTTGAGTTGTTAACTGACTTTCAAAATCTCCACAAGTGGTTTGCAATCACACTAGACCAGGGACTCTCTACTCCTTAGAGATAATTTCCCCTGTTTGACTGGGTATCCTTCTCTCTCTAGAAGATTTATCCCCCTTTCCTTTAGCCTGAATGGGAGACTTCTTATACTACCCAAATATCCTTACCAAACTTTTTCCCAGTTCGATGTCTGTGTTCAAACTGCTCTCATCTAATGCTGAATTAAGATTATATTCATTACAGATGAATTCTGACTTTGTCAGCACTAAACCCTCTTTTTTCAGGACTAGTCTAAAATAATCTCAACACACATCTTACCACAGTTAGGGCAGGAATCTAAATCTCCTCTCTTCAGCATCCAGCTCTCATTAGACTTTTTCTGCTCAATTGATGCCATCCAATCTGATTGCCTGGAGCAGCATGTCACTCAAGGCTCTCCAGCTCTGTGAAGTATTAACCCTTCACAGTACTGTAGTTTTATGTACAGTACTTTTAAGCCTCTTAAAAAGTGCAGTTTGTCACATGGTAAGATACAACCCACAGTTCCTTGTGAAAAGCCATTGCCAGGGCCTGTTGGGAGTGTGATATATAGGGGAATCAGGCAAAATCACTATCAGTGGAACATCTCTAGGAGGCAATTCATAGTGACTGAGAGGAGTCCAAAATTACCTTCAGCCTGGAAGAAGCAGCCTTACTTTTCTTTCAACTTTGCAAATAAAAAACAGCATCAAAGCATCAAATTATGAAATGATTAAGATGTCCGGTTTAAAAAAGAAAAGTAAAGTTCCAAACCCCTTGTAAGCTGGTAACTAGTAATCAAAGTTCTCTACTTGGATTACAATTCACATACACCCATGATACATATGTATTATCATATGATAGCTAATATCATGTTTGGGGATAATATAATCCATAAACCTGATTGTATAATACATTTTGCTTATAATTTCTGAAATAACAGTTCTCAGCTTTCTGCAGGTATTTTATGATATAAGAAGATATCATCTGACAAGCTACAACACTAATGTCTATACAGGCCCCAAACTATGTCATTTCTGATCATAAACAACAAATGTATACCTATCAATACAGTGACTATAATTGCACTGCACCAAAAAGCTAACAGACTATCAATATTTATTTTCCATCCTATAAGGGAGCCATATAAGTTTCTACAAGCAATTACTGTGCAATAAATAGTGGCGCAAAACACATTGCTGTAATGTCTCTACTATAAACTGAATACATTTTGCTCCAAACCTCTGTCAAGGCAACTGAAATACTGTCTGCCAATATGAAAACAGATGGAATTGGGACAGGTACTGAGCACTGGAAAGACATTTCATTTCATTCACATTTGTCATAAACCAAGTACCAGTGTAGCATTATAGCAGATCCAGAAAAAGATGTAATCCACTTTCATGCCCGTCCAGCTGATTATTCTCTCCCTAGACTGCAACAAGTAATCAAATCTTCAGAAAGATAGTTAGAAATTCAAACCTTGCCTGAAATGGTTTTAAACCAGATTATCAGATGTCCTCATACAGTGCACAGAGCACTAAGTAACTCAGAATGTCTCAATTACATTCATGCTACAGATGTACAAACGAAGCCCAGGATTTGAACAGCTAAAATGACCTTCGAGAACTCTGGTAGACCTAGTTTTAAACCCAAATGATGTAAAAGCTTTCCTCAAAAAAGGACAACGATAAAGTAGACAGGTAATCTTCTCTGACAGGATTCTTAAAGAATTTTAAACCACAGGGAGAATCCAGATGAATTTAGAAATGTAATGTGAGATTTGGATTCTATATGACCTTTTAGAATACAATTCTGTCCAACAAGTCACAGATAATAATGACTAAGGAATGATCCACAGGAAAAAATATTTAAGTTGCCTAAGTAATCTATAATTATTATATTTACAAGTTCATTTGTGATAACTAATTGGGGTGCAGGACATTGCTGTGTATGAGCATGCTTGCTCTGAGAAGATCTGGAAGTTTCTTACTTTTTGCTTTCCCTGATATTACAAGCCATTTTTCTTCCAAAGTACTATGTCCCTTCAGCCCTTCTCAAATTAAGACAGCAATCTGTGTGTATAAAAATAACAACAACCCTGTATAGCCACAGACAAAAATGACACCAGCAACCTCTTTGCAAGTTGCCCAAAAAGAAAGCAATAGCAATAGGGCTTAAAGGGGAGATTCCAAGAACAAAACAGATATGGCTCTAGCAGCAACAAACATAATTCACAAACTCAGAACTAGCATTTGCACAAACAAGCCAGGGCAGAAGCAAAAGCGGGGATGATGGCAGGTTTAGATTTCCCCCCATGAACAATATGTATTTTGGTAAAAAAGAAATAATTGCATTTTATTTTCCTACTTTAAGAACAACATTGGATTGAATTCTGTACTTCCATGAATGGAGCAAGCCCTACTTCTTCTACTTCAGAGGAACCTTTGGGCTACCGGAAAATCACTTCTGAGCCTCAGAGTGTCTGTGCGTCTCTCACTTTTACACAAAAACAAACATAAGCTACTTCCTCTTGGTCCATAAGTGGCAAGGAGCAATTTCTGCTAATTTTAGCCCTGATTTATGCTAATTTTATCCCCCTCCAAACCTCAGAAGCCGCTTTTCAGAAACCTTAGGCCCAATTTAAATGTGATGCTGACAAGACACTTTGTTTCAACTGGGTTGTTTGCTGTTCCAGTTGCTGTCCATACAAAGCAATTAAGTGTCCAATGTTTGGGTGCCAAAGATCTGCAGCTCAGGCAAGCATTACTCAGGTGTGCTAAACACACAAAGTTGTCTTGCACTGGCAGCAGCCTAGTTTGAACAAAATGCAGGGCATGTCCAAAGTCATACAGGTAACCTCTTCTGCTTCACCAGCACCATTAGATCAGGTCTTAGAACACTATTGGGGGGGAGGTGGCAACAAAAATCCTGTCAGTGATATGAGCTCATTTCATAATCATCTAGGAGTCAATCAATTGTGTTTAATTTTAATGATACCAAACTTGTTTGCTGCATTTATGAAACAATAGAAAGCATGCACACTTTAGTTTTATTTAAGCAATGATTACACACACACACACACACAGTTTTTTGGAGACAGAGAAGCAAGCTGCTGCACTCTGAAATACCAGGCTAAGCATTTCTTACTTCATACCATTTGAAAGAAACAGAAGAAAAATCAGGAGTCAAAAACAGAAACCATCAACTATGTAATAAGCAAGGGGGATGTTTTATTATTTGGTCTTAAATCACAGTCCCCTTTGCATACAGTAAACATTATTAAGAAACAAAACAAACCACCTAAACGCTTGGTTACGTGAGGCAGCAATGGGGTGAGGAGATGCATACCACAAGCAACTATCTCTCTTTCAAACTGCTTCCAATTTTCTGAAGGGGAAGAAAACCCTACTGCGCCTTAAGCTCAGAGCATTAACAAGAGAAGACTGTACCTGGATACTGAATTAAACTGAAACCTTGGTGGTGCATTGTAACATACAATGTAATAGGGAGAAAAAAACAGTTAACCGTATCACATTATCTGGGTAGCAAAGACATCCTTTAGAAGTACTGGCCCTAGACTTACCTGGGACTGCATGTGGGGGGAGGGAGACCATTTCTGCCAGCTCTGTGCCAGTGCCACATGGCTGGGGAAACAACAGGGACACCCCAATCCAGGCTGGTAGCAGGTCCTTCTGGGGTGAGCTTGGGGGGGGCGGGTTCTGGGTAGACCTGAATGGGGAGGCACAACACAGATCCACTCCTCCCCTATAGAACTGGGCTACAACAGGGGCCTCGTCCTCACTTGGCAGAATCAGTTCATGATTCTGAACTTTCATTATCCTTTCCCATGAACTTCAGTGCTCAAAAGAAGCTTCTTTACTTTTTCACATGTTAACTTGTTCTTTGATTTGGTGTGTGCATTTCTGAACTGAACATTTTCCATATAAACAGAAGAATCCAAATGAAGCAAGACTATTTGAAGTGTGCACACATCTGCAATAAAGATAAATTGTGACAGGTATATACTTGGTGGACAGAAAATATCTGAGAGATTTCCAATATTTTAAAACTGACTTCAAAAGCATTTCACTCTTCATCCAAAAGAGAGACTATTTCACAAAAGGTTTCCTTCCTTTTTTCTGAAAAGATTTCCAGTTTTCCCCATCAGAAAAAAGGGATATCCTCAGAGAGGGAAAAAGACGCCCCCTGAAAAGCTTCCCTATTTTTTTTTCCATTCCCAGCCCCAGCCCATTTTTTTACAATGTACATTCCCCATGGACTGGTTCTCTTTTGACAGGATGCAGTCCTGCTGAGAACAGCTGATTTTATGCAAGAGAACCTTAACTGTATACCACTTTTCTCCCAAATTAGAACTGCCAGCAAAGATGTTCAGTAAGCTCTAGCCTTTCCAGATACTTTATAAGTATGGTTTTTAATTTGAGAGGTTTCATTTGGGTGCCATTTTAGGACACAGACTTAACCCATTTTTAAAATACTCTCAATTAAAGCAATGAAGTGCTCCAACATCCTGCTTTGGCCACCTGTCAGGTAAGGCACCTTTAATTCGGGAAAGATGTTAAGTTCCCTTCTCTGGGAACACAGAAATATTTGTTCCAAATTTTGCTCCTTTACAAGAAGTTTTAGCATTTTTAAAAAGTGAACATTTCTAATTAAATAGCAAGCAATACTCTCTCACACATCCTCCTAATTCAGCACTAAGTACTGGCACCACTCTTGCATGAAATCTACCAATTGCTGACACTCATGCATTACTTCCTGCTTTGCTACACAGTTTGGCCATTACATAACAAAGACCCAAGAAGAGGGGAGAATCCTATTCCATCCCCAGTTCTCACTTCTTGCTTGCCCCCATCCCTGCTTTCTCGTCTTCACTCCTGCTCACACTGCTTTGCTATTCAGTCAGCTTATGTTTTTATTTTGTTTTTTTTTAAATGCCATGTATATGGGGTTGTTAGGCAACCCTTTAATGACAACTGTGATCTCACAATCATCTATCTGGAGCCTAACAGAGCTTGTTATACAGTTTTGGTGAAGAGGAAACATGACCTACTTGACATCTTCTCAAATACCAGGACAATCAACATCATAGGGAAATTCAATTTCTTTGTCAAAAGAAACCACTCACTAGAACCATTTTTAGTTTGCTTGCATTCAATGATTGCTTAAGGTTTCTCCATAGCATTCCCTTTCTCTGCAAGAGTATTTTAACTAGCTAGAGCATCCAGATGGACATCTGAAGAGCTGATCAAAGATCATCGAGTATCCAGTTTAGCTCTATAGTTAAACAGCAGCTGTACTATACCTTCCACTCAGATCATGCCTACAAGCACAAAGAAATGGGGTTTCATATGCCTCTGAACTGCCGTTTCCCCAACAGTATAGCAGTTGAATACCAAAGATACGAACAGAGCATTTCCAAAACATTCAACAAGCTTCCTCCCACCACACACCCCGCCCTCAAGAACCTACAATTCCTTTTTAGATGGAAACCTGTACAGAGATTTATTAAAGATATGAAGCAGGAAAGCAGCTACTGACAATCAAGGAAGGGAAATCAGAAGTGTCAAATTAGACCAAAATTGCCCAAGGAACATGGAAAGCTTTAACAGCCCCTCTTTTTTCCTAGACCCTATCCAGTTCTCTTTACCTGTTTAGAAACAGATGCTAGTCTCATGAAAAATACTTGCCTTACACACTCAACACACTACATTTCCATGCCACAACTTTTACACAGGCTTGGTAACTATAAAACTATTTTCATACAGGCCACCATTCCGTATTCTCGCCAAAATAGCAGATAAAATTAAAGTTAAGTGTGTGCATGCTGAAAGAAATGCTAACACTTACCAAAGCTTAATATTTGAGTCAATACAGTATTAAGCAGTGTACAGATACAGAATAACCAAGTAAACAATAGTTCATTGCATTTCACTCTTGTCCAATATGGCAGATTTGGAATATAGCCTTTAACCTGGATTCTTGGTACAAATTTCTATAAGGACATATTTATTCCTTGACAAAAAAAGCCCCAACTAAAAGAGTGAATTCTACAAGATGAAAACGAAGAGCAACCTTTGACAACTGTCTTTTTTTTTTAAGGCAAAAGCATTCAGGATCCAAACTGTACTTCAAGCTTCTATTTCAAAATTTGAACACATCAAATAAGAAGTCACCATTTCAAACACACAACTTTTAAAAATCCAAGAACAAGCATGGCATACCTTGAGCATCCTTATGAAAAGCACTGTGACCAAGAAAGGACATGTCTGCTAAAAACATCTAAAAGCGTATGCAGACAGGATGTCTGAAATTCACCCCCTTCCTCCATATTCCCATTATGAGAAGAGGCGAAATCCCATATGGAATTCCACCTAAGATGAAACTTGGGGTACGAAATGCTGCAAGTCCAATGCTGCAATTTTGTACCCTCACAGCTTTAATCTAATTCTGCTTTTATCACTTGCTGCTGGAGACCAAAACCAAGCCTTAATGCATAATGAAAGCGAAAGTAACCATGCTCCATTTTATACAGAAGATCAGAATAAGGTATAAGACAAGCATTATGGTACCTGATTTAATGATACTCCCCAGCACAGGAAAACAGCAGGAAGGTACAAGTGACAGACAGAGCAAGATGCCTTTCCTGGACTAATTTTTCAAATGCTGGAAGCAAGCTTTTCAAGTTATACAGAATGCCTTCAGGTACAGAGCTTTAAATAGCAAGAGGTCTATTTCCTATAACCATTATTTTCATGTTTGAAACTGGAAGGAGCCCTTTTGACAGAACTGAGTACAATGTTAGAAATGGGAATTCATATTTCAGAAAAGTTTTACACTGTCCAAGCCCTAACAGTTTAGCACAATTTTCAATTGACCATTCAGGAACAGAATACAAGATGACTGAAAAAAATTACAGTGCAACGCTATGCCTAGTGAAAGTACTAGGCAACAGCCCAGGTCCCAGACTCAGGTACACTTCAGAATTAAATCCTGAGTCAAACAAAAGACTGAAAACTAGGGAAGTACATTTTCCTCTTTCAGCCATTGAAGCCACATTTCTAAAGTTCTATAAGTAATAACTCTGGATACAAAACACAAAATTTAAACTACTGAACCTCCATGCTCTTATCCCAGAGGCTATGAATAGAGAAGCCTTTTTAAAACACAGCTATGTAATACAAACATTAGCTGTAAATGAATCATCATTCGTAAACTGCTGAATGGTTCTTTAAGCTTGTAAGGAGAAAGCATTACAAGTAGGTATCCCCCTCTGTTCCCAGCACAACTCATGGAGGTCAGAATATCTTGCAAAGTAGCATTAACACAAGCAAATGCAACCATATCCTCTGCTCTATTTTTCCCACTCATACTTGGGTTTTTAAATTACACTGGTCCATATTGTTCAGCCAACTGGCAGAGCAGAAAATAGAATCTGAAACAAAGAAACCAGCATTGCTGTAAACAAAAAAGCAAGCCGCATCACTTTGACTTAGAATCAGGATTAATTATTTTATTAAATAAAAACAAAAGAAGCCCATGTTATGTATGAACACATGGACCCGACAGCTTTCCAGGTCTCAGCCACAGTGTTTCTCAGTACTCCTATCCAAAGTTATTCTAAGTGAAACAGAGACTTTGTACAGATGCTCTGCCACTGTGTGATGGCCTCAAGGGAGCCTCGGGGAGGGGGGGACAGAAGGAAAACGTTCATAAAATACAGTCAACAGTTTCATGGATCATTTTGAAAGCAGCACTTCATTAAAGGATCTCATTTATTTCTCCATATCAAGCCTCAAGAAAAAAAAAAGGGAAAAATCACCACCCATTCGCTGGCTCAGATTTTTGTTAACTCTTGAGCTTTCACTTTAAAACTCAACTCTCCCCTTTTTTCAGCACTTAATCTCTGCTCTACAGGTAAGAACATAAAGACCTCTGTATGTAGTCAAATGCTGAAACAAGGATGCAAGAGGGGGTAGAAAAATTGACACTTCCCAGAACATTTTTTTCCTAAAAGAAAACCAGAGTTTGGTACACTAAAACTCCTACAAAATATTCTCTTTTGGAATATGTACAACACTTTAAGACAAGGTTTTACTTTCCCTAAACAAAAATTCTTATACAAAAGTTTACAGCATTGGATAATAATTCTTTATGCACCATAGACATATAAAACATTTTGTCCATATTACACAATGTGTATGGTCAACACATTACTGAAAAATGTTTTCAGGGTTAAAGCTGAACACCACATCCAGATACGCTACTGTATGAGATTGCCCAAAACTTATTTGCTAAAGACATTTCTGTTTTTCTGTTTCAAACTCTTCTTGTTCCCTCTCAAATGACAAAAACTAAGCAAAGGGTACAGCTGTCTGTACGTCTCTATAGTGCTGAGTATATCCATAACCTAAATTTCATAAATATGCCAATTGTACAACTGTATATCAGTGTTCCCTCTAAGCTGAGTTAGTGTGAGCTAGCTCACAGTTTTTTAGCTTCTGGCTTACACATTTTTGTCCTAGCTCAGGAAGGATGGCTCCAGAGCAAACTAATTTCTGCAGTAGCCAAATCGCTCACTCACAAATGTAATGCCAGTAGCTCACAAAGGAGAATTTTTGCTCACAAGACTCCACGGCTTAGAGGGAACATTGCTGTATACGCTAAGTTTTTGAGACTCCCTCCTGCACCACTTCCACTTATAAAACCATTCTCAATAGCAGAACTAAGAAAACTGCTGCCAAGGGAGTTGAAACAGGCCATGTTTATGAAATGTTGTAAAGGGAGAAGTGGCATAACTTGACAACACACTGAATATGGAGGGGAGGGGGAAGAGGAGCGTCAAAGATAAAGACTTTTATTCCTATTCTACAGGGTAGGTCATGATGCTGTCAGTTGATATGGATAATAAAGCTTGGGAGGAGAGATTTAAAATGTATATGCCTACCTTTCTCCTGAGCATCTTGGGAACCAAGTTGGGACAGTCTCAGACATACTGAATTTAAGACAGCAATAGAAGAATTAAGCGGAGATACCAGATAGGCAATTCAGATATGGGATTGGATGGAGGGAGAATAAAGTTAAAGAATAGCAGTGAAGCAGAGATAGGTGTAATTAGGTACAAGTGAAAGCAACAAGACTCAGTGAGAATGGAGGTGGGGAAGAGAAGAAAAACTCTATAAGATGAAAAAGAAACCATTCGATGGATAGGTAGAGGACAGAGTCGTGGGAACCTTGGGTATATAATCAAACTGAAGAGGCACAGTCTACTAAATCAAAACTGGTAGAGATTAACAGGACAATGAACAGGACAACACAGAAATGATGAACTGGACAAATGATGAACAGGACAACAGAGATTTCACTTTCAGTGGTATGAAGGAGGAGGAAGTCAGGCTGTACAAGGTGAACAGATGAGTTGGAGGACCCAAATCAAGGCACTGGGAAAATATAGCTGGCTCTAGAAATCTGGAAGCAAAAATGGTACAAGATAAATGTGGTAGCAATTCAGAGAAGAAGTGGCTCATAGTGTTTAAAATGGAATGTTACCCCTGGAGTTTCTTTGCATCTTTTCTTATTTAGCCAATGTAACTGTACACAAGCCCATAATGGCAGGACTGTATGTGAATACGGAAAAATCCAGAGGGTTAGAGGCTCAATTAAGTAAAATTAAAATATTTAATATTTAAATTTTAAATACTTAAAATTAAAATCTTATCTATGCCCTGAAGGTGTTAAGGAAGCCAACCTTCGGCTATCACGAGTCAGTTAACTTTTGAGAATGGAAAAGTCTTCCTAATAAATTCACATTAATGGTCCAAGAAACAAACTATTTTAAAGGGGCAAGGAAAAAATAGATACAACACTTCTAAGGAAAACACAAGCAAATAAAGCTCCACACTAAGAGGTTGCCTTATTACACTGATTCAAATATAATATAGCCATCAAAAATGGTTTTATAGGGTAGCGTCTCCATGTGGCTACATGCTGGTAAGCTGTTCACAACAACAGGCCACATAAAAAATCTATTGCCAGTACCATACAATTCTGGCAGCCCCAAGGGACTTAAAACTATGCTTTGTTAAAATACTACATCATCATCTTATACTTTATTATTCTTTTCTTGAATGGATTACAAAAGTTAGTATTCCTGAAGTATTTAGCTAAACCCACATTTCTCAAAGTGGATCTCTGTAGAAGAATTTTACAGGACGCATCAGGTTCTTTCTGCCATCCCTCCAATTCAGTTCAATTCTGTATACTCTTTTGAGCTCTCAAACTGACTTCCCATTCCTCTACAGCAGTGGCAGAAGGTGGCCACACAGGAGCAACCAGCCTCTCTCCAGACAATTAAATTTAGCTGTGCCCCTCCTCTAGTGCTGCTGTAATCACTTCCTTATTCTTTCCTTTAAAGCTACTGGAGCAACTTTTATGTGAAAGAGACGGAAGCACGCATACCGTTGCTTGTGACAGAAAGATAGAACCAACAACTTTCCCCATTGACCTCTTTTCTTCCTCCATGTGCGCACACCTGCACCCATGCGCTGAAAAGAAGTGTGCTATTGCCTCTTTCCCCCTGCATCAATGCTAGTTTCTCTTCCAGGGAAAACAGAGTTAAGTGTATACTTTCACCTACAGGTAAAGTTACACTGTGGGGGAGGCGCACTTGGAAAATAGCAAACCAAAGGTTACCCTACCTGAGCAATGCAGATCTGTACTGAAATACTGTAATTTGTGCACAAGCTGTCATTTTGTGACTAGCTCCATCCACTTGGAAACCATTTTGTGATAGTAACTGTCAAGGCACTTGAAAACAAGTTAATCAGCTCCAAGAAACTTAACATCTACCTTCCCCTGCTCCATATAATGTCATGCCATTAGGTATGGTTACCCAAAAAAGGAAACATACCCTGGTGGCAGAATTTGACACTTTTCTGCAGGAGAAGTTCATATGACTACACGAAGAGCCCTTCTGGATCAGACTAGTGGCCACCCTACTCCAGTATCCTGTTTCATACAACAGCCAACCAATTGCTTTGGAAAGCCAGCACACAGGGCCTTCCCCTGATTCTGCCTCCTAGCATTGCAATTTTCAGAGGTTTACTGCCTCTGAAAAAGAAGGCTACCTTCATTCACTATCGTTAGTAGCTATTGATGGACCTATTTTCCAAGAATCTGTCTAATACACTTTTAAAGCCATCACTACAACCGCTGGCAGGTAATTCAACAATTAAGGTAAAGATAAAGGTTCCCTTGCTCGAAAGCCAGTCGAATTTGACTCTAGGGTTGCGGTGCTCATCTCCGTTTCAAAGCCGAACAGCCAGTGCTGTCCGAAGACATTTCCATGGTCATGTGGCCAGCATGACTAAACACCAAGGTGCACGGAACGCTGTTACCTTCCCACCGAAGTGGTACCTATTTATCTACTTGCAATTTCTTGCTTTTGAACTGCTAGGTTAGCAGGAGCTGGAACTAGAGACGGGAGCTCACTCCATCCTGCGGCACTCTCGGGTCTTGAACTGCTGAACTACTGACCTTCCACAGCCTGCAATTCAGCGTCTTAACCACTTGAGCCACCGCAGCTCCAATTCAACAATTACTCACTGAATTAAGCTAAATTTGAGGCTGCTAGTACCTTAAGAGACCAACAAGATTTTCAGGGTATAAGCTTTTGAGGGTCAAAGCTCCTTTCATGAGATACAAATCCAGCTGTTCTACTGCAAACCATGGCTACTCTCTGAAAGTATCTTCACTGAATAAAAGTAGTATTTCCTTTTGACTTTGCTGTACCTATTTGCCCATCAACTTTGTTGGATGCTGCTGAGTTCCAGCATTATAGCAAAGGGAGAAAAGTCTCCTCTTTCACCCCATACATAATAGTTTCATACGCCTCTATCATGTCTCCCTAGCCTTCTTTTTTCTAAGTTAAAATGATGCTGATGCTTGGACGAAATTCTTAGTGGGGGCAGTAGAATTTTTGTACATAGCTCCATGTCTTACCACTGTTTCAATGGTTGTATCAACTTGTAAGTTTTTAAAAGGAAGTGTCCCATAGACAGGAATGCTTCAGAAACATCCAATCTTCTCCACAGATTTTGAAGTTCCAGGTTACCTGGTTTACAATCCAATATCCTGGGAACAGAAACTGTCCTTTTAGTTTCTGAATAGTGGAGACTGCTGCATGTGGGTAGTGTGCCACTGTGATCAGCTTCTTTAGTTCACCTGAATATTTTTTACGTTCCTAAAGTCTCTGTGCACACAGCTTTTCTGCAGTGGCTTATTCATCCCAATTGCACATATGATTGTATCAAGATCCTTCTTTTGTGTTGGGTTTTACTAGAACTCAGGTGTCTGTACGTGAATTTGTTATCTACAGCACCCAAATAATCGTGTTACAATCATATGATTACGTCCAGAATGCTTTTTGCTGTGAATTACAAATGCACACATTTTCAGGCCAAACAAAAGGGAAAGAGACAGGTGAGCTGAAATCTATGGTCAAATGCATGCTCCAAACCTGAAGATTTAAAAATCCTCTCTAGAATTAAGGAACACAATACATTAAAGAGATGCTCAAGTCCATTTGTAAATACATATTGCATATTCGTAAAAATACACTCAAACCCATTCATAAATATACTTTACATTTACAATATTATAATTCTATGACCCTGTTCATTATACCAGTACTTAGCTCCCCCTGGTGGTGTACATAGTTAACCCTTTTTGCATCTATGTATCTAACAGCAACGTGTGGGCCCCCATCTGCCAATACCTAAATCCACATATCGGGGCCACACAGATGCTAAATATATTTCTGCAACCTTGGGGGATTCCCCAAGTTTCCAGAAAAATCTGAAATGCTTAAGTTAAATTACCTCCAAATTGGAGCAAGGAACCAAAGTGAGTGGCTGGGCATGGGCTTGTGCCAGCTCAGCAATGGAGGAGGGAAGAGATAGAACAGGATCCCCCTTCAAGTTTTGCAGCCCCTCCCCCTGTGTTGTTGTTTTTTAATCCTCTCTCACTAGGATGTACCCTGCGTGCTTTCAATCGCTTTCATATCATACAGAAAGGAACTCCATTAAAGAACCTGTTTCTGGGGCTAGCCACTTTAAACACCTGTTCTTAAAATGCCTTCATCAGGTTGCCTATTTGCTTTAAGGTTTAATATAAAGTCACATGTCTAAATGGGTGCTAGATCACAACCTCCTCACTGCACCGTTTTGAATACTAGGCCATTCCTATTCCTCCTCTGCCCGTTTTGGGTCAGTGGACAGGTTCAATGGAACAGTCTACACAGATGATATTTGGAGAGCTGCTTCGCTTCCCTTTTTTAGGAAGGTTTGCAAATTGATCCTCTTTCAGAAATCATTTAAGCTAATAAAGCTGGTTGAAATAGTTGTGGGAAGGCCATAGGGGCATTTTAGCACATTGGTTTAGCTTGCTGCTTAACTGGTTATATTGTAATTTTGTGCATGTTGAATTTTGTTAGCTGCCCTGAGAGTTCCTGCAGAAAGGTGGAATATGAATTTAAACAAACACACTAGAAGTTTGAAATGAAAGATAATTAGTTTCTGGGAGAATATAACAGGCACTGAATATTTTGAAACAATTTAATCATATATAGTGATCGGAGTTCTCTGCAACTTATATTTGGATCCTAGGTACAGTTTATGGATGCCTAAAGGTTAAGTCCAATGCAGAAAAAAATACTCAAGTTTCACATACCATGATGTAGACCTATGTGATATTTAAATGGATAGAAATCTTTTAGGTCTAATTTGACAAGCCTTTTCTTTTTTCAAGAAAAAAAATCATACCTGAAGGTTACTGCCTGTATTAATAACCTGCAGCCCACAAAAGATTCTGCAGCAATATACCTCTCATTTAGATGCCACAAGACTCCTTTCTGTTTCAGACTAACTCTCTCTGCCATTTGCACGAAAGGGTAGTCACACAGCAGACTGTATAAGTAAAGGACAATTTCCCAGCCCGCCCCCCCCCCCAAAAAAAAAAAGACGACAGAGGTTCTAGTTCTAGATTGGTGTTTCAATGCATACCTCCCCATTTTTGTTGATATATATATGCACAACTGAAGAACTTGGAACTCAAACTCAGTTACTCCAATGTAGCTTTAAACAATTCATACTGCGGGTGCCAGTAGTGTTCTTCTGATCAAGTAACTTTTCTTCTAATCAACACTGCCAGTAATGTTCTTCTAATCATGTACCTCCTACTTCCATATTGCGGTGGTTTCAAGTCAGTGGACTAGTACTGTGGAACGATCTACTCAGATGAGGTACAGAAAGCATTTTCATCATGAAATTCAAGTTAGCCCAAGCAGTGATCCTTCAGGATGTCTCCAGCTGAGGCACTAACTAAACCCACACTCCCTACGTTCAGCAAGGCTGTTTTACCCATATTTCTTCTAACAATACCCTCGAACCAGCATGAAGACAACTTTACACTAAAGTCTCCCTCTCCCTATAACACCAAGTTGTAATCCCTTACTAATGAAGACTTTATCAGTGCCCTCAGAACATACAAATCCCTCTGCCCTTTCATACCCCACTTATGACATTTTAACAGTGTGCATGAAAATAACAAAAGGAACATCTATAATGAATCATTTGCAAAGTACAATAGCTTCTCCCCCTTTTCTCCTTCCTTCTCCCCTTCCCACTCAACAGCTAACCTAACTTTATCTGTCCCTCTGTCTTCAGCATTCCATACCCCCCAGCAAACTCTAAGTAGAAGAACTATGCCCCAGTCGCGCAGTGCTAGCTGATGGGCCAGGCCTGCTTGCATGGTAGGGAACCCTCAAGGACTTGTGGGGTTAGGGGAATGTCACTTTCTTCTGTATCCCCCTTCCCACATTACTTCCCTTTCCCTCTTTCTGGCAACCCCCATATCTCTTCCCTTTCCTTGCCACATTCTCTTCTTCTCAGCCATTCACCAAGCTGTCTTTTACCTACCCCTCCCATCTTCAGCTGTATTTACTGTGCATTTACTTCATTTATAGCCCACCGTTCTCCACAGTGGGAACTGAAGCAGTTTACATTGTTCTAATTTCCTCCTTTCTATCCTCACAACAACCCTGTGAGGTAGGTTAGGCTGAACATATGTGACTGGGTCAATATCACCTAGTGAGCTTCCATTTGAATCTGGGTCTTCCACACTGGCTTTTATATGTTGGCTACTGCTGAACAGTAGCAAGCAGCCAGGCCTAGGTACATCATGCAAGGTGGAAGGCATTAATTCACCCAGTGGCTGCTGCCATGTCTGGCCCCAATGAGTACTCCCTCAAATACCAAGACAGCCCTGGAAAGGGCCCTGCCCCCTCCCCGTGCCTTTTACTTACAGAAATCAAGCCTAGAATGCTGTGATTGCCTAGCAACTGTCACTAAAGGCTTCAATTTTTTAAAAGCTACAGGCATTCACACCTTTTATCATTTTGGAGTTTTTTAACCTCCAATGTATTTTTTTTTAGGTTTCAAATTTTTTCTGCAAACTTGGGGCATTTTTCACTGCTCCAGTCACCAGATTTAAGCAGGCTAAGATTTGGCTGACTTCACTATTAGAATACACAAGTGGGAACCCACAAGGACTTGTGGGAAGCATCTCATTTCCCCTTCCACCACCATTTCTTCTTTCCCTTTCCTGAAAGCCCCCATGACCTCCCCCGCTTGCTTCTCTCCTAGAGCTGCCAACATCCAAGTGGGGGCTGGAGATCTCTTGGAATTTTTTATTTTTATTATTATTATTATTATTATTATTATTATTATTATTATTATTTTCAACTTTTACCCCACCCTCCCCACCAAGGCAGGCTCAGGGCGGCTCACATACAATCAATAAGACAGTATATATCTTAATAAAAATACAATTATACAAGTTAAAACCACACACAAGTTAAAAACTATATATCAATGGCGGTACAATATAATAAACTGCATGTAGAAATACATTCAGCAGTACTACCACACTAAGTAACTACGAAGTCTGGGTCAGCGCAGGCCACAGCTGATAGGAACAGCTCCTATCAGAATGCCTGCCAAAAAGCTCTGTTTTCACGGTCCTGCGGAACTGTGAGAGGTCCCACAGGGCCCTGATCTCGCCAGGGAGCTCATTCCAACAGGTCAGAGCTGCCCTGGTCCTGGTCGATGTCAACCTAGTGTCCCTCAGGCCAGGCAATTTTGAGATCTTGTTTGCAGTGCTCTCTGGGGAACATATGGGGAAAGGCGGTCCCTGACCATAAAGGGCTTTAAAGGTCAAAACCAGCACCTTGAAGTGAATCTGGTATGCTATTGGCAGCCACTGCAATGTCTTTAGCACAGACTGGATGTGCTCCCACATAGAGAGACCCATCAACAGCCTGGCCGCCGCATTTTGCACCAGCTGCAGCTTCCGGAGTTGCACCAAGGGCAGCCCCATGTAGAAAGAATTGCAGTAGTCCAACCTCGAGGTGACCACTGCGTGGATCACTGAAGCGAGATCATTGCATTTGAGGAAGGGAACCAACTGCCTAATCAGCCCAAAATGGTAAAAGGCTGCCTTGGCAGCAGCTGCTACCTGGGCCTCCATTGTTAAGGAGGCATCCAGGAGCACTCCCAAACTCCTGACCTTTGGCACTGGCACCAACGGTGCCCCATCGAAGGCTGGCAATGGGATCTCTACCCCTGTACCACTCTGATTCAGGCACAGGACCTCCGTCTTCGTCGAATTCAATTTCAACTGGCTCAGTCTAAGCCATCCAGCCACATCCTGTAACACCCAGTCCAGGTCTTCTGGGGTAGAGCCAGACTAACCACGCAAAAACAGATAGACACACTAGCCCATGCCTCCGGGCAATCTGGGCAAGGGTGCGCATATAGATGTTAAATAGCATCAGGCAGAGCACCACCCTTTGAGGCACTCCACGCACTAGTGGGTGCCTTCGAGACAGCTGCTCCAAAATAGCCACCCTTTGTCCCAGATCTTGGAGAAAGTTGATAGTTGACCGTGTCGAACGCCACCGAAAGGTCTAACAGCAATAGCACCAACGTCCCGCCCCGATCCAGGTGCCTCTGGAGGTTATCTGTGTGGGCGACCAGTCCTGTCTCCGTTCCATGGCCTGAGCAGAAGCCAGACTGGAATGGATCTAGTATGGAAGTGTCATCCATAAAGCTCTGCAACTGTATCGCCACCGCTCCCCCAACTACAGAGATCAGCTCTGTCTTAGGGTTGCCAAGTAAGGAAATTCTTGAAGATTTGGGGGTGGAGCCTTGGGAGGGCAGGGTCTAGAGAAGGAAGTTACCTCAGCAGGGTATAATGCCATACGATTCATCCTCCAAAGCAGCCATTTTCTCCAGGGGAACAGATCTGTCATCTAGAGAGCAGTTGCATTTCTCCAGCCCCACCTTGAGGTTGGCAACCCTAGTTCTTCTGGGGGAAGCAGTTACTTTGGTGGCTGGACTCTTACAGCATTATACCTCTCTGAGGTCCCCCCCCTCCCCCAGAGCTCCAGGTATCTCCTAACCTGGAGTTGGCATCCCTGTCTACTTTCCTCCCAACAGCCAGCCTACCTTTACTTGCCCCCCTGTCTTCAGCTTTCCCTCTCCCCCCAGCAACCTCTACCTAGGAAAACTATGGCCCAGTTGTGTGCTGTTAGGCCCACCTGCATGGTAGGGAACCTTCAAGGACTCATGGGGGGTACCTCTCTCTCCCGTGTATTCCTCTCGGAACTATTTCCTATTTCTGTCCTCCCGGCACTCCCATATTCTCTTCCCTTTCCCTGTCTCACTCTCTCCTTCTCAGCCATTCACGAACCTACCTATATCTGCCTCCTATTTTCAGCTATATTTATTATTTACATTTATACCCCATCTTTCTCCATAGTAGGGGACCAAAGCAGCTCATATTATTCTCCTCTCCTCTTTTTTATCTGCACAACAACGCTGTGAGGTAGGTTAGGCTGAAAGTATATGACCTCTGCACTTCTGTAGCAAGATGGAGATTTGAACCTGAGTCTCCCAGACCCTACTCTGAAGCTGTTACATTACACTGGCTTTCATAGGGTGGCTGCTGCTGAACAATAGTGAGCAGCCAGGCCTAGTGGAGTCATATGAGTCAGGTGATATCAAGTTACCCAGAGGCTGCATCCAGACCTAGTTTTACCAACCTCTAGGTGGGACCTGGAGATCTCCCAGAATTACAACTGAACTCCAGACAACAGAGTTCTGTCCCCTGGGAGAAAATAACTGCTTTGGAGGGTAGACTATGGCATTCTGTTCAGCTGAGGCCTTCCCCCTCCCCAAATTCTGCCTTCCCCAGACTCCACCACAAAACCTCCAGGAATTTCCCAACCTTGACATGGCAACCCTAGTCAGGCCTGGGCCCAACAAGTCCTCCCTCAAAGGTCAATATAAGCCTGGAAAGGGCCCTGCCTTTTACTGACAGACCTAGCCTGGAATACTGTGGTTCCAGCTACAGCGACTGAAGAAATCCACCCCTTAAAGCTACAGATGCTCCTTTTATCATTGCTCAACTTTTTAAACCACCGATATTTTTAAAAAAAGATTGCACATTTTTCTGCAAACCTAGGGCCCTTCTCAGATTTGTAGAAAGACCCTTCTTGCCCGTTCACAATTCCAGTCACCAGATTTAAGTTTCCTCAGATTTGGCTATTAGTACTTACCATAAAGCCACTCTTTAAATGTACTAGGCTTCAGTTATAAAAACAAAAAGTTTCAGTCCAATTAGAAAAACTTTTCTACTTTTCTTCCAGCTAATACAGTTGTTTTTAAAAGTAAACCAATTACTCCTTGAAGACCTGTCAACATTTTCTTGATTGAAGGTGAGTATTTTGATCCCTGATGAATATTAATGTGATTTGCCATCAATCATACGCTGTGTTTAGGCTGAGAAAGTTTTTAAATGAAGTATTAGGATGAGCTAAGAAGCTTGGACCCAGTGGAAGTGTTCCATTTCTTCTAAATCTCCTCACCTTCCAAACAAATCCCAGCCTAAATACAGACAGTGCACATAAAGCATAAAACACACGTTAACAGCAAGACTCTGAAAACACTGTCCAAAAGCACTTGCTCTTTTCATTCAATGTTCAGACGACTTATTAACCCAACCAAAACTACATACAGCTTCTCCTGGACAGTAAGTATGGAGCTTATTTCATAAAAGGGTGACTCTTTATTATGACAGCCTTTCCATGCTATGTAGTTTACTTTCTCCAGAGCTAGGAATTGACAGTGGCAGCCCACTTCATTCAGTGAGCATGGAAGTAAATCAGCAACTAGTATTCCTAATTCTTTATGTCTAGTGAACACTATGAAGCACAGTACATCAGCCCCACCGTTACCATATTGGGTTAATAGAGCTCAGATGGCTTGTCAAAGAGCAACACATGGCTCCCAATCTACTGAGTATCATTAACTTAATATAATATACCATGTGTTATATCAACATTAGGAGGATGGTTACATATATGAGAGACTGCAGGACCACAGAAACCAGGCCAACTCCAGAGGGCGTTTGGACATAGCAAAGCTATCAAACTAACTGAGAGCCTACAGAGATCTTAGAATTTTACTGGTGCTATAGGTAAAAATGGACACCAGATTCAGCCTGGCCTTATCTCACAACAACAATGCAAGGTTTCCAGAAGTTCTGAACCATGAAAAAGTCCATGGTTTTGTTTTTTGAAACTGCAGGTTATGAAAGTGTTATAGATGTTCCTGTTTATGTTTTTAATATTTTAAATATAAACAATATTGTAAACAAGTAACTTAATAGTTCATTCTTCATGAAAACATATTTGGCAAGTGTCATTTCCTTGTTTATACAAAGTATTTCATATTAGCACATAGGCCTATTATTATATCCAGTCTGGTCCTAACATTAAACAAAACATGTAAAAATTCAGATTACCACTCCAGTTCAAAACATCTAAGCAAAACCCTGACAAGCTATTAATTTTGCACCAAAGAAACAGGTGCAAAACAGGTCTGTTTCCTGGCTGCAACTAAACCTAGCGCAAAATTTGAATGCCTACAGTCTCTCTTAATATAATGTAGTGCAACTGAACTTCAAACTCTATAAAGACCTAGTTTAGATTATTCTTCCTTCCCTGTATTTCCCTCCCACAGAGTTTCTCTGGGAAACAGCATTCTTCCTTTGCCCCAGTACGAAACTAGTTTTTCTAGTCAAAATTTGGCCTACTACAGGGTTGTCAGTCAATTTTCACAGCTATAGATGAAGCCTGGTAAATCCCAGACTGATCAAAGACCATAGATATCATTCCTAGATTTTAACTTCCTGGGCATTTTTAGAATTTCCTACATCAGTGGTCCCCAATGTTTTTAAGCCTGTGGGCACCTTTGGAATTCTACCACAGTGTGGAAGGCATAGCCACAAAATGGCTGCCACAGGAGGCTGAGCTAGCCACAGCTTATCTTCAGTCACATAGTGAAGATCCTTGTGCTGTGGTAGCAGCCGCTGCTAAAGCAATGTTTTTAAAAATCTGCACAGCTAATCAAACATCCAATGACCAATCAAAACCCTTGCTGGGCAAAAACCACACACCTGACCCCACCTACTTTCTAAAAATACTTGGCAGGAGCCAGGAAAGGTGTCAGTGGGTGCCATGGCAAACATGGGGCACCATGCTGGGGAGCCTGGGCCCTGACCTACATTGATAATCTCCAAAAGGAAACTGCCTGAAAAGCTGTCCAACATTAAGTGGCACATTTGTCTTTCAAACTATACCTCCACTGCAGTAAAAGCAGAAATTTCAAGATTCCCCATGGAAATTCAGATCTGATGCCATTTCAACATAGACCCACAAATACATATAAACAAGCAAGCAGCTGTCACCAATTTTTTTAAAAATGCTCCAATTCTATAAGGTTCAGAGTTGCCAGGACCAGCTTTTTCCAGAACTGAACTGGGGTTCCAGGAATTGAAAACAAAATCCATTTTTATGGATGTACAATTTTGAATATAGATACTGTAGTAGCAAGCAACACAACGACAAAATTGTTCTACAGCTGCTGGAATGCCCTATGACACTTTCAATGCCTTTCTTTTTCCTGATATGAAGTGATGCTCCTCATTTTGATGCAATGAGAGGCTCAGGTTAAACTGAAAAGACTCAAACATGGGTTTCATAATCAATCTAAGGAAGACTGTTGGCAGTCCTATTTACAAATAGAAAAATAAGAGTGCAAAGTGACCCTGTACATTAGAAGGAAATACCATGTTAAACAAGGCTTTGAGGGAGCCTGCAGTAATAAAAAGGTCATTGGCCAGGCAATCCATCCTGTAGCATGGATCAAGCTGGTTTTATCTAAGGTCTGTGGGAAAGAACTCCATATTGCATGTGTGGTTCTATGACCCTTCTACCAGCATTTTTTAAATTTTAGACAATGCAGCTGCTAAAGGCTGTCGTTTAAAGTAAAATACTGGCACAAATAGGAAGGGCTCATTTAAATCTTCCTCTTTTATTGCTGAAAACACAAGAAAAGTGACTTTTGACTGACTGGGCGAAATTAGGGTAACTGTACGCTTTCCCAGAAGAGAAACAAGTAGCGATCAGGGGTGGGGGATATTTTCAGTTGGAAAATGGAACAAAAGGGAAGGATTTAAAACCCTTCTTTCTCCCTATACACATGTCAGTTTCCCCATCACAGTGCCTAAAATAAAAGCTATACAACTTTTCAATGACATAAATATGTCACACAGTATAAAATCTGTCTCGCCAGGTTATACATAATGAGTTGGATCCAGACTAAGTCGGAAATTTTCAATTTATCTTTCCCATGGCTGACCCTCACCCTGGTCATGCCACTCCTCAGGGTTTCCTATCTATCTCCCAGGAGTAGCACTTTCAATGAAATCAGTGGAAAGGCAGAGGCAGAAAAGTTCCATTCGGTTACTGGAAAACAGCAAAAATATGAGAGTCTTCTGTAGTGGTTAAGAGTGCTGGATCAGGATCTGGGAGACCCAGGTTTGAAGCTCCACTCTGCCATGGGAGCTTCTTGGGTGACCTTGGGCCAGTCACACACACTCAGCCTAACCTACCTCAAATGGTTGCAAGGACAAAATGGAGTGGAGAACGATGTAATCCCCATTGTGGAGAAATGTGGGGCATAAATGAACCAAATAAAATAAGTTTTGTTTGTTTAGGAAAAGTACTGTACATATTTCCCCTCCCCACAACAGACACCCTGTGAGGAGGTGGGGCTGAGAGAACTTCTCACAGAAACTGTACTTGAGAGAACAGCTGTGCCAGAACTTGTGAATGACCCAAGGTCACATCAGCAGGTGCAAGTGGAGGAGTGGGGAATCAAACCCGGTTCTCCCAGATTAGAGTCCACACACTTAACCACTACACCAACCAGCACCTGTCAAGGAGACAAAAGCTGAACCCCATGGATTCCCAGGACTGTTGTACACAAAAAACTAACCCTTTATTTTATAAAAATATTATGAAGCTGTATTATGTTCTTATATTCTTAATTTCTGTCAAAATAAAGATCCATGCTACTGGCAACACAATGCTCTAAAGCCAAAGAGCAGAAAAACTAGAAAACTTAAGTAACACATTTGCAAGACTTGCATTAGATGGCACAAACCTTGAGTCTAAGAGTCAAAGGCTGTAGCTCATGTGTTCTCTACATTGCTCTCTATTGCAATATAAGCACATTATAGTCCAGGCCTTCAGTCCGTCATAATCCAAATGCTAGCTTCTTTCTCTAGGCCCTTAGTTCAATTATTGTTTTTTGGCCAAACTGAGTCAGATGATGATGACACCCAATCAGAACACATTCTTGCTAGAACCCTCTAGAAAATTACCTCATCATTCTTGATTCTCCCTCTTCCGCCCTGTGGGTCACAGGTTCTTATGAAAAGCTAATTACCACATCTACAGCTCTGGCCTTGAAGATAAGCACTATGTAAGCTGAGAGATCAATTACTAATACCTACATTATGGAACCAGCTGTAACCATTCACAGTAACTGAGGGGGGGCATGCTTTGCGTCACAAGCACATTGGAAGTCTTGAATGCACTCCATGTATGTTCTCAATAATCCTTACAACCAGCTGTTACCCTTGCACATTGGGGGGAGGGAGCACACTGAGGATGAGAGTGGCCAATGAGACAAGATGTAACCAGGGATATTCCATATCTCACTTGCCACCACAGCTTATTTAAACACCACAGCAGATTAAGTCTGAGGGATGATGGCTCAGTGTGAGAACATCTGCTTTGCATGCAGAAAGTTCCAGGTTCAATCCCTAGCATCTCCAGATAAAAAGTGTCAGATAGTAGCTGACGTGAAATTTATTTATTTGTTTAATCAGATTTTTTTTTAATTCCAGACCTCCCCCAGAATGGGGCTTGGGCCAGCTAACAACAGAAAGATCTCTACCTGAGACTCTAGGGAACCACTGCCAGTCTGAGTAGACAACACTGATCTCGACGGACTGAGGATCTAATTCAGCCTAAGGCAGCTTCATGTGCTCAAGATGTTTGCTGTCCATGGCATGCCCTCCCCCCCCATGGATCACTGGCCAAGTCCTAGTAAAAATCTGCCACTTTATTTTTATAGGGGGGCCACCTGTGAAGGTAAGATGCACCGGGACACTTCTACTATTTGTTATTTATTTATCACAACCTTCTTCCAAGGAGCTAAGAGCTGCATACATTAGTCTCCTCTCCTCAATTTTATTTTTGCAACCTCCCTGAGAGTAGACTAAGCTGAAAGGCAGTGTGACTGGCACTCCAGGGCAGACTGGGAATTTGAACCTGTTTTCCCAGGTCCTAGTTTGGGAATTTAAATCCTATTCTGCAATGATCAGGGAATTCTGGAGATCCAAAAGTATCACAATTCTGTACCTACTACATATGTTATTAAATTAGAGAGGCTCCTGCGCAGCCAGATCAAAGCAGCAATATCAACTATGCAGAGGACGGGGGGGGGGGGTGTTGGTGCACGGGAAGAATAAAGAATCAGCAAGGCACACGTGCTATCTATTCCTTGCCACAAGGAGCATTAAGCTAAATCACACATAAAAATCTCCAAGGCAGAGAAGCTGCTAATTGCTAATTATTCAAGCTGACTTGCAGCCATTAATGCAACCCTTCCAAAGCACTAGGTTTACAATGTTTAAGATTCCTTAATGCTTTTTAGATCAGAAAACACAGGGAGTTGCCAACACTTGAGTGTCAATATGACAGCCAACTTCTGAATAGGGTGATGAATGGGAACAAGGAGAGAACAAGATGAGATGCTATCCTGGGAAGCTGCCACGAATACAAAATACAGAAGCTAAAATGAAAGTCAGGAGACAGAGGCAAGGGGAGAGAGAGAGAAAGTTCCTTTCTTTGGCTCAAATAACAGAAGAGATGTGGGACTTATAAAGTCAACTGAATTTACTGTCTATCTAGGCAGCAATATGCTGTAAATGACAGGTGACCAAGGCACAACTTGCAATCTAACTAGCAACATGAATTTTTTGAAGGTTATTTATGTTGCAGAGCTTGGGACCAAGGTCTGAGCTCCTGCCTTACATGTTACACAGTTCACGGGAATACTGCCGAGAGTTTAGAAGCCAGCTGAACATAAAGTGTTGACCCTGGAAACCTCCTCTTAGTACCAGCCTACTCCTTTTACATACTATTATAGTCATCAGACACATGCCTCTGAACAGTATAAATTCTACTTAAATACTATTTAGTCACACAACAGTTCTATTTTTGCCTATATGATTGCCACCTACCCATATCACTTTATGACAAAAAAAAAAAGTTACTTTCATCACAACATCAGCTTTTTGAGTTGGGACTCCATCTAGAGTATTAATAGAGCCAACTGGGTTAATTATGGCTTTCTATAGATAGCCCCCCCATCCTTTCACTCAACAGCTTTAATGTGGATAGAAAGACAGTACCAACCAAGACTAAGGACATTTATTTATCATATAGCAGAGTTACATACAGGAAGCATATAATATATGTAATCAAGCAGATACAACGGTTATGCAGACAGCCTGGGCAATCCCCCTAAATACTAATACCCAGGGCTTTTTTTGTAGAAAAAGCCCAGCCGGAACTCATTAGCATAACAGGCCACACCCAGCAGAAACTCATTAGCCTATTAGGCCACACCTCTGACAGCACAGCTCATTGGCATTTTAGGCCACACCCCCATGCTACCAGAAGTGTGGCCATCCAGCCACACCCACCTTTTCCTTCTTATTCTGTTTACCTTGTTTGTTGTCAAAACCCAGGGCTTTTTTTGCAGCAGGAACTCCTTTGCATGTTAGGCCACACTCCCCTAATGTAGCCAATCCTAATGAGTTTCTGCTGTTAGGTGTGGCCTGTTATGCTAATGAGTTCCTGCTGGGTGTGGCCAACTCAGGAGCCAGCCGGAACACTGTTTCTGTGCATTCCTGCCCAAAAATAGCCCTGCTAATACCTAATTTTTCAATCCACTCAATCGCAGCTGGGGAGAGTACAAAGAGCTCCATCAGAGAATAAGGACAGCTTCACATTTTCAAGCCCTATTTTTGGTTCACCTCTCAAGCCGTAAGAAGAAACAATGTTAAGAAAAAGCGGCTTTAAAAATCTGTTGGTAATTGAGATTCCTTTGTGAAAGCAAAAGTATTCTTCACAGGCAATGTGGACTGTTATGTCATCTTTACAATTAAATCTCTTTTTCCCAAAGCCTTTGAAAGCTTCTCGGGTTATTCTTTGAAAGCCTGGTTAAATCTTCTATTTAACACATGACAGCCAGGATGAAATGCTAAGCCCTCGTTCAAGCCAATTCCCAAAAACTCTTCTTCTGCCATTCACAAGCAAGTAATGCTATTCAGGCCCCTGCTTAAAAGTAACATCTGTGTCACATGCACACACTAATGCCTGTTGCTTACATACCTGTTATTTTGTCTCTTACAAGTTTGCAGGATTCTATCTCCCCAATGCTCCCAAAAAGACTTTTCAGCTCTTCTTGTGTCATGTTCTGAGGAAGATAGTTGACTATTAAATTGGTTTTGCTGTCCTCTGTGTTTCCAGAATCAACTGGTGATGAGCAGTTGTTGTTTATGGTAGTAGGACCATTGGTTGTGTTATTGCAAGTTGGTCCATTAGACAGTTGTGTTTCCATGGCAGCAATTACCTGCTAAAAACAGAGAAAATGGGAACTGTCAGAATTCATATTTCAGAATCTATTAACGATTCTAGCTGAGAATTTAAATCTTCGTCACTATGCAAAGGGTGGCCAATTGTTAGGGCTGCAATAATGGTTCTACAACAAAACAGTTTTCCTTTCCTCCCCTCACACCCCCAAAGTTTTAAAGCAACACAAAAGACTTTACTAAAAGATTCTCTACATCTGGACTATAAAAAATCTCAAGAGCTTTTGCCAATATCAAGGAATTAGAAACATTTTTCCCCTAACTCATTACTAAATTATTTCAGTAAATATTATAAAAATTTAACTATGGATATTCTGAATTCAGGTATAGCATCAGCAGTGAGCAAGTACAAGAGTCACATCTGGGAAGCTTCCACAATTATTGAAAAAAGGTTAACAATGGTACACAGCAGAGTTCACGGGAAGGCATTATTATAAACAATGTACTGTTTTGGTTACTTTTTCAGTAGGAAGAGGGTTTAATACATTGAACTTACACTACCAGCAAGTAATTTTCCTGTTCCAAAAGCCTTTGCAATTGACAAGTTTTAAATGTAGAAATGCTGGCGTGTCTACTTTTGCCCTACATTTCTGGAGCTTTGATGACATGAAAAGATTTACCACCGATTAGAATACGACAATTTGGGCCTCTGTTGCTCCTTCCAGTGCCCCTAGAGTAGTACAAGCAGATGTGCACATCCAGTTAAACTGAGCTAGTCCATAAGTCTGTCAACAAAACAAGGATTGTTCATTTCGAACACAGGATTAAAACTTGTTCTACCCTACATGCAAAAGGTTGATTTCAATTTCAGGTGGACTGCTAAAATGCAGCAGTAAGTAGCTCTTCTACACAAAACTTAAATGTTCTGCTTTGAGATTATGTATTTGGTCTGTTTCCAATAAAATTTCCAAGCCTGAGAACCTACATTTTATTGAACCTGCCAAGACAGAACATAACCCTAACCCCAATGAATAGCTTAACACACAATTGTGTTGTGCTAATAAAATTATGCTACCCCAAATTCACTAAAGGACAAAAGGCTCTCAATGAGTTTGTTTTATACTGCCAAAAGAGCAGCTGAGCTTCTCCTGTCTTCTTTACATAGTCTCCTGAAAAGCTGTTCCCAAGGGTCTTGGGCCCATCATGGAATATGGCAGAAGGCAATACAAAAGGATGGAGAAGGTAAGAAGTCCCACCTGCCATGGCATCATGTAAAAGCCTTTGCTTCATTCATGCAAGAGCTTATGCAAGATTGAATAGCAGGAATTACAGCAGCAAAACAGTCCCTATAGGCCCAACTTCAGCCCTCAGAACTGTAAAAAGGGGAAGGTGGCAAATAATTTCTTCTGCAGACTCTATTCACAATAAATCCAGTATTCAGGATTTTGACAACAGTTAACCTGCTAGTATCCTGAAAAAAGCTATGTCAATACTGGCATTTCTGTTAGTTTATAGATATATTTAAGATAGGAAAGGAAGAGGGGGATTATGGATCACCCAGAAAAATGACTGGGTTCCAGAAAAGTGAGGAAATCTCAACAAATTCACATGACTACTGATAAAGAAATATTATTCATTAATATATGCTTACAGGTTAACTTCTGAACTCCCACAAAACTTAGCTGGCTATGCAAAAATCAACTAAGAACAACTTAAACCGATTTCTAGTCAGACATTCCCATTTCTGGAAGAGTGAGGGACAGCAACAGTATCTTCAGACTGAAGCTTCCTTGAAGTGTCTAATTGTGACGTGTTGATTGACTGACTAATCAGCACGATTTAAAAAGGGGAACTGGTTGGTTGCAGCATTTTATTCTTGCCTCATAAATGTGAAAATAGATAATGTTTGCATGTACAGGTGCAGTAGTGTTGTGATAAATCACAATGCCACTGACACAGAACCATTTGCTTCTGCATAAGACATCAGCATCCTACACTTTTAACGAATTAGTTCCTCATTACAAGATTTATGAGAAAACTGTTCACCTGATGAGAAACCTGATTTGCATCTGTCCCGAATTTTACTCTTTCCAGACAAGCAAGTCAATGAGTGAAAATTCTATTATTTCAATCAGTAACCAAAAAAATACACAATATAAATTACTTTCAAAAGCGACTTATACAGCATTCAGACCATACCAAAACAGCTTTAATACAATACTATTTTTTAAATTATACTAAAGCAAACAGAATTCAAGTTACAATCAAGAAGAAGGCAGGTGGCATTCAAGGAAATCTTATGTATATTAGAAGTTTAGAAGATGCCCTGCCCAAAACCAGGGACACAGCCTAATTCCTACCCAAAACTTAGAAAATATGTATCAAATTATTTCAAGTATGATTTAAAGTGTTTGGTATGGCCTCAGCACCATTGTAACATGTTAAAAATAGCCTACAGAATTTAAGAAAAATCCCACAGACCCCGGTCCAAGGCTCTGCTGCCCACGAACCACTTCTAAGCAGAGAAGCCACATCACACAGTCTGACTGCCATGTTAGTTTGGAGTTGCCGTCTGCAATATGGACACAAAAAGTACCATATGTTAGATTAGCAAGATAATGCAACAAATCAGTTTGTACAAATTTACAGTAATTGTATTTATATTCCCAGCACGTCCATGCAGTGTGGCTTAATAGAATTTCAGGCAATTCCAATCTAATCTTTTCAAATTCATTTAACATGTTTTTCTTGCAAGAATTAAGATACTTTTTAGGAGCCTGATTTAAATGTAGCATGAGCTAGTTACTTTGTATCCAACCTTAACCCTATTTTAGTGCAATCATACCACCCGTGTATAAAAGAACCACCTCCTCACAGGAAAAAATAGATGCTAAGCCAATTGGGGATGGAAACAGACAGGTGGAAAAGAAAAGAGTTAAGTTATTCTAATTTAGAGACTGAATCCATGAACTACTTTATATAAGACATTCACCTTCACAAAGCCTTCTAAGGTACCTACCAACCGTTGCCTCTTTCTGCTAGACTAATCTGTTAATACTGTTGATAAAAGACTTCGTAGGATCTCAGTTACAATCCGTGCTGTACTAGCAAACTAGTTCATTGTATGTTAAGGAAATATTAAAAAACAAGTAGCTTTGTAAATACATGGAGCAAATAACACAATAAATAGAAATATTTTCCATGATACATTTTCTTCAAGTCCCACAGAAAAATTGAAGTCCCATGCAAATGGCAAACCTAGTGAGATTTAAATTTAGCAAAGCTAGGCAGAGATGAATATACCTGATATGCCATTTACAATTTATTACAGGTTGCCCAGATATTGGAATGATGATGATAGGGAAGTTTTGTGCCACAAACATGAATGTCAAGCCTTCCATTTAGATTCTTTTAACAATCCAGTCAGAAGTGTACTCTAGCCACAATAAATCGCATACTGATGTAGGCATGCATGTGTTTCTGTATTCACAAATGAGACTTTGACTAAGGTGGCAGTTCTTCTGAAGGACAGTTTACTTTGGCTTTTAATCACAAGCACATTTCAACTGTAAAAGTTAAACATACCCTTCAAACTTAAGAGTCCAAAACTACTAGAAAATAAAACAATTTAATTAGCCCACCAACCCATATGACTTCCATTAGGCAACTGGTTGATTAACAGCCTGTAAGAGCCAATTAATCTTCCGTTTTATAAAAAAAGGTTTCCAACCTAACCCTGAGAGGAGATAGTTGGTCACCTGTGGTGAATGAACAGGTGTTCATTTCCAATACAGGCTTAGACTGTTACAGCAAACATTCTTCGAAGGTCAAAGTCATAATGACAACTTGGTATTTTAGAGTATATTAAAAGTGCTCCCAAATATACTAGTGCCTCCAATTTGCAGGCAAACTGGCACTATGTAGAGCCTCAATTAAGTGAGTTTACACACCTAGCTGCCGAGTTGTCTCTTCCTTCTGCAAAAGCATGCTTTCTACTATAAAATAGTGAATTCTCCAAGGACAGAATTATCAAGTTACAAGTTGAATATGAATGAGATAAGCAGTGAAAAATTCAACAGGAGATGGAACACATACTGAACAGGACTGACATTTATTAGCTGTTCATGTAATACCTTGACAAACCTGATAAAAGCAGTGGTACAGGATACATTTAGTGTCATGTCATTGTACGTACTCACTAGACACATTGCTCTTCACCATATTATCAAAACCCTGTATTCTTTGCACAGAAATATGATACACAACAACTCTGGTGGCGGCTGTTATTATAAGGCAAATCAAGAGACAGTACTCTCTCTCCAGATTCTGGCATAATATGGTAGTTGCTAGTTAGTGTCATTTGACCTAGCAATCAAGTACAGCAGACCTCAGCTTGTTTGGATAGTCAAGTATTGTTGGTACATTTAGCCCAAGCTGGCGGAATGTGGCTTCAAGGAAAACTAGATAGACATTGTTCTTAAAGTCTGCCCAGCAGACAGAGATATTTTCAGTTCTGTGGCTGTAACACAGAGGCTCGTTTGGATCCAGCACTGCCTTCCTGTGTGCTTCATCTAGTGTTCCTACGGTCCAACTTGTTATGTATAAGCAAGCCTTATGCAATACAAATCTCCTGCAGGCTCTCCAAGAAAATGGGCCCTCTAAAAACTTCCAGGAATTTCCCATGTTAAGGTTAATGGAGAATGTAACACTGTTGAAGACATATTAGCCACAAACTCTATTTTCAAAGTGATTTAAGGCTAAAGGTGGTTGATTGCAGTAAAATGTATTGCTTTACAAAAAAAGACCCTCCCTGTTTTACTAGAAAAGAGCAAGACTCCAGTAGCACCTTAAAGACTAACAACATTTGTAGCAGGGTATGAGCTTTCATGAGCCACTGCTCATTTCTTCAGTATCTGAAGTATCTGAAGAAATGAGCAGTGACTCATGAAAGCTCATACCCTGCCACAAATGTTGTTAGTCATTAAGGGTGCTACTGGACTCTTGCTCTTTTCTACTGCTACAGACAGAGTAACATGGCTACCCATCTCAGATCTGCCTCTCTATTTTGACACTTGCTGCTACCCAACTGGCCAGCAAGCCAGGCAATCTACATGCAAGGAGAGCTGCCAGTCAATAACAAGTACAGGAGACATGAAAATTACAAGCAGTGGTTTGAAGCAGAAACAGAGATATCTCAAGTGATTGTGAACTACCTATGGACGAGAGAACTTAGAATTACACTCCCCTAGTCGGCATCCTGTAGACTCCCATTACCCAGGGTTGTTTGTCTGGCATGATCTAGATCCCATTTCTTTTCAACAGAGCGCTCCGGGGTTTTTCTGTTTGTCTCGTTTTTGGAAAGGGCTTCTGAAGTACTGAGGGGGCATTCTCTTTTGGAGGCTTTTAAATAGCACTGCAGGGCTGTAATGTTTGACAGCATTTAGTGGGACGTGAGCTGCAGGCAAAGGTTTTTTTTCTGTGGAGTGTTTTATGAATGATTTATTCTATGTTTGTGGAATAAATTAAGCCCCCTTGAGCTGCAAAGGCAGCATACAACGTTTTAATAAAATAAAAATAATAAAAGCCACCCTTCGGCTCTTTTGTGTTTAAAATATTTATAACCGCTCAGTATGCGTGCGCAAACCCAACAGGAGAAAAGTGGCATGGTTCTTGAAATCAGCAGGCAAAAGGAATAGGAGGAGGAATGCTATAATGTTAATAAGTGTTTATATATCCAAAGCGTAGAAGAAACTGTGCCATGAAATTTTTTTCTCCTGTTTTGACGTTTGATAAATTTAACAAATAGTTTTAGTGACAAGTAGTAGATTCTGCTGATTTGTAATACAAACAATCCCAGACTTATGATAGAAGAATACTTGATATTCAGTACAGGGCTGGCATCTCATGCCATTATGCTCGCAGCAAGGTAAGAAACACAAGTCTCTCAAGCAAGTATGCCATCTAGAGCAGGTGTCTGGAAAGGTGGCAATTTTTTTTCTAAATATATGTTTAGCACATTGCTGTAATCGCACCAATGCTACACTGAGTTAGGAGACAGAATCAGGAAAGGGGGCCAGCTTCAGGCAGAGTAGCTGTGTTAGCCTGCATTAGTAGAATAAGATTCAAGTTCAACAGCTCCTTGAAGACCAAAAAAAGCTTTCCCGAGTATATGCTTTCATGAGTCAAAGTCTACTTTGTCAGGAAGGAGGAAGTTAATAGTGACTACAAATAATGGCCTACTACCAAAGCCAGCCAGAGTCTGGAGACCCATTAACAACAACACAAAACTATCCTGGCTGCTATGTCAACCACATTTCCCAGTAAGGAAACACAAACAAAAATGCTTGTGTCTTTACTGAACTGTCTGCCCCAGTACAGAGAAGACAACAGATAGTTTACCTGACCCCACAGATACAACTTGGAACTCAGCCCAGACCCAACTGAGCAAACTGCAGTTGTGCCATATTCTGCTTATATAGGCAAACCTTCATTACCACCATTACACCAGCACAGAGACCAAGACAAATCTGGTGCAGCTCTAGGACACTACCTGCAAACCTTAGTAGCCAATATCAAACTCTCCTATGTGCCAATATCAAACTCTCTTATGTTCTCACTCCAGATCTATTGATATAAATGCAAAATGTCTCAATACCTCTGATTTTTATGCTGACCAGATAGTTAACTTAAAGTACCATCAGACATCTATTTTTAGAGAACAACTATTAGACACACATGCCCTGTGTGTTTCTACAGAAGGGTGAATTTCCAGGTGTTGGAAGAAGACTCCTCCACACCAGCAGTACAATTGTCCACACACATGATAGTGCTGTGAGACCAAAAAGCAGAACACAGTTGTTTATCCTATCCATACTTACTCAGGAATAAATCCCACTGAAGTTAATAAGTCTTTATGTTAAAGTTCTGACACATGGAATACAGCTGTAAGAAGCTTCTAGAGAGTTAAGAGGACAACAGAGTAAAAGTGGGATAGGTCTGAAAGGCTTAGGTTCTCCATTTGCAGAGGGAGAAGGAAGATAGCAAGGCCTAGGATCAGAGCATCTTCCAACCATACATTTCTCCTGTCTCTACAATGCTGTACATTGAGAATTCCCTTTTAACAAACATCTTAATTTTAAATTTAGAAAGGTTAGGATAGCACTAAAGGAGCAGATAGAATGCTGTGAAGTCAAAGAATACACTGCTAATATATCCAAGTAAGGCATGCAATCTGCTAGAGGAAAAAACAATTTGCTTATAATTCTACTACGAGCTCTGCACCAGTTCTTCTGTGCCAATGTTCTTCTCCAAAGAGATGCTGCATGGTAGGTGGCATTCTGAAGTATATTTGGAAATGTGGGTGGTAACAGATATGGCTAATAATCAGTGATTTTAATCATTAAAATGAGAGAATTCTGTCTGCAATGCACACCCTCTTGCCTAAAAATTCATCTCACAATACCGGGTGAATATATGTGTGCAACTGAGGAAAAGGCACTTGGCACACACTGATACTCTCTTCATCTGTTTACAGTCTTGGCACTTGTAACAGTTATCATTCTTGGTCCAAATATATCTTCCTAAAACCTTGTTTTACTGTAAAGATAAATGCTTTTCTTCAGCAGCAGCAGCAGCAAAGGACTATTTTTTATATAGTAAAGGTATCTGGAGTTTAAACCTGCCTGAGCATTATAGTACTCTGCAATAATCTCGGATTTGGAGGGTGGTGAGGACACTGGTTTGACAATGGATTTCAGTACTAAGTACCAGGCATGTGGCAGATGCTCAGATAATCTCAACACTGCCAAGGCACAGAAAGGAGCCTGCGATTTTTGTATTGCGTAGTTTGGCCCTTAGGCACTCTCCTTCTCCTGCTGCAGAGCCCCAGAGTGACTCTTACCTTGTGCCCTCCTCTAAACTGATGCTTAACTCCCTCTGCGTCTCACCAGTGATCTGGGTTATCTAGAGAGCTACCAAAATTTCCTGGAAAACACTCCAATGCCCAAAATAATGATCAGATTTAGCATATTTCTTGTGACCTATATTTAATGTTAAAGAAGTACTCTTTCTTAATTTTGTGTCCCAGTAGCAACAAATACTTGAACTGAAATCTTAGGTTAAGGAAAACTTAAACTGAGTGTGGTTTAAACACTACATTCAAACAAAATCAAAGTGTTACATGAAAACAAAAAACAATAATTAACTATGCAGCATGTGCTTATCCTAAATTGTTTAACCTTAAGGAGAAAAAACAAAAGGTACTGGAAATTGTTTATGTGCTAATTTCAGCACATCCAAAGAACTGTGCATCATATTTAATGGATGCAGTTGTCCATTTGTATAGTCAACTGGATCTACCTCTTCCACTGGAACACCTGTTTCATTGCCACTCTACATGAAATCTCCTGGATTACTTATTAGCTGCACACCTAGTCAGTGATTATAATATCCCTTCCACCATGTGAGAGCAGACAATAAAGAAAGATTTTAGCACTGGTTTTGATTTCAGCCACAAACTAATTTGGCACATTCATACCTTTTTAAAATTGATTTATGCATTTGCAGTTTATCCCATTTACTAATCAATGAAAAATACATATACACTCACAAAATTTCAAGGGATAATCACCTGAAAAACTTTACAACTTTGAAGCTGCAAAGTTTGCCTAATGTTGAATTTACAACAACATCCATTTGCTGTTGTCAGTATTACAGAACCATGACATTCTGGAAAAGAACAGTTTTCCACACACAAAAATAAAGCACTGGAAAATGTGTATTTTGGAGCATCTTCTTCTCTACATTTCTCACTGCCGAGTGGGCACTTTTGCTCCTTCGGAGTTAAGGTATGAAGTCATGCAGCCTAATATAATATTTTATTTGTTGCTTTTAATGACCATGTGATTTGAGCCAAGTACCATTTGGTATACATTAAAATATCTTGTAAGTATTAACCAGCTTCCCAGAAGCAAAGAAGTAGAAAAGGAATAAAGTGATAAGTGAGACTAAGAGGGTAGAATTACTTAATTTGTAGCACCATGAAAGAAAAAAAAGTCCTTTTAAAACTGCTTTATATAACATAGTCAGTCATGCTGCACTTTCCAAGGGAGTCTGGCAAAAAGAAACAGGGACTTTAAACCTACCCCAATGTTATTTCCAGGGGATGTGTGTTTTTCCCCAGCAAGAGTAAGAGCAGCTTGGAGGCAGCAGTTTTCAAGGGGTAGGAAACAACAGGAAAGGTTAAGAAGCCCCCCCTCGTTCTCTCCCTGAAAATTGCAGCCCCAATATGTGCAAAAGAATGAAAAATGTCCTCTGAAATTATTGTGTAGTTCTGCCTGAAATAATAAAATGTCAGGGCTACTCCAGAGAACAACACTAGTATACTTCAGATTAAAATGTGAATGAAGCTGAGTGTGGGCAGAAACTTTTAGAAAGCAGGGGAGAGATACACATGGCTTCTACAAAAAGCAGGTGCCATGAATCACATTCACACACAGATTTTGTCCTCTACTGTTGTGATGTACATGGACGGCATCAACACATTCACTTTCCCCTTTGTACACAGTACATTATCACTGCGCAGCTTTTTAAGTTTAAAGCCCATAAAAATGCATCTTTAAAGGAATCAGACAGCAGGTATCTCACAACATGAGATGTAGGCTCTTCAGTCCAATTAGGGAAAAGGAGAATTCTTTGAAGTACACATTCCTAATGCTCTCTCCCCTCTAGCTGAACCACCATAGATCGGCAGCCTAGTGTAGCTTCATGTGTTCTAATTTCTTACATCTGCTGTTCCTTTTGCTCTTTCAGATTTAAGGTATGAAGTCATCTTTATCAGCCTTTCCTCTTAACAGGGGGATCAATACATACAAAGGAGCCTTTAAATTGGAACAGACTGCAATGCTCAACATTCTATCTTAAGTAGAGCCTGTGACTGAAACCACATTAACAAGGCATTCTCATTTAGACTTTCAGAAAGATTTCTGCACTTTGCACAGAACTGGATTTGAGCCAAATGTGTTTGAAGTATTCAGCTACTACACAGCAATTAGATTATCTGCTTTGCATGCAAAGCTTGTGATATTTTGTTAATAGCTGAAATTTAGGACATTTTGCAGCAAGAGCAAGCAAATGTTACACCAATCGAAAGCAAGCTCTATCCCTTTCACAGTTTGGAATACGTAGAGAACTTCAGTTACAATGGATCCATTTCTTCCTCTGGCATTCCACTTTTCAGATGAGCATGCTGTGCAAGGAAGCAGTTCCACACACAGGATGGCCAGCCAAAAATAATAATGCCTAAACTGAATCTCAAAGTCAAGGGTGAAGCAAGAAATGGTAACTTGCTTGTAAGACAGCAGGAAGAACAGTGTAAGCTCCTTCATATTTTAATGATTTGGAGTACACAGCAATATTAAATACTGGGAATAAGGCCTGTTGTGGAAATAATACAACAAGCTCTAGAAAGAGGCTCCGGGAGAGTGCCCCAACCTTGGGCGCTCAGAGCCAATTCGCTGTGGCGACCTCAGCAGGGTGGCGACCTCAGCAGGGTGGTGACCACAGAGTCCACCATGTTCTCCAAGGGAACTGATGTCTGCCATCTGAAGAGCACTTGTAATTCTGTGTGATCTCCATCCCTCCCCAGGAGACTGGCAACAATGGTTCCCCATGAGGGAATGGCTTGCTTGGAGAGTGGAGTCTATGGAATTGTATCTGTCTGAGGTCCCACCCCTCCTCAAACCTTGCCCTATCCAGGCTCCATCCCTCAAATCTCCAGGAATTTCCCACCTAGAGTTGGCAACCCTATCAGGACTGACCCCAATGAATTTTCACCCAAAAGCCCAAACAGGTGTGGAAAGGGCCTTTTAGTGACAGAACCTGGTTGCCTAGCAACAGGCACTGAGGAGAAAACACATTTGCCACCTTTAATTAGGAAAATACCTGGAGATTTGGGAGGTGGATCCTGTGGAGGGCAGCACGGAAGGGGGGGGGGGTTGGAAGGACTCAGCAAGAGATAATGCCATAGGGTCTAACCTCCAAAGCAGCCATTTTCTCCAGGGGAACTGATCTGTCATCTAGAGATCAATTGTAACAACGGAAGATCTCCAGGTGTCACCTAGAGATTGGCAACCCTAGGGGGAGTCAGCTGCACAGCAGGGGGGTGAGGAGAGTAGTTTGATGGTCGCTGGCCCACCTCATTAGCCAGCCAGCCATGATGGAGCCAAAAAGGAAAGTGGCCAAGCTGGGGGGGGGCGGCATTATGCTGAAAGTCCTTTGTTTTTTACTCACAAAAGCAAGTTTGGTTGTTTGGTTGCCTACCAACAGCCACTGAGGAGACAGTCACAGTTAGTCTCACACAGGAGCCAAGAGAAGTGTCTTCCTCATGAGAGAGTCCAGCTTTCCAGGAGCCACAACTCGTTTCCTCTAGGCCAGACCCTCCCTGGCGCTGCCGCCACTGGTGAAGGAAGGTGGGGGAGCCTTTGAAAGGCGCTGGGCAGCCTTCTCTGCGGTGCAGGCCTAGCGACTGAGGGAAAGGACCCGCAAGGGGCAGTGAAGGTGAGTGCTTCTCCTGCTTGCCGCTGCTCACTAGGTCTGCCTCCCCCTGCTTGCCACCGCTCACTAGGTCTGCCTCCTTCTCCCCCATGGAGGGGTTGCTGCTCTCTCAGCATAGCATCCATCCCCTTCGCCAGCTCCCTCCAGACTGAGCGCAAAATGGTGCCCGCCGGCTCGGTGGGTGGGGCTGAGCCAACGCAGCAAGCCGATGCAGCCACAGGATTGGGAGACTGTGAGAGTGGCATCTGAGTGGGCCAAAGGCTGTGGAAGCATGTCCAGGAGGGACACCAAAACTCAAATATATATAAGAAGAGATTTCACTAAATAAGATATGGAAATTCATGCTTACAAATACCTGTCGCAAGAATGTGTATACCGCCTTTTGCTCCAACAGGGACCCCGAATGGCTTCCAGTGTTCTCCCCTCCACCATATTATCTTACCATATTATTTCAGTTCCTTAAACAGAATTACACTTGAAAAATATATGATTGGATTCACACTAAATCTCTCTCCCTCAACTCCTTCCCTTCCCTTCTGTAATTTTCCTCACAAGTATTCATCAACATGATTTCATTTCCACATTACCTTAAGAAATGAGATCCAAGTCACAAAGGCTCATTTCAAAATAAATGCTCTTAAGCCTTTTAAAGAGCCACTGAACTTTTGTTTTTTTTTCAACCCAGATTTGTTATGTAATGTGTGAAAGAGCAAGGAGAACAAATGCAAAGTAGAGGATATAACAGAAAATAAATGACTAAGAATACTGGATGTTTGTGTTCACAGATAACTTGATCATGAAAATGAACTTATTTGCTGTTTAGCAAAAATAAAAGCTCCAGGTTAACTTGTATTATAAGCAAAGTACCTATAATCAGGCTATGTGTGTACTATATAGTGCATCAACCAAGCCAATCTTGATTAAAAGATTATCTTACTTGCTTGAAGGCACTGTAAAATGTATTATATTAATTATATCAAGAAGTGTACTTGCTAAGTGTGGAAAGCGACTCTACCCACAAATTCCATGCAAGGGGGAGTAGAAAAGTCACATTACTAGTACTCTACCAGATAAATGTTCACAAAAGTAATGGCTTATATATGCTCATCTAAGCATTTCCAAGGAGCTGCGGTGGCTCAAGTGGTTAAGACACTGAAGTACAGGCTGTGGATGGTCAGTAGTTCAGCAGTTCGAGACCCGAGACTGCCGCATGATGGAATGAGCTCCCGTCTCTAGTTCCAGCTCCTGCCAACCTAGCAGTTCAAAAGCAAGAACCTGCAAGTAGATAAATAGGTACCACTTCGGTGGGAAGGTAACAGCGTTCCGTGCGACTTGGTGTTTAGTCATGCCGGCCACATGACCACGGAAATGTCTTCGGACAGTGCTGGCTCTTCAACTTTGAAACGGAGATGAGCACCACAACCCTAGAGTCGGATTCGACTGGCTTTCGAGCAAGGGAACCTTTAACTTTACCTTAAGCATTTCCATTCATTGGTGGGGGGTTCATTATGGTATAAATCTGCTGGACATGAAAACTCCTTGGCACACCTTAACCATGTCTGCAAATCTATGAAAATTCTAAAATCTAGGCTAGGTTTCCAACACATAACACAGGATTATAAAAGTTCTTCATAGAAGAAAAGATCTTTGAGCTAGCACTTCAGCATGCTGGGAAGAACACCAGTTTTTAAACACATCTTGGGTGCATCAGAAATAGAAGAGGCTCCATATACAAAATGATTAATTCAAAATTAACAAAATATTTTATTCAACATATGGGGGTTGAAATTTCTGTGTTAATGCAATATAGAGAACTCTCAAGTAAAACCAGTACATGCACAGATTTTAGTTCTTATGTTTCAGACTAATGAGAGTTTCTTAAGCTATTCACAGTGACTTTAAACAATTCAGAGTAAGTTAAATCTTCATGTTGAGAGGCTTTTGTTTCAGTGTTTTCCCAAACACTCCAGTAAACTTTTGAGTATTCTCTGACTCTTTTGGTTTCCAGAAAGCTGGTACACTTTTTCCAGTATCCAAACTACTTCTCTTGAAACACCAGTACTCATTTTGAGTGTTTAACTGACTCTTAAGGTCTCTAAAGGCAGTTTCTAACCACACCAGACACCTCTCCACTCTTCAGAGCTAACTCCCTGTTTGGCCTGGGTAGGGAATTTTCTTCTCTCTCTATAAGATCCATCTACTTTCCTTGGCCCAAATACAAATCTTCATCTAACTTCCCAAACTACTTTGCCAACTTTCCCCCAGTGCTCCTGTCTGTGTTAAACTGCTCTCAACCAAGGCTGAAATCAGGTTGTACCCAATGCTCCCTCTAAGCTACAAAGTCTTGTGGGCAAAATTTCTATTTCGTGAGCTACTGGCATTAAAGTTGTGAGTGAGCAATCTGGCAGCTGCATAAATTAGTTTGCTGTGGAACCATCCTTCCTGAGCTAAGATAAAAATGTGTGAGCCGGAGACTAAATAACGGTGAGCTGGCTCACACTAACTCAGCTTAGAGGGAACACTGGCTATGTCAGCACCAAAACTCAGTCAAGACAGAAATCAGCTTGATTCTCTCCTCAGCATGCAGCTCTCAGGTCTTTCTGCTCAGCTGATGCTAACCAATCAGATTGCTTGGAGCAGCCTGTCACTCAAACTTGGTTGTTTGGTTGCCTACCCTTCACAATTCTTTATCTGTTTACAGAAAACTTCCAAGCTTGTAAAAGTGCAGTCTGTCACAGCTGTCCACAAAAGACATGGGAGAATTTACTTACATTAACATATATTCGCACATATCCAAGTGATTTCCATGGACCAGATCTGAATAAATGTACTTAAGACTGCAATTACTTATCAATACAGGGAAAATTCAAGCCAGAACACACTAAGACATAATCCTGTACTCTTTATGGGTTTGCAACTTATTGCTTTGTTAGGCACCTTGAGTCTAAGGAGAGGTGGGTTATGAAATAAGTAGACAGCAGCAAGGAATACAAAACTTACATTAGATATTTATTCTACACACAATTCCGTTATTCTCTTCCAGTCCTCCTTTCTTGGGCACCAACATGAGACTGGACATTTATTAAAAGAATTTGCAGGCAGCCAAAGTGAAAATCTAATTCCATACTCTAAGGTAAACTAGGCGTTCAAACAAGTGTTACATTGTCCAGGCAAGTAGGGACTGGCACAAAAGCTCTGTATATGCAACATCTCTTCCATAAGCCTCTCTTTAAAAGTCCAGTCAGGTCTGATTCCAAGGAACTCCCATGGATTTCCTAGCTGCTACCTTCCCATCAAAAGACTGCACAAGAAAGTTAAGTAAAACAGAAGTCATCCCCCGGAATGTTTGGGACTATAAAGTGCTCATCTTTTTTTTCTTTTGGTAAAGTTTCAGACCCTGCTTGCTGTGCGCCTTAGCCACTGGCAAAAGTAATTAAGTTAATAGGTCACTGACAATTCTTCCCAAACTTGCTTTGCTGCAAAATCTTGGATAAGATCACAGCAAAGCTGAAAAATGTGGGTCTTCCCAGTCCACCCACATGGTTGCTATTTTCCTTTCCCTAGTCTTCTACTTCCCCACCACCACCAGAGGGCTGTTTGGTTTTTAATCAGCAGGTGATATATCATTACAGTATTGTAATTCTGTAACAATTTATCTGTTGGGTTCTTTGAATCCCCAACCTTTCATTAAAAAAATAAATCTAGCTCTTCATTGCAGATACGCCATTCCCCTTTCATCTCCACAACAAAGTGACTAGGAGCTTTTAAATGAAAGCTGGGGATTCAAAGAAACTAGGCAGACTGTTATAATATTATAACAATGTTGCTTACCAATTAAAAAAAACCATCTCCCCACCAATGGTGCAGGGAGATGGCCCCCACAGGATACTTGGGCAGTGGAAGTCACATTGCCACTGAACTACTGGCAGCCACAACAGTAACAGAGAACACACATATGCCTGCTCCTGTGTGGAAAACAATTAAGTGATTGCATGATATTGTGTACAACAATTAGGACAGGTGTCCTCAAGTGGTGCCCAAGGGTGCCATGGCACTTCCGACATCTTTCCTGACAACTGCCAAGTGTTTTTAGAAAGTGGGAAGGGCCAGGTAGACTTTTACCCAGTAGGGCCATTGGAGATCTTACTGGTTGTGCAGAATTTTTAAATTTGCTTCAACAACAGCTGCCACCACGGCACTGTGTCTATATGCAAGATTTTTTTTTAATATGTTCATTTAAAAGGCATCCTGTTAAACAGAGCTTCTGCTTGAAATGTTGAAGAATTTACAACATAACTTCACTACTAACATTCTGTGGTTGGGTCTGCCTCCTACAGCAACCATTTTGTGGTTGTGCCTACAACCCTTTATCAGAATTACAATAGTGGTCACAGGCTTGAAAAGGCTGGGGGCCCTGAAATAGGTTAAGGGCATAATGGAGGACATTTTCTCTCCTCTTAAATCTGTGGGAACGAGCTGTGGTTAATGTATATTGAAAAGGGACTCTTTGCATATATCCAGATACCATAATATTTCACAAGTTCTTGAGCAAAGTCTTTGAAAACAGGTGTAATCCTGAAAATAGAAAAGGATGGGTGGGAAGAAAGTCTACCTCCAACTGCAATACAGTGTTAGCAGTTTTGTTATAAAATAACAAGCTGCTGGTTTCAGAACAACACATTTGTGGCTGACCAATAGAAACATTGAGATGGGGATGCCCAGAAATGCAACTGAAGTGCTTCTAGTGGTTTCTATTAGATTTTTTCAGACATGCGTGGCTAGTCAGTTTGGTGTAGTGGTTAGGAGCGTGGACTCTAATCTTGGAGAACCAGGTTTGATTCCCCACTTCTCCACATGCAGCTGCTGGTGTGACCTTGCAACAGTTACAAGTTCTTTCATAGCTGTTCTCTCACCGTTACCGAAAGACCTCTCTCATCAGCCCCATCTACCTCATGGTGTGTGTTGTGGGGAGGGGAGGGAAAGGAGATTGTAAACCACTCTGAGACTCCTTTAAACGGTGAAGGGCGGGGTGAAAATCCAATCTCTTCTACTTCTTCAGCAAGAAACACATTTATGCTCAGAGGCTCTCTAATTGGTTACTTCAGATGTTCTATGACCAAGTCATAGCAGAAAACAAGTTCAGCCATGATTCAAATTTTAAAAAAACTGGATAGTGAGTGTGCAAAAAAGAGGGACATCTATTTTTTTATTTGCTCAGACCTGCTGTTAATCATTTGTTTTAACAGTTTTCAGTATGGAGAGTTAGAACATACAGAAAGGTGGCATAAGCCATGTAAGTAAAACCTTCTGAATATGAAATCCTACAAATATGAGTAAGACTAACAGCTACTCATACTCTGTTGTGGCTCTCAACTGGTGAAATAGTCTGACTGACAAGATCAGGAAGGCTTCTACACTTTTATCGTTCTGTACAGTAAGTAAAACAGAATTGTTCAGGAAGGTGTTTTCAGGAAGGGAAATAAGTTTTTTTGGGGGAGGGAAACATGAGAAGGGTCCCCGAGGCCTCTCTCTACCATGGTCCACACCCCTTCCCCACTCATAAGGCCTTCCATTGTCCATGTTCCCAGCCATACACACTACCCATATACCCATGAGCATCCTGGGAAGCACATGCAGCTGTGAAAGGAGGTGGCAGGAGAACACACAAACTGGTTAGCAGAAAGGCATGCTGGCAGGTGACAGAGGACCTCTCCAGAAGCTCTGGTCCCTGGCTGCTGCCCTATCTCATGATATGCTGTATTTTTGACAGGGCTGATTTGAGTTAAATCAAACTAATTTTAATGACTGCTAAACTGAGTCTTACTGATCAGACATTGAGCATGGTTTTCTACATAAGCACATTCTTGTTCATGTAAAAATCTTAATAAACAAATTTGCTGAGGTACAGCAGGGTGGAGGTCTGTTATTTATCTCTTGTGTCTATATTTTAAAAAAAAATATTTTTGCTATTAAGTAAAGTTATTCCTGGAGACACATTCACATTTCAAGTAGTGCAAAACTAAGCATTTCTAAAGGTACCTTCTAGACTATGCACAAGCCCCACTGGTTAGAAAGATTAACCTAAATCTATACAGACAGCTTTAGAACACTATGAAAATGAGTGCCTACATCCATGTTATACCAGAACACATTTAAAATGTTTTTCTTAAAAATCTGAATACATTGTCCCATACTATAGATTTAATCCCCATTTTATAATGTCATATCTTTATTAACTACCATTTTTGTCCTAAAGAAAGAATATATCAACAAAGCTAACTTTTAAAAACTTATTTTCACCCACCCTGATTGTTTTTAAATTTCATGATCTAAATGGAAATCATAAAGTAAATTAACTTTCCTTCCTTCCCTCCAAGGGAAAAAAAAAACAAGGACAGATATTATATCGCTGAAACCCCACTAAGCATTTGACTACTCAAAGAGATCTGGTCAATTTGAGGGTGAAATACTGTAAAAATAATGATCAAGTATTTTTAAAGCAGTTGTAGGCGGCAACCAGGAGGAGAAAACATCCTGTGATGCTAGATTTACACCCAACCACTGCAAGAGTAGAAGCGGCAACCAACAGTTCTATAATGAAGTTTTAAAAGGCAAGCTTGTCACTTACACTGTGACATTCTCAGCTTCATTGTGTAATTTACAGTATTTGATTGTGTTCAGACGGTCAACTGACAATATTTGTAAGGTATTTGTAAGGCAGGGAAAAGGAGATAACCGAGTCTTCTTTCTATTCCCCCACCAATTGTATAATCCCATACCACTTCCCTAAATCGGCCACAAAAACTCACAAAGCGTCAAAGCAGCTGTAACAATACAAAGTAAATTTTAGCCACTGCATCTTGTAAGTGGTAAGCAGCAGCACTCTGCACCAGCTAAAACAACCAGTCTTGCGAAGGACAGAACAGGATGACCGGAGAATACGAACGCATTAATGACGGCGGCAAGATTCCCATTTTACAAAGGGAAATACTGACCAATCAATGCAAGCACTTGCCATAGGGGCAACTGCTCTTTCATGCAGTCATGGCGCATAATTTGTTCTACTAGATTAGTTTATAACCTGTCAGCAAAGCGTCAAGTGGGGCACTTACAAAATTCTCCAGATTGGGTTTCTGAAGGATCAAAGTGGCACTGAATGTCAGAACTGATTGTTTCTTGCAGAACCATATTTCTAGAATTTGTGAAATAATGGTTTAAAACAAGAGGGAAGGAAATTATATAAAAACGAAGTCCACAGATTATGCAGAAATTTTTAAAAATTCAGAAGAAATTTCTTTTGAGGAGTCTTTTCATATGCTATTTTTTTCTGTTAGAGAACTGTGACAAAAAAGCAAATAAAAACATACAGAAAAAAATCTGTTTTTCTAGAAAAGTAACTTGCTTTAATTTCCCTTTAATGCCATACTGGCATGTTCCTACCGGGGGGGGAATCAAGGGAAAAAAACATGCAGTGAGCAAAGTGTGAGGGTACATGCCGAGAATTAGTTAATATTCAGTCATTTTTTTTCCTTCTTGTTGGAAGATGGGGCGGAATTGCAAAATAATGAAAGAGCAAAAGCAGGGGAATCTGATAGTCTGTTATGCAAGGCTGATTCGCTAAAAAAAATCTGTGTTTTCAGCCAACATCAACTCCATCTTGCCTGGATTCAGTTTTCATGTGATAATCCCAACTCCATCACAGTCCCCCAAACACTCATTTCGAAATCCCAGATGCTTAGCTATAGAAACAGAGCTGGGAATCACCAGAATCCTAATGACATCAGACTACAGTTATAATCAGCCTCTTTAACACATGAATCACTAACTCTTGCTTACAGTCACTACCACATGCTGGCTGCTATGACTATACAGGCATCCTGTAAATCCACCTTTTGGCTATACTCAGAGAATGGTACATACACACCCCTTCTTAAGGCTGTCCTAGTGAGAGTAACTAGCTTTCCTAATGACACAACAGTACCTTGTACAATATCACAGTAAAACAAGGCTATTCCTTTGACAATGGCTACAAGGAGATTTTCTACAATGGTTACCAACACTGTCTCCCTCATGGGCAAGTTTTCAACAAGTTACAGACAGGTGTGTCATGGATGAATACCCCGAGTTGCCCTGCCACATGTTCTATAATCTCCCACATAACAGGACCACAGCCAGGTTGAGATGCCATAAAGACGGCTGCTAAGCAAAAGGCTAGTTAGGGCTTCCTTAAAAGCACCTACCCTGAAAGAAACCAGACCTTGCTGTTCCTGGCTCACCTGACTAACCAGCATAGGGGGTCAAACAAACATTGACCTTAAATATCCATGAAGACAAGGCAGTAGGCTGACAATACTATTCAGCTCAGAAAACACCCTCTTAGAGAACTAGAGTTTTTCAATACATTAACTACCACTGCACTTTGCAACAACTGCACTTTGCATCAAGATAAACCTACTTAAAAAATGTATTTGATAATATAACCAGAAACACACAGAGATCTGGAGATGCAGTAAGCATCATGCCTAAAATACCTATAAAGGCATTTTACTAAGCCAGTTTTCTGTGTAATATCATTTGGAAAAAATATGCCCTTGCTACTCAGCTTGCCATTTTGTTTGTTATCCGTCAGTCGAGAAACAAACTCTTACTTCACTGACTCAATTCTCAGGAGTTATCATGTTTTCCAGTACGATTCACTACAAAGACTCTTAAGTATCAACAGAAAAACATGTTTGGGGAGAAACTGACAATGTAATATAAATTCAACGAACTGAAACTATCTACTCCTTTACTTCTACTACTACTACTACTATATGATCCTTACCACTCCATTTCAGCCCTTCATATTAAGCCATTATAAAGCATTTAGAAGGAGCTTAATATAAGGAACTACACTGCCAACAATTACCTTAAATACAGATAAATGCACATTTATTTATGAATACATATCTGGAAGTGATACAGTGAGATTTGGAAACGCATCTAAAGGGACCCTACACAACTACATGAGTGGAGATCACCACATGGGTTTCTGCCACCAGATCAATACCAGGTCACCCCAGCACAAGCAGCCATGTTGTTTTTAAGCAGCCCCAAGCTATATCAGATCTGCTCACAGATAAGCAGCTTCCATACAGCTGAGAGAACATTTAAAGGACACTGGCGTCTAATCAGTTTTGCTAAACAGGAATGAAGTTCACAGGAATCGAGTAAAAGATAAACCTCTCCAGTATACACAACCCCTTTGTAATACACGTTCACTTTTCTGAAGATGACCTTGTTTGTACGGTGTTCTTAAAGTAGCTAAAGCAGATAACAGTTTGCCATAGAGTCATAATCCTTGTTGAATTTCAAGAGGACTGCTTCACATACATAAACTTTCTATAGGGACATCATTCTGCTTAGGAACCACATACATCAGGTCTCGTACAAACAGTGAAACATATGTCTGTGCTCACACATGGCGGCTTATGTATGATGAATACAATTTCCTATATCAAACTGATATTCATATGAGAAAACCTCTGTCCCACATGAAGCAGAGATATGAGTCTGAAAATTTTCTCAAACAGTAATTTGCAGTGCTTTATTTTTTCATGAACATTTCTCATTTTTAAAAATTCATTGTTTCATAAAACTAACAGTAAATGGATGCCATTAAAGCTTAGCAGGTTCAAAACTGTAATTTTTTTTTTTAGGTGACCGGCTCTAGGAATTGTTAGTAAATAGGGATTAAACCCCATATACATATAATAATACACACAGGGATTAAACCAGATAATCCATATGAAAATAAAGTTATGAATTCAACTGACTGCTCACATTAAAAAATTCAATGCTAACATCCCTATCTAAATGCCCTTTCTCACATGGAGAAAGGATACTGTAACCTCCAATCCAATACAGAAGGGTACAAGTGATGGCATGAAACTAAGGCATTCTCTGTGGGAAAGAGTTAAATTCATGTTGAAACAGACAAACTGACAACCGTATCCCCAGTATAACATGCACAGTTCTCTGGGTGTGCTAAAGTTAGCATGTCAATAGTTTTCACTGCCTTTGGGCTTTTTCTTAAACGTGTAAACGAAGTATATTCAAATATCACGAGAATGTCAGAATAGACATTTAGGTCACCAGGGCCACCAGCTCAGCCTACATAAGTTATTAAGGAGCCCACCCATCCATTTTATAAACTAAGGAAACGTTTTCAAGCCATGCCTGCTCAAGCCTTCATGCTTATCCAGACCTTTTCAGAACCAAGCACCAAGAAATTTTAACAGAGAGCTGGTCAAAATTGAATTATTAAATACACATGAGCTGTAGACTAATTTCTATATATGCCTATCAACAAATCTAGTCTATCTAGATATATATAAAAGGCTAGCTGTATTCCCAATGACTCACCTTCTACCTGATTGGGCCAGCCTTTCAAGGTCATTTGTATCTGCAGGCTGATTGGGCTTTGCTCTATTCCACACATCATCCTCTCCCCCCCCCCCAAAAAAAAAAAAAAAGCCAGCTGGAGAACAGAGGTCCTTTGTATATGCAGCCTGATTGGCCCTCACCTCCAACATTCTAAACAGTTTGCTGTTGGGAGTCACTGAATGTGTCCTGAGATAAAACATCTCCTAATGTTTCCCTAAACGTTCACTGGGGTTGCCAGTCTCCCTAAGGCAGTGATGGCGAACCTTTTAGAGACCGAGTGCCCAAACTGCAATCCAAATCCCACTTATTTATTGCAAAGTGCCAATACGGCAATTTAACCTGAATACTGAGGTTTTAGTTTAGAAAAAACAATTCATTAACATCTTTTGTCTTAAAAGAAAAGTACAATAACAGAGTTTTCAATGATACAAACAGCTTTTTATTGAAAGGTAAAAGTTTGCCTTTGGCATGAAGATTGCATTTGACGTCATACACACAAACTCCTTCCAGTTAGTACAGGACAGGCCCCTTCCTATTTACCTGGTCTGTCTTTCTTAACAGAGTAGCAGAACACTCTGCTACCCCCAGGGGCTGTCATTCCACTCCATGGTCTCTCATTCCAGTCACAGAACACTCCTGCTACACCCTGGGGGCCATCATTCCACTCCGTGGTCTGTCATTCCAGTCCCTGAACACTCCTGCTCCATCCTGGGGCCGTCATTTCACTCCATGGTCTCTCATTCCAGTCCCAGAGCACTCCTGCTCACCTTGGGGCTGTCATTCCACTCTGTGGTCTCTCATCCCAGTCCCTGAACATTCCTGCTCCACTCTGGGGCTGTCATTCCACTCTGGGATCTGTCATTCCAGTTCTTGAACACCCTGCTACAGCCTGGGGCTGTCATTCCACTCCGTGTTCTCTAATTCCATTCCCAGAGTAGTGTATTTGGGCCCAGAGACCCTAATGGAAAATCCATTTCGCATTTTTATTGCAACTCTACTTGTACTGTAATGTATTTCAATGAAGCCCATGCAAGTCAATTTGGCATTCCTGTCTCCCATTATTTCCAGTGGGCCTTCAAGTGTTTCCCATTGTTTCCAATGGGCAATCCTGTCCTTCCTTTTAGTACATCCCATATATTCACCCTCCTACACGGCTCCTCCAAACGGCATTTTAGTTATTCCCATTAGTGCAAAAAGCCAGAGCAAATTTACAATCTGACTAAAGGCACAATCCTATGCTCTCATATTTGAAAGCAAGTTCGGTTGTCTCAGTGGTGCTTAATTTTGAATAAGTATGCACAAGATTGAGTACTGCTTTTGAAACGGCTATTCATTTCTGCCTCGTCCCTCCACCCCAGCTCATCGCTGGAGAGTTGGGAGCTCTGAAGTTCAGGGACAGTCTTTCATCACGGGGGGGTACCCTATGTGTGATTCCCTGGAAGCTCTCAGGAAGCTATAATTAGGAGGGAGGGGTGCTGCGCCTTACCTCCACACGGCGGGAGCTCTGGCTCACCTTGAGTCACCTCACCACAGTGCTGGCTGCTACCCCCTCCTGCAGCACCAGCTCCAAAACAGTCTCCATGTCCAACTCCTTGAACAGCCCTTCTAATCACAGCCTCTGAGCAGGCGCACAAGACATGCCACCCAAAGCAGCGGGGCAGCCCCGAAAGGAAGTGAAGGGGGTGGGTACTAAAGTTTTTCGGACTCCAGGTTACAGCACAGGACGCTGGAGGGTGCAGCAAGAGAGACCGGGCAGAGAGCCAAAGAGGGAGGAGGGGGAGGAGGAATAGTGCACCTCCCCAAAGAAGGCGGGTTTGGAAACTGAAGTGGCGCACTCACACAGATGCAACTTTTGGCAATGAGCCTGAGTGGGCATCCCTGGGAATGCTCAGCCTCTCTCCTCTGGGGCAGAAGCAGTGTGGATTGGAGCACGCATTTGCAAAGGAAGGGGAGTTGCCGTGCTTTCCCGGGTTAAGGAGGCGGGGTCAGGCTGTGGGGATTCCTTGCTGAGCAGCTCCTGGGCTTTGAGTAGGCAGGGATTGTGGGTTGGTGTCAGGCTGTTAGGAAGGTAGAGCCCGCGGGGAAAGCGATTCTTCTCTTCTCCCTCCCCCATGTCAACAAGCGTGGCACCTGCACCGGGGGTTTGCACGTCTTTTCCTCTCATGTGTGGTATTTGCTTTCCAACCAGGGCCCAGGGTTTGGCCTAGGGCTGCCTGGTGCAACAGCTGAAGCAGCACAATAAGCAGGCTCAGCCACCTCCTTGCCAGTGCCCATAGAGAGGGCTCTGAGTGCCACCTCTGGCACCCGTGCCATAGGTTCGCCACCAGGGCCCTAAGGGGGTTGCCAGTCGCCCTAAGGGGCCTAGAGATCTCCTGAAAATCACCGTGTTCCCCAGCCACAGCATATCATTTCCCCTTCAGAAAATTTCCCAGCTATTACATCCAAATGACCAAGATCAGTTTTCCTGGAGACAATGGCTGTTTTGGGCAGTGGACTCTATGGCATTATACCCTGCTGAGGTCCCTCCTCACTCCAAACCCTGCCCTCCCCAGGCTCTAGCCCTCAAATCCAAAGGTATTTCCCAACTCAGAGTTGGCAACCTTGTAACTGGCTACAGAACTGTTTTCTAGACCCTTGGAACCCAGAAAACATGGCATGGGAGGAGGTGCTTTTCTAACTTAGCTGCCACTGCATAGCCCCAAATCAACATAAGTCAGGGGTGGAGGGAACCATATCTGTTACCATGTGGTTTTCCTTCCATACCACCCACTTGGGGAAGCAAAATAACTTGAGACAGCCCTGCCTTACTGCTAAGCAGAAGGAAATAAACATGGCTCACCTTCCTCTATTTTCCCCTTCCTTCCACCACCCCACCAGCCACAGCCAGGACACTTATCTGGAGCTTCTTTCTAGAGCTCACTGTATTTCTTCCAACAACGGGCCTTACTCCCAGGGCCAGCTCACCCGCCAAAAGGCGCCCCACCCCCACAAGAAACCCCCGTCACCCCCCTCTCTTCCCTGGCTTGCCTGGGCGGCCCGCAGCTGCGGAGCACCCAGGCAAGCCGGCACTGGGAGGGACTTACGGCTCACCCACCTTCCCTCTTCCCCCTGGGAGGGGAGAGGAGGCAGGGGCGGCATGGTGGGTGTTTCCAGGCCCCACCGGGAGGTTGGCATCTGCACCCACCTAGGGCGCAGAGCCACCTCAAGCCAGCCCTGCTTACTCCTAGTATATGAATAATTTTATCTGTTAACTTTTGATCCAAAGTAACACAAAGCAATGTAATAGAACAAAGGTTGAGTCCTTAAAGGCTTGAGAAAACCTGTTTCTATGTATCTGAAGAAGTGTGTGTGCACACGAAAGCTTATACCCAGAATTAAATTTCTCTGGTCTTATAGGTGCTAGTAGACTCAAAATTTGTTCTGTTGGTTGTTGTAGATTTTCCGGGCTGTATGGCCATGGTCTTGCCATTGTAGGACCTGACATTTCACCAGCACCTGTGACTGACATCCTCAGAGGTATAACACAGAAAGATGAAGTATTCTCTGTATCAAGATAAGAAAAATGGTAGGCACATCATTTATATCTACTCAGGAAGGTGGGGTAGAGCTGAGTCATTATCTTGTAGGAGTTCCCCAGGCTGTGACATGCTATAAGATCAGCCCTTCCTGGGTAGATATAAATTACCTGCCTACCATTTTTCTTCTCACTTTGACACAGAGAGTACTCCATCTTTCTGTGTTATACCTCTGAGGATGCCAGTCACAGCTGCTGGCGAAACATCAGGTCCTACAATGACAAGACCACAGCCTTACAGCCCAGAAAATCTTCAACAACTACTGAACTCTGGCCGTGAAAGCCTTCAACAACATATTTGTTCTGTTGCTTCAGACCAACAGAGCTACCCACCTGAATAAAATAATGAAACGCAAGATATAGTTGCTATTATCAGTATTTACACAAGACATAATCGGACCCTGAGACCATTTATTTCTAGAGCTCAGGACAAAACTCATTATATCATTTAAGTTTCCTAACTCATCGGTGAAGTAGAGTTGGACGGCTTGGCCCATGATCATTTGGCCTGTTCCAAGGGCTCGACATGCCCCGTCAACTCTCTGAACAGCAGACAGCCATGCCAAATGAAACAGATTTCAAAGCACTCTCAAACACTTTTTAAAATGCTCCTCCAAATAGATGGGGGCTGCAACTGAATGACCTAGGTAGCTGAGCAAGATTTATCCTGATACTGGGTACGTCTCTCATGTTCTCCAGAGCTGAGTCCATTGTACAGGGCTATCCTACAGAACAGATGCCCACACAATTTTGGGGATCACTGAAATGCAGCCACATGGTAACTGCAGATGACTCACCAGCTGTCATATAGCTCAGAAAACTTTTTTAAAAATGTAGTTTCCAGAATAGGTGGCCAGTAAAAGGTTGACTTTGCAGAATGGGAATGTTTAAGATGCACAAGAAGACCAATATATCATTAGATACAGTAATTAGTCAGACCAGAATCTATATTTCAATTGGGTAAGTACTGATGTGGCTTGTTGGCTATGAATGTGGAATCTGCTCTATATTCTCAGCACCCCGTCCTCTTTTTTTTTTTTTTTTACAAAGAGGGTGCTAACATGTGCCACCTTATTTTCCAGGGCTGTAGCAAGCTCTAGGGCCAGGATCAACCAAAGAGAGTCCCAGCTGTGAAAAGAGATGTTAAATTAGCTAAGGATGCATGACTGACAAAGCTCCCAAGTTCCTTTGGAAGACATTAAGCAAACTTTACTTAGACGATGCTCCTGAAGCCAAATATTGCCTAGCATGACAACCAAAAAAGGGGAAGCATTTCACACCTATACGGATTACAAGTTGTATTCAACTGCTCTTTCTGCCAACAGAGCACTTATGAAAAGAGTGAGTTTCAATTTCAGCCCCTACCTGCTCAACTACAGACTTCTACACAAACTTTTTGCCCCATACCACTTGTAAGGGTCCTCTGATCCCCACAAAGAGAATTTCATGTGGTTCAGTGGAATGCAGTGGAAAAGAAAGGAAAGAATGTCACATTCCACAAACTGTATTCCTCAAGTTCCATTACCCTCAAGATACCTAGAATCCTCAAGCTCCATTACTCTCAAGATACCTAGAATCATAGAGTTAGAAGGGACCCCCAGGGTCATCTGGTCCATCCTCCTGCACACCATTCAGAGATAAGTTCTCTCTCTAGAAGATCCAATGGGTTACAGTAAACTGAAGACACAGCTTTTCATGGTGCTGTAAGGTGACAGCTTGCTTGCAAAATGCAAGTCTGGATGATCTAAGAGTCCTTTTCAAGACTGGTACTGCAAAACATCATGCAAGAGGTGCTGCTTAAAACCATCACTGCCAAAGCGATCTGGAATGCCTGTTTCAGGGAATGCAAAATGAGACAAGTATACATTACCTTGAAACGAGTGCTATTTGGGAAACCTTGGACTAGACTTGCACCAAGTATTTCCTACAAACTTCTAACTGCCCAATTGTTCTTTTCTGAATTAAATTCAATTCTAGAATTAAATATTTTTGGATCGAGAAGTTAATGCCCTCCCAGGTTAGCCCACACTCTGTTTTTCTATATGGTCATCTGTTTATAACAATCCCACAGTAGTAGTCAGCCTCCTCCCAGGGCAAGTAACTCCGCTGTATATCTTAACCAGGCATGACTGACCAATTAGATACAGTGGATAAAAGTGCCACAATGGCCAGCCTGCCTCTCAGTAGAGGTAAGAACATAAGACACCCAGCAGGAACGCCACACTTCACACACTAGATACTTTGGGCTCACAGGCACATTTCTTGAGACACTTTCGTACCTCAGCTCAAAATTTAGGAATTACTAATACAGCTATTTAAAATGTGGGGGAAAATTCTAGTGCAGAGCTGAATAAGCTTTCAGTGCACTCCAATCAGTTACTAGTGTGCCAGAAGCCTGATTTTATTTTGCAGACAGTACTATCATTTGTATCTTTCTTGCACCTAATCAGGAACTGACATCCACTAAAAGTTCTTGCAGAGTTCCTCTGCTCATTCGGCAAGCAGGCTTTGTTAGGAGCATCTCTTTAACCTGCTTGCTCAAAGGCAGAACCATCGGGAAGGGGTGTGAATTGCAAAGATGTGACTATCAACTATTACTGTAATATTTGAAGCAGTAACAGCAACTAGCTGGAACAGTTTTTGTATGCAGGGTCCCCTCCCCCCCTCCCCCAAGGTTTAAACTGAAATTTGCTTATGATTGTTCAATCATGATCTTGGATCTGAAACCTGGAAGATTCAAGAGCTGTTGGGGTGGGGGGGGGCGGCGGCACAGAGACAGACATGCATATGTTCACTTTCAACAAAATCCTGCTTATTTCTTTGCTGTAAATGGGTATCTGTAGGCAAAAAAAGGGGTCTCCTCTTGGCTGGCCAATCAGGTACCAGACAAGTGCAACCACAATAATCTTTCCTGGGAATAATCTAAGTAGTAATTTGGTTACGCGCTTTTCCATATACACAGATGGGTAAGCCCCTTTCTCAGCATGAATTCAGGAGTCTGTTTGACATTTCCCCATGCAGTATGGGAGAACCCTGCAAAGGCATTTAGCTTCGTGCTTTGGTTCAAGTGACATACCTGACACTGAGAAGGGGTTTTACCTAGAGAGTAAGAGGAAATGGTAACAAAAGTCAGAAAACCCTGCTGTGACTAGCTGAGCAGCTAGATATTAGATGCTGCCCCTTGAAAATTAGAAATATGTTTTTCCAGTCCAGCTAGTAACCATGGTTAGCATCCCTCCCACCACTCTTCTGGATTGAGTCATCTACAGCCATCTGCTCCTGATTATTTAGCATACTTGCTTGTTACTTGCTCCCCCATCTCCCATCTCCAATTGTAAAATAATATTTAAAGGTGACAAATAAGACAAGATTTCCTTAGGGTTCGCAGACCAATTTTTATTGCACCACAGACAGCTTGGGGGGATTTTAATACATTAACACATTCCTACATCAACATTTTCAACAGTTATCTCCTAAGAAAGTCAAACCTGTTGCAGAGCTTCCTCAGCAACTACATCTAGGAAGAAGCTGTACCCAGCACACCCACTGCAGACACTACGGAGTCAGTAACAGGACCATATGGAAGCTGGGGTGAGGACTTTAGCCAATTCTGCTCCTCTGGTACTATGACAATGCCTAAGCAGTCTGGGCACACCACACCCCCAAGTTTCTTGTCTCATTCTTTTTCTTTTGTCATGAACTCTTTAAAGCTTTGTGAATCACCTTCCATTTTGGGAAGAAATGAAGTGCATATATGCTCTAAATAAAAAACAAACACGGAAAATTCACTGGGTGCTTAGAGAGAAAAGACAGCAATTACTCCACATAATTCAGTTCAAGTAGCATTCAGAACAGTGCTTATTTTGGAGTTACACTTGTGTACTAAATTCAGATTCAGCTTGAAATGTACTTACACATGCATCAGCTATCAAGAGACACAGGTCATTAATCCATTTCTTCACTATATTTCTTCAAATTACTAGCAGCTACTATTAAAGCTCCAGAAGCCACACCAGAAGAGACAGGACATCAAACCAACTATTAGGGTACAGGATCTCAAATCTCACATTAAATTTGTCACTATATTGCATTTTCAGACTCCCACTAATCATAACCACTATACCACTGAATCATCAAAACACAGGCTGATTTCGCATGAGAGCTGCCTTGATATTGTGATGCCATTTGCCCCGATACTATTGGTCAATTTCACACCCGAAGCCACAGGGCTGCATTTTGATCTGCGGCTTTGCCTGATTTCCCCCGCAGTTTCGTGATCCTGTTTTTTGAGGATCACAAAACTGCAGAGGAAATCGGGTGAAGCCGTGGGTCAAATGAAGCCCCACGGCTTCAGATGTGAAACTGACCAATAGTATTGGGGCAAGTGGTAGTGCAACATCGAGGCAGCTCTAGTGCGAAATCAGCCACAGTCAAATCAAGAGACATTTTCCCCGTTACTAAATCACAAAATTGTCCAGAAGCAAATAGCCAAGTTTAGTCAAGCCACAGCTTATAAGATCTTTGAAAGCCAGTTATGGGTGCACAGTGAAAGATTCAGTGCTGCAGTCCCATGGATTTCTACAGGGAGAGGGGGGTTAAGTATCACTGATGGACAAAAGCACTTTTCAGTACACACTCCTAGCATCAGAGGCATAAAGCTAGTATTTAAAGAAACAAAATGAGTTCACCACTTATTACGTTCAACTTTATTAGAAATGTTAAATATAAGAGACTCTAAAAGAAAAAAAATGCTGTGCTAAATCTTACTGGAATGTAAACAGGTTTTTGATTAACGTTAAGAATAAAATGGGAGAACGAACCATTGGATACTTACTGTGAAGGGTCCTTCTCCTCTAAAGAAAGGATGACATCTTGGTGGGTGATTCCCACCATCTACTCAAGGAGGCTGGAACAACTTCCCCCCTCCTCCTTCCTGTGTCTGCTGTGGGAGTCACCCACCCTTCAGTTATGGCAACTCTGAAAGCAGTTAAGCTACTCTATACTCTACAACTGGATAGAACAGATAATGTATAACATTAATGAAAGACAAGAACATTTAAGTGTAGAATAGTTAAGGCAGGAAGGAATCCTGAAGCTAACTGGCTGATTGGTTGACTGATTGATCAATGATGACTTGTGAGGGACAAGATGTCTTCCTTTTCTCAGAGGAGGAGGACACATCACAGTAAATATCCAATGGTCTGGTCTCCCTCTGAGGCGGAAGACACCTTGATGGGACCTCCCGTAGCAGTTTCCTCATGTTCTGGGTGGGTTATCATGTTCTACATCTAGGATATGTTGAAGTGCTCTTCTGATGAAGAAAGCATCAGCCAAATTGTAGGTATTTATCTTACAGTGCCTTTTATGTAGAGATGGATGACCATAACCACCTTGCATACTTCTTCCACCATGGCCTGTTTAGCAAATGCTGCATTAGTTGCTGTCCTCACCGAATGAGCCATGATTCCATGTGGTGCATCCAACTTGTGGAGCTTGTATGCTTCGATGACACAAGCCTTGAGAGGAAGAACAAGAGGAAGAAGAGGAGGAGGAGATTGGATTTATACCCCACCCTTCACTTGGAGTCTCAGAGTGGTTTACAAACTCCTTTCCCTTCCCCTCCCCACAACGGACACCCTGTGAGGTAGGTGGGGCAGAGAGAGCTCTTTCCAGAACTGTCCTTGAGAGAACAGCTCTGACAGAACTATGGCTTGCCCAAGGTCATCCAGCCGCTGTAAGTGGATGAGTGGGGAATCAAACTCGGTTCTCTCAGATCAGAGTCCACGTACTTAACCACTATACCAAATTGGCTCATCACAGATGTGATGACCACCAGGAATAGAGTTTTCATTCTCAGCCATTTCAATGAAATCTCTCTAATTAGTTCGAATGGTGGTTTTGTTCGGAATGAAAGCACTGTATGTAATTTCTAGGTTGGCAATCTATGCATCTGTGGAGGATCTTTTAGACTTGCTCCCTTGTTGAAGCAATGTATGTTTGGATGTCTTGACGGGCTGACACCTTCAGCTAGAAGTAACACCACAGACAGCACTGTAACTTGCCATATAAGTGTTGCAGCTCGCAAACCTCTGTCGATGCCTTCTTGAAGGAAGTCTAGAAGTGACGAGTTGTGGATTTAGGCAGTGACTCTTTCTCCTACACCATCAACTGAATGTTTCTCCAAGTAGTGTTATATATTCTATTGGTCAATTTCCTCCTAGAGGCAAGGAGAATATCTGCAACTTCTGTGCTGTAACCTGTTTAATCTCCAAATGGTCAAGTTTAACCACTCCAGATATGGGTGTCAGATTGGTCCCAGTTGTATCCTGTCCACAGAGTCTTAGAGGTGGATCAGTCAACATCTGAAGTAGAGCTGAGAACCACAGGTGACGAGGCCAAAAGGGAGCCACTAGAATGACCTCTGCCTGTTGTTCCTTGATCTTTCAGATCAGTTTTGGTAGTATTGGGACCAGTGAGAAGGTGTATAGCAGATCTCTAAGCCAGTCTGATGTTAAGGTGTCTGTTACTTTGGCCTCAGGATGATGGAACCTGGTGAAGAATCAATCCATCTAACGGTTCATGCAAAGAGATCCAGAGGTGGGGGGCTGAAATGGATTGATATTAGGTTGAATAATTCCTTCTTGAGGGACCATTCTTCCTCTGTTTGGATTTTTGCTGTTCCCTTGATGTGTTCTGCCCTGATAAAGGATAAATTGTTCTCTGCCCATGTGAGGATCCTGGCCGCTTCCATGTGAAGTACTGTGGACCGGGATCCCCCATTTGTTCAGGAAAGTTTTTGTCATTACGTTGTCTGTTCTTATCAAAATTTCACCCTTATTGGAATGTGGACTGACAAATGAACCTTCTTTAAGGTCTGAGCTTGGAAAAGTCTCAAAAGCTGTTACAGATACCTGGAATTGCATCTATGCTTTAAATTAATAGGCTCATCAATGCTGTGAGGGTCATTAGCAATGAGGATCTGCTCTATTATTGATGCAGCCATATCTTTCATTTTTCTCACCTTCTTGTCTGCGAGAGACAGTTGGATGTGATGTCTACGAGAACACCTAGGTGTTCCAATCTCTGCATTGGTTCTTGGAACCTCTTACAAAGGTTCACAAAACATCTGTGGGCTTGTAAACACTGGATGTTTTCTCTGCATCCTTCTTTGACTTGTGTTGGGAACTGGAACTGATTAGCAGGTCATCCAGTTAAGGGTGGATGGGAACTATTTGTTCTCTCAACTTTACAACTGGATTGACCAGCAATTTGAGAGACCCCTGACAGAGCTCTGAACAAAAGATGGTTCTCTCCAACACAGAACTGCAGAAATCTCCGGTGACCTTGAGAGATCAGTATGTAAAGGTTAGCTTCCATCAGGTCTATTGATGTGAGGTACGTTTCTAGATGTAAGGACTCGGTGATAGGCTGTAGCATCTCCATTCTGAAATGCTTCAGTTCCATGAATCTGTTGAGGTATTTCAGACTGTGAATTGCTCTCCAGTCCCCATTCATCTTTGGGACCAAAAGAAAATAGAGAGACAGGATCTATGGCTTTTTGGGTGAGGGACAGGATCTATGGCTTGAATGCTGAGAAGATGTTCAATCACTTTGATGGTTTAGAGCCATTTTTGTGGTTCCTTGAGGGTAGGAGATATTATGAATCACTCTGATGGGTATCTGTTGAATTCTATAGTGTGTCTGTTGGTCACTATTCCCACTGCCCAACTGTCAGCATGGGAATTAATTCAGACATCCCTGAAGTGAAGCAGAGATCCTCCCACTGGAGCATGTAGCAAGTCACACCTTAGAGGTTTTCCCATCTCGGTTGGCCCTGTCTAATCTGATGTTTGGGTGCTGGTTAAAGTTCCCCCTTCTGAACGGCTGTCTTGACTGATCTTCTTGCTTCTTGTTTGAACCTAGGAAGTACGTGTTGGGCACACAAGGAAACATTTTCAAGGGGTCTTCTGTTGTTGCAGCTCAAGGTTCTGGGAAGAGCCCTTTTCTTATCCCTAGTCTCCACCAAACAGTCTGGCCCCCTGGAATGGGAAGGCCAAGGCTATGGCTTTTGAGTGGCTATCTGCCTGCCATGTGTGCAGTCATATCCTCCTGGATGCTGCTGAGGCCATGGCCCTCAAGGAAAAAATCAAGGAGTCCAAGGCTGCATCTGCTGTGAAGGACACGGCCTTGAGTAACCTGCTGACACCTTCATTCAGACCATGATTGCTGTCTGGAATCAGCTAACGCACCTTTTTGGTCCAGACTATGGCCACCCACTATAGAAGCCATTATAGAAGCCATAGTGGACACTCTGATAACCATCGTTGTGGCCTCATGTGCTTTCCTCAGCACAAAATCAGCCCTTTTGTTCAGGCTATCTCAGATGGAACCTTGACTGTCTTCCAAAAATAGTCCTGATAACTGTTAACACTGTGACAAGCACGTTAACAAAGGGCATCTGAAAAAGCTCACTGGCATAAGACGGTAAAGCATATAGGTTTTTTTTAATGAAGCCTGCAAACTGCCTATTAGCCATGGGTTTCATCCATTCTGCTCTCAACTGCTTCTCAAAGAACTTGGGGAACGGAAAGAACTTCTCATATGTGCTGGATCTAGGTTAGAATTATTTATTTCCCTTTGGTCTGCTCTTTAAATCTGGCACTGTGGAGGCTTGATCCTCTACCCCCAGGATCTCCTGCAGATCTAGTACTGCCAGTGTCTTAGATATGAGATATTGGTAGTCCTCCAATTTAAAATATCGGACAGACTGTTCAGGGACCTCAATATCTTCTTCCTCCTCAGAGAGGGATCCTCTCTCCTCCATCATCTATGTTGCTCTCTGAGGAAAGACTGGGTCCCTATCAATGCTCCCTCTAAGCTGTGGAGTCTTGAGAGCAAAAATTCTACTTTGTGAGCTACTGGCATTGTGAGCGAGCAATTCGGCTACTGCATAAATTAGCTTGTTCTGGAGCCATCCTTCCTGAGCTAAGACAAAAATGTGTGACCTGGAGGCAAAAACACTGAACTAGCTCACAGTAACTGAGCTTAGAGGGCACACTGGTCCCTATAGTGGACTATCTCTCCCATTTTTCCTGCTGGCTGAATCCTTCTGTGCCACTTTAATTAGCCATTTAAAGCCTTCTTTAGTCAATGAGGTTCCTCCTTAGTTCTCATGCCTCAAGGGGGAAAGAGAGGAGGGAGGGCTAGAAAAAGCCTTGCTTGATCTAAGGCTACCCTGATGGAAGAAATTCCCATTCTGTTGTTTTGCAGGCTCTGTGGAGACTTGAATCAGGATTTCTGATCATTCTCACCAGGCCCCGTACCTGAGTAGCTTGTGAAGGCAATAGGATCTTCTTCACAGCCTCCTTTTTGCATGATCAAAATGGCCGCAACTCATAAGCAGCAGATTTGAGCAGACCAAGTACTCACGAGCAGATTTCTGAAGGAGGAGCTTTTCCACACACTTTTTGGCTCCTGTTTGGGCATCTGATCTATCACAGCCAAGGCAGCCCTGTTAGGGTTGTTGCCTGCCTGATCTGAGGACTGTCCTGCTCCTGCCTTGAGCAGAGCCTCCAACTCTGCTTCAGAGAGTAAGCCATCACGGTCCTCCCAATTAATCATGGCTTGAGCAGACGAAAGACACACTATGTAAGCCAAAAATATGAATTGGTCACCGTTCCTTTACAGGAGCTCTGTCTTGGCTCTCTTCTTTCCCTGAGCTGGGGAGCCAAGAAAGGGAAGGAGAGCCAGTAGGAAAAAAGATCCAATAAGTCAAGGAAAAAGTTAAGAGTTAATGAGGTAAGCGAAATAAGAAGAGAAATAGAAAACAGAAGTAGAACAGCCTTTTCTCTAACTGCTCTCCCTAATGAGGCAGGAAAAGAACTGAAGGGCAGGTGACTCCCACAGCAGAGACAGGAAAGGGGGGGGGAGTTGGTTCCTGCCTCCCTCAGTGGATGGTGGGAATCACCCACCAAGATGACCTCCACCTCGGAGGGAGAACCTAAGTTCTCAATTACCATCAACTCTTTTTGAGAACATTAAAAACTCGGCATCAAGTCACTTGCATATACTGACTAATTAGGGGCTTTTAACGGTCTCCTGTTTTATGGACAGTTTTTATACTGCTTACGTCTAATTGCCTCTTTTTAGTGGCTTTTTAAAAATACTGTGGCTTTTAATTGTAAGCCATCTCAAGGAGGACTCTGAAAAGGTGACACAAACGTTCTAAATAAAACAGCCACTAGCAATGATGACCTTGTTTTAGCCCTAAGGTTGTCATAATTGAGATTCATACCAGATTCAGGATACTTTCTACTCCAAAGCTGATTTAAGACAAATAAGCTAGGCTGTAATCAAGGTCGGGATCACATAAGGTTGGGATAAAAGATGTGTACAGCTCAGTGGCAGAGCACATGCTTGGCATGTAAAAGGCTCCGGGTTAAGTTTCTGGTATCAGCAGTTAAAGGACCAGGTAGTAGACAATGTGCACTATTCCAAAGACTCCGGATAGCCATTGCCAGTCAGAGCACACAGTAATGAGCTTGGTCTGATTCTGCATAATGTAGCTTCATATGCCCAAATTCAGTGGCACAGGCTGTTTAAGAATAATCAGATAACTATCTTCTGGAAAATACCTCTCTGTATCTGAAACCAGGTAAGAGATGGGTAAAGATCTTTTAACATGAAACTCCAGAAAGCCACTGCCTCAAAATAGACAATACTGAACCAGACAAACCAATTATCTGATTCAGTATAAGATAGGATATATTCATCTCTCATGGCAGACAATGTATAATGCCAGTTCCATCTTCTACAACTGTATCACTACATCTTCCATACATGTTTAGCAAACCATCATGTTGAAAGTTTTGTGTAAACACCAGGTGCAAAATAGTGAAAACTATTTTAAAAGAACTTGAAAGATCAAACTGTATGATAAACAACTTTCTGCTAGCAGTCATCTCAGTTAGATGCTGCTAAACTGAGGAGCTTCTGTACTAGTCAGCAAAGCTGTAACCAGACTACACTGAAAGCCTTGGACTTCAGTACACAAAATCCAGAACAAATGTATGCACAGCTAAAACAACGGACACTGCATAAGGTGAACCAAACAGCATCTCCAACTGTGTGCTTTCTTTAATATACCATACTTGCCGAACTAATTGTGGAATTCTGAGTGTTCGTTTTACAGTTCTCCAGGGTGCAATAGCCTCCTCAACCATCTGGCTTCCTGTCATCCTCCTAAGTTTTGGTGCAAGGCAGAAGTAATTATGATCAGAGTTGCAGGCTCAGGAAGCTGGTACAGGAACAGCCCTGAGCCCACTTCAGAAGCAGCATCAGATTCCCCCCAAATCAGCTTGCCGCCACCTTACCAGCACCTCTAGCTACTGGATATTGAGTATCCAGGAGAGAACACTGGGACAATACACTCAGCCCTACAGCAAGCTGGCTATAAACTGAGCCAGAAAGACGGAAACTAACACCTCCAAGTCAATGCAATGACTCATATACAGAATTGACAACTGCCTGATTACCGGGGCAAATTATCCTCCTTAGGGTCTTGTTTTGTTTCCCTGAGCCTGCTGCTCCCTCCCTGCAAGGGAATCTTTAACATTCAGCCACACTCAATACAGATCCTTTTCCTCAGCTTACTGGGAAGATGCTCTGATTAAGATAAAGAACGGCTGTGCACTATTCTGATCAAAGACTTTTTCCTATGTGCCACCTTCTTCCTCGAGGCTGTTCTTCTGTGACAGCTTCCTTATCAGAAGGAGGCAGACATGACACATCGTGTCTCCTGCAGAATCTAAGGCAGATTCATCATTACAGAAAATAGCTAAAGGATTAGGGAAGTGGATGTGAAAAAAATGTTCCAATAACAAAATCTGCCTTGCTAGACTGCCCACAATGGGGGTGAGGGAGCATTCTGAGGTCCATTTCCAAATAAATGCCTGGTATCAGGAGCTCTAGCATTCTGAGGTCCATTTTCAAATAAATGCCTGGTATCAGGAGCTCTAGCATTCTGAGGTCCATTTTCAAATAAATGCCTGGTATCAGGAGCTCTAAAAGTGCCATACTGAGTAGCAAAAACCAAAGAGGAAAGAACTCACATAAAAAAAGACTTGGAGGTCAACAGGATAGTTTCAGATCCCTGTGAAGTCCTCCACAGAGAACAAACGGCTACCAGATTATCAAAAAAGAAAAGATGTCCTATTAATTATTTCTATGACACTACAAGAAGAACAGTGGTCAGTTTGGTGTAGTGGTTAAATGCACTGACTCTAATCTGGGAGAACTGGGTTTGATTCCCCACTCCTCCACTTGCACCTGCTGGATGACCTTGGGCAAGCCATAGTTCTGTCAAAGCAGCTCTTGAAAAAGAGCAGTTTCTGTCAGAGCTCTCTCAGTCCCACCTACCTCACAGGGTGTCTGTTGTGGGGAGGGGAAGGGAAAGGAGTTTGTAAGCCACTCTGAGACTCTGAGTGAAGAGTGGGGTATAAATCTAATTGTGAAGGACTGTGGTAATGAATAGTTAAGCATTCTACTTTCTATCCAAGACAATAAGAAAACCTGAACCAGGAGAAGTTTGAGAGGAACTGTGCCTTTCTTGTAAGATCCAGGATGAATGTCTCCTGCAGAAGGTATCTAAGGCCAGGGCATGGCTGGGGACCCAAGACTAAAGACTCTTGGGGCTTATGCTGCTGGATACCTGCCCACGTTGTTGTGAATTTTTAATATGCTTCCAGAGTTTGTATTGAATTTTATATATATATAATTTTATTGATTTTATAAACTACATCCTACTACCTAAGAGTAAGGGTACAGGGGAAAACACTATCACTAACTTAAGACAAGTATTTGCATTAGATTACCTAAATCACTCCTGTAATAGCAATAGAAAATAAGGAAACAGACTTCAAACTTCTGTTAAATAGAGTTTAGTTACGCTAAGTTCAAATCTTTTGTAATCCAGAGTAAACGTTTATTTCTTGTGCTTCTTCTTCTTCACTTTTGGTGTCTTGGGTGCTGCTGCTCCTTTCTCAGATTCTGAAGTTGAGCTGGTAGAGTCACTTGAAGTGTTGCCCAATTCTTCCTCAATGGGTTCCTCTCCTTCCTCCAAATTTGAGTCACAGTCTTTATCTGCGCTCGATTGCTATTTCAAAAAGTTTTTGGTCTTTTGGACATAGTCATTTTTAATTTTCTTATCACTATATTTGTTTTGCAGGAAAAGAATTAAGTCTTTGTATTGTCGTCTTTGTTTCTGGATCTCGAATGGAACATCTTTTAAAATTTTAATTTCATCCTCTTTAATTTTAAGTGTTTTTCCCGCTTTAGCTTTTAAAACACTGTCTCTCATTGTTCTCTTGGAGAAACTGATGTAAATTTCACCAGGTAATTTATTTTTTCTTATAAAATCAGGATATGTACAGTATGCCAAGTCCATATCATTCTGGAGATCCTCTTGTTTAAGATCCAAAACTGAAGCAATCGCTCCACTTAACATTGTTTTTAAATCTTCTCCCTTCTGTTCAGGAACTCCTTAGAAGTGTAGAACATGCATAGATTTTTCCAGTTGAAGTTGAAAGCAGTTGATTTTTATCTGTGTTTCTTTCTTTTTTAACTTCTTCCAGTTCTTGCTTAATATCAATAGTCCTTGTTTCAACTTTCTTGATCCTTTTGTCTGTCTTGTTGGCTCTTTTTTCCATGTGCACCAGCTGATTTTGAATGGAGTCCAGCTTAGTGTTGATAGGGCGCAATGCTGCTACGAGCATATTGGGAAAGTCTGCAGCCGCTTCCTGTTCCTGGGTGGGAGTCATTGGTGTTGTACTTCCTGGAGGAAGTTTCTTTTCCACCACCATTCTCCTCACTCTCCCAGCCATTTGTTTACAAAGAAGAAAAGTTTTAGTTTTAAATTAAAATTTCTCTGAATTCAACGTTTCTTGGCTTAAAATGTAGCTTTCAAGCTCGAACAGAGTCTCATGCTGTTAGTTCCATTCTTTTTCTCTTTTCTATTTCGATTACACACCGCTCAGTTTCGGGGGGTGGGGTAGATCTCCAACCCTTCCCCGCCTGCCACTCCTTCTCAGATTGATCTGGCAGACCGAGACTTCTTCGCTTATACAGAGGTTTGATTAACTCACTGTTTAGATGAGTTCGACTATTGCCAGGGTTGCTTTCACTTATTTTCTTGTCCGCTCGTCCAGCAGTTGGCTATGGTCGCCATAATGGCTCCGAGGCATCAGGACTTCTCAGGGATGGGCAAGCCTCGATCCCTCAGCCGTTGCCTTGGGAGAGGCTTCTCCTACAGAGACCCCTCCTGATCGCCTCGGCTTGGCGCGTCTCCATCAGAGGATCAATAAGACACGTCCAAGAGCAAACCACCAAAACCCGGAAGTCGATTGTACTGAATTTTTGGCAGCCACTTTGGGTCCTACTGGAGAGAATGGGATAAAAGTACATGGAACAAATAACATTTCTTAAGCGCTGGCATGTTGAGCAACTGACTGACAACACCTGATAGTGGTCAAATAGTCCAGTAAGGCAAAAATGCCACTACTTGGGACAGGCTATCTCCTGTATGCTACCTTCATGTGACCAAAATTTCTTTTTAAGGAGCATTCTGGCTTTGCCTCAGGGTAAGCCAGCAGACCTCTTGTGGGCTGAAATTGGACTCCACTCCACTCCAGGGTGTGCATGTCACCCTGATCCTTTGAGCAAGAGAGGAATATTTCTACCAGTCACCTCTCAAGACAATTCCCTTAACCTGCTACAGAGAGACACCACTTGTGTTATGTGATACAATCAGATTTTTCTTCATTATTTCCTACCAGCTAAATCCCAGTGAATCTTTGCAGACAGCTCCAAACTTTGCGACTCGGTAGTCAATTTAGATGCTGCGTTTGACAGGAGTGTCATATTCAGCTCCAAGTTTTCCCCATAGTTTAGACTGATCAAAAGGGACCACAACTGAGCCCCTACCTTTTTAACATCACCTGCCATAAACTCAGAATTGCTTTCGCTGCTGTGTGTTTTTAAAGTATGCCAACAGCCATGTTAACAGGTTGCTACACTCAAAAAGCTGTTGCCCACTACCTGTGTCTCTGAGAAGCCTTAGAACTGGAAGACCTTCTTCATTATGTTTTGTTCTGCCCTCTTTATGCAGAACCTTGATCCAAAATTCTTGTGGCTATCTTAGCTAGCCTAGATTCATGTTCGAAGGAAGAGAATATTATTTTCCTTCTAACCAATGTAGACCTGCATATCACTTACCTGGTTTTATTATATGCTTTGGCTGCTACGAAAATTCTAGTTAGAGCTGTGCTCAAGGCCCAATTTGCTGTAGCTTGATTTGCATATGTATTACGGTGTTCCTGTTTTGTGGGGAAAGCGTGGGAAATTTTATCTTTATTTTTTCTCAATTTTATCTAACTTGTTTTTATTGTTATTTTCTGTCAACCCCTGTATTTTACATAAGATTAATTTTTATCTAAGATTGCAATGGCCTTTGACCATCTCCAACAAATTAATACTACTAGTTAGGATATGAGTGAGGGGTGGTTCTAACACACACCCATGCACCCTACAATAAGCAGGAACAAATATAGTAGAATATCATAACTTCTAATGATGGCCTGATACCTCTAGACTGGGAGAACTGGCCATCTACTTAGCACAGCTGCCATTAAACTAGACTTCAATTAAAAGGAAAGCCAGCAGCAACTACTTATTTTTCTTCACATTTTTAAAACTAATAAAGTTAAACAAAATATTTTGACTAATATTCATCTGTTCAACTGACCAATTTCTTTGACTTGGCAAATGGCCAAACCCACCTCAAGAAGGTCTCCTCAGTCTGGGAATTCCATTCATCATGTTATGATTTACTGCTGACTTGTAAACAAATCCAGAAACCCTTATTAAAAAACAGTCTTTCTCCTAACCTACCTGCTTTATAGTTCACATTGCACCTTAAAAATAAAAAAAGTTTCTAAAGCTTTCCTGACTGTGCACCTAGATGACTTTGCCACCAGCAACCAGGAACATGAGTATTCACAAGCCTGCTTTACAGAATGGTATCAACCATTCATTTCTAACAGCAACTGTTTTCCCCAAAGTTCTTATTTGTTTAACCTAATGCATTGCTCAGACTCCAAAAGACAAAACTCAGAGTCCGTAGGCGTTCTATTTTAACAGCCATTTACACTATGCAATAGTACAGAAACTCTTTGCAAATACTGTTTGCATTCAGACACAATAAAACAGTGTCTAAACTATGAATTCATTCAGCTCTGGTAAGAGATGTGAAGCCCAGCAGAATAACAAGAAAAATTTGAGAAAACAGTTTTTCACTCTTTTTTTTCCCTGCATTCTTTCCCCCTACTTTTTTCTGAATGGAAGCTGGGGGAGTTCTGGGAAAAAACCCTCTTTACGAAATATTTTGTCTTTAGGAATAAGTTAAACAAGAGGGGACCCACAACAAAATGTTGCAAAATGTGTTGAGTTTCAGTTTACAAACATAAAGAACACCTCTTCTATTTCTGAAATTTGAAGCTAGACTCAGCAATAAGGGACAGCTCCCAGTTTCAAAAGATCGTCCTGGAACTTCCCACCACACTTGCCTATCCAGCCTCTAGAACATACAATGGCACATGCCAAACCCCTGCAGAGAAAAGGGAAGGGGGGAAAGGAAGGGAGGAAGGGGGGAAGGGGAAGAATCAAATGGAAAGAAAGGGGAAGAACCAAATGGAAAGATGGGGGAAAGCGAATAGATGGGGAGAGAGGAAGGAATGAAATCCCTTGGACCTCCCTGATCCTTCCCTTCCCACCCAAGTGAGCCAGCAGCCTCTCCCCCTCCCCAACAGTTCCTGCACACAGCCTCTCCCCACAACAGATCCTGGATGCAGCCTATGCAGCTCCTGCCACACCGCTACCGCTACCCTCCCCCATCCTTCCCTTCCCACCCAGCAGCCTCTCCCCGCAACAGATCCTGGATGCAGCCTGGACAACTCCTGGCCCCGCAACTGCTGCTACCCTCCCCCATCCTTCCCTTCCCACCTGAGCCAGCAGGCCTGCCGAAGCTTCTTCCCCCCCACACACACACACACAGTGGCAATGGCAGGGAGCCCAGCATGTCCTCGCGGCACCAACAGCTCTTTCCCAGCAGTCATAGGCAGTGGTGCAGGTAGCAGCGTGGCTTCCCATGGGTGGATCAGTAAGTACGTTCTCTGCGCATGCGTAGAGAACGTCGTTTTACTTTTGGGGGGATTTAAGTATCCCCCATATATATTTTTAAACATGTCAGATTTTTCTGCACATCTGGGGAGTGCTGCAAATGTGCAGAAATTTCTGTCGAGCCTCCATGTGCCCCCAATCACCAGAAGTAAGTATCCGCACGCATAACAGGTCCTTGGCTATTAGATATATAGATGCTTTAAAAGACAAGGTAGGCATGCACATGCTATATACAACTCTTAAATCCACACATTTCTGGATCTAGAAAGATAGTTAATTTTCATGGAGAGCCAGTTTGGTGTAGTGGTTAAGTGTGTGGACTCTAATCCGGGAGAACCGGGTTTGATTCCCCACTCCTTCACTTGCACCTGCTGATGTAACCTTGGGTCAGTCACAAGCTCTGGCACAGCTGTTCCTGAAAGAGCAGTTTGTGTTACAGTTCTCTCAGTCTCACAGGGTGTCTGTTGTGGGGAGGGGAAGGGAAAGGAATTTGTAAGCTGCTCTGAGACTCCAAGTGAAGGGCGGGGTATAAATCCAATCTCTCTCCTCTCCTCTCTCTCTTATGGGGGGAACATGCAGGACTTTCATTGCCTTCTATCGTCCCTTTGACTTGGCCCTTTTCTTGTCCTTGATCATCCCTTTTCCTTGTGCTTGACCTTTTCAACTCTCCCTCAAAACATATATACCCACAGACTGGGTAACAAGTAGCTTACTGCTCTACTTTTCTGGAGTGGAAAAAGATCAGAAAGAGATGGGGCAGAAACAAAAGTTTCACTGGGAACTCTCTAACCAGGAGCTGCAGAAGGAAGAAGACAGCATCTAGCTAGAAGTAAAAGTACATGTGCTAAGGCAGCAGAGGATGCTTCAGCTTGCTGTTTTCTCTCAAGTAGGGGTAATACTTTCCATTTTGCTTGAAGAAAACCAAGGCACTTGTTATGACTTTTAAATCTCATAAACATGCCAGATACTGCAATTTTGTATGGTACATTTACTTTGTAAAATTAGATTTTGTAAGACAGGAAGGATTGCATTTATTTCAATTTTCCATCAAATTTCATTTCCCCCCATGAAATACTGGGGAGAATGTTTCAAAATTTCTGGAAATTTTACATCTCTAACTCCAGTTTAGTTTGATGTCTAAATAGCGGTTGCTGACAAACTGCACCTTGTTGACAGGTGCTGATTAAACAGGGTGAAAAATACAATATCAGGTGTGCACTGAAATGGCTTAAAAGAATAAGGGGGAGCATGAATGATTGGCAACAAAAGATGGGTTGTGAAAGGGCTGTAAGATTTACCTCCTTCCAGAGAAAAGAAATTCAGGAATTTGGCAAAGCTACTAGAGACCGGAAGGAAGACTGACAATGCATAGCAAAAAGCCAAGTGAAAAGGGCTTGGGTTACCCTAGGCGTCTCGTCCTCACCTCCATCCCAGGTTATTCTAGTTAACCAAGAATAAGCAGGTCACATACATGGTGAGTCTTTGCTAACATGCTGGCAATCCAAGGGAGCTTAGGAAGAGAGGCAAGCAGCAAACTAGCTGATGATTTATAAACTGAGGTCTGTTATGCACAACGGGTAAACTAACCATAGTTTGATGCATGAATGTAGCCATTGTCTTTCTAAACACAAGCATAACCAGATGGATAGCTGGAAGTGCACAATATTAACAGATGGCAGGAAGAACAAGCCATTCAATCCAGACAATATCAGCAGAGCCTGTCACAAACCTTAGAAAGCTGAAAATGGCAAGTCAGCAAGCACAGACATTTGGCTAGCTATGTTTTTAATAGACAGACTATGCATACAAAGCTGACACTTCAACTAGGAAGGACTTTGTTTTTACAATGAATGCTACATAAGCTGTACAAGACTGAAGATGTAAAATTTCCAGAAATTCTAAAATCAAAGGAAGGGGGAAAAACCATTTTCTCCCAGGGTTTTAACCAATGGGAGGGTCATATGTTGGGAAAAAAATTATGTACAATGTATATGTACAACGTATATTAAACCTAAACTTTTACTGATTTAAAAACATCATAATTTATAACTTAGCATAACAAATAGCATATTTATGGAATTTAAAAACATAAATCTCTATTTCCTATATGAAAATCATTGAGTATACCCAGTATTTCAGCAGGAGTTGCAAACTGCTGCCCTCTATGCTATTGTAGCCCACATATCTTAATTTCTGGCATCTAAGATGCAGGAAAAATTAAAAGGTAAAGGAATAAAAATTTCATAGCTAAAACAAGACAACCTATTTGGGCAGAAACATTCCCAGACTACCAGCATATAGCAAATATTAAGTTAAACGTAATACTGAAAACAATGAACCTTTAATAATGCATTACCATTAAACACATGATTATAACATATTAATTGTTGTCAAAATTATATACATTTTTTAAAAAATACTGAAACTGCTGTATAGTACACACAGGAATTAACATTTAATGCTGTAAACTGTCTTATGTAAATTTCATATTACTTATTGAATAAAAACCTTTTCTTTCATTTCACTCATTCCAAAAAGGGGGGGGGGTCCAGTGCTCCCCACTGGAAGAAAAAACCTTTTGTTTTAAAAATTGTTGCCCTCATTTGAAAGGACTGGATACTTCATATGAGTTTTTTCCCATGCTTCCCCAATTTTCCCGTTGCAAAAATTGAAAAAGGCCTCATACTTTTTCACACTATACATTTTGTATTTCACTCATTCTAAAAGAGAAAAATGTTTCACAGAAGTTTCCCTCCTCCAACAATGCTCCCACAAATTTTTCATTGGAAAAATTGAAAAAGGTCCTTAGAAAAAACATGTTGTCCCCCAGGCCTTCACATCTCTATACAAAACACCTATTAAGTATTATGATACTTGCAAGTGAAGTCTTTGGTTTCCCTTAGACTTCTCCCCTACCCATGCAGGCCTCAGCATGCTAAATGATAATATGAAGAACTTTTATGTTTAAATATTAAGTAGCATACCCACGTAAATTATATTTTGTAGCATTCAAACCAGATCACAGCTAGTAAACTACCCCAGTATAACTACATTATGAAAAGATCTCAGAGTAAGACACTGTACACCCAAATGCATTTTCCAAAAAGCTACATGACCTGGACCCCATCTTCTACCAGTTAGATGCCTCCAAATTGAGTACCTTTGAGGATCCCAGAGCTGTCTGTAGATAGTGTATCAGAATCTAATCTCCAAAAGGTACAGGAGTAGACACATGAAGGACCAAGGAACAATTGAAGCACATCTCAAGGACTCCTCCCCCCCATCTTATCCAAAGGGGAAAAAATTGAATATCTGAAGGAAAACTGGGGAAGAAGGATTTTCTTGTAGTTAGTGAAATGAAAGCCTCTTTCTGGTTATCATTTAAGGGAGCAAGCAACATCTTCAAAAGAAACTGACCTATGTATGTAAATATCTTACTTGCTGATATGAAGTGCTAGCATGTGAAGAGTAGAGTAGCTTGTTTCAATCTGTGCAAATATTCTGCTCTCAGAAGTCCACGGAACTAAAAATGAAGATTTAGAATCAAGAAGTATTAATCTTCCAGAAACTATTTGTGACTAGAAACAAGCATGAGAAATTCTGAAGAATACATTATGTGACGTGGATAATTTTGTCCATAGCTACATTACACCATGGTACACTGATGAGTGCATCAAGAGATGCTGACCTCTGAGATACTTCAAACTCACTGATGACAATCAAACACGATGAAACTCTGTTTGCAAAGGGCAAGTATAGTGCTAGTTTCTTGTGCTTACTTCTTCCTCCATCCTCCCCACCTAGTGCATACAACATGGCTGCAACCCTCCTAGTTTCAGAATCCTTTGGGCACAATGGCAACTCACAGTCTGAAGAGGCAAAGTGAGGTTTTTTGCCGCCATACAAATTTATTTTAAGCCCCATTAACACAATCATGTATTATCAATATTGTACATAATTTATAAAGCAGTAATGCTACCTCTGCTAAGAAGATTATTGCATCTAGTTCATTTTTACCCCTCGAACCTCATTTTCTTCCCCAAGAAAAACAAATTAGATGAGAGAATAGTCTTTTTTCTGCTCATGGCTTCAGGTTTTCTGAAATGTCCACACTTCTCCATGAGTGATCTTCACTGGCTAGAAAAAGATGTAAACCTTTCAGAATTCCCATCAGTTTGTATTACAGCAGACACACCTACCAAAAACGACCAAACTCAGGAAACTCCCATGCTTAAAACCAAAACATGCACTACAGTCGTAGTATAGAAGACCTGCTGAATAAAAATGGCAGCAAAACCCTCACAATGTAGAGCACGGTCATCACCAGCAATTCAACTACAGAAGATCAGACCTCAGAAATTCTGCAACTCACTTCTCAGAGAGTCTTCATTGCCATCTTCCACCACATGGTGAAGACTTTCATTTGTCTGGTGCTCCTCAGTGATCCCTCCTTCATTTATCTGTTTTAAATTGTTTATGTATGTACATTTTATTGAACTGTATGTGTATTTTAACTTGGTTTTAACTGTTTGAATATTTTTGTTGAGTTATAATAGTCGTGTAGGGTTTTAAGCTATTCGCTTCTTTGGTGGCCTTGATGAAGGCAGAAAGCCAGGGTATAAATTTTGTAACTAAAATAAATATTTGTATTATTATTTTTTTAATTATATTTGTATCCTGCCCTCCCCACGTTAAATAAAAGCTTCTTTGTAACAGCCATGTGACAACTGGGACACCCTCGATATTAATGTAAATAAGCTATCATTTGGGACATCATCATCTACATTCCATCTACAAAGTCCTCCAAGTACTACTAGAGAAGGTAGAGCACAGCTTTATATATGAAGAGTTGATATTGCAGTGTTCAGACGATCGACAGTGGAAGCATGATACAAATAGTATTTTTTTCAACAAAGTAATAGTTCTGCAAGCTTTCAGAGTTAGACAAATCTAAGAGACTAGAGACCTATTAGATCGGTATTGGTTAGGAAGCATGCTATAGAAACATTCATAGGCTGGATTCCACACATTGGCAGATATCATATTACTGTCATAACCGATCTCCTGGATTTTCCTTCCAGGACAGGAAAACTGAGGAAGTGAGCAATTAACAGTCACATATTATCCAATATCATGTGGTTCCACAAAACATTCCACAATTTAAGGGGAAATGAAATGTACACTCGGAATGTTAAGAGTGGTCACAATAACTAAGAATTATTGGCATGGAAGCCATAAAACACAGCACAGCACTGGGTTGGGGGGAGAGGAAAAATGAATGATACTCTTGGATATAGAGAAGTTCCTACCCCTACAGCTGGAAGCCTGATCTCAAGCAGAAATACTTCATAATCAGTCTAAGATGGGAAAGTACCCAAGAATACAGGATTTAAAGACTGTATTTCTCTTACTGGTTTAACTTTAGTACTTAGGTGTCTAAAACCAGCAGGGTAGCAAGAGAACACCACTGTGCAGGGAGTTGCACAAATTCTAAGTTATCTTTCACAGCCTATTATGCACAGGAATTCTCCTACTGTATTACCTCATTGGTCACTGCTCATTGGGCCATTATTTCCCTTGGAGGAAATGTCACCACTCACTTATCTGTTCATTCTCCTTTCACTTGAGCCTGATCTTTAATGACCCAGGACATGAAAATCAGTTACCCAAGCCTCTCTAAAAAGAGAGGGATGCAACCAAATGGCTCATTCACAATACACTCAAGATGCACCAGCTGACCAATTAATTCTTGGAACATTTTTTTAACTTTTATCCACAATAAAGGAACAGACCATGCCAAGGTAAAGAAAAAGCAATCTGAGGATTTTTCAGTATTTTCAAGTTCTCAATGAGCAGGGCAATTCGTTGCAGAAAGTGTAAGCACTTGTTTCTCTAAAATTAATATCCTATATACTTGCCTTGTATAGATGAGAGAGTGAACTATAAAGAGACATTTCTTAAAAGTTCTTATTCTTGGTTAGATTGAACACAAGATTTCCGATAGCTATGTACTATGTTTTTAGAACTGTAAATAATGAAACAAGGCTATTTGAGTATACTGCGCTTCCCAAAACTGTTGCACATTTTTTTTTCACATCAGGGATCACTTAATCTAGGCAGAAAGGAGATGTGCTATAATACGATCACCACCATAAAAAGTCTACTCCAGATTTACTGTAGAAGTTTTACAGCAGGAACAGCCTTGTTCCCAGGAGTCATCAGTGCAACATGTTAAATTCCCCCAGAACCAGACAATGTGACACCTTTGTGCGGCTTTGTTTTAATGAATCCAAACACAGTTGGCATAACTAACAAAAAGTACAGTAAGAACTCAAGGTGCAACTGCTTCACACATTACAAAATTTTTACAGGTGCCGTGTGTGAGAAAGACCTCTCAACAGTTTAATAAACCCATCTCAGGAAACCATTCCACATACACAAGTAGTTGTTAGGTAGGTCAACTCAAGCGTTTGCTAAGTGTACTGCAGAGATTAAAGCTTGCTTCCAACCAACTTGTTAAATTATTAAGGCCATTTTATCTCAGCTGTAGTATTTACATATTCACAACCTACATGTTCTGCTCTCACAATGGAAGAAACCTGAAACTTATCTTAACTCAGTATAGTTCTTAATGGGATATATGGTATATGCCAGAACAGGGCTTGGCGGTGGGGGGGTTGCGGATTCGCCAGAACAGAATTCCGGAACCTCTGACAAAATTATTTTTAAAAAGCTTAGAAGTTCATTAGTTTTCAGTATATAGATTGAAAACATCATTTCCCTCTTGAGAGTTCCAGCACCTCTTTTTTTAAAAAAAAAAGTCCTGTGCCATAAGACATATCTTATGTACTGTAAAAAAAAAAACAACAACCCTGAACAGTTACACTGCCTGCCGTTGAAAGCAAATGTCAATTTTTCCTAACAATTTAATGGAATTGAGCCTGCGGGGGTGGGGGTGGGGGGCTTGCCAGTTCTTAAGCTAGCCAGTATGCTGCTTCTGGGGGCATTATTTACATGTACGCATATGATAGCATATTTTGTTGCAACTCCTCCTTTCCCAATTGATTTGTGTACAGAACTGCTCACAAGAGGGAGTTCAGTTATGAACTACTAGATGTTTCCCGTCTTGATCTGGTAGAAAACCCTGACAACCTCATGTGGTATATCCCTGGCTTCGAGTCTTGAATGTCAGGCTTGATTAAGGGCCAGTTGTTTAGGCTGAGGCTGCTTCCACTCATGGATGATTCCCTGTTGCACTCTCTTTGTCACTGTGGAGGCAGAGGGTATTCACAACTGCATCTCTGTGGTATCCCCTCAATGCTCACCAATCCCCCCCCCGAGCTACAATGCGCTTCTTGCTGGCTTTTCTAAAAATTGAGCCAGCTTGGTATAGTGGTGAGAGTGTTGGACAACGATTTGGGAGATCCAATTTCATACCCCCACTCTGCCATGGAACCTTGCTTTTCATGATCCTCTGCCAGTCACATACTTTCAGCCCTACTTCACAGGGCTGTTGTGAGAATAAAACCAAAGAGGGGGTAATAATGTTGTATACCACTTTGAGTCCCCACTGGAGAGAAAGGTGAGGTATAAATGGATAATAAACATTGGTAAGTCTACTGTTGTTATAGTGGTGTTATGCTGTAGTGGTACATCAAGCATTGATTAAAAAAAAAAACTTACTGGGTTGGGGGGAGTACAGAGGAAAAATAGCATCAGATTGAAAGGGGAGGTTTAGAAATCCCCACCATCCTGTCTAGACTGCAAATCCCATCTGGCCTGAATCTTTCTAGAGAGATTGGAGCATAACAGGCTTTTGGAAACAGCACTGCACACATGCACAAGCTGTAAAAGAACAGCTGTTGGAGGACAGTGTCATGTCAATGTTGTGAAAAATCCTGCTCTGATTTCAAGAACTACAACATAGTAAATCCTCTGCTTGAAAGCATTTCCAGTTGGATCTTGAACTGGGATCACTATTCCCTCAAGTCTTTCATCTCAGGGGCCCTTTAGACATTACATCAGTAGTATGAAATGGGAACCATTTTTCTGGGAGTTCATTGTGTAGGGCAGCTGTAATTTTAAAGAGTAATCCCAGCCAAGTGGCAATTACATATTCATAAAGGTCAAGTCTTTCCACATTGTGGTGGACCTTTAAACATCATGGCAGAGCAATGGGATGACATTGTACAGAAATCTCTATTATACCATTAAAGAATGACTCAGCTACAGGCCATCATTTTTGTAATGCAGCAAACTATGGTTAAGGAAGATTATGTCTTGATACAGCAGCTGAATTGATACATCCCAGCTACGGTCACTGCTTCAGAGGCAGATGCACCCACAGATGGCAGCACACAGCAAATGAAACGGAAAACAAATGGAAGACTACAAATAGTTCTAAATCCTGCGCTGTTTGGGTGCAATTTCTGAGCAGAGCCTCAAATAGGAATCTCAGTCAGCCACTGTATAACAGATGTTTCTATCAGAAGAGGGCTCGGCTGTAAAAATTCCAGAAATGTAGAAGTCATAGGGGGAGACTTTTTCTGGATTTTTGGAAAAAATGAAAATTGGGGGAAATGGAAATATATCCAACACATTACCAGAAAATGCATCATTTATAGCTTAGTTGACCTGGATAGCCCCGTCTAGCCCGATCTCATCAGGGTTGGCTCTGGTTAGTATTGGGATGGGAAACCACCAAGGAAGTCCAGAGTCACAATGCAGAGACAGGCAATGGCAAACCACCTCTGAACGTCTCTTGCTTTGAAAACCCTACAGGACCACCATAAGACAACTGTGACTCGACGGCACTTTCCACCACCATAACTCAGTTAGCATATAAAACTATATTAATTGGCATCGTTACGGGAAGTATAAATGCCTAGTTTTCTATAAGTAGAACTGCAAATACACAAATCCTAAGCTGCAGCCTATGCTATCTTAGCACACTTTACTTCTTCCAAAAGAGAAAAATCCGTTTCATAGGAGTTTAGCATCCCCAAAGTGTCCCAGTTTTTCCAATGGAAACATTTAAAGAAACCCTCAGCATTTTTCTTGCTATACATTTTGAGTGACTAAACCTTTTCTTAGGCAACAATCCTGAAAAACACGTTCCTTGGAATAAGTTCCACTGAATAACATGAAACTTCTAAGTAGACATGCTTAGGATCGCTTTTTTAAAAAGCATTTCACTCAAAGAAAAATATTTCATATCATTTAAATTTCCCAGTTTTTCCCATTGGAAACTTTTTAAAAGTCATCTGGAGGATAGCAAAATACAGTTTACCTGAATTTTTCCATGTTTTCTCCCAGGCCTTCCTATCTCTCTTCCTATCTCTATGCAACACTAGCAAAGTTACTGGAATCTTATTTGCATCTGATGAGTATTATCCTTTTGAAAGATCAAGATCCTGAATCTGTGAAAGTTGACTGTCTCCAGCCTCCTTGGCCTTTCTCTGCACATCTTTCCAAGTTACATTAGTTAACAGCTAATGTATTAATATTACCACTTAGTAATCCCATTGCAAGTATTTTATCAAGCCCACAAAAGTGACAGCCCTGGCTGTAAACCAGGACCTCACTGATTAACTGCACTGACTCAAACTATAAGGTCTGCTTTGCAGTACAGCAAGGAGGGTGTAGAAGTCTCCACTGGAACACCAATCTATGGTGAACCCAGCCCCTACAATGATTCTACAAAAAGCAGCTTAAAGTCCCTCACACTCAGTTTCCAAGACAAGAGTGCAAGAAGACCCTAATCTTATATGTGCTCCAGGTTGAAATTCCAAATAATATACCAAAGTACATGAAAATCTTTCTGACAATATCACTTCCCATGGTTTCTCATATCTCATTACAGGTGTTTAAACTAGGGAGGTGTTCAAATACAGTTATAAATAGGAGCCTGCAGATCATGGGCCTCCTAGCCAGCCAGATGATGACATCTCTACCAACACCTCCTTTGAGTTTGATATACATCAAAGGGGAAGGCAGCTGGGTGCCCCTCCATTTCAAGCAGAGCTAGTCACTTGCTGCTTTTGAGACTGAAGGGGAAGTGTCAAAAGGTCAACCACCCCAGTCCAGGCTAAATGCCTTTCACCAAGAGAGCAGCAAACACAAATTACATAATGTTCAGGTGCACTTGCATGCACCTCTGTCTGGTAGACTGCCACCAATCCTTTCACCTATCCCTGCAGCCAGAAACCAAAGGATAAACTCCTGATTTTCCTAGGAGTGTCTAGGAAGTCCCCCCTGAGAGGTAGATTAACAGCAAGAATTCCACAAAAGTTAAGTATTGTGGTAGGTGGTCTTCCAGTCTAGGCACCAGATTCAAATTGCAGGCTGTGAAGACAAATAACCAGAGTCAATATTTAAAATATATGTTATTTATTTATTTATTGGATTTATACCCTGCCCTTCCCACCAAAGCAGGCTCAGGGTGGCTTACATAAAATTTAAAACAGTTTTAAACCACATAAAATCTAAAGTACAATACATACAAACATTCCTATGCAACAGCAATCACAATCCAATGTTTTTGTAACAGGAGTCGGTTAGTACAGACTTAGATGATGAAGACAATCCCAGGGAGGCTCCAAGTTATATCAGGATGTTAAATGTAGTCAAATGCCTAGTGGAAGAGCTCCGTCTTGCAGGCCCTGTGGAAGTGAAGTAAGTTCCGCAGGGCCCTGGTGTCCTCAGGAAGCTTGTTCCACCAGCACGGCACTGCCACGGAAAAGGCTCTAACCCTGGTGGTGATCAGTCTGGCCTCTTTAGGGCCAGGGAGCAATAGGAGATTTTTCAGTCCCTGAACACAGTGCTCTCTGGGTAACATGTGGGGAAAGGCGGTCCCCTCAAGTATGCTGGCCTCTAACCATAAAATGCTTATAGGTAAGCAACAGCACCTTGAAGCGAATTCGGTATGCTAATCTCGATGTGATCATTGTGTGGATTACTGTTGCCAAGTTGCTGCGTTCGAGGAAGGGAACCACCTAATTAGCTGAAGATGGTAAAAGGCTGACTTGGCAGTGGCAATTTTATTAATACTTTACAGTTACTGTGAGGAGAAAATAATAAAGCTAGGAATTCAAAGGCTTAACTAAAAAACTGAAAGACATTGGTTCACAAGTTACAAGATGTTACCCATTTGTATTTGTGGGTTCCAAAGCAACTCACTCCAGAGTCAGCAAAGCCAGTGCTGTTTGGCTTCAGCAAGCATAAGATGGCTGAAATGAGCCAGGGCATGCCAACATGTCTTGACAACAAGTAGGCAACATCCAGCTGAAAACCAGATTTAAAGATGATTCCTTTATTGCTAAGGGTCCCAAGTGTTACTAGGCTTTTGCCCCAATCAGGGCCAATGAAAGAGCCCATCGCTGATAAGATTATTTAATAGTTCCTCTGACCATGTGAGAAGGTGATGGGTCTTGTCTGTAGTCAGCCCAAACTGGTTTCCCACAGGTTAAGTGTGCAGACTCTAATTTGGGAGAACCAGGTTTGATTCCCACTCCTCTGCTTGCACCTGCTGGATGACCTTGGGCAAGCCATAGTTCTGGCACAGCTGTTCTTGAAAAAGAGCACTTTGTCAGAGCTCTCTCAGCCCCACCTACCTCACAGGATGTCTGTTGTGGGGTGGGGAGGGGAAGGGAAAGGAGTTTGTAAGCCGCTCTGAGACTCCTTTGGGTAGTGAAGGGCAGAGTACAAATCCAATCTCTTCTCTTCTGCTTAATTGGATGGAGTGTTAATTGGGAGGCAGTACCAGAAGATGATGCTCTCCCCACTAGGAATAAGGCCCATTATGGAAATAAATACGAGCTCAAGAAAGAGGCTTTGGGCAGGTGCATCAATTTGCTGTGGTGACCTCAGCAGAATATAATGACACAGACTCCACTGTTTTCTCCAGGGGAATTGATCTCTGCCATTTGAAGAGCAGCTGTAATTCTGAGTGATCTTCAAACCTCATCTGATGATTGGCAATAATGGTTCCCTGAGAGGAAATGGCTGGTTTGGAGGGTGGAGTCTATGGCATTGCACCTACCTGAAGTCCCACCCCTCCTCAAACCCCAACCTTTCCAGGCTCCACCTCTCAAATCTCCAGGAAATTCCCAACCTAGAGGTGGCAACCCTATCTCCCTCCCAGCCAACCATCAACCTAACTTTATCTGCCCCTCTGACTTCAGCTTTCCATCTCCCCACCATCACCTGCAGCCTCCACCTAGGAAAAGTACAGTCTTTCTCCACAGTGGGGACCCAAGCAGGAGGGAAGCAACCTTGGCAGGGTATAAAGATACAGAATACACCCTGCAAATCAGCGGTTTTCTCCAGGGGAACTGATCCCTACCATCTAGTAATCTCCAGCCCTCACCTGGAGATTGACAGAAATGTTCCCCAGGAGAAAATAACTGCTTTGGAGGCTGGACTCTATGGCATTCTATTCAGCTGAGGGCTCTCCCCTCCCCAAACTCTGGCTTCTGTAGACTCCACCACAAAATATCCAGAATTTCCCAACCTGGAGCTGGCAACCCTAGTCAGGACTACCCTGAATGAGTTCCCCACCAAGGCCAAAGTAGGCCTGGAATGGGCCTCCTGCCTTCGCACTTACAGAACCAAGCTTGGTTGCCTAGCAACAGTCACTTAGGGAAAAATTAGCCCCACAGGAACCAAGCAGGAGAAGCATCTTCGTCAAGGAGAGGCAGCTGTTTTGGCAGTTTATTCTGTCAGGGAAGTGGCCAGGCTGGCAGTGGGCAGGGGATAGAAGGGGACCTAGCACCCAGCCAATGGCACACAAGTACTCTTGAGCAGCGGTTGATGGGCCAATGGCTGATGGAGTGCACAGCACAGCCAATGGGAGAGCCAGAAAGTGCCAATACGTTGAGTGTATGTGTGCTTGTGCGTGTGCGTGTGTGTGTGTGTGTGTGTGTGTATTGCAAAGTCAGTGTGTTCTTTTCCCAGCAAGGCACAGAAGCCTGAGCCAGACTTTTGAATCAAAACCAAAATTTTGAATGAACCAAAAATCCATGATGGAGGAAGTATCACCCCTAATGCTGTGGTGGAAAGGTGTGTGAAACCCTGACTTACAGAGCTATGTTGTACTGAAATACAGAGCAATCCTGAACAGAGTTACACCCTTCTTATTTCCACGAACTTCGAAAGATCTAACTTTGCTTTGGATTACACTGTTACAGTCTAGCATAAGGGGTACACTCAGTTTTGTACTTAAGGAGACCAAAGTGCTTCGGGCAATTTTTTTCCAGCAGGCATCTAGAGCAGGCCAGTATAAATCCGTACTGCATCTGTGAAGTAACCAATAACAGCTTGGCCAAAAGCCACCTACTGAGCAAGAAATTAACTTCCTAGTTCAGATTTGTAGGTCCTACCTATATTTGGTGTTTATTTCACCCATAGGAATTAACTGCTTCAGAAAGTAAGCTCAAATGACAAATGGAAAGTGGATTTAAATTATGGGTTGAAAGAACAGTTAGAGAACAGTTTTCAAACACTAACTGAAATAAAACTACCCTGATCCAGCAGAATAGATGAACTAGGTATCTAGAGACAGTGCCAGCAATAAGATTTCCTCCATTGATTCTCCACTGTACCGTCTGGTGTATACAAACTTAATCTCATTACCTTTCACAAAACCAGACATCTAAGGCCAGTCTACATATTACATACGAACAGCCCTTTTTCAACTGTGTACAACTAAAAGCACAGAAGGTATGCAGTAGAAAGGGTACAGGGATTGTCAGACCGCCCCAGCACCTAGGTTTAATTCCTAGTAGGAAAAACACTCAGAATTCAGGAGAGATTTTACTGGATCACAAATAAGCTGTGGTATGCTCTCTTCATTCTATATTGTTTATGTGTGTGATGGACTGCATTTTTAAAAGTTTAGAAGTGCTGCATAAACAGCTGAAGGACTGTAAAGGGTTAATTCTTCAGAGACAGAGTGACAAGCTGTACTAAGTAATCTGATTGGTTAGCATTAGCTGAGCAAGAAGTCTGGAGAGAGCTGGATGCAGAGGAGAAGTCGGTCAGATTCCTGCCTTAACTGAAAAGAGACATGTACCTAGACTGTCTGAGAATAGGTCTGACAGGAAAAAGTTTTAGTGCTGACAGAGTCACATTCCTACCTAGACTGAATGCAATCTGAATTCAGCGTTAGCCGAGAGTAGTTTGAACACAGAGAAATGAGGGAGAGTCTGGCAAGGAAGTTTGGGTAGTAGAGAAGATTCCCATTCACAAAGGAAATAGGATAGATCTTCCAGAGAGAGAAGATTCCATACCCAATCAAACAGGTAGAGTTATCTCTGAGGAGTACAAACTTCCCTGGTCTGGTGTGATTAGAAACTGCCTGCAGAGACCTTACACGTCAGTCAAAAACTCAAGAAAAGCACAGGTGTTCTGAAGAGAAGAGGATTGGGTACTAGGAAGAGGGTACCAGCCATCTGGAAACCAAAAGAGTAGGCAATTACTCAAATAAAATGAACTAGAGTGTTTGAAGGGGAAAATGGAACAAAAGCCTTTTGATATAAAGATCTAAGTAACTGTGAATGAATTAAGAACCTCTCATTAGCCTGATACATAAGAACAAAAGCCTATGCTTGCATCAGTAATTTGAAGTCACCTAGTTTCAAGCTATATGTTTCTGGCTTAAACTAACACCACCCCCTGGATTAACTTCTCTAATTTTTTTCAGATAGTTTCTGTTCAAGGTGGGTGACAGCAAGAGAAAACAGCCATTGGCACTTACCGTGAAGGGTCCTTCTCCTCTGAGGTCAGGAGGACATCTCCATGGGTTATTCCCATCATTCCTTTAGGGAGGCAGGAAACACTTTTCCCCCCTTCCTCTTGGCGCCTTGGGAATACCCCAGCCCCTCAGTTCTGGGACTCTGTGAGCAGTAAAATGCTAGCTGAAATAACTCTACTGTGCAGGAACAAATAAAACCTTGCCAACACAGGGAACATGAACTATATATAGCAACCACACATATCTCCCCTGAAATGTAGGTGGCATAACAGTAAGAAATTGAGAAAATAAGGAAGAAGATAGCAGCACAAACAGGTAGAGAGGACGATGAAGAACAGGAGGGCCGAGATGGCCTCCTGACCTCAGAGGAGGAGGACCCTTCACGGTAAGTGCCAATGGCCATTCTCCCTCTGAGGTGGAGGACATCTCCATGGGACCTCCCAGAGCAGTGTCCCTTAGATGGGTGGGTCATCAATGTCAGCCAAGGTCATTATGTGCTGAAGAACACTTCTTCCGAATGCTGCATCGGCTGAAGCAAATGTGTTCAATTTATAGCGATGAACAAATGTGGAGATAGAAGACCAGGTTGCCACTCCACAAACTTCATCCACCATTGCCTAGTTGGAAAAAGCCACGTTGGTTGATGCACTTCTAAAGAGATGCAGGGAGATAGGCAGGGAGAGGAGGCAACCACTGAGGAAAATCCTAGTTAGGAGGTAGAAAATTATGAGAATGAAAGCTGAACTGTCGAAAACAGAAGCAGAAAAAGGCAGAACTCAAGCACATAAAGAAAAAGCCAATATGGAAGCACAGAAAGCCAGAACAGGAAAAGAACAACTATTGAAATTAGCCAGAATTCGGTCAAAACAAGAAAAAGCTTTGAGGACACAACAGGAGAGAGGGAGGGAAGCCAAGAGGGAACATGACACTCAGTATTATCACTCTATTTTGTTTTTTTGCTCAGTGGTTACCCTTTCTAGATTATATGGCTGACAAATTATACAAATATGTCTATTCCAAGAAATTATAGCTTTTATAGCTTTTTAGCAATATTATAATTTGTTTCATCTTTTGTTTGTTATTCTATTAATTAGCCTACAAAGCTATAAGAAGATTTGTATAGCCTTATCTATAGGAATGTTTCCCTTCATATCACCTTCCTTGCTAAACCTACCTGTTATGTTTACATATATTATCTCTTTCTAGAATGCAACCGTATATATAATCGGATTAATAATTGTTGAATAATGTTTGTTCTGTAATGTTATTCATGTTATGCAAAATCATAAATAAAAAAGCTTTTTAAAAAAATGAAGGACATCCGGTTAAGGGCAGAATTATTGCTTCCACAGAAAAGTGGGGAAAGCAGTACCTCAGCTGAACAAACAAGATTTCCGCATTATCCAAAAGGGGAAGATGTGGAGGCATTTCAGCTTCAAACAAACTTGTAGAGATTTGGGGGTCCCAGATGAGGACAGAATGATTTGCACCCACAAATTCTGTGAAGGAATGAATGAAATTTACTCAAAGATGAGGGGTGAGAAAATCTCAAGATTATTTGCTTTTTAAACACAGGGTCAGAGTTTGATTTGGGCTAAAGGCTGAACAAAGAGGAAAAGCTTTAGGAGAAATTAAAAGAAAGCAGGGCAAAACACATGCACAGCTAGGTGGTTGTTTGGATAGAGCTTTAAACAGATGGGCTGAGGGAAGTAAAGTACAGACACTAGAAAAACTGAAGCAATTAATTGTCTTAGAACAGTTTTACAGACACATTCCCATACAACTTAGATGGTTTCTAATGAGAAAAAGTAGAAGCAGCTGCCACTTTATTGGATAAGACAGAGGGGAACTTGGGAGGATCTCTTCCCAATCCCCATCAAGAAAAATAAAGTTTGGGGTACCTCAGGGAAAATTAAGCCATCTAAAAGCAGCCCTGTGAGGTGGAACACTCCCAAATTAAACAGAAAGAGAGTGATAGTGTGTTTTAACTGCCAGGAAGAGGGACACATACAAGCCCATTGTCCAAAGTTAGACAAAGAAGAACAACAAACTTCAGCCAAAACTATCAAAGTAGTTCAAAGGACAGAATCAGTCACAGAACTCCCCCCAGACCCTGTACCAGGAGAAGCCCAAACACAGAGATCATCTGGAGTCTTACAAGTCTGAAAAGTGCAGGAGGATTTAAACAGAGAATATTTGGAGTGTGCAGGTCTCAGACAGACAACCTTTACTGGAATGTAAGAGATCGGATTACATTAAAATTTAGGAATACATCGAAAGTAAGGCTGTCAAACAGCCAAAAAAAAAGAACTGATCAATTAATAGTTTCCCTGGTTCAAATTCCAGATTGAAAAAAAAAAAAACAAGCAACATTAAATGTTATAGAAGCATTTTGCCCAGAGAGTAGCAACTGAACCTTGACACTCTCAGGAAGACCACGTCATGTAAAAAAGAAGGGTATCCAAAATTTTTCTTGAATCTTAAAAGAACATGGGAAACAGATTCGATAGCACCATAACTGCAGGGGACTTGTCTAAGTTCATAGGGGATTTTTTGGCATCTTCCAGAGAAGATGGCCAATGGCAATACGTTAGATCTGGCTAACATAAATGCCCTTCTTTGATGGGAATCAGTTAGAGAACAAGAATAAGCAGCTGTCTGGCCCAGTGTCTGGGATAATTCCTGATGAACTGGGAACAGGTTTTCCTGGCTGCCTCAGTCAGGCACTGAAACTGAGTATCTAGAAGCCCGCGTTTAATTGTATAAAATATTGTGGAGGCAGATGATAAGTAAAGCGGGTCTAGAAGTATTCCTAAGGACCTATTTTTTTTTTTTTACTATTTTCAGCCAATTAGGTTGATAATGACCTGTCAGCATTAAAAAGGTGAAGGAATTCGGGTCAATATTAAACAGAAGGTGCATCCAGAATTTGGTGGTCAGAAGCCAGGTCCAAGTTTCCAGCAGCATCTGGCCGGTTTTGAGACAGATCACAACATATGGGACACAATGAGGGAGTCCAAGGGTTTTCCATAAAAAAAAAAAAGAATTGTAAACCCTCTGCTGATTGCGCTTATCCAAATGAGAGCGCCATACAGAAATTGTGAACTAGATTTTACATTGAAGGCCATTGGGACATATCTATTGCCTCTCAAGAAGAAAAAGCGGGCGATGGCCTCAGCACTGTTTCTTGCTAGAGTAGTAGCACATTTGCAGTGAGTAGCCCAGCTCCCCCTGTAACAGAAATTGATCCCCAAGTATTTAAATGATATGACCTTCTCAGTGCGATTTCCCTGGATTTGGAACTGTTTCCAGGATTTGGAAAAAACTAGGATCTTTGTTTTCCCATAATTCAAAGTTAACCTGTTGTTGTTACAGTAGGTCACGCATTGGTGTAAAAGATGCCTCAGTCTGATTTGAGAATGTGAGAGTAAACCAGCATCATCTGTATATAAAAGAACTGGGATATGGCATTGGCCAATTTTCAGAACATGTCCATCAATTTCAAATAATGATGAAACCAGATCATTTAGAAACAAATTAAAAACTGAAGGGGCAAGGATGCAACACTGTTTTACACCTTTGCGGATCGGGATTTTGGGGCTTAAATTTCCCTGTAGATTGAATTTAACCTGACAACTGATATGTGTATATAGGTTTTTTTATTTTAAAAAAAGCAGTCTAGGATCTTTATTAATTCTAGCCATCCTGTCCCATAAGAGGTCTCTTGAGATTGAATCAAATGCCACCATAAGGTCTAAAAAGGCAGCAAAAAGGTTATTGCCTGGTTTCCCTCTGTAGGTCTCAAGATTGCCTCCATGCTTGAGAGGAGACAGAGGGAGCATAATGGTAGGGCCTCAGTTAATTACTCTCAGCATTCCACAATTAAGGATACATCTACCTATCTCTCCAATTCTGACATATTTATTTCCTTCACTAAGTCTTCCCCTGGAATTAAACCCAAATGAATTGTAACTATATAAACTAAGCCTGTTATTCCTGTTTGGTCCTTGAATCTGTTAAACATCTTCATTATGCTGTATTATAATTTACTGCTCACCCTCTACCCTATATGTATGGACTGGTAATTTCCATTTCATTGTGTCTGAAGAAGTGCACATGCACACAAGAGCTTATACCTTGAGTAAAATTTTGTTGGTCTTAAAGGTGCCATAAAGGACTCAAACTTTATAAAGGTTTAAGTAACTGTGAATAGCTTAAGAAACTGTCATTAGCCTGAAACATAAAAAATAAAGTCTGTGCATGTACTGGTTTTATCTCAGTTATATCTATATTAAGCTACCTCAAAAATTTCAACCTTTGATTTCACCTGACCTTTCACCTCTACGTTGAATAAAATATTTTGTTCATTTTCAATTTCAAAATGTCTCAAGCACCATTTTCAGTGGTTTAAGTTAAAAGGGAAATCCTGACTGTACTCTCAGGTTCCTGGGCTGAGCCAGCAGTAAAATATGCTGACACAGGGTGGGACAGCCAAGGTTCTTCAGGAAAGAAGACAGACTACGAGGGCTGCTCAGTCAGAAAGAGAAAGAAAACTGGAAGGAAAATCTTGCCTCTGAGGGAGAGAAGTGGAAAGGGGCCGTCATAACTGCATAAGATAATTTCTGTCCAAATACTACACTACTTTTGTTTACTACAAAATCTGTGCTCTAACTTCAAATTTCTTTTCTCTACCTCTCACAATTACAAAAAAGATCTAAGGTAGCATAGGGAGTATTTGTATTATTTGCAATACTGGTTGTGGAAAATGAAAGATTTACATACTTATAAATCCCATAAACACTAAGTATTTCAATTTTATATGCTAAACAACTTATTTGCTTTAAATTGTTAGAGCAATAAAATATTTTTAGATTTTAACAACAAAGTAGTTCAATTTTTCCTTACACAGGGGAATCCTTGTACAGCCCTGTTGCCCCAAATCCCTTAATCCACCTGGAGGGCAAACTACATTTAGCTTATTTGTGGGGGAGGGAACATGTGCATTTGCATTAGGTCTTTTTGAGACCCACAAAAGCCTTCCAGTTTACTGAAGAAGAACCCACAAGAGTACTACAACTTCCAAAAGAGTTGATTTTGATTAATGTAGATCTGGCTATAACCTTAGACAAAGAGTTTTTAAACTGAAGTACAGGGATTCCTTGGGGCAGGGGGACTGAAGATACTCCACTAGTTTTGTAGATCTTAGAACAGAGGGCAAGGTTTTCTCATGCTGATCTGGCTAATGAGAGTCTTCTCCATTTTCTGGAACTTTCAAAGGGCAAAAGCTTATAGAACCACCCCCATCCACAATAATTCCAGAACAATAGCCAGTAAATGCACTGATAGGCTGCCAGGAATCAACAGTTCAGCCCTAGGGACTGTAATCAGTTGACCAGCATCAACAGAGTATACCTAATGTTACTTAGGAAAATACAAGTACAATCACCACTACTTCCACTATAAATTTAAACCATATTTCGACCTTAACTTTCACACTAAATTATAACAGATTTCAGTCTGCAGTTGTTGGTTTTTTGTGTGTGTGTGTGTGTGTTTTTGGGGGGGGGTGTTCCAGTGGTTCAGGTTGTGTGTTATGCTGGCCTCTTCCTATAAGCAGCTGTGAAAGCTTTTCCAGAATCCAGCCTACTCTTGTTAAGCTCAGCAATTAACCACTTAAATACATTCCTTTCCCTCTCTCTGTAGTGCAGCAAGTCACTTCCAACCAAGGGATGAGATTGACAGAACCTCCTGATACATGATCTTACAGAATTAGCTATCCTCTGAGATCTGGCTGTTGGCTGATAGTTTTGAGGATGCAAGAGGAGAAAAGCTTCCACAGAGGCATACGCTGCTCGCCACATGCATAGTTAAATGGTCCTGTCTGGTGGTGAAGTGGGGAAACAAAGTGATGGGGGTAATTTGTAAAAAATTAACATATGGGTTCCATGGGTGCTGATGTTAAGAGTGTATTTGATTCCAACACTCTACCATCAGCCTGTGAAAGCAAGGCAACCAGATTTGAAGGGACAGGCAGAAAAATAAAGAAGGGAAAGTGATGTAGAACAAATCAGATTTGATGCTGTAATCCAACACACATTCCTTTTTGAGCTCACCAGGGATTTCTCTTGCAAACTGCTATATTGGAGGCCATTACAAAGGGTTCCCTAAATTACAGGAACAGCCTGTTGGTCAGACTAGGGACTGCAACCAGAGGTAACAGAATTGCAAAGCACGTCTGTACCAATGGAAAGATCCCCATACGGTCCTTTGGATTCCAGTCACAATTTTTATGGACTTGCACATAAGATACAGTAAATGCAACTTTTATATTTGCTCCGTATAGGAATGAAGACCTTACTATATGTACCCGTAATCCACACAGGCTGCCTTCAGAAACCAAAACATCTTTCAGTTGCTGTGTCCCCAGGAAGCTGTAGTAGATGAGCCCTGAAAGAATTTATCTAAGTCAAAAACTGCAAATTGTTTTAATTATTTCCATTGCGCTGCTAAACAGAAGAGTGCTCTTATATTCACACCTTTCTCAGGGTTCCTTACCATAAGTTTTTCCATACATTGACAACAAACAACTGCATATAATTTAAGCTTGCTTTTCTACTAGAGCCAGTCCTGGCAACTGTTTGCTCTCTCATACTGTCCCACTCATGATGATTCGCTTCACTGGAATTATATAAAGACAAACCAGATTAGGATTGTAAAGTACGGTACTTCATACTCTAGAACAGCACAATGGCTATGTATTTTACAAAAATGAATATGTAGTTACATGCAGCAGTTTGACAAACATTTCCTAAAACTTTCCAATAACGTGGTAACTATCATACCTTGACACAAAGAGTACTCCATCTTTCTGTGTTATACCTCTGAGGATGCCAGTCACAGCTACTACCAAAATGTCAGGTCCTACAATGCCAAGACCATGGCCACACAACCTGGAAAATCTATAGCAACTAATTATCATACTATACATCAGAAATCAAATATAGCAAGAGCTGAGCAAATGAGTAAAGTTTACTGTTCAACTGCATTTTTGAGCACAGATTAGTTCTAAATACAGCCACACTAGCCCCAGGGAAGCATAGAAAATAACTGCAGCCTTGATATATTTTAGTACTGCAGCCTTGAATGACCTGTCCAAACAGTAACCCCAACGTAACCTTCATTTTGCTTGCAGGCACATTTTATGCTCCTTTACCAAAAGGGTTGTAGATTATAATTTACCTTAATTCCTCAAAAGGAAGCCCAGTTCTTATTTATTTCACTCAAGCATTTTCCACTGCAGTATGTTAGCCACAAAAATTAATCCTACGCCACTTGTTTTTGTGTGTTTTGGCTAATGGAAGTAGAACCAAATAGCAGGTAAAGAGGACATTCAGACACCGTGGTAAGCCATAGCTTGTAAAGCAAAGTTCAAGTAAACTCCAGTTTAATGACTTTTCTGAATGCAGGCTGCCCAACAAACTTATTTATTGGCAGACGACAAACTGGGATTCTAAACCCAATTTGTTAATTGTTGTTCGCCATGACATCTGAAAACACAAATCCCAGTTTCTGCAGCAGCCTTCTTTGCCTCCTGCTCACAGAGAGGGACGCACAAACCAATGGCAAATCTAAGCACTGTTCGCTGCATTCAAACTACAAATGGAGTGGCCCTGAGAACACTTCTTAACTCTGCCTTACCATTGTGCATGTGTTGCACAAACTGATGGTAACGACCAGTGGGAAAGTTAAGACAATAAATTGGGGAGGGGTGAACAAGGAAGAAGAAAAATAGATTGGATTTATACCTCTCTCTCCATTTGGAGTCTCAGAACAGAACTGATTCACCTTTATAGCTTCAGTTCAGATTTAAAATCACACTGTGGGATGATTTTTTAAAGTTACATAAAATAGTATTAAGACAGAGTTTCCAGTAGAACTAAAAAACATAGCAAAGGTGGGGGGAAGCCTGCCAATAATCAAGAAGCTTCATCTAAGGATGACAGAATTAACTATATAATTTCTACATGAAATTTTATAAACTACGCCTTTAAAAAAGGTCCACACTCCCTGAAGCCCTACTGTCAGCTATCTCCCAAAAAGATCATTGAAGTTTCATTCTACATAATCACAAGGCACTTCTAGCCAAGGAATCATTAACAAGGACTTTGCAACAGCAGCTGTGTAATGCAAGTTAGTTGAATAATTTGGCTTTCTGAGCATCTGTGGCGTAGAAATTGTCTCTAGATAACCAGGGATGAACTAGACCTGACACAGAGATACATACAGAACTCAGAATTTTAAAAAACGGAAGTGGCAGCCATGAATTGTCCAAATTCAGATTACTGATACAAGCCCATACAAACCCATGTATTAGCTGCATTGAAATTAGATTAGGAGAGGGAGGAGTTAAATCCCTCTCCCCACACATGACCTGAACTGGGCCACTACACATCCATGAGCCATGTTAAAAATTGTGTGCAAGACCTGCATCTCCCAAAATTACCTAGCACAACCTCTAAATGTAGTCTCTGACTTCAGCTTGTTTTCCTTACCTTCTCGCTGAGTCATCAGAATGGCTGTGATATGAGCCCTTAAGGTTTACTTTTACGAGAACAGCTTGGAGACTGGAAGCTTCTTTTTTAAATCTCGAGCATACAGAGCAATGCAAGATTTAAATCTAGAGCATACAGAGCTGTACTAGCAATGGAAGATTCCTGTCTATATATGTGGTCCTTGCCCTCTCCCCAGTTTTGTTTGCTTTAGGAATTACTCCTTCAAAATAATCTTAACTTTTAAAAACAAAAAAAAAGGAACACATACCCTGTATTTGTGTGCCTATCGTCAAGTCTATGGTGTGGGCATGAAATAGGTACATTTCCAGTCAATGCATGCCAAAAAGCATATCTTAATACTGGGGAAAGGATCTGGCATATCAAATGATCAGGGGGTTGGAGCATCTTTTCTATGAGGAAATATTTATATATCCACAGTTTTGTAGATGAGGGGGAAAGAATGAAAAGGGGGCAGTATTCTTTAGGTTTATACTACAAATGTATGGTTAGAAAGTAAACATATTTTATTCCTCCTTCATAAATACCAGAACACGGTCACCCAAAGAAGATAATCAGCAGTAAATAGGCAGCCGCTATATAGTTAGCTTTATGGAATGTGCCACTATAATGTTGCAAGGTCACAAGCTTAGCATCATAAGTTTGACCTCTCAAGGGTTTTTAACCATGACAGTTAAATGAGACTTCCTGAGACAATATACCTCCATTTGACAGCTGCTGGGGACAAACAATGAAAGCACACTGTAGCCTTCATTCATAGCCTGCTCTGAGGATCCCAGAGGAATCTAGCCATCCACTGCTGGGAAGAGGCAACTAGATGGACCTTTGGTCTGATTTAGCAGACTGTTATAATGTTCTTATTTTAATGTTCTTATGCTGAGGTCACTGTAGGGTGCCAGATGTGGTCAGCTGGTTTAAGACTAATATTGCATAGATGGTGCTGACTTCAAGTAACTATGACCCATTTCTAGCTTTGATCAGTACATGGGAGCAGCATACATTCCATCCCAACATGTTAAAATCAAGAATACCATGGCTCCTCAAGGACTAACAAATTTAACCTGGGCATACTACAAATTTAAGATGTCACAAGGCATCTTGGCTGTTGCTGCTACAAAAAACATAGCTACTCCTCTGAGTTCTGTTCTGGGCCCCATTTCAAAATATAATATGTAACTGAGGAACTTGGAATTGTTGTTAGTCAACCACAAGCTTCTGAGTCCCGGACTACCAGGACAGCTGAAACCATCCAACTTGTCATAACATGGGAGTCATACTGCACCAACTGTGTTCCACATCTTTTGAAAGGATTGTTGTTTTGCACAATTAGTGGGAAAACCCTGCAAAACATCATGAGTGAATACTTATGCACAACCAATACATATGCAAAGAGCAAATATTTTTGCAACTTGGTTTTTTCTCCTTTTCACATTTCTAGAATATATTTGGTTTTTTGAATGAAATAAACTTGTTGCTATTAAAACTGCCTTATGTAATTGTAATCAACTGAAAGCAGAATTTTGCAGTAAGGCAACAACTACTGATACTGTCTCTTCAGATCATCAACTCTTCTCAGAGGAGTGGGGCACTTTATGATTTTAAGTATATGGCAGTTCAAAACTGCAGTCCTGATTATAGTCAGCATGTAAATAGACTAGCTATAAAGTATTGCAATATGGCACCCTCTCCAACATGGCTTGGGACAGCTAGAAATAGTAAAACACAGCATTACAACAGATAACTTCCTGAGATTTAACAACAAACATTGTAGAGTTTTCTCACCTGCCTAACACTGCATCGAGATGTCTTCTGTGTCCTTTCAATATATTTAATGCTGTTCATTTATATAGGAGTGAAAGACATTTACCAGCACCACTAGTACATAAGAACATAAGAGAAGCCAATGTTGTATCAGGCCAATGGCCCATCTAGTCCAACACTCTGTCACACAGTGGCCAAAAATACCAGGTGCCATCAGGAGGTCCACCAGTGGGGCCAGGACACTATGCTGTCCCACTGTTCACCCTCCCAAGCACCAAGAATACAGAGCATCACTTGCCCCAGCCTGAGAGTTCCTATCTATACCTTGTGACTAATAGCCACTGATGGACCTCTGCTCCATATGCTTATCTAATTCCCTCTTGAAGCCGCCCATGCTTGTAGTAGCCACCACCACCTCCTGTGGCAGTGAATTCCATGTGCTAATCACTCTTTGGGTGAAGAACTACTTCCTTTTATCCGTTCTAACCCGATTGCTTAGCAATTTCATTGAGTGTCCACGAGTTCTTGTATTGTGAGAAAGGGAGAAAAGTACTTCTTTTTCTACCTGCTCTATCACATGCATAATCTTATAAATCTCAATCATGTCACCCCTCAGCCGCCATTTCTCCAAGCTAAAGAGTCCCAAGTGCTTTAACGTTTCTTCATAAAGATAGTGTTCCAACACTTTTACCATTCTAATTGCCCTTTTCTGCACTTTTTCCAATGCTATAATACCCTTTTTGAGGTGTGGTGACCAGAACTGTACACAGTACTCCAAATGAGGTCACACCATTGATTTATACAGGGGCATGATGATACTGGCTGATTTGTTTTCAATTCCTTTCCTAATAATCCCCAGCACAGCATTGGCCTTTTTATTGCAGTTGCACACTGTCTAGACATCTTCATTGAGTTATCTACTATTACTCCAAGATCTCTCTCTTGGTCAGTCTCTGCCAGTTCAGACCCCATCGTGTATTTGTATTTAGGATTTTTGGCTCCAATGTGCATCACTCTGCACTTGGCCACACTGAACCCCATTTGCCACATTGACGCCCACTCACCCATCCTCAACAGATCCCTTTGCAGTGCCTCACAATCCTCACAATCAATATCACTAGTTTATGAACATAGTTCAAATTTTAGAGAAAAATTATGGAATCTATTAGCCATTCTCAATATTTGAGTATTAAAGGTTTATAAATTCAGTTAAAGGATGCAAAACAGTGGTGCTTCTTTCTATTAAACTACAGGGAAACTACTAGGTAATCCATTATGCCTATGTTAAAATTTACTTGTCAATTAATAGCAGGTGCAGGCTGTTAATTTGAACCTGCTGGGACTTTAAGAACCTGGAGAAAAAACACTGAAGCTGGGGGAGAGAATGGTATTTGCCCCCTACCTTTTAATTGGCTACATTTGCAGATTCAAGATCAGAGATGAATGGCACATACAGAGAAAGCAAGCCAACCTCAGATATCCTGATCAGCCATTGCCAGTGGTGCATATGAAACATTATGCTAATGAATTATTTTTTAAAATCAAATTATTAGTCTGGCTATTTAAGAAGAAAATGTTAACCTGTGCAACACAGAAGCAAATATAACTTCCGCTGCAAAACTGTTCAATATATTCCTTGAGGTTCTAACACTGGCCACTGTGTGGCATGCTATCTGATTACTTAAGAGGGGAATTCTTGGCACTCTTACCTCGAGGTAAGTACTCTTCAATTCAGTGGGACTTATTTCCTAAGTACACAAACAGGATTGCAGTGTATAGCAGCAATCTTCCCTTGGAATTAAGCAAACCTCACTAAGATTGGCTTGTGAGGCAATTTCCAAACCTGTGTACTTTTGACAAAAATATTTTTTTTGCAAAACCTTTTCAGTTAACAGTCACAGTGAAACACTACTTACTTTTCACCACAATAGCATCCACACAAAGTTCTACTTCCCCACTCTAAGCAATCATAAGCCTTCCTTTAAATCAGACAGTACCCTATCTCACTGAAATTAAAAAGCCTCCCAGGTTCTTAGTAAGAGACATTTCCGTTTCATCTAGGAACTGATACACTGTCCGAAAAAGGATTCCAAGTCTCACTCTTCCTATTTACACACAGTATGTTACTGTTTCAGTCAATGTTCTACTGTTATTTCTAACTCATAGTTTTTAGTAATAAAATTCTTTTGACTCAAGGCTGTCAGCGCAAGTGAAAAGGTTCTTCTGTTGAACAAGAACATAAGAACATAAGAGAAGCCAATGTTGAATCAGGCCAATGGCCCATCTAGTCCAACACTCTGTCACACAGCAGCCAAAATATACCAGGTGCCATCAGGAGGTCCAGCAGTGGGGCCAGGGCACCAGAAGCCCTCCCACTGCTGCCCCCTCCAGCACCAAGAATAGAGTGCATCACCTGCCCCAGACTGAGAGTTCCCATCTATACCCTGTGGCTAATAGCCACTGGTGGACTTCTGCTCCATATGTTTATCTAATTTCCTCTTGAAACTGTCCATGCTTGTAGCTGCCACGACCTCCTGTGGCAGTGAATTCCATATGTTAATCACTCTTTGGGTGAAGAAGTATTTCCTTTTATCTGTTCTAACCCGACTGCTCAGCAATTTCATAGAGTGCCCACGAGTTCTTGTATTGTGAGAAAGGGAGAAAAGTACTTCTTTCTCAACCTGCTCAATCCCATTCATAATCTTATAAACCTCGATCATGTCACCTCTCAGCCGTCGTTTCTCCAAGCTAAAGAGCCCCAAGCATTTTAACCTTTCTTCATAGGGAAGGTGTTCCAACCCTTTTATCATTCTAGTTGCCCTTCTCTGTACTTTTTCCAATGCTATAATATCCTTTTTGAGACGTGGTGACCAGAACTGTACACAGTATTCCAAATGAGGTCGCACCAATGATTTATACAGGGGCATGATGATACTGGCTGATTTGTTATCAATTCCCTTCCTAATAATCCCCAGCATAGCGTTGGCCTTCTTTATTGCAGCTACACATTGTGTAGACATTTTCAGCGAGTTATCCACTACGACTCCAAGATCTCTCTCTTGGTCCGTCTCTGCCAGATCAGACCCCATCAATGTGTATTTATATTTAGGATTTTTGGCTCCAATGTGCATCACTTTGCACTTGGCCACACTGAACCCCATTTGCCACGTTGACGCCCACTCACCCATCCTCCACAGATCCCTTTGGAGTGCCTCACAATCCTCCCTGGTTTTCACCACCCTGAACAACTTTGTGTCATCTGCAAATTTAGCCACATCACTGCTTACTCCCAATTCCAAATCGTTAATAAACAAGTTAAAAAGCATCGGACCAAGTACTGATCCCTGTGGTACCCCACTGCTTACCACCCTCCACTGAGAAAGTTTCCCATTTATACTCACTCTCTGTTTCCTATTTATAAGCCAGTTTTTGATCCACAAGAGGACTTGTCCTTTTATCCCATGACTATTGAGCTTACTTAGGAGCCTTTGATGAGGAACTGTATCAAAAGCTTTCCGGAAGTCAAGGTAAATAATATCTATTGGGTCCCCCTTATCCACATGTTTGTTCACTCCCTCAAAAAACGCTAACAGGTTAGTGAGACAAGATCTTCCCTTACAGAACCCATGCTGAGTCTGCCTCAATAGTTTTTGTTCATCAATGTGCCTACTAATTCTTTCCTTAATAACAGTTTCCACCAACTTACCCGGTATCGATGTCAGACTGACTGGCCTGTAATTTCCTGGATCTCCCCTGGAGCCCTTTTTAAAGATGGGAGTGACATTAGCTACCTTCCAGTCATCAGGAATGGAGGCAGATTTTAAAGAAAGATTACATATTTTTGTCAGGAGATCCACAAGTTCACATTTGAGTTCTTTCAGAACTCTCGGATGAATGCCATCCGGGCCTGGTGATTTATTAGTTTTTAAATTGTCCATCAGTCGGAGGACTTCCTCTCTTGTTACCGCAATCTGATTCAGGTCTTTCAAACCCCCTCCCGAAATCGGTGCTTCTGGAGTGGGCAAACACTTCTCCTCTTCCACAGTGAAGACAGAGGCAAAAAATGCATTCAGCTTCTCAGCCATTTCCCTATCATCCTTCACTACTCCTTTTACCCCTTGGTCATCCAAGGGCCCCACTGCCTCCCTGGCTGGCTTCCTACTTCTAATGTATTTGAAGAAAGTTTTATTGTTGGTCTTTATGTTTTTTGCGATATGCTCCTCATATTCCCTTTTTGCTTGCCTGATCACAGACTTGCATTTTATTTGCCATAGTCTGTGTTCCCTTTTATCAACCTCACTAAGACTAGCTTTCCACCGCTTAAAGGAATCCTTCTTACCTTTTACAGCTTCCATTACTTTATTTGTTAACCATGCAGGCTTTTTTCTATACCTATTTGTACCTTTCCTAACCTGCGGTATATATTTTTTCTGAGCTTCTAGGATTGTCTTTTTAAATAGTCTCCAAGCTTCCCCAATGGTTTTGACCTTCTCCACTCCTCCTTTCAATTTCTTCCTCACATGTCCCCTCATACCAGAGAAGTTACCCCTTTTAAAGTTAAAAGTGGTTGCGTCAGTCTTTTTGGGCAACTCCCTATCTGTACAAATGTTAAACTCAATGACATTATGGTCACTGTTCCCAAGTGGTGCAATCACTTTTACATCTCTCACCAGGTCTTGGGTGTTACTTAGGACCAAATCCAGGATCGCCTCTCCCCTGGTAGGATCTGTGACCATCTGTTCCACAGCACAGTCATTGAGAGTGTCTAAGAACGCAATCTCTTTTTCCCGACTAGAACTCATATTGACCCAATCAATGTGTGGGTAGTTAAAGTCACCTATTACAACACAGTTATTTCGTCTAGCCGCTATCTTTAATTCATTCATCATTTTATAATCCTCCTCTATCTTTTGATCTGGTGGGCGATAACAAACTCCCACTGTTAAGCCTCCTTTTGGACCCACTATTTCAACCCATAGCATTTCCAGAAAGGAATCCAATTCTCTTACCCTCTCAATCTTACTGGACGGTATACCCTCTCTGACATACAGAGCCACCCCACCTCCAACCCTTTCCCCCTATCCTTCCGATATAATTTATAACCAGGAATCACCGTATCCCACTGATTTTCCTCATCCCACCAAGTTTCTGAAATACCCACAATGTCTATTTCCCCCCCAACACCAAGCATTCCAACTCCCCGATTTTACCTCGGAGACTTCTAGCATTTGTGTATAAACACTTATAGTTTCCCACGTTTGTTAAGCCCACAGCCTTCCTCTTGCTGCCTCGAGACCTTGCCAGGCAGTTCCTATCATTAGCCACAGTCTCAGTGGACAATTGTAATCCATTTCCTTGTACAAAAGTAATAGCTACCCCTTCATCTCTTTGAGATGAGCCATCCCGAACCAGAGACTGTCTCTCCTGTCGGGAGAGAATATTTGCCACATGAAAGGGTAGGCATTATCCAACTACTATTTGTAAACGGTATAAAATACAGTGAAATGGGTATGCACATCATGTGCTTGACAGTAATTTAAAAACCTGTTCAGACCCCAACAGCCTCTTCTTTACTTATTAAAAAGCAAGTTCCTCGGTTTCAATGGGACTTCGGAGCATGCATGTCTGGGACTGCAGCCTGAGGACTAAGAGATGATAGAGGCTGTTGTTTGTAAGGCAAGCATTTCACCCATACAGATGTTTTACTATGTATCAGTACATTTTGCATGTACCGATATCCCCACTCGGTTAACGCCTAGCAAAATACTGTGTGGGATTACCATTTTGCATCATTTCCCCACTGGCAAGTTTAAGCTTAGTGCCAATTTTAACTTTTTACAGGCTAGGTGTTAAAAGCATTTAAACACCTTTACAATACTCCATGTGCCATGTCAAGTAGAGAGATGAGGCAATGATGGAGGTGAAGGGTTAGCTAAGTATCTCTGAAGAGCAATTTCAGTATTTGAAAAGCTACGCAGCTGCAGCACAGGCAACAAAGTTCACATTTTAGAGTTCAGTAGGAGTTCCCTCTCCCTTCACACTCTTGGCAAAACCACTACCTTGTCAAATCATGTGCTGTTTCCCCCACACTTAAGCTCATTAACGCAACCAGAATATATTATTGGCTCTAAGAAGATAGAGGGCTTTTCACACACTTATTTAGACCTAATTTTTTTTTTACATCTTAGCACCTTATTTGAGATTTGCACATATATATAAACATAACTTACAACATACTCAAAAAGCCAGGACTGGTTGCAACCCCCTGACAAGACTACACTTGAGTTTGCTGTGATGTAATACATGTCCCTATGTGTATGACTTTGGGTAGTGCAAACAAGGGGACAACAAAGATCATCATGTTGGCAGAAATTAAGTTTTATGATATACTTCCCACACATGCCAAAGGGACAAACAAAGGCAGAACTGAGCTAGCTGGGAGAAAGAACCCAGGAGAGAGCTGCTGGGAAGGTGAGTGGGGCTTTTGGGGGGAGGCGTTGCCTTCCTAAACTGCTAAATTACTGAGAAGCGTTAACTGAGGTTGCTTTGAGAGGACAGAGTTTGAGGGTGAGTGGCCTGCTCGAGTGTGGTGTTTTGGTCTGGGTGTTTTGGTCTTTTGTCTAGTCTGTTGCTCACTGAGCACGGTCTGTTTGCCTGTGGTTGACTGCAGGCCCCACTCTCTGCTGTTGCTGCTGGGAGGCGGGAGCTATGGATCTCTGAACTGTAAGGCTCCTCCTAGGCAGACACACAAGCCTTTGGAGGAAGTCGAAGGGCAAGAGTCAAAAGGAGTCAAAACATATTCAGAGTAGGAAACCAACCAGAGAAGCAGAGGGGTCTCTGGATGACAAAGGAATAAATGGATTGCTAAAAATGAGGAGATGGCAGAGAAGCTCAATGACTTTTTTGCTTCTGTGTTCACTGTGGAAAGTGTGGGGCATGTGTCCATGCCACAGCCCCTACTTTCAGGAAAGGAGTCTGAAAAACTAAGCCAAATTGAGGTGACCAGAAACGAAGTTCTAGACCTCCTGGGGAAATTAAAAACCAATAAGTCTCCAAGCATACATACAAGAGTTCTTAAGGAACTCAGATGTGAGACAGTTGATCTACTAACCCATATATGTAGCCTATCACTAAATTCAGCCACTTTACCAGAAGACTATAGAGTAGCAAGTATGACACAAAAATTTTAAAAAGGAATCCAGAGGAACCAGAAATTAAGACCAGCCCACAGTGTGCTGCAGCAGTGAAAAAGGCAAACTCTATGTTAGGGATTATTACAAAAGGGATTGAGAATAAACCAGTCAATATTGTAATGCCCCCGTATAGATCTATGGTGCAGCCTTATCTGGAATACTCTGTACTTTTCTGAGGGAGCCATGTGGCAGCATGAGGTGGAGTACTGCAGAGGGATGCCGAGCATGGCTTGGCTGAGGCTGTTGTGTGAGGTTTCTGGAGGGGGGAGGGGAGCTATCCAGGTCAGGGCAAGGGGAAGGGGGCCCTTTCTCCGGCTCTTCTTATCCTCCGGCTCTTTTATTTGATTGTTTTTTTTTAATGTTGGAAGTCACATCATGCCCCTCCCGGTGGCCTACCATCAAAATTTTTCTCGCTATGGGCCTGGTTGACAAAGAGAAATTTTTCTCCCTCTCTCAAAATGTTTGAACTTGAGGACATCCAATGAAGCTGATGGACAGTAGGTTCAGGACAGGCAAAAGGAAACACTACTCTACCCAGAGGGTGATTAAAATGTGGAATTTGCTGCCAGATGATATAGTGATGGCCACAGGAATAAACAGCTTTCAAAGGGGAACAGATAGATTCATGAAGGATAAGTTTATCAATGGCTACTAGCCATAGTCAGGGCCAGCTCGCCTAGAGCACACCGGCCCTCAGGGGCGCCAAACGGCACCCCACCTCCCCGATAAGACCCTCCCGTTACCTTAACCGGACGCCCGCTGCCACCGCCTTCCAGTACAGAGCGCCCGGCCGGGGCGCAGGAGGTGGCAGCGCAGCTCGTCCGCCCTCCCCCCCGGCCAGTGGAGAGGATGGATGGGGGGCACTCTGGCGGGAGAGAGCTGGGAGGGGCGCTGGGCAGCCTGGGGCACATGCCGGTGGGCCAGTCCATTCCGCTCCGGAGCATGTGCTGCCGAGGGCGGGCCCAGGGCCAGAGAGAGAGCCAGGCCCTTCGAGAGCACCTTCCAAGCCCACCTGCCTTTCCCCGTCGCCGTGGGCTCCCTGCTTGCCAGCCTGCGTGGAAAGGTACTGAGGTGCGGCGGGGCTCTCCACATGGCCAGGCCACCCCACTCCAGAGGCGTTAGGCAAGCGCCCAGAGCTCGGCCTTGAACTCCCCCCCCCCGGTGCCCAGGTCTCTCCTCCTCTGTGCTCTGAGGGAGCTCACCCCTCCTGCCCTCAGCAGGCCAGCGACCAGGGCGCCAAGAAGGAGCGCACATGGGGGGGTGAGAGGCAGCAGGGGAGAAGGAATGCGCTTGACAGGGCCGGGATGTGCACGCCACGGGGGAGCCACTCTGAAGACGGGGGAGGGAGAAGAGGCCCACACAGCGCAGAGGGAAGCAGCCAAGGCCAGGAGCGCCTATGGAGGTTGGAGGAAGTCACAGGCCTCCCAGGGCTGATTCGGAGTGGAGCCCTGCAAGGTAGGACTGTCCCCTGGGCAGGGTCTGGCTCCCGCTCTCTCCCCGGGAGTGGGGGTGGCGGTGCAAACTGGGGGTCCGGCTGCCCCCTGCGGGGGAGGAGGCAGGGGTGGCGTGGCAGCGGCCAGCGGGGACTCCCCACCGCCGCCGCCAATACAGAGTGCCCCGCTGTGCGCAGGAGGCAGCGGCGCAGCTCACCTGCCCTCCCCCCCTCGGGGGGAACCCTCTACATTCACAAGCACTAATCCTCTGAATCCCACAGCCAGGAGGAAACATCAAGGGGAGGCACAGAGCATGCAAAGCAGAAGTTGGGAGTGTAATTTTATATCAAGCAGCAGGCTGCAAATTTGCCATTCATATGGTTTCTTCTTGAGGAGAGAAAATTCTGCAGTAAATAAAGGTATGAAACTGGCAGCTTGAAATCAACTTGTGCAGCTTGCGGGGGGGGGTGCAACTCACAGCCCATAAGCAAATGTATAAAGCACCTGCCCAGGTCAGGCCAAGAGGGAATAAAGAAGAGTGAAAGAGTATGAACAGGCTGAAGACCAAGGTTCGAAGACAGCAGTGGAGAAGACTACTAGTTGGAAAGTCCCTGGATGACTTCTCCCCCAGTGACTGGGAAAGCTTCATCATCATTTGCCTATCGGGGACAAAAGGGAAAAGTGACTGAGTTATGAACAAAATGCATGTCAGTAGAACAGCTCCAAAAGGACTGGGTGTCAAGACCACGGGATGTAAAACAATGGGTGCCAAGGTGACCATACATGGCCACACTCCCCTGACAGCAAGGCAAAGGTGGAGAGAAGTAAGAATGGACTATAAAATCTACAGACTACTGGGGTGAGGCAGAGAACACCCTTTGAAGATCTCTTCTTCTAACTGGTCAGCATTTAAACTTCAGGCTTGGCAAAGCCCCTTTTGGATTTTTATCAGAAACCTCCTTTGCTCAATTTCTCCTGACCAATCAGCATACTATTCCCAAGTCTGGCAACTACCAGGCAGATGAACAGATATCTGGGGGAACTGATTTGTATTATATTGCATTGTATTCAATAAAAGCTACAGCTTTGTTCTTTTGAATACTAGCTCTCTGGTCTCCTTTTTTTCCTGACAACTCTGATGTTTGATCCAAGAATGCTGCGCTAAATTGTCAGGGGTTCAAGAGGAAAACCTGGCCGACCTCCCTTTTGATCCCCAGCACCCTTAAACTTTATTTCTAACACCCTTAGCCCAATAGGCTCCTGCCTCCACAGAAGGTTCTTTGCATTGGATGAAAGCACCAGTTATATCCTATCTTATCTGCAGAGACTCAAGGAGGCTCCAACCTGAAGTCTAAGAAATCTCCGTAACTAACCTCTTAGTACAGAATGTGTACTAAGCATTCAGGCAGAAGTTTCAAAGCACAGAACATTCCTCTTGTCTTCCCAGCTTCCATTATCTCAATTATAAAAGCTCCTCACAACAAGAGACTTTCCTTTTGCTTATGCTAGTGTGTAACATCCATTTTAAATGTATTTGTTGGACAAAAGAACTGGATTCAAACTGATATTTAAGACTAAACAGAAAAAAAACCCTCTTCAAATGCCTGCTGAGCCATAACTACTTCCCACAACAGTGGCATACAGCACAAACACTGATTAGCAAAATCAAAAGGTGACTGCAAAGCACGTCCTTCCATGGCAGTATACATCACCAGAACTCCTCAAGAGCAACACTACCCACCTTGACCTGGATAGCCCAGGCAAGATCGATCATCAGATCTCAGAAGCTAAGCAGGGCTGACGCTGGTGAGTATTTGGATGGAGACCTCCAAAGAATACCAGAGCTGGGAGGCAGAGGCAGGCTATCAAGCCACTTCTCTGAACATCCTCCAGACCCCAGTAGGTGTCGTCAGGGGTCACCATGACTTCCAGGCATGGGCACGCACATGCACACAACACACAAAATGCAAAAAAAGCAACAACAAAAAAGCATTAATGCTCCAACCGATTTTCAAGAAAAACCTTGACCTACACCAACACCCAAGAAACCTAAGATATTCCAGCAATCACATTATTTCTCCTGGAATGCTACAGATCAGAACTGCACACTTTTAACTGCCAGAAAGTACTCATAAACAGACCTGTAGGTCTATTTTTTCCAGAAATAATGCAACACATTTGGAGCCACTCCCTCTCCAACATTTTTACGGCAGAAGACTATATCAGTTCTCCCAACTCTCAACAGTGAAATCTTAGGAACGTTCCCCAGAATTAAATTCCACTGAGTACCATGAGACTTACTCTCCAATGCATTTTGAATTTCAGCACAGATCTACAAATGTTTGCTTATTTAAAATAAGGCAACTCAGGACCCAAAGCAGGTTCCTTGCTTACTTAGTACAGCTGGCTTGAGCAATAAAGAATTGCTCGCTAGCACTTGCTTTCTATTTGTATAGTTTGGCAGATATTATAGAAGCCTAGCTCCAGTTGTAGTCCATTAGATGCTGGAATCCCTGCAATTTGACAACAATGCCTGCTGGGCTAGAAACACAGGCTGCTCTTCAATACTGGCAATGTTTTTCCTCAGTAGATAGGCATAAAAATCAACTCCTGCATTCTACCTTGTTAACAAATCTACTTTAAAAAAATAGATATAACTTGAGTTTAGTTGACTGAAACCTGATGGTAGTGTATTTCCTAATATAACCCATCCCAATTCATAAGCAATTCCAATACAAATTTAATTTTTACTCTTTTCTTGTAATGCTTTACAGAATTTTTTAAAACGTGTTTCAGGAGTAGCTTGTGTTAGGGGATGGAGACAAAAAAACTGTTCCAAAACAAGCACAGCTTTTTTTTTTCTTTTAAAAACCAAATTTAACATTTGGAAGATATAACCTTTAAGGGCAAATGAACTTCACTTGAAAAAGATACAAACATACATACTTAGAATGCAAGTAAAACCATCTGTCAACTGCACTCTCTTCCACCGAGAGAGATCAGCAAGGTAAGATTAAAAAAATCATTAGTTAGCATGCCAGCAAAGCGTTATCCTATATGTATGCAACATTTTAGCACCATGATGGATGGCACAGAATGTGCAATAGTGATTTCTTCCCTATGTGGCGGCTGTTATTTTGAACAATTATTCTGAGCAGAGATTACAAAAAAGGGGGGGGGAGAAATGACTTATACCTGGCAACCTGGCACATGTTTTTAGAAGTCTTCAACTCACAAATCATAGGGCCTCACCAGCTAGGCCACAAGCCCCTAGAAAGACAACACAGACGTTTTCCAAAAAAAAGACTGTCTTTTGAAATCATGCATGCACACATCAAGACCAAGAGCCCCCTTTCTTTGCATGCACACCAAGAGAAACAGAAGGATAGCCAAAGGATTCCTCCATGGCTCCAGCCCTAGATCTTTCCCTCTCTATGGTACTCCAGCTTGTGTTTCCTGTCCCTGGCTCTCTCTGCCTGCTGCCCATGGCCCAAGCTTTGACATCACTAGAGTCACAACCATGCCCTCCCCATTATCTGACTCCAATGTCATAAGGTTTTCCATCACACACTTGCAGCTCCTCAGGTCTGGAAAGACTGAATGTCAGTGTTTTATAAGACTTGGGGGGGTGGAGGAACCTGCCATGTTCATTAAAGCTTACGTATTCCTGTTTAGAATTAAGTCCAGCTATGTATATTTTTTCCTCACAGTGCACATTAAGAAGGTGATTATTTTTATTTAATTCCATCCACTTTCATGCTTGTAAAAATACCCAAAGAAACTACTGGAGAAAAGCTTTTGAGTTTATCTGGAGAGTGACTATTGAGAGGTGGTACTTTGTTCTAGGAGTCAGTTCACTTGTTCTCTGAATTCAGACCCAGTAAATGCAATTAGGCTAGCAGGGCAGCAAATACACCAAAGTTTCTTCAAAGAGCACAGAAAAACCACAGGTAAATTGGAGTGTAGAATGGAGAATAGCAGCCTTCAGTTTAAAAAAAAAAGAGTGACCACATACAACATTCTTGCCTTAAAGGCTCCAAAAAACACGCTTGGAAGCATGTAGACAATGCCTATAACCACAGCAAGCCAAGGGTGGAGATTCAGTACCCTGCACATCTCTTTACCCCTTCTCATGCCCAGAGGACCCTAAATTGTAAAACTGTGAAAAATAAGACTATACACACGCTTAATTTGCATATTTTATATAGGTCACAGAATTGAGCTTCCTGCATACTTTTAAAAATTTGGAAAGTTGAGTACATATAGTGCTGATTAATAAGGAAAAGCTTGTACGGACATCAAATATTACAGCCTCTCTGGTTACACTAAAGGATGAAACAATTAAAATCTTTATACTGTACAAGTACAGGAGCAACATTTCACTTAACACACACATTGGAACTGAGGAGACTCTCGCTTTAAATGGAAACATCAGCTCAAGTGCCGCTACAAAAGACTTTTCAAAGGCAATAAAGCTTCAGTGTGTCAAAACACTGAATGACAATGCAATCCTGTTCCACTTTCAAGGTTATTTGCAATTAATCATGTTTGCCACAGAGATGGTTACAGAAGTAATCCGTGAAGTTTCCTATCTGAAACACCAATGCAAGTGTAGCCCATTCCTTATTTAACTACTGGATTACTCAACAAAGGGCTTTTCTTTTTAGCTATATCACTAGTATGAAATTAGAACAGCAGAAAAGACTCAGTCTGATAAAGACTGCCAAAAATATATTGGTGTCAAGAAGAAGCAGTTTACCTGCAGATGCAGTTTTCTAAACAGGGAAAAACAAAGCAACATCTCAATTTCTGCTTAACATTTACGCATTCACTGCCATTACAACTGAAGGGCATCTATTAAGTTTAGGCACAAAAAATTTTTTACTGAACCTTCTCTATAGATCAGTCAAAAGAACAAAAGTGAGGTAAAATACAACCAAAGACAGCAAAGTGCAAGCTAGGTGTACTCTATGAACAATATTGTCTCAACTTGCACAAACAGATATTCTGCGCTTGGAGCACTTGCCTACTGAAAACCGTCTTCCTAAACCAGTCACAATTTCAGTTCTGACCAGAATCAATGGGCATTTGTTTAATCAAACTTCATTCCCAAGTTAACTAATAAAATAGTTATCACTTGACTCCTAATCCTAATTAGCAGTTGTTAAAGAAACCAGTTTTGCTAAAAACTTAGCTCAATTCGCAAACTAAAAAGATTAATCCAACGTAAATACAAATTCTTTTGAATTATAAATGTCTCCAATGTCAATTTGAGAAGCTGTTGATACTTTTAAAAAGCTGACAAATCTCTATAGCTCAAAAAAGCTAAAGCATGTGTTAAGTTATAAATGTTTCCTCCCAAAGTTCATAATATTTTCATAACAGCCTGTTTCTTGAATTATTGGGGAGAGAGACTACACTGGATCAAAAGCAAATTACCCACTCAGCAATCATCTCAGATTACAAAGTTTTATTTGAATCACCAATCACGTTAGTCTGCCAATGCTCTCAGCTTTCATTCTAAACTTCACCTCAGCCATGGATGATTACATATGTGATCTGAAAACCTGACACCAGTATACACCTTCAGCCACCAGGGGGTGCTCCAGGTGTCACAGCCATCCCTGTTTATCCAGAATAGACTATAGCCTGTATTATTTAAACTGACTGGTTCTTCTAGAAGTGGCAAAGCAAACAGAGGCAGACAGAGGAAAACAAAACGGGGAGGTTGTACATTCGGTCGCATGCAACACAGAAATTGCACACATTAGGAATAGAGCAAAGACTCCAGCGGTTACAAGAGGGAACAGTTAACAGTTAGAGGATAGTGCCACTAGGAACAAGATTAAGTCAGCAGAAGAAGTGGACCATTTTACAAGATTTATTTTTGGCATCCGACAGCAAATTGAAAGGGTTGGCTGATATGTTATTTTATTTTAAGCAGACTACCCAAAAGCTGCATCCTATTTGCAAGGTTGAACTAGAATTAGTCACTAGGACGGTCTGGTGAACTCACTCCCACTGGCATCATTTCTATGTTGGACGTTTTCCCAATTTCAAATTCAGCTGTAAATGCTCTCTTTGCAACATGGCATTTTCAATTTTCTCTCACCGCCAAGCCAATAACCTCTCCTTTGTGATTCATTTCTCTGAAGCAGGACTGTAGGAGTGGTTGAGGGTAATGAGTCCAAGTCTCAACAGTGTGCATTAGCAAACTTGATCCACTACTGTTTTAATCTGTTAACGGGCAAAAGACGATGCCAATCAGCTCTTTTCCTGGCTATACTAGAAGAATCCACTTCTTTTGGTCTGCATTCAATGCACTCACACACTTATTGCAGTCGACAATGACAGAAGGGCCATCCATGAGATGCCGCAGTGATTTCTGCTCAGGTGCCTTTTGGCCACACAGTGGGACATTTATTACCGCACACCTCAACTATGACAGTGTTTCCTCTTTACTCAAAACCCCAAGCAAGAACCAAACCAAACATACACCACACACTATATACATTGCAGCCTGCAGGCTTCTCAACTGCTCTGCTGTTTTTGTTGTCCCAAGCAAGCATCAGTAGCCAGTACTGCCTAAACACTCTCATGAGCAGCCGTATTTGGCTGATGGTGAAGCAAGCCACAAAGGTGTATCTTAGAGTATACTTTGACCTTCCACATCTGAAGGACCCCCACACCATGTTCAAAACCATCAATTACATGTCATCGCACCTATGTTCCAAGGCATTGCAAGCAACGTATACACAGTTCTCCCCTCTTTTCCCCTCAGAATGGTTAATTTGATCTGCAAATAGACAGCAACCAACCAAAGGTCTCCTGATAAGCTTCATGACAAAAGAGGGATTCTGAACCATCTCCCTGATCTTGTCCAGCTATCTAACCTCTATACCACATTGGCTCTTACCAACATTACCAAAAAAACCCTGTAGGATATTATAACTGAAGACAAAATTCATATAATTACATCATTATAAGGAGCCAGTGCCTTCATCCCATGCAAGAGTCAGAAAGGCAAATTATATATACATCTTACCCCAATCATTTCTAAACTCTTAGCCCTAAAAATGGATACAGCTCAGAGATGTTACTCCAGAAATTTTGAAACCACAAGGGAAAAAATGAAGTATTCAGTAATTACTTTCTAATCAAACCTAAACTTATTTTACAGCTTTAACATAAAATACATCATTTAATTTCATTAGCATACAAACATTATACTATATAGCATATTTATGTAAGTATACCCAATGTAGGAATGAGAGAAAAGTGCAAACCACTGCATCTTGTGCTATCTTAAAACATATCTGCTTGTCAGACAAGAAAATGTAAAAACATGCAAGATTTGAGACTGTCCAATAGTAGCATATTTAGTTATAGAGTTGAAGTCTAACACTGAACTCTTCACTAGTACATGAATTGTAGACAAAAATAGTCACTGTTAAACATATAATTGAATATGTTCGATATGTCTACAGAATACACTGCTCTCTAATTTTGGACACTGCCTTACATAAAAATCTTCACATCCTGACTTTAAAAGCATTTAATTCATTCTGAAAGCAGAAATACCTTACAGGCTTTTTTTCAAGTCTTCCCTACATTTTCTGATTTTTCCTCCCACCCAATTGGGAAAAGATCAGGAGGCGCTTTGTTTTTCCATAAAAAAGCTCTACCATTCGCATCTTTATAATCCCTGCTGCTGAACAAAGGTGTCAGTGACACCTTTCAGGCCAGCAAAGTTTTATTCAAGGTATAAACTTTCGTGTGCATACATACTTCTTCAGATACAAAGAAATGGAAATTACCAGTCCAGACATATAGGTAGAGGGTGATCAGTAAATTAACATACAGCATAATGAAGATGCTTAACAGATTCAAGGACCAAACAGAAATAACAAGTTTTGTTTATATGGTTACCATTTGTTTGGGTTTAATTGGGGGAAACATAGTGAAGGAAATAAATATGCCAGAATTAGAGATTAATTGTGGAAACCTGAGAGTACTTAACTGAGACCCTGCCATTATGCTCCAATCGTCTCCTCTCAAGCATCGAGACAACCTTACAGCATCTTCTTCTTTGAAGCGGGGTGATTGGCCCTGCTGCAAATTAGCCATTAAAGTAGTTCCAGAGAAGCTTTCCAATTGGCAAAGATTATGAACTTAATAGGGTTTTAAAGGATTTGTTTGCTTTTTGGAGAACCAGGCTAGCCAAAACATTAAAGAAAAAGCAACTCCAAAAGCAAAGAGTCCTGGTCCCCATAAAACTGGCTTCTCTCTTGCCCCAAAAATGCAGTCAGATTTCATGCAGAGACACCTGAACCAGGGGAACACGTCAACTGAAAATCCAAGGAATGTAAGAGATGTAGGTGGCATAATGTAACAAAAGCAAAGGTAAGAGCAAAAAATTCAGCTATGGTCACCATTTCCTACCTGTTAATATAGAAGGATGCTGCTTTTCAATTAAGCTTTGCAGAGTGAGAGACTAGTTACCAGCACAATCCAGCCAGATTAACCACTCAGAATCCCCACCAATTTCAATGAAATAAAAGTGAAGCATACACACCCATTGAGACAAAGTCAAAAATAACTTTGAGTGAATTGTGCCCTATATTTCCATAGTTTTGAGAAAAGTAACACCAGCCATGTCAACGCATTTCAACACATTTCTACATTCCTAATTGCAGACTTGTGAAGATCTGCTATTTTTCATATGCCTGCACACTCACACAAACACATCCCCATCACACCTCAACATTTGCCAGCTCCAGCAAGTTCTTTCCTTGGTGAACTCTTCCCACAGGCTGCATTCACATGCAGCTCCCAATTCGGCTGAGTGCAACTCAGTTTACTGAATGCAGCTGCTGCTCTCTGCTACTCCCTCAGTCTTTACCTCTCCCAGTGTTAAGAACTTAAACAGTCCCAAATCTTCACCACTCTCTCCTGAACAACATAGTCACACACAAGTGCCAGCTGCATCTGTGACATTTAGAAATGCCCATATTCCTTTTGCCATCCATTTAGTCTGATCACCAGGCTAGAATCTAAGCAAATTCAGCAAAATAGACCTGACAAATATCATGCTCATAACCACAGAAGCTACTCTGCGCACACACACACACACACTCCCTGCCAGAGGAAAGGCCTGGCCTTGTTCAGTGTTACTCCCTTTTGATTTTACCTCTCACTCTGCCCCCTCCCCCAATTCCTCAGCTCTCTGACAGAAGGAGAAACGTGCAGGTAGTATTGTTCTTAATACTAAGCAAAGGTAGGTCTGTTTTACATACACAAGGTAAAGATATGGGAATGAGGGAGAAGAATGGACTGCACCACATCTAACTGCAGGTAGATCCTTTGATTTTGGAACACCCTTAAACAACTCCCTGCAAATGGAGCATCAGCTCGGCAAGTGGACGGACGACCACACAAAACCCTCTTGCAATGGTGCAGGCCATTCAACACTCCTTGGATGTTCCACTGTATGTATAAACTAGGTCTTAATCTGGGCTTCCAAACTCCTGACCAGCAAATGTTAAGGTACCCACGTTACAGACTTGACATTTTTAACATAGAACGCTTATCAGAAGACTCTATATAGTTCTGCCATTATCATATCATATCACCATTGAGGGCTCTTTTGTGCATTCTTGCACCAGCAAGAAGTTTTGTAATATAGGCCCTATGGTCCTCATACAGAGCGCGAGACACCCAAAAACTGGTGGGAAAGCCAAATACTACCCCTCCCAATACAACCCTGACCAAAACCCATCAGATATTATCTACCTGACATTAAAATTTACCTCTGCATGCTCTTATTTTTATTTTACACAACAGGCTGATATAAGTGTGATTTCAGCAACGTCATGTCCTGACATCTGCCTTTTTACTCATCACCTCCCTCCCTTTTACTGGAAACCGTTTCCAAACAAGATTTAGGAACTTCCTGCCTTATGCATGCATTGATTCCCAAGTGCACAAAGGCCTGGGATGAAGAAACCCACCTCACTCCACTTCAACTGCAAGCCAGGGCAACAAGAAGTACGGGGGGGGGGGGGAGATCCAAGTAATACAGCGCAAGGCCTCGCTCGCTCTCATTTCCAAATGAGAAGCCTTGCTAGAGCCGAATTCAAGGGTCTAAGAGGCAAAATGGCCACCGAAAGAAACAGGCCCGCTGAAGGGCAAACTCTAGCCGGCCAAGGTCAAGCGGCCACCGTCAGGTGCTCTCCAGGCCCATTAAGGAAGCCTGCCTAAAAAAGGGCTGCCATTGGCGAGCGGGCCCCTCCACGCGGCCAAGCGGTGCGCCCGCCGGCAATCGCTTCCCACCTGGGCTCGCCTCGACCCGCGCGCGCCCAGGATGGGGATAGAGGAGAGAAAGAGAGAGAGAATTCCGCTTGGAGCCACGTGGCCCGGCAACCTCTTCTCACAGGCCTCGCACGGGCCCGACGCTCTGCGGCGCGCTCTGCTCGCGCCTTTCCCCGCCTTTTCACGGCCCGCAAAAAAAAAAAAAACCCGCGACTCGCGGCTCCTACGAGAAGATCCCGTACAGTGAATCGGCCACTGCATAGCAATCTACTATTGCTTTGCAAGCACTCGCATAATTCCTGCTTGGCTCAGAGCGGGAAGCGGAGAGGTCCTTCCTTCTAGAAGGAAAACGCAAAAGCGTAAATGTGAACACCTGTCCCACAAAGCCTTCATTACCCTCTCCCCCACCCCCGCCCGTGCAAGCAACCGTGACCCTCTAATGACTGCAGTTCGGCAACAACTAAGATCGCAGCCTTGCGCATAACTCTCAGAAAGACAACCAAACGGGGCCCAAGGAGACTTACCCCCGAGTAAGTGCGCTCAAAATTCTCAGCAGTGCACTCTCGACGGGTTTGTAATGAGCTCCCCTGAGCTCAATAAAACTGCCTCGCTAGATTGGCCGGGACAGCAGCCCCCCTTGGAAAGAACGCCCATAAATTTCAACAGAATCCTGACACTCCGATTAAGGGGAACTTTAAAGTATACGCTGTTGAGTCTGCGGGGGCGGGACAGATTTCTTAAAATGTTTATCTGGTTTACACGCTTCGGAAGGACGATTAACGGCGTGCCCGCTACACCAGCAACGCGAAGTCATTACTTCGACCGCAACCCAATGTGCGCTGCCTGAGAAGGCCTACAGAAGAGTCAGACTTAACCTTGCAAATAGCTCGCATAAGAGCGGGAAAGAAGGCGCGTGGTAGCCAGGAAGAAGGAAGCCGCTTCGGTGTAAGAGCCAAAGAAATCCGCCTCCAAAAAAGCACCCACGACTGCAGTCTGAACGCTTTCGCCAGGCCGGTTTACCGCTCAAGCCCACCCCCAGGCAAAGGGAATGAAAACCAGACCTACAGCAATCGGCTATTTCCGCCGCTTCGGTGCAAGAAGACTCCGCCGGAGCGTTCTGCACAAGAGCAGGAGGTCGGCGCTGGCGGGAAAAAAAAAGGAACCTCCGCTTGGAGCAGCTTGAATGACAACTAGCTGCGCCTGCGCCCGGCGAGGGGGGCGGAATTAATCTTGCAAACTACGGTGAGGCTCCGCCCCCACTTGAAGCCAACAGAAGAGAGCGCTTGCGCAGTAGGGGAACCGCTTCAAAGCCCCTGGAAGAGAGTTGGGACTATCATACGGCGGCAGATCAAACGCTAGTGATGGGACAGAGCTAATCAGGGTGCAGCGCTTTAGTTTCCCAGCTCAGCCAATGGGTGAGTTGGGGCAATTTTTCTCTCTCTCAGCCGAACCCGTCTCGCAGGGTGGTTGTGAGTACAGGAAGAAAGGGCAATCCCACGCGTTGACTGCTTGGAATAAATGTAATAACAAGGTGAGACCGGCTCAGTGAGGCAAAATGCAGTATACATTTGGTTCCTTACTGGTCCATGGGGTCGCGAAGAGTCGGACTCGACTGTGCGACTGAACAACAACAACCCTCACACCATTAATCTGGGGCTGATTATCGGCAAGAGATTGGCAATGTTTGCATGTGTTAGAATCCAGGTGCAATCCTGCTCTCCCTAGCTGAAAGGACCAACTAGCAGCTGATGTGGGGGGGAAACCTCCACCTGAGATCCTAAGACACGGCTGACCTTGAAAGGCCAAAGGCCTGATCAGTAGAAGGCACCTTCATCTGGAGCCCTCTTATTTTTGCAAGCGTTGTGTAACGCGATCCTGGGCAGAGATTAATTCCAGATGGGCAGCCTTGTTAGTCAGGAGCAGCCAAATTAAGCAGGAGTCTAGTGGCACCTCAAAGACTCATAAAATTTATTCCAGCAGCTGCTTTCATGAGTCAGAGCTCTCCTGATCAGATGCCTTGAAACGCACAGCCCATTCGAAAGGGGGAAGCGGAGAAGATAGATTACAAAGAGAGGCCGGTTTAAACCAAGATCCGCTCCGTTACCGGTGGAAGGCTCTTCTTGTTTTCAATCGGCCTCCCATTCGAACATCTCCTTCCCTCCTTGGCTTTCCCACTGTGCGTAAAGGTGGATCGGCCCAATGGGTTTTGCACCCCGGTGCATCTGATGAAGTGATCTCTGACTCACCCGAGTTGGCGCTTGGAAATAAGTGGCTGGCCTCCGAAATACCACTGGCGCTCCTCCTTTCTTGTGCACAGCTTCTTACGCTTCACTCAGGGCAGGGCTACAACTCGTCCTCGCCATTCCTAATTTATAGGGTGTTCTGAAGACCAGGGGGCCTCTCCCTTTTGAGACCCGCCCGCGAGCGAGCGAGCGCTTTTTAGGGAATAGATCCGATTCCGCCAATGGGCATGGCTTCTGAGCCCCAGGCTCTGCGTTTCTTTTCCCCTGAAGACTGCTGCAGTGTCGCGTTGGCGTGGCCAATGGGCCGCGTAGAGTCGGTCCCCTTGCCTTCCCCGTAGACAGCGACCAACTCACCGTCCGGCCTTATGTGTGCTTCCTCAGAAGGACACCCAGGGCGCTCAAAAAAGCGGTTACTCCACGGTGTAGGCGCACAGGGTTGTAATGGTGGCCGCGATCCTGTGCTCAGTTTCCTCCCTCCAAGCACCATTCAATAGTGTGGGATTCCCTCCCCCCTTCCGAGTAAATACGTATTGGGATTGCGCCACTAAGGCGCGCCATATTCGGCATACTTACTAGAAGGTAAATCTCGTTGAAATTAACGGGTTATCTCTGCCTGGGCACTGAAGACGGATCCGAAGGCAAGTAGCGCCGTCGGTGCTCCCTTGCTGGGAGTGAGTCCACGTGAACGCTGCGGTACAGACTTCGGAGGCAACACTGGGCGAATCTGGTTCCTGGTTCCTGCACAGGACTGTCGTTCCGACTGTGGGTGCCAGGGCGCAGTCCTTTACGGGAAGTAAGTGCCGCAGAGGTTCACGAGTCTGACTTCCAAGGAAACATGTCAAATGAAGAAGAAAGCAGCCTTTGTGTGAAACATTACGGGCCATTGGACTTACTCTGGAGTAGATGGTTTCGAGTGAGCGGTTTTGGCTGCCGTCCACCAAACCTCTTAGCTGTACGGAAAGGCTCGTTAAAAATTAATGGGAGAGAATGGGACCGGGCGTCCGTGGCTCTCGCCCCTAAAACACTTAAGCCGTCATGGCGGCATTTACCGGTTGGGACAGAATATCTGGTGGGCTAAGTGATGGGGGCGGGGAGGTGGATCTGTCGATCCCAAAATCACATTGGGTCCAAATTGGGTTAAGTGCTTTCTGGACTGCAATCAGGGGCTGGCCTTTCTCACCAACGTCTTGGGAAAGACTTCGTTATAAATTGGGCCCTTGTTAGAGCTGCAGTCCTCCAGGCCACGCACGATACCATCCTAAACATGTACACGCAGAAGAAGGGCTTAATGGGACCTCCTGTGTATAGTATCTACCTTTAGGACAGCAGGCTTAACCCCCTGCTCACAGGCCAACAGTTCTTAGCCTCGGGGTGCTCTACTCGACGGTGGCTTCCGAAACATCGCAAACCGAGCCTCCCCAAGACGGTCGACTAGGAAACAGATCCTACCCAGTTCCCCGCAAGGTAGTTCCAGTGTCATGGGACTGGGGATTGGTTCCTGCCGAACCGCAGGCCCTAGACCCGGTGTTGAAACCGAGTAGGCCGGATTAAGTGGCTTCGGGAATACACAGCTCCCGGTCGGCGTAGCTACTGCAGGCTCCTAAAACAGCCGGCCCAGACGACAAGCCAGGCAGGTGGCTTAGAGTGCAGTTCTGCGTCAGAAATAAAGCCCCGTTGAGTTGCATGAGAATGATTCCCTAGTAAGTGACCGGAGGAGGTCTGCAGCCCCCGAGCTGCCGCTTGCAACGAGCAGCGGGGCCCCTCTTCCTTCCCTCTCTTCCACAAGCGCTCGGCCCCGGCGTCCTGCCCGCCAGGCACGGGCGAAGTCCGAGTCGCCAGCGTGACCTTCAGCCGACAATTAGCTGGCACGAGGCGCGCACCTGCCGCCCCCTCGCTAAGTCCTCCGCACGGAGGAGGCGGGTGGCCGCCACCTGCCCCAGGCTGTGCGGGAGCCGTTGCCCGCAAGGAGCGGGGGGACCTCAGCAGGAAGCATGCCGCGGGGCTTCTCTCGGCTAGGATGCCCTTGACGCCCCGAGACAGGCGGCAGACCAGTCTGACCCTCTTCGCCCGCTGGCGGAAGAGCACCGGTTGGACATGATGCGAGGCGGCCCTGGGTGGTACCTAGCAGGGCACCCTGAATCAGGAGCGGAGCAGCGCGCTCCTTCTTTCGGAGTGAAACCGACGGAGCCCTCTACAGTTTTGCGCGCAGAAAGCCACAGCTTAAAAAAATTAAAAAAGCTTTAGCGTACTGTGGCGGGAGGGGCTGCACCCGTCTCCCTGCGCACTGTGTCCCCACAGTCCCAGTCCTCTCCGTAGTAAATACGCTTGTAAGTGGCGGGGGGTGGATCGAGCTCGGGTTTTCAAAGGCGTGCCCTCGGCAAAGCGGAGTGGCTTTTAACTTCGCGACGTGAACCCGCCGCGCTGCTGTAAATGCCCGTCTTGCAACCTGCCCCGGGAAGACGAGGCTGGAAAAGCCCGAGTGCCAGGGACTGAAGGCGACAATCCCAAGGCGCAGTTTATATCGTTTTCCTGTAGCAGCGGCGGCGGCAGCAGTAGCAGCAGCAGCAGCAGCAAGATCCCTTTCTATTGTGCCTGCTTGGAATTAAGAATGGCGGAGATCCTCTTTTGTCCCCTGAGGAGGATCTAAAGACACCCCCCTCCACACACACAGGCACACACACAGCCGCTTACTCCAGAGAAATCCCACTGATGTCTCCTCTACTGAGAGCACAGGTGAATATCGCAGCCTTTCAGAATATCTAAAAACATTCTGCTGGTGATGTGGAGAGGCAACAATTTCCCTTACTCTTGGATCAAATCTCCCAGGGGGACATCCACACTTCACGGGCATGGAGGGGTGTGTTTGTGGGCTCAGCTCGCGAGGAGACCGCCCCCATCCTCGGAAAGCTCGCCGAGGGGCTGGGGGGCCTTTTCAGCCTCCCTTCCTCTGCCCGACCCTCCAGCCCGCTCGTGTCAGCCTGCCATGATTCATTCAATCGCAGTGCCTCGAGTCCAGTTTCCTCCTCTCCTTCCCCCCCGCCCCCCCCATCGACTTGAAGCAACCCAAAATGAGAGGAAGGGACTCCAAGGCTACCAATTCGCCACCGGGAGCTCGCTCTCCCGCGAAACGCTTTTCAGACGAGAAAATAGGTGGGTACACACACATAGCAACGTGCTGGGCATACATTAAGCCACAATGGCAGCGCCCGTTCCGGTCCTCGATGGAGACCCCGGCAGCCACTTTAATACAGGAGAGAGAAAGGAGGCGAGAAGATGTGTGTGTGTGTGTGTGTGTGTGTGTGTGTGTGTGTGTGTGTGTGTACGTCCTATTCAATGCCCGGCCACATTCCCCACGCCCCGTGTATGTGTCTCTCTCTCTATATATATGGTATTTCCTTCGCGGCTAACTTCTCTCCTGCAAGATTCAAACATCCGCTGGGGGGAGGAGGGGAGGGTGTGTGTGCGTGCGTGTGTGTGCGCCTCGCTCACCCCTACTCAACAAAAGGCGCCTAAGTGCTGACACCCGGCAAAACGAACGTGGGTTCTGAACCGGGAACGCCTCAGCCGCCGTCCTCTCCGGCACGGTGCCGGTTTCCCAACAGGAGGGCTGGCTCGGCGTTGGGCTGACTCCACGGTTTGTCGCTTCAGGGGGAAAGGCTTTCTCCTCGCCCGGGCTGGAAGGCAGCCGCCCCCTTTCAGGACCAAGGACAGCGGCCAGGGTGGAGGGAGGGGGAGGGGGATATACAGCTCGGCCGCCTAGGCAGGTGCTGGCGGAGAGCTCCCCGAGCGAACGCCTCTCGGCGGCAGCAAGAACGGAGGCATTTTTTCCCCTCGCTTCCTCAGAACAAAGAAAAACCGTGTCTCCCGGATATAAAAGCACAGCCCTCCCCGCCGAGCGTTGTGATTGTCGTGGGAAGGTTCTTTAAAAGTCTGGCTCTCCCACACCGGAGTCCCCTCCTCCCCCCACCCGCACCCCACCCCGGGATCGTGAGATCCTGGCATCTCTCGAAGCATCCGCCGAACCGCCGGGAGACCTGCTGGTCTGGCCAGTTCCGAGCCCTCGCCTTTCGCGGCTTCTCCCACTCCCCGTCTCCTCCCCAGCCACCCAAATGCTATTTGGCTAATGCAATTAGAGTTCGGGAGCTTATCCCGGCTGATCTGCAAGCGTCGGTTTAAGCCCTTCAAAGTGGCCCACGTTGCATTCATTCATCCGCCCTGCCGGCTGCTTCCCGCCGGTCCAACGCCAGAGATGCATTTCACGATCAGAGGTGGGTTTTAAGGCGTTGAACTTTACACCTCTGGCTCACTGCTGTATGTATCTGGAGCCGCGTGAAACGCTCCGGATGGGTATCTAACAATGCAACCCTAGGGCAGAGTTACTCCAGTCTATGCCCATTGAGTTTAGCCTGGGGTAATCCTGTGCACTGCAACTGCTCAAATCACAGAGTAAAAAAGAATCAGATATAATCCGTGCTTCGTCTTCTTTCTTTCATCCAGAGATTTCTATATATGAGACAGAACACTGGGGGGAGGGGGGAGGTTGTTGTATCTAGCCCTATGAGCCCACTGCAGAGGACACCAACTGCTGGAGCCCCAAGCAGAAGCGTGTGCGATAAACTTGATGGTATACGGCATGCACTTTGAGCATTTCTTTGTATCGAGTGTACAGCCAGTTTAGCAATTACAGAAACGCTACCAAAATATCAAGATAATAGCGCGACTTACCTTTCTTTCTTCCGCTTTAAAAAAATAATAAAAGTAACGATGTAAGGTCTCCCAATAAGGATGAGTCTTAAGAAGCAGGCGGGTAAAGGTCTACAAGACAACACCCCAAAACCTAGGATAGTTGTAAATAAAAGCAAATTAAAAAAAATGGAGGAAAAAATAAATAAAAAGCTCCTCTTCTCCACTCCCGCAGCGCTAAAAGAAATCGGGAGGGGGAAATTAAAAAGGGGGGAGAACTTTAAAAAAAAAAGCGTGACAGGAGCGTGAGGTTCTTCCGTGACAACACAACTCAACCAAAAGGGGGGAGGGGAAGAGAAATAAAAAAGGTAGGAACAAAGGAAAGAAGGGAATGAAAGAGGGCTTCTTAAAAGCCTCCCCTCTCTCTGCCGCCTGCTTTCTTTCTAGCAGCTCCCAATCGAAGTAAGCTGCTGCATCTCTTAACTGAGGGCAGGCATAAGGGGGGAGGACGCCTTAAATGGGAGGTGGACTGGAGCACAGATTTATAGGAACCGTATCACCCGGCGCTCCTCTGCTTCCGCACGAGTGTGCGCGCGTATGTGTCTCTGCAGCCGTGCCAGGCTCTCCCACCTATCCCGGGTGCCACGCGCGGAAGTATACGCCGCATCCAGAGACAACTGAACCTGTTTGGAAGGCCTCTCGCTCTTCCGATTGGTCGGAGGAGCCACCCTTGGCGCCGCCCCCGAGAAGCGGCCCGACTCCATTGGCTGCCGCTCGATGTCAGTCCGGCAGGCTCAATGGAGTCCCTCGTCAGGGTGGGTTGAGCCGAGCGATACCATCCTCAGCGCGGGGGCAAGCGAAGAGACAGACGGGGATGGGGGGGGGGAGGCAGCGTCCGGGGACAGCGGCGGGGGATGTGGCTGGCAGGCTTGTCGGGCAGGCAGGTGTCCTCCTCCTCGCTCTCTTTCTCCCCCCACCCCCACCCCTTGCTCTTTTGGTAGGAAAACTTTCCTAGGCTAGAGAGATGCAATCCGCGTGGGGAAGCTTGCTACAGCTTCCGCACGGCGCGTCTGGGCGACGAAATATCTCAGTTGGGGAGCATGCATGCGTTTGCCCGGTTCTTTAAGCTTAGGGAAGGGGGTTGCCTGTCCCGAGGCAAGTGCTTTACACGAGTTCTCGCTACCCAGTCCCCAACACACACACACACACGATCCTTTAATCCCCGGTGCCCTAGATAGCCGCAGAAGGAGTGCGTTGGGAAAAGTCATCCCTTTTGGAAACAGAGCAGGATGAAAGAGGTGGGCTGACCTTGCCTTAACCAGAACTTCATACCTAGAGAAGTTCTAGAGGCAGCCCTTTTCAATGACAAATTCAGACCCAAGAATCTTCTCAGTCATCGCTGTGATCTCACGCACCCCACCCACCACACAAACACACACGACAACAGGATGCTGGAGGGTGATAAAGAACAAGGATGATAAAGAAGTCCTGTGCAAAGGACTCCAGGGTCATGGGGGGTAGGCATAGTACCTCTGCATATGATTTTACGGGGAGACAACAGACCTTTAAAGAGCCCGTCGTTGGTCTCCTGCCATAACTTGCCTTTTCCCAATGACACGCTCACGCGCATTTCAGAAGCTCTCCCGTCTTGGTCTTGGGGAAGACCAGCGCTTATCTTTCCCCCCTCCCTGGTGCTCCCGACTTGTTCGATGCACCCTCCACATGCTTTTCCAAAGCTTTGCCCTTCCGTGTCCTTCCTCAGTACTTCAACCTGGCTTCTCTCTCGCACAGGAAGAGCTTTCGGGGCTAGGTTGAGGGGAGGGGAGGGGAGGGGAGGGGAGGGGAGGGAGGGAAATAACCGCTCTGTTTTTTTAATTACAGCAACTGAAACACCTCGAAAAATCACCCCCCACCCCCAGACGAGCGTCTCTTTAGCACGACCCAACATTTGCATGGAGAGATTGCAAGCGAGGCACGTCAGGAGAGCGGCACAACGTCCATTAGTGTTCCGTAGGAGCGCGCCCTTGAGTGTTTCAGAAGGAGGAATGGACCGGCTGCCAGAGCCTTCGATTATCCGGCTGTTTGGTCCATATAATATCCCTGTTCTCTCGACGCCGCCAGCCATGGAGAGCAACACGAGGAACTTCGATGTTCCGATTTGCCCGGCAGTCTGCAGTAATGGCCATCACAGTGTTAAACCAACCCTTCCAATTGGGCTAGAGGCTCGCTGCATTTTCTGCCGAGCCCTGTTTTACAGAATGTGAAACCAGATCTCAGTTTGTGCGTGTGTGTGTGTGTGTGTGTGTGTGTGTGTGTGTGTGTGTGAGAGAGAGAGAGAGAGAGAGAGAGAGAGAGAGAGAGAGAGAGAGAGATCCTAAACAGAAAGAGTCAGACGCCTTCCTAGTAAGCCTTGGCTATGACTCTCACTTCAAAGACGCAGGCCGTGGGGGCTCCATGTCTACAACCCAGGACATATCTTGGGCTTCTTGCTTTATTCCCTTCTTAAATTTGGGGAAGGGGCAGTTAGCCGATTCTAGCCAAGTCATTTCCAGGCCCCCGGTATGTTCTCTTAGGATTCCCACAGCTGAACAGAAGGTGAGGTTCTTTCCCTCTAGCCACCCATTGGACACGCCCCTCCTTCAGTATCATCTCCTGATGAAGCCTGATGATTGTCTGGCAAATCGGCCTTGGAAAGAAGGGGGGAGAAAACGGGAGGCGACGAGCAAGGGCAGGGTCTGCTATCGACAGGCATAACCGAGGAGGCGTGTCTAACTACTTCTGAGCCCAAAGTTACCACTTCAGGAACATTCCACAGAGACTGGCAGCTTTGTCGAAGAAAAGCAACCTTGTGAAATGCCAGGACGTAAACCGTTTAGTGAACTGACATTCTCTCCCATCCAATCGATTTTTTAAAGGCTCTTGCTAAGTTTTCAAAAGCAACAGCTCAACAGAAGCTCCGAACATTTACACTTTTCAATGGTTAAGAAAGAAGAAATGAAATTTGCCAAGAGCTAAGTGGGGCTTCTTGAAGGTGGTCCAGCACAGACGTCAACATTGTAGGGATCTTAAGTCTCGCAATAGCCTCCCTTTTCATATTAACTTGAACGATTAAAAAAAAGAGTAACCCATCACTTAACACTGTAGCAAGTGAAAGTCCTCCGCTGTCACTGTGACCAGGCAAATCATTTTGGCGTCCCTCCCTGTTCCCATATCCTCTTCCTCTGCAGACAATTATTAAAGTCAATAGTCCTCACCTATCTTTAATGGATGGACTTTTACTTCCAGACCAGTTTCCAAAATAAAACCTGTATTTACTGAAACACCAAAACGTCATGCATAAAAGAGGGAGGCATCTACCTTTTCAAAAGTTACACAAGACGGTTTTGGCTCCATTCCTAAATCGGCAGTCGCATAATAAAACTTACCACACACTTGTTTGTTTTCTTTAAAGTATACACAAAACTTTTGGATATGGGCAGCACTGTTCAGAGTAGAACAGATCCCCCCCTCCCCCTTTTCAACAATAACTAAATACAAGAATACAGAATAGCATCTCGGTAACTTCAGTAAACAAACAGAAAACTACTTTTAATACGCCTGAGCAGGAAGATGGACTTGATTCAGCAAGCTAACTTTGGCAGTGTTTGTGCTAAGAGTAGGTAGATATTGGTACTCTGGAGGCTGGAGGGAAACAAACAAGGAAATCCCAGGAAGCCGCATGCGAATCTAAAGAGCCAACACGCAGCATTTTTCCCCTGCCCGCCAAGTTGCGCGTGGTTCAGGACCATGGACAGATGCCCGAGCTCGTCCTGTGCTCTGTTTCGTCGCTTTCCCTTTTCGCCAGCCCTTCAGCGCTAGCCTACCAAGAAATCACAAAAGCGGCTAGGAATTAAAAAGTTAAGCGTTTGTTCATTTCATGAAATCTTTCCTAGTAAGCCATTGTTTTATCGTAGCCACAAAGAACATCACTTTTAAAGTCGAGTCTTTTCCCACGATCGAAAAGGAAGGTGGTTTCAGCTAAGCGGGGGGGGGGAGTTGGAACTTGGGATCTGATCTGCGCTTATTGTCTCCAATAGAGAGTTGCTACTTAGCGCTGTCAGTGTGCGAAATTGTATAAATTGGGAGATCGGACTTTAAAACAGCGTTCTTTGAAGGGGGTCCCCTTCGTTACTGGTTAAGTTACTGGGCAGGGTCGCTAATATGAGAGTGTATAGTAAGCACGCAGGGGTGCATCAGACTCTCTACACGGTTCAAGCTCCCAAATTATCACATTGTATGCGACAAATTTGCCCCTATAATGGGGGGGGGGAGTTTTCCCTTCCTTTCCTTTCCGCGGTGCTTCGATTTTTGGAACCAGGTTCTGCTGAAACCAAACTGCGCACGTTCTAGGGAGAGCATCCCGTAGAATTCGGGGTGGGGTGGGGGCTGCTTCCGAAGTTCCGAGTCATCATATGTAGGGTCGCCCTGTACATGCCGAAGCCAGGTTCAGGACTGAATTGTAGGCTTCCACGTGGCAATACTGTTTCTCGGTTGTTGTTTTTGTAAGTAACAATTTTAATTTTCTTATGATCTATTCTTCCCCCTCTCCTCCCGGTGAATGATGGGTATGGGCAAAGGTGGGGGAGGGAAAGAAGGCTAATGGGCGCGTGTGTGTGATTCCTTCCAGGCAAGGGCACCAGAAATCCCTGAACTTCTTGAAGGGAAAGATAAATGATCATTATTTGGGTTTAGGTTGGAGTAAGCCATCTGCTTACTTTCCCGGCAGAAACTCGTTGTCATCCCTGGCTGGAATAAAGGAGAGGGGGCTTTCTCCTACGCGGCTTATATGGGCGAGTATTTCTCCCCACCTCTCCCTTTCAACTTGGGTGCAACACACGTTTCTTTCTTTTTCTTTTAAAAAAGGGGGGGGGAACACCCATGCCTTCCTATCAGCCCGGCAATCGGTCCCGTCGCCCTCTGCCTCCCTGTTCTCTGTGTTTCCCTCCCCCTTTTGTGCTCGGATCAAACGCCCGCACAACAGAGAAAGTGACAGCACCAGGCCAGGCGAACAAAGCCCCAGTTTGTACCCAAAGACAGACCGAGGCCCGGAGAGACACGGCGGCGAGAGAAACAGCTGTCTTATCAGTGCGCTGCAGAGATGGAGATGGCTCAAGAGGTCCTCGACAGATAATCACTTGGAGGGGGGGGGCGCGTGCAATGCGCCAAACTTGTGCCTCGATAAGACCGTCCCGATGCTAAGGGAGCAGCAGCCACGGAGCCAGCTCCCCCTCCTGCTCTTAAAAATAAACTAAAATAAGTAAATAAAACCCTGCGCTGTAAATTAAGAAATTGAAATTCGGGGCGAGGGAGAGGGCACAGGCAACAGCATGTTGCTACTCGGACGGCGAAAAGTCACCCCTGGGCTTTTCGAACAGGGGGAAACACGGGAGGGGGACTAGGCTTAGCTGAGCCAGAAAGAAAGAAAGAAAGAAAGAAAGAAAGAAAGAAAGAAAGAAAGAAAGAAAGAAAGAAAGAAAGAAAGAAAGAAAGAAAGAAAGAAAGAAAGAAAGAAAGAAAGAAAGAAAGAAAGAAAGAAAGAAAGAAAGAAAGAGGAAGAGTGGCAGATTTATACTTCCAGTCCTTAAGGGACACCCGAGTCAGGAACAGAACCGAAAGTCCCATATTTCCCGAGTTGAATAGATCATAAGAAAATTGAACTGCTCTCTCTCTCTCTCTCTTTGTGTGTGTGTGTGCGCGCGTGCGCCTGTGTGTAAATGCAGAGCTCACTATGTGTAAGGAGAAGTTGGCCTCCACACACACAGGCACCCCTCTCCCTTAGGGATCATAAATTAGCAAAGTCATCTCTAAAAGAGGGCGGAGGGAAACCTGACTAATGAGCTTTGGAATAATTACTGAATTGTTGCAAGGAAGAAAGAGGGAGAGGGAGAGAGCCATATGCTGAGCTGTTTGCCTCAGCAACAACTCCTCTCCTGAAGGCTAATGGTGTCAGGGATTCAGTTCCTCCCTGCTTTCGTGTGAAGGAAAGAACCCCATGCCGAAGGAAGACTTTCTTTGTGCATTGAGCATTAAAGATGGAAAGCGCTGAGCCGTGGCAGGAGAGTTTGGGAGAATGATGTGTGAACTCAAACTGCTCCGGCTGAAATCTCACTTGCTCCACCATTGTGTGATGGAGCCTTTCTCAGGCACCTCACAGTTTATAGGCCATATGGGGATGATCCTGTTAACCACTTTACAGGATTATTGAGATGTTGCCTGTTCCATGATACTACAGAATTATTAATACTTTGAACAGACCTGCTGACAACAACCACACCTTGGCAGTTCTTCACAGGTTTTTATGTCTTCACTTCTCTCCAAGCACTGTGACTCTTTCATTAGAATGACATCTGTCAATACTGAGGGCACCTGGGCAACATGGTACAAATGATGTGGCTTCCAGTTTGAAGCCCATGTGTATCCCTGATACACAGGAAAAGACACTATCCAAAAGTGAAATTGTATTGGTCAGTTCTCATAACAACCGTCTGGAAGCTATGAACTTCATCTGAAGTCACATGCCTTCTCAGAAGCTTAGGTACCCTGTGCACACAGCAGTAAAGTTGCAATTTCACAGATCCAACTTCAGTGAGATATTAAGTGCCAAGGGTAGAAACTGGCATGTTGAACAACAGACTACCCGTGACTACCATCTAGATTGCAGACTCAAAACCAGGCCTGATGACCACTGTGTTCTGCTGATGTTCCACCAGCACAAGAAGAGGCCACATTTGCCTTTATCCAAGAGAATAAACAAAGCAGCTGTAGCAAATTAGAAAATCTGCTTCCTTTTCCAGCATCATTAGTTTGTCATAACCATTAATAGAAGAAGACCAGAGAAGGGAGAGAATAAGCCTTCCATGATTAAGAAAACATAAGATTGTATCACTGGTATTTATGGACAAACAGTAGCAGACCACTACAAGCAAGCACAACTTGCTTGGTGGTATACTTTCCGATCCCGGCCTTCTGCTGCTAATCCATTTGTCTGGCAAGAGTGGTTGATTACATGCAGCTTTAGCCAGCCTCCAAACAAGACTCTCCAGAGAATAACACCTTTGCTTCCTTCTGCGGTAATGCCAAAAGATAGTCCAGATGGGAAAGTAGCCATGCAGCAGGACTATACATTTGTATTAAAATTTTTAAATAATCCTCTTTTAAAAAAAAGAAAAACACCATAAAGAAATGTAAAAATCTACTCCTATAAACTGCTATTATTTAATACTATAAAACAATACAAGACCCCGTGCTGGGGGAAAGAAAGGTACTTTAGTAAGTACTTTAATGGTTTGTACCAGCTTGTAGAAGCTTTTCCAAAAAAGGGGGGGGATGCTTGCTGCTGTGATTATTAGCAAGCACCTCTGATGTGAAAAGTTAAAACAAATCTACTAATGAATTTCAGGAACATGACTTTTATGTTTGAATGCCATTAGTTAAGGAAGGAAAGAGTATGCCTTGCACTAAAATCTCTCTCTTCAGCCATAATTGTTCTGCTAATATTATAATGCTGTAAAATAATGGCTATTGCCCATTACTAGTTACTACATTACAAAAAAAAGAAAAGAAACCTTCTACACGCCTGGTATAATTAGATCTTTAGGTAATAAGACCACATCAGTGAGAACTACAGTCATACCATGGCTAGGGATATATTTTAAACACACCTGGTGCAATGGGAGCAATGAAGTTAAATTATGATCTTACAGAATGAATGGAATGGGGTGATTTTTAGTCTTACCCAGGAATAAATAGCAGAGTATTCAATGGACTTGCTTCCAAGAATGTTTAGGATTGCCACCTTGGTCCATTATGGAGACAACAGAAGCCTAGCTTGCAAGAAAGAGTCACATGGATGACAATGGCTTACACCTCTCTGATCATAAAATAGTGCTCTTTCAGATTCAGGAATGGTATTTGTCAGTCATGATGCTTAGAAAACTTATTCTGAGGCCATGGGCAAAAGGAAAGGATGCCCTCACCCATGTTCTTTAGTCTCACCCAACCCTCTGGGAACTGAAATAAAGCTCTCAGTTTCCATAATGCATGTTCCTTCAAAAATATGTCACAGTTTAGGCTTTCATTTTATTTCCCACCACTATTTTCTCTTACCCCCACTTGCCATCATCCCCCTGGACAATTACCCAAGGTGTCTCATAGGTAATACCATGCCCGCTTCCAAGCTCACATGCTTGGTCACTACAAAGACTACACAGAATGCATTGATTTAATGCTAAACAAATGCCTCATTGGCCATTTCTTATTCTTTCCAACACCAGTCAGTTGACTTTCTAGATTTTGCTGCACACCATTTAGCCTTGATATGAGGAAAACACAATGAAAGTCCCATTGATTATAATGGGTCGAGATTGCTTTAAAGACTTTTTGCAATCATGGTGCAATAGTATTTGTGCAGCACCTTGCCTGTATGGACTTAATTCAGGTGACCGTATAGAAAACCTATATGTCCATTCTACAGGTGAAAATCACTCCACTTCCTCACTTACAAAATACAACCATTATTACGATTTTAGTGTATGGCTACATGGGGAGGCATTGCGACACATTTACTGATCAATTGATATCAATCCATAAAGCTTCACCTCAATTCAAAGACTACGTCTTTTGCTTGGTTAGCTCCTTCCAGATCATGCTGCTCTGCTTTAAATCACAGTTCTTTCCAAATGTCCTCTGCTGCTATGACGTCACGCCCAGGGGTTACTAAGCCACCAGTTCTATACAAAGAAGGCACTGTCATAGTCTAAATGCACTGAGGGGCAATTGATCAAAAGGCTCTCCAAGGTGTATCTCTGATATAACACACTTTTTATTTCATCATATTGCTTCGAGTGGCTCTATTTGAAGAAGAGGCATGCTGATACCACTTGCTCTGTAACAGCAATAGGATCTGTCATGGATAATGCTAAATAAATGCTTTATTGGCCATTCCTTCTTCCTGCCACAAAGCCCTACTTTGAGAGAGAGAGAGATCTCAGTTCGAATCAGGCTTTAGCCTCCAAAGCTAAACCTTGGACTGGATTGCATACCTCCCCTGCTGAAGTTCACCATCTCTACGCGGGCCAGATCAAGCAGATCTTAGAGACCCAGTGGCACCAGCTCTGAAGACCATGCATACAAGCAAATAGTGTGATTTGTTTTAAATTGTTGTTCTTAACTGTTTTTAACTTCTTTACTAATGTATTTATATTATGATGCCAAATGGCCCTGTGGTCTGCCCTGAGCCCACTTGTGCGGAGGGCAGAATATAAATTCAAAAAGTTAGTAAATAAATAAAATACTGTGCACATACAGAATCCCTAACTACTGTACCCTCCATATAGAATAGAGGGCAGGGCTTCCATGCGGTTTAAAGTAGAGAGGTTTCTCATCTCAGAAATTAAACTACTCATTGAAATAATGGCAATTGTAGTAGAAGATAATTATATAGCAACTCTTCTTTGGGCTTGATTGCACAACCAAGCTGGAAATGGTGATTACTTTTCAAGTCATTTAGGATATTCAAAAATGGCCAGTGATTCTAAAGTGCCCAAATACTGATTGCTGGCCAAACAAGAGCATCCTGAAGGGAGTTGGTTTTTAAATACTGCTAATTGGTGGACATCCAGTCTGGGGAAATTGCATCCTTTATGAAGCAGATCTCCAGCTCAGCACCCTAAACCACTAGTCTCGTGTGGGAAATTTAGGCATGAATGGTTCAGAGGGTAAACAAAAATCTAAAAAGCCCATTTCTCTTCCTTCTCTTCCTCTGTACACGCTGAATGGAACACTAAGCAGATTACATTTTTGTACGCCTATCGAATAGATAAAGCCAGCATGTTGGACTAAGATCTGAGTGACCTGGGTTCAAATCACCATTCTGCCACGGAAGCTCACGGGGAGTGCTCAGTCACTCTCTGTCAGTCTAGCCACCCCACAAGGCTGCTGTTGTGTGAATAAAATGGAGGACTAGAGAAGGACACTGTAAGCTGCTTGAGTCCCCACCCCCTTTTTGGGAGAATGCAGAGAAGAAACAAAGGTGTGTCTGCACTGCGTGCTCCCTTGCTTTTATGCAGCTGCTTCCAACATAAAAACCTCAGAAGTCCATGCAGCTGAACCATTCTGGAATGCTCTTATTCATGTAGATGTTGGGAGAGCCAGCCTATTCCAACAGTGGGATCCTTTGGTTTAGCCAGGACTAGTCATTGGCCCTGTGGTAGAGCATTTGCTTTGCATGCAGAATGTCCCAGGTTTAATCCTTGGCATCCTCTGGCAGGTGATATGAAAGACCTCTGTCTCAGACCTTGGACAGCCCGTCAGAGTAGATGATACTGCTCTTCAGGGCTTTCCTTCCTTCCTTCCTTCCTTCCTTCCTTCCTTCCTTCCTTCCTTCCTTCCTTCCTTCCTTCCTTCCTTCCTTCCTTCCTTTGGAAAAAGAGGTGCCGGAACTCTGTTCCAGTGCATTCCCCCATAAAAAAAGCCCTGCTCATCTTAATAAACCTATAGCATGGTCCTAAGAAGAGCTACACCCTTCTAAGACTTGAATGAACTTAGAAGCCTGCCACTCTCCCCAGGATTACGCAGCCATGTCCTGATTTAGTATAAGGCACTGTATTCCACTTCAGATTGTACATTGGGTGGGGAACCACAGATCGGAATGTTTCCATATGGAGAAGACATCCTGCACATAGAAAGCAAGCAAGCCAGAGCCAAGCCAAAACCTACAACTTGCTTTCTGTATAGAAAGTGATTTGATTTTTGCACAAAAGGAGCATTTAAACATTTGCTCTCCCTCTGCAATTTTGAAGCGGTTCCGTTCAGCCAGAACTGCACCACACGATTCCCCTATAACTTGCTCAGCTCTCCAAAGAAGCCTGAGATAACCTCTGAATCATTTATTGTGCAAGAAAGCCCAAAGACAACTGTGGGCAGTGTTTGTTTATTTCTCATGGTGCGCAAGCGGTTCCCTTGCGACACACCAGCATGTCCCAGCCCACAGTTTGGGAATTACAGTTTTAATAGAACAATTCTTTTAGAGCTCGGCACTAGGATGATAAACGATTTTGCGTAAGAACAGGGCTTCTGAAACAGAGGCGCCATTTCAGCTGTGGGTGTGGAGGGGGGGAAGGAGGATCAGATGCTCAACAAAGGCTGACTCTTGCAAATTAAATTGCAATCCCCCCCCCAATGAGTTTAAAGAACATTCATGGCAGATATTTTCTTTCTAAAGATGTACATTTTTTTAATACTGCAATGGAACCATCACAATGTTCTCAACACGGGCCCTTTTAGAAAAGGGAAGGGAATTTGTGCACATATACAGTACCCAGTCCTATCCATAGCACACTGTTTGGGCAGATGTAAATCTCACTGGCTTCAATGAGACTTACTCCCTAGGTGTTTTTATTTATGTAGGTACTTATAGCCTGCTTTTCTCCCCAGTGGGAATCCAATTTCTCCCCAATGGGAACCCAATATCATTCTCTACAATTCCATTCTATATTCACAACAACAATGACTGTCTCGTTGGTTTTTACACCCCGCTTTTCTCTACCCTAAGGAGTCTCAAAGCGGCTTACAATCACCTTCCCTTCCTTTCCCCAAAACAGGCACCCTGTGAGGTAGGTGGGACTGAGAGTTCTCAGAGACCTGTGCCTGGCCCAGGGTCACCCAGCTGGCTGCATGTGGAGGAATGAGGAATCAAACCCAGCTCTCCAGATTAGAGTCTGCCACTCTTAACCACTATACTGCACTACCTGTTGTGTGAGGTAGGTTAGGCTGAGAGTGAGTTATTGGCCCAAAGTCACCCAGGAAGCTTCAAGGCAGAGGAGGGGTTTTATTTATTTATTTATTATTTTCAATTTATATCCCGCCTAACCAGGATTTATATCTCCCAGGGCCTAGTCTCACACCTTAACCACTACCCCATGATGGCTCCTCTTAGACAAACCACCTTCACATGCATTCTCAGAAGCATGGGAGCCACCTCCATGTTCAGTAGAGCCACAGGTGCAATGGTGGATGATTGGGTAGTTCTTTCCAGGAGGGAGGGTGCTGATTGGCTGGAAAAGATGTATGAAACTGGCTGTCCCCTTATAGTTATTCATATCTACGTACCTGCCATGTGTGATTACAATGAGCAGGCATGACTGCCACACAGCTGGGAGCGCCTCTGTAGAAATCATGACTAAGCAAAAGATAGAGATGTTCATGAGAAAGAATCCTAGGTGGTCCAAATCAGTTGAGCTGGTGTTAAGGAGGGAACAGCCTCCCTGCAGCCTGTCTAGACAGTGCCTTGGCTCTGAATGCTGACCTCCTACGTCACCTTGTAAAATGTATACCTTTTCCTGCTGTTGAGCTCAGTAGGACAGGCATGGTATGGAAGCTGCCATGCACAAAAATAAATCCTTCCCTTCCCCAAACTGAAGACCAGCCTCATCACACAACTAATGCAGCTTGTCTACCAGAAAAAAATCTGCTGACAACCCTGCTTTCCCCCAGATCTCCTTGACCGGGGGGGGGGGGGCTTAGAAAAAGATAGTACCGTGTTAGTCAGCCTGAAAGAGAGGAGCATAAGACAAATGACACTGCCCACCTGAGTCACTTGCCTCTCATAGATTCAAGCCTAGCAAGACCTTAGAGACCAACAAGATTTGGGGGAGGGGATATGAGCTTTTGAGAGTGCAAAGCTCCCTTTGTCAGATATGAAGAGTCAAAGACACAAAGACTCCATATAGGCCCATAGCCCGAAATTTTTGGGTTGTGGGGCCAGGGCACTGGGGCCGGGGAGAGGAGAGCTTAATTGGATCACTAATTAGATTACTTTCTGCCACAATTAGTGGTAATCTAATTAGGGGAAGGAGAGCTGGCTGAAATGCACTCTACTGCAGAGAGTGCACTCTCTGTAAGCAGCTGTTGAAACTTGCTGGGTGACCTTGGGCCAGTCTGTCGTAAGTCAGTCTGTGCTCAGTGACAGCACAGATTCCAGAGTCGAAGAGCTGCCTGCAGCTGGCCCTCAGCCAGTAACTGAACAACTAACAGTAATTTAAGGAATTAGATGAACAGCTATGAATCATATATGACTTAACATCACATAAGGCTCCAAATATTTCTCAAATGTACATCAGTATTCAATATATATATACTCTGAATATATATATACTTTGAATTGAATACTGGCGTACATTTGAGAAATATTTGGAACCTTATGTGATGTTAAGTCATATATGAATAATTGAACAACTGGCTGTATCTGGCTCTGAGACAGGAGGAGAGCAACAAGAGATCCTGTTACGGCTGAGCAGAAGTCACAACTTACAGCTGAAACTGAGCCAATGCTTTGTAGTTCTAAAGCAGTAAAGAAGGCTTTGGAAGCCACTCCTAGCTCACCCAACTCACCCACACCCCTGCAGCGCTGATGCTTCAGAGGCGAACTGAGTTGCAGGAAAGGAGGAGGAGTGCGAGACTCATGGCCCATCATCAGCTATCAAATGATGAGATGGATGACTGCCAAGGAATTGGCTGGGAGTGTAGCTTGTTAAGACTTGGCTATAAAATCATGTGGGAGAAGCAGCAGTTTTGTGGATGCAACAAATACAGATTGCTACTGAACCACTGACCTTGCTGTTAGTGGACTGCTGGAACCTTGACCCTTGGACTGGACCTGACTATTGGATTATCTGGGACCCCTGACCTTGGATTGGACTGGACTTGGATCTGCTGCCTGAATCTCTTGACCTGCACCCTGTACCCTGTTGAACCCCAGCCCCTGCCTCCTGGGAGGGCGGCATCCATACACAGTCACTGTCTCAGCTTAACCAACCTCTCAGGGTTGTGGATGTGACCATAAAATGGAGCAGGCGAGAATGATATATGCCATTTTGGGATGGAAAATGGGGTATAGATATTAAAATAATTAATATATCGATTCTTACCACTGGGCTATCTAGTTCAGAATTTCCTGCTGATTGGTAAAATGGCTCTCTAGAGTCTCAGTCATAGAAAGGTCTTTCCCATCATCAGTTATCTGAGATCCTTTAGTTGGAGATACCAATGATTGAATGTGGGTCTTCTCTAAGCAAAATTTGTGCACTACCACCGAGCTACACTTCCTGCCTGACAGACATAACAAACTTAATTTCTTCTACACAAGTATTAATGCACAGGAGCCTTACCTCATTGGCATCCGATCACCCTACCTTAGAGGTTTACAAATATTATGATGATGGTGATGATCATGATCATGATTTAGCTGCTTCTCCTTAGGTCAAACTCCAAGCAGCTTACAATTATAAAATCAATACAAGTAATGATAGAAAAATATTAAGATGATAAAAATCAATGACAAGCAACAGCGATAACTTAAGAAGGAATATTAGTAAAAATCAGCCTGGGCAAACAATACTTTTTGCCTGATGCCTAAGAGATAATAAGCTAGGCATCAGGTGAATCTACCCAGACAGATGTAATGGAGGTGCCCCCAATGAAGAGGCCTTGTCCTGGTTCCAATCCACCTTGCTTCAGATGGTGGGAGCACATACAACTGGGCTTTAGATTCTCATCTTAAAATATATATATTACTTTTCCAAACTTTTTTTTAAATAGCTAGCAAAAATTATCTCAGCTATGCTAACAAGTTTAAAAATCCACTCAATCTTTTCAACAGAAAGCCATCAACAGCTATTAACAGAATTCAGCAATCAAAATGAACAGATAAAATCCACAGTAATCATAACAGAGCATAATTGGCCAACAGAAAAATAATCATGGAGAAACAGAGCAAATCCTAGCCACAGTAAAGAAAGCATTTGCCTGCAACTGAGAATCAGTAATGAAGGTGCCTAGTAAAGCTCATGGGGAAGAATATTCCAAGAATATGGTGCCACTACTGAGAAGGCCCTCTCTCACTGGCCACCACCTGCCAATTTCAGATTATTTGGGGGATTCAGAAAAGGACTTCGTAAGAGGATGAGCTCTCTTGTGTCAAGGGTGCCATAAGGGATGGACCATTAAATTCAGAGTCTAAAATTACACAACTGAATCACTGGATGAGGTCCTATGGGAGCAAGAGCCTTCATCAAAATTCTACAGAGATACACTGCTTTATAGGAGAAAAACAACAACAGGAACAACCCAGCACTTCTGAATTGCTTCCAGAAACAAAATGGAAGGCAATGCAAATCTAAGAAAAGAGGAAAAATGTGCCCCAGTCAGCACCCTTGACACAGCATTTTGGCCATTTTGACAGTTTCAAGAGGTCTCCAAAGTCAGCTCCACCTAAAGGTGAGCTGCAGTAATATTCAATGCAATTATTCAATGCAGTAATAGTCAATGCAAGACGTGCTACTCCCCCCACCCCAACTGGCCCTGCCTTGGCCTCCTTAGCGGCAGTCTGCTATCCAGAAATCTTACAGTGAAACATTTCCAATCAGTTGTACCTCCTTGAGAGGAGAAGGTTTAGCCAGGACATTTCTGTGCTTTAGACTGGCTGTTTAAGGCAAGGAGTAACATTAGTTTTCATTTCATTTAGGAACTGAAGCTGAATGTTTACCTTAGCCAGTATTGCATTATAAGCTTTCTTACAGTCACTTACAGTGCCATCCTAAGCAGAGCTGCACTCTTCTAGGTCCTTTGAAGTAAGTGGACTTAGAAGGGTATAACTCAACCTAGGATTGCAATGTCAATGTATTTAGGAAATAATTTGCAACTCACCCAGACTCAACCCCAGCTTCCTTTCCTTTTATATCTCAAGAAGCTCCTTGATTCACAAATCTTGAGCAGCAGAAAATACTTATTTCTCATTTTTTTTGGATGCGAGGAGGACTAAAAGGATTGAGACAAAGTTTGCAGTTGCCAGAGTGATCTTAGGATCCTTATCACTGAGCAAGAAAGCCAAGGTTTCCAGAGTGTGGGGAATGACTGGTTGATTAAAGACTTAATATAGTAATCCCCATAATCTCAAAAAATCTGCATTCCAGCAGGGCATGGGAGGATGTATCAATCCTACTTAGGACACAAGGGCAGATTCTGTTAGTGCAGGGCCTGCTCAGAAATCTCCCTGCAAAAACATTGTTGGTCTTGCAAACAAAAAGGCTCTGCAATATGGTAAGGTAGTGCATATGGGGGGGGGGTAAAGGTTTTGGGTAAGAGGACAAAAAAACAAAACAAAACCAGGAGTGAGCAAACTCTGCGGGTTCTTAGAATCCAGTCAACCCCAGCAACTGTTGTTAATTCCAAAACTGAATCCTGGAATTTAAGCACCAAGAAGACATTCAAATGCCCTAGAGCATATACAGAGTACCTTTCCTCTCTGCTGAACAACTCCGGAGAGTCCCCACGTGGCAGGGATCAAGACTCAGGCAGAGCAGAGAGTGGTAGCAGCCTCCAGAAATCAAGCTCTTTTTATTCTTTGGCCAGGATTTCTTGCTAAGTTTGAAGGAATTCTCACCAACCACACGTTCTGGGTACTGTCTCAGTTCTCCTGCCCTCACAAGGGCTGACAAGATGGATGAGGCCTGCTTTGTTCTGAAACTTTCCCGGCATCTCTCCCGACTCTCAGCTTCAGCTTACCAGCCTCCTCCTTTCCTCTCCTCCTCCAACTCCCACAAGGAACCGCTTGCTGTAATGTAACTTCCAGCAGAGCGGACAGGCAGGGAGACATGTTGGGAAACAGCTGTCAGTCTACTCTCACAATCGTATCCACCACAATGGGTTTAACACTCCCCGGGATGTGTGTGCATTTCTTTTTTAGCTTCTCTTCTTTCCCGAGATGCTGAATGTGCATCTGCCCTACAATATTCTTGGCTGGCCTACATTCCACGCTGACTCAGGGTTGCAGATTCTCCAGTGGAAAGGTAACTGGGCTGTGGTTCATCCCCCTGAAAAGCATCAAAATCCCCTTTTAACACCTCGTGTTAGCTCAATAAAAGCTGTGTTTAAATAACCAAACTGCCTTCCGTGAACTGTACTTGCCATTTCCCCCCCTACTTCTTAGCGTGATAAAATAGGGGATAATTATGAAGAGGATGAGCAGGTTTAATGAAAGCCAGTTTCTTTTGGTATATTCCTGAAGCAGCAATCATCATCTGTTTGGCTTTTGAAGAGCAACAATTATAATCACTTAAAACCCCCAAGGGGAACAAAAATAGAATTCAGATTAGCATATAAAATATACAGCTGGATTGGGCAAGCCTAAGGAAAAAAAAAACCTGGGAAGATCATTCTCATTTGAATGCTATTCAATATCACAAACAAAACGAGTTCAAGAGGATTTTACATGCTTCTTTTTGAAGGATTTTCCTAAAAATGGAACGTGCAAATCAGCTGATGGTAGTAGAAAAGGCAGCACGGGAAAGGGATGGAAGTGGAAAAGGCAGCAACGGGAAAGGGATGGAAGTGGAAAAGGCAGCAACAGGAAAGGGATAGGTAGACCTCAGTTTAGGAAAGAGATATGCTGCCAAGTAGATGTGTATTTACTGAGAAGTAAATGTTGAATTCAGTAGGGCTTACTCCAATCAGGTGTTCATGTGAGTACAGAAGGCAGTCTAAGTTGCTTCCAGCTTCTAACAGAAAAATGGATGGCCTATGTATATTCTTGGTTAACAAGAATATATGTATACTAGGAATAAGGCCTGTTGTGGAAATAAATACAACGAGCTCTAGAAAGAGGCTCTGGGCAGGTGCTCCGACCTTGGGCACTCAGTGTCAATTTGCTGAGGCGACCTCAGCAGGGTATAATGACACTGAATCTACCATTTTCTCCAGAGGAACTGATCTCTGCTACCTGAAGAACAGTTGTGGTTTTGAATGATCTCCAGCCCTCACCTGGAGATTGGCAACAATGGTTCCCCAGGAGGGAATGGCTGGTTTGGAGGATGGAGTCTATGACATTGTACCTGTCTGAAGTCCCACCCCTCCTCAAACCCCACCCTCTCTAGGCTCCACTCCTCAAATCTCCAGGAATTTTCCAACCTGGAGTTGGCAACCCTATCTCCTTCACAGCCAACCATCAACCTACCTTGATCTGCCTCTTTGACTTCAGCTTTTCACCTCCTCCCCCCTCCCTCCTGGACAGCAGTTGTAATTCTGAGTGATCTCCAGCCCCCACCTGAAGACTGGAAACAATGGTTCCCCAGGAGGGACTGGCTGGTTTGGAGGGTGGGTCTATGGCATTGTTCCTATCTGAGGTCCCACCCTTCCTGAAACCTCACCCTCTCCAGGCTCCATCCCTCAAATCTTCAGGAATTTCCCACCTGGAGTTGGCAACCTTATCTCCTTCCCAGCCAATCATCAACCTACCTTTATTTTCTCCTCACTCTTCAGCTTTCCACACCCCCACCTGCAGCCTCTACTGTGCTCTGAAGCCCTGATTGCTACATGACATTGGCTGTCATACAGGGGCCATCTCAGAAAGATATAAGGACACAGAGTCCACCATTTTCTCCAGGGGAACTGATCTCTGCCATCTGGAAAGCATTTGTAATTCTTAGTGATCTTCAGCCCTAGAATGTTAAGAGGCAAAGGCCAATAAAGTCGCATATGCAAACGACCTCTATGTTCCGAGGCAAAGGCCAATCAGGTCACATATGCAAATGACCTCTGTGTTCTGACTGGCTATGGGGAAGAGAGGAACACCAAACTGTTTAGAATGTTGGAGGCAAGACTCAGGCAAAGCAGCCAGTGGATAGGGTGACCCTCTGAATGACAGATCAGGGAGCCAACTGATTTCAGATCGTGTTGGAATGTTCAGGGGAGTCCATGACCAAAACAGAATTATGTATAAGGAGAGATTCTTGGACCCTGTTCCTTTGCCAGAGAGCTACTGGGTAACAAAGGAGGCGAGAATGGAAGGGAAGCCCCACACTACCTGCCTCCCCCACTACCAAGCCCTGTTGTCACAGAGTTGGTTACCAGCACCTCTCTGTTTCCTTTGAGGCTGGAAGCTGAACATGCAAGAAGGCAAGCGACTTCTCAGTTATACCTGCCAATTAAAGCTCTGCTTAGTCCTGCACAAAGTCTTGTGGAACCTCCTGAGCAAGGCTTTGCAGAGGAGGACTAGCAGCCCTTTCCCATCCATTCCTGGGCCTCTGGAGCCACAGGCCTGAGGAAAAGAAAATACCCTTTCCCTTTAATAGAGGCTTAATGGATGCTCTTTACCAGGTAATGTTATTTACCTCCAGGGCAGGAAAAGGTTCAGCTGTCCAGTTCCGCACAATAAGCCTCTACTGAAGAGACGGGACATTTTTCTCCAGGCCTACTGGGAAACTGGAGCCAACTCAATCTATGGTCCGGAGGAAGGTACATGTGTACAGAGACTGAAAAAATAAATTCTGTGTCACGTTTCTACATGATCTTTTTTGTTTCTCTATTAGAAAGACTAATGTTAGACATACTCCATGTCTCCAAGCAGTGGCAGGATCCAGGCACTAGCCCTTACCCTGGTTGGTTCCCTTGGAAAGAGAAAGCACACTGGAGATTTATTTTATTTTTGTGGTGTTTGTTTGATTTACAAATATACAGACAGAATACAGGTGGAGGCACAGAGGTGGTTCCGCCAACTCTGAGCAGAACTTCTCTGCTCCTCTCCCTGTCTCCTTCAGCATCTCAGACTGCACTTCCTTTTCACACAGACACAAAGCTGTCCCCTCTCTCCAGCATGGAGAGAGGGTCATCTCTTCTAAAGCATGTTTTATTGATTTGATCTTTTATTCATTTGTACCCTGCCTTTCTCCACAATGGGAACTCAAGGAGGCTTACGCCATCCTCCTCTCCTCAATTTTATCCTCACAACAACCCTGTGAGGTAGGTTGCACTGAGAGAGTATGTCTGGCCCAAGGTCACCCGGCAAGCTTCCATGGCATGAGTGGGGATTCAAACCCAGGTCTCCCGGATACTATTTCCAATGCTCTTAACCACTGTACCACACTGGCTTTCGACAGAGTCATTTTTCAAGAGTTAAGCCCCACTGATATCTACATTTGTGAGGACACAGTACCCTTCCCTTTTTCATGCCAGACTGAGCCACCCTCCAGCTGAGACCTGGGAATCTCCTGGAATTTTGGCTCATTTCCGGACTACAGAGATCAGTTCCCCTGGAGAAAATGGCTACTTTGGAGGGTGGGCTCTATGGCATTCTACCCCACTGAGCTCCCTGTCCTCCCCAGGCTCTACCCTTGTATTTTCCAGGAGTTTCCCAACCTGGAGCTGGCAACCTTACTCCCCACCCCCTCATGGTGGCCAATGGGGACCTGGCAACCCCCGCCATAGAGGCCAAGCCTGCAGCACCACTCTGATCCTGCATTGAGCAGGGGTTTGGACTAGATGGCCTGTACGGCCCCTTCCAGCTCTGTGATTCTATGATTCTCCCCATATCTTTGCAGCCTCACAGAGCCTTCATTTTGTTTTCATCACCTTTTCCAGCAGCTCCAGCCAGACAAGTCACACATACAGCTGGAAATCAATCAGTCAATCACATTTTCCCCCAAACAAACTAGAAGGACGTATTCAACACTCTGAGGCCATAGAACCTTCTTGGAGATGATGGGATGGTTGCCTGACAAGGGGACTGCTCTCCAGCAATTTTGCAACTGCTGCAGTGTGCCTGGGTGCCCATCAATCTTACCTTTTGGTTCAGTACATGGAAAACTGGGCTTAGCTAATGGGTAGGAGTTTTGTAAGTTCACAGTGCTACCCAGAGCAGAATCATATCCTTCTAAGTGTGTTGATGTCAACGGACCTAGAAAGGGGTCACTTGGCTTGCACTGTCAGCCTGCAGATGTGGGTCCCAATGGTTGCATTTTCTGTCTTATGATATGCTCCACACTGAACACCAGATGTTAGAAGTGTTGTAGTCTAGCCTCCTTCCTGATACGACATTGATGTGCAAGGACAGCTTCCCTGCTGTGAAACTGTTTGCCCAGGATCAGTGTCAGGTGAAGGATATTTCCCTGGCAATATTACTGGTCACTACTTTCTTCTTGTAAATCTGCCCGGTGCTTTTCTCCACAGGCCAACAAGTGGCTGAGAATTCCAGTGGAGAGAAAAAGGGGGTGGAGAGGAAAATACTGACACTGAGAAAGCAAGAATGGTGTAGGAGGGTTAAAGTGCCGGGGCAAGGCTGGGGGAGATCTGGGTTCAAATCCCCACTCCATCCTGCTGCTCACTGAGTGACTTTAGGCCAATTTCTCTTTCACACTCTAACCTACTTCACAGGGTTGTTGTGATGATAAAACAGTGAGGAGAATATTGAGCTACTTGGAAGAAAAGCAGGATAAAAACAGGGCCAGCCCAAGGTGTCTGGGTGCCCTAGGTGAGGCCAGCTTGTGGCACCCATGCCCCTCCCCCAGTGATGCCAACCTCCCAGTAGGGCCTGGAGATGGGGGGAGGGTGCCACAAGCTGGTCTCTTCCGCTGAGTGCCAGCTTGCCTGTGTGTCCCGCAGCTGCAGGGCACGCTGGCAAGCCAGGGAAGGGGCGGGGGTTTAAACCCCTGTCTCTTCCGCTGAGCGCTGGCTTGCCTGCGTGCCCCGCAGCTGCAGGGCGTGCCGGAAAGCCAAGGAAGGGGCAGGGTTTTTTTTGGGGGGGGCTTTTGGAGCCCCTAAGGGCCAGCGTGCTCTAGGTGAATGCCTAGTTTGCCTAGTGAGCGAGCCGGCCCTGGATAAAAATGTGATGAGCAGTAGTGGCAACACACACACACACAAACAAAAAAACTGGGGCAGGGTTATTTATCTACCCACTGCATCCCACCTGCATTTCATAACTGGACATGCAGCTTAGTCCTGAAGTCCTAAAAAGAATTTCTGAAGTCAAGGGGAGGTACTGCTTTGTCTTACCACCTTTGACACTGACTACAGTCTACAGCTTCATTCTTCCAGAGGAGCTGACCCTTTGCCTACAGGCAGGGAGGGGTCTCAGAACTGAATCTTCCTCCATTTAGATAGCCAGCTATGCCATGGAGAAGGGATCTAGGCTAACTTTCTCCTTGACACCCAGTCCTCCATTTGGAGGGAACAGACGTTCAGTTGTGTGAGCCCCGTCTACAGTCCAGGCACAGGTTTTACCACTTCGGGGGGAAAAAAAGAGGCTGTGGATGTCTAGTTCATTCAGTAGTGTTGCTAACCTCCAGGTGGGGGCTGGAGATCTCCCCTAATTACAGCTGACCTCCAGACCACAGAGATCAGCTTCCCTGGAGAATACGGCCGCTCTGGAGTGTGGGCTCGAGGGCATTCTCATCCACCGAATCCCTTCCCTAAGGTCCACCCTCAGATCTCCAGGAATTTCCCAAACTGGAACTGGCAATTCTATCAGACAGTCACAGCCCTTCTTAACTCCCGCACAAAATAAACAAATAGTCTTGGGATTGAGTAGTAGTCTGTGTCTCTCCCCCACATTTTACTATTCAGTCTTTGAAAGAGTTGCAAAGACATCCAGGAGCATGGCTGAGCTGCAAATGCATGGGTCTTATATAACTTAAGACCCTTTTTCAGCCCTGGCCCCTACCTGGTGGAATGAGCTCCCATATGAGATCAGGGTCCTGAGGGATTTACTACAGTTCCACAGGGCCTGCAAGGTGGCGCTCTTCCACCAGGCTTCTGGTTGAGGCAGCGGACGTCCCTCCCTTTTCCTGGCCAACCCCCACCAGTGGCCTGGTTCTAATTTGACATCAGGACGCCATGGCTACATTCAAATATGACTGACATCTGAACAGATTATTTTACATGGTATTTTATTTTTTATGTTGTTTTAATGTGATTTTATGTTGTTTAATCTGTTATTAAATGATTGTTTAATGATATGGATGTAAACTGCCCTGAGCCTGCTCACGGGGAGGGCGGTATATAAACCGAATAAATAAATAAATGCATAAATAAATGAATGGGTGAATCTCACAAGTGTATCTGAGACAGGGGAGTCCAAGTCACAGGGGGACAGACGTGCTTTTCCAGACTGCTGAAAAGAGGACATTTCAGGTAGGGCAGCTTTCCTCATCCCTGACTAACAAACTCTGCCAGTCAATGTTCCCTTTTCTAAAGCACCTGTCAAAACCACAGGTGGGGTTGCCAACTTCCAAGAGGAGGATGGAGCTCTTCCAGAATTATAGCTGCTCTCCAGAGATCAGTTCACCTGGAGAAAATGGCAGCTTTGGAGAGTGGACTATATGGCATTGTACCCCAATGAAGTTCTGCCCTCCCTGGACTCTATCCCCAAACTTTCAGGAATTTCCCAGTGTGGAGTTGGCAGCCATCACAACAAGGGGCATGCCCTCCTTTGCAGCTGGTCCAGTGTGACAACAGTTAATGCATTTTATTGTTGTCTGAACATAACACGATCACTTTCCCTTTCACTCTCTGACAATTCCCCCCCCCTCAAGTAGTTCTGTAACTCCTTAGGTGGGCCTTCCTTGCCTGAGGGATGTGTGCGGGGGCATGAAATCCCAGGGAGAGTTCTGCCAGTAGAGATGCCCTCTCTTTACCGCTTAAGATAATGATGAGTGGAATGTCTCATAACCGAGCAGCAGTTTATTCTTTCTAATAATGTTTCCCTGTACATGGTTTGAGCAGGGTGATCCTTGTGTGTTCCTCTCCTGATGCTAGTGCTGGTAAAGTGTGGTCCACACAGATCTTCCATGCAGCAGCAGATAACATGCATGCGACGGCATATATGGATCCATGCAAGCTCACTTGTAGAACAGACGATTGGTATGGGGGTGGCATTGATGGAGAAGGTAGGGGAAGTGTAAAAGTCAAATCTTGAGCTCAACAAGCCTGAAAACAGTAAAAAAAGCTGATTTCTGCACTGTAATTGCAGTGCAACTTTCTAAGCTCATACATTGCATTATATTGCAGTGAGATTTTTTTTACCAAGGGAAATCTGACCCTTCTTGCAAAAATCAGATGTTTTTAAAATATCAATTTCAAAACCACTTATGGTGCCATCTCCTTAATGTTAAGGTCACATCAAGAAAGGGCACAGAGGGTTTCCCTTTTTTCCGGGGCTTTCTTGGCCATCTGTTTAATCTTGTGCTTGTACTGAGCAAGACAATGCAGTGTGGCATGCAAAACACCATCAGTGCTCGTGCAATTTAATGGGAAATCTAATTGCCCACTTGCTTAGAAACAAACAAACAAAAGAACTGGAGGACGTTTAATGGCAGACAAGGAGATCGAGCCAACCCTGGCTATCTGTCTTCAGTCCCCAGAAAGGCTCATGTGTCCAAACAGCATGATTAACACAGACGGCGTGGCTTGTGCCTGCTACATTAAAGACACCATTGCATTCTTAGAATGCACCCACCAGGAAGTCAGAGCTGAACATATTTTTAGAAGGAAATGCTTGACTTGCTAACAAATGTCAGTCGAAAATAGATCCTTCACTCTCCCCCTCCCTCAAACAAGTCTAACATTCCCACCAGCAGCTCCTCCTTCAGAAAGAGAAAAGCCCTGTTTTGCCTCAATGACAGGCTAGCAAAACTGCAGCCACTCTCCAGCCACGGCGAGAATATCGGCTTTTGCAATGGACCATGCTAGCATTGATGCACATAGATGAGCCCATGCAGTTAGGGCTGAATTCAAGGAACAAGTCAGCTTCAGTACACTAGCATCCAGCACTAAATAAACACAGTTTCTAGATGAGCAATCACCAGACGAGCAAACCAGATGAGATCCACAGATCTTAGTACGTGTCTTTGTAATATTGGCAATGGGAACGAGTCCGGAAATATCGCTGGGTTAATGAACACATTTTAATGCTCACCATTTCTTTGGTTTTTGCCATTTTTCTTTGTCAGGGCAGCTAGTCACTCTCTCTTTCATTTGCTGGTGCTCTTCATCCTGTGGTCATTGCAGAAGCACGGAGAGTGTGGTGGTGTTTAGGGTGGGGTGCGGAAAGAGGAGTAATGGTTGTCTTTGGGACCCACAAATGGCACCTACATCAAATCACTGGTTCTGCCATGACTATGGCTATTGTTAGTTTGGCCCTATTTAGCCTCAGATCATCCTGGACTGGGGGGGTCTCCATCCTATTCCAAGATCCCCAATCTAGGCTGATCAATGTAGGGCTGCCAAAGTCCAGGTGGCACCTGGAGATCACCTGCTATTACAATTGATCTCCAGATGATCAAGTCCAGTTCCCCTGGAGAAAATGGCCGCTTTGGAGGCTGGAGTGTATGGCCCTATATCCTGCTGAGGCCCCTCCCTTCCTCAAACCCCGCCCTCTCCCGGAACAACCCCCAAAGTCTCCAGGTATTTTCCAACCCAGAGCTGGCAACCCTACTGACTAGGGCACAGTGGAAAGAGACTATACACTTTTCTTCTCTGTTACTGTTACTCTGTTACTGAATTAGTTAGGTTCACAGCTTGGAGTCATCTCAGGAATGTCTCTTTTTTGCTGTGGTAGCCTCATAGACAGGGCTATTTTTCTGAGGGAATGCACCGAACAGAGTTCTGGAACTGCTTTGACAAAATTCGTTTAAAAATGTTTAAAAGTTCATGAGTTTTCAGTATACAGAGTGAGAACTTCATTTTCCTCTTGAGAGTTCTGGCATCTCTTAAAAAAAAAAAAAAAAAAGGCCCTGCTCATTGGCCATCCTTATGGGAATCTTCCCCTCCTATTGCCAAGTAGACTTCTCCTGTTCTGCAGCTTGGCGGCATTTTGAAGTGACTTGGTATCTCACCCTAATTTGTAGATCTGCACGAACAGGAAAATTGTCCTCTACACATTGGCGGCCATTATAAGGGTATAACCTGACAATGACACAATGAGCCTCAAGGCGAAAGGCATTCTAAACCTGATACTTGCACAAATAGGCCAGTCCAGAGCAAAGCGCCTTGTCTTTGGATACACTGCTATGGATGAAAACCTCCTCCAGGATGCATACAATGCTCCCTGCTCTGCTTTCTGCACCATTTAAAAACAGATTAAAAATACATCCCCTTTCTTTGTTGTCAGGCACAAGACAAGAACGCATGTTCTTGTTTTTTCTGCTTTTCACACTTGATTCCTATCTCACAAAAGGTCCCTCCTTTACTAGGCGGTGATGGGAATGAACTCCTACATTTCCTGCCCACCCCCGCAACTATTGTTTGACTTCTGGGGATCAATTTGAAAGGAGAGATGGGAGAATCTGCCACCCAGTTCAATTCACACCCTTCCTTGGAGTACTTAAGAGGAAGTCTGTTGGATGGGAAAGGTTCAGTCTGTGTTGAGAAGGGTGCAAGAGGTGCCACATCACTGACAGAACCTTTCCAGGCCTTGGATGTCCAGCTCATTCATCCAGATGCCAACTCAGGTCTGAGAACTAAGGACACCAAAATCTAGTTCACATGGTCCCCCTCATTCTAGATAAGGACGGCAGCTTTAATAAAAAGTCAATCCCAATGATTTTTCTTTTTTGGGAGTAAAACTTATCTGAATCAGAATCATTGGTAAATGGAACTCTGTTCATACCACCACTATAACTCCTCTTGACTTTTCCAGCTAGGGGATCAGAAGCGTCCCCTCTGCTTGCATTTCAGATTTATGACAATGCAAGTTGGATCCCACCAACTTTTCTGCTGGTGAAAAGGAAGGAGGCCACTGCTTAAATCACCCACAAAGGCTATGCCGAGAATCACAGGATTTGCATGTACAACAGTTGTGTGGAATGGAGGCTGTAGTATGGAAGGGAACTGGGTTGGACTGAGTGAAAATGCTGGTTGGACGAAACTCTATATGTTTCGACATGTGTTTTCAACAGGAGCACAAGAGGCTCAATTTGAATAAGGACACATCAAGCAGACCGTTGTGCTGCAGGCATACAGAGCAGTACCAAAATGGAAGTAGAGTTGCTGGAAGACGTCAAAAGCTCCTAAACAACTATTTCCCCTGTCATACGGATCATGCCCCTGACTCAAACCTAGATGCAAACAAATCACATGGTTGGTCCAGCTCCATGGCCTTCCAGGGCAACCAGGACTCCCCATAATTTTGTTCCCCTTGAACCAGAAGGTACTATTTTTTTTTTTTAAGGAAACCTGAAAATTTATGAAAGGGACATGGAAGGTCTCCCTATGGTTTACTGTCCTGACATAGTAATGATTCATGTACAAACCAAAGAAAACAAGCCACCTCTTCCTGGTAGGGTACCTGTTCCTTTAACAGTTGTAGGAAAGGCAAAAATATCAGCAGGTCAGTTTCTCATGCAAAGGAATCTAATCCTTCCAACTCATCCAACTGGTCAGTGTTTAGTGATTTGACAATGGGGAAATCTGTACCTGCTGGATTTCTGCCTGCCAATATTTTAACAGTACTAGAACACTGTCAGAAGGTAACATCCCCGCCCCGGCTCTGCAGTATCAGTCCTTTGTTTATAAGAATCCGTCAAGAGAATGTATGCATTTACACTTCTGTTTGAAGTAAGACTGACAACTTTTAAATTCCCTACTGTAGTTGTGCTTTACATAGCATTTTGATGCAGAGACATTAATGCTACAGATTCTGAAGGTCATAAGGGTAATCTTTGTAACAAACAAGGCTTCGCCCACTGATTTCAGCTAATCAAGCTGTTCAAAGCAGAAGAGGAGACAAGGACAGCTTTCTTCTGGTCACTTGGCAACCCTAATTTAAACGGCACACAGTTCACTGGGTCTTTTGACATATTCTGTGGCTGCTAACATTAACTTACAAAGCCCTCTTAGATCAACAACTTTAATACATCATGGATATGGTACATAACCTTCCAGCCCTAAATAGTGGTGGTTTACATTTTTATTATCTATTTTGATTATTATTTTGACCCTCTCTTCTTGGGACAACCTTTGCGTCCTCCCAGGTGCCCAGTGGATGTCTTACTAGAACTCTTCAGCTGTAGGCATCTGTTCTTAAGGTTCTTCCTGAGATGCCCATTCATTTCAACAAGACTCAACAAGACCCATTCATTCCGACAAGGATCAGTGTGCCACAGTGCAAGAGAACTAATGATTAGAACAGAGGTGGATGCCAGTTCCCAGCATGCCATTAAAAATAATTAGGTTTATTAACAGCAAATTACAAGGACCTCTGGTAGATGTGTTTCTGACACTGTTGAAACAACAGTTCAGGATACTGCTGTTGTCTTGTTGAGCCTACAAATGAGAGAGGTTAATAGGATTGCAGGACTTCCCCCTCCTCTCCCCTTAGAAACATGAAAAGGAACATTATACAGAATATTTCCTTTTCCCAAACAGGTTTTATAAGAGATCAGAAATTCCTTTTAGGACTGCAACCCTACTCTTCTTGAAAAGTCTCATTGAACACCGCTGGATTCATAAAGGCGAGGATTGGACTGGACAGAAAACCAGAAGGGGAGTTTGCTTTTATTGCAGAAAAAACATTGGTTTGTTTCAGTATCGTGGGTCCTTTGTTTCTGCACACCACTGAACTCTGTTTTGCACTGTATAGCTACTGCTAGAGGTAGCTGGCTGGCGGTGAAAATAGAGGGGTCGAGTGTTGTCTGGCCAAGGAAGACTACCAAAGCTACTAGTCTCCATCAGTGTTTGCTAGCCTGCCTCCCCACTCTGATAGTCATTTGTGATACATCAACAACCTTTAGAAAAACAGAGACTCAACTGCTTTTCACTTGTTGATATAAACAATCCGAATGTTGGTCCAGCTAGCTTGGTATGACTGGCAGCGGCTCCTCTAGTATCTATTATCTGAGATTCTTTACAGGAAGTGTTGGGGATGGAAACGGAGACTTCTTGCGTGCAAACCAGCCCCCGCAAGTGAAGTCTTAAGTCATCTGACGGAGATCCAGTGTTGTGTAGTGGCAAGAGTGTTTGGACTAGGACCTGGGAGACCCCAGTTCAAACCCCCACTCCACTGTGGAAGCTTGCGGGATGACCTCAGGGCAGTCACTCTTTCGCAGGGTTCTTGTGAGGATAAAAAGGAGGGGAGGACAATGACACAAGCCACACTGGGGCCCCACTGGGGAGAAAGGCAGGGTATAAATAAAGTAAAAATTCACCAAAGTGAGAGTGTAGCTGTTGAAAATTGTACCACGTCAGGCTGCTGACAACAGACAAAGGGGAAATATGGCCTGGCCTGCTCCTGTCATTTTTAAGAGGGTCTTGGTGTGCAGAAATCAGGCAGGTGACGTTTCCTGGCTCAGAGCTTGTGCTTTAATAGCAGCTTAAGCTGATGATGAAGGCAAAGCTAACTGGGGTTACTTGCAAAGGAGGCAGCCCAACTTTTTAGACTACATCTGCACATAGCTGGCTGTTGCAGTACTGTTTCACTTTATCACTTGCTGCTGGACAGGCTTGTCCACGCAGGATAATCCCACGACAGCACCACAATATCCACCGGCAGCCCTATCCCTCTGGCCACCGCTCTGCCCCCAACTTGGTTAGCTTGTTCCTGTCACTGCATGGTAGGGAATCTTTGAACTGCTCTCTGGCTCTAATATTCCTAGGAACATCTTTGTACCTGCCATGAATAGGCAATAGCAACCCAAGGCTATAATTTAATAGCGATGACCGATTTTGGAAATCACAAAAGGTTTGATGCCATCCCCCTTTCAAACCTTTCTTTCTCTGTGTCATTGCTAATGACCCATATAGATGGAAAGGGGAAGAAAATTATCTCAAAGGTACAGGATGCCATACAAGAGCTCAATGGGGGGGGGGTGAAGTTTGCTAGGGTGAATGTATAAAAAAAGTACATCTTATAAGTGGGGCATCCCCTGAATTATCTTTTCAACAAACAATGTTCAGCTATATGAAATAGGAAGGTGTGTGGGTGTTACCACTTCTTCCCCGACAGTGGCTTTGTGCATTAAAGGAGCACATGGTGCACAGAAATAGATGTGCTATACATTTCAGAGGCTAGAATTCTACAGGTGGAGGACTGCTGTGTTGCACGTATTTATTAAAGATGCAGAGCTTCTCAGTGGGGCAGACCTTCAAGGATATGGCACCAAACTTCCAGCCCTAGATGGCTGTGGTTTACATTTTTATTGTCTATTTGGATGATGATGATGATGATTTGGATCCCCTTGTCTTGGGACAACCTTTGTGTCCTCCCAGGCACTCAGTGGATGTCTTACTAGAACCCTTCAGCTGCAGGCATCTGTCCTTAGGGTTCTTTCTGAGATGCCCACTCTTTTCAACAAGACTCAGTCAACAAGAATGCAGTTTCTGTCTCAACATCTGGGCTGGAAAAACCCTGCACCTCTGGAATCCTTGCCAGCCCCACATTTGTTAAACCCACAGAGCTAGTGTCAGGTGGATCAGAAGAGGGGCACCTCCAAAGGGAAGCCAGTGTGTGAAAGTAGCTACAATGGTGCCCTCAGACAAGGAGGACCTAGGTTCAAATCCTTGCTCTGGACCTCAGGTTGCAATCCTAAGAGCATTTTCCTGGCAGGAAGGCCCACTGAAAAAAAAATGGGTCATACTTCTGAGTGGACCTGCCTAGGATTGCTCCCTCAGTGGCCTGGATCCATCGCCAGTCTGATCAGGGGGTGTTTGTCACAACAGAGAGTGAAACTCTTCCGAGTGGTCATACAAGAGCACAGATCCAGTGGTGGACATTGTGCGGGTTTGGAGCCCTGCCACCCCCTACGCTTTGACAAAGCCCTGATAACAGGAGGGTCATACAGCGGATGATAGGTCTTTCTCTCTCTCAAACAACAGTGTAGGGTTGCCAGCTGACCAGAGAAGCACACCATCCTCGCCTGCTTTTCCCAGCCACTTGGCTCTGCATGGCCATAATGCCTGGATATGCCCAGTTCTTGTTAAAGCCAGAGGAACTCATGACAACGCTGATGCTCCCCAGTGAGCAGCAGGGTCCGTATGCAGCAGCAAAATAAACCGCGGGTCCAGTGGCTCCTGAAAAGCGCTCGGGAATTCGAGGCGCCCCCGGACTCCAGTCCGAACCCACCAGCGCAGGAGGAAGTCCACGGGCTGCTGAGCGCCCAGGAAGAGCTGGACTGGCTCCGCTTTTCTCTGTGGTCCCAGCGGCCCCTTTGGATCTCTAGCGGCGGACCCAGAGCAAGGCACCGGGGGGGGGGGGCGTCTCGCCGCCTCGCCTCCCACGCTGGCTCCTCGCTGCCTTGAAACTCTCCGATCGGAGTTGAACTGCCGGAGAAACTGCCCGGTGACTGTGGGTGGGTGGGTGAGGAGGGAGAACCAGCGCCTTGGACGGAGGGGTGTCAGTTTCAGGAACGGGGCCGCGGCCGACGGAGAGAAGCGCCTTTTCGGAAGAGCGCGCACACCTCCCCCCCCCTCAGCCCAGATCGTGCGGCGGCGAGGCAGCGGCGTCCGGCTTTGAATGGGCGACAGGCGAGTCCCATTGTTCTTGGGCGGCGCTAGACCGCTCTTGACTCACCCTGCTCCGGCTCGGGCACAATTCAGAGCACAATTCCTCAGGTTGCGCGGCTCCCCGCCCCACTCCCGTTTCCGGGATCATTGGGATTCAAGCCGAGACTTTACCAACAAAAATTACTACGGCAGCCACCTCCAACACCCTTTGCCTCCCACCCCACGACGGAGGTGAAGTTTCCCCCCCCCTACGGGGACTTTCTCAAGAGGATTCTTTTGGACCACTCCCCCTCCCCAAAGCCTCTCCTTCCCTCCCCCTTCTCGAAGCCGACCGTGCCTCTCCAACGCGAAAAGAAGAGTAATCATCAAAAGGGCACTTACCATTGCAAGCTCATGCTGCTTGGTCACCCCCTCCCTTTAAAATCAGGGAACTCTTATGAATTTGCAAAAACGCCTGACGCTGGGTGGACCGTCTGGGGGGGGGGGGCGGAGGAGAGAGAGAAAGAGAGAGAGAGAGCAGCACTTGGAAGTCAATTCTATAATCATCTCCAAAACAAAAGGAGAGAGGGTTGACCAATCAGAAGCAGACCACCCCTCTTCTTTCTCCTCCCCCCACCAAAAAAAGACTAGCCAGAAAACATTAGGGAGAAGATCCAAGCCGATCCGGATTATTATCGTGGTGGGAGTGCCTGGCTGGGGGGGGGGGGGCATGGCTCACTCACTTGTGTCCAAAGGCAGGAAAGGAGAAAAGGCGAGAGAGTCTTCAGGCGCAGAGAACAGGAGCTCGGTTCACTGGCTCTGCTTTCCAGTGATGGATGATTCCCCCCCCCTTCAATAAAACCTTCTCTCTAGCAGACAAGGATTCTCTCTCTCTGTCACACACGCTCACACCACAGAAGTGGTGCTTTGAAATTCCAGCCTCCTCACATTCAGCTTTTTTAAGGGGTGCACTTAGGACCTTTGAACATGCGTCCCCATGAATGGAACAAAGACATCTTTGCATATGTGAGTAGAGTAGGAACTCCAGACAAGCAATTTGGCTTTAAAAACAGCTGCAGGGGTGGGATGGATACTATGGATTGTATCAGAGCACTTGGGAAAAGGACATTTAAATCTTCCTCCCAATATCCCCCATCAAAACGGCCCACCTGAGCTGCTGGGGAGAGGCCTTGGTTCAGTGGTAGGGCCCCTCTATGCAGAATGTCCCAGGTTCAATGTCCAGCATCTACAGATAAAAGGGATCAGGTAGCAGGTGATGTGGAAGACCTCTGCCTCAGACTCTGGAGAGCTGCGCCCAGTCTTAGTAGACACTGATGACCTAGATGGACAGATCGCTAGCCCTCCTGTCCCAACAGGATCCAAGGCGGGTTAACAGCAAAGCAGACAAGCACAAGTAAAACCCTCTTGGCCTCAAAGCATAACAGCCAATACATTCAATAATTAATAAAGCAGCCGTTAAAAACATTAATTAAAAATCAATTAAACACTTAATGGCTTTATCACACCCTGCTAGATAAAAATAAACTGCACAGTTCCAGATCAGGGAAGGAAGGAAATCAGTAAACCACTCAGAAAGCTATATCAGAAAACAAACAACTCAATGGGGGGGGGAAACCTTGGGAGAAAAGGAGCATTTTAGCCAGATGCCTGAGGGCCTAACTGGGTGTTATAACGTACACAGGTCTGACCAGTGGATGCCACCATCATTTCAGAGCTGAACTTGGGCCATTTAAAAATGCCATGAGGGACCGCTCCTGATAGGGCCCTCAGTGAGGTGGACCAGGACCTCTCATCCCCCCCCTCCATGACTTTTCAAGCACTGAAAGACCTGTGAGGGGGTTGTTTGGGCACTTGAAAAGGTGTGAAGTAGGGAAACAAGAGTACCTAGTCCTGCTGCACTGTGGGCCCGATCAGGACTGGGCCCTTGCAGCATTTTTTAAGTGGCCCAAGTTCAGTGCTAAAATGGCAGTGGCATACATGGGTTGGATTTGTGGACATTGTAACTTCTAGTTTGGCCCTGAAACTCAGCAAGCCAGGAAAATGCTTGCTGGAAAGAGTTTCACCATCTGGGGGCCATGGCAGAAAATGCTCCGTCTCTGGTAATCCTCCACCATACTTCACAAGTTAGAGGGGACACAGAAGAGGGTATCTGGCCACAATCTTAATTCACTCAACAGCACTGAGATAGGATCTCGGTTCAAGCTTGAGGGACTCCCTCACCTTCAGTCTATGCACCCAGGCACTCGGGCCTTGCTCTTCTTTTTTGTGCTGCATTAGGACAATGATGACTAGAGCCAGGGGACTTTACTGCAGTGGCCCCTTATGCTTCAGGCTTATTGAGTTGAGCAGGTGGTCTTCCTCATACAAGTTCTTCAAGGGCTTCCTGTTTCATCACACGTTTGGCTGGCTGAATTTACTGACTGCTCTTGTTATGTGGGGTTTTTTTTTTTTGTATTTTACTTTCACTTGTATTTATTTTATGTCAGTTGCTTTGAAAAAGCAGCCTAGAAAAGCAAAGACCTCTTTCACATCATAGGTTTTGGACTTGGGAACCTATAGCTGAGTTCGGTCTACTGTGTACAAAGCATCAGCATCACATGTTCTTGTGCGTCATTCCCAGCTATGAATGCATTGGGTGATGAATGCCGCTTGAAGAGATAGGTTGTCTGTGTGAATGAGCCATGTCCTAGGTCAACCTATCTGTCAACATTTTAATCCTGTCCTTCTCTGAACAATTTCGGGATGGTGCACATAGTCCTGTTTCCCCTTTCCCCTTCCTTTTAGTGCCTCTCTACACATTACAAAGTACTTGTGGTCGGTCATTGGGGGACACCTTTACAAACTGCTGGTTGTTGGCTTCCTTGTCAAAATCATGTTACTTGCATGGCTACATGTAAGTTTCACAAGGCAGCCAATAGCAGCTCCAAACAGGGATGGGGTGGGGAGGCTAAAGCTGTTTCTCCCTGCCCGCTTTGGTCTCAAGCTGAAAAGAGCTGGGGCATGTGCAGGTGGAAGAAATCACCCATCCTACATCTGATGCAAAGTCCTCATGTTGTTCCCCAACAAACATGAGGATTGTGTAAGATATTACAGGACTCTTAGTTTCCTGTGAGTTACTCTATGCTCAGAGAGAATAACTAGTCCTAGATCACTCAGCAAGCTCCATTGCTGATTGAGGATTTGATCCTGGGTCTCCCCAGTCCTAGTCCCATGCTCTGACCACACCATGAAACTGGCACTAAGTCCTGAGATGGAACTTTCAGTACCACCTCAATGGAATGCCTCCTGTGCATTTTTTTTTCTTGCAATGGAGCCAGGTTACACAGACAGCTGTCCATCATAAAAAGGTGAGACACTGTATTGGTTACCGGTTGAGTCTGGGATTAGCTTCAAGGCGTTGGTAATAACCTTTAAAGCCTTACATGGCCTGGGACCAACATATCTGAGAGACCACCTTTTCCCGTATATGCCCCGGAGAGTGTTATGCTGTATGGATCAATACCTCCTGGTTGTCCCTGGCCCAAAGGAGCGTCAACTAGGGCCAGGGCTTTTTTGACCCTGGTCCCTGCCTAGTGGAACATAGATCAGGGCCCTGCAAGACTTTCTTCAATTCCACAGGACTGCAAGACGGAGCTGTTCCACCAGGCCTTTGGATGAGGCAGTAGGCATCCATATAAGGCCTACCTGAGATCCTGTCACCCATTTGACCACAGTTAGCCATTACCAATGGGCCAGGGAGCCACTCGCAGCCAGCCAATTTCTGTCTTTGAACTGTGACCTCCATTTTAATGTTTATTACATTTTAAAATTTTTAAAATTATTTTATTGTATTACTGGAATGTTGTTACCTGCCCAGAGCTCCCTTGTGGGAAGGGCATCCCATAAACAAACAAACAAATATATAAGAACCATGTATGAACCAGCCCTGGATATATCATAACACCAGTTAGTAAAATGACCAATTCCCAGTTCCTATGAAGGAAAAGGGAAATTTTGAAGGGGAAAGAAATATTGCCACAAACTCAACTCTTTGATTTTTTGGTTTGTATTTAGGTTCCAGGGCAAGGCTCAGCTTAAATTGAGCCCTACATCACCTTAAAATAATTGCATCCCCCTCACTGAACCTAGCACAAGAAAAAGGAGGGTAGAGGAGTTTTCTTTCCCTTTGAACCACAAATGCTGCTTTAGGAGACCTCTTCCCATTCCTTCGAGACCATGGGGTTGCCAGGTTCCCCTGGCCACCAGCAGTGGACCTAAGGTTGCCAGGTCCAGGTTGGGAAACTCCTAGAGATTCGGGGTTGGAGAGTCTGGGGAGGACAGGGACCTCAGAGGAGTACAATGCCATAGAGTCCACTCTCCAAGGCATCCAGTTGTTCCAGGGAACCTGTTCTCTGTAGTCTGGAGATGAGTTGCAATTCTGAGGGATTGCCCAGGTCCCTCCTGAAGGCTGGCATCCCTAAGCACAGGCCAACTCCACCCAGCACATGTTCACTAAGCCAGCATTTGTCTAGTGAACATTCCGAGGGACATTTCTAGGAGGATGTGGGCCTGCCTTCTTCAGACTTCACAGCTGGCACTCCAGGGCTGGTGCAAAACTTCTGAGAATCTGCCTGCTCAGTGGGAATTAATGTTTTCTGCTGTGAAGACATTGCAGAGGAATGGTGAACTGTGGGGCAGCCTGTGCCAGACCCTCCAGTGTTTCTCTTGGCACAGTATAAGAGCGTTAGCATTGCCTTGTTGGATCACCCCAAGGGTCCATCTAGGCTGGCTTTCAGTTTCCGACAGTTGCCACTTGGATGCCTCTGGAAGCTTGTAAGCTGGCCTTGGAGTTGATGGCTAGACAGGAGGGCAAAAAGACCTGCCAATCTTTATTTTTGTGTGTGGTGTTTTGTTTCCTCGCACAAAGGTTTCCTGTAACCAGGTATTTATTTTGTCAATGTTATTTATGTTTCAGTTATGTACAGATTAGTTATGATTAGGATAAAAATGGTGTGTACAGTATAAATAGCACTTATGTGTTTTTTAATAATACATTTTTATTTTAAGAGCAAAGTAATAATATAGAAAGAAAGAAAGAAAGAAAGAAAGAAAGAAAGAAAGAAAGAAAGAAAGAAAGAAAGAAAGAAAGAAAGAAAGAAAGAAAGAAAGAAAGAAAGAAAGGGTTATACAAGACTTATAAGACAATTTATATCTATCAAGGTTATTATACTTAACAAAATATATTAATCAAGGAAGTAAAGAAATACTTCTTCCCAACATTCCCTTCATTTTAAAGACATTTTCTACAACAGTTTCATCATTAGTAGTAATTTTGTTTTACATATTTTATCCATTCTACATGCTAACTATAACTTTAATATCCCAAAGTTTGAAGGAAAATCTATTATCTATCTAGTAATAAAAAATAAGAAATATTTTGTTCAGAATCCACTTCCTTGTACATTTATATTCAAAACTTGTTCTCCTTCTTTTTCTGCATACTACATCTGTATGCCTTACAGTACATTTATAAACCATTTTAAACTGTTTCTCATTCATTCTAAATTTATCTCCTGCTTGCATAATAGATATTCCATCTCTCCTCAGATTTCGATCTGTTTCTTAAATAAATTGTTAATTTTGCCATCACTGCATAATCAGCAAGTTTATTTTCCCCTTCTTCTAACCTCAGACAGATGGCTGATTTCCATTTTGCTGCACAAATAATTCTAGTCACTATTGCCATATATTTCAATATCTCTTCTAACACTTTTGGTAATTTGTTGGGCAATATTCCTAATAGCATGTTCTTAGCTTCCATAGGAAATTTGAATTTTAATATATTCTGCCTTTTTCCATGAATTTCCATCCAATATCCTTTTTGCTTTTTTACAAGTTCATATATAGTAAAAAGTTCCATCAATGTCTTGACATTTTCATCATTTTCCTTTTTAATTTTTATCTACTTTCTTGATATTCTTCAGAGTAATATACTGTCTGAAAAACATTTTATATCAATTTTCTTTTAACGCCTAATTGGCTGTGAACTTAAGTTCCTTTTCCCATAACTGTTCCCACTGATGCCTAGGTATATGCTCTCTAAAATCCTGCATCCATTTAATCATACATTTTTCCACTTGTTCTTTTCCTGTTTCTAGCTGAAGTAATAGCTTATATACCCTACATAATAAATAATCTTTTTGTTCTGTAATTAGTTGTTCAAATTCAGTCATCTCTCTTAGTGCTTCACCTTCCATGTTAATAATCTTCTTTAGTCTTAAATAGCAGTTATTTATTGCTTATTTCATTTATACCCTACTTTTCTCCCCAATGGGGGCCAAAAGGCCTCTATTTTATCCTCACAAGAACCCTAAAAGTGTTTGTGTGACTGGCCCCAGGTCACTCAGCAAGTTTCCATGGCAGAGTAAGGATTCAAACCTGGGTTTCCCAGATACAAGTCCAGTACTCTAACCCAGGGGTCTCTAGTGTGGTGTCTGTCGATGCCATGGCAATCACCAACACTTTTTCTGGTGCCCACCAAGTGTTTTTATAAAGTGACCAGGACCAAGTTGGGCTTTTGCCCAGCAAGGCTTCGGATTGACCACTGTAGATTTGATTGGCTGTGCAGGTTTGTTTTTGTTTTTTAAAAATGTTGCTTTGGCAGCAGTTGCCACCACCACACAAGCATCTTCACTATGTAACTGAAGGCCAGCTGTAGCAGCATTTTGGGGGTGGGGCTGCATTCAATGGCAGCCATTTTGTGGCAGTCATTTTTGGCTGTGCCCACCAAGCTATATCAGAGTTCCAAAGGTGCCCACAGGTTTAAAAATGTGGGGGACTCATGCTCTAACCACTGTACCATGCTGGCTTTCTGGCTACCCTGGCACCTGAGGATTTAATATCATGCCACATTTTATGTGTTCTAGCAGTTAGGTTGCAACTTAATTCACATGCAAGCAGGGCCCAGTTGAGAATGGGACAATGCTACACTAGGGACATGTGGTTTAAGCCGTCCCCACACACCAATTTCTTAACTTAAATGGCCCTGGGCAGTTGCTATTAATTTGCCCCACTGGAAACTTATGTATACTGATGGGCTGCACGTGACAGTTTCCCTCAATGGTCCTGTTTCAGGTAAGGAAAACAGTGTGTGTTGTTGGAGAAGGTTTAAGCCCCTACTCTCTTGGCACCACTGTCCCAGTCCAAACTGGGCTCCTGCATGCCCAAGAATTAAGCTTCAACATGGACCTAACAGCACATTACATAAATGGTGTAACGTGTAGTTAGGCCCCATTACATAGGTGCATCTACCATCTCTGAACATAGAGATTCCATTTCGTTCTCCTGGCTAATGGATGTTAATGTCCTTATCCCTGGCCTGATCTTGTCTAATCTTTTTAAAAAGCCACCATACCCAGTGGCCATTGCCACACAATTTTTCTTTCTCACAGCCTATGAAAGGCCAGTAACTGTGGTGGAGTTTGTAGGTTGCTGTAGTCACTCAGGAATATGCTGAGGGTTGTCTTGAGTAAACTAACTATAACTTTATGCATAACAAACAAAGGCTCCAATCACACGCAGAATTAGCAGCATGAGAGGGACAAATGCTGGGCAGATTTTACGGGTGCGATCACACGGGAACATCTGGCAAGTGTCCTGCACCTGTTGCCAACCTGTCTCGCCCTTCCGAAGAAGCGGAGTAAAAATACCTGGGAAAGTGCAGTAGCAAACGGGTTTGCAATGGGCCGCAGATGGACATCTCTGTGTGATCGCACTGGTGCTCTCTCATTGCATCAGCGATCCCTCGTTGAGGCGCACCGGAAACATGTGGCAAAGAATTGTGTCTGATAGCGCAGTGGCGTGTCAAATTACTACAGGGCAAATAGCCCTGCTTCCCTCCCGTGTTATCTGGCACGTGTGACCAAGACCAAAGAAAGGAACCTAAGGCCTAGCAGAGTGCTTCAGAGCAGCTAGCCTAGCCAGTTTACCCAGAGCCATCAGTAAAAACCTCATCTGGAACTAGTCCAGACTCTGATACCTGGGAACTAACAAAAAAAACATGAAATGGGTTTCTGAATATTACAGGGTTAAACAAATCCAAATTGTTGATGTAGGTCACAATGCAATGTGGGAGTTTTATATTGGATTGTGACCTACACAATGACTATAGAATTGTTTTTAAAATATCAGACTTGCATTACACTCATAGAACACAATAGTTAGCAAAATGGAGTATCTCCAAGTTGGCAGATGCCAGCCTGTCAGCATCATTCACATTTTACCCACTGCTTTCGTCTTGGCATGGGCATCACAATAGCAATCCAAACTGACAATGGCAATACCAAATAGCCACTAACACTGCAATTCTAAGTACTCCTTCTAGAGATTTTTCAGAAACTCAGAATGGTTTGAGATCTGAATTTCACAAAAAGATCTGAAAAATACAGCCTTTGGTTATCTAACACAACATCAGTAAACCAGATAAAGGCATGTATCCTACTAGTTTACTAAGCAAAGTACAAAGCCTTTCTTCAGGCTATGGAGGTTTTGTCCAACTGAAGTTGTTCTTCCTCCAATGGAACTTCCCCCAGCCTAAAGTAGGACACATGCCCAAGTCTATAGACTGGAGATGCTTGTAATCCTATTCATCACGAGTTATTCTTTGACATGTTTAGCAAGTTCTCTGCCTACTGTTAAAAAAAAATATTTTAATTGCATTATTTATTTAAGTCATGTGTTTGTTAAGTCTGCCTTTCCCCCAGGTGACTGGGACCAAAGGTGGGTAGCAGATTAAAAATCATATAAATCTCAGGAAAGTTTACAACATCAAACTACTGTTTTCTATCCTGCCTTTCTTCCACCATGGAACTTAACACAGTGTAGACAGGCTTTCCAAGAGGTTTTTCATGCAGGCACTGACCATACCTGCTTAGCAACAACAAAGGAGCTATTACCTGTGTTCTCCAACCATATTCTGTAATTTATGTAATCCCTCTCCTCCAATCTTTCATAGAAAGAGCTGCTTTTATGGCTTGAACTGGGTTCTAAACCTTTCTGAGTCCTTTTTCCACACAGTTCTGTACATTGACTCTTTTTATCTTGAAGGAACATGGCAAATGCATTCCCTTATCTAGACTTGGTGAAAATAAGAATGAGCCTCCAACTAGTTCTGGAGTCCTCATGTTACATGCACAAACTGCTATTTCTGACAACAAACTTCGACAATGCATTCTAGGAAGTGCTGCAGGTTTACTTCTAGGCTGGAGATCCTTTCAAATGGTGTGCCAGGGCTAAATGCCAGGGCCCCAAGGTTAACGACAATGAAACTCAATCAGAATGACTGATTAAAGAATGAAACGTTTCTAACAATCAATGATTTGTCCCAAACCATTTGAAGAACACTGCCCCCCCACCCCCCACCCCCGTCAATGAGCACTGCAGCTGTCAAATGGACTGCAGTCAGATGAAGGACAAAGAAGAGACTGAAAACTATACTTTTCTTTCACATGTACATTTACAGATACCCATCCATAGTCTTACCCATAGCACATTTGGGGCTGGGCCCCAGCACTGAGATGGGGGAGACTTAACCTTTCCTGTGGCACCATTTCCCCAGTACAATTGTCTCTGTCTCTGAGATGGTATTGGTTGCTATGGGGAAAAAGATGGGCATGAGAAGGTTGCCTTATAGGGGCTAGATGTAGCTTGAAAGACATTTCTGTTGGGAAAACTGCATTGGGAGGGAAGGGCTTATTGCCCCATAAAAAAAGGTAAAGCTTTCCCCCTGCTTGAAAGCCCTGTCAAATCAGACTCTAGGGAGCAATGCTCATCTCTATTTCCAAGCCGAAGAGCCAGCACTGTCCAAAGACATTTCTGTGGTCATGTGGCCAGCATGACTAGACGCCAAGGTGCATGGAAAGCTGTTACCTATTTATCTACCTGCAATTTCTTGCTTTCGAACTGCTAGGTTGGCAGGAGCTGGGACCAAAGATGGGAGCTCACTCTGTCACACAGCACTAGGGTCTCGAACTGCCAACCTACCAACCTTCTGGTCTGCAACTAAATGTCTTAACCACTGAGCCACCGCGGACTCTTCCCAGCACCATAACTTTGGTGCAGATTGCCCTCCTCCTTATGGCTGATTTTTTAAAGTTGAAAATCACACTGAGAAGTTTCCACAGCATGACTAAGCAGGTCTACTCAGAAGTAAGTCCAATTTTATTCAGTGGGGCTTACTCCCCAAAAACTGGTCCCTCGATGAAAAGAAAAAAACTTGGGCCTCCAGGCCAAGAATAATAAACTGAATTAACACTTTTACAGTGCAATCCTAAACTGAGTTACACCTTTGTAAGCCCATTGACTTCAAGGTGTAACTTGGCTTAGGGTGGTACTGCCATTTATCTAAGAAGCCCTGCATTATGCGTCCCTCTCTCATTGCTGGGTAAAAGCACAACCAAAGCAACCATCTTGGTTGCTACGGGTTGCAGTCTTTTTGTCTTCTGCACAATCCAAAAGCTAACCAGTGCAGCAAATGAAAAACAAACCAGGGAAAAGGTCCAAAGGGGCGAAAGAAATGTTTCATCCACTCATACTGTTTACTCGCGTCGGCAATTTGTAATCGGTATTGGCAACAATATTGTGCAATTACTTCTTTTACTTCCACTGAGTTGTGGAGCTGTTCTCCCTGCAGGAAGCCTTCGAGTGAGGAAGCTGGCGTTGGCGGAAACAGACAAGGAGTCCTGCCCTGAATCTATTAGCTGTAATGAACAGGTAGGAAGGAACAGGTGGCTGGTTGTGTGATGCCGCACAACATAAATTGCAATCGAAATGCGATCTGCGGATTTGCATGAAACGGTTCCTCGGGCTTTCCTGACTGAATTTGAGACGAGAGGAGAGAGAAATGTACAAAGCCCCATCCGTATCACCAGGCATAGCTAAAGGCAAGAGAGGATGCGATCTGCCTCTTGGAATGGAAGCCCACACATTGATGTTAATGGAGCTGGATTGCAACCAGAGCATCTTTGCCAGTGCGAAAATGCCAGAAGGCTGCAGTTTTAACGTTGAGTTTGGATTACACATTGTTGTCATATAATAAGTACAGTTTTGGGAGCATTAGCTGTGCATATTTTCTTTCTTTCTTTTTTTTTTTGCTCAAAATGACATGGTTTTTCTTGGTTTCCTTTCGAATCACAGAAAGAGGAAGCTTGCAAATTTCTTAATAAGGCAATTACATACAGACAAAGATTAGATCTTGTGGCACAATAGATTTCCCCCCCAAAACTTTTTTCATTCAGGGCCTTTTTTGATATTTCACTGTCACCAGACAAAAACCCTGAATAGTAATGTGACAAGTCTATTCAGGAGGCGACAATATGAATTTTCTTAATTGCGCTCACTTGTGTGCTGCGTAAACTGTCACTTAATATTTTTTGCCTGTTTTGAAAAAAGTGGAAAGAAAATACTAGTTATGAGTTTAAAAAATGCCATTGAACCAGTGTGAAATCTTCATTTTTGTACTTAGCAAGCAGAAAGAAATTTCATTGAAATTTTCCTCCACCAACAACCATCCTGTCTCATTTAGTCATGTATTAGGTAAGCTATGGGGGAGGGCTAACTGAAATTAAGCGAGCTGCTAATTGTTATACTTTTTGCAGGACTGTAGATGCTGCATCTCATAAACTGCCATCTTTTAAAAGAGATTCCAATGTGGTAGTTATGGAAAATGGCAGTGGTTAAGTGTGCGGACTCTAATCTGGGAGAACTGGGTTTGATTCCCCACTCCTCCACTTGGGCAAGCCATAGTTCTGACAAGAGCTGTCTTTGAAAGAGCAGTTCTGGAAAAAGCTCTCTCAGCCCCACCTACCTCACAGGGTGTCTGTTGTGGGGAGGGGAAGGGAAAGGAGATTGTAAACCGCTCTGAGACTCCTTTGGGTAGTGAAGGGCGGGGTATAAATCCAATCTCTTCTCCTTCTTCTATTTTGGGGTTGTACTTCATGTTTAACCTTTTAATAGCTTACTTGAGAGTATATATGGTGACATTTCAGTAGTTTCAGGGGTTACAGAGTCAGTTTTTGAGTGTTTTGTGTGTAACAAGAGGGTGACTTTACATTTATGTATTAATTTTATTGTAATGCATGTTATATTTCCAGACATTTCTACTCTTCTATATTTCTCTAGAATAGACCATGCAAATATAGTTACTAAACTTACTACAATATGGGGAAATCAAACTGTTTTCCCATGAATAAATCACTGTAACGAAAGACATTTAAACTGTATGTTAGGACAGAAGATGCGGTAATATAAGTCAGGGAGGGAAGGCAGCATATTGTACCCCAATGTTGTCAGATTTCAAAAGCTAAGCAGGGTCAGTACTTGGAAGGGAGATGACGAGGATAGTGGCTGGAGATCTCCTGGGATTACAAATGATCTCCAAGAGACAGAGATCAGTTCCCTGGAGAAAATGGCCACTTTGGAAGGTGGATTCTATGGCAGGGGTGTCAAACATGCAGCCTGTGGGCCAGATCAGGCCCTCAGAGAGCTCCTATCTGGCACGCAAGGAACTGGCTGTCTCTTGCTTCTTTCTCCAGTTTTGCTGCTGTTGCTGTGTCATGGCTTGTTTTACCAGATTCTCTCAGTTGCCCAGGAAAGATAGATAGGCAAGCTTCTGTTCCCTGCACTGGTTGAGGCTCCTCCCCTTCCTTCTCCCAGGGGGACTGAGGGAATGAGCCAGAGCTTGCTTCCTGTCTAGGCTGCCTCAATCGCACAGAAGACAAAGACAAGCCTTTCTTTCCCTCCATTGGCTAAGGCTCCTCTCCTCCCTCCTGCCTTGCTTTGCTTGGCTGCCTCAATTGCACAGGAAAAATACAAAGCATCTTTAAGACCAACAAAGTTTTATTCAAGGTATGAGTTTTTGTGTGCCTTGCTACAGAGTGTGTCTTGTTGGGCTCACTGTGCCAGGGCTCTCCTGGGTACAATTGGGTTCCCTCCCACTTTTCACTGTATTCATGTCCTCATGATGCAGTCTTTCTCAGTAGGAAAGCAGTGAACTATTGAGATGAGGAATAACAACAAGCCAGTGAGGTGGATTAGGCTGAGAGTGTGTGTCCAGACCAAGTTCACCCAGGACATTTCCTTTGTAGTCTGGGGATTTTGAATCTAGACTTCCCATATAGTAAGCTGATACTGACCACTATACATTGCTGTCTCTCTATTCTTGCACTGCCTCATAGTAGTTATTTCTCTGGGAGATATATTTTTGTAAACAAATGCAGCCCTCAGTCTGTGTCAGGATGCTTTCTCATGTTCTTGACCAGAACATGAAGCAATGTACAGAAGCTCGCAGTGTCCAGCCATTTCATCTTTTCCCCTGGGTCCTAAACTCAGAACATTGAGCATGAGATTTCTGTAATGAATGCCAATAAATCAAAAGTAGGGTTGAAGCTTATAGATACACACCTAAACAGCATACTCAAGCTTGCAACAGCACAGACATTTTCATGCAATAATTCAGAGCAAGGGGTGTCCATTATCAGAGACTGTTAAATAAACAAAATATTGCAAGAATGCTAATGTTTTAAACATGTTTTATTTAAAGTTTAAAGTTTCTGTCCTTTATAAAGTTTATATCTCCACTACCTGGGAGTACATTGTATGACACACATGGCCTGGCCCAACAAGGTCTTATTTATGTCTGATCCAGCCCTCCTAACAAGTGAGTTCGGCATCCCTGCTCTATAGCATTATATTTCACTGAAGCCTCTCCCCAAACCCCTCCTCCTCAGGCTCCACTCTCAAAATCCCCAGGTATTTCCTAACCTGGGGTTGGCAACCCTAGAGATGACCAAGGAAGCCTCTGCAGAGGAAGGCAATGGCAAACCACCTCTACTTCTCATTTGCCTTCAAATCCCCTTGCTGGGGTCTCCATAAGTTAGCTGTGACCTAACAACACTTTACAAACACAGTATAAGAGATCTTTTGAAAATATATCCATAGAATACTTTAAATGAACTGAATGGTGTTCTTCTTCTTCTTTTTTTAAATGTTAGCCTGAACTAGGATTGCCAGGTTTCCCCTGGCTACCAGTTAGGTATGGGGGGTAGGGTTGCCAGATCCAAGTTGAGAAGATCATGGAGATTTGGGGATGGAGTCTGGGGAAGATAGGGACCTCAGTGGGGTACAGTGCCATAAAGTCTACCCCCCAAAGCATCCATTTTCTCCAAGAGAACTGATCTCTGTAGTCTGGAGATGAGCTGTGATTCCAGGGGATCCCCAGGTCCCACCTGGAGGCTGGCATCCCTACCCTGAAGATAGGTTTGTATTTTCCAAGAAAAGGCATGGACATATATAAAATTTAAAAGTCACCATTACCATTCACATGCACATGTGCACACGCACACATACACTTTGCCATCACGTGCTTTTTTGTATATTCTTTTGCAAACACGTTTCAATAGCTTGTGGCCATATTTCTGGAAACTGTGACCACTTCATTTGCTGTTACACCAATCCATCCCCATTTATTGGATGTGGGGACACACAGACCCCATTCTTATAAGGAGAGCCCTGCCAGATCAGATCAGATGGACTATCCATTCCAGTAATTTGTCACCCACAGTGACCAACCGGATGTCCCCAGAAAGTCCACAAGTAGGGGAGAAAAGTGGGAAATAAGTAAGTAAATATATTTTCAGAGGAAAAAATGTTTTCTGTTCAGATTTGCTACACCATACATAGCTTTATAAAAGGCTACCATGTCCTGCTCCCACATCTTTTACTTGTTCTCCAGCCTCTTGATCATCTTGCTTGCCTCCTTCTTTACCTTTTACAACTCTAAGATACCCTTTTAGGTGGGACAACCAGAACTGTATGTAATGACCTTTATTTATTGCTTGCCCCCAGATTTGGTTACCTCGTTCACAGTGTGTGTTGCTTTACTGCTGTACTTCTCTTTGGTAAAAAGCTAGTGTTTTACTTCATTGTCAATGTCACCGCATGTATGTAGGGGTGGGTGGGAACTGTATAGCTGAACCCTTTGAGAATGAATAAGTTGTCACTGTAAATTGAATAAAAATGATACAAATGCTGTTGTAACCTGATCGATGTCCATCCAAATCTTCCAAGATTTTTTTCCCATTGAATGTTGAAATGCTAGCACCCTGTGAAGGCACAGATTTCTACCATGACTTTTGACTTGTACATCCATTCCTATGAATGTGCAGGTATAAATTTCTGTCCTCTTCCTCTAGTTATTGGCTATTTCCACATGGGTTATTTGTTGAAGTGAGTGACTCAGCATGCCTGGACATTGCGGGATGCTACATAACTCTATGGGTGTGGTCAGATGGTGTGCTGGGAGCGGTTTAATTTGCTCCAGTCCCGATGCATTTTTTAAAAAACCTGGAGAATCGTGATCACACTCACCTCCTTGTTCCGGATAGCTGCGCAGCCACATCGCTCCCCACCGTCCACATGCGGGAGTATGCATTGGTGTTTTTTCCCCTCTCAGTTTGGGCATGCGCACAGGCGTCCATCTGTAGAATTAATTTTTTTGCACATGTGCAGAACAGCAATTTCCCTTTAAACTTTTACCCCGAAACTGGCCTCCGTGAGATCCTGAACTCGTCTAACCAACAAAACTAGGCTCCGTTTAAACATTGTTCTCTGCCTGTGCACATACTGCCAATGCTAAAATAAAATGGTGGGTGAAGAGCAGAAGCCTTGGGCTTCCGAGAGGAAGTGACTGGCCCATAGCCAGGATTTTGTAATTCAGGAGGCCTTTAAAAAAGTCAGGGGGCACTAACATCACAAAAAATAAAATAAAATAAAATAAAATGTTTAAAACTCACTCTGCTTGCCTACATGGGGAAGCAAGCCACATTTGGGGAAGGGGCAGTGGTGGGGAGTCCTCCAGGTGGCCCAGACAGTCAGAAGTCCTCTGGGGGCCTGGGGGCTGGATGGAAGTCAGGGGGCATTGGCAGGAAGTCAGGGGGCCAGGCCCCGAAATGCCCCACTGTAGCTACGGGCCTGGGCTCGACACCGCAGGAGCAATCAGACATCAGAAAAGTGCAGCTAGAGCCGGAGAATCAGGAAAATACCACTTGGGGACCTGGTAACAAATTATTCAATTTTAAAGGGGGGTTGAGACAGAAGGCGATGGCTGGGGACAGTACTCAGATGTTGGGTGTGTGAATGTGGATATAAAATCCATTACTGAAGCATGCTGAAAACGGACTAAATAGCCCGTCTGAACGCACCCTATGTGTATACTGGTGTTATCTTCTTGAATGGGATACTTTTCTTTGTCTTTACCTGGGAACTGCCCTCTGACTGCTCCTCTCTCTTTGTCCTCTCATTCTCTGTACATGGCCTACCACGGAGACACATGTCTCTGCAAGTCTCCCTGTAGATACAATGCCTTCATATTCCCACACACATGATGCTGGACAAGCTGGCCGTTTGTGACAGGGAAAGTACTCTTTAGATTAGGCTTCTCTCTCTCTCTCTCTCTCTTCGACTGCAACCTGAATGTGAATCAGATCTGCTTGAATAAATGCAGGTTTACCTTTTTTGCAATGTACTTCTTGGGAGATTTATTTACTGCAGTCAGTATCATTTTATTTATTTATTTTATTAGATTTATACCCCTCCCCCCTCTTACAATAATACCGACACTAATAAGATGACAAGAAGGGAAGCACAACATAGTGCCCCTTCTCTATGGGGGAATAGATATTATACAATTAGGTGAAGAACAGATAACAAACAAAGAAAAAGGTGACAGGACACAGGGGGAACAGGAAAGGACGGAAGTCAGCCCCGATAGAAACTATTGCTGTCCTCAGCCATAGGCGTGACAGAGCATCTCCATCTTACAAGCCCTGTGAAACTGCATCAAAGCCACAGGGCCCAGGTCTCACTAGACAGAGAGTTCCACCAGGCCAGAGCCAGAGCCAAAAAAGCCCTAGCTCTAGTTGAGGCCAACTGAATATTCTTCAGGCCAGGGATCACCAGTAAGTTGTTACCCACTGAGCATAATGCCCTTTACGGGGTATACCAGGACAGGCAGTCCCATAGATATACTGGTCCCGGTCTGTGTAGGGCTCTAAAGGTTAATACCAAAACCTTGAACCTGATCCAGTAATCGACCTGGAGCCAGTGCAGCTGGCGGTGTACCGGTTGGATATGGGCTCTAGCTGGAGTTCCTGTAAGAACACGCATCACCACATTCCGGGCCAGCTGGAGTTTCCGGGTCAGCCTCAAGGGTAGCCCTGTGTAGAGTGAGTTACAGTAATCTAATCTGGAGGTGACTGTTGCATGGATCACTGTGGCTGTCAGGGCAAGGCAGGAAGGGGACCAATTGCCTAACCTGGTACAGATGGAAAAAATGCCAGTCAGGCCATATCGGTGATCTGGGCCTCCACTGAAAGGGAGGCATCCAGTATCACATCTAAACTCTTGACTCATGCTTCTATCACTGGGCAAACTCTGCTTTATTAATCACACATCCCAATATTATTTGCCCCAGGTTCAATGCTGTTGGGAAGTGTGTCCCTCCACTGCCTCCCTACTGCATTATGGTCCATTTGTACATCTCTTGGGGTTTTCCCATCTCTTCTCTGAGCTTTCCTAAAACTTCTGCTGAGATGCTTTGCAAATTGCAGCAAAGGCTGCCATGTGGGTGGAAAATTCTGGATTTCCCCATTTCCACTCACGTGGAAGCCATTTTCCTTGCCTGTGACTATTTTTATAGCAATGTAACATTAAAACAATCTGTGTATCATTTTCTGTGAATTACTCGAGCTCATTTTTTAAAAGTAAGTCTTTATCCTCCTTTATTGTGAAGATGTTCCTTTGCTTTCCACAACAAAAGAAGCTAGAGACTTACTTAAATCAAATCAAAGCTGGGAATTCACAAAATAATGATATTCAATTGCTGTTGAAAAAAATTGGAAAAAATCCTGGTGCTATTTGAGGCAGATTGGCTGCTGCTGGGGGACTTGGGCAGGGATCTTATGGGGAAACCAGCCATGTGGAAGCCCTGTTGCCAGCCTATCAACAGCTGCAGCAGCAAAGAGGAAACTACACAAGCCTATCTTGATGTAAAAAGCACCATTATTCACAATTTATGTAGGCCAATTTCTGACACAAATATGGTAGACTATTAATAGGACAACTGTATCACTAACCATGGTACAGACAGTATATGTAGTGGCTAGAGTGCTGGAGCAGGTCCCGGGAAGCCCAGCTTCAAATTCCCACTCACCATGAAACTCCATGGGTGACCATGGATCAGCCCACCCCACAGTGTAACCTACTTCACAGGGTTGTTGTGAGGATAAAATGGGGATAGAACTATGCATGGTACCCTAAAGTCCTTGGAAGGAATATACCAAATAATAAACATCGTACTATCTTAAAAACTGGTTTCTGTCATATTTCTTAGGTGAAGAACTCTTATGCTATCTTCTTCTTCACTGTCCCTTCAGGTTGTTCCAGTCAGTGAACTCTTATAGTCCTGCACTCTTGGACACAATTCTCACAGAACCCACAACAACCTCAGTGCGTATAATGCAATCTACACCAAGACAGCCAAAATAGCTATGAAATTTCTCATAAAATCTTGCAAGTGCTTTGAAGTAACACAGCCCCAGACCAGCTGCTTCCAAGCTACAATATTTCTTTGCTTCCTTGTATGCATAGGATTAGGATATATCTATCCTGGCCAAAATTTGTCAGTAAGACATTTTGTTGTATGATTTTGTATGAGATGAGATGAGAAGGGCCACAGAAGTAATCCTAGATTGTCTTCATTGCATGTGTGGTCCAAAAATATTAGCAAGTGCTGCTTCATCATACATTAGACTATCACAGGCAGGGCTGCTGTAAGGGGGAAATGGGGGGTGCAAAATGTCAGCCCCCCCACCCTTGGATAGGGTTGCCAGGTCCCCCTAGCCACTGGTGGGGGGTAGAGCTGCCAAATCCAGGTTGGGAAACTCCTGGAGATTTGGGAATGGAACCTGGGGAGGACAAGGACCTCGGTGGGGTACAGTGCCGTAGACTCCAGCCTCCAAAGTGTTCATTTTCTCCAGGTGAACTGACCTCTGTAGCCTGGAGATGAGCTGTAATTTTGAGAGATCTCCAGGCCCCAGATGAAGGAAGGCATCTCTGTGCTTGGGTTCATTAAGCCAGGTATATAATGTGATTTTATTTTCATATTCTATTTGGGTTGGGTCTGGGTACTACAAGGAGGGTCTATAAGCAATCTTTGTCGGGTTGCCTGTGGTGGCCCTTGGCAGTCCTGATCACAGAGACCTTAGAAGTTATGTCTCTGTCTCTAATGTCTCTAAAAACAGTACCAAATCCAACTGGTTGATGAAGGGCTGGGGATGGGAGGTGGGCAGAACCATGGCATTATCTCATTCAAACTCATGACAATCACCTTCTGAATGCAAACAGCTGAAAAGCAGCAAGAGATGTTGTAAGCTAAAATACGTTGCCTGGTATGGGGTGTGTGTGCTTTCCTTGGATTTGATAACTCTGTTCTCATAGTGGATCCCAAACCTTCCTTCCACTGTTTTCCTGTGCGCGGACAGTGCTCCATTATGGTCCAGATCACATTCCTCCAGGGCAGTGCAATTTCTCCTCATGTAAAAACTACTGCCTTGCATGAGAAGAGAGCACCAAGCTGTGGAGGAAAGTGCTAGGGAGGAGTGAACATTTCCTATTTAATTTCTCTTTGATATCTGAGTATATTTTTTATCAATAGTTTTGGTTCTTGCCATTGGCTTTGTAGGTTTGATTGTACTACATACGAATGTTGAATGGTTTTTGTGCTCTATTTGTACAGTACACACACTCTGTCTTTAACAGGGGTAATTTATGTGAAAGGCATCATGTTGACTGATTGAGGCTCAATGTTGAAAAAAATACGTACGTATTGTGGGAAACATTTAGGGCAAGTTTATAAGAAATGGCATGAAAAAAAAAGCATCACAGGTTCAATTTGCACAAGGGAAAAGCAAAATCAAAGCCGGGAATTTCAAGTTGAAGTGGTGGGGTGGGAGATCATTCATAACTGCAGCCTCTTCTGCTTAGTTCTTTTTCTCCCAGTGGGGACTACTTCCAGTTATGGATCCCCATTGGGACAGAAGCTGCCAAGGTGGAATAATTTCAGGTAAAAATGGGGGGAAGGGAAGAGTTAATTTTGACTTCCCACAAAAATCTTTTTTATTGTTGTTTTATATTTTATCATGTATTATGGCTAACACGGAACGACTAAACAGAGATGCACAGTTCTAATTCAACTGGTTTAGAAGGGTATAGCATTATAGGATTTTGTAAGCTGCCTCAAGCTGCTTCCTGAAAAGGCGGTATGAAAATTCTCAAAATAACTAAATTGGATTGTACTGAAAGCAGCCTACTCATCCCATAATTTCCCCATTGTTTGTAGGTTTCTCCTTTTGCCCACAAATACGGCTCAGTGTAAAGTACTGGTTTCAGCAAATCTACCAGCAATGATATCTGATCTTTGAAATGAAATGAATCTATCCCTGGTAGAATTACTCTTTTTTTTTTTTAACCTTAATGTAGGAGGAATGAGTGGCTTTTACAGTAGTCTTTTATTTGTTTTCAATAAATAAAGCTGGATTCTTGGAAATGGGAGGCGAATCCTCACGTCTGATCTTGCTTCCTCGTATTATAGGGCTTGTTTTACATCGCATACATTTTTAATATAATCAATGGGAACATCAAAAGGTAAAATACTTGTGTATGTAGAAAAGCTTCCTGTCCATGCTATTAGCCCTCCGTAGTGCAATAACACTTAAATGCCAAAATGTTCTTTTTTATATATTTTTCCAGTACTGGAATCTGCAGCAAAGGCCATTCTTGCCCAAAAGGAGAGCAGCAAATTACTTTCATTCTTTTATAGTGGTTGATAATGACTGAAGTAATAAATAATAAAAGCTGAGATCAGTTGTCTGACTTGGAAGTTTTTTAAAAAAGCTTCTCCTGGTTGGATAAATTACTGCTGTAATTTATTAGTAATAGAAGGACGCAAAGCGCTGTTATGCTTCCTATTCATTGCCCTTTTTGTAGACTAACAACAACAAAGCCCTCATCGCCCTTGCCACATAACAGAGCCCTACAAAATTTCATTGAACTGAGCATGTGCATGAGCTTCCCTTCAAACAGTAAAGACACTCTCCTCCCCCTGGTATTAATAGTATTAGAGGAGCCATGAACTTTACGGGGAACATATTCAGCAGGTAAACATGCAGTTTCCAACAGCCACAGTCACTCATGAGCTGAAGCTCAGATCTTGGCTCATGCTGTTCAGTTCAAGCAGCTTTACAGTTACACAGCAGAGATGAAGTTTCATTTCCCTCTGGCTTGCAGCCGGGGTTACCAGCCTCCAGGTGGGGGCTGGAGATCTTGTGGAATTACAGCTCATTTCCAGACTACATAGATAGCTTATTTATTTATTTATTCAAAACATTTTTCCCACTTCTCCTGGAGATAATGGTTGCTTTGGAAGGTGGAATTTATAATATTACACCCTTCTGAGGTATAGGGTTTCTAGCTCTGGGCTGGGAAATACCTGGAGATTTTGGGGGTGGAGCCTGGGGAGGGCAGGATTGGGGCAGGGAGGGACTTCAGCAGGGTATAATACCATAGAGCCCTCCTTCCAAGGCAGCCATTTTCTCCAGGGGCATTGATGTTGGTCGTCCAGAGATCAATTATAATAGCTTGAGATCTCCAGGTGCCACCTGGAGGCTGCAACCATACATGAGGTCCCTTCCCTCCCTAAAGCCCACCCTCCTAGGCTCCACCCTCAAGTCTCCAGCAGTGAAATAGGTTGACGTGATTCTTGCCCAGGGTCATCAACAGTTAGGTCAGGTAATCTCTCTATATTAATAACTGAGTTTTCGTGTGAATCTATCCTGAACATTCCACATGCTCCGCCAGCTTTTGGCTCCCTCATCTGTCACTCAGAGGGTGTCCCTAGCCATTGGCTGCATTGCCTGAGTCCCGCCCAGCCGCCACTCAAGAGTACTCGTGTGCCATTGGCAGGTGCTGGGTTTGCTCCTCTTTCCCACCCACTGCTTCAGCCACTGTGCCCTGTCAGAATTTCTGGCAAATGGCTTTCTCTCTTGATGAAGACGCTTGCCTCCTGAGTGGGACTAATTTTTCCCTCAGTAGCTGTTGGTAGGTGTAACATAATGGCAATTACCTGTGTCTGTGAGATGGCTGCCTTCTCTGTGTCTCTGTGTTTAAAATGTTCCCCCATAAGACATAATTGAGCTGTAGTTCCAGAGAGAGGCCTGAAAGGGTATCACTCACTGGGTTGAATGGGGCTTCCTCATCTGCTGGCCTACAGTTCCCACCTGCCTCAAGGCCAAAAAGTGCAAGAAAAGAGGGACCATCCCAAGGAGTGGGGCAGCATCAATATAGACTCCAACTAGGCCACAAGCCAGAGATGTGGGGAACCCTGGGAGGCAGCAGAAATTCAGCCGCTCCACAGTCAGCTGGACTGGGGAATGAATGGAAGTTTTCTTGCTCTCTTGGGCAGGAGAGAGAGGCTGAAGCAGAGCCACAGACCGGTCCAAGGAGAGATCCTATCCTGAGCCCACAACCACCAGAGGTTGAGAGTACTATGTGTAGGGAAAGAGGATTCCATTTAACCCCTGTTGATTTATGCCCTGTTGGTTCATGCTGTGTGCTTACTCCTACAGTTTTGCCTTATTCATTTAGTATGTGCATGCTCCATAATTGTGTAAATAGTTAAATAAATTCTTTTATTTGAGCTAATAATCTGTGTTGTGCTCTGACCACATAGTCTCCCCCACACTGCACAATACCAAAGGGAGGGGGTAGCCCAGGGAAGCAAGGAAAGGCCAGACCCAGGTTGCCAACTTTCCAGGGATCCTCCAAAGATTGGGGATTCCATCTCTAAATATGGAGATTCGGCCAGAGGGGTCTCACTGTCCCTCTAAAAAGGCAGTGATGATTCAGTGAGCCGTGGCAGCAAATTTAAGGAGTAAGATACACGCATGGGATGAGGGTGAGAGGCAAACAGCTGAGTGGTAAATTGGAGTCCGTTTCACCATGGTAGGCAGCCAAGCTTGGTTCAGACAAAGGAAGGAACCCTTTGCAGGCCTTTGTGAAGAACACATTGGAGCCAGTCCTGAGTCTAGGATTGCCAGCTCCAGATAGGGAGATTCCTGGAGATTTTTTGGAAGAGTCTATGGAAGCCAGGGTTTGGGGAGGGAGAGGCCTCAGCTGAACAGAATGCCATAAAGCCCACCTTCCAAAGCAGTTATTTTCTCTGGGGGGGACAGATCTGTTGTCTGGAGTTCAGTTGTGATTCCTGGTGATCTTCAGGCTCCACCTGGAGGTTGGCTACCCTGGGCTTCACAGTCAGTGCTTTAGAGCAGGGTCTGCTAGATCCAGGTTCTTGCTGTAGAAGCTGGGTGGGTGATTTTGGATCAGTCACATACTTTCAGCCTAACCTACCTCACAGGTTTGTTGTGCAAGTCAAAAGGGGGAGAGGAGAATGAGGTAAGCTGCTTTGGTCCCCATTGTAGAGAAAGACTACTTTTCCTCCTGGGAAACCATTGTTGCCAATCTCCAGGTGAGGACTGGAGATCACTCAGAATTACAACTGCTCTCCAGATGGCAGAGATCAGTTCCCCTGGAGAACGTTGTGGACTCTGTGTCCTTATACCCTGCTGAGATGCCCCCCCATGACAACCAATGTGATGTGGAAGTCAGGATTTCAGAACACCGTAGAGGCTGCAGGTGTGTGGGGAGAGATGGAAAGCTGAAGAGGGGAAATAAAGGTAAGCGAATGCTTGGCTAAGAAGGAGATAGGGTTGCCAACTCCAGGTGGGAAATTCTTAGAGATTTGAGGGGTGGGAGTGGGTGAGGTTTGAGGAGGGGTGGGACTTCAGACAAGTACAATGCCATAGACTTCACCCTCCTAACCAGCCACTCCCTCCTGGGGAACCATTGTTGCCAATCTCCAAGTGGGGGTTTGAGATCACTCAGAATTACAACTGATCTCCAGGAGGGAGGGAGGAGGAGATGGAAAGCTGAAATCGGGGCAGATAATGGAAGGGTGATGCTTGGCTGGGAAAGAAATAGAGTTGCCAACTCCAGGTGGGAAATTCCTGGATATTTGAGGGGTGGAGCCTGGAGAGGGTGAGGTTTGAGGAGGGGTAGGACCTCAGAAAGGTAGTGTGCCATAGACTCCACCCTCCCAACCAGCCATTCCCTCCTGGGGAACAACTGTTGCTAATCTCCAGGTGAGGGGTGGAGATCACTCATAATTCTGAGTTGTAAAACTGATCTCCAGGAGGGAGGGAGGAGGAGATGGAAAGCAGAAATCAGGGGCAGATAATGGCAGGGTGATGCTTGGCTGGGAAGGAGATAGATTGGCCAACTTCAGGTTGGGAAATTCCTGGAGATTTGAGGGGTGGAGCCTGGAGATGGTGAGGTTTGAGGAGGGGTGGACCTCAGACAGGTACAATGCCATAGACCCCACCCTCCCAACCAGCCATTTCCTCCTAGGGAACCATTGTTGCCAGTCTCCAGGTGAGGGGTGGAGATCACTCAGAATTACAACTGATCTCCAGGAGGGAGGGCAGAAGTCAGCTGCAGTCAGAGGGGCAGATAATGGTAGGTTGATGGTTAGCTGGGAAGGAGATGGGGTTGCCAGCTCCAGGTTGGGAAATTCCTGGGGATTTGAGGGGTGGAGCCTGGAGAGGGTTGGGTTTGAGGAGGAGTTGGGCCTCAGACAGGTACAATGCCATAGACTCCAGCCTCCAAACCAGCCATTTCCTGCTGGGTAACAATTGTTGCCAATCTCCAGGTGAGGGCTGGATATCACTCAAAAGTACAACTGCTCTTCAGGTAGCAGAGATCAGTTCCTCTGGAGAAAATGGTGGATTCTGTGTCATCATACCCTGCTGAGGTCACCACAGCAAATTGACGCTGAGTGTCCAAGGCCTTGGCACTCTCCTAGAGCCTCTTTCTAGAGCTCATTGTATTTATTTCCACAATGGGTCTTATTCCTAGTTAAATGATAATAGGAAGGTGGGAACTATAAGGCTGTGTAAGAAGGCTCAAGTACAAATTAGCACAGACTTAGATAAACACCAACACCCAACAACTCCTCCTGCTGTTCTCGATGATTTATTTTTCCTGGCTTGGGCCTGCAGAGAAATTAGAAGTCCCCTCAGTCAAGCTCTAGGCATTCTCTCCCCTGGGGCAGGCCACACTGACTTGGGAAAAAGTTTTAAACAATACCTTAACCATTAAATAACGATAATAAATCTGGATAGATATTTCTTTATTATATCTCTTAAAAGTAAAATTCTAATATGCAATTTCCCCCTGGTGGGGCCCATCCCTAGGGCTGCCAACTCTCCCCTGGCCACTGGTGGGGGATGGGGGGCATGGTTGCCAGATCCAGGTTAGAAAACTCCCAGAGATTTGGAGATAGAGCCCGGGGAGGACAGGGACCTCAGTGAGGTACAGTGTCATAGTGTCCACCCTCCAAAGCATCTATGTTCTCCAGGGGAACTGATCTCTGTAGTCTGGAGATGAGGTGTAATTCTGGAGGATCCTCAGGTCCCACCTGGAGGCTGGCATCTCTACCTATTCCATAACTGCAAAATAATTAGCAGTACCCTCAGTCAAGTTCTAGGCCTTCTCGCTCCTGCAGCAGGCTGGACTGACAGGGGACAAGGCACTCAAAGTTGGTAATACAGGAGCAACTTTACTAACTGACCATGGTCTTTGACAGATGATAGCACAATACACAACAACATGTAGACTCAGTGGTGGTGCTGGTGGAAAGCGACGTCAAGTCACAGCTGACTTCTGATGACCCCACAGGGTTTTCAAGGCAAGAGACATCCAGAGGTGGTTTGCCATTGCCTGCCTCCACCTCACGATCCTGGTATTCCTTGATGGTCTTCTTTCCAAATAATGACCAGGGCTGACCCTGCTTAAGTTACAAGGTCTCACAGGATCAAGCCAGCATGGGCTATCCAGGTCAGGGATAGAGTATGTTCTAGATTAATAAATCTAGATGCACAATTTATTAATCTAGAATACATTCTAGATTAATAAACTGTGTGTCTTGTTCCTGTGCATGTTTGCTTGGCAGTAAATCCTATTGAACTCAAGGGGGCTTTTGCCAGATATATATTCATAAGACTCTAAGTTTTATATTTGTCTTCCAGACCTTGGACCATTGATCCAGGTCAATATTGTATCCTATATTTTGTGCCCAAGTTACCATTGAGGTTTTAACTACCTCATCCTGCATTTTAAGTTCCAACAAGAAAATATACAATTTCTTTATAAGTTTTTCCTCCATGTATAGCCATATTTTATCCAAGTGTACTGGTTTCTTGTAAAGACCATTTTTTCCTTTCCTTTTTATACCTTGACCTGGCTTGCATGACGGTGTTGTGGGTACTAGGTCTGCTGAACCTGACTACTCTTCAGATGAGGAAGAAGCAGGGAGCAACCCAGCCTCCTCTGGAGTCAGCCCAGAAGAAGAACCCTCAATACCTGAAGAGTCCCCAGCAGCTGCACAGAAGGTGCAGCCAGAAGGAGAGGCCCATCCTGAGCCTGGCCCAGCACCCCCAGGCCAGACTTCCTACCTAGTTCTCCTGAGTGCCCCAGACATAGGGCACGCCAGAGGCTGACTATGCAGGAGCAAAGAAGGAGTGCCAGACTTCAGCTCCTGCAGAGGCAGAGGGAAGAACTGTAAGCCTTTGCAGACTCAACCCCAGGGAAAGAAGGACCTGCTCAAAAGCACTCCATGCACCTAGTTCAATGCGGCAGCAACTTTGCTCACTCAGACCTGCTCCTGTGTGTGTGTAGAGCAGCCGCTCCTTGTCCTTGCAACCTGCAACCTTGACTTGACTTTCTGGCTCTTTGACTCTTGGCTCTGTGACTGAGACTGACCTTGATTCTGGACTGTTTTTACAAGCTTCCAGTGTGTCGTCTATGTGGCAGCCAGCCAAGACAGCACAGACGGAGATCTGGGTACGAGATGGGGAGACAGTAGCACTCTCTCAAGTGGCTCCACCTGGGTTCTCCATCCTCCACCAGTCATGGACTATGGGGTGGGGGGGAGGAGTGGCTCTGTTAATCCAGGAGGCTTACTCCTTCAGGGCGCTACTGTCATTGAGGCTCATGGTCATAGAGTGTGCCAGCTTTGTGTGGGAAGCTGGGGAGAGTTTGGCTATCTGGTTAGTGTACCATCCGCGCAACACACCGGCTGATAGCCTGTCATCCCTGGTGGAGGCCGTGTCAGACTGGGCATTGGAGCACCCTAGACTGATAGTCCTGGGTGACTTCAATGTCCATGCTGACAATGTGGCCTCTTCACAGGCAGTGGATCTGATGTCGTCCATGGTGGCACTAGGACTCTCCCAATATGTAACAGCCCTCACTCACCGAGCCAGTCACACGTTTGATCTGATCTTTGCGGCAGGGGTTACATGGACCAGATTACTACTTTGGTAGTACCATGGTTGGACCACCATGCCCTGAAGGCCCACATGAACATTGTACCTCAACCCTGTTTGGGCAGTGAGTGTATTTTAGCTCACCTGCAGAGCCAAAACGACCCTCAGTGGCTTCAGATGGCTCTACAGGAACCTATGCCCCCTGGTGGCTCGCTAGATGAGCTAGTCGAGGACTAGCATGACCGACTCTCGGCAGCCATTGATGAGATCACCCCCTGACGCCCACTGTGCCCTCACTCTAAGCAGGCTTCTTGGTTTACCTAGGAGCTGCGGCTGATGAAACGAGGGCTCAGACGACTAGAAAGATGGTGGTGGCACTCCTGCGATGAAGTAACAAGAGCATCTTATAGGAAGTTTATGAGAGCCTATGAGATGGCAGTCAAGGCTGCGAAGAAAGAGTTCTACATGGCCATGGTCGCCTCTGCTAGCTCATGTCACGCCCGGCACAATTGTTTAGAACTATTCAGTCATTAACAGGTCTGCCACAGGGCAGACCAAATGCTAGGGAATTGGATATTGGCTGTGAGGCTTTTGCAACTATTTTACAGATAAAGTCTTGTCCCTCTACCGTGACCTCCCCACTACAATTGAGACAGTGAGTGAACTCAAGGCTCCATGCATGTCTTCTGGTCCCATTCTGGATTATTTCAGCCCACTCAGCCTTGAGGAAGTCAACAGATTGCTCTCAACAATACGCCCAACCACGTGCAGCCTTGATCTGTGCCCTTCATGGCTGATAAAAGCTGGCCATGAGGGGTTTTGAGGTGCCCTCAGGGATATTATCAACAAGTCCCTCACCAAGGGATTGTTCTCAGGAGCTCTCAAGGAAGCAATGGTCTGCCCTCTCCTGAAAACAACATCCTTGGACCTGGCCAAATTGGCTAACTACCGGCTGGTCTCAAATTTGCACTATTTGGGCAAATTATTGGAGAGTGATGGCGATTCAGTTTCAGAGCTTTATGGATGACACTTCCATGCTAGACCCTTTCCAGTCTGGCTTTTGACCAGGCCATGGGATGGAGACGGCACTGGTCACCCTCACAGATGACCTCCAGAAGCATCTGGATTGGGGCGGATTGGTGTTACTGGTGCTGTTGGACCTGTTGGTGGCATTTGATGCGGTCGACTATCAGTTACTGGTCCACCGCCTCTTGCCCAGATTGCCTGGAGGCATAGACTAGGGTGTCACCAATATGCAGATGACACCCAGCTAGATCTGCTGTAGGGTGATCATTCTGGCTCTACCCCAGATGACCTGGATCGGGCACTTCAGGACGTGGTGGGCTGGCTTAGACTGAGCTGATTGAAATTGAATCCGACAAAGATGGAGGTCCTGTGCCTGAGTTGGAGTGGGTCGGCAGTCGGGATCCCATTACTGACCTTTAATGGGGCGCCACTGGTGCCAGCGCCGAGGGTTAGCAGTTTGGGAGTGCTCCTGGATGCCACCTTAACAGTGGAGGCCCAGGTAGCAGCCACTGCCAAGACAGCCTTTTACCATTTACGGCTGATTAGGCAGTTGGATCCCTTCCTTGAATGCAATGACCTGGCAACGGTGATCCATACTATGGCCACCTCGAGACTGGACTACTGCAACACTCTCTACATGGGGCTGCCCTTGTCCCAAATCTGGAAGCTGCAGCTAGTGCAAAATGCAGCAGCCAGGCTGTTGATGGGCCTCTCCACTCAAGAGCACATCTGGCCTGTGCTGAAGGCACTGCACTGGCTGTCAGTAGCTTACCAGATTTGCTTCAAGGTGCTAGCTTTGGCCTTTAAAGCCCTATATGATCAGGGGCCTGCCTACCTGAGGGACCACCTTTCCCCACTTGTCCCCCAGAGAGCAGTGAGGTCGGGGACCCAAAACCACCTGACTCTCTCTGGCCCAAAAGATTGGCCATCACCAGATCTAGGGCCTTCTCAGTGGTGGCTCCACACTGGTGGAATGAGCTCCCGGAGGATATCAGGGCCCTGCGGGACCTTTTACAATTCTGCAGGGCCTGTAAAATGGAGCTCTTCCACTAGGCCTTTGATTAGGAGCCACCACTGATGAATGGCATCCTACCGGGACACTGGTTAGTTATACTGGATCACCTTACAACGATTGCCATCTGCACTTTGCTATTTGTATTTAATCTGCACTTTATATATTATTGTTAGAATTGTATCTGTGTTTTACTGTAATTTTAACTCATTGTACATTGCCTTGAGCCTGCCTGCCGGGCAAAGCGGGATATAAATCAAAACTAATAAATAAATAATAATAAATTGATTCCAATTATATTCTTTCCCACCATGTCAAATTAGTATTTTATTTTTGTAACATTTCTACTGATTTAAAATTATTTTTATTATCTATTAAGTCTTCATATCTCCACATTGTGTATTTAGTAAATAATGTGGGTTTTATAAATGCTTCCAAAGGTGAAATCCACTTAGGGGTTTTCCTATAATAATATTGTTTTATTTCTTCCCACGTTTTTATCAGTGACCCTCTAAGCAAATGCTGTTTAAAGTACACCCTGTCTTTGCCATGCCAGACAAATCATGCCCTTCTAGTTTTAGGAGTCTTGCATTATCCAATGTTATCCAATCTTTTATCCAAACCATAGATGTTGCTTTATAGTATAAAGTCCAGTTTGAAAAGACAAAACCTCCTCTTTCTTTCCTGTCTTGCAACACCTTCATCTTTATTCAGGCTCTTTTAGATTGCTGTATAAATTGGCATAATTTTATCTAAATCTTTAAAATATTACTGGTTTTTCAAAACTGGGAGAGTTTGAAAGAGGAAGATAAGTCATGGAAGGATATTCATTTTGACTGTTGCTATTCTTCCCATAAATGATATTTGCAACACCTTCCATTTGTCCAAGTCTTTCTTAATTTCTAACAAGGGTTTCTTATAGTTGTCCTCTAGTAGTGAACTACACCTGTTGGTTAAAGTTATTCCTAAATATTTAACTTTTTTGCGAACCCCAATACCAGAGTTTTCTCATAGTTGTTGTACCTGGTCGTTGGTACTATTTTTTTGAGTGTATTTTCATCTTCTTGAGGTTGATTTTGAAGCCAGCTACTTGTCCAGATTGTTGCAGTATATATAAAAGCTGCTTAATGGAGGTTAATGTTTCTTCTAAGATGAATAACAAATCATCCAGCAGCAGTTAAATTTTAAGTGCTTTTTTCATTTTTTTTAAATTTTACCTTTGCAAGCATACAACAAACATATATTGTATATTCTACAGGTAAACATATGAATTTACAATTACCGAGAACTGAAAAAGGAAAGAAAAGCATTGCAGAAATAATTAATCTGATAATATTGACAGGTTCAAAAATGTGCTAATATATTATAATATTGTTTTGACTGCACCACTTCTTTTAATGTGTCATTGCATGTCAAGTATTCTAACACCAGAAACCATTGTTCCATAAATTAGGAGTTATAATGAATAATCTCTGACAATGACACTTGATCTGCTATCTTCCCTATTATAAAATAATCCCACAGTTTACAATGCTACTGTGTGATGGTCGGCGGATGAACAGTTTTATAATTGGATACTATTACAGATTTTGCAGCTGTCAATAAAACACCAATTAGCTCTTATCATGTTGTAGAGATCAGAGTGTCAGAACAGGATCTCAGAGAGACCTGAGTTCAAATCCCCTCTCTGCCATGAAGCTTGGCTGGATGACCTTGAGACACAGTCACTCTGTTTTAGCCTAACATGGCTGTTGTGAGGATTAAATGAAGAAGCAAGACTGTTATACATGGTGCTCCTTGGAGGAAGAGTGAGATAAAAATGTACTAAGCTAGAAAATATATTTCTGAACAACCAAATTCTGTTCTGTAATTTTATCCATGTGTTTTATGAGCAGGAGTTGCAAAGCTGCAGAGCCACATTTCTGCACCCCTTAAGCACATGACTTTTCAGCTTTCTTCTATTCAAAGTGTATTATGTATATAATGCATATTTTGTCTTTGGGTAGAATAAAAAATCAAGATCCACAACAATCTGAGTTTCAAAAATAATTGGCAGAATCTAGAATAATTTCAATATAAATTCCATTTCTTGACCCTTTCCTGACTTCAGGGCCTAAATGTAATTTTTCAGTCATGGCATCTGGGAGCTCCAGAACAAATTTTGATTCACATATTTCATCCCATTCCAGCTCTTATTAGTTTCCCAGATCCCTCTAGAAGAGGAGGGCCTTGAGTTTGGTAGGTGATACTTAATGCCTAACTTCTCTAACTGTGGTTCAGGATGCCCTATGGAGAACAGCTAGACACCACTAGCAGATGTTGGGCAAAGAGGTGTGATAATTTGGCATAGCCACTTTAGATAGAAAGAAAGAAGACTCCCTATTTATGGGCCTGCTTTCAAGACCAATCATTGTTCCATATGCAATTATTTAAAGTGTCCATTGCTTTATTCATTAATTTCTTTATTGGAAATTCATTAATTTATGTACACCTTTCCATTCCAGAATACTGAAAAGGGTATACCCCGTGAGGAGGGCGGGGTATAAATTGAAATAATAATAAAAAAATAAACAACAAAACACACTGGAAATCTACCTGTTTCTGAAAGCCTTAGAGTAGAAATGATGCCACTGTGGGGTTTTATTTGTTCTTATTTGTGCTGTGGTTTTTGATTTGATTCTCTTATTAAATTTTACCTGTTCTGTTTTTGTGAGCTGCCTTGGGCATGTTTCTTCACAGAAAGGCAACATAGGAACTCACTAAAGAAATTTTAAAAAGAGCTATGGTTGCTCAGCAGAGGAAACAAAAAACTAACAATAAAGTTGTTCTGGCTGGTGCATTGTAATGCTCATTACTTGTCATGATATGACGTGATGCCTTATGGTTCACAGTGTTTGATGTCTTATTGTTATTTATTCTGTTGTGAGATGCCTTGTAAATGCTTGCAATGGACTGGAGGGATGCATTAAAAATAAATAAATTAATAAATGCCAGCCACTGATAACATGCAAGTCTGAATAGGGCATGTTTTAATTTTCTTCAGCCTCTATGCAACAGACATTTGAAATGTTTATTCTGAGGGATGGTTTCAACATTGTCTGAGAATCATTCACCTTCTGATCCAGGAATAACTCAGGGGTTTAACTGCAGACAGGCAAATTTAAGTCACAATGGAAAATGGTAAATTTCCCAAGCAGACATGTATGAATAAATGAAATCTATTAACTACAGTTTCTAAATGGCAATAAAGCAGCAACTTTGAGCAGTACCTAGACTGAGGATCAAAGGAGACATTACATTGTTTGGTGAGTTGTGGTTGGGTTTCCTTTACCCAACTTGTGTTCCCTACATTCACACAGCAGCTGCCATTTTAAAGACCACAGAGAACCCCTTTCTACTCAGAACTATGGTATGGGGGGAAAGACGGGCTCCTACTGCTCCCACACTGATCTTAGAATCTGAAATAACCCTGACAGGGAATTATTTATATAACTTTGGAGCAGCATATGGAGTATTTGGAGCACATACCACTCCCAAGTTACACAAATAACTCCCTGTTGGGGACCATTTCAGCTTCTCAAAATGACATGGGGGGGCAGGAGCCCTTCCTCCTCCACACCACAGTTCCAAGCAGATGAAGGCTCCCTGTGACCTTTAAAATGACTTTCCCTGCAGTTTGTGTGTTACTGCAGCAATATGAATTGGATTAAAGAAAACCAGATACAACTCTCAAAAAAGTGTAACATCTGGTTTGTCCCTGAGAAAGTCTGTGTCCATCAAAATTTCACCAATTCCAGGCTAAATAACCTAAAGGCAGAAGCAGAAACATTGCTCTCCCCAGATCCAGGTAGAATGGAGGCTGCTGAAATGGGAATGCATTAATTCCAAACCCCAGGAAGAGAAAAACTGTGGTCTGCCATGTTTTGATTCATGTATGGATAAGTCACAGGGTATGAAAGAAGAAGAAGAAGAAGAGAAGAGATTGGATTTATACCCCTCCCTTCACTGCCCAAAGGCGTCTCAGAGCGGCTTACAAACTCCTTTCCCTTCCCCTCCCCACAACAGACACCCTGTGAGGTAGGTGGGGCTGAGAGAACTCTAACACAAACTGTCCTTGAGAGAGCAGCTGTGCCAGAGCTTGTGACTGACCCAAGGTCACATCAGCAGGTGCAAGTGGAGGAGTGGGGAATCAAACCCGGTTCTCCCAGGTAAGAGTCCGTGCACTTAACCACTACACCAAACTGGCTCTCAAAGTGTGCAATGTGGCAACTTTGTTGAAACTGGTCTGAGTTTGCTGGCTGCCTGGATGGATGACTGCCCAGCACAGTTCCCTCTAAGCCGTGTTAGGGTGCACAACATTTCAGAGGCCAGCTCAGAGGATTTCTGTTCAACTCACAACCAAGCTTCCATAGGAAACAATGAAGGATGAGGTCACCTTCTTCTAGGGCCCATAGAATTAGACCCCCTGGTCTAATCATTATGACCCTTGTTTTTGTTTTTTAGGAGAGGCACCAGCAGCTATGCTGCAAATTTGGTGCCTCTATCTCAAAAAACAGTGCCCGCCAGAGCCCCATTACAGACTATGGGGCCCATTGACTGTAATGGTCCCCACAGGCTATAATTGAGCCAGGAAAAAAAAAAAGTGGTTTTTTTCCACACCCCATTATGCTTTTCAGTATGATTTGTAAGCTGCATAGAGTCACAGGGAAAAGTGGGATATAAATATCTGAATAAATAAGCAGTTTGGACAGGTTAATAACATTTAAGCAACTTCCTGTTTGTTAGGTCAGGCAGCATTCTAACAGTGATTTTTCCATGCCTGTTATACTTGATCTGTAATGCTGGTTGTCATAATTTCACTAAAAAGAAAAAGTAGACTGCAAGAGTCCCCCCCCCCCCGATATGTTTTCTAAGGCTCAGGGCAGGGGCAGGTTAGACCTGTTCTCTGGAGGCCAGGTCTACCAATATAGTGGACTGGGGTGGGTAGACCTGTTCTCTGGAGGCCAGGTCTACCAATATAGTGGACTGGGGTGGGTAGACCTGTTTTCTGGAGGCCAGGTCTACCAATATAGTGGACTGGAGTAGGTAGTTCTGTTCTCTGGAGGTAAGGTCCACCAATATAGTAGAAAGGGGCAGGTAGACCTGTTCTCCGAAGGCCTGATCTACCCCTGTAGAGGACACTTTGTGTAATGAAATTAGATCTGATTCTGATTTCTCTTATAATGTTTAAATTATTATTAAAATATAGTTTAAATATGGTTTAAAAGAATTCATTCTGAGATTTTACAAGGTTATGGAGATAATCTAAGAAAATTATTTACCCAATAGTCAAATGTAGACTTGCTCACAACTTTAATGCTACTAGCTTTTTGTGCTCATGAGGTAGAATTTCTGCTCACAAGACTGTGGAGCTTAGAAGCAACATTGCTGCCCAGCAATCCCAAGTATGCAGTTTTGAGTCCCATTTAAATATATGCAATAATGCTTGTGATGTCTACATGCCTGCAATATTCCATTCCATTCACCGCAAACCCCTGACCTTTTCACAATATTTCCACCTTTGCACACCAAGCTATATTGCTTTTTCTCAGTATTTAACTCTCTTAGTAATGCAACACCAAGCAAAAACACATAAGGGAGAAAATGAATGTTTATGCAGTGTTAAAAACCAGGGATGTTTGTGAAATCCAATTAGGATGGATTCTGTAACTGAATTTTGGTCCTGCCCTCTCATATAGCTTTTTGGACTGAAATCTGATCTATGAACAGTCTGAGAGTTTCCCAATTTGGGTTCCCATCTCCATTTTCTCTCCCCCCCCCCCCCACATGTACACAGAAACTTAAAAGATCTGGGAATTTTTTAAAAAGAAATCTCTTAGATGTGCAATACTGTAATCCCAAGATTCAGGTGTCCAAGAGAAAGCATGTTCAAGTGTTGCTATGAAACCAAAAAGGTGACAGTCCTTTCAAAATTAATCCATTGTGTAATGAAATCATATTTGTAAACTTTTTAAAGATGTTTTTTGGGGGAGACATGAGGATATTTTGAAGGTGTTCATATTTTTTCTGTGTTGTATAGGAATACAATTGCTCTCTTCTGTGCCACTGGAAAAAGAAATTAAGAACTCCTTCAACTTCAGCCCTTTATGTGTCAAAAACCTGTAATTATTTTACAATTTTCTGGAACACGCAGGGCTAGATTTGAAAGAGTTTCAACTCTGCCCCAATTCTTTATGCTGTTCTTCTCCAAGTCTGCTAAAATTTCATGGAAGACCTTTACAAGAAAAACTTGGGAGAAAAGATCAGATGAATCCTTTACAGGACAAAAATGGGACAATAAACTCATCTTAGGCTGTGGTCAGACATGCCATTTGGTGCATTCAGGAAACACTCCTATTTCGTCTGTTGGTTTTTGGAAAGGAGTAGCTCGATCAGACATCCAAGTATATTCCATTTTGCTGTGGGATCAGCCTGTCACTGTGCAATCAGATGGTGTGGACAGGTGAGGGTTTTATTTTTGCCTGCTTTTGTGTATGTGCATAAATGAGGGTGCAGTTTTTGCGCATGCACTTTCCAACTTCTGGGAGTCAATTCTCCACTCTGACCACTCACTGATCCTTCCACAGAGCACTATGATCCCCTTGGTTCACAGTGAGTTATGGTTGCCTTACAAAGATCACTCCCTTTCCTGCTCGTGTTCAAAGTTGGTATAGAGCTGGAGTTATGCGGTTATACTCATATCGCTAAGTGAGCAAAAAAAAAATGGTGCCCAGTCAGGATGGAATGAGAAAACCGTCCAGATGGCCTGACAGTGCACTTGAGTGATCAGACTAGGGATACTTTGTCTGTGGCCCATCAGCAAGTGTTAGGACCGGAGTTTCCCAGGTGTCTTTTTACTCCATTTCATGGGTGTACCAGGACGGGGTGCTGATGACTGCGGAACCTTTCACAGATGTTGCTGCATGCACTTTAGATCCATCAGGCATTGACTTCGAAGTTGGATCTAAAGGCACGTCTGACTGCAGTCTTAGAGGAAAATCTCTGATATACCACAATCATCAGTGAAACATATACCTTTTCTTAAAATAAAGAATGGACGTTCTACTAGAATTCACTAAAAATCAAATGGTCCCTCTGATTTTTCTCCTGCAATCCATTCTTCAAGACCAGGAAATGGAATGAACAGTGCAATCCTAAACTGAGTTACACTCTTCTAAACACATTTATTTCAATGGATTTAGAAAGATGTAACTCTGCTTAAGACAAAGTTTGAGTCCAGTGGCATCTTTAAGACCAACAAAATTTTATTCAAGGTATAAACATTTGTGGGCAAGCATACTTCTTATGATACGTATCTGAAGAAGTGTACTTGTGTACAAAAGCTTATACCTTGAATAAAATTTTGTTGGTCTTAGAGGTGCCGCTGGACTCAAACTTTGTTCTGCTGCTTCAGACCAACATGGCTACCCCACCTGAATCTATCTGCTTAGGATGACATTGTATAAGATGGAAAAAAACACACATTCTTCTAAAGGATTTCACACACTTTTTGATGTGTACAAAGGATAAGCAGGCATGATCTATGAGAAACTGATATTTCTGATCAGTTCAATTCCAGATATGAATTTCAGTAAACAAGTCCTGTTCTTTGCAAGTACGTAGATGTAATGCCTGTATTACAGGGGAGGACATCTAAAAACAAATCCTATTATATAGATCATTTCAGCAGGTCTTTTCCTATGTCAGTAAAAGCTAAGTGTTGTGGGACATGTGATTAAATGCATTTGTATGATGTATTTTAGCTAGGTACTTTTGCAGTAACTTGTCACTTTTCTGGTTAATTTCATTGCCTCTATTAGTTCAGTGATAAATTTCAGTGTGGCTGCAATTTCTGCTCTGTGGGGAGAGGCATTAATTTAGAAGAGGCTATTACCAGAAAGGTTTCTGACCGAATAAACAACATCCGTTGTAGCTCCTAGCTTGGATAGATTTTCAGGAGTAGTACTATGCCAGATTTGTCAACCTCCCTTTCCCCAACACCTGATTCCTGGCAAACAATTTCACACTTTTTTTAAAATGCAGAGGATTCATTTTGTGGGGTTTAAACACATTGGGGGAAAAAATGTGCATCCTTAATTTCAGCTGCATCCCAAATAAGAATTACCATCAGGGTGCAAAGACTTTCATAGGATTCAGTAATGCAATTTTTTTTTTTTGCATATGTATCATGCAGATCACACCTGAGTCTCATGTGCTATGGTACTCAAAGTCCTTGGCTGCAATCCTATCTAAAGCCCTTTATGCACACACTGCTTACTGCAGAGAATCCCAGCAGTCAAGTCATTAAGCTTGACTTCAGATCTGTTTGCCTGCCATTTGTACCATTCCTTTTTCCTCTGTTGTATTTATTCTGTTTTATTCTGCAGTTACAAGGAAAACTGCAGTTTTTCTTAATTGGGGTGGGAACCTCACTTGTGACATGTGGGTGGTGGTGTCCAAAAGTTTTTTTAAAAAATTTACACAATTGCCCTATTGCAGCCGCACGCTAGCATCAAGTAAGCACCTCCCATTTAAATTCTCATGATTCAGTTCCTTGAATAAAAGGGAAAATGTAGGAATGTCAAACAACCAGGTGCCATTGTAATGTTAGGCTTGCTTCAGAGACCGGCAAAATGGTTCCCCTTTGTTCACTGAATCATTAAAGGGAAATCTGTTTTTAAAGCTTTGGGCTTCCCATCCCAATGTATGTGTCTTTTTACATCTCATGTCATTTTCATTCTGCGCTGATGATCCCACCCCTTTTATTTTGTTTGCAAGTGTCCATTTTTTTTTTTTTTGCACTGGGGATTCTGAAATCATCCCCCCCCCCAAATGCTGGTGGAAGGCAACAGCCGCCCCAGCTGAGCCTGTGGGGAGAGTTCTCCCTGCAGGATGGGCTCCTTGGCAGGCTCTGATAATTCAAAAGCATACATATCATGCACGCTGATGAATAGCAGAAGAGGCAGAGTTGGTGGAACAACCTCCATGTGGGTGGGGGAGTGACCCTCCAGGGCCAGCAAAGGGGCAGGGGGCAAAGATCCAAGGGAATATTATGCTTTTGAATTAACTTTGGCTTGGAATGTGAAGCAAAGGAAAAAATCCATGCAAAAGCACTCTCAGAAAATGTGGGGAAACAGTGATCACATAGTGAACTGAGTGCTGAAGGGGAGAAATCAATGCAGGATGGAAAAGAAAACCCAACAGACACGTACATGCGTGGTGACCGCAAAGGAAAGCACTTGTGTATAAAAGGCCTAAATCTACTTGTGACCTGAAATCGGAGGTATTTGCTTTAGAACCATAGGACTGAGCTGCTTGATAGACTTCTGCCACTTGAGGGTTAATTTTATAACAGCTGATAGATCATTGAAGGGGATTCTGGGACACATCAATGGAATATACCCAAGTTTATGGGGTCGATCCAAAGCACCACTACTGGAGTGAAGTTGGCAGAGCAAGACTTCCCCATCTCCTTGTCCCCTCTGTAGCCTACTGAGCACCCTCCCCAAATTCTGCTTCTCTGGGGAATCAGAGGACCCTCTGGAACATCATGGGGGTAAAGTGGAGGCTAGAAACATAGCCCTTCCTAGAAGAAGGTCAATTCTGCTGGTGGAACAGCACCTTTGGATCCAGTCTTTAGTTGATTCATTTAATGCAATGAAGCAGCAGTCCTATGCAGACTTACTTGGGAGTGAATCCTAATGAAAGCTGTGAGATTTACCTTCTGAGTAAACATGAGTAGGCTTAGCCTGTAAATCAATGTTGCTTGTACGCAAGGTCCTAGGACTTGCAATCCTGCAACAAGTGTCTAGCATTTCTCCTCAGGGCATCCTGAACCACAGCTAGAAAATCTAGGTGTTGTAAGTCAGTTTGTGCTCAATAATAGCATGGATTCCTCAGATGGAGAGCTGCCTGCTGCCAGCCCTCAGCCAGTAATTGAACAACTGTCTGCAGCTGGCTCTGAGCCAGGAGGAGAGCAACAAGAGATCAGGTTACCACCTGATCAGAAGTCACAGCCTACAGCTGAAACCGAGCCAATGCCATGTAGCTCTGAAGCAGTAAACAAGGTTTCAGAAGCCACTCCCAGCCCACCCAGCTCACCCACACCCCTGCAGCACTGATGCTGTCAGAGGTGAACTGAGTCGCAGGAAAGGAGGAGTGTGAGACTCAAGGCCCGTTGTCAGCTGTCAACTAACGAGATAGATAAGTAGTTTCAGGATGACTGCTGAGGAATTGGCTGGGAGTTTAGCTTGCTATATAGTCAGCTGGGGAAGCTGCAGTTTTGTGGACACAACAAGTATACAATGCTACTGAATTACTGACCTTGCTGTTACTGGGCCACTGGTAACTTGACACTTGGACTGGACCTGACTATTGGCTTTTGTAGAACCCCTGGTCCTGTCCAGGACTTACTGCCTGGGTCTTTTGACCCTTGACTGGACTTGGTACACCTGCTCTCTGGAACCCCTGACTTTTGGACTGGACCCTGGTTACTCTTGCAACCTTGCCTGTAACCTGCCCTACTGAACCCCAGCCTTTGTCTCCTGGAAGGGATGCATCAGTACACTAGGCATTAAGATCAACTACCAGAGTACATGGGGCTGACTGTGGTTAATATAACAAAGTCTGAGTCCAGTGGTGCCTTTAAGACCAACAAAGTTTAATTCTGGCTGTAAGCTTTTGTGCGCATGCACACTTCATCAGAGACATTAAAAAAGAATCTCCTTCAATGTATCTGAAAAAGTGTGTTTGCACATAAAAGCTTATGTTGTTGTTGTTCAGTCGCACAGTCGAGTTCGACTCTTTGCGACCCCATGGACCGCATCACGCCAGGCTCTCCTGTCTTCCATCCCCTCCTTCTTTGACCTTCAGTCTTTCCCAGCATCAGGGACTTCTCCAGTGAGTGCTCCCTTCTCATTTGGTGGCCAAAGTATTTGAGCTTCAGCTTCAGTATCTGGCCTTCCAGGGAACAGTCAGGATTCTTTTAGGATTGAGTGATTTGATCTCCTTGCAGTCCAGGGGACTCTCAAGAGTCTTCTCAAGCACCATAATCTGAAAGCATCTATTCTTTGCAGCTTGGCGTTCATTATGGTCCAGCTCTTGCAGCTATACATTATTACTGAGAATACCATTGCTTTAACCATATGGACTTTTGTTGGCAGGGTGATATCTCTACTTTTTATTATGCTGTCTAGGTTTGCCATCACTTTCCTCCCAAGAAGCATGCGTCTTTTAATTTCATGGCTGTAGTCACCATCTGCAGTGATCTTGGATCCCAGGAACGTGAAGTCTGTCACTGCTTAAAAGCTTATACCTAGAATTAAACTTTGTTGGTCTTAAAGGTGCCACTGGACTCAAATTTGTTCTATTGCTGCAGACCAATATGGCTACCCACCTGAATCTATCGGCAGTTCATAAAGTTATGCACCATTTGCTTTTTCCAAAAGGGGTCACATAACGTAACACAGGTTTTTTTGCATACGGTAAAGCAACTCTGAAACTTTATTACAGCAATTTTTTTTAATGTTCTGGTTGAGTGTTAATAACTGAACAATGCAGCTATTGCAGCAGTAGTAGCAAATGTATTTGAAGGAACCTAGAGAGAGTATTGACCTGATATCCTCTGGGTGATGAAGAATTTGTCATTTCAAAGTGGAATTTGGACAGACTTTTGGATATGTTCTATTCAGTACAGCAAACTTCATAACTATATGTGTTTTCATTCAGTATTTACTGTGATTCAAACTTATAAAGGTTTCATTTGGACACACTGTATTTGCCTTAAACTACAGATTATTCTGACTATTTTAACCCCATTTCAAATATTAAAATGTGTTAAATATATGAAGTCTCAATTGTCACTTTTTCCCCTTTTCTTGCATTTCCTACCTCTATGGATGTTCACTATCTCTGTCTCTGACTAATTCTCATTTCTTACCCACAGGCTCAATTACATTTACTTAAGTAAATTTAAAAATCCACATGTTAAAGGAACAAAATAATATCAACGTTATAAACTTCTAAAAAGAGCAATAAGAAAAAGAACACATGTCCCCATCCCCCTAGGTGGGATAGAATGTTTTAAATAAATTAATTAACTGGCAACAGATGGGTGCTATTGATATATTTTTAAGGGGAAGACATTATACAACAGAGGGGCCATTTCAAAAAGGTCCTGCCTCTATAAAATTAAATTCTAGCTTCTACCTATGTCTACACATGATAGGGCTGCAGAAATCAATGTTTTGATTACATTCAGGTTAGATTACTGTAATGTGCTCTACACAGGGCTGCCTTTAAAAACTGTTTGGAAACTTCAGTTGCACCAGTAAGGTCCCTGTCAGGGACATGGGGATTGTATTACCCTCATGCTGAATGATTTGTACTGTCTGTCCATCTGGGAGATTAGGGGTTAATGCCTCACTGTAAAGCACAGTTTGACAGGCTGCTGCCTGCCTGCACCGCCTTCTTTCTGATTGGCCAGTGCCAGATGAGGAGATTTATAAAAGTCTTGTCAGAGGAAGTCAGTTGTCATTTGGACTTTGGCTTGGCAGTTGCCAGTCAATAGGAGTATTTGTGTCAATCTGAGGGAAACAGACAAGTTCACTTGGGAAGTGAAGGGACACAGCTCCTAATCTTTAGTGTGTACCTTCACATTTGAGGGAAATTCAGAAATCAGAACTTAAAGTCTAAGTGTCAGCCTTAGCTGAATTCCATTTATCCACAGTCTCCAGAACTGGGGTTTAGGATTGACGGAAGATACTGGAAAGGAGGATGAAAACTGTCAGTCTAGCCAAAAGGATTATCACTCCTAGAAAGAGAAGGATATTTCTTACCCAGTTATTCAGAGGGTTCAACTCAGAAGTGACCCCTGGTTTGTGTGAAAAAGGAAATGGTCTTAGACTCCTAAGTATCATAAAAGGGAAAGTTATAATCCCACAAGGGAAGTATTTAAATGCAGGAAGAAAGTATTAACTTCCAGGAAACTAAGATAGTTTTATGAAACTTTATTAAGACACATTGTGGCTGAAAGAAATCTCCAGGATAAACAAACCTCTCACAGTTAAGAACTGAGTCTCTACGAATATAAGTTTCAACTATACTCTGTTGCCTGTTCAAAATATTATACTTTGTATAAACAACCAATTTTACCAAATTTACCTCAACTTCTCATTCCCTGCCTATTCCTAACTCAACTGTGCCTGTTCAAAAAAAAAAAATCAATCCTTTTGTTTGAACTTTACTTCATGTCAAATTCCAAAGGGATTTAGAAGAGAGCTCATGCTAAGTTACAATAAATCTCTGGCCTGGGAAAAGCTAAATAACTTCTCTATCACAGGATGGGACATGCAGAAAGTTATGATTCTATAATTCAAATACACCACTAAGAGGCTGCTCAGTCAGAGTGGGGAACAGTATTTTGGTGGGAAAATTTGCCTCAGAGAAGAAGAAGCAGGGGGCCATTCTCCTTCAGCCTTTCCTGTCATCTGAACTATTTTCTTTTAGGGTGCCAAGCTAAAACCCCAGGTTTTTATTTGAGGCAGGGGTCATTTCCTCCAGGAGCACAGCAGCAAGACCCACCTCCCACCCTTTCCTGGCCTGCCTGCCTAAGCAGGTGGACAGGGGAAGGCCTTCCAAGGAGTGGGGAGGCATTTAAATGTCTTCCCGTGCCTTCCCCCACCCATCTGCAGAAGTGTGCAGGTGGGTGAAGGCCTGTTGAGGCTCCCCCTGGCCTTCCACAGAGCGGGGAGGCATTTAAATGTCTCCCCGTGCCTTCCCCCACCCATCCACAGAAGCGGGTGGGTAGGTGAAGGCCTGTTGAAGCCCCCGGCCTTCCCGCCTAAGCGGGTGGGCAGGGGAAGGCCTGTTGAGGCCTTCCAAGGAGCAGGGAGGCATCTAAATGCCTCCCTGTGACTTTCCTGGTCCACCCCTCTGTGTATGTCTCTCTTTCCCCCTCTGTTCTTGTCTCTCTCTGCCCTCCTATTCCTCTGTTTTTCTCTCTGCCTCTCTGTGTGTATGTCTCTCTCTCTTTGCCTCTGTGTGTGTGTCTGCCCCTCTCTGTCTCTCAATCTGTCCCTCTGTCTCTCTCTCTCTCTCTCTGCCTCTCTCCTGCTCTGTCTCTCTGACCATCGCTCTCTCTTCCCCTCTGTGTTTCTCTCTCTCTGTTTGTCCCTCTCTCTGTCTCTGTACATGTGTGTGTCTGTCTCTCTCTCTACCCCTCTGTGTGTCTGTCTGTCTGTGTGTGTCTCTGTCCCCCCCCCTCTGTGTGTTTTTGTCTCTGCCCCTCTGTGTCTCTCTCTCTGTCTTTGTGTGTGTGTGTGCTTTTTACTCTCAAGTCACTTTATAAGAGTGTGTTAAGTCTTAATACTGAGTTATGTCTGCCAAAGGTTAACTGAACAAATGAAAAGTGATCTGTTTAGGGGGGGAAACAAATTGGAGATCCTCCACTCCAGTTGCAGGGAAGAGACTTCAGGTGGGTGGCAACTATCACAAAAATAAATAGCAATACTAACTTGATCTGTATTTTCATGCTTGTTGTAGGGTAGCTTCCGGTGATGTCAGGGTGTGGCATATGCAAATAAGTGATGCTAATGAGGTCCTGCACCTCTTTTTCTACAAAATGACTCCTGATTTGAGGGGCTGATTTTTTAAACTGTTTTATACAGTCTGCCTTTAGCCTGAGAAACATTTAAGACTCATTTTAAGTTGCTCTGTGCTATGTTGTTTTAGGCTCTGACTGGGTTTTAATGCTAGATTTTAAGATGCTTTACATTTTTACTATGTTTTATTCTGCAAACCCTGTTGGGAAGGTTTTCCAGAGAGGCAGCATACTTAGACATTTTCCAAATAAACACTTCATTAAAAAAAAACAAAAAAACCCACCTGTCTTAGGCTGCATACGTAATGCAGCAGGTAGGATTGTCAATTTTGGATTGGGAAATTCCTGAAAATGTGGGGGCTGAGCCCAGAGCGGGTGGAGTTTGGGGAGGGAGCCCAGTCAGCATGTCATGCCACAGAGGCCACCCTCCAAAGCTGCCATTTGTTCCCTGGGGAACTGATCTCTGTAATCTGCAGATCAGTTGTAATTCTTGGAGAACTCCAGGCTCCACCTGGATGTTTGGCAAGTCTGGGTGGTAATGAAGAGACAGCACACTGAGGAGGTAGAATGGACTGCACCATTTCAGACTTTAGGGAGGGATAACACTTTTTAAAGTTCTTGTGCATGACTATTTCCTTGTACATGGAACACTTCCCACATAACCAAGGACTAGGTTGGAACCTTTTCTCTGTGATTGACGAGATTATTTTTTGTGGAGCATTTTTAGATGAGGATGACACTGAAAATGTCACACCCTCCCGGCAGTTTGATGTTTTGCAGCCCACTCTGCTGCTTCATTATGCTGCATGTGTAGACCAGACCTGACAGCATATGTTGAACTACACCACTTACAAAGGTTATCAACCAAATTGGTAATCAGTCAGTGTGCTGCATAAAGCCAGACTGTTGTGCGGGAAGGAGCCATGGCTCAAGGATAGGGCATCTGTTTTGCAGGTAGAAAGTCCCAGCTTCAGTCCCTGGTATCTCCAGTTTAAAGGATCTGGTAAGAAGTTGATCTGAAAGACTTCTACTGAAGACCTTGGACAGCCAGTCAGAGTATACAATACTGGCCTTGAGAGACTAATGGTCTGACTGAATATAAGGCAGCTTCACGTGCCTGCCCTGTACTCCGGCTAAAGTGATCAAATGCCTAAGGTCACCTAACAAATTTCCATGGCAGAGTAAGGATTCGAATTTGCTCTCCCAGATCCTAGACTGACACAATAACCACTAAACTATGCTGCCTCTCAGGTACGGGAGCCCTGTCCTTTTAAATTCTTGTACTGAATGAGATTGTACATTATACAGTTCCTTGCTCCATTATTTATATATTACTTCTTACTGTTTTTGCAACCAGAGTCATAAACAGCAACTTGCTCCGTGTCGAAGCATAATTTCTTTGGTCACAGTGCAAAACTCCCCCCTCCCCCGATTTCATAGTCATTAATGGAAGACATTTATTTTAGTTCTGTAATGACCATATTATCATAATAGGTTTTCAACTAAAACTGGGCCTTCTGAGTATCTATTCCCTGCACACCGTTCCTGGACCCTTCAGTGCTCTAAGGACCTGAGTGAGGTGGTAGCAGCTGTGCTTTACCTGTTGATTTTTTTGCCTTTCATGCAGTGACTTTTCCAGAAAAAAAACAGCAGTACTCAATGCATCACACTGCGTTTGTGCAAAAGTCTGTGCAAATGCCATCTCAAAATATTGGAAACTTTAGCATTTGTCATGCTGCCTTGAGGCACACGGCTTTTGTAATTTCAGGCTTAGTTGTGTGGTCTTTTCTAATTGGCTACTGGAAAACAAAGCCAAGATATCATGAAAAATCTATTTTATGCTTTAAAGGGCTCACCCGCCTCTTCTTATTTTGCTTTCAACACACTTGTAAACATTATGGAACAAAAAAAAAATCACACCTGTCTGTGAATCAAGGTAACTGGTTTTGAAAGCAAACTGATCAATAAAGCTATTCATATTAAACTAAAATGATTCACGCTGCACGTTAGACGTTCCATGCTCCCCATTTTATATTGTATCAGTCTTCTTACTACATATATGCAACCCTTTCCTTATTTTCCAAATGTTAGAGTTGCTAGGTTTCCAGTTTTTCTATCTGTGAGGCTCATTTTTTTTTTTTTTTGGTAATCCAATGGGTGCTTTTTTATTCAGTGGGGATGCACAAATATGGGGAAGCCCTTTACCTTTTAAATGTCTGCCTATCTGACACTTATTAAACTAGGACTGAAGAATAAGTATGACTTTCAGATACTGTAGGACAATTACATGTTTCAAGGTAGCTGGGTCACTGTTATGGTAGGCTTGTGCACATGTGTGTGTGTGTCATACATATGTGACGATGACAGAGAGAGAGAGAGGTCACAACTGTGACCACCAACACTTCCACTAAAAAGGCAGATGTGTAGGACAGAGTTGCCAACCTCCAGGTGGTGGCTGGAGGTCTCCTGTGGTTACAACTGTTCTCCAGATGACAGAGATCAGTTAATGTGGAGAAAATGGCTGCTTTGGAAGGTGGACTCTGTTGCATTATACCCCACTGAAGTCCCTCCCCACTTCAAACCCCATCCTCCTCAGGTTCAAGCCCCCAAATCTCCAGGTATTTCCTGACCTAGAGCTGGCAACCCTAGTACAGGATGAGTTCTTTATCCACTTAGGTGAAAATCTGAGCCAGAGAAGATTTCACACTCCAGTTGGGCATTAGAAGGAACCAAATGTTGAGTTTCGAAACAAAAAATTATGAACTCTGGCTGCATCAATAGGACTCCCGGTCCTGGATCACTCTTTGAAGAAAAGGGTAACTCCTGAGGTTACAGGAGTTAGTCAATAATATTATTTTTATTAAGAAGATTTTTACCCCACCTTCCTGCCCTCATAGGACCACTGAGGCAGCTAATACGTTAAAACATACAAATTAAAATTACAAATATCACCACTTTAAAACAAACAAACATGGATAGCTTATAGTATGTGTCACAGCTCCCAAAGCAGGTCAGGCTGTATTTTTTGTAACCAGTTGGCAACCTTACTTCTTCCTATAGTAGTTTCACAGAGCAGAACTCTCTAATTTACCTTGAAGTTTGCTTTATATAGATTGGCTTATTGGCGGCTGATGTCACAACAGACCTTATTCTAAGTTATCATTACTGTGAATCTAAAGAGCCTCTTGCTAAGGATAAAAGAGGAGAGCACAAAGGTTGGCTTGAAACTCAACATCAAAAAAACGATCATGGCATCCAGCCCCATCACTCCTTGCAAATAGAAGGGGAAATCATGGAAGCAGTGACAGAATTCACATTCCTGGGATCCAAAATCACTGCAGATGGTGACTGCAGCCATGAAATTAAAAGACGTCTGCTCCTTGTGAGGAAAGCAATGGCAAACCTAGACAGCATAATAAAAAGTAGAGACATCACCCTGCCAACAAAAGTCTGTATGGTCAAAGCAACGGTATTCCCACTAGTACTGTATGGCTGCAAGAGTTGGACTATAAGAAAGGCCAAGTGCTGAAGAATAGATTCTTTTGAGTTATGGTGCTGGAGAAGATTCTTGAGAGTCCCCTAAACTGCAAGGAGATCAAATCAGTCAGTCCTAAAAGAATTCAACCCTGACTGTTCCCTGGAAGATCAGATACTGAAGCTGAAGCTCAAATACTTTGGCCACCAAATGAGAAGGGAGCACTCACTGGAGAAGACCTGATGCTGGGAAAGACTGAAGGTCAAAGAAGAAGGGGACGACAAAGGATTAGATGGTTAGACAGTGTTATCTAGGCAACGAACATGAAATTAAGCAAACTCTGGAGCATGATGGAATACAGGAGGGCCTGGTGTGATGTGGTCCATGGGGTCGCAAAGAGTTGGACTTGACTGTGCGACTGAACAACAACAACTCATAGAATATGAACATAAGAAGAGCCCTGCTGGATCAGACCAGTGGTTCACCTAGTTCAGCATCCTGTCTCACACAGTGCCCAACCAGTTCCTCTGGACGGCCAACAACAGGGCATGGGGGCCAAGACCTTCCTCTGATGTTGCCTCCTGACTCTGGGATTCAGACACTTAGAGTCATGGGTCAGCCAGGGCTCAGCAAGAATGAGGACTCCTCAGGAGAAAAGGAGCCCCATGTAGCTGGCAAGCAGGAAGATGAGCTGCTGGCTTGTCAGGATTCACAGCCAACAGCTGGTGCAGAGCCACCAACACCCTCCAGCCCTGATTCAGCAGGTAAAGCTCAGTTGATCATTTCCACTATCCTCCCACACCCTTACAGCTCTGCAGACAGAGGCTACGAATAGAGCTACAGGAGAGACGACAAAATGCACACCTCCTGGCCTGATGTCAGTTGCTTGAATAGTTGCAGGATTACCCCTGAGCAGCTGGCTGCAAGCATAACTGTTAAGCATATGGTTATAAAAACCAGCCAAGGGAGGCTGTTGGGTATGGAAGCAACAAGTCAAAATCCCTCAGACTCTGTGACCACTGCATTGGATTCTACCTCAACCCTGTGATTTGTTGGACCATTGCCTGGTTTTGTCTTGCTCCTGAACCTGCTCATGCGTAATACTTGGATTCTCAGACCCTGCTGAATGGACTGATCCTTGGACTAGACTCCTGACCTTGGACTGGACCTTGACTATGCTTCTTGAGTTGGTACTCTGGCCTTACTCACTCTGTGCTCGTACAGCATGCCCTTTGCTGTTCTTGGCCCAGCTCGTGACACTTAGTGTCTCTGAATGTGGGGGTTCCCCTCAATCACTATGGCTAGTAGCCACTGACAGACTTATTCTCCATGAATGTATCTAATCCCCTTTGAAAGCTGTTTATTCCTATGGCCATCACCACATCCTCTGGCAGCGAATTCCACATTTTAATCACTTTCTGTTATTACAAGTTCCCAAAGTACAGTTTTATTTATTTATTTATTTATTTATTTATACTTTCGGCTTATATACCGCCCTAACTGCAGAGGGTCTCTGGGCGGTTTACATAGTGGTTCTAAGCATAAGTTCCCAGAGTACAGTTTAACATAAGTTCCCAAAGTACACTTTATTTCCCCAGTAAGTTACTTTTGTTGGTTGATGTCCCTCTCAGGAACATATCTGCTGAATCATTCTCTCCCTTCTGCCCTTTCCCACTCCTGTTTGTGGCCACAATTCTAGAGAAACTTAGACTATTTTAGTGAAGTTCCAGAGGATGTACACAGGGTGAAGACCATCATTTTCAAATGAACAAAGTTTGAGTCCAGTGGCACCTTTAAGACCAACAAAGTTTAATTCTGGGTATAAGCTTTCACATGTGTAGTATGAATGGGAATATAAAGATTTTTTTATATAGGTTTTTTCCCTTTTTGATTATTCATATTCGTATTTTCTCCTGGTTTTATGGATTTCTTTTTTAAGTAATATTTCATTAGGATATAAGGAAGGCCTGTTATATAGAAGGCTTTACTCTTGTAAGTCTGTTATTGTTAGCAGACAAGATAATACGTATAAAGTTCATGATTCTGTAGTTCTTAAAGACAAAACCTTGAAATGTCTGGGTCAGATAAGATTTTAGTCTTGTATCAGGGAAAAAAACCTTTTGTTTGGGATATGAAGATTCCTTGCCCATTATCAATTTGGGTTAAGTTAAGTAAACATTTAGGTTTGACGTAGATATGTTTCTTTACATCTGACAAATCAAAAGCTTATTATTTGAATGACCATTGTCTTTTGTAACCAATTATGCCTTTTTGAATATTGTTTTCTTAATGATGTCAGTTCATGTATAAAAGATCATGTACTTCCTGAATATGCTCAGGAAAGCAGTCAGTTTTCGATGGGCCATTTGGTCCAACTGTTTTCTCCTGTCTAATTGCAATTAAACACTAAGAACTTCCTCCTCATTTCTGACTCCATTTCTTGACTAGAAATTTATTTGTACAACACATGTATGTACACTTCTCCAGCAAACTTTATTCTCAGAATTAAACTCTATTGGTCTCAAATGTGCCACTGGACTCAAACCTTTTTCCGTTGCTGCAGACCAATACCCACCTGAATCTATCGTCATTTCTAAATGTCCTCCTCCTCCTTCCCCTCCCCCCATAGCAGGGTATAATGCCATAGAGTTCACCCTCCAAAGCAGCCGATTTCTCCAGGGGAACTGAGCTTGGTTGTCTGGAGATCAGTTGTAATAGCAGGAGAATTCCAGGTGTCATTTTGTCAGACCAAGCCTGGCAATTGGTGGGAGTGCTGTGGGTGGGGAAATGAGGAGGTGTGACAGCATCTACAAAACCATAGAGTTTCCAGCAATTGCTGGAGCTACCCTATGAACTTCCAGAGTTTTAAAAAGTTTTTCTCCTGCCATAGCTCAGGTTGGCAGTGGACAAAGCAGCATGTTGGCAGGAGGCCTCCCACCATATTGGGAGGCTTGGTGGCCCTATGTAGAATTCATGCTGTTTTAATCATAAGCTACCTTCAGCAGGATTCTGAAAAAGTGGCATGGAGATATGCTAAATAAATAAATACATTTAAGAAGTGGTGTAATTTTGGAAGGTGCATTTTGTCATGCAAAAATGAAAAAAAAACACTCTCCTCTTCTGCACATTTGTTAAAGAGACTGAGGTCCTGACTCCTTTATTTCTGTTTTTCCAAACATGCAGTGTGAACAAAATCATAGAACCATAGGATCTACCCATTTTAGCCTTATGCCTTTAATATACTTTACTCTGCCCCAGGCTGGATGGACTTTCAATGAATAGTCAAAAAGAATGATGGCTGATGCTCATTCAGTGGTAAAATCCAATCAAAGCTCTTCCACTAATGGCGGCAGGGTAACATATGCAGATCTGAAGTGAAGTGCATGGATAAACAGGAGTATATGTTTTCTTCAGCACTTCTGGAGCCAGATGCATCTTTGCAAGTGAAATTGTGGAAATTTAAGGGGAGAATAGCGTTTTTAGATGCTTGGGTCTCAAGAGTTTAGAGGGATTGTTTTAAATAAGCCAAGATGGCAAAGTAGTTGGGCAGCTGTGATGCTTCTGCAGTCCCTTCAGCATGCTGGCCAAATCAGAAAGGAGAGTATATAACTCCATTAGCTAAAACTAAAATTAAGAAAACTAATTAGTTCTGGCAAGGTTTTGAATGGGACCTCCCTGTCTCTCCCCTGCCCCTTCCTGTATTCCAGTACGGAAACAAGGGCAACAATGATTGGGTTTCTGCAATGTACATATGCCCAAATGGTGCATGTGCTTGTTGGGGGGGGGGAGAATTGATTTAACATCTGTAGCCTGTAGATGAAAGCCTCAGACTTGGTCTTCCCTTGAGATTCTGCCGAGGCGAGCAGCTGATGGTAACTAACAGGCCATGGCAGCTGGGGCCTGTTACAACCTCTCACCACAGAATGGTGGGATTAGGGGATAAGGCTGAGATAATGGAATTTGGGCCTGCCTAGGCTGATTATGCTGCCCAGCACTGATACCATTGTGACAGCTGCTTGTTTCAACTTTTTTTTTTTTTGCTGCTGCTGCTGGCCTTCGTGTGTCCCCTCCCTGCCACAACTTCCCTCCCTTAAGCGGCAAATGGTGGTCCAGTCTGTCAACGGCACATGTATACTTAGCAGTGACATATTGGCAATTAAGGAAAGAATGAGTCATATTTGTATACACATGGGGAAATAGCTGATGAAATATTTAGGGACTGCGTCTAACTGCTTAAGAGACGTCGTGATTTAGCAAGTTTCCTTGTGTTTGGGTGTATATGTATGGAGGCGAGGAGAGAGGGAAGCTTTATTTGCAGTGATTTTTACATGTCTGTTTCTTAGCACTTATATCATGCCTTCTGACCTCCAGGTCCACAGGACTAGATATATCATTACATATGTTAGATATATGACTCACAGGAAAAGCCTGTCTCATTATTTATGGTTAAGGGTATGTGGAACATTGAGGTATAGATTATAGGGTTGCCAGCCTCCAAGTGGAGCCTGGAAATCTCCTGGAGTTATAACTCCAGACTACAGAGATCTGGTCTCCTGGAGAAAACAGCCATTTCCTACAAGGGAACTGGTGCTCCCAGGTCCAGGTGAGGGATGGAGATCACCTATAATTACAACTGATTGACAGATGAGACCAATTCCCCATAGAAATGGCTGCTGTGGAGGGTGGAGCTTATGGCATTATACCCTGCTGAGGTCGCTCCCCTCTCCAAACCTCATTTTCCCAAGACTCCATGCCCAAATCTCCAGGAATTTCCCAACCTGGAGCTGGCAACTGTAAGAATGAAATGGTATCTCCACTGTGATTCCTGGAGAGCCACCACCACTACTTCTGCTGTGTGTGTAGGGGGGAGTGGAGGAAGTAAGTGGGTGGCTGGGAGAGTGATGGGGCAGAAAGAGAGAGTGATGGAGAGGAGGGCAGAAAGACAGGCATGGAGGAGAGAGTAAGAGAACAGGTGGTGGGAGGGAGAAAGAGCAAGAGACAGATAAGAAAGGGGAGACGGGAGGAAGCAAAAATGTGGGGAATGGGATAGCTGCTCAGGCAAGTTTCTGGTGGGTCCCTGCTTGTATTCATTATATTTTCATATCTGGGGTTGGGGGAGGATTTTCCCCTTGTAATTGCTTATGTTCATGTAGGACATTGCTAGTTTGGGATTCAAATCCACATGTTTTTTCAGGTTCTGATGTTTCAGGATAATTACTTTCAACAGAGAATCTATCGGAGGATGTGGGACAGCTGACATGAAATTTCACAGAACATATTTCTCCCTCTTATCTAAAGATACCCCCAAGTTTCAGGTTAATTGGGCCAAGGTGTTTGATTTTACAGGCCCCCAAAATAGATGTCTCTTGGTGCAGGGGCAGTTCTCTCCACAAATTCTTACGAGGGGGGAAGGGATGGTGCCAGCAAGCAGCATTTAAAAAAACACAGCTCAAAAAACCTGTGCAGATGTGGAAATGGAAAATTATTTCATTTTGCTACTCTTATTGTGACTGGAATTTTTTTTACATTTCTGCTAAAAATGTATATACCATGCTTTCTCCTTGTAGTCTGTTTGTTTCACAAAGTGAAGAAGGAGAACAGCAACTGTTCCATTATTCCCTATGGGAGATTTGCAGGGGAGCGGCTGTTTTTCAGTGGAATGACATGAAAATGGCAGGGATGTGAATGCTGCCTGTCCACTAAGGATCAACCAAGTTTCAAGTGAACTGGACCAAGAGTTCTAGTTCTATGGGACCCTGAACAAGGTGCCTTGGGCACTCTACTTGCAGGGGGAGAAAAGGGCTCTGCCCCCCCCCTGGAGCATGGGATAACAGCAGTTCTCTGCAGCTTGTCTCCAAAGGTGATTGGCTGGAGGAGTTCTGTGCTCCTTTGTTGCAATTATCCAATTGGAAGGGAGAATGCCATTGCTCCAAAAATCAGTGGAATCAAAGAAAAAGCATGAGTGCATACTATATTGCTGAACTAAAAACAAAACAAACAAAACAAAAACAGATTGTTCAAGGAGGGTTTTTTGTTATATTAATTCCAACAACTCTGGATTTACACTACTGTTCCAGGAAATCACTGTACAGACCCAAATTTGGCTTGGATATTTCATTATACACACCTCTAGAATCGGGATAAATGTGCAGTTTCAGTCGTACATTCAACAGTACATGTGTTGAACATACCATTAGAATTACTCAATGCACATATAAAGAAAAATCAAGAATTCATTATACACAGATTGTATGTTAGTTCATAGTGAACAGAGCTACTATCAGACTCGATCTATTCAGTCAGGAATTCTCCTTTTCCAGGGTTCCTGATGGCTTGGATGATACCTGCATCCATGTTGCTTGTATGTGTGTAAGCTCTGTGCGGATGTGGGACTGAATGTGTACCAGTGACATCAGAATTAGTGGGTCACCCATATCCCTGGTTAGCAGCCATAATCCTGTTCTAAATGTAAAGCCTGTACAGGCACATCATATATCATGTATACAGTTATAAATCTGATATCAGTTTCCAAGCAGCGGAATCTGCAAAATAATGATTTTGATGAAAGAACTCATCTTCCAAACAAGTATTTCCCAAGACTAACATTTGGCTGCCCTGGGACATTGATCAGGCATCTCTGACACTAATGAGCATGCCCAGAAGCTTTCCCTAATGGAAAACAAGTATCTCAGTGAGAGCATGAGAACTAGGCAATTTTGAGCACGGGCAATGTCTATGAAGCTCTTAGCTCTTCAAACGACCTTGGATTTTATGTCACGGAGAATACTAGAATATACATTCTCCTCCTGAGAAATGCATTCACATTAGCTTGACTGCTCTCAAAATTCCTACGGGTTTTTTGGGGGGTGGGGGGAGGGGAGGGGAGGCATTCAGGCACAAGCCCTCACAGTTTCTTTCAGTGCCATTTGGTGACCATTTAGGTACAGGGTTGCTAACTCTGGCTTGGGAAATCTGGGAGCTGTGCCTGGGGAGAGGAGAGAGCTCAGCAAGGGCATGATGCCATAAAAGTCTGCCCTCAAAGCTCCTCCAGGGGAACTGATCTTTGTAGTCTAAAGACTGGTTGTAATTCTGGAAGAACATTTTAGGAGTACATGAAATTCACTTGTGAAATGCCACTGAACCTTACAACAGTCGTTCAAATGATCTTCAACAGCCTACAGATGTATTGCTGGAGCTGGAATCCCTACCACTTACTCTGGATTTTAGGGCTCTAGCACTAGGGGAAGGGAGGTGGGAGGTGGGTTAACACTTTCTCCTTGGGTGGTTTCCCTGTTTGAAACTGCCCCTTCACCTGCTACACAGGGGGAAACAACAGGCACCCTTTCTTTGTGATTTCTACTGTGAAAATGGTGCAGGCCGAAGAGTTCACTTGCTCCCTGGCCCAGAATTATGCCTCCAGTTTAAATTAGGACAACCACACAGCAGGTTTTCTTTAAAGTATCCAAATGAAAAACCCAATAAAATACACACTTTGTAAATGTGGATTACTGGAAATGTTAACATGCATGCAGGTTCGTTTTGGTTGCTACTCCCAAAGTGATGGAATTCTTGATGAAAATTGGTGGAATTTATATGGAAGTTTGGTTGTATTAATCTAAGTATGAATCCAGATGACATTTTTTCTCACCCACTAAAATTGGTAAATTAGCTTAGCAAAGCTGAAAGCCAGTCTGGTGTAGTGGTTAAGAGCATGGACGTTAATCTGGGAGAACCAGGTTTGATTCCCCATTCCTTTACATGCAGCTGCTGGTGTGACCTTAGATCAGTCATAAAGTTCTTTCAGAGTTGTTCTCTCAAAGGCAGTTCTCGAGAGAGCTCTCTCAGCCCTACCTACCTTACAGGCAATGATCCCTCTAAGCTGTGGAGCCTTGTGAGCAAAAATTCTACTCTATGAGCTACTGGCGTTAAAGTTGTGAGTGAGTGATTTGGCTACTGCATAAATTAGTTTGCCCTGGAGCTATCCTGCCTGAGCTAGGACAGAAATGTGTGAGCCGGACGCTAGAAAACTGTGAGCTAGCTCACACTAACTCAGCTTAGAGGGAACACTGCTTACAGGGTGTCTGTTGTGGGGAGGGGAAGGGAAAGGGATTGTAAGCCATTCTGAGACTCCTTCAGGTAGTGAAGGGCAAGGTATAAATCCAATCTCCTTCTCCTCCTCCTCCTTCAGTTACTGCTGCTGCAAACGGTTACTGTGCTGACCTCATATACATCTGTGCTTTGCACAGAAATGTTGTAAATTGCTTCTTGGATTTCACTAACTTTTGATCCCAGTATTTACACTTCCCCCCAATTCCCATCCCCCTGTTTTTCTATATGTGCACATACATACAGAGTAGAACCATATTTCACTTTATCACAGTTTTCCCAGATTTTACAGAATGTCTCAGACTCACAGAAAACAGCCATCAAATGATTTGAGCATTAAGCTGTTTCTCGCACTTTACCCGTTTGCCAGTCTTTGCTGCTGCACAGCAGCTTCCTTTTTATATCTAATGTTTATTTTCAGAAGAAAGTATCACATTCAGCATTAAAGTCCTCGCTTGCTATTATCAACCCTTCCACAAAGAATGTTCTGCCCTTCTATTCCTCCTTTTTCCTCTCCCACCCCCTTTCTTTAAAAATGAATTTGACATTTTAGAAACTGTAAGATCTTGATTTAACTCCAAGGTAAAGCTTGGCCTACACACGGACATCTTTTCAGATTTAATTAATTCTTTTCCCTGACATTTTTCTCATCATGAGGTAAATTTGTTTGTGGCGCTTAACCTTTAAGAATTATATCTGCTTTCTCAGGAGTCATGCAGTGGTCAAAAGCATTGTGATAAAACAACATGTAAACTGTACTCTAACTTGGTGCTCTGAAGATGATTCCTCCCTTTTGTCCCTCCCAGTCACCCATCATTTTATGAAGTGGTGATGTGACTTCTGCCTTTGCAAAAGGTGACTGTCTGATCATGTATCATAATGACAATCAGTCCAAGGGTGCCTTAACATTTTTATTACCAACACCACTTTCTGCCAGCCAGGTGACAGCCAACCCATACACCAAATACAGGCCTCTCCTATGCACATTGTATGAAAAGACAGGAGCCCTGGCACCTATTAACCTGACAAGAAATTTAATCTGTGTACTGTTTGGATCAGTCTGTCTTAATTCGTGATCTACCCAGGAAAATGTGATTTGTGTATGGTCTTAGCAGGAGTTTTTGTTAATTTACTTAGAGTTTTTCATTTTTCTCTCAAGAGATGTAGTAGGGCATAAGTCAACAGGACAGGATTCAAAACTGTGTTGGCAAAGATGGGGTGGGTGCAGGAGGCAGCAATTAATCATGACTTTAATTACTAAAAAGGGAGAGTTCTAAGTTACACTTGCCTGCAAATCACCTCCTCCATTCTAAAAATTATCCCCGAAATACCAAATAGATAGATGGGTGTGGTTTCAGTTAGGCCTGTGCAGACACTACATTCATGTGAACTGGGAGCCAACCCGCTACGCATAACAGGAACACGCAGTCCCCACAATGTACCCTATATGCACATCTGCTGTATCATGTGGACTGGGCAACACATGGGTTTTCCACATGTGTAGTGTCTCCACATATGTGAAGTGGAATCTCGCAGGTGGCATGTTCCTAGTTTGCATTAACTTAACATCTGCACAGGGCTTGTGCCAGAATAGCAATCAGACAAAGGGTCATTCTTGGCTCAGTATTTTGATCTGCACAAAGACCTTGCTTTTCTAAAGCAAGAGGTGGTGGGACTTCAGACTGCCTGGATAGTATGCCACCTTAACTCTTTGAGGTTTTAGATTTTAAACATTTCTGCGCACTGTAAGGTTGCCAAGTATGGTCTGTCTACAGGCAGGAGATAGTGGAGGTGGAGGGGGCAATCAGCATCCCTGGTACAATGTCATCTCTCAAAGCACAATCTGAGCGTCACCTGATGTGATGATGTCACTTCCAGATGGCACTGGAAGCAACATCATCATGCTAGGGATGCAGAGTAGATCTTCCACCCATTTTGCACAGAAATTTTCTCCCCTTCCCTCAACAGCAGCAGGGGGCAGGTGGTGTCCCCCTATATTGGGAGACCTGGCAATGCCTTCTCAGTCCTTTACCCTAATTACAGATTGTTTTTTTTTGGGGGGGGCAAGGTGAGGATAAGAGCTTGACAGTGGTTATTCTTTTGTGAGTAAAATGCATTCTGCACATGCTCAGAGGCATGCATTACACAGGCAGGTTACAGCAACATGGTTTGCAATTAATGATTAAAGCCAGATACCAGGCTAAGTAAAATTAGGCATTTATTTTTTTGCAGGGGGGGGGTCCTGCCCCCTCCTAGTGCCTGAAGCAAACTGTATGCCCCAGCTTTTTTTGTGAAGCAAATTCCCCACTGCAAACAGAAGACGTGACCCCACAGTATAAATCACCCTCAGTTTTTCTACCCATTATTCTCACGTCACTGTGGACATTAAAAGAGGACAGAAACTATTCAGTATAGCAACAAAGCCCCGACTTCTTCTAACTCAGTGGTTCATTTTTAACAACACTGGGAAGTCCAGGGCAGGCAACTTGACTTGAAGGAAAAAATATAATAAATACTTAATTAAGGCTTTTCCTGGTTCCTGTCCCTCTAGGCTCTGGGTTTGAACAGCTTATACAGGCTCACTACAAATACAGCTACAAAAGGGAAACTGCTTTTCCTCCCATTCTCATGCATGGGCTGCTTACATCAATGCATTCTGGGTTAGCCTGTTATTAAAGAGGCAGTACATAACAGAAACAGAAGGCAGAAGCAAAGGGCCCATGGAGAAAAGGGAATGGGGCCAAGCAGGTGGGAATGGGAAAGAATTTGATACACCTTCCCTGTTCCCATTCCTTCGAGGTAACTGGGGCAGAACTATCGGTGCACTTCCCCATATATCTCTGCAACAGAAAAGGCCAGAAATGATTATTTTTTTAAAAGAAACCTGGGAATTCATTATTGGACTATGGCATATTTTGGTAGGGAGAGCAAATTGTTCTCAAATGCTGCCCCATAACTACAAGCATTACACAAACCCAGGTGGGCGTAGGGCCAGATAGAACACACTTGCAGGGTGTCCTACAAAGAGTCAGTACAAGAGTCAGGTGTTCCTATTAGAGTTGCCCCCTCTGGGTTGGGAAACACCTGGAGATTTTGTGGGAGGAGCCTGAGGAGGGTGGGATTTAGGAAGGGGAGGGACCTCAGCAGGGTGTCATGCCATAGAGTCCACCTTCCCAAACAACCACTTTCTCCAGGGGAACTGACCTTGGTTGTCTGGAGATCAACTGTAATAGTGGGAGATCTCCAGGTGCCGCCCTAGTTCCTATATGTAAAGCAAGAGGCTTGGTTTCTCAGTGATTGTTCTATGGTTTCAGTGACCATGATGAGATTCAGGTGAGGTTATGCCTGATTCTGCCTCTCTCCGCCTTTGACTTGGAGATGGCCAACACTTGTTTCTTGGGAGGTAGTCTTAGCATCAACACAGAAGGGAAGAAGAAAGAGATTCCAGATTGGAAGCTTAATGAAAGTATTGTTACGGTCCCCCCCCCCATATGTTTGTTTATTTTGTCCAACTATAATATCTGAAAAAACCTACAGAGCCCTCAAATGAGTTTTATTATAGAAAATGGGGACACCAACAGTGTACAAATGAAGTAAATAAATGAAATAGAATTCAGACCCATCTTAATGACCAAGGTTGATCTGCTCCTCTGAAGGAACCAGACTGACTGTGGCCAAAACTGACATAATGAAAATCACAGATCACCCTAAGACTGTGTAATGTAAGTTATACACGAGTGGTGTTTAAAAACAATTTGGACCATGGCTATGAGGGAAGAAGGGATCTAATCCTTCATGCTCCTTTCAGTTTTACTAATAGAAATTGGGCGACCCAAGCTATTATCAGAAAGGAGAAAAGATGGACCTTTTTAAAACCTGCTTTCCCCCTTCAAACCACTCATAAGCACACAGAAAGCAGAGTTCTGATTACCTAATTCAAACAGAGGTCCTACACGGCCCGTTCCACACTGCAGTGTCACAAGCGTACAATTTATCTTTTACAGACTGCCAGAAGTTCATAATCTCAGTCATGCCTGTTCTGGCCCTGTGTGGGATATGTAACTGTCTATATTACCTTGGTTAAAATAAAGCCCTGAAGTTGAAATGTGTAAAAAAAGACAAGGGGAACACAGCAGCATATGAATGTAGAACAGTTAATTACCAAGGACCTTTGGGTTTAAAAACAAAAATAAAAAAGCAAGAAAACATATGACAGTTCCCCCTTTACACACTGCTGGTCCCATTTCTCCTGACGGAAATGTATGGCTGCGCATTCAGAAATGAATGTAGGAGGGCAAGATAAAAAGAACACTTGAAAACAGATGGCAAAAGTTACAACTTCCATATTCCCAGTTGCGACTCCAGTATTGAGAAGGAAGCATCTGTTCCTTTTTCCTTGCTGTGGAGTAGTTTTTTTGACCCAGAGGTGTTAAAAATATGTAAGTTGCTGTTTTATTCATTTCTGCTGTTTACTGACTGTAATGGCTTATATATCGAATGAAATGTACAATGTTTACCCATGTGGCAGGGGATTCAGAATACAGGCATTGCAGTCCTTGGTGCAGAACTTAGGAATGGAGGATCTGAGAGGTAAAAATTTCTCCTTGTTGTCTCACTCTGAAATGGGGTGGATAAAGGCAAAATGAAATTCTGAGGCAGCTTTCCTGTGGGGACCATGCAACACCTCCACTACTCCAACAGCTAGGCTGGATGTGAACACGGCTGGACACTGGATATAAAAAAGCAGTGGGGAATGTGGGGGTGGGGTGGGGAACAGAGTGGGCATGGGAGGAAGCAGGCAGTCCCTGGCAGAAGAGAGAACCCATAACAGCCCACAGTTAAGTCTCTGGAAGCTCTGAAGCCTTGCTGATGGACCTGAGGTGTGACAGTCCTGAGGGGGACAAGGAGCCTCCTACCTATTCAGGAAGCTCCTCAGAGAGGCTCTGAAGAGAAGAAGAGAAGAGATTGGATTTATACCCTGCCCTTCACTTTTGAGTCTCAGCAGCTTACAAACTCCTTTCCCTCCCCTTCCCCACAACACACACCCTGTGAGGTGGGGCTGAGAGAACTCTAACACAAACTGCTCTTTCAGGAACAGCTGTGCCAGAGCTTGTGACTGACCCAAGGTCACATCAGCAGGTGCAAGTGGAGGAGTGGAGAAGTGGGGAATCAAACCTGGTTCTCCCAGATTAGAGTCCACACACTTAACCACTACACCAAACTTTTTGGAAGACATTGGATTTATACCCTGCCATTCACTACCCGAAGGAGTCTCAGAGTGGCTTACAATCTCCTTTCCCTTCCCCTCTGCACAACAGACACCCTGTGAGGTAGGTGGGGTTGAAAGAGATCTCTCAAGAACTGCCCTTGAGAGGACAGCTCTGAAAGTATTTATGACTGACCCAGGGTCACACCAGCAGCTGCATGTGAAGGAGTGGGGAATCAAACCCGTTTCTCCCAGATTAGAGTCTGCGCTCCTAACCACTACACTGTTAGATGGACTGGAGTCTCTGGGCCAAAATACCAAGGAGTTGCTGTGCACTCAGTTTCTGAGCAATGTACAGAGCAATCTTCTCACTTCAAACTCATCCTACAAGTGAGTACAAGTCTCATTCAGATGCTGAATGGCAATAGCCAGCTTGATCGGATTGGGTGTGATATGCAGAGAGGTAGTAGAAGAAGAGATATCAGTACTGGTAATGAGACAGGAAACCTAGGTCTCAATTTAGAACAAGAGGATTCAGTCCAGGAGGATGCAAAGAATGAATGGAAATAAGTCTGAAGAAGTGAGCAGTGACTCATAAAAGCACATAGCCTACCACAATTTTGTCAGGCCGATTTCGCACAAGGAGCTGTGCCGCCATCACGCCTCCCTTTGCCCCGTTTCCATTGCTTAATTTCCCACTTGAAGCCACGTGGCCGCATTTTGACCCATGGCTTCGCCCAATTTTCCCTGCGGTTTCATGATCCTGTTTTTTGAGGATCATGAAACTGCGGGAAAATCGGGCAAGGCCATGGGTCAAAATGTGGCCACACGGCTTCAAGTGGGGAATTGACCAATGGAAACAGGGCAAAGGGAGGCGTGACGGCGGCGCAGTTCCTTGTGCGAAATCGGCCTTAGTCTTTAAAGGTGCTACTGGACTCTTACTTTTTCTACTGCTATTACAAACCACAACATTCAAAAACCAGTGGGGGAACATTTTAATTTTCCAGGACATTCAGTTGCTGACCTAAGAGTAGCAGTTCTTTTACAAAGGAATTTGGATTAGAAAGAGAGAGTGCTGAATTGCAACCAATAATGAAGTTCAAGACAATGCAAACTCCTGGACTGAACTGAGACCTAGGTTGTTTCTCTCATTAACAATGCCTGCTAATGTCATTTGGCATCTGAAATCACTTCACTCTCCAAGATATAGGGCAGATGGACTCCCATTCTAGCTGTATTTGAAGAAGTGAGCAGTGACTCATGAAAGCTCCTATTCTGAGAGGGACTTTGTTAGTTTTTAAGGTGCTGCTGGACTCTTGCTCCCTTTCACTAATAAGGAATGCAAGCTGTACTGTTAGGTTCCCCCCCATCTATTATAAATGGAAAAGGGAATCCATCTCTCTCTCTCTCTGGCATGCTCTCTTTAGCATCCCCCCCCCCGAATAAGTCTGCAAGGGAAAACAGCTGGAAGAAAACATTGCTGGCACTTACTCTCACCCTCTCTCTTTCTCTGGCATGCTCTCTTTAGCTTTTCCACTCCATGCCAGTCAGCCCCCTTGGGCCTCCATTCTGAGTAAACGACTGGACTGGATGGCTAAGGGCATCCCTCGGGGCTCTTCCACTTCAAATTTGGCTCCCTGGCCTCCTTCCCCGGTCCAGGAGGGACGAAATGCCCCTTGAGCCTGGCCTCAGCTAAGACTGCTCCAGACTGCTCTCTTACAAATGGCAGCTTCACCAAAGAGCCTCAGGGCAACTGCCGGCTGGCGTGTCTGTCCTTCCTTCCTTCCTTCCTTCCTTCCTTCCTTCCTTCCTTCCTTCCTTCCTTCCTTCCTTCCTTCCTTCCTTCCTCCTCCTTCCTTCCTTCCTTCCTCCTTCCTTCACTCAGGTCGGGAGGAAAGTGAAGGCAGCCGCAAAAGTCTAGGAAGAGCCCTCTGCCCCAAGTTGAGGCACAGCAGCAGCAGCTCCCCATTTCCAGCAAGGAGGGTCACTGGGTGAGCGGTGGCAGCCCAGCATACCGCAGGGCTCCCCCCTCCCCTGACTGGACTGTGCCCTGGCGAAGGGGCCGCACAGTGGCCAGGGAGGGAGAAAGGGGGGGCCTGTCTGGCAGCCGCAGCAGCACTGGAAAGGCTCTCCTGCCAGCAGGGGTCTCTCGCCATCGTCAGGCTCTGGCTCAACAGCAGCCCTGCTGCACCCACTAGAGAGAGGCGCCCGGGCTCAGAGGAAGCCACAACTTCCATCCCCCTGCCAACAAAACTTCTTTACCCATCAGCCTGGTGGGTGAGACCAGACCCACCCTCCAGGGTGCAGCCCCCCCCTGCAGATGGGTCTGGATGAATGACCCCTCTCGGCGCGCAGCCACAGCAGGCCCACTGGAGAGGAAGCTGCGATGCCAGAGGGAAGAAGGAGGGACACAGAGCAAGTTGGCAGTGGTTGCCTGGGGGAGGATCAGCCTTCCCCCAAAATTTCAGGAATGGCCCAAGCCCCCGAGCCCCCCCCCCAAGATTACACCTATGATACCATGCAGTCCATCTTTAGAAGCTGTTATTTTCTCCAGGGGCATTGATTTATATAGTCTGAAGACCAGTTATAATTTCAGGAGATCTCCAAGTCCCACTTGAAGGCTAGCGACTCTATCTGCAATAGCTGCTTGCTGCCTACAAGGGCAGTTTCTCACTTTCATAGGCTTTGTTAGGCCAGAGGATATTGGACTGACTATTGGCCTTGGTCGTGGGAGACCTATCTTTAATTTTTGTTTAGATGTGAGGTTCTGGGGGTAGCCTTAAGCAAATCACTATCACTTAGCTATTCTTACAGGTTTTTGCAGAAGAAAGTGAAAAAATGATCAAACACACTGTATAGAACAGAGTGCTATATAATGAATAGGTACTCTTCTATTATATTTTTCAGATTATACTGTTGCCTGTGGATAAAGGCTTAGGCACTTTTAGTCTCTTCAAACACTAAAATAACACTAATAAACTTCAGTTATCTATCCTACCTTCTACCTCTTTGTGTCCTTTTCCTCTAGTCCTCACATACTATGTTTGACTATATATTAAATTAAATCTGTCCCCACCTAAATCAATTTGGGGATCCAGGAGTTCATATAGAGAGCTGGTGTTAGAGTGGCAAAGTAGGATCTGTTAGATCCAAGCTGGAATCCCCAGACTGCCATGGAAACTTTCTAGGTGACCTTTGGCCATTCACACATTCTCAGCCTCACCCAACCACACAGAGTTTTTGTGAGGATAAAAGGGAGGAGAGGAGAATAGTGTAAGCTGTTTTGGGTCCCCATTGGGAACAATAGGGGGAAATAAATGGAAGAAGTAGTTGGCCACTTTGATTTGATTTGCCACTGTGTGAAACAGGATGCTGGACTAGATGGCCCACTGGTCTGATCTAGCAGAGTTCTTCTTCCTACATACAGTGATTTTCACATTTTCTTCTTGACACTGCCATTTCTTGAGTTGTAGCATTACACTTTCTGTGTTTGCTGCTTGTCCTTCTCCATCACCTGATCTGTTGGGCTTTTGTATCACTTTTCCTTCCTAAGCAAATGGTTTTTGGATGGCATTAGGTTTGCACAGTCACCTTTTGGGGCCATGATCAAAGACCCCGCAACTTTCATCACTATTGCTGGATGTGCAGAGAAAGGAGAGGACAACTTTCCTTCCTTTGCTTCACTTTTAGACTCCCTGACATCATCCTTTCTCTCCTCATGGAGTTTCATTTTTAATTTAATCTTGTCATCCTTTTGACTATGAATCATCCTCTGGTAAAGGAGCATGTTCTCATCACTGGGTGCAAATGTTTCTGTTGGAAATTACAGCCCCAGTTACAGTTTCACGCAGTAGACAACGAATTGTATAGAGATGCATCTGGAGATTAGGTAATCACAAACCAAACTGAATCATCATTTTTCTTTAGTATCTTTAATCTTTAATATACTGATTCTAATTTACTTTAAAAACATAAGTCAGTAATCCTTGGATTCTTCCCAAATGACCATAATTGTGGTGTGTCACTATTTCCCTATTCTAGCTGCATAAGGTTGGGACAACACTTGTAGTAGCAGGAACATGAGAGAGTGACTCACAGAGGAGTCTTCAAGCCAGACAGCTGCTGTCACATCTGTTAAGGAAAAAGACAGTCAACCTCCTGTTAAGAACATAAGAAGAGTCCTCAAACCAATAGTCCATCTAGTTCACCTTCCCATCTTACACAGTGGCCAAGCAGTTCCTCTAGATGGCCAACAACAGGGCACAGAGGCTGAGGCCTTCCCCTGATATTGCTCCTGGCTCTGGGTTTCAAAGGATTAGTGCCTCTGAATGTGGAGGATGCCCTCAGTCACCATGGCTAGTAGTCATTGATAGATTTATCCTCCATGAATCTATCTAATCCCCTTTGAAAGCTGTTTATTTCTATGGCCATCACTACATCATCTGGCAGCAAATTCCACATTTTAATCACTCTCTGGGTAAAGTAGTGTTTCCTTTTGTCCATCCTGATCCTACTGCCCATCAGCTTCATTGGATGCCCTTGAGTTCTAGTATTTTAAAAGACGGAGAAAAAAAAATCTCTTTGTCAACTCTCCCTACCCTGTGCATAATTTTATAAACCTCTATCATGTCCCCCCCTTAGTCATTTCTTTTCTCAACTGAAAAGTCCCAGATTCTTCAACCTTTCCTCATAGGGAAGGTGTGCCAATCCCCTAATCATGTTGGTTGCTCTTCTCTGTACTTTTTCCAGCTCTGCAATGTCATTTTGAAAATATGGTGGCCAGAACTGTACACAGTTTTCCAAATGAGGCTGCATACAGGGACATTACAATATCAGCTATATTGTGTCTCAATCCCTTTTGTAATAATCCTTAACATAGAGTTTGCCTTTTTCACCACTGCAGCACACTGGGTTGACACTTTCATGGAGCTATCCTCTATAATCCCAAGATCTTTTTCCTTCTCAGTCTCAGCAAGTTCAGACCCCATTAGCCTATACTTGAAGCTGGGATTTTTTTGTCCCAATGTGCATCACCTTACACTTACCAGTACTGAATTTCATTTGCCACACTGTTGCCCGCTCACCCAGTTGCGGAGGTCCCCTGGGAGCTCTTCACAGTCAGCCTTGGTTTTTACCATCCTGAATAATTTGGTGTCATCTGCAACCTTGGCCACTACACTTCTCACCACTAGTTCCAGATCATTGATGAATAGGGAAATAGTACTCTTATACCATGGCTCCTAAGTTTATTCAGGAGTCTTTGGTGAGGTCCCTTGTGAAATTCCAGGTATATAATGTATATCAGGTCACTTGTCTATGTACTTGTTCACTTTCTCAAAGAATTCTAAAAGGTTGGTGAGGCAGGACTTCCCTTTGCAGAAGCCATGCTGATTTTCCCTCAGTAAGCTTTGTCCCTCTGTACCTAACAATTCTCTTTGATTACAGTTTCTACTAATTTGCCTCAGACAGTTGGTAGGCTGACTGGTCTGTAATTTTTTAAATTTTTTTTTAAATGGTGTCACATTTGCTACTCTCCAGTCTTCTAGTACTGCAGCTCAATTTAATGATTGGTTACATATATGGGTTAGTAGATCAACCATCCCACATCTGAGTTCCTTAATAAGTATCTGGTGTATGCCATGAGGACCTGGAGACTTCTAAGTTTTTAATTTCCCCAGTAGGTCTAGAATTGCACCTCTGGTCACCTCAATTTGGCTCAGTTCTTCAGACTCCCTTCCTGAAAACAGGAGCTGTGGCATGGGTACATGCCTCACACTTTCCACAGTGAACACAGAAGCAAAAAATCACTGAGTTTCTCTGCCATCTCCTTATCTTTCTTTAGCCATTCCTGTATTCCTTTGTCATCTAAAGGCCCCACTGCTTCTTTGGCTGGTTTCCTGCTCCGGATATATTTTTAAAAATGTTTGTCTTGATGCTTTTAGCAACCCATTCCTCAAAATCTCTTTTTGCATGCCTAATTATTGACTTAAACTTCTTTTACTAGAGTCTGCGATCCCTCCCATTCAATTCATTGGGACAGACCTTCCACTTTTTAAAATAAGCTTCTTTATTTTTCATACCTTCTTTGACTTGCATTGTTAACCATGCAGGCCTTCTTTTAGACTTGGCAGTGCCTTTCCTAACCTGTGGAATGCATTATAGTTGGGCTTCAATTAGTGTGATTTTAAGTAGCTTCCAAGCATCCTCTATGGATTTGACTCTCTTGTGTTTCCCTTCAGCTTCCTTTTTTACTATTCCCCTCATTTTGGTAAGGTTCCATGTTTTGAAATCAAATGTTACAGTTTTGTACTTTAGAGATACCTGAATTATGAATTTAATAGCATTATGGTCCCTGTTCCCAATTGGTCTAACAGCTTCTACATCTCTTACTGGGTTTTGAGATCCACTGAGAATCAAGATCACTACCCCTCTGCTTGGCTCTGTGACCAACTGTCCCAGTGCACAGATATTTATGATGTCTAGGAATCGTTACTGTTCACAAGTAAAGAAATCTGGTATGAAGAAGGTCTATTTTAAATCAAAATCAGAATGCGTGGGCTAGGGAGAGCTAAAGCTAATCCCCTCTCACATGATATTTCAGAGTTTGAAATAACCCCTCCCCTCAGGCAGCAGGGCTCAGTTTCAATATCGGGGCTAGGCTGAATCACAGAATCACAGAGTTGGAAGGGGCCATGCAGGCCATCTAGTCCAACCCCCTGTTCAATGCAGGATCAGCCTAGAGCATCCCTGACAAGAGTTTGTCCAGATGCTGCTTAAAGACTGCCAGTCAGGGGGAGCTCACCACCTCCCTAGGCAGCTGATCCCACTGTTAAACAATTCTAACAGTAAAAAAGTTTCTCCTAATATCCAGCCGGTATCTTCCCACCCTTAATTTAAACCCATTATTATGAGTCCTATCCTCTGCTGCCAACAGGAGCAGCTCCCTGCCCTCTTCTAAGTGGCAGCCCTTCAAATCCTTAAAAAGACCAATCATGTCCCCCCTCAACCTCCTCTTCTCCAGACTAAGCATTCCTAAGTCACTCAGCCTTTCCTCCAGGTCCCCAGTCATCCTCATCACTTTCCTCTGCACCCGCTCCATTCTGTCCACATCCTTTTTGAAGTGAGGCCTCCAGAACTGCACACAATACTCCAGGTACGGCCTGACCAATGCAATGTACAGTGGGACTATGACAGTTTGTGATTTGGATGTTATGCCTCTGTTGATACACCCCAAGATCACATTAGCCTTTTTTGTCACTGCATCACACTGACTGCTCATATATAACTTACGGTCCACCCATACCCCAAAATCTTGTTCACACACACTGCTACCCAGAAGTGTATTCCCCATCCAGTATGCATGTTCCTCATTTTTAACTGGAAAAACTTCAGGTACTGAATAATGTGTGTGTGCGTGTGTGTGTGGCAGGGGGTGGCAGGGGGAGACAGAGTTTTCTTCTCCTCATCTATGTGTTTTTGTTTAAGACAGCCTCCTATCTCCCAACTTAAGGATCTCAGGAACACTAATATATTAGTGTTGTTTCACTTTCAGGGAATATTTTAATTGTCCACTGATGGAGATATTTTACCCTATAAGTCTGAAATTGAACAGAAAGGATCATTTGCATGAGAGGTATAAGTTCTTTGAATTTCATCCCTATTAGGTGGGAGGAAAAAATTGCAGGTGGCAATATTTGTCCCCATGAAAGGAATGAGAAAAAAATCTGAATATAATAGAGACTATGAAGTGGTGAAATAATGATTGTTTATTTATTTATTTATTTTAAAATATATTCTGGTTTGCTCTTGAATGGGGAGCCAAAATCCCCAAACAGCATTTTCCTCTATTCTATTTTCCTCACAACGACCAGCCTGTGAGGTAGGTTAGACTGAGGGAGCTGCTGGCCCAAAGTCACCCAGCAAGTTTCCGAGCAGGGATTCGAGCCTACGACTCCCAGATCCTAGTCCAGCACTAAATACATTATGCTCATTTTTCTTGCATTGCACAATGTGGCTCTAAAGTTTTGCAGAAACATGTCCAGTTCATGTTTCCGGTTCTTCTGAAAGGGGAAAAAACACCACATTTCTCATATTCTTGGCCTTTGAGGTAAATACAATCATTCTGAATAATGTTGCTGAAAAGCTTTGAGTGGGTGAACTCCAAGATTTTCTTTGTAAAAAAAAAAAGCTCACACAATTTTCTAGACAGGCATAGACCTTTCAAACCTGGACCTGACTCAGAATGATATGCAAATGGTCACTGCTATCCAGAGAGCTACGCAGCTTTTCCAGCTACCACAAACCTTACCTCTCCTAAGGAGAGAAGAGAAGCCAGAGACAGTGGATAGCTCTGTAAAAAGTGGATAGGCCCCAGCTATGGATTGCTCATTACCATTGATACTTGTTTTCCAGGTTTCCTAAGAAGCTGTGATAGTTAATTTCTTCTAATAGCGATAGCAAACACACTAAAATGATCATATATTTATTTATTTTATTTATTAGGTTTCTATTCAGCCCTTAACTGAAGGCTCAGGACAGATTACAACAATAGACTGCGGAATTTTTTTTTGAGGTAATGGGCTTGGATTTTCATTTATTTACTTAAGAATTTATACCTTGCTTTTCCCCTCAAGTGGACCTAAAGGGGCTTACAACAGAAAAAAAAGACTTCATGCTTGTGCTCAATGGTGCCTCGGGGGGGGCAGGGACACATGTTAGCCAGCGTTTGCCCACCCTCATCAGCAGCCATAAGACCTTTGTGGAAGGTCAGTAGTTCAGCAGTTCGAGACCTGAGAGTGCCGCATGATGGAATGAGCTCCCATCTCTAGTTCCAGCTCCTGCCAACCTAGCAGTTCGAAAGCAAGAAATTGCAAGTGGATAAACAGGTACCACTTCGGTGGGAAGGTAACAGCATTCCATGTGCCTTGGTGTTTAGTCATGCCGGCCCCATGACCACAGAAACATCTTTGGACAGCGCTGGCTCTTCAGCTTTGAAATGGAGATGAGCACCGCAACTCTAGAGTCGGATTTGACTGGCTTTCGAGCGAGGGAACCTTTACCTTTACCTTTAAGGTGTGAATCACAGTTCTCTGTCTCTTGGTTTGGAAGCTCTCTGCTGGCTCTGCCTCACAAAGGGAGCAGCTCTGCCTTGTGCTGGTCTCTGCTTCCTGGTCCTGTTTGCCTCAGTTCCAAAAACTTCTTCCTTGGTTGGAAGCCATCTCTGCTCTTCTTTCGAGCAAGCCACATGCAGGTAAATCTTCCCCTGGCCCTTCCTGGGCAGCCTCCTTTCCTTGCAATCCTTCTCCCAGCCAGCTGCCAAGCCCACATCTTAATCAGGTTCTAGCCTGGGTGAAAGGAGGCTGCTCCATCCATTGTTGCCCTGCCCTGACTGTTTTTAAACTTGGCTGGACCAGCTGCAGTGCAGGGCTGACACATGGCTCTTGTGGCCCTCCTCCCATACAATAGAAAACCACAATTACATCTTGGGCTGTTCTTGGACTTGTTGGGTGGCTCACCCAAAGGCACAGACTACAAACACAGACCAAGAGCCCCTTGGTTTTATAAAATACTTGGAACAGGAAGGAAACAACCAGTCCTTGCCAAATTTGTCGAACAGCTGGGAAAGATGTTCCTCTCACTCTTTCCTTCCCAGCTCTACAACATCACCCCCACTTTCACATATAGGAGTGAAACATCTAAGAGCAAAATTAGAAGGGTGGACCAAGGCAAAACACAACTGATGGAAATGAAATCACGTGGTCAGCATGATACAGTTCAGGGCTACAGTTATAATCAAGATGACTCCTAACTGCAAGTCCAAAGGCTGGTTCAGTGATCTATATGTAAAGAGCCATGCATTGAACTCCACCCATATTGGCTGTGACTCAGTCAAAGTGGGTTAAAATTAATGTGAATGCTTTTTTCTTAAAACAAACTGTATTCAGGTGCCTGCTGCAAAGTGACATTATGAGTAATGACTTTAGAATTCATGCTGGAACTGAGGATTCCTCAAATTTAACAGAAAGAGCAATCATGTGAGTCTGGGAGTTTGTTCCTGCCTCCTCCTGGCTTGCCTTGGCCATGACTACTGGATAAGGAGCTTCCTCTGAAGTTTGAAGTAGGGTTTTTGAATCCAGTTTGGAACTTCCTGGAGATTTAGGGGTGGTGCTTGGGCAGGCTGGAGCTTTGGGAGGAGAGGAAACTCTATAGGGATTTGATGCCATACAGTCTTCCCTCTGAAGTGGCCATTTTCTTCAGTAGAACTCTGGCTTGGAGATTTGTTGCAAGTCCAAGAGAATGCCAGGCCTCATCTTGAGTCTGGTAACCATAGTCTGCTCCACCTGGTTCCTTTTCCTCTTTCTTGCAGGGCATTCCCACTCTCTCTCACACAACCTGCATCTCTAGATTGTCATTTCCTCCTCAGCTCTTGGTTGTCACCATGGGATCCACCCAGCACACCCAGGCCCATTGAAACTTGCAGGTGTCACTGGGGCCATGTTGCCTAATGGAGGAGCACTGGGCCCCACGGGATCCATCCATCCATCCATCCATCCATCCATCCATCCCTCCATCCCTGCTCATACGGCTATCACCTTAAGCAGAAATTAGAACCAAAAATATTTTAGAAGACCTCACTCAGTATTATTTCTCTTATATTTGATTACTATGAATTTTGCCACTGAGAGGGTGACATGATCATTTGTATCCAATAGTAGCCATGACACCTGAGCTTGCACATTTAGCAACTCTGTATCTTTAAGTGAAGGGGTGCCTAAATTAGCCCTCAACACATTGAATATAAGGCACGCCATAATCAGATGTTGTTGGATGGTTTTGATTTTATCATATGAGCACCTGCAGGTTCTATTAGAGTACGATACTCTATTATATCTGCCCTCCAAAACCACTGAGGGAAGAATGTTCATTCTTGCCAAAGTAGAAGCTCAGCCCACTGAGACTTCCAGGTCTGGACCCCTGTTGCCCAATGGAGAAGCACAGGGCCCCACCTGAGCTCTCTCTGGCAAGAAGGACTGGCTCTTGGATGGCATTATCCCCTTGGAGTTAGGTGGCTGATGACTCCTCCAATGTTCCTGTTCCTCCCGTGTCTTCACAGTTGTAGGCGTGGCTCTGCATCTCAACTGATGGGTGTGGCATAACCAGGATGGGAAGCTGTCAATGAGCTGTCCCTCAATGTGTGGCTCTGTCAGTGAGATCTGGCCCAGACAAGTCCTTAAAACCTTGGCTTGCATCTTGAATGTCTTGGCTTACCACTGTCCACGAATACACTAATTCATCAACACTGGCATAGTAGGTCTGCTTGCTACTGACCCACAGAGCTCTTTCCATACATCTTATCTGTTCATTCAGTGGCAGTATTACTTATTTATAAGTATATTTTATTTTATTACTTATTTTATTTTTAAGCATTTATTTCTCTCTCCTTAACTGGAGAACTGGTTTCCAGGGTGGCTAAAAGCAATTACAATTGCTACAGAAACTCAAAACTACTGGGGGGGAAACAGCAGAAGAATAAAAAAAGATATCAAAATACAGGGAGAAGCCAAAAAAAGAGAGTAAAACTAACAATTAGCAGAACTAAAACAAAATTCCCAAAATAACCAGTAATGAAAATACAAAGCAAAGGAGTGAACAGAAGTATCTGCTTGTGTCTATTACAGAAGCTTTCCTGATGCAACTCCCTACAAAGAAAAATGATTTAATGGTTGACCTCATTGGATGACTCATGAGGTTCCTGTAACATTTCTTAAATGGCTGTAAAAATTGCTCTTTATTTCCTATTGTTGGTCTATATTTTGCTCAAACTAATCTTGAGTGTAGCCTGAAAGCTCTGACATTCAAGGCTTTGTCACTCTGAATGGTGTGGAATTATATCTCTCTCACTGTAGCTGCTAGTAAACCAGATGGCCCCTAGGTGGATGACGAAAGCCACAGGACAGACACTGACAGGCATAGGAGGGGTCTCTATTGACACAGAGAACTCCCCAGGCATGACAACAAATCTGACTTTGTAAATTAAATGAAATAAAAGGGCGGGAAGGTTTAAAACTGGCTGATTAAAACATGCTTCTGAAAGATGAGAGAAAGTGATGGTTATGAACACATGAAGCTGCCTTATACTGAATCGGACCATCAGACCATCAAGGCCAGTACTGTCTACTCAAACTGGTCTCAGGAAGAGCTATTTCATATCACCTAGTGCCAGATCCTTTTAAATGGAGATGCCAGGGATTGAACCAGGGTCCTTCTGCATGCCGAGCAGATTCTCTACCACTGACCCATGGCCCCATCCCTTGTTAGTTAAAAGGGAAAAAAGGGAAGAGGTGGAAGTCAGCCCACTCAATTGCCTGAGAAGCCTGGAGGGGGAGACTTTTAAGGGGAGGGATTTCCATATTGTACTCCCTTCCCATGTTTCCTTATAGCACACAATTCCTGTACATGTGTATGACCTGGTTACTATTATTTATTTAGCACATTTTTATTCTATGCTTCCTCCAAGGAGCTCAGGATGACATATACTGGTCTCCTTCCTCCATTTTACACTCATGACAATCCTGTGAGGTAGGGTTTAGCTGAGAGAGAGACTGATCCCAAGGTCACCTAACATTTTTGTGGCAGAGTGGGGACTTGAACCTGAGGTCGTAATCACACACACTAAACAATCCACTTTCCAACTGGATTTTGCCAGTCCACACATAGTAAAATCCAGTTGAAAAATGGATTGAAAGTGGATTATTTAGTGTATGCGATCATCTCACAGACTGAAGTCCAATTTGATCATTATACCCATCTGGCTAGAAGCTGGAGCAGTGTTTCAGATTTTACAGTGTTAAGTGAAAGATTTCTGTATTAGGGGAGATAAAAAGAAGGTTGAAAGTCTCATTCAAAGTTTAACTTAGAAACAAACAAAACATTTTAAGAACATTTGTTGAGGTCATGTTTTGAACATTGTAACGACAATGCCAAAATTAATGACACTAGCCAAATAGTACCCCCCTCACCCCTCTGGGCATGTGTTGCAAATGTACAGGTCCATTTAATTGTTTTATCATGCAGTATTTAAAACCAGCAAGGTGGCCAAAGGTAGCCGCATGCTCCCTCCTTAAATGGTATTGCCGACTGGAGTCCTGTTTTGTAACATGAATTGCTCAGCACAGATATAACTTGGAGCCTATGTTGTTTGGGTCAGGCAATGTAACCTGCCTTGAAGGCATGACAGGAAATTTCTCAGGTCTCAAACCCTGAGGTGATTTTAGCTGTCTCACTGAATTTCCCTTTGGAAATTAACACAGATGTGTCCCCAGCAGATCTCATGGGAGAGAATTCTCTGCTCCAGCTGAAAGGAGGGGGGGAAAGAGATCTTAATGGATACACCAGGCCTTAACCTTACCTTGTCTGTGAAGTAAAGCAAAGCTCATGGTTCAATCTGTAGACAGCAAAGAGGAAAGAAGAGCTTCCTGGTAACTCCTGACTGTTGAACTGAGCACTAGCTCCTTCCCATCCTTCCAGGGAAAGATGGGAAGAATCTTTTTTTTTTTTTTTAAGCAAGGTTTTGCGTGTGTGTTGTATATGCATTTTAGGGTAATTGTCAGAAACTTGTGAATGCTGATGTTTGCTGATAATTCTGAAGTGAATAATGGGCATGTTTCCTGGAAAGGTGGCATGGTTATGTTATAAACAAAGAAATAATAAAATGTCAGAAGTGTTAGCGTCATTACTTGTTTTTGCCATTTTGTCACACATACACACAGAGGGTAAATGACATCTGATGCCTAGGCCACATCAAAATATCAGTGGGACATCAGAAGCTCACACACAGACCTTCCTTATTAATTTAATCAGATCTATGTGGGCCTGATAGTTGTGGGTTCAGCAAACATGACAGGCAACATCGGACAAATATGACAGGCAACAGACCTGCAGCCAATCTGGGAGAGCTGCCCCGTTGCCCTGGTGGTGAAAGTGCACATTACTTTGGAGATGAATACAAGACAATGGGAGAAGGGCCAATGGGATGTGTAGTCCTACATCATCATGAGTCTGGTAGGTTTTTGCAAGACTTTGAGTTATGAGAAATAGGAATGGGACAGAAGGCTATTACATGTAAAGGTAAGGATCTGGCTGGCTTTGGAAGAGTCTTCTACTGGAAAATCCACTGTATCGGGCAAGTAAATCTAGGAAGCAAGCCCTCTTGCATGTAGGCTAACCTATTTCCTTCAGTTTGAGTCCTTGCTGGGAGCTGGCCAGCAGCCATTGTATTCCCATTCTTCCACCAGTTGCCCCAGATGGGTAGACATACTAGCACGAATGGATGTTGTGTGTCAACTGTGGGACACCAGGTCAGGCTAGCAGGCGCAATTGTTTATCAGTGGCCAGTGAAGGGCAATATCAGAGAAAATTAATTGTAAGATCCAAGTTCATGGAGTGTAAAAAGAGGGGGCCAGGACATTGTATCAAGACCAGTTGAGTATCTCTCACTTTTGCAACCTTGATCCACGGAAGAAGAACACAAATATTCCATGGAGCAGGGGGGAAAAGAGCTGTCACCTAAAAAAGCGAACAAACATTGTTAAGAGTTGAATTGTAATTGTTGGCACATCTGGCTGTTGACCTTGTCTGGTTGGTTTTATGTTTGTTTATTTGGTTGGTTGCCAGGAAAAGCATTATAGAATTTCTGGCTGAAACCATCTCCTTGTTTGTAGTTTGCATCCAATACACTTTTATATAGCTGCTGTATTAAATATGGATGAAAGGATATTTCATGTGAGAAGATGTCTTCCGGAGAATTTAAGCTTGAATCCTTTTATAGCTACAGGGGGGCGGGATAAGAGAGCTTGTACAGCATCATCATCAACCTGTACATTAGCCAAATTAAAACCACAACTGGATTTTGGCTCTTCATAGACTAACAGTAGCTAAATGATGACACATTGCAAGTGTCTTGGTAGAAATCTTCCTTCCTTCTTCCTTCTCCTAATGCCCAGACTGAGATAGTTTCTCACCAGGTTCAGTTCTCCCACCAGTGGCAAAAATACTTAAAAGGGGGGAGGGGAAAGTAGGATTATATTCCCTGTGGGAGAACCGTTCATGCCCCACAGCACAGTGAATCTCTTTAATCTGTTGTCTTTGTGTGGAAGAAATTACAAAGCTGGATTTAGTGGTGTGTGATTTTTTTTTAAAAAAGGAAACCTTTCTCACTTTGTTTTTCTATTCTTTCCGAGGTTTATGGATGAGTTTTTGGTGTCAGTGAAAGTAAAGCTGTGGCCCCCAAGTCTGATCCTGAAATCACAGGGAGCTTTTGCTTCAGCAAAACACAGGGGCTCACCGATCCTGTTTGATTTGCCCATCAAACAGTGTTCCCTTTTATCAATCATGCTTGGCTTTTAACAGCACAGAGATGGATCTTGGGCTGGCAAGAAATGGGAGTGGAACAGACTGTGTGGCAGACAGTGTTCAAAGTGCTTCATCAATATTAAGGGGCAGATTTGAGCCACTTTGGTGTCTCTGAAAGCTGACTGGTGCCTACTTGTCTTTACCCCAGGAAATGTCTCTTCCCACCCCCCTGCCTTCTTCCTATTAGGTGGAACGTATGTTGACACCACTTTGTTGGTTGCCTGCACTGCTGATGTTGAAAAAAAGTAGGTTAACTCACAGCCAAGCAACACATGATGCAGGGGTCCCATGATCAGAACTGCAGACACATAATGTGGTTCCTAAAAACACAGTGGCAGGATGTTCCAATCTGGATCAGGTCTGAGCTACTGGAGAAAGAGGAGTTAAATCTTCCCCATCTGCATTACATTTCAGGCAACTCTTGATGAGGAAGAAGTACCTCATCTGGTCCCTTCCTAATGTTCCAGTGTTTTATTCCAGGTTCATACAGATATTTTGCCATAAGTGGACCCTAGAAGAAGATTTAATAGGCATCAATTTTACTGTTATGAAATATGATACCAACATTGCCAACATATTAGTACAGTCGATATGTACATTTTTCCTCTGAAGCAGTCTGTTTTTATCTTTAGGGAATTTTTTTGTCTACTTCAGCTGTCTCAGTTTACCATGGACAGTTCCAGTTTTCCATTCCTGACTTGTTACTATCTCAGGCTTGTCCCTATTTTTATGCTTTGGTGACGTTAAACACTATTGGTGCAAATGGCTCATATTGTTGCTCTTCACAGTTAACTCATTTCCCTTAAATCTCTGAGGGAAGAGCAGAGGCCAAAGGCACACACTGTAACACTAAGGTTCCATGTAAAGCAAAACGTGCCATTTCACATTCTGCAGCTGCCAGCATACCATCTTGAACGCTTGAAAGCACATTATAATAGAGTTATAGGGTTGCCAGGTCCAACTCAGGAAATACCTGGGGACTTTGGGGTTGGAGCCTGGAGACTTTCCCCTTCCTAAATAAATAAATAAATAAAAATACAGCACTGCAGTTCGCTTGAATACAATCGTCATTTCCTCATCCTCTTTCTTTGCCTCCAAAGGGTTCCCCAGCAGCTGCACTTCCACTAAATGAAAGTGTAATTTCTCATACCCCCACAGGTCCCTCATCAGGCTTTGGTAGCATTTCCAAGTATGGCTTTATTAAGGGGCACCCACATACACAATGACAAAGCTATCAAAATAAACAATGAACCCTTTCCCAAACACAAACAGTTTGCAAGCCCACACTTTTGTGATCTCACTGGGGCAATGGTATAAATTGCTTTACTCATGGGAGTTGCTGAATGTAACAGTCTGCTTTATTTCAACCAACTTCTTCAGACTAACACAGAAAAATGAAAGTAAGTGAGAGAGCAATCTAGAGGGTGGAGTTTTCCTCCATCCTGTAATCAGGTTCTAGTTAGCTCTTTACTATCCATTTTACTATATACCCAGCTTCTGAAACAAATGAAAAACAAAGGGAGGGACTGTGTTCTCTTCCTCTCTCACACACTTCACACACTCTTCGGGAAGAGCCATGTGGCTCATGCTGCTTGCCCCCCCCCCAGTTTTCATTCTGCTGAGATTTAAAGGCACACACACATTCCCAAACACAGTTTGCAGGCTTCTTCTAAAATATCCTGCCGAGATTTAAACGCACATTATGGCTGTTGGGGTGGAGAGGATCCTGCAAAATCGGGGGATCCCCACCCAGACCTGGGGGCTAGCAAGACTATAGCGTTAAGTTCTTCTTTGGCTATTCTAGTAGCCAAAAGGAATGAAAAGCCTTGATGGAGTTCATGTTATTAGTAGCAGGATCTCTGCATGTCTTCATGGAATCCACGGTGTGTTGGTGAGGATTCTGGGGCATATATGAGGATTCTAAATCAGTTCACAACATCCCAGGTTTATTGGGCCACACTGTCATCCTGAATAAGCCATACAGTGGGAAGCACCCAACACTACAGTTTCAGAGAGGTATCTTTACTCCCTGCAGAATGATTCCTTTGCATTTCAACATACTTTCCTGGCTCTCCGTGACCCCAGTGCAGTGAATTTTTTAGCCCTGTTTCTATTGCTCTGTTTATCCCTGCCCAGCACTTCCCTGTGTCTGCACATTACAGGTAAAGTGTGATGGGCTGCCTAAAACACAAGTTAATGCAATTACAATACCGCACCCATGGCTAGCTCAAAACAAGTGAAGATTTGGATTCTGGCTAATCTCTGTAGTTCTCTGCCTGTGTTTTACTAAAAGTCTCCTCATTTAAAAAGCACACCACATTTAATGTTGATTTCCTGGAAGTCCTTTAAGAGACATAAAATGATAAAAGCACCAATTTGTGAGGGGCTTTTAAAGATGTAAACAAATATTGACCTGACAGCTGGAACCCTGATATCTCTTTTGAGTCAAACTGGCCTACCTCTAATCTTAGTGATTCAAGGCCTCAAGGCTACAGCCAGTCTTTTGTGTTACATATAAATGCAATCCTATAAAAAGGGGCCTTTTCCCGCTTGCTTCCAACGAGGGCTTTAAAAATCCAAAGAGATTGAAAGCCTCGGCATTGTGTGGCCCACAGTTCGGCTCGTGCACTTGCTTTCCTTGTTAATATTTTTATTTTAGCCTCCGCCATATGACTGACCTCACTTTATTGTGTTCAGCAGCTGAGGTAAATACACAGAGGTCTATGCAGGAGCGCCCACTCATTCTTTGCCGCTTTCAGGACAAAGCTGCCCCTCCACATGTCTGCCTTGGCCTCTGACCCGGCACGTTTGCTTCAAGTAAACATGCCAGATGGTGAAGAAAAGTGGTAGGTCAAAGAACAACCCTCCAGGGGTCAGGAGTCACGAAATCCTTCTCCACAAAAGCCAGCTTAAAAGCAACAATTTTAACAAATGCCTTAGAGCAACTTCACAGTTGGAACGATAAAGGGAAAGGAAGGGAAGAATATTTTGTTATCTGTGTCTAAATGGATATTTCATTGGCTCTTTTCAAAGCAAAATGTTTGTAAGTGCTAATAGGGACCCATGGACAGATGGGCTCTTGTTGGGAATACAGAATCTGAGGTAGGCAGGGAGCCTGAGTGGAACAAGTGGATCTGGGCCTTGAGGATTATAATTAGAATCTGCTGTGTCTATTCACACTGCTACTTCCTCTGTGAGGCATTGTTGCGGGTGAGACAAGAGACATACAATTTGACGTTAAATATAGTCCATTACTCTTGAATGTCCCACCTGGCAGGCCATTTTATTTGATTTTTTTTTAGCTTACCTTTCCTCCAAGGAGCTCAGAATGGGGTACACAGTCCCCCCCATCTAATTCTATGTATACTATTTATTATATTATCACTTATTGATAGGATCATACTATTCTCCCATTCCTTCTGGGAGGTCAGGGCTGCTCATATGGCCTGAGAGAGAGTAACTGGTTCAAGAACACCTTGTGAGTTTTATGGTAGAGTGGGGATTTGAACCCACTGTCATAAGTCCTAGTCTAAAACTTGAACCATTAACTGCATCCCATCCCACTGACTCTCAGTTTATATTATGTCATTATTATTGCTATTATGGGCTTGGATGCAAGAAATAAGAACGTAAGAGAAGCCAATGTTGGATCAGGCCAATGGCCCATCTAGTCCAACACTCTGTCACATAGTGGCCAAAAATACCAGGTGCCATCAGGAGGTCCAGCAGTGGGGCCAGGGCACTAGAAGCCCTCCCACTGCTGCCCCCCCCCAGCACCAAGATACAGAGCATCACTTGCCCCAGCCTGAGAGTTCCTATCTATACCTTGTGGCTAATAGCCACTGATGGACCTCTGCTCCATATGCTTATCTAATTCCCTTTTGAAGCCGGCCACGCTTGTAGCTGCCACCACCTCCTGTGGCAGTGAATTCCATGTGTTAATCACTCTTTGGGTGAAGAAGGACTTCCTTTTATCCATTCTAACCTGACCACTCAGCAATTTCATTGAGTGCCCACAAGTTCTTGTATTGTGAGAAAGGGAGAAAAGTACCCCTTTCTCTACCTGCTCCATCCCATGCATAATCTTATAAACCTCGATCATGTCACCCCTCAGCTGTCATTTCTCCAAGCTAAAGATCCCCAAGCACTTTAACCTTTCTTCCTAGGGAAAGTGTTCCAACCCTTTTATCATTCTAGTTGCCCTTTTCTGCACTTTTTCCAAAGCTAGAATATCCTTTTTAAGGTGTGGTGACCAGAACTGTACACAGTATTCCAAATGAGGTCACACCATTGATTTATATAGGGACATTATAATATTGGCTGATCTGTTTTCAATACCTTTCCTAATAATCCCCAGCATAGCATTGGCCTTTTTTTATTGCAGTCACACACTGTCTCGACATCTTCAGTGAGTTATCTACTATGACTCCAAGATCTCTCTCTTGGTCAGTCTCTGCCAGTTCAGACCCCATCAACGTGTATTTATAGTTAGGATTTTTGGCTCCAATGTGCATCACTTTGATACTTGGACACATTGAACTCCATTTGCCATGTTGATGCCCACTCATCCATCCTCGACAGATTCCTTTGGAGTGCCTCACAGTCCTCCCTGGTTTTCACCACCCTGAACAACTTCGTATCATCCACAAATTTAGCCACTTCACTGCTTACTCTCAACTCCAAATCATTAATGGACAAGTTAAAAAGCATCAGATTAAGTACTGATCCCTGCGGTACCCTACTGCTTACCACCCTCCACTGAGAAAATTGCCCTTTTATACTCACTGTCTGTTTCCTGTTAATTAGCCAGTTTTTGATCCACGAAAGGACTTGTCCTTTTATCCCGTGATTCTTGAGCTTACTTAGGAGCCTTTGATGCAGGCCTGTAGCTACAGTGGGGCATTTGGGGGCCTGGCCCCTGACTTCCAGCCAAGGCCCCCCGACTTCCAGCCAGCCCCCAGGCCACCCAGGGGACCCCCAACTTTCTGGGCCACCTGGAGGACTCACCACCACTGCCCCTTCCCCAAGTGTGGCTTGCTTCCCCATGTAGGCAAGCTGAGTGGAATGCTGCAAAAGTGACTTTTTAAAATTTTATTTTTGTTTCATTTTTTATTTTGTGATGTCAGCGCCCCCTGACTTATTTAAAGGCCCCCTGAATTACAAAATCCTGGCTATGGGCCCGCTTTGATGAGGAACTTTATCAAAAGCTTTCTGGAAGTCAAGGTAAACAATATCTATTGGGTCCCCCTTGTCCACATGTTTGTTCACTCCTTCAAAGAACACTAATAGGTTTGTGAGACAAGATCTTCCTTTAGAGAACCCATGCTGAGTCTGCCTCAATAGTTTTTGTTCATCAATGTGCCTACTAATTCTTTCCTTAATAACAGTTTCCACCAATTTACACGGTATCGACGTCAGACTGACTGGCCTGTAATTTCCCAGATCTCCTCTGGAACCCTTTTTAAAGATGGAAGTGACTTTAGTTACCTTCCAGTCCTCAGGAATGGAGGCAGATTTTAATGAAAGATTACATATTTTTGTCAGGAGATCCACAAGTTCACATCTGAGTTCTTTCAAAACTCTTGGATGTATGCCATCTGGGCCTGGTGATTTATCAGTTTTGAAGTTGTCTATCAGTTGTCTATCAGTTGTAGGACCTCCTCTCTCATCACCTCAATCTGACTCAGGTCCTTTAACACCCCTTCCGAAATCAGCGGTTCTGGAGTGGGCAAGCACTTCTCATCTTCTGCAGTGAAGACAGAGGCAAAAAATGCATTCAGCTTCTCAGCCATTTCCCTATCATCCTTCAGTACTCCCTTTAACCCTTGGTCATCTAAGGGCCCCACTTCTAATGTATTTGAAGAAAGTTTTATTGTTGGCCTTTATGTTTTTCGCTATACGCTCCTCATATTCCCTTTTTGCCTGCCTAATCACAGACTTGCATGTTATTTGCCACAGCCTGTATTCCCTTTTTTCAACTTCACTGAGACTAGCTTTCCAACTCTTAAAGGAACCCTTCTTACCTTTTACAACTTCCATTACTTTGTTTGTTAACCATGCAATGGAGGGCCTTGGCTACACTGGTGGCTTGGTATGATATAGTACTGCCTCTAATTGAACCAGTTGAAAATGTTATGGGCCATATCAGCCACACAGCACACCTTGCTGCAGGTTACCCATGGAGAGACCCTGTGGTAAAGCATCCACATTATTGCAGCGCTTCAGCCATGGAGCGCGCTGCCAAAAAAAATCTCAAAATTCATGAACATGCATCTGTGCATATAGGCAATAAAAAAAAAACACCAGCTCCTAGCAGCAGAACAGATCTGCAGGTTCAGACTGCCAAATCCGTTCTGTGCGCGCTCCCCCAGGTTCAGACATTTGACCATGCACAATGACTGCATGGGGAACCGAAAACACCACTTGTGATGTGGTGCCTTTTTAACCCAGTTCCAAGTCGTCCTATGACGGGATAAGTATGACTGGGGAACGCCTGACAGATGTGGCTGTCTGATTGCGCCCATTTGATCCAGAGGGAAGGAGTGGCTGTGTCGGGCCAAACTGCCCATGTGATCACGGCCAAGGTTTATACACGGATGTTAATTTCACCGAAACAGTGGGGTGTTTTTTTTGAGACTTGCAAAAAATGCAGCAGGTCTCAGAGGAAATGGCATGTTTTAGTTTGTATAACTAAAACTCCAAATGGCAGTCTCACACATTCTTGTAGTTGTTTGTGATGTGGTCTGAAAGGCACAACATCATTGGATGCTGCTTTTGCCATACAAGCTTTTCTCCTGGGAATGTGTGGCTTCTTGAGAATTAGAGAATTCATGGTAGCCATACCATTTCTAAGAGTCTGAAAATACTAACATTAAAAATGCATAATGTGGGCTGGTATGGTATAACACATATATGTTTCAAGTTTGGACTTCCAGTTAAAAGGATTGAAAGCAGCAGGGCAGTTCTTAGTTTGTCAAAGCCATTGACCATCAGGGTATATAATGTTGGGTTACTTTACTGGTTTGCTCCTTACATGCAGTGTACTGGCAAGTTCTGTGCTTGGAGAAAGGAAACCTGGATTGAAACACTTTCTTCTTGGGCAACTCACAATAATACACTTCATAGTGTGGTTGTGAGGCGGCCGGTTGCCTGGCTCCATGGATAAAGAAAGAGAGACAGATGAGACCTGTAATGCTTATGGAAGTAGGATTGCCAACCTCCGGGTGAGGCCTGGAGATCTCCTAGATTTGCAACTGATCTCCAGACTACAGAGATTAGTTCACCTGGAGGAAATAGATGCTTTGAAGGGTGGGTTCTGTGGCATTCTAGCCTGTGTCCCTCTCCTTCCCAAACCTTGCCCTCCTCAAGTCCCACCCCATAAATCTCCAGGACTTTCCCAACCTAGGTAAAGGTAAAGGTTTCCCTTGCTCGAAAGCCAGTCGAATCTGACTCTAGGGATGCGGTGCTCATCTCTGTTTCCCTAGCTGAAGAGCCAGTGCTGTCCAAAGACATTTCTGTGGTCATGTGGCTGGCATGACTAGATGCCAAGGTGTATGGAATGCTGTTACCTTCCCACCGAAGTGGTACCTATTTATCTACTTGCAATTTCTTGCTTTCGAGCTGCTAGGTTGGCAGGAGCTGGGACCAGAGACAGGAGCTCACTCCGTCATGCGGCACTCAGATCTCAAACTGCTGAACTACCGACCTTCCAGTCTGCAGTCCAGCGTCTTAACCACTTGAGCCACCGCAGCCCAACCTTGGCAATCCTATATAGGTTGTAACTCAGTTGCCCTGGCTCCTCCTCATAAAAAGGATCTCATAGCAGAGCTGGCAAGGATCCTTCTAAATGTTTGTTTGGAAAGTGGCAGTCAATTCATATAGGCAGAACTAAGGTGGATGGACCAAAATAATCTGACTTGGTAAAAGGCAGCTTCATAAATTCGCCTATCAGATTTATAGATTTGTTGGACACCATGCTGCACACAGAGGTCAGGATGATGTTCTATGATCAATGGATGCAATCGGCCAGTTGAGGGTTTTATAGGTTCTCCTACTTATTTATTCAATTTATTAAAAGATTTCTATCCCCTCTTGTCTTTTGTGTGAGATAGCTCTGTACAATGATAAACTAATGAAAACAGCAAATAAAATATATGTGGTAAAACATGACTGAGAGAGATACCACCCAGAGAAACACTAAGCCTAACCGCTTATGCCCCAAAGCTCTTTTAAAGAGCACCTTTTTGTCTTAGGAAGGATGCTAGGGTTATTTTTTAGGCCTTCTTGGGTAGACTGTTCCAGAGTATTGAGGTCATAGCTAACAGGGCTCTAACTCTTACCAAGACGTTTTGGGCCTGCTGAGCAGAAGACACAGAAATTGCTTGGGATACCTGAGTGATCAAGCAAGCCTCTTCGGGGAAGAGCAGTCCTTCAGGGAATCAGATTGTGAAGAATGGAATTGAAACAGATAGGCAACCTTCATTGCTCTTCCAACTTCAGTGTTAAATACTCAGAGACCTACAGTAGTGCTTTATACTAGTTACAGTTTCTGAATGAATTTCACAGGCAGCGCCATGTCAAACACATTATGGTATCCAATCTAGAGGTTACAGAAGCCTAGATCATTGTGGGAAGTCTAGCCAGTTAATCAAGTGCAAATGTTAAAAAGCACTTTGAGTGATTGCACGCATCTGAGCTTCAAAATAGGTTTTCAGTTTGATATTTTATTTATTTATATAAAACATTTATATCCTGTTACAGCCAAGACAGCTAATAATGCAACTGATACAGATTGGTTTTATTAAAGTGGACAGATCAGTGCAATCTAGAACATATGCACTGGCAACAAACATCAACGCCATTTTGTCTGAATACTGTTTTAGCTTATTTTCCCTCATCCACTTGACTATAACTTCCAGACATTGGCCTACAACACAGGTAGCCCTGCATCTGGAGGCTTAGATAAGGACAGGTAGAGCTGGTTGTCTTCACCATATGACATCCATCTCCAGAGCTGTAGATGATCCAATACATGTCTCTGATGTGATTATTATACAAATATTAAAGTGCATGGGGTAAGGCACAAATCACCATATAAACCTGCCCCTTACAATCATAGACAAAAGCAAATTCCCTAACCTTTCATAAGAGCCTTATTTCACTTTGGTTCTACCTTTAAAATGATTAATCATCATTTTTAAATAAAGGACAAAGAATATCCTGTATGTTCAGACAAGGTTTAATTGCTGAAATGTCTCAAAATAGAAATAACAACTTTCTAATTATGATTGGGAACTTGGTTGTTCAACACTGACACTAATTTAATGAAAAATAAATGTTGTTTTCCCCTCCTTTATAATGTTTTGTGATGATAATAGCATTGTTGTTATTAAAACACAATGGTATAAGTAATAACTGTCTAATAACTTTGGCTTTTTGTGAGGTCATGCTTAAACTGCTTAATTCTCATTCTGGCTTAATCTAGTTTCTTATTAGGCAAATTGTGTCCACGTGTTCTGCTTTATAATAAATGAACAAACACATTTTAAAGTATTAAATGGCCAGAGATCAGGATTCTTGATGGATGGCTTCCTCCTTTATGAACTTGCCCACCTGTTAAAAAATATCTTCAAAGATTCTGGTCTGGTCTGGGTTCTTCCAAATTATGAAATTTATACAGTATTCACCAGAAACAGGAGTTTTTGTCTCTCTCTCTCTCTGCAATGCCTTACCAATGGATGTTCAGCTATTTACAGTCACCGAGATCTTCTGGACTCCAGGTTCAAACTATCTTTTGCATCCAGGTTTTCAAAAAGCTACAATTTTGTCTAAATTGTCATTATGTTGAAAACTCTTCCTTTTTGTTTATGATTTGTTTTGTGTTTTATTGCTAACTGCTATCTACATTTTAAAGTGTGTGCCTTTGACATTTTTGATTTAAGGGTAGAAAAAAAAATACTGGCATTTACTAAGCACTTCCCCTACAATACACAGCAAAGTTCAATTTATAAAGTCAGCAAAATCACATGGTAAAGCTTTTCCAGGACTGTGGTTCCTTGAACATAAAATGCTTGGATGACAGAAAGAAGTGTTCCGATTAGCCTGATATCTCTCTTAAACATTCGCTTCCCCACCTCAAGTGGTCCAGTCAAGAACAACCTCCTGCGGTAAAGTATCTACAAAGAGAGTAAGACTGAAAGAACTAATAACAGATATATCCCTGGGCAAAAACTCAACAAAAAGTCCATTGGAGTCCTTTCCAGAAGGCAGTAGAGATCTTTCCCTATGTACCGTTTCTGGTGCTGCAATAAAACAGCTGCTGGTCAGACATTGCCACTAAGAACTGCTGATCAGCTGAAGCCCTCGGTTGCTCACAACTGATTTCAGATTTACCAATAGAACATGTGGCCAAAAGAAGCCTAGACTGAGGAAAAGTGTAATGTGGTCTTGTACACCCACCCAAGACAGTAGAAAAAACTCCCATTCCATTAAGTAGTTAGTGTATTTATTGGCTGCTGTTCTCAGGCTGAAAGAACAGTGTGCTGTCTGCAGCAAGAGCCAAATGTTGTGAGAAATGCCTCCAGAGAATGGACACCTCCTTTGAGTAAAGTTCTCAGGATCTGGCTGATTGTGTAAACATTTGTTTGCACATACTATGAAGGGAGGGTTATTTAAAACCTTTTCTTTTATGCTGTTTTCCTGGCTTCAACTAACCCTCCTCCCAGGGGCAGTTCTTTGCACAGGGAGCAAAAATATATACGCATTAGTAGGGTACCTGCATGCTTCCCCCTGTGCAATGAAGTCCAGGTGTGGGGTGTGGGTGGGTGGAGGAGACACAGATGGGAAAATGGTAAAGGAGAATGGGTTCAGTCCTTGCATCACTTTCTTACTAAGGTTGACAACTTCCAGGTAGTGGCTGGAGATCCCTCAGAATTACAACTGGTCTCCAGATGACGTTCCCCTGGAGCAACTGGCTGCTTTGGAAAATGGCATTATACCCTGCTGAGGTCCCTCCCCTCTCCAAACACCACCTTCCCCAGGGTCCACACAGAAATCTCCAGGTATTTCATAATCTAAAGTTGGCAACTTTAGGTCTTTCTGTCTCATGCACACCCATGATTGTTTGTACCATTAAAAACAAAACCTGAAAGAGATCCAATTGTAACTCAGACAGAACTTGACAGCATGCTCCACTCTCTTTGGGGCCTTTTCTTCTAAGACCCAAAAACTGATGTGGCAGGGACCCATTTTGTCCTTCCCCCCAACATCCCGACAAAGGGCTTTTGGCAGGTTGCTTGATCGAAGCCCTCTATACCAGCCCTTGGGATCCGAGCGACTTCTGTAGTCTAGGCTAGCATGGGGTGATTCAGCTGCAACCACAAAGGCATACAGTTTTCCAATGCAAGAAAGGAAGCTCGAATAGTATGTATTCTTAAAAACAAACTTCTGAATCCCAGATATTGTCCAAATGGGTCTTTATCACTCTCTATGCGTAATGCGACTTATCGCTCTGCCAGCTCTTAATTTGGCTTTGGCTGAACCTTTTCCAGTAACTTTGGTAATCACTCATTTGTTATAATTAGATGCTTGCTGCCCTCCTCATTACAATGGGAGCAGGGTGTCAGTGTGTGCCATACTGAAACATTGCAGTCGCTTTTGTGTGTGGATGGAGGTTGGCCTTTTCTCCTTGGGCTTTCTATTTGCATTCATTGTTTGGAGAAGAAGATAATTTGAGCCCTACCTGAAAGGGTAATTAGGTTGAGGTGACAGGTGGCCACAAAGCTTCTGTGTAAAGAAGGGGGGGAAATCTACTCTGAAGGTGGAAATCAGCTAGAGTGGGAGGGGAACCGAAGGAACAGATCTCTGACTGGCTTTGTATATAGCTGGGGCAATTGTTCTATTCAGCCTGGCAGATGAGGTAACAAGAAGGTTGACTCCCCTCCCCATTGATTATCTATCTATCTATCTATCTATCTATCTATCTATCTATCTATCTATCTATCTATCTATCTATCTATCTATCTATCTACCTACCTACCTACCTACCTACCTACCTACCTACCTACCTACCACATCTATATTCCATTTTTTTGGGAACGATGGCTCACAAAGTGGTTTGCAGAATAAAACATAACTTTTTGCCACAAATAAAACAACCAAACTCCAATACATAATTCAATTAAACTCAAAAGCTGGCAGAGTCTTATATTTTGGTCTCCCTTAGCCGAGGCCTCATTCCCATAAGAAGGCACATGTCCCGAAAGGGACGAGTGATGAGCCTCTTGAGGATAGTGTTCCATAGCATTGTGGCAGCTACTGAAAAGGCTCGGCTCTTGATGATGCTAGTCACAAAGAAATAGTCCTCTGGTGAGGACATCGTTGGTAAATGTTAAAGGACAACTGGGTTCCTTTGGGAAAAGATTCACCTAAAGTGCTCTGGGCACAGATGGTTTTGGATTTTTAATGTCAAAATCAGCAGTTTGAATTGTTAAATATTCCTTGTTCATTCTCACTGAAAGATAGGTGGCAGCTGAATTTTCTTGTCTGCATTTCACTTGGAGTGAAATAATATAATCTACAAGTCCCCAAGCTGTCAACAACCTGGCCAAATCTTTCTGTTCTATTGGTGGGCATAACTGTGAGAGATTGAGTCAGAATTTATCCATCAGATCCAGCTTTCTGTTCCCAGTAGCAGGGCTACCAGAAGCCTCTGGTTGCTCATCAACAGGGCAGGAAGGGGATGCCTTCCCCTTTTTGTATCCATCCCATCCATCAAGAGGATCAGTCATCATGATTATAGCATACATCATTCTCTTTGTTTGTAGCCAATAATGAAAGCTAAAGAGTGCAACATTATTTTCAGTCTTATTCACATGTCACCATCTCAGGGTACAATAGAATTGCCAGATCTGATATAGAGCAATGTTTTTGTGCCTCTTAAATGTCATATGAGACAGGCAATACTGGCAGACACAACTGCTACTACCATGGCAGCACTATGACAGAGAATGTACATCTGATCCAATCCTATCTACTGTACCAATAATATAGTAATTAATGTCATTTTCCATATTTGCCTCAAACAAATTAGTAGCGTATGCATATATATAATTCAAGGCCCTTCAATAAAACTGAAATCCAAGTATAAAAGATGATATGTTTGTTCTCAGATAATATGTGATTTCTCAAGAGCAAAGAGTATGTCCAACTGTGGGTCACCTTGCTCTCTAGATTCTTTAGTCAGGGTGTGACTAGAAGCACAAGACCTTTGCTGTGAGCCTCAGGTGAGAGTCAAAGGGCTCTTTGCCTGTGGCTCACCACTTCAGGCCTATGACAGCCAGCCCAGTGATGTATGTGGCAGGACTGGGTAACTTCTGGGTGACCTAGTACCATAACACATAGCCAGTTGGGTAAGGGTCAAAGGTAGGGATGGGTATGGACTGTTCCATGGGCCTAATTTTGTCATGGCCTGGGGGCCTGTTCGTGGTCCATTTGTCCAGTCTGTGCATCCCAGTTTTGATGGACCACCCATGGATCACAATTTTTTAGGCAGTCCATTTGGTCCATTGGAGAGGTCCATGGGCCAGACATGCTGGCACCCAGGGAACCCTTTGAAGCCATGCCATCACTGTGGCACACTGTGAGTTTGCTCAGGAGGCATTTAAATGCCTTCTGAACCCACTTCTGGGTTACACCACATCATGGATCTCATGAACCAGTTCATAAACTGGGAAAGTCCATGGTTCATGAAACTCATGAACCGCAATCCTCCAAAAATATCCACTTTTCTGATCTATGCCTATCTCTAGTCAAGGGTCCATTGGTACCATCCTCTCAAGCACATACAGGACTCTGCAATCAGTCATTTATTCAGTCCTTCAGGCATACAGTGCAAGGAAGTAGTTGACGGCATTCTTCCTGCCTCATGACTCAGACTTTTCCCTTGCTACTCTATCTGCCATCCCCCTCAGCCACCCTTTTGTTGCTGCTTTTAAGCCTTGCCTTAACAAGCACCCTTGCTTGGCTGACCTGCTGCCCCACCTATTCCCCCCTGCTGCTAATGGCTGCTGGCTTAGCCCCTCTCCAGGGTTGTTAGCCCTTGCTAGCTCCATCTGGAGTTTGTCTTGCCTTTTCTGGATGGGCTTCTCTGAGCTGCTACACACCCGTCTGCTTCCAGCCATGCCTCAGGGCTTTCCTTGTGGTACTTCAGAATGGGAGATTTGTAGTGATGCCAGGTGCTGGCCCAGTATCCCTGGAAGCTTTGGGGGCACGGCAAGGTGTGTCAATGTCACTTCAAGGTAAAAACCCAGATGTGATGTCAGTATGTTGACTGATGCTCCAGAAACTCTGATATTACCATATCTTTTCTAGAATGTCAGCTGATGTCTGAAGTCACATCTGGGTTTTTGCCTAGAAGTGACATTGGCATGTAGCCTGATGTCATTTCTGCCCCCTGCAGTTCCTCCTGCCAGCTTGTAATGGAAGAGCAGGTGCAGGGGGGGAGGGCTACCCCTGGGAGATTGCCTGGGGACTTGCAGACTGTGCATGATGCACAGGATACACCTGACACACAGTTGCACTCTCTTCTTGGTGAAGCTGGAAACTCTTAGGTTGGTTGGGGGAGGGGCTGTCAAAATAAGCTGGAGTGTAATACACCAATGGCAAAGAGATGCACTGCAGTTTTCAGAACAATGGCTGCTGTGTTAGAAGACTTGTGGAAACAATCTGATCCCACACATGCAGAGTTGCTTTCAGTAACGTTTATTGCAACAACAGCATTTGCAAAAAATATTAACTTACTGCATGTCTTCCAACAGCAGAGAGGACTTCAGGATACACAAACTAACTTACAGGAAGAGAGGCACAATAAGAGGCAAGAAGGACACGACAGAGGCATTTAATAGGCTTTGATGGGGTAGACAGAATGCACTACAGCTCCCCGGAGTTCAAACAGACTTCATGTGCCCACTGTCAGTAAATACATTGAAGAAACTTGTGAGGATAAAGTTCCATTAGGGGATGGGTGGGAAGGAACAACCAAACAGAGATTAAGGGAGGGCAGAGGAGCTTTAGCACAGCAAGCAGAAAGACTCTCTACAAATAAAGTCCTCTCCTTAATTTATATATATAAAAGAAAGTCCCATCACCATAAAATCACTGCCCAGGCCAAAACCCTGGACCTAGAAACACAAAATTTGGGGAGAGCACTCCTACCATGACGTAGATGCTCACTAAGAAGGGATTTTTAGAAATTCGACCTCTAAGGAGGTCAAAAGGGGTAAAATGTGCTCCTCCATTGCTTCCTATGTGGCTTCCAGGCTCCTGCATCCTTGCACCCCCCCTACTCTCTGATTGATCAGCTGCAGAGCTCAGTGTTCTGAGGTGTTGTTTTTTAAAAAAAAACAGTTACAGGAGACTGCAGAGAGCTAATGACAGTTGAGGAAATCAGGAATGGCCAACTGCCTGTGAGGTGCAGAAACGCTGCTGGACCAATCTTCCCAATGGCTTCAAACTTGCTCCCCCATCTCCTATACCTGACAGGCAGCTGTCCATCAGGTGCAGGAACGGGTGCAGGTTGCTTAAAGGCATCAGAGAGCCTGCCCCAGCAGTAACATCTTAGCAATCCTGCAAGCCCAGCCTCCACAATGGCTTGAAATACCCCTCCCTTCCCCCTCCCCTTCTACACTGGACAGGCTGCCTGTCAGGTGTAGGAGAGGTAGTGGGATGCTTACAGCTGTCAGGGAGGCTTGCTCAGCAGGATTGCCTTAGTGCTGCTGCTGGCCCAGCCTCACTGATGCCTTTAAACGCACTCCCCCCAACACCAGACAGGCAGGTGCCTGTCAGGTGTAGGAGCAGGGCCAATCTATCAGGGATGCCACCCCAGCAGGATCACCTTAGCGATGCTGCTGGCCCAGCCTCACCAATGGCTTTAGCCACACTCACACCCACTATGGAAATACACCCCAAATTTGTAGAAAAGTGGTTTCCTTTATTAGGTCATTTAACTTCTCACAATTTGGGTTCTAGAAAATTGGTTCATATGAATTTGCTTAATATCTGATTGCTCGGATGGTGTTTTGAATATGTAGTTATGTCACACTTTTTAAATGTAACATAAATGAAAAACATTTTTGTAAAAAAAGGGGGGGTATGCCCCTCCCCCCAAATTCAATGCCAAACCCCTGCACTGAGAGTCCCAAAATAAGGGGAGAGCATTCCTACCATGACGTCAACCTCCCATGAAGATATATCTGAGAAACATGACTCCTATGGGGGTAAAAAAGGGGCAAAATGTGTTCCCCCAATTGTTTTCCATGTGCCTGGCAGGCTCCCGATCGGTCAACTGTGTAGCTCAGAGTTCTGAGGTAAAGCCTCCCTGCTTGCACCCACCTCCCTCTGATTGCTCAGTTGTAGATCTCGATGTTCTGAGGTAAAAACACAGTTAGAAGAGACTGCAGACAGTTGAGGACAGTTTCAGGTATCAGTGATTCAAGACTCCTGATTAGACATTTTTTTTAAATGCCAGCATGTCAATTGAGTTTATGAATGTTCATGGGGAGATAGTAAAGGACCTTTCTAGGAGCCATTTTGATGCGTGCCTTCCTCATGAACCTGAAGAAATGTCTACCATGTCACCACTTCTTCACACCAACTCCTCCTCACACCTCTCACCTCTTACTGCCCCCAAGAAAGCTCCTGGCAAACATGGAGCCAGATGCACCAATGCTACAAGGAGGAGGCAACTTAGGAATGCAGCAAGGACATTTGCAAATAGTACTTCTGCGATGCACTGAGCTGTGCAGGCCAAGTACCAGCAAGATCACCCTGAGGTGCTTTGAACAATACAATCTCCATATGAGCAAAACAATCCAGAAACACAAGTAGAGAGACCATCACTTTTGTGGAAGGTGGCAGGCGTTGACTTAACAGATGACTGCTTCTTAAATGGACAGTTCTACGTGGCTTGCTCCAGAGTGAGCTCATCATGCAGCCTGGTGATGCTAGCACCTGCGGGCAGAACTACCAGTGTAGTCTACAGAGAGGTCCTTCAGTAGAGAAAAAAAAAGTATGTATGTCTTACTTCATTTTTTACACCTACAATCTTCTCCATTAGAATTCCTACAACAAATGTTACATTTCAAACTTCACATCATCAATATTATAACTGAATTTATGGAACTTAAATACATAGCAAAGCACAGGTATCAGGTTAGTAATGTTATAAAAGTATTATTAATTATAGAATGAAGATTCTTGGGTAATTTACCATTCAGAGAACACCACGAGGTACCAGGATTGGTACCATATGGTACTAAACATATTTAAAGAGCAGTTGTGAAGTTAGATGGAGTGAACCAGAAGCAGGATGGAGCAGTTTAGAGTCCCAGATATGCTGGATCTCTCAACTCATTCTGCAGACCACTGGAGAAGATTCAAATAGCAGTTTTACTTGTTCAGGGAAGCCAGCATAGCTGTGGAGAAGCCAGATAAGAGGAAGGTAGTCCCATTTTTTAGCCTTGCAGGCACCCAATCTGTTGATTTCTTTGATACCTTTTCACTAACTGCAGATGAGAAGTCTAAATACAATATTGATAAACAAGTTTGAGCAGCATTGTATGCCAAGTAAAACTAAGGCTTTTGAGAGAGAGATGTTTTTCATACAGGTGAACAAAGTGATGCAGAGACATTTCAGAGTTTTGTGACTGATCTGAGAAAAACAGGTAACTTTGGAGAGCTTGTTGATTCATTAATAAGGGATCAAATTGCCCTTGGTGTACAGGATTGAAAGATGAGAGGCAGATTACTAGAAATCAAAGATCTCATATTAGTAAAGGGAATTGAAGTGTGCCAAGCTGCAGAAGTCATCCAGGTAAAATAGATTTGCTGGAAGGAAAATATTCTGTTGAGTTTGTAGATGGAATTATGTCTTCAGTAAGCCATAGCATCATGCAATGGGGAACTCAGCAAAAACCCAAGTTTGCTCTTATAGAACAGCAAGAAAAAAATTGCACAGTGTGTGGGCAAGCATGCAACACAGCCTTGCCAGGCCAATGGAAAAACTTGCAACAAATGTAAAAGATGGGACATTTTGCTGGAGTTTACAGCAGCAGAGTTCAAAGAAAAAGCTTCAGGATGTGCATGCTGTGTTACAGGAGGGACTCATCTCTATTTCCAGGCAAGAGGAATTCTCTATCAATACAATACAGCAATCAGTCACATTAAAGCACTGGAATATAACATTAGAAACAAATGGTAGTGCAGTGAATTTTTAACTGGACATTGGAGCACAAACAAAAGCGATTACTGAAAGTGTGGTAGCTGGGTTACAGAGAAAATCCAGTTATAGAGATAAAAGGAAAGCGAAACTAAGAACATATGGGGGAAATGTAATTCCAAATGTGGGTGCCTGTGATTTGCAGGTCAAATGGGAAAATAATGTTGAAATTGTTGTCATTGTACCTGATAATTGTTGGCAGAGTATAGATATGCAGTAAAATGGAGCACAAGCTGTTTAAGGAATTAAATATCCAAATACCCTCAGGGCACTTTTACAATATAAAACAAAGGTGCAACCCCAATTAAGAACATTCATAAAATAGTCCAAAATACTTATTTCCTTGTAAACCACAACTCAGTGGAAGAACTGATGTTGATAGGTCCCAAATACAATCTGCTGATGGTTCCCAAATGCAATCTTACGGGCTTGCTGGCTACAGACAGGCTCGTTTTGCCATAGAGGTTTATCAAAGTAGAACCAATTCTCCAGCTATTAAAAATGTGTTCTGTACACCAAGTCAGGAAAATATTTACACAACTTTCTTAATGCTGCTTCATGCTTTACGAACCAGAATTACACTGCAGGAAATCATCATATTTGTTCTTTCTTCTTTTTGCCTTACCATCATCTTTTTTTCTGTTCACAGCTGAACTGCTCACACTGTGCTCAGAACCCTGTTGGCTGAGTGTAGACATGCAGTAAAAGGGAACACAAACTGAAGAAAGGAAGGAAGGAAGGAGAAGGAGAAGAGTTGATTTTATACCTCACTCTTCACTACCTGAAGGAGTCTTGGAGTGGCTTGCAATTGTTTTCCCTTCCTCTCTCCACAACAGATACCCTGCGAGGTAGGTGGGGCTGAGATAGTTTTAAGAGAACTGTGACTGCCTCAAGGTCACCCAGCTGGCTTCATGTGGATGACTGGGGAATTAAATCCAGTTCTCCAGATTAGAGTTTGCTACTCTTAACCACTACCAAATCAATTTATTAAAAAGAGAACAAACTTTGTAAGAAAGAGGAGAGAGAAAGAAAAGTCTGTCTAACTAGCTGGGAAGAAGTCAGTAATGAAGAGAAGCTCAGCAGGTGCATTGAGCCAATCAGGAGACAGGAAGGAGAGTATTTGAAAAAAGCAAGAAGACCCTAATCTCACTATGCTTACTAGTTGTCCCCACTGCTGCCCCCTGCAGGATGTTCTTGTCATTTTCTTTATTCACCATAAACCTTGTATATTCCAGCAATAATGAACCAATGAAGCACTGGGTCTAATTAAAGGAATGTACTCCATTTGGGAACAAATAAGTGGCAACACAGAGGATCATTTCACTGATGTTTTTAAAGGAATTGGTAAACTAATTATGGAACATTATTTATTCACAGTATTTATAGCCTGCCTTTCTCACGTGGACTCAAAATGGATTATACATAGTGAGTGCATATAATACACAAATTGGGATGTTCAGTAACTAATGCATTAGGATATTAGAAGACTGGAACCACCAGGAAGAAACAGGAGCAGAACATAAAAATTAACATGACACATTAAGCAGTACAGAAATTACATAATAAGATCCTACTTACAATACACTATATTCAGCAGTAAAGACCACAACTCCCAAGATTGTGAAACCATTTTGTACTGTGCAGCCTTATTAGCTGCATAAAAAAGCCCTCTTGAATAGTTCAATTTTGCATCATTTGCGAAAGGCCAGGAGAGTGGAAGTTTTTCCTGACCTCTTCAGGGAAGCCATTCCATAAGGTGGGGGCCACAACAGAGAAAGCATGTGTATGGGCAGTTGTTGATTTTGCCCATTTGCAGGTTGGCACCTACAGAGCAGAGTTGTCATGGCAGAGCATAGAAAGAGGTTGTTCCATAAATAAGAGGGGCCAAGATTATGAGGGATTTTGTATGTGACAGACAACACTTAAACTGAGCCTAGTAACAAGTGGGCAGCCAATGGAGTGTCTGTGGGATGGGAGTAATATGTATGCTTGGTCTAGCTCCCACTAATAGTTGAGCCATGTTGGAGCCAGTTGGAGTATCCAAATAGATTCTGAGGGGAGACCAGTGAACAGTGCATTACAGTAGTCTAGTCTTGATGTTACTGTGGTGTCGATCCAGGTGGCTGGGTCAGGTGTATCAAGGTATGGGGCCATTTTTTGGGCTAAGCTGAGTTGGGAGAAAGCTTTTTTTTGCAGCTGCATTAACTTACTTTTCCAGTAACAAAGCTGGATTCGGTATGACCCTCAAGGCTTTTAATTGAGTCAGCAAGGGTCAGCTGTACTCCATTGGAAGTGGGGGAAACTCTCTAAGCTGTGGAGTCTTGTGAACAAAGATTCTACTTTGTGAGCTACTGGCATTAAAGTTGTGAGTGAGCAATTTGGCTACTACATAAATTAGCTTGCTCTGGAGCCATCCTTCCTGAGCTAAGACAAAAATGTCTTTTAGCCAGAGGCTAAAAAACTGTGAGCTAGCTCACAGTAACTCAGCTTAGAGGGAACACTGCTTCAAGGCCTCTGCCTTCCCAACCAGCATTATCTTCATCTTTTCAAGGTTTAGTTTTAATTTGTTTACTTTTAGCCAGTTAACCACTGTTAACTTCAGGATCTTGATTGCATTACCAGGAGATTTGGATAAGGATACAAAGAGATGATCATCAGCATATTGATAACAACCAACCCCAAAGCTACTATGGGCTTTACATAGATAGGTCCCAAACCGATTACAATTGGTTTTCAGTACGAGCCTTTTGAGTCCGATCCATGAGGAAGGATTTGAACCAGTACAATACAGAATTAACCACTCCGAATAGACCAACTATACACGATCCCAGAAATGCCTCCTCCTTGCATTATGAAAAAAGCATAAAAGTGAGCTGAATATACTGGTTGTCTTACAAATTATAGGAATAGGATGAAGAACCTACTGAGTGGATACATTCTTTAATCATTATAGGGAAAAAAAGGATTGCTTTCTTTACCTATGGTTAGGCATCAAACAATTTAATACCTATGTAAGTAGAAAACATTTTCCAGTTCCTTCACAGGAAGAAATCTTAGGCTGTGATCACATGCGCCTTTAGATCCGACGTAGGTGCGAATGTCTGACAGATCTAAAGGGAGCGATCAGACAGCAACATCTGGGAAGTGTCCTGCAGTTGTTGGCAACCCATGCTGCTCCACCATGGAGACGGAGTTAAAAGACACTGGGGAATGTCCGGTGTTATCCGGATAACGTGGGCCACGGGTGGACTTTCCCCTGCTGTCGGAATGGTCTGATCAGGCCATCCCGACTTCGTGCTGTTTCACCCTCCCCTTTCACAGTATGTGCATCATTGCATACTCCATAGGAGGCCCTCAGTGCAGAGGTGCGATTCCTCATTTATGCGCAAGGGAAACAAGTGGCAAAAAAAAGACGACTCACCCACAGTTGCGTCTGATCACACAGTGATGGGCTGCACCCACAGCTCCAAAGGACTGTGTGATCTCGCAACTGCATGTCAAATTCTTCCAGAGGGAATAGCCTCGCTTTCCCTCCAACTGGTGCATGTGACCACAGCCTTAGATGACAGGGCAGTGGCAAAACAGCTTACTACTTTGGATGGCTCAAGTAGATTTTGGCATTATTTCCTAAGATTGTTTTTTGGGTTGAAATCATCTCTAAATGTTTTCCATAGAAAAGTGCAACAGATCTCTGAGGGCCTGGAAGGCACAAGGGTGTATGTTGATGGTATCCTTACATGGGGTAAGAACCTGGCAGAACACAATCATAGATTGTGCAGAGTACTGATTGTGCAAGGGAAGGGAAAGCAATTGTAAGCCACTTTAAGAGTCTTTAGAGTAGAGGAAAGCAGGGCATGAAAACTATTCTTCTTTGACTGGAAGGGGCTCATGTGGCAGGTCTTAAGTTGAGAAAACAGAAATACAAATTCTGATTGGAAGACATAACATACTTAGGGGGAAGGTTGCCAGCATACGGAGTTCAAGAATGCAAGAATTACAAACATGCCAGCACCCACAGACAAAGAGGAGTTTCAAAAGTTTCTGGGAATGTACTATTCATTTAAGATCACTGCTGGTAAAAAATGTGCATTGGTCCTTGGAAAGCCATCACCAAATGGAATCTGAAAATTTAAAAGAGTTGATAAAACAGGCTCTAACACTTCACTATCATTATAGTTGGGGTTTTTTTTGCTGTCAAGTCACAGCTGACTTACAATGATCCTGTAGGGTTTCCAAAGCAAGAAACAATCAGAGGTGGTTTGCCATTGCCTGCCTCCATGTCATGACCCTGATATTCCTGGGAGGTTTCCCATCCAAGTACTAGCCAGCCAAATACTTTCTTAGCTTCTGAGATCTGATGAGATTGGGCTAGCATTGTTAACATCAACATTGTTAGTTATTGTTAACTATATAGTAAAGATTGTTGCATAACTTACTAGCTATCACAAAACTGCTCACATCCCATTGCCTCTCCAGCACACTCTCTTCCAAACAATTCTAAACTGCACAACTGGAAAACATTGCATCTGATATCTCCAAATATAGGCTGAAATCCAAGGAAATACTTGAGGCTTACCTGGTGTAATTTTTTATATCCTCCCTTTGGATTGGAGTTATTTTGGCCTGGATCCAATGCAAGGATTGCACAAGATTGTCGCAGGACCACAGATTTTCCTGGCATTCTCCTCCCCCAGCAGTCCTATCTGACCCTGGAAAAGTTTCTATATTTTTACATACTTCTATGTTCACCTTTTTGCAGTTGGAAAAAACAGAGATCCCTCCCCCATTGTTACAAGCCTAGGAACCAATAATAAACGATACCACATGTTAAAACGTAAGCTGAATGGGTCGTCTTTCAGCAGTTATTCTCAATAATAATCAGCCAATTCTTCTTAGTGCTAATCCTTTGCCTACTCATTTGCTCTGTCTCTGTCATTTTCCTGCTTCTGTTGTTTGGCTTGGTCCCTTCAGGCCAGCTGTATTTGTGCCACACATCCTAAGAGGGCAGGCTACTGGCTGACATCAAAGCCACTCAAAGAACTGGCCAGTGGGGAGCCATGAGTAGCCATCTGCTCTCTTCTGCTGTAGAGATGGAGAATGTCACCTCTGCAATCCTCCTTCATTTATGGAAAGATAATAGAGTCATTCTGAACTCGACGCGTTATTAGCCAAAGGAAGAGCCACTATTTTTTTAAGGGTAAATAATGAGCGCCCTAATAAAGATTCAACCGGTGCTAATAGGCAGGCAAAAATTACAGGCCGGCAGATCATTTCATTGTATGAACGCAAACGATTAAAAATAATTGCCTGCATGCCACCCACACAGAGCCGGGAAGGGGGAGGGGGAATGTTCCCATTTCCCCAATTGGCATGGTCTGGCTTAAATCTATTAGGGAACAGCTTTAAATTGTACGAAAGGGTGGGGAAATGCATGAGCACTAAAGAGGGACCTTCTGTTCTGCCACAGTGCTCTAGAAAACATCAATGCTCAACGGGGGCAAATATATTAGCCCAGATTGGGGGCTTAGGTAGGCCATCACTACTATGTAACTCATTTCAGCAACATTTTTTCCCCTCAGTTTGCAACGAGCTTTAGATTTTTATTCTGTCACCACAATGGCCCTTTGTCCAAGGTCACTCAGACCAAGGATTGCCTACCTTCATGTGGAGCCTGGAGTTCTCGCAGAATTACAACTGATCTCCAGATGACAGGGACCAGTTCCCCCAGAGAGGAATGGCAGCTTTAGAGGGCACTCTATGGGATATAATTTATTCTATGTGAAATCCCTCCCCCAGATTCCCCCTTCCAAGAGCACCACTTCCAAGTCTCTAGGAATTTTCCCTGGCTAAAGTTGGCAACAGTAGCTGAACCAGCAAAGCAGCGGGCAGAGGGTACAATTGGCAGTGGAGAAGTGGCAGAGAGACTTAACCCTTTCCCCAAACCACTTTTCCTCTCTAGCCCTCTTCCCCAAACACTTACCTCAAATATAAACTTTGCCAAGAGTGTAAAAGAGCTGTACAGAAGGCAGGGAGTGTCAGTCTGGAGGAGGCCATCATGGGTGGCTGCTTAAAGCTTTCGGCTTGTGGCTCAAAAAAAAGACATCTGTCCATTGTCTTAGAGTGTTGCATTGACATCACCCTGATGGTATCACATCACTTCCAGGTACTCACTGGAAGTGATGCCATGCCACTGGCACAATACCATTAAAAATATCTTCCAACTGGTCCTCAGTGGGCTGATAGGCAACTAATAAATAGAGACAGCAGGAGTCTGGATGCTTAGGTTTCCCTAGGTTTAGGGCAGGGTTTGGACTTGGAATGATCATAAAGACAGTAATAAATGCTCTTGGGTTTCCTCCAGTCTGATTTGGGCATCTGAGTACTTTTTAAAAGTGCTGTATTATATTGGGTGAGGCTTGCCTTGATTGATAGTGCGTGTTGTATACTTGGTAATAGAAGGCTTGCATTACTGACAATACTCCTGTCTGGTAGACAGACAATCCAGGAATGGGAAAGAAAAGTCAGAGACTGAAAATGACTAGATTGAAGGTCTGTGAAGTGGGTAGAGGCACCTTTTGCTGAGTTAAAATATGGATTACTGAATTATTACGGCACCTGTCTTCTCCTGAAAGTCCAATGGTTATTTATTGCCCTTATGCAGTGCCTATGCAGTGGAGCAGGACATACACCGAAAATGACCTTGACCACCCTTATTTGCAAGGACAGGTTTTCATTTCAGAGGGAGACCTGTCACAGTAGATCCTAGTAAAGCAGTTTCAGTCACCATCTGTGTCACCGCAGTAATAACATGAAGCAGATTTCCCCCTTCCAGCGTATGATGTCAGCATGTGCAGGGTGCTATGATGGTATTAAAGAACTACTGCCAGAGCCTATTGGTGTGGGATGCAGAACTTGGTTGGGCTGCAATCATTCAAGCTCAGATTAGACCTATGATGATTGATATATTTTACTAATGCCTTTGTTAGTAACCTGAGTGTAAGGCCCAAGTAATAGTTGGGGAGACCTGGGGAATTAACTCTTAGTCTGTGGTTGTTTTCTTAACTGAAAATTCTTCTTACTGGAGTTTTAGGCTCCATCAGAAAAAAAGACAACTACCCATATTAAGATGATAGGCCCCTCCTGGACTACAGGAAGTCCTATCTGGGGTGTGGCTCTGTGAGAGAGTATCTGCTTGGCATGCAGAAGGTCCTAGGTTCAATCACTGGCACCTTCAGTTAAATCACCAGGAAACAGGTGGTATGAAAGAACTCTGTCTGAGCCCATGGAGAGCCACTGCCAGTCTGACTGGTTTGGTGTAGTGGTTAGGAGTGCAGACTCTAATCTGGGAGAACCAGATTTGATTCCCCACTCCTCCACATGCAGCTGCTGGTGTGACCTTGGGTCAGTTCTTTCAGAGCTGTTCTCTCAAGAGCAGTTCTCTCAAAGCTCTCTCATCTCCACCTACCTCACAGGGTGTCTTCTGTGGGGAGGGGAATGGAAAGGAGATTGTTAGCTGCTCTGAAGTGCAGAGTATAAATCCAATCTGTTCTTCTTCTTCTTTTTCTTCCTCTCTCAGTAGCCCAGCTCACAAGTTATAGTGAATGAATTTATAATCTGAGCACAGTGTACATGTGATGTTTTAATACATGTGTTGAGTCATTCCCTTGTTACATGCAACACATTGTCATGCTTGGGCCTTGCTTGCCATGCATTTCTGTATGGATTCACATGTATTTCTACAGTTCTTATGTAACCTTATTCCTTTCCATTCCTGTTTATCTTCTCTGCTGGGAACTGGGTCGGGGGGGGGGAGAGTGACTGTGTATGGCTGTCCACTTTGCTTGGTTAGTGCTACCTCATAACAGTTCTCATGCAGGGGCCTCCTGAGTGTGCTGCAAACACCTTGGCATGCGTATGATCTCACTGTTTGGTGTGACCTTGTAGTTTGCAGAGCTTTTAGATAATATAACCATTAGCTTGCAGGTGCTAGGGGCAGTCATATGGGCAAAGGCAAATGTGTGGCGGGCTGAATGAGAAAAGTGATTGGTCATTTGGCATATGTGGGTTTTCCTGCTTTTACTATATTGGGGGGGGGACTGGCATTTGGAACCCAGTTCTGACACAGAAGCTGTCCATGCTTGGAACCTCTCTGCCTCCTAATAAACAAACCTTGCTGCTACAAGAATGTTGTGGGAGTGGTTGCATCCAGGACTTGACATACATCTACAGCTGAATGTATAATACAAACACAGTGACCAAGTTCAGACTGGCAGTTTGGCCTGATATAGGCACGTTTCAGAAACTTTTCAGAAATAGATTAAAGGGGCTGGTTCACACAGGCACAGCTGATAAGCATTCCCCAGCCGTACTCAACCCATCTTGTAACGCTTCCCTCCCGAGTTTAAAAAGTAACAGATGAAAGTGGTAGCAAACCCTGGAGAGCACATTGATCACAAAAAAAAAAAAAAAAGCTGCTTACAGCCGTGCCCCCACCAGGGGCGGGCCAACAGTGTGAACGCTCCCTTGCGCCTCCTCCCTGGTATGCTCCCGCATCAGTCAGTGCAGTGCAACTGGGGAATACAACCTGTTCCTGTCTTTTTGCCATGACTCTCTTGTGCTTCATACTGCCAGTCTGAACTCAGCCAACAATTATCCAGGTAATGGTCCTTGGTCTCAACTGCAAAGTGAACATACATTGGCTCTTTGTTACGAACAGATGTACACACATATACACAGTATGTACAGGCGTTGACCATAACATATGAACAGGGACTATAAAATGGCTTCATGTATTCATGTCCAAGAGGGGATAACATTTTTAATCAGGGAGATAGTCATTTCCACTGCTCTGGCTTTGACCTGTGTCTTGTACCCTACTGAAGATGTTTTGTGGAGGAAAAGAAATATTCAGAGTTCTATTCATGGGTCTCCAACATCATGGTTTTTTTTTGACGCTATCAAGGATCAGCCAAATACTCCTAGGCAGATCCTATGGAGGGCATGAACGCAACAACCCTCTCCTGCTGCTTGTCCCTGACATCTGGTATTCATGTGTTTTCTGCTATCATACATGAGATTCCTTTTTGTCATACTTAATTTCCACACATTTGTCTAATCACTTTTAAAATACATCTAAGTTAATGGCCATCTTGGTGGGGAATGCCATAAATTAATTATGTACTGTCTTGTGGATTTTAGCAGTCCTGCAGAATCTTTACAGTCCTTCCTAATTTTCTAGCCTATGTGAATTTGGTATGTTGCTTCTTCTTCAAAGTCATTGTTGAAAATATCAGACAGCAGTAGACTAAGCATATCTCTCAAGTGAGCATAAAACCCAATCAGAAGAACTGTCTGAATTGGATCAAAGGGAACTTCTGTCTCTGTTCAGTTAATGTGAAGGGTGAAGCATATAAGAATTGCAAGATCTGAGCAAGGCTGTTAATAATAGTAATTTTTGAAGGTCATTAATTCATAGGGCCACAATAAGTTGGAAGCGACTTGATGGAACATAACTCACACATAAAAGAATACAAGCTTGCACTGAAGATTTACTCGGGATCCAACCCATTCACTCTCATTGTAACCTACCTATCAGTGTGATTGTGCAGGTCAAATGGACAAGGGGAAAATTTTGCAGAAGATCCTGGGAAGAAGGGTAGGGTAAAATGTGACACAGATGCCACTGGAATTCAATGATGCTTTTGGCAAATGACAAGTACATGCTTTAGGTTAAGTAAGATCCTGGCCGATGGAAGGGATTTCCATCAGCAGAGCATGACTTCTTTGCTTCCTCCCTCCCACTGCAACCCAACCCCCCTCAAAATGCTGCTCCTAGGGGATGGGGGATCCCCAAGGAACAGCATGAGTCAGCCGTCAGTGAAAATCACTGCCCACTTCTGTTAGGAATTTTCAGCTGGATCCAACCCAATGACTGGCCCAAACAGATGCCAAACAGCTAAGGATTATTACTGTATCATGATCAACAGGATAATTTTGGTCCTTGAGAATATAAAATTAATTACATAGATCCTGTACCTGCATTATTAACCTAAAAGTAGAGTGGGAGGGAGGTGGAATCAAAAATGAAATGTTGGGTGTTAAAAACACCAATTATCACCTGCCTTGCATTTTCCATTTCAGGCCTAAACTGTTTTGGAAGTCCTCTGGGAAGATTTAATAATCAGATGTGAATTGTGAACTATGTCTTTGCACTCCTGTGTACCATTATCTGCGATCTGTGTGCCAGGTGCATGCACTGGGGATGTCCTCAGTCTCCCACTGGGTCACATCAGATTTCAGATTCCCTCTGTGAATGATGTAGTTCAGAGATGATTACAAAATCTATCTCCCTCTGGATTTCTCCCCAGAATTACCTGTTTGTAGTCCAGAAGAGACACATGGTTATCGGCCAAAATAACAAAAGAGTCTTGTAACATCTTAAAAACTAACAAATATATCATGTATCAGCTTTTGTCAGCCAAACCCTACTTCATCAGATCCCTTATTAGTTATCTGTCATTAATTCTTGTTTAATTCCTGGGATTTCTTTTGTCAGTATTTTGCTCCTATTTCCTGTTCCTGAAATTCACATGCATTGCAAATGCACAAACTGAAATACCTGGGGACACAAAAAACCAAACAAAAACAAACCCAAATAGGCAGTCATGTAGTGACGTCTTAAAGACTAACAACATTGGCTTCCGGTCGGAGTAAAATGGCGAACTGACACACTTTGCGAGTTGTGCAGAGTGTACTGCGGCATCTGATGACAGTCTGGGCTTTATCTGGTCCAGCGCAGCACTCTCCAGACGGGGGAGTGGCAAGCAAGCAGCGAAGCCTGAGGGGGAGTTGAGATCGGTGTGGATAAGCTTCGGAGGAAGCTTGTTTACACTTTGATCTCCTTCCGTGAAGAGGGCAGTTGCAAATCAACTCTACAGATGCCAGCTGGGCTGAGAATTCAGCATAAATTCGCCATCTACCGATCTCTTTATCATCAAGATTAACATCGTTTACAGAAGAAGCACCGCGAAACCCCGAGATTACAAGCAAGGTAACAAACGAATAAGCGCTTACTGGTTTAAAGAAGAATGTGAAATTGAAATGTACGGATAAGCGTTGAAACCTTTAAGGAACTATTCCGCTTGAATTAAAAGTAAAACGAAAGCTTTCCTTTAGAGAAAAAGGCTGAAAAGTGACTTTGTTTTGCATTCCTGTGGTCAGTCAAGTCTAAACTTTACGTAGCAGAAACGAAACTAACTGTGATTCTATGATACAGGAAGTGGGCTAGAGTGGAGGTTTTAGAGGCTGTTGTGCTGGAAACGGACGGACATTTTATTGTGTGACACCACCCTTACCGGAAGTTGGATTACAGAGACGGACAGATGAACAGGAAGTTTGGAAGGAGCCTACTCTAGCCAGAAAATCATAGAGAAATTGCGCCCGACATTTTGGGGAGGACTAAATTTTAAAAAGTTATTTTCAAGCCGAAAAGCGTTTAAACAAGTTTTAAAGGTGGCAATTTGGCTTGAAGACTGCTAATATAAAGACTGACTAGTATTGAAGTTGTCTCCAAGACGGATTTGAGGTCAAGACCCAGAGCTGCTTCATCACCTAGCCCAAGAATGACTGCAAAGGAAAAAAAAGAGTGGCAAGCAGCTATGGAAGCGATGGAAAAACGGATGACCGAAGTGGTGCAGAATTTTGGAAAACAAATAGAATCACAGCTGCAACAACAACTGCAACAACAGCTGCAAATTCAATTGGAGCAAATAGAACAAGTGCAAGTCCAAGTACAGAAAAAAATATGGAAGAACTGAAAGAACTGGTACTTACAGAAGTGTCAGGGATAAAAAAAGATACAGAAGAACTCAAAAAGGAAGTCAAAAGTCTGGTGACAAAATCTGAAGATATGGAACAAAAGGTTAAAAAAACCCTGTCAGAAAATACAAGGCTGGAGACCATGATGGAATATAGGGCTACTCAGAATCATCTGAGATTGAGAGGGATAGAAGAGGAGGAAGATCAGGATCTACGGGCTCTAGTAATTAAGATATTGACAACTTATGTAGGGGAAGATGAGGGAGATTTGGATGCAGACTTTGACTTGATTTATAGAGTGAATTCAGCTTATGCCAAAAGAAAGCAATTACCCAGAGATGTGATTGTTCAATTCGTGACAACAAAGATGAAGGAAGACGTTTTCAAGAAACAATTTACACAACCGTTGGAAATTAATGGAAAGAAAATAATAATTCTGAGAGAAATTCCGAGATCGATTCTACAAGATAGAAAGAAATTCAAGAAATTGACAGACAGACTAAAAGAAATGAACATTAGGTTCAGATGGGAGATTCCATATGGACTTACATTTATGTACAACTCGGTGAGATCTACTCTTAAATCTGAAGGAGATTTATACAGATTTAAAGAGAGCAATCTGGATGATTTTAAAGATATTTAACTCAACACCATTATGGATTACAAATTTTTATCTTGGAACGTAAATGGACTAAATTCACCAAGTAAAAGAAGATTAGTGAATCATTGGCTGGAGAAACAAAAATGTAACATAATTTGTTTACAAGAAACACATATTAGAAAACAAGACAATAAATATTTGACTAATAAAAAATTGGGAGAAGAATTTCATTCCTCAGCAATTAATAAGAAAAAAGGAATAGTGATTTATATTTCAAAAGAATTGGATCCTAAACAAATTTTCTCAGATAAAGAAGGAAGGTATGTTGGCGTGGAAATATGGATGAACAGAAAAAAGACATTGCTTGTAAATATATATGCACCCAATGGTGCAAAAGAGACTTTCTTTAATGATTTGACCAAAGAGTTGGAGTGTTTAAATTATGACCAAATTGTTCTTGCTGGAGACTTTAATGGTACAGTGAACAACACATTGGATAGAAAACCCAAAGCAAGTGGAGAGACAGTCGGAAAGTTACCAAAAAATTTCTTTCAATTGATGAAGCAAGAGAAACTGGAAGACGTTTGGAGGAAGTGGAATCCTAAGACTAAGGACTACACGTTTTATTCGAATAGACACAACTCCTTTTCTCGAATTGACATGATTTGGATGTCAGAGGAGATGGCGCAAAAGACTTATAAAATACAAATTTTGCCGAAAACTAACTCTGATCATAATCCCCTACTTTGGATATCTAAAGCAAAACCTAAACAGTTATATTGGAGAATTAATGAAGATTTATTGGATCAAAAACAAATTAATGAAATCTTAAAAAAGGAAACGAAAAGTTTTTTTGAACTGAATTTGAATAAAGGCACGGATATACAAGTTGTATGGGATGCGTACAAAGCGGTAATGAGAGGTATGCTTATCTCTCTGAACTCCAAGGACAAAAAGCAAAAGATCCAACAACAGAAAGACCTTCATGAAAAAATTCGACAAAAAGAAAAGGAATTAAAGAAAAGACCAGGAAAGAAGAAGATTATTAAAGAGATCCACTTTCTGCAAGATCAGCTGAATGTTTTATTAAACAGAGAATTATATTGGAATTTGAAGAAATTACAGCAAAAAGCATTTGAGGGTGCAAATAAACCAGGAAAGTTTTTAGCATGGCAACTGAAAAATAGAAAAGAAAGGAATTTTATATCTAAGATTACTGAAGATGGAAAGGATGTTATGAGCTTGAATGGTATAAAAAGAGCTTTCTTTAAATATTACGCCAAATTATTCAAAAAGAAAGGAATTGATCAACAGAGAATTAAGAATTATTTGGAGACTATTGAAGTTCCAGAGCTGGGAAAACAAATTAAGGAATCATTAAATGGTTTAGTAACGAAAGAAGAAGTGACAATGGCGATAGAAGATGCAAAGTTGGGCAAAGCTCCAGGACCAGATGGCTTTACAGCAAAGTTTTATAAGAAATTTAAAGAGGAGCTAACCCCTATTTTAGTACTTCTGTCAAATGAGATAAGAAAGACCAAACGGATCCCAGATTCATGGAAAGAAGCAAATATTTCATTGATACCTAAAGAAGGTTTGGATTTGACTCAAGTAAAGAATTATAGGCCAATATCGCTATTAAATAACGATTACAAATTATTTGCAAAAATAATTTCGGAAAGACTGAAAAAATATTTGAAAGATACAATAGCGGAAGAACAAGCTGGATTTTTACCAAACAGACAAATCAGAGACAATTTAAGAGTGGTGATAGATGCAATTGAATACTATGACAAGCATCCTGAAAAAGAAGTTGGATTCCTCTTCTTAGATGCGGAAAAAGCTTTTGACAATTTAAATTGGGAGTTCATGCTGCAAGTTATTGAAAAAATGGACATTGGACAGTCCTTTTTAAACATGATTGTGGCAATATATTCAGAACAAAAAGCGGCTTTGAATATAAATAAAGAAAAGACGGACTTCTTCCAAGTCCAAAAGGGAACACGTCAAGGCTGCCCGTTATCCCCGTTGTTGTTTATTTGGATATTGGAAATATTATTGACAGCGATAAGAAAAGATAACAGTATTGAAGGACTTACAGTGAAAGGTTTTGTCTATAAATACAGGGCATTTGCAGATGATGTAATGTTTATGATCCAAGACCCAATTGAGAAAATACCACAACTGATGGAAAAAATTGAAGAATTTGGTTCAGTTGCGGGATTTTATGTTAATAAAAGTAAAACCAAAGTGATGTGCAAAAATATGACGAAACAAAGACAAACAGAACTTCAAGAGAAAATTCAATGTGAAGTAGTTACAAAGACTAAATATCTTGGAATTGAATTAACCATGAAAAATATTGATTTGTTTAAAAACAATTATGAAAAGGTGTGGCACAAGATTCAGCAAGATATGAAGAAATGGGACACTTTGAATTTATCATTGATGGGAAGAATCGCGACTGTAAAAATGAATATCTTGCCGCGTTTGATGTTTCTATTTCAGACTATTCCAATACTAAAACAAAGGAAAGTACTGGATTCGTGGCAGAAAGAATTATCCAAATTCGTATGGGCAGGAAGAAAGCCAAGGATTAAAATGAAAATTTTATGTGACGCAAGAGAGAGAGGAGGCCTACAACTACCAAATCTAAGACTGTATTATGATGCCGTCTGTTTAACATGGTTGGAACAGTGGATTAATCTGGAGAACAAGAAGTTATTGGCCCTGGAAGGGCATGATAACAAATTTGGATGGCATGCATATTTATGGTATGGAAAAGTAAAAATGGATAAATTTTTTAAACACCACTTTGTAAGACAATCACTGTTCGAGACATGGATGAGATACAGAAAATTCTTCTCAGAAGAAAGACCACTTTGGATTGTACCAGCTGAAGTGATTAATCCATATTCAAGAAATCAAGGGCTAGATTGGCTACCTTATAAAAATCTTTTAAAATCTGAAGGGAAAAATTTTGTGTTAAAAGACAGATTTGATGTTGAATTTGAATATGATTGGTTGAAGTATAGACAGATTTATGATTTATTTAAGACCGATAAAAGAGAATATGGTTTTAGAGAAAAGAATATTGAAATTGAAACTGTATGGCTTGAGAAAGGAAAAAAATGATTTCTAAACTGTATAAGGTTCTATTGAAATGGTATACTGAGGATGAAGTTGTAAAAGAGCAAATGATAAAATGGGCTGTAAATGTTAATACAGAGATATTAATGACATCTTGGGAATACTTGTGGAAAAAATCAATGAAAATCTCAACTTGTGTAAATGTTAAAGAGAATTGTTATAAAATGATGTACAGATGGTATATGACGCCCAAAAAAATTGCTATCATAAATGAAAGTATGTCTAATAAATGTTGGAAATGTAAGAAACATGAAGGGTCTTTTTACCATATGTGGTGGACATGTGATAAAGCAGTAAAGTATTGGACAGAGATCCACAATGAGATACAAAAAATTTTGAATTGTACTTTTAAGAAAGACCCACAGATGTTATTGTTAGGTCTTAAAATGGAAGAAATAAATGTAGCCAAGAGAACACTATTATGGTACTTGACTACAGCAGCAAGACTGACTTTTGCTCAATGTTGGAAACAAGATAAAGTACCTGAAACATGGGAATGGATTAAAAAACGTTGTTTTTGGCGGAAATGGACAAGTTAACAAGAAAGTTAAACAACGAAGAAGATGAAACTTTTTTTAAAGATTGGAAAGACTTTCAAAAATATTTGTTGAAAAATTGGGACATTAAAAGTGGTTTGATTTGCTTTGACAGTTATTAAGAAGAAACGGAAAGAGAATTAGACTTTTGTATTGTTACCGTTAGTAAGAGAAAATAAGTTTAGAAGTAATTGTAATAGAATAAGAGAGATATTAATGGGGTTGGAGCAGTGCTGGAAGCCTGATGTGGGGGGAGAAAGGGAAAAAAGAAAAATGGGTATGTATTGGTATGTTTAAATTGTATGAACTTGTGATATATCCAATAATAAATTGTATTTACAAAAAAAAAAAAAAGACTAACAACATTTATTCCATCATAAGATTTCATGAATTGGAGCTTACCTGATTGGATACTTTGGAGCATATACACATGAGGTTGATGCTTTATATTCAGTCTGAAGGATATAAACTCTAATTCATCTGCTGCAATGAGGTCTGACTTGTGAACACTTATGCGAGAATAAATTCAAGGTACCACTAGACTCCAGTTTCATTTTGAGAAGTGACTCCACGTGCAAATGCATATTCCTGCTCACAGCATAATACTCCATTGTGTGGGCTTTCTAATGCACATCCCTTTCTCTCTGGATTTATGCTTTTAATTAATTTAGTCATGAACTCATGTGCACAATCATGGACTCAAAAAAATTAACTTTCAATACACACAATTGCACTTGCACAGGGATTACTAGGAAAAAGAAAAAGAAACAAACACAAATGAAAGGAGACAAACTCAGCACGTGCTAATTCCCAAACTCATCAGGAACTCTTGTGCAAACTGGGAAGATAAATGGAACAGAATGTGGGACAGGATAAGGCCATGGAAGAACAGTGAAATGGAACTGGAGGAAATCCGCCTGTTCTTAGTGTAAGCTGGTTGTGTGCTTCTGCTTCTTTTTCTTTCCCCCAACATCTGTAAAATTCAAGGCAAAAGTGTTCTAACTGAATCTCTGACAGGCTTTTTAATATAAAAGGTTCCCCTGTCTGGAAAGATTATTATTCATTCCACTTTCACATATACTTCTGATGTTAGCTCATCTCCGTATTGACATATTGAGCTGTTTGGCTTTCATTGACAGATAAGACGATGCTGAGCACTTTGAAGAACAAAGACAAAAAGTCAAGAGCTTAAATGCATGTTCTTTCCCTGATGTTGTGCCCCCACGCACACTTGGCTGATAGGTGTCTTTTTTCAAAGAACCAAACAATTAAAGTCCCACTTTTATCTTAATGCTATTACTTATATTGACATGGATCTAATGCCTCTGTCCCCATTTGGTACTGGGAAAAGGTTCACCACAAGGGAACAGCTGTTCCTGTGTTTATTGGTTTTTAAAGGAAGCAAGGTAGTATAGGGGACCCCCTGCTGAAAAAGGGAGAACTCCACCATCAAAGAAAGAAATAACACCTAGGCAAAAAGTTCTGCTAAACAACAGGGAATTATACTTTCCCCATTTATAAAATGTGTATTTGCCTGGCCGTCCTGTAATAAACTTAGGACAACTTACATGGAGGTTATCTCATTTTATCATCTCAACAACCTTTTGAGGTATGTTAGAGCATGCCTGGTTCAAAGCCACCCAGTGCAATTCATGGCTCAGCAGGGATTTCAGCATCAGTGGTAAGGAGTAGTCACCTGTGTGTTGTAAAAGTTTTGTTTTCCCAGAATGATCTGGGAGTCCCAGGTTCATTCTGCACATTTTGCAAGGGGAGCCTTACTTACACAGTGATCAGGCCCCATAAGAAGGCAAGAGGCCATATTCTGCATCAGTTGGAGCTTCCAAGTTGTTTTCAAAGTCAGTCCTATATAAAGCATGCTATGTAATCCAGTATACAGGTTAGAGATTCATAGGTCAGTATGGTGAGGTCAGCTGACTCTAGAAGAGAGAATGATTTCCAATCAGATTTAAATAAAGGGAAGCACTGCTGGCAATGGGGCCAACTCGTTTTCCCAAGAGCACTTCCAAATTCTTCACATGATTCCACTTTTCCTAACTATATGGTCTTAGCTGCATTTAGCTTCAGAGTATTCCCAGCCTTGATCTGACTATCATCATGGCACTGGTTCAAGATCAACAGTGCCATCCTAAGCAGAGTCACACCCTTCAAAGCCCACTGAATCCACTGGCCTTAGAAGGTTGTTTGTCTGCTTAAGATGGCACTGCAAGACAGCTGCTCCTGGAGGCTTAGAAATGGCATATATGGATGGATTGTCATCAGCATATTGATGACATCCAACAAGAAAGCTATGGATGATCTCAGTTGGTGATATAACAACTATTAAAGAGATCTGAACCTTGGAACACTCCCCATATTAGATCTTGTACGAATGACTTAGGACTGCCAATGGCAACCCTGTGACCTCTCAGAAAAAAAATGACTTGAATCTTGTAGACACTGGATAAGCATTATGGCTGCGGTCAGATGTGCCATCTGGCATGGTTGGTAAGTGTTCCTATTTCATCTATTGGTATCTGAAACAGTGTCACTCGACTCCCAGTATAATCCATTTCACTGTGGGCACAGCCTGTCACTGTGCAATCAGATGGCATGTTTGGGCAAGTGGGTTTTTTGCCTTTTTGTGCACACGTGCATAAATAAGGAACGAACCCCTGAGTGGAGAGTTCTCCATGGAGTTCTCCATGGACTGATTATGCAGTTATGCGCATACCATTAAGTGAGCAAAAAAATGGCACCGAGTTGGGATGGAATGGGCAGACCATCCTGATGGCTTGTGAATGTGTTTGTGCAATCAGACAGAGGAAAGTCTCTCCATAGCCCATTGGAACCAGTTAAGATCAAACTTTCCCCAGTGTCTTTTAACTCTGTTTCTGTGGCAAGGCAGCACAGGATGCTGATGACTGTGGGAGCTTTCCCAGATGTTGCAGTCTGGTTGTGCACTTTAGATCTGTCTGGCATTCACAGCTAAGTTGGATATAAAGGCACGTCTGACCACAGCCTATGGTCGAATCTGCATTTGCATTTTTAAATCAGTCTCATGCTGCTGTGATGTCATCAAGCACAGAGAAAGACAGTGTCACAGCAGCACGAAACTGATTTAAAAATGCAAATGCAGATTCAACCTATGTCCGAACCTGGAGGGGGATCTCTCCATCACCAAATAAGCACATTTGTTGTGCAAAATAATGCTCTGGAGAGGACCACATTATGAAAAAAGGAGGGACTCATAATGGGAACAGGCATGGCTTTAGTAGGTACTCCTTGAACAATGCATACAAGAATTGATGTATATTTATGATGTTTGAGATCAGTAGCAATTCACTTAAGTAGAAGGGAACTCTCACTGGAGTCACACCAAACTAAGCAGCAACAAGCGCTAAGTGCCCTCTTTCTTAAGTGTGGCCATGACTTTAAACCCAGAAGAAGCAGCTAGCAAATATGATTAAAGCCGTGCTCAATTCCTGTGACAGTACAAATGGAAAGATTATTTTATACTTGGAGAGCTGAAGCTGCTTGCATCAAATGAATCTCCTGGTCACAACCCCCATAGTGCAACTTCTGCATGGCTGGGAGTGCAAAGCTAGTCTTGTCACTGGGGGGAAATCAGACATCATAGTGGACCACCAGGAGGACTCAAGTAGGAGGAGGAGGGTGTGCCAAAGTAGTGTTTAAACGCAGCACTCACCAAATCACGGAGGAAAAAAAAGAGATGTGGAGAGTTAAAGCATTAAGAGTGGCAGACTGTAATCTGGGAGAATTGAGTTTGATTTCCCACTCTTCCACATGCAGCCAGGTGGCTGACCTTGGTCTGTTCTTTCATGAGCAGTTCTCGAAAGAGTTCTCTCAGCCCCACCCACCTCACAGGGTGTCTGTTGTGGGGAGGGGAAGGGAAAGGAGATTGTAAACTGCTCTGAGACTCCTTTGGGTTGTGAAGGGCGGGGTATAAATCCAATCTCCTCCTCCTCCTTCAACAAACACCAGACTTAATTGCTTCTGCACTGGGAATTTTGTTAAGCGACCCCTTGAGCAATTTTGCCACAATGGAATGCTGGGTGGAATAAGGAGCGGAGAAATGTTTGTGAACACAAAGGCTGGTTTGGTGAGATGAGCCCTGCAGACACTTTGTTCTTCTATGGGAGATGTGGAATTTATTAAACTGGGCCACATCTCAAGCTGCTAGACCTCAATGAGTTCATCTCTTTAGCTTTATCCCACCCCTCTACAATGTAGATGATTCTTTCACAGGTATATTCTTACTTTGAAATCTGTTCTCTGTTTCTGTCTCTTAAGAAACTTTTCTTTGAATCAAGAATCACCTTCCTACTTCAAAACTCCATAGACATTCAGAAGATTTTTGAAATCTCAGTTGCTGGAATTATTCAAACTTGGATAGACATCTTATCTTTTTGTATCTTGGTAAGTATAAGCCAAGTTAGTGGGTGTAGAGATTGACTGCGTAACACCAATATCAGAAAAAGAACCATTTATCTTCACTTGTATAAAAGGGGGGAGAAAGTTTATAGATGAGCAACTGTTGATTTATAATAATCTGAGCAAAGGAAAATAAAACGGGTGATGCATTCTCATCCTCACTCTAAAATTTAGCTCCTTTGGTGGTATAAAGTGGTAGGCAGAATAATTTAAAAGTTCCCAGATGTCTTGTTCAGGCTCTGCTCTTGTTCCTACCTTTCTCAGTCATGTTGTTGGCCTTCTCACCTCAACCCTCCTAAAGATTTCCATAGCCTCTCTTCTCATCCCACAGTGTATTCTGATTTCTCATGAAAGAACAGAGGTTCTCTATATAACAAACGAGGCCCTTTCTCTGCTACCCTGTGGAAATTTACCAGCTGGATTATTCCTACTGCCACCTACACTGAATATATGTTGCTTCCTCATGCCCCTCTCCCCAGTCTTTACCCCCCTTTTGGTTAACTCTGCCAACATACCGACTGACATGCTGCTAACTTTGCAGACTAGGATCTATGAAAAAAAACTAGTGCTGCAATCTGTGTTGTAGAGGTAGTGGTGTAGTGGTTAAGAGTAGCAGACTCTAATCTAGGTTTGATTTTCCCACTCCTCCTCATAAAGCCTGCTGGGTGACTTTGGGTCAGTCACAGTTCTCTCAGAACTCTCAGCTGCACCTGCCTCACAAGGTGCCTGTTGTGGGGAGACAAAAGGAAGGTGGTTGTGTAAACCTCTTTGAGACTGCTTAAGGTAGAGAAAAGTGGGGTATAAAATCAACTCTTTGAGCATTTGAGCATTTACAGAGTGCAAATTCAATGTTCATCTTGCAAAGTTGTAAGTGTTTACACAGATACCTGGGATGAAGTGTCATTTCATGAGAGCAAGCATCAGTCTGAGTATATAATAAGGCCTATTGGATGTGTCACATTTGTTTATCTAATGGCTAGGTTGGATTATAGGGGAGGGATGGTGGCAAGGTATAGCCCAGTCTTATCAGATCTCAGACACTAAGCAGGACCAGTACTTGGATGGGCAACCACCAAGGAAGACTCTGCAGAGAAAGGCACTGACAAACCACCTCTGCTTCTCACTTGCCTTGTAAGCCCCTTGCTAGGGTCTCCATAAGTTAGTTGTGACTTGATAGCACTCTGTATGCCATTAAATGATGATTTTCATCTGTATGTATGGTGCCAATACATTGCAGCTTAAATATGGCAGCATGTGGACATCAACTGGTGCTGCTTTGGTGAATAAAGAGGATGTGTGCCAACCTCATGCCCCTTTCTTTCTACTGACTTAGGACCAACATATCAACCAGCTGCCTCCTTAGTTGGTTCACACATTTGGCTCTTTCAAGCCTTGTAAAATAGCTAAATAGGATTCTAATAATTCCAAGGAAGAGTAGTCAGGTTAATCTCTTGTAGGTGGACAAAACCACAGTTGCTGGCAAGGAGTACAACCAAGATACTGTAGCAAAAGCAGAAGAAATAAACCCCTCAGCTTGTCATGCACCAATGTTTTGTTGTGATTTCGGTGTTGAACTAGAGGGTGCCAGTCCTGATTTTTTGTGTAACTTAGTTGGTGACCTTGGACCAATCATTTTATTCTGATCTACAGTTGAAGAATCAGAGCCTGGAAATCATTATCCCAGTCACTGATGGGGTTGCAATACTGTTGTACTGCATGCCAATATTATATGAGAATAAAATATTCCTTATCCATACCTGTTTAGGACTGCATTCACGCATCACTGGACATAGCATTCTCATTGCAAGTTCTCGCTTTCCTCTATCAACTGATTGCAGCTGGATTTTCCTCTGTGGACAAGCAAATCCGGGTGCAAATGATAGCCAGAGTGCCAAGAAAATGCCGTATAAAATTATAGAATCATAGAGTTGGAAGGAACCTCCAGGGTCATCTAGTCCAACCACCTGCACAATGCAGGAAATTCACAAATGCCTCCCACCCACACTCCCAGTGACCCCTGTTCTATGCCCAGAAGATGACAAAAAACCTCCAGGATCCCTGCCCAAACAGGCCTGGAAAAAAATAGTTTCTTGACCCCAAAGTGGTGATCAGCATTTCCCTGGGCATGTAAGAAATGGCTACAGGAACTAAGCACTGATGCAACCCTTCTTGCCCTCCCTCTCATGATTTGCCTAAGTTCACACAATCAGCATTGCTGTCAGATGGCCATCTAGCCTCTGTCTGAAAACCTCCAAAGAAGGAGAGCCCACTACCTCTCAAGGAAGCCTGTTCCACTGTGGAACCACTCTGTTAGGAAGTTCTTCCTAATGCTTAGTCAATCTGTGGGTGTGAATCTCAGGATAAAAAATGTAGCATAGTTCTGGTGTGGGAAGGATTTTAAAACTGCTAAGGCTATATAACAGATTTTGAGCACCCACGATAGCAATAAATGTACTCTTGTGTTAATGTATGCCGGAAATATGGTGTCTCTTGACCTCTTAGGGTTTTAGAAAGTCAGCAGTAGGGTGAGCCAAGTGCTCTTGTCAAACGGCTTGTAAAGGAAATGCAGAACTTGTAAATATCCCAATCAGGCCTAATTGTTGCAAACATTTCTGATATTTATTAGAAGACCAACCAATTAACACTGGTTTCTGACCACATTTTATCCTCATTTCCATCTCTTAATACTACCGGCCAGCTTTTAACAAGACACATTGGCAAATGTCCAACACAAGCCTTACTGACATTTCTTGTATGTTTAAAAAGCAACGAGTCCTTTCAACCAGTGATCTAATTCCACTTTCCCCTGTCATATGTATTCTATCACTTTCCAGTTTATGGTCTGAACTGTGGGATGGGGGAAGCCCATTTTGTCCCTATTGAAGTGTAATTGTTCATTTTAGCCTTCTTGCAAGATGCTCTAGAAAGCAAAATCCCACAATGAAGCAGAGTGTAGAAGTCCATTGCAAGGTGTTTGCTTTTTGGGGCCCAATCTGCATCTAGCATTTGCTCCACTGTTTTAGCAAACCCACGCTGGAACAAAAATTCCCCTCTGTATTGCATGCCACTTTCACTTTGATTGATTGCCGGATTTTATGGCAGTGTTCAGACTGCATGCCACTTCCACTCTCGGTTTTATAGTACTGTCTACATAGATTTATGGTTGTTTTATGGCCATTCAGGGGTGACTTTGCAGTCAGTATGGTATTGGCCCGGGGTATTTGAATGTGGTTTTGATCCACATCTTTTTCTGTTCCAGTTTGATCTGGTAAAACAATGGAGCAAATGCTAGATGCAGAATGGGCCTAAAATGCCTCACAGTCATAGATGAGAATGATTTATTTTAGGAGTAAGATCTGGGAAACCTAGGTTTGAACCCCCATGCTGCCATGGAAGCTTGCTGGGTGACCTTGGACCATACATGCTATCAGCCTAATCATTGTTGTGGGGATAAAACAGAGGTGAGGAGGACAATGGTTGTGTCCAGACAGGCAGGTTGCTGCGGCAGTATCCCATGGAGCAAAAAGTCGCTGGAGTTAGGTGTGCTTTATAGCATTCACACTGGTCCTGCAACGCCGGCTGCATTGGGTAGCTGGCCCGTGAGGGCTGGTTCACATTTCTACCATGCCACCAGCACAGAGCAATGGCTGATGCACCCCTCTGATTGGCTGGGTTGCTGAAAACGGAGTACTACCATGCTGGAAACGGGAGGGGCAATCGCACAGCTCCTGAGCTTCCATGGTGCGCCTGCGCATTCAGACACCAGAAAAGCCACCATGGAAGCACCTCACCTGGAAAACCACCAGATTTTCCCGGTGGCTGTTTAAGGTGTATGGGAGTCATTTTGCAACAGGGTAGGGATGGATGGCTGCCGAGTGCCAGAAGTGTGTGTCTGATCGTGCTGCTTTGATCCCGGGGTGGTGGTGGTGGCTATGCCAGACCAAATTGCCTGTGTGATCACAACCAATGTAAGCCACTTTGGGTCCCCACTGGAGAGAAAGGTGGGATATAAACAGGGTTGTTGTTTTTTGACAAAATCTACATCAGTTTCTTGATAGCTAGACAACTTTCTTGATCTGTTCATACATTTGGGAGTGGTAAGCTGACCCCCCCCCCCAACATACCTGAAATGAACTCTCTGGTTTTTTGTAGTTTTGCATGGGGAGATCCAGTCTTTGTTCATTTGTTTTGAATTGTCTTGCTGGGTACAGGATATTGTCTGCCAGATTTAGCCTGCAGTTTTGAATCCATTTAACTTTAGAAACCTCTGCAAAACAGCATTCCGCTATCAGTTTTCAGAGTTTGCAGTCTACATCTCTAGAACATGGATTGGCTTCCTAAATATGATGAAAGGTAGTTTTGACTGACCTACATTCTCATCAAATTCATGGACCAATTTAGGACAGAGCTGGTATCCTCAGATGTACCCTCTGACTGAAATGCAAAAATATTAGCATTAGGGAAGTTGTTCAGACTTCTTTGAATATGCCTTGAAGATAATTTATGAATTAGGTTTTAATGGAAGAGCCTTTAAAAGGGCTTTTTTCAGTGGTGGTGCCTCATGCTTCTGTAATATTGTAGTGATTGCTTTGTTTTCATGTTGTTTGCTTTATTTTGAATATAAATTAGAATATTAATGAAAAAAACCCATATTTACTCAAAAGGAAGATGACCATGATTATAAGACCACTCCCTAAAGGAAAGGAATCTCTCTATATAATAATTCTGTTTTGGTCATGGACTCTCCTGAACATTCCACATACTCCCAAATCAGTTGGCTCTCTGATCTGTCACTCAAAAGCTGTCCCTATCCACTGGCTGCGTTGCCTGAGTCTTGCCTCCAATATTCTAAACAGTTTGCTGTTCCTCTCCCTCCAAAAGCCCGTCGGAACACATAGGTCATTTGCATATGTGGTCTGATTGGCCTTTGCCTCTAACATTCTAAACAGTTTGTTGTTGCTGTTGGGAGTCATAGAATGTGTCCTGAGGTAAAATACATATCCCAATCTTCCCTTAAACAGTCACTGGAGGCTGCCAGTCTCCCTGTGGGACCTGGAGATCTCCCAGAAATCACCATGTTCCCCAGCCACAGCACATCATTTCCCCTACAGAAAATTTCCCAGCTATTAAAATGGCTGCTTTAGGCAGTGGACTCTATGGCATTATACCCTGCCAAGGTCCTTCTGCACCCCAAACCTTGCCCTCCCCAGGCTCTACTCTTCAGATCTACAGGTCTAGCCCTCCCCTTAGTATTGCCAGCCTCCAGGCAGCACCTGGAGATCTCCAAGATAAGTTCTCCTGGAGAAAATGGCTGCTTTGGGCAATGGACTCTATGGAATTATAAGGCCCCTTTGCACCCCAAATCCTCCCCTCCCCAGGCTCTACCCCTCAAATCTACAGGTATTTCCAACCCCAAGCTGGCAACCCTGTTAACTGGCTATGGAACCACTTTCCAGACCCTTGGAACCCAGAAGACATGGCATAGGAGGACGTGCTTTTCTACCTTAGCTGCCACTGCAGAGCCCCAAATCAACATAAGTCAGGGGTGGAGGGAACCATACCTGTTACCATGAGCCTGTCCTCCCATACTACCCACTTGGGGCAGCAAAATGACTTGAGACAGCCCTACCTTATAGCTAAGCAGAAGGAAATAAACATGGCGTGCCTCCCTCTATTTTTCCCTTCCATCTGGCGCCCCACCAGCCATAGCTGGGACACTCACCTGGAGCTTCCTTCTAGAGCTTGTTGTATTTCTTCCCACAACGGGCCTTACTTCTAGTGTTATACATAAAACTAGATGACTCTGAATTATTCTACTGTCTTTACTGTTTTTGCTACCAGAGTCATAAACAGCAAATGACCCTGAATTTAAACTGAACTTTCCTTAAAAAGGTAGCAGTGTTTTATTACCTAGTAATCATTATATAATAAACAATGTATTGTATATTTTATCTACATTATTTTAAGCAAATCCATGTGTTTTTTATGCTAATATGACCTGGCTGTTTTAATGGTGTCTGCTTGTTTTTTAGTGGCTTTTTGTCATGGCATTGTCTAGTTTTTAATTGTTTTAATGATTATTTTGTTTTTAAAGGTTGTATTTTACTGATTTTATTGCCTTAGTTGTAAGTAGATCTGTAGGGTGGACCGATGATTTGGGAAGGGGAGTTGCAGTTTGGCATACCCCACTGCCTTAATATATGCCTAGTTTTTGCATCTTTTGATGATATAGGATATGATTTTTATTCCACACCCTATGGGCTATTGTGCTATCATTGCACCACAGCTATCATTCACCTCCTGGATGGTCTTATCCACACAGAAAAATCTATTTGCAAAGGATTGCTTTAGCACAGGGATGGTTAGTCAGTGGCTTGGGAGCTGCATGCGGCTCTTTCACACATCCTGTGTGGCTCCCAGCTGGGCAGCTGGGGAAGTGAAGGGGAGGCATGCTTTTTCTTTCCCTCCCTCCCTCTCATCTATTTGCTTTCTTTATTTCTCTCTCTCTTTCCAACTCTTTCCTTCTTTTTTCACCCCCCCCGTCTGTCTCTGACAAATAAATGTCATTAGCAAACAAACAAAAAATAAATATCATTATCAATACCTGTTTTACCCCTTTTGTTTTTATTTTTGGCAGTCTCGTTTATTTATTTATTTTATTCATTCAGTTTATACCCCGCCCTCCCCGCTGAAGCAGGCTCAGGGCAGCTTACATGAAATACATATATAAATACAGTTAAAATCATTCATAAAACATCATGACAAATTAAATAGTGTTAATAAAATGTTAATAAATAATGTTAATAAAAAGCAAATCTGCATATTTTCCAATAAGATGTGTGTGTAATATTTGCTCATGTCTTGTGGCTCTCAGACATCTGACGTTTATTCTATGTGGCTCGTACGTGGAGCAAGTTTGGCCACCTCTGCTTTAGCAGTATCCAATGATGTGGGGGTGCAGTGACTATGCACATGAATTAGTATGCAAGTGGAAAAAAAGAGGAAGATGTTCCTTTGGCTTTCTTAGAAAAAGAAACCATGAATTAAGCTATCACTATTATGAACGCATGTGCAACTCCTCACAGGAGTAGATACACACGTTTTTCTCCAGTGCACTTCTTTCAGTCCTTCCGTGTGACTTACAAAGAGTCCTGTAGCCCTTGGCCATCGATATGATGATTCTTAAGCATTCTTTCTTCTTCTTTCAGCAAGGGGATCTTTTAGGCGACTGAATCAGTCTAGACTAAACTAGAAATTACATGGCACGTGACTTGGGCCCAGATCAAATGATCACAGGATAAATATATAAAATAGGACACACTGGTTCTGTGGGAATATTCCGTGCCACCTGTAAAAGGCCATTTGGCAATCTCTGCTGTGTCATGAGAAACCTGTGTTGTGCAAGGTGTCTTTGCCTGTAATGTCATCTTTAACATCCTGAGGTGACTGTGACACATATTTTATGTACAAAATTACTTGTGTGCAAATGAGACATTTGCTTTTAGTACAGACACTGATTTTTGTCTTAGAATCTGCTCCATTGAGTATTATCGGCCATCACAGAAAATGTCCTCAAGAGATCTGAATAACCAGTGTCCTGAACCTGTCTATCCTGGCTCAAGAAACCTGGTAAAGACAAGCCAAGTGCTTGTATTGGCTGCTATTATTCATGATGAAGAACAGTGCATACTAGTGTTCCTTAAACCTGATGACTTTTGGTCTCTGTGCAGAAAATGAAATAGAGACAGTTATTCCCCAGCCAACTCCATTTTGTGAAGGAACATTAGCAATTTTCACCTGGAGAGAGAGAAAGTAGGAATAAGGTTCACTATGTTAGAGTGCTTGAACAGATAGTTCCAGATGACCCAGAAGCAAAACGACCAAGATACAATGTATAAGGGAAGGCACCCCCTGTATCCCTATCTCTTTTAACAATTTGTCTGTTTTAATATTTCCAACTTAAGGGAATTGTTGTTCCCGAGGAAGGGGGTCCAGAGAGGGAGGCAAAGGAAGGTACACAGAAGGTAACCAACCTCAAGGTGAGACCTGGAGTTCTCCCAGAACTGTAGTTGATCTCCAGACTACAGAAATCCGTTTTATGTAGGAAATGGCAGTTTCACAGAGTCGACAGCATATCAAAGAGTCCAGGAAAAAAGAAAGTCCTAGAGTGGTCACAGAGGCTGGATATTCTAGGACTTCCCCTTCTCCTGTGGTATATACCAAAAAACTAGGAGAAACTGATTGATTGTTGCTAATAGAGACACTAAATACCAGTCACTCCCTCCTACCAAAATGTAAAATTATATATATATATATATATATATATATATATATATATATATATATATATATGGCAGGAAATTTAAATTTTACATTTTGGTTTGAGGGAGTGACTTTACAGAAAGGGGTGGAGTTGGATGGACTGACCTTTGACCTGTGACAGAACATGTTATCAGATCACCAAACTCTGTCTTACCCACGTACTGCCCCCAAATCTCCAGGAATTTTCCAAGCTGGAGATGGCAGTCCTACCTATAAGGTTGAGGGTCTCCAGTATACTGGTTCAAATTGACTTAGGCTTTGTGCTCATGTGAACTTTCACCTTTGATTCCAGAGTTTACCAAGTCAAATAGGAAGAAGAGAAGAAGAGATTGGATTTATACCTCGCCCTTCATTTGACGTCTCAGAGTGACTTACAAACACCTTCCTCTTCCATCAACAGACACCCTGTGAGGTAGGTGGGGCTGAGAGATCTCTGAGAGAACTGCTCTTTCAAGAACAGCTCTGACAGAACTATGGCTTGCCCAAGGTCATCTAGCAGCTGCAAGGGGAAGAGTGGGGAATCAAACCTGGTTCTCCCAGATTAGAGTCTGCAAACTTAACCACTACACCAAACTGGCTCTGTTTCTCTAGTGAATCAACATTCATAGTTATTAATGAAGTTATCATAATTGAATACTTAAGACTAAACTATATAGTATACTGATTCTGTTCTTTTCCCTGTATTGTCAGTATTTTGGCTGGGGTGTTGGAGGAGGACCCAAAGATTATGTTTCATGCTAGGCATTGGATTTACTTCTCAGCGGCCCTACTTGAGGGATCTCTATGCATCTGTCACAACTCCTTGTGCTTTGCAAAGGATTCTGGGGAAGGAAGAAAGTGCAAGCTGCCCTGGTAACTTTAAGTATGGTACCCTTGAACTCACCACTTTCCCAGGTGAACTAAAACTGCACTCTCACCAGAGAAAGCAGCCTTTCAGGAAATGTGGACCACCTTTGATGAGCTTTGTGGAGACTCTAATGGTTCCCTGGATGGCAGTGCGGGGAAAAACTCACTGGCATCTTGGCTGCCCAGATTGTGGTACATTTACAGTGCAATAACTTACAGAGTAACACCCTTCTAAGCCCATTGGCTTCAGTGACTACCTGGCCCATAGCCAGGATTTTTTTAAGTCAGGGGGCATTTAAATTTCTCAAGGGGCACTGGCTAATTAAATGAATCTGTGGGAGAAGGTTGAATGCTCTGGGATAGATGGGAAGTCAGGGGGCCTAGCCCTGAGATGCCCCACTGCAGCTATGGGCCTGGTGACTACTGAATAATGTAACTCTGCTTAGGATGGCAGTCTTTTGCAGACAGCAAATAGCCATGAAGAGTCATAAGGTTTTGCTCGCAGAGTTTTATTTTTGTTTAAAAGCAGAACCAGTCTTTGGCTTCTCGGAGCAAATCACAGCTGCTTAACATGAATGTGTAGCTGAAGACAAGACATGCAATGACTGTTTTGAGCACTGGTGGCATTAAGGTCAGAGTAGTGGGAAATATATGCAAATCAGAGGACTTTTTTTAAAAAAAGTAGAATGTGATTAAATGTCACAGCTCCATCCTATTTATCATTTACTGCAATTTTCCCAGTTCACTAAGTACTTTATTTGCTTAGAGCCAATTTAACAGTGCCAAAAACTTGGTGTTGTTAATCCCCCTTTCATTAGCTTAAACCTAGCATGAATTGTCCTTAAACTAAGCCAAATATATTGGGGGGAAAACATTAACAGGGAGCTGTATTTCAGAACATGCAAATTTCATGCAAATACAGCACAAACAGAAACAAAGGTATCTGAGCTGTATTCTACCTGTGAAAATCTATGGAATACCAGAAGTATATAGGTAAGAAAGAGAATTTGTTCCAAGCCCTTTTTTCCTCTCGAATACATGCTTAATTTCTCACTTTGGTTGTGTTCACCTTTGGTTTATAATAGGGCTAAAGGCCAGTGTGACCTTTCCTTGATGGTGTGATTCCTTGATGCCCTGTGAATCAACTGCAAATAATGGTACCTCAAGTTTGTTGTGCTGAGGACTAATGGACCACGAAATGGACTAATGCTGACCTAATGGATTAATTAATGAAAATAGGATTTATTAATAAATAATACATTTAAAGTAATTAGTGCAAATAATTAATCAATTAAAAATAACCACTAAGGACCATTATACGTTTCTTTTTTCTTTGAGAAATCGCATATGAGAACAGCTATCATTTGGAGCCAGAGGTTTACACTTAAATTTCTTGTTGGTGCTGCCTCTCTCAGGGTGCCCAAAGCAGAAGATGAGAGATACTACTCTGGTCACTTTCTTACTGGCATGAAGGGTTGCCAGGCTTTGCCCTGGAGGGTGGAGACATGGTGAGGCCTCCGCTGACCACCAGAGAGTTTCCAGCAATTCCCAGAGAGGACTAAAGTCACTCCTGGGTTTTCCCCTGGAAGTGATATCATGCTGTCAGCCTGATGTCTGTTTTTATTTTTTTTCTCCCACTGCCAATCTGAGCAGTGGTAGGAAATGAGGACTAGGGTGGGGGATTCCCCACTCTTACCAGAGGGCTGGCAAGCATGCCAGCACTCCATACTGGCTTGTACCAGGTTTACATTCTATTTGTAGAACATTCTTCCAATGGGATTCAAAGAGAAATAAAGTTACTATTGTGTTCCTAGTCTGACTTCCAAGAGTATGCTGGAATATTGGAAAGCAAGTTCTATAGTGTCTCAAAAGAGAAGGGAGGCTGCCCTGACCTTGATAACCCAGGCAAGCCCGATCTTGTCAGATCTCAGAAGCTAAGCAGAGCCAACCTTGGCAAGTAACTGGAAGGGAGACCTCCAAGGAATACCAGGGTTTGGGACACAGAGGCAGGCTATCAAGCCACCTCTCTGAAAAATGTCCAAGCCCCCAGTAGGGGTTGCTGGAAGTTGCCATGACTTCCAGGTATGCAAGCACACACACATGCGTGCACGTACACACAAAATACCCACAAAAAAGGAGACCTACATTTATGTAGAGTTTCTCAGAATCCCTATAAGATTTCTGCAACCAGAGAACTTGTACAATATAATGTGAACCTGGAGCCATGAACCAGGAAGTCAAATCTTGTGTCACTTGTGCCTGTATCTAGTGGCCTCAGCCCTGCATCAGAAGGAGGTCAGCAATTATTCTGATATCACCTCACATCAGGTTTGGAATTTTATTAAAAAATGTGTGTGACTGTTTTAATTTGCAAGGCAAAAGATGGACATTCACGCAATAAATATGCACATAACTTTTTTTAACAAGTACTATCCTCCAAAGGGATGACCCTAGCAACTGATCCAGCAGTTGCTCTCCACCTGTTATGTGTTTGTCACTCAGGTTTTATTGCTACGCATATTGAACACACATGGAACTTCTCTTGAAATGATACATCAGTCTCTGCCCTTAGAAGATGCCAGGCTACAGGTCTAGGAAAGACCCTTGTTCCATGGCCTAGGGCCTACATTCCTAAGGGAATGTCTTCATCCATCTATCCATTTTTATCCTGCCTTTCTTCCAAGGGAGTTTAGGGTTGCACACATGACTCTTTACTTCCTTGTTTGATCTTCTCAATAACTCTGTGAGGTGGCTTAGGCTGAGAGAGGATGATTCTCTCATTACTTACCAAGTGAACTTCATGACTTTGAATCTGAAGTGTCCCTAGCTGTAATCTGACCTATGGATCACTACACTACACTACTCTGGTTTTCCATAAATGCTTCTTCTTGCCAGCTTCAGATCAATTAAAAAAATCCATTTTTAAATAGTAGTTTCCCAAGTGTGCCTGGATACTAACAGGTCTTTTGCCAGAATTGCACCAGCTCTTTGGTACAGCCTTCCAGATGAATTTTGCACTGCCTCCTTGCTCTGATTTTCCCGTCAGGCATTGAAAACTGGCATTTTTTTTTACTGTGGGGAGAAGCTGGAGATACAGTTTTAAATAAATAAAATTCAGACTTTGGTGAACTAGATGAACCAACAGCCTGTTACCATATGACAGCTCCTTATATCCTCTGAGATTTAAGATGTTGCTGCTGAATAGGCTATTTCAGGTTTCTACCTTTTTTGTGGGGGAGGAGTTCATTTTCCATTTGAGTTTTAATTGTATTGCCTCTAAGTGAATGAAAACTAAGTTAGAATTGAACCAGCAGATGGAAAACCTCTTATCACTGAACAATGAAACCACCTCCATTTTTCTGTCTTTTTCTTTTTGCCATCTGGTATCTGAGCTTGCATGGGAAAAATTAGCCATTTAAGAAGCAGTTCTTTGCCATCTCCAGTAGTCAGGGCTTTCCTCAGCCTCCTTCTCTCTAAAGACTGGTGCTTATCCTTTCAGAGATGAAGCCATAAAATACAAATGGGGACATGAAACTCAATTTGACAGCCTCACAAATGCTGCAAGGAAAGCATTAAGCCCACATGCCCACACGGAGAAAGAACATAATCCAATCTTGACAATAATGAAAAGGTTAATCTAAAATGGGAGCCATGTGGTTTTGTCGGGGCTTCTTTTCTTTTTGAGCAAAAAACTGTCCATTGTCCTGATTAAAACATTAAGGGAAAAATGGGCTCTGTTCATAAAAAATGTTGCCTTCTGTCAGCAACTCTTCAATGTGTGGTATTTTATGGGTTTTGTCAGCAAGTCTTTGATGTGTGGTATGTTATGGGTCCAATCAGCTAATGATCTGTAAACAAACAGGGAAAGGATTCAATCCCAGAGCTCTCTGGCAAAACTGCCTGGAGATGAAATTGATTTGTAAATTATAAAGGCCCAAGCAAGGAGCACAATGCTAGTCCCAGGCAGAAAAAATTGTGCAGAGGGGTGGAATTTCCATGCTGAAACAGGAGAGGTGGTGTCTCAGTAACACAGAACAATATCTGCATGTAGAAGATCCCAGGTTAAATTGCTGGCATCTCAACTAGCAATTGTTGGGAAAGATCTTTCTGTGCTAGAGATCGAGAAGAAACTCTGCCAGTCAGAACTCAACATAAGGCACCTTCATATGTGATCAATAGCCATTGGTCACTGAGTGTTGTGCCCAGTATCCTCACATCTATTCATTTTAAGTTCTAGGGCAATGATAGTTATTTGAGATTTCAAATGTTATCAGGTTGTATCATTAGAGACTTGATTCATCCATAGCAAGTGTTGTAGGATTCTGTTAGAGATTTTTTTTAAAGGTCTCAGCTTTTATTCCTTGTTGTTGGCCTTCCAGAGTAACTGGTTGGCCACTGTGTGAGACAGGGTGCTGATCACTGGTCTGATCCAGCAGGGCTCTTCTTAAACACCTTAGCTGTGCCCTCAGGATTGTGCAGCAAGATCAACAAGTCCCAACATTTAATTATTGTGGCGGTAGTTTAGTGGTTCAAAACCATAACGGTGGCTGCTATCAGGGCCGGCTCTCCCACTAGGCGAGCTAGGCGCTCGCCTAGGGCGCCAGTCCTGCAGGGGCGCCAAAATGCCCCCCACCCCCCACGTGAAAAGCCCCCTTCCCACCCAGCGCCAGCAGCCCCACCGCTGGGCCATCTCCAGGCCCCACCGGGAGGCTGGCATCCCTTGTGAGGTGGGCGCCCCAGGCCGTCCTGCCTAGGGTGCCCAGACACCTGGGGCTGGCCCTGGCTGCTATCCTACCTTAGCCTGTGGGATCCTTCCTCCAACTTATATGGCTCTTTCACTATGGCCTTCTATTTGCCACCTAGCAAAATGATATCCTTGGGTGCCTTAAGACAAAGTAGCTTGCAGCTCCATCTCTCATATTTGTAATTCCATACAATTTATCTTTGTTAACTTGCAGCCACATACACAATATACAACAACTATGGTTTGGTCTGGTGTCTTCATGAGATAGAAAATACTTAGAATATGCAGTGCTGGAAACAACCCATTTCGGTTGTGTTAAAAGCAGAAGAAATGCGTAGAATGTTAATAGGTAACTATTTATCATATTAATTTTATTAAAAAGCACTTTGAATACCATTAGTATAAACATCTAGTTAATAAATCCATAGACCTGAATACTAAAAAATTGTCTATGGAATTTTCATACAATCAGCTTTAATTTGTTCACATATATATTGTGAGAGATCTCAAGGGCTCAGGGCGGGCAATCATTGTTTAATTGTCTAGCTCTCAAAGGCAGAATGTAGGATTCTCCCACTTCTGATGAGGTAAGGAAGTGTTGAGAACAAGGAGACAAGGCCATTGAGTCAGCTTCGCGGCTGAGTGGGGTTTTGAACCCAGATCCCCCCCCCCACTCGAGTCTGATAAAACAGACGACATAAATAAAATGGACACAAAGGGAATAAAGCAGGGAGAGGCTAAGGGAGGGGGAAATCAATTTTAAAATATTGAATTCATTTTTTAAAAAACTCTTTCACCTGTGAGAAAACTTATATGAATATGGGGAAATCTCAGCTGACCCAAGAGCAGGAAGGTAAGTGGTTCTTTTTAAAGAAAGTGAAAACTTGTTTGAGCATCTGTTTGTACACAGTGATTACTTTTTCTCCATTACCTGTATATCACTATTATTATTATTATTATTATTATTATTATTATTATTATTATTATTATTATTATTATTATTATTATTATACTGTGAACATACCGATATAAGAGAAGCCAATGCTGGATCAGGCCAATAATGGCCCATCCAGTCCAACACTGTCACACAGTGGCCCAAAATACCAGGTGCCATCAGGAGGTCCACTAGTGGGGCCAGGACACTATTAATCCCACTGTTGATCCCCCCCAACCACCAAGAATACAGAGCAACACCAAGAATTCCTATCTATACTTTGTGGCAAATAGCCACTGATGGACCTCTACTCCATATGTTTCTCTAATTCCCTCTTGAAGCTGTCCATGCTTGTAGCCGTTGCCACCTCCTGTGGCACTGAATTCCATGTGTTAATCACTCTTTGGTTGAAGAAGGACTTCCTTTTATCCATTCTAACCTGACAGCTCAGTAATTTCATTGAGTGCCCATGAGTTCTTGTATTGTGAGAAAGGGAGAAAAGTACCCCTTTCTCTACCTGCTCCATCCCATGCATAATCTTATAAACCTCGATCATGTCACCCCTCAGCCGTTGTTTTTCCAAGCTAAAGAGCCCCAAGCACTTTAACCTTTCTTCATAGGGAAAGTGTTCCAACCCTTTTATCATTCTAGTTGCCCTTTTCTTCACTTTTTCCAAAGCTAGAATATCCTTTTTGAGGTGCGGTGACCAGAACTGTACACAGTATTTCAATGAGGTCACACCATTGATTTATATAGGGACATTATAATATTGGCTGATCTGTTTTCAGTACCCTTCCTAATAATCCCCAGCATAGCATTGGCCTTTTTTATTGCAGTCACACACTGTCTCGACATCTTCAGTGAGTTATCTACTGTGACTCCAAGATCTCTCTCTTGGTCAGTCTCTGCCTGTTCGGACCCCGTCAAAGTGTATTTATAGTTCGGATTTTTGGCTCCAATGTGCATCACTTTGATACTTGGACACATTGAACCCCATTTGCCATGTTGATGCCCACTCACCCATCCTTGACAGACCCCTTTGGAATGCCTCACAATCCTCCCTGGTTGTCACCACCCTGAACAACTTCGTATCATCTGCAAATTTAGCCACATCACTGCTACTCTCAACTCCAAATCATTAATGGACAAGTTAAAGAGCATTGGACTGAGTACTGATCTCTGTGGTACCCCACTGCTTACCACCCTCCACTGAGAAAATTGCCCGTTTATACTCATTCTCTGTTTCCTATTAATTAGCCAGTTTTTGATCCACAAAAGGACTTGTCCTTTTATCCCATGATTTTTGAGCTTACTTAGGAACCTTTGATGAGGAACTTTATCAAAAGCTTTCTGGAAGTCAAGGCAAACAATATCTATTGGGTCTCCCTTGTCCACATGTTTCTTCAACCCCTCAAAGAACACTAACAGGTTAGTGAGACAAGATCTTCCCTTACAGAACCCATGCTCAGTCTGCCTCAATAGTTTTTGTTCATCAATGTGCCTACTAGTTCTTTCCTTAATAACAGTTTCCACCAATTTACCCGGTATTGAAGTCAGACTGACTGGCCTGTAATTTCCTGGATCTCCTCTAGAACCCTTTTTAAAGATGGGAGTGACATTAGCTACCTTCCAGTCCTCAGGAATGGAGGCAGATTTTAATGAAAGATTTTTGTCAGGAGATCCACAAGTTCACATTTGAGTTCTTTCAGAACTCTCGGATGTATGCCATCCAGGCCTGGTGATTTATCAGTTTTTAAGTTGTCTATCAGTATAGGACCTCCTGTCTTGTCACCTCAATCTGACTCAGGTCTTTCAACACCCCTCCCGAAACCAGCGGTTCTGGAGTGGGCAAGCACTTCTCATCTTCCACAGTGAAGACAGAGGCAAAAAATGCATTCAGCTTCTCAGCCATTTCCCTATCATCCTTCACTGCTCTTTTACCCCTTGGTGTCAAGGGATAGGCCTTTAAGAGACCTAAGTATTTGCATGAGTCAGTTAGTTTTTATCAGGATTTTGTTAGGGTGGCAGGGCAGCCAAACATAAACCACCAGCTAGTAATTACCAGCTGCTGTAACTTCATGCAGCTGTTAGCTGTCAAAACCTTAGCCTGACTGAGAGATCTTTGACAACTTTTGATCTAGATTGCTAAGTGTAAACCAGTGATTGGTTCACCAATTAGTTTGACAGCTTAGTGACTATTTAGCTGGGAGGTAGGCACAGCAAAGAAGGTTACTGGTGGCCAGTTGCCACTAGCCTGTTGCCAAAGAGAAATCTTTCAAGACAAGATGCTGCATCTGTTTGGCATATTCAAGAGTGAGAAGCCAGGAACTTTGCAGGAGGATTCCAGACATCCTTCCAGGCAGAACATTGGGTAAGACAAATGGCATCCTTGGCTAGAGAGCCATGGGCCAGAAGGAGGAATGGCTAATTCCTTGGCACCAACTTTGCTCCTTGAACTACTGCTGCTGAGAACTATTAGCTCAGGTCTAGGTACTATAGATAGAGAGTTAGGTTTTGTTCTCTGTTTTGTCTTCTATATACTCCCTTTCCCCCTGCCTGTGTGTTTTATTGTTTTTATTGCCTTTGTAATAAACTTAATCTGTTTTTATAAATTAGACTGAGTCAGTAACCCAGGCACCATGCCTATGCTACCAATTAGAGCTTGCGAACCACAAACTTTTATCATTTATTGCTACTACTGTGCTGGTTAGAATGACCCTGGTTTAAAGAGATATACCCTGTTGTCTCTGTGGCAGCCCTGAGAGTGGGTGGTAGCACTGAGACAGAAGGGTGGGGTTGTGACACTTGGTCATCCAAGGGCCCCACTGCCTCCCTGGCTGGTTTCCTGCTTCTAGTGTATCTGAAGAAAGTTTTATTGTTGGTCTTTAGGTTTTTCGCTATATGCTCCTCATATTTCCTTTTTGCCTGCCTGATCACAGACTTGCATTTTATTTGCCACAGCCTATGTTCCCTTTTATCAACCTCACTAAGAATATATTTCTACCACTTAAAGGAATCCTTCTTATCTTTTACAGCTTCCATTACTTCATTTGTTAACCATGCAGGCTTTTTTCTATACCTATTTGTGCCTTTCCTAACCTGCAGTGTATATTTTTTCTGAGCTTCTAGGATTGTAGTTTTAAATAGTTTCCAAGCTTCCCCAATGGTTTTGACCCTTCCTACTTTTCCTTTCAGTTTCCTCTTCACATGTTCCCTCATATCAAAGAAGTTTCCCCTTATAAAGTCAAAAGTGGTTGTGTCAGTATTTTTGGCCAGTTCCCTATTAATACAAATGTTGAACTCAATAACATTATGGTCACTGTTCCCAAGTGGTGCAATCACTTTTACATCTCTCACCAGGTCTTGGGTGTTACTTAAGACCAAATCCAGGATTGCCTCTCCCCTGGTAGGTTCCATGACTATCTGCTCCATAGCACAGTCATTGAGAGTGTCTAGAAACTGAATCTCTTTTTCCCAACTTGAACACATATTGACCCAATCAATGTGTGGGTAGTTAAAATCACCTGTTCTGACACAGTTATTTTGTCTAACCGCTATCTTTAATCCATTCATCATTTTATAATCCTCCTCTATGTTTTGATCTGGTGGACGATAGCAAACTCCCCATGTCAAGTTTCTGTCTGGGACCACTATTTCAACCCATAGCATTTCCAGAAGCAAATCAAATTCTCTTACCCTCTTACTGGACTTTATACCATCTCTGACATACAGAGCCACCCCACCTCCAACCCTTCCCCCCCATCCTTGTGATATAATATATAACCAGGAATCACCGTATCCCACTGATTTTCTTCATCCCACCAAGTTTCTGAAATACCTACGGTGTCTATTTCCCCCCCAACACCAAGCACTCCAACTCCCCAATTTTACCTCAGACACTTCTAGCATTTCTATAGAAACACCTATAATTTCCCATACATGTTAAACCCGCAACCTTCCTCTTGCTGCCTTGAGACCTTGTTAGGCAGTCTATATCACTAGCCACAGTCTCAGTGGACAATTCTAGTCCACCTCCCTGTAGAAAAGCAACAGCTACCCCCTCATTTCTCTGAGATGAGCCATCCCGAACCACAGACTTTTAATCTCCTGTTGGCTTTCCCCCAATATTCAGTTTAAAAACTGCTCTGCCACCCTTTTGATTTTAAGCGCCAGCAACCTGGTTCCTTCTCTGGACAAGTGGAGACTGTTTCTTTTGTACAGCTCCCTCTTGTTTCAAAAAGCATCTCAGTGACTAACAAACTTGAACCCTTCCCCCCCACACCATCATCTCATCCACACATTGAGACTCCTGATCTGTGCCTGTCTCTCCAGCCCTGCATGTAGAACAGGTAGCAGTTCTGAGAAGGCTACCTTGGAGGTCCTGGCCTTGAGTTTCCTGCCCAGCAGTCTAAATTTCTCCTCCAGGACCTCATGATTGCATTTCCCCACATTGTGGGTGCTGACATGCACCACGACCACTGGCTCCTCCCCAGATCTGTCTACCAGCCTATCTAAAACACATGTAATGTCCGCTACCTTCACACCAGGCAGGTAAGTCACCATACGGTCAGTATGTGGGTTTGCCACCCAGCTGTCTACCTGCCTAAGGATTGAATCACCAACTACCAAGAGCTCCCCTCCCACCCTGCCCAGGGATGGTTCCTTGGTGCGAAAGGATACCCATTCACCAGCTGAAGAAGAGGTCCTTTCTGAGGGAACATTCCCCTTATCCTTAGTATGGTGCCCTGTTTCCCCTTGACCCTCATGCTCTTTGACAGCAGTGGGACTGCGAGATCTAGAGTGGGACATATCTAACAAGTCCCCAAGATTCTTCTCCATGCACCTGACTGTCCCTGCTTCTCCAGGTCAGCCACCTTGGCCTCAAGGGAGCAAACTCATTCCCTGAGAACCAGGAGCTCCTTGCATTGAGCACACACCCAAGACTTCTGTCCAGTGGGCAAATAGTCATAAATGTGACACTCCATGCAAAACACTGGATAGCTCCCAACCCCCTGTTGGCATTCTGGCTTCATAATTGCTTTAAAAATAATTCAATATAATCGCCTTTTTAAAACCCTTTGTATTTATGTGGTTCTCCTTGTAGAAGTTTTTTTACAGAGTCCCTAGTCTAAGAGTCCCTAGGCAAAGAGCCACAGGCAAAGAGCCCTTTAGCTCATGCCTCTGGCAAGGTGCTGCCTTAAATAGAGGCCTCCCCCAGGAAAGGGCAGGGCAGCAGCTATTCAAATTCACCAAGGCACTCAATTTACATTCAAACAATGACCCTTTCTCACCCTCTCTCAAGCAGCCAGGACTCTGCAACAACTCTAATCTCTTCCATACACTCCCATACACAGTCCTCCCACACAATAACCTCAGCTAAATCCCCTCAGCTGAAAGCAAATAAAAAACACTCACCCCTCTAGCAGCTCTGTCTCCTGCTCTTTCTCAGAGCTCAGCTGGGTCTCAGAGCTTGAGCTGGTCTGTTGGCACAATGAATTCAACAATGGCATTCAAGGGTGATGTTCTAACAATGTGTGTCAGATTCAGATCCCACCATGCATGGCCTGTGAGGGAACTTCATGGGTTGCCTGTCAATAGCAAAAGATCTTGCTTCTGATTAAGAAGCACAAAGTTGAGGCAAAAGAAATATTATGATCATGACCCTAGCATTTCTTGATCTCCCAACCAGTATTGACCAGGACCGACCGACCCTGCTTCTGAGAGCTGATGAGATTGGGCTAGCCTGGGCCATCCAGGTCAGGGGAGCAAGGAGTTAGGAAGGTGTATATTAATATGATATTTCCTTATAAATCAGTTATTATTAAAACTACATCCTAGCTTTGTCAAATATCAGCATTTAATGCCTTCATTCTGGGTTCAAACACATGCTTAAAAGAACTGAACAGTATTTCAGTACATACATTTGCTCATGTGCATGATTTACAGGGAAGAAAAAGAATGGAAAAGATTAGAAAGTTGCAGCAAGTGCCAATTATGTGGCCATATTTTTTGCCTGTGCAATCTTTATGGAGTCCAAAACAATGACAGATAACTAATGCATCCATGTGCTCTGTGCCAGAAAATCCTAGAAGAAATTCAAAGGGAATGAAATTCATAAGCATCATTTGTGATTATGAAGAGCACTATACTATGGCTGAGTACAGACTGGCAGTTTGCTCTGGTAGCCAATCGTAACAAAAAAGCCCCGGAATAAACTATACTGGGTTTTCCCATTCACACAGCGAGGGCCGCTGCCAGAAGATACGGGACGGAGGAATGCGGGAGCGTTCAGACTGCCACACTGGAGGCGTGCTATATTCGCCATTTCCCCATTAATTTGGCTGTGGGTGTATAGGTGTATGTGCGCATGAGTGCCCATGCGCTCATGCACATAAGCGCATTTTGCCGAATGGGGGAGGACCCCACAGCATCGGCACCACATTGGCTGTGCTCCACTCCACTGCCCAATCACACCGCTGCTGCCTTCTGCCCAACGCGGGTTGCTCCCAGCTTTTCGGCTGTGTGTTCAGACTCCCCGGAAGTGGAGAAACACACGACACACACGGGCTTTCGGATTTGCTACGGGTTTTATCAGGTATCTTTTTAATCCGGCAGTGAAGCGCAACAGCACGGGTTGGCTACAGGTGGGGGATGCCAGGCAGATGTGACTGTGTGAACGCCCCATTTATTCCGGGATTTAGTCGTCGCTGGCCCGGGTCCCTACCGGGGCAAATTGCCAGTCTGAACTCAGCCTATATCTGTGCTCTATTGCTCACACAATGAAACTGCTGGAGAAATATGATATGTGGTTAATTTGCCATTGTGGAACTAATTCTGGGTCTTCTTCACAACTGTTGGGCACCATTGTCAAACTTGAGAATCTTCCCAAAGTGTTTGAGTAATAAGTATTTTCTATTTTATGCTTTGTACGTAAGAGTAGGCTGGTATTAGGATAGTTTTGGATCTGAATTGAGTTAAAGGTTTTATTCTTATATTTGAGTTTCGACTGTTAGTTGGAATGTTTTGTAACTCATACCTGAGCTGTCCGATAAACCTTGGTACAATGGCTACCTGCGAGATCAAGCAAGCAAACAAGAGTTCTCTTGACAGTTAAACCGTAACTTCAATTCTGTTGCCCCATATTCAGTGTTTGTACACCACTGGTGGTAAGAATTTTCCTGACACTAACGATTTAGCTGTTCTGTGGATTCAGTCACTCCAACAGTGGCAAGCTAGAGCAGTGTTTTTCAACCCTTTTTGTGCAAAGGCACACTTTTTTCATGAAAAAAATCACGAGGCACACCACCATTAGAAAATGTAAAAAAAATTTAACTCTGTGAGCCGAAGCCGCATGTTACGGATGAAATTGGAATTTTTACCACGGCATACCAGACAATATCTCACGGCACACTAGTGTGCCGTGGCACAGTGGTTGAAAAACGCTGAGCTAGAGTTTAATTTTCCCATCTAGTCCCCCACCTAAATCTGATTCAGAGTGTACAACATTAATTTTGTTATCTATTTCTCCCATCTTTCAGCCAAATTTGGTCTGAAAGCAGATAATAGAAATAAAAATCTAATATAAATGACAAAAGTTCATGGGAACACATTTTTTGAGTTAATTATGGTTAATGGATCTCCGTGATTTTTTCTAGTCTTGATCACATTTGTTCCTGACCATTTTGGCACCATTCATACAGAATTCTCACACTGTGATACCTAATTCAAGTTAGTTTCCAAGAAACAATACAATGCAGGCTATAGCCCTTTTGAGGTGTTACACTTGGGGGTGTTCAACTGCATGTATCGGGAGTGTGTGCTACCCATAGTCCTCCTAATGTGTACAGCTACCATTTCATTTAAATTTTATTTATTTATTTACAACATTTATAGTCCACCTTTCTCAATTGGACTCAAGGCAGATTACACAGAGTGATGGCTGGGACATTCAATAAACAATGCAATAGGATTAGTGTTGAAGAACCAATCAGAAGTCTAAAAGCAGAACTGAAGCAAAGTGCAAGTATTAACATATTAAATGAGACAAAATTCCATAGTAGGATCCTAGTTTCAACAAGCTATACACAGTAGTATAGACTATAGTCCCTAATAACTTTTCTAAGTAACTTTGTGAATCATTTAGTACAGTGCAAGTCTATTGCCTGTGAAGAAAAGACCTCTTGACTAATTAAGTTTTGCATACTTTGTGTTAAGTATGTACTGAAGCAGATAATACATGCAGTGTTGATTTCAGATGCAGCAGCAACCGTACATATTGGGAAGGTCACAGATAGCTGGTATGTGTGGTTGGTAGGCTCCTGGTAGGTTCAATTATAACATCTGAAAAGTTCTGTTGTTGTGCTATGATCAAGGGTTTGTTCAGATCTGCTCCATCCATTGGATGGTAAGGCTGATAAGCTTCAGGGTAAAAAAGGTAAAGGTTCTCTTGCTCAAAAGCCAGTTGATTCCGACCCTAGGGTTGCGGTGCTCATCTCCGTTTCAATGCCAAAGAGCCAGCGCTGCCCGAAGACGTTTCTGTGGTCATGTGGCTGGCATGACTAAACATCAAGGTGCACGGAATGCTGTTACCTTCCCACCGAAGTGGTACCTGTTTATCTACTTGCAATTTCTTGCTTTCAAACTGCTAGGTTGGCAGGAGCTGGAACTAGAGTCAGGAGCTCACTCCGTCATGCGGCACCCGGGCCTCAAACTGCTGAACTACTGAACTTCCACAACCTGCAGTTCAGCGTCTTAACCACTTGAGCCACCGCAGCTCCTAAGTTTCAGGGTACACTGTATTAAAACCTCTTGAATGGGCACCATGAGTGGTTGATCAATAACTGAAGAAATTCACACAACTTGAAGCCCATGAAGGTGAACACTGCCTTATTGACGTGTATGGCAACACACTGGCAAGTTGATTTTGGTTTTGGGTCAGCTGTGGAATGCAAAACTAGGATGGAGGGTGGCAGTACATGGCTGGCAGACTTCATTTAACTTTATGGGTCTCATGTTCTGTTGACCTGAGTTGACGGTTATGGCTCTCCCATTCTACAGATGAAAATATGCATTGGAGTGAATGGAGATGTCTATGAAGATTTTTCTAAAAGCCACATGCTACATTGTCAAGAGTACAGATTACAGATGCAGCCTGTTGTGAAACACAGAACCGACACTAAGCCTCTAATGTTCCAGCTCAGCTAGGAAGCAAATGTTTTATACAGAAATCTTTTAGGAACAATTAAGACCAGACTTTTTTGATGCTTTCTTTGAGGTGCCCATTGTTAAGCTGAAGAGCAGCCGAAGCTCGCTCATCCATTTCCAGTCATGGTGTATAATTCTCCAATAATGGCTCTCTTCCTGGTACATTAAGTGATTGTTATTATATGGTGCAAACATTATTAATCTCATTGCTCCCAAAATGAGTCAATATTTTAGTCTTTCATTTGACATTTTTTAAAGAAGTGCTTTGACAACCAAGTCCTTTTGCAGATTAAGGTTCTTTTATATCTATATTTTAAAAAGTGAATCAAACTAGATTGTTTGGGCAAGCAATAATCTTTTCAATGTCAGTTGTGATCTTAGCCCAAGAGGCCTACCTTCCTTTCCTCCTTGCCTCATGACAGTATGGTGGACTTTAAAGTGCATAAATAAAAACAAGATCCTTGGCAAGGATTCTCACCTGATTTGATTGGACAAGAGCTTGCCTTATTAGGATGCTGACAGAACATCTTTGGGACAGTGATATACAGAAGGTTACGTGGAGGGCTGTGGAGGTGTAGAGAGGAATTCTGCAATGGGAGGAACTGGAAGATGGCAGGTAAACACCCAATTGACCAGGACCAACTACATTCACCATTCTGTGTGTATCAGATTTCTTCCTGAGATGTATCTGTTATACCTTTGCGCTCTCCATATGGAATGGAGAACATGTTGGTTTTTTTTCCTCAGAGATCTGGTTTCTATCCCTAGGTTCAAACATATAGAGCTATCAAAGTCAGACCATTGGTGTATATAGTTCAGTATTTTTCAGTGGCTTTCCAGGGCCTCAGAAAGGCTAAAGTCTTTCCCAAACTCTTCTGGTGGTGGAAAGTGCCATCAAGTCATACCTGATGTACGGTGGCCATGTAGGGTTTTCAAGACAAGAGATGAACAGAGGTGGTTTGCCATTGCCTGCCCCTGAGCAGCTTCTGAAATCTGATGAGCTTGGGTCACCAGGTCACGATGACCCTTCTACCTGACACCTTGATGTTGTTTACCTGGATTTCAGTAAAGCTTTCAATAGGGTTCCTGGTGAGTAAACTGCAGATTGGACTAGGGCTGCAGATTGGACTAGGATAGTTAAGTGGATAGGGAACTGGTTGGAAACCCACACCCAAAGAGTGGCTGTCAATGGCATTTTATCTGATTGGAGGGTGGTGTCCAGCGGGGTGCCACAGGGCTTGGTTCTGGACCTAGTACTTTTCAATATTTTTATAAATGATCTGGATGAGGGAATGGAGGGACTACTCATTAAATTTTCCAATGACACCAAAATGGGAGGAAGAGCGAACACCCTGGAACATATAGAATTCAATGAGATCCGAACACATGAGAAGAATGGACAGATATTAACAAGATGCAGTTCAACAAGGATAAGTGCAGATTTTTACATCTGGGTAATAAAGATGAGAAGCATGCATACCGGATGGGGGACTACAATTCTGGGTAGCAGTGTGTGTGAACAAGATCTTGGGGTATGGGTGGACTGTAAGCTAAATATGAGTAGTCAATGTGATACAGTGGCAAAAAAGGCTAATGCAGTCTTGGAGTGTATCAGCAGAGGCATAACATTCAAATCACAAGATGCTGTTGTCATTGGTCAGGCCACATCTAGAGTGCTATGTGCTGGAGGCTTCACATCAAAAAGAATGCGGACAGAATGGAATGGGTATAGAATGAGGATGATCAGGGCCTGGAAACCAAGCCCTACAATGAAAGGCTAAGAGGACTTGAGAATGGTCAGTCTGGAGAAGAGGAAACTGAGGGGAAACATGATTGCTCTCTTGAAGTATTTGAAAGGCTGTCACTTAGAGGAAGGCAGGATATAACTCACAATAATGGGTTTAAATTATGGGTAGAAAGGTACCAACTGGATATTAGGGAACTTTATTTTTTTACAGTACGATTAGTACAATAGTTCAATTGGCTGCCTAGGGAGATGGTGAGCTCCCCCTCAGTGGCAGTCTTCAAGCAGCAGCCGGATGAACACTTGTCAGGGATGCTTTGGCTGATCCTACACTGAACAGTGAATTGGGCTAGATGGCGTGTATGGCCCTTCCAACTCTATGGTTCTATGGCCTTTTAGCTGGAGAAGCCCAGGACTGACCTTGAGACATTCTGCATGCGCACACACACACACACACACACACACCCCTGAAGCTGCCTTATACTACTCCTTTTCAGGTATTACATTTGTGTGTACAGGGAGAACAGTCTACATGCAATCCTCCCATTGCCCCTTTGTCTGAAGGATACAATAAGGCTGCATTCACACACACTAAATAATCCACTTTCAATCCACTTTCGATGCACTTTCAAATTGGATTTTGCCTGTTGACACATAGTAGAATTCAGTTGGAAAGTGCATTGAAAGTGGATTGAAAGTGGGTTATTTAATGTGTGTGATCGCAGCCTAAGTGTATGTTCTCACTTCAGAACCTGTGTACTGAACCTGGAATCTTCCAGGGTTCTGGTACATATGTACTGAGGCTGAACTGGAGGGTTAATTGGAAATGCCAGAGATTGCACTACGCACTGTGTACTATGTAATGGGTAGCTGCAAGCAAGTCTCAGAGCCTCAAGCCTGCCGCCCTCCCACCTCAGTTCCTGTTCTGTCAACTAACATTGAGTTGCTTTCTTGCTTCACAGCATTCTTGAGGATTAATGAGATTTGGAGAAGTTGTTATCCCCCTTGAGTTTTAGGAATTGAACAGGCTATAAATCTAAGTAAACAGATAATAAAAATAGTGCAAATGTAATCGGCTCATTCATATGCAAAAAAAGTTGGTGTGCTTTTTATCCTAAGCAATTGGCATTGCAGAAGAGGTATATAATAAAGGGTTTAATGGTTTAGGATTCAAACATGCGCATGAACATGTCCATAAGCTAGGAAGATTAATGCCAAGTGGAATTCCCTGTTTCTACTTGCACAAAATAACTTTTAAATTCATTGTGCTAGCTGAGTGCAATGCATTATTTGGGATCAAAATAATTTGTTCTTTAAGGCAGCTGGAACTTTATATCAGTGTTTGTTTGCTTGGTTAAAAGATTTAGATTCTGCCTTTCCACCAAATACAGGCCATCAAAGCAGCCCTGTCCAAAGAACACTGAAAAGAACTTGTGCTAATAGACTATTGATAATTACATTTGTTACGTGCCCTGTCTTCTTAGTATGCCTCCCAAATAGAATTCTACAGTTCCCTGTTTAGAAAGAGGTCAGTCCTCTCTGATGAACCTACATAAAACTGGCATAGATAGGGTAGATTAGTTTGTCAGTGAGATTGCAGACTGTCTAGAGGTTTAGGGCTGCCAACACTGGCCTGAAAATTCCTGGAGATTTGGCGGCTGTGCCTGGAGAAAACTGAGCTTGGGGAGGGGATGGCGCTCGGTGGGAATGTGATGCCATTGAAGCCATAAAAGTTGCCATTTCCTCTAGAGGAACTGATATCTACACTCTGGAGTTCAGCTGTAATTCCATGAGAACTCCAAGCCTGACTTTGAGGTTGGTAACCCTATTTGGAGATGGAGTTCTAGACATATCCCTTTCACCAGCTGAAAGAATTTCATGGGCCAAGTTTAGACAAGCAGTCTTATGAAGGGGTAGAACTGTGACTGGGCTGTACCACTTCATACTACCAGTGCTGGCCCTGCCAGCCAGCCAGAAAGACACAGTCGGAAATCCACCCAGAAGACAACAGCACCTCCTGGCAGCCTTCTCCTGCGTTCTCGAGTGCTGAATGCAGCTGGGAAGCACTTTGGAAAGCCCCCAGCCAGCCAGCCCCAGGGTTGGCTGAAGCCCTGCCTAAGCAAGCACTTCCCATGTGCCCCCCTCCCACATGGGCTACTTGGCCCAGGCCTGTGCTGACGGGTTGTGGGGACAGGCAGGGGAGTCGGGGGTGCTGCATTGGGGGAAATGGCTAAGAAAGGAGGGAGAAGGTTGAAGCTGCCCCATCCATCCCAGCCACCTCGCCTTGCCAATGTGTTGCCTCCTACCCATTGCTTTGCCAGGAGTGGAGCCCTATACCAGGCAGCAGCAGAAGTGTAGGTGGCTTTCGGATTGCTTCAGGCCACACTGAAGTCTGAACTTGGGGTCTTGTGTGTCTAGTGTTCTTCCAGCCGTTGCCTCTGAGTCAGTTTTGTGAGGCCAACTCTGCTTTGATTCCCAGGCTGCCCATTGGCCCCTGTCTCTGCCCAGCTCTACATGATGGCATGATGCCCCCCACCCCCCCTGGAAATTTCCTGGCTATGGGGCTGGCATTGTGTGTGACTGTGACATCACTTCCAGTTTCAGACCTGAAAGTAATGCCACAGTGCTGGCAACATTCCAGAAATTTCTCTAATCCCTATGGTTTTTATCATAGCTTGACACCAAAGTGTCATTTTGGGGTCCAAAACTGGAAATGACATCACAGCATTGTGTTATGCAAGTCCCCCCTTATTTTGCTCTTCTTGCTCCATCAAGCAGCAGTGGGAACACACACTCTGAAAGTGGGAGGTTGCCCACCATGGAAAGCAACCTGACAGCCCTACTGGCATCACATTTGGACGGACCTGGTTATCCCCCCCTCCCGGACTCAGCCCATTTTATAAGTCTGTGAGTTGCACAGCCTGGGCAACACTTGATGATTCTTCTTTCCCAACCGCTAAACTATAAGGTGATAAAAATCCTACCTGTAGGTGCATAGATGGGCAAACATCTGCTGTGTTCATTTGATCAAATGTACATGAAACCTCTACATCTGGAAGAGACTCATGCGGGTTAAGTTCCTAGTTTGTTTCATCGTTTCTGACTGGGTGGAAATGATTTTTTTTAGTTGTTATAGGGAATGAGAAGGTCCTAAGCAGAAGTATAGGATTTTGATTCAGTTAATTATGGAATATAGGTCCACTGAACTATGGAGAAGAGTGTTCTTATCAATGATTTTCACTGCTTAAAGTTTGGTGAGGATATTGTTGAGGATCATGATTCAATTAATGCCTTGGGCAACTCTAGTGTCCTTGACTCCTCAGCCTTGGTTAGCAATAATATTGGAGTTGGAGCACAAGGTTTAGCTTCCAAAAATGTAAGGGGAGGAGGGGGATTTGAATATAAGGAGGTAGGAAGGAAGAAGAAAAGTGTTAGCCTCCAGAATTCTCCAGATCTTTAGGAAACAAGACCATTACATATGCACTGGGCTTTTTAGACCTGGCTTACAAGCATCTCTGTGCAGACTTTGACCCTCAATATGATGCAAGTATTTGTTAAATCTATTTAACAAGTATTTGTTCTATTTCTTTCATTTCAGGAGTCTGCAACCTTTGCAGAATTGACAAGTAATCCAAATCCTGGAGTCTTTGTATATTTGAATGTGATCTAGGGAGGATTTTAAAGATATCAAAGAGGAAAAGGAGGAAAAGTAGTAGGAAGAAACATTACTCCTGTAATATTATTTGGGGCTTGATTAATACAGGGATGTTTATTGCATCTGCATTGATGTTAATGCTAACCATGATTAAGAGGTAACAGGCATTAATTTATTACTAGATGATCTACTGTTTTATATCTGAATTGCATTCACTTAAATATATTGACATGATGTGGGATATTATTATATTTTCTGAGCATCTGTGACAGCAGTTCCATGCACATACAATCCATCCCTTTTGGCTCAAGTTAAAAAGTGATAAACATTCTTTATAAACCAGTCTCTAAAATCTCTGTATGTGGAAGCAAGAGTTCAAAATATTAATTTACAAGTCAGATTGCAAGCACAAAAGTCACAGAAGCTTACTGCTATTGGGGTTGTCTGGTTGTTTTTAAATCTCAGCTAAAGAGTACCATAGAAGTCAAATGTGTCACAGAGGCTGACATACAGCTATAGCTCTCCCTCTCATATCTTTCTTGCAAGTGGTCCACTGAATTATTTTAAAATGCAGATACCTGTAGGAATCAAGGATGTAGATTCCAATTTTCAGTAGACTTGAGAAGCAACAGTACTGATTTTTAAATCATATCATTCCTATGGAAGTTTATTCTAATGTTTTATAATCAGAATGCATGAAAGCCAATGCAGAATACCATCAGTGGCTATCTGATGGTGGACCATCTTACCTTATCATCTGTTACCATACAAAAGAATAAGAGATACACTGGGAGATTGAGTCTTGTTACATGAAGGCTTTGAGTTAAACTGAAGGTAGAAGCTCAAAGTTCCAATAATAATTGCTGTTCTCTTCCATCGTTGCCTTAAATGGACTTTTTACAATTTAAAGACAAGATATGCTAAAATGTGGTGGTGGTGGTGGAGAATGCTTGTCAAGTCGCAGTGACTTATGTCAGCCCCAGAGGGTTTTCAAGCCAAGAGACAAACAGAGCTGGTTTGCCATCACCTGCCTCTGCACAGCAACCTTTGTCTTCCTTGGGAATCTCTTATCTAGCTACTAGCCAGGGCTTACCCAGCTTAGCTTCCAGGCTCTGAAAAGACTGGGCTACCCTAGGCCATTCAGCTCAGAGCTAGGCTAAAATAGTATACTCCAATTAACATATATTGGTATGTTAATTCAGTCCCCTCAAGCAAAAGGCTTGGATTTTTAGAGGTTCTTTTCACCCGGGAGGTACATGACTTTCAGTTCAAAGACACAGAGCCAGTTTGATGTAGTGGTTAAGAGTGTGGACTCTAATCTGGGAGAACTGGGTTTGATTCCCCACTCCTCCACTTGCAGCTGGTAGATCACAGGGAGTCTGCTGTGAGGAGGGAAAGGAGTTTGTAAGCTGCTCTGAGACTCCATGTGAAGGGTGGAGTATAAACCAATCTCCTCCTCCTCCTCCTCAGTTTTACTGAGATGAAAAATGGTTTATTGGAAGGCATTACTGCACAATATACTACACAAGCAAATTGCAGTGTACTGTATTGTGCAGAATTTCATATCAGTAACACTGTGGACTCTATGTCTTCCTACTGACAGTCATGTACCCAGTGGGGTGATAAAAATAGAGGCCTCTTGCTTGAGGGAACTGAACTAACAATCATGTATTGGTTGGAAATCGAACCTGGGCCTCCCCCATGCTCCTCCATGTTGCTTAAGGGGACCAAATTAACATGGTGTATAGACTATCCCTGGGGGCTGCAGTGGCTCAGAGGTTAAGACACTGAACTGCAGACCAGAAGGTTGGTAGTTTGGCAGTTCAGAAGCCTAGTGCCACATGATGGAGTGAGCTCCTGTCTCTGGCCCTAGCTCAAAAGCAAGAAATTGCAAGTAGATAAATAGGTACCACTTCAGTGGGAAGGTAATAGTGTTTTGTACGCCTCGGCATTTAGTCATGTCGGCCACATGATCATGGAGAAGTCTTCAGACAGCACTGGCTCTTTAGCTTAGAAACAGAGATGAGCACCACCCCCTAGAGTTGGATTCGATTAGCTTTCGAGCAAGGGAAACCTCTACCTTTACCTATAGACTATCCCTATGAAATTTCTGTAGGCACTATTGTATGCCGTTGAAGGCATACAAAGAGCCTTGCTGGATCAGACTAAAGTTCATCTAGTTTACACTGTTGTTTCCTGCAATGGCTAACAAGATGCCATAACCAAATCACAAAGGCAATAGCCTTCCTCTGCCACTGTGTCCCAGCCACTGGTATTAAATGCAAGTTTCCTTTCCATGGATTTAACAGCCTACATCCCTTTAATAAACTCAGTTTGTCAAATGTACAGAAATTCTATGGCAAAACAGAGCAACGTCTACCATACAATTTTTTAATTTGCAGGAAAATAAGAATTTCAATTTCTGAACATCGGGAATACTTGTCAAATGTCTAATCCAGAGAGTCATTGGTATTAATGGCCTGTGAATATGTGGGCTCCTTTTAGTGTTCTGTGATGTTGCATGCTCCTTCTGGGGGGCAGGAACTCTTTACAAATTCAGTAGCATGTGAAGGACTATAATGAGACTGTTTACGAACTGAACATTTATACATATGCTGAACAACAAGGTCCTTTTCTATAGCACCTGCCTTCAGAACCCAACATTATGTCATCCATTATACAATGGTGCCATTATGGTGGAACTCTTTAGCTCTTGTCAGGCATCTGGTTTCATTCGCTGGTGTATTTAAACATTTCACTAAAAACTCTATTTTTTTTTGTTTGGGTATTTAACTGATCAAACACACCCATTTCCCTCCTTCATTCCTTTTCCCTTGTGCAGGTTGGACTCGATACAAGACACAAATCCGCTACTACATCTTGTCTCTTTGGATGCAGCAAAATGTGATGGGATGTCATTGCACTTTGCACTTCCCAGCCTTTGTCCCCACATCATTGGCTGGTGGTGGTGGAAGCAGGGAAATGCACACCATGGGGATGTCATGTCACACATTACTTGTAATCTATATTACATGGAAGAGAGAATGAAGAGCTATAAAACAGTTAAATCTAGCTCCCTTACAGTTAAAACTAGCTCTTACATTTAGTTTGACCAGGTGTGCCTTATCTGAAGGTAGGTCCAATGTCTTATGTTTATTTTCTGTTCTGCAACAGTGAGATATGGCTAGTTTCCATCTTGCTAAAACAAGGGCAGCTAGGTAAGGAATTCCAGATCTACTTCAAGTTTCATCTGTTCGCAGCCCTACATGTGCCTTGTGGCTCAGTGGAAGTGTCTGCTTTAATGCAAAGGATCCCAGGGTCAATTCCTCCTATTTCCAGCTCAAAGAATCCAAGTAGGAGGTGATATGAAAGATCACAGTATGAGTCAGCTTCATTATGGGTACCTGGCCTTGTTTCTGTTGCTGAGTTTGCCTACTTGCTCTTTTGTTTCCTGCTTCTTTTTTTTTAAAAAAAACCCTCCAGCCTCCCTACCAAGTACCTGAACACCTTCTCAGCAACCTATATGGCTTGTATAAAGAGTATGGAAACAGCTGTACACCACACACTTATTGAAGTCACCTAAAGTAGATGTGTAAGAGGCTTGTTAGCAACCATTTGTGACTAATCCTTAATTTCCATTAACTGCACCTGTCCAATGATCACCTCTGCCAAATATCTCTTTCTTCCTTTTATGTCTATTCACCTTCCTTCCCTTGTCCTCAGTCTTTTGATGCTGGTTTCCAGCACTATGGCACATCTCTGAATCTCAACCCCACTGGTTGCCTTTTCCCCTTTCTTGCTTCCTTTCTCCAACTCTGAATTGCCACTGTGTCACCCACAAGCAGTCACCTTATGTAATATTATCCTCCCAACTGCTTGCTCTTTTCTAAACTTGGCTTTCTCCCTCTACCACTGTAACTGCTCTCTCCTTTGGAGGTCTTCCATTCTCTCACATAACACCCTGAAGGCAATGGACCTTCCTTTCAAATTGTGCCATTTCCATATCACTAGGGGAGGCCATTCCACAGGTCTCCCATCTTTCTGAAGGGTGGCTTTCAGTGGTGGCACTCACCATTTAGCACTCATGGCTCAGTTGGTAGAGCATTCAGTTTATATGCTGAAGGTGATGTCCCAGGTTCAATCCCTAGCATCTCCAGGTAACAAGGTGCATACGATAGGTGATGTGAAAGACCTTCACCTGAGAGATAGCTGGTTCCAGTCTGAGTAGGCAATATTGACCTTGACAGACTAATGGTCTGACTTGGTGTATGACAGTTTCATATGTTTCATATGTTCACCATGACCTTTCTAGGAAGACTAACCTGGTCCATTCTCTTTGCTCTCTTTTTTGATTTTAGAATAGCAGTTTGGAATATCTGGTTTCTGAAAGGTTTTGAGACATGCTCTGGATGTATACTTTTCTCTCTCCTGCTTTTATGTAAGTTTTGAAGTATATTATGCAGGTTTTATGATGGCTTTAGGTTTTATTTCATCTTGTGATTTTAATGCAGGGCTGGGGTATTTTTCTGTGAGCTGCTTTAAGATTCCTAGCAAGACTGTAAAGCCAGAATATTTAAAAAATAAGTAAAAGAATGCCATTTTCCTTCCATGTCTGTCTGGTTCATGCAAATGGGGTTTGTGCCAACTGAACTGCCGATTACCTGAGTATTTTGGCTGTCCCCAGGCAATGAGGATAATTGCACTTGTTTTCAGTTACGAAATCCGAGTTTTGTTGTGATTCTTTTCATCGTCATGGTTTCTCCCCTCAGCCATTCATTAAAACCAAAACCTCCCAGGCAGCCCGTGTGCATTCCAAAAAAGACATCCCTCTTTATTCAGATCTTAATAATACTTTCCGTTTTGTATATAGCACCTTTCATCCCTAAGCGTGAAATGAAAGCAACCTTGTTAAATGTAATAGTATATTATAAAAACGAGAAGGGTGCCGTTTTGGAAAGTCATCGTATTATAGTAAAATATTATCTTTTCTCCCTCCGTGAAATGTTGCACTGCCTGTTTTCATAGCAGAAATAACCAAAATGTAACAAGGATGGATCGGATAAGTGGCTGAGCGTAGTTGGGGTAGGAAAAAAACCCCACCCTTCATGATTTACTGATAGGGGAAGTTCTGTAGAATAAATGAGTAGTCAGCCTAGTTTGTTGTATTGAAGAGGAGCAACGTGATTCAAGAAACCTAAAAGATGTATTTTTCACATGGCAAATAGGAACTTATATATAGAACTCCCATCACAACAAATGACAAGAGCTGTCCATCTCCCGTCTTTCACATCTCTTTAAAATGCATTACGGAATGTCAGAAAATGGTATTGGTAGGGGCATTCGAAGGTTCAGTATATTATGGATGATGACTAAGTAACGTTTCTCTCTTGTCATGATATTGGAACTGGCTTCAGTAGCAGCAGAGGCAATTGCAGCTCCAGTTAGATTCAATGTTTGCAGTATTACCCACAAGCAGCTCTCATTGGATGTATGGTCTGGACTAATTTTGTGCGGTATTTATGGTGGGCAGTATAAGGAACAGCCTCAATCACTGTCACCTGGAACAAACGGCTAACTGATTGGGTCTTGTATAACCAGCTTGATAGGAGCAAAATCTGGAGGAGGTAAAGAAGATGACAGTCAGAGCTTCACATCAAAGAACAAGGCTCCTTACAAGACAAGAAAAATTGCTATTATTCCCTGCCATGAGCAAGGCTGGAACAGGCCTCTCCTAGGCACCTTCTTTAGGGTTGATTCACTGCACCCAATTTTTTTAATGTTTAATGAATTTTTAATCCTGCCCTTCCTCCAAGGATGTCAGAGCAACATTCATGGTTCCTCTGCATTCTCCAATTTATTCTCATAACAACCATGAGATAGGCTAAGCTGAAGGATGAATTCCTGGCCCAAGGTTAACGTAAGTATCATGGCTGAAGAGTGATTTGAACCTGGGTCCCTCCAGTTATTAATCTGACACCAAACCACACCACTAGAGAAAGGCACGAACCGGCTCATGAACTAAAGTTTATGATGAATTTTGGCTGGTTTGCAGTTCATGAACTGAAGTTTGTGTCAGGTCAGCCAACATACTACTCTCCACGTGAGGGTGGGGGATCTCCTGCTTTTGTGGGCTCCTGCCTGCCACCATCCAGGTGACATATGGGTAGGGCTATTTTTGGGCAGGAACGCACAGGAATGGAGTTCTGGCTGGCTCCTGAGTTGGCCACGCCCAGCAGGAACTTATTAGCATAATAGACCACATCCAACAGCAGAAACTCATTAGGACTGGCTATATTTGGAGTGTGTGGCCTAACATGCAAAGGAGTTCCAGCCACAAAAAAAGCCCTGGGTTTTGACAACAAACAAGGTAAACAGAATAAGAAGCAAGAGGTAGGTGTGGCTAGATGACCACACTTCTGGTAACATAGGGGTGTGTCCTAATATGCTAATGAGCAGTGTTGTCAGGGGTGTGGCCTATTATGCTAATGAGTTCCTGATGGGCTTTTTCTACAAAAAAAGCCCTGCCGATGGGAGGCAATCCCCCCACCCCCAATGTTGTGTGTGATGCACTGACATCACCTGGAAGTGACATCAGTGTGTCGATGACATGGGGGGCAACTCTCTTCTTTTTCGGCAAAACTCTTTGGTTTGAGGCTGTTTTTACCACAGCTTTGCCCCAAAAACAGAGCATTGCCCCCGACACTGACATCCCTGCCCACCCCAGAACCCCCCCCCAAATCCCCCCAATGGTGCGATGAAGGGACCTGGAAACCCTGTTGATTTGTAATGGAAGTTTGCTGGCTGACCTTGGGCCAGCTATGCATTCTGAGCTTGACCTACTTCACACGGTTATTTTGAGGATAGAATGGAAGACAGGAGAATGATGTAAGCCACTTTCTGTCCCCATCAGGGAAGAAAGGTGGGTTATAAGTGGAGTAAATAAATAAAGAAAAACTCCAAATGTAACATACTTTATGGGATTCTGGCAAAGTAACTCTATGCTACTGTCTTCCCCAATATAGCAAGAATCTCATACAAGTTTACATTGAATACATTTATATTTATATTTTCAATCAGTTTGTGGAGGTTCCTGCTGGTTTGTGAATGGATACATTTCCAGACAGACTGTCTCAGCTCAAACAAAATGTTTACCAAACATCAAAGCAATTGGGGGAGGGGGAATTCTTCAGCCTTGGAAATACTGTTGTCAGTTTCAAACTAGTCATGTCAGTTTTAAGAGGTTCCCACCCCCTTTTCTGGCATTCCTTTGTGTTCACTTACCATTTTCCTGCACAGAGCTTACAAAATTTCACCCCCCCTTTCTTGGATGTTTGACTTGGTGCATGGTGATCAGTCCTTTTAAGCTGGCAATGCCAGTGGCACTGAGCTCTGCTGGGCAATCTCTACATTGTACTGGTTCTGTTGGGCTTGCAAAAATGCCCCCCTGGATTGTGATTGTGCTGGCATTGCCACATTGGTATTAGGTTGTTCTGGGCACTAGTACATTGCACTGGTTCTACTGGGCTTCCAACCCTCCTTGCTTGGATTGTGATTCTGTACTTGACATCAGCCCTGTTGAGCTGGCATTGCCACATTGGCACTGGGTTTTGCTGGGCATTAGTACATTGCACTGGTTCTGCTTAGCTTGCAAAAAATCCCCCTACCTTCAGTTTCTACTGCAGAGATTCTCTGGTTTGACCTTAGTCCTGTTGGGTTTGCACTGCCACAGTGGCACTGGTTTGGCTGGGCACATTGCACTGGTTCTTCACGGCTTGCAAAAATGCCCCCCACCTTCAGTTTCTATGCAGAGATAGTTTGGGATTTTGATTCTGTTCTGCTGAGTTTCTATTGCCCTTGCACTTTTTTGCTGTTTTTTCCCTCTTCAAAATGCATTACAGAATGTCAGAAAATGGTATTGGTGGGGGCAACTCGGGGCAACTTGGACCTTGTAAATCCAATCCTCACCAAAGAGGAGCATCAGCTGGGGATCCCCTGCAAGGTTGGTGACTCTACATGCTGGGGGGCTGTTTTACCACATCACGATCCTCATGAACCAAACTAGTTCATTTAGCTTCTAAAGGTTTATGATTGTTCATGGCTCATGCACCAGGCATGCCATGAACCATGAACTGAACTGCATTTTCCCAGTTCATGCTGATCCCTACACACCACATTGGCTCTTCAATGTATTCTGACTTGTTTCAAGCCCTATATTATAAAGCTTTTCACAGCTTGAGGCCCACATACCTGAAGGATGGTATCCTTGCATATGTTCCTGTGTGCCAAGGATGATCTTCAGGCTGTTTATTCCTCCACTTATGGTAGTCTGCTTGGCATTAACTAGAATCCAGACCTTTTTCATCATGGCCCCCATATTGTGGAATGGGCTCCCTGATGAGGTGAGAGGAGCACCCTCATTGGAGATCTGCGAAGAAGGCACTGCAAGGTTTGTTTGTTTGCCAGAGCTTTGATGAGATATGAACAAAACCCATCTTTTTTTGGAGGGGAGGTGCATCTGGAATTTTTAATTTTAGCTGGTTTTAATTTGTAATATTTAAATTATTGGGAGGAAAGCAATGGCAAACCTAAACAGCATGATCAAAAGCAGAGACATCACCCTGCCAACAAAAGTTTGCACGGTCAAAGCAATGGTATTCCCAGTAGCAATGTATGGCTGCAAGAGTTGGACTATAAGGAAGGCCGAGTGCCGAAGAATAGACTCTTTTGAACTATGGTGCTGGAGAAGACTCTTGAGAGTCCCTTGGACTGCAAGGAGATCAAATCATTCAATCCTAAAAGAAATCAACCCTGACTGTTCCCTGGAAGGCCAGATCCTGAAGCTGAAGCTGAAATACTTTGGCCACCAAATGAGAAGGGAGCATTCACTGGAGAAGACCCTGATGCTGGCAAAGATTGAAGGTCAAAGAAGAAGGGGACGGCAAAGGATGAGATGGTTAGACAGTGTCATCAATGCAACAAACATGAAATTGGGCAAACTTCAGAGGAGAGCGGAAGACAGCAGGGCCTGGTGTGATCTGGTCCATGGGTTTGAGAAGAGTCGGACTTGACTGCGTGACTGAACAACAAAAATTTGTAATATTTAAATTATTACTTGAAAGCCACTTTGGACCAAGAGAAAATGTGATTTTAAATATGTGGAGAAACTTAAGATGACCTCTGGGATTTTTGGAGATGTCATTGCTTTTCTTAGCTATGGTAACCCAGCACTTAAGACAGCCAGTGTGACTGAGGGGCTGTCTGTGGTTCTCACTCTTGAATTTGGTGGGCCACTGCAGCAGTTCAGAGTAAATATGTTTACCAAGAAATGAACTGGAATGGTATTATGTTTTCCCTGTCTTCTCCCAAGCATACAAAAATTAATATTTGCATTGAAGAAGTATCTGATTATGGTTGAAAAGATCTCTGGAGCTTTCCCCTTGAACAGCAAGTTAGAGAAGATGGAATAAACATGGTAACTGACCAGCAACAGATTATCCTGTGGTATTCACCCATGGATAGCTCTTATCAACAACTCCCTTCATGCCAGTAGGATCCCTATCCCTGATGCTTCCCATTGGAACCCTTTGGAATTAGATGCTTTGGCCATGTATCCTATCAAGGTCAGTACCATCTACTTTGACTGGCGATAGCTCTTCAGGGTTTCAGGTAGAAACCTTTTAATATAATCTATGTGATCCTTTTAACTGGAGATGCCAGGGATTGAACACAAACCTTTCCACATGCAAATCAGATGCTCTACCACTGAGCTATATCCATACTGTAAATCAACCTGGATTATCTGCTATGATTTAAGAGCAGAGGGCCAGAGTGATGGGGGCCAGAGTGATGGGGCCCAGACCTGACGGAATGCATTTTTGGGATCACCATGACTTGAGCCAACCATCTGAATCCATATAGTCTAAATTTCAGATATAGATTTAAGTCAAAAAATCCCAAAATTTTTCAGACAATCATATCTCCCTCCAAATAAAGTGTACTAACTCTCTGCTGCACCCGTATAACATTAGAAGAGAAAGAGCTGAACTAGCCATAAGATAAAAACTAAGAAGCTTTGTGACATTTTCTAGTCTGACCAAGTTATAGTGGCAGCTCTTTTTGGCCAGAATCCAGTTTGTCACATTCATGAAGTGATTAGGGATGAACATCCTGCATACAAGGAAAAGAGGGAGATTAAATGTGTTACAAAATGATGCCAAATGGTCAGGCAATTCAAAAAGATAGCCATAGGTATGCCACAGTACTATGCAGAGCACAAATGAATAGAGGAATCAATCAAACAATGAAGAACCAGTCACCATTGGAGATGCATGGAAGATCAGTAGTGTAAAAAGATACCAAATAATTAATAATTACTGGAGTGAACTGGTAATTTCCAGGATTTGTTGCGATCAAATTCCAGAATGTCAGATTTGTTGCATTTCAATTTGGTGGCTTCACATTGGAGTCTCCCTTGGAAACTTTTGTTGTTGTTTTTGAAGTTGGATGACTTTAAAGTTTGCTAAGAATGAAAATAAAAAACATCTTAAAACGACAGTGGTGGAGCAAACATGGCACATTTGTATTTATAGAGTTGCTTAATGCTCATCTGAAATAGAAGGGAACAACCACCTCAGGTGTGTCATTTTTCTCACAGACTCAGAAATCATTCTTTTGAAGCTGGGTATGCTCACAATGCCCTGTCTGGCCCCACCTCCCAAGGGATGAAGTAGATCATACTCTTCCATGCCATCAGTCCATGCTCATTGTGTTGTATCATCCTCACTCTGTGCTGAGCTGATAACTTTCCTTTGCTGATTATGTTGCCCTCTGCGTTCTGCCTCAGGAGAATAACTCAGAAGAATAGACTTCCACAACCTCATTTCTCCTCAGCTGAGATCACTGTAAAGATTCTTTGGGAAACAAATGAAGGGATTTCGGCATTCTTTTCTTTTCACACTGCCACACTTTCCAATTTGTGACTTGGACATCCGCATGAGCGTGTCTATGATTACAGGTTCTGTGGTGATTAGGAATGTGCACAGAAATGTGATTCATTTTTGGAATAGGCTCCATTTTGATTGTTGACCCCCCCAATTCTTTAATTTTACTGTGGTATGTGTTTGAAGTCATTATTGGGTGACATTTACACAGGCTTCAGCAGGAAACAGATTCCCATCCATAACTTTTTTGTCTTCCAGCTAATTGGGATGAAATTCTCAGAGATAGTATTCATTGCCCTCACGCATCCAGGCAGGTAGGACAAAATCTCACAATTCTAAAAGCAAGTAAAATTGTCACTTGCAGACCTGTCTAGGAGAAAGAAAAAAAAAACCTTCAGGTAGCCCAGTGCTCCGCTCAGTGCAGTAAGGCAGAATGGATTTTCCTTCACTTCTTTACTCTTTTGGAATAAAAAAAGAGACTCCCTGCTTTATACATGAACTGATGAACTCATGCATAAGAGGACTCAGGGCAGTTTTTACATGAAGAGAAGGATCATATAGAAAGCTCTGACTTCTCTCGTACCTTCTGGTCCCTGTTCAGACATTATTTGGCATTCCCACCATGCAAAAGGGATATTGTGTTATATGCAGTTCTCTTAATATATGTGTTCACCATTTTGTGTGAGTACAGCAGCACATGTGTTTACCATTTTCAGTATACATGACTCTGGAAATTTGGACTTCTAAAGGTATGAGTTTGGCTGCACTGAAGCTGGAAAAGATGGTTGTTTCCCTGTTGACAAGTGGAAAATGAAAACAGAGTTCAGCCATAGTCATCATCAAACCCCTGAGAAAAAAAATTAAGTTCTTTCTCACTTGGTATATATCTGAAAGTTGGAAGAAGCTGCATTTAGTTTAGTTACTTTTTTGAAGTTAATAAACAAAGTTTTAAAATGAATTTAAAAACCCAAGCAAAATAGGGGATATTTGCTCTCCCCTAGTGAATGCTTAGCCATAAACCTGCATCTGCCTCCATTTAATATATGAAACATCTCTGTGATTTTCATGGGAGAGAAGGGGTTTAATTTTGATACCCCCACTATCCAAACACAACTCTGTCAGTTCTAGAACATGGGCCTTGTTTAGATCCCTTGCTATCCTGGAGAAGTTGCTGGTCAGTTCTGAGGCACATCAAGCTGATAACAGTGAGGGGATCATTGAGAACTTTTCCATTCAGGTACTAGAGACTGGGCATATTTGAAAGTATGAACATTCTGGGAAGAGATGAAGGGCAAAAGCTAAAGGATTGTTGGTCCTTGGTTAGTAGCTCATGGTTGATAGCCTGTGGCTTTAAATCAACTGCCCCAGGTGAATCCTGGACCAGTCTTGGAGTTTACTACATTTTCTTACTGTTGCAGGTTGTTTATCTAATTATATTTGTAAGGGTGTCTTGTAAACTGCTTTTGGTCTCAACTAGAGAGAAATGCAGGATATAAGTATATAAATAAAGAAAAAAATATAATTGACACCAGCTGCTAGTTTGGACATACACATTTCCGTTGTTTTATATAGATTCCTGTGGTTGTGCCAGACGGAAGCTGATGTTAACTAATTCACCAATTACATTCTTAAGATTTGTACACATCAGCAAATCTTCAGATGCAGTGAACAGCTTTTGAATGTTTGTGTGGATTCGAACTTCATTAGTTTGATTACTTCTAGTTCATGTTTCCTTAGTTCATTAAGCAGTTCCATCAGCTAAATGAATATGAAGTTTGACTTTGCTGATGCAAGTTGCACATCCAGACAATAGCGTACCCCCTTTCTTATATAACAAGTTTCTTCATTATAGAATTAATAAGATATAACCACTTACTAAATCTCAGACAAATTATTCATGATGATTGTGTCACAAATTAGAAAAAAAATAAATAATGTTCAATGATGGTACAATTTTATGTGGTGCGCAAACACAGAATAGTGTAGAGGGGCACCCTGTGGGAGAGCTTTCCCCATCCTGCTAAGCCATTACTATGTTACCAGTTGTGCTGTGTTGTGGCTGGACAGGCCTTTCCACAATTCTTCTGCAAGCATAGTCTCCCCCATGTTGTTGGCTGGGTCACACATTTGGAAGAGCATCTGCTTTGCATGCAAAAAGTCCCGGGTTCAGTCCCTGGTATCATCTCCAGCTAAAATAAAATAAAAGATCAGGTAATGGATGATGGGGGAGGAAAAATGGCATGGTGTAGCCTGATTTGGTCAGATCTTGGAAGCTGAGCAAGGTCAGTACTTGGAAGGAAGACCACCAAGAAAGACTCTACAGAAAAAGGCAATGACAAGCCACCTCTGCTTCTTGCTTGCTTTGAAAGCCCTCTGCTGAGTTCACCACAAGTCAGCTGTGAGCTGACAGCACTTAGTATGCAATAGATGATGGGGAAAACCTCTCCTGAGACCACTCCCAATCAGAGTAGACTGTACTGATAAACCGGTGGGATGATTATGTGCTCCCCAGGCCCATCCTTGGTACACAGTAGCCCCATGAAAAGCAGGAGTAAAGTTATGTACTGACTGAGGCCTGTAGAAAAATGAGCTTGTGAATGCTGGCAGAGGAGACATGGATAAGTCCTACCTGGGAATGAATAGCCTAGCTGCAGAATTGCACATCTTGGAATGCAGCAGTAGTCTTTCACAAAGATGTCCTGGTGGTAGGCTTGCCAACCTCTGTGGAGCCCATGGGATTCTTCTGGAATTATAGCTAGTCCCCAGAGTCTTCAGAGATCAGTTTCCCTGGAGGAAATGGCAGCTTTGGATGGTAGATTTTATAGCATCACATTCTAGGATTACCAATTCTGGGTTGGGAAAATTCTGGTGATTTGGAGGTGGAGCCTTGGGAGAGCAGGGTTTGAGGACAGGGGGATCTCAGCAGTCCCGTTTCCAATATCCAGCAGAACTGATCCCCGTAGACTGGAGATCAGTTGTAATTCCAGAAGATCTCCAGGCCCCACCTGGAGATTGGCATTCCTATCACTGAGAACCCTCCCCAGGCAACACCCCCAGATCTCTATGAATTTCCCAAGCTGGAGTTGGCAAGTCTATCTGGTGGGGCAAGAAGGCCTTTGCCATCTTCTGTGGGGCAACTCTCCATGTTACCCTCTGTGTGTAGGCTAGGCGGGATGGCACCCTGTATTAACATTTGAAGTTTACTCACTGCAGATGAATTTTTGATTTTGAATTCTGCTAATAGAACAATTCACTGGAAGCAGTAATGTTTGGACTAGCAAAATGCTGAGACAAAAGTTCCCCACAGTATGCCAGATCAATATCATACTTACTAGTGCTTCAAGAAAGTGAAATGACAGCAAAGCAATGAGACATGTCTGTTATAAGGCATAGTGAATGTCCTGGCAGACATATTTTTAAAAGTACTGTGCAGTCCTAAACAGTTACACCCTTCTAAATCCATTGAAGTACATGGGTTTAGAAGAGTGTAATTTTGCTTCAAATTGCATTGTCAGACAATTGAGTGTTTGGATGAATGTAAGATGCCCGCAGACCTATGGCTGGATTGTCCCGGCATTACAAAAATGGAAATTGCAGCCCTGAACAGCCCATAGAGTTGGAAGATGCCATAGGGACCATCTACTCCAACCCCCTGCCCAGTGCAGGACCAGCCTAAAGCATCTCTGACAAATATTCATCCATTCTTGAAAGCTGTCAGTGAAGGGAAGCTAACCACCTCTCTAGGCAGCTGATTCCACCCCTGAACCACTCTGATGGTGGCAGCTAATTCTACCTTTGAACCACTCTGATTGTGGATCGGGGCCACATGGGAAAGTGTAACCCTTCCATTTCCCTTTTTAAAAATATCTGTAGAAATCTACCTCCTTCATACTAGCAATAAAGGACAAAAGCCAGGCACCCATCCTATTTCTCCTTCCAAGGCTAATAACAGTACCAGAGTCAGGACAGTTCTGTAAAGTGCAGTCATGCTGGTGTGGAAGGCTTAACTCCCTCTCCCCCCCCCTTTTTTTTTTTTGCAGTACTAGGTCTGTATTTACTTTTCAAACAATGCAATCCTAAGAACACTTTCCTGGGAGTAAGCCCCAATGAATAAAATGTTACTGACTTCTGAGTAGGCCCGCTTAGGATTGCTCCCCTAATCCACTGGGAAGATCCAGTGCCAGATCTTGCAATGTCTCATCCAGCATGACCCTTAAAATGTGTTCACATGTCTGCATTAATAAGCCACCCCTGAATGGGAAAGGACATCTGATCTACCTCAAAAGTGCTCATTGAACCAGTTCATTTGGGCCAGGCAATGTATCTGCATCTGTTTTGGTTGTATATACAGAACCCTCTTTCCGTGCATGACTCTCTGTTACTGGATCAGGTGAAGGTCTTTTTTTATCATTATGCCCAATTGAAATAAATGCATAAGTTGGCAAACTGTCGTTGGTGCAGCATTTGTCCCATTACGTATCTTACCTAGGCTTTTACTTACGTTTGATAATAAAACATAGTCCTCTCCCTCTCTTCTGAACACTTCGTACCCCTTATTTTTGGACAGCCTGATATTTCTTAAGTTTATTCGGCAATAACATCTCGGACAAGCCTTACATTTCCGTAACCTTGCTGAAACAAAAAGACATAAAAAGAACAAAAGTGCCTATAAAGTAGAGCTAAATCTCTGTGTTCATTTATTAATCTCAGTTAGGGGTGTTTCGGGGGGGGGAGAAGAAGCATTGCTTCTGGTTTAAATATGTGGAGGGAAAGGGGGGAGGAGAAAATCAGAGCTACCCATGCATGAAATTGTCTTTGGTAATTGGCTCAGGCTACAGTCAGGTGCTACGCCGCAGTCGTAGCATTGCTAAATGCAGCGCGCTGAAGAAGCAGGATGTGCAGTAATTAGCCAGCCACTTTCAGCTTTTCCAGTGTGGCCTAATGTGCATTACTGCTCATTAAATATGCTGTCATTCTTGGACCTTTAAACTCCAACTTGAGGCTGTAATCGTCGCACCCACTTATGCGTGCTGAAATCATAGTCATTTCAAAGGGGCTCGCTGGGTGTGAGGGTTGCCAGAGGCTGGTTTTCCACCAGCACAGCCATTCCCCCCCCCTTCTGGCTAGGTGCCAGAAGAGATTTTTAACTCACACACAGACATTAACAACAACATAAGAAACCGAACGAAACTGATGAGTGGTGTCAGGGCTTCCAGGGATGGCTCTTCCGCCTCTTCCAGTCAGAAAGGAATTAAAGTTTAATTCTAAAAAGTATTGAACTTATTCTTAATTCTCCCTGTTAGTTTCAAAGATATAACTCCCCTCTGCAAACTCAAGGGCACGACAGGGCAGAGGAAAGCAAATATCTTTTCACACCCTTCAGTGGAGCATTTTCTCAGAGAGAATAAAGTGAGATACGACTGCGTTGATGAACCTGAAGCGCTTGGAGAGTGGGGGTGGGGGTGGGGAGAGAGCATCAGCCATGTAAAATACGAATAATCATTTTCAACATCGAAAACTACCTTACTGAAAATGTGGTCCTTTCAAAGGTTGAGGCTGCTGTGGTGGGTGTTTGGAACGTGAAGCTCCTTGAAGCAATCAACATGGTTACTGTGCGTCAACTTCTTCCATCCTTGGGGTGTATCCTGAACATCAGGGAGACCTGAAAAGAGCCAGAGATGTCTATGATGATGCTAGTGGAAAACTCATACTGACAGAACTTGTTATCGAGGCCTTGGAAAGACCTATGAAGTGGCAGTGATGATGGCAAAGAAATGTTACTTCTCTGCTACCGTTTCATCAGCTTGTTCATGACCATTCCAATTGTTGAAGGTATCTTGGCATCTGGTGGTTCTGATATCTGAGCCTTTATTGTCTCAGAAACAGACAGCTGGCTGTGATATTTTGCAAAGGTGTGTGTGGCTGGGTTTTTTTTTTTTTTGCTGTTAAAGTATTACAAATATGCTGTGATTTGGATGTTGGTTATAACATAAGTCACATACCGTAACAGAGGTTGACAGGTTCCTGAGATCTGTGAACACCACTACTTGTGCCCTGGATCCTTGCCCAGCCTGGCTCTGGCTAAACTCATGTAAAGACTACAGCAACAATGCCTCAGTGTCTACCATAAATCAATCACTAACTCAACTTACCTTCCTTTAGCCACTCAAAGAGCCCATTATCTGTCCTCTACTTAAAAAAGCATCCCTACCTAAGAATGATGTGGTCAATTATTGCCCAGTCTCTAATCTGCCCTTCTGGGCAAAGTGCCTGAGAGAGCAGTAGCAGACCACCTCTAAGTCTTCTTGGATAATTCATCTGCTGTTGGACCCTTTCCAGTCTGGCTTCAGGCTAGGCTGTGGGACAGGACAACGCTGGTGGCTTTAGTTGATGACCTCTGTCTGAACTTAGACAAATAGCATGCCTCTTGTGCTCCTATTGGACTTATCTGTAGTTTTTGGTGCAGAAGATCATACCACCTTGTTGAGGCATTTGGAGGCAGACACAGGTATTGGGAGATGTGCTTTGGACTGGTTCAAATCATTCCCCTCCAGATCCGGGACTCAAAAGGTTGCAGTTGGAGACAAGTTGTCATCAGTGTGGGACCTCACCTGTTGAGGCTCCTCCCTCAGTGTAGGTGCCTCCACCAGAAATTCCCTCTGTCCCCACAGATCCTGGGGCAACTAAGTGCTAGCCCAGGACCTGAGAGAGAGTCAGTTTGGTGTAGTGGTTAAGTGCACGGACTCTAATCTGAGAGAACCAGGTTTGTTTCTCCATTCCTTCACTCACAGCTGCTGGATGACCTTGGGCAAGCCATAGTTCTGTCAGAGCTGTTCTTGAAAAGAGCAGTTTCTGTCAGAGCTTTCTCAGCCCCATCTACCTCACAGGGTGTGTGTCATGGGGAGGGGAAGGGAAAGGAATTTGTAAGCTGCTCTGAGACTCCAAGTGAAGGGTGGGGTATACATCCCATCTCCTCTTCTCTCTTATCTTCTTCTGGCCCCATGAGCCCACTGGGATCCTCCCCCACCAAGTAAGAGCAGCATATTTAGGCTATAGGCTCCTGCTGAAGCCAGGTTAGCACCCCATGCAGTTGCTGTGGAACTAGACTAGATAGCCAGTTCACAAGGCCACAACCCTTTACATGTCATACCCAGCCTCCTCATGTGCTCCAGACTCTGCCAATTGATAGTCGGTAGAGTAAGTCTGGGCTCTCAAGGACACTGAAAGACCAGGAAGCCTGAGACCAGAACTAAGCCCTTAGAACAATATGTTGATGACTAGTAGCAAAGCCCATTGTAAAAGGAATACAACGAGTGCTAGCAAGATGTCGGCGTGGCCCTCCTCCTTGGCAAGGTTTTAAAGGTGCCACAAGCCTTGCCTCTGGGTTTTGTAGCGCCTGGATTCCACACTTCACCACTGAAAGGGCAGCAAAGTAACCCCCCCCCCACCATGTGAAGGGGGCACTCAGTCTCTTCTATCCACCCAGCTCCCTCCCTTGAGAGTGGCAGCCCTCTTCCACAGAGCCCTGGCTGGAGGGGGAAAAAGAGAGAGTGTGCTCAGCAGCCTCTCCATGATAAGCTATGGGTGGAGGCGCAGGTGTGGGGAGAAGCCTTTGTGCCTGGGCCGCTCTTTCTCTATGAGTGGAGCTACCCACTGAGTGACAGGCAGCCCCAGACCCTCCCCAGTGTGCTCAGCCACCTCAGTGAGGCAAGAGGGGGAGCTCCTCCAGCCACTCTGCCTGCCTGCCTGGCAGCCCCTTGGCGCCTCCTGCTGAGGCTTCCCCTGCCTCTGCCTCTTGCCTGCACTTCCTCCTCTGCCCACAGTGCTGCCTGCCACTCCCGCAACACTTTAGATGCCAGCTCCTTCCTGCTTCTCCTCCTGGCGTCCGGCTTTCCAGGAGCTGCAGCTCCTTTCCTCTCAGCCAGACCCATCCTGCTGCTGCTGCTGCCGCTGAAGGAAGGTGGGGGGAGTCTTTGAAAGGTGGCACACAGCTTTGTCTGTGGAGCTGCCTGCTGAGCTCTCTCCCTGAGGAAGCATCAGCCTTGTGGCTGAGGGAGAGGGGCCAGGAGGGGCAGTGAAGGTGAGTGCTTCCTGTGCTTGCTGCCACTCCCTAGGTCTGTCTCCTTCTCCCCCGCAGCCTTTTTGGCCAGTCGTCAGAGTTGCCTTATGAAGCACCCCCTCCTCGGCATCCCTCCTGGCAGCCCCTCCTTTCTTTCCCTTTTGGGCCGTGGGGGGGGGGGTTGCCGGTCCCTTCAGGGGAAAAAAACCTGAAGGAATGGCTGAGGAGGAAGCATGGAGGAGAAAAGGGAATCCTTGTCATTCAGAATCAGCAGGAAGCTCTCCTGTACCACACCGGGCTGCCTCCGAAGCATCTGCCTGGTGGAGTATCCATCCCCTTCCCTGGCTCCCTCCAGACTGAGGCCAAGATGTTAGCCGCTGGCTGTGTAGGCAGGACTCAGGCAAACCAGCCAATGCATAGGGAGACCTTCTGATTGGCAGTGCAGGCACCTAACTGATTTGGGAGTGCATGGAATCTTGCCTCTCCAAAACAGAATTATTATATAGGAGAGATACGCAGTTCTATATCTCTGTTAGGGATGGGCATGAACTGGCTCAGAAACTAAAGTCTGTGATTAATTTTGGCCGGTTCAGGAAGTTTGTGTAAGGTCAACCAGCACAATCTTTCCATGAACTTTCAAGCTGTTTGTAGAGGTTCATGGTGGTTTGTGAACAGATACATTTCCAGACAGACTGTCTCTGCTCAATCTAAATGTTTACCAAACTTCAAAGCAACAGATATGGTGGAACTTGGAGATCATGTAAAGGTCCCATGCAACTTTGATGTCTCTCTCTTGCACAGCATCCATTCTATATACTCCTGAACCTGTGCCTGTCATTTTCCTAGAAAACACTTTCCTGGGGGCACCTTCTTTGGGGGCTGTAACTTGGGACCCTGTAAATCCAGTACTCACCAAACTTGGAGGGCAGGTAGAGGAGAGTCATCCAGTGATCCCCTGCAAGTTTAGTGTTTCTAGTTAGCACAGGATCTGTTCTATACCCTCCTGAACCTCCTGAACCTGCACCTGTCAAAATGACCACCTGTCATTTCCCCCCAAATCACTTTCCTGGGTGTACCATCTTGGGGGGACATAACTTAGACCCTGTAAATCCAATCCTCACCAAACTTTGAGGGCAGGCACAGGAGAGTTAGCCAGAGATCCCTGTGAGTTTGGTGTCTCTAGCAGGCTGGGGGGCATTCTACCACACCACAAACCTCCCAAACCAACCAGTTTGTTTAGTGGCTAAAAATTTGTGATGGTTTATGGTTCACAAACCAGGCACACCACAAACCATGAACTGAACTGCATTTTCCTGGTTCATGTTCATTCCTCTACATAGGTCTCCCTCAAAATCTATGTGGAGATTCCAGTTGGTACATAAGAACATAAGAGAATCCAATGTTGGATCAGGCCAACAGCCCATCCAGTCGAACACTCTGTCACACAGTGGTAAAAAATACCAGGTGCCATCAGGAGGTCCAGCAGTGGGGCTAGGACACTAGAAGCCCTCCCACTGTTGCCCCCCCAAGCACCAAGAATACAGAGCATCACTTGTCCCAGAGTCCCTATCTATACCTTGTGGCTAATAGTCACCGATGGACCTCTGCTTCATATGCTTATCTAATTCCTGATTGGCACAGCCTAGTTATTATCAGGAATTAGCTGGAGTATGCATGTTACTCATATTATACAGTCACTCCACTGGCTGCCCATCAGTTACTAGGTTTTGGCTATTGCATAAAATGCCCTTCATGGCATTGGACCCTCATATCTGCAAGACTGCCTCTCCTCCCATGTTTTACTATGACAACTTTGCTCATCTGATCAGGGTTTTCTGGAAGTGCCACCCCACCAATTGGCTAGATCTACAGTAACCCATACATGAGCTTTCTTGTTGTCTCCTCCCCCTTTGTGGAATGGCCTTCCTGATGACATCAGGAAGGCTCCTGTGCTCCTGACATTCTGCAAACTATGCAAAACTGAATTATTGAGGAGGGCATTTTTACAAAGGAAACAGGATCATAAAATAATAGAATGATTCAGGGTGATGCTTTAATAGAGGGAAAGGGATAGTGGTCTATACCACTGTGTATTGTATATACTATGTGTTGCTGTATGCATTATCCTACTATGTATTTTTTTGTTTAATATGTCATGTTAATACTTATGCTTTACTTCAAACTTCTGCTTGGTTTCAAATTTCTGTAGTCCTAATCCTATTACATTGCTTATTGAATGCCCATCCTATTGATTGCATTAACTTACATCGAGTAATCCATCTTGAGTCCTAGTGAGAAAAACAGACAACAAATAATGCAAAATAAAAATAATGGGGTTTTAAAGTTGCAAACCTTGAAGAAGCCTTAAAGAACCTTAAAGAAAAGTGACACAACCTCTATATACTTTAGAATAATATCTTGGTTTCTGTATGGTTCTTTATCACATCATTTTGTATCTCTGCTTCTTTCTATCTTTTCCCTCTACCATGCTTCCTTTCATTTTCTTCTACATGCTACCTGCATTCATATCTCCTGTGAGATTGCAAAATGGCTCCACTGTAAGCTCAGCTCAGATTTCAATAGATACTGCCCAATTTCCTATCCTTTCTTTGCAGCCATAAGGGCTAGAAACTTGTTTTAAAATTGTACAAGCTGTGACTTTTAAGAATGCTGAGTTCTAAAGCAGATACCAGATACTTCCCTAGCATGTCAATCCCTGGATGTTCAGAATAAAAAACAATCTTGCCTATGTTCCTTGAGCAGAACCTGTCTTTTATTTCCTTTCTGTATTTATAGCATTTATCTGTGCCTCTGCAGCAGGAAATAATGAAAACTTAATGTGCATCCTATCTCTCTTCAAGGGTTTTGTTATAATGTGTCTTTGTCTGCCAATTCTTTCCCCCTTGCTGAATGCAGAGAAAGTCTCAAACTGCAGAGCATAACCTTGACCCCCTACTTTTCTTCACTACAAAACAAGTATCTCTGAAAGTGGCTTTCGCTGATGTAGAGTGTTGATTGCGACGAACTAATTACTGTCCAGAGAGGATTACACACAGGTTTGTTCCACGCCAGAGCTTTTGGGATATGCTTTGCTTGAACTTGTTACCATCTTCTGTAGGTTATTATTATTTTTTTTAGTTGCAAACTCTCCATAGCATTCTTCTCAAAAAGACAGGCTTTTCCCCCCTTAAAGGAAGGAAGAAAAAACACACCACACTTCCGTGTGTGTTTGTTAATATTTCATGAATATAACTTTGCATTGATCCCTTGCTTTAGAAATCAGAGAAGTGTATAAGGGTCATGCATCTGGAAATGAACAAACATTTTTGTTATCCAGCAGCTGACACTAAGAGAAAGAAAGAAGACTGGAGACGGTGGAAGATCACTATGACTCACCGACACCATGAGGATGCCAGAAGGAAGCACATATGTAGCATAAGTAATAGGGAGGAGAGCAGTGATGTGACAAACCCAGTACCGAAAAAGTAGCCTCTGCAGGATGTTCGGTAAGACTTGATCACTCAGGTTCAGTAAGAAATGTGCTCAAAGAATAATAGGCTTACTGGGACAGGGTTTCTAACATCTTCTCTCACCTTTATGTAGTTTGCCATTTTGAATATGAACACACCTGCCAACAGGAGGAATGCCTCATGCATCTGATGAAGTAAGTGCTCATTTATGCACGCTCGTGCTGGAATAAATTTTGTTAGACATTGTGTTGCTACTGGACTCCTGCTTTATTTCATTTTGTGTCAATGGCACAGATGTGAAACTGGCAAAAAAGAAACACAAGTATAATCAACAACAGCGATAAAAAATGAGGTGAACTGAAACACATCACAATGGCAGCATACAGAAATAAAAGAGAAATTAATTCATGGACTTAGTGGGATATAGATGCCTTCGTGCCAGCTCATTTAGATCAAATATGAGAAAAGACATCATTGGATAAACTGGATTGAGTCCCAGCCAGTAAGGAGGGAATATGAAAATACCTATAAGCAAACTCCACCCACCTCAAGCGAGCTTTGCTGTGCGCTGTTAACATATCTACCTGTATTCTGTGGATCAAAGTAGTAATAGCTGGTGGCTGTTTGGGGCTGAGCAGGATTTTTTTTCCAGATCTTCTTGAACTAGTTATTGCAGGGGATCTTTTTTTTTTTTTTGTCTTCTCCATGTCGTGGCTTGGAGTGTGGTATTATAAATAAGCCTGGCATTTTGAGTGACTAGGCCATAACTAGGGATGGCATAAATCCAGTGTCTACAACAGGTAGAGATAATTGGTGAGCACCATGAGGTATCTAAGGATGATATCTAAGATATCTAAGGATGTCATTCTTAAAACAGCCCATAATTCACTGGAATGGTGGGTTAGGTTGTGGATGGGGATGACCTTGAGAATGAACAATATCAACCAAACCTTTAGGTACTGGAGTGGCATGGTGTGAGAGGGGAATGAGGCTTGGTACCTCTTGTCATAGTTAATGTGTGACCTTGGATTAAACAATGCCAGCAATAATGTTGGCCAAGTTTGGAGCCAGAGTGGAGTTGCCCAAAATAAGGGTAGCAAATGGGCACCTTTAGGTGTAACCCAACTTTTAAAGGGGGAATGACTAGTTTAGTGAACCATGTCAGCCTGTTAATTCAGTAAGAACCTTATTTCCCATATGTTATTGTGGCATGAACCTTCTTGGGTAAAATTGTATTTCTCCAGAAGAGAGACATAGACAGTGAGGCACAACACTTACACTAGAGGCACCAATCTATTAATGAATTTCTATCGTGAGATATATCCATCCTACCTTTCAACCATAGGTTAAGTGGTGATGATGAATAACAACTACTAGTAACAGAAAGTGCAAATGGATTGAATCCAGACTAAACTGGCATTTTCTACTAGTTCCCCCTTGCAGCAGAACCCTCTCATGTCACTCCTCAGGGTCCCCTGTCTCCCAGGAGAAGCATTTCATGGAGAACAGCAGGCTGCAGTCTGAGGGGGAATACAGAAATGGTTCAGTTTGCCATTGGAAGATTTAGTCTGGCTCTAATCCAAAGCATTCTGGGAAGGTATATATCATAATGTTTTCTTTGAATTTGTAAGTATTTCAAGTCATACGAATGACACAGGAAGAACAGGTCACATAAATCTTGCTTGAAGTGTTGGCAAGATTGCTCCTTACAATATATCAAATTAAAAGGTCTCACAGGATGAGGCTGAAATCCTATGCATTTTTATCTAGAAGTAAACTCTAGCGTGTCTGGGAAAGCATGCTAAGGAATGCAGCAATTTTTAATTTTGAAATTTTTGCAGCAACTGGGCAAAATGAACTGGTCACAGTTAAAACGATCACAGTGATATGAGTTTACAGCTGACTGACTGCAGTAAATGGATTGTGGCCAGTAACGCTAATGTTATATACACATAATGCCCACTCTACAAAATATATAAGGTAATTTCAAATAGCTGCCATCCTCTGGATCCAATCTCCATGTAATCCACAGACATGAACTGAAATGGTGGCAAAAATCCTTACTTTGTAAAGCTGGGGTAGGTGGGGAGAGACAGAACTCAACCCTAAGAAATGGATTAGGTAACCAGAAAAGAAACAGAAAAGTAACCAGACTGAGCAAACTCCAAAAATGTATAAATATAGAAACAAAAAAGTATATTTTCATAATGACAATAATGAAATAGCAAGTGATACAACACACTAAAACAGTTTCATTAATGCTAAGTAGCCAGTAAAACAATGCCTGCAATAAATATACGGATCTAGCTCCATATGCCTATTGCATATATTAGTTTACCATTGGAGAAACTATTTTTATTGTGCTGTGTTGCTTGTTGTTGAATATTTTTTACTGTTGTCCTTATTAAAGTGTGCTTTTATTTTGGTTTCTCAAAAATTCTTACTTTTGCATCTTTTTAAACACCACGATTACAGAGAGATCAAAAGCAAATTTTCAATCCATAAGAAGCCCCATCCTCTTATCCTATGACTGCTCAGTGTACTCAGGAGTCTTTGCTGAACTACCTTAAGTACGTAAACCCAACTAGATTGCCCCCATCCACATGCTTGTGAATCTCAAGGTTGGAGAAGCAGGACTTCCCTTTGCAGAAACCATTTGGACTATCCCTCAGCAGGCCTTGTTCCTTGATGTGTTTGATAATTCTATTTTTCAATAACAGTTTATACTAATTTACTTGGAACAGATGTTAAATGGCCTCTACTTTTTGGATCCCCTCTGTACCCCTTTTAAAAATTGATGCAACATTTGCTACTTTCCAGAAGCCAATTTTAGTGACAAGTTACACATACTGGTTAGTAGATCAACAATTCAGCCTTTGAGCTCCTTAAGAACCCTTCATATATGCTATCCAGACCTGGGCTGCAATCATGTGTGCCAGAAGATCCAACATAGGAGCGAATGCCTGAAGGATTGAAAGGGTGCAATCAGACAGCAACATCTGGGAAGTGTTCTGCATCCACTGGTAACCTCTGCTGCCCCGCCGCAGAAGTGGAGTAAAAAGACACTGGAGAAAATTCGGAAGTAAATGGGTTGCAATGGGCCACAGACAGACTTTCCCCTGTCTGATCATGCAAGCATGCTTCCAAGCTGTTGGGATGGTCTGATCAGGCCATCCCGGTTCAGTGTCGTCCCTCCCCCCCCCATTTTACAGTATATGCATCATCACCTACCCATAGGGGGCCCTTGGTGTGGAGGTGCGATTCCTTGTTTATGCACATGGGAAAAAAATGGCAAAAAAAGATTCACCTGCTGTTGCATCTTATCACACAGTGACGGGCTGAGCCTGCAGAAACAAAGGGCTGTATGATCACGCAACTGTGGGTCAAATTCCTCCAGAGGGTATAGCCTCGCTTCCCCTCTGCTTCATCTGGCGCATGTGACCTCAACCCTGGAGACTTATTTATTTTCACTATGCCTAGTAGTTCTAGAACATCATATCTAATCACCTTGAGTCAGTTCTTCAGGTACCCTTCCTGAAGGGTTTCATGGTGGGTACATGCCCCACCTCATCAACAGTGAAAACAGATGCAAAAAATTCATTCCATTTCCCTATCATCTCCCCATTTTTCTTACTCAGTCTTTTCTTTCCTTTGTCATCCAAAGGCCCGACTTCCTCCCTGGCCAGTTTCCTGCTCCTATTATTTTTGAAGACATGCTTATTATTTGTCTTAATTTTTTTAGTAATCCATTCCTCTTCCTGTCTTCTCATGCAGTATTCCAATAAAGATGAAGACTCTATAGAACGTTTTCCTAGTTGACCTTGGCAATGACTTCTCAGTACATTGTAACCAACAGTTATGCATGCTTAGGATCTGATTTATACATTACTGATTACTTGTTGCTCAGTCCCATAGTACTTCACAGAATCTATAGAGATAAATCATGTAGCTTGAGTAAATTATATCTTTCCTATGCCAGTGTTCCCTAGGCTCTATACTATGGAGGCCAGGTCTCCTGCTTTGGAGGGAGACCACCTGCACCCTGCTGTCTCTTCCCATCGCCACTCAGCTGAGTCAGGGAGGGAAAAGGCCGGGGGAAATGGAGGGGGCAATCAGAGTCATGCCAACACCATTGTGTCACTTCAGGCACAACCTGGAAGCAATGTCATTACATTGGACAATGCTGCAGCATTCACCCCAACTCTATATTGCTGGAGTACCCCTTCACATGATGGCTTCCAGGTTGAACTGGAAGTGATGTCACCATATTGTCGACTATGTCATCTCCCACAGCTTGCCAGACTCAGGTTGATAACCCTAGTCTATACATACTGGCATAGGACAGGAACTATGTCATTTCAATGACATTCATAGCTCTTCTCTACAGACAATATTCAATGTTGGCTAATTAGCTGACACGAATTTGGCTGAAAACCACAATCCAGCTAAAGTCTGAATATCGTGGGTTTACCTTCAAGTGAAACATGTATTGGATTGGGCTGTAAATTCCAGTGAAACCAATGCAATGCTATTTGTGAATGAATGAAGCCCCTTAGCTTCAAGTAAGACATGATCACACTCCTTTTACTTGGATCAAGTCAAGTGGACTTGATGAGATACATGCTTGTAAGTGTGGACAGGACTGGCACTATTTGGGGGGGCTGGAGAAAAGATTTAAATTGCCATAATGAAACATTTAACTTGGAACAGTTTTAAGTTTAAAAGTGAAACCTGAAGTCACAGTGACGCAAATAACTAAGTCTAAATATAATTATAATGAACAGGTTCACCTGGATTTGTTTTTTATATAGAAGTAGAGCTCCTCTGCCCTGGAACTGAAACATCCCTAATATAATAGGATCCTCTTGAAAGAATACGTATGTCTTGTATACATACCTGTTCACCGAAACCTTAATTACAGGAAGTCTGTTTCACAGCACCCATACTTATCTGAGACAGACCCTATAGAAGCACATCAGTCTGAAAACAATGTGTGGTACCTTTTTATTGTGCCTAGTATAAAAGCTTTCTCTGCCTCCCACCATTCAACTTTATGGCACTGAATAATGAGTACACCATTAACATGTAACTTAATACATACCTTCTAGTGCTGCGTAGACAATACTACATTTCCATAAGCCCTCGGGGGGAAAAAACACCCTGATCATTGTCCCATTGGCTTCTGGTAAATTGGATACATTGGCTGGTATCATTGACCAACAATTCGGTGCATTTATTTATGGTCTTAAGGCCAGAACAACACACTCTGCCAGCCAGCTCATATTTGGAACCTGGGAGAGGGGACACTTTTCTGGACAGAAGTGGAAGGTGGGAGGAAGGGCTTAATCTTACATCACTTCTCAGCTGGAGCAAGTTGGCCACAAAACAGTTTACAGCTGTTTTAATTATTCACAGTGTTCAAACATCTTCATCTTGCAGTGCTAAAGAGAGTATGACCACTAGAGCTCACAATATAGTACTGTCTGTCTTGACTCGCGTGGCCTCTGCAGGATGTTCAGTAACAATTGATCAATACTCTCTGCTACCTGAGATGCCATAGATGGACTACTACTTGAAAATGTGTGTTTTGCCCTAGATCTATGGTCACTCTTTCTTTCTATTCATAGCATTTTTGAGGCTTGGGTATAAAATGCAATCAGTTGGAATGCAACTCTCAGCCAGCTTTGCCAACCTCCAGGTGGGCCCTGGCAATCTCCCAGAATTACAACTGGTCTCTAAAATATAGAGGTCAGTTCCCTGGAGAAAATGGCTGCTTTGGAAGGTGGTATTCTACGCACTTGAGGTCTCTTCCTTCCCTAACACCTCAGGTTCCACTCCCAAATCTCCAAGAATTTCCAAGGCCAGAGTTGGCAATTCTATACTAAGAACAGTTACACCCTTCTAAATTCACTGTAGTTAACAATCCTTGCTTAGGATTGCACTGTTGATCTTCATCTTTTGTACAGTCTGTACCATCAGCAAAATTAGCAGGGCATTGAGGTGGTAGAAGATTCTACCACTACTTGTACCACTTCAGGTGACTGGTGGAAGATCACATTTTGAATGCTTTTCTATGAAAAAAGAAAACCTCCTAACAAGTAGGAAAGTAGCGCAACAGGATTCTAGATCTTCATTTAGATGTGATAACAGATATGAATACTTTCCTGGTGACTTCTGTGGGTTCCATCCAATAAAAGGAAGGCCTTTCCTGCAACTGACAGTCTGTAAACCATCCATAATTGCCATTGAGATTTATTAGCCTGTCATATGCATCTCACATATCCTGAAGATATGACCTACCTTCTTCAAGTAAATAGAAAAGCTGATCTAATATGTTGAATATAGGTCTGTCTTAAATACCAGTATTTACTTAAAGTCTGTCTTATTGCCAGGACCAAGTTAATGAAAACTAGTTTTGATTTCAATCTTGATATATACATATATATATATATATATATATATATATATATATATATATATAAAATTTACGTTTCCCTGTTCTAATTTATTTGTTGAAAACAGAGAATAAAAATGGCATCAATACCAATAACAATAATCAATACCAATAACAGATTGTTTTTAGAGGCACAATTGCAAAAATAGGAACAAATAATAGAATTCAGCAAACAAAAGTTGGCAGCAGATAAAAATTCCTTCTAATGACAATCATAAATAAATACCATAATAAGCCTACAGAAAAACAAAGATAGAGAAATCAATCAAATGTGCAGCAAAATGAAAAGGTCTTCACCTGGCACATGAATAGCAACAACAAAGGCATTGGGAAAACCCACGGAGAAGAATGGTCCATAGATTTTGCACCAAAACCAAAAATCTGATCCCTGATTTCCACCCATTAGATAGTAGGGGAATTGCAGAAGGTGAATGAAACTGAAGATCATGTTCAAAACTACTGCAAGCTTGTGCTATGTGAAAAAAAGCATTTTCCCAACTCAGTTGCTGAATAGTGTAGAAGATGAAGATATGAAAGGTCTGTATAATTGTTTGTTTCTAGGATTGTTTCTAATTTTGTAAAGCTGAGCCTTCTTTTAAAAGAACTCTTAGCAGGTTTCAGCTTACTCTGAGAAATCACTGAATATGCTTAAAAGGTGTCACTGAGACTGGGGAAAAGACAATCTAACCTAACCAGAGTTACTCCCTTCTGTGTCCATTGACTTCGAAGTCAATGTAGCAGTACTTAGAATTGAACTGTAAACTTTGCAATTAGTCACTTTTTAGTCAGCAATTATGTGTTTCCTCTGGACCATCTTCACCTTCCATCCATTTCTGCAAATAATACTTCTGCAAGAGCAGAACTTTGAAAGTGTAATATGATTCCACTTAAGCTTAAGTGTTCTGGTTCCAATTTCTGGAGATTACAGTCAGAAACATAGAATTAAGGACCCCACGGAGCCCTTTGGGTGGACAAGGGACACTTTTTTTGTCAAACCTCTCATTTCATTTTGTTCACCAAATACATTTCATTACATTTTGTCAACAGAATGTAATTTTGTGCAGATAGTTCTGTCAACAAAACGGCAGCAACGTAGAAGTCTTTTGGTCCACAAAAAGAAATTGCAGATTCGGTTCATTTTGTGTATGAAGGGGATGGACTTCACATACTGGAAATGTGATTATTTTCCCCCATGTGGAAGAAGAGCCCAAATTATTGATAAAAACATAAATTTATTATAGCATCTTCACTTGGGTAGTTTCAGTTTTGTCCTTTTAGAAACCATTCCTGGTCTCTCTTGCTTGAACCTGTGTAGAGAACTGAAGAAATTTAGCCTGTATATGTTTATGTGATTTTCTCCAGGGTTTTCAGTGATTTAGGATATGTCAATGGAATCAGTTTACAGCAATTGTCCCAAAAGTTAGTTTACAGCAAAAATTTAGTTTACAGCAATTGTCCCATTGAAAACAATGAAGTGGAACTGAGTTATGACTAATTTAAATGCCATTTATTATACTGGAACTTAATCATAACGAATATTTTTTTGCGGGAGGGAGGGCAACATGATACAGCCTGATCTCACCAGATCTCAAAAGTTAAGCAGAGTGGGTACTTGGAAGGGAGACCTCCAAGGAAGACTCTGCAAAGGAAGGCAATGGCAAACCACCTCTCCTTCTCACTTGCCTTGAAAGCCCCTTGCTGGGGTCACCATAAGTGGGCTGAGACTTGATGGCACTTTGCACATGCAGCATTTTCTGGATTCTACTTCATCTGTTAATTCAACTTTTTTGATTTTTAGAGTCACTGGATATATAATTGGAGTTATCTGACAGCCAAGTCTGCAGCCTCATTCAGTGTGGGGCCCCATATTATGCTCTCCAAACCATGTATGTACTTTTAACAGCCACTTTCCCTTGGCAATAATCTTTTAACCTCTGCAGAGAACTTCCTGTGATGAGACTAACATGTGATAAGCTCCATTGTCAAACATATAACATGGCCACCCATGTCAATATACGTTCATATGTCTGGTAGTTCCTCTCTTCCATGACTACATTTTAGTGAACCAAAATGAACAATTTGGAATTATCATGGGCTCAGCTTTCAGGTATAGACAAACTACAAGTCATACATACATACATACATGCATGCATAATATCCTGATTATTATAGTATTAACTTTTCCATGTTGATAATGAAAGTTTAGAGAATATTTTTCTCTGTACAAGATACAACTATTTCATGATATCATTAATTCAATTCTTAACATATTTTAGTGACATTTTGAAGCTGATATTGCTCCATTTGTGGTGTCATGGAAGCTAAGGGTACAATCCAGCAAAAATTAGTTTCAAGAAACTAAGGCCACAATCAGAAGAATAGACTCCTTGGAGTAAGCCTCACTGAATAAAATGACCCTGGGGCAGGGGGAAGTGGAGTGTGTCATAGTCTGTGTCACCTTCATACTGAGTGTGCAAATCCCCATCATTGCGGTAGAGTGGTCTGTAGAGGGAGAAGTGGCCCTAGTATCTTATGAGGCTTGATGGGCAGAGGTGAGCTTACCCATCCTGTTTCCAGTTCACTTCAGCCTTTGGTCCTGCTCTGTAGCTAATACACAGGAGATTCTGGTAGCTTTAACAACAGATCTCTGTATTGCTTCCAACTGAGAAACTACAGTTGTAAGACCAAAACATAAGTGGTGCCCCTCCTAAGAAAGGCTTTAACGGGGAAACAAAGACGAGTTCTTGAGGGTTCACTTAAAGCTATACACACATATGGAAATCACAGAGAGGGGTACAGCCTTCCTGTCCTCCTCTTCTTTGTCATGGCATACTAGTAGCCAGAAAAAGAAAGAAAGAAAGAAAGAAAGAAAGAAAGAAAGAAAGAAAGAAAGAAAGAAAGAAAGAAAGAAAGAAAGAAGCTTTGTCTTTCAGAGGCTGTATTGCCAGCTCCCTGAGGTGAGATTCCAATCATATGCTAGCTGGAAAAATGGTTGTAACTGTGTGAACACCCTTTATTCAACAATTGCAGTGACTAAAGGAGAAATCCATCCAGAGATCCTTTATAAATATAATTATCTGGTGAGGTGACAGCTTCATAAAACAACAAAAAGGTCAGCGCTCCTTCCCTGTTATGGTAAACCTCTAGGTTGGCTTTTGGCTGTGCTCCATTCTGTTCTACTTAAAAGTTGTCGATATAGCACCATGTCTGACTGGAAAAGCTGATTTTCAGCAATGTGGAGCTGGGAAACAGTGTAGGTTGTAAAATATGTGTTTTGTCAACCGAGATGCAACGATGCCCATCAACTCTTTTAAACCTCTGCCACTGACAAATGTGTGGAACAGGAACCATAAGCCATCACTTCACAGAAAACATTGACAATCTGTTTGGAAAGAGAGAGCAGCTGACAGCATTGGAATTTGGCTGTCTGCAGCCCTGTCTACAACAGGATTAATCATTTACTCCCTCACTTCATGCCCCCATGAACTTCCTGAAGTGCAAGTTTGGCTCTCAGGGCAAAGTGCAACTTAATCACCAGGGTTGCCTTTGCGGACTATGAGAATGCTCATATGGAGTGGTGTGTTTGTATGTGTTATTTGTAGAAAGAATGTATTACTCTAGTCAGCCTTCACTTTCTCCCCTCAGATTAATTCAGTCTTTTTATAGCAGACAGGAAGTGCTTCTGTCATCCTTCGCTGATATAACAACTCCAGAGGAAGAACTGATCTGTTTTGTTCTATATGCCACCCCACTACCATTTTGTTCAAAATATTATTTATGAAGCAAGAAGTGAGAGGACTTTGAATGCTTTCAGATGTCCTTATTATTGCAGAGGCCAGTGGAGTGTAAGATATTCCTTTTTTGACACATGCTCTCTCCAATTGTTTCATTTCAGGACACAAGCCCATCTCCAGACATTGTCCCAGAAATGTCGGGATGGGTTGTTCAGAGCTGAGGGAGGGTATTCAGTGAATGGTCAGAGATTGCTCCTTTTTTACCAGCGTCACTCCAGACAGATGAAAGCAGCAGCAACAATTTCTTTCCCCATGTTGCCATGGGAACATATGAGAAGCTGTGAGCCATAGGGAAGAGTCCATGATGCAGCTTCTCCCCTCATCATTGTTGCCACACTGGAAAATGGTGTTGGTCTGGTATGGCATTAGTTCCTCCCATGTGGTTAGGAGCTTTTCATGTTACCCCAGCAGAAAAGGGTCAATCATAATTCTAAAGTTTCTCTATACTATCCTTATTTCTCTAGGACCAAACATCGGTACTGAAACATTCCAATGGGTTTTGGTCATGTAGGGTTGCCAACTCTGGGCTGGGAAATTCCTGGAGATTTTGAAGGTGAAGCCTGTGGAGGGTGGGGTTTGGGGAGGAACCTCAGTAGGACATTATGCCATAGGGTCTACTCTCCAGAACAGCCATTTTCTCCTGAGGAACTAATCTCTGCAGTCTGGAGACCAGTTGTAATGCCATAAGATCTCCAGGCCCCATCTGGAGATTTGCAATCCAGTTTGGGTGTGGGAATCACAGCTTCCAAATCTAGATTGGCTTTGAAATTCATTGGTATTGTTAGGCTGGCCTTCCTGGTGGGGTTGTGGCCAAATAATATTGTATGTGGAATATTCCCATTTCAGTTCCTAGCACCTCCAGATATCAGAGGCTGGGGGTAGACCTTTATTTTGCCTGAGATTCTTGAGGACTCTTGTCAGTAACAACAGATAACACAAGGCAAGATTGATGAGAAGTGTGACCCAGTATATATAGGTTCATATTTTCATATACTGGTTCATACTCTATCAGGCCATCTCAGCTCATATTGATTATTGTGATGTAGTGTAGTGTTCTGGGTGGGATATAAACAGCTAATAATGGGGGTGAATTTAGAACATTGGGATTAAATTCCACTGATAACATGGATAAAAATAAACTGTAATCTACTCTCAGTCTTTTCCTGAGAAAGCTCAGAGGAGGGGAAAAGACAGCATGGAGATTGTCTCCAGCCCTCTGGTTAATCAGAGTCAGTTCAGAAATTCTGACACTACAATGAGCTAAGGATTAGAGACAAGTGCTGTGATGCCTAGATTTTCTGAGCCTTTTCTCAGAAAAAGAGTGGGTTAGAATACAACTCCTCTTCAGCCCAGTGTCTACAGGATCTGGCCACAGAACTAGTGATGTATGAGCTTCTTCTTGCTTAACGCATTCCTGTGCTCACCCCACAGATCTGTGGAGCCTTAAAATGAATGTTTTTATAGAGCTTTCCAAAGAATTTTGTTTGGTGTAGTGGTTAAGTGTGCAGACTCTGATCTGGGAGAACCGGGTTTGATTCCCCACTCCTCCACTTGCACCTGCTGATGTGACCTTGGGTCAGTCACAAGCTCTGGCACAGCTGTTCTTGAAAAAGAGCAGTTTCTGTCAGAAGTTCTCTCAGCCCCACCTACCTCACAGGGTGTCTGTTGTGGGGAGGGGAAGGGAAAGGAGTTTGTAAGCCGCTCTGAGACGCCTTTGGGCAGTGAAGGGAGGGGTATAAATCCAATCTCTCTCTCTCTCTTTCTCAAAAGAATTTTCATTGCGAAAATGCATATAACACTGAAGCTTCTGGGGCAATAGCTTTCCCCCTTCTTTATCATCATAAACAGCAATTTCTATTTATTTATTTATTTATTTATTTATTTATTTATTTGGTATTCAATTTCTATCCTGCCATTCCCACAAGCAGGCTCAGGGTGGGTTACAACTTTAACATAAAACAATAAAATCAAGATTAAAAACTATAAACTTAACCCTTAACGATGGTGATCAAAATACATCAGAACTATTACAGTGGTGCCCTGGTGTTAGACAATTAAAGGCAGAAAGGGCTACATCCCATAAGGGATTCCAGATTATAAGTACCCTACCTTGGATAAACCAAGATGGTTATCATTCTGTGTCCTTGAAAATTGAAGACCATGGTACAGACAGTAACAGAGAGGAAACAGGATGGTAACAGGAGGGGCCAGATGATATTTGCTGCCTCACCCAAACGCCTGGCAGAAGAACTCCATTTTACAGGCCCTGCAGAACTGTAAAAGGTCCCACAGGGCCCTGATCTCTAGCGGGAGTTCATTTTAAAAAGTCTCCCTCTTTCTCTGTCTGTCTGTGACTCTCACACTTTCTCTGTGTCTGTGTGAGAAAAAAATGAGCAATAAGCTCTTTAGTTTCCTCAACCTTGGTCTGACATGCTCTGGGATTGGGCTGTCTTTTCTCACAAAACTTTGGAAGCCCACAGTTCCATGGAGCCTTAACAACCAACCATTTGGGGGTATTTGCTTACCTTTAATGATCTACACTTTGTGTCATAGACTTAGGTTAAAAATGAATTGACATAACTTCTTACGTTATGGATCAATTTAGATCTCTGTATTAAAAGATGAGGGTTTTCCCCCTTCTTACTGACTCCATTTCAAATTGAGCTCAGGGGAGTTCACCCATCACTAACTCGTTTCAGTGGGACTGGAGCAGGAAAACTCCCTGGTGGATTATGCCTGAGGTATATAAAGTGGGGCGGGGAAGGAAAATTAACATACAATTTTACAGTCTGAATATTCTCTTTGCTCTCTAGCCTAACCTACACCATACACATTAATGCAGACGAGGGGAGCATTAACAATAGCCCAGACATTTTATGTACAACATAGACATTTGAGCATGTCCCAACTGCTACTGATACACACTTTTTTCAACTGCAGTCTGGCATTGCACTTGGCTTTCTTTTTCTTATTTCACTTCTGACCTTTTTTCCTAAAAAAAGTTCCTCATTTGCATTTATAATTTACCACTGTCTTTGAACTCAGCATGGTATCATCTGCCTTTCTGACAGATCTGTCACAGTAATTGTCTTCCTTCTATCTGTCATCAGAATCCCCGAGTTGGCCGTCTTGTGTAAGATTTTATTTGCTCTACTGCTTGTGACTGTTGTAATTGCCTTTGTCTTAGTCCATGTTCCTGTAAGGACCATTTCATTTTTCTCCCTTGAGTCGCCGACAAATTTTACCTGAAGCAAATTTTGAAATGCATTTTAAAGGTCCTATACAGAAAAATTCTGATCAAAATCTGTAGAAAATTACCATGGTTGCAACTAGATCAGCAAAATCCCTCAGGGAGTTTTCATACATCTCTAAGGTCTGGTAATTACGGGCATAGTAAAACTGGGTATGAGAGGTATCATTGTGAACTGCAAGTGTAGCCTCTCTTGTTGCACATAGAAACCTTGGCTGAATCTATACATCATTTGATATTGTGTCATTGTTGCATTATAGCAACAATCTATCAGTGGATTGTTTTATCCTCACAAGGATAATCCAGTTGCAAATTATTGCTATAGTACACTATCCAGTGATGTGTGGTGCAGTCTGTTAGCATGTTAAGGAGAAGTTAAGTCTAGATCCCTTCTTTCACAGGAAGGAATTTTTTCATGTGGAGAAACATTCAGCTCTGTGAGCCCCTCCCTGAACTCTATAGAAGGACAGTTCCTGACAGTGCCAAGGAGAATTAGGATTAAGTTGCCACCAAATATCACCTCAAGTAAAATGCAGTGATTTTTGAACATCCAAAGGAAGTTAAAAGTTGAGAAGAGTATTTGCTGGGGGAGGACCATTTCTATTTTTTCCTTACTCACATATTGTTCAGGTATAGGGCTAATTTTTTTTACATCATTAATACATATGTTGATATACTAGAAGGATCACCTCCTCCTGTACTATTCAGCACATCAGCTGCAATCCCCCTCACAAATAAATACCTAAAGATTATTTTTCATATGTCAGACACATTTGTACCCACAAGCCCAAATGTCAGATGCATATGTACCCAAATCGGTGCCACTGGACATGCAGATTTCTTGGAAATTGGCATGATCACTGCAGGTGGTAGAGTACAATAGGGTACTTCTTGCAAAAAAAATCCCCATACAATTGGGTATTGCACGAGACCTGCCACATGGGCGTCTGCTGTACCCCAACTTTTGCTTCCATTCCTTGCTAAGAGTCTTTGGTCTTACTTTTATTACGTGCAAGTTATTGGATACAGCAAGTGAGTATTTTTTTCACGGTCTCATGCCAACTGATTTATTATTTGGTATCATTTTTAAACTTCACATTTTGTTGAACCATTAATTGGCAAAGGAGACAATTCAGTCATAGGGTTGCCATAGGCTGGAGGCAGCTCGATGGCACATAACACACACATGCACCAAGAGAGGGGCCTGCAAAAGGTTAGATGCCACCCATGTAAGTGCTAGTTATTCTTTCTAGTTGTTAATATGAAATATGTGTATATGCATGAGAGCGGTATGTGTGAGCAAGAGACACTTGTCATAGATTGTCAGAACATTTTTTCCATCTGTCCTTTTTTATTTTTGCTTTATTTTTCAAGGCATATTTTAATATAAAACATTTCAACTGTATTTCTCTTTTAGCTCTTCATCCCTCAGTGATCCATACGGGTCATGCATTTTTCTCTACTGATTCTGCAGATGGCTGAGTCACTTGTCTATCTACAATGCAGGATTGTGTGGAAGGTCAACAAAATGGTGCAACTTGAATGCACATAGTAATTCAGAGCGTCTGATCTACAGAAATGGTTTAAGGGCATGATAACCCTTATGATGAACCAAAACAGCATTGGGAGGTTGGGGAGTTCACTTCCCACACAAAGATAGCTTCAGAGGGCAGCCGTGCTGTCTGTAATAGAAGAGCTAGATTTGAGTCCATTAGCACCTTAGAGATCAGCAAGATTTTTGGGATATAAGAAGAGAAGAAGAAGAGGAGGAGGAGGAGGAGGAGGAGATTAGATTTATACCCCACCCTTCACTACCTAAAGGAGTCTCAGAGCTGCTTACAATCTCCTTTCCCTTCCCCTCCGCACAACAGACACCCTGTGAGGTAGGTGAGCTTCTAGTGTCTTGGCCCCACTGCTGGACCTCCTGATGGCACCTGGTATATTTTGGCCGCTGTGTGACAGTGTTGGACTGGATGGGCCATTGGCCTGATTCAACATTGGCTTCTCTTATGTTCTTATGAGAACTGCCCTTGAGAGAACAGCTCTGAAAGAATTTGTAACTGACCCAAGGTCACACCAGCTGGCTGCATGTGAAAGAGTGGGGGATCAAATCCAGTTCTCTGAGATTAGAGTCCGTGCTCTTAACCACTACACCAAGCTATCAAGAGTCACAGCTCCCTTTGTCAGATACAAAGACATTGGACAGTTTCATGATAGCAGAATGTCTAGTGTGGCAGTGTCCTTCTTCTATAGCATCCTTAACTTCTCCATGCTTTCCCTGTACATCCTGTAGTACACATAGATATTGTGTAGTTCTGGGAAATAGCTTCTAAGGCCATCTGTTGCTCTTCTGCTGTTCTAGGGTGGCAATGTCTCATTCCAGTCTGTTGGATCATGTTGTGGTTCAAAGGCCCTTCAACAATGAACCCCCTTTTATTAGAAGGTAATTGTATGTGATGTATTTATTGTCATTGATGAGCTGTAATACCTCCACAAAAGGTAAGAGTGGAATAATCTTTATGGAAATCAGGGCCACACTAAGTTTAATCTGAAAAACAAAAAACACCTTACCAACAAGAAGGAAAGTGAAACAAATCAAAACCCTCTTTCAAGGGCTGTTTCAGAATTCACATACTGTTTGAGACACTTTGTCATATTCCTGTATGGGTAATTTCAATAACATAGCAGGAGAAAGACCAAGGTGATTGAAAGTCCTAATGCATATCGCACAGATCCTATTTTCTGGAGGCTTCCTCTGTGTCCATGTTCCATCTTGGCTGATCTTAGAACATTTAAACCACTGATGTTTTATGAGCCAGCTGCATGAGTGCAAGGATACAGAACATACAAAGTCTGCTTTTTTGGTGTGCGGTCTACATGCACCAGTGCTGCTTGTTCTCACTCTCTGACTAAAAGGTCTGTCTTGGCTAAAAATAGACCAGGAGAGCTTTTAAAAATCCATTTAGGTTGTATGATTCAGTACACTCTTTAGCACTTACAGCAGGCGCAGTTTAGCACATTTGCAGTCAAGTTAGCATAGCTGTGTAGCAGCCTAACTTACAACAAAGTCAGTTGGCACAGTTGATAAAGGTGTTGAACTGTATCCATGCACTAAGCATGGAAGGCATTGCTGGCTACTATCACTTTGGAATGACCTTAGAGAAGAAACAGAGGAATAGATTTGCTGGGGGGTGATGCATGGCCTACATAGTGAAATCCTTCTTGTTTCCTTAACCTTTTAATCAGATACAGATGTGTATTAATTTTTTACCATAATATCAGCAGATCTGATACTACAGATGACTTCCATTGTATTTTAACACTTGGTAAATGGATCTCCACAGTGAGAGTTTTCCCCAGGTAGGGCTAGAAATAAGCTTTCCTCGTGTCACACCAGTATGACATGATCCACTCAATTCCAGACTGGGTAACCCACAATTCTGAGATACAGGCAATCACAGTAAGCCACCTCTCTGACCTACCTTAAACACAGTTGAATGTTATATACAATATTTCAACCTAATTTCAAACTGGATGTAATCAAATAATGAATAACTATTTAAATATATTAGAATTATAGTGGCCAGTATTCAATGTTCCTTTATTATTGATTGATTCAAAAGTATATAACCTTACAAGTGGAAACCTGAAAGGACTTGCGGGAGGCAACACTATTTCCTCTTTACATTTCCTGAAAGCCCCCATAGCCTCTTCCCTTTTTCTTCTTCTTCCACTCAGGCCGGCCCAAGGTTTTTTTGTGCCCTAGGCAGGGCTACCTTCTGGTGCCCCCTGCCGCCGGGACTCCCCAGGGTGAGGGAGTGCTCCTTTCCTCCTCCTCCTTCCCCCTCGCCTGCTGCCAGGGCGAGTCGGCAAGCCAGGGAAGGGGCGGGGGTTTAAACCCCCATCCCTTCCATCTGAGTGCCAGCTTGCCAGCGCATCCTGCAGCTGTGGGGTTTGCTGGCAAGCCACAGAAGGGTTGGGGGTTTAAACCCCCATCCCTTCCGTCTGAGTGCTGGCAAGCCAGGGGAAGGGGCAGAGTTTAAACCCCTGTCCCTTCCGTCTGAGCGCTGGCTTGCTGGCACGACTGGCAAGCCAGGGGAAGGGTGGGGTTTTTTGGTGGGGCTTTTGCTGGGCGGCGGGGTCCTTTTGGTACCCCTAAGGGCTGGTGCACTGTAGGTGAACGCCTAGTTCGCCTAGTGAGCGAGCTGGCCCTGCTTCCACTCCTACGTTTGCCAATCTTTAGGTAGAGCCTGGACTCTGGAGATATCCTGAAATCACAGCAGATCTCAGAACAACAGAGATAGGTTCCCTTATAGTTGCCAGCTCCAGGTTGGGAATTCCTGGAGATTTGGGGGTGGACCCTTGGGAAGATGAGGTTTGGGGAGGGAAGTGACCTAAACAGGTTATAGTGCCATAGACTACACACACCCCCAGCCATTTTCTCCAGGAGAACTGATCTCTGTCATCTGGAGAGCAGTTGTAATTCTGGGTGATCTTCAGCATGCACCTGGAGGATGGCAGCCCTGGTTTCCCTGGAGGAAATGGCTGTTTTGTAGAATACAGTATATGGCATTGTACCATTCTGGGGTCCTCCCCTCCTCAAACCCCAGCCTCCACAGGACCCACCCCCAAATCTCCAGGAATCTCCTAACCCAGAGTTGGCAATCTCATCTCCTTCCCAACCTACATTTATCTGATCCTTTGTCTTAATCTTTCCTTCTCCCCACCTCCACCAGCCTCTACCTAGGAAAACTGTGGCTCAGGTGTGTGGTGCCACAGTTTATTGCCCCATTCTCTCCTTATATTTTATCTGCCTCACATCTTCAGCTATATTTATTATTTCTCTACTTCATTTATACCCCACATTTCTCCATAGTGGGGACCAAAGCACCATACATTGATCTCCTCACTTTCTTTTTATCCACACTGTGGATAACAACGCTGTGAGGTAGATTAGGTTGAAAGTATGTGACTGGTCCAAAATCACCCAGTGACCTTCTGCAGCATGATGGGGATTTGAACCTGGGTCTCCCAGACCCTACTCTGAAGTTCTAACAGCTACACCACACTGACTTTCATAGGCTGGCTGCTGTTGAACAGTAGCAAGTAGCCAGGCCTACTTGAGGCATGCAAGTCCAGTGGTATCAAGCAATTCAGAGGTTGCTACCTAGGGTTGCCAACCTCCAGGTGGGACCTGGAGATCTCCCAGAATTACTACTAAACTCCAAACAAGAGATCAGTCCCTTTGGATAAAATGGCTGCTTTGGCAGGTAGACTCTCTAGCATTGTAATGGTTTGCCACCATGTCTTGGATTTCTTCTCCCACCCCAGTCCAGGGCTGAGAATTAGAAACCTAAGCTTCAATAACAGATTAAACAAATCCAGGAGAATGTCTGCACACCCTCCAGGGATTACCAGTAATTCTGCCACCAGGACCTCTGGATAACAGGTTCCCACCAAAGCTCAGGAGCAGAGGTCCCACCTCCTGTCTGGTTTCTGGGAATTAACACTTTACCAGATTTGTATCAGGGCTGCAAACAATTATTTAATACCACGGTAGCCTATTCCGCTGAGACAGCTCAGGCACAAGATTTAGGCTTAGAGATCAAGTTGCAACAAAGTAAACACGTCCAGATAATATTGGTTAAATATTATCTTTATTCAGTGCAAAAGCATGCATATAACAAGAGACTAGCAAAAGGTGAAAAAAAACAAATAACTCCTATGGTATAGTCAGCTCTAATTACACTATAGAGGTAGTCCATAATTACCAGCTTTCAGATGTATCAGATGATGTAGGGTGCCAATAGTCCAACAGTCTAACCAGGGAATTTTGAACAAGAATTCCATGATGCTGTTGGCAACCAAGTCCAGCTTAGCTGCCAGTTAGTCAAAGTCCATGGCAAGCAAGCAAGTAATCAGTCCCAACAGGAACTCTTTGTTTCCAGCGTGGAACAAAACAAGAAAACCCACAAAGAGCCACCTCTCCCAAGAAGCCACTTTTCCCATAGGCTTCCCACAATTAAACCCTCTTCTCCGTCACCACCGGATATGGCCATTTATCCAATCGTGAGGGATTGAAGGGGCATGTCTAAATCTCCAGTTACTAGCCATTGCCTAGTGATCCATAGCAGGTCAGAGAATGCTTTGATGTGTTAATATACTGGGCCTAGCTTTGCCCATGTGTGAGAAGACGCCTGAGTGTCTCCTAGCTCTAGCAAAAGTGTCAAAGTGTCTTGCATATGGATATGAAGCTTGGCCCTCTGTGCCAGCCATCTGTGCAGGTGACAAAAGTTACATGGACATGTTTGCAGCTAAGGCCATTTGGCCCTGACAGGAATAGTTCAGGAAAAGCTTTTCCTATACAAGCATTAAATCCAACTGAGGTCTCTTCCCTCCCTAAATCCTGCTCTCATAGATTCATAGAATGTTAGAATTGGAAGGGACCTTGAAGGTCATTTAATCCAATCCCCTGCACTCTGCAGGAGCATAGTAGAAAGATAGCTCTACTTACCTACAACATACCCAAAAGATGGTCATCCAGTCGCTGCTTGAAAACGTCCAGTGAAGGAGCATCCACCGCCTCCCGAGGCAGTCTGTTCCACTGCTCAACCACTCTTACAGTTAGAGTGTAACAGGGCTTTTTTTGTAGAAAAAGCCCAGCAGGAACTCATTAGCGTAATAGACCACACCCATCAACAGAAACTCATTAGCATATTAGGCCACATCCAGACAGCACAGTTTATTAGCATATTAGGCCACACCCCCATGTTACCAGAAGTGTGGTCATCCAGCCACACCCACCTTTTGCTTCTTATTCTGTTTACCTTGTTTGTAGTCAAAACCCAGGGCTTTTTTTGGAGCAGGAACTCCTTTGCGTGTTAGGCCTCACAGCCCTAATGTAGCCAATCCTAATGAGTTTCTGCTGTTGGGTGTGGCCTATTAGCTAATGATTTCCTGCTGGGCGTGGCCAACTTGGGAGCCATTCCTGTGCGTTCCTGCCCAAAAATAGCCCTGGAGTGTAACCACTCCTAAGACTACCAAAAAATCTCCAGGAATTTCCCAATGGTGAGCTGGCAACTCTTGTCAAGCCTGGCCCCTATGAGTTCTGCTTCAAAGGCCCTGCCCCTCCTTGCCCTGCCTTTTACTCACTGAAACCCAGCCTGGAATACTGTGTTGCCTAGCAAGAGCCACCAACAGAATCCCTTGCTTAAAGCTACAGGTGTTCCTTTAATCATTTTCACATTTTTAAACCCACCAATGTATTTTTTTGTTTGTTTCAGATTTTCCTGCAAACCTGGGGTCCTTTTCAGGTTTGTAGAAAGTTCTGTTTTGCTTGTTCACAGCTCCAATCACCAGATTTAAGTATCCAAAGATTTCCTGACTTTGCTGTTAGTATATAGATAAAACTTATGTCTATGGCTCCTTTCACATTATCATTCTAAACTGGATGTTAGCCCACTTCCGAGTAAAGCAATACAGGGATGGAGGTTTCATACAGCTAATTTCATTCTGTTAATGAGTCATCTCTGAAGCAATCTGGCCATTTCAAACAGTGCCCTTTTTCATTGTGTGATCTTCCTTGAAATTTTTTTTTTTTGGAACGTTCAAAGTTAAGTACTATTGCACTAAAACAATATAGCACTTCTCAATGGCGCCAAGGCATTTCAATAGTACTGCTGTAGCTATATTGGTCTAGCGTTATAGTGCTCAACTTAGAATGTTCAAAAAAGTTTGAGAAAGATCTTGCGGTGAAAAAGGGCAGGGGGAAAAAGCACGGCTCTACTGGAAGCACTGCAGACATTTTAAACAGCACACTACAGTGATTCAGACACACAAAGAAGATATTAAAATGGAAGAAAGCAGTTTATCTCAAGAATGGCTCAACCAGGTGAAGAAGAAGAAGAAGAGGAGGAGGAGGAGATTGGATTGGATTTATACCCCTCCCTTCACTCGAAGACTCAGAGGGGCTTACAAACTACCCCCCCCCCCACAACAGACACCCTGTGAGGTAGGTGGGGCTGAGAGAGCTCTTTCCAGAACTGTCCTTGAGAGAACAGCTGTGCCAGAACTATGTCTTGCCCAAGGGCATCCAGCAGCTGCAAGTGGAGGAGTGAGGAATCAAACCTGGTTCTCCCAGATTAGAGAACCAGATGCAAGCAGCTTTGTATGAAAAGGTAAATAAAATTTGTTAGCAGCTGGTCGCTAAAATGGTAGTGTCTGAAATGACACAAAATATCTGTTAGCAACCAGCTACCAAAACTATAAATCAAGATGGGTAGCTAGCTGTGTTAGTCTGACTGTAGCAGTAGAAAAGAGCAAGAGTCCAGTAGCACCTTAAAGACTAACAAAATTTGTGGCAGGATATGAGCTTTTGTGAGTCACTGCTGATTTCTTCAGATACAGTTATAATGGGAGTCCATCTATTTACTGGAAAGTGGAGTGATTTCAGATGCCAAATGACATTAGCAGGCAAATGACAATAGCAGGTGAATAACAGTAGAAGGTGTGATTAGATTTAGGTGAGATATGCAGAGTGGTAATAGCAGTGGAGAAATCAGCATTGGTAATGAGATAGAAAACCTAGGTCTCCATTCAGTCCAGATGGATGCATTGTGTTGAGCTTCATTATCAGGTGCAATTTCAGCAATTTGGCATCTGAAATCACTCCACTTTCCAATAAATAGGATGGATAGACTCCCATCTGATGAAGAGAACTGTGTTCCTCAAAAGCTTATGCTACAATAAATCTTGTCAGTCTTAAAGGTGCTACTGGGGTTTTTACTATTTCCCCATTTTAGCTGTATCTGAAGAAGCGAGCAGTGACTCACGAAAGCTTTTAAGGTGCTACTGGACTCTTGCTCTTTTTTACAGCTACCAAAGATAGTGACAAAGGCTGTCTGACAGGGGCCTATGATGTTGCAGAGGGTGATTGTGGACTGTCCATATACACTCATAACACCAGTCATAGAACCAATATATACTGTAATTATAGTCTGTAAATACAAATTTACTTCTCCTTTGTTCTGATTCTTCACTTGATCCATGGTCTCCATTTGTAATCCTTCGCAAAAAGGACAGTTGTCAGATCCTGGTACTAGTCACCTGTTTGTTATGTAAATATTTGCATGTTTCCCCATTTTGGCATTGCAACAGCCATGCACATAGTTTCTCTCTGAGCTGCTTTCTCATTTTAAAATCACAAGGTGAAAATGTTTAACAAAGAAGATGAAACAGAAATCCGCATAACATCAGAGGCTGATCTGTAACAGATCTTGTTTTGCAGTCTGCTCTGCCCGAGAAGTGTTTATGAGACCCATTTTAAGATGATGTGTTAAGCTGTTTATGCCCTTGCTGGATTTTTAAAGTTGTATTTTAAATATTGTTTCCATTGTTATGACTTTTATGGTGTTATTTTAAAAATGGTATTATTTTTATTATGTTTTACTTTGTATGTGTCCTCAAGCAGGTGCTATGGAGAAGCGGTACAGAAATCTTCCAAATAAATAAATATGATGAGGAGACTGACAGTGAAACCTCATGCAGAGTTACTCCCATCTAAGCTCAGACAGAAGTAATTCTCCTTAGGGTTGGTCTGCTACAATGTACTGGGCATACATGAGAGATTGGTACAGGATTGTAGTCCATTGATTCAGGTGGGGTAGCCGTGTTGCTCTGAAGCAAAACAATAGAAATGGTAACAGCCCAGGACAACTACTAAACCAGAAAACAGACTGACACTCAGCGCTTTAAGATGAAATAAAGTACAATTTCTCTACTATATTTAACAAAGTTATTTTATGATAGTTGTTCACATATCCATGTTGTTGTATATTCTTTTTTCATAGGCACACCATAAGTACAGAAAAAAGTGGGTTGATGAAACTCCCTGGAGTTGGTTTTCGTTTAATTCACAACTTCATCCAAACACACTGAAGCACTATTCATACTTGTCTTCACAAGTGTATCCTCATCCATTTTACTGGAAAATCTTGTCCCGGGCATACAAACAGATTATCAACCCACTTTTTTCTGTACTTTTGGTGTGCTTATGAAAAAAGAATATACAACAACGTGGATATGTGAACAACTATCATAAAATAACTTTGTTAAATATAGTAGAGAAATTGTACTTTATTTCATCTTAAAGCGCTGAGTATCAGCCTGTTTTCTGGTTTAGTGTTGCTCTGAAGCAACAGATTAAAGATTGAGCCCAGTGGTACCTTTAAGACCAGCAAAGTTTAATTCTGGGTATAAGCTTTTGTGTGGATACACACTTCTTCAGGTATGTGCATACATAATCTGTTGAATTACTGACACCATTTCTGAATGGATTTCATTTTTGTATGCAATGACTGCACAGACTTAATTTTTGGCTTTATTTAGTAATCCTGAGATGCAGAATTACCTCCATGGTTTACTTCCATATGCATATGAATCAAAGAGCCTACATATAGGTACAAAGTATTTGCATGCTGACTCTATATATACATTGGGGAGAAAGTCCTTTTGTAGGGCTCCCAATCATGTGGACAGAACCTGTGTATCTAATCTGATCTATGAAGACTTTATATTTTTTTAAATGTATTTTTTTATTTTCAAATATAACACATGTAATATCAAAAATCTACATATAGTGTCGAAAGTTAAATGTACAAGCAGAAAATAAACAAATGAATACAATCAGCTTTATGGGTAAATCATCATAAAATCCAGTCTTTTGTATGAAATTATAATATTGTGAACATTGGCTGGGTTTAATCTTTTCAAGAATAATTTCTAGATTTTCCAGTAATTAATGCCACCTTCCATAAAAAGTATGGGAATTTAATGAGGGATCAACATTTGCTATTCTATCAGAAATCTTCTTCATAAGAAGATGGTTCCATATTTTAGAATACCATGTATCAATAAGTAACGGGGAATTATTATTCCAATTTAAAGCTATTGTCGTTTTTGCTGCAGAAAGAAGTGTTAACAATTCTTTACTATACTGGGGAATAGGAACATCTTTCCAATAGTTCAATAAGATGACCTCTGGACTCTCTGGAATCACATGTCCTGTCAACATTTCAATCTGGGACAAAATCTGTTGTCAAAATAGCCTCACTGTAGCATATTCCCACCAACAATGCATATAAGAACCAATACTCACACATTTTCTCCAACATAATGGACACAATTTATGATTAACTTTATGTAATTTCAGGGGTGTTAAATACCACCTAGATAGTATTTTAAAATACTGTTGTTGTATATTCAGTGATTTGGTGGTGGAAGACCAAACCTCCTCCCAGAACGACTCAGAAAGCTCCACACCGAGATCTGCAGACCATGACAGGGCATATGTAGGTAAGTTTGGGGGGCTAGGGTCAATTAATATTTTGTATATTTTTGAAATTGCTCCTTTCCCAGTTCCTGTTGAGGTTACCATGAATTTCTCAAATTCTGTGAAGGGTCTAGTGCAAGCTTGTTTTAATTTGGGAGTAGAAAATAAATGTTGTATTTGAAAATACTCATACCAAGGGAGTATAGTATTAACAAGAGAATCTAATTTGGACTTTTCCAAAAGGTGTTTCTTGTGGGTAAGGTCGTACAGTGTAAGTAGGTGTGCCGATTTCCAGTATTGGAATATATTGGGGTCTTGAGCTGGAGGGAACCAGGATTGTCCCATATATGTGGACATTAGTGAAATATCTGGAGCTAATATGTTGCGTTTGAGTCTCCACGTTTTAAAGAGAGCATGCATAAATGGATGATCTGAAATCAAATAAGAGTGTTCTGATGTTTTTTTCCAGAGAACTGTCTGATACTGAGTAGTGGCTAAAAAGTGTTCTTCTAATTGGACCCATTCTGGAGGAGGGTCTGATCTCATAATTTTAATTAGAGTAGATAGTATAGAAGCATCATAATAAAGTTTTATGTCCAGAAGAGCTAGGCCTCCAAGTTTAGTAGGTCGTCTCAAAGTAGTGAAATGAGTCCTTGGTTTATGATAATTCCAAATAAATTTGTTCCAACTTGATTACCACAAATTAAATTGAGAAATTGGGATGGATAAGGGAAGTGCTTGAAAAAGATAAAGAAGTTTTGGAAAGACAAACAACTTTAAAGAATGTATTCTTTCGAGCCAAGTTAAGTTCTCACTACGCCAGAGCTCTAGTAAGGTTTTAGTGTTGTTAAGTATATCTAAATAATTAATTTTAAACAGCTTATTTAATGTTAAGAGAATTTTGATTCCTAAGTAGGACCAATGTTGGGATTTTTGTTGTTGTTCAGTTGCACAGTCAAGTCCGACTCTTTGCGACCCCATGGCCCAGATCACGCCAGGCCCTCCTGTCTTCTGCTGTCCTCTGAAGTTTGCTCATACCCATTGATATAAAAATTGGGTTTTTATAAAATTTTCAGAAGATTTTGTAATATTGATCAGGTACAATACAGTTTTTGACTGGTTAACTTGAAGATCTGAGATTGATGCAAAATCTAAAAGAGTGGCTTCTATCACTGGAAGGGAAGTTTGAGGGTGTGAAACATAAAGTACAAAATCATCAGTGAATGATCAGTTGACTACATTGTTCTAATTCAGATATAGGTGTGCATTTAAGAAACCCTAGGCATCCAGTGAGCGTTCCTATATCAGATTATTTAATTCTTGGCACCAGGTACACCTCGACAATGTTTTGGGCTTGTTGTGGGTATAGTACACAAGTGATCTATTTTACTCTTTATTACAGCATAACTAGTTTGCATTTTTAACACTGACTAACTCAACAGAAAATTGTTTTATCCATTACTGGAGCCTAAATAATTAAAGGAGAGCAATTACATGATTCCATAAGAATATCTTACCCAAAGATGAGCACGTCACAAGCGAGGAGCTCCTTCTAAGAAGCTCGCAATCAATTCAGCTTACCATATTTGTAGGATTTTTTACATCTCCTAACAATAGCTAATTGTCCCACTTGAAAAGGGTGCACACTCTTGGCTAACTAATTATTTTATAACTTCAACCACTATACAAAGTTTGAAATAGATGAAAATTGCTAGTTCATTCTTGCTACTTTTTATCTTGACAAGGTCTGTTTAAAATACTATTACAAGTATGGTTGCCAGGTCCCCCCTGGCCACTGGCAGGGGATGGGGGTGTAGCATTGCCAGATCCAGGCTGGGATAATCCTGGAGATTTGGGAATGGAGCCTGGGGAGGACAAGGACCTCAGTGAGGTACAATGTCATAGAATCCACCCTCCAAAGCATCCATTTTCTCCAAGGGAACTGATCTCTGTAGTCTGGACATGAACTGTAATTCCAGGGATCCCCAGGTCCCACCTAGAGGCTGGCATGCCTGATTACATGTTTCTCATACATATGAATATCTGTCGGCCCTCAGGCAATACATTCCATCTTTGCACTCTATCTTCACTACTGTGAAGTTGGACATCGTTACCATTCTCAGAGGTTTCTGCACCTGTGCCTCAGCACATAATATCTATTGATATGGGCTAGATGGCTTCTAATCTACACAAAACGATATGATTGTGCTACTTTATTTCTTGCCCTTCTTCAAGGCGGTTCTATTCTGGGTGTCTAACCTCCCTTTTAGCATGCTTAGATGAGAGGCTAGACCAGCTCTGTCTCTGGTGTGTAGACACATCCTCCACAATCATTTTGATCAACCCAGCAAATATTCTCCTATATTGTCAGCCATGTCCATGATGGTATATAGGGATAAGGCCTTCTGAGAAGATCCTATTTTCCTGAGATGAGAATAAAGTAACATCTGGGCAGAAGGCAACTCTGACCTTCCTACATGCAAAACAATTCCTGCACATAGAAGCTGTGTAAAAAGCCTAGCCTATATTAACCTCTAGAAGCTAGAACTCATAGCATGCTGATTTTTGGTGCACACAAGCTGTGCATTTTTGATGTATCATTCAAAATTTTCGAAGTGGTGCAGGCACTGGCTCACCATGGTTAACCATGGTCTGAAACATATGGAAGCTTTCCCCATGGCTTTCCCCATGGTTACTGTAAATGGAAAGGATCACAAGAATACTCCATAGGAAGTACACAATTAAACACACAAGGCATGATCTAGGCAAAATTATACAGATTTATGCCTCATTGGTTGCAGTAAAAGTAATTTAAACATATATTTTCCATGGAATTCAGTGGACCATGCCACACCCCAATTCTTATTGCTCTCTTTGTAGTGTTAACAGAATGCGGTGATCATGGTTTTGCAAAAATAAAATAATAATTAACACTAGAAAGTTAAGCTTGTATAGTAATTCGTGTATAAGCAATCACAGACCAAAAGGTGTGTTCCACAACTTCTCAGATGGTTTGGCTGGGCTGTTTAATTCTAGTAGTAGTAAAATGGATGGATGTAAAGATTTGACAGGTCTCCTGTGGCTAACCATTATCCTCCTGTCACATGAAATAGCGAAGATTAAAAACAATGTCACAAAATACCAGGAGAGTCGCTGTTTTTTTCTAAAACACAGGAACTGCCCAAAGATTTCCTGCTGGCTGCTCAAATGTGGGAACAGCTGGCTCCAGAGTCTAATCTGTCACTTGAAGCATTTTAGAGGCTGCCATCTTAAACTCATCATACCTCTTGGGATCAACATAGCCCAAAGGAGAAGAATGTTGGTAAGGGCATGTTTCCAACAGAAGACAGAGACACTAAGGTAGCTAGCCAAGACATGGTCAATGAGCATCAATCATGAGTACACAGTGCAGGAATGCTGAATGGGGTTGTCCACATTTCAGTTTGAAAGGAGACAAAATATTCATTTCTCAGTGGGCCATTGTTTAAGCCAGAGGTCTGTATTCATGTGTTCTGATTAATTTCACACTACAGCTTCATCATTTTCCTAGATGAGACCAAATAATCCAAAGAACACTATAAAGGAAGATACTGTAGACCCATTTACAGATTCTGTCCAGATATAAACATGCATTGTTTTAATAGTTCAAGTATGCCTTCTCATATAGACCTTGAAGCATATTTGATGCACTTGAGCTAGCTTCCTGAGAAAACATTGAAAGAGTAAACTCAGCAATCATGGGATAAGAGGATACATTCTCTTATGGATTAAAATGTGGTTAAATGACACGTAGCAAAGAGTAGGACTCAATGGACAGTTCTCACAATGGAGGGAAGTAAGCAGGGGAGTCCCACGAGGACTGGTATTGAGGCTGGTACTATTAAATTTATTCATCAGTGATCTGGAACTAGGGGTGAGTAGTGTAGTGGCCAAGTTTGCAGATAAGAACATAAGAACATAAGAGAAGCCAATGTTGAATCAGGCCAATGGCCCATCTAGTCCACACTCTGTCACACAGTGGCCAAAAATACCAGGTGCCATCAGGAGGTCCAGCAGTGGGGCCAGGACACTAGAAGCCCTCTCACTGCTGCCCCCTCCAGAACCAAGAATAGAGTGCATCACCTGCCCCAGCCTGAGAGTTCCTAGTTATACCTTGTGGCTAATAGTCACTGATGGACCTCTGCTCCATATGCCTATCCAATTCCCTCTTGAAACTGTCTATGCTTGTAGCTGCCACCACCTCCAGTGGCAGTGAATTCCATATGTTAATCACTCTTTGGGTGAAGAAGTAATTCCTTTTATCTGTTCTAACCTGACTGCTCAGCAATTTCATGGAGTGCCCACAAGTTCTTGTATTGTGAGAAAGGGAGAAAAGTACTTCTTTCTCAATCTGCTCTATCCCATGCATAATCTTATAAACCTCGATCATGTCACCCCTCAGTCATCATTTCTCCAAGCTAATGAGCTCCAAGCGTTTTAACCTTTCTTCATAGGGAAAGTGTTCATTCTAGTTGCCCTTCTCTGCACTTTTCCCAATGCTATAGTATCCTTTTTGAGGTGTGGTGACCAGAACTGTACACAGTATTCCAAATGAGGTCACACCAATGATTTATACAGGGGCATTATGATACTGGCTGATTTGTTTTCAATTCCCTTCTTAATAATCCCCAGCATAGTGTTGGCCTTCTTTATAGCAGTTACACACTGTCTAGACATTTTCATTGAGTTTATCTACTACGACTCCAAGATCTCTCTCTTGGTCAGTCTCTGCCAGTTCAGACCCCATCAATGTGTATTTATATTTAGGATTTTTGGCTCCAATGTGCATCACTTTGCACTTGGCCACATTGAACCCCATTTGCCACGTTGACGCCCACTCACCCATCCTCGACAGATAACTTTGGAGTACCTCACAATCCTCCCTGGTTGTCACCACCCTGAACAACTTCATGTCATCTACAAATTTAGCCACTTCACTGTTTACTCCCAATTCCAAATCATTAATAAACAAGTTAAAAAGCATCGGGACAAGTACCGATCCCTGTGATACCCCACTGCTTACCATCCTCCACTGATCAAGTTTCCCATTTATACTCACTCCCTGTTTCCTATTTATAAGCCAGTTTTTGATCCACAAGAGGACTTGTCCTTTTATCCCATGACTATTGAGCTTACTTAGGAGCCTTGGATGAGGAACTGTATCAAAAGCTTTCTGGAAGTCAAGGTAAATAACATCTATTGGGTCCCCCTTGTCCACATGTTTGTTCACTCCCTCAAAAAACACTAACAGGTTAGTGAGACATAAGAACATAAGAACATAAGAGAAGCCAATGTTGAATCAGGCCAATGGACCATCTAGTCCAACACTCTGTCACACAGCGACCAAAATATACCAGTTGCCATCAGGAGGTCCAGCAGTGGGGCCAGGCACCAGAAGCCCTCCCACTGCTGCCCCCTCCAGCACCAAGAATAGAGTGCATCACCTGCCCCAGCCTGAGAGTTCCCATCTATACCCTGTGGCTAATAGCCACTGATGGACTTCTGCTCCATATGTTTATCTAATTCCCTCTTGAAACTGTCCATGCTTGCAGCTGCCACCACCTCCTGTGGCAGTGAATTCCATATGTTAATCACTCTTTGGGTGAAGAAGTATTTCCTTTTATCTGTTCTAACCCGACTGCTCAGCAATTTCATAGAGTGCCCACGAGTTCTTGTATTGTGAGAAAGGGAGAAAAGTACTTCTTTCTCAACCTGCTCTATCCCATGCATAATCTTATAAACCTCGATCATGTCACCTCTCAGCCGTCGTTTCTCCAAGCTAACGAGCCCCAAGCCTTTTAACCTTTCTTCATAGGGAAGGTGTTCCAACCCTTTTATCATTCTAGTTGCCCTTCTCTGCACTTTTTCCAATGCTATAATATCCTTTTTGAGATGTGGTGACCAGAACTGTACACAGTATTCCAAATGAGGTCGCACCAATGATTTATACAGGGGCATGATGATACTGGCTGATTTGTTATCAATTCCCTTCCTAATAATCCCCAGCATAGCGTTGGCCTTCTTTATTGCAGCTACACACTGTCTAGACATTTTCAGTGAGTTATCCACTACGACTCCAAGATCTCTCTCTTGGTCCGTATCTGCCAGTTCAGACCCCATCAACGTGTATTTATATTTAGGATTTTTGGCTCCAATGTGCATCACTTTGCACTTGGCCACATTGAACCCCATTTGCCACGTTGACGCCCACTCACCCATCCTCAACAGATCCCTTTGGAGTGCCTCACACTCCTCCCTGGTTTTCACCACCCTGAACAACTTCGTGTCATCTGCAAATTTAGCCACATCACTGCTTACTCCCAATTCCAAATCGTTAATAAACAAGTTAAAAAGCATCGGACCGAGTACTGATCCCTGTGTTACCCCACTGCTTACCACCTTCCACTGAGAAAGTTTCCCATTTATACTCTCTCTCTGTTTCCTATTTATAAGCCAGTTTTTGATCCACAAGAGGACTTGTCCTTTTATCCCATGACTATTGAGCTTACTTAGGAGCCTTGGATGAGGAACTGTATCAAAAGCTTTCCGGAAGTCAAGGTAAATAATATCTATTGGGTCCCCCTTGTCCACATGTTTGTTCACTCCCTCAAAAAACACTAACAGGTTAGTGAGACAAGATCTTCCCTTACAGAACCCATGCTGAGTCTGCCTCAATAGTTTTTGTTCATCAATGTGCCTACTAATTCTTTCCTTAATAACAGCTTCCACCAACTTACCCGGTATCGATGTCAGACTGACTGGCCTGTAATTTCCCGGATCTCCCCTGGAGCCCTTTTTAAAGATGGGAGTGACATTAGCTACCTTCCAGTCCTCAGGAATGGAGGCAGATTTTAAAGAAAGATTACATATTTTTGTCAGGAGATCCACAAGTTCACATTTGAGTTCTTTCAGAACTCTCAGATGAATGCCATCCGGGCCTGGTGATTTATTAGTTTTTAAATTGTCCATCAGTTGGAGGACTTCCTCTCTTGTCACTGCAATCTGATTCAGGTCTTTCAAACCCCCTCCCGAAATCGGTGCTTCTGGAGTGGGCAAACACTTCTCCTCTTCCACAGTGAAGACAGAGGCAAAAAATGCATTCAGCTTCTCAGCCATTTCCCTATCATCCTTCACTACTCTTTTTACCTCTTGGTCTTCCAAGGGCCCCACTGCCTCCTTGGCTGGCTTCCTACTTCTAATGTATTTGAAGAAAGTTTTATTGTTGGTCTTTATGTTTTTTGCGATATGCTCCTCATATTCCCTTTTTGCTTGCCTGATCACAGACTTGCATTTGATTTGCCATAGTCTGTGTTCCCTTTTATCAACCTCACTAAGACTAGCTTTCCACCGCTTAAAGGAATCCTTCTTACCTTTTACAGCTTCCATTACATTATTTGTTAACCATGCAGACTTTTTTCTATACCTATTTGTACCTTTCCTAACCTGTGGTATATATTTATTCTGAGCTTCTAGGATTGTCTTTTTAAATAGTTTCCAAGCTTCCCCAATGGTTTTGACCTTCTCCACTCTTCCTTTCAATTTCTTCCTCACATGTCCCCTCATACCAGAGAAGTTACCCCTTTTAAAGTTAAAAGTGGTCACGTCAGTCTTTTTGGGCAACTCCCTATCTGTACAAATGTTAAACTCAATGACATTATAGTCACTGTTCCCAAGTGGTGCAATCACTTTTACATCTCTCACCAGGTCTTCCCTTACAGAACCCATGCTGAGTCTGCCTCAATATGATGACACCAAGTTATTCAGGAAAACCAAGGCTGGCTGTGAAGAGCTCCAAGAGGACCTCTACAAACTGGGCGAGTGGGCGACAGTGTGGCAAATGAAGTTCAATGTTGGTAAGTGTAAGGTGACACACATTGGGACAAAAAAATATCCCAACTTCAAGTATAGGCTAATGGGATCTGAGAGTGAGAAGGGAAAAGATCTCGGGTTTGTATGAATAGCCCAATGAAAGTGTCAGCCCAGTGTGCTGCAGCAAACTCTATGTTAAGGATTATTAGGATTCCTTTAATTAAATAAAATTGTGAAGGGAAGGTGTTAACAATATCTGGTTAATGGAGAGAGGCTTAACACTTGTTCCCCAAGCACTACTTCTTTGCCCCTCCCAACACCTTCTCTTTGATTTTTTTTTAAATTAAAAGAATCCTCCTGCCAGAGATCTGATTACAGGTTTAAGAACATAAGAAGAGCCCTGCTGGATCAGACCAGTGGTCCATCTAGTCCAGCATCCTGTCTCACTCAGTGGCCAATCAATTCCTCTGAAAGGCCAGCAACAGGGCATGGAGGCTGAGACCTCCCCCTGATGTTGCCTCCTGGTTCTGGGACTCAGCGGTTTAGTGCCTCTGAACATGGAGGTTCCCCTCAGTCACCATGGTTAGTACTCTGTGATAGACCTATCCTTCATGAAGCTAATCCCTTTTCTAAACAGTCTATTCCTGATAGGGTTGCCAGCCTCCAGGTGGGGCCTGGAGATCTCCCGTTTTTACAGAGATCAGCTCCCCTGGAGAAAATGTCTGCTTTGAAGGGTGGACTCTATGGCATCATACCGTGCTGAGGCCCCTCCCCTCCCCAAATCCCACCCACTCCTGGATCCACCCCCAAAGTCTCCAGGTATTTTCCAACCCAGACCTGGCAACCCTAATTCCTGTGACCATCACTACATCCTCTGGCAGTGAATTCCACATTTTAATCGCTCTGGGTGTAAAGAGTTATCTTGATCTTGGTCACCAGCAATACATACTTACACTTAAGAATTGTTTCTAGCTCCTTCGTGGCTGCCTTCCCGGTCTCCATATCCTTCTGATTTCTTGACTGCAGTCTTCTGTTTGGCTAATGATGGAACCAAGGAATAGAAAATCTTGAACAATTTCATTTTCTTCATTGTCATCCTTAAAGTTGTGTAATTACTTTTGTCTTCTTGATGAGTGTTGCAATACAGTGACACAATCCTAGCCATGCTGCTCTTGGCTGTGAAGTGGCGTTTGAGCATTTCCACCTTGAACCAAGAGGAAAGACAGGTATAAATGTTTTAGGTATATAAACCAACAAACAAAACTCCCCACACCTTTTCATTCTACTGATTATATCAATAGGCCCTTACGATCAGTTGTGTGGAATGCTGAACTTATAAAATAAAGCAAAACAAAACAAAAACTTGAGGAGTAGTTGCAAATGTATCATATATTGCTCTCTTGGGTTTTCTTTTTAATCACTGCAAGGGATTTATCATTTCTTCAAAGATTAATAGAGCAGTGGTAGCTTCTTTCCTTCATTATAACCCCAACATTAATCCACCAGCAATCCATCAGTCAGTGATTGGAATACCAGTCTGACAGATCTCACTGCAACAGCAAAGGATCACATTGAAATTGATAGAATAAGTGGAAGAACTTTGATAAAATATGCTCCAGTTCTATTCATCTTTTTGCTTAATTGTGAGCTGTCTGGGGTCCACCCCCCCTTGCTCTTTCATTGGTTGCTGTCCATGGTCTTATGTCTTTCACCATTTTACAAATTAGGTAGACAGACTGTATTATCTTTATATTTTGCAGAAATATAACACCTGCTATACTTTTTGTCAAAAATTGGGGGGCGGGGTCAAGATGCACAGAAGGTATAGTATTTCATTAACATTTGTTGTAGAAGCTTTTAAATGATAAGGAAGAAGATTTTGGAATACAAATGGGATCCACCCCATTTAACAAAATGCCCTTTTAAAATTGTGATCAAGAGAGGGCAGGGGTGGCAACACAAATGTCTAATTGTGCAAAATAAATAAATAAATAAAAAACCAACTCACCCCAAAGCAGTCTAATAATGCAAATGGACACTTCCAAATTTCCAGATTTGCTCAGACTCATCCAAACAGCTCACCAAAGCTAACTGAGAACCAGTTCCAATGAAAGGAGACATCAGTTTGTCTCAAAAACTACTACACTTAAAAAATGCTCTAAAATATTTCTACTAATCCCTAACAAAATAAAAGCAAACTCACGGCAATCTGAAGATGCTTAATGAGGGAGGAAAAATGGGCAAAAAGTGAAAAGTCAGTTTTATCTTTTGGGGAGAGAAGGCAGGTGAGCCACTTTCAGATGCTGAGGCACTCCTGAACCTGCGCTAACTTTGGAAAGTGATTCTGGTCCCTGGATGCTTTAATCCAACCAGCTCCAACTCTCCCTCCAAGAAAGAAAGAAAGAAAGAAAGAAAGAAAGAAAGAAAGAAAGAAAGAAAGAAACCTCTGGGCAATTGAAATGACCCAGGGTGGCCAGCCTGTGCTCCTGATGAGCTATAAGGTGCAAATCCAAGGGGATAGAACTGATTGGACCTTTGGGGAGTAATCCTAAGCAGGTCTCCTTAGAAGTAAGTCTCACTTTATTTTTGGGGCTCATTCCCAGTCTTCTGCTTCCCTTGCATTTCCCCCCCAAATAAACATATAATATTAACTCATTTTAAGATATCATTGCTCCATAGCAATTATTTGCATGGGAATAACACTTCTTTTCCTTTCTTACAAGCAATCATTTCCCCCATGTGCCCAGTGAAAATTTACTTCATCTGTCTGATGAAATAGTTTCTAACCATGAAATCTGAAGCTACAATGCATCTATTTCTTAAAAAACTGGGGCTCAAGATTTTTTCTTTGATGTTGCCACAATGGACTGACATGGCTATGTATCTCAAGTCTATGTCTTCTAAGTGCTCCCTTTGTGCCAAGATTTTTACTAGGGCTTAGCCCAAGAGTCTGTTTTCAGTGTAGACTAAGTTCTGGAAAAAATACTTCTGGCCATGCGCAGAATGCCTTCCCTAAGCATTAAAGAACTGCCTTCTCCTTTCTTCCCACAAGTTTAATAATGTAGTATTCTACATAATACTACATAATAATGTAGTAATATACATCTATATTCAAAGATGTAGGAAGTCGTGGGATCCCTGAATTATATTTTTGAATTGCTCTGTAAAAATGAGAATAGGGCTACATGCACCATAAGAAAAAAACAACAACAAGAATCTTGCTAGATCATATATCTCTCTAATCGAAAGTCCTGTTTCCTACACTGGCCAGCCAAATGTTTCTGGGATCCCACCAGCAGCAGATAAAGGAACCGCTACCCCCCCCCAACTGGCATTCAGGAGTATACGGCCCTGAACATGGAGATTCTATTTGGCCATCATAGTTAATGGCCACTCATGGACCTGTTCACCTCCATGAATCTGTCTAAACCCTTTTAAAGTCTTCTAAATCAGTGGATGCCACCTGTTATAGCAGCTTATTGAAAAATAAATTATGCAGCATGTGGTGTCATACTTCCTTTTGTCCATCCTGAACTTGGGTGAACTCTGGCAGTTAGGCAGAAAAAAACCTTATTAGTTTATAAGCCTCCATATTTATATAGCTTATAAATCTATATAAACCTTCATAATTGTGTAAAAGAATTGTGGGCAGATTTCCTCACCTCTTTCTAGCCAAGCTGTTCCTGCTGAAAATGCCCTCCGCTTCTATCAAAGATTCTGGAAATGCCCCAGTTCTCTTTGTATCAGCTCCCCAGGATACCCCACCTATATCATCAACTGAGTTTGCACAGCCTGTGCTTCTCAATGTTTTCTCTACAGTGGTGTGTCTAATGTTGTAATTTTTTAGAACAAAGTTTGAGTCCAGTGGCACCTTTAAGACCAACAATGTTTTATTCAAGGTATGAGCTTTCGTGTGCATGCATACTTCCTCAGTTACAATGAAATGGAATTTACCAGTCTGTACATATAAGGCAGAAGTTAAACAGCAAATTGGTATATCGCATAATGAAGATGTTTTAACAGATGCAAACATTAATAACAAGCTGTTTGTAAGGTCACCATTGTTTGGATTTAATTCCAGGGGAAAACAGTGAAGCAAATAAATATGTCAAAATTGGAGATACATGTGTAAATATGTCAATCTTAATTGTGCAGTGAGAAGAAGAAAAAGAAGAAGATTGGATCTATACCTCACCCTTCACTACTTGAAGAAGTCTCAAAGCAGCTTACAATCCCTTTCCCTTTCCCTTCCCACAACAGACACCCTGTGAGGTAGGTGGGGCTGAGAGGCTCTTTCGAGAACCGCTTGAAAGAACTTGTGACTGACTCAAGGTCACACTAGCAGCTGCATGTGGAAGAATGGGGAATCAAACCCAGTTCTCCCAGATTAGAGTCCGTGCTCCAAACTGGTAATTTCCTTTGTTGTTACATTCCATCTGTCTTCTCTTAAGCATGGAGGTAACTAAAAGCATCTTTTTCTTTGAGGTGGGGTGATTTGTAATGCAGTGCTATGTCTCTTCTGTTACCAGACCACAGAAATGCATTCCAATATACTATTTTAATATTACAGGGCTCTTTTTGTAACAGGAACTCCTTTGCATATTAAAAAACACACCCCTAATATAGCCAATCCTCCAAGAGCTTACAGAGCTCTTCTTACAGGGGTTACTGTAAACTCTTGGAGGATTGGCTACATTAGGGGTGTGTTGCCTAATATGCAAAGGAGTTCCTGCTACAAAAAGAGCCCTGCATAATATTCATTGCATTATATTACAATCTATATACTATTTCCCAGACTTTTTTTTCTGTGTGGATACCTATTTCCACCAACAGAGGGTTCACTCTCCTGCAACAGCTTTTCCCACATCGTCAAGGGCCTTCCTGGGTTTGCAGTAAAATCCAAAAAGTAAAAAAACCCTCCCAACCTAAATGACCTCTGCTGGGATCTAACTTCCGGCATCAACAATCAGATGTTCAGTGGGGCGGGCTTCTAATTGGCTCTGTCAGTGAAAGGTGGGGGGAGGGGAGGGCCCTTTCCAGGCCTATTTTGGCCTTTTAGGGAGGGAGTCTTGGTGCCAGGCCTAAGTAGGGTTGCCAGTGCCAGGCTGGGGAATTCCTAGAGATTTTGTGGTGAACTCTAAGGAGGGCCGAGTTTGGGGAAGGGAGAGGCCTCAGCTGGGTATAATGCCACAGGGTCCACCCTCCAAAGCAGCCATTTTATCCAGGGAGACAGATCTCTGTTGTCTAGAGTTCAGTTGTAATTCTGGGGGGGGGGAGTCTCCAGGTCCCACGTGGAGTTTGGCAGCCCTAGGCCTGGCAGCAGTCTAGGGTTGCCAGGCTCCCCGCTGGCCACTGGCAGGGGATGGGGGGTAAGGTTGCCAGATTCAGGCTGGGAAACTCCTAAGGGTGGAGCCTGGGGAGGACAGGAACTTCAGTGAGGTACAGTGCCATAGAGTCCACCCTCCAAAGCAGCCATTTTCTCAATGGGAAATTATCTCTGAAGTCTGGAGATGAGCAGTAATTCCAGGTGATCCCCAGGTCTCACCTGGAGGCTGGCATCCTTAGGCAGCACCTTCTGGGTGACTTGATACTACCTGATTTGTATGACTCAACTAGGCCCAGCTGCTTGCTACTTTTCAGTAGCAGCCACCCTATGAATGACGGTTTGGCGCAGTGGTTAGAGCCCGAACGTAGGGTCTGTAAGACCCAGTTTCAAATCCCCATCTTGCTGTGGAAGCTGACTGGGTGATTTTGGACCAGTCACACACTTTCAGCCTAGCCAACCTCACAGGGTTATTGTGCAGATAAAACGGAGGTACGGTTGCCAGGTCTGTGTTGGAAAATAACTTTGGGGTGGATCTGGGAGAGGGTGGGGTTTGGTGAAGGGAGGGACCTCAGCATGGCACAATGCCATAGAGTCCATCCTTCAAAGCAGCCATTTTCTCCAGGGAGCTGATCTTTGTCAGCTGGGGATCAGTTGTAAAAGTGGGAGATCTTCAGGCCCCACCTGGAGGCTGGCAACCCTAAAGGGAGGAGAGAATAATGTAAGCTGCTTTGGTCTCCACTGTGCAGAAAGACTGTAATTTTCCTGGGTAGAGGCTGTGGGGGAGGGGGTGGAGACGGAAAGCTGAAGACAGAGAGGCAGATAAGGGTTGGTTGGCTGTTGAGTGGGAAGGAAATAGGGTTGCCAGATCACTCAGGCTTACAACTGTTGTCCAGGTGACAGAGATCAGTTCCCCTTGATAAAATGGCTGCTTTGGAGGGTTGAGTCTATGACACTATACCCTGCTGAGGCTGCTTGCCTCCCCAGGCCTCACTGTCCCAAGGCTGCACTCCCTAATCTCCAGGAATTTCCCAGCCTGGAGCAGGCGGCCCTAAGGTGAATTGATCTCTATAGCTGGAGATCTGTTGTAATTCCCAGAGTGGTGCCACTGCTGCTGTGGGGGGAGAGGAAGTAGGTGGGTGTCTGGGAGCACCGCCACCACCACCACCACTACTGCTGCTGCTGCTGCTGCTGTGCATGGTGGGGGAGGAAGCAGGCAGGAGGTTGGGAGAGTGAGGGGAACAGAAACAGAGGGGGTGGGGAGCAGAAAGAGAGAAAGGATGATGAGGCGAGGAGGCAGAAAAACAAACAGAATGATGATGGGTCAGAAAGAGAGAGGAAGTAACATGCATGGATGAGAGAGAGAAAGAAAAGGGGGAGCAGAAGGTAGCAGGAGGTGTGAGGAAGAATGTGAGAGAGGTAGCAGGAGGTGTGAGGAATGGGATAATCATCCCACAAGTTTCTTGCAGGTCTCCACTTGTCACTCTTCTAATCTACTATTCCAAATAAGAAATGCACTAAAATAAAGAGGATGTATAGCCCTTCTTGGTTAGGAGTGAATGAATTTAGCATATGTAGTGAGATAAGAAACCAATATCCTTGTTGAGTCCTGTTTTGTCTTGTTTTTTGCAATTCAGCAATTTCCCTTTCCAGTCTGTTCCTGAGGTTCCTTTGCATCCTCCTAAGCAGCCATTTTGTATTTACCCACTTGTATATATGTCTGCCAGTACAGGATACACTTCTTACATCTGATAAAATGGGTTCAGTTTGAATCTTAATGCCCTACAGTAGCAAAACTACATTAAAAAAGGCCATGTATCATCTGCCCCACCAGTGTGTGTGTGTGTGTGTGTGTAAAGTGCTGTCAGGTTGCAGTCAGCTTTTGGTGACCCTGTCAGGGTTTCAAGGCAAGAGACGTTCATGTTAGCAGAGTTTAAATATGCAAAGGAAGTGGAGCACCGACTGTTTAGAGGAAAATACATAGGTTTATTATAGATGAACAAATTGTTATAGAACATATTTATTTTATTTTTTATTGATTTGATTTTTACCCCTCCCTCCCCACCGAGGTGGGCTCAGGGGCTCCCATAAAACTAATAAAACAATACACATCTTATAAAATTACAGGTACATTAATTAAAACCATTAGAGTTGATGGTGCTACAAAACAGTAAAGTGCAATTAATATTGATGGTGATACAAACAGTAAAGTGCAATTTGAGACGCGTTCAACGGTGCCACTGTGCTAGGTCACCCTGCACTGGGTCTGAGTACAGTACATACAGTAACTTACCTTAAACAGAATAACTGCAGTAAAAGGAACAAAGAGCAACAGGAAACTACAGGAGCAGGAAGTCTCCAGAAGAGCCAATCAGGAGCCAGGAAGGACATAATTTGAAATTGTGGCCAGTTCCTAATATAACTATGCTAACTAAGAAGAAGAGATTGGATTTATACCCTGCCCTTCACTACCCAAAGGAGTCTCAGAGCGGCTTACAAACTCCTTTCCCTTCCCCTCCCCTCCCCACAACAGTCACCCTGTGAGGTAGGTGGGGCTGAGCGAGCTCTGACAGAAACTGCTCTTTTAGCTGTGTCAGAACTATGGCTTGCCCAAGGTCATCCAGCAGGTGCAAGTGGAGTAGTGGGGAATCAAACCCAGATTAGAGTCCGCACACTTAACCACTACACCAAACTGGCTGTCCGTAAAAGAAAATGTGCCCACTGGTTGATTTTCTGTCCACCTGCCCAATTTACATCCATATACCCTATTAACCTGGGGCTGTCGTCTGCTGGCAATTTCAGTTTTAGATGAATTGTCCCACAAAGACATCTGGCAAGTCTTTTTACCCCATTCCTGTCTCTTTTACTTGGTGAATTTACCTTTCTACAAAGTATCCCAACAGCTGCTGTGATGCCCAGACGTGTAAGAGTACTTATGTATAGCGGTCTTCCAATTGCTTCCATATATTGCTTGCTGTTGGCCAGGGGTTCTTCATTTCCTTCTTGTTTCAAGTAGTTTGTCTCCATTGGAATGCTCACTGGCTTAGATTCTTTCATCTGCATATATTCCATGGAATTCTAGGATTTTTTTGGTTTTGGTTGGGGAGGTAGCTTCCATCCTCTTCCTTTTCTACTTGTACTCCAAGATAGTAATTAATGTTGCCAAGGTCTTTCACTTCCACTTCTTTGCTAAGATGTTTGACTGTTTCACTATAGTCTTCCTTGTTTTCATAACAAACTATCAGGTCATCTACATAGATAAGGATGTAAATACAACCATTGTCTCTGCATCTCAGGTATAGACATTTGCTCTGCCTTTCCTTGTTCAAATCCTTCTTTTGTTAGCATCTGGTAGAGTTTTTCATTGCAGCATCTTGCTGTTTGTTTGAGCCCATATAAGATCTTTTGCAGTTTGCACACCAGGTTCCTATCTATGGAGTGTTGAAATCCTGGTGGTGGTTCTATATAAACATCTTCCTTTATCTGTCCATGCAGAAAGGTGGTTTTCAGATCTAGATGTTTTACATTCATTTTCTTCCCTGCCACTATACTTAACAGTATTCTTATGGATGTGTGTCTCACTATGGGGGCAAAGGTCTCATCATAGTCTTCACCATATTTCTGATCATACCCTTTAGTGACTAACCTTGTCTTGTACCTTTATATTTCTCTCTCAGTGTCACACTTGATTTTGAAGACCCATTTGCTTTGCACTGCCTTCTTTCCTGAAGGTAGGTCTGTGAGTGTCCAAGTTTGGTTCTTGATTAGGGAGTCAGTCTCTTCCTCTGCTCCTTTTCTCCATTTTTCTGCTTGGTCAGTGGGCATTTTGTTTATGTCTTCCCGCATGGAGGGTCTAGTCTCAGTCACTGCTTTGGTTAGATACGAAAGTCTCTTTGGTAGTACACCATTGCAGGTTCTGGTTGATTGTCTGAGCTGTTGTTTTGCACCCCCTTCTGGTTCCTGTGGTTCTACTGGTGTATCATCTTCACAATTCATAGTACTTAGAAGCACTGTTTCTGGCTCTTGTACTTTATTTTGTTTCATCAGTGTAGATCCAATGATTTCTACATTTTATGCAGTTTTGAATTTTTCTTTCTCTCCTATGTAGACCACATTGTAATTTTTTATGGTATGTGTTTTTGGATCAAGAATTCTATATCCCTTACATCCCAAGGTGTATCCAATGAAAACACCTTGCTCAGTTCTTAAATCCTTGCAACAATTTAAGGAAACTGATGAAAAATGTAAACCATATGAAACTTAACATCAAATAAAGCTCCACAGTATTACAATTCCTAAGCAACTCTTATTATTTCAATATACTATTCACACCAATATTATACAATATTCAGACCAATACAATACAATAGCTACACAGAAAAGTTAAGAACTTAAAGGGAACAATACATCCCCAAGTGTGGCTAGGCTGTTCTTAGGTGGAGAAAAGGCTTCTCAGTTCCAAACTGGAAAAATGAATGTCCATGAAGCAAATAAATCCCGTCTTTAAGACTTGAGGCAAACACAAAATGATGAACTGCAATCAACCCACTCTCTAGATATTAATGGGTTATCGATCCCTTCATCAGTACTGCACGTCGATGGGTTCTCCCAGCAAGTAATGCCTCCAAAACTGCTTTGTTTTGCAGCAACAGGAACTCCCTCAGAACAATGTCTTAAAACAGTAACAGTAACACTCACAATACAATGAATAACAAACATCAAGATTGACTTGCCACTAAAATATCTTACCAAAACTGCCTTATTTGTCCTTATTCATGATGAACATGTGGCCTCACTTTGCAGGCATTATCTCATCTAAGCATATAAAGATAGCTCTTAGGGACTGGCAAGCCTCTCCTAATATTTAAAGCTTGTCTGTGCCTCCAGGTGCAAGTTAACTAATCAGCTGGCGTAAAAATAATTTTTCTTTTTGATAATCATTCAAAAATGTAGAATTTGGTTTTGCTCTTAAATACTGCCCATATGGTAATTTCCCCCCAAAGTTATTGGATGAAAAGAATCATATCTCAAATAGGTGTTCCTGTCAGTGGGTTTTTTTATATAGTTTTACAACAAGTGAACTGTTGTCCTTCACTACCATAGTATTCAAAAATGCTATTTCTTTCTGATGCCAGTTGCCTTCAAATTTTATGTGCATATGTCTAAAGCATACAAGTTTTCATGCACTCTTCCTGTTGCAATGAGTTCTCCATTTTGTTTAATCAGACATTTATCCCCAAATGAGGTTACCATTCCTCTTTTTGCAAGAACTTTCACTGAGATTAAGTAATTTACTAGTCATGGTACATATAAACAGTTCTCAACAAGGATTTCTCTGATCTGTCCATTTGGGAAGCTGCACTTCATGATTCCAGATCCTACCCCTTCTTTTCTCTCTTCATTTAGCATTTCAAAGAATTCTCTGTGTCCACTCATGTGCACTATCTAAAAACCATATGTTGTTTTTGGTTGCACCATTTCTTAATATGAAGCACTTCTTTAGGGGTGTTTCAAATTCTCCCTTTTAGTTAGTTTTGAAGGGACACCCTTCTGTTTGAAAGCATTACAGTCCTTTTTAATACACCTTTGTCTTCCACATGAATAACACATTACTTTACTTTTATTAGTTACATATAAAACCACCTGGTCAGAATTGTGTCCAGCTTTTCTGTTAGGTTTCTAAACTGTTTTTGTTGGAATGCCTGTTCTGATTGGTTAATTACATTAGAGAGGTTTCCTTTTGATTTAATCTGGCATACAATATTCTCATAACCGAAATCAAAACAAGCAAGTCTTGATCTGTAATTCCTTTGCCAGCACTCCTTAGCTTCTGACTCAGAGCAAGCATTTGATCTAGCTCTCAAATTGTCCTCCTCAGGGGTTCTTGTGCTAAATAGCTTCTTTTGAATATATAGCTAGCTCTTTAGAGAAGAATTAATGTAAAGCCTTTCCAATTCATTCCAGACTGCCTTTGCTGTCTGCATTTGAATAACTCACAGAACGCCTCTATCTGTTAAACCCCTTATTAGGGTACCTCTTGCTTTTTCATCACACTTGTCTCAGGATTTCTGCTCAGGTGAGTTCTCTTCATCTGGTCTAGAGTCTGTAATAGTATACCAGAGTCCTGTCTCAAGTAAATGGCTTTTCATTGTCTCTTTCTGAATGAGATAATTAATGTCTGTCAACCTATCCAGTAGGTAGCTATGCAAAGGTGTGCAGGAAGCAGCCATTTTGCAATTCCTTCATTTTGCCTACAATTTGTTTAAACTATCCCTTAACAGTAGTGTGCACACTGGGCCAATAATCCTGTGGAAAGGGTTTAAACATGCAAAGAAAGTAATATGCTCCTATTTTCACTGTTGGGAAGGACCAAATTTACCTCAGTTTATCTGAACTCAGTTTATCTAAACTGACTGTTTAGAGAAAAATAAGTAGGTTTATTATAGAAGAACAACTGTTTTAGAACATACAGAAAGAAAGCCTAAACAGTCTAACTGCTGTAAAAGGAACAAAGAGCAACAGGAAGCTCTACAGGAGCAGGAAGTCTCCAGAAGAGCCAATCAGGAGACAGCAAGGACACAGTTTGAAAAAGTGGAAACTCTCTAATTTTGTTGTGCTTTCTACAAGTCGTTCAGCTGCCCCCCTGTAGGATGATCTTCACATCTTCTTCATAAGGCTGCATTATAGACCTTGGATATTCCAACAGTTCATAGGTGGTTTGCCAGTGCATCCCTTTGCATAGTGACCCTGTAATTCCTTCGTGATCTCCTATCCAAATACTAACCAGGATTAGGGATGCCAGCCTCCAGGTGGGATTTAGGGATCTCCTGGAACTACAGCTCAACTCTAGACTACAGAGATCAGTTCCCCTGGAGAAAATAGACAGTGGAATCTATGGCATTGTATCCTCCCCAGGATCCATCCCCAAATGTCCAGGAGTTTCTTAGCCTGGATCTGGCAACTTTTACCATGGCTGACCCTGCGTAGCTTCTGAGATGTGATGAGATTAGGCTAGCCTGGGCCATCCAGATCAGGGTTGTCCCACCAATTTAACAACAACAACAACAACAACAACACATTGCTTGAATTGTGTTTAAAATGTAATTAAGGCAATTCTAATTATTTGGGGGAGGTAGTTCCAACTTCTAATCTCAGACCTCATACGTGCTTTACCTAAGTCTAAAAGAAGATGTATTTTAAAGCTACAAACAGAAATTACAGTCAAATATTTAAACTAGAGTGTTTGTTTTGATAGAAATTGAAAAATTGATGGATTCTTGGGAAATATTAAATTTACATCCCCCTTCTGTTTGTAATATCAACAGAGGCTTTCTTTTCAACTATTAAGTATGCTTTAATTTCCCAGCTAAGGTAAGGATCAGAAGGAATAAGAGTCTAGGGGAACAAACACAGAAAACATAGAAGGAGAGGAGAGAGAGAGGTGAAGGCGCACAAAGCAGGTTGATGGGCTTGGCAGCATCTCATGATAGGAAGATCTTTGCTTCAGCCTCATTGCAGTTTTAAAAGTTTGCATCCCAGGAGAGCTTTCTAAAAAGGTGCTGCTAATAAAGAACAGCATACAGCACCAGGAAGTCAGAACTTCTGGAGGATTATTCTGCTCTACTTTCCCTGCACCCCTAGTGGCTGCAGTGCAGAAGAACTGCACTAAAAGTAAAATAAATTAAAAATCATTTAATGCAAGGGTGTCGAACTCATTTGTTATGAGGGCCAAATCTGACATAAATGAGACCTTGTTGGGCCGGGCCATGTGTGTCATAAAATGTAATGCCAGGGAGTGGAGATATAAACATTATAAAGGACACAAACACAAAGGGTTTTTTTTAACTTAAAATAACAACATGCTTAAAACATTAGCAGTCTTGCAATATTTTGTTTATTTAACAGTGTGATAACTGACACCTCTTTCTCTGAATTATTGCATCAAAATGTCTGTGCTGTTGCAATCTTGAGTATGCTGTCCAGCTGTGTATCTGTAAGCTGCAAATTTATGATGATGCAGCAGCAGTAGAACTATAAGAAGAAGCAGAAGACAGCCAGTTCCACTGCGGGCCTGATAGAAGCCCTCTGGGGGCCTGATCCAGCCCCTGGGCCATATGTTTGACACCCCTGATTTAATGAATGCAGGATGATCCCAGCTTCACAGGCAAACTGAACTGGATCCCCTGAATTTTGTACCTCCAGGCTCCCCTCCCCCCAGCAGGGAACTGCAGTGAAGTAACCCTTTATGAAAAAGACTGCATGATTTCATTCTTTTCCATTGGAACAATAGCCAAGAAGAACCCAGGACTGACATTAGTGCTGACATCTGTCTCTCAGGTTTTAATCTCCTACTGGTTTTATAGCTATGCTGTATGTTTGATTATTTTGAAAGGTTTTAATTTGTATTCTAACTGCAACTGAAATGGAATGTTGGTTTTTTTTATTGTTATCTACTTTGTGGCCCAGTTTTTGTAGGTGAGATGGGAAGTAGATGAAAGGAAGAGTGAAGAAATAAAGTTCTTCACAACTTATTTTTGTTTTGGTGTGTCTAGAGGCCCACAACACCATAGTGGTGGCAACTGTTAATAATCCTTGCTTCCCAATAAATATAGAGTCTGTATAAGCTTGTTTTTTTCTGTGAGAAATTATTGTACCTCAGTGGGCTAAAAGGTAGAAAAATGTCATTTCTCTTTCACAGATATTTTTTCGACCACTATGAGGTTTTGCACCATCTTTTTCATATTAAAGAAAATGGCAGGATTATAAGAAAATTGTGGGAATGCTGTGTTCGCTCTCAGAACACAACTATCCTTGGCTAGTCTATTTTCCTCATTCACCGAATAATATGTGTTTATTTCATTCAAATGAGCAGTTCTATTAAGAACGACAGAATTCTTTCACATAGTTACAAAGTTAAAGGTATATATTTTTTAAATGTTTACTTTTGCACTTTCTTTGCAATAATTTTTGAAGCCGTTAGTAGCAGATTCACAACTATCTTCTTTCTTTTAGCAATGAGAAATTCAAGGATTATTGCTGTGTATGTAAATGCACACTTTGAATGCCAATTAGTCACTTGATAGGAGGACAGAAGCGCATGCCATACTTCCTGGATATCAGTGCAATGATGCATGACTGATGGCTTCACCTGATGAATTCATTCAGAATGATTAGGGCCTAAGCCAAACCCCTTTAAGAATTCAAATAAGGTATGAGCCCTGATAGGCTAGGGCAGCTAGTTGGCTAGATTATAGGGGATGGATGCAGGAGAGCCATAAAAGGGTCTTCTTCCCAGCCAGGTATTTTCTGCATTCTGTTGTCTCCTGTGACTGGAAAGTTTAGGGCACCATTTATTTACTTTTTTGCCTGCTTCATAGGATGGATGAAATAAATAGGCCTAATGTTTGGACTGGTTAGGCTATAGCTAAATAGGAATAGGGCAGATTTCTCATGATATGTAGAGTGAATTGGTGAGCACTTCCTGGCATCATGCAATGATGAAAGGGCCCTTTCTGCACAGGCCATCATTGTGGTATGGTGGAGTATGCCAGGAGGGAACACGGTACTTAGCAGCCTCAACCAAACCCTTAGTTTTCTGTGTGGCATACTGTGGGAGGTGGATAAGGTTTGGCATTGCTCCTCACAATTAACGTGGAGACAAAATGAAGCCAGCAAAAATTAATGGCCAAGTTTGGAACCAGGGTGTACTTGCCAAATCATGCCTCGAAGCATCCCACCCATTTATTCTTATAGCAGCTCTGGATCAGTGCTTTAAATAAACCAAATAAACCCAAGTATGATTGTCACGGGACAGCCATACTTGGGTTTATTTGGTTTATTTAAAGGCTGATCTACAGCTGCTATTAGAATAAATGGGTGGGATGCTTCAAGGCATGATCTGGCACTTCTTCACTGGGGAATAGTGCTGGTGTAACTGCGCATACTGAAACAGGTTAGTCATATTAGCACACAATGTCATCCTATTTCAATCTTTCTTTTGAGGGAACGTTAATCCCTAAATTAAACAAACACATTACTGATTTTGAGCATAGCACTTTTTTTGTTCCCCCCAGAAGCCAAATAAAAGTCTTCTGTTTTTGATATTTTCTTGACATGAATCAGATCATTTGTTGCCAAGAAAGAAGGTCAAAATGCTAGGTAATCAACACAAATGAAATTTTATTTCATTTTTAAATTTTATACTCTAGATAGTTCTGCTGCGTGTGCCTAATCTCAAATGCCAAGTGGAGTCCAGTCCTCACATTTTACACACAGTTTACTGCAAACCTCTCTTTGTCTCACTCTTGTTTCAGAGATGTTACATAAACAGTGACATTTTTATGTATGTAGATACTGTTAAATGCCACAATCTAATTTGTCTAAGCAAATATCTTTTTGCCTCTTTCATTATTCTGTCCTAAACAAGTGCTTCTTTCGAGTACAGACCGTAAAACAAGAAATGGTGGCTCTGAGTACACCTGGGGCTGTTAGAGTGTTCCCTCTAAGCTGAGTTGGCGTGAGTTTGCTCACAGTTTTTTAGCCTCCAGCTCACATATTCTTGTCTTAGCTTAGGAAGGATGGCTCCAGAGCAAACTAATTTATGCAATAGCCAAATCGCTTGCTCACAACTTTAATGCCAATACCTCACAAAGTAGAAATTTTGCTCACAAGACTCTACAGCATTTGCCTAGAGTGTGCCAGCCCTTAGGGGTGTCAAAAGGCCCCCGCCCCCCGCCAAAAGCCCCCCCAAAACCCCACCTCTTCCCCTGGCTTGCCAGTGTGCAAGAGGGGGAAGGAGGAGGGGAGCCCGAAGGTAGCCCTGCCTAGGGCACCAAAAAACCTGGGGCTGACCCTGAGTATAGAGGAAGCTCTGGTGAGCAGCAGGGCTGGAAAAGGATCATGCCACCCTCCAGCTGGAGCCATGGCTGGGAACCTCATTGCAGTAAGGAGGAGCTTCCTGCTAGGGGCCCGGCAGCCTTCCTGGCTGGCCAGCAAATTGCTAGCAGCCAGAAGCAAATCTGAAGGACAGAGTCTTCCTTCTGGTTTGCTGCTTCCCTTTAATAGGGCATGCTACTCAGACAGTTCCAGCCATGGTGGAGAGAAGATTCTTGGAAGAGCATAGAGGACCGAAGAGAAGAACAAAGCAGAGCAAAAAAGAGGAGAAGGAACAAGGAATGAGACAAGGTGGCAATTTTTGGCGGCAGGGTCTGGCAGTACTTAAGAACAAAGGCTCCAGCAGCTGTGGGGACACAGTGGCATCAACAGCTGTGAACCAACAAGTGGCCCAGCAGTGGCTACATTCCTTCCTCCTCAGCAATCACCTCTTCCCAACCAGAAATCACTTCATCCTTGTTGATATCCTCGCCCTCTTGGGAACCCTCATTAAGGAGCTGTCTGTGTAGGGCTGACACCTTGATGAGCTGAAATTGGGTCCTGTGGCTCCTGGTGGCACTGGAGTCAAGCAGCAGCCATTTTGTTTGCAGCACTTGGCCATTTTGTCCTGGCCTGGGTTGCATGTTCCCTCCTGTGCCTTGGCCTAGGGACTTCTAATTTACATTGGGTGAGCTGCAATGAGGGCAGGGGTACTTGGTATGCTACTTTTGTTTCCCTGGACAGCTGGTCCTTGCCTGGTATCTTCCTGCTTTCCAGGCAGGCCAGTGAAGAACAGTGCAGCTCACAAGTGGCCAGCTCATGTGCTGCTGCAGGTACATGCTCCAAGAACCCCAATAGGCAACATTCAAAAACCTTGCAGGCTGTTCTAGCATCCAGGAAGTAGCAGGCTTCAGCTCTGCTCCCAGATCCCTCAGCAGGGCACCTGGCTCCCTCACCATCTTGCAGATTTTCCAGGTAAGGATGGGCATGAACTGCATTTGTGTGGTTTGGTTTGGTTTGCGGTTTGTGGGTGAACAACAAATCAAACCACAAACCGATCGGTTGGATCGCAAACCAAACCGGTTTGTATCGGTATGTGACCCCCTGCTTTCTGCTCCCCACCACTTTTCACGGGGAGCAGAAAGCTTGGAGACATTTAAACACCTGCTTTCTGCTCTTTATGAGCCATCATAAACCATTGAAAACTGCTTTAAATTTTGTGGAAGTCCATGGCGGTCACCCTTCCCTACATAGGTAATACCAGTAAACTTCCTTCTTTTTAGTCTCTACAAGAAACATCAAGTTAGCTTGGATAATCAACAATACTATCATTCACTGGGCGGGCAACTTTGTGTTAGCAACTGGCTGTGATAATTATAATTAGTTATCATATGACAGTGTGTTTAGTATAGCCAGGAGATCCTAAGATTGTCTGGAACGCAGAAGTTCTAGCTCTTTTAGTGTTATGCACCAGTAGGTGGTGAGCCAGACTTGTTTTTAAGGCAAGAGACATTTTAGGGGTGGTTTGCCATTTCTTACCTCTGTGTCACATCCCTGGTATTCCTTGGAGGTCACCCATCCAATACTAGCCAGGGCCGACACTGCTTAGCTTCTGAGACCTGACGAGATCAGGCTAGCCTGGGCTATCCAGGTCAGGGCATTGGCTGGGGTACCTCACTAGGGCTGGAAGGCTACCTTCAGACTTCCTGGACTAGGAAAAGATGTAGGTGCTGGGATTCCTTTCTATAAGCCATCATGTGCTCCATTGTCTATCAGGGCCCCTGGATGACAACATGGTCCAGCTAGGCCAGAACAACCTGCCTGTCTGGAAAGGAGTCAACCTCGCCTTGGCCATGGAAGTGGATCTTCAAACTCTTCTCTTACACTTTGCAGGCACATGGCTTTTCTGGTTGAAACTGCTTGTGAGACAGGAATGGCAGGGGCTGCTTCTCTCTGCAAGGATGACAGCACCAGGAGGAAGGTGAGCAAGGTGATGGGACAGTTCATGGAAGCAGCATGTAGCGTCATGATTTCCCGTCTCGACATTTTCTTCAGGCAAACCACTCTGTTCAGGGCAGGTGGTGTGAACCGCTTGTGCTGGGGGCAGAATGTTTGGCTCCATGGGGTTTGCAATGCCCTTCTTTCTCGGTTGCAACTGTAGGAGCTTTGGTGGGAGTTGAGCAGTTTCCATCCAGCTCTAGTGGGAGTTTCAGACTGTGGGCAGGATCCATTTGGTGAGGGAGCCTGTGCCTGTGTGCTGCCTTCCCCAGGTAGGGTTCTCTTAAGGGCTCTTGGGGGTAGTGCCCTGCAGTGGCAAGCCCAGATTGGGAGCTGTTGCCTGACTGCATTCCCAGGTGGCAAGGGAACCATGCACAGGCTTGCGCTCATGTGGAACCACTGGGTTGCCATTTCTGGTTTACCCCAGCAAGCAGGCTGGGAAAGGGTTTCCATAGGTTGACAGGTGGGTCACCCAATGCTGTGATCTGTGCCCTATGCTGCACCAGTGGTTGTAATAAATAAAGCTGTGACCTGTTCAACTCCCCTGGGTTTCTGTGTTTATCTGTGTCCCTTTCTCCCTTCCTGCCTCCTCCCCCTGCCCTTAGAACCACAAAGTTGCAGAGTCTTTCTAACCATGATTGTAATCAATGAGCAGATATCCGTTCTTTTGCAATTAGAAATGAAACTATTTTAAGAAGATTTATTTGGATTTTGGATTATGTCCACTGGACACCATAAATTAATTAAAATTTAAAACCAGCTCCAAACTGACCCCATTATATTCCTGATTGTAGCACACAGTTTCCCCTCTGTTTCCCACCATTTTGTTACTTAACACACAGTTGCTGAAGTGGAAGGGGGTAGTGTGGGAGGCTCTGGGTAAAATTAATACTTGTGAAATTTAGGTTTTAGATCAGGGCTGTCAAACCTATGGCCTGCGAGCGAAAACTGGCCTGGCCAGATCTTTAATCTGACCCGGGGGTGGGGCTCTCTTCCCCTTCCCCTGCCCATTCTTCCTGTTCCGAGCGTGAGCGTCCTTGGAGTACATACAGCAGAGGGTGGGGCTGCCTCTGAGCAGATGGCACAGGACAGGGCTGCCTCTGAGAGCAGGAAGCAGAGGGTGGGGTTGCCAAACTTCCCAGCCACCACTCAGGGCCTCCATAGTCCTCCTCACAGGTGGGAGCAGGGGGTGGGGGTGGAGGTTCCTTCTGCTGTGACCCTTGTGCTTCTTTTTTATTTTAAAAATTGCTTTGCAAATATCCCACTATCCCCCCACCTTTCCAATTTAGGCAGGCACATTTTAAGGATGTGGGGGAGGGAAGGTTTGGGACCAGTCAAGGTTAAAATATAGAGTTCTGCAAACTCAAGGGACTCCAGTTTTGCAGAGAAATATTAGTTTTAACACTAGGGCTGCCATTCCCTCAATGGAGGTGGGGGTTTGCCCGCTTTAGGGCCCCCAGATCTACCGGCCCGATCCAGCTGGTGGGGGAACCCTGCCCCTAAAGCACCCTGTTTGCAGCAATGCACTGGGCATGATGATGTCACACAGAGGTGATGTCATCACGCTGGGCATGTTGCAGGGACGCTTGATCATTTAGGAAAAAAAGCATAGAGTTTTTCCTTAAATGATAGCGTGTCCCCTGCAATGTGCCCTGCATGAGGATGTCACTTCTGGGTGATTTCATCACGGTGTGCATGCTTTGTATGAGCACCAAAGAATTCCAGGAAAAGGAGCAGGACCCCCTGCCAGCAGCCAGGTAAGACCTGGCAACCCTATTTAACACACATCCCCCCTAATGTGGAGCTCCAAAGGAATAATAGCAGAACAAGTGCAGAAGAGGACACCCAAAATTATTACTTCAAACCATCCTGTAATATGTGTCCCCCCCCCACCCCGAGATCCTGGATAGGCATTGCCACTCTGAGTAGACCTGAAGGGGGAGAGGGAGGAGCTTGAAATTCTCAGCCATTTCATGTTTTTCCCCTGGGTCCTAGGCTCATACCTTTTATATTTGTAGTTTTAATTTTTTTTGGGGGGGGGGGAGGTTTGGGACTAACCACAATTAAACTATAGAGTTCAACAAACTCAAGGGACTTCAGTTTTGCAGAGAAATGTTAGTTTTCTCTCTCTCACACACACAAACTTAATCTGGGGCTCCAATGGAATATCCGCTATAATATCTTTGTGTTTGTCTGTGTCATTTATAAAGTTTATATCTCTGCTACCTGGCATTACATTTTATGACTCACATGGTCTGGCCCGACAAAGTCCAATTTATGTAAAATCCAGCCCTCATAACAAATGAGTTTGACACCTCTGTTTTAGATGTTGCCATGAACATGTGCAGGAATCATGGGAAATGTAGTGCCCATGCTGGTGTGGATAAACACCATTGAAAGAAGCTGTTTTTAAGGAACTAATTGACTGCTGATGCGGCCTTCTGAACTTTCGTATCCTGGGTCCTCAAAACCATGCAGCCTAATTTGTGTATTATGCAAATTGTTTATTAATTATGCATCTCAACCATGTTAATCACATTTTTCCTACTAGTTGTATCTGTGTAAGAATTTACCCCACCATTTGCTTATGCCAACAGTGGTCTCTCTTACTGTTATGGAAACCGTTTTTGCTCTGACAGGAAACATCTGGGAGGGATGAAGTACACTGCAGTTTCTTACTGTCCCTACTTTTTCTGCTTTCAGTAATCTGCCCTTTATAGCGCAGTCCAAAGCAGAGTCATGCTTTTCTAATGCCACTGAAGTCAGTGGGTTTTGAAGGGTGTTAGTCTGCTTTGGATTGCCACATGAATTAGCATTTGAGATAGAAGTTCCAACTATGAGGAGCAGCTTGCTTTCATCCTGGATCTCTTTTGTCATCTGTGTACTGAAACCAAAAAGGCTTGCGGAATTTAGCCATGGTTAGAAGGAAAATGACATGTCCCCATAGTCCTCGGAAGGAAGCATTAGGCAGGGCTATTTTTGGGTGCGGACGCACAGGAAAGGAGTTCCAGCTGGCTTCTGAGCTGGCCACGCCTACAGCCTCCCCCTCCTCTGGTTCCCCAGGTGCCTCGCTAGCTGTGGGGCGCCTGGGGAAGCCAAGGGAGGGAAGGCAGTTTATACTGATCTTGGGTTCCCCATGCACCCCACAAGTCATGGGGCACCTGGGGAAGCTGATCCTGAGAGGGAGCTGTGCTGGCATGGGTGTGGCCTAATGTTCTAATTAGTTTCTGCTGTTGGGTGTGGCCTATTATGCTAATGAGTTCCTGCTGGGCTTTTTCTACAAAAAAAAGCCCCGGTGTTAGGTATGATCCTGTGTTTACCTACTTGGGAATAAGTCCCACATAATGCATTGGGGATTGAGTCCCAAGACAATGCATATAGCATTGCAGCTTCAGAGCCCAACATTACCTAGAACTGTACAATATTTTTCAGAGGCAGTGTGCTGTAGACAGCTTTGGGGTCCCAGAAATCAAGCTCTTAGCTGGACTCTGCCAAAAGTTAGAAACCAAACCCAGAACTATAAAGTGGTTGGAACACAGATTTATAATGCATCAGTCCAAAGCTTCAGCCAGGCAGCTGCTCAGCTGTCACAGCTGCTGTGCCTTTCTGCAGGGTATTGGCTGCTCCCAACCAAGATTCCCATAACTAGTTATTAGCGATAATACCCATGTCAAAGTATATGTTGATGATCATTAACTGGAAGATCATCAAAAGAGTCATAGGCTACACTCCCATGAACCCTTTCCTGGGAGTAAGCCAAATGGCATAAAATGGGACTTACTTCTGAGTATACCTATTTAAGTCTGCCCCCATAAGTCAACATTTTAAAGCTCCATTCAAATGCTACTTGCTGTGCTCTCAGCAGCCTTTGGCATATTGTTTCCACAATCAGTCCCACATCTGTAAAACTGGAATAATAGTGATTACTGCCCAGGGACTCTGTGACAGTGAAATATTTAAAGATGGTGAAGTATAGCTTTGCAAAATGGATATACTACAGTTCCAAATTTGAACAGAAAATTGGAACACAGACCAGAATTTGTAGGTCATCTAAGTCAGACAGGAAAAGAACCCATAGTAGTTAATGTGTCCAAGACATGTGATTTGGCATTATCTGTATACAGGAACCAAATTCAAATTTGGAAAAGTATATGTAGTCTTGCCACCACCAGAGGCTTGCACAAACATGCACCTCAGAAAATAAAACCTTCTCTTTCTCTCTGGTCATCTTCAGATGTCCTGCTTCAGGTTCCCCCGCCACCTGAGGCTAGAGTGGTGGCAGAAAGGGCCTTCTTGGTCATGGTATGGAAACTCTGGAACTCCCTCCCTGGGGAGATTTGTCCATCCCCATCTATTGTCTTCTGCCAACAGGAGAAGACATCTTTGTTTTGATGGTGTTCCCTCACTAGCTCCTATCAGCTCTCATGTTAGCATTAACTCTAATTAGTCCACTCCCTGTTTGTGTGTTTATGTGTTTATATGTTTTATTTAATTGTTCTGTTCTGAAGGAGTTATTGAGAGAAAGAGAGGCAGAACAATCATAGCAGACATATTTCACTTTCCATCTTTGTGCTGGTGCCATCTTTCCTTCACCTGGGCCACATGGCCTCTGTCTATTCTAGCTTGAAACACCTCCAAGCCATCCGGCTCAGCTCCCCCCCCCCATTATCTATGAGGATACACTCCTGGAATTCCTTACATTCCCAGCAAACACAGGAATTCTTCCTTCTTCCATGGAAGGCAGACCTCTACATCCTACATAATGAAAAGCTGCAGGCAAGAGCAACTGTCTTTAGGGTTCTAACAAAAGTTATGTGTAGTCTGGGAATTCTGTGCTTCTTGGGTATGTATGGGTCCAGTTAGCATGCAAGGAAAGAGGCTACAGCTGATCAGGTACAGTCTGAATTTCTTTAATTAGGTAAATACTCTTTGGAACCATTTCAGGTTGGGAAAACAGCACAGGTAGGGGGAGGCTGAAGCTCCCTCTCCGGACTTGCCATAGTCACGATCCAAATCTGGCCTATCTGTGCCTGGGAAGCACCGTGGGGACCCAAAGCAGCTTATATTGTTCTCCTCTCCCGCATTTTATCTTCACAACAACAACCCTGTGAGGTACACTAGGCTGAGAGTGACTATCCCAAGTAGGGTTGCCAGCCTCCAGGTGGGCCCTGGAGATCTCCCGCTTTTACAACTGATCTCCAACTGAGAGAGATCAGCTACCCTGGAGAAAATGGCTGCTTTGAAGGGTGGACTCCATGGCATTGTACCATGCTGAGGTCCCTCCCCTCCTCAAACCCTGCCCTCTCCTGGTTCTACCCCCAAAGTCTTCAGGTATTTTCCAACCCAGGCTCTGGTCACACTGCAAATGACATGTGCTTTGTTCCCGGTTTATTTAAATCGGGAACATTTTTATTCGCATTGGGCCAGCCCCTCTTTCCCAGCATCTGCTTGCCTGCTGCTGCGCCGTCCTTCCAGGTGATCCTGCCGGCCACGGGGAGGCTCGGGTGGCTGCAGCTCCTGTCAACACTTTGGGGGGGGGAGTGCTGCTGCCGCCGCTGCCGCCATTGCCCCACGAAAATAGGCTCTGCCGTCTCCGCCATCCTCCTTGCCGGCCCCATCCAGGCTGCCGGAGCCCCCGCCTCTTGTTCCCGCCTCCAGGGCTGTCTTTGTGCGTTTTTTTTTTTTAAGCTTCTGGTTTGAGCGCTTGACTAAACACGTGCTTAATAAATTCATTATTAAATGTTAAATGGATTTATTAAGCGCATGTTTGCTCAAGCGCTCAAACCGGAAGCTTTTTTTTTAAAAAAAGCACAAAGAGCGTTCAGACGGCCCTAATTGCAATCCTTGCGAGAGATGGGCTGTCCACATAGGCGAAATTGCACAATCAAAGCGGAAGTGCCAGGAAAACACTAGATTTTCCAGGGGTCAGGAAAACCCGGAAGCATTGCGCGAGTAAGCCTGCTTCAGGGCAGGAGGTGGATTGGCGCGTGTGAACATGAAACTGACATGTGCAAGGAAACAGCAGCGAATCCCGATCAAAATGGCAGTGTGACCGGACCCACAGACCTGGCAACCCTAGTCCCAAGGTCACCCAGCAAGCTTCCATGGCAGAGTGGAGATTTGAACCTGGGTCTCCTAAATCTTAGTCTACTCACAGCTACTGCAACCTATATTACATATAAACTAACAGAGCAATCCTGTATATATTCTATATATACTACATATAAACTAACAGAGGAAGTCAGCATTACTCTCTTAGGGTGCAGTAACTCTTTCTAGGATTGCACTGAAAGACACATGATCCGGTCAACATGGTTTTAGTGAGATGTCTTGTCAAAATGTGTTGATTCACTGCTCTTGCTGAGGGCAACAGCTTATTGCAGCCCTCGAACACAACAAACAATTTAATATTCCTCTGTACCTGTCTTCATGATAGCTGGAAAGGAAGCAACCCTGATATATTGATGCTGCCATTCAGGGGACACTGCCTGCCTGAAACTGGAATATTAAAGAGGGATTTGTTTCTTTAATGCGCTTCTCAGAGTGCTGAAAATAGACTGCTAAATGTCTTGTATTGACTGATAAAAGTATGCTCAGCAAAAGCACTGGATCGTGCTAGCTTCCTTTTGCGGCTTTGTTTCTAAAATCAGCTTGGCTGCTTTTTCCAGCTTGTCACTCTAGCCCATGGAAGTACGACACGATCTCAGACAGCAAGAACAGGGCCTGGGGAAATGGTACTGTGGATTTTATGAGTAACTAGCATGCTTCTAAGTTCAGTTTACTCCGAACATTTTTGTGCCACCTTTCCCAAAGCTCAAGGCAATGTACACAATAAAACATATAAAACTTTTCAAAGCAGAACATTCAAAACCAAAGACAACAACCACACCACCAAATGGGGAAGAAATGAAAAGGTATAGCAGGACACACTTCAGATTGTGGTTCTGGGCATGGAAGACATGGGGAGGGGGGGACACCTGTAAGGAAATGGATGTCATTGCACAACTAACTTAATCAGAGACAACATGCTATAAGAGCATAATCCCCATCTGGGTTTACATTCAGAATGGTAGACAAAACTAAGTACTTCATCACACTACGTGAAATATTTTGCTAATATAAGGTCTGTCTTGTCTGCCTTTCCATTACCAGACACAATTACTTTTAAGGCCCTAAATAGATTAGGACTGGGGTACTGTCCAGTTCACCAGTTAAGGTCCACATCTCAAGCACTACTCCAAGTGCCCTGCCCATATAAATGAGGCAGACAGTGACAACGGATGGAGGCTCCCTCAGTGATGGCACCCAGCATGTTGAATGCCCTCCCCTTTAAAGCTTAGCTGGTTACATTACTGGCTCTTAGGCACCATGTCAAATTATGTTGCTCACCCACGCTTTTAACTGATGTTTATCTCTTTGCTCTGTTCTGTCCCTGCCTTTACACTGTTTGCTTTTATGCCTGCAGTGACTCTAATCATGTACTACAGTTGCTTTTTCAAAGTACTGCAGATTGCTTTATTGTTGTTGTTTTGATTTGTATAGTTTATTCAGGTATTTTATTTTTTTAAATTTCATGTTGTTGGCTACTTTGGTCTGATTCTGGAGATCATGTGACATAGAGATCTTTTAAATAAAATATAGTGTTATGTAATATATGCGATTGTACAAGACTCAACCATAAATATTTATTTTATTTATTTACAAAATTTGTATGACACTTTTCTGCCCTTACAAGGGCCACTAGGGCAGCTAACATTTTAAAACATACATAATAAAACTATACTGTAAAACTATTTAAATCAACCCCCCTTAGTGCCCTTCATTAAAACAATTAAAAACAGAGTTAACATAAATACAAAACATAAAAAAATGGAAAGTTGGTTAGGAAGGAGAAATCACTGAGGGCATGCCAAACTAAGTCTTCATCTGCTGGTGGAAGATGGCAACAGGAGGACACAGATGAATCTCCTTGAGGAGAAAGTTCCAGAGCTTTGGTGCCATGACCAAGAAGGTCCTCTCCTGGGCTGCCACCCAGCTAATCTCAGAAGGTGGGAGCACCCAAAGCAGGGCCTCCAAAGATGATTGTAGCAGTCAGGCAAGTTCCTGAAGGATTTTGCAGTCTTACAGGTATGTCAGTCCCAAACTGTATAGGGCTCTGAAGGTCCAGGCCAGCACCTTGAATTGTGCCCAGAGACACACTGGGAGCCAGTGTCGACGGGCCAAGACTGGAGTGATATGGTCCCACTGCAGTCAACATCCTAGCTGCAGCATTCTGTACCTTCTGACATTTGATCCACCAAGTTCCATCTCTTAAAATAGTAAGAATTGTTCTGCAGAATGTGGGGGTCTTATAGAACCTACACTTTTTACAGGCATCAAGCTGTCCGTGGTGATTGTCTATCACAATGACCTTCTCACTATCTCTCCTTATAATAATTATTTTTTGGTTTTGTAAGATTCCATGCGCTCCCATTGGCTGTAAAATGCCCTCCCTCAGCCATTGGCCCATCAGCTGCCACTCAAGAGTACTCGTGTGCCATTGGCCAGGTGCTGGGTCTGCTCCTCTTCCCCACCCACTCCCCCTTCAGACAGATTTGCATGTCAGATTTACTGGCAGACAGCTCTCTCTCCTGAGGAAGACAGTTCTCTTGACTCCTGTGAGGGACTGTCCCCTCAGTGGCTGTTGGTAGGCAACCAAGCTTGGTTCTATGAGTAAAAAAAACAAAGGACTTTCAGCATAACCCCCTCCCCAATGGCCACTTTCCTGTCAGAATAAATGGAAAAAGACTCTTTCTCCTGCTTAGCTTCAGCATGGCTGGCTGATTAACGAGGTGGGCCAGCGACCATCAAACCATTTTCTTCAACTCCCTGCTGTGCGGCTGATTTCCCCCTAGGATTGCCAGTCTCCAGGTGGGACCTGGAGATCTCCCACTGTTACAATTGACCTCCAGATGACAGAGATCAGTTCCCCGGGAGAAAATGGTTGCTTTGGAGGGTAGACTCTATGGCATTATACCCTGCTGAGTCCTTCCACCCCACCCCCCAAATGCTGCCCTCCACAGGATCCACCCCCCAAGTCTCCAGGTATTTCCCTAAATAGAGTTGGCACCTGTACTTTCTCCTCTGTCAGTAAAAGGCCCTTTCCACACCTACGTTGGCCTTTGGGAGAAAACTCATTGGGCCCAGTCCTGATCAGGGACGGAGCCTGGAGAGGGTGAGGTTTAAAGAGGGATGGCACCTCAGACAGGTACGATACCATAGACTCCACCCTCCAATCCAGCCATTCCTTGATGGGGAGCCATTGTTGCCAATCTCCAGGTGGGGGCTGGAGATCACTCAAAATTGCAACTGCTCTCTAGGAGGGAGGGGAGAGGAGATGGAAAACTAAAGGTAGGTTGATCGTTGGCTGGGAGGGAGATACGGTTATCAACTCCAGGTTGGGAAATTCCTGGAGATTTGAGGGGTCGAACCTGGAGAAGGTGAGTGTTGAGGAGGGGTGGGACCTCAGACAGGTACAATGCCGTAGACTCCACCCTCCAAACCAGCCACTCCCTCCTGGGGAACCACTGTTACCAGTCTTGGGGGTGGGCTGGAGATCACTCAAAATTACTACTGCTCTTCAGCTAGCAAAGATCAGTTCCTCTGGAGAAAATGGTGGAGTCTGTCATTATACCCTGCTGAGATTGCCACAGCAAATTGTCACTGAGTGCCCAAAGCCGGGGCACTCTCCCAGAGCCTCTTTCTAGAGCCCGTTGTATTTCCTTCCACAACGGGCCTTATTCCTAGTCTATCTATATAATCATGCTGTTTTAAAGTGGCAACATTCCATGTGCTCCTATTGGCTGTGCAATGCCCTCCCTCAGCCATTGGCTCATCAGCTGCCACTCAAGAGTACTCACATGCCATTGGCCAGGTGCTGGGTCTGCTCCTCTTCCCTGCCCACTCCCCCTTCAGCCATTCTGCCCTGTCAGAATTCCTGGCAAATGCCTTTGCCTCTTGATGCAGACACTTCTACTGCTTGCATCCTGTGTGGGAGTAACTTTTCCCTCAGTGGTTGTTGGTAGGTGTAACGAAATGGCAGTTACCTGTGTTTGTACGATGACTGCTGTCTGTGGTTATCTGTTTAAAATGTTCCACCATAAAGTTTAATTGAGCTGTAGTTCCAGAGAGGGGCATGTAGGGGTATCACTCACTAGGTTGAATGGGGTTTCCTCATCTGCTGGACTACAGTTCCCAGCTGCCCCAAGGCAGAAAAGCGCTGGAAAATAGGGACTGTCACAACGCATGGGGCAGCATCAATATAGACTGCAGCCCATCCAGGGAGGAGTCTGTCTTTGTCCTACCAGAGGTTAGGAAAGGCTCCTGCTGCCTCTGCTGACCAGGCTGTCCAGGCCACAAGCCAGAGACGTGGGGGGACCCTGGGAGGCAGCAGAAATTCAGCCACTCCACAGTCGGCTGGACTGAGGAATGAATGGAAGTTTCCCTGCTCTCTTGGACCAGAGAGAGAGAGTCTAGAGCAGACAGCCAGAGGCTGGTGTGTAGGGAAAGAGGATGATGTTTAACCCCTGTGGATTTATGCCCTGTTGGTTCATAGTGTGTTCTTACTCCTACAGTGTGTGCGCGCGCGCCCCATAACTATATAAATAGTTTATTTATTTATTTATTTATTATGGGATTTATAAATAGTTAGATAAATTCTTTTATTTTGGCTAGTAATCTGTGTTGTGATCTGACCACATAGTCTCCCCTGCTCTGCACAGTAACAAAGGGAGGGGGTAGCCCAAGGAGGCAAGGAAAGGCCAGACCCTTGGGTTGCCAACTTTCCAGGGAACCCCCAAAGATTGGGGATTCCATCTCCAAATATGGAGATTCGGCCAGAGGGGTCTCACTGTCCCTCTAAAAAAGGCAGTGATGATTCAGTGAGTCGTGGCAGCAAATTTAAGGAGTGAAATATGCACACGGGACGAGGGTGGGAGGCAAACAGCCGAGTGGTAAATTGGAGCCTGTTTTGCCACGGTAGGCAACCAAGCTTGGTTCTGACAAAGGAAGGAAACGCTTTTCAGGCCTTTGTGAGGAACTCATTGGAGCCAGTCCTGACTAGGTTGCCAGCTCCAGGTAGGGAGATTCCTGGAGATTTTCTGGAAGAGTCTATGGAAGCCAGGGTTTGGGGAAGGGAGAGGCCTGAGCTGAACAGAATGCCATACAGCCCACCTTCTAAAGCAGTTATTTTCTCCTGGGGGGGGCGGGAGATCTGTTGTCTGGAGTTCAGTTGTGATACCTGGTGATCTTCAGGCTCCACCTGGAGGTTGGCTGCCCTAAGCATAGCAGTCAGTGCTTCAGAGCAGGTTCTGCTAGATCCAGGTTATTGCTATAGACACTGAGTGGGTGATTTTGGACCGGTCACAGACTTTCAGCCTAACCTACCTCACAGGGTTTTTGTGCAAGTCAAAAGGGGGAGAGGAGAATGATGCAAGCTGCTTTGGTCCCCATTGCAGAGAAAGACTGCTTTTCCTCATGGGAAATCATTGTTGCCAATCTCCAGGTGAGGGCTGGAGATCACTCAGAATTACAACTGGTCTCCAGATGGCAGAGATCAGTTTCCCTGGAGAAAATGGTCGACTCTGTGGCAGTCAGGGCTTCAGAGCATGGGAGAGGCTGCAGGTGTGTGTGTGTGGGGAAATGGAAAGCTGAAGAGAGAGGGAGAAATAAAGGTAGGTTGATGATTGGCTGGGAAGGAGATAGGGTTGCCAACTCCAGGTGGGAAATTCCTGGAGATTTGAAGGATGGAACCTGGAGAGGGTGAGGTTTGAGGAGGGGTGGGACCTCAGACAGGTACAATGCCATAGACTCTACCCTCCTAACCAGCCATTCCCTTCTGGGGAACCACCGTTCCCAATCTTAGGAGAGGGATGGAAATCACTCAGAATTACAGCTGATCTCCAAGAGGGAGGGGAGAGGAGATGCAAAGCTGAAATCAGAGGGGCAGATAATGGCAGGCTGATGCTTGGCTGGGAAGGAGATAGGGTTGCCAACTCCAGGTTGGAAAATTCATGGAGATTTGGGGGGTGGAGCCAGGAGAGGGTGAGGTTTGAGGAGAGGTGGGACCTCAGACAGGTACAATGCCATAGACTCCATCCTCCAAACCAGCCATTTCCTCCTGGGTAACAATTGTTGCCAATCTCCAGGTGAGGGCTGGAGATCACTCAAAATTACAACTGCTCTTCAGGTAGCAGAAATCAGTTCCTCTGGATAAAATGGTGGACTCTGTGTCATTATACCCTCCTGAGGTCGCCATAGCAAATTGACACTGAGTGGCCAAGACCTTGGCACTCTCCCAGAGCCTCTCTCTAGAGCTCGTTGTATTTATTTCCACAATGGGCCTTATTCCTAGTTACCTATATGTTCATTCTCCCCACCTGTAATAATGATCAAAGAAGAAGCAACTCAAAGTATACAGTATTGCTAGCATGTTGAAACACTAACTGACTTCCTAATATCAGACTATCAAGAACATGACAGCCTTCTCTCGAAGACAGTATTCTCATATGCACAAACGCCATTCTAATTACAATTTTCCTACCATTTTCCCTAGATGCTGCATCCATCTCTCTCCCCACAAAATATTTTTTTTTCTGTTTAAAAGTCCTGACATTTTGTTCTCACCGCATGAAGCCTTTGCATTATTTCATCATACTGTTTACACAAATCCTGCCTACCTAACATTTTTTTTTTAAAAAATGCATATTCCATAACCAGTTCTGCCTGAAAATGAACAGGCTAAATCACGTTCTTTTAATGACTGTTTCAGTTATGGAAAGTATTGGGAAGGAAGTCCTCTGTTTTGGGCTCCACATAACAGCAGCTAGTTATTGTCAATGGTATGGGAATAGCTGAATGCATTATTAACCCTAAAGGGGCAATAAGGATCAATAAACTACATCCTTCTGAACTCACAAGAAGGCTGCTACTTAATACCTGTCGTAGGTTATGGGTGCTATGGTGGACTAGAAGCAACAACAACTGCTGCTGCTGCTGCTCCTTCTTCAGAATTGCCTTCAATTTACTCTATGAGTGAAGCTATATTTTTATATTCATTATAGATTCCTTTGAAATCTACTCTGTACCACTATGCGCCTTTTTGTACATCAATAAATAGTTGGCTTAATTTGAACTGTCTCCCTTTTTCTGATCAATGTGCTGTGAAATGTGCCACTTTTAACCATGAAATAAGCAGTTGCTTACTGTGGGGGAAAAGCACAGCTTCTCTTAGACTGCTCCTAAGTGATGTGTGACTGTGACATTTTAATATATTATTTTATATAATGGGTTTCTTCAATGCTTCCTTGTATTATCTCCATCTGTTGCACAGTCATTCAGGGACTGCCAGTATTAAATAAAATTCATTAGTTCTGTTTGTACTTAAACTTGTTTTTATTCTGAGTGATGAACATTTTAGAGTGCATCCTTCATCTTACCTGTATTGTACTCACCTCTGAGTATTACAAAAAAGTTATGCCACATTAGCTTGCAGGAGGGAGAAAATTCAAAATGCTATGGCACGTTACAGACCGTGAGCACAGTCCAGGAGGAGTTAGGCACTTTGGGTTACGGAGGAAGAAAGTTAACTCTTCCAGTGAACTCAGTGATAGACCTACGTGTTTGACTTTGGTTGGATCAAGCCTTAAGTGATTTTATTGTGACACGAGTTTTCAAAAACAAGGGCAAAAGAGATTATATAGATGTAAATATGGATTGGAGTGGTGATAGAACACTGGCAGATAACCACCCTAAAATGGAACGGTTTAAGGTCAGTGTTTGGTGGAGGTAGGCTTGGCTTCCAAAAAAGTACTAGAATTCTCCCGAGGGTGCCAAATCAGCTATCATTTAGGCTGCAATTCCAAGAACACTTTCCTGGGAATAAGCCTTTTTGAATACCATGGAAGTTGTTTCTAAGTTGACTTGTTTAGGATTTCTTCCCTAGACACCAGACATAAATGCTTTCCCCCCCTAAGACTTTTGCTTACTGTACCTCCCTGCCTTGAAGTACTGCTTTATCTCCATGCGCTGTTATTGTTTTCAGTATTTGATATGATAGATGGTTTCAGCCAAGTGTTGTTGCATTTATATTTTTATCTGTTCCTTTATTGCTACTTTGATTGTTGCTGCTGCTGCTGCCTGATGATTTTTATCCGACTGTTTTTTTTTATATATACTGGGTTTTAGTTATATGCATTAGTTTGTTATTGCTATTTGGTTTATCAGGTTTTAACTAATACTGTAAAATGCCTTGGAAACATTTTACTGACAGAGGAGGGATAAAAATCTATTAAAGAAATAAAAACATACAAACCTAAAGAGAACAGCAATAGAAAACACACCGTAACATATAATACATACATAAAAACAGTGCATATTGTATGGGGACCACTACTATACAAACCTAAGAAACACAGCTGAGCTTGTTAAAAAATACCATGAGAGAATCATTCATTTGCAAAGCTCACCTCTTGTAGATTAATAGTATCATCTAAAGATGCCTTCTAAGTCCTTTGACTTCAATGGATTTAGAAGGGTGTAACTTTTCAGGATTACACTGAAAGGAGCCTATGATAGCACCTCACATGAGCATCTTAAAGTCCTGGAATGTACATTTGTGCTCTCTGTGGAAACCTGTGAGAATTGGTCCCAAGTTATTTGTATGCTGTGGTTTAGAGGGGTAAAAAAATAATAATTTCCAAATGCTGTTCAGGTCAGTGGGATGTTTATGCCCCAATGCAATAACATTTAACAAAATTAATAAGCTTCCATGCATCAGATTGGATGACATGGCAGTGCATGGATGCCCAGTAGCATGGGAGATAGTGCACCAGGTAAGAGAAGGAGTAAGATATGCTCTTCTCTCATGCTGCTTCCCATCATGCATAGTGCTGGTACATCATCAATATCAGCCTGCCACAAAATGACTTTCTCTGTCATTCTGCCATGCTTAAGATGCTTTGTGGGTATGCCCCTATGTGCTAAGTTCAATATTTAACTATGCCTTTGAAGATTAGTTTTCAGTAATTTTCAAAACTGGTTAAATATTAATTTCACTGTGTGGAAGTGAATTCAGAAATTGTCTTCATTATGGCAGCCCAAGTGTGTCATACTGCAGCGACATTTACTTGTCCAAAGTCATTGCATAATATTAACCTCAATCATATTCTAGAAGAACTTTTGTTCTTGAATGGTGCTCCTCTTTCTACAACTATTATTAACACCTAAAATTAAAAACAAAATTAGAAACAGGGTCTGGCTCCAAAGAAATCTTGGAGGATATTGTTTCATCATTTATATTTCAACACATAATTTAGTGTTTTGAGGCCTGTTTGAAATTTTACTGCAATTAACACATAACCCAGCGGAAGCTGTTGTCAAATTCAGAGCTTTGCTGTACTCACTAGTATATTTTGCTATCTGCCCAATCCATGCATTTTCTCAGAAGTAAGTACCGGGGCTGCTAAGAAGGTAGATTTTGGGGACACAATTCCTGGAACCCTGGTCACCCACTGCCCTGTAGAGATTGGTAAATCACTTAATTGATTTTCAAATGATGTATTATGTATTTACAGATTTATTTATAAGTGGGGCACTGCAAGAAACTTGTGGGAGGGGCTAACCCATTCTCCCCCTTTGTTTCCTTACCTCTCCCCCTACTTCTCTCACATTCTTTCTCTCTTCTGCAACTCCTTTTGTTACTCTTTCTCTCTCTCTTCCATGCCCGTCACTTCCCCTTTCTTTCTCCCCCTGTCCTTCTGCCCCCCCCCCATCACTCTCCTGGTCTCTCACTGTTTTTTCCTGCAACCATAGTAGCTGTGGCGATGGCAGTCCCAGCCACCCACCTGCTTTCTCCCCCCCCTTCACATCAGCAGTGTCAGTGGTGGTTCTCCAGGAATCACAATGGATCTCCCAACTACAGAGATCAGTTCCCCTTAGGGTTGCCGGCTCCAGGTTGGGAAATTCCTGAAAACTGGGAATTGGAGCCTTGGGAGGGTGAGGTTTGGGGAGGGAAGTGACCTCAGCAGGGTATAATGCAATTGAGTCCACCCATCAAAGCAGCTATTTCTTCCAGAAGAACTGATCTGTATAGCCTGGAAATCCACTATAATTCCAGAAATTCTACAGGCCCCACCTGGAGGTTGGTAACACTAGTTCCCCTTGAGGAAATGTCAGTGGAGTCTATGCATATCTGTTTGAGATCCCTCCCCTCCCCAAACCCTCCCTTCCCCAGGCTCCACCCCTCAAATCTCTAGGAATTTCCCAACCTGGAGCAGGCAACTCTATTTCCTTCCCACCTAACAGCCAACATACTATTATCTTCCCCTCTGTCTTCAGCTTTCCATTTCCTTCCCCCTGCAGCTTCTACTGAGGAAAAACTAAGGTCTTTCTCCACAGTGGGGACCAAAGCAGCTGACATTATTCTCTCCTCCTTTTTTATCTGTGAAGTAGGTTAGGCTGAAAGTATCACCCAGTCAACTTCCACAGCAAGTTGGAAATCTGAACCTGGATCTCACAGACCCTACTCTGATGCTCTAACAACTACACCACACTGGCTTTCATAGGGTGGCTGCTGTTGAACAGTAGCAAGCAGTCAGGCCTAGTTGAGTCATGCAAGTCAGGTGGTATTAAGTGCTGCCAGGCCTAGGGTAGCAAACGTCTAAGTGGGATCTGGAGATCCCTCAGAATTACAACTGAACTCCAAATGACAGACATCTATCCCCCTGGAGAAAATGGCTGCTTTGGAGGGTGGACTCTGTGACATTATATGCAGCTGAGGCCTCTCCTCTCCCCAAACCCTGAACTACTCAGACACAAAATCTCCAGGTATTTCCCAACCTGGAGCTGGCAACCATAGCCCCAGAGACCTAGCTCCAATGAATCTGCCCTCAAAGGCCAAAATAGGCCTGGAGAGGGCCCTGCCCCTCCAGTGACAGGGCCCAGCAAGGAATGCTGTGGTTGCCTAGTGACAGCCACCAAAAAAATCTGTTGCTTAAAGCTACAGGTGCTCCTTTTATCATTTTTGAATTTTTTAAAGCCCCCATTTTTTTTAGATTTCACATTTTTCTGTAAACCTGGGACCCTTTTCAGATTTGTAAAAAGGTCTGTCTTGCCCATTCACAGCTCCAGTCACCAGATTTAAGTATCCAAATATCGGCCCACTTCACTATTAGAATATAAGATATCTTGGTTTTCTCCCCAACAGGGACTCTAAATGGCATACAACATCATTCTTCCAACCTCCACATTTTATCTTCACAAAACTGAGTAAGGTAGGATAGGCTGAGAGAGAAAGATGGCCAAGGATCATCCAGCAGCCTTCCATGACAAAGTAAGAGCTCTGAGCCTGGGTCCTCTAGATTCTAGTTTAGCAATGTGACACTAAACCATGCTGGCTTTCACTGGAATGAGAGGGACCAGAGAGAATGTTTATTGGGGGGAGGGGAGGTTGTGATGGAAGCTATGGTAGATACCACTGACTTCAAGGGGACATACTCCTAATATTGGACCTCAGGATATGTGATATATTTAAGCAAGTCTAGATACAATCAGCACGAGTGCTGGACTTCATTATTTAAGTATTTAAGTTCAAGGTGAGTTCAGCACTTGTTTTAAAAATCAGACTCTTCTTTTTAAGGCTGGCACATGGTTTTATTATATTACAACATGTTTTTAAAAGGCATATTGCCATTTTTTTAAAGAAACCCTCATTATCATGATCAAAGGAATCAGGCCATATCATGTACTTATTCAGATAAGATGGAAGGGAGGTAACAAACAATGGGTACAAGAGCTGAGGTTGATGAAGTGGGAGCTTAGACTACTAGAGAGACGGTGGCAATGTGCTCAGGACAAGGTGTCAAGAGCATCCTATAGGACGTTTATTAGATCCTATGAGATGGCAGTCAAGGTCATGAAGAAAGAATACTACATGGCCATGATTGCATCTGCTAGCTCTCACCCAGCCCAATTATTTAGAACAATTCGGTCTTTTACTACTCTGCCACAGGACAGACTAAATGATAGGGAACTGGAAATCGGCTGTGAGGCTTTTGCGAGCTACTTTGCGGATAAAGTCTTGTCACTCCGCCACGACCTCCCCGCCACAGTTGAGACAGTAATGGAACTTGAGGCTTCATGCACTTCTTCTGGTCAAGTTCTGGATTATTTCGGTCCACTCAGCCTAGACAAGGTTGACAAATTACTCTTATTGGCTCACCCAACCACCTATAGCCTCGATCCATGCCCATCATGGCTAATTAAAACCGGCCATGATGGGCTGCGAGGGGCACTAAGGGAGATCGTCAACAAATCCCTCATGGAGGGACTGTTCCCTAGTGCCCTAAAGGAGACAGTGGTTCACCCCCTCCTAAAAAACCATCTTTGGATCTGGCTGAATTAGCTAACTATCAGCTGGTATCCAACCTGCCCTATTTGGGCAAACTAATCGAGAAGGTGGTGGCAAATCAGCTACAGGGTTTTTTGGATGACATCTCCTTATTAGATCCCTTTGACTCTGGCTTCCGACCAGGCCACGGGACAGAGATGGTCCTGGCCGCCCTCACAGAGGATCTCCGGCAGCATCTGAATTGAGACAGTACAGCAGTGTTGATGTTGTTGGACCTGTTGGCAGTGTTTGACATGGTCAGCCATCAACTACTGATCCACCACCTCACTGACACCGGGATTCAGGGGTTTGCTTCACAGTGGCTCTCCTCATTTCTCCAGGGTTGGGGACAGAGGGTGGCAGTTGGGGAACAGCTATCTGGAAGGTACCCACTAACTTGCAGAGTGCTCCAAGGAGCAGTACTTTCCTCAATGCTGTTTAACATCTATATGCGCACCCTTGCCCAGATTGCCCAGAGGCATGAACTGGGTTGTCAGCAATACGCGGATGACACCCAACTCTATCTGTTGGACACTAGTCAGACTCTAGTTCAGGAGATCTGGACCTGGCGTTGAAAGCTGTGGCTGGTTGACTTAGACTGAGTTGACTGAAATTGAATCTGACGAAGACAGAGGTCCTGTGCCTGAGTGGTCCAAGGTTAGGGATCCCTCTCCCAACCTTCAATGGGGCACTGTTGATGCCAGCACTGGAGGTTAGGAGTTTGGGAGTGCTCCTGGATACTTCCCTAATGATGGAGGCCCGGGTAGCAGCCCCCGCGAAGTCTGCCTTTTACCATCTACGGCTGATTAAGCAGTTGGTTCTCTTCCTTGAACGCAATGACCTGGCAACAGTGATCCATGCAATGGTCACCTTGAGATTGGATTACTGCAATGCTCCCTACATGGGGCTGCCTTTGCCCCAGATCCGGAAGCTGTGGCTGGTGCAGAATGCAGCGGCGAGGCTGTTACTGTGTCTTCCCATGCAGGAAAACATCCAGTGCACTCTAAAAGTGCTGCACTGGTTCCTATAGCATACTGGATATGATTCAAGGTGCTGGTTCTTACCTTTAAAGCCCTATATGGTCGGGAACCCACTTAACTAAGGGACCGCCTTTCTCCACATATGTCCCAGAGAGCATTAAGATCTGGGTCCCAAAATTGCCTGGCCCTTCTGAGCCCGAAAGAGGCCAGGTTGGCCACAACAAGGGCCAGGTCCTTTTTGGTGTGGCCCCTCACTGATGGAATGAGCTCCTGGATGATATCAGGGCCCTGCGGGACCTGTAAAATGAAGCTCTTCCACCAGGCTTTCAAGTAGGGTACTGCCTTGCACCATGGCCCTGGCCCTAATATCAACATCATACCAACCTGGCCTTAATATTAACATCACCACCAGCCGGATGATTAACAGCCTGGCAGGAGCCTGAAGGCAGCCACTCAAACGATGACAGAATGTCGCCATTTTGTACTATAGTTAAGTGCTGTGTAACTATGATTTTATATTGTATTCTTAAACTGATGTTGTTTTGTACATACTGGAGTTTTAATGTTCATATTTATATGTATGCTGTAAGCCACCTTAAGCCCACCTCGGCAGGGAGGGCAGGGTATAAATTTGATAAAATAAATAAGTAAATAAATAAATAAAATACCTTTTTGTATAACTCCATGTAGAATTGGATTTCAGATAAGTCTAACCCTGCTCCCACAATCAAAGTATAAAGAGAAAGTGGGGAGCAGGATACCGAGTGTCCATGGTTTAGCGGTAGAGCACATTCTCTGCATGCAGAAGGACTCAGGTTCAACCTCTGGCACCTCCATTTAAAAGGATCAGATAGCAGGTGATGTGAAAGACCACTGCATAAAACCTAGGAAAGCTGCTGCCCACAGAATAGACACTGCTGACCCTGGTCTGATTCCATACAGGACAGCTTCATGTTTGCTCACATGACCTGTTATTGATTTTCATATATTGACTGGATCTACTGTGAAAATGCAGATAACCCACAGATGTGCAGGCAACCCTATGGTGCACCGGGGTTTTGCTCAATAGTTGCAAAATGTTGAGATTGGTGAGAAGCCATCATGCCCCTTTCTCTTTACATGGGTTTTACACATATCTGTTGTATAAGGGAGGGCTTATGTCTCCCAAGATACACTGAAAAGAGAGGGAAAAGAGGAAGTACCAAGATGCAGAGGCCAGGAAGATGACAGAGGGTGCCTATGATTGGCCAAGGATCTCATTTCCCTCCTGGATCAGTCATCACACAGCACAAGACACTAGGATTGGTCCAAAGGTGTCATTTCATGATAAAGGTCACTTCTGCCTTTGTAAGGGTTCCCCCCCTAAATTTCTATAGGGTTCTGTTTCTCATGGATCTGCATCCCACACTTTCTGAGGGTCTTCTGAGGCAGGGAGGGATCCTTCCATGACCAGTGATCCTGCTTGTAGACCTTTGAGTAAAATCAATGGTCTTTTTGGTTGCAAGTTGTATCATCTTAATCATTTTATTTTTAATGTTTGATGACCTTGTGGTGAGATGCTCAATTCTAAGACTTATCTCCAGTTGGGAATGCTATGATTTTATTATGGTTTCCATGAAGATGAGTATAGTCCCTTATGACTGTGCAACCCAAACTCAAAACATAGCAAGGTGTTCATACAGGTAGTGGGGATTATTATTATTATTATTTTACTGAAGCCCATATTACATGATGGGACTTTGAAATCCCATGGATTTCAATGGGGGAGATATAAGCATGTAACTCATAATTAAATTAAAGGGGTTAATAAGTGATTAATTTATTCATTTATACATTTGACACTGTGTTGTGTAATTGTGCTGCGTAATTTGAATGGAATAGTGTATGATATTCATATACTGTAATTTTTAAAAAATAACGTTGTAAGGATCATACCTTTGATTTTCATGCAGATCTTATAGCTTGGAAAATGCTTCCTGGATTATGACCATGGACATTTGGATTACTTCCTGAATCTCTTTTCACACACCTTTTAGGATAAGTAATATATGTGGGGGGACATTCATTGATCTACAGTACAATATATTTCTCCTGGTTGCTTCTTTTTCATTTCAAACAGCTTTTGTGTCCCACTATTGTAGCAGACTCAGTTAATCTTTGCCTTCACAGATTTTTAAAATATTGTAATGCTTTGTACAATAGTTATTTTAAAGTAATTCATGGAATGAAAGAGAACTTCTTCTGCAATAATATTCTTCTATGAGCCTGCGATAATTGGGGATCATTGCTTAATTGGCAGGTTGCTCTTTCCACCGGGCTGCGTGCCAATCAAATGGAGCTTACAGTATTATAATTAAATATTTTTAGTACATCCAATATGAGTGTCTTGGCTCTTATTGTCTTTTATTTCATTTTCTGGGGGTATCGGAACAATTCAGGCATTTGTCAGTGTGATATTAATAATTAGAATTTAATAAATAAAACCAGTGATGACTGGAAGATCTGGCTTCAACATCACAAAAAGCTTCGGATGAATGCCAGGATTACTTTTCTTTGACTCATTCCTCATATTTTTAAGGTAATGTCCCACGTGAAGCTTTCCTACTGCCTGCATTTCAGCAGTAATATAGTAAGATCATAAGATGTTGCCTGAAGTATTGTTATTGCTTAACTAAACACAGTGCAGTTCAGCAAATGTAGTGTTTTGCAAAACGTGATGGAATTTGTTTACCCACAGCTTGCAGGCTAGGCTTTGCTTCAACTAGGTACTTCCCCCAAAGCCATGTAGTGAGTAGGCCTTTTTCATCCATGTGGGAGCCTCATCTCATTGTGCTATCCCACGCTGCAATGGTAAGCATCTGGGGAGGGTGGTATATAAATCTAATAAAATAAATAAATAAATAAATAAATTTATAACATTTATGTCTTCCAAGAATTTACAATCAAGGCAGCTCACAGAATATAATGAGAAGGTTATTAATATAATAACCAGCCCTCCAGTTGTCTCAGAACCTGATTGCTGGGCAAAGACCATGGGGTCCACCTGTGAAGTGTTTGGAGAAACCTGCACTGTGGGTATCTCAGGGCCTGCAAAGGACCCTTCTTCATCTGAGGTGTCAGTATCAGTGGAGCTGGGGAAAGACATTACAGGACGGGGAGGGTGGAGTCTGGGGAGGGTAGGGAGTTGAGCAGGGATGTAAGGCTGTAGCATCTACCCTCCAAAGATGGTATTCCCCCTCCCCCCGGGAATTGATCAGTTGTAATTCTAGAAGAACTCCAGGCCCCAGTGTGCCAACCCTATTCCCGATCCAGAACTTAAAAACCTCTAGTTGGGGGAGACACTGGGGGGCCAACTGACAAAATTGGGGGAACAAAATTCCAGAGGCCCTTGTCCATCAAATCATGTGATTTATTTTAATAGGTTATTTGGGTTCACTTTGATTATTGAGTGTACAGTGGAAAAGGAGACTTTTGTCCAGGGGGCTGTAGTGACTCGCAGCCTCCCTGAGCAGCGGTGTCTCTTTCCACACACTCTCCAGTCCTTCACTGAACAATCCCTTCCCTCTCATGTAGCAGACCTGGAATCCTATTAGTATAATAAGCAAGAAAAATGGGAAATAGGACCATGAGGAAACACAGCTGGTTCTCATCCCACTTCAGTGGGAGGTTTAAAGATCTTTGATACAGGCTTGCATTCCTAATCTTCATAGGCCAGGACAATACAATGCTTAGAGCGCCAACCTTCATGTGGGGGTCTGGAGATCTCCCAGAGAACTATCTCCAGACAACAGAGATAATTTTCCATGGAGAAAATTGTTGCTCTGAATGACATTATATCCTGATGAGGTCCTTCCCCACCCTAACCCCCATCCTACCCAGGATCTACCCCCAAATATCCAGGAATTTGCCTGCTGGAGGTGGCAATCTCAGCAGTGCTACTCCCTTTGGCTTCTAAGGGCTATGAGGAAAGGAATATTGGTTCTATTACTGAAATCAGTGGCCTCCCTTTGGCTTTAGAAAGGGAGGCTCAAGGGCACCAAGAAGGATTTTTGATGTACAGGTTGCTCATTTTTATCCTTTGCCAAGCCAGCATCTGTCAAGCCTGCTGAAAATGTGCTGCATTCTCTTGCTAATCTTATTAAGAACAACAAAGTAAACAAGTCAAGACTCCAAACTGAAAGCTGAGTCATGTTCTAGGAATACTTTTGTACATTGTGTGTGCATGTGTGTTTGCAAAATTAACAACCTACTTTTCTGGTCAAAATTAATTTGAATATTATAATAAAGGCACATTTTGTGTTCCAAGAACACTCAAGACAATGCATTTGAACTGGATATTTGGATTTCTTCCATTCTTAAGCCAGACTAATTTCACAGTTATTTATCTCTTTTACCATTACATGCTGGTGGCATGCTTGAATAACTTCAGAATTCTGTTAATTAAAAGTGAAATGTGAAGGTTCATAAATCTTGAACTGTCTAGCAGATAATGTCCATAGATTTAACAGAAATAATAAGTGAAATTATAAGAATCCCCCCTCACAGTCTAGGGATGCTGGCCTCCAGGTCAGGGTTGCCAGGTTTGGGTTGGAAAATACTGGAGACTGTGGTGGTGGATCCAGGAGAGGGGAGGGCCCTTAGCATGGTACCATGCCATAGAGTCCATCCTTCAAAGCAGCCATTTTCTCCAGGGGAGCTGATCTCTGTCAACTGATCAGTTGTAAAAGAGGGAGATCCCCAGGTCCCACCTGGAGGCTGGCAACCCTTCTGCAGGTGGGACCTGGGGATCCCCTGGAATTGTACTCATCTCCAGACTACAGTAATCAGTTCCCTTGAAGAAAATGGATGCTTTGGAGGGTGGACTCTACGGCATTGTATCCCACTGAGTTCCCTGTCCTCCCAGGCTCCACCCCACATCTCCAGGCATTTCCCAACCTGGATCTGGCAACCATATACCCCCATACCCCTACATCCCCATATCAGTGATCAATCTGGCATTAGAGATTTGACATTAGAAGGTCTACATTAGAAGGTCTACATGACAGGAACAACCTGGGGAAAGGCCAGTGGTACAAACAGTACTTAGTAGTGACTTGTAAAGTAGACAGGGATTCTTCCTCTCCTTCTTGTTCTGAATATTAGTCTTCTCATTAAATTTTGTAGCATACTTTCTGTTTCACACAAGGTCCTATTAAATAAACTAATGGCATGTTTGCATTGGAGACCTTTTTATGAAGTCATTTCTCAACTAAACTGCTCAATGTTTACAGAAGGTACAGACAACTTTTCAGACACAGTGGTCCTTTGAGCTATGACAAAGAGAGACTACATATGACCCACAATAAATCATTATTCCTTACTGTGTCTCTGGCTTTGAAGAAATTGACAGAGGAAATAGGGGACTGGATTTGGCCTAAGGGCCAAAATACACGATGGACACAAATGTGCAGAACAAAACCCATCTGAAGAAATGGAAAGGCTTGTGCAAACTGACCATCTGCATAATTAAACATCTGGTGGTGGGCTACATGATTCAGACTGAACTAGTTGTCAACATGGATCAGCTAGCTCCCCTCGTGATAGGAGAATAATGCTACCCTTTCTAAACTATGACTGGGCTTTATGATTGAAGGGTCCTATGATCCTTTGGGCAGAGGATTAGACAAACAGGTGTGTCTTTTTGGTTTGGACAGTTTATGTTTTGGGAGTGATGTCCATAATGTAGAAAACTTATTATGGACAGAATTTATTAGGAATGTGTGCTGGTTTATTAATTAAGGGGAAAAAACAAATACAGCACTAACTGGGAATATTTGGAACATGAATGGGCAAAATAATAACAGCTGGTAATACTTACATCTTCATGTTATTCTTGTGTTTCACTGCTAGGCTTAAGATTTCAAAGAGATCAGAGCAAGGGGGAGATGGAGAATAGGGGAATACATAACTGATCTGGATGATTTCCAAACAGTAGGGTAGCAAAAGACCATCATGCTGATAGATCCTTTCTTCCATGTTTGCTTGAGCTAGGCTTTTCAGATTTCTGTGGTGCCGAACATCCTTCTTGCTGATCTGTAATGTTAACTGCTTCATTAGGTTGCCAATGGCCAGCCATGGTGGTCCCTTCTTCACATCAACTTTGCCTGACTTTCATCTAGTGCCACCCCCCTCCATCCTCTATGTAATACTGCTTGCTTTCTTGGGGTGCCAAATGGCTTCTTGTGCCTATTCTGTAATGGAGAATGTTAACTGACTCTAAAATGGTCTCCTATCTACATAAAATTTGGTAGACAGAATCCCTGAGGCAAAGAGTGTGATCTCTGAGCCGTTTATTCCAATCTGCTGGGGATGGGAGTTACAGCTAGAAATGGGTTTCCTATTGGAACCAGTGTTAATGAAAACAGATAAATAATTAGAAGGAATGTTTAGTAATCAATACATGGAGAAGAAAGGTAATGTTTGCACTGAAAATGAAAATTTTAAAATTGCACAGTCCTGGGATTTTTACATAGTTTTGTGAAAGCATAACTGTGTATATGTATCTTAAGCTTCAGCTGTCCCTGCCTTGAATTTCAGATATATGTTTTTGAGGAAGAAAGATCTCCTAGCAATATAAAGTACGTAACAGCATGTAATCCTCTCAAAAGAAAACAGATGTAAGAGCCATTTTGTAGAAATTTAATATACAACATCATTTTGTTCTGAAAAATGAAATTGTTGCATAAAGGGGCTTTAATCACCACTATGGATTACTGATTCTGGTTTTCAACTCTGTGTACTATTGAATAAGATAATTTACTTGTGACTAGAAGCTTATGATACTGTTGCAGCATACTGTGGGGATAATAGCTTGGTCTTAACTTCACTGATTATCATCGTAGGACAGCCAAAGCGAACAAGTAAATGTCAGGGGTTTGAGTACTCCAAAGGCATTGAGAAAGAAATACCTCTTATGGTCTCCCATCTTAGTGCAGATGGTAAGAACATTTAGAGGATCTTAATGGGAAGGCAGGTTCCTATGGGAGAAGGCAGTCCTTCAGATATCAAGAACCCAAATAATACAGAGCTTTAAAGTAAAAGTCAGCTTTGACTTTGAATTGCACATTGAAACAGTTTTGTTTGTCTGTCCCAAGAAGATTGCTGAATTATCTTCTGAATTTTCTTTACCTTGCATAATAAGCTGCTGATTGTTGGCTGTCTTTTTAAAAATCTCAGTTGCTGCCTTGTAATTTTTTTTTATCATTGGTGTTGTTTTAGGACACATGTTGAATTATGATTGACTTTTTTCATTATTGTAACCTTCTTTGAGATGTGGAAACATGAGAGATACGGTTTAAAATAAATAAAGAGCATATTCTCACCCCTTTTCCCTTCCTCCGTTCTGCAGCAGTGAGAAATTCCAGAATGCACACTCCGTGGGTTTCATTCCTTTGCATAAGAAAGCTCTGGAGACTTTACAGTGTAATATTTTTGCTTTATTTATAAGTAACAATGCCAGAGTCCCATGATTTTGCCCTGCCTCCATGGAGAATGGCTGGACTGTCTATCATCAGCCAGGTTAAAAGGTGGCCACTTGACTTGTGCCTCATTCTAACTCTGTATGGCCAGAACAGTAATACAGTACAGTGCTTTTGAGGCCGTACCACTTTCAGACTGCAGGTGGGGAAATTGCATTATGGGACCCCGCACGGTGTTCCTTCCTTTACAAAATCAGTACATCAGTAAGACTAGTTCTAGTTTAGTTTCTCCCTGACTTGCTAAGTTTTAACTTGCAGAGTGTCTTTTATTATGAAAGTGAATTCAGGCATGGTATCTCCTGCCTGAAATTTGGAATGGGATAATCTCAACAGGGCAAAACTGTACATCTTGATTCTTCAGCACGTGAATGCTGTTCCATCACCATAGACTATTTTATTTTGATTCCATAGATTTATTTTAGCATCTACTTTAGATCGCAACATCTGTGCCTTGCTAGACTAATTGATAGCAAATAGCCATGCCAAGCATTTCTTTCTAAAGCCCTGAAAATGTCATTAATGTAACTGTTATCCATATAATATTTGCCCATTTTATGTTAAAATCCCACCTTGTTGTGAAATAGGTGAAGCTGTGTAAAGGAAATGAAAATGAATTTTTTATAGGGTTTGAGGCAGCGCAAATGCTTGCCACAACCTCATTTGACAAACCTGTTTCAAGGGCCTGTCCACAGATTGAAGATTCACTCTTTCCTTCAATTTGCATTCTTGGGCCTATAAATGTTTTATGACCTCCCTCTATGAGCACTCACAACCAGGAGGAGGTAATGCAAAATTGATCTGTGTATTAAAACTGCTGAGCCAAGTGGGCATCCGATTACGCTTTGGAGATTCAACAGGACTTCATAGATACAAATCCAGTCACTTGTCGACTCTCCCAAATCCAAGGCTGGTTGTTGAAATTGTTTAATACTGCTTAGTTCCCAGTGTTTTTCCACTGTCAACCAGTGAGTCAATTATTGGGGTCTGTGACACCACTGTGTATGCTGGTGATATCTGTGGTGCTCGTATAGAACTCTTGTGCACACAGGCTTCCCCGTGTGCTTCAGTGCACAGGCAGTGGTGTGTGCCCGGCCCATCTGTGCCCAAAGCTGGCCATTCTGTACAAGTGAATGGGAAAAAACCCTTGAAGGACACAGAGTTTTTCATGTATATGAAAGCCCTCATCATTCATCCAAAATCCATGGACTAGGTCCCTGCATTTGTGCTTTGATTCCTGAACTTTTATAAATTTGGTAAAGCCTCATCGAGCCATTGTCATTGCAGAGATCCTATCTTTAGAAAGAAAGCACTATTAATAGTTTCTATAGCACCTTTAAGCAGATTGTTCTGTGAAGTGTATTACTGCCGTGCTCTCAACAACCTTAAGGATAATTCCAAATTTACAGATGGAAAATGAGATGACCCGGAACATTAGTTGGCTTTGATTCTTAATAGCTGGCCTGCTTGATGTGACTGTACTAAAATCCATTTTCAGAAACAGAAAAAGTTTGACAAATCAGTCTTCGTTTCTTTGATATAGATGTGCTTGATGTGTATTTGCTTCTCCAATGTACAAAACATATAACATCTACACACACTATATATATAGATATAGGAAGAAGGGAACATTACTAGTCTTTCCCCTTCCTTGCCATTTGTCCGCAAGCTGGAATAATGAGGCTGACACAAGTGATGGGTTTAACTCTTGCGCCACTTTATTAACTGATAACCTTTAACTGGAAGAAAATGGCAAGGACAAAACAGTTTGCAGTATGGTCGAGGCCATGGGTAGCTAACCCCTCCCTTCCCTCATGGAATAGGGCGAGCCACCCTGCCCCGAGTGGGAGCCATCAGCAGTGGTTCCTGCCTGGCTGGGTAGCCATTGATGGCTTGCCCCGTAGCCCCATCCTCCGAGCCGCCAGGCTCAAAGGGAGGAGCCAGTCAGGGCAGTCCTAAAGGCAGTCTGTTTTCCCCACCCCATGCCACGAGGCACAAAGACTGTACTCACAGGACCCCTTCAAACCCAAAATGGGTGTTGGCTGGTGCTCACTGGGTCGCAACTGTATACCGCATAGAACCCTGCCTGATAAAAGTGACCAATCTAACACAGCCCATCTCTACAAAAACACCTTCACCACTGCTGCAGTGCAAGGTAGGCAAAAACACCCCTTCCCATAGCCAATCAGGAAGGGGTGAAAAATTCCTACCTGGCCCCCAAAACTGGGCAACCAGCAAAAGCCTACACTACCGACAGGGCAGGAGGGTGGGCTGAGAACTGCATGAGACTGCTGGCAAAGGGAGGAGGGGCCGGGCTTTTAAGCCCCTCGGCCGCTCCTTCCCTGCATACCCATATTAGATGCTCTTCAGCGCCCAAACTGAGTCCGCCTCCTCTGACTGGGAGTCAAAGGCCCTGACTGGGAGGCAAAGACCCAAGGGCCAAGAGCTGTTGGATCCGAGTTGCCCCCCAAGCCAGAATAACAAGGCAGACACAAGTGATGGGTTTAACTCTTGGGCCACTTTATTAACTGACAACCTTTATGTGGAAGAAAATGGCAAGGGCAAAACAGTTTGCGGTATGGTCAAGGCCAGGGGTAGCTAACCCCTCCCTTCCCTCATGGAATAGGGCAAGCCACCCTGCCCCAAGTGGGAGCCATCAGCAGTGGCTCCTCCCCACCTGGCTAGCCATTGCCGGCCGCCGTGTAACCCTATCCCCCGAGCCGCCAGGCTCAAAGGAAGGAGCCAATCAGGGCAGTCCTAAAGGCAGTCTGTTTTCCCCACCCCATGTCATGAGGCACAAAGACTGTACTCACAGGACCCCTTCAAACCCAAAATGGGTGTCAGCTGGTGCTCACTGGGCTGCTACTGTATACTGCATAGAATCCTGCTACCACTGAGGCCAAGCCTCTTCTTAGGCCTACACACCCATCGGGAGGCCCAAGGCCCCCAAAAGCCCTTTCCACAAATCCTCCAGAAAGATGTCCATGCCCATCTCAAACAGATGTAAATCATCTTGTCTGTAAAAGTCTGCACACCCCACATGTACGCTTGGGTGTGACAAAAAGATACCCAAACCGCCTTCAAGGATCCTTTGCAGCTCTCTGTTTGCCTTACGGCAAGCTTTGTCAATGGCCAGCGGATTTTCTGCCCACTGCCATACTCACCGGGGTATCATAGCTGACCACACAATGAGGGTATCAGGCCATTGCCGGTGTATCAATTGAAAATCCTCCTGAGCCTGAAGGATGAATGTCTTCCCCTTGATCAGACCTAAATCATTGCCACCAAAATAGATAACTAAAACCTGTGGCAGAGGGCCAACCCTCCCATGAAACAACTGTAATAGGCATGGCCATTGTAAGCCCCGGCGCTCCTGCCACTCAACCGTGGCCCACTGGCTCAGGCCCAGCTGCGTGCCCATTGGCATCCTCTTGGCATGATGAGCCACTCAAAAAACATAGCTGTGCCCGCAGATTAAAACAGTCTTCCTCTGCTGCTTGCAAATCAAACCTGAAACGAAAAAAACAGTAAACAGGGACACAAATTCCACCCACACAGCCTTCGCCTTAATGTCCAGCCAAGGACTGAACATAAGATTTATACACTGCTGAACGCCATCTCCCCAGCCACTGAACATCATGCCCCTGATACCCCATGGCTCCTGCTGTGGAAGCCGCTCCAGTGCAGAAAGAGTGGGTGCAAAAACACCTCCCTGCCAGCCCAATCCTCGCTCTAGAAGTGACTGACCAAAATTTTTAAGGGGAGTGCCATCCCAGTGCTTGAACAATATTCCTGCCTGCATACCCCTAACCACCAGGTAAGTGGCCAGGGCCACCACAGGGCAAAGCTGCTACTCAGCACATGCATCCAGCTCACTCACTGAACCTTGTTGCCTCTGGTCAGTTTTGGAGCACCTCAAAGTAATAGAGGTCTTAGTGGCACACAAACGCACATCCTGCGCCATGAGGGCCTGTCCAGAGTCATCCCCTTTCAATTGGACAACTAGCTCGCTAACCCTGAAAGCCCTGAAAAAGGCTACCAAGGTTGCTGCATGAAACAGGGAGGCCTCGAAGTCAGAGGAGCAAATCTCACTCCATGAGGCCTGTAGGCCACAAAGGATTTCTGGTGAAATGGGCTGTCTTAAGTCCATCTGCCTCCTGGCTTCATGAGCCCAACCTTCCAACAACTTGTGTACCTGAAAATCACTGGTATACTCGGCCAGCCCCCGCACCTTGCTGGTATAGGCCAGGACAGACAGCAACCCTTTTATTGAGCTAATTGCCAGACCCTTACCTTTTGATGCAAGACAAAAATGTAACAGATACTCCCCCAGAACCAGCCACGAACTAGGATACCCTACCTCCTGTCTAAATTCTGAGAACTGGGTGACTGCCCGGTCATAAGCCCGCTTGGTGCTTGGCACTATGGCTACTCCTATTGCCCTGTGCACTTCTGCCTTCCAACTAACCACATCCCTGGAGGCATCCATACCAGCTGCAAGTTCCATGGCCCAGCCAATGGAACCTCTCCATCTCTTTACGAGAGAGAGCATCAACCACCCCACTGTCAACCCCCAGCATGTTCCTGGCAAAAATAATATATTTAGCTGTAGGCAATGAGGAGTAAAAGCCCTGACCAAATGCATAACCCAGTGGGACCTGGACAACAGGGGATTGAGGACCTGCACAACCGCAAGGATGTTGCACCAAAAGTGAACCGTGTGGTTAGCCAACTCTTCCCCCCACAGGTGAACTGCCACTAGGATAGGAAAAATCTCCAGAAAGGTAAGGTCGGACATCAGACCGTCCTCCACCCAGGCTGCTGACCACTGCTCAGCGCACCAGTGCCCACAGAAGTAAACCTCGAAGCCAAAAGATCCTGCAGCATCTGAGTGGACCTGGAGCTCCGCCTCCAACTTAAGGTCCTCCCTCCAAAAGGAAATGCCATTGAAAGAAGTAAAAAACTCCATCCACATTTCCAAGTCCTGGTGAATGCCCGTGGTAATACGGATCCTGTGATAAGGGAGCCGCAGTCCAGACATAGCGGCACACAACCAGCGCAGAAAGGCCCAGCCAGGTGCCACCACCTTACAAGTGAAATTCAGATGGCCTACCAATTGCTGCAGCTTCCTCAAGCTGGCCTTCCGTTTGCATAAGAAGTTGCTAATCTACCTGCATAAGTCCACCAACTTGCACACCGGCAGCCGGGAAGCCTGCCCCACCGAATCCCATTCTACCCCTAAAAAGGTCAGCACCTGGACCGGACCCTCCATCTTTTCCTGTGCTAGAGGCACCCCCAACTCGTCTGCTAATGCCTGGAAAGAACCCAGCAAATGCTTGCATAGCCTGGAACCTCAGGGACCCACAAACAGGAAGTCATCCAAATAATGTGCTACAGTGCTCAAACCAGTGCACGCCCGGAGAGCCCACTTCAAAAGGAGCTGAAGCACTTGAAAGTGGCACAAGACATGGAGCAGAACACAGGCAGTGCCCGATCCAAATAGAACTGGCCCTCAAAGCAAAAACCAAGGAGCTTGAAGTCCGCTGGATGCACCGGAAGGAGGCGAAATGCCAACTTAATGTCGCATTTCGCCATCTCCACTCCCTTCCCGCAGTGGTGCACCATGTGCACTGCTTGATCAAAGGAAGTGTACCGGATGGAGCACAAAAATTTGGGAATAGCATCATTAACTGAAGAGCCCCTGGGTAAGAGAGATGGTGGATGAGCCGAAACTCCCTGAGAGCCTTCTTGGGGACAATCCCCAATGGGGACACATGAAGGTTAGGGACAGGAGGAGAAGGAAAAGGTCCAAGGACCCTCCCCTCCTGCAACTCCTTCTGAATCTTTTCTCAAACCATGTGGTCCCTACCCCATACAGAGTGCAAGTTATCTGCCAAGAAAGGAGCCCTCTCGCCTTGGTAAGGAATGCGAAAGCCCTGTGTAAAACCATTCAACAAATATAACCTATCAGAACGATGGGGATAACTATGCAACAGTAAGTCAAGCACTCTCAACCTTATGGGCATTGGCCCTCTTTCCATGCCCCTACCTGGGACCACCTCCGTCTGGCTTTCGGCGACCCTTACGGGGTTTTCCATGAAAGCACGCAGAGAAGGGGCGTGGGCCCACACACAAGGGGCATTCATGCCTATACTGGCAGGCCTTTCTGTTACACACCCCCTGGGCCCCAAACTCCCAGAAGATTTGGCAGGGTTGAACCGCCTGCCCCGCCTGAAGGTGGGGACCAGAAGCTGACTAAATGGCCACTGTGCAATCAATCCTCCGTGTTTGGCCTAGAAGAGAACATCACCTGTAACCAAAGGTGGGGGTGGATCTGGTCCCAACACAAAGAAGGGTTCATGGCAGCCCACATCCTGAACTCCTTGTCATACTGAAGCCAGGTGGGGCTGGTAAAACCCATGTAACCTTTGTAAATTATATCAAAATATTGAAACAAGGATGCTGCCCTGAATGGCTGTGCCTTAGAAAGCACCCCAGCATATATAAGAATACCTGCCACCCAGTTGGCCCAGGTTCTATCCACCTTCATTTTCCTATACTTTTCTCTGTCCCTATCTTCCAGCTCCTCCTTCTCTTTCTTCTCTAACTCCCTAAACAAAAGTGTAAAAACGTCCACGTGTTCTCCCTTATAGATTTTCTCCCTAGTGGCAGGTAGAAGGTGGTCCCCCAAAGGGAGTGCCAAATCCCCAAAGGGGAGGGCAGAGGCAGGCACTGCTGCATATGTGACACTGCAGGGTGATAGACCCCCCCCACCATGGCGTACCAGGTGGGCCACACAGTGGCACAAACTGGCTGAGAGGAGCCAGAAAGTGCAGCTGTGCCACATGTCTGATCACAAACCTGACCACACGCTGTTTTGAACTGAAAGGGAGGCACTGAGCCAATGGATGCAGGTGGGCCCCAGGGCCAACTGCCTCCGGTGTGGTGCGTGTTGCACTTACCCTCCACTGTGGACGAGCTGGCCAGGGTTCAGTTGGGCACTGCTGCTCAGGAGGTACTACTGGAGAAGATATGCCACAGTCCCAGTTCATGGATGCCCCTTCCTTGCTATCTACCTGCATGGCAGTGTGCCCTTCAACAAGAGACAACGGTGTTAAAACTTCCTCTTGAAAGTGCTTATTAGGCACCGAGCATGTTTCTTTCTGGCCACGAGCTCCGCCCCCCAGCTTCGCAACAGGAGGCGACACCCGAGTGGCATGCTCCACTGCCTGTAAGTGCTCCAGGATGGCCTGTTGCACCGCATCATCATCATCTTCTGAAGAGGACAGTGCAGGAGCAGGCCTCTTAGGAGGAGGTTCGGGAGCTGGCTGTTTGCCCTTAGATCGTCCAGAGCCCTTCTTGGGAGCCATACTACCGCTCAGTCACCAATGGCTTGCCAATACCCAGGCAAACTCAACTGCCTAAGTGTGGAGTGGCCACTTCTCCGCTAATGAAGTGAAAACAAAATGGCTGACCAGCACCCGAGCCTAAGATGGCTGACATGAGCTGGTCATAAAATGGCCACCACCACACCAAAAAAAATGTCCGGCAAAGGGAAAACTGTCTCTGCTCATCCACATAAGTCCTACCACCCTCAAAAGAACCCAAATGAGGCAATCCAGCCCAGGACCAGCCAAAGCGTAAACAAAACCCCCAAGGAGGGGGAGGGGGAGGATATTGGAAAATTGGGGAGAGAGGGCAATAGGCTTGGCCCACCCACAACCCAAGAAATTCCTAGACTCCACACGGACCACAGCTATAACTGCCCCAATTAAATGCTGCAGCCCCAGGCAGAAACTACAGCACAGCATTCGGGGGGGGGGAGCTCAGCTCACCTCCAAGTGCTCTGCCACACTAGCTGCTTCCCCCAGGACCCCAGAGCACCCCGGCAAATAGCTGCGCCACTGCCAGGCACCAACAGCCTCATCATCGCTCAAACCCGTGCAGCCAAGCAGGCCAGACACCAAAATGTCTCTGGGACAGCGAGAGCTGCCCATCGCCACCGTCCATCGCTGGGTCTCCGTGCCGCTCCTGCCCCACGGGGACCCTGTCAAGACACACCACCTCTGACACATGTGCCACCTCTGACACACATGCCTTCACTGAACTGCTGGTCCTGCCACTGAAATCACCATCGCCGTGCTCAAAATGCCACCCGAACTCTCAGCCGTTGGCCCATCAAGGAGTGTCTGCATTGCGGCTTGCAGGGAAGGTGGGCCTAAATGCTGGTCATGCCGCAGGGCTCCTCGCCAGCCAAGAACCACCCGGGACTGCTGGCGAGGGGAGGAGGTGCTGGGCTTTTAAGCCCCTCGGCCCCTCCTTCCCTGCATACCTGTATTAGGCACTCTTTGGTGCCCAAACTGAGTCCACCTCCTCTGACTGGGAGGCAAAGGCACCTCCCCCACCCAACGGCCCAAGGGCCGAGGGCTGTTGGATCTGAGTTTGTAATGAATATGTGTTGTTTATTTATTTAAAACATTCATTAACCACCTTTCATCCTTATGGAATACAAGGTGGCTTACAAGATAAATAAAACACATAGGGTAAAATCCATTAAAAAAACACAAAACTAACATATAAAATCACTACTCAGGACTGCTAAACAACTTTGCCAAATACAGTCCTAAATAAAAACATCTTCAATTTCCTTCCTTAGGATTGAAAGTGAGGGGTCAAATGTTCCTCCCCTGGGGAGGTTGTTCCATAATCATGTGGCTGCCACTGAAAAGCCCTTCTCTTGTGTACCTTCCAGGGCTGGCTCGCCCACTAGGCGAGCTAGGCGCTTGCCTAGGGTGCTGGCCCTGCAGGGGCACCAGAATGCCCCCTGCCCCTGCCTTGCAGCTGCGAGGCGCCCAGGACAAAGGTGCAGGGGCATCTCCAGGCCCCACCGGAAGGTTGGCATCCCTGGTGGGGTGGGTGCCCCAGGTTGTCCTGCCTAGGGTGCCCAGACACCTGTGGCCAGCCCTGGTACCTTCCAGATGAGCTTCTTCAATTGATGGGTCAGTCAGGAAGGCCTGTCCCTCTGATCTTAATTCCTGATCAGGAACATATGAGAGAAGACAGTAATCTGGATTCCCATTAATGAAAAACATATTTTTCTAAAATTGGATATGGCTCCCTTCATTGAAAATTTGGGGGGATGCCTTATACTGAAACTGCCCATTGGTCTATCAAGGTTAGCATTGGCAGACTCTCTAGAGTCTCAAGTATGGGTCTTTCATATCCCTAGCTGGAGATGCTAATAGTTGAACCTGGGCCATTCTGTATGGAAATGATACTCTACCACTGAGCCATGACCCCACTCCTAGCATTTACTTTTGAATAATGTCTTTTCAAAAGAGCATGACTTCTGTACAATAAAACAGTCACAGATTATTCTACCATAGTATTTTAACAGGCTGATCTTCTCAGCTTTTGCTGTGCCATCAAATGTTTGTCTATGTCTCCAGTTTTTTCTTTTTTTATATTCATTTATATTTTTATTAGATGTTTCAGGGTTTTTTTTTGCTTTTCACTGTTGGCTTTGTAGATGCAAATGTACAGCTATGCATATTTTTAATACACAGTGTATTCAGTATTTAATTTGAACATATAATGCAATGGCAATCATATGAATAATATATGAATCACACTGATTTAGTGACACACCAAGAGCTTTGGAAAGTATCTGGTTTGTGGAAGAAAACTGAGAAAATGGTGAAAAAACCAAAGACTCAGAATAAAGAATTGTGGGTTCAGTTTGAGCAAGGATGAAGTGAAACTGAAATGGTGATTTTGGGGTAACTCACAGCAAAGACAAGAATATACCTCCAAGGATGCCAGCAAAACAAATATTTCTAGAGTGGCTGGTAGATGAATGTTGTGTACCAAGGGAGACCGCACACGCAGTTGGGCTTGCACGTGGCCATGCGGACAGGCTAAGCTTCGCATCCTAAGACAATAGAAGTGGAGGATCTGGGAACTCACCAATCGGCCCGCCTGGATTCTAAAGGAACTAAGGGTGGGAGTTGTTTGTAAATCTATCATGGATGTGTGTGTGTTGGGTGTGGTTAAGAACAGGAATATAAGCGGGCCATGGGCCCCGCTAGATATCTCAAGTTCTCCTATGCATTAATAAAGTATGAGCTGAAATCACTATGCTATGCCTCAGTCTGGTGATGAGGATGGGATCCCAATGAGTGAACCTGACTCTGACTCCAGCACCACACTGCACACTGATCTCCAGGATGCCGTGCCCTGCACTGATCCAATGCATCACCGCTCTGCGCACCAATCCCTTCCAAGACACAGTGCCCCGCATCACTCCAGAGTCATGGCTGCCACTTTGAGTAACCTTTCTGCATTCAACCTCACTCATCCCGAATTCTGGGAAGAATGGGTAGAACAGCTCACAAACTTCATCAAGTACCAGGAGGTCACCAACTTTGGTAAGAAGGCCTTGCTCCTCAGCATGTGTGGGGTAGCCATGGTTTGCTTGGCCCAGGGCCTCCTCGCTCCTAAGAAATTGGCGGATGCCACCTATGACAAGATCATCAAGGGCCTCATGAAGTACTACGGGCCAAAGCCCACCAAGATGGCCAAGTGCATGTACTTTTTTGCATTCCTCCAGAAGCCTGGTGAAGTGGCCCCCCTCTTCATGGCTGAACTCTAACAGCTTGCTGTGGACTGCGAGTTCCAAGATGTTGAAGAGATCATCTTATCCCAATTTGTTTGGGGCATTCAGGAAGCCAAGCTCTGCCATAAACTTGTAGGTACCTCTGACCTCAAGTTGGAATCAGCACTGCAAATGGCCACCACATTCAAGGGGTCACACTGCGATCGTCCATCATCTTTGACACACCACGTGTCCCCAGTACCTGCGTCCGATGTCACAGATGAGGAGGAAGTCCTGTGAGTACATCATCCTGCCCATTGGAATCTGTGGCTCCCGTTGTCAGTGACCGCACATCCTGAGAATCCAGCCACCCAAGCGTCCTGTGCCATCTGTGGGGAAGCACACGAACGAAGGGCATGCCATTTCTGCGATGCCATCTGCTGGTCTGGTGGAAAACGAGGACACATCACCCAGGCCTGCCACTCCCATGGGGCCCATTGGAAGATGTCTGCACATCAAGAGGCAATGGATTTGCATACCCTGATTGTCAACCACCACCAGCATCAGGTACTGAATTTGCCCCCAGAAGCCTCTAACAAAATGCATGTTACCGTATCAATAGAGGGGTCCCCCTGTAGAATGGAACTGAACATGGGCTCATTGTTCTCAATAATATCTGCAGAAACCTTGCAGAAGCTCTGCCTGGGGGGAGACCATGGGGCCTGTCCCTATGGGACTTCCAGAAGAACCCCGTGGTCATCAAGGGGTGGGGCAAATTCAGGGTACAATACAAAGACTTTGATGGCCTTTTAGAATTGCTGGTGGTGGAAGGGAGGCTTACAAGCTTGCTGGGACTCTCATGGTTTGGCCCTCTGGAGTTTGGGGTGATGGGCGTGTACAGGATCTAGACTCTCCACCAACAGGTCCAGAGAGTCCAGACGCTGCCTACAAGCACTGGGTCTCTGTTCCTTGCACCCCCCTTCAGGAGTGAGAGAACGGGCCAACCCCTCATGCTTTTTAAGAGCACTGAAACACCAGTGTTCTGCCACCAGGACCTATTGTTAAGAACGTTCCCAACCAGCCCGGAGGGTAGGTCCCCCCCTCCTTACTGATTCTTGGAACTGAGCAGCTTATCAGCTCTGAGGTAGAGCAGCAAGTGATTTAATACACGCCAGTAGCTTTCAGACGAGCAGGCAAGGCTCTGGAATCTAGCCTTAGAGTTCAGGTACAATAGGGATCCAAACCAGATCAGATTTATCTATATAAGATCTTTATTCAATACAGCAACTATAAGACATAAGACTACTCAGGATACAAAATAAGAAACAGTTCTAGAGCTTTATAGCGCTCTAACTAACACATAGAGAAGCATCATAGTTACCAATCCTTGGTGTAGATACCAGTTCAAGCGAAATCCCTTCTCCAAGGGATTTTAAAGATGAAATCCATGCTTGCAATGGGCAATCACAGTCAGTGTGCTGTCCCCCTTGCAAAAGACAGTGTTGCCAGCTTGTAATCCAAACAGAGACTCACTCTTAGAAAGGGGCCCTCTTTCCAAGAGAGTTCTGGGTGCTTTCCCATAGGTCAACGACAACTCTCCGCCTACCTCTGTTATAATTAAGTATGGCCAGTACCCAATTATGCCAGAGTAGACAGGCGTGTCTACTTTGCAACTGCCCACCCTAGCTACATGCGATGGGTCACGTAGGCTAGGCTTTGAAGTGTGGGAGAGAGACTGAATGTCTACGCTGTCCCCTTAAAGTGTCAAAGTGTCCTTTGAAATGTAGAACCAGGCTTGCCATCTGGTCAGGTGTGAAGGTTTTATGGGGTCTGTTCCCAGCTCAACCATTTGAGTTTAATCAATGAATCAGAGAAATATTTTTTCTATACACCTTCCCCCTTAAAAGATGAAATTTCGGGGAACATTCCTCAAATTACATCTAACCTACTCCTTAGGGTCATGCATACAGGGGAAGATACAGGTTACAACCTACAAAAATCATACAAAATCAAGAAAACATTAAGAGGACACATCATAGGATACACAGTACAACGCATAGGTAGTACAAATCAAGAAAACAATCCACAATCATGAAGTTGCTACATCCCAAACTTCAGGCACAGGCTTATGAACAGCATTTCAACCACTTGGGTCCATTTTACAGAAAGAAAAACAGTTAAGCACATTTCAAGTTACAGAAAGCAAACATTCAAGTTAGACAATTCAAGCAGCAATGGATGTTTGATCTTCAGTACAGTAAATTCTAGACAAAGCATCTGCAATCAGATTCTGCGAACCCTTGATATGAGCAATAGAAAAATCATAATCTTGGAGTGCCAGACTCCATCTGAGCAATTTTTGGTTGGAATTCTTCACTCTGTCTAACCAGCACAACGGAGAGTGGTCTGTTTGTAAGTGGAACCTGACACCCCAAAGGTATGGTCTCAATTTGATCAAGGCCCACACAATTGCAAAACATTCTTTTTCTATGACAGACCAGTTTCTCTCTCTGGGTAAGAACTTTTTGCTCAAAAACACCACAGGGTGCAAGTCACCTTCAGCACCACGTTGACAGAGGACAGCGCCAACCCCAAACTGGCTTGCATCAGTTTGCACAGTGTATTCCATGGTAGGATCTGGCACTATTAATACAGGCGATTGGACCAATCCCTGCTTTAAAGCTTCAAAGGCTTGCTGACATTGTTCAGTCCACACAATTTTAACAGGTTGTTTCTTTCTACACAGATCAGTTAGAGGACTGGCCAAGGCACTGAAGTGCGGGCAAAACCTTCTGTAATACCCAGCCAATCCTGGACTCTCTGGACCTGTTGGTGGGGAGTCTAGATCCTGTACAGGGCGTAAACACTGTATGGCCGCAGGACTTTAATTCAGTATGTGATGAGTTTCCAGGGGTGTTCGATGGCATGCTCAGCTGCTACTCCAGGCCCCCAGTTTCATGCAAGCTAGACCCCATGGTGAGGCGGCCCCCGTTTACATTGCAGCCCAAGATCAAGGCTGAACTTGATCACCTAGTGGAGTACGGGGTGCTAGAACCCATGCTTACATGCCCAGTGGGAGACCCCCATAGTCACCCCGGTGAAGCCAAATGAGGACATCAGAATTTGTGCAGATTATAAGTGTACTATTAATAAGGCACTTCACTGCCTTCCTCCAATTCCAATCCAGCCCTGGCGCACCACATCATTTTGCTGGAAGACCTGTCCAACTGCCCAGTACAGGTGGGTGAGGTGTTGCACCACACTGCCCGGGATCACATCCTCTGGGTGGGGACTGGATGGGGAGGGGTGGACCGGGTGGGGAGGGGTGGCCCACTGGCCCAGTGGGACCCGAATTCTTGGCATTTTTGTATAGCCAAGATGAATTGTCCTCCCACAAAGGGTGCTTGCTTTGGGGCAGCCAGGTGGTGATACCCCCACCTCTGCAAAGTCGAGTACTCACTGCCCTGCATGAGAACCACCCAGAAATTGTCAGGATGAAAGCCCTGGCCCAGAGCTATGTGTGGTGGCCGGGGTTGGACACTGAAATCGAGGACACAGTGAAGCGCTGCCAGAAATGTCAGGAGTCCCAACCCGAGTCTCCAAAAGCACCGGTGTGGCCATGGGAGTCGTCCCATAAGGCTTGGACAAGGCTACATCTAGACTTTGCTGGGCCATTCCAGGGACAGATCTTCTTTTTATTGGTAGATACTTACACGAAGTGGCTGGAGGTGGTACCAGTCCCATCTACCTCGTCCCAGTCGGCCATCCATGCGATGTGGTGGATCTTTAGCTCCCATGGTATACCAGACTCTTTGGTAACTGACAACGGCACAGCTTTCACCTCCATGGAGTTTCAGGAGTTCGTGCAATATTATGGCATAAGGCCCATACACCCTGCTCCATTTCACCCGACAACCAATTGCCAGGCAGAACACATGGTCTGAACTACAAAAGAGGCCCTGTGCCACATGGACCAGGGGGACTGGGACTACAAGCTAGCCACCTTCCTATTTGGCAAGCGCACAACCCCCCACACCACCACCAGCCACAATCCAGCTGAATTCCTCATGGGACGGCACCTTATGGCCCGGCTAGACCGCCTCCATCCAGATAGGACACCAGAACACAGCACAAACCCTAAAGATCAGGAGGCCCCATCAGGGTTCTTCCCAGAGGACCCTGTGTACTAGGAACTACGCCCAGGGTCCTGCCTGGATTCCCACTAGAGTCATCTGGGTGACAGGACCGCTCTCCTATGAGGTCTCCAGCAAAGACGGTCAGCTGTGGAGGGGGCACATTGATCAACTACACTGCCTCCTCCTTCCCCCTGACCCAGACATACCAGACAACAGTGAATACAACTGCCCAAACCCTGGGAACCCGAGGCAACTGCTCCAACACAACCATGGGCAAGTGCTCTACCAGGAGGGGAGGACAATGGCAACTTGGAGCCAACAGGCAGCTTAAGAGCCTCGCAGCACACCAGCCCCAGCAGAGGTCCCAGTGGCCGAGGTCCCTTCCCTTGAAGTGGCAAGAACAATGCCGGGGAGTCCTGCCCCAGCTCTGGACGTGTGTCGCTCCACTAAGGAGCGGAGGAGGCCCACTTACCTCAGAGACTATGTCAGCTGGGGGGGATCTGGACCTGGGGAGGTGTTGTGTACCAAGGGAGACTGCACATGTGGTCGGGCTCGCACGTGGCCATGCGGACAGGCTAAGCTTCACACCCTAAGACAATAGAAGCGGAGGATCTGAGAACTTGCTGATCGGCCAGCCCAGATCCTAAAAGGAACCAAGGGTGGGAGTTGTTTGTAAATAAACCTATAACGTGTGTGTGTGTGTTGGGTCTGGTTAAGAACAGGAATATAAGTGGGCCACGGGCCCCACTAATTATCTCAAGTTCTCCTATGTATTAATAAAGTATGAGCTGAAATCACTACATTATGCCTCAGTATTTTATAATTAAGTTATACCACTTTAGTGCTTTAGTCTGTCTCATGCTTTGTTATGATCATTTTCTAATCCATTCTTGTATTTGTTGCCGAGGTGATCCATACCTCTGCATTTATACACCTGTTTTCTCAGATGTGCTGAGTGTGTACGGCTGAGGAAAGCCCACACTTTTGGACATTATTTCAGAGGGTAGCTGTATAGGTCTGCAGTAGGACAGCTAGATTCAAGTCCAATAGCACCTTAGAGATTGACAAGATTTTTGAGGAATGAGCTTTCATGAGTCAAAGCCCCCTTCATCAGATACAGCTGGACTTTGTGTGATCATTTTAATTTTTAAAAATTACTCCATAGCTAGCTGTTATCATTTAAAAGGGGATTTCCTTGGAGCAGCCTTAGCTACAAAGAGAATAATAAATTTTTGTCTATTCCCCTGCAACCCAGTTAAGATCAAGGGGGACTGTTGAGTGCTTTAGACTTTTGAAAAAATTGGACAGGGGCTTAAATAGAATATTACAGCCTCAATGTCTTAAAAGAAACCTTTAATCGTCTGGAAGTTGCATGTCCTGCTGCTCCTGATCCATATTACCCCTAGACATTTACAACGTTCACACGCAAAACATTTTACCCAAATGTATGATCCATGCAGGGCTTGCCGGTGTTTAAAGGTGCCGTTCTGACAGGATAATGGCAGCTACATCAACAGAACAACACTTCCACTGGCAAAGCAGGGCAGTATCATTCTGGTAATTCTCCTTTCTCATTCTGGTAATTCTCCTTTCTCATTGTAGACACCCCACTTTTCCACATATACTGTTCTGAGGGTATTTTGACCACCAGAGACAGAATGGGCTGTGTTCAGTGGGCTGCAGCAGGAAAGGAGAGACAGAGAAGACTCACTCTGTCAACTTCCCTGTACTGGCAGTGCTCTGGACTCATCCCAAGGTGTCCAAATTCTTCCCACCTGAATTTTTTTCTAAAAAATCAGAATCAGGCTGTTTCATTGAATTTTTAGTTGACTCTTTTACATCTTTCACTTGTAGCTTTGAGCACCAATGGCTCTTTCCAGTGAAGAAACATCAGCCAATGTTATAAGTCAACAACATAACAAAGGATGGGTCAGACAGCTGAGCAGCAGGTTATGAAAAATGCTACTTTTAAACCTCTAAACCCCAAATCACAGGTGTGAATATTGATTCATTCATTATTCATTAATTATGAAAAATGCTACTTTTAAACCTCTAAACCTCAAATCACAGGTGTGAATATTCATTCATTCATTATTCATTAATTTAATTTCTAGACTGTCCTCAGGGCTCAGGGTGGTGTACATCATGCTCAAAACATACAATACTTAGTTAAAAGCATCAAACAATCAACAATTAATCAGAATAAAACCATTGACAAAACTCTGATGGTGTTCAGTATGTAATCTCTTCCTCCGTGGGGTGGGGTGGGTCATGTGCTGGGTCTGTCCTCAAACATGTATTTGCTGACTGTTCAAAGAATTCTAAAAATATGTCTAAAAGGAGGTCAAATTTCCCCATTCTCAAAGGCACCTAAGAAAACTTGGTAAGTTTTGGACGAGATGGAACAATTAAACACCAGAGAGAAGAACTAGATTTCACTGTAAAAGAAAGTAAACAGGGAAGGCATCAATTATTTGTACTGGGAACAATGCTAGTTAATCCCCCCACCCCATAAATGATCAGATAAAATAGCAAATTAGCAAATTTGCAGTTTAGAGAATAAGAACAAAATCCCTAAATGATTGCAAAGTGCTTTGGCTTATACTGAACATTCTAAGCCAGAGGTGTCAAACTCATTTGTTACAAGGGCCAGATCTGACATGAATGTCACTTTATCAGGCTGTGCCATGTGTGCCACAAAATGTAACACCAGGTAGAGGAGATATAAACTTTATAAAGGACACAAGCAAACCCAAAAGACAAACATGCGTTAAACATTAACACTCTTACAGTATTTCCTCAAAGTATCTCCCTGATGCCCACCCTCTCACTTCCCCCACCCATTACGTATTAGCACTGGGACAATATACAGGGACATGACCCATAGCCACTGTCATCTGGCAATAAAGGTCATGACCAGTTGCTTGTGTGTAGGATAAGAGCCCTGGAAGGTCCAGTTCCAGCCTGTGGACTGTGTGTTTGCCACCCCTGTTCTAAACTGTTGAAGCTCATCTCTACCTGTGGCCTTAAACATTTTTTTAAAAAGATCCAAATGTTACCTTTCAGTGATCAATGGATTAGCTCCATGGAGAAAACATTAAATGACCATTCTGAGTCATCAACATAACAAAAGATTCTTCCAATCAGGTGAATTAAAGGTTTAAAACAATACATTTAACCTCAAACCCTGAGCAGCAAGAATATTTATATTTTTCCATTGCAGTTTGTCTGCAAGCTGAATGTGTCCAGCAACTGTGATATCAGCCCCTAGGTTAAAAGGATTAATCGGTGTTCAAGTCATGCCTACAAAACTTTTCTGTCTAGTTCTGTGCAATCAGCTGAGGAAGCAGCAAAGTCTTGCACATCAAGTGATGTCTACATCTTGTTCTGGCAAGCTGGCAGCAAGGTTCAAGGACTGCAGACAAGCATGTAGGCAAGAAAAAAACCAGCATCGGATCCAAGGGTTAAGGCAAGAACTGAAGCTGGAGTCTAGAAATCTCCACAAGAGGCAAGCAGGGCCTAGAAAGCTGGAGCTTAGCAATCAGCTGCTTTGTAGGCTAAAGAGCAAGCTGGTTAAAGAAGATGTTGAACAATGAAAGGCTGGGACTCAACTGCTGGATTATACAGAGAACTGAGAGTCCCATTGTTTCCTGTAGCTAGGACTAGGTTCCTGATCCTGCAAAGGTCTATAGAGTTGCTTCTTCTTCCTGAGAATGGCTAGAGTGTTGGAGGCCTTGAGTTGCTAAGCATGTACTCCTCTGCCTGGCCCAGGCTTTGTCTCTCCATCTGTCTTTTCCATTTCCAGGGTACAAGGAGAGACTCTGAAGAGACATAAGGTGGAAAGGTCCACTCAGGGGTTTTCTTCTCTGCTAGTCCTAAGGGAACTTGAATAGGATCCTGCTGTTGGAGAGGAGGCATAGGGTTATAAAGTTTCCCCTATTTCACTTTTTCTTTTCTTAGCTGGGCAGGCTCTTTTCTTCTTCTTTATTTTGCTGTCTGTCCCACCCAGTTGTTTAAATGTGTATAGACATATATTTATTTATTGCATTTTTATCCCGCCCTCCCTGCAAGTGGGCTCGGTGCGGCTCACAACGAGGGCATCAAGTGCCAAATAGAAAACATTAAAATCAGGATAAAACAACCAAATTAACATTAATAAAGTGCTCAATGACATTATTACTGTAGACAAGTCAAGATGGAGGCTTGTAGATGTTCACCCCGAGCCCGTTTCGGTGGCACCGATTCATCACAATACTGTAGTGGTCTTATACTGGGCTGTCCCATTACCCCCGATGTTACCACAAGATAGTTGGTGGTAGTGGTAGGGGTAGTGGCAGCTCCTAATGAAAAGCCTGGTGGAAGAGTGCCATCTTGCAGGCCCTGCGGAACTGTGAAAGATCCCGCAGGGCCCTGATCTCCTCCAGGAGGTCATTCCACCAGGTAGGAGCCGCCACTGAAAAGGCCCTGGCCCTGGTTGCCACAAGACTGGCCTCTCTGGGGCCTGGAATCACAAGATGATGTTGGGCCCCCAACCATAGTGCCCTCTGGGGTATATATGGGGAAAGGCAGTCCCTCAGGTATGTTGGACCCTGGCCTTATAGGGCTTTAAAGGTAAGTACCAGCACCTTGAAGTGGATTCACAATGCTATTGGCAGCCAGTGTAGCGCTTTCAGCACAGGCCGGATGTGATCCCATCTAGGGAGACCCATCAGAAGTCTGGCCGCAGCATTCTGCACTAACTGCAGCTTCTGAATCTGCAACAGAGGCAGCCCCATGTAGAGAGAGTTACAGTAGTCTAATCTCAAGGTGACTATCGCATGGATCACTGTAGCCAGTTCGTCGCAGTCAAGGAAGGGGACCAACTGCTGAATCAGCCAAAGATGGTAAAAGGCTGAGCCGGCAGCGGCTGCTACCTGGGCCTCTATAGTTAGGGAGGAATCTAGGCACAATTCCAAACTCCTAACCTCCAACACTGGCACCAAAGGCACCCCATCGAAGGATGGGAGAGGGAACCCCACTCCCTGACCACCCCGACTCAGGCACAGGACCTCCGTCTTCACTGGGTTTAGTTTCAGCTGGCTCAGTCTAAGCCAACCAGCCATGGCTTGTAATGTCTGATTCAGATCTTCTGGGCTGGAGTCTGACTGGCTGCCCAACATCAGATAGAGCTGGGTGTCATCTGCATATTGATGACACCCTAGCTCATAACTCTGAGCAATATGGGCAAGGGGGCGCATATAGATGTTAAACAACATCAGGGAAAGCATAGCCCCCTGAGGCACACCGCATTCGAGTGGGTGCCTTTGGGACTGCTGTTCCCCGAGCGCCACCCTTTGTCCCCGACCCTAGAGAAAAGAAGCAAGCCATTGAAGGGCAGGCCCCTGTATCCCCGCATTGGCACAGCTTAAGAACATAAGAGAAGAACATAAGAGAAGCCATTGTTGGATCAGACCAATGGCCCATCCAGTCCAACACTCTGTGTCACACAGGGGTCAAAAATATCAGGTGCCATCAGGAGGTCCAGCAGTGGGGCCAGGACACCAGAAGCCCTCCCACTGTTGCCCCAGCCCAAGCATTAAGAATACAGAGCCTCGTTTGCCCAGCCTGAGAGTTTCTGTCTTTACCTTGTGGCTAATAGCTACTGATGGACCTCTTGAAGCTGTCCATGCTTGTAGCCTCCACCACCTCCTGTGGCAGTGAATTCCATGTGTTAATCACTCTTTGGGTGAAGAAGGACTTCCTTTTATCTGTTCTAACCTGACTGCTCAGCAATTTCATGGAGTGACTATGAGTTCTTGTATTGTGAGAAAGGGAGAAAGGTACTTCTTTCTCTACCTGCTCTATCCCATGCATAATATCAACCTCGATCAGGTCACCCCTCAGCCATTGTTTCTCCAAGCTAAAGAGCCCCAAGCGTTTTAACCTTTCTTCACAGGGAAAGTGTTTCAACCCTTTTATCATACTAGTTGCCCTTTTCTGCACTTTTTCCAATGCTATAATATCCTTTTTGAGGTGTGGTGACCAGAACTCTACACAGTACTCCAAATGAGGTTGCACCATTGATTTAAACAGGGGCATGATGATACTGGCTGATTTGTTTTCAATTCCCTTCCTAATAACCCCCAGCACAGTGTTGGCTTTTTTTTTAATTGTAGTTGCACACTGTCTTGACATTTTCAGTGAGTTATCTACTCTCTCTTGGTCAGTCTCTGCCAGTTTGGACCCCATCAATGTGTATTTATATTTAGGATTTTTGCCTCCAATGTGCATCACTTTGCACTCAGCCACATTGAACCCCAGTTGCCACATTGACACCCACTCGCCCATCCTCGGCAGATCCCTTTGGAGTGCCTCACAGTCCTCCCTGGTTCTCACCATCCAGAACAACTTCGTGCCATCTGCAAATTTAGCCACTTCACTGCTTACTCCCAACTCCAAATTATTAATGAACAAGTTAAAAAGCATCGGACTGAGTACTGATCCCTGTGGTACCCCATTGCTTACCACCCTCCACTGAGAAAATTGCCCATTTATACTCACTCTCTGTTTCCTATTAATTAGCCAGTTTTTGATCCACAAGAGGACTTATCCTTTTATCCTATGACTATTGAGCTTACTTAGAAGCCTTTGATGAGGAACGTTATCAAAGGCTTTCTGGAAGTCAAGGTAAACATTATCTGTTGGGTCCCCCTTGTCTACATGTTTGTTCACCCCCTCAAAGAATACTAACAGGTTAGTGAGACAAGATCTTCCCTTACAGAACCCATGCTCAGTCTGCCTCAATAGTTTTTGTTCATCAATGTGCCTACTAATTCTTTCCTTAATAACAGTTTCCACCAACTTACCCGGTATCGATATCAGACTGACTGGCCTGTAATTTCCAGGATCTCCTCTGGAACCCTTTTTAAAGATGGGAGTGACATTAGCTACCTTCCAGTCCTCAGGAATGGAGGCAGATTTTAATGAGAACTTACATATTTTTGTCAGGAGATCCACAAGTTCACATTTGAGTTCTTTCAGAATTCTCGGATGAATGCCATCCGGGCCTGGTGATTTATCAGTTTTTAAGTTGTCTATCAGTCGTAGGACCTCCTCTCTCATCACTTTAATCTGACTCAGATCTTTCAACACCCCTCCCGAAATCAGCACTTCTCATCTCCTGCAGTGAAGACAGAGGCAAAAAATGCATTCAGCTTCTCAGCCATTTCCCTATCATCCTTCAGCTTAGGGAACTGAGGAACTGACAAAAGTCCTTTGTGTATGTATGTCAGGTTATGGCACAAGAGAGACTGATAGTAATTCAAACCAACAAACTGTTTTGGGGTCAGGTAAGTATCAGTTTTGGAATTTAGCAGGTGAATAGGCAACAGGAATGAGGTAGTTTTGTATAATTATAAACAATAGTTTGTCATAATAGACAGGTCTTTAAAACTGTGGAGAGATGTTTCTTGGCAGCCGCCAAGGCATAAACTTATTTGTCTCAAAAAAAATTGGTGAACATTCATGCGAGTTCCAGTTTTCCTTCTTAAATGCTTGACCGGGATCACCCCCTCTACTAGGAGCTATTTCCCTCAGAGAAGGACTACTGATCCCACTTGCCTAATTCAAGATCCTCCTCAATTTTCTCACTCTGCTTAATTCCCTTCTTAACTGAACTAACTGTCCCTCTCAACTGTCAGTCTTAACTGCAACTCTCAACTGTAGAATTCCATTTGAACCTTCTGTTCATCAAGGTTCTCAGACAGGGTTAAAGCGCTGAAAATTCACTGTCCATTACAGAGGTCTCACCTAGAAGCTTTTGGAGTGCTCACAGACATAGGCTTAGTGGAAACCATGAAAAGCTCTTCTTCTGAGGAGACTTCTGAAGAGTCTTCACCCCATGTGCAGCTGGGGCTTGGGCAAGCCTTGTCAGCCTAACCAAAACTGTTCTATAAAGTATTTGTCATCTATCTCAGTTATATGCACACAGAATGGGGAAATTAATGGGTTCTAGTACACCAACTGTTGAAAGTTGCTTGACTGATTGTATCAAGGATGTTGGCAATGAATTAATGCCTTATTTATGCCATAAAAGTTGGCTATTGTAATGTGATACTTTAGCTTTAATGTCTACCTCTACTTTAAATTATTAGAAATGCTGAATTCAGTCAGCCAAGGGAAGCAGTATATCCCAAGTCCATCAGCCTAGATAGCAATATGATTTCATTAGCAATCTGAGCCTCATTCACTAAAGAATGGAGGAATGCATTATAAGCCACTAATATTAACAAGACTAAGGAATATGAACTTTGATGGCATCAGTAGGCATTGTTGTATATAGAGAAGGAGCTACACATCTCAGACAGAAGGGTACTAACTTTTCTCACAATGCATTGTGGGATAGCCCTTGTCTGACAGTTACTTTCTTATTTGCTATCCTACCTTGTAAATATTCCAGGGAGAAGTTATTTTCTCTGTAAATTTTGAGTTTAGCCTATAAACCTAGAAGAGACTCTATAAAGAACTTGTATAGTTTGGTTGTTGATTTTGTTTTGAAGATGCATCATTTATAGGAAGTTGATAAATCTCACAAACTAACTTTACCTGAATAGCATGCTCCGTAGACAGGGTGGAGGAGAGAGGCTGAGACAAACTTTCCCCACACAAACAGTAGTAAAGAACACACACTCATACACCCAGTGGGGCAAAAGAAATCACTGATGATGAAGGATCAGAGCACCACTGATTCAGGATATGAGAGTTCTCACATGTCATCATATTATTTAAAAGCACTGAAGCCATAAGAAGCAGGGGCATATATGTATGAATAGATCATGTGAAAACAGAACTGGCAGGCAGGCAGAGAAGGGGAGCTAGCCCTACTTATAGCACCTGCCTGGCAAAGCCTGCCTGAATAGCTCACCTGACAAAATGAAACCAAAGTCCAGTGGCACCATCAACCCTCACAGCATTTATTTCAGTAGGAGCTTTTGTGGCACCTTGAAGACTAGCAACATTATTTCTGTGGGTGTTTTTGTAAGTCTCCGCTCACTCCTTCAGCTATGTCAATGGCAAGATCATATATCAGAAGAAGAGCGCTAAATAAACATTGTTAGTCTTTAAAGATGCCATTGGACTTCTGTTGTATTTTGCTATAATGGACCAGATTGCTCCCATACTATTGTTTTGCAGAATGTGTAAAATGGAACTGTTCAAGAGGGCATTTTTATAAAGGGAATAGCGACACAAACATGTGGAATTCTGCAGGCATTTTGAGTTTCTGTAAAGGTTCTAGTTTTAAAGGTTCTGTCATCCGGTTCTAGTTTTAGTGCTTGAGAACGTTTTTAAGGCAGTTTTCTTTTCCTCTCTGCTTTATACTGCATTTCATCATTCTCTGTGAAATCCAGTTTGTGGGATGTATTGTTCATTGTTCTTTAATTAGTAATCCACATTTTACTGCATTGTTTGTCATATGTATTACATGATATTGCATTTTTTATAACTCTGTAACCTGTCTTGAGACTCAACAGGAAAGATGAATGGTGAATTGGCTAAATAAATAAATAATACTACTTGCTATTGCAGCGTTCCACTATTTGAGACATACACACAGAAATAAGTTTTATTATTTATATTATACATTTATATCCCACCTTTCATAGGATTCCTAGAAGATCTCCCATCTGGACACTGCCCAGTCTTATGTCTCCTTAGCCTAAGCTTCCAGTCCTACTCTGGACAACATGAAACCAATGACAACAACTGTCAGGTTGATATTTTAATGCAACTAGTTTAATGCTGATATTCAAAAATCCAACTAAAAAAAATTAAAGTGATTCATAACCTGAATCTATTTTTTTTGCAGACATGAACATTAAAAAAATACATCTGTTCCCATCTTTGTGGGACTACAAGAATTCAGGTTGCTTACAGAAGCAGGCAAAGAGCCAGTTTGGTGCAGTGGTTAAGTACACTAATCTGGGAGAACTGGATTTGTTTTCCCACTCCTCCACTTGCACCTGCTGGATGATCTTGGGCAAGCCACAGTTCTGTCAGAGCTGTTCTTGAAAAAGAGCAGTTTCTGTCAGAGCTCTCTCAGCCCCACCTACCTCATAGGGTGTCTGTTGTGGGGAGGGGAAGGGAAAGGAGTTTGTAAACTGCTCTGAGGCTTCTTTGGGTAGTGAAGGGTGGGGTATAAATCCAATCTCTTCTCTTCTTCTTATTGAAAGAATATCAGGATTTCCTTAGCTAGCTTTTTGCTGCTTAGTTCACTGCTGAAGAAGAGATAGATCATTTCCATTAGTGATTGTACATCATTGTATTGATGATTAATAGTATTGGTTTATTTTGTTGTAAGAACCTTAACTATAAGCAGGGTATAAAATTGTAAACCAGGAAGAACCCTTCAGCTAATGCAACTGGAGAATAACCCGTGGACTCTAAGCAAATAACCTGTAAAAACCAGGGGTACCTTTTGCCTTAACACCCCCACACACCATCTGTTTAAACGGGCTCAGAAACCTTGGCGCCAAGAGTGGCCTTTCCCTGGTGTCCACTTGTATCGCTGTGGAATCGTTTTGTGCTATTTACTTGTGCTGAAAGAGCAGGTGGCAAGTATTTTACTATCCAAACATTACTTACTCAACAGTCAGTGATTTAGGGTTCAACCAGAAGAAGAAGTCATCCCCTGGTGTAATTATGGTTATTTGATCAATGGCCTTGACATTTTTACATTTTCTGCATGACGGAGAGGCGGGAGGAAAAGATCCAGTTTTAAGATTTGCCCTTTTAAGAAATTAGAAAATTAAAAATTAATCTGGCTGAGGATCACACCCGCCCCCCACCCCCCGTGAGGGACTTTTAGATGTCGTTCCACCTCGGTAAAGGGCAGCAGTCTTGCTAACCCTGCTCTCCATTAGGCTCCTGCTTTCATCCTGAGACACCACTTTTAACATTTTGATAGTGGCATGAAGTGAAAAGGTAAAAGCTTATCAAGAATGCCTAAACATGGCATTCTGCTAATGCTACAAGAGCCAGGCAGTCTTTTAGGGATGGACTTAGCCAGAACATAAAACTAGCTCTCCTTCCATAAACAGCGATGAATAATCAATTGTTGGGCTGCGAAAATGTTTTCTAGCTTGACTCTCTGAAACAGGACCATTGAAACAGGGCTAGGCTTAGCTCATGCAGGCTGAAACCCTCCACACTAAGAGGCAGATTTTAGCATATCGTTATTGTTGTCGTTGTCGTTGTCATCGCCATCATCAGCATCAGCAGCAGCAGCACCAGCAGTTCGGTATATCTGATATCCTTGGCTGAAAAGCAATGACATGACTTGTGTTAAACAAAATCACTGTACTTGAGAGCCAGTTTGATCTAGTGGTTAAGAGCATGGACTCTGATCTGGGAGAACTGGATTTGATTCCCCACTCTTCCACAAGCAGCTTCTGGTGTGACCTTGGGTCAGTTACAAGTTGTGTCAGAGCTGTTCTCTCATGAGCAGTTCTCAAAAGGGCTCTCTCAGCCCCACCTACCACAGAAGGTGTCTATTGTGGGGAGGGGAAGGGAAAGGAGATTATCAGCTACTCTGAAACTCTGAGTGAAGGGTGGGGTATAAATCCAATCTCTTCTCTAAAAGGGGAGGGAAATAGTCAACTGTCATGTTTTGGCATGATCTGATTCATTACAAGTGCAAAACACATGCACCAAGGATTCCCATGGACTCAATAAAGCCCATTTTTGACTCTTCCTCATCATTGTATGTATGCAAGCCTCTAGACAATATAAGGGACCATTGGGGTGAATGAGGGAGAGGTCTATCACCCATAGCCACTCTCTCACCTTGATACATGTTTAGCATGTCACATGCTCCTAGCAGAAAAGGCTGGCTAGCTGGGGAATGGAAGATGTGCAAAGATCTAATACTCACCATAATGGCCTCTAGTAGTACTGATATCCATGCACATGTTTGCAGTGACTGATAGAATCAATTAGAGGTGCAGGTGTGTGGAAACATTGGTTTGAAGTGGGTCTAATTTAGAGACTACTGTATATACAAGATTTTTTAAATCCTCTTGTACCTTAGAAGACTTGTATGCTCTGGTCCCAAAACTGGGACATGCAGAAGGTCTGTGAGATGTAAGATCCTATCTGAAGAGGAGCTTCCTTACTCCTTACCTATGTTCTGTTCCTTATTATTTATTTGTTATTTACTTTTAAAAAGTAATCATTCAGGAAGATATTTTCATAAAGGAAACAGGGTTGTAGTTTATAGATTATCTTGTTTTTGCTGCATTGTTTTCTGATTTGTGTAATCCAGTTTTTGCAATATGATATGTTCTTTTGTGGTTTTTTTTCCCCTAATTTTGCAATCCAGTCTTGTTACATTGTTTAGTTGATGTCTTACCTTGTTTCTGTAGCACTGCTTTAAAGTTTTGCAAAGTGCATTTTGTCTGAGTTGGTTTTAAGGCTTTTGTAAAGAATCTGCCAATACAGCCTGTGGGAAGAAGAATCATGGCTTTGCAAACAGATGTACAGAGGTTCCAAAAGGAACATGGCTGGTTTGCCTTCAGTTCCCCCCTTTAGCCAAAGGTGGATGGTCATACCCTGGAGAGCAATTTCAAGGTTCAAGACTTGCTGTACCTTGAGTTTTGACATTTTCTGACCCCCTATTTATTGTATGTTTCTTGTGCTAGATACAGCAGATTCAACTGCATCCTGTCCTCCATCTTGTTAGTCCTCCCCCGGTCAAACATTGAATTGTCACTATGCCTGAGGGTTGTCATTTGCCATTCTTTTAAAATATCTTATGGTTTTTATGTAAAAAATTTGAATGGGGAACATCTACCTGCACAAGGAACTTGCTGGCTGGCACAGACTAACTTCTGCCAGTCTAGAAAATGTTCGCAACACATTAAATTATTGGAAGGATTTTTTTAAGGTAAAGGATGAATGAAGGACTAAGTGGATAAACATACATGTAGAAGTATTTTTTAAACAAAACAGTATTGTGGTCCCCCTGAATCATGGGAAGAGGGCGGGGAAACAAATGTGAACACGCACATTGTAGTAGAGTGCTGAACTAGCATCTGGGAGATTCAGGTTCGAATCCCCACTCTGCCAGTAACTTTGGGCCAGTCACATATTCTGGGCCTAACCTTTTGTGATGATACAATGGAGGGGGGAGCACACAGATGGAAGCTTCTTTGGGTGTCCATTGGGGAGAAACTTGGGATGTAAATATTGAAATAAATGAATAAATAGACAGACCAGCTTTCCCTATTACAATAGATATGCTTATCATTGAAACTGAAATGTTGGTCTCACATCACAGATGAAAAACCAACTGTTTTTATTTTATGCCTATCTTTCCTCTGAGACAGTTGTCATTCTGTTACCAGTTTATGTTTAAAGTTGGCCTATTGTGAGAGCCAGTTTGGCATAGTAGTTAGGAGCGCGGACTCTAATCTGGGAGAACCGGGTTTGATTCCCCACACCCCTCTCAGAGCTGTTCTCAAAAGAGCAGTTCTCGAAAGAGCTTTCTCAGCCCTACCTACTTCACAGGGTGTCTGTTGTGGGGAAGGGAAAGGAGACTGTAAGCTGCTCTGAGACTCTGGGTAGTGAAGGGCAGGGCATAAACCCAATCTCCTCCTCTTCCATGTAACTGATCAGAGCACTGCTTAGAAATATCTTACCATGAAGCATGTCCGTTCCACCTTGGTCTGTTCTAAGAGCAAAGTGTTACCTATGCCCAAATCTTGAAAGATTAAAAAGTTGCACAAGCACTGTCCCCCCCCCCCATTTCTGATCACTTAACACAAGTGGGAAGTCCTCAGGAAGAAGTGTTATTTAAATGTTGCTCCCACAGGCCATATGTATTGCTAAATATTGTACTGAAGAAAATAATCCTCCACTTTCCTCTTTATTTTAGTCAGTACAATATGTTTCCAAGGTGTTTGTTTTCCTTTTAGAAATATCTCAGCAATTAAGTTTCTTTGCTAGAGTGTCTATGGCCAGGAGAGAAGATGACCTAGTTAAGGAGGCAAAGATAGTTTCAATGGAAGCATGAGATGTTTGGAACAGAGATGGGATCAAAGGCAGAGAGACAAGGGCACAGTCAAGGGCAGTGGATGCGCACACCAGTCAAGTTAGTGTGTCAATTTGGGTGCTATGCTCTCTCAGGAGCCAGCAAGCATACTGAAACCCTGTGTGATTAGCAGTTCTTGGGACAGGGTAAAAAAACCTGACTATTCAGATTTTGTTCTTTCTCTTTTGGGGCATTCCAGTAGTTTTATCTGGAATTGGGGATACTTGCTATGGCACATTTTTGTATTTACATTACTTCATTTATGAGATTTCTATCCAGCTTCTCAGCAGAATCATCCTGAGACGGCTTCACTGCTGACATTTCCTAGGTCTAGTATATGAGTCTATATTGATACTACTATCATATAAAACAAAGTTTGAGTCCAGTGGCAACTTTAAGACTAACAAAATTTTAGTCAAGGGCCGAGGACAGACTGGCAATTTGCCGCGGGATGGGACCCAGGCTGACAACGACTCAATATCGGATTAAATGGAATGTTCACACAGGCACATCTGCCTGGCGTCCCCCACCCGTAGCCTACCGGTGCTCTCGCGCTTCACTGCTGGATTAAAAAAACACCTGATAAAAGCCGACGCAAATCTTGAAAGCCTGCATTTGTCGCGCGTTTCTCTGCTTCCGGGGAGTCTGAACGCGCAACCGAAAAGCCGGGAGCAACCCGCGTTGGGCATGAGGCAGCAGCGGTGTGATTGGCTGCGCTCCGCTCCACTGCCCAATGCGGTGCCGGCGTTGCAGGGCAAAAAAAAAAATCGCCAAAATGTGCTTATGCGCATGAGCGTATGAGCGCTCAAGCGCTCATGCGCACATACGCCCACAGCCGAAATAATGGGGAAACAGCGAATATAGCGCGCCTCCGGCGCGGCAGTCTGAACACTCCCGCGCGCCTCCGTCCAGTATCTTCCGGCAGAGGCCCCCGCTGTGTGGACGGGAAAACCCGGTATCGTTTACTCCGGGTTTTTTTTGCCGTGACTCGATACCGGGGCAAATTGCCAGTCTGTCCTGGGCCAAGGTTTGAGCTTTTTGTGCACGCACACTTCTTCAGATATAGTGATACAAGACACCATCAACCATTACAAATAGGTAGAGAGAGGGTCCCAGCCAGGTTCAGTTTCCAGCATCTCCCAATAATGGAAGTTACCAGTCCATACATATAGGCAGAGGATGAGCAGCAAATCAGCATACAATGTAATGAAGATGGCAACTCTACATAATAGGATCCTACTTATAGTAAGCAATGCACAGTAGTATTGACCACAGTCTCTAATCATATTATCCAAGTAAGTTTGTGAACCATTTTTGTACAATGAAACCTTATTACCTGTGCAGAAAAGCCCTCCTGAATAATTCCATTTTGCATGGTTTGTAGAAAGCCAGAAGAGTGGAAGCCTTCCTGATCTCCCCAGGCAGGCCTTTCCATAAGATGGGAGCCACAATAGAGAAAACAGGCAGTCGATGCAGTGTCCACAGAATGGGAGTAAGATGCATGTTCTGTTTAGCTCCTGATATTAGCTGAGCTGCATCAGTCTGCACCACTTGGAGTATCCACACTGATTCTGAGGGGAGACCAATGTACAATGCATTACAGTAGTCTAGTCTTGATGTTAATGTAGTGTGGATCCAGGTGGCCAGATCATCCATATCAAGGTAAGGGGCAATCTTGTGGGCTAGGCTGAGTTGGTAGAAAGCTTTTTTTTTTTTTTTTTTGCAATTGCATTAACTCATTTCTCCAATGATAAGTTTGGATCCAGTGCCCTCAGGGGATTGTACATATAGGAGAAGTGTTACAAGTATATGCTGGGCTGATTCTTGGGACTGGTAGTAATTAACTTGGTTTTTTAAAGATATCTGGTGTCTTTTGCTATGGAAACAGGTCTACAGATGTGTAAAATGTTCAGCTTTGGTTGTTGAGAATTCATAGTAGTTGTCTTTCCAAGGTATAATGCTGCCTGTTCATATCTTCTTATTTTACTTGTTTTAACAGGGCAGGCTTTTGACAGTACAAGGTCCTTCACTAAACTGGCATTTGCACCCTGTTCCTTTGCTCCTTCATTTAGCATTTGCTCCTTAATATGTCTCACATTCCCAGGTATGCCCGTCCATGACAGAGTACCTTGTTCTGCTGGCATAACCTGTGTGCAAACACTTGTTCATCTCTTCTGGTACACAGAGTTATTTTCAGCTGCCTAATCCTAGTGAAAGAGGGGAAATGCTTGGGGGCATTGCTCTAATCAAGCTGCTTAAAATATGCATTGTATCTCTGCACCTTTACAGGCATTATTTACAACACCCCCTCACCTTCTGACTGGGAAATACAGAGTCAGAGGTCTCCATTCCCACTCCTGTCTGACGATGGGAACTGTGACTCTCAAAAGTTTGTATCCTGGAAGTCTTGTTGGTCTCTGAGATACTACTGGACTCGAATGTAACTGTTGGAAGGAAAGAACCCAGGGCTTTTTTTCTGGGGGAATGTGCCAGAATGGAGTTCTGGAACCTCTTCAACAAAATTCTTTTAGAAATTAAAAGTTCATGAGTTTTCAGTATACAGATTGAAAACTTCATTTCCCTCTCGAGAGCTCTGGCACCCCCCCCCCCAAAAAAAAAGCCCTGAAAGAAACCATTCTTTACTTCTAAAATTCTCTTCTCATGTACCATTGAATAGATACACTTCTCCATTGAATAGATATTTATCTTACCATCTTGCTCAGAGGTGGCAGAACCATATTCTAACTGCTTTGCCCTGTGTTAAATGGGATGATAAAGTGCGAGAGATCCATCAGTTACACTGCTCGCGAAGTTGCCTGCCAGTTCCAAAAAACAGTAGAAACGATGCCATTCTTAAAGAATCGCATTGCTCTGCTGACCTCCCATCTTACATTCATTATAACTTGAACATAATTCATACACTTGCCTGGACAAAAATCCTATACATGAACCAATGCCAAAAATGCAGCATAGTCCCCATGCTTGTGAATGTTGTGAAGATATTTATGGAACTCCTGGTGTTCTTTTGTTCAGCAATAGCAATATGTGTTGCTCTGGCCTCGGGTGACAGGGGGCAGCTCTCTGGCCCCATACATGTTGTGATGGATTCCCTTAGCTACATTAAGGCTCTAGGTGAGGCCAGGATGTGGCCCCCTATCTTTATTGAAGCCCTCCCATGGTTCCTCTGCCTGGATATCCCTGTTTGCTAGGGTTGCCAACTCTGGTCTGTGAAATTCCTGGATACTTGAGGGTGGTGCCTGGGGAAGGAAGAGTTTCAGGGAAGGAGGAAGCTCAGCAGTGATGCGATGCCACAGACTCGGCCCTTCAAAATTGCCATTCCCACCAAGGGACCTGGTTTCTTTACTTTGGCAATCAGTTGTAATTCCGGGAGACCTCCAGGCTTCCCCTTGAGTTTTGTAACTTTATCTTCATCTCCACAGTGCTTTCTTTGTTGATTCCTTCCAAACCCACCCATTTTATTTCCCCAAGTGGATTTAAAACAAAACAAAACAACAAAAAAACACACCCCTGCTGGCTCCCTACCTGCCCCTCTCATCTCCATGTCCTTGCTTTAATCAGAGATTTCCTCCCATCAGTCCATCTCTTGCCATACTCCAGTGTCTATTACAGACACTAGTCCTTTCTGCTTTTGCCTGCCACTCCAGATTTTCTCAGGGTGATTTCCCACTAAAGCTGCCTCGGGGTTGCGCCGCCATTTGCCCCGATACTATTAGTCAATTTCACACCCGAAGCCGCGGGCTGCATTTTGACCCACGGCTTCGCTCGATTTCCCCGCAGTTTCGTAATCCTCAAAAAACAGGATTACAAAACTGCGGGGAAATCGGGCGAAGCCGCGGGTCAAAATGCAGCCCCGCGGCTTCGGGTGTGAAATTGACTAATAGTATCGGGGCAAACGGCGGCGCAACCCCGAGGTAGCTTTAGTGGGAAATCACCCCCAGTGTTTGAGTTGAGGCAATATAAGACCAAGGCAAAACAGCATCCAAATAGCCCGGGGCAACAGCAGGCTGAAACCGGGCTGACCACTGAAGGGAGGTAATGTAATGCAGAATGGGGGGAAAACTTGGAATAAAAAGAAAATTGAATTTGATTATAGTGCAGAATTTTTGGGAGGACACCACGGTGAACCTAAATTAAAAGGAGAGTACAGAAAGGGCCAATGACTGAGGTGATTTTCTAGCCGAGGGGAAAGCACCTCACCCAGTGGTTTAAACCTTCCATTCTAGCTGGGGCAATGTCAGGATGCAAATGAGCCCAAGGGATGCAATGCCCCTTCATGAACTCTTACAGGGGAAGGAGAAGGAGAAGGCTGGGGTGGGGAGTTCAACTCAAATAACCATTAGGAACCATACCTCTAGACTAACTGCATGTGCTGGCCTAGACACCTACTAATTGCCCATTTCCACAGATACTGCCAGTAGACATACATTTCCAGTATCTTCATTTCAGAAGATGTACTACCTGGAGGCCACCGTAGGACCTAATTGAGACAATACAGGTGTTCATGAGTAATGAAACCACCACTCTCCAAGCCTGTCAGGGTTAATACAGAGAAGGAATAATACAGATGAAGACTTAAAAGAGATGAGGCACATGTGTAAATTGACAAAGGAAACTTTAATGCACTGTAACACTGAAATTTATCTAAATTCAATATTGTTAAACATTCTTAAAGATCAGATGAATTATACATGAAGTATATGGATTATTTGTCCCAAGGAAACCATAGTGACATTTCTGTCTGTCACTTAGTATGACAAGGTTAGCATGTTTTATTCAAAATTTTTAAACAGTGAAATGATTTGTATGCATTACTCTTTCTTTGGATTGTCAGAGAAAGCAGAAGGGAACCAGTTAGTCTATGACACAAAGTCAGCTTTTGTATAAAAAAATTGACACTGTAAGGTTGCTTCCGACGCACATAAAACTCATACTTTAGTTTTCTGCTCTTCTGGAAAAAAATAGTAACAACACAAGGAAAAGCCAGCATCAAGAAACCCAAGCAACCATGTGGAGGTGGAAGGGATAATATGATTCTGGGTAGAAGAGAATATACTTATAAATGGTATGTTCTGAGTAGTGAACATCTGGTTGTTGCTCATTGAGAATTAGATGACATATGAACCCTCATAAACATTAAAAATGCCCAGGTGCAAGAGCATTCACAAATTTGCTCCTTTCAGGGGAGCGCTACCCCATTCAGAACATAACATAACCCATTTCCTGGGTCAGACCCCCCCCCCCCAATAGCATCTCCATTTTGTCATGTTTACTTTTCAGCTTGTTAGCCCTCATCCATTCCAAAGCTGCCCCCAGGTATAGCCTCCCTGGTGTGCAAGACAGAGTGGAGTGTCATCTGCATATTGGTGGCAACTCAGCCCAAATCTCTGGATTACCTCTCCCAGCAGCTATAAGATGGAGGGCTTTTCAGCACAGCTCCGCCCCACTGGGTATGGCTGCGTGCCCTGATTTTGGCAAACATTTTTGTACCTTTAGTTTTTGCTTCTTTTTCTTTCATCCTTCAACCCTTCCCCCCCCCAGTTCTTTAGAAACCATTTTTATCCTGACCCTTTTCTGGAAGCTGATTTTGAGTTGGTTTTGTCCTAGTGTGTAACATTTCTGTTGGCTTTCTTTGTCTCGCTCCCATCCACCTGCATCCCACTTGTCTATGACTAGACTGTTGTCATCATCAGACCACTCTCTCTCCTGCCTTCTACCCTGGAGAAAAGTGGTTTTTAATTTTTTTTTAAAGGCACTAAAAGTTAAGAGTGGCAGACTCTAATTTGGAGAACCAGGTTTGATTCCCCACTCCTCTACATGAAGCCAGCTGGGTGACCTTGGGTCAGTCACAGTTCTCTCAGCTCTCAGCCTCATAAGATGACTGATCTTATAAGTCAGTCACAGTTCTCTCAGCTCTCTCTCAGCCTCATAAGATTATTGATGCGGGGAGAGTAAGGGAAGAGACTGTAAGCCACTTTGAGACTCCTTAAGGTAGAGAAAAGCTGAGTATAAATACCAGCTCTTCTTCTTTGAGAGGCAGCTTGGTGTAGTGTTTAAGAGCAGCAGACTCTTTTCTGGAGAACTGGGTTTGATTTCCCACGCCTCCACATGAAGCCAGATGGGTGACCTTGGGTCAGTCACAGCTCTGTCAGAACTCTCTCAGTCCCACCTGCCTCTCAGGGTGTCTGTTGTGGGGAGAGGGGAAAAAGGTGATTGTAAACCATTCTGAGACTCCTTCAGGTAGCGAAGAGCTTGGTATAAAACCTTCTTCTTGTTGTAATGATAGCTTAAGCAGGTTCTCTGAATTTCCGGCTTTCATTTTTTTTTTTTAAAAAGTAAATCTCTAGCTAATTCCCTCACAGAGATAAAATGAAAAAGGCATATCTCCATGAGGTAGGACTTACTGGGAACAGCCAGGAGGCCCATCTAACATGCAGCAGTGTATCTGTACCACTGCCTCCATGTATTAAGTGAGGCTGCTCTGTGAGAGAACAGAGTTTGAGGGTAAGTGACTGCTTGTAGCCTTCTGGAGAGAGGGGTGTTTGGATCTTTGTTGGGTCTGTTACTCATTGGTTGAGGTCTGTTTGACTGGGGCTGATTGCAAGCCCAACCCTCTGCTGCTGCTGCTGGGAGGTGGGGGATGTAGGCCTCTGAACTATAAGGCTCCTCCTAGGCAGACGTGCAAGCCTTTGGTGAGATTCAAAGGGCTCTTGGCCTGTGGCTCTTAGCCTGGGAACCAGGCCTGGGGACCTTGCATCAATCTAGATACCTTTAAACCTCTAATGAGTTATGAAGGTAGAAAACCAGTCAGGGAGAGGGGTTATCTAGTGTTTTGCAGAGAGTGCCACGTGTACGATTATCTACCCACTGGGTGAAATTTGTGGGTTTGTGCTCACTACACGGAGCTCATGGCTCTCAGGGTGCAGCTTCTTTCCCTTGAGGATAGAGTTGCTGACCTGGAAAAGCTGAGTTAGAGAGAGAGATTTGGTAGAGAGACCCTCAGGGACTTACCAGAACAGTCCCATTCCTGTTCTGCTGTTCTCACTCTTCTGCTGTTATGAAGAGTGAGAATCTTGAGGTCAGAGGGTGTCAGTCTGAGGAGGAGGGCTGTGATCCCTTAGCAGAGACCCCTTCCTTGGGCAATGGACCGGTATCCTCTCATACTGAAGATACCCCTGGGGAGCTGGAGGGAGGTGAGGTTCTGGTAGTGGGTGGTTTGATGTTTAGGAATATAGACAGTAGGGTCTGTGACAGGTGTTTTGACTGCCTGGTGACATGCCTGCCTGGTGTGAAGGTTGTTGACATCACGCGGTGTCTAGATAGGTTGATAAATAGTGCCGGGGAGGAGTCAGCAGTCAATGTGCATGTTGGCACCAATGACATTAGGAAATGTAGTCATGTGGTCCTGGAGGAAAACTTAGGTTACTAAGCAGAATGTTAAAGGCCGTGATGCACAAATCTGTGCCCATGTGCTCCCAGGGTTGGGTGAGGAACATTTTAGTTTTCTTAAGGTTAACTTTGAATCCTACAAGCTGCCCATATTGGTTTAGTATGTCCAACAGATTGGTCATGGATTGCAGTGGTTCTTCTAGTATAATTGCCAAGTTGTCGGCATAAGCTTGGCTTTTATATTCTTCACCCTATCTTCAGTCCTTGAATTAACTTATAATTTCTTATCATTTCGCACAGAATCTCTGAGGTAAAAATAAAAAGTAGAGGCGACAAAGGGCCTTTGCAGATGTCAATTTCTGATGTTAAATCTCCATCTATCAAAATTCTGGCTTTTGAGATTTTGAGAAGCAGGTTGCTAAAAGCATCAAGATAAACAATAAACATGTTTTAAAAATATATCCAGTGCAAGAAACCATCCAAAGAAGCAGTGGGGCCTTTGGATGACAAAGGAATAAAGGGATTGCTAAAGGAAGATGGGGGGATGGCAGAGAAGGTTCATGACTTTTCTGCTCTTGTGTTCACTTTGTGTACCCATGCTACAACCCCTATTTTCACAAAGGGACTCTGAAGAATTGAGCCAAATTGAGGTGACCAGAGGTGCAATTCTAGACCTACTGGGGAAATTAAAAACTGATAAGTCTCCAGATCCTCATGGCATACACCAGACACGTATTAAGGAACTCAGATGTGAGATCGTTGATCTACTAACCTGTATATGTAACCGATCAGTAAATTCAGCTGCAGTAACAGAAGACTGGGGAGTAGCAAATGTGACTCCAGTTTTTTAAAAAGGGATCCAGAGGGGAACCAGGAAATTACAGGCCAGTCATCCTAATGCCTTTCCCAGGAAAACTGGTAGAAACAGTAATCAAAGATAGAATTGTTAAGCACATAGAGGGACAAAGCTTACTGAGGGAAAATCAGCATGGCTTCTGCAAAGGGAAGTCCTGTCTCACCAACCTTTTGGAGTTCTTTGAGTATGTAGACAATGGTGACCCAGTAGATATTATATATCTGGACTTTCACAAAGGCTTTTGACAAGGTACCTCAACAAAGACTCCTGAGTAAGCTTAGCAGTCATGGGATAAGAGGATGGGTTCTCTTATGGATTAAAAAGTGGTTAAATGACAGGAAGCAAAGAGTAGGACTCAATGGACAGTTCTCACAATGGAAGTAAGTAAGCAGCAGGATCCCACAAGGATCGGTATTGGGACTGGTACTATTTAATTTATTCATCAATGATCTAGAACTGGGAGTGAGTAGTGTAATGGCCAAGTTTGCAGATGACATCAAATTATTCAGGATGGTGAAAACTAAGGCTGCCTGTAAAGAGCTCCAAGAGGATCTCCACAATCTGGGTGAGTGGCGACAGTGTGGCAAATGAAGTTCAGTGCTGGTAAATGTAAAGTGATGCACATTGGGACAAAAAAATCCCAATTTCAAATATAGGCCAATGTGGTCTGAACTTGCTGAGACTGAGAGGGAAAAAGATCTTGAGGTCATATTGGACAATTCAATGAAAGTGTCAACCCAGTGTGCTGCAACAGTGAAAAAGGCAAACTCTATGTCAGGGATTATTAAGAAAGAGATTAAGAATAAAATGGTCAATATTGTAATGCCCCTGTATAGATCTATGTTGTGGCCTCATTTGGAATTCTGTGTATACTTCTGGACACTGTATCTCAAAAAAGGATATTGCAGAGCTGGAAAAAGTACACAGGAGGGCAACAAGATAATTAGGGGTTGGAGCACCTTCCCTATGAGGAAAGGCTGAAGAGTCTGGGACTTTTCAGTTTAGAAAAGAGATGATTAAGGGGGGGACATGATAAAGATTTATAAAATTATGCATGGGATGGAGAGAGTTGACACAGAGAAATTTTGCTCCCTCTCCCCAAATACTAGAACTAAACGGCATCCAATGAAACTGATGGGCAGTAGGTTCAGGATGGACAAAAGGAAGTACTACTTTACACAGAGAATGGTTAAAATGTGGAATCTGCTGCCAGAGGATGTAGTGATGCCCACAGGAATAAACAGCTTTCAAAGGGGATTAGATAGGCACGGTGACTGAGGGGAACTTCCACATTCAGGGGCACTAAACCTCTGAATCCCAGAGCCAGAAGACAACATCAGGGGAAGGCCTCAGCTTCTATGGTTGGCCACTGTGTGGGACAGGATGCTGGACTTCATGGACCATTGGTCTGATCCAGCAGGGCTCTTTTTATGTTCTTATGTTGTTAACTTTGGGCCTGTCAGTCTCTCTCATCCTAAGCTACTTTACAGGGTTGTTGCAAGGATAAAATGACGGGGGAGAATGAGGATGCTTTAAGCTGCTTAGGGGAGAAAACTAGGGCATAAATAAATACCCAGACTTGCTATTCTTTATGTTTCTAAGGCAATCTGATTTTAATATATGTTATTATTATTGTATATAATTTTTAAATTATCTTTAAGCTGCTTCAAGCACTTTTGGTGGAATACATAGGACAGAAATGGTTTTGAAATAAAGAAAGAAACCAATTACCATGACAATAAAGGCCTCTCCTAGGTTGCTTTCTACAGTGGCCTTGATATTGTTTCCATTTGCAGAAGCCTAATCTCCAGAAGACTAATTTCCCTATCAGCAGCCCTGTTGGAACTTGGTCATACCAAGTCAAAGACTAAAAGCAAAGACTCATCGATTTGACTAGAGATCCAAATGGGGAGTTTTAAGAGGTCTTGCTTTGAAATTCAGCAGCATCCTGGGTCTAGGTAGAGCTTTGTCATGCTGCTGCATATTTGGGCATTGTCTGAGAACCAAATCTCCTCATCCAACTTTTAGTTTCCCTTTATGACCCTATTCAGCAACTAATTCTTAGAGAATCACATCAAGAAAGGGGAGACAGCAAGACAGAACCACAGTCCCTGTTTGGTAAAGTGGCCTATCAACAAAATCTGTGCTCATGGTTATATCCACCTTCTTCAACTGGTGGTCCTTGCTGACTGATGAAATCAGAAATCATATATTCCTCTACACACATGTATGAAACATTACAGTGTCTAACCAAATGTGGGAAGGCTTGTTGAGAGAGGCTAAGAAGCATCACTGTTCCCATTGCTGTTGATGTTGTATGGCATTTGTGCTTAATTAATCAAACACATGTGATTTATTTATCAAACCATCAACCAAAATCTGCACAATTTTATATGACTTTCATTTGTTATTTCCCACTCAGTCTGAACACATACAATTTGCAGTGAAAGCCCAAGTAGAGTTAGGTAAAGATAAAGATAAAGGTTTCCCTTGCTCGAAAGCCAGTCGAATCCGACTCTAGGGGGTGGTGCACATCTCCATTTCCAAGCCGAAGAGCCAGCGCTGTCCGACGATGTTTTTGTGGTCATGTGGCTGGCATGATTAAATGCCTAGGTGTACAAAGTGGTACCTATTTATCTACTTGCAATTTCTTGCTTTCGAACTGCTAGGTTGGCAGTAGCGTTACATCCTCCTAAATCCATTGAATTAAATGGGTTTATGATATAATTCTGCCTAGGACTGTACTGCTAGTTTTCTAAGAATTTGGACCGCAGTGAATTTTGGCTCCCTGCATGGATCCATTCTCTCTTGTATGGATAGGAAGGCATTTTGTCTTTGAATGAAGCCTATACTCTAAGTTCTACAGAAGATAACCTTTTCACTCAGTGCATGAGAATAACATAGATTCTGTTTTAATGGCATTATTCAAAACGTATAGAATCTTTATTCTGCCTTTATTCAAAACATATAGAACAGATCACTGTAACTTCCAGATTATGATTCCTTTCTTTAAATGTTAGTGATGCAATGCACATCCAGCTATAATTTTTCTGATCACATATGAATTTGCTTATGGAGGATGCATGAGGTGTTCATGCTTACTTCCAAGGGAAAAAACCCTATTATATCAGAGATGCAAAAAGATAATATGCAGATCATTTATGTATCCTTCCTTGTAATGTGTGCAGTTTTCAATTAATTCCTGAACCAGTTTGACCTCTGAGAGCCTAAACAGTCTGGAACTGGGGATACCTCATGGATTGCTTCATGAGCCCTTATGGTCAGAGAGCTAGGATAGATCCTGGCAATTTGAAATGGGGTTCATCCACTCTTCATCTGACAGCCTGCTGCACCAAATGGACTCTCATATGAATAAAATTGACTAGGATGGGTTGTATATGTCAGAATCACAAATGGTATTTTCTACTTTGAATTACATGACAACCTTTTTTTAGAGTCTGTAACCTGACTTGATTAAAATAGTGTCCTTATGAGATTGCTAGTGTTAAACATCATTACCGTTATGAAAGGAGACCTTTTGATTTTCATCTCATACAGTGGAATTGGTTTATTTTTGTAAAGAGGGTTTGTACAGGTACACTGTTGCTGCTTTCTTTTGAAATATGCAACATGCTGAGATGAATTTTGCCTTCCTTATTGTGGCAAAATTGATTCAGGAATTACACTTGTGAGTTACAAGTATGGTGTTGACTTATTTACTCTTGAGGAAGGTTTTCCTATGCATTAATTATGAGCCAGCGACACTTCTGATAACTGTCAGTGGAGCTCTTTTTTATATTATTTCTTTAAAATATTTTTCTGTGTCAGCGGAGAAGGTGAACATTGGTGCATCATAGTTTTGATTTATTCTGCCTGATCACTCTATTAAGAAAGTCAAGGGAAATGGATTGGTCTGAATCCTTTTTTCTTGCTATGCAATTTTATTTATAAATTCATTTATTCAAAATATCTATTAACTGCCTTTCTAGCTTGTGGCACTCAAGGTGGCTTACAATATAAATAAAACAACATTTATAAAAACACATGAAATACGACAGTTTAAAATCTCAATTAGGACTGCCAATAAATAAAATTAATCAAATGCAGTCCTCAATAAAATTGTCCTCAGCTGTCTCTTGAAGACTGAAAGTGGGGGGTCAGGTGCACCTCCCTGGGGAGATTGTTCCATAATTGGGGGGCTGCCACCAAAAAGGACAGTCAGGAGGGCCTCTCCCTGTGACCTTAATTCCCAGTTAGGAACATATGGGAAAAGATGGTCCTTCAGATCCCCCAGTCCCAAGCTATGTAGGGACAAAACCAACACTTCAAATTGGGCTCAGAAACAGATTGATAGACAGTGTAATTGCTGTACTATCATGGTCACATGCTCCCAGTAGCCAGCCCCAACCAGCAGTCTACCCACAGCATTCTGCACTAGTTGTAGTTACTGAACACTCTTCAAGGGTAGCCCCAAGTAAAGTGCATTGCAATAATCCAGTCTAGATCCAGGAACCGATGCAGCTGGTGCACCAGCCGAGGCTGGGCAATGGCATGCCAAGCAACTGCAGCCACTTGGTTTTCTAGAGTGACTGCTGCGTGAAGCAGCACTACCAACCTGCAAACCTGCCTTTTTGTGGGAAGTAGAAACTCATCCAAGGCCCCGGTCATACAGGCCAGAAAACGCGGGGGAGAGGCGTGGCAGTTCACCCCGGAGCTAAATAAGGCAAGGTAGCCCGATCACACGGGCCACCGGGTTGCCACATTCCAGCTCTGCGCCCCGATCACACCGCGCTGCTGCAGCACGGCAAAAAAGCAGCAAAGTGCGCATGCGCCATTGGGGGGGCGGGCTGCTGTCGGTGTCTTGTGTGTGCACATGCGCTGTTCAGCGTTGGTGCACATCCCATGGAAACTTACAACATCTGGAAACCCTGGGGACATGGGCGGGCGTCGGAAGCTGCAGGATACTGGCGCTCCCGCGATCAGACGCCAGCCTTTGCCCCGGAGTTTCGGAAACTAGTACTTCGGACCTAGTAGTTTTTTACTCTGTGTTTTCCACGGGAAGCCACAGGTTGGCCACGGGAGCACTACGCCTCCCAGATGTACTCGTATGATCGCGCACGGAAAGTCCGCCGGGCTCCTGTGCCTTCAGCGGGGCAAATGCTCAGTGTGAATGGGGCCCAAGACAGGATAGTTCTGAAGTCCTTGGTTTGCCTTTCTACTAACTCAGAAAACCTCTGCCTTTTCAGGATTAATATTCAGCTTGCTGACAAATGCTTTTGCTTTAACCTGGCTCTGTTTACCATCTTTAACTCTTTTCATCTTTCTTTATTTCTTTATAGATCTGTTCATTATTTTCTTTCTGCCTCCTTTTTCTTCTCATTTCCACAGATGTAGAGTCGAGTAACCTATGCCACAGTGACTCAAGTGCACTACTCCACTCCAGCTCAGCAGTGACATGGACCTTATCATGCTGTACTGGCACTTAATGTCTTATTTTCTAGATTATATTGTCAACTATTGAGATCACCAATGTGTATCTACAGTTATGTGCTAATTTATTAGTTTTACCAGTTGCACTAAGTTTAATGTTAACTTTAATCTCTTTGTCTTGGTTTATCTTTGGATTTTGACCCGTATGTATGTAAACCACTACTTGCTAATCCATTAATATGAAAAAAAGATTCATCTTGTTCAAGCACTGGTCCAGAACATCAATAGCATCCTTGGAATTAAGTGGAGAAGAAAGGTAGAGTTGGGTGTTATCCACATATTGGTGAATTGCAGCCTATACCTCCTGATATACCTCGACCAGTCCAGATCTCCAACTCTGGAACATGCATAATATTCAGTCTTTTTAGATACAATGGAATACAGTTTTGTGGAATATTAAAAAGTAAAAGTTCATGGACTACAGTCCACTTCATCAGATGCATTAAATGCATCCTTCATTGGTAGATATGTGCATAAATGGGCATATAAAAACACATTCTAAACTATGGGGTCAGTCTTCATATTTAGTTAATCACTTTATTTAAAAATGCATTAAACTGTCCAGAACACTTTTCTTTTCAAATAATGCAGATTCAATCAGGAGACATGCCTTGAAGCAAATGACCGTCACCATCTAATCAAGATAATTCCTCTAAGGCAAATGCATACATATTTACTCAAATCTCAGATCATATGCATGAATTCCAAGGTCAAAACCTTAAAGTTTTCATTTTGAAACACTGACAGATTTCAATGTATTTTAAAATTCATTTACAGTGTAGCTCTGCTTCTGCAGAAGGTGAAAGGTGCAGATGGAAATGACGTCTCACAGGTAACGAAAGTCATATGGTATGGAAGGTATTCAGTGAGGCTACTAAACTCTTGGGCAGGCAAATGAAACAAGTAGTTGGAAATAGTAAATAAAAATGTATCGCAGCTTTAGCTTTTCCACTAGCCTGATGTGTCTGTAAAAGAGCTGTGAGAGAAGACTGCTCATTAGCTGTCAGATCTGAACAAGGCAAGGAAGTAGCAACCTGTCTCAAAGCATCCAATAATATGTCTGTGGGAAAAAAACCACCTAATCTCTCAAGCTGTTGATAAAAGCTTCATTAGATCAGCTTGTTATCAATCCTAGATCTGGCAGGGTTAGGTCTACCTGTGAAAGCTGAAGGAATCATGCTTGTTAAGTTGCTTTGCAGTATGGCCTGTGGTTTTTAACAACACACTGTTTTCAGATTTACTGTACTAGAACCAGGATACAATTCCAACAACAAAAGCCTGTGGAAAACAGAATGGTACACCAGAAGAAGCTTTATGAAACAAAATCTCCTATAGCTGGGCCCAAAGTGAAGCAAAGAAAGAGATTAAAAAAGAAATTTCAGGATGTGAACCTGATTGATTTTATGGGTTTGAGAGCAAGCACACTGTAGTTGTTAGAGTAAACCTGGGAAAACCAGGATCAAATTATCATGGAAATATGCTCAGTCACCATGGGCTAGTCACTTGTTCTCAGCTGAAACTACCTCAAAGAGTTACTGTCTTGAGGATAAAATCAAGGAGGGGAGAATTTTATTTATTTATTTATTTATTAGTTGCATTTATATCCCGCCCATCCTGTGGATGGGCTCAGGGCGGGTAACATCATTAGGATAAATACAATTTCAGTTTAAAACATTAAACATTAAAACACAACTAAACCTTATAGCAATTAAAACAATGGGTATAGCTTGAAACAGCATTGGTTGGCTATAAAATTCTGGCCCAATGGTACAATGAGTTAAAGACCAGTTGTCGGTGGTCAGTAGACAGGTGACAGACGGGTGACAGCAATCTCAGGGAGGCCATATATGGGTGCCCACTGCCTCAACCAAAGGCCTGGTAGAACAGCTCCATTTTGCAGGCCCTGCGGAATTGAAGAAGATTCCTCAGGGTCCTGGTCTCAATAGGGAGCGTGTTCCATCAGACTGGGGCCAAGACAGAGAAAGCCCTGACCCTGGTTGAGGCAAGACAGGTGTCCTTTGGGTCAGGGACCACCAGGAGGTGTTGATCTTTCAAGCGTAACACTCTTTGAGGTGTATATGGGAAGAAGCGGTCCCTTAGATATGTTGGACCCAGACTGTATAAGGCTTTGAAGGTCAAAACCAACACCTTGAAGTGAATCCAGTACTCAACTGGCAACCAATGCAGTTGGCAGAGTATGTGCCTAACATGAGCCTGCACAGGAGTTGATGTCAGCAGGCGCGCTGCCACATCTTGCACCAGTTGTAATTTCTGGATCAGCCTCAAGGGGAAGCCTGAGTAGAGTGAGTTGCAGTAATCAAGTCTGGAAGTGACCATTGCATGGGTCACTGTTGCTAGGTCTTGGGGGGAAAGATAGGGCTTCAGTAGCCTGATCTGCCTAACATGGAAAAACACAGATCTGGCAACTGCAGCAACCTGGGCCTCCATGGAGAGAGAGGTATCCAGTGTCACTCCCAGACTCCTCACTGTCTGGGTTGGTACCAAAGGCTCCCCTTCCAGTGTGGGGAGCCTGGTGCCCACATCCAACCCCCCTCAACCCAGGTACAGTACCTCCATCTTCAATGGATTTAACTTCAACCAACTGCTGCAACCATCCAGCTACAGCATCCAAAGCCTCAGCCAAGTTCATAGGAATCGAAGACAGATGGCTGTTCATTAACAGATAGAGCTGGGTGTCATCAGCATACTGATGACAACCCAGCCCATAAGTCTGGAATAACTGGGTGAGGGGACACATATAGATGTTAAATAACATTGGTGAGAGGATCGCCCTCTGCAGCACTCCACATTCCAGTGGGTATCATGGGGAGAGCCTCTTGCCAAGCACCACCCTCTATCCCTGACCATGGAGAAAAGAGGATAACCATTTCAAGGCAATCCCCTGAACTCCATTGGCAAGGTGGTGGGTCAATAGATTATAATCAACCATATTGAATGCTGCCATTAGATCTAGTAGTAACAGCAACACTGATCTGCTCTGATCCAGATCTGTTGATACTTAAATACGGACACTGGAGACATGAACAGTCAAGATGGTATTTCTACAAACCTTTTAAAAAGCCTCAGGTTTACAGAAAAAACTGAAATATAAAAAACAGCTCCCCCAAAAATATTGGGGGTAACTCCCCAAATAATAGAAACAGCATCCACAGCTTTAAGAAATAAATAACTTCTCATCAGCCTCTGTAGGTAATTGTTAGGCAGCCACAATAGTATTGCCAGCCTTAGAGCTCTGTTTTCTGCTATAAAAGGCAGGGGAAGGAGACTGGGCCCTCCCCAGGGCTTTTGGCCTATGAGTGAGGACTCATTGAGGCCAGGCCTGGCAGCAACCACTGGGCAACTTGCTACCATGTGATTTGTATGACTTACCAAGAACTGACTGCTTGCTAATGTTCAACAGCAGCCATCTCATGAAAGCCAGTGTGGCATAGCAGGTAGAGGTTCAGACAAGGATTTGGGTAAGGAAATGCAGGGGAAAGTGAGGCTCCTCCTGCGAGTGCTTGCAGATTCCCTACTGTGCAACTGGGCCTGGCCTGACAGTGAGCACCAGGCAACTTAGCCAGAATTTTCTCAGGTAGAAGCTATAAGGGGGAGGAAAGGACAAAACGCTGAAGTTGTGAGGCAGATAAAAGTAGGCTGCTTGGTGGCTGGGAAGGACAAAAGGAAACAGGAAAAGGGCAGAGGCTGTGCAGGCTTTCAAAGAAAGCAAAGATGAAACAGTGAGGAAGGGGAAAATGAGATGCCACTGCAAGTTCTTGCAGGTCCCCTGCTTGTCAATAAATAATTGTGGGAATTGGTTTATAAGTCTGAACTTTGACAGTATGAGAATGTCATTAAGTAGGTAGCTGACCAAATATCATGCAATACCAACTGGACAGCCAACCAATGGGAGTCTCACATGTCCCAGTCATAACACTTACAGAAGTGTTGTGGGCAGGTTTGGAGTGCTATCAGGGGGTTAAGAGATTTATGAAGGGGCAGTTTTGCTGTAAAAACTGTCTTGGGACAGGAAGAATTCCAGCCCTGGACTGTGGATTCAGTAATGCTAGGAGGAGGAAATCAGCATGGGAGCTGGACTCTCGTTCTGGATTCTTTTGCTGTGCAGATGCTCAGTAAGGAGGTGTGGCTTTGGACAAAGAAAAAATATCTGCTGAGGATCACAGAGAATCCATAATTTAAATAGCCTACTATTTTATCAGGAAAATCCTGGGCATCCTCAGATGAATAAATAATAAGTGAATAAAGGAGGGGAGATGTCTGAAGCCCTTAAATCAGGCAGGAGGTGAGGGAGAGGGGTGGCCAGGTGGGTATTAGCTCTTGGGAGTGGGGCTTGGGGGCATTGCCACCCCCCCAAATACCCCCAGTCCCCCCACCAGAGTGACAAGGGGACCTGGCAACCCTGTCTTGGGAGTAAGGGTGTACATCTGAATATTCCCAAATGGAAATTCCCAGTTTTGTTTCAGTTGAGGACAAATGAAATGATTCAAAACACTCCCAAAATTTCAGGAGTAACCTCTGGAATTTCAATAGTGTTTCAGATTTCAGGAAGTAGCATAAACAGCAAAGGAGAGGGAATTCAGGTCACATTCCAGCTGGCCATACCCCAGTTCAACAGCCTTTTAAACTGTATAGGACATTATTTTCAACAGGAAGACCTGACCTCAGAAGTTTGGAGGCCAGGTCTACCTCCTATTTTCAGTTTAAAGGGCTGATCCATTGGGAACCAGCTAAGAGGTCCTGAAAATAATTTTTAGTAGACCTGGTCTCCACTGTTTGGATGCCAGAACTATTGCCAATTTACCACAGGATAGCTTGCCTAGTTTCCTGAGCATCCTATTGGCATTTCTTTCCATACTTCATGGGGGCTTGAAAATCTTCCTGGACTGCAAGGAGGGAGAGGGAGAAGTAAGAAGAAGGCCACCAGCTTCTCAAGTGATTCCATCACGGTGAAGTGTCAACCAGAGTTTAGCAGCTGAGGGAAATTCCACCACTGCTGCCTTTTGAATTCAGTAGCACTGGAGAATGGACAGCTTCTGTAGTGGGTCTGCCTTTCTTCGCTGAGACAGAGTTGAATCCCTAGTGTGGTCATGGCTGTCAACTTCTAGGTTGTTTGCCTGCCAGAGATGCTGCTTTGCTAGAGAAGGAGGAGGAGATTGGATTTATACCACACACTTCACTGTCTGAAGGAGTCTCAGAGCAGTTTACAATCCCTTTCCCTTCTCCTCCCTACAATAGACACTGTGTGAGGTAGGCAGTGTTCCCTCTAAGCTGAGTTAGTGTGAGCTAGCTCACAGTTCTTTAGCTTTCGGCTCACACACTGTTGTCTTAGCTCAAGAAGGATGGCTCCAGAACAAATTACTTTATGCAGTAGCCAAATCACTCGCTCACAACTTTAATGCCAGTAGCTCACAAAGTAGAATTTTTGCTCACAAGACTCCACAGCTTAGAGGGAGCATTAGAGGTAGGTGGGGCTGAGAGAGCTCTCTCCAGAACTGTCCTTGAGAGAGCAGCACTGAAAGCATGTATGACTGACCCAAGGTCACACCAGTAGTTGCATGTGGAGGAGTGGGAAATCAAATCCAATTCTCCTAGATTAGAGTCCACACTTCTAACCACTACACCAAGCTCCCACCCCACATGGTACTTTCCCCAGCGTGCCCCATGCAAAAGTCATCCAGAGCTCACCCAGAGGTTTGCTTGTTCCACCGTAGCTCCTGGAACCACAGTGGCTGAACCCTGATTCTGTGTGCTGCTCAGGCATTGATATCTTTGCTTCAGTAACTGGAACACAGTAGCTGGAACACAGGATGCCAACCCGGTGCTTCATCATTGCTGAGTTGTCTCCTCATGAGCCCACCATCTCTGCCTCCTCATTGGATGGGGGGGGGAGAAAACCTTTGGACCTGGATGTGGCCCTATGAGATGAAAGGCTGGTTTGTCAGGCCTCTGGCATGTTGGCAGGATCGTCTGGAGCTGAGGCTCCAGGGCAGGCCCTTCAAGAGAGGAGCTGTGGTCCAACAGCTGTGGGTGTCCCCTGAGCCCCCTGATATTCCACTAGTAAGGTTCCTGGGTCATCCTGGGCATCCTCAGATGAATAAACAATGTGAATAAAGGAGGGGAGGTATCTGAAGCCTTGCAAGTTTCAGGCATCAAGAACTTGTATTTCTTTGTGTATTCTATAGTTTTACCTTTTTACATCCAAACTAGTTGTTGTGATGTTTGTTCAGACTGGGAGCATGGCACAGAGGAACAAGAGGCCTGCTCCATTATTTGCTCCATTGTGGGGCTGTACATGCAGTGTGGCTGAATGTGCATCCCCCCCCCTCCAAGGCTAAATAATGCACCAACAAGGCTGCTCCAGGTCAGGAAAATGGTGCAGATGTAAGGGGGGAATGAATCCCTTTCTCACCCTGTTAGCTCTATCTGGTGAAATACCTGGAGGTTTGGGGTGTCGACACTGGTGGGGGGGGGGTGAGGAGGGGAGGGACCTCAACAGAATAGCATGCCATAGAGTCCACCCTCCAAAGCAGCCATTTCCTCTGGCAGAACTGATCTCTGGAGTCTGGAGATCAGTTGTAAAAGCCAGTGATCTCTAGGTACCACCTGGAGGTTGACAACCTTACATGCTGGGCCACATTCCTGATATGAACAGAGCCCTTGCGGTGCTTGGAAACTTAGGCTTGGGTCCTATTAAGAAGTTTCATGCTCACTAGATGGTCTCTGTTATGGAGCACAGTTCTTCCACTTACATTTCATTTCACCATTTCATAGCAGCCATGTAATGGCATTTAGCATTTGTCTTGGCTGAGGACTGACATGAATGGTACTTCATATTTGGCACAGTACCTGTTCAATGGCATGCAATAGCCTTGAGCATTATGACTGATAGATAACAGGGGCATGCTCCCCATTATTTCCATAAGTTTACCTCAGGTTCTATTGCTTTGAATAACTCTAGAGTGTGATGAAACTGTGAAAACAAATAAATAAAGGCTGCATTATTTTCCTGTTTTATTTATATATCTGTCTCCCTATTATACAATTTTACTAATTTCTCCTTTAAAGCCAGTCCCATCTCCCTGTTCTTATATATCTGGCCCATCCCAGAGATGCATTTAAGTGAGGAGAAATGGCCATTTTTATGCTTAGAGAGAAGGCATTGATGAATGTCGATGTAGTATAATTTATGATTTATGATATCATTTAGGAGGAAATAGTGCAGAAAACTGGGCTCGTACTTTGCTGTGTAAATCATGTATGAGACTCACCAAAATGGGACAAACATACTCTCTTTTCCCCTCATGAGTTTGGTCTATTTTGTCACAAGTATAACAGCAGAGCTCTTTGCTGGGGGTCTTCCCAAACTACTGACTTTCATGATGATGCTAACAAAGAATGTGAACCTTCCATTCCTCTTAGACCAATGTATGAGAAAACATATGTATGAATAGGCCCTCTTTCAGCAGGCCCAAGACATAACACTCAGTGGCTGCGGTCACACAGAAGGGAGAAAATGTGGTCAGGAAGTGAGGCTGTTTGCCCTGTCTGTAATGACGCGCGTTTGCGTGATCATACTTCCGGCCGCATGCCCTGTAGTTCCCAATGATACTAGGTTTTCATTGGTAGCTTTTAACCACGCTCCTACAGCGTGAAATGACGCCCCGCCGATGACTCCGGGATGCCAGACAGATGTGTCTGTCTGATAGCGTCCCTTTAATCTGCGGGGGAATTGCATGTCTGCCATGGCTTCTGGTAAGTATGATCGCACCCAGTGTTGGACAACATGGCAAATTGTGAATCAAATCCTGGCCTCTTTGGAAAATTCAAGACAATTGGCAATATATACTTAGCTGGTATGGTGGGTCACAAGAAGGATTCCAACACTCACTGTTGAACATGGCTGAAAGAGAAGGAGGATGTCCTTATTGGAGGTTGTCAGGGGGTGGCACTAGAGATGTCAGGGCTATGGATAAAAATGTATGAATGCACACAGTCATTGAATGGATGTTGGAACCTGGTACGGGTGTAGGTGATGACCTCGCCATTAGTGGGTTTTGCCATCTATTCAGTAGCTGGTACCTGCATGGTCTATAGTCCTGGCACTCCCATCACTGCACCTGAAGTTCTGCAGTAAGAGCCCACATTCTCCTCTGTCTTTAACAGTACTCAGTAGTAGGAACTGGAATTCTACCTACCACGTGAGCCACTATGAGTTATACAGCAATCATACCTTTTCAATGAATGGATGAATATGGAGACATACTAGATAATGGGTCATGTACTCACATCATGGGTTTTCTTTGGGCTTTTCCTCATGTTTTCTCCACTGTCAGTTCTGGTTCCATACTTCTTCCATTTCTTCCGTGATTTCTGGATGCAATTTTGTGTCCTTAGATTTCACTTTGGGGTTTTTCGGTTATTCATCCCTCCCCCACCCCGGTTCTTTTGAAACTACTTTTATCCTGAAGTTTTTCTGGAAGCTGATTATGAGTTGCCTTTTTCCTTGTGTAATGTTTCTGTTAGTTTTCTTTGTCAGGCCACTCCCCCACCCCCGAAAAAAGTGGTTTCAGTTTTTATTTTTTAAAGTTATCCTAAAATACTGATATATTGATGTAATGCTGTAATCATAATTTAAGCAGGTTCTCTGAATTCCCAGCTTTGATTTTTAAAAAAGTAAGTTTCTAGTCTGTGAGAGAAGAGACTAGAGACTTACTTTTTTTTTTTTGGCTAAATGAAACCTGGGAAGTCAGAGAACCTGCTTAAACTATCTTTACAACACTATATTGATGTAGTGATACCTTAGGACCTTTAAAAAATAAGAGGGGTGCTGTGATGCCACTGATGACACCACTGATAACAATGGCACCCTCTCTTGGAAATCCTCATTCTTTAAGGCATGTGCAGAAGAAAAATAAATGGATTGCACAACTGTGAAAACGTACAGGGAGCACAGACATGTAGAACAACTATGTGCAAACTGATTCCAATGCTTGTGGAATGACTGCCAAGAAAATCAGGAGTAACCAAGCATGCAGAAAAGCTCTTTGCCACAAGTATTTTACATATCTCTGGTTACTGCCAGACTGAATCACAGGAAGTATGACTAAATATGTTTAGGATTGCACTGTTAGTGCTACAATACTGTATTGTAACTGTATCCCAGCAAACATCTTCTTATATAGAACTTATAGGCAATGAATTTACTGGTGCTGCATAGTAAGAACTAAAACATCATTATCTCAGTAATGAGGTACATTCGCTCCCCAGCCCCCTTCAGAGTTAATGCTTTCTTTTTCATCAGTGATGTTATCACCCAGCCAAATCTGATTGACAATCTGGTGCCACAAAATCATCATATTTGTTACATGATTATCTTGGATCATATGGTGAAGACCAGCAAAAAACCTATACTGATCCACAGAATAACAGCAGAACAAAGAATGTATATAGATACAAAAAAGAAGAAGGAAAAACCAGAAGATAAGGTTTTGTCACACTGTCCCTAAAATAACAGTATTTGCATAAGAATAATATTTGGTGCATCATTAGAAGGAACCACATGGTGAGCCACAGCACCTGCTACAGCAGCGAGACTGACAGTAAAAGATGCTTCTCAAGCTGCATCTTGGTCCTAAGGAGATATCTGGGGATGGGCATGAACTAATGTTCATTATGAACTTTTACCAGTTTGTGGTTCACATACTTGTTTGTGGCAGAAACTTTCATGAATTTTTAGCATTGTTCATGGCATTTCATGAACAGAGACAGACTGGCTCTGATCAATTAAACTGTTTACAAAACTTCAAGGCAACAAGGGGGGTGGGCAGAATTCTCCAGCCTTGGAAACATCAGTGGGAGCCCTCCAAACCTTAACAGGCACTTCTGGCCAATAATTACAGAGTTCCCATTCTGCTCTGTGGGCTCAGAAGGCTATATATTCATCAGCTCTGCTTTCTCCCTCTTGTTTGTTGGCTGGTGAATTGAAAGAGAGGCAAGGAGCTAGCAGAGTAGAGTCATTGCTTTGCTTTCTGCTTGTGATCTGTTCTCTCCTGCTGGGATTCATTCCTTCCTGCTTGTGATCTGCTCTCTGCTGCTGGGGTTTGGGTGTAGGTAGATGGACTCATGGACCTGAGCCACAGTCTCTGCGCTCACGCTGATCACTGGGGCTTAGCTACTGGTGCCTTCTCAGACAACCCATATTTATATATCCCACATCTCTCTTGTTTGTGATCTACTGTCCTTTGCTGGAATTTGTGTGTGCAGTGGACTCAGGCATCTGAACTGCAGTCTCTGTGCTCATGCTGATCACGGGACTTAGCTACTGGGTGCCTCCCCAGAGGACCCACATTTATATACCCCCCACCTCTCCTGCTTGTGAACACCATGAGAGTGAAATTGAGTGGGCAGGGTGCTCATTGTGGCGGAAAGAAACCCTCCCCCCATGTACCAGAGGCCCTGTCCCCTGGTACCAAATCCAGGTTGCCAAAAAACCCCCAGAGTCCTGCCTCAGCAGGGCATCACCAGGGGGTCTTGCAGACTTTCCCCCTGCTCTGTCCTGGGGGGGGGGGTCTCCCAGGAGGAAGCAGACATTTTAGCAATGTTCAGACATCAGCAGTTGGTAAAAGTCTTTGGAGAAGACTCTGACAGCACTGGTTCAGAGATTGGTGGGGAAGCACCCTCCCCTTCCACATCCCAACCCTCTGCTGCTCCAAGTACACTCCCTGGCATCTCCCAGCCCAGAATCAGAAAGCAGCTGTGTCTAGTCCCACCTGCTCCAATTGTTGGTCCCCATTTCCAGGCCACCCTGTGGAAACACCCTCCTCAGTGAACCCCTGTGTGGTGCCAGATGTGCTATGCCCATATCTGTAGGGGCACAACCACCCAAAACCTGCCTTCCTTTGTTCTCTGCATGCACCTGCAAAGGGTGCACCCCACTTTGTTGCCACTGGAGGAAGGCATGGTGAGAAGTGGGTAGATTAGGAGGCCCACTCCCTTTCAGCAAGGACAAGTGGAGGGGGAACAAGAGGCCCTTCCAAGCAAGGCTCCATGCACTATGGGTGCCATGACTGGGATCCCAAGGCAGGCCACCCTCCAAGAGGTCATGCTCCCTGGGACACTGCCATACAAAAGGGCAAGGGGAAGCACTCAGGAAGCACTCACCTGCCTCTTTGGCAAGATGATAGTAGTGGATGGCCAACCCTTTTCCCTCGTGGAGGACGTAGTCTTTCACTGGCTGCTGTACCACCTGGCTCCCTGGTACTCTGTCCCCTCACTGAGGATCATGAGCTGGTGAGCCTTGCCCACTATGCACTGCTTCACAGTGGTGCTGGTCAAGGGTGGGCTCTCCAGAGCACAAGGCTGACCCACTTCACCACGGACCTCTGGAGCAGCCAGCAGCATGGCTACCTCTCCTTCACTGCCCACTGGTGGCAACTGGAGGACCTCACTGTCCACACAACTGGCCTCAGGCCCCAGGAGGGGACAGTCCTGTCACCTGACTACAAAGTGGTTCTGCTCCATGCACAGGGAATGGATGCAGACCACAAAAGTACTCTGAGGGAGTAGGCACACAGCAGCAACATCAGCCATGGCTACATGGTCATGGACAATGTTACCAACATGCTGGCAGCAATGAAGTCTGTGCATCTCAAGGGCATCATCTTCCTGGTGCACATGTTTCACTTTGGAGCACTGTGAGGACTACCTGAGATGCTGCTTGAGACCTGCTGGCACCTGGCTGCTCACTTGTTGTGCAGCATCAAGTCTGCGTGTCTGCTGAGAGAGAGGCAAGGAGAGGGAGATGAGCCTGAACACCAGCACATCCAGGATCTACCCACCTGTTGGAATTTCACCTACACCATGATGGCATCTTTGGTAGAGCAGAAGAGCATGGTGCAGGATGTCATCTCCTCCATGACCAACCTGCACAGGGAAAAGGAACTCAGCATCGGCTCAAATGACTAGCTGACCCTCTTCCAAATGATGCATCTGTACTACCCTGAGGGAATGGCTATACTCCCACAGGTCTGGGCCTTGGCAGAAAGGCTGCAGGTAGGCATTGCCATCAGGTTGCATCTTCTCTGCACAGAATGGGAGTACAAGCTGGACTGTATCTGTGGCCCATAGATTAAGGGCAGCACTGAGAATCCCACTAGATCCCCCTCTTGAATTTACTTAGCTCATGGTTAAAACAACAGTGAAAAATAAGAAGCACAGGTTTTGTTTTTTTTAAAAAATGCTGCCTTTTCATGAAACAGAGTCTATAATCCCGTACTCTTAACTTTGCAGCCTCTTGGATCACTCTTGTCATGGGGGGGTGGGGGAGTGGAAAATATGCTCATTTTAGCTGTCACTGCTCTGTGTTTGATTTCTTGGACATCTTGGCAGCCATTTCAGATTGTCTGACTTCCTGAAGACAGGGAACATAGTGCTTGTGACACTGGGTGGAAGGAAAAAAACACACACTCAAATTCATACATCTCATACATTTCAAAACCCAAGGAGACAGCAAGGTGGGAAACACAAACACTAGGGACTGCAGGAAAACTTGGTGTGTTTAATTCAGTTCTTTAAAGAGGAATGCGGGTGGCATCGGCTCCACAGTATCTACTAGCTTTGAGTTAAATTCTTGTAGATGTGTCCCAGATCTCAACAGACACTAAACAGACCTATTTGTATTCTCTGTGAAGTTGGCAGTGGATTTTTTTTCACAACACACATGAAATACCTTTTGATAAAGCTGATCTACAAAATCACATAAGCTGTAATTCAGAAAAGGGGAGGGGAGCAAAATGCACTTGTGTTAGGTTCTTTTAGACTGACATTGGTAGGGTGTGATTGCCATATAACTAGATCCTCATCAGCATGCCAAATTGCCGGCTTTCCCTGACAGCCAGAGTGGTGTAGTGGTTGAGGGGTGGACTCTAATCTGGAGAAGAGGGTTTCATTCCCCACTTCTCCACATGAAGACTGTGGGGTGACCTTGGGCCAGTCACCTTTCTCTCAGAACTCTCTCAGCTCCACTACTTCACAGGTGCCTGTTGTAGGGAGACGGAAGGGAAGGTGATTGTAAACTGCTTTGGGACCCCTTAGGGTAGAGAAAAGCAGGGTGTAAAAACCTTCTGTTCTTTTGGCTAAGATTTATTTCCATGCTGAGAAATAGAGGAAAATACTTGTTTTTTTAAGTGGGTCCTTGATCTTGAAGCTCTCTTCTGGATGTATATGATAGAGCTGCCATTGATTTCTTTGCCATACTGAAATTCCAGACAAATTTGAAGGACCGTGTTGGGAATGGAGGCCAGTTTTGAATTTATCTGAATTCTTCATCCCTGGTACTTCAGCTAGAAATTTTATTTATTTATTTAAACAAAACTTTTCCCACTTTCCACATTGACTGACAAACATTGTCACAAGGTACCATAGGAGGAGTGTGCAAAGTCAATCTTTGTTTCCATTCAATGTCCCCTTTAAGATTATCTATTTTCATGTCTTTTTTTCATCCCACTGCTCTCAATTTGCCCTGTCAAAAGTAAACTGTTTTTATTGTAAGCCACGTCAGGTCCCTTAGGAGGGAGATGGGACAGAGAAGTTTTGAATAAAAGCAAATAAATAAATTACGTCAGTTGAGAAACCTGAATAAAAGTAAAGATGGGCCTTTTAGGAAATCAATTCAGTGGCCCTTTCCACTGGTTTCAGTCCATTTCCTATCAACTGGCAAGAAATTTTTGAGTTACACCTCTCACCTGAGAGAGTGCTTACTATAGAGGGCATAGGAAATCCTGGGCATTTGATTCTGTTCTATGGATCAATATGGTGGTGGAAAGTGCCATCAAATTGATTTATGGCAACCTCATAGGGCAAACAGAGGAAGTTTGCCATCTCCAGTGGTCTCCATCCAAGTGTTAACTGTCACTGACCCTGCTTAGCTTCTGAGAGCTGAGGAGACAGGACCTGCCCGGGCCATCCAGGTCAGGGTAGAGATAAATATACCTGTAATTTTTGATCCGTTGGGTATATGAGGAGACTTGCTTCACCCCTCCCAAAGTTCTTTTTCTAAAAAATCTAGTTTTTGGATGATTTCTTTATGCAGGACTGATATTTAAGGCATTTTCAAAAAGCCATCTAATATCCTTTATAATATTGATTAAAACATTTTTTTGTGCATATGAAGTGTGTTCCCTCAAGAGTTCATGCTGACTGTTCTGTCGTGCTCTTATTGCTGAGAATGTTGGCTGACATGACTTTTTTAGGTTAAAGGCTCTGAATGAGAGGCGGACAATGGGTGCAAATTGTTTTGACAGAGGTCTGCATGTGAAGAAAGACCAAATACTTTATCTGTAAACAAAGTAATCCCCCCCCAAATTAAGTTAAATGTTGGCTTTATTATAAGATCAACAGACCTCTCAGTAGTGCAGCTCTTAAACAAATTATAGCATTTGTACATGTTTGGTTAACTGAGTTCATTCAATATCTAGAATCTAATATCAACAGCTACATTTGGAAGGATAGCCACTGTTCTGATAATATATACATCCTCCCCAAGAAGAAGAAGAAAATGATAACTTGCTCTTCTGTGGAATGGCCTGATACCATAACCAAAAGGGGAGCAATTATACCATCTCTAGCTCGTTTATAATAATTAGAAAACAATCACACAGGATACGGTCTCTATCACCCTTTCTGACAAGGACACAATCAGTCATTTGAAGGGATCTGCTTGTTATGACCCTCAGGGATTGCTGATGGTGAAATGTTACAGCCTGCTAATGTAAAAGCTCTCCTATACATTGGTATACCTCAGGTTTTGAAAGAGGGCAAGACAAAGTTAATCACATGGTGGTCATCACCTAAAAACCTTTGGTGCCTAAAAAGAAAAGACAAGGAAGAAATGGGTTGATTTCTAGGAGAAAAGGAAAGAAGAATTTTAAGTGGCATTGAAACATAATTCAAGCATTAATGATTAAACACAAACCTAATTTAAAACTAATTAACATTTTGAAGAGTCAGTGGAGTGTATGCATTTTATTTTTCAATACACTCTTTTATCCAAGAGCAACTGGCCTGAAAAAAATAGCAATGATATCACCAAGGTTCACAAAGAATAGTCTCAGAAGAACCATGTCTTCTGCTCACAAAATTCAGTTGCAATGTAAACTGAGCTCTTTGTGCACACACATCGAAGTATACCCCTCCTTCAGCTTGGGGATCACCTTGGTCCAACAAATGAAACAAACAAATGCCTAGTACCCTGGCTGTATGCTTTTGATTTGTTTCTTTTTTATTCATTTTTGTTTCCAGCTGCCCTCACCCCTTTTATAGTAGCTGAGTGCATGGGAAACCTGATAAGTTTAGCTAAGCAAATGTCATGGGTGTTTTTGTGTCATGGGGGTTAGTTATGACAGCAAGTGCATTGGAAAGTCATGCCCACAGCGTGGCCCCGACCCAGAGTGGGACAAAACATAGACAAGACCATATAATTCAGTCTGGAGATCAAGAAGGCCACAGCTTTATTTTACAGATTCCAGGCATCATTGGGCATCCTCTGAATGAGCATGACCATGGGTCTCTGACTCACCCTTCCTTCTTTAAGAGGCAGGCGGCAAGCCCAGCCACAAGCCCCTTGAATAGTCCCTGCATGATCCCAAGCACCAACACTGGCAAAGACTATTTGCTATAAGTACAATCCTAAGCAGAGTAACATGGATGCAAGTCCATGTGCTAAGAAGGGGGTAGCTCTGTTCAGGATTGCCCTGACAATTTTTTGTGCATCCCTTGTGTTTGAGCCAGGACCATTGCCAGGAATTCCTAAGTTGGGGGGCATTTAAAATTCTCGGGGGGCACTTTCGATAACTGAATTATTTAATTGTTTCTCCTGTGCAACCCCCATCCCCAACCCCAATGGGAAAAAACCCTGTGCAAGGCCCACGCTCCCCCTCTGCTGCAGCCCTCCAGCCTCCTCCGGTCACTCCACTGCTGGCTTTGCGGCGTCGCAGCAGCATTAGGCCAGGTCTGTGCATGCGCATAGTGTGCCTCATCCTTCCCTAGCCCGCAGTGCACCTCGGTGACTCTCCCCTGACCTGCTAGCTTCCTGCAGGCCATGGCCCCTCATCTGGGGGCCTCCTTTTCTCTGTACCAGTCCTGGGAAGCAGCAGTCCTTCCCCAGCCCACAGCAGCTTCAGCAGCTCTCCCATGCTCAGCTGTCTCCTCTTCGCCACCAAGCCTGGGAAGCAGCAGGGCTGTCTAGGGGCCTTTCCTTCAAATAGCCCCCTGCCTCCTTTCTCCGCCAGCCCATTCCACCCTCCTCCTGTGCTGGGCGGAAATCCAACAGAGGCTGCTTCGTCCCGAGCTGCTCCCCACCACCCCAGGTTTAAAGGGACAAGGAGCCTGGCCAGAAAAGTGGCAGTGACCCTCCCCGTTTGTTTCTAGCCCGGTGGTTTTCACCTCGGGTAGAGAAGCAAAAGTGGTCACTCTGCTCAAGAAGAAACAAGCTGCTGTGGCATAGATCCTAGGGTTCAACAGTGGATTTGTTCCCAAGTGGTGGGCATTTCCCTCTCCTGGAGGAAAGACCCGTCAAGTCAGAGCTGACTTGTCGTGACTCTGTTGGGTTTTCAGAGCAAGAGACAGTCAGAGGTGGCTGCTGCCGTTGTCTGTCTCTTTATCAGGAGGACCCTGGGAGAGGAGTCCTTGGAGGGTGTCTCATCCAAATACTAGCTGGGGCTGATGCTGCTTTTCTTCTGAGCTCTAACACGATCAGGCTAGCTTGGGCTCTTTCCCTCTAATGCAGACTGGGTTTCCCAGCAGCCACAGTGTAAATAAAAACAAAAAGGTGCCTAGGCTAGAGATGCAGGGCCACAGGGCTCCTTCTGAAGCCCCAGGAGAGATTAGAGGCTCCTGCAGCCGCCTGCCAGAACTGGGCAGTGGTATCCCCCCCACATCTCTCTGCTGCAGCGGCTGGGCAGGCGAGGGAACTCCAGTGGCCCCTCTCTTTCTCCCGGCCCCCTCTCTCTCAGATGACCAGCCACCATCACCGCCCCCAGTCCTGCCCTCACCTCAGCCTGGCACCTCAGAGCCCTCTGGCCCCACATGTGCACCTCCCCATTCCCAATGGAAAAAAAAACCCCAGGCCCCGCGCAAGGCCTACACTCTCCCCTCTCCTGCTGCTGCAGCCACCTCTCCTCCAGCCTCCTCCAGTTGCTCCAGCGTCGGCTCAGTAGAATCGTTGCTGCTCCCTGCCCCCTCTCCAAGCAGCAGCAGCACTAGGCCAGGCCTGGGAAGCAGCAGCAGCAGCTGCCGTGTGTGCAGTATATTTCATCCTTCCCTAGCCCACATAGCACCGTGGTGGCTCTCCCCCAGCCAGCTAGCTGCCTGCCTGCCATGGTCCTGTGCCGGGGGCCTCCTCCTTCTCTCCGCCACTGGGTCTGGGAAGCAGCAGTCCTTCCCCAGCCTACAACTACCTTGACGGTTCTCCCCTGGCCAGCTGCCTGCTTGCCATGCCCTCCCCACACATACGGGCCTCCTCCTCCTCTTCGCCGCCAGGCCTGGGAAGCAGCCACTGCCATGCATGCTTTGTGTCCCCCCCCCCAACTGCAGCCACCTGCCTGCCATGACCCTGTGGGTGAAGACAAGGAGATGCCTGCAGGGGCTGCAAGGAAATGGACAGCAGTAGTGGGGAGTCCTCCAGGCAGCCAGAGAGCCAGGGGGCCTGGGCTGCCTAGGAAGTCAGGGGGTCACGGCAGGAAGTTGGGGGGGTGGGCCCCAGGGAGCCCCACTGTAGCTACGGGCCTGGTTTGAGCATGTATTTTGCTATAAATTAATAAAGGGCTGTAAAGTTGCAACCAATTCATGGCAACCTCTCACAGGGTTTTCAAGGCAAGAAATGAGCAGAGGTGGTTTGTCATTTCCTGCCCCTGCATAGCAGACCTAGTCTTCCTTGGTAGTCTCCCATCCAAGTACTAATCATGGCTAGCCCTGCTTAGCTTTCAAGCTCTCATGAGCTTGGGCTAGCTAGGCTATTCAGGCTGCTATAAGGAAGGTGAAGATCCTTTCCCACTGAGATTCAATAACAGGCAGGGTAAAATTTCTTCCTGCCTCCATTAATTGACTACTGTTCAAAGGGACACAGAAAAAGAGAGAAATGACTTTGGGAAGTGGGAAACGTATGCATTTCCCTGATGTGTGACCTGTCCCTGCCTCCATGGTTTAATGTATAGGTCCAGCATCTTTCCATGGGGTGATACCTGAACGATATGGCTGAGCTCAAGCTGCAGGAGCACCTGCATTTCCAGGACCCATTTTTTCCTATGAGTATTACTTGAACTGCTGATCCATGCTGTATTTTATCTATGCCAATAAAGGTTGACTGACTGACCTGAACTGCAAAAAGCATGGATGAGTTGCTTGTCCTCAACTCACTGCTTTCTTCAACTTACAGAGTCAACATTACTAATAGCAATTCAGTAGAAACAGCACTGCAGATTGTTTTCCAACACTCATCTTTCAGCTGGTTGAAAGAAGCATGACCCGCCATTGCAGTATGTGAGGTGAATCTATACTAAATTTTCCATGAGGGAAACAGGAATTTCCTGCATCCCCCTCTCACTACAGCCCATTGAAATCCACAGAATGCTGCGGGGGGGCGGGGGGGGGGCGGTAGGGGACTCTGAATCATGAAATGGTTCCCGGTAATGTGAGCATCTATGAAAATGTGCATGGACTTCCAACCCTCTACACAGGGCTTTGAAGCCTAAGCACAGGGGTGCTTTCTCTTGGATGGCCCTGCCTCCACACTTAGCTGGCACCTGTGGGATGTGCCTGCCAGGTGGTCTGAGATAGGAGCCGACCTGACCCTCGCTTACTTCTCTCACACTGCATCCTCCTGTGGCTCTCCAAAGCCTCTTGTGGAGAGCATGCCATTGGGGCTGTGGTGCCCATGTCAACTGGAAGCATCAGCCACCTGGAGCTGGGGTAAGTGGCATCCAAGGGCCCCCAGCAGGACCATCAGTGGGGAGGGGGGCATGCTGCCTGGGTCTGGCAGCCAGCAGGGACTTTCAGCAGGCCCATCAGGGAGGAAGGAGGGAGTGCAGGGGCTGGTGGCCTAGGCTTGGCTGGTGGGGAGGGAGGCATGCTGCCTGAGCCCAGCAGCTGGCAGGGAATTTCAGCAGGCCCATCGGGAGGAGGCAGGAGGGGGTGTGGGACCTGGGTCTGGCATCTAAAGGCCTCCAGCAGGTTCATCAGTGGGGAGGAGAGTGCCCTGCCTGGGCCTGGCAGCAAGCAGGGATTTTCAGCAGGCCCATCTGGCTGCACAGAAAATCCTGGGCTCGCTTTCTCCTGCAGTCAGCACTGAGGAGGGAGTGTGTGAGGAGCCCCCCTTCCTTCCTTCCTTCCTTCCTTCCTTCCTTCCTTCCTTCCTTCCTTCCTTCCTTCCTTCCTTCCTTCCTTCCTTCCTTCCTTCCTTCCTTCCTTCCTTTCTTTCTTTCTTTCTTTCTTTCTTTCTTTCTTTCTTTCTTTCTTTCTTTCTTTCTTTCTTTCTTTCTTTCTTTCTTTCTTTCTTTCTTTCTTTCTTTCTTGTCCCTCTGTCTCTCTTCTCTCTCTTCTCTCTTCTCATCTATTTGCTTTCTTTTCACCCCTCTCCTTTCAAATAACACATTTTAAAAAGGCAGAATTAAAACCCCAAATAACTCCTCCACCCCAAATCCATTGCTCAGTCAGGATTGCTCAGTCAAGATTGCTTAAGAATGGGAATACCCTCACACAAGAATTTGATGGAGAGTCTACACACTCGTGCTCGGGGGACTTAAATCTTAACAACTTATCACACATGGTTCCTATGACTGATGAATATACCAACTCTGTTTAGACAGAAAGAGAGAGACAGACAGAAAGAGACAAAGAAAGAATGAAAAAGAGAGACAGAAAGGGAATTGGTGAAAACTGCCAGTTTTCTTTGGATTGAACCCCGTATCTGAGGTTTGAGTCAGTTTTTCATTTTGAAGCATGTATTACTGAATTTGGTGCTTATTTTAATATCATAGGGGACATTTCAGATTTCTGTGAAGAACCTTTAAACCACTAACCAATTATGAAGGTAGAAAGCCAGCAGGGGAGCAGGGGCTATCCAGTGTTTTGCAGAGAGTGCCATGTGTATGATTATCTACCCACTGGGTGGAAATCGTGGGTGTCTGCTCACTACATGGAGCTCATGGCTCTCAGGGAGCAAGTTCATTCCCCTGAGGCTAGGGCCGCTGACCTAAAGAAGGTGAGGCAGAGAGAGAGATTTTGGGAATGGACCCTTAGAGACTTACCAGACCGCACGGTGATGTGTCTGCCTGGTGTGAAGGTTGCTGACATCACAAGCTGTCTAGAGAGGTTGATAGATAGTGTTGGGGAGGAGTCAGCAATCATGGTGCATGTTGGTACCAATGACATTGGGAAATGTAGTTGTGTGGTTACCTTTAATACCAGAACTGTTTCTACTTGATTTCTGGAAGCAACCTTTGAAGAATAAAGGTAAAATGAAATTCATATCAATATTGTTAGCTATAGTCAGAATTACATTGGCAGCTATGTGGAAAGATAAGAAAATACCCATGATTGAGCAATGGCAAGCTCAGCTTTGGGATTACTTTATCATGAGTAAAATCTCAGAGTTAATTATGCTAAAGTAAATAATTCTACCATGAAATCTGTTGAAGTATGATCTCCTGTAGTTCAATACATAACTGAAAAAGGTATACTTCCAAAAAATACACTGTATCAAGATATGTTGTTGGTTTTTTTTAGCAGACCTCTAGTATATTTGTAGATAACCAACAGATATGAAAATGTCATTTTGGTGACTGTCTAGATGTTGTATTGTATATATAATTTTTTAAAAATAATGAACATTTTTTAAAAAAGGAAATGTAGTTGTGTGGTCCTGGAGGAAAAAAATAAGTTACTAGACAGAAAGATAAAGGCCAGGACCTCCAAGGTAGCATTTTCAGAAAGTGCTGCCAGTTCCATGCACAGAGCCAGCTAGACAGGAACTGATCAGGGTTCTCAATACATGGATGAGAAAGTGGTGCCAGGAGGAAGGGTTGAGATTTGTTAGGCCCGGGAGAACTTTCTGGGACAAGCTGAACTTGTACAAGAGCCGGGCTTCACTTGAACCAAAAGGGAACCAGGCTGCTGGCAACTAACATCAAAAAAGGTGTCAGAGCACCCTCACTAATCCTGGGGAGGGGTGACAGGAGCTGGGGAGCCTCCAGTTTGGGACGAATCAGTCAAAAGGGATGATTGCATAAACATTCAGGGCAATATTGGTAGGAGTGTAATAGAACTTGAGAATGAAAGCACAATGCTGACTGTCGACCATGTGTGGCAACTAAGGGGCCAAGGAAGCTGAGGGTTACTGGAGAGGGAAATACCTTACAGGTCTCTGTATGCCAACGTTAATAGTCTCAGAGCCAAGATGGGGAAGCTGGAGCGCTTGGTGTTCAGTGACAATTTAGATATAGCAGGTATCCCAGAAACATGGTAGAATGGGAGAATTTCTGGCATACAGTCATTCCTGGGCATAAGCTCTATAGGCAGGATGGGGGGACAGGTTGGTGTTGTTGCTTTGTACATCAAAGAGGGCATAGAATCAAATAAGTTAGAAAACTACAGGGGAATTAACTCCCCTATAGAAACAAAATATGTGTGGAAATACTGGGCCCTAAGGATTACTAGAAAGTGGGGGTGTACTATCGCCCACCTGATCAAGCCCTTGAGGCGGATTTTGAGATGCAGAAGGAAATAAGGCAGATAATGTTATTATACTGGAAGACTTTAACTACCCTCACATCGACTGGGCAAACATGTGCTCGAGTCATGCTGTAGAAATGAGATTCCTAGTCACCATAAATGACTGTGCATTGGTACAGTTGGTCACAGAGCCAACCAGAGTGGTAGTGATCTTGAACTTGGTTCTGAACAGGTCTCAGGACCTAGGGAGAAATGTAGCAGTTGTTACATCCATTGGAAACAGCGACCACAATGCTATTAAGTTCAGCATTCAGATTAATGGAAAGTTACCCCTAAAATGGTAACATTTGATTTCAAAGAGAGAACTTTACAAAAATGAGTAAAAAGGAAGCTGAAAGGGAAACACTAGAGAATAAATCCCTAGAACAGGGGTGTCAAATTGGCCCCTGCAGGGCTCCTATCCAGCCTGTGAGCAAGTGGCTCTCTGCTGCTTCCTGTTCCTGCTTCCTGTTTCCTTCATTGCAGCTGTTTTTGCCCAGTCTCTCCTATTTCCTGCTTCGCAGAGGAGAGAAAGAAAGCCAAACCTCCCTTCCCTCAATTGGCTGAGGACTCCTCCTTCTCTGGACTAGATGGACCACTCTGAGGAGGAGGAGGAGTGAGAGGGAAGGAAAGAGAGAGAAAAATGGAGTCCCATGGCTCTTTTAAGAAGACCAACAATGTTTTATTCCAGATATAAGCTTTTGTGTGTGCGCAGACTTCTTCAAGGGGGGGGGAGAAGGGGAAAGGGGGAGGGAAAGCAAAAGAATAAGATCAATGGGAACTAGCCATCATGACTGAGGGGAAACTCCATATTCAGGGGCACTAATCCTCTGAATCCCAGAACCAGGAGGCAACATCAGGGGAAGGCCTCACCCTCTATTGCACTCTTGATGGTTCTTCAGAGGAACTGTTTGGCCACTGTGTGAGACAGGATGTTGGACTAGATGGACCACTCATCTGATCCAGCAGGGCTCTTCTTAGATTCTTAAGATGCTGAACTAGATGGAGGCTGGACGACCATCTTTTGGGTATGTTGTAGGGCTATCTTCTGGCTATGGTCCTGCAGAGTGCAGGAGGTTGGACTAGATGACCTGCAAAGTCCCTTCCAACTCTAACATTCTATGATTCTATGACCACTGGTCTGATCCAACAGGGCTCTTCTTGTGTTCTTAACATAATAAACCATCTTTTAGGATTCCAGGCTGGTGAAGTCGCAGCTGTCTTCCTATGAATTATTTGCCTGCCACTGCAATTGCATCCCCTCCTCTAAATGTCTGTGATGGGTCTTTGTGGCAAGGCTAATTTCACAGTCGTTATGAAAGCCGTACTGTCTGATTCATGCATGAAATCAATAATGTGTAAAGCTCATTTAATAATAACTGATCATATGTGATTATTAGAGGAAGGATAAGCAGTATGCCCCAAAGGAAATTTGTCCTAGGGAAATTTTCCTTTTTAAAAGAAATACATGATGTCTAATATATTCAAAATGCTCATAATTGGATATATTGTCAGAAAATTGTGGACAATCCGTTTAACAGTGTGCTTCAGAACAATATCTGAGGGTACCAGCCCTCATCTTAAATTACTGTAGTCCTAAACGTCAAAGTCAATGATCTGAGAAGGATGTAACTCTTATCGGGATTGTACTGCAAATTTTCTAGTGCAGTGCAGGGGTCAACATGGTGCCCATGGACACTGTGGCAACCCACCAACACCTTTCCTGGCACCCACCAAGAATTTTTAGAAAGTGGGCAGGGCCAGGTGGGGCTTGTACCCAGCAGGGCTTCTGATTGGCTATGCAGATTAAAAGGCATCCTGTTATAAACCGAGTGTCAGGTATCCCTGCCATAAGGGATGGAGAAGGGAGGGAGGATGGGACTGTATGGTGTTAATTGATGTATCTGAACTGGTGGGATGGAATGTGGGGAGCTGCCGATGTTGCCTGGGCACCCGGGCCATATCTCATCTCCCAGGCCAAGAGTGGCCTTGAATGCCAGGCTGAGCATCTCCTATCGCTTTCTAAAGACAACAGCTAGGCTGGGAATGGGGGGATGGAGGGTAGACTATTATTTACAGCTTTCTGGGGTTCCTGTGCGCACGCTGACCATCTATTGGTAGAAAGGCGGGGGCCCTTTCCCCCCTTAGAGTATCACCCAATGCTTCATGTATCCAAGTTATTCTTAACAATGCTTCTGTTCTAGTGACCTAGTCTTGCAGCTTAATAAATACTATTCTTGTTTCAATGAACAAGGCCTGGTGTTTGGCTGACTAACTAAGGACCCTGACACCAAGTTCCTGATTTAAATGTGGAAGAATTGCTATAAGAGTTATGCATAACCATGCTCATTGACATTTTGTGTTTGGATCCACCTCCTGCAGCAGCCATTTTGTTGTTGTGCCTGCCACCCTGTGCCTACAGGCTTAAAAAGGTTGGGGTCCCCTGTTCTATTAGGTCATTATATTTTTATCCCACCTGTCCACCAATGAATGAATTCGACACCATAGGTTATGAACCCCAAATGGGTAACCAGGTGTTTCTGACCACAGACAAATCCAAGTGTTTTGTAAATAATACTATCAGGATAGGTCTCAGAAAATACAAACGGTCATTATGCCCTTCTAAGTAGGCCTACTCATAATCCTAGTTAGGTCTATTCCCCTGGAAAATGTTCTTAGGGCTGCACTGTGGAGAAAAAAGAACCTAATGTAAAATCTTCTGGTTACTTCAGGCTGTTTCACATGGTACCAGTTCATAGGTTGCATATAGATAAGCAAATGTTGGGCTCACTTGTTCTTCCTGTCAAGTGAATATCGTGAACTGGTACATACATGCTTATATGAGTTGTTTCATTCACACATCACAAAAATGACATGGAAAAATGAAGAATAGTCATGTGTGTAAATTGTCCCTTTGTCTTTGGAGCTTGTGAATGTCAGTACGGAGTGATTCCAAAAAACAGCTTGTCGTGTTTAGGTGCTATGAAAAATAACTATCTAGTTAAAACTTTGAAATGGATTCTCTAGATTGTTGAAAAGTACTTAGTACATAATCTTTGAATGTATTTCTATGAGATTTTGGTCAGAGGGTAAGATACTGCTCAGCAATAGAGCTTAGCAAAATGCAAAATTAGTTTTTGCATTGCCACAGATGACATCCTTTTTTAGATGTTCAGATGACTATGCAAAAGGTGGAAGTGGGCTCATGGAAGCAAACTCTACCCAAACTACAGATATTAATCAGAATGTGTACATACAGGCTATGTATGTGCAGATATATGTGTGTACATATGTACAGATCTATACACAGATTTGGGGTGGAGCTTGCCATTGTTATCCCCATCCTCCACAATGTGCATTCATTGTACATGCTTTGAATGTCTACTCATCTCTTTGATGTTTGGCGTATCAATTGGGACCGGTTTGGGTGTGAAAGGCCACCTTCTTGATTTTGTACTTTTTCTCATGTTGATAGAAGAACAATATTACAGTTAATTTAAAACATCATTTATGATTGTAACAGATCTCTGTCACTTTGAGAATTTGTACTGAAAGGACGGATGTGAATTTAATAAACGAATACATCAGATCTCACATTAATGAAACAGAGATTAAATACTGACAGCCCATAATGTCTGAGTAACCTGTTTCATAATGTCATGGTATAATTGTCAGTGTAAACATCCTAAGCATTTATATACTAATTTCCAGGGTCAATCTTCATTGTCCCTATCCTAAAGAAGAAGCCAAAGACAAAGCCAAACAGGTGCAAATAAACATCTAATATGAAATTTCCCCCTTTGGGTTAGAAACCTGTTACATTCTGAAGTGTTTCAAATTTCATCCTCAGCAAATTTCACACACACACACACACACACACACACACTCATCCAAAATCAGATTAGTAATATTACCCTTAAAAATCACACAAATGAAGGAGAATCTTATGCCCAGTTGAAGATGATTTGCAAACATTCAATTCCTTCCTTCCTTCCTTCCTTCCTTCCTTCCTTCCTTCCTTCCTTCCTTCCTTCCTTCCTTCCTTCCTTCCTTCCTTCCTTCCTTCCTTCCTTCCTTCCTTCCTTCCTTCCTTCTTGCCATAATGCAGTGGAAGAATATATGTTCTGCATGCAGATGGTCACTGTGTCAGTTTCTGGTATCTTGAGTTAATTAGACAGCTGGAAGTATCCTACTTTCCAAGACTAGTCAGGGCAAATAGTAGTAACCTTGATGGACAAATGGTTTAAGGCATATTGAACACATGAAACTGCCTTTATACTGAGACAGACGATTGGTCTATCGAGGTCAGTGTTGTGTACTCTGACTGGTAGGAGATCTCCAGAGTCTCAGGAGGAAATCCTTCACATCACGTACTACTTGGGCTTTTTAATTGGAGATGTCAGGAACTGAACCTGGGATCTTCAGCAAGCAAAAGACATGCTCTGCCCCCAAGTCAAATCCCTTCCCCTTTCATGTATTGAAAACTGTTGAGACAGTGCTTATACCTTATCCAAGTCTGTACTACAGGTAAGCTTAGGCGACTGGGATTGCCACCTTTGTGACTGATATTATTCCACTTCTGAACTGTTGTGAATTATGGCTTTATGAATTGTTTTAAATGGTTCTAGTTTTTTATTTCAGTGGTTCTATACATACTTTTTATCATTAAGTTTGTCAGCCTCTTCGGGAGCCCAGCCAGTAGAATGGGGACATCATCACCATCACCATAATCACCATCATCATCATTGGCACTTTATAGTAAAACAGGGTTGACTGCTCTATGTTGGAGTTTAAGGTACAGTGCAGCAATGGAAATTGTAAATAATTCAAGACCATAGAAGCACATTAGATGGATAAAGTAAATGTGCTTAGAGGTTTGACAATGATATACAATGCAGGTAGGTAAAGTGAATACATTCCTTCCTAGAACACCTCCAGGGTTTGACTGATGGGCTTGTGCTCTACTTTCAGCCTCTTCAGAATATCAATGAAAGGTCGCCCACAATGGCCAATGCTAAGTCAGGTGGGCTTTCAGAAAAAAAGCCCTCCAAGTTATTCTCTGCCTGAAGTTATGTGGCAAATACCCAAGACAAGTCCTTGATATGAGAATCCCTGTCACAAGCAATGAGGCTGTTGTTACCCTTCATATCATCAAGACTTTAGGACACTTGCTAACCATTGCTTGCCAGTGGCAGCTGTGTGTTTTATCTGGAGCGCTGTAACGTTAAAGAAACCCAATGATCCTAATGGGATTTACCAATATGTATTTTATAGTGGTTCTTATTGCACTGTATACTTGAAGGTGACTTTAATAGCACACTCTTAATGGCAACAGGATGTTAAATGAGCAATGTTCCAGTTAGCATTGATTTGTTTATTGGAAGCCTACAAAAACTTACAATAACAGTGTGCGATCATTCTTTTTTATAATAGAGGAAATGCTATAAACAAGTGGATCAGGTTCTATGCAGAAGGCTGATTCTGATCCATCTTTGAAGTCCACAGTTTTCATTGTTGGTGAAGAACCAGGTCTTTAGGGAGGCAACAGGTGAGGCAGTGGTGGCATCTGGGACTCAGGAGGAAGTGGAACCCTCACAGTGATTCCAGTGTAGTGATGCCAGCTTCTACGTGTCACCTGGGTATCCCCGAGAATTATAGGTCATCTCCAGACTACAAGGATCAGTTACTCTGGAGAAAATGGATACTTTGGAGGGTGGACTCTATGGCATTGTAGCTCACTGAGGTCCTTGTCCTCCCCAGGCTCCATCCCCAAATCTCCAGGAGTTTCCCAACCTGGATCTGGCAACTCCTTCCCCTCAGTCCCCACCAGTGGCTGGCAACCCTATTCCAGGGCCAGTGTTGGCCTCGGACATGGGTAGCAGTTGGGCAAGGCTGGAAAGTGACAGCCAGCAGACTCCTAACACATTAATCTCTACTTAGGTCCATTACTATGCCCATTAACCTCTGCTTAGGCCCATTACTTTGCCTGTTGACCTCTGTTTAGGACTGCACTGAATGGGATCAAGCTATGCCCCTGGCTTCCTAACACATCACAGACTTTCTTAAATTATGGCACTCCAGACTATTGCTAGAGTTGCTTAAGCAGTGAATCCTCCCCGACTGTCGTATCTGGAGCCATGCTGAGCTTTTGACAAATGCAAAAGGCACATCCCAGAGCCTTTTCTTGCTTCTTGAATGAAATTGGAACTCCTGTGTCCCTTGCACGAGAATTTTCAACGCCAGCTCTGGGGAAAAAAGCTAACGATAGCTGAGCTGCAAGCCAAGGGCTACCGGCCATTTTGTTATTCAATGAAATGGTAAAACATTCTCGATGGATGCATCATGCTGAGCAAAATTGTCTCTGCTACAAAAATTGTCTCTTTCCTATTTAGATTTTCTTTTTTAAAAAAATATCAAGTGGGGGGGCGGTGACAAAAGATGAATTTTGAAAGTGAGCCTTTACATATGAAAATCCTTGAGAGGGTATCAAGCCACCCAAAGTGAGCTTGCTGATTCTTAATTGCAATATGGGGTCTGTGACAACCATCTGCTTATGGTGCCACTGTGTCTCCTATTCAGGAGTCATCAAATTTAAAACACTGACAGGAACAATTTTGGTGGGGTTAACAAGTTAATAGAGAAGCAGAAGCTATGTGTCTGATTCAAAGTTAAGATACCATTTGGGTGTATATATGAACAAACACAGCACCTCCCTAGCAGCAAGCCTATAGGGAGTGAGCACAAGAGAGAGAGAGAAGCTAGCAGTCTTTTGACATATGCAAATACAAGGAGCAAAATTTTATCATTGGCTATCTATCTTGAATCTTTAGCTCCTCCAGATAACTTTCAGTGCAGTGACTGCAAACATTATTGTACAGGGCTGTCAAGCCACTTAAGAATTGTTAGTGGATTGCTTGCCTTTCAGTCAATTAACCAATTAACTAAAATGTGAATGCAATTAAATATAACTAGTATATGGGTACCTTTTTCAGGAAGTGGGGTATCTTAAAACAGTGGCATGTATACTTTCCTTCTTGAATGAAGACCTGGCCACTTCTGTTTTTCTCCACATGAAATGCAATAATGAAACATACAACATGTCAATACATAGTTCTTGTCCCCTGATTGTCATTATGGGCTGATAGAAAGACATGAAGCTGCCTTATACTGTCAAACCTCTGGTCTATCAAGGTCAGTAAAATCTAATACATACATAAGAACATAAGAAAAGCCCTGCTGGAACAGACCAATGGTCCATCTACTCCAGCATCCTGTCTCACACAATAGTCAGCCAGTTCCTCTGTATGGCAAACAACAAGGCAAAAGTGTGAGGTCTTCCCCTGGCTGTGATCACACACATGAAATAATCCACTTTCAATCCACTTTCAATACACTTTTGAATTGGATTTTGCCACTTCACACAGTAAAATACAGTAGGAAAGTGCATTGAAAGTGGATTATTTCATGTGTGTGATCACGGTCCCTGATGTTGCCTCCTGGCTTTGAGATTTGGAGGCTTAGTCCTGCAGCAGCTATCCAGAGGCTCAGTTAGAGATCTTTCACACCATCTATGACCTGATCCTTTCAACCGGACATGGGATTTTCTGCACACAAAACAAATGATCTACCAACAAGCCAGTACCCCTCACTGGTCGGTGACAACCAGATGGACAGAAAAAGACCCAATGTGATGACATCAAATATTTCATTACTATGCATTACAAGAGGAGGAGGGGAACTACTCTCAGGGCTGCTGTTTTCATTGGCAGATAATGCCCAGTTCCACTATAAGGTGAACCCAATAACTTAGGGGGAAAGAGTGCACTTTGGCATTGAGGAACCAACATTGCCATCCTAAGGAGAGCGACAGCCTTCTAAATCTTTTTATTTCAGTTAACTGAGAACCATTGAGGAGAAACTATACTTCTATGGGTTTTCTCCCCCAGCCATATGCCAGCTTGGATTTATGGGAGCTAAAGATATAATTAGAGTGAATCTGGGATACAGACCTTCCAGTAGACTGAGGATGGGCACAATGGAAGCACGATGGAAGACAGGAGGGCCTGGCATAATGTGGTCCATGGGATCATGAAGAGTTGGACTCAACTGTGCGACTGAGCAACAACAACAACAAAAAGAGATTCGTGGTAAAACTTTTGCTCCAGCAGACTATCCTTATGTCCTGGAATGCCCTAAATACTGAAGAGCCTTCACCTTGGTCCATTTTAATGTGTTATTATGTCCTCATTTATTTATTTATTTATTTTTCACATTTATATCCCACCCCTCCTGTAAACAGACTCAGGGCTGGTTACATCGTGTTAATAAATACAATAAAATTGTATTTGCAGCTTGCTATTGGGAGATTCTGGCCCCTTGATGTAATGGGATCTGGCCGGTTATCAGTGGGTGGATGACAGCAACCTTGGGGAGGCCATGTGTGGATGCCTGGTGCCTCAGCCAAAATCCTGGCAGAACAGCTCTGTCTTGCAGACCCTGCAGAATTGGGTAGGATCCCACAGGGCCCCTATCTCAATAGGGAGAATGTTCCACCAGATAGGGGCCAGGGCAGAGAAAACCCTGGCCCTGGTTGAGGCTAGGCAGATGTCCTTGGGCTAGGGATCACCAGGAGACGTTGACTGTCAGAGAGTAGCACTCTTCAGGGTGTATACGGGAAAAGACAGTCCCTTAAGTATGTTGGTCCCAGGCCGTGTAAGGCTTTGAAGGTTATTACCAGAACCTTGAAGTGGATCTGGTACTCAGCTGGTAACCAATGCAGCTGACAAAGGACATGCCAAGGAGATATATGCATAACCCTTACTTTCAACATGTTTGTTCCTGCTAATTGGACACAGTTGTTGCAGTAAGTCATGGGTTATTATATTATCCTTTGTACAGGGACATTCAATCTCTATACATAACTCCAATCTTATCAATTTTTCCAGGCAGAGCTGATGAATTTTATATTTCCTCTTCTTCTTAGATTGTTCTAACGAAACTACCTTTAAGGTATGTTCAACAAGGAAGCAGCTGCTTAAGTCTTTTTCATTAAGTATACCTGCCCTATTGAAATCAGCATACTATATGACTCCGAAATTTTATTGTATTTGGATGTGCTGATTACTCCCTCTGATCTATGTAAAAAATAAATATTGATTGAATTAACTTAAAAGGATGTTACACTGAGTTGGATGACACCATAAGACTCTTCTTGCTGTGGAGCAGACTTGTTATTGATGGAGTATGCAGACTTCTCCATGGAAAAAAGTCCCATGCTGGCCTTTGGGTGTTTGAAAATCACATTGTCCTCCAAAGAGAAGTAGTATGTTGTGGATTGTGAACTGGATCCAGTGGGGGTGGGAGGAAGGCTTCATGGCACTTTTTGTTTTTGAGCAGTTGTGTTCTTAACTACTATGGAAAATAAAGACATTTCCATCATTAAAAGAATATTCATCACACAAATGCACATTATAGAGAGTATATAATCTCAGACATATGAAATAGGAATTCATTGAATTTTCAGTAATGTCCAATATAAAATTAAACAGTTTGTAAGGTAGTGTGTGCGAGACAGAGAGAGAGAGAGAGAGAGAGAGAGAGAGAGAGAGAGAGAGAGAGAGAGAGAGAGAGAGAGAGAGAGAGAGAGAGAGAGAAATATTTGGTTTCCTCAAGTAAAATCCCAAATGTTTGCAAACCCTGGTTGGTGCCATAGTTCTCATTTTAAGCACCCATTAACAAGTTACAAAGTCCACATGTTTGTTGGTAGGTGACATCAGTAGTTTGCATCGGGTGTTCATTGGGAGTTTTGTGCCTCCCAGACATGCCCTTGTCTCCTCACAACCTATGATGTGTGAGTATAAGGTGTTTCAAACTTCCTCTTGTATGGCATTTTTGATTTGTTAGACTGCACTATGGAGCTACTATTGGCTCCATTGCAAAACTTACATGCAGCCAGGGCTCTTTTTGTAGCAGGAACTCCTTTGCATGTTAGGCAACACACCCCTAATGTAACCAATCCTCCAGGAGCTTACAGTAGCCCCTGTAAGAAGAGTTCTGTAAACTCTTGGAGGACTGGCTCCATTAGGGGTGTGTCGTCTAATATGCAAAGGAGTTCCTGCTACAAAAAGAGCCCTGCATGCAGCAATATAAGTAGTATGCTGTTGCAAAAGGAGCCAATAGTGGCTTCAAAGAGTGACTTGAGGGAGTGAAAATGGCATGGAAGGAGAGATTGATACTGCTGCATCAAGACTGCACACCATGTTTGCAAGGGGAAAGGGGCATGCATGAATCTGGGAGGTGCAAGAAACCTCTATTGAACATGTGAAGCAAAGTCCTTGTGGGGTTTATCATCACACACAACAAAACTGTTAACCTGTTTAGCAGTTGAACCTACCCTGTTTGATGCTCATGATCAGATTGTGAGCTGATTGAGGATAAGTTCAGATTGCACTGGATAACTGCAACAGCTGCTGCTGAACAACTCTACAGCTGGCTGTTGGTCAGAAGCCAGCTTACATGACCCATGGCATCTGCTTGGCACATAGATAGAGTTCCCAACTCTGGATAGATAAATTCCTGGAGATTTGTGCATGGAGCCTGGATTTGGGGAGTGGAAGTACCTCAATGGGGTATAATTCCATGCAGTCCATAGAGCAGCCATTTTCTCCAGAGTAACTGATCTCTGCAGCCTGGAGATCAGTTGTAATTGCAAGAGATCTCTAGGCCCAATCTGGAGGTTGGCAACTCTACATGTAGAAGGTCCTAGGTTCAATCCTTAGCATCGCCAATTCAAAGGATTGGGTAGTGTTTCAGAGATCTTTATTATGGTTCATAATCAGCACAAACAGTCCAACCAAGCATATATCCATCCATCTCAAAATAATTCAAAATCATTTTTGAGATAATACACTACATTAGCCTAAGAGTCTTTAAGTTACACTTTTAAGAGATCTTTCCTAATTCTGTAGGCTGCTGCCAGAAATTTGGCACATGCTAATGTCACCTGTGGATTGCATCTATCCTAAGCAAAATACTAATATCAGAATCCGAAGGGCCTGAAAGCCTTTCCCGTATGGGTTAGATAAATGTAGCTTGTATATTTTGATAGAACCCACACGCAAGCAAAATATGATTGATAGTATCAGCCTCACCAATACCACAAGGACAGATACGCTTCAGGGTCTCATCACTCACTACCCTATTCAAAGGATTGGGTAGTGGGTGAAGAGACCCTGAAGGAGACTCCAGGACCCTGGAGAGCTGCTCCTGATCAGGGTAGGCTTCCTTGACTCCCCTCTAAAATGAAATCTTACTTGTTGATTACTATAGCTTGTAAACTGCAACAAACATGAATCAAGCTGGACTTGGATTAGGTAATCACAAGTGGAGTTAAGATGTAAATGACTTTGATGTAACGGGCTGTGGCTTCCAAAAGCTGATGGTGTGATAAATTCATTAAAGATGTCCCAGCACTAGGTTGGATTCAAAGTACCATGAGCCAAGCAAAGCTCACGGACTGGGAGGTCACCACATTCCCCCTTCTGTTACAGGACATTGAGAGTATCATGCTAACCAGTTACACCCTTCTAAGCCTGTTGACTTCAGTGGACTTAGATGTAACTTTGCTTAGAATTGTTATACAAATAGATTCCCAGTCAAAAAAAGAAGTCAAAATGAGGAGGAAGGTTCATAGTGTTTTAATTGCAATCAAGACACCTGAAAACAGTGAGGCCAAACCAGCCTATCAAAATCTTACTGCTTTCAGAACACAATCATGAAATGTTACACTTGAAATGACATAGTCATGAAGATAACATTCAAAAAGCATAATTGGTTACAAAGGACAGTGCATCATTTGAGTAGTAGACTGAGAGCCAGTTTGGTGTAGTGGTTAAGTGCGCGGACTCTTTATCTGGGAGAACCGGGTTTGATTCCCCACTCTTCCACTTGCACCTGCTGATGTGACCTTGGGTCAGTCACAAGTTCTGGCACAGCTGTTCTCTCAAGGACAGTTTCTGTCAGAAGTTCTCTCAGCCCCACCTACCTCACAGGGTGACTGTTGTGGGGAGGGGAAGGGAAAGGAGTTTGTAAGCCGCTCTGAGACGCCTTTGGGCAGTGAAAGGCGGGTTATAAATCCAATCTCTTCTTCTTCTTCTTAATAGTCCACTCATTGGTCAAATATGAAGAAAGGTGTGTCTACATAATATCTTAAAATGTTTATTTGACCTAACCTGAATAATATTGGCCAAGGATTCTTCGTACCCAAACAAAGGTGTTTTTTTTCTGATATGAAGCTAAAATCCCTTTTGACCCAGACACTGCAAAGTTTTACCCTAAACAACTAAAAACTATGAACTCTATACCTATCTTCTATACCAAAAGAATGTTGTTTTCTTGTCTGCTAGCATCAGCTAGAAAATCAATCTAACCTACAAGGGAAAGTCCTACTATCTAGTAGGCCTTCATCACATCCTAATAAAATCTTACTTATGAGAACACTCTATAAAACCAGAGAAATATGAATAATCTAAAAAGAAAAATCATTATATTCCCATTCATACTACAGAATAGCTCTGTAAGTCCCCACATTCTGCTCCACGGGACTCATAAAAACAGTGAAAGGCACTGGGGTGGGTATGCCATGGGTAAATCAGCCCTCTCCTCTGCCAACGAAAATTCCATTCCTCTCGTATTTGTGTGGTTATGCTGGCAGAACAGCACTTTTGGATAAAACCCAGCAACTACTAATGTTCTGCAGAAGGCATTTTATATTCAGAGAAAATGTTCAGATTGGGGAAAATGTGGTAAAAAGTTTAAATCATTATTCTTGGTCTTGCCTGCTCTGTAATGAATTAAGGGCAAAATGGCTCACACCTTTGGAAAAAAGTCAAGGAGTATAGGTCTGATCAAGAAAAATCAATTTGGCTTTTAATCAGTCAAAGTAAAGACATTCGCTTTGCATTAAGTACATTTGCCTTGTTGGATCAAAGGTTGGAAGAAAAGGTTAAATACAAACCCAAAAGGGCAGAGCTACAATTATTGAAGCCATAAAGCTTCCCCCCCAACATCATGCCCCCCCAAATGGCATGAGTTTAGGGCGCAAGGCTAGTTTTGGTAAGGATGAACAGATATGACATAATTAATTCTTTTATTGTTCTGGAATTATACTACATGCTGTGGTTCACTTAATTCTGGTTTCTCTAAGCGAATTTCAGAACTGGAGTATACTCAAGTAGTTGCAGCTTCCAGATGTTCAGGTTTATTTGTATCTCCTTCCTTGTATTACTAATGCGCATGTGCATATAGATAAAACACTGCACACAAAAAGGCAACAGATGCAATAGTATATATAATTGCATCAAGATTCATCATGCATAATGCTTTACTGATGTACACATGTGCTCTGCTCCTGTGTATTAGGAAAACAACATCTAAAAAGAAATTTGGGATAGAACTGTAAATACAATTACTTTTGCACTGTTTTATTAATGCGCTTATTTGTGTTGGTAATGCAGAAGGAAAACAGATGCAAACAAACAGAAGGAACTAGCATGCCCAGTGCTCAGTTTAAAATTTAGATTTTTTTAAAAAATGACAGTTCCTAGTACCTTAGTTCGATTTTGAATTACTAATGGCTAGGTAATTCAGAAACTCCCCAATGTAGTAGTAATCCGGATGAGAACTGAAATAGTATTTTTAAATCTGACAGCCACTGTTATTCTAGGGCTGGGATTCCAGTCCCATCTCTGCCATAAAGCTCATTGGATAATCTTGGATCAGCCATGGTCTCCCAGTTTCACTTGCTTTACAAGGCTGTGGTGAGTATAAAATGGCAGAGGAGAAAACCATGAACACTGCCCTGAGCCCCTTGGAGGAAGGGTAGGACAAAAATGTACTACATAGAATGGGCTGCTTTGGGTTACAGAGCATAAGTCTGGACTGGGGTGAAAGCAGGCTTTTAACCAAGCTTGAGGTTTTTATTAAGAAAACATAACCTCGGACTTCTGGTTTTGGTGACCCGAATGGTGGACACGTCCCTTTGGAGCTCCAGGGGACATGATTCGTGACCTGGCGGACGGGAGGGGGTGCGATTGTCTGCACCACCCCCAGGGCCCTTGTAGGGGGCCCCTAGCCACGGGGCATGAGAGGCACCACTCCCAAGGCTTGCTGCCGAGGGATTGAGGCACCTCTGAGCTTTGACGGTCTCGCCACCACAGAACCAGCAATGGCGATAGGGGCGCATGCCAAGACAAGAGAACACTGATCGAGTGAAACCCTTACCTCAGCATATGATCCATGATGAAGTGTGAGTTTTTTCATTAAAGCAAAACATCTGGACAAACAGACAAGTGAAAATATCCCCCCAAAAAACACAAGCGGAGCAGAGGATTTACTCCATAGATAAATAAAAGCTGATTCCAGAGCATTTTAGGTGGGGGATAGGATTATAAGCAAATAACAACTAATATAAAGAGCACTGGAGAGAAAACGATATAATCTCTCAAGCAATAGAGACTTTTGAAACTTTTCTGAAAAATAAACAATTAAAAGATGGTGGGGAGGAAAGTTGCACTGAAAACAAAACCTTCTTCAGGAAACAGCAGCCCAGCCACTCCAGTCACGAGACTGGAAGCAGCTACAGATTTCCCTGGTATGATTGCAGCAGCATTGTGACCCCTGCTGGATCAAATGACAACTCTCAACCAGAATTTTGCAACTCTACAAAGTCAGTTGAATGATACTAAGCAAACAGCAGAGCAAACAGCAATAGCAGTTAAGGAAGTTGATGCCCAAACTAACAAGTTTCAAAATCGTGTAGAGAAAGAGGGGAAAAAGAGAAACTCTAATGAACTTCAACTTTTACAGCTACAAATGGAAATATCAAATTATGTTTTGAGATTTCAAGGAGTTCCCGAGACAAAAAGAGAAGATCTTAAAAAGACTTTAAGTGAAGCCTTGGGACCAATTGCAGATTTGAAAGCGGATTTTCTTCAAAGCGAGATAGATATGGCCTATAGGACATATTCAGAATACATCAAGAAAAATAATCTGCCCAGTGAAATTTATGTAAAATTCTCCAAAAGGCATATCAGAGACCAGATACTCAAAGCAACTAATGGAACTGCCTTAAAAATCAATGACAGAGAAATTAAAGTATTAAAAGAAATTCCCTTTGAAATAAGAAAGAAAAGGAGGAAATATAAAGACTTGGTCTTATCTTTACAAAAGACATCCACCCCCTACAAATGGATTATACCAGAAGGCATCTTCTTCAAATACAATGACAAGAGAGAAAGGATTGACTCTGTCATAAAGGCTAAAGACTTTTTGAAACAGTTACAAAAGCCAGAAAAGCCAGGAAAGCCTCGGGAGGATGACAATGTAAATGAAGAGGACAGCGACCAGAGAAGCCATGGAGAAATCTCATCATCATCCACTGAAGAAGAATCTGACTCGGAATTAGGGACAGTGGCCCCCAAAACTCCTAAAGCCAGTTGAGACTATTATCTCAGAAAAAAGAAAGAAAAACAATAACTTATCTCTAGAGCTTGACTTTAACCTACTCTTAGCAGATTCTCAGATGTTCTTTATATAGTTAACGGTACTGGATATATTTCACTAACCTTTTTCATTTATAATGCAGTTATATAATACTAAAGCTTAAAAAATATTTGTAAGCATTTTATGATCACCGCTTCTTGGATTTTTAGTGGTTATCTTTACTTTCTCCCATAGTTTGTAGATGCCCTTTCCTTATGATTTCTATGTAGTTTTTAGAATAAAAGCAATAAAAATGTTAAAAAAAGAAAAAAGAAAACATAACCTCATGAAAAATATAAAGCCTACTGACTACATAATGCAGACCACCAATATAACTTTTTAAAATTATACTGACAGTAACCACCTATTGCCATCTAGTCCTTCCAAGGAAATTGCACCCCTCCAAATAGACTAGAGACCCCTAATAATTCTCAGTGTTTAGGTATTCCGTAGCCCTACCTGACTGCACTAAAAAGGAGAGAGCTGTGTAGCATCAGCACACTGATGACATCTCAGTCCAAGTCTCCCAATGACTTCCCTCCCAGTAGTTTCATGTAGATGTTACAAAGAACTCTTCTAGGTCCCTTCAAGAGCCAACCACAAAATCAATCTCATTTATCCAGGAAAAAAAAGATTTTTAGTTCAAGGGAGGAGGGTCTGATCATCATTAGCATCCATATCTAAACTATGTCCAATACTAAGGGGTTAATGGAGGGAATGAGTTAAGAGGACTACTAGAAAGGATGACTTGGTGGGGGGGGGCAACATTATAGAATGGATTAAAGGTATATAGGAGAAAGTTAAAGAATGGCTGACATTACGAAGGCACTAAGAAGAGCCAGTTTGGGGCAGTGGTTAAGAGCAGCAGACTTTAATCTGGGAGAACTGGGTTTAATTCCCCATTCCTCCACATGTAGCCAGCTGGGTGACCTTGGGTCAGTCACAGTTCTCTCAGAGCTGTTATCTCAAGAGCAGTTCTCTCAGAGCTCTCTCAGTCCCACCTACCTCACAGGTATCTGTTATGGAGAATTTGTAAGCTGCTATGAAACTCTGAGTGAAGGGTGGGGTATAAATCTAGCTCTTCTTCTTCATAGGCAAAATCAAACTGAGATTCAAAGTAAGAGGAAGTTGTTAATATATTAATTCTCAGTGACACATTTCAGAAATGATTTCAAGAGCTGGCTTTTTTACCTTTCATTTTTATTTGAGAGTTTTGGGAAATCAGCTTAACTATAAATGTTTCTTAGGTTTAATTCACAAACCTCAGGGGCCAGGACTGTACACATATGCATTTGGGTGTACACACATAGGGTCCAGCAGATGCAATCATGAATTCTTCCATTCATGTGTCTCAATTAGATCTCAAATGATTAGCAGTACAATCCCAAACACGGTTACTCCTGTCTAAGTCCTTTTATTTCAGTGGATTTTAGATTGGGTTAACACTGCATAAGATCGCGTAGGAGTGAGTGATGAGGGCTTTAGAAACCAATTTCTATGATCGTGGCAGCTGAAAAAGAATTATTGTGACCCTGAAAATCCCTGCTATGTATTGCCACTTCATATAGTCCTTTTCTCCATAGTTAAAGACCATTAGAAGTGATTGTAGAGAGAAAAGATACCAGGAAAATGTTTGTGTGAATTGGTCCTTATTTTTCTCCCCCTCCCCACCCAGACAATGGGTTATAAAATTCTTAGTGATTCCTAGCAGGAACTTACTCAGTCTCTTGATGACCTAGTTTAAACTGGGCATGATATGCTGAAAATAGTGGCTGGATAAAATGGAAGATTTCATTGTCATTGCTTCAGAACACAAATAACTAGGTACAAGGAGTTCAGTGGTGTTTTAAATTGAGGACTGAAATAGGACTGCACAAAAATGAACTACAAGTAAAATATGACACACACTTTTTAAAAGGATATTAGAATTGGTACAATAGGCAGCTTTTATGTACAATCTAGATTTTTCTTCTTTTTTGCCATCAAGTCACAGCTGATTTATGGTGACCCCGTGGGGTTTTCAAGGGAAGAGATGTTCAGAGGTAATTTGCCATCACCTGTATCTGTGTTGTAACCTTGGGCTTCCTTGGTGGTCTCCAATTCAAATACCGAGCAGTGCTAAACCTGCTTAGCAGCTGAGATCTGACAAGATCAGGCTAGTCTGGGCAATCCAGGCCAGGACAATGTGGAGTAGTAGTGCTTTATGTTAGGTTATGCCAGGGTGTGTTAGGGTAATTCAGGCCTATGGGTAAAATGTGAGTACCTTTGGACAAGATTCCAGAATATGTATCACCTTGTTGATTCTTATAAGTGTGGGCCTCTAGGGCAATAATCACATTTCCACAATGGTGTGGTCCTCAATTAAAATTGCTGTGTGTCTGGGTTGATACAACCGAACATAGCTCCACCAAAGTTGGAGCATGAATCCAGCTCATGTCCCAAGACTATCATTCATGAACCTGGCCTATTCACATATAAAGTAGAGATGGGGTTGTCTTGTTTAACAGTATGAGAGTGGCACTGAACCTTCTCACTTCCTGTATCATTTTTTCAAAGTCCACTCATTGTTCTAGTGCCCATATTTAGCACATTTTATCCTACCTTCCCTCCAAGAAGCTTTGGGCGAAAGACATTTTTCTCTCTTCTGCCTTTTATCCTCACAATAATCCTAAAATGTAGGTTCAGATGGCTGATCCAGGGTTGCCCAGGCTAAGTTGAATTTGAGCCCATATTTTCATGCTGTAGCATATGACATCAGTCCTGACGATGAAGGAATGCTCCTTGGAAGTGCTTTTTGTGAAGCTTGTAACACAGTTTCCTAGCAGTCCCTGAACAGCCAGCATTCAGCTTTATTCCCCCACCCCCCCGAGGTTCAGCTTTCCTCAGCTTACTAGCTTTAAGCAGTTATTTCTGTGAGCTGGAAAACAACAAAACAAAAAGGCTTGGTCTGATTAAGTGATGTACAGTGCCATAAACTGACTCCTTGTGCTTGGAGGGACGGTGTTCTGCCGCAAACTAAGGATTCTCTGTCTAGTCTGCAGCTTGCTGAGGGGGAACTTTGTACATCAAGGCACACAGAGAATTGATTGGAAACAAAGCATATGACAGATCGCAGCATCATCAACCTGTCCTTTAATTGGAGGCCTCAGATCAAGAAGCTCCCTAGAGAGAAAGATGCTTTGAATATTCTCACTGAAGAAGTCCATTATGCTACATGTTGGCTGCCAATGAAAGATCCATCTGCTTGGGAAGAGCTTACCATTGCAGGAATGGGTCATCAGTCATTGAAACCATCCAGAACAAGGTGAGATGGAAGATCAGAGTTGCCAGAATGGACTGTTAACATCAGAGCCAATGGCAGACCAGATGCCCATGTCTCTCATATATTTCTTCCACAATAAGAGTTTCCTGGGTAAAGACTTTGACTACCATAAAGTACGTCCCAATAGCGTCTGCAGGTTTCCCTCTCTTGATTAATGAGGCATTTCTTTCATGTCTTCTTCAGAGCGAGAACAACACTTTTACTGATGATAAATCTCTTTCTTTTGAATAGAACGGTGTCAAATGAAGGAAATCAGGTTGCTTATATGTTAGATTAGAAGTATCAGAATGGTGGGGAAAGGTGCCACCTAGTGATTGATTATTTCTTATTTCTCTTCAGTTCCTACTATTGATTCATTCTTGCGCTGGGTCAGTGGATCATGGCTTCAGGTAGAAAAACCCCAACCATCTGTTTGAAATAACTATTGTTCTTGTTCTGGTTATCTTCTTGGTTCCTAAGGAAGACCATGAAATGGTAGTAAGGTGTAAAGGAGGGACTTCCTGTGGTATATTTCTGCTTTAAAATGGCTGGGTCATTGGGTCATGGTGTGTGTGTGGAACTCTAATTATTAGTTTGAAATAAGTATTGTTCTGCCTATCTTCCCAGTTCCTAGAAAAGACCAGGAAATAGTGATGAGGTATAAGGAGGGGCTTTATATTTCTGCTCTAAAATGGCTGCTGGCTTTTCTGTCATGCATACCACAATCTGTATACATTTCAGACTTGTCATTCTGTATTATTACAATGGCTATGTGACAGTTTGCATAAAGATTTGCAAACAGGAAAGAAACATGAGATAATTTATTAATGATATTTCGCCAAAAGGAAATACACACAAAGATCTCTGTATAAGATATGGTGAAGAGCAAGAAAACATTTGCACCCTCAGTTGGTTAACTAGGGTTGCCAGCTGGCAGTCAGCACCCAATTAGAGACTGCGGAGCTGGTACATGAGGGAGCCCCATTTCATTAATGGCATGATGCCATTTCGAAGGGAAAACCTGAAAGTGATGTCACATCATCAATGTGATGCTTTAGCATTCACTGGAAACCCTATGATACCACATAATTGGTATATAGCATTGATGGAGTAACATCACTTCCAGGTCCTCTGGAAATTATGTCATGCTGTCAACATGACAGCAGTTTTTCACTCATTTTCCCACCTGTACCACCTCACCAAACTGCAAGAGGGATTGAGGGTTGCTATATGGAGGTTTTTCCCTATAGTGGGTGACATGGCAGCCCTGTCTTAAACAGTCATAATAATCCAATATGGATGTCAAATTGTTCACATTAAATTTGAAAGATCCTGCTTCTTTTTTTTTTTGGTAAATACAGTTTATTATTGGATATATCACATGTTCATACAATTTAAACCTAGCTACATATCCATTTTTCTAATTTCCCTTCTCCCCCCCCAAACAAGGCTTCCCGCACTGCTCCAACCCCATTAATGTCTCTCTTATTCTGTTACAATTACTTCTAAACTTATTTTCTCTTACAAACGGTAACAATTCAAAAGTCTAATTCTATTTCATTTTCTTCTTAATAGCTATCAAAGCAAATCAAACCACGTTTAATGTCCCAATTTTTCAACAAGTATTTTTGAAAGTCTTTCCAGTCTTCAAAGAAAGTTTCATCTTCTTCGTTGTTTAACTTTCTTGTTAGTTTGTCCATTTCTGCCAAAAACAACGTCTTTTTAATCCATTCCCATGTTTCAGGTACTTTATCTTGTTTCCAACATTGAGCAAAAATCAGTCTGGCTGCTGTAATCAAGTACCATAGTAGTGTTCTCTTGGCTACATTTATTTCTTCCATTTTAAGACCTAACAATAACATCTGTGGGTCTTTCTTAAAAGTACATTTCAAAATTTTTTGTATCTCATTGTGGATCTCAGTCCAATACTTTACTGCTTTATCACATGTCCACCACATATGGTAAAAAGACCCTTCATGTTTTTTACATTTCCAACATTTGTTGGACATACTTTCATTTATAATAGCAATTTTTTTAGGCGTCATATACCATCTGTACATCATTTTATAACAATTCTCTTTAACATTTACACAAGTTGAAATTTTCATTGACTTTTTCCACAAATATTCCCAGGATGTCATTAATATCTCATTATTAACATTTACAGCCCATTTTATCATTTGCTCTTTTACAGTTTCATCCTCAGTGTATTATTTCAATAAAACCTTGTACAGTTTAGAAATCATTTTTTTACCTTTCTCAAGCCATACCGTTTCAATTTCAATATTCTTTTCTCTGAAACCATGTTCTCTATTATCGGTCTTAAATAAATCATAAATCTGTCTGTATTTCAACCAATCATATTCAAATTCAAGATCAAATCTATCTTGTAACACAAAATTTTTCCCTTCTAATTTTAAAAGATTTTTGTAAGGTAGCCAATCTAACCCTTGATTTCTTGAATGTGGGTTAATCACTTCAGCTGGTACTATCCAAAGTGGTCTTTCTTCTGAGAAGAATTTTCTATATCTCATCCATGTCTCGAACAGTGATTGCCTTACAAAGTGGTGTTTAAAAAATTTGTCCATTTTTACTTTTCCATACCATAAATATGCATGCCATCCAAATTTGTTATCATGCCCTTCTAAAGCTAATAACTTCTTATTCTCAAGATTAATCCACTGTTCCAACCATGTTAGACAGACGGCATCATAATACAGTCTTAAATTTGGTAGTTGTAGGCCTCCTCTCTCTCTTGCGTCGCATAAAATTTTCATTTTAATCCTTGGCTTTCTTCCTGCCCATACGAATTTGGATAATTCTTTCTGCCACGAATCCAATACTTTCCTTTGTTTTAGTATTGGAATGGTCTGAAATAAAAACATCAAACGCGGTAAAATATTCATTTTTACAGTTGCGATTCTTCCCATCAATGATAAATTCAAAGTGTCCCATTTCTTCATATCTTGCTGAATTCTGTGCCACACCTTTTCATAATTGTTTTTAAACAGGTCAATATTTTTCATAGTTAATTCAATTCCAAGATATTTAGTCTTTGTAACTACATCACATTGGATTTTCTCTTGAAGTTCTATTTGTCTTTGCTTCGTCATATTTTTACACATCACCTTAGTTTTGTTTTTATTAACGTAAAAACCCGCAACTGAGCCAAATTCTTCAATTTTCTCCATCAGATGTGGTATTTTCTCAATAGGATCCTGAATCATAAACATCACATCATCTGCAAATGCCCTATATTTGTATACGAATCCTTTCACTGAAAGTCCTTCAATACTATTCTCTTTTCTTATTGCTGTCAATAATATTTCCAACATCCAAATAAACAGCAACGGGGACAACGGGCAGCCTTGACGTGTTCCCTTTTGAACTTGGAAAAAATCCGTCCTTTCTTTGTTTATATTCAAAGCCGCTTTTTGTTCTGAGTATATTGCCACAATCATGTTTAAAAAGAACTGTCCAATGTCCAATTTTTCAATAACTTGCAGCATAAACTCCCAATTTAAGTTGTCAAAAGCTTTTTCCGCATCTAGGAAGAGGAATCCAACTTCTTTTTCAGGATGCTTGTCATAGTATTCAATTGCGTCTATCACCACTCTTAAATTGTCTCTGATTTGTCTGTTTGGTAAAAATCCAGCTTGTTCTTCCGCTATAGTATCTTTCAGATATTTTTTCAATCTCTCCGAAATTATTTTTGCAAATAATTTGTAATCATTATTTAATAGCGATATTGGTCTATAATTCTTTACTTGAGTCAAATCCAAACCTTCTTTAGGTATCAATGAAATATTTGCTTCTTTCCATGAATCTGGGATCCGTTTGGTCTTTCTTATCTCATTTGACAGAAGTACTAAAATGGGGGTTAGCTCCTCTTTAAATTTCTTGTAGAACTTTGCTGTGAAGCCATCTGGTCCTGGAGCTTTGCCCAACTTTGCATCTTCTATCGCCATTGTCACTTCTTCTTTCGTTATTAAACCATTTAATGATTCCTTAATTTGTTTTCCCAGCTCTGGAACTTCAATAGTCTCCAAATATTTCTTAATTCTCTGTTGATCAATTCCTTTCTTTTTGAATAATTTGGCGTAATATTTGAAGAAAGCTCTTTTTATACCATTCAAATTCATAACATCCTTTCCATCTTCAATAATCTTGGATATAAAGTTCCTTTCTTTTCTATTTTTCAATTGCCACGCTAAAAACTTTCCTGGTTTGTTTGCACCCTCAAATGCTTTTTGCTGTAATTTCTTCAAATTCCAATATAATTCTCTGTTCAATAAAACATTCAGTTGATCTTGCAGAAAGTGGATCTCTTTAATAATCTTTTTCTTCCCTGGTCTTTTCTTTAATTCCTTTTCTTTTTGTCGAATTTTTTCATGAAGATCTTTCTGTTGTTGGATCTTTTGCTTTTTGTCCTTGGAGTTCAGAGAGATAAGCATACCTCTCATTACCGCTTTGTATGCATCCCATACAACTTGTATATCCGTACCTTTATTTAAATTCAATTCAAAAAAATTTTTCGTTTCTTTTTTTAAGGTTTCATTGATTAATTTTTGATCTAATAAGTCCTCATTAATTCTCCAATATAGTTGTTTAGTTTTTTCTTTAGATATCCAGAGTAAGGGATTATGATCAGAATTGATTTTCGGTAAAATTTGTATTTTATAAGTTTTTTGCGCCATCTCCTCTGACATCCAAATCATGTCAATTCGGGAGAAGGAATTATGTCTATTAGAATAAAAAGTGTAGTCCTTAGTCTTGGGATTCCACTTCCTCCAAACGTCTTCCAGTTTCTCTTGCTTCATCAATTGAAAAAATTTTTTTGGTAACTTTCCAATTGTCTCTCCACTTGCTTTGGATTTTCTGTCCAATATGTTATTCACTGTACCATTAAAGTCTCCAGCTAGGACTATTTGATCATAATTTAAACAGTTCAACTCTTTAGTCAAATCATTGAAGAAAGTCTCTTTTGCACCATTGGGCGCATATATATTTACAAGCAATGTCTTTTTTCTGTTCATCAATATTTCCACGCCAACATATCTTCCTTCTTTATCTGAGAAGATTTTTTTAGGGTCTAATTCTTTTGAAACATAAATCACTGTTCCTTTTTTCTTATTAGTTGCTGAGGAATGAAATTCTTCTCCCAATTTTTTATTAATCAAGTATTTATTATCTTGTTTTCTTATATGTGTTTCTTGTAAACAAATTATGTTACATTTTTGTTTCTCCAGCCAATGATTCACTAATCTTCTTTTACTCGGTGAATTTAGTCCGTTTACGTTCCAAGATAAAAATTTGTAATCCATAATTGTGTTGAATTAAATATCTTTAAAATCATCAAAATTGTTCTCTTTAAATCTGTATAAGTCTCCTTCAGATTTAAGAGTAGATCTCACCGAATTGTACACGAATGAAAGTCCATATGGAATCTCCCATCTGAACCTAATATTCATTTCTTTTAGTCTGTCTGTCAATTTCTTGAATTTCTTTCTGTCTTGTAAAATCGATCTCGGAATTTCTCTCAGAATTATTATTTTTTTTCCATTAATTTCCAACGGTTGTGTGAATTGTTTCTTGAAAACATCTTCCTTCATTTTTGTTGTCACAAATTGAACAATCACATCTCTGGGTAATTGCTTTCTCTTGGCATAAGCTGAGTTTACTCTGTAAATCAAGTCAAAGTCTGGATCCAAATCTCCAACATCTTCCCCTATATAAGTTGTCAATGTATTAATTACTAGAGCTCGTAAGTCCTGATCTTCCTCCTCTTCTATCCCTCTCAATCTCAGATGGTTCTGAGTAGCTCTATATTCCATCATAGACTCCAGCCTTGTATTTTCTAACAGGGATTTTTTAACCTTCTGTTCCATTTCTTCAGATTTTGTCACCAGACTTTTGACCTCTTTCTTGACTTCTTCTGTATCTTTTTTAATCCCTGACACTTCTGTTAGTACCAGTTCTTTCAGTTCTTCCATATTTTTTTTCTGTACTTGGACTTGCACTTGTTCTATTTGCTCCAGTTGTATTTGCAGCTGTTGTTGCAATTGTTGTTGCAGCTGTGATTCTATTTGTTTTCCAAGATTCTGCACCACTTCGGTCATCCGTTTTTCCATCGCTTCCATAGCCGCTTGCCACTCTTTTTTTCCTTTGCAGTCATTCTTGGACTAGGTGATGACGCAGCTCTAGGTCTTGACCTCAAATCCGTTTTGGAAGCGACTTCAGTACTAATCAATCTTTATATTAGCAATCTTCAAGCCAAATCGCCACCTTTATAACTTGTATCAGCACTTTTTCTGCTTAAAAATAACTTTTTAAAATTTAGTCCTCCTCAAAATGTCGGGCGCAATTTCTCTATGGTTTTCCGGCTAGAGTAGGCTCCTTCCAAACTTCCTGTTTATCTGTCCGTCTCTGTAATCCAACTTCCGGTAAAGGTGGTGTCACACAATCAAACGTCCGTCTGTTTCCGGCACAGCAACCTCTAAAACGTCCACTCTAGCCTACTTCCTGTATCATAGAGTCACAGTTAGTTTCGTTTCTGCTACGTAAAGTTTAGACTTGATTGACCACAGGAATGCAAAACAAAGTCACTTTTCAGCCGTTTTCTCTAAAGGAAAGCTTTCATTTTACTTTTAAATCAAGCGGAATAGTTCATTAGAGACTTCTACGCTTATCCGCACGTTTCAATTTCGCGTTCTTCTTTAAACCGGTAAGCGCTTATTCGTTTGTTACCTTGCTTGTAATCTCGGGGTTTCGCGGTGCTTCTTCTGTAATCGATGTTAAACTTGATGTTAAAGAGGTCGGTAGATGACGAATTTATGCTGAATTCTCAGCCCAGCTGGTATCTGTAGTGCTGATTTGCAACTTCACGGAAGGAGATCAAAGTGTAAACAAGCTTCCTCCGAAGCTTATCCACACCGATCTCAACTCCCCCTCAGGCTTGGCTGCTTGCTTGCCACCCCCCCGCCTGGGGAGTGCTGCGCTGGGCCAGATAAAGCCCAGACTGTCATCAGATACCGCAGTACACTCTGCACAACTCGCAAAGTGTGTCAATTCGCCATTTTACTCCGACCGGAAGCCAAAAGATCCTGCTTCTGATAGTTGTATAGGTTCCACGCCTAGGATTTCTGATAGCAGAAAATTAATATTTATGATAATCCTTTAAGCATAAAATAATGGCCTATCATTAACATAGTATCTATAGATCCAGGTGGGCAGCTGTGTTGGTCTGAAGCAGTAGAACAAAGTTTGAGTCCAGTGGCACCTTTAAGACCAACAAAGTTTTATTCAAGCTATGAACTTTTGTGTGCATGCACACTTCCTCAGAAGTCTTAAAGGAGCCACTGGACTCAGACATTGTTCTACAGTATCTATAGGTTTTAGTTTAATAGTAATAATAGTAACACAGTGTTTATATAGCACTCTCCCTGTTGAAATCACTTCACTTACCTGTCATTTATTCTTAAAGCACTTAAAGACAGTATGGAATAGTGTTTATAGTGTCAGACTAGATTCTGGGGAAACCCAGGTTCAAGTCCCCACCCTGCTAAAGCAAAATAATTTTTTAAAAAAAGATCACTGCATGACTCAGGGCTCCTGTAGCCTAAGATATCTCAGAGTCGTTGTTACGATTAAAAGGATATTTTTTTCAAGTGACTATCTCTTCAATGCCACATGATTATAACTACCCACACAATACCTAGTGGTCTGTGAATGCACTGCAATTAATATTGCTAATCAATGTTGCATCACCACATTTCATCCCATGATATCACAGGATCAATGCATGAAATCATTAGACCCCACCCAATGAGTCTTGGTGTTTGGGGTTATGCCAAAGGATGGACATGAACCAGGAAAATGTGGTTCGGTTCATGGTTTGTGGCTGAATCACAAACTGATCCATGAACTGAACCAAACCAAACTTTAAAGGGACTGCAGAAGACAGCACGAAAAACAGTCCCTTTAAACTGCTGCTTTCTGCTCCATCCACAAACCACCACAAACTGTTCCAAAATTTCATGGAATTTTATGATGGTGAACCTGTCATGAATTTCTGTTCGTGAAACATGAACAGGGCAAAATTTGTCACAAATTTTGGTTCCTGATTCAGTTTGTGCCCATCCTTAATTATGCCTATATGGCAACCCACCCCCATCCCCAGTGTATGCTTACGTCCCTTCACGGTAACACTTCAGGCTATGGGATTGGGGACTTTTTATCCCATCTACTTTGAATCCATTCCCTATCTATTGGCTTCCATCCTATATGTGGCAAAATGCACCTGGAATCCTGGCTTGACAGAGAATTGCTGAGGAACAATTTGAATAGGCAAAGTGATGAACTGAGGGGGAAAAATACAAGCATCTTACATGCTTGTAGTTTTCACCATCAGGAACTGAAGAGTTAATTGAAATTTTAGGTGCCTTTTTGTACGTCTAAGAAAAAAAAAGTCAAGCAACAAAGACTCTTAGGAAATGTTTAGCTGCAACAGCCAGAAAATCAAACACTGATGATTATATCACTCCCTGAACACCATTTTAGAATGCGTACCACAAGGCACTCTATAAACTTATCCTTACAGGCTTTAGAAGCAATGAAAGCTGGCTACCATAAAAAGAAATGTAATGGATTGTATAAGTAAGGATAAGCTAATATGCCTCATTTAGGGGTTTTGTTTTGTTTTGGTTTTGGTTTTGTACACAGTCATTGTGAACCTTTTCCATTCCATCCTGTTTTTGCTGCTGATGTCCTTGATAACACTTGTTTCATTTACGGCTGCTATCATGGGTGTGTTACACATTTATGTTTGTGCAATGGATGCAAAAACAAAAAAAGGAAAACATGAGGAGAACAGGAATTAGAAAATGGTGGGAAAATAAAGACATAATTTCCACAAGGGAAAAGTGAAAGAAAATATGGGTCTTTAAATCAAAATGGGGAAGCAGTTCTCCCCAAATCTGCCCTAAATGGTTAGCAACAGCAGAGTGGGGCTAATGCATCTTATCCCCTATAGATCAGGCACTCTGTTCTGAGTTTGTGCCTTTTTCATGTCAAGTATGACTGAGGGCCTTTCAAGGTTACACAAGCACTATGGTGTGAACCAATTAAAAATTGGTGAATCATTTAAAAGGCACCCCTGACCTCTAAGGTTTCAGATTGCATTGCTTACATGCTTCCAAACTTATAGTGACTCTAAGCTATTGGAATACAAAAGGTGAGATTGTTATGGAGCTGCATTTTATGGTCAGCACCACACTCTGTGGCTTTTCTGAGCACAAGGAATTGATGTATACCACCAGGCCTACTGTCTATCGTTTACAAACATGGTATCATCTGTTCACCAGTGTTTATTGCAAAGATGCCTCCAATTTCATCTGCTTATTATTCAAAAGCTTCCAAAAGTAGATGCAAACATTGCTTTTTATCCATATGTTTGAAATACAAAGGCATGCCAACCATAACATGGAAAACTATATCATATATTCTTTAACACAGATAACTTCTGAAAGTGAAATTATATTTAATGTTCTGAGGAGACTATGGCCCTGAGGGAGTAAAGGGTGAAGAGACAATGCTTGGCACACAGCTGAGGTGTTGTTTTTTTTTTAAATCATCATTCATAATATTGATGTTTAGAGTTTACAGCTGAAATTCTGCCAATTGTTGTTGTTTTTTTAAATAAAACCCCTCCAACTTGAGTCCTTCTCTCTCCCTGATATGCTTAGCATGACTCTGGATATTGTCTAACAAACAGTGCAACCAAAAGAGCCTCGGCAGACACATTACTGAACTGGCACTTGCTGACTGTTTACGAGCAATTGCCATCACAGCCAGATTGTCGGAGATGAACAAAATTCTGTTGCCTGCCAAGTGCTGACCCCAAATGGCCATTGCCATCAGCTGAGGGAAATATTCCAAGGATCTGATTTTTCCCCCTCCATCATTGCCAAGAGCCATTTCTGAACTGCCTACCAAGCCTCCTTTCAAGTCAACTGCTGTTCCCTGTGTCATCTCTTGGCAGAAGTGCAGATCAAATTGGTGCTAATTTCTGAGCATTATTTGATTTTCTTCCCTCCTGTAGTTTTCTGTATCCAGTTGAATGTGCAAGAGAGAAGGTCAGTGTATACTGGTTTCCCATCTGACCCTGAACACAAAGCCATGAATCACAGTAGTTTAGGGTATTATATAATGTATGAGGAACAGAAAACACAAGCAGTTCGTGATTTGTGTTCTCTATATTTTTTAAAAAGAGAGTCAATTTGAATTTCTTATTGTGGTTGTTTTAGTTATCCACTGCAAATCTGATATGTATAAAACCCCTAGTGTATTGGCACTTTTCAGGTCTCCCATTGGCTGTGCTGTGTGCTTCATCAGCCATTTGCCTGTCAACCGTCACTCAAGAGTACCTGCATGCCATTGGCTGGGTGCTGGATCCACTCCTTTCTCCCACCCTCTGCGAGCCTGGCCACAGAATAAACTGCCAAAAACAACTGTCTCTCCTGATGAAGACACTTCTCCTGCTTGGCTCCTCCGTGGCTGGCTGGCTACTGAGGTGGGCCACCAGCTGTCAAACCATTCTTGTTTCCTCCTGCTGTGTGGCTCACTTTCCCCTCAGTGGCTGTTGCTAGGCAACCAAGCTTGGTTCTGTCAGTAAAAGGGTAGCAGGAGGAGGCCCTTTCCAGGCCTACATTGGTCTTTATGGGGAACTCATTAGGGCTAATCCTGACTACGGTTGTCAGCATCAGGTCGGGAAATTCCTGAAGATTTTGTGTTGGAGTCTACAGAAGCCAGAGTTTGGGGAGGGAAGAGGCCTCAGTTGAATAGAATGCCATAGAGTCCACTCTCCAAACCAGTTATTTTCTCCAGAGGGAGAGAGATATCTGTTGTCTGGAGTTCAGTTGTGATACCAGGAGAAACCACAACCAATGTGGCATAGCAGTTAGCACTTCAGAGCAGGGTTTGCCAGTTCCAGGTTCTTGCTCTGGAAGCTGAGTGGGTGATTTCAGACCTGTCACAGACTTTCAGCCTAACCTACATTACAAGTAGGCCTGTATCTACAGTGGGGCATCTCGGGGCCTGACCCCCTGACTTACCACCAAGCCCCCCCCCCGACTTCCCATCTGCCCCAGGTATTCCCTTGGGGATGTGTGCAGGGGTGTGTGTGGGGCCTGATTACAAGGTTGTTGTGCTGATCAAAAGAGGGAGAGGAGAATGATTTAAGCTGTTTTAGTCCCTACTGGTCCCCATTGTGGAGAAAGACTGTACTCTTCCTCATGGGGAACTGTTGCAAATCTCCAGGTGAGGGCTGGAGATCACTCAGAATTACAGCTGCTCTCCAGATGGCAGAGAATAAAATGGTGGATGTTGTGTCATTATACCCTGCTGAGGTGGTCACCCTATGACAGCCAGTGTGATGTAGCTGTTAGTGCTTCAGAGCAGGGTCTGCCAGACTCAGATTCTTGCTGTGGAAGCTGAGTGGGTGATTTTGGACCATGCATAGGCTTTCAGTCAAACCTACCGCACATGGTTGTTGTGCAGATCAAAAGGGGGAGAGGGGATTGATGTGAGCTGCTTTGGTCCCCACTGTGGAGAAAGACTGTAGTCTTCCTAGGTAGAGGCTGCAGGGAGGGGGGAGGAGATGGACAGCTGAAGTCAGAGGGGCAGATAATGGTATGTTGATGGTTGGCTGGAAAGGAGATAGAGTTGCCAACTACAAGTTGGGAAATTCCTGGAGATTTGAGGGGTGGAGCCTGGAGAGGATGGGGTTTGAGGAGGGGTGGGATCTCAGATAGTTACAATGCCATAGACTCCACCCTCCAAACCAGCCATTTCCTCCTGGGGAACCATTGTTGCCAATCTCCAGGGGAAGGCTAGAGATCACTCAGAATTACAACTGCTCTTCAGGTGGCAGAGATCAGTTCCTCTGGAGAAAATGGTGCAGTCTGTGTAATTATGCCCTGCTGAGGTCCATAACAGGCCTTATTCCTAGTCAATAAATAAATCCCTAGTTCAGCTTTACTTCTGACGGGCAAATAGAAACCATGATTTATTTTTGTTGTGCCATGTTATATTTTCTCACATCCATTTTCTTCTCACAAGGTATCCACATTTTCTAAATTTATTTGTGCTGATAAATCAGCATTACACATGATATGCATATTACACATAGCAATAACATACATTGCACAGATAAACATTGTGTATAAAAAAACATGTGTTTTGCTATATGCTTTGTTGGGGATCAGTTATCCAGTTGTTCAAGGTGGGAGCCAGAGATCTTTCCATGAAAGATCCCCTGATGACGCATATAGTGGAATGCTTAAGGATCTAGAAGTTCTAATGAAACTGCTCAACCTTGCACCTTGTTCTTCTTTTCTCCCACTTCCAGTGCAGCCTTATCTTCATCCGATATAAAAAACAATACCACACACAGAACCGACAATAAGGAGCTGAGAACTGTAACCACAGAGACAATAATGTATATGAATCTAAAGACACAAAAATATAAAAAGCAAAGAAGTTGCTCATCCTGACTTTACAAGTGCATTACTTTTTCATAATCTAACTTGTACACAACCATAAGTTTGTTGTGCCCCATTAAAGGGAATTCCTCACCCCCATCTGAGCAACCTAAATAGCGCTTTCAAACTGGGCAAGGCTGGAAGAACTGAAATAATTGTTTGGGCCAAGTGTGGGTTCCAGATTTTGTGGCGCCCCAAGCAAAAGGTCTTCTGGTGCCTCCTCCACCACTACTATCATCTAGTCCTCCACATAGTTCCTCTCCTCCTCACTTAGACAGAAAGCAATGGGTGACCACATTGCTGCTGCATGGAAAGTGGTTCGCAACCTATGGCTTCAGAGCCAAATAGGACTCAGTGTGGAACCAACCAAATATGCCTTTTTCAGACTGAAAATGAAATCTTTGTTAAATTCTGTTGGAGAATATGAAGGAAGCAACAGCAAAAAAAAATTAGGGGCGGGGGGACTAAAGGGCTTCTTACAGATGCTTTCCAGAAAGGGAAATGATAGAGGTGATTGGTGGCCAGTAAATCAAGAGCAAACCATGCACAGATTTATGCCAGTCCACTAAAACAATCACATGGGGTGCTCCTCTGTACATTTATGACATTGGTTGTCCTACCAAGAGGGTCTGGGGTCAGCTATGAGCCTTCCTGTCTATGTCAGACCTCAGCAGAGCCCAAGGATGAAATATCAGTCATGGAATGGCCCAGAAGCACCCACTCCCTTCTTCGTTTTGCTCTCACGACCCTTTTCTTGGCAAAATGGCAGCCAGTCCAGTTGCAGTCATGTAAAAAATCAGGGTGTACTGAAGCGGTACAATTGTGCACACACATCATTTCTAGTCCGAGTATGAATTTCTTGTCTTTTTAGGACTTCTGGGGAAAAAAGCTTTACCCTAGCTGAAGATACCCTCAGAGTGTCGTTTGTGTCCCCATACCCTTCTTGCTCTCTAGAGAGCCTGATTATTCATCTCCGATAACGTTGTCAGACTCCTTCTCCCCACACCCAAACTTTTGGTGAGCTGTTTATAAACTGCCCCTGCTTTTGATGAATGTATTTGCCATCTTCAGGTACTGCTCAAACAAATTTGATAAAACAACCTTCATGCTCTTGTAGTTCATGAAACTGTTCATTTTATTTAAAGCCAGTTGATTTTTTTCTTCTTGATCAGCATAATGCTATGATGGTCAGGATTTTTCTTTAAAAAATCAGGCATATACTAAATGAAAAATGACAAAGGTCAAACCATTATTGATCGTCTTCTCAGACGAGCTGATGCTTCCCATTCAAATACGAATGGGATTTTTTTTTTTTTTGTAAGTTTCGAAAACTTTTTCGTGCTACATTTGGTTTTTCATTACTGCCTTTTTTCTCAGTAAGAAGCTAAGTTGTTCCTCCATAAAGATTTGTTAGAAAAGAAAAAAAATCAGATATGAAACTAAAACAACAGATCCTTCTGACAGCTGAAAGACTTTGCATACGCTTTGCATTTCATATGCTCATCTTTTGGGGGTGGAACACATGGCTGCCCCTCTGGAATGTATAAATATAGCATAGGTTCCTATATTAATCAATTAAGCTAATTAATAAATGATTATGGAGATGGTTATGTCTTGTGAATTTAATTTGGTGAATATTCCTTTCACAAGCACCATTGCTTGGTGGTAACTGGCACTGGATGCACCAGGGACTGGCATAAGCCCATAAGAATTGCCTTTTGGGGAACAGACAAAGTCCATTTAGTCCACCGTTCTGATTCCAGTTGACTTTTGGGACTGAAGATACTTACAACCCTGTTGTTTGTTTCCAGCATTTGGTAGCATTATTAAGATGCATTCTCTTAATTTCTCTTTACCCAGGTTCACTTTGAAATTGAACAGTCTGTTTCTATTTGTTTTCTTAGGAATTTGGAATCTGTTTCAAATCAGTTCTGTTTTGGCCAATGAGAAATTCGATGAGAGGAGAGTAAGAATAGAGGTTCTGCAAAGTTTCACTCTGTAGATGCTCAGAAAGCAACTTCCTGTCCTCCCACTAGAGTACCACCTTGTGATGTGTTACATAAACCATATTCAGGGGCTGACCTAGATAGCCCAGACAAGCCCGATCTCATCAGATCTCAGAAGCTAATCAGGGCTGACCTTGGCAAGTACTTGAAAGGGAGACCTCCAAGGAATACCAGGGCTGGGATGCAGAGGCAGGCAACAGCAAGCCACCTCTCTGAAATGTCCAAGCCCCACTAGGGGTCACCAGAAGTCACCGTGACTTCCAGGCCCACACCCACACAGACCCCTCACAAGAATGTTTATTGATTTCCCTTCACAGAGAAATGAATAAGAAATCCCTATTTTTTTTTTAAAGAAAGAGACTATGATATATCAGTGACTATATCTAAAAAAGTAAATTTCAGGAAAAAGAAATTTCCCACCCCATAACAACATTAGCATTTGATTTTCAAGGGTACACTGTTTATATGACATGAGGTTTCGTTAAGCTATCAAGTACTAAGTGTTGATGTACCAAGTCTCCAGGTATGAGCTAATGGATATTATCCCATCTTGCACAAGTGAATCCTTGGGCCGAGTATTATGAGACATGCACAACAAAATTTCTTTCCTTTCATATCCATAATTTTATAAACCTGTATCATGCATCCTAGTTACCTCTTTCCTAAAGTATAAAAAACTGATTTAGCTAATTGACAGGAAGAACATCTTTGACCTGATGAAGTAAATCACACTGGTTATCATATGGGGTTATTTTTGTCATATGAAGCTTATGAGGTAAGATCATAACAACATAAGAACAGCACTCTTGGATCAGACCAGTGGTCTGTCTGGTCCAGCATCCTGTCTCACACAGTGGCCAAACAGTTACTCTGGAGGACTAACAACAGGGCATAAAGGCTGAGGCACTAGAGGTTTAGTGCCTTTAAATGTGGAGGTTCCTTTTAGTTGTCATGGCTAATTGCCACTGATAGAGCCACTTATATACCTCCTATAAATCTCTGGCCGGTTCTTTCATACCGTCCATGCATCTGATGAAAAGAAAGCTTATGCTACACTAAAGTTTGTTAGTCTTAAAGGTGCTACTGGGCTTTTTACTATTTTGTAGCAACAAACAAACATGGCTAACTCCTCTAGATCTATGCCACTGATAGATCTATCTTCCATGAATCTAACACTCTTTTAAAGCCATCTATGCCTATGGCCATCACTATATCCTCTGGCAGCAAATTCCACATTTTAATCACTTGTTGAGTAAGTGCATTTCCTTGAGCATTTCCTTTTCTCCATCCTGAATCTACTGTCCTTCAACGTCATTGGATGCTCCAAGTTCCAAAAGTTTGGGAAAGGAAGGTTTCCTTCCTTCCTTCCTTCCTTCCTTCCTTCCTTCCTTCCTTCCTTCCTTCCTTCCTTCTATATTTTTTATTTTTATTTTTAACAAATATTTTTTTATTTTTAAATTAATATTTATATATTTTAAAAATGAACAAGGATACAGAAAAAGGGATAATAGAGCATTGAAATGGAAATAATTATATAGGAATATTTACATTACTCAAGTACGTTAATTTATATATAGTGCATTTTACAGAAATATATATTCCAAGATACTTCACTTCTCACTATGGGTGCATTTAGACAGCGTGCTGGAGCAGTTTAAACTGCTCCGGCATGATGCGTGTTTTTTTTTAAACTGGAGAATCGCGATCACACTCACCTCCTCCTTCCGAGCTCCCCGCCGTCCTCCTGCAGGTGTGTGGGGGGGTTTCCCCTCTCCTTTGAGCATGCGCACAGGCAGCCCTCTCCTGAACAGGAAGTTTGGTGCATGCGCAGAAGAGCGATCTCAACAGGTCCCTTTAAAGTTTAAATGAAGACTACTTTTTAAAGTGGCCTCCCCGAGATCCCGGACTCGTCTAAATGCCTAAACTAGGCACCAGTGAAGCTTTTCTTTTTTTAACTTAAGTGCGGAGCTCCGCTCAAGCGCACACCGCTAAGGAAAAAAAAATGGCGGACTAAAAGCGAAAGCTGAAGGCAGCTTCCCAGAGGGGAGGGGGGTTGAAGCACCCGGAAGTGGCTGGATGGAGCGATCAGACAGGGAAAAGTGCGGCTTGAAACGGAGAATCATGGAAAACACCACTTGGGTAAGTGGTGTCAAAATACTCCGTTTCAAAGGGGGTTTGCTCCAGAAAGCGACGGCTGGGGACGGTGGGCAGATGTTGGGCATGTGAACGCGCAGGTAAAAGCCGTTTCTGAGCCGTGCCAAAAACGGCTCAAACGGCGCGTCTGAACGCACCCATTAACAATTAAAATTACAACATCATCAACAAGGAAATTAGAGGAACAATTAGATAAAAACAAGAATACTTTGAATCTATTCCAACTTCTGCAAACACTGTATTCTCTCTCTCTCTCTCTCTCCCCACAAAAAAATTGTTATAGATTAAAACTTATAATGGTCCCAATATTAATATTAATTAAAAATAATTGCCTAATGCTAAATTTAATTTTGGCATAACACTAACCATATTTTGCCCTGTGTTATAAGTTCTTTCTGTCCATTCTCTGTACCTCATGCATAATTTTATAAACCTCTGTCATGTTCCCCATAGTTGCCTCTTTTCTAAACTGAAAATTACTGGGCTTTTCAGCTTTTCCTCATAGGGAAAGTGCTCCAACCCCCCTAATCATCTTGGTTGTCCTCTTCTGCCATGTCTGTTAAAATACGGTGACCAGAACTGCACATTAGTATTCCCTATAAGGCCACACTATAGATCTATACAGAGGCATTATAATATTGGCTGTTTTATTTTCAAACCCTTTCCTAATAATCCCTTTTTGTGTGATTTGCCTTTTCACTGCTGCAGCACACTGGGTTGATACTTTCATTGAGCTGTGCACTATGACCCCAAGATCTCTTTCCCTCTCAGTCTGAGCAACTTCAGACCCCATTAGCATGTACTTGAGGTGGGAGTTTTTTTGTTCCCAGATACAACAGTAATGAGATGGTATGATACCCTCATCCACTTCCCTTCCTCAGAGGCAAGATTTTTGCTTTGTTTTTCTTTCCCTTTTTGACTGAGCCACTCTAGTTATATGTTTTCTTCTTTCCTGAAGAACTCTAGCTGTCCCACCCTGTGCAGTATGATATTTGGCTGCTGGCTTGGCCCAGGAACCTGAGGGAGGATCAAGAGCCCCCTTTATCTTAAACAACTGAAATGGCACTTGAGGCATTTTGAAATTCCAAATTAGCAAAACATTTTATTCAAAATAGAGGGGGAAGCTCAGGTGAAATCAGGGGTAAGATTTCTGTGTTAACTCAGTATAGAACTCTGACATAAATCAGTACATGCACAGACTTTAGTTCATATGTTTCAGGCTATTGAGAGTTTCATAACCTTTTCACAGTGACTTAGGATCTTTAAAAAGATATGCTTTTGTTTCAGCATTTTCCAAACATTCCAGTATACTTTTTTTGAGCATTCACTGTCTCATTTGGTTTCCAGAACACTGGGACACTCTATCCAGTACCCAACCCCCTTCTCTAAACACACCAGTACTCTTCTTGAGTTTTATCTGACTCTTAAGGTTTCACAAGGCAGTTTCTAACCACCCAGGCCAGGGATCTCTCCACTTTTCAGAGCTATCTCTTTGTTTTGACTGGGTATGGGAATTCTTCTCTCACTAGAAGATCTGTCCCCTTTCCTTGGCCCGAATGGGAGTCTTCGTCACTCTTCCTTGCCAGCCTCCCCCAGTTCTCTGTCTGTGTTAAACTGCTTTCAGTCAGGGATGAATTCAGAATCTGTCAGTACTTGACCCTTCTCAGCTAGGGCTGAATTCAGACTGAATCTCTCCTCTGCATTTAGATCTCAGCTGCTCAGCTGATGCTAACCCAAAAGGGATGTGCATTCAGCTTGGCTGAACCAAATCAGTGGCTGAAAATCACTGATTCTCTGATCTGATTCAGCCAGCTGAATGAAAGCCACCAAATCATTCAACCGCCTTTCGGCTGCCTTTCCCACTGAAACTGGCTTTCCCCATCTCTTCCTTGGTTCCGGGGGTGGGGGGAGACCAGTTTCAGTCAATCACTGACATGTATGTGCAGACTTTGCAAGGTTGGTGTTGCTTTGCATACCACCTTTCTTGCTTATTTTTATTTATTTATTTATTTATTTTTGTATTTACACCCCACCCTCCCTGCAAATGGGCTCAGGGCGGCTTACAAGAGGGCAAAATATGCCCATACATAAAACAGGTAAAAACAGTTAAAACCAACAAATATTACAAAGAAAGTGCTCAAATTTAAACAAGATGGTCATTCAGTTGAGGTAGATGGTTTTTCATGGAGGTAGGTAATGTCCAGTAGATGTTAAATTGTCCAGTCCAGCAATACCCACCCAGTGCTGTATTGTGGCCAGATCTTCTGTAGGGCCATCTCCTTACTTCATTTGTCGCCAACACCATTGGTAGTAGTGGTAGTGGTAGTAATAGTGCTTGGGAGGGGGAGGGAGACTTCCAACTCTACCCAATAGGGGTGAGTTACATCCTCTTTGGGCCAATCACAGGACAGTGTCATTTTTTGAAGCTGTCCTGTGCTTGGCCCTAAGAGGATATAAGGAGTCCTGCCTAGTGGTTAGACTCCATTGCTGTTCCTGCTTTCCTGGTGGCTGCCTGAGAGAGATTGTGCTGCACTGGCCTTTGGCTTCAACTGCTGGCTGCTCCCTCTGTGCCTGGCCCGCTGCCTTCCTGGACTGCTGCTGGACTCCCTGGACTCCTGGACACTAGAAGACATCACCAGGTTTGATTCTAGTGGAATCTCTTTAATTTTTAAAGGGCTTTTTCTTTCTTTCTCCCTCCCTCAATTTTTAGATTCTTTTTTCTTTTTTGGGTTGGGTGGATTCTGGGGTGGGTGGGTTGAGTTCCGTGGGTTCTCTTGGGTGGGGTGCTGGGGGGTATAGTTTGAGTTTTTTAAAAAGTTCTTAAAAGTTTCTTTTGTACTGTTTGTTGTTGCTTGGGGGGGGGAGGCTGGATTTTGCCTTGACTTTCCCCCCGTTTGGTGGGGTTAGGGTCTTAATTTTTTTCTTTTCTTTAAAAGTTTACAGTTTTTTAAGTTTAAAAGTTTACAGTTTTATAAGTTTAAAAGTTCCACTGCTTCTTGTACTGTTGCTTGGGTGGGGGCTGGGGTGTGTGTGGGTTTTGTCTTGTTCCCCCCCCCCCCGTTTGTTGGGATTAGGGGGCTGTGGGTTTAAAAGTTGTGCTGTCTGGTTCTTTTTTTTATTTGTTTGGTGAGTCGTTGTTGTTGGTGCCCTGGTTTTCTTAGTAGTTTTCTTGTTCAATAGATATAGATAGTTTATTAGCTTTCTGGTTCTATAGATAGATTCCTTCCTGTTTGTTTGATTGATAGATAGAGAGATATTTATTCATTTATTTATTCATTGTCAAATTTATACCCCGCCCTCCCCGCAAAGCAGGCTAGATAGATAGATAGATGGTGCTGGAGGTGCATTTCTGGTGGGTTTTATTCCAGTTTCCTGTTTAATAGATATTTAGTGTGTTTACCTTAGATTCCAGTTTGTTTGTTTGATTGTCAGATTAAATAGACAGGTAGGTAGGTAGAGAGAGAGAGTAAAGATTTTCTTCTGGTTTCTTGGGGGGTGTTGCTGTTGTTGGTGAAATGAGGTCAGGTACTCTACTCTGTTTTCTAGGCTTGGTGGGTAGGTGGGTGGGTGTTTCTGGTTTGTTAGGTCTGTTGATTTAAATAGGTCAGTCTAATAAGGGTCTGTTCAGGAATTCTTTTTTTTTTTTTACTATAAGTAATCCAATGTAGGGCTCTAGATTATATAGCTCACTAGGCCAGAATAGGATACTATTAAAAGAGGTGAGGAGGGGTTTCCTCAGAAATCTGGAATTTCAGCATCTCCTTTCTCACAAGAAGAAGGTTTAGAAATTAATAGTGGAAGTCCAATGTTTCCAGTGGTATGCCACATAGGTGGATATAATTGCACTGAAATTAATATAAAAAGCCCATCTGAAGTTCTGAACATATTCTTCTGAATTATGCACATAGCAGTAGTCTAGCAACAAAGATAAACATATATGTAAGTCATGATGAAAGCAGGTCCTTAACCGTATGCAGTCCCATTGGTTTCAGTGGAACATACTCTCTGGTAGCTAGCTTACACTGCCATACTAAGCAGAGTTATACCCATTTAATTCTGCTGAAGTTGACTGGCTTAGAAGAGTGTAACTCTGTTTAGGAATGCTAGAATTGTTTAGGAATGTTAGGACTCTAATCTTAATCATGAGATAAGCCCTGAAATAAAACTTCTAGCTCATGGACACTCAGGTTTCAGTATTTGCAGTGCCCTTTTGCTTTCATTGTCAGCCTCATGGCTGGTAGAGTGTATAATCGCCCTGTTTAAATTATCAACATCTGGTATATCAATATGTTTACAGCTATATGTAGATTTCCTTTTAAAAGCATTGCTCGGTTATACATATCCATCAAAGAATAACCACAGCTGAAATATATTCCCACCATAACATATCTGTGGTTTTTTGCTCATTTTGTTTTCAGGGACTTTACATTTCCTATCTAACCTTTTCTAGGTCTGCAAATAAGCAAGATGTGTTCCAGTTACTGATTTGTATTTAGATCTTGAAACATATTGAGGTTTTTAGTTCAGGGTGGGTTTTTTTGGGAGGACAGGTCCCAAGACATTGAAAAGGTCAGTTTGTATTCACTAAACAATGCCAAAGGGCTCATTTGTATATTGATAAAAGAACAGGCAATGCTAGTGCTGGGAGCTGTGCTGTGATGGGCTCTGTAGTTGTTCTCCAGCATTGGTAGCCCATGTGGTTTCAGGCAGGAATGGGGAAAGGAGGATGTGGTTCTGCTGATGGACAAATGAGCACTGGTCTTACTGTAACCTTAGAAGGCTTTTAGAAGAAGAGGAGGAGGAGATTGGATTTATACCCCACCCTTCACTTGGAGTCTCAGAGTGGCTTACAAATTCCTTTCCCTTCCCCTCCCCACAACAGACACCCTGTGAGGTAGGTGGAGCTGAGAGAACTCTAACACAACTGCTCTTTCAGAAACAGCTGTGCCAGAGCTTGTGACTGACCCAAAGTCACATCAGCAGGTGCAAGTGGAGGAGTGGGGAATCAAACCCGGTTCTCCCAGATTAGAGTCTGCATACTTAACCACTATATCAAACTAGCGCTTGAGTTAGGAGAAATGTACAGAGATGTACAGAAGAAGTAAACTAGGAAGAGGCTGGGACCAAAGCAGCTGAGGAGGCTGGCAAGGCACACTGCCTTTCCCAGTAACACTGGCCTAACGGGATCTAGTCTGCAGTGAGAAACCTCTCAAATCTTTCCCCAACCTGCCCTGGACCTAGTGGAGAACAAGTGACTGATTTCTGAGGTGATTTCCATTAGCTGTGGAGTAAACAAGCAAGGTCCATGACACAGACTTTTGCTGGAAGTTGGGGCTATACCTTCTCAGTAGGGTCGTGAAGCTCCAGGTGGGGCCTGGAGAACTCCTGGAATTATGAAGGATCTCCAGGCTATAGAGATCAGTTTTTTTCTGGATGAAATAGCTGCTTTGGTGAGTGGACCCTATGCCATTATAGCCTGCTGAGGTCTCTCCTCTTCCCAAACTCTACCCTCTCCAGGCCCCACCCTCAAAATCTTTAAGAATTGTCCAACCCAGCAGTGGCAGCTCTATTTCTGAGGACAATATTTGAAATGTAGGGACATGGAGAAGGGCTGGGAGCTATCCAAGGCAAAGAATTCTCAAATTATTGGAACAGCTGTCTAAATAAACATTGGGTTGGCTTCAATCCATGGGGCAAAGAGTGAAGGCAGATGACCTCTTACACCCACAGAGGGCTGGCAACCTCCAGGGCCACATGGAAAAGCTAGACAAAAGATCAGCTCTCTTTAAAACATTTTGTTCATCTTGTAAGAAGTATGTTCTTAGTTGTAATTATTAGAATGGCTGGAAAAAGCTGAAAGGCAATGAAAATAGATGGAGCTATGTAGGCTGAAAGAAGATTACATTTACAAAAGCGAAAAAAAAAATGAGGAGAACAGGAGACAGATGCTGAGGGGGGAAAACAGCTATTACATACACTTGAATGCTCAGTAAAATCATGAGAAAATGGGAGTTTTTGAAGCTTCTCCTCCACAGTGTACACAACATAATCATTAAAACGACCGTGCGGCAAAGAAAATAGAAATGAGCTTCATGCTTGATATTATTTATATAGATGCATTAGTAATGCTAGACTTGTGCTTATATTCACTGGCCAACTTCTCAGTCCCCCCCGCCCCGCTTGCTTATAACAGGTGAAGACAATGCCATTTGGTGGAATGGATCTGAACCATATAGTTAAGAGAGGCCTGATCCTTTCCTAGGGCGACCCTTGCAGAAGCTGTTTTTGTAAAAGCCAGATATGCATTCTATAAACATATGAAGCCCTCTGTGTCCGTCCATGTTTCTCCATGTAGAGTTCTGGATGGTCCTTTGTTGGCTGGGATGACAGAAAGGGAAACAATACAGCCACTATGGTGGCTTCATCTCTGCAGGTTAGGGTTGCCAGGTCTGGGTTGGAAAATACCTGGAGACTTTGGGGGTGGATCCAGGAGGGGGTGGGGTTTGGGGAGGGGAGGGGCCTCAGCATGGTACAGTGCCATAAAGTCAACCCTTCAAAGCAGCCATTTTCTCCAGGGGAGCTGATCTCTGTCAGCTAGAGATCAGTTGTAAAAGTGGGAGATCCCTAGGACCCACTTTGAGGCTGGCAATCCTACTACGGGTAGTAATATCTTTGTGGGATTCTCCTTGCCACCTTCTAGCATTTTGCAGATAGTCATCTTGAAACTTGGGGTTCCTATAATTAGATTACATTAGGGTTGCCAGCTCCAGATTGGAAAATACCTGCAGATTCTGGAGGTGGAGGCTAAGGAGGGCAGGGTTTGAGGAGGGGAGTAACTTGAGAGGGGTATATGCTATACAGTCCACCTTCCAAAGTGACCATTTTTGCCCGGTGAACTGATATCTGTCACCTGGGGACCAGTTATAATAGCAGGAGATCTACAGCCACCACCTGGAAGTTGGCAAGCCTAGGTTATGTATAAGGATTGTGTGAGACCCAAGGATGGCTTGCTGTTTTTAATACTTTGTAAATGTTCTATGGTTATTTAATTGGTTTCATATTTTATTGTTGTTATTCACTGGTTTTAAATATTTTACTTTTATTATTCTCTACTGGTTTGAAGGAGCTGCGGTGGCTCAAGTGGTTAAGACGCTGAACTGCAGGCTCTGGAAGGTCAGTAGTTCAGCAGTTCGAGACCCGGGTGCCGCATGACAGGGTGAGCTCCTGTCTCTAGTTCCAGCTCCTGCCAACCTAGCAGTTCGAAAGCAAGAAATTGCAAGTAGATAAATAGGTACCACTTCGGTGGGAAGGTAACAGCGTTCCATGCACCTTGGTGTTTAGTCATGCCGGCCACATGACCACGGAAACGTCTTCGGACAGCGCTGGCTCTTCGGCTTTGAAACGGAGACGAGCACCGCAACCCTAGAGTCGGATTCGACTGGCTTTCGAGCAAGGGAACCTTTACCTTTACCTTTTTACTGGTTTGAAATAACATTGTAGGAGTCTTTTTTAGAGAAAGGCGGACTGCAGTATTGGAAATAAATAAAGACTGCATAAAAAAGACAAGGGTTGGGAGGGACTTAGAGAACCTCCATGTTTAGTGACTGTAAACCTCTGAATAGCACTGGTGGGGTACAAGAATCAGGAGAAGGAGGCCTTGGCCTTTAAACTCTGCTTGCAGCCCTTCTGGGACCATCTGTGAAACAGGATATTGAATTAGATGTATCATTTGCCCAATACAGCAGCATTTCTCAGGTTTATTGACTGCTTGATTTATTATAATAATAATAATAATAATAATAATAATAATAATAATAATAATAATAATAATAATAATAATAATAAAATCAGGGCTCTTTTTGTAGCAGGAACTCCTTTGCATATTAGGCGACACACCCCTAATGTAGCCAATCCTCCAAGAGCTTACAGTAGCCCCTGTAAGAAGAGCTCTGCAAGCTCTTGGAGGATTGGCTATATTAGAGGTGTGTCACCTAATATGCAAAGGAGTCCCTGCTACAAAAACAGCCCTGATTAAATTTATATCCTGCCCTCTCTGCCGTGGTGGGCTCATGGCGGCTGACAAACATACATATGAATATATACATTCAAACTCCATAATATATCATTTATGTTCTAGAGGTGTCATTGTTTACATGTTATGGGAGGAAGTTCCAGTTAAAAGAAACAGACTGGGGAGACCTGTTTAACAGAGCAAAAGAGCTTCAGGCAGTGAGATCTTAATGTAAGAGCAGGATACTAAGATAGTGGGAAAAGGTCATTATGTGTTTTAATATGTTAGCATTTGAGAGTTGGTGTGGTGGAGCAGCTAGAGTGTCACCATCAGTGTAGGATGTGGTAAACATGGGTTCAAGTTCCCACTCTGTCATTAAGCTTCCTGGGTGATCTTGGGCCAGTCACTGTCTTTTATCCCACTGTACCTCACAGTGTTTTTGTGGTGTTAAAGGGGGGGACCATGTAGGATAAAGAGTGGCATGAAACTGTGTGCCATCATAGTGTTTTCCAGACATACAAAGTCAAAATGACACAAAATAGGCTTAAGTATGATAACTAAAACCACATAGTACCCTTGGCTGCAAATGAGAAATAAGAGCCCTTTGCTTTTTCAGATTGGCACTAGGTGCATACATTAATCAAAGATATTGTGAGACTGTTGGGTATTGTAACGATATAGTGGTGTAGGAAATGCACGTGAATACCTGGGGAGGGGGGATGTTGATTTTTGTCTGCAAAGGACAGCTATTTAATTAGGGATTAAGAACAGACATCTGTTAATCCTGTTCATAATATATTCTGATTTGCTGTGTTAGACAGAATAAACTTTTATTAATGGCATCTGAAAGCCCGGAGGCCAGTAACTGCCTGGCTCCCTATGTGCTGCATTGTCCTTCCAATGAAGTCAAAGTAAATCTTGAATAAATAAAGCTGCTTCATGCCTCAAATACAAATGAGAGGAATGCTCATGTATCAGCTCCTTCTTTTCCCTCCTTGCATCTGGGCTGCTGGTCTTTGGAAGTGTCCTTCACATTAAATGTGCCACTACATGGTATACAAGACACACAGGTGACATACTCCCATAGATCTTGCCCTCTCTGCCGTATAACAATTATGATTGAGGAGTAGGCAACCTTTTTGGCCTAAGTGCCAAAAAGTTGCAGCTTTTACTTGCAAAGATGTTAGTGGGTCCAGAAACAAAAGGAGAAGGGGAGAGAGAAGGGCAGGAAAGAATAAACAAAAAGAAGAGACACTCAGACATACTAAGACCCAGCATCTCTGGTACAGCTAGCAGGTCAGGGGTTTGCTCCACCTAAAAGCTAGGTGGATCTGGGAAGCAATGACATGATGGACAGTGTGGTGTAAGAGTTCCAAACTAGGTTCTTGGGAATCTGGGTTTGAACCCCTACTCTGCCATGGTATCTTGCTTGGCAACCTTCTCCCAGGCTCCTCCCCACCCTTTACCTACTTTATAGGGTTGTTTTTGAAAGTATAACATGGAGGAGTCTTGTAAGCTGCCTTGAGTCCTCATTGGACAGCAAAGAAGAGTATAAATATCTAAATGTCACCTTCTTCCATGCCCACAACCTCAGTGCTACTGCCAGTGACTCAGGGCTCTCCTCGGTTGCCTGGACAGGGAATTTGTCCAGCATTCCAAGTGAAATAATATGCCACTGTCTAGCAGCTTCTGGACCAAAGCCCTACTACCAGTGGTAGCAATAGGCTCTTCACCCCACTGATACAGGGTATTTTCCAGTCCCTTCTGATTGTCTGATTGTCACACTGGCAGGGGGATGGGGGGGTGATCCAGGAGTGGGTGGGGACATCACGTGACATGTATACATCAACCAGAAGTGACATAGGCACATTAGTGATGTTGGGGGGCGACACTCTAGTTTTTCAGCAAAACACCCTCAAACCATAGAGTTTGGCCCCAAAACCAGAGCATCCCCCCCATGTCAATGACACACCTATGTCACTTCTGGGTAATGACAGCATGTCATACACGATGTCACTGTTTGGGGGTGGGGGAATTTCCTCCTCTGGCCAGCTGACCACCAGTCAGCAAGAGCCTGCAAAAGCAGGGGATCCCCCACCCCACTTGGGAAATGGTAACCCTACCTCTGCTGTATCCAACTAGAGGCCCTCTTCCCCTTAGGTCACCATAGGTGGATGTCAAGTGAAACCCTGTGAACAAAAGAAGGAAAGTGGCCCTGTTTTAAAAGACGCCAGATATACAAGGTTCCTCACAATGATGACCAGAATCTGATAATATTAGTCAGAGAAATCTGTTCCCAGCTGCACAGTGTTATGTGCATGCCGTCAATGAAACAACAGTTTTGACAAAGCTTAGGATTTGAACATCAATACGTACATTCTGATGTCAGATTTTGAAACTGTGATGAAACTGGTTGAAAATGAGGCCTTGCTGATGCAAAGGGGCCCTAGAAATTATTTATGAGATGATAGTAATGTTGGTTAATGAATTTTGACAGCATATGGATTTATTTTAATATTTTGTGATTATCGTTATAATTTAAGGTTTCGGTGGCCTATGTCCCCCCACCGTTGTTCAACAGGGTGATTGGGGGAAGAATAAAATGGCATTCCATGATGCCTCAGTGTTACTTGCAACTGCATGACCAGAAGTGACATCATTTTGTCACAGGATGCTATAGGATTCACCTGAAACTCTATGGTTTTTATCACAGGGCTACATGCATAAAAGCCTACATCTGTATGCATAGTGCTCCAAGCTGCATTGGGGATCATGAGGGCCATCTATTCCTTTCTGTCCTCAGTGGATGGCATGAATAGAATAGCAATTTCAAAGTCATAGGGGTCAGAGCATAACATTTTCTATGTACCAGACCCCCTAGGGCCTTGGTAGCATTAGAACTTCTCAGTGTATGATATTTTGGTATTTTCTTTAAAGGACAGTATTCATCACGGCATCAGAAGTTTGCTTTCTAGTTCATTGGGAAGTACCCCTAAAGACTTCAAACATTCATAGGCAGAAGAAGAATGAGCATGCTGCCAAAATTCCTGGGATGCAACCTGCACACTTCAGTTACTCACTCTCTGCTGGAGGCCATTCACTTGCTAAACACAACCCAAATGTTGCTACTTTAATCATTTCAGAAAATCATTACTGAAAAGAAGAGAGACAAAATGTAAGGAATCTAAATTGATACTCCTTCTTTCTTGCTTATTTGCTTAAATAAGGTTTCATTTCTTGAGTCGGGCTGCTCCAGTGCTTTCTAATTGAATAACAATATTGGGTTAATGCTGTAGTCTAATGCGTAGTATAATATCAAATGTCAGAAACTGATTACTCTAGACTATCCCCCCTCCCATTCTTCAAGCAACTATCTATGGCCCAAATCTATTGAATGTTCAACATTGATTTTTTCAGCTACCAAGTTTTAGTATTTTTTTTAAAAAAATGGGATTAAAAAAAATTGAAATATATTTCTACCATTGACATGTCTCTAGCATTAACATGGACATATGTACAAACTGAAAGTTTACTGCAAAAGGTAAAGGTTCCCTTGCTCAAAAGCCAGTCAAATCCGACTCTAGGGATGTGGTGCTCATTTCCATTTCCAAGCCAAAGAGCCAGTACTGTCCAAAAATGTTTCCATGATCATGTGGCCGGCATGACTAGACACCGGGGCACATAGAATAATGAAACCTTCCCACCGAAGTGGTACCTATTTATCTACTTGCAATTTCTTGCTTTTGAACTGCTAGGTTGGCAGAAGCTGGGAACAGAGACAGGAGATCACTCTGTCATGCGTCATTTGGGTCTTGAACTGCTGAACTACCAACCTTCCAGTCTGCAGTTCAGCGTCTTAACCACTTGAGCCACTGCAGCCCCTTTACTACAAAAGGTGGGGCTCAAATAACATTTGGATTTCACAGGTTTTACTGTACTATTATTGCAAGATCCCCTACTGGATTCTTGACCACACATGAAACTGCCTTATACTGAGTCAGACCACTGCTTTATCAAGGTCAGCACTGTCTACCCTAACCGGCAATGGCTCTCCAGGGTCTGATCCTGGAGATGCTGAGAATGGAATCTGGGACATTCATATAGAATGAATGTCTCTATATGATTTCATGACAAATTCTTGTTTCTTTCAGCAAAGATGAGAGCATAGGATAAAATGTCTATGGGCTCCATCGCACAAACACTGATGCATCCAGTCTGGTGACTCACAGCCACAGGATACAGAGCTGCAATTATGGGCTGTTGACAGCTCAGGGCTATTATCAAATACCCTCAGGTCTGTTTGAAATGGTGGCTGGTTGGTGTGGTATCTGGCTTTCTGGCCTAAAGATGCAAAAAGACAGAAGTAGATATGAGTTTGGAAGCACATCTGGAGAGGGTCGAATTTCTTCATGCCTGAAATAAAATCATCCTGCCTTCCTCAACACACAGATTTCAAACTGCAAAGTTTGAAATTTAAGCACAACTGTAATAACAAGAACACTGATTGGCAACACCTTGACCTTCATGCTACTGAATATTTCCATGGAATTTGGAAAATATACCTTAGCATACTTAAAGGTTTACAGGGGAAATGTGAGTGACATTACTTCATAGATAATCATGTTCTGCATATTTTTTTTTAAAAAGCTATGTATAGATGGGAAGAGATAACAAATTTCTTTGTCTTGCAGTGCATGTCTGTATGCTTGCTACTATATGAAATCCAGTCTTTGCACAATGTAGAATATACAGGTTGGCTTTTATACAGGAGAGTAAGTCTCATGCACACAGGTGGGGAGGTAACATACTAAGGCAGTGTTTTCTTGGCTGCCATGTGAGGCATGTATGGGTCTGCTCCTCAAGAAGGAATATTATTTTCTCCTCAGCTGTGCATGCAGTAAGATTGGCTAAGATGGCTACCAGAAATTTGTATCTCCCAACATAGAGGACAATGCAGGAGTAGTGAGGATCCTCAGCCTCTATGTCCACTGGCTACCAAGCAAATATGTGCAAAACTGGTGTCTGAAACTTAAAATCTGTAGTTTTGTAATCCATTTTAATTGCATGGCATCTTATCTTGATGATTGTTTTCTATTCTTCCTATGTTTTTTCTGTTTTATTTAAAACGTTGTAATGACCTTTGGCCGCACACAATAAACATTTATTACTGTTACTAATATTAAGGTAGTAGGCCTTTGGACAGGGCTGTGGTGGCTCAAGTGGTTAAGACGCTGAACTGTAGACCGGAAGGTCGGTAGTCCGGCAGTTCAAGACCCGAGTGTCACATGACGGAGTGAGCTCCTGTCTCTGGTCCCAGCTCCTGCCAACCTAGCAGTTCGAAAGCAAGAAATTGTAAGTAGATAAATAGGTACTGCTTCAGTGGGAGGGTAACAGTGTTCCATGCACCTCAGCATCTAGTCATGCTGGTCACATAACCACAGAAATGCCTTTGGACAGCACTGGCTCTTCGGCTTGGAAACGGAGATGAGCACCACATCCCTAGAGTCAGATTCGGTTGGTGTCTCTGTCATTGTTCGAACCCCTTTCTCCTCCCCACCACCCACCTCCGTCGGATCTTTGGATGGTCTACAAGAAAAAGCTTGCACAGTGCAGGCTTTCGAGTAAGGGAAACTTTTTCCTTAGGCCTTTGGACAGATTCGAAATTGGGAGGATCTCATTTTTTAATGCTTACCTATTTCTCTTTTTTGTTTGTATTCAACTAGCACATTTAAGGGAGTAGTGAATGCCACCTTCTTCCTGGTGAACTCCTAGGGATATTCATCACAAGGAACATTCATAAATATGTCCTAGATGATCAGGATTGCTTCCATCCGGTTATGTGCCATGTGCAGACTAACCCTTGTTCTTACAGCTTTCTTATTGCTCCTGGTTACCTCCTACCTGAGTCTATCTTCAAAGAGCATTTAAAAATCGCCAGCATCTTTTGGGGAGTGGGACTTCTTTTGGAATCACAATAAGAAGAGTGGGAATAGGGAGATGGAGAGTTCAGCCCAAGCTTTTGCCTCAAAAGCTGTTTACATGTAAATATTTGTTAGGAATGGAGCCCCAGCAACGGTTTTTTGCTGATGTGCGTGAGTTCAGACCTTCCTCTGGGTGTACTTTTAATTCTGCAGCCAGAGTATTAGCAATATTAAACTGAAAATGTCATATAATGTCAAGTCTGAAAATGTCACCGAAAAGAGTGGGGGGGAGAGGAAAAAAGTGCTGGTGACCCTGCTCCATCAGCAGATGAAATAAATATGCCTCACTGGTACTGTACAGTGGCTTTTGGGGTGGGTATAATTTTATACATTTTGCATCCTATTAATTTTCATGGCGTCAATGGAGAAATATTAGAACAGCAAGAGTGCTAAAGACAAATTAACTCATCAATTACAAAGATGGGACGGTGGAGACTGAGTTTATTTCACCATTTCCAATTGCAATAAAACTGTAATTACCAACTCGTGGAATCTTCATGGAAATCTGCATTCATTACCGCTTAATTTGAAGTCAGTGACTGCTGTGTACTTAACTTTTCCCGATATCTCGTACAGGGGACTGAGGCTGGGGTTGGAATAAAACAGCTGTCCTGATCCCTGCAGTGACATTTTTAAAAACTTGTCCTAACTCAATTTCGCCCCTGACACCATCAGGTTTGGCTTGGCTTTCAACAGCACAGCTAAAAATGAATATGGATACATTGTGTTCAAGGTCATTTCTCCTCTTCTTTTTTTTAATTCTCTGTGTGCCTTGTCTGGCTCCTGAGGGCAGTCTAAACTTGCTGTGTATGTGCAGAAGAAATACACATCATGACCTGTGGACAACCACCACTGAAAGCTGTGTCCACACATCTCTTCCTCCCAGTATCCAGAGTCCATTGCAGTGTGCGGGATTTCCTTTGGCATTTAGATCAATATGAAAATGGATTCTTCTGGGCAAAAAAGTTTGAAGACCAGTGTTTTAGAACAATGACTTGGGTAAAATTGATGTGACACTTAAAGCACTATGGATTGGATCCAGCTAGCTTTTCTACTTGGTCTGCTCCAATTCTCTTTCTTACTGCAGCTCCCTATCTCACATGGTTTTTGTCCTTGAAGGTATCAGATCCTTAGCATAGTTATTTTGAGTGGTCTGAGGGCTCTTCTCCTTTCCTTTGCACCAGGGGAAAAGGGGGTTGGATCTAATCCCATCATCAGATCTTCCTGGCCATAAAGAAAAGACATCTGTGAGATTCTGATTGAAAGGACAATGTGGAGACAGGGAAAAGAGGTTTTAAATTCTTCCACCCCATATGTCAGTCAAAACCATCCCACCCTTGAAAGAGGATGAGACAGGTATTTTCTCCTTGCCTGTCTTTTAGTTTTCCTTTCTTGGGTTAACAACAGCTCTGCTGGGGTAAGGACAGGGTTAAATCTCCTCTCTTCCCCTCTCGCAGGGTTGCGGCCAATCCAGACTGGGGCCCAGCATGGCAGCGTTTACCATTTCTAAAATACTGGGAAGTTGGGACATCTGATGGCAGATCTCCCAAGCATCATGTCTGTTTTAGCCCTTCGAGTAGGAAGCATTTATTTCCTGTGGAACTTCAAAGCAGTAATAGCAGTTGTCATTTGAGAAGAATATATTTTCATTCCTCCCTTCCCAATGCTATGCAAAAATGTGTTTCATCCACACACTGAGAACAACTGATAAATAAATTGACACCACAGGGTTTTTTTCTTCTCTTTGCAGAACAAATGAATCATTTTTTCTCCCATCCCACCCTCCTCCAAGGAGCCCAGGATGACAAGTGCAGGAAGAAGAGTGGTGTCAGACCATTTCTATGAGGTACCATGATAACATATATTTCTCTTCAAAGCAGTCAATGTCCCCTGCTGCCAGATACAACAGTGTATTTTCCAGTAGCTCTCTATTACTGAATCTCAAGAGGCCTTGCTGAGGGTTCTTCACCCATGAAAGGCATCTTTAGTGAACTATCACATTTTTTAACCTTTCCCCAAGGAGCTTGGGCTGACATACATAATTCACTTCTCCCTTTGTCTTACGGAGTTCCTGAAACTTGATCTTTCCAGTGGTAGCATCAGACCTGTGGAATTATCTTCTCTTAGGCTTTCAGGATCAACTGTATATTATTTTACTAAGCTTGTCCAGTTTCAGAGGACTTCTAGAACTTTGGTTGCTACTTTTTGTTCTTTATTATTGTGCATTACTTTGTGCATTCTTGTTGAACATCAATATGTACCAGGCAGGCAGGCAGGCAGGCAGGCAGGCAGGCAGGCAGGCAGGCAGGCAGGAAGGAAGGAAGGAAGGAAGGAAGGAAGGAAGGAAGGAAGGAAGGAAGGAAGGAAGGAAGGAAGGAAGGAAGATCCAGAGTGTATGTCACCAGGAATCAGTAAGCTCTATAAAATATGAAACTGTCCTCACATCCAGTAGTTTTCTTTATCATAGTTGGACATCATTTTGGAAAATCATTCTCACTGGTGTTGCTATGCATATAGAAAGCACAGACTTTGTACTGGCTCGTATTGCTGATGTATTCTCTTTTAGGTCTTGGAGTCAATGGGAAGTTTTCCCCTTACACCACATTTTCTTGATTCCTATATTGGCTTCTACTAAACTGAAGCATTTAGTGGTTCTTTTTGCATTTTGGTTTCTTTGCTTTGTATAGCTGTTCCATTGCTTCACTCCAGAAAGGAACAAATCATTTTGCTAAATGGAAAAAAAAATCCCTCTGTCTTTAATGATGTTTTTGGACTGAACCCATGATTGATTTTTTACTAATCCGCCTTCTTGTAAAGTCTGTGTTCTTTTGCTGGCATCACAGAATTTGACATCATCATGGCTCAGTTGTGCCTCATCGATGAGTGATCACTCACATCAGAAGCACCAATGAGAGCATGTTTACTACCTTGTATCTTTCCTGGTAGTGGAGACAAATAGTGCATCGCTCCAGTGGAAAATAATTTAGCCCCCTGCAAGCCACTGCTATCTGTAAATAATATCTCCACTTTCCGCAAGCTCCTTACAGTTCTGTTCCTGGTGTTCTTTATCCATGGCTTGATCTTGTGGTTTCTTCTCTTCAAAAAAGACACAGCACAAGTGGAAATGATTTGATGCAACTCAAAGATACAGCAAACTGATTAAATGACCAAAGAATTGATGGTGGAGCACATGAAGGTATTGCGTTGTTAGAGGTCTCAGACTGGTCAGCAGCCGGATGAGTGTCTACTGGAGAGACCTGATGTAAGCCTTTTTCCAGGCTTCTAGCAATTGACAAATGCAATAAATAAATACGCTCTGCCATGGTGTCTACATCCTGCCACTGCATCTACAGTCCCATAAATACAATAAAGATATTACATTTGAAGTGTTTCACATAGGAACTGCCTTGATATAGCATTTAACAGAGATCCCTCTGTTAAAGATAATTGCCTCTGGGAGATCACACTATGGCATTCTCCTGTTTATCCTCCGAACCTGGTACACAGCCTATGTACACAGAGGCCATGTTTAGCTGTTATAGCTAATAAACCTAATATCCATCCATCCATCCATTTTTACCCAACTCTTCCACCAAGAAGGCTTAGGTTCTCCCTTCCTTTATTATATCCTCATAACAACTCCATGATGTTGATGAAGCTGAGAGGGAGTGACTGGCCAAGGATCACCCAGACTGCTTCATGGCCAGATCTAGTTCTAGTCCAAAACCTGAGATATAGGTAACTTTAGGAGAATAGGAGAAGGAACCTCTGTGTTGGGGTCAAAAGCCATTAGACACAGGGCTAGGAGCACTTCAGATTTCAGTAAACTTGTTTGGCAGATGAATTTATGTCATTCAGCACTCATAATCAGAATGTGAACTGACCAGAGATACGTTCAGATTACATTGAGCAACTGCAACAGCAGCTGAGTACTAACTTTGCATCTGTTGATCAGAAGCCAACTTGTAGCTGATCAGAGAGTAAGCTGGTAGCCATGTTTTTATCCACCTCCTCTCCTCAGCAAACTAGCTATACAGTGAGATGTAAAAGGGATCTCTTCTCTCCTTTCTAATCTGTGCATAGACAGATGCAATACTTTTAATTCCTACATTACAAAAGGGAGTGGGGAAGGAGGTTAATTGCCTCCTTTTCTCTGCAGTCCAAGCCAATACTGTGGGTTGGGGAGAAGAGAAAGGAAATGAGCTGGACTTCTGACCACCCCCCCCCCAAGTTTGGAAGGCAGTAAAGTTTCAGAATGGGAGATCAAAAGAACCTGATTTACAGCTGATCAGATGGAATTTGGCTCCCCCCCAAAAAAAACCTTTGCTAGGTACAGAGCAAAATTTCCCCAGCAGGAGATCAGAAGCCAACTTCCAGACGATCCTTTATCAGCTAGGAGTTTGCTTCTGAAAGTAGCCTGTTCCTGCAAATACAAACAAAAAAGTTGCAGGCAGACAAATAGCCTGTCACTTAATTAGCTGTTTGATCACCACCACTAGCAAATGGGAAGTGACCCAAACTGGCCGCTGTTTAAACTTGCCTATGCAGGACTAGGAAAAAATGTGGGTTCCATCTTTATGACAAAGTTGGCCAATGACAACCAACTGGAGGGTCAACCTTCCTTGTGTCCAAAGTTGTTAACCTTATTTCCAACTCAGCAGAAGTGAGCCTACTTCTTCATGATTTTCTCCTTTACTCCTTTCTCCCCATAGTGATACTTTGAAAAACCCAAGACTTCCTTCTGAAGATCTTTAGCTGATTCATAAATCTCCTGAAATATTATGCATAAAGATCATATTCTGACATGAAAGTGGAAATGGCTAGCTAATGGTCAAAGTTGTGTGATGTCTTTTCTTCATTTACTGGCAGAACATTTTCCTGACATGAGATGGTATCTTTTACAGCACCAAATAATACTCAAAAATCAAACTGATATAATCATGTGAAATCCCAGTTAGTATGATACAGTGTTCACGTGTGCTGTGTCACTAAGCTGTCTGAATAAAGTGACAGCCCTCCAAAACGATCAAGTGAATCCCATGTCTAAGGACCATTGTCTCACCTACTGTCAACATCAAATTGAAGACATACAACTTTTTTCATATATATTATACAAAGCTATATTTTGGCTACAATCCAATAGAGTTGAGCATTCTTAGGTCTGCTGAACTCAAGGGACTGCAGTTAAAATTGGGATGGACTGTGTACTCCATGATTGATAGTATCATCAATGGACCTATTTTTATCAAGAACAGATCTTAGCTCTTGTACAGTATGTGCATCATAATCATAATTTTTGTCTATTAATCAATTTTTGATAATCACCAAAGCACATCAGCAAACAACTTGCATTAAAAATGTGAACAGTGTTAAAACTCCTTAGTAGCTACAATGGGGATGTATAAAATGCACTTTTTTTTTCTTTTCAAAAAGCTGCAGACATTTTTCTCCATGAGAGACTTCCAAATTTGCTTCACAATAGAAGAACACTCTTGCAACTTCAGGCTGTTCAAAAAAATCCCTCGGGGAATTCTGTTCCTCCTAATTGCTAATCCTAATTGCTATGGTTTTGGGGCCAGCACACATTTGTGCTGTTGCTGCTGCCACGGCTATTCCCACAGCCTTTAGAATATGCAGCTAGAGACCATGGATAAGCTCTTCCTCTTTCCTTCAACTACATCATCCTGCCTTCTCTAGAACTTCGTCACTCTGACTAAGGAGAACGGTCCTTAAGTAGAAGCAGACTTTTGTGCATGGCCCTCTGACTGCTCACATAAAGCATCTCAGGAACATCAATATTGTGAGGCAGGTCCCCAATCACTCCGTGTGATTCCCTTCTGAACTGTAAACGATGGATGGGGACTGGCATCCACATCAGTCTTGCAATATGGATGCAAAGGGATGATTTTGCCCATGAATATAGGATAATAGTTGTACAAAACAACCACTTACTGAGACCTCTACTGCCTTGCTGTTTCGCTGTACATGGGCTTCCTCGAAATCCATGAACTAGCAGTAGCTAGCTGTGTCCCAGCTGCATTGTTAGGACCCATCATTAGGGTACAGAAACAATGCTTCATTTTATATTATTTTTTGTGCCGGTGAAGCAAACAGCAATAAATGCCTGTTCTTTCTTCCTAGGAAGACACTGGTGTCAAGTGTGTTACACTGTACATAGTGCAGACTTTCCATATCTTCATTACAGTGGCACCAATATTTTGAGCTGTTATAAAGGATGAATGGAGCACACCGATGGTGCTGTTAACATCCAGTTCAATATTACTAGCCTATCGTGTGATGAACTTTGAATACTCAAGTATTTATTGTGGTTGTAAGGTGCCTGAGCAGGGCAGAAATTGTAATGTTTCTGGGTCATATCTCCGAGGAGAGAAAAATGTAATTTAAACAATCTCTTGTTTGTTTAAATAAGAACACGTAGGGAAGCTTTTATATTTGAAACATTTCTTCTTGTGCTAGAAAGCAACCACTGTAGGGACCCGCAAATACTGTCGGCTGAAGTTGCAAAACAGCTTGTGTGACTGCGAGCATCATTTTGCAGTGCTTTTTAGGGATGCTGGAACACCCAGCCGCTTCAGCTCACATCCTGTTTGCCAGTTGCGATCAGGCAGCTGGTTTTTGGATGGGCCATTCATCATCTTGGTGTTCAGCAGTTTGCTTTGACATATTCCTTCCTAACAGACAGTTCTGCACAATCCGATTTTGGCATGTGCACATTCTCACTGCAGCCCAGTGGAGTTCTACTTCCCCTCCCTCCTGCCTGTGCCACTGCTCCATTCAGCAGGCAATTGTTTAAATACACAGACCAGTCACAAATTGTATCTATCAGCTGCAATTAAATGCTGAATTTAAAAAGAACACCCCCCCTAGAATTCAGTGTTCCTCTAGGTAGTGCTTTGTGACCGCTCTTCTGTTTGGACTGGCAGAATTTTTCACACATGGCTTTGCAAAAACGGGATGCAAAACTGTCTGGCAAATGTTTTAGTTATTCAATGCCAAACTGAAGAGATCCGGTGAATCTCTGAACCCCCCAGCTGAGCATGGTATGTTCAACTAGCAAAACTGAAAAATTGTAGCAAAATTTGCTGCAACATTTGTGGCATCCCAAGTACATCTATCTATCTATCTATCTATCTATCTATCTATCTATCTATCTATCTATCTATCTATCTATCTATCTATCTATCTATCTGTCTGTCTGTCTGTCTGTCTGTCTGTCTGTCTGTCTGTCTGTCTGTCTGTCTGTCTGTCTGTCTGTCTGTCTGTCTGTCTGTCTGTCTGTCTGTCTGTCTGTCCGTCCGTCCATCTGTCCATCTGTCCATCCGTCCATCTGTCCATCCGTCCATCCATCCTAGCTTAGCCAAACCTACTCCAGGTACACACAGTGTTGGGAATGATGGAACAAAAGCAGGTACTCCTTAGAGACATCAATTCCTCAGACCAATCCAGGAGTAGAACAAGTGCCATCCTCCAGGTTGGAAAAGAGAGAGTGGGTCAGGACTGCTCCCACCACACATTTTTTTTCTCACTGACCAAATGCCTTGATGGCAGTTAGAATCTTGCATAGGAGAGGACTTCATAGATTCACTTCCCTCCCTTTACAATGCCAGAGGCAGTTCTGGCTTTCTTGAGTTGAACAGAGGTGAAGCAAATGACACACACCAGGTAGTCCATTGTCAATGCTGATTGTCAGCAATTCTCAAAAGCCTCAGGATGAAACCTTGCTCTTCTTGGAATCCTGGGACTGAGACTACTGGGACTGAGTGTACTCCATTTGGTGTAGTGGTTTAAGTGTGTGGGAGAACTGGGTTTGATTCCCCACTCCACCACATTCAGCTGCTGGTGTGACCTTGGGTCAGTCAAAAGTTCTTTCAGAGCTGTTCTCTCAAGAGCAGTTCTCGGGAGAGCTCTCTCAACCACAGCTACCTCACAGGGTGTCAGTTGTGGGCAGGGGAAGGGAAACAGATTGTAAGCCACTCCGAGACTGCTTTGGATAGCGAAGGGTGGGGTATAAATCCAATCTCCTCCTCCTTCTGAGCAACAGTTCCTGTCTGGTATACTGAATGCACATATACATTTCATTTAGTCCCTGAGCATCTGATTCTTACTTAGAATGATAATTTGGTATGCTGCAGTTCTTTTGCAGTTCATGCAGGTGAATGAGCCTATTGCAGGTCCTCAGAGTAGGATGCCAAGACATTTCAGTGCTATTTCCAATTGGTTTCAGATTAGGGGCCCAATTTAGCTCTAGTTAATAACTCTATTTACTGGGAGATGGTTGCTGTTCTTTTATCAGCTCGGCAACACTACAAACCCATTATGAACAACCCATTGGCGACATAAATCTCTCGATGTAGTAGCACAAGGAATGCTTTGTATCTTACAAAGCAGCTTCAGAGAAACCATGCCTCAGCCTTCCATTTCTCATTGGCAACAACCCCACTGTGTTAAAACTGGGTGGGCTCTTCTAAATTTCAGTACAGGAGCCAATCAGGTGGCAGCTTTCAGGATGGACACTCAGTTCATGCTGTCCTTCAGATGACAATAACAAGTAAGAAAGACAAATTGGAGGAAGCTGAGGAATCTGCTGCTCTGTGAGGTTCAAACTGAGGGGCCTGTGTAGTAACACAGCATGAGAACAAGGATCTAAGCCCCTAAATATACTTCACGAGCCACAGAACTGTGATCTGCCTTCTGGAGCTACAGAAGTGAAGGGCTTTCATGTGTCAATAATACGTCCTTTCATATTTTGAGCTCAGGCATTTCACACTACTAAGCAGCAAACACAGGAAGTCAGCCAGTACAAAAGAAGTGAGTTCTCTCACTCGATGCTACCAAGCTGTACCATTGAGACCATGCATTCTCCCATTCCTTACCTCTGTGCTGTAAGTTCAAGTCCTACCTGGGTATTTAGTGTCATGGCAAGATTGTTTTCTGGAACTTTGTGGTCTTGGTGCAGGGAGAAATGTTATCACTGTGGGAAGAAATACAACCAGGAAAGGGGGGGACGACAAAAACAAAAAACAGACAAAGCACAATGTCACACTGGCCAATGATTTATGACCTAGAGTTGGAATGGAACAGGGGAATCTGCATTTCCTGGATCTATAGAGTCTGGAAAGCAGCTGAATGGGTGTTTTATGAAATGAATTAAAGAGAGAAGGTGGAGGGGGGCATGGGATTGAGGGATCTGTGGCAACAATACCAGTGTGAGTCAAAATTGATTTTTCATTTAAGGGAATGAGGATAGCTTCTCCCAGGTTGCATATATTTCACACTTTTGGCTGAGCCACGCACAGCTGAGCTACAGATTATGGCCATAACACATTTTTCAAATCTGTCTAGAGAAGGTATCAGCAACTCGAACTCCTTGGGCCAGATCTCATCTCTTGAGGTTCCTAACCTGTGGGAAGAACAAACATCTGGGACAAAAGAACTTGCTGGAATGGCAGTTAAAGGAGGAGGAGCCAGCTCTCATTTAGTGTTCAACAGAACAGAACAGAAAAAAACAAAACAAATGGCTTGCTAGGCCCTGGTGAATAATGTGATCAAGCGAATAAAATATAATTGGCCAAGCCAATGAGGGAATGTCTAAGTAGCGATGGAGATGAAATTCCTAATACTGGATCTCTGAATCCAGCACTCAAAGATGCTGCATGCCTTTTTTCCAACCATGGGATCTGAGTACCCTGGCTATAATCCTGGATACAATTAGGTTATCTTCAGTGGAACTTTCATGTAGCTTCAAACAGGCAGTGGTGTTATAGCTGTCAAAACGATGCTTTCTTTGGAGGAGTGGCATACTGAATCTAGTTTTTTCTTCCCTTCAGTAGTGCCTGCCCATTGATTTCACATAATGTGTGCAATGCATGCTCGAGTGGTGGGATGAACTAGGGTCTGAATGACCCAGGTTGAAATCCCTACTCCATGGAAACTTACAGGGTGACCTTGGGCCAGTCACTCTCTCTCTGTCTCTCTCATTCTATCCTACTTCATAGTTGTGAGGATAAAATGGAGAAGAATGATATTGTAAGCCAATTTGGATCCCCACTGGGGAGAAAAGCAAGCTATAAATAATCTAAATGTATATTCTACTTGCATGGAGCACTGTAATGCATGTCAGAACTTCCATGGCTGAGTTCAGACTAGCAGTTTGTCCTGAGATAGGCACGTTTCAGCAATGTTTTACAACTGGATTAAAGGGGGCGTTCACACAGGCACACAGTCTGGTGTCCCCCACCCGTGGTCAACCTGTCATGTACTGCATCACTCCCACGTTTAAAAGAAAGTGGTAGCAAATCCCAGAAAGTGCGTTTATCCCGCTTCATTCCGCTTCCAGGAAGTGTAAATGCTAACCCAAAAAGCCAGGAAACAACCCACAGTAATAATGTCCGCCAGGTGTTTCTGCGCATACACTTGATTGCCCTGGAGAGGCAGCAGTGATATGATTGGATGTACTCCGCTCTACCGCCCAATGCAGTGCCGGCACAATGGGATCCTCCCCGAATTGCTGTGATGCACTTATGCACATGAGCACATATGCACACTTGCCCACATGCGCACATAGCCGAATAACCGGGGAAAAGCTGTTTACAGCTGTGCCTCTGGGCCAGCAGTCTGAATGCTCCCTCGCGCCTCCTCCCAGTATGCCCCCGCATCAGTCCACGCAGTGTGACTGGGAAAACCCAGAACAGTTTGTTCTGGGGCTTTTTTGCCACGACTCGCTCCCGCTTCTAACTGCCAGTCTGAACTCAGCCATGTATTTACTAGAAATGATAGGACTGGGGACAATGGACAATAGCTTTCATTAACCATTTAGTTTCAGTTTTCCTCTAAGTACACTCACCAATTAACCCCACCCCAGAAATGATGTAGTAAACTTATGCTAGCCAGTCAAAAAGACTGTAGAACAGCATTAATACAGCATACGTAACATCTAGAATCAGTCATTGATTGTTACAGGCATTGAAAATTTTAGAACAATACTGATGTTTTCTAAAGGTTTCCTTATAATTTAGCAGGTGGAAGACATTTATCCTCCTCAGAGAAAGGGACGGTTGTCATTGAACATCCAGTGATGGGCAGGTAAAATCTGTTTTTGATTAAAAAATGCTGCAGTGTTCAAAATAGAACATTTCAATTTGACCTCAGTGAGAGCCTGACTGCCTTTGTCCAACCCAGCACAATCAGCCCAGATTTTAATATAAACAGGTTCGTTCCGTCAGCAGTGGCTGCTGTCACCTGAGGATACTTTTATTTAATATGTAGCTGATGAAACTAATTTAGCCATGCATGGTAGTTTTTATGCAAGTGAACACATAGCCTTAGTGTGCTTCTGGCTGGGAATCCCCGCTCCCTTTCAGGCTTCTGTATTGATGAATGGCCATGGCATTGTTCTGAGAACTGGAGAGCCATGTGGCCACATGTATACCAGGGCTTTGGTCTTCCGTTCCTCTGATGACTCCATTGATAACCAACACAAGTCCAGAAGGAGGAGGGCTTTCAGCAGAAGCTGGATTCAGAAATGGAGTGCCTGGCTGATGCCTCTCCTCCCTCTGCTGGTTCCACTAGGGCATCACAACCATCAATTAGCAGCCTTTGTGAGGCATGGAATTATCTTCTGAAGCTTGTGAGGAGACAGTTTTAAGCATAAAACCTGAATGCTCATTAGCTTTTGTGTATAATTAAAGGGATCGTCTGGATTGTGGCCATTAATTCCATGGGTCAACCATTAACCAGCTTTGTGCGTGAATGATAAAATTTTTATTTCTGTTCTTCAGTATTTATTTATAGACTCTTGATGGATCCTGGCATGTTGATTTCTGAGCCAGAGTTCTAAATTTTGCGGGATACTACCCATAATTATTAGAAGGTCTTGTATTACTGCACAAGCATCACATGTAGAATCCTCTACAGCACTGAGTAATGTTCTAATAGTCCAGTGCTATTCCACAATCTCTTTATGACTGCAAGCATACAACAGTGGGTATTAAACAGAGCTCCATGGCTGCTCAGCAGGAATTCAAATGTGTGGAATACTGTCAGGCTCAAATTGAATCCATTTTCTGGCCTTTGCAAACATGTGCAATCTGCCAAAATGCAAGGCAGCCAGAAGCTTCATCCCTAGATTTGCCCAAATACTGTTGGCTTCAGTCTCTTATGTTTGTTCTGCTCTTTTACTGCAGAATTCAAGAATTAGCTCATCAAAATAGCATTTAGTTTGTTGGTATGAACCACATAATATAACAACACTGGGGAAATTATTTGCAGCTTGCATCTGAAAATTCTGCCAGCATTCTACTGTACCGTCTCTAAATGCATTCATTGATTCAGCACAAAAGAACCTACCCATCTCCTTTCTCTTTTCTACTTCTATAGTGATAGAAATCCTATTTGTTGTGTTATTTGGGTTTAAGGGGGCTTAGGCCTTACTTCTTTATTAGGGAAGCAGAACAAAATGGCTCCTGGTTTGTAGTGTCTCCCTTCCTCAGCTCAACATCCCCCCTGCTGGTCTTACATGATATGAAAAATACTATGGTGGTGGTGGAAAATGCCACATACTATTATATAATATTTACATTTCCTGATTAACCATAACCACCACATTTTCCCTCTTTTCCTCATGAAAACAGCTCTTTTGTTTATCTAAAACTTTGATTTTTTTACATCATTTCAAATATCCTCAACTCCTTTTGGATAAACAATTTAGTACACTGTATACATAGTATAGTTAATATATATAGGATATCCTGTTATTTTAAGTGGGGTTTTCCTCTGTGATTTTTTTTCCTTTGGGAGGCATCACAGATCTCAATGTGAGGAGAAAATTAAACTGGTATAGCTAACTGAACATTTGGGCTACCATATTCACAGCACAACAGGTTAAAATCTTGCAGTGCCACAGTTACGTTGTGGTTTCAGATGGTACACTAGAAGGAATGGAATGGCTCAGCTCATTGGTAGGGCATAGTCTCAAATGTACTCTCTAATGTAAAATTTAAATGACTTCGTGTAGACTAAGGTGAGCCACAGCTGGTTGGAATAGGTGGTACTTGGCCAGGTGGACCACTGGATTGGCTATAAGAAGGTTCATGTATTTTGAAACAACCTCACACTCTCTATTATTTGTGTTAACTTAGTATAGCAAACATGTCTTAAAAATAGATTGTTAGCTTGTTATTAAAATCCCATTATAAGAGAACATTATTGTTTTAAAAACTCTTTTCTTTAAAACTTATTTATAAATATTTCTCTAAACAAGGGCTTCAGGCACTACTTAGGAAGATTTCAGACCATAGAAGCAACATTACAGTATTATATGAATGAAAGTAATAATGTTGCCAAATGTGGTAATGACCTGGTTTGGTATATGAATTCACCTAGTTTGCAATGCTCAACTGTCTTCTGAATTGAACACCAGAATTTTCCTCAGAAGTCTCCACTGGCATGTGCAGTCACCATTCAGCAGACTATGCACCAAAAGCAGGAGCTGAGTTTGTGGTATTTTCCACACATAAATTATTGCAATATATTGCAGCCTTTACTTGAGCTTGCACATTCAAAATGAAAGCTGCTCTACAATCCTCAAACAAGAGCAACTGCAGTAAATAGCAGTTGGGTTAGTGAAAGAATTACTCGAAACCACCTATGGATTTTTAGTTATTTTGTCTAAAACTTGCATCAAATGGTTATCTCAATGCAGACTCTGTTTCAGATTTTCTTGAACACAGTAAGCTCTCTCTTTCTCTCTGCATTCCAGAATAAACTCCTCTACTTTTAAATCTTCTGTATCCTTGAGATGCACTGATGTTGTTTCCCACTGGAAAGGCCCACTTCTTTCTCTTCTCTGTTTGGTACCCGTGGTCCTTGGTGGAAATGGAGCTGCCAGTTTTGTTGAGCTCTCTTGAAGAAAAAGTAGACAACAAAAGCCAGGAATTTCTGACTTGCCTGTAGTCTTCGAGGCAAGGCTGAAATGTTTGTAAAATATATGGTTTGTATAATGTATAATTTACTCAGAAAAAATGGCAGTTTTTATGAGGTCTAAAGGAGATCAAAGATGTGCTGAGAGGAAATCTAGCCTCCCTGCTTTCATGCAGAAGCTAAATGTGGAGAATTCTGGAGGCAAGAAATAGGAAACTTGAATTCTCCTTTAATGCTCTCTGGAAAGAAGGGAAATGAAGTACAATGAAAATTAGGTGTAGCTCACATAGCTGGTACAAATGCTTTGCTTGATTTTACTGATGTATGCAATCAGTCATACAAGAGGCTTTTGACTCCGCTCTGTTCTTTTCATTTAATTATTCAGATGACAGGGACTGCTTCCTACAGTAGCTGGATGAGAGAATGAAATGTGTTCTTTACAAAAAAATAATAGAAAGGGTTTTGTGTTGTTGTTTTTTTAAATCAAAGTTGTCAGGGTCTCTGGTTGTTTGTCTAATTTAGCTGTTTGGCTTTGATTCCGTATGGCAAATGCCAGATTGTAAAAAGGGGGGCCGCCGCCGCTAATTGTATATAGTAACTGGGGGCTGTGAAAAATCACAATGGGAGACAATTTGGAAGTCCCACCCACTCTTCAAAATCTCACCATCCAAAATTCAATAAGCCTCCAAGGGATTGAGTAGGATGATTTCCCTCAGCCTTTATATCTTTAACTGACCCACTCAACTGCTCTTGACATTCTATCCTTCTTTGAGCATCTCCAGGCCTCACCAGGCTGTTTAAAAGAATTTATTTCAATTAACTTACAAAATCATATTTTCTGCATTCTTGAGGAGAGCCTGAATAGGGAGATCCCTATCTTGTCTGTGGGTGGCACTGTCATGTGGCTGTCATGATTCACACAGGGGAACAACCTGTTGATGCATGTATGTAATATACATTCATTCACTCATTGTACAAGACTATTACAATTATTTACAATTATTACAGTTACTTGGACACAAAGAGCTAGAGTCCTGAAACACATACTTCAAGGCACAATATGGGCAGGTGGGTGTATCAGGGAGAATGAACATGGCAAGCAGGGCAAGGGCTCCCCCCCCAAAGTTACATCCTCCAGGCTTTCATACTGCTCCTATAATGTATATGGCTGTACCCTGGGTACAGAACCTGCGTACAAGACCTATGCATATAGGCTTTATATAAAAGTAGCCTGATACCTGTGCTTCGCTATGGTATTTAAGTTCTGTAAATCCAGTTATAATACCCATGATGTGAAATTTGAAATGTGACATTTGTTGTAGGAATTCTAATGGAGAAGATTGTAGTGTAAGAAATGAAGTGAGACATATGTACTTCCCCCCCCCTCTACTGAAGGACCTCTCTCTAGACCACATTGGTGGTTCTGCCTTCAGGTGCTAGGATCACCAGGCTGCTTGATGAGCTCACTCTGGAGCAGGCCACATAGAACTGTCCATTTAAGAAGCAGTTGTCTGTTAAGTCAACTCCTGCTACCTTCCACGAAAGTGATGGCCTCTCTACTTGTGTTCCTGGATTGTTTTGCTCATATGGAGACTGTGTTGTTCTGAGCACCTCAGGGAGATCTTGCTGGTACTTGGCCTGTGCAGCTCAGTGCACCGCAGGAGCACTATGTGCAAATGTCTTTGCCACATTCCTAAGTTGCCTCCTCCTTGTAGCGTTGGTGTATCTGGCTCGGTGTTTGCCAGGAGCTTTCTTGGGGGCAGTAAGAGGTAAGAGGTATGAGAGGGAGTTGGTGTGAGGGAGTGGTGATGTGGTGGACATTTCTTCAGGTTCATGAGGGAGGAACACATTGAAATGGCTCCTAGAAATGTACTTTACTATCTCCCCATAAACATTCATACCCTGGCTCTGCTCCTACACCTGACAGACACTGGCCTGTTTGGTGTTGGGGAAGGGTTGTATTTAAAGGCATCAGGGCGGCTGGGCCAGCAGCAGTGCTAAGGCAATCCTGCTGAACAAACCTCCCCGATGGCTGTAAGCATCCCACCTCCTCTTGTACACCTGATAGGAGGGGGAGGGGGGAGGGGGGAGGAGTATTAGAAGCCATGGTGGAGGTGAGGCTGCACCTGACAGGCAACCACCTGTTAGGTGTAGGAGGTGGGGGGGAATGTGGTGGAAGCCATCCCATCTCCTCTCCTATACCTGACAGGCAGTTATATTCCATGAGCCCTTCGGAAAAGGTAGAATTGAGGAAATTTATCGACAAGAACTTAAGCAGAGGGTTTATAAGACCTGCCTCCTCCCCGTTCGCAGCTCCCGTTCTCTTCCGGAAAAAGAAAGACGGGGGCTTGCGGTTGTGCACTGACTATCGAGGCTTGAATGCAATCTCCAACACGAACGCTTATCCCATGCCCCTGATCAAAGACTTGTTGGCTGCGGTAGCTGGGGGAAAGGTATTCTCGAAGCTAGATCTCAGAGATGCCTACTTCAGGGTGCGAATAAGGGAGGGGGATGAATTTAAAACGGCGTTTAATACCCCCCTGGGTCAATTTGAATACTTAGTCATGCCCTTCGGTCTCCAGGGAGCGCCGGGAGTCTTCATGAACTTAATTAATGAGGTGCTCCACAAGTATTTATTCAAGGGGGTCCTTGTTTACCTTGATGACATACTTCTGTATTCCCCTGACCTAAAATCCCATGTGAAACTGGTGCGAGAGGTTTTACAAACGTTGCACAAGCATAAGCTCTTCGCTAAGCTGTCTAAGTGTGAATTTCACAAGTCAGAGATCCCTTTCCTGGGCTACCGCATATCGCAAAGGGGGATTGAAATGGACCCTGACAAAATAAAAGATGTGGTGGGGTGGGAGCCACCCAAGACTCGGAGGCAACTCCAAGGGTTCCTCGGATTCGCGAATTTTTACAGATCATTTCTCTCGAACTTTGCTCGAGTGGCTCTCCCCTTAACCGATCTGCTTAAAACGAAAGGGAAGTCACCAGACTGCACTCGACCCGGAGCCAAGTTAGACTGGTCTCCGGAATGCCAACGTGCGTTTGACCAGTTAAAAGCCCTTTTTACGTCGGAGCCTGTGTTGGCTCATCCAAATGAACTTAAGAAATTCATTGTGCAAGTAGACGCTTCTGACGTTGCTATGGGAGGGGCGATCCTCCAAGAGGGGGACGATGGTAAACTGCACCCCCTTGCCTATGTTTCCAGGAAGTTTAATGATACTGAACGGAATTGGTCGGTGTGGGAGAAAGAAGCGGGATCGATCCGCTTAGCGTTGACGACCTGGCGCCATTGGCTTGAGGGGGCGCGGGTTCCCTTCGAGGTATGGACTGATCATAAAAACCTCGAGCTTCTCCGCTCCCCTCGCTCCTTGAACGCTAAACAGCTGCGTTGGGCTGATTTCTTCTCCAAGTTCAATTTCACTCTGCACCACTTCCCTGGGAAATCTAACTCGCTTGCTGACGCACTGTCACGCCTCCCACAGCATGACAGTAAGAGGGAGGAGATTCGTGACTCTATTTTCACGCCTTCCCAGTTGAGAGGAGCAGTGACCACTCGGAAGCAAGCCAAACGTCCCCCTCCACCCCCGACCCCTCCCTCTAATGACTGGGTAGTGAAATTCTCTACAGCTATGTCTGACGCTGATAGGGAGGAGGTACGGGGGGAGGAAGGAGTCACTCAGGATGCACATGGCTGCTGGAAGAAGAATGATAAACTGTTTGTTCCCAGCTCTCTCCGGGGGGAGGTGATGGGCTGGGCGCACGGCTCGAAACTGGCGGGGCACACGGGGTTTGTAAAATCCCTCCAGCTGTTGCAGAGACAATTCTGGTGGCCTGGGCTACGAAAAGACATTTCATTATTCACTTCTGCTTGCCAAACGTGTTTGATGAGCAAGCCCAGACCCGGTAAACCCCCAGGAGCTCTACAACCCCTCCCCATGCCGGCTCGTCCATGGGAAGTGATCTCTATGGACTTTATCACTGACTTGCCCCCCAGCGGGGGGAATACTGTCATATGGGTAATAGTGGATTTGTTTACTAAGCAAGCCCATTTCGTTCCATTTGCCTCGATCCCCTCAGCCAAGAAACTAGCCTCGGCGTTTTTGCAACACGTCGTGAGACTCCACACTTTACCTGCTAAAGTAATCTCGGATAGGGGGTGCAATTTGTTTCTCACTTCTGGAGCGAACTGATGTCACTGCTTGGGGTGGAGCGGGCGGTTAGCAGTGCGTACTATCCAGAAACTGATGGGCAGACGGAACGTGTAAACCAAACCCTTGAGCAATACTTAAGGTGTTTTACAAACTTTCAGCAGGATAATTGGCACTCCCTACTGCCTTTGGCTGAGTTCTGTTACAATAACACTCAGCACTCTTCTACTGGTATGTCTCCCTTTAAAGCGGTCCATGGATATGACGCCCCGCCTTTGCCGTTCTTAGATTCTCCCGACCTCCCGGCGGGAGATGCTGGTGACTGGTGCAAACAATTGCAAGTGGCGTGGTCGTCTTTGGCCAGGACTTTGGACGATGCTAAGGAGGCTTATAAAGCTCAGGCTGACAAGAAACGTAACCTGGCCTGGATTCCTAAATGTGGGGAGTTTGCTTATTTGTCCACGCAAAACTTACGTGGTATTCAACCAAGCCGCAAACTCGGCTGGAAATTTGTTGGACCTTTTGAAATTGTGAGAGTAATTAACAATGTAACTGTGGAACTTGCCTTGCCTAAGTCTCTAAAGTCTGTTCATCCTGTTTTTCATGTAAGGCTTCTACGCCAGGCGCCTGAGGAGAACAAATGGAGACCACAACAACCCGCCCCGCCTCCGCTGATGGTGGGGGGAACCTCACTATGAAGTTTCACAGATACTGGACTCAAAAATTTCTCGTAATCGCTTGTTTTATCTAGTTGAATGGATTGATTTCGGGCCTGAACAGAGGGAATGGGTGCGGGCGGAAAATGTTCTGGCCCCCAAGTTACTCAGAGCTTTTCATAAGCTATACCCCCACAAGCCGAAGGGGTAGATTTATTTTCGAGAGGGCTGCATGTCAGGTAGTCCTGCCATGATGGATGGAGTAGGGGGGAGGATGGGCCTTGAGTTGAATTGTGGTGTGTAGGGCGGGAGGTTGGGATCGTGGGGTGTAGATTTATGCACCTGGAGTGTTCGGATGGAATGTGGAGGGCGAGCCCTGCAGGCTCTATCTCTGGTAGACTTAACACTCTGACCTTGGTGGAGACAAGCTGTGAGCTTCCTATCGCTTTCAAAGCTACAGCTTGGCTGGGAACAATGGGGGCGGTGAGAACTTCATTAGTATAGTAACTTTCAGTTCTCATTCGCATATTAGGCATTCATTGGTGGAAGGGGGGGTCCCCATTCACCCCCTTTCTGGTATAACTGCTTGCTTTTTGTAACCACGTTATTCTGAACAATGCATCTGCTCCAGTAACCTAATATTGCAGCTCTATAATAAAATGCTATTCTTGCTTCAATGAACAAGGCCTGGTGTTTAGCTGACTGAATTAGGGTCTCTGACAGGGAGGGGGGAGGAGTATTAGCAGCCACTGTGGAGGTGAGGCTGCACCTGACAGACAACCACCTGCTAGGTGTAGGAGATGGGGGGAGTGTGTTGGAAGCCATCAGAGAGGCTGGGCCAGCAACTTTGCTTCACATCACAGGTGGTTGTTGGCCACTCCTGATTTCCTCAACTGGCATTAGCTTTCTGCAGTCCCCTTTAACTGTTTTTTTTTTTTACCTCAGAACACTGAGTTCTGCAGCTGACCAATCAGAGAGTGGGGGCTGCAGGAAGGCAGCTGCCTGGCCGCCGCATAGAAATCAATGGGGGAGCACATTTTCCCCCTTTTGACCCACTCAGGGGTTGAATTTCTAAAAATCCCTTCTTCGCGAGCACTTATGCCATGGTAGGAGTGCTCTCCCTGAATTTGGTTTCTCTAGGTCCAGCAGTTTGGCCTGGGCATTGATTTTACAGTGAGGGGACTTTCATATATATATATATATATATATATACACATACACATACACTAGTGAGGGAAGCCCATTGTGGTGGTAGACAACAGGCCCTAGATAGGTAGGAAGGGCATGTGGAAGGAAGGAAGGGAGGATGCAAGAAGTGGAGGTAGAGAGAGACAGAGAGAAAAGGGGGGAGAGAAAAGGGGGGACAGAGAGAGGGAAAGAAGGGGGAGACAGAGACAGAGTGGGGGGTTATGATAGTAAGTTGGAAGGAAAGGAAGGGAGAAAGAATGAAAGCAAGGAAGAAAGAAGGGTAGAAAGAGAGAGACTGAGAGAGAGAAAGTGGAAGGAAGGAAGGAAGGAAGGGTGGGAAGAAGGGAAGAAAAGAAAGAAAGGGGGAAACAGAGTGACTGAGAGAGAGAGGGAAAGTGGGGAGGGGAGTGAGAGAGAAAGGAAGGGGGGAGGGGAGTGAGAGAGAAAGGAAGGGGGGAGGGGGAGGCACGGGGTGGGAGAATGGGGGGGGTACCGGCGTGGCTTCTCCCATGCTCCCAGAGTGCCGAGCGGAAGGAGAAGCAAAGGGGGGGGTCCTGGTAAAGGTTCTCCCATCTGTCCGGCTTGCTGGGGGTGGGGGAGGAAAAAGCCGTGAGGGGTGGGGGATGGGAGGGGCTTAGCCAGGCATCCAGTGGCTTGCTTGAAAGCCACCGGCGCTGGCTTTCATTTGGGTGGGAGAGGTCTTAAGCCAGGCGTGCTGAGGCTCAGTGGCTGCCACTACCGGCTGGCTGTGCACTGGGCGGGTGGGGGGAGGGTGGGCCAAAGCCGGGCCTGTGGAGGCTCAGTGGCCACTGCTGCTGGCCTTGTGCTGGGCAGGTGGGGCAAAGCAGGGCTGTGGCGGCTCAGTCGCTGATGCTGTTGGCTGCCACTGCCGGGACACTCCCAAGGCTCCCCTGGAGTTCTCGGGCTGTAGCAGCGCCGTAATTGGGGCTGCGGTGAGCCGGCTAGGGCAGCCGCAGCCGCTGCGGCTCTCCCTTGGCCCTCCCCAAGGCCTGGCTCATAGGGGTGGTTGGTAAAATCGGTTCCCTTACCTGGGTCCCCTTGCTCAACCATGGACTCTTCGGGGGTTCTCCGACTGGGCTGCTTCAGAGGCCCAGCTGGAGAAGCCCCGTCCCCATGCTCAGTCTGCACATTGTCCTCTCCTTTCAGAGGCACAGAGCAGAGTGAGCGGAAGACTGTGGCCGGGCTGATGTGGGCGGGACTACACAAAGCAGCCAGCCAACCCAACCAGGGTCTTCTAAGTTTTCTGACAGTTCTTGCCACCAAACACTGTTGGCGTGCATAGAACGTTCTGGGACCAGAATTCAATTACATATAAGGAAGGATATATATATGTGTGTGTGTGTTGGATCAATGTGCAGGTTTTGGATTCAGGCCCAGTGAGCATGCTCCAACTCTCCCTTTCTTTTTTTGTTTGGTCTGCCTGAAATGTTTTCTACACAAAGTCTCTGAGTAATTTGCAAGCAGGAAATCAGTGACTCTCTCCCTTATACCAGGAAACTTGAAAGTATATCCTTTAAATAGTAAGGGTTTGAGGCTACCCCAAAAGTTAGAATTTGGCAGAATTTCAGGTACGATTTCAGGTATAAAACTGCACCAGTGGCCTGTTTACCTTTTACCTCAGGTAAACCTGGAGCGGGGCTATGGGTCTGTAAGTAGGGTTGCCAGTGCTGGATTCTGAAATTTCTGGAGTGGAGCCTGGGGAAGTTGGGTTTTGGAGAGGGGAGGGCCCTCAGTGGGGCATAATGCTATACATTGCACCCTCCAAAGCAGACATTGCCTGCAGGAAGACAGGTCTCTTTAGTTTGGAGGCCAGATGTAATTTTGGGAGACCTCCAGGCCCCACCTGGAGGTTAGCAACCCTAAGTCGCAAAGAGCAAGCCATCCAAGAGACAGAATTGGAGAGTGGGGATTCTGTTGCCTGTTCAGACATGTGGAGGTGAGGAGGGGCACTTTGAACAGCAACCAAATAAACCACCTTGGCCTTCAAAATGAATGCTTTTGACTTGGATTAAATTCAGATCCTAGTAAATACAGATCCAGGCGGCTGATAGAGCAACAGAGGCAAAGCTATCTGAACAGCCCATCAGATATTCAGGTGAGCAGATTCCAGGGGGAGAAATATGCATAGAATATGAGAGATTTTTTCCCCCTTGTACAAAACATAAAAAAACAAAGAAACTCTGGAATGAAACAAAAGCAAAGTTCAGCCTTTCAAAAGAGTTTCTTTCTTCCTTCTTTTTATATATTCTTCCTAGATTCTGTTTTCAATAGCAACAGCAATCCAAGCAGTTTTTATCTGAAACATTAGCCTGGCCCAGTAGGTGTCAGATTAGATATACATTACTCCATTATCTCTGCATACTACCGTGCATCAAAGGGGCTGCGGAGATGGGGCTCGCAAGGGAAGGAGAATAAATAAAGGATATCTCTTTTCAGTTTTGGAATAGCGCTTTTACCATTAAGAAAAATCAATAACTGGATTGACTGCATTCAGTGGGGAGTATTATTGTTTCCCATAATGTATCTAATGCATATCATTACCAAAGTAATCACATTATTATCTGCCGCTGCCTTCCTACTTGCTTGGCTAGATATAAACCCAGAGCTATTTGTAAAAGTTCCTGTCCCCCTCCTCCTCCTTCAAAATTGCTGCAAATTGTATTTCTTTCCTGTCTCTTTATTAGCTGCTTGAACTGCATAGAACCTCGCCATTCAAATTAAGTAGATTGCATTGCTACTTCTCTTTTACTCACAATTTTCTACAGCAGAACTCTCATCAATTTAAAATCTGGCCTCCTAATTGTGTTTTTAGCATGTGAAGCCGGCTAGGAAATCCAGGGAGGGAGAGGAGGGAGACTTCGAAGCATATCCCTGCTAAAGGAATCGGGCTTTACAAAGCAGCACACCCCATGCTGAACCCTGAGAATGCCCAGGGAGAATGACATGATGGGGAAGGCTTGCCCAGAATGACATCACTGAATAGAGGATGTGCAAAAAATAAAAGTCTGATTAGGATCTTTAAATATGTGACTCACCTACTTCAGTATCAGACTTAAAGCTAGCAGTATTAGGATCAAACCACACAAGATATGAAAGGCATAGAATCATCTGCAATTTTTTAAAAAGCTCACATGCAGCCTTGGTGTCTGCTTTGAAGACGAGGGAAGGGTCACCGGGTGAGCAGGTGTTTAACCCTTTTGTCCTATGGATTTTCTGTGAATTAAAAAGGAACCCCCACTGCAATTAGCTTTGTGTGGGAGGAAAGACAGGTTCAAGGTGATTGTGTCTCATCTCATTTGGCCCTGTTTTTCATTGGAGGAAGTAATTGCCTAACCAACACCACCCACATCTGCAGAGAGCCTGGCCTGCTTGACAGAGGGAGGATGTGCAAGCAACATGTTAGCCTCATTTCCCTGCTGTCATACTTCCCTACCTGTCTACTACAAAGCCATCCTGGCTCGTGGGGCCCCCCCCACGAGCAATGATTGATGGATGGAAAATGCAAATGCTGTGCACAGAAACACCAAATGGTATGATCCTGTATGGTGTAAACACTGGCAATCGGTTCTGGTTGGACAATGTCCCTCACAAAAGCTCACCAGATAAAAGCTGAGTCACTGTCTCATCTGACTGTCTCTTCTACTTCCGGCTGTCCAGGAGGCTTCATCTACACATTACAAAGTCCTCATGTTTGTCAGGAACAACACAAAGACTTTGTCTCATATGTGCGATGGGAGTTGTGTGCCTGACTCTTTTCTGTTTGCAATACTGACTCTTTTCTGTTTGCAATCATAGCCCCTCCCTTTCATGTCTTCACACCCGCTATTGGCTCCATTGTAAAAATCATGTTACTTACTTGACTACATATAAAGTTTCACAATGGAATCCCCCCCCAATCTACTAATTACTTTATATACCTCTGCCAGTAAGCTCAAGATGGAGTCCAGGTTTTCCAAAAGGATCATGCCAAATGTTGTATCATCTAAATTTGGTTCAGATTCCAGTTTTCTGCTAATATTAAAATGAACTTTAGACTGACAAGAACCCTTACTCGAGTTTGAATACTATCCATTTTAATTTGGAGATTTTAAAAACCGTACTAAATCTACAATAAGCATTCAGAAGGGACTTAGGAATTGATTTTAACCACATCTGGTGTTACTTGAATCCAGGCAGGCCTGATACATTAATAATTGAGAAGAAGTATCTAAGTCCCCACTTAGTGCCTGGTAGGGTTGCCATTTGCCCTGTTACACTGGGCAAACTACCACCACCACCCTCAGTCCCCTGTGCTTTCTAATTTTAGTGGAGGGGAAAAAATGGGGAACAGCATCAATGCTCTGTCCCCCAGTCTCTATTGTATGTACTATGGAGATCCCATAACTTGCTAAGATCTAAGGGTGCCAGAGCGATCAAGGACTCTGGAATCTCAGTCATCTTGACCCTCCTTCTCTCACTTTTCCAACAGTCATACTCCCCCAAGAAACTTGAATGCTATTGGTTCATGCGGATACACATGAATTATAATAACAGTTCCATCATGTCACAAACTTGCATGGGTCTGCAGCAGAAATGAAATCATCAGGATTCCTGGAAGCTGGACCAGCTTTTGGTAAAGGAGTACTGTGAGCCAGAACTTGTTGTAAGAAAGTTTCAGAGTTAGGAAAAAGGCGATAGCCCTTGTGCACCAACCTGAGCACATTGGGGAGGGCGGTATATAAATCTAATTAATAAATTAAATAAATAAATAAAAAAAAATTTCCTCCAAGGATCACTGAGCAGCAGAGAAGATCACATCTAAGGTCAGATGAAGGACAGAAAATGGCTTTTCCCCCCAGCAGTGGCTTCCTTGGAACTGTATCCTATGCTAAGTGAAAGCAAAATACTGACCCAAAGGAGTAAAGATTTAGAACGTGGTCTTTTCTCCTTTGGTGCTGCATGTTTAAAAAATCACTCTCACCCTCCTCATAGTGCCCATTTTCTCTCAAGCCAAGCATATACTCACATGGATGATTTGTTCAGTTTAAGACAAGCAAGTTTTTGTGTCTGTGCAGTTGGCAATAGACTTCATTATACAGGCAATCAGCCATCAGATGCTGTTAGAATTTACCAAATTGGGAATTATAGGCTCCAGAGTTTTCTAATTTTTTAATTCATTTCAAGGGGTCACAGAAACTACACTTCCCATCAACCCCAGCTGGGTAAGACTAGGAAGGGTGATTTACAGGAAATATTAGATCCGAGTCCATTAGCACCTTAGAGACCAACAAAGGTTTCAGGGTAGAAGCTTTTGAGAGTCAAAGCTCCCTTCATCAGACATGAGTAGAATAGAATTGGAGATCCGAGTCCTTTTATCCTAGTCAGAAGGTGGGTGGGGTGTTGTAAAGAATGCTTGTAAAGGACACAAAGATAAAATGTGTATTGTAATCAGTTTGATTAGAGCAGAGGGGAAATGCTTGAGGGCAGAAAATTAGCATCTATAAAGTAAGATAAGAACCCTATGTCCCTCTTCAGCTCCAGGGGAGTCCATTATTCTGAACTTCGGAATTAAGTTGAGTTCAGCACTCTCGTGCTGTAGTTTTCCCTTGAAATTTCTTTGTTTGAAGACTGCAACTCTTAGGTCAGCAGGAAAGATAGGCCCTAGTACTTAAAAAAAGGTAAGGTTGGTAGCTGGGAGTAAGGGACACTGACAAGGAAATGGTAAGTACCTGTGTGTGTGACTGTGTCCTCATGTGTGTGTCCCCCATGGGTGCAAATCTCATCAAACACTCGCAAATGTGTGTTTAGTATTTTCAGGTGTTCAGTAAGATATGGATAACAAGTAGTGATGTGTGAAAAAAGGCAAACAGGCTCAAGTCAAGCATGGTAGTTGTCATGGGCAATCCCACTGTAATACTACCCTTTCTCCGTGTCTGCTCTGCTTCTCTACTTTCCCCCTCCCAAAATCCAGATATTTTGATAAAATTCTGAATGATAAGACATTTATATTGTGTTTAGCATTTAGAGTGTTGTATCACCCCAGGAGACTCCATCTTTGCTAGTTGCTATGAGTCTCTTGGGAGAGGACAGCATGAGCTGCTCTCAGGGGAACATTCTCATGCTCATGCTTGTTAGCAGTGCTTATCTTTTTTTTAAAAAAATGTTAGCATTAATAATAAGATAAAATGTTCTACAATAAATATAAAAATATTGTTTACAACATGTGTCCAAACTACAGATATTGGTAGCAGTTAAACTTGTTAAACAACTAAAGAAACACATTAAGTGTTACATAATGACAATTATGTCTAAGCTTGATGACTATTCTTCTTTTATCGAATGATATTCCAAAAAGGAAAACCATACTGAAATAAATTTTGACTGATATTCCTCATTAGTTTTTTGTACCAAGTATTCTGATATTTTATCTAATACACAAAGTTCACACTTCTTAGAAATCCAGTCATCAATCAATATTGGGTTAGTATTCGTCCATGATTTAGCTGTGGTTAATCTGACTGTTACACATAGTTTTTCCAAAAGAGTTTTGTTATTTATTTTTGAAGTTGGTTCCCTCCACAAGTTAAGTACTGATATGCAGAGATCTAGGCTGAGTCCAGACTGGCAGTTTGAAGTGGGAGTGAGTCGTGGCAAAAAAGCCCGCAAACAAAGTGTTCCAGGTTTTCCCAGTTACACTGCGCGGACTGATGTGGGAGCATACCGGGAGGAAGTATGAAGGAGCATTCAGACTGCTGGCCCAGAGGCGCTGCTGTAAATGACTTTTTCCTGGTAATTCGGCTATGTGCGCATATGCTCATATGCACTCATGTGCATAAGCTCATCAAGACGATTTGGAGAGGATCCTGTTGTGCCGGCACCGCATTGGGCAGTAGAGTGGAGCACATCCAATCATATTGCTGCTGCCTCTCCAGGGCAATCAAGTGCACCTTATCCGTGGAAACACCCGGCGGACATTATTACCACGGGTTGTGCTCGGCTTTTTGGGTTAGCATTCACACTTTCCGGAAGCAGAATGAAGTGGATAAACGCGCTCTCCGGGATTTGCTACCACTTTCACCAGGTATCATTTAAACGTGGGAGCAAAGTGGTACATGATGGGTTGACTATGGGTGGGGAATGCCAGACAGATGTCCCTGTGTGAATGGCCCCATTAATCCGCTTGCGAAACATTGCTCACACATGGCTATAGCGGGGCAAACTGCCAGTCTGAACTCGGCCCTAAGGATGTTTTATAGTTAGTTATTTTGTAAATAATAGATATAATGTCTTTCCTAAAGAGCTGTACTTTTTTACATGACGAGTAAGTGTGCCAGTATGTATCTTGTTCCTCCCATCTCTGCCAACATCTCTGTCATATAATGCATTTTTAGAAGTGTTAGATACCATCTAGATATTACCTTAAATATTTGAGTTCTTGGTAATATATTTATAGATTAAAATGTTTCGGTGGTCAATTTTTTTGCCATTATTATGAAGTAATTAAATCAATACAATCTTATTCCAAAAGTACACACAAGCAGTGCTTATCTTCAAGGCCTGAGTTGTTTCTTCCCCAACGGGAAGCCAGGCACAGGATGGCTTGGCTCATCCAAGTGTTTGGGATAGCTTAATTAACCATTTTTTGGGCTTGCAGCCACCATTTAGAGTATAAGACACCCTAGTCCCAGCTATGCTCTTGGTCTCAAGGGTTTGGCTAAGCTTCTTTGAGCATGTGCGTGTGGCTTGAGGACAGCTAATTGGAGCTCAACCCTGCATCTGCTTTGATAACGGTGATCAATTATTAAAGCTGTCCTCATAGGTAAATCTGTATCTCTTGCGTCAGTTGTTTGGGAACTTCTACGAACCTATGGAGCCCCTGGCCAGGGTCCATAACAAGTGTTCAAAGTATTTCATATCTTTTATCCTCAGGAATCTTGATCAAAACCCCATAAGATAGATCAGTATTATCTCTCTGTTGATTATTAGTATTATCTCTCTGTTGATGCTGGGAGACAAAGATTGAAAGAAAAGTGGCAAAGGTCTATTTATTAAACTTACTGTAGAAACAAATCAGGAATTTCTTGGTTCATAGGTCAGTCACTTAAACCCCCCCCACTAGTTCCCAGTAATGCCAAAATAAGAAGCATCTTACAGTCAGAATAAAATAAAAGCAAATTAAATCACTTTGTAGACTAGAACAGTGTTTGGATTTACTTAGCTCTGCACTGGGATTGATAGAATCTATGGAGTCCCAGATGTAAGATAAGGAACATAGTGTGCCATGCAGGGAGATTTCAGTGAGATTTACAACCCAAACTGTATTTACTTGGAATGAAGTCATAGTAATGTGCACAGCCCTGAAATAATTCATAAGATAATCAGAAAAAGGCCCTTCGTTTGCCTGAGGCAGGAGACAAAACATTTCAAGGGTAAGGAAGATGTCAGAGATACCTATGATTTTCAAAAGAGTTCACAAGACTCACACAAGCTAGACTGGGTAATATGATGATGATGTCTTGGTAAAAAGCCAAGTGTTAGGTTGGCCATGTCAGTAAGATGGCAACTGGGATTTTCTTTAATAATGTGAGTCCTTGGAAGTACAGAAAGCATTTAGAGAGTGCCAAGCACTGAGTGATGTGATCATGCCAGAATCATCTCCATTAGATGGGAAATGATGAACATATCCTCCTGGCATGGCTTCCCTGATTTGGCTCATGAGGTTCAGTTAGCCCTTTTAGCACAAGGTTTGTTCCAGATCTCAGCATTAGGTGATTCCCCCCCCCCTTTGCTCCTTATGCTGAACAAGTCATTAATAATGGAAAACTGAAAGAGCATCGTCTGAGATGGGCATCATTGTAGCTAACAGTTCTCCGCACACTGTTAAGCAGGCCGCAGAAAGCCTGCTTTTGCAAGGGCAATAGCCCCGCAGCTCTTATGGATTATTTGAACTTTGGCAAACAAGGCCCTTTAGGCTTGGCTGCAAAGGCTCCCTTGTAATTGCTAATGTTTGTCCATTTTGCACTGAGAAGAATAAGCAAGACTGAAGGCTGCCAATAAATATGTATATTTGACTCAGTTCTTTGAAAGATGAATTGCAGAAGGAGACGGGAATTGAGTGAAGGCCAGAAATATGCCTTGAATGACCCTGGTAGCTGGATTGTGGGGGAAAAGAAGAGGGGTCTGGGGAAACCATCAGTGCAAGGGTACATTGGAAAGACATTTCAAAAAGGAGCCCGCAAAATGTTTGTTGCTACTTTTGGCTAAAAAATGCTTTTGAGAACACTGAATAACAAGGGCTTAATTTAGACATGCATAAAAGAAACCATGTATTGGATCCACTAAACTTGGTCATTCACAGTGCAATTCTATACAGGCTCAGGCAGAATCCTTCAGGGCTTTCTCCCAGGAAAGCATTATTAGGATTGCCCTGCCAGAACACTGTCAGAACTCCAAATTCCAGGGAGAAACTCCAGCAAGAAGCTTGGAAGTCAAACCTTGTCAGTCCCACTGATTTCAGAAGCAGAGCATTAAATACACATCATCAGATTATGGCCAGTATCTGTCCAGAGCCAGACTAGGCAGGAGATGACAGTCAACTGCATCAAAGGGTCTTTTCATAAAGTAGTAACATTATCCTGAACATAAAATTTAAGTGAGAGCAAGCAGGAAAATCCTGAAGAACATGGAGGGGATGTGTCCATTCACTTTAGAAAAATGAGGAATAAAGGCAAGCATGAATAGTTGTTGAAGGCCTGAATTCCACACTGAGGTAACCACCACAATAACACTTGATCCTGCCCTGGGGACTGGGTCCTTTAACAACCAAGGCTGTATGAGAAAGAAAATATGTTCTAGGCTAAGGTCCCAAAGGACATTCAAATCATAGCATATCTTCTAAAAAACAAACTATTTCAGTGCAGGAGCAAAGCTAATGAGAAATTATTTCCCCGAAATGTACAGATTCCTTTTTCTAAGATTTTTATTGGTATTCATAAAAATTAAAATGAGCTATGGTTGGGACTCACTCCGACGCCACCTTTGCAGGTTCCAGGGATGGGGGGCCGGGGGGAAGTTGAGAAAGAGCACGAGGTTTGCTGCCAACAGCATGGCCAGGCAAGGGACAAGGTCCCACATTGGCTGGAGGATGGCCTTGGCATGTAAGGCTGGCATCATGCAGGGCAGGGCTGCAGGTAGTCCCAGGGCATTGCCAGCCCACTCACTCTTCTATTTAAATCCATGCTGCTGGGACTTCTTCCCAATTTTTTGTTTGCAGCTTGGATTGGAGCACAGACCCCTCCTTCTTCAGCAGGCACACTCATCATGTGGTCAACTGGCCGGGACATTCAGGACTTGCTGATGGTGGCCATCAGCTGCAGCTCTGGTAGCCAGGCTTTCAGCCCCTTATTGCAGCAAGTCCTAGTTTTTTTTTTTTTGTCCGAGCTGGCCTATGATTTTCAAAAGCCTTGAGACCAATGTTCCCTCTAAGATATGGAGTCTTGTGAGCAAAAATTCTACTTTGTGAGCTACTGGCATTAAAGTTGTGAGCAAGCAATTTGGCTACTGCATAAATTAGTTTGCTCTGTAGCCATCCTTCCTGAGCCAAGACAAAAATGTGTGAGCTGGAAGCTAAAAAGCTGTGAGCTAGCTCACACTAACTCAGTTTAGAGGGAACACTGCTGCAGGTGCTCCTGGATCAGATTAGTGAATTGCCTGTAGGCTTCCAAGCCTGGTTTGGTCATTTCATGGCACACGGCTTTGGGTTTATTGCCCTCACAGGGAATCAATTTGATAAGCCACAGCCAGTAGCTTGACATGTAGCAGAGGCTTATTAAGGAGGTCATGTGGCTGGTTTGTTCCTTGTAAAGGCATTGTTTATTTTCATTCTATTGTTCATTTTAGAAACTGAATAGATATTTGTATAAATAAGTGGAAAATAAGTAAATAGCAAATAAGTCACTATGTACATATACAGTTTATTAGTAATTGATTGGCTTCAGCACTGAGGTGCAAATAAACAGGTGCATACAGCCCCATGGGGAGGGCTGCCAGCCAATTGCTTACTGTGTGGGGGCACAAGTAAGTGGGTGTTAAGGTAGCCATGCCTCCCAAGAAGGCAGTGGTGAGGAGCAAACAGGAACCCAAGCCCATGTCTCAGCCCTTAATGCGGGGTTCAGCCCACAGCAGGGCTGCCCAGTCACAATCTGCTGACTGCCATGCTCCTGGTAGTGCCTCCCTGGTGCCATATGCTACAAGGGGCTGTTCTGGCTGGAGACACACCATCTGGTGGCACCCATCAGCTCCCCGCTTAGGCACTCTCCTCTTACAGGGGATTGCTGAGGCCATTGCACAGCTCTCAGAATGGTTTGACCAGCAAGGTAAACCCACAATGCCAGCAGAGGCACCTGCAGCCACTCATCCTTGAGGCAGGAGATGGCAGCACTCGCCATACAGAGAAGGATATAGACAAGCTGGAACATGACCAGAGGAGAGCAATGAAGATGGTGAGGGGTCTGGAGACCAAGTGCTATGAGGAAAGGTTGAAGGAGCTGGGTATATTTAGCCTGGTGAGGAGATGACTGAAAGGGGATACAATAACCATGAAGGGCTGTCATATAGAGAATGGTACAAAGTTGTTTTTTGTTGCCCCAGAAATTCAGACCAGAACCAACGGGTTGAAATTAAATCAAAAGAGTTTTCAGCTAAACATTAGGAAGAATTTCCTGACAGGTAGAGTGGTTCCTCAGTGTGGAACAGGCTTCCTTGGGAGGTGGTGGGCTCTCCTTCTTTGGAGGTTTTCAAACAGAGATTAGATGGCCATCTGACAGCAATGTTGATTCTGTGAACTTAGGCAGATCATGAGAGGGAGGGTAGGAAGGTTGCATCAGTGTTTAGTTCTTGTGGTCCTTTCTTACATGTCCAGAGAAATGCTGATCACCACTTGGGGTCAAGAGGCAGTTTTTCTCCAGGCCAATTTGGCTGGAGATCTTGGAGGCTTTTTGTCATCTTCTGGGTGTGGAACAGTGATCACTGGGGGTATGTGAGGGGAGATATTTGTGAATTTCCAGGGGTTTGGACTATATGACCCTGGAGGTCCCTTCCAACTCTATGATTTTATGACAGTGCAGTCTGTATATCCTGAGCATGGGTAGCCCATGTCTATCCAACTAGTGAATGTCCTTTGGGCTCAGGCCCAGTCCAAGGAAACTCCTGCCATAGAATATGGTGAAGCCCAGGGGTCTTTTCGTAGAAGAACAGCTGCAGGAGCTCATTAGCATATGGTATGCTAATGAGCTATTAGGCTATTAGCATATGCCACACCCCCTGACATCACCGGAAGTGATGTCAGAAGGGGAAGCAAAAGGGGGGGAAGCATCTTCAAAAGCCTCCCCTTCCCTTCCCCAGCTGGTCTGGGTGGGGGAGCTAAGAGAGAAGGGGTTTAAAGTTTAAACTCCTTCTCACTAGAGTTGGGCCACAGAAGGAGGAAAGAGGGAAGGAAAGAGAGAGAGTAGAGAGAAGGAAAGAAGGAAGGAAAGAGAGAAAGAAAGAGAGGGAAGAGGGAGGGAAACAGGGAAAGGAGGAAAAAGAGAAGAGAAGAAGGTGGGAAAGAAAGAAAGAAAGAAAGAGAGAAGAGAAGAGAAGAGAGAGAGAAGAGAAGAGAAGAGAAGAGAAGAGAAGAGAAGAATGAGGGAAAGAGGAAAAAGAAAGAAGGAAAGGAGGGAATGAAAGAAATTCAGTGGCAATTCAGCCCCATTATACCCTATGGGCCATTGAAGTCAATGGTGAAAACATAGGGTATATTCTGGGGGCTGGAGGGGAGGGGGTTTGAGGGAGAGGCTCCAAGATCACAGGATAGCTGATGGAGCCTCTCCCCAAGATACCCACCAAATTTCAAGAACATTGGACCAGGGGGTCCAATTCTATGGCCCCCAAACAGGTTGCCCCATTTCCTCCATTGTTCTCTATGGTGAGAAAATAAGTTATTTTTTTCCCACTATAGAGAACAATGGAGGGAATAGGGGCAACCTGTTTAGGGGCCATAGAATTGGACCCCTTGGTCCAATGTTCTTGAAACTTGGTGGGTATCTTGGGGAGAGGCTCCAACAGCTATCCTGTGAGTTTCGAGCCTCTCTCTCAAACCCCCTCCCCTCCAGCCCCTAGAATATACCCTATGTTTTCACCATTGACTTCAATGGCCCATAGGATATAATGGAGCTGAAATTGACATTCGGCGGCCTGAAAGACTCTCCGGGACGCCGGCTGGGGGCGGGGCTTGGCTTCTGAGCTCCCGGAGCTGCGCTCCGGTGGGCTCCCCCCCCCCCCGAAAAGACCCCTGGTGAAGCCTTTAGAAAGAGCACTTCCCATAATGAGCTAACTATGTGAGACCTCTTGGATGATAAACTATGGCTGCTTATTGTTGACCCACATACTAGAGTCAGGCATGACCCTGCCAAGCCAGGGCCAGTTTCCAGTGGGATACAGTCTGGCAGGTATGTTGGGAGTAGGCCAGGACAAGTGTCAATGAGGCAGGTGCAAATTTGAGCATAACTGTTACACTTGTTTTGGCCTGCATCCTAGGTTATCTTGCCCGTGTGTGGGGCCTTCAGAACAGTCCTTTCACAGCACCCAGTCCTCCAGCTCTGGTAGCAGAAAGGAGAGGGGATTGGGGGTCACTGCTGCCTCAACTTCAGGAGCTACAAAATAATTCTCCTGGTTCAGCCTTGTTTGATATGCATTTAGCATTCTAAGAGAGTCGGGGAACCTTTGAGTGACAGGCTGTTCAAATGGAATTCTGTTGAGCGTCAGTTAAGAAATGACAGTTGGCAACTGACAGTTCAAGAAGAGACAGTTTAGCGCTGACTGTGGACTGGGAAAGAGCCTGAAGAAGTGAGAGGATCATGGATGATCCCCATTCAAGCTGAAAAGGGGCAGAGCTTCTAGTTAAGAGAATTAACTAGTGGAAAAGGAAATAGATCTAAAGTGAGGAGTGATCCCTGGTCTGTGCATAGAGGACTTGGTTGTTCATTCCTGCCTTCTAAACATCAGAGAAACTCAGAAACCTATGCTTATGAATTAAAGCAAAAACTGAAAAGAAAGCCTCTCTCTTCAAAGTTTCAAAGACCTTGTGGAAGAGCAAAAACACTTACTTGTTAGCAACATATTATCTGGATTTAGTGTGATTACAAAGTTATCTTAGTTTCTATTATTAGTTCATCTCATGCATCCTACCCCTGATTCCACCTGACCTTTCCCCCTCCAAGTTAAATAAAATATTTTGCTTATTTTTGAACTTCCAAGAACCTTTCAAGAGTAGAATATTATATTAGCAGGTGATTTTGTCTCTTCCTTCAAGTCCCTTGACTGGGCCAGCATCAAAATACATCATAATGTGACAGAGTGGGACAGCCATAGACCAACTAATAAGAAGAAAACAGATATAGCAGCTGCTAAGTATACAACAAAAGGTTTGGGGAGCACAACATGCTTCTAGTGCAATGCAGCTATGTGTATTTTAGCTAGGTAGCATCAGAGAGCAGAAAGATTTTTTGAGAGGAATCACCTTTTTGTTTTTCATAGATATTACTCTTCCAAACTAACCTAAAGATAATTATTATCAAAACTATATTTTTATCTATGGTGTACAAAAATAGTGACTTTTAAAAGATTAAAAACAAGTGGTCTGAGGATCAGGTTTCACAGAACATCAACATGAGCTTTCGTCAGTTTACATACAGAGCTAATGATTCTGCATACATAGTTGATGAATATAACAAATGACCAAAAGGACCATGTGTGTTTCCAGAAGCAAATATATATATATATAAAATTGAAGCCAGGTGTTGCTTTCTTATGTGCTGTGCAGTTGCTGAAAATTTATAGAACATGCCATGGATGACTTCTTATGGTGACTGCACATGCACAACAAAATCTTCAATGGTATTATAAACTGGTATAGAATTTCCAAATCTCTGGATATGTGTGGCATCAACCAAGAGTTGCAATAAAGTGGTTTCCGGATGTCTGTTTTCTTTTATTATAGTCTTATTGACCACTGAGGAAAGTCCTAGAGGCTGAAAAGGCTAAATAGGTTACGGCTCATTAGCTTGGAGAAAAGATGACTGAGGGGTGACATAGAAGAGGAGGAGGAGATTGGATTTATACCCTGCCTTCACTCTAGTCTCTGAGTGGTTTACCATCTCATTTCCCTTCCCCTCCCCACAACAGAGACCCTGTGAGGTAGGTGGGGCTGAGAGAGCTCTTTTGAGGACTACTTTTGAGAAAACAGCTCTGAGAGAACGTGTGACTGACCCAAGGTCACACTAGGAGCTGCATGTGGAGGAGCAGGGAATCAAACCTGGTTCTCCCCGATTAGAGTCTGCACTCTTAACTACTAAGAACATAAGAACATAAGAGAAGCCAATGTTAGATCAGGCCAATGGCCCATCCAGTCCAACTCTCTGTCATACAGTGGCCAAAAATACCAGGTGTCATCAAGCAGTCCAGCAGTGGGGCCAGGACACTAGAAGCCCTCCCAAGCACCAAGAATAGAGAGCATCACTTGCCCCAGTCTGAGAGTTCCTATCTATATCTTGTGACTAACAGCCACTGATGGACTTCTGCTCCATATCCTTATCTGATTCCCTCTTGATGAAACTGTCCGTACTTGTAGCTTGCAGCACCAGCACTGCCCTACAAAGCCTTAAAAGCATTCTTAGCCTGGCTAAACCTGCCCTCTCCAGCCCCAGCCCCTCCATGACCACCACCACCACTCACAGGACACAGTGTGGAAGCCTCTCAAAACTGTCGCCCAGCAGCAGTGCACGGGCTTGGCACCACCGTCTCTCTAGCCGTCTCAGCTCCTGCTTCATACGCCGCAGCTCCTGGGAATACCATGGAGCCTGCCTGGAGCAGGTGCACAGAGGATGCCAAGGAGTGATCTCGTTGATGGCTGTGGAGAGTCGGTTGTGCCAGTCCTCCACCAGCTTATCCAATGAGCCACCAGGGGGCTTCAGATCCCGCAAAGCCATCTGAAGCTGTACTGGGTCCATTTGGCTCCACGGACAAGCTAAAAGCTGCTCGCTGCCTAAACAGGGTTGGGGTGGGACATTCAGACAGGCCTTCAGTGCATGGTGGTCCGACCATGGTACTGCCAATGCAGTAATCTGGTCCACTGTCAACCCAGCCGCGAAGATCAAATCAAGCGTGTGCCCTGCTTGGTGTGTGGGGGACAATATAAGTTGGGAGAGTCCTAGTGCCACCATGGATGATACTAGGTCTGCTGCATGATTGGAGGTTGCGTCATCAGCATGGACATTGAAGTCACTCAGGACCAGCAACCTAGGGTGCTCCAACACCCAGCCTGATACGGCCTCCATCAGGGATGGCAGGCTACTGGCCGGTGTGTTAGGTGGTCGGTACACTAGCCAGATCACCAAACTCTCCTCGGCCTCCAACACCAGGCTGACACTCTCCATGCCCATGATCTCCAATGGTGGGAGCACCCTGAAGGAGTAAGCCTCCTGCATGAATATTGCCACTCCCCCCCCCCAGTCCATGATTTGTGGAGGACCGAGAACCCAGGCGGGGCAAGTTGGGAGAGAGCCATGGTCTTCCCATCCCGCACCCAGGTCTCGGTCATACACACCAGGTCTGCCTGCTATTCCATCACAAAGTCCTGAAGGGCTATAGTCTTATTATTAATGGACCTGGCATTACACAGCACCAATGACGAAGGGGGGTTATCAATCCTAGCCCCACTGCTGACATCCTTTGGGATGGGTCGCAGGCTGGAAGGGTGCCAAGCCATCCCATTTTTCCACATACTTCCCTTGACACTCCGCCTGGGCACATTGCTATACTTCCCCCTCCCCAAGAGCACCGGAATTTGCGGCTCTAGCATTGCTGCACCAGCCAGTCTGCGCAGACCCCCAGACTGTTAACGGGCTACCTAGGTGAGCTGTCCTCCAAACCACTGAAGCAGTTTGGCACCACTGCTGATGCATCAATACAATTTACACTTTGCCACCTAATCTGCTATCTAACATTACTCCATTTGATTGCCCTAACTACTCATCAATCACCCAGTGATCATCGCCAGTAACCCCCTCCCAGCCCCCTATTCTAATCACTGACAAAAATTCTATCCATTTTCCTGACAATCAAAAATCAATCACAGAGAATTACACTCTTAGCAGACTAATCCCCCAACCAACTCCCTCCCAAGCATCAGCAACCACACAAGAATTACTGCCAGTCCAATAAGAAGCAGACTGATTCCCCCTCTGCCAGGGCCGGGGATGGGAAAGACCACAGCCCCTCTCCCTGTCGGATGTTTTTTTTCTGTGGGCCAACCACTGGGGGCACTCCTCTCCCCCGCTCTCCTTGGCTGTAAGTTCTAAAATTGCCACCGCAGTCTTCGGGCTCTCCTCCGCTACCGATGGAACAATGAATACAGTATTTCCCAAACATCCCATGCTAAATAGTTTTCTTGACTTCAGATCAGCATGGAAAATGCCTTCTAATTGTTTTCTTTTTTTCCCAGTCGACAGAAGCTACTAAGCACAGTTGTATTGTAATTGTGAGGCACGCATCTGCTAATGTTATAACTGCATATTTGTTGCTTTAAAAGGTACAACTTTGTCCTCAAGGGATTAATTAACATGCCACTTAACTAAAAGAGAGCGAGCCCTTGCGTGAAGCGGCACCCTCTTCCTGTGTAATCAAACAAAAATAAGCTGTAGCATCTTATTTGGTAGCACTTTGCTTTAATTCCGTGATGCCAACTGTGCACATGGCAGGAAGGAAACCCCACTTTTCCACTTGCTCAGGAGGTTTCCATAACAAACTGATCCATTAAAGGGATGAAGAGGGAAAAGCACACATGGTTGCCAACAGGATGTGATGACAAACAGCCTCCCTTTTATGAGCACTTCATGGAGCATTCTGTGTGTGTGTGTGGGGGGGGAGCAAACTGGGCAACTGCCCAAATCTCCACACTATAAGGGACCCCAAAATCTTGATGTTTTTAAATGGGTTAATGCTTTATTATAATAGTGACCACCAGTTAACAAGTTAGGGCCTTTAATAACCACTCAAGTTTTTAGGCCTTAATTCTTTTCCATTCATAAAAAGGTAGTAGAGTCAAATGAAGTTTCCTTGCTTCTTTTCATATCTTTAAAGGATCCCAATGACACTTTTTCCTAGTCCCCTCCCTATCCCTAGGGACTCTTCTATCTATCTCTGTGTGTATAGATTCACAACATGATGGGCTCACGTAACAAATATTTGTAAGTTTCTCTCTAAGATAAAATGTGCAAAATGACATACAGTTCATAAATCAGGCAGAATAAAATATTTCATTAGCCCGTGACATCATTAAAAATAGCTACTGTAACACACACACACACACACATACCCCACCTCCATTTAAAATCTAGACAGCACTGTGTTCAAAACACCTTACCAAATAATTTATCTGATGAGGGCATGAATAGGGAGAAGACTGAGGTTGAGGTCATGGTTTTTTTGCATGGCAGATGCCAAACCCAAACCTTGCTATGTGTCCTCACACTTCACCTCCATAAATGGTACAATCAGGAACAGATCCTTGTTTACAATCTATAAAGCAGAAGAAACTCTGTACAATATGCAGGACCCTGGCCATGTAGGTACATCTTACAAGTATTACAACCAGGCCAGGGATAATCTTCAAGGCTGTTTCTGGGGATGAACATAATATATGCTATAGAATTGCCAGCTCTGTTTGGGAAATAATATGAGATTTGAGGGTGGAGCCTGGGGAGGGCAGAGTTTGGGGCGGGGAGGGACTTCAAAGGGGTATAATGCCGTAGAGTCCACCTTTCAAAGTAGCCATTTTCTCCAGGTGAACAGATTGCTGTCAGTTGAAGATCAGTTGTAATCCTAGGAGATCTCCAGCCGCTGCCTGGAGGCTGAAATCCAAAAACAACATCCGTGACAAAAATACTGAAGAGTCAAGGTAGATATGTTGCAAAATCATTTACTGCAGTAATTCTGAAGAAAATTCTCTTCTATTATCGCTCACATGCTAACAAATGCTGTGCAATGCAAACAATTCGTTTCATAATGTTTGCTTTATCTAAGCATGTAGCAATCATAATTCTTATCAATTGCTACTTATCAGCTCTTGAAGGAAACATTCCATGTTGACTCTCTAATAAGAGAACCCAAGGTCTTCACAAATGTTTGTGAGTGGGTGTGTGGAAGGAAGCAGTTCTGGGGAATAACTACTGAAAACAAAGCTTGGAACAGAGCCATTTTAAGTTCAATTGAAGTAAGTGTTGTCATTGGTTAAATAAAGTCTGTTCCATGTTTCAGTCTCTCAAGGCATCATTTTATAATATATGCAGCCACAAAAATTACACCTGATCTCAGACCAGAAAATGAAGGGGAAAAGCAAGTCAATATAAAAAGAGGCACACCTTATGTGAACACATCTTTGGTGATATCTTAGGACGTACAAACTTTTTAAAAAAATCATCTACTGTTTTCAAGTTTTCACTGTGGCGGCATTGGTAAATGACACCTTATGCCACTTGTACACTTATCTCCAAGTTTTCCCAATAAAGATTCCCTCCTACTTCACTTCAGATGGGTGGGAAAATACCTCTCACAAAGTTGGCATGAGGAATCATGTCATTAGTATTCATTAGGCTTTTCAAGTTCACTAATAGGAAGGTGCCAGAGAGTGTAAAGGAAGAGAATGCCAAAGAACACTTGATGAGTTAGGAAACATCTTCCTTGGTCTCCTTATCTTTTATCTGTCTGGTAGTTCCTAAATATGCAGTGTTATGTGCCAGAGTCCACTAACTAAGAATGTTGGAACACTAGGGATTTCTTATTTTCTTCTTTAAATACTGATTTAATTGCATCTACTGCGGTTCTTAAGTAAGAAAAAAAAATAGATATTGTATCCTGAGTTCATTATTGGTTTGGAATCTAACCTCTAGAGACCAAGATGCAGGATATGGCTATAGCTATAGATTTTCTTTGAAGGAGCATATTGATACTATGTACAATGGAATATTTTTCAAGGAGAGACAGACCACCAGAACTCCAGCTTGCTGACCACAAGAAGACAGGTATTGATTCATAAATGGAATAACAGTCATGAATTGTTGAACTTTAAGCATTTTGTGTACATTGCTGTCCTTTTAAAAAATTCTCCCACGCAGCTGGAAATATGATGATTCCCCTCCCTCCAAAAATAACAAAGGAAACGAGGGGTATTCCTTTCCTGGCCAACATTTATTCCTTATTGATCACTGAATTCAGAGTCCTGATATGAGGCTCCTTTTCAGCACTTTTACTAAATGTTTTGAAAGATGTAGGCTGATCCTCTGTATGTTTACTTACAAGTAAGTTGTACTAAGCTCAGTGTAAAGTATACATAGGATTGCAGCCATTATCTTATTAATATTTATTTGGAAATACGTCTCACTTAGGTCTAGCCTACAAATGCAAGAGAAAGAGATGGTAGAATACACTAGGGATGTGCATTCCATTTGGCCAAACTGAGGCTGATTTCGCACAAGGATCTGCGCCGCCATCACACCTCCCTTCGCCCAGTTTCCATTGGTCAATCTCCCACATGAAACCACAAAGTCACATTTTGACCTGTGGCTTTGCCCGATTTATCCCGCGGTTTCGTGATCCTCAAAAAACAGAATCACAAAACTGCGGGGAAAATTGGGCAAAGCCGCAGGTCAAAATGTGGCTGCGTGGCTTTGAGTGGGAAATTGACCAATTAAAACTGGGCAAAGGGAGGCGTGGCAGTGGCGCAGCTCCATGTGTGAAATCAGCCTATATAAAAAACCTGAATAATGCCTATTCACCATTATTCAGGCATGCTGAAAGCCAAATAAGATTCTCTGATCTGATTCAGCTGGCCAAATAGGGATTTTCTGAATAGTGCCAAATCTATTTGGCATTCATTCAGGAATCCCCTCACTGGGGAGGCATGCCACAGAGGTGGCACGAGCCCCAGAAGTTAAAATACCTTCCCCTCACTCCCCGAGGTCACCCTGAAATTCAATCTTCTTCCCCATAGGGTACAATGGACCCAAATACCAGTGGAATACTGATACTGGTATCCGGACATATTCAGGTGAACAGATATTTCTCAGGTCCAACAGACACAAATCCAAAATAACATATTTTTTTTTTTGCACACCCCCAGAATACACACATGAAATAGATCTTTAGTTATCAGGATATATCCCAGTGGTATCGTCATCTAGAAGGCTGTTGCTTGTTTGATACTTCCTCTTCCTCTGCTTCAGAAGGTAGCTCAGGCTGGCATAGAAGTGACAATGGCAGGTGTGCTTGGAACTGGACAGCTCTCTTTGTGAAGATGAGGTGACCATAAAAAGAGTGTTCCAGCTCCTGTCACATCAGCTGCCAATAGCTCCTTGCCTGTGAGGAGGAGACAGTAGTAGCCTGGGTCATCAACTTCAAATGGAAGCAAATTCTGCCACCTCTACTTCCCCACAGGGAGAACAGTGCAGGTGAAGTGAAGAGGCTGCCATTGTCTCCTTCCCCCTTCATGAAAAAGGGGGAGGAGGAGGAAGAGGCCACTATTTTCATTCCTGGATTACCCAGGAAGCAGCAGTCATGAGCAAGGAGTGTAAGCCTGGACTTAAGTGCCCCCTCACAGAGTCACCATGATCAGCTCAGTAAGATTACAAAGTAAGGTCAAGAAGCACTCTTGGGTACGGATCGTGTGACATAGGCTAGAAATGATGTGGATTTTGAGGGCTCCTTTAAACTTTCCAATGTGTTCCTGATAGCATGGATTGTGCCAAAACTGCAGGTGGTAGACCACCATCTTGAATGCTCCTGTGCATACACAAAATGGCTTCAAAGAAAAAAAACTAGAATAACTAGAAGAAAGTGCTAGTTTGCTATTTGCAAGGAGTTTTTAGTGTAGGAAGTGTTCAGAAATCTGATTGTGATCATCACCAATCTTCCGTCTGAAGTGACACAGGCCATTCTGTCACCTCATAACCACTTCATTCTGTTGCCTATGTAGATGAGGTCTTAGCTCTGTCCCAGCTAGGTGTGCATAAAAACACTCAATGGAAATGAGCCCCATTGTACTCAGTGACAGAGAATTCCAAATAAACATATGTAGGGACTTAGTTTTGGCTAATTTATGTCTCATTAATTTCAATATACAATAGCCTAGAATCTTTTACTTGGTTATTTGGAAGCTGAGTGTGTTGACTAAGGCCTTCTCACATAAATATGCATGGGTTGCAGTCTTAATCACAACAAATTTATAACTGAAATCTAGGGCAAACATTTACTGGGCCTTCAGCAATCTTGACCTGGTAGAGGATCAAGTATGCCCTTCTCTCTGCTATACAGATAATGTCATATATGATGCAAACTCTGGCTAGGATATCTGATTGTGTAGATAAATTCAATTTCCACAACACAAATTGAGTGCATGTGTCATTTAGTATTTTTATGGCATGTCTTTATTACATGTTGCCTTACACTTTGTCAGACCACTGGACCATCAGCGTCAGTATTGTCTACTCACTCTGGCAGCAGGTCTTCAGGATCTTAGGCAGAGGTGTTTCATAACACCTTTTACCTAAACCTTTTAAACTGCATGTGCCAGAGACTGAACCTGGGACTTCCTGCATTCTGAGCCAATCCTCTACCACTGTGTCATGACTCCTCCCAATAATGTAATATGGGGTTGTATCTAGTGTTCCCTCTGAGTTAATGTGAGCTAGCTCATGGTTTTTAGCCTCTGGCTCATACATTTTTGCCTTCGCTCAGGAAGAATGGCTCCAGAGCAAACTCATTTATGCAGTAGCCAAATCGTTCGCTCACAGCTTTAATGCTCACATTTTTTTTTTTTGCTCACACGACTCTACAGCTTAGAGGGAGCACTGGTTGTATCCAGAGTAAATTTTCCATCAGTGAAAGGAACTTTCCTGCCTCCTCTCCATCCACTGCAGCTGACTGATCCCCACAAAATGCTACTCCTGGGGAGCAGAAGGAAGGACACAATGGGGGGGGGTCTACAGTGGGAAGAAGAAAGTAGTACAAATAGTCAGTGTAGTGGAACCAACCCATTATCACTATGGTGGACAGCAGACAGTACCCTTTTTTACCACCTGTTGGGATTCTTGCCACCCCAATAAATGGCTAGTGGGCCTAATTTTTCTGGACTGTTTGTATTTCATTAAGAATAGCCTTTTGTAGAAGACAAGAATATATTTACATCAGGTATCACTAAAGGCCAGTGAGCATCCAGTACAAAGGGGATATACAGTATTAATATGCATTTTGGCATTCAGGTTTATGAAATGAATGTGCCGTATAAAACAATTACCATATACATTCCCTTTATTTAAGAGAGACACATGCATCAGATAACTGAAAACTATATGGGGAAGATAATTAGATTCAAGTTTTGTCCTCTAGTTATTAGTTTGTTTCTCTCCCCTTGTTCATCCTTAGATGCATTTCTTTGTTAGGATTATGCATGCATGCTAATTCATTACCATGTGGTTTCCCTATTCTGAGGCTTGTCAAAGATCTAATTTATGTGCAAGACTGAAAGCTGTTTAAATGGATAATACGCTGCCTTCATGATACATACCACCCTCTTTATGCTCCATTAAGTTCCAGCTTCAGCTTTATAAGCTATGTACCAATTATTTCTTCCCAAGAACAACTGCACAACTTTTCCTACAAAGGACAGCAGATTATTATAACATGCTATTAATCTCCAGGTGTGCTTACAAATATTGAATACATTTAGATCTGAGGACTGAGTTTTAAAATATAGACAATCCCAGATGGTAAATGGAAAGTGTTGGAATCAAAATCCTATTACTTAGTGTCAGGTGAGGAAATGGACAACTTATTTGGTGTAGTGGTTAGGAGCACGAACTCTAATCTGGGAGAACTGGGTTTGATTCCCCACTCCTCCACGTGTAGCTGCTGATGTGACCTTGGGCCAGTCATAAGTTCTTTCAAGGGCAGTTCTGGAGAGAGCTCTCTCAGCCCCACCTACCTCACAGGGTATCTGCTGTGTGGGAGGAAAAGGGATTGGAAGCTGTTCTGAGACTCCTTCAGGTAGTGAAGGGCGGGATATAAATCCCATTTCTTCTTCTTCTTCTTCTTCTTCTTCTTCTTCTTCTTCTTCTTCTTCTTCTTCTTCTTCTTCTTCTTCTTCTTCTTCTTCTTCTTCTTCTTCTTCTTCTTCTTCTTCTTCTTCTTCTTCTTCTTCTTCTTTAGAAACTGGTTGCTTTCCAGTGGTTACTGGTGGTCAGCTCATATTCTTAGAGCTAGAGGGTGCCTTTGATAATTAGATGTTTCTTTTAAAAGCATAGGTGGTTTCTGGATACTAGATCATATTCCATATATTCCAGTTCAAGATCAGGAGTACCTTTTGGGCTACTGGAACATAGCCAGGGATGGAGATGAACTACAAGATTTTTAGCTGATGGAGCCATATGGGACTTCAAAGATACACTGTTTTGCTCTAGAGGCAATTGATATTGCTCTTAAGACAAGAAATGCCTCTCTGGAACTTGGCTGTTCCTCCATACTCAGCATCTATATTTTTAAACAAAGAGATATCACACAAAAAAAAAACATAAAAAATAAACCCCATCTTCTCTATCTCCTCTATGAAGAGGGAATTCACATTGACTTCAGTGAGAATTTTATCTGAGGTGGAATTGCAGAAACAGTGTCCCTCTGAGGATAATTATCACACCAATCAATAGGGGACCAAGAATAAAATATTTGCCTAATTAATTATTGCAAAAGTCCACACAGCACTTGAATCAGCCCATAGTGCACCCAAAAGGTTGGCTTTTGCCCCAAATATAAGGACAGTTGTTCAAAAATTGATAATGCGGAAATGAAATAAATCAAGGAAAGACTGGCCTGATAAAGTAAAAGAAACTAAGACCCTTATTGTGGTTGCATGTACACACATACATTCCAACCTCCAGTTTCCTGGTATAACTTATACACCTTCCTTAAACATTTATCCTTGAAACAGAGAAGACAAGTAAGAATCAGCTCTCTTTCAAGTCCCTCATTGATTAAAATGTTTTTGGTATTGTTATGTATTAAACTGCTGTCCAATATGGCTATCTGAAACACCAATATAGTTTCTAATACTTACATATGTGTGCCGAAATGTTTTTAAAATGAAAAAAGATAGTAAAATACATCAACGTTTGTGCTAAACTAAACAACCTACATTTATTTGTTGGTCCATTTTAGTCACAGGCAGTAGTCAGATGTCATGAACAAATTCCAGAATAAGCCTGTTTTTTCTTTGGGCTTGCCTGCTCCTTTCCCCTTATCTCTTCTTTTCTGCCTTTTCATGCACCACCAGGATCAAAGACTTCCTAATTTAGGAATTCTTCCATTCAATCACCAATTTGTTGTGATATCTGAACTGGGGTGTTTGACAATGTGGCTTGTTTCATGCACACAAACCAGGATTAAGCAGAGGTTTCAAATCTCAGTTACTGGGAAAGAAAATTTAATTTATTAGACTGTCCAATTTAGAATGTCTCAAAGTTAGATCAAAGACATCCTAAACCAAAAAATGTAGCTGTAGAGTGCCTTCCTGGCTTGACATGTGTTTTCGTTTCTCTGCACAGTAGAAGAATTCACCACAGTTGATGGGTGTGGTCTGTGTTTCAGCCCCGGGGGGGCAGTGTGTCAAGGGCACACTTCTCCTGCTTGTCTGGTGGGGTTAGGGTGCACATCAAGCAGTTGTGGGGTTACTTTGGGGAGCCCTTTTGGAAGCCTTGTCATGTCTGCCTTTCTGTCATTTCAAATGTGCCTTTGGAGACTTGGGGGGGGGCTGTGAGTGTTGGGAGGATGCTTGCCTAGCTTCCAGTGTCTGGTGGGGGGGGGCTGTCTGCCTGGGTGAAGTTTCCATGTGAGTTTCCCTGGTTTGTTTCTGAGCTGTTCCATAGACTGTCTTTTTCAGAGACAGCACTGGGGAGACTTTTTTGGGGGTGTTTGTAACTGGGACCCCAGAAATGTAATCTGCCCCCAACTTGGAGAGGCTGTAGTGGAGTGGATGGCATGGTGAGGTTCCCAAGAGTGTTTGGTGTGTGTAGCTTGCTGGGGTCTATTCTATACACTTTTGAACCTATGCCTGACATTTCCCCTTTGCTGTTTTTTCCTCCTTTGGAAACAATGGAAGATGAGGGCACCTTCTTTGGGGGGCTGTAATATAGACATCATAAATCCAATCTGCACATAACTTGGAGGGCATATAGAGGAGAGTCAGATGGAGGTCCCCTGTGAGTTTGGTCCCTTTAGCTTGCACAGTATCCATTATATACACTCCTGAACCTCCTAAATCTGCAGTTGTTATTTCCCCAGAAAGCATTTCTCCAGAAAGCATTTCTTTGGGGGGCTATAACTTGGACCCCGTAAGATCAATCTCATCAAACTTAGAGGATAGGTAGAGGATAATCATCCAGAGATCTCCTGAGGGTTTGGCATCTCTAGTATGCTGTGGGGGGATTCTACCTGAACACTATGAACCGAAGCAATTCATTTAGCATCAACGTGTGCAATGGTCCATGGTTTGTGAACCATTTCCCCACATTGTACCCATCCCTACTCACTTTGTCAGATGTATGATGAGTGAATGAATCAGAGCACATCTGTGATATTCTAATGCAGACATAATATTTTCCAGTAAGTATTAGATGGATACTCAAATAAAAAGAGAATACGGCTTGGAAAGTGTTGCCTCTCGAATGTTACTTGTGACAGCCTTTCTAAGTAACTAGAAAAGGCAAAGGAGCCACCATAAGGACACTGCCCTGGAAGTAATTCCCAGTAAATAACATGAGATTTACTACTGAGCAGCTAGTTTATGAGTGCTCCCCTTGTTTTTGGAGCATAAGAGACAATTTGATGGATTTGTGGGTCTGTAAGTGCTTGGAATCCAACCAATAACGATGTTCTAGGATGACAAAGGTCAGTCTGAGTTATTTAAGTTTTAAGTATACTTTATTCTAATATTTTCTGAAGCATTGCTCTCTATTATTCACACCATGACTAATAGTTTTTGATCTTCATATTCTCTAAGACCTTTACTAAAGGCTTATACCTAAGCAAATGTGGTTGCATTCAATGGGGAAATCTTTCATCTTGTGGCAGCTCAGAAACATAAAGATTTCAAAAGATGGTAATGGAAAAAGAAAACAAAGAATGCTTGACTACAGAATTTTAAAAGTCCAAAAATGATAGTATTGGCCCACATCATTTTGAACACACAGAACCCTCCTCCTTCTCCTCCTCCAGATAGTTCAACTTGCTCATGCTTCTGAGAAACAAAGTTTTGGGCATCTTTCAATTTTAGAATGATCTCCTGTACATTTTTACATTGGGAGCTTCACTTCAGATATACAGAGCTACCTACTTCCATATCCAGAATGACCCAATAGTTTAAGCTTGTTGCTCATAATTAGGGTTACCAGCCCTTACTGACACCCAGGTGGAAGAATATAAGGTGGGGAGACAAGCCATTTAGTGTCAGACTAAAGTAACTTCTGGCATAAAACTGCAAGTGACATATCTAGATGACACTATAGGATTCACCCAAAACTCTCATATGAACACAATGATGTCACTTCTGTTTTGTGATGTTCAGCGCAACACTGAATTACTCTTTCCATTTGTACCCTACCACTTCATCAAGTGTTAGTGGGGAACAGGGCCCCTGGGTTCCCTTATTCATAAGTAATAAGGGATGGACATCAAGATGGCATCTGAAAGCAAATGTTTACCTAGGACAGCCAAATGGCTGGTGAATATTTATTTTATTGAGGTAAATTTACTGAGGTGAATTTTAATCAGGACAGTATCTGTCATGTGCTTATCTTAAATTTACCCTGTCAGTATGAGTTTCTTATGGGTGTTTGGTTTCTAGCCAAACTGAGTTTTCCTCCTAATCAGTCACACCCACCCATCCACCCAAGTTAGCTTTAAATGGAATTGTATCAATTCAGGAAGGATAGGTCCATTAAAAGCAATTAGCCATAATGACATATTTAGAAGTAGTAACCTTATGAAAACCAGTGATGATGTAGAGGGCAGGGGAAAGGCTTTGGCCTTCGTACCCAGATTATAGGCCTTCTGGGACTATCTGATTGGCCACTAGGTGAAACGGGGTGCTGGAGCAGATGACCATCAGTCTGATCAAGAATAGTTAACACTTTTTTCATTATGTTATTACTGTGGTAAAATGTTCCATCTAAACAATCACTATGAGTTCAAATTAATGGGAGCCCCATTACAGGTTGCATATGGAAACACTGTATAGCTTCAGTACAGGCTATCTAATATTTCAGGTTCATTTACTGAGAACCCAAGCCCATTCTTCTCATAAGGAGATCTAGTTGACTATCCTATTTTACTTTTACAGACTGGTGAGGTAGATATAAGGAGAGGGAGATATAAGGGATAGACTTTTAGGAAACAGGGGAACAAGCCAGAGGGGGAATATTATGTGTTAAGAGGAGAGAGAAATGGTAGAGATGATGGCAACTAGAAGGGCATATAGGATGAGACCAACATAGTGCTCAACTGAGAGGAAAGGTAGAGAAAGCCCAGCAGGAACTCATTAGCATAATAGACCACACCCACCAGCAGAAACTCATCAGCATATTAGGTCACACCCATGACTGTGCAGCTCATTAGCATATTAGGCAACACCCTCATGTTACCAGAAGTGTGGTCATCCAGCCACATCCACCTTTTGCTTCTTATTCTGTTTACCCTGTTTATTCTCAAACCCCAGGGCTTTTTTTGTAGCAGGAACTCCTTTGCATGTTAGGCCACACAGCCCTAATGTAGCCAATCCTAATGAATTTCTGCTGGTGGGTGTGGACTATTATGCTAATGAGTTCCTGCTGGGTGTGGCCAGCTCGGGAGCCAGCCGGAACTCCGTTCCTGTGTGTTCCTGCCCCAAAATAGCCCTGAACTGGTGTAAGAAGACAGAGAAGTTGAAGAGGAGGGGAAAAGGCCAAGAGGTAGATCACAGTGGACAATTATGATTTTTATCTTTGAAAAAAGAAGCAACATCTTTAGCAGAGAACGAAGAGGAAGAAAGCAGTCAGACAGTTTTGAATATTGGCAATGAAATCTTAAGAATGCCTTCGGGGAGAGGCTGTGGCTCAGTGGTCCCAGGTTCAATCCCTGGTATCTCCAGTTAAGGGTTGGGTAATTGGTGATATGAATCACCTGAAACCCTGGAGAGCTGCTGCCAGTGTCTGAGTAGGTAATACTAACCTTGATTGACTGATGATCGAATTCAGTGTAAGGCAGCTTTATGTGTGTTCATCTGTGTTCCTGGAAGTGAGCCCCATTGAATAGACCTAAATAGGGTTCTGAGAAGACCTGTGGAGGATTGCTGTCTCTCAAAATGCTAAATAAGTCTTCAGAACAGATAGTGTTGCTGAAGGATTTTGCCTAGTGAGACTTGAATCCTGAACTCCTTCTTTCAAGTCCTCTGCTTTACACATAACAGCACATTGACTAGAACTTGATAGAACTGAGACAATGATTAGAGCTTGAGGGTTCTGAATAAGAAAGACTAGAAAATAGTACCGGCATAGTATTTGAAGTGCTTTGGAATTCCCAAAAGTGGGTCAGTACTAAATTATAAACTTGTACTATGTATTTGTTTCAAATCTGATTGTTTCATTATCTTTGGGAGAGATCTGACGAGAAGAAAAAGATTCAAGCGCGTACATAACAGACTCTTTTTAAAAAAGGATATTTCAGTTCCTTTTCTATGCATAGCACATTTTTTTTCCATTATGGGAAAAGGTCTTCTATTTAATTTTTTGCTCCAAGTAGTCCATTGATGTGTTTTCCTTTGTGCCTAGACAGAAAATGGCAGTGTCCTAATTCAGACTACAACATCAGTTCATTGATCAATAAAATTAATTAATTTTTAAGAAGAAAAAAGGTTTCAGAAAGATGGATTTGGGGGAGAATCTGAAAGATTGCAGGTGTAGCTTTGTGATATACAGCCTCGCCTGGCTGATGTGAATCATTGGCAAATTTCTATTTTTTTAAATTCCTTTTCATGTGGTTTATAAGGAAACCTCTGCTGGAATCTATTGTTCACAATCCCACTGGAGGTTTAAGGAAATGCCAAGCCATTTCACTGCAAGGCTCAGCTGTTGGCATAAGGTCAGAATCACAGCACCTGAGGTTTAGTTTGTAATCATCATTTCTCCAGAGTTCATTTCAAGCACTCTCTTTTGGCTGTATGACCCTTCACTGCTTCAAATAGTTTTGTTCAAAGGATTATGAGTTGATGGCTGTATATCCTACTGCAGTCAAAGAGACACAATCTTTTCAAAACAGGATCGAGGCTACATCTAGGCCTGGTCTACCTGTAATGAGTTCCATAAAGGAAAACAAAGAGTCCATTCGGGGAGAACTGATGCAGATCCTGAATTCTCAATTCATATGAGAATCTTTGATATGAATCTTAAAATTCTAACTAAATTCAGAGTAAACAGATAGTGAGAGACAGTGAATGATAGAAGGTCATCCAATGAGGGTCACATCACAAGGAGCTTTAAATCTGACCCTTTAATTATTATACCTAACTGGCTCAGATGATACTAAATCATTGCATCAGATTTCAGGGCTCATGTGGAATAATAATCAGGGATCATGTGAAATAATTATTCAGGAATCACGTGAAATAATTATTGTATTTACTTTTTATGCATTTTGATAAAATAGAAAATAAATATACAGGAAGAAATTTGTAGTATGGCGGCTTAAAAAATTATTTCTAATTGCCTTTTCTTTTCACAGTTTCACCTGACCACTGGAAATATAAATTACATAAAGGGGAGGAAACCATGATCTTTAGATGAGAACCCTTATTATATTTTTATTCTGTGCTTGAGCATTGCTGCATGCATGCACAAAGGCAAAACAGGATGTGCATTACTATTCAAAAAGTACCACAGAAGTACAGATCACAGTACATATAAAATATATTTAAACAAATGGGAAACTGCAAGGGCTTGTGGGAGGCATCTCATTTTCCCCTCTCCCACTATTTTCTCTTTCCCTTCCTTGAAAGCCCCCCTTGCCTCTTCCCTTTTCCTCCCTCCTTCTCTCTTTCCCACCTTGTCTCTTTCAGTCCCCCCCCCCCCGGGCCCCAACCTAGAAAAACTATGGGCTGGTTGTGTAGCACTGGCTGCTGGGCCAGGCACATTTGCATGATAGGAAACCTGCAAGGACTTGCAAGGTGCTCCTCATTTCCTCATTAGGCTGAAAGTATGTGACTAGGGATGGGCAGGAACCAGGAAGATACAGTTTGGTTCAGTTTGTATTTCATGGCATTCACAGTTCGTGAACCATGAACAGTCATGAACTTTTAATAGCCAAATGAACCAATTTGGTCCATGAGATTCATGGCAAGAATGAATGCCCTCTCCCCATCAAGGAATTATACCTTAAAAGCTCTTAAATTAATATATATATAATATATATAATTCAGCGGACAGCGGAAGACAGGAGGGCCTGGCGTAATCTGGTCCATGGGGTCGCGAAGACACTAATTGTCAGACGATCTCCAGCTCACTCTCCTCTACCTGCCCTCCAAGTCTGGTACAGATTGGATTTATGCAGTCCGAGCTATGGCCTCCCAAAGAAGGTGCTGCCAGAAAAGTGCTTTCTGGGGAAATGGCATTTGACAGGTGGTCATTTTGACAGGTGCAGGTTTGGGAGGTTCAGGAGTGTATAGAATAGATCTTGTGCAAGACACCAAACTCATTGGAGATCTTTGGCTGACTCTCCTCTATCTGGCCTCCAAGTTTGGTGAGGATTGGATTTACGGGAGTCTGACTTACAGCCCCCCCAAAGAAGGTGCCCTATCCTCCATTATTTCTGAAGAAAGAAAAAAAAACAGCAAAAAAACCACTAGACGCCCAGCAGAACAAAATCAAAGTCCCAGAGAATCTCTGCAGTAGAAACTGAATGTGGGATGCATTTTTGCACACCCAGCAGAATCAGTGCAATGTGTCCAGCAGAACCCAACAAGACTTAGGTGAAACCACAGAATCTCAGCAGTAGATACTGAAGGTGGGGGGGATATTTTTGCAAGCCCAGAACAACCAGTGCATTGTACTAGTTCCCAGAAGAACCTATAGCTATTGTGGCAATGCCACTTCAACAAAACTGATGTCTAGCACAGAATCATACCCCAAGCATGGGGGGGGGGTTTTGCAAGCCCAGCAGAACCAGTGCAATGTATTAGTGCCCAGCAGAATACAATGTGGCAATACCAAATCAACAGGACTGATGTCAAGCACAGAATCACAATTTAGGATGGGCATGAACTGGGAAAATGTGGTTCAGTTTGTCGTTTGTATTGTGCTCAGTTTTTGAACCACAGACCATCATGAACATGTAGGTGTCAAATGAACCAGTTTGGTTCATGATGTTTGTGACTCAGTAGAACAACCCCCTTGCTGGCTATAGACACCAAACTTGCAGAAGATCTCCAGCTGACTTTTCTTTACCCACCTTCCAAGTTTTGTGAGGACTGGATTCATGGGATCTGTGTTATGGCACTTCAAAGAAGGTAACCTGAGGAAAGTGTTTTCTGGGCAAATAACAGGTGCTGCTTTGGGAGGTTCCCCCCCATCTTGGGGTTTCTTTGCTACTCTTGTCAGTTTTCAAACAGCCCTTGTCAGTTTCAAACAACCCTTGTCAGTTTCAAGAGGCTTACCCCCTTTGCCCACATTCCTTTGTGTTCCCATTTTTTTGCACAGAACTTGCAAGATCCCCCCACTTGGATTTCGTTTGACACTGTGCTTTGAGATTGATCAGCCCTTTGAAGCTTGTATTGCCATGGTGGTATTGGATTCTACTGGGCATTCTGTACACTGAACTGGTTGTACTCGGCTTGAAAAAATGCCTCCCCCCTTTCAGTTTGTACTGCAGGGATTCTGTGGCTTAACATTAGTCCTCTTTTGCTTGCATTGATGCAGCTACAGGAGTCTATGGAATGGCTCAAAAACAAGCCAGTGACACCAGACTCATGGGGAGACTTCTGCCTCCAATTGCTTTGAAGTTTGAGTGGAGACAGTCTGTCTGGAAACATATTTATTTATTTATTTATTTATTTATTTTATATCCTGTTGAAGGTTTTCATGGCCTGAGTTCATTAATTGCTGTAGATTTTATGGCATGCGGGGCCGTGGTCTTGGCATTGTAGGACCTGATGTTTTGCTAGTAGCTGTGACTGGCATCCTCAGCGGTATAACACAGAAAGTTGGAGTAATCTCTGTCTCAAGACACTAATCACTAATCACAATCCAAACAAGGATGGGGGGACTGGAAGACCAGGAGAACCAGTGCAATGTACTAGTGCACAGCAGAATCCATTTCCAATATCAACTCAATCACAATTCAAGCAAGGGGGGCATTTTTGCAAGCCTAGCTGAACCAGTACAATGTACAAAGTGCCCAGCAGTACCAGTGCAATCACTGAGTGCCCAGTAGAACCCAATGTCACTGGCACTGCAAGCTTAAAAGAACTGATCTTAAAGCACAGAATCACAAATCAAGTAAGAGGGTTGGGATTTTGCAATCTCTGTGCAAGAAAGGAACCCCTGCAAGAGGGGACCCTCTTGAAACTGACATGACTGATTTGAAGCTGACAACAGTGTTTCCAAGGCTGGAGAATTCTGCCCCCTGTTGCTTTGAAGTTTGGTAAATATTTTGTTTGAGAGGAGACAGTCTATCTGGAAATGTATCCATTCATGAGCTGGCACCTACCCTGAAGAAGAAGAAGAAGAGGAGGAGGAGGAGATTGGATTTATATCCCGCCCTTCACTCAGAGTCTCAGAGCGGATTACAGACTTCTTTCCCTTCCCCTCCCCACAACAGACACCCTGTGAGGTAGGTTGGGCTGAGAGAGCTCTCTTAAGACCTGCCCTTTTAGGGATAGGTCTTGTCAGAACTATGGCTTGCCCAAAGTCATCCAGCAGCTGCAAGTGGAGGAATGGGGAATCAAACCCAGTTCTCCCAAATTAGAGTCCACACACTTAACCACTATACCAAACTGGCTTGAAAGGTTGGGAAAGTTCATGCCAGTTGACCTGCCACCGACTTCAGTTTGCAAACCATGACCTGGCCAAAATTAATCACAAACTTTAATTTTTGAGCCAGTTCATTTTCATGCCTATATATGACTAGCCCTACATCACCTAGTGAGATTCCATGGCAGACTAGTGATTTGGACCTGGGTCTCCCAGATCCTGTTCTGAAGCTCTAACTGCAACACCACACTGGCATTCATAGAGTAGCTGCTGTTGAAAGCAGCCTGGTCAGTAGCAAGAAGCCAGGTCTAATTCAGTCGTGTAAGTCAGCTAGTAGCAGGTCACAAGGTAGTTACTGTCATGACTGGCCCAGTGAGTCTTCCCTCAAAGGCCAAAAGAACCCTGGAAAGTTTGCCTTTTACTGACAAAAACTGAGCCTAGAATGCTGTGATTGCCTAGCAACAACCACTGAGGGTGTCTGTTTGTTAAAGCTAAAGTGCTCCTTTAATCCTTTTGGGATTTTAACCCTCCATGGTGTGTTTTATTTTAGATTTCAGATTTTTCTGCTAACCTGGGCATCATTCAGGTTCCTGGAAATATCTCTTGCCCATTCACAGCTCAAGTGAGTGGATTTCAATATCCTCAGATTCGGTGGACTTGGCTTTTAGAAAATAAGATTATATATATTTGTGTGTGTGTTTATATATGTCTGTATGTCTGTGTGCATATGCGTGTGCATGCACATACACACACTGTGTACACGTACGCACAAATGAAGTTCACAGAAATTTAATCTGTCTCCCCATATGCTGTTGTATACCAACAATGTCATTCTGCTTGACCCTTTCTAGTTATTTTTCCAGCAAGGAAAGATTTGGGGATTGCTATTTTATACTGGTTTTAAGTGGAATTTTTTAAAAAACCTTTTATTGTAACCTACCTTGAACCACGAGGGAAGGTGGGGTATAAATGTTTTAATAAACAAACAAAGGTTGCTAGCTTACCATCTACTAGAGCCCATCCCCCTTCTATATAAATGGAATGGGCTCCTGGAGGTGGAACAGGGCACACGTGTTTAGAAGTTTTTACCAGGAATCATAAAGTCATTTTATTTATGTGGGCTTTTAACTGGGTTTAAGATGCAAGCAATTTCTTGGGGGAGGGGTTATGGAGTTTAAATGTATTTTGTATTTTAAAATAAAATTGTAAACTGCCTTGAGGCATAAAGGAAAAGTGGGGTATAAGTAACTAAACACACCAACAATGAAATAACCAACCAAGCTGTGAGTCATCCAAAGAATTTGGAGCAGACCAGTTGTCCCAGCAAAACTACAGAATAAGATAAACAGAACAAGTATCATTGGTTCAACCCTAGGAAAGCCAGAAAAACTATAGAAAAGGAAAAGCCAACAGGTATAAGAAGATTATCACTAAACTGTTAGGCAGATTTCCTGCTGTGTTTCAAGCAGTGTTGAAATTAATTTCCTACCACAAAATCTTCTTTGTGAAAGTTGCTATTGAACAGTTTCCAAATATGAATGTTCATGTATTTGCTAAACATTCTCCAACCATTAGAAATCTGCATTTGACAGGAGATATTTGATTACAAAATTCGATATTTTAAAATTGATACTTTTAAAATAAATAAGATGCAATGATACTAAAAGTTAATAGTTTTGATGATCAGTCTGCAATGGTACATATAGCAGTGTTCAAAAATACTATTCTTAGGAAATCACTTTGCTCATTGATCTGTCTGCAGACTCTGTATGCAGATGATTCTGAGGCATACTCTAGTAGCACACTCAGTTCAGGCAGGGTGCTGCTAGTCCTCAGTATGCCTCTTATGAATTAAGAGTTTGCTGTAGAACACATGCATAGTTCCTCCATAGGGGTGCAATAAAGTGAAAGTGGTAGAGATGGGCATGAACCAGCTGATGAACTAAAGCTCGCCATGAATTTTGGCCCAGCTTTCTGTTCTTCACAAGAAACAGCTGAGTGGCTGGGAGCTCCTGACTACATAGTGGTTTTGTTTAAATGGCTCAGAGCCATTTAACCCACCACTGCTTTCTGTTCCCTGTGGCTTTTCATAGGGAGCAGAAGGCAGCAGTTTAAATGGTTCCCAACCATTTAAACCAAACAGCTCAGAGGCAGGGAATTCTCCAACCCTCAGCTGTCTGGTTTAAATGGTTCTGAACCATTTAAACCCTGCTTTCAGATCTCTGCAGCTTTTCACAGGGAGCACAAAGCAGAGTTTAAATGGTTCTTTTTTTTTTTTTTTGTAAAAACCTCTCCTAAAAAGGAGAGAATTTTATTGCTTTTATAATAAAAAAAGGGTAGGGTATATAGATGGACTAAGAAAAAGATTGGAGTGAATTTTCTGTTAAAGTATTAGTTTTAGTTAGTACAGATACAGTTTTTGGCATCCACCGTGGTTGGAAGATCTTCTTTTCATCTGCCAAGAGTCCAAAATAATTCTGTTAGTTAAATTAGTAAAGTCCTTTGGGGTTAGTTGTTGATCAGCTCGCTTCTGCCACCTCACGAACAGTCGTTATATCTTGGGGTATCTTCTTTTTAAGTCTCTCAGGTTGTATGATAGGCCCTCTTTTGCTTTCTCGTCTCCCGCTCTGGCACCTCCCTCCTCTGGGCCGCTGTCCTCTTCACTGCTTAACTCTGTCCAATTGGCGAGTTCTGCATCTTCCTCTGAGCTGGCGTGTCTCTTCAGAAATTCTTGAGCTTTGAAGATGGAGTCAATCTTCTCTCTTTTATCCTTGAATTTGAACGTTAGTCCTTCGGGAAAGCTCCATCTGTAAATGGTTTGATGTCTTTGTAGGAACGTGGTCAATCCTTTGTATGCTTTCCTTCTCATACGAATTTCATATGGAACATTTTTTAAAGTTCTGATAGTCTGCTCTCCAATCTTCAAGGGCACCGCTGAAACCGCACGCAAAATTTGATCTCTAGTACACTGCTTGATAAACTTGACAACCACTTCTGCTGGCAGATTATTTTTCTTTGTAAAGCTGGAATAGGCTCTATAGGCCATATCCATCTCATCTTTTAATTCTTGCGCTTCTCTGCCAGTTAGGGGTGCCAAGGCATTCGCCAGTATAGCTCTGAGATCCTCTTTCTCTTCTTCCTTTATGCCCTGAAAACGGAGAGTCAGATTTGATTTCTCCATCTGAAGCATTAAAATTCTTTTTTTCTTTTTTTCTTGCATATCTTGATGTTTTTCTAATTTGTTGACCCTTTTCTTAATTTTCATGGTGTCTTCCGTTGAGACCAGACATTTCTGTGCGATCTCCTCCATCTTCTTTGCTGTTTCTGTTAGTTGTTTTTGTTGACTGTTGAGAACACTTTCCATGTTACAGAGGGTTTCGCTGATTTTCTGCATTTGATCCAGCAGAGGGCGCAGTGGCTCGCTTTTCTGTTGATAGACAGCTGCCTCTAGGGGGAGGCTGCCAGGACCGGAAGTCCCTCCCCCCTTCTTTACCGGCTTCTTTTTCTGTCCCAACATTTTTTGTTTGTTTACGTTAACAAAGTTCGTGCCGCGTCACCCAGGAAACAGGCTAGCTTCTTAATCTTCAGTAAAACCCCAAAGGTACTTTCACCAAACCGCTTTTTTGCTTCGCTTCCCTTCACTCTTTCTTTAACAGTCCCATTTTTCAAAGGGGGTGGGGATTCCTCCCTCCTCCCATTCGCTTATACGCTTACGGGGGGGAGCATATTTAGCCGCTTCAAAACAGATCCCCAACTCACGATTTGCTGCCGATTCTTCTTTTTATTTTAATTCATTCCACTGCTTCTCCACTCCTGGAAGTCGGTGGCGTTGCTACTTCCCATACGGGCACAACGCAGCGGGACTGACTGGGGCGGGGAGAAAGCCTCAATTTCCCGGCTGTTTGCCGGCAAAGAGGCTACTCCCCAAGTGCCCCCAGTTCGGAGCCTTTGCCTAAGGCTCACTAGGGTCTTTCGCATATGCGAAGACCCCCCCAACCGCGCGTGGGCTAACCATCTCCGGGAGCGTCCCGAGAGGTGGCCGCCATTTGCTCTGCCAAAACCAAAAAAACCCCCAGAGTTTAAATGGTTCTGATCCATTTAAACCAACCTTGCTTTTCCCTGTGACTTTTTGTGGGGAGCAGAAATCAGAAAACAGAAAATGGGAGCCATTTAAACCCTGCTTTTAGCTCCCTGTGACTTTTCATAGGGAACAGAAAGGGGGCAGCTCACCCCCATATTTAACCCTCTGTTTTTTTCTCCCCACCCTGTTTCAAAGCAGCAGGGAGCAAAGCCAGAGGTTTAATTGGCTCCTAGCCATTTAAACCCTCCCAATCTTCTCCCTGCCACTTCAAGGACAGAGCAGAACCAGAGGGTTAAATGGAGCCAACTAACCCTATGGTTTTGCTCCCCACATCTTTGAAATGTCAGGAAGCAGAATCGGAGGGTTTAAATGGCTCTGGGCCATTTAAACCTAACAGCTGAGCAGTAGGTTTAAACAGCTTTCACAGGGAGCAGAAAGAAGGGGTTTAAACTTTAAGTGGCTCACAAAACTGTATGAATGGTTTGGTTTATGAACCAGCATATGTTCATGTAGGTTCGACTTTCAGTTCGTGGTTCAGCCATGAACCAGGAAATGAACCAAAAAAATGCAGATTGTGCCCATCCCTAAAAGTGAGTGCTTGAGAGCCAGCTAGATTTTGGGAGAACTTCTCTGTCATTTCTTCTCATAGAGGAACTCCTGATAAATTTCAAAATCTTCCTGGAAGAAAATAATTGATAGTGGGCATAAACTGTACTAGTATCATTTTTTATAACATTTGAAAGTTATCATGTAATCTTAATTAGCATTTCACAGTTGATGGGATTCATTTTTATAGCCTGCCACAATCAAAGCAAACAAAAGTGCCAACAAATATAAAGCATTTGAACCCTGAGGTCAAAATTCAGGAAATATTCAACATTTGTAAAGCTCATCAGATCTGCAATACTTGTGAATGCTCCATTCCTTTCTAATTTCAAACAGTCATATGCTTCCTCAGGGGAAGTTATTCAGCACCTAATCAGAAACGGACCAGGGTCAAAGAAGTACTCCAATAAAATGTATCTCTGAGCTGCTCCCCAAAACCATACTACTGCATTTAAACAGTAAACTGATCATAAAGAAGCTATTCTGTTCAGTTTTGTCTAATTCCATTACTGATTAGATAAACTGTAACTTCCCCTGACAAAGAACATGGGAGTTTGAAATGCACTGGAAAATTGGATAACCAGTTTGTTCATGGAGCTTCTTCTCCTGTTAGCTTTACCTTTTCTGTGGTCCAGTACAGCCATCCTTCTCTTGTCAGACTTCTCAAGGCAAGCTGGTAAATGTCATGGCATTATCTAGAATCTGAACTTGCATTGCCCATAGCCACATTGTAGGATTATCTTTTTTTGGTACACATGTGCATACACAGAGATGAACACAGTTGTTTAAGATACTAACAGGACTTTCTGAATTTCACTGTTAACTGCTATTACAATCCACACTTTCTGTTGGTCTCTTTTTTTCAGAGTTTGATGGGAAAATAAATAGTGCGATGGTACCTAACACACTTTTATAATAAAGCTGTAATCCTCTCATGGAATACCACGGGATGGAGTAACAAATTCCATGACTCAAACTTTTCCAAGTACTTACGATAAAGCTGTAGTGCCCATTTTGTCAGATGCACATCGTTGGTGTTCATTAAGCAGACATAAATGCCTAATACATGTTTCTATCAATGCAGTGCTAAACCGAATTACACCCTTCTTTGTTCACTTAGCATATCATTTAGTCTATATATTGCTTAGTATATATAGTTCACTGAAGCCAATAGGCTTAGAAAAGTGTAACTCTGTTTAGGATTGCACTGTAAATCTCTCCTTATAGATAATTATCTTTTGGTTTCGCAAGATTCCATGCACTCCCATTGGCTGTAAAATGCCCTCCCTCAGCCATTGGCCCACCAGCCGCCACTCAAGAGTACTCGCGTGCCATTGGCCGGGTGCTGGGTCTGCTCCTCTTCCCCACCCACTCCCTCTTCAGACAGATTTTGCATGTCAGATTTACTGGCAGGCAGCTCTCTCTCCTGAGGAAGACAGTTCTCTTGACTCCTGTGAGGGACTGTCCCCTCAGTGGCTGTCAGTAGGCAACCAAGCTTGGTTCTGTGAGTAAAAAAACAAGGAAATTTCAACATAACCCCCTCCCCCGCCCATAACCCCCTCCCCAACGGCCACTTTCCTGTCAGAATAAATGGAAAAAGGCTCTTTCTCCTGCTTAGCTTCAGCCTGGCTGGCTGGCTAATGAGGTGGGCCAGTGACCATCAAACCATTTTCTTCAACTTCCCACTGTGCGGCTGACTTTCCCCTAGGGCTGCCAATCTCCAGGTGGGACCTGGAGATCTCCCACTGTTACAATTGACCTCCAGATGACAGAGATCAGTTCCCCGGGAGAAAATGGTTGCTTTGGAGGGTAGACTCTATGGCATTATACCCTGCTGAGGCCTTCCACACACACCCCAAATGCTGCCCTCCACAGGATCCACCCCCCCAAATCTCCAGGTATTTCCTTAATGAAAGTTGGCACCTGTACTTTCTCCTCTGTCAGTAAAAGGCCCTTTCCACACCTATGTTGGCCCTTGGGAGAAAACTTATTGGGCCCAGTCCTGATCAGGTTGCCAACTCCAGGTGGGCAATTCCTGGAGATTTGAGGGATGGAGCCTGGAGAGGGTGAGGGTTTTTTTTTTTTTAAAGAAATTTTATTAACAGGATATAGTAACATGTTCCATAGTTGATAACCAAATCTTAACATATCCTTTTCTACAATTTTCTTCCCTCCCCTCCCCCGGCTCCCAGCGATGCTCCACCCCCATTAATATTTCAGTCAGTATTCTCTTACATTCAATTCTTACTCAATAATCAAATCTGCATTTTAAACATTTTCCTTTTCTTTTTCTCCCTCTTAGGTAACATTTTGAATACAATCCATTTCTTATACTATTTCAGTTCTTAATAATTATCAAAGCAAAGTAATCTATTTTTAACATCCCAATTCAGTTCTAAGTAAACTTTAAAGTCTTTCCAATCTGCTAAAAATTCTTCATCTTCTTTTCCATTAAGTTTTTTTGTCAGTTTGTCTATTTCTACCATAAAAATCATCTTCTTAATCCATTCCCATTTATCTAGTATCTTCTCCTGTTTCCAAAATTGAACATAAGTCATTCTTGCCGTTGTGATTAAATACCATAACAATGTTCTCTTTGTCCCTTTAATTTCTTCCATTTTAAGCCCTAAAAGTAACATTTCTGGCTCTTTTTTCAAAGTACATTTCAGGATCTTCTGAATTTCGTTATGAATCTCAGTCCAAAAAGCAGCCGCTTTTTCACATGTCCACCACATATGGTAAAACAAGCCCTCTTTTTTCTTACACTTCCAACATTTGTTAGACATGTTCTCATTCATATTAGCAATTTTTTTTGGTGTCATATACCATCTATACATCATTTTATAACAATTTTCTTTCACATTGACACATGTTGAAATTTTGATCGATTTTTTCCACAAACACTCCCATGATGACATATCTATTTCTCTATTTATATTTATAGCCCATTTCACCATTTGCTCTTTTACAGTCTCATCCTCTGTGTACCATTTTAACAAAATCTTACAAATTTTTGAAATCATTTTTTTACCTTTTTCAATTTTATTATTTTCTTTCGTGAAACCATATCTCATTTTATCTGTCTTAAATAAGTCATAAATCTGCCTATAGTTTAACCAGTCATATTCAAATTCCAACTCCTCTCTAGTTCTCATTGCGAAACTACTCCCCTCAACCTTTAAAATGTCTCTATAAGGTATCCAATCTTGTCCTTTGTGCCTTGAAAGTGGTTTAATTACTTCTGCCGGTACTATCCATAAAGGTCTTGTGTAAAAAAAAAATCTCTTATATCTCATCCACGTCATAAACAGTGATCTTCTTATAAAGTGGTGTTTGAAAAGGTTATCCGCTTTGGATTTCTCATACCATAAATAGGCGTGCCATCCAAATTTACGGTCATGTCCTTCCAATGCCAACATTTTTCTATTGTCCAAATTAATCCATTGTTCAAGCCAAGCCAAACACACAGCATCACGATACAGTCTAAAATTGGGGAGTTGTAGTTCTTTTGCATCACATAAAATCTTCATTTTAATCCTGGGTTTCTTACAGACCATACAAACTTTGAAATCTCTTTCTGCCATAAGTTCAACACTTTGCAGTCTTTTACAATCGGAATTGTCTGGAATAAAAACAACAAACGAGGTAAAATATTCATTTTAACTGCTGAAATTCTACCCAAAATTGACAAATTCAAAGTGTTCCACTTCTTTATATCTTGTTGAATTTTACACCAGGTTTTCTCATAATTATTCTTAAACAAGTCTATATTTTTCATTGTGATCTCAATTCCCAAGTATCTGGTTTTTTTCACCACTTTGCATTGAACTTTTTCTTGCAATTCCAGTTGATTTTCTTTTCTCATATTTTTACAAAGCATCTTCGTTTTATTCTTATTCACATAAAATCCAGCCAAGTCTTGAGAGGGTGAGGTTTGAGGAGGGGTGGCACCTCAGACAAGTACGATGCCATAGGCTCCACTCGCCAATCCAGCCATTCCCTGATGGGGAACCATTATTGCCAATCTCCAGGTTGTGGCTGGAGATCACTCAAAATTACAACTGCTCTCTAGGAGGGAGGGGGGAGGAGATGGAAAACTAAAGGTAGGTTGATGGTTGGCTGGGAGGGAGATAGGGTTGTCAACTCCAGGTTGGGAAATTCCTGGAGATTTGAGGGGTCGAACCTGGAGAGGGTGAGTGTTGAGGAGGAGTGGGACCTCAGACAGGTACAATGCATAGACTCCACCCTCCAAACCAGCCACTCCCTCCTGGGGAACCACTGTTACCAATCTTGGGGGTGGGCTGGAGATCACTCAAAATTACTACTGCTCTTCAGGTAGCAAAGATCAGTTCCTCTGGAGAAAATGGTGGACTCTGTCATTATACCTTGCTGAGATTGCCACTGAGTGCCCAAAGCCGGGGCACTCTCCCAGAGCCTCTTTCTAGAGCCCGTTGTATTTATTTCCACAATGGGCCTTATTCCTAGTATACTATAAAAGTGTTCTCTGCTTGCTTTGCCATGTTAGTTACATTATTGGGTTTTTACATTCTTTTCTCTACCTGTAAAACAATATTTTCCTTTTTCTGTATAAGAACATAAGAGCATAAGAGAAACCAATGTTGGATCAGGCCGATGGCCCATCTAGTCCAACACCCTGTCACACACTGGCCAAAAATACCAGGTGCCATCAGGAGGTCCAGCAGTGGGTCCAGGACACTAGAAGCCCTCCCACTGTTGCCCCCCCACCAAAGGACTGGGAAGTTCCCGGTGGGATAAGGGGGAAAGGATACATGTAGAAATGGTTTTCTTATTGAAACCAGTGGAGAGAAAAATGAAAGTAAGAAAATTAAACTCCTGTAACAAAAAACTACGTTATTGAAATGAAAACAACCCCCTCAAAAACTAAACAAACTGATTTGGGTGAGGGCATGTTGGATGAATATTAACCAAGTGTAATTTATTTCGGAGAGTGGTGTAGATAAGTTTGAGGGAAATGTATCTAAACCCCTACATTTGATCAGTGAACAGTGTATATTTATTAAAACTGAAATATTTGTACACAAGCATTTCTCAAGGATAGCTTCTCTTCTAATACATTTTGAAAAGGGGGGAAGGAGGCATGTACTGCAGCATTCTTATTATTAAAGACTTAAATTTTTCCCTTAATGTACTAGTAAATTTAATGGAACTGGCAATTAAAACCCACTGAAAAACTAAAGACAACTAAAAATGGTTAGGTAACAAACTGTCTAGCACTGATGTTTCATCCATATTCAGAGGGATTGGCATAGGGTTCACTGGAATTCTGTTGCCCTTTCACCTCCACAGAGGGAGTGGGTGAGCTACACATGAAGTGCCCATGGACAATGCTTTCCCTATTATGAATCAGGTCTTGTAGTCTCTACTTCCACATTTATGCATATCCAAGGGCAAATGGGGCAACAAAACTCAGGTGAACCCTGTACTGATTCCTCCAGAAGCAGGCACTTGTGCTTTTGGTTTGTAGTTGTCTGTCATCTATACTTTAGGCTGTACGGTGGTCCAAAGTGTGTAAGAGATACATAGAATATTCATTAGTCAACCCAGATTAGTGATGAATGAATTCTTCATGGTGCAACTTGGGTTGCTAATTAACACCAATATCGAAACATTTAAAACACAGTTCACCTTTTCGTAAGATTTTTCAATAGACATGCACACTGTCTAATTTTGCTACTAGGAAACTGCTGTAGGTTGCCTAGGCCCCATTTCCTTCCATAGAGATCATATGTCATGCCCATGTTTGGTTGTCTGCATGGTTCTCTCATAAAGGAGGAAAAGGAGTAGGCCGCTGCTCCAGTGAAGTACAATTACATATTCAAAAAGCACAGCTCAATTGCAGCAATCAGCACAGTTTCACTAAGACAAAGTTAGGGGTTAAAGTAGGCAATGGGTCCTGACCTCAACTGCCTAGGCTGATCAATGTTGACTGCTTGGCACATTGAGATATGACCTCATTATGAATTGTAATAATTTCAGGGCGAGGCAGTTTAACTTGCCATAAGAGTATCATGATAAGGAGGAGGGATTCATATTACAAGACTATTTTTTCCAGGTTTGCAGCATCACAATACACTTTGTCTTATGCACTGAGTAAGTGTTGCCACGAGGGATGGTCACAAACTGGGAAAATGCAGTTTGGTTTGGTTCATGGCTCGTGGCCTGCCCAATTAGTGGACCACGAACCATCATGAACGTTTCAATGCTAAACAAACCAGCTTGTTTTGTAAGGTTTGTGATGTGGTAGAACACCCCCTGGGCATGCTAGAGATACCAAATTTTCAGGGTATCTCCAGCTGGATTGCCTCTACCTGCTCTCCAAAATTGGTGAGGATTGGATTTATGAGTTCTGAGTTACAAAACACCAAATACAGTGCTTTCTGGGGAAAGTGCTTTCTGGGGAAATGGCAGGAGCAGGTTCAGGAGTGTATATAACAGACCCTGTGCAAGCTAGAGGCAACAAACTCACCAAGGATCTTCAGGTGACTCTCCTCTACATGGCTTTCAAGTTCTGTGCAGATTGGACATAGGGGTTCAGAGTTATGGCCCCAAAATTGATGTCCCCAGGAAAAATTTCAGCTGCAGGCTCCAAAGGGTATAGAATGGACCCCTGCAAGATACACACACCAAATGCACAGAGCATCTCACCCTGCCACCTGTTCCTCTGCAATCTCTCCAAGTTGGGGGTGGATACATTTCAGGGGTCCCAGGTACTGACTCCCCAAAAATGTCTCCTGTAGAGATGGGCCCCTTCTATGTGGCACACCCTGGAGGGTCCTCCTATCTTTACATAGAGATAAGAAGGTGGTTCTCACACACATGTGCTGTAAATAATAACGCATATCAAAGTGAACAGGAACTTGGCTAATTGGGAAGAGGTGGCATGGTTTTGGGAAGGATAGGGAGGGTGAGCTTTGCTGGTAGAGAGATATCTTGCTTATCTCATATATGCAAGAAGGGGGGGGAAAGGGGAGGAAAAATAAAATGCTGCTTCACCATTGAGTGGAGGTCAGTTTCTGCAGAAAGCTGTGTCTGTGTGCTTCTTGAACCCTAAGAGCCTATAGAAGCAACAGTCTCCCTAGATTTTCTCTGGAAAAGACAGCTGCAGTTACAGGAGTCTATTGAATGGCTCAGGCATAAGTTGGTGGCACCAAACTCAAATAGAAACTTCACCTGGGCAGGCCCTGCCTCCAGTCAGACACTGGAAGCAAGGCAAGCAACCCTCCTATGTTCACAGCCTGCTCCCAAGTCTCCAAAAGCAGCTTCTGAAGGACAGAAAAGCAGATATCCCCAGAGTTCCAACAGGGGCTCCCCTAAGCACCACCACAACAGTTTAATGGGCGCCCCAGCCACACCAGACAGGCAGGGGAAGTGTGTGCACAACTCTCACAACCCCCCCCCAAGGGATGACATACACAGATGCAGAGTATATTCAGCAACCATGGTGTATTCTTCTATTGAGAGGGCGGTGGCAATACAGTTGCAGAGCTTTATGGATGACACTTCCATGCTAGATACCTTCCAGTCTGGCTTCCACCCAGGCCATGGGACTGAGACGGCACTGATCGCCCTCCCAGACGACGTCCAGAGGACCCTGGATTGGGGCAGGACGGCGGTGCTGTTGTTGTTGTACCTGTTGGCAGCATTCAACATGGTTGACCACCAGCTACTGACCCACCGCCTCACCGACATGGGGATTCAGAGGCTTGCCTTGCAATGGCTCATCTCCTTTCTTCAAGGTTGGGGACAAAGGCTTTCGGGGAGCAGCTGTACTGAAGGCACCCACTAATCTGTGGAGTGTCTCAAGGGATGGTGCTTTCCCCGATATTATTTAACATCTACATGTGCCCCCTTGCCCAGATTTCCCAGAGGCATGGGCTAGGGTGTCACCAATATGCAGACGATACCCAGTTATATCTGTTGTTGGGCAGTCAGTCCAACTTCACCCCGGAAGACCTGGACCGGGCGTTATAGGATGTGGCTGGATGGCTTTGAATTGAAATTGAATCCAATGAAGATGGAGGTCCTGTGCCTGAGTTGGAACGGACTGAGGGTAGGGATCCCACTACCAGTCTTTGATGGGGCATCGTTAGTGCCAGCCCCAAGGGTCAGGAGTTTGGGAGTGCTCCTGGATTCCTCCTTTACAATGGAGGCCCAGGTAGCAGCCACTGCCAAGGCAGCCTTCTACCATCTTCGGTTGATTAGGCAGTTGGTACCCTTCCTCGAATGCAATGATCTGGCAACAGTGATCCACACAATGGTCACCTCGAGATTGGACTACTGCAATACTTTCTACATGGGGTTGCTCTTGGTGCAACTCTGGAAGCTGCAGCTGGTGGAAAATGCAGCAGCCAGACTGTTGATGGGTCTCTCTATGCGGGAGCATATCCAGCCTGTGCTAAAGGCATTACACTGGCTGCTAATAGCATACTGAATTCACTTCAAGGTGCTGGTTTTGACCTTTAAAGCCCTTTATGGTCAGGGACTTACCTATCTGAAGGACTGCCTTTCCCCACATGTTCCCCAGAGAGCACCATGGTCAGGGTCACAAAATCGTTTGGCCCCCCTGGTCCTAAGGACACCAGGCTGGTATCGACTAGGATCACGGCATTTTCTGTGGCAGCTCCAACTTACTGGAATGAGCTCCTGGATGAGATTAGGGCCCTGCGGGACGTTTCACAGTTCTGCAGGGTCACCAAAACAGAGTTCTTCCATCAGCTTTTAGGTAAGGAGCTGCACTTTATTATCTATGCCCTGCGCCAATTTTATTGCTAGCCTGAGTCCACTGAGAGTGAATGTACCGCTGAACGTATTTTTCTATGTGCACTTTACTACACCGTATCACCATCGTGATGTTAATGATTTTAATACTTTATTATGTGTTTTTATATTGATGTTTATATTGCTGTTTTATTTATTGTTCTTTCATGTAAGCCACCCTGAGCCTGCCTTGGCAGGGAGGGTGGGGTAAAAATCAAATAAATAAATATTCTGCAGAAAAATGGAAACACATGGATATTGGGGTTGAAGGAGGGAAAAGTTAATCATTTGGACTTTAAAAGATGACTGTTCTATTGTGTTTCTAAGATCTATGTTTTTGTTACACAATGTTAAGAGAAAAGTAAAAATGTTTTAGTTCTTTTAAATTATTGCAAAATTCATTCCACGTTCTGCCCCACAGAACCCATAGGCTGTAGTTACAAAATTGGCAACCAATGTGCTTGAAAGTGAACCTGCAAATATGAATGGCTTGCAATAGAAGTGTGCAGAAAGTTGGGGGTTGATCCTCATAAAACTGTTTTGTTATTTGATATAAGTTCAAAAGATGTAAATAAGGATATTTAAAATGCTGTAGAACTCTATGATGTAAATGCTAAGAAGCAAAGGATAAATGGGAGAGGGAAAGATATTGCTGCGTGAATTCCACACTGTGAGTTCTGTCTGGAGAATAGGAAAGCAATGCTGGAAGCACAAATTGCATGGGAAGTGGGATGTAATTCCTTTTTTAATATATTACTTTTTTATTGCGTTTTATATACTACAACCTAAAGGGAGGGGAAGAGGGAAAAACTAAATTAACACAAAAAAATAAGACAAAGATCATATTCCAAGTTATATATCAATCCTACTACAATAACAAAAAACTTTCCATCAAATATGGAACTAACTAAGGCTAGTTTATGTTTTAATCTCAGGTGATTAGTAATCCCTATTCTGTTAAACTGTCTGCTTATTTTTTACATTTCTTCTTCTTGTACTTCAGATTGGGTTTTGGTGCAGCAGCCCCTTTCTCCGATTCTGAAGTTTCTGAAGTGCTGCTGGAATTTCTTAAGGTGTTATCTGATTCTCCATCACTAACTTCCTCTTCTTCTGTATTATCCACAGATTTTGTATCATATTTACTCAGGTTTTGTTGCTGTTTTTAAAAGTCTTTGGCTTTTTGGACAGAATCAATTTTATTCTTCTTATCCTTATAGTTGAATACAAGTCCCTCAGGAAAAATCCATCTAAAAGAAATTGAATTATTGTGGAGAAAGTCGGTTAAATCCTTGTATTGTCACCTTCACTTCCTCATCTCAAATGGAATATCCTTTAAAATTTTTATTTCATTGTCTTTGACCTTCAAGATTTTTCCAGATGTAGCTTTCAAAACATTGTCCCTGGTAGAGCTCTTTAAGAATTTCACATATATTTCTCCAGGTAGATTATTTTTCTTAATAAAATCTGGATATGTTCGATATGCCAAGTCAATATCATTTTGTAACACATCTTGTTTGATATCTGTCACTGGTGCCAGCGCTTCACTTAAAATTAGTTTCAGATTTTCTCCTTTTTGCTCAGGAATACCTTGAAAGCATAAGACATACATTGGTCTTTCCATTTGTAGTTGTAACCATTGGCTGGTGTCTGCAGCTCTCTTTTTTTGCACATCCTCCAATTTTTATTCAATATTTTTGCTTTTTGTTTCAACTTTCTTGATGGCTCTGTTGGTTTTATCTGCTCTTTTCTCCATCTGTGTCAGTTGCTTTTGGACACCATCCAGCTTACTGTTGATATTAGACATCTGCTCCAGCAGGGGGCACAGTGCCATGGCCAACATATTAGGAAAGTCAGCAGCTGCTTCCTGTGTCTGGGTGGGAGTCATTGGTATAGTAGTTCCTGTGAGAGGTTTCTTTTCTGGCACCATTCTTCTCCCTCTACCAGACATTGTTTACACAAGAATAAAGTTTTTGGATTCAATGTCAAAGTTCTCCAATTTAAATACACTTTGGATTAATTTGCACCCTTCGGTCTCGTTTGCAGTCTCACACAGTTAGTTCCACTTGTTCTCTTTTTTATCGCTCATGGACTGCTCAGTGTCGGTGAGGGGTGTATCCCCAATTCTCCCCCACCCGCCATTTATTTCATAAGTTAAAGCCATCGGTTTTGGAGATATAAGCACTTATATAGGGGATCGCTTAACTCACTGATTTCGAGTTTGAATCATAGTAGTAGAGTAGTCACACTTGATTACTTGTCCACTTGTCCAGCAGCAAACTCTTACCACCAAAATGGCTCTACGGCAGCAGGACCTCTCGGGATAGGGAGAGCCTCAATCCCTCAGCTGTCACCTTGGGAGAGGCTCTCCTCTGCACCCCAGGCTGGGAGTCCCCTACAAGGACTCTAGGGCCCCCAGATCCAGCTGAAGCCCCTCCTGTCCACTGCATCTCAGCATGCCTCCATCAGGAGCTTGATGGGACACTAAAACCGGAAGTCCCAGAAGTGAGATGTAATTCTTATAGATGCAGATTTTGTAACAATTATTGGGGAGGAAGAAGAAGAGACTGGATTCATACCCCACCCTTCACTACCCAAAGGACTCTCAGAGTGGCTTACAATCTCCTTTCCCTTCCCATCCCCACAACAGACACTCTGTGAGGTAGGTGGGGCTGAGAGAGCTCTTTCAAGAACTGCTTGTAAGAGGACAGCTCTGACACAACTTGTAACTGACCCAAGGTCAGACCAACAGCTGCATGTGGAGGAGTGGGGAATCAAACTCAGTTCTCCCAGATTAGAATCCACACTACTAACCACTATACCAAACAATTTTGCACAGGAAGAAGAAAGAATGCTGGGTGGCAGTTATGTGGCTGAAAAGACTCCAGTTGTAACCTCTAGTCCTGCTGGAAACTTTTATCCTAAACTACAACAATTGTTAACAGGAGTTTTGCAAACTGCCAGTGCAACTAAGATTTTAGCAGCAGATCTAGAGGTGCAATTAAAGACATTTTCAGGAATTTCACCTAAACCAGCAGGGGAAATAGAGTATTCTGTTTGGAGAGTGTATGCAAGAGAGTTAGTAGAAGATCACAGTATTCCTGAAAATATTAAAAGAAGGAAAATTATAGAGAACTTGCTGCCACCTGCATTGCACATAGCTATGGGAGCAGTGAGAAAAGCTTCTGCTAAAGAATGCTTTGCTGTTTTAGAAATTGCATATGGCAATATTGCTTCAGTTTTTGAAATGAAAGTTAAGTTTATGAAACCTAACAGCACATTAATGAACACCTTACAGCATATCTAAATAATGTGTATGCTTTGGCTCTGGAAATACTAGGGAAAAAGGGGATTACAGAGGACAATTTTAAGCTTTATGTGCAGGAACAATTTTTTACAGGATGCTGGCATGAATCAATAACAGCTCCTAGAACAGACATAGGGTCTGGTAGTGAACCAAGAGAAGTTTGCTATGCTGATCTTCTTCAGCTAACTATAGGCCAGTCAGATGACCCAGCTAACTATAGGCCAATCAGCCTGCTTAGCGTTATCGGGAAACTCTAAGCCAGCCATCTAGCGGACAAATTTAAATGCTGGATCGAACAGGAAAGTTTACTTGCAGAAGAGCAGGCCGGTTTCAGGGAGGGAAGATCTACCCTCGAACACAGTTTGATCATGCAACATCTGATCGAAAAATATGCTGCAAATAGCTCGGTGGCATTGCATGCAGCATTTATTGACCTTAAAATGGCCTTTGATTCTATCTCGAGGTCTAAATTATGGGAGAATGTAGAAGGTACAACCATAGACCAGAGGCTTTTATATTTAATCCATGCCTTATATTCTAATACGTCATTTAAGGTCAGATGTAATAGAAGAGGGTACCTCTCAAACCCCATTGTCACAACAAAAGGCGTGAAACAGGGATGTGTACTGGCCCCATTGTTGTTTATCTTTTATATTAACAATGTGGTCAGCAAGTTAAAAAATTCTGATTTTCATCCCCCTATGCTGGCTGATCGGAAGATCCCCGTATTACTCTTTGCTGATGATATGGTCATACTCTCTAGGACCCCAGTGGGCCTAAGGAGAGCCTTGCTGGCACTTAATCAGTTCTGTACCGAGAACCAGTTAGAGATTAATTATCAAAAATCCAAAGTTATGTCTTTTGGTAAAAGAGCTAAAAGAAGGGTCTGGAGTATTAATGGTCAGAGGATAGAACAGGTTAAAACCTTCAAATATCTGGGAATGGTACTACAATCGAATGGTGCTAGAATGGCTCACCACGAACAGATGGCCAATTTAGGACAAAAATCTGCTCAGGCCATACTTAGATTTTTACGCACTAAGGGAGGGCAATATTTACCAGCAGCTCTCAAACTGTCCCAGGCTAAAATATTGCCCCAACTTTTGTATGGGACAATAATGGGGCCTCCATCTTTCTGCTTCACCCCACTTGAGCATGTTCAATCAAAGTTTTTGAGAGCAGCTTTTCAGATGCCCAAATGTGTCTCAAATGCGAGTCTGTGACTGGAATCTGGCTTAATTAAAGTAGAGTCGAGGGTATGCCTCACTTCATTAAACTTTTGGCTAAAATTAATCCTTATTCCTTATGGCCTAGCACCCTTAATTCTCAGTGATAGTTTTAAATCCTCCTGGTTAAAGGCGGTACATCTAAACCTAAGTAAATTAGGCCTCTCACCACTTATAGTCCAAAAAATGGAGTATGACCAAGCAAAGTCAGTAATCAAACAAAGGATCCAGGATATCCAACGTCAAATTGACATCAATAAAGCTCCAGAATTTTTGGCTGCAGAACATACAAAATATAAAGTGGCTCCAGCATTGTACCTGTCCCAGCTGGAGATTCCAGCCCAACGGAGGGCATTTTCGCTAGCTAGATGGAGAGCTCTTCCCTCCGCTGTGTTAGATGGGAAGTTTAGAAAGACTCCCATGCATGAGAGGGTTTGCCCCTGTGGGGATGGCGAGGTCAAAACAATCGAACATGTATTACTGTATTGCCCCTTCTATCATGAAATCAGAACAAAGAAGATCTCCCCTCTTCTTAAGAAATATCAGGGTTGTACAGACATAGAGTTTAGCAAAATGATCCTTAGGGATGTCAACCCAACAGTCACAGCTTCCAGTGCAAGTTTTTTAGCAGTTGCATATAAAATACGTCAAGAGATACTGCGTAGAGTATCCGAATTTTAACTGTTTTAGATATGAAATTTTTGAGTGTTCATATTGGTTATAAGACTCTTTAGGACTCATATGTAAGATATTAGACGTTTTATGCTGGTCAATGACTGTATCAATAAATCTGATTCTGATTCTGATTCTTCTTCATGCTGTGAGGTCTTTGGAGAAAGAAATGTTGAATAAACATGAAAGGAAATTGAAGCAAGAGATGCATGAAAAGGGGAGTCCTTTAAGTAAAAACATGGGGCAAACTGGAAAAAATGCAGAAAAGGTTGAAAGAAGTGGTATTAACAGAGAAATAGACTGGAAATCCAAATACTTAGAATCTGAAAGACAGATGGCTCACTAAAGATTACCCTTCAGCAAGCAGGGGAGTTAAACAATTCCAAGTCACCATTCTCCCAGAATTTCAGAGAAAAGAGATCTGTAGTATCCAAAAGCCATAATAAGGCATTATGATGCTTTAATTGTGGATTAAGAGGACATTTTAAACATGACTGTGCCAATCAGCCAAATTCAACATTGGTTCATCAAAATTTACTAAATACAGCTGATAAACAAGTAGACACTTGTTCAGAGGGAACAACCAAGAGCAGTGCAGCTAGTCAGAGGCACCAGGAAAGAAGACTGTAATCATGGATGATAAAGAAATATTGCAGGACTTGATAGAACCTGTGTGTAATGATTACATATATCTGGATGGGGTGAGATGTAACTGTTTAATAGATATGGGTTCACAGGTAACCTGCGTATGTGAAACCTTTTATAAAGCCCACTTATTTCATTGAGAGTTGCAGCCTATTAGAAATCTATTGCAAATAGAAGGAGCAGGAGGATAGACAGTGCCCTATTTGGGATTCATAGTTCTAGACTTAGCAATTCTACAGGATACTGAAGGTACAGAAGAGAGAGATGAGATTTTAGCATTAGAATGTCTAGATTAATGCATGCATCAACAAGTTCCAGCTATTAGTGGTACTAATGTATTAAAACACATAACTGATGCCAATACTAATCCAGGCAGATTTAGTTTCTCACCCAGCACAGGCTTGCTGTTATCAGTGGGAAGAAGCTTGCAGTTATTATTTGGAAAGTCAAAGAAAGAAGACTGAAATGGAAGATGGAACTGAAATATAGTTGCCATGGGGAAGACCTGTCAATATCCCAACAGGTAGATCATGCACAGTGACAGCTATTTTGCAAACATCACCACAGAGAGTGGGAACCACAGTCCTTTTGGAAGACCCAGAAGCTGTGGCTGGACCAGGAGGGTTAGCCATTTTTCCATAGGTAGTATCTTACATGAGAATAGGGGTCCACATCAAGAACTTGACCCAAAAGGATATTGTATTGAGTCCTCACACGGTGGTTTCTAAAGCCTATGAAGTGGAGTGGGCAAGAGCCCTGGTCATGCCAAACCTGGGCATTGTAAATAGAAAACAAAATGATTTTCCAGTTCTAAATTTTGAAGCTTCACCATTAAGTAAATCAGAGCAAAGAAGGATTTCACAATGTATAGCAACAGAAACACCAAACGTTTTTGCAAAATATGATTTGGACCTTGGGAAAGTTTCTGGTGTGACTTACAAAATTTGCTTTAAAAGTGATGTGCTTTTTGGAAAGAGAACTAGGTGAGTTTCACCTGCAGATTTTGAAGATCTCCAGAAACACTTGAGAGAATTAGCTGCTTTAGGTGTAATGGAAGAGACTAGTAGCCCATATGCATCACCAGTAGTGCTGATAAGGAAGAACGATGGAGCTCTTAAAATGGTAGTGGACTACAGGAAACTAAATAATTTGTCAGATAAAGATGCTTATCCTCTGCCAAGACTAGAAGAGACTTTCACATTGCTTGAAAAATCCCTGTGGTTTTTTGTCTTGGATTTAAAAAGTGGATATTATCAAGTGCCAATGGAACTAGCAGATCACCAGAAGACAGCACTTACCTCCCCATTTGACAATTGGCAATTTAAGATGATGACCCAATTCTCCACCAGCATTTCAGAAAATGATGGAAAATGTGATGCAGGGTTTGAAGCTAACAGAAACAGTTGCCTTTTTGGATGACTTGATTATATTTTCTGCAACTAAAGAGGAACATGAGGAACGTCACCTCAAGGTTTTGCAAAGACTTCAGACGCATGGATTGAAGTTGCTCCTTTCTAAATGTAAACTATTCCAATCATCAGTGAAATACCTATGTCATGTAATATTCACATCTGGAATAGAGCCAGACAAGGAAAAAAACAGATGCTATTACTACCTGGCCGGTGCCTACAAATATCAGAGAGCTTTGGAGATTTCTTGGGTTTTCTGGATATTATAGGAGGTTTGTGCAAGGATATTCAGTTATAGCAAAGCCATTAAACTCACTTCTAGCAGGTATCCTTAAGGGGAGTAAAAATAAAGGGAATCACTCTCTTAAGGACAGATGGGATGCATGCTGCCAAGAGGTCTTTGAGACTTTAAAGTTAAAGTTGACCACATCACCAGTGCTGGAATTTGCAGACTGGATATTACCATATATATTGCATACAGATGCCAGCACCATTGGTTTAGGAGCAGCTCTGTACCAAATGCAGAACAACTCTCTTTGTGTCATTGCTTATGTCAGTAGAGGTTTAAGCCATAGTGAATGCAATTATCCAGTGCACAAGTTGGGAGTTCCTGGCCTTAAAATGGGCAGTTTGTGACAAGTTTCATGATTTCTTGTATGGATCAGAGTTTAAGGTGATGACTGATAACAACCCACTAACTTATGAACTAACCTCTGCCAAGCTAGATGCACTAGCTTTATATAATTTTGAAATAGTTTATAGGTCTGGAAAAGCTAATGTGGATGCTGACTTCCTCTCTAGAAGATTGACATGAAGATGCTCCCACAGCAGATGAGGGAAGAATTAAGCAGATAGAAAGAATTGCTAGAACACTCTTAAGGAGTCAACAAGATCCTACAGCATGGAAGTGATGGGATGCTGAAGTTTGTAAAGCAGTTATTCAAGTGCATACTGCAAGTCCTGAACAGTCTACAGCAGCAAGATTTAACAAAGGGGACTACAGTCACTTTGAAACTCTACCTTCCTCAGAGGATAGTATTTCAGAAGAATTTGAAAATGAAAGATGCCATATCAAAGCCTTTTATGATCAAAATGGTGGGCTTCCTGATTGGAAAAAGCTGCAGAGAAGGGACAACTATAGTAAAGGTAAAGGTTCCCTTGCTCGAAAGCCAGTCGAATCCGACTCTAGGGTTGCGGTGCTCATCTCCGTTTCAAAGCTGAAGAGCCAGCGCTGTCCGAAGACGTTTCTGTGGTCATGTGGCCGGCATGACTAAACACCAAGGTGCACGGAACGCAGGGACAACTATATGACTACAATAATAATATAGGGACAACTATATGACTACAATAATACTCTATTTGGAGAAGGATCATAGACCCACCTGGGATGAAGGGAAAAAAAAGAAGAGTGTGAAACTAGGCTGTATCTGAGGGAGTGGCCTCGGCTTTTGTGGTTGGATAGAATTCTTTATTAGAAAGTGCAACAAAAGGAAAAGATGTAGAGCAACTTGTGATCCTGTACACTCATCGAAGGAGAGCTCTAGAAGGTATCCATGATGAAATGGGTCACCTTGGAATTGAAAGAACTTTGGTTTGGCTACGGATGGATTCTTCTGACCCAAAATGACTCAAGCAATAGAACAGAAGTGCTGTAACTGTGAATGCTGTATGAAGAGGAAAGCTAGAGTGAAAAGAGCAGCTTAATTAGTGAACATAAATGCATATGCTCCCTTAGAACTGATTTATATACACTTTTTGACTCTTGAACCAGATGCAACTGGCATCAAAAATATTTTGGTAATTACTGATCATTTTACCAAATACGCACAAGCATACCTCACCAAAGATCAAACTGCAAGAATGGTAGCTACAACTCTTTGGGGAAATTTCATTTGCCATTATGGGTTTCCCAGGAGGTTCCTCAGTGATCAAGGTGCAATGCTTGAGTCAGAACTGGTTACAGAACTGAGTAAAATTGCAGGAACTAAGTCACATACTACACCATATCACCCAAGAGGAAACCCAGTTGAGATGTTCAATCGTATCCTTTTGGACATGCTGGGTACCTTGGAAGCAAATAAGAAATCTAACTGGGAAAAGTATATAAAACCACTGGTTCATGTTTACAATTATACCAAAAAATGATGCTACAGAAGAATTCCCCTACTTCTTAATGTTTGGAAGACAACAAGTACTATGCACTGATTTGTGTTTTGGGATAAAGCCAAAGGGGCAAACATCAGGAACATGTCAGAGACTTAAAATGCAGGCTTTGTTATATATATGATCTGGCCACCCAAGAAAGTGAAAAACATCAGCAAGCCCACAAGAGTAGATGGGATGATGAAGTCATGAAATGTATCATTTTGGCAGGTGACAGAGTTCTTATATGTAATTTCAGCACCAGGGGTATGCAAAAATTAGCTCATAGGTGGGAATCTGTTGTACATATAGTTCTGGATCAACCTGAGGAATATGTTCCAGTATATAGGGTGCAATTGAAAGATGGCAAAGATGTTGTTTGAACTTTGCACTGAGATATGCTGAGACCCTATGGCCTTATTTCCTCCTTTGAAGATATGAGTGATATTGACATTCTGGAGAATCCTATTAGCAGTAGGAAAAGGCAGAAATCAACTGATGTTGTGGACTCAGTAGGAGGAGGAGAAGACTTCACATCAGAGTCTCGCTTTCTTTCAGGCCTCAGTCCCTTAGCAAGAAAGAGCTAAGAAAGAGCAAGAAAGAGCAAGAAAAAAAGAAGAAATTGTGCTGTCAGAGTCACCAGCTGTGGTTCCTCCCAGTACAATGAACCCTGAGGAAATTAATAGTCTACCTCCTAGGCCTAAAAGAGTTAGAACCAAGCCTGCTAAACTAAATGATTATGTTCTGAGATTTTCAGTGGGGTCAACCAGAGTTAATTTCAACACTGTAATATGTAATTGTTTAATCTTTCCATTAGATCTAAATTTGTAGATACTCTAGGGGTGACAGAATTTTAGCAAGGGAGAATGTAACCCCTAGCTAGGAATGGAATGAGCCAGGAAGGGGTGGAGCCTCTAGATGCAGAAGGATGTAGAGTGTGTTGAAAGCAAAGGAGGGAAGCAAGACTGCCCTACTAGGGAGCTTGAACCTTAATCATAGGCTCTTAACACCTTAAGGTAACTATGATTTATGGATGGATACTGGTGAGGGAGGGTGACTTTTGTTTTAAATTGTAGATTTTAGAATTATTGTTTCAGGGCTGTGTTATCTAATGGGGAGTTCATCTTGGAAACCAGTGCACAGAGTGTTCAGCTGGAGACTTCTTGGGCCATCTACAAGAGGAAAGAGATGGACTGTGGGGGTGACAAACTGTGAAGGAGGGAAAGATTAATGGTTTGGACTTTAAAAGATCACTGTTCTATTATGTTACTAAGATCTGTGTTTTTGTTACATGATGTTAAGTGAAATGTAAAAAATGTTTTATTTCTTTCAAATTATTGCAAGATTCATTCCAAGGTCTGCCCCACCGAACCCACAGGCTGAGGTTACACTTCAATGCTGCTGGATTCGACTGACCTCATTTATATAACTCCACTTTTATTATTGTCTTAGTTACCCCCTTATTTACTAGAACATTTAGCTTTTAGATGACTAATGTTCAAACAAATATAGGAGATTCACTTAGCTCTGAGTCCTTTTCCTTGGCATTCATTTGTTTGAACACCAGGATGTCAAGATCTCTACATTTCCAAGCAGTACAGATCTTTACAGGTAACCTTTTGAAGCTGAAGTTCAATAGATGAAGCAGACCTGTGATTTATATATGAGTTTTGTTTTTGCAACAAAAGCCATTCTCGTACTGTACGAGGAGCAACCGCCAAGATGCATTAATCAGACCTTAATTAACAAGGAAGAAAGGTGATAATTTACATTTATTCTGGATTGACACATTGTACTTTATTTAGCAAATGAGAGCTGTCAGGCGCTACCAGTGAACCTTAGATTGAAGACAGAGGGTTGAAAATGTGTCTTCTGCCTGCCAGAGCCTTTGTAGGAGGGAGACTTCGGTGTGTTTATACAAGGATCATTAGACATACCTCATGCTAAGCTTTCATGAATCTTTGAATACGTAATGCTCAAAGGTCATCAGGTATGAAATATTTTATAATGGCAAACTGTCATCATCAGTGAGAAATGGTGATTTATCAAAAACCCTGTTCACATATGGCAACTGGATAAGTTTCAAAGGATTGCTAGGGAATCCATAATACTTGCAGGAAAAAGAAAGGATGAAAGGCCTGGGTACCACCAAGTAGCCATGGGGGTGAGGGAAAAGAAGGAGGAGAGAAGAAAGCAAGACAAAGACTTCACTGAGGAGGAAGGGTTTCATTACCCTACTATCCTTTGTTCCTGGTATTCAGGTCAAAGCTTCCGGGATTCTGTGACAAGGGATGTTACCAAATTTCATGCTAACTCTGACTTAGTTTAACAGCTCAAGTTCTTTTATGGTATCTCCAAACTCAAAGCAAAACTTAATTCATCTTTTTTTCCAAATAATATTAATAAATCTTGATGCAAATATTGCCATTAAAATTAACATCTATTTCTGTGTCAGTTGCTATACATAGTGTACAACAATGCAGTCCTAAATAGTTACACCCTTCTAAGTCAAATGAAGTCAGTGGGCTTAGAACAGTGGATTGTACTGTGAGGCTGTATTCACATGAGCAGTTTGCTGTGATACAGTAACATTTCCTTTGAAGATTTAAAGAGCACGATCAGATACCAATATCTGCTTTGTGTGCCCCAGTTGATGTGATCCCATGTCGGCCCACTTTGGAAGCAGAGTAATCAGACACTGTTTATGGATGCCAGTGCTTCCACTCCACTTTACCACTCCACACATTTGAAGTGTAACTTCCCACCTGCATTAAACCAAAAATGACTGGGCAGTACACGCCATGGTTGAGGCACTGCAGTAATGTGAATGCCTGAGTTACTGGAAACCATTTTAGAGACTATGACTTCCTGCTGCATATATGGAATATTCAGAAGAGGACCCTCAGACAGAGAAGTGCTGATCCCCTTTGTGAATTGCACACAGGATGGAAAATGTTATACATGCTATTGTACAGAAGACGTACAATGAACTATGAGACATTTACATTTATATAATCCATGTCCTACACAGGAAACGTGTTTCAGGCAAGCAAACATACTGTTGTATAAGTGGACATCACCATATAGCCATATAGCCAATAGAAATAAAATAGATTACATAATTGGAAGGAGAGGGTGGAGAAGCTCTATTCTTTCTGCTAAAACAAGACCAGAAGCTCATTGTGGTAGATGTTGTTACCATCAAAAATCAGAATAACGCTGAAGAAAAACGCCAAAGCACCATAGTGCCAAAATACAATCTAAACAACATCCCCAAAGAGTTTAAAGACCATGTAAATAACAAGCAAACATGAACTGGAAGAACTATGAGCTGAAACAAGAGATATTATCAAGGAAGAATGTGCAAAGACTATTCCAGTTGCTTGAAGAAATGAAAAGCCTTGTTGGATGACTGATGAGATTAAAATTGCTAGAGACAAATGAGAATCAAAAGTAAAAGGTGACAGAAATAGAATCAGAAGTCTAAATACAACATTCCAGAGAATGGCATGTAGAGACAAAGAGAACTATTGGCCCAGGACAGACTGGCAATTTGCCCCGGTATCGAGTCGCGGCAAAAAAAACCCGGAGTAAACGATACCGGGTTTTCCCGTCCACACAGCGGGGGCCTCTGCCGGAAGAAACGGGACGGAGGCGCGCGGGACCGTTCAGACTGCCGCGCCAGAGGCGCGCTATATTCGCTGTTCCCCCATTATTTCGGCTGTGGGCGTATGTGCGCATGAGCGCATGAGCGCTCATGCGCTCATGCGCATAAGCGCATTTCAGCGATTTTTTTTTTTTGCCCTGCAACGCCGGCACCGCATTGGGCAGTGGAGCGGAGCTCAGCCAATCACGCCGCTGCTGCCTCATGCCCAACGCGGGTTGCTCCCGGCTTTTCGGCTGCGCGTTCAGACTCCCCGGAAGCGGGGAAACGCGCGACGAACACAGGCTTTCACGATTTGCGACGGCTTTTATCAGGTGTTTTTTTAAACCGGCTCTGAAGTGCGAGGGCTCCGGTAAGCTCCGGGTGGGGGACGCCAGGCAGATGTGCCTGTGTGAACGTTCCATTTACTCCGATATTGAGTCGCTGTCAGCCCGGGTCCCATCCCGCGGCAAATTGCCAGTCTGTCCTCGGCCATTGTAAGAACCAGTGTAAAAAAATGGAAGAGCACAACAGAAAAGTAAGAATAAGCGATCTATTGTAGAAGAGCCAAGAAATCAAAGGGAAATTTCAAGCATGGTTACAGATGTTGGAAGAGCAATATGGAAATACATTAACTGAAAAAGACAAAATAAAGAAAACTTGGGAATAATACACCAATTAACTATACAGAAGAGATGAAAGGATGACAGATTCTTTCCAAGAAGAAACTTTTGAAGAAGAACCTGCCATTTTAGAAAGTGAAGTGAAAGCTGCAATGAGAATCCATCAAAATCTTAACAAGAATATGTCAACAAATATGGAAAACAAAACAATGGCCCTCATACTGAAATGCTCAATCTACATTCCAATTCTGAAAAAGGAGATGTCAAAGACTGCAGAAACTAATGGATCATCACATTAATTTATCACACAAGTAAAGTGATGCTCAAAATCTTAGAACAAAACTGTTACCATATATGGAATGACAAACATCAGATTTTCAAGCTGGATTCAGAATGAAAGAGACACTAGAGAGCATACTGCTAATTTATGTTGTTTACTGGCGCATACAAGAGAATTTCAGAAGAAAATCTGTTTGTGCTTCATAAACTACAGCAGAACTTTTGACTATGTGGCTCTGGAAAAGTTATAGCTGATTTTAAAAGAAATGGGCGTGCCACAACACTGATTGTTTTGATGCACAGCCTGTATTTTGGACAACGGCCTACTCTTAGGATAGAATGTGGAGAAACAAAATGGTTTCCATTTGGCAAAGGTGTCAGACAAGGACATATTGTATCTACCTATCTCTTCAGCCTATGTGCAGAATGCATCATAAGGAAAGCTGAATTAGATTTAGATGACTGTGGAGTGAAAACTGGTGGAAGGAACAATAAAAGTTTGAGATATGTAAGATGATACCACATTACTAGCAGAAAACAGTGAAGACTTGAAATGATTACTGCTGAAGGTTAAAGCAGAAAGTATCAAAGCAAGATTATAGGAGAACATAAAGAAGACAAAAGTAATGACTACAGAGGAATTACACAACTTTAGAATTGATGATGATTTCTATTCCTTGGCTCCAGCATCAACCAAAAGGAAGACTGCAATCAAGAAATAAGGAGACTGAAACCGGGAAGAGTAGCCATGTAGGAGCTAGAAAAAATTCTTAAGTGTCAGAATGTGTTGCTGGTGACTAAGATCAAAATAATTCATAATATAGTGTTTCACATTACTGTGTGCAGGTGGGAAAGTTAGACAGTGAAGAAAGCTGACAGGAATAAATCTGATTCATTTGAAATGTGGTTGGAGGAGAGTTTTACACATACCATGGACCAACAAAAAGTCAAATAAGTGGGTTCTAGATCAAACCACCATGGGATGGGCTGACACAGTAAAGGAAGTCATGGCTCTCACTGTGCAAGACCTGAGCAAGTTTGGAGGCCAGTAATTCATAGGGTCACCATAAATCAGAAGCAACTTAACAGCACTTAGCACACATAAACATATGGATTCTAAGAAGAAGCTTGCAAAAACAAGTGGAAATCCAGTTGAACCATGGGGAGTTTGCCCAGCTCTGTTGACCAATAAGACCTCAGGATATATAGATATATAGATATATAGATATAGAAAGCTAAGAAACAGTTCTGCCTTCTTCCTTTCTTATCAGCAACAAAGAAATCCCCTTATGTTAGTATGGCATAAGGGATTTAGAGGGAAACCACTAATCTAGCACAACCTTTGGTGCTGGCCTCTTTCATCTCCTTGAGGCAGCACATAGGATTGGTCTGTAAGTGTTTTAGCTTGTTTAGTATAATAAATAATATATTAAGTAATTATATATATTTTTCATCTTCAAAGGTCTTCACTAGCATTATTTAATTAATCCTCAGAGAGCAGAGATTCCAGTCCATTAATTGGCATATTAGCTTCACCCACTATTCCCCAACCATGATGCCAGTTGGGAATAACGTGTTATAAATAGTAAATGAATGTTTGGATTAATTAATCCATAAATTTAAAGAGGGGCTTTGTAGTACTGGGATGTATCATCTCTAGATGTAGACTTTCTCAAATACAGCAGTGGTAACAAATAAATGCCCGTAAAACTTTAAAATGTATCTGCCACCATTCAGTATAGGTGTTGACTATGCAGCGCAGTTTGGTTGAAAGCAGTGATTTTAATTTGCACCAGTAAATACAATTATTAAGCAATTAACCAACAGGCATTTATAGATGGTAATTATCTTTGTTTAAATAAACACAAATGAGTTGTCTAACAATAGAATTTTGCTAGTGGCTCAGCAAAGAATTATATTCTGAGGCTCAGGAGCCAGAGGAAGTCAACGTGAGAGACAACTGGGGAATTGCATGGGTGAAGCCCATAGGTGATTGAAACAAAAAGTACTTTTTTTCATTATTAACTTCAAAAGGAAAAGCTTCTCCAAAGTGATGAATATTTTGTCAGCTAAAATTATTCATCTTCAGTAATGGGAGGCATTCTTAGAAAATGAGGATTTAATATGTAACCAATTAGCAAAAAAATTAAGTCAATTACCATACACAATTTTCTGTGTTAAATGTTAATTAAAGCCAGGGGTATTTTTAATAAAATTAATATGGAGAAAACAAATCATGAAAAAAGAGCCAGTTTAACCTAACCTATTAATCAATTAATCAAGAACAGAGCTAGCTTCTTAAAGATATATTTATTGCCACTGCTAATTTAATATTTGGAGGTTCAGTGCATAAGCAAAATCTTTACAATTTAGGAGATCGTATTTCAAAACAAATGAACACAAATAAAAAGTGCATAACTAATTAGCAATGCCTCTCCACATGCAAGATCTTCCTTGAAACTGAAGAAGGCCTCTGGAATGAAAGGGAAGCTTGATGAATCTGTCCATAGGATATATCACTGGTGAGGAACAGCAATCTATTCAGTTCCAAGAATATTTGGGGCATTAGGAAGCAATGTCAGAAGAAACTTATACTTTTGAAATGCAACGTTATGATTGACACACAACGTAAAACAAGATGGTCCTGTCCCATTTGTCTTGGCTGGAATTCCTGTTAGGTACGATTAGTGTAAGTCATCCTCACATCTAAGGCATAAAGTTTTACGGGCATCAGACATTTTCTCCCCTTTTTTAAAACTGAACATCTTTCTCCATTGCTTTGTAAACCCCAGCACAGTTATACCTCTCAAATTCCCTGCTTTTATTCAGAAGAAATCAGCTAAGCCATAGCCTGGTCTGGAGTAGCTTTCACAATATCAAGTTCTCAAGACAGGGTCACTTCAGAGAGGATGTGACAGGTGGTGAGTAGGTTTGTCAAGAGAAATTCTCTTACTTACTTTTTACCCAATTTGCCTCTGAAATTCAAAAATCCTTTTCTTTTCCTCTTTTTAGGATTTTAGACTCAGTTTCTAATCAATTCCATTTTGATCCAATTTGAAGAGAAGAGGGGCAGGGTGTTCTGCAAAATTTCAGAATTTCAATTTGTAGATGCTCAGAGGAAGGCAATGTCTTCCCATATCTTCCAAACCTTCTGCTAGAGCAACACCCTGTGGTGTATAACATAAAACAACAAATGTCATATAGAGATTTTGCACTTTCCATCTTCTGGTTGTTTTGAGATGTCTCAAAATCTAATGGTGCAATTCTGTGCAGTAACTCCAGTCTAAACTCTTTCACACCATTGGGAGTGCAAGTAACTTGGCATAGGATTGCACTAGAAGAGACTTAGGAATCCAATTAAAAATGTAAGTGTTGCATATATGAAAAGTATATGGTCTCATATTCAATGGTTCAGCTTCAGCTTTGATGATTCAAATGCAGTCTTTTAAACTAAGATGCTGCTGAACATGTTCAATTGAAGGACAAAGTTCAGCAGGAAGAATAGATGTTAATATTGATACCTGCTGTCCAGGGATTTGAAAAGAAGTATCTTTATTCCTACCATGCTCCTCTTCTGGCTGATCATTCTTTTGTTATGCTGATGACTGGTCAGTATGTGCTGAGTGATTGTGAACTAGGTTTTAGGAAATTGACAGTTTTGAAATGTTTACTTTTAAGGAAAGTCAGCATGGAATTTTCTGTTTTCTAAATAATTGGTGTCACCTGTAAATTTTGTGACTTCATTGGCTCATCTGAATCTTATTCCACAATTGCTAAGGGTTTTTTAAGGTGCCCTGATAAAAGGAATTTTGGCTTCTAGAATTTTTTAAATGACCAGCTAGCAGATAGATTAACAAGATTCAAGTCCAGTAGCTGTTTAAAGACCAGCTTAAAGATATATTGCTTTTCTACAGCAGACCAACACTGCTACCCACCTAAAACTACTTCAGGTAGAATGAAATACCTTTTCCTTTAACTTGACCTTTGCTCATGTTATTGTTATGCTGATAATGTTTCCTGAATGGATGTAGATTATGAGATCTGTACCCTGGACTATAGTTTGGGGAAGTCTGATTTACGGGAAAGCATTTAAAGTCAGTTTGAGAATTTGTTGCCATCTACAGACTGGTGAACAGTTTTCACATCAGGAGACATTATAATCAATTGAAAAAATACTAAAAATCACAGGAACAAACCAGGTCGTTTAGGGGGACTGAAATATAGTGAAACAGCCAAAGTCTTTTTTTTTTTAAGTCAGAGGAAACAAGAATTTGGACTTCTGGAACAAAGTTGAACCCTAAAAGAATAATTTTAAAATGTTGTGTTTGCTTTTGACGATACATCCAATTAAATTTTGTATTTAGTTTTTAACTCTTGTTTCTCTCCACATGACTCATTGAGTCTTATTGAGCATATCAACAGTAGCTTAAAAGGGTTGTAATACAAGAGGTAGAGACAGAGCATACTTAAAGCAGGTAGAGATATGCACAGAATCTTTATGCAGTTAATATCATTTGGTAATATTTTTTTTATTTAATTATTTAATTATTTGTGTTTGGATATCTTAACATGACATGAAAATTTTCAGATTTTTCTGCAATCCTGGGACTTGTCTCAGAATTGAAGAAAGGTGTGTCTTATCTGTTCATGGCTCCAGTCTTTGGATTTAAGTATCCACAGATGCAACCATGTTGGAAATTAGATATATTTATAATAATTTTCATTGATTTATCTTGAAAATTTCCCCCTCCCGATTGGATTGGGATGAAATTCTCAGACATTGCCTTCCAAGAGGTGCTTCTTTTAGAAGTTCAGCTAGATAAGAGAAAGCACAGCACATTTCTAACTCTAACCTTCCATGGTTAGGGATGGGAATGCTCAAGTTTTGTAGCCCTCACACTCAATGGATCTTTCCTATCAGAGCCAATAGAATCAGAATCAGAGGCAGCAGTCTTCCTGTGGACGGCACTCACAAAACAGTTCCATTTGTTTAATCCTTTGATTCATGAATTACCTCCAATCCCATCTGTCTACCCACTTAGCTTTCTGACAGCATCACACAGCCAATCAAATGTGGCTATACAACAGCATAATCAAATAATTTCAAACAGATGGAAGGAATCATTGCTCTTACTCTGAATAAGTAGACACTTCTTACTCCCTGCTCACAGCACTCTGAAAAATGACCGAAAAGGAGTCCATTTTTTGCAGCCTGCAAAAGCTTTCTCAAAGCACTTATTTTCAGCTCAACCCAGGTAAAGGCTTGTACAGATCTGAATTGCCTTGCTAAAACATAAAAATGTGCCCCAACAAAAAAATTAACAGTTTTCTTTTCTTTTTTAAAAGCCCATAATGTTAAACTATTTTCATATTGTGTTTGTGCTTTGGTTCACAGGCATATCCATGTTTCTTCTCACTCCACAATGTGTATGGATTTTCTTTTCCCAGGATATGCTAAACTAGTTTAAACGTCTGTAGACTGTAGTTTCCAGTTATTAGTTCTGAATCCAAAGGTTTCCTATCAGCAGAAGACAGCCCCCCTTTCACTAACTCCCCTCCCACTGAATACTCATTTTGCCCCCAGCTACTGGTTTTGAGTCACCCTGCCCCCCCAGTGCAAGTGAGTTAAGATGTAGGTAATACGATTAATATCTGTGAAATTCAAGTAAGTCTTCTTCAGAGTTTTCAGTCGGTCCTTTCTATCTCCAAGGTACACACCGTGTCATCCATAGTTTCCCCCTCCTCCATTTAATCCTCACAGAAACCTTGTGAGGTAGGTTAGGAGACCATGTGACTGGCCAAAGCTTAGGTGGGGACTTGGAGCCTAGCAGTGCAATCCTAAGTGGAGTTACACCCTGTTTAGGCTTGCAAACCATGAGGCCACTCATTTTTGCTTTCATAACAACAGCTCCCAGCCACAGTGTTCTCTCTTAACACTACAGCAACTTTTCTTTCGTGCTAAATCAACTTCTTTCATGCAGCAAAACTTTTGGGGCGCTCATGGTGATGGTTACAGGCCTCTGTAACTTCACTACAGTTAAAAGAAGTGCAGTTGAGTCACTGCCTTAAGTGTGTGACTTTCAGTGAGTGACTCCTGACTATTCCAAGAACCCAGGCTTCAGAGGCAACCAACAATAGCAACAATAGATGGGTATAAGCCTTCAGAGGACAGATGCCTGCTTTTTTATGTCACAAGCTATTGTTTAAGCAAGCATTTCCCAGAGTTAGTTGGGAATTTTCCAGCAGTTGCATTTTCTAGTGCACAGCCCAAGAGAAACAGCTCCTCACTGTGGAGAGCTGCAGGTTTGGGCCACCCAAATGTGTGCAGAATCCTAGAAAAAGAAGCTAAGTAGCAGGGAGAGAGGCAGTTGTTCACTCCAATTGTTTTTCTAGTGCCAATTAGAAGGCAGACCAAGGAGTCATTCATAGATGAGATGACTGCTGCAGCGGCATTCCTGTTTGGTTGTGTGCAATCACTATCATAAACATAGCTATAATTCACCGCCAGTAGTTGTAGTGATGGCCATGAGCACAGATGGCTTTAAAAAGCAGGTCAGACAAATTCAAAGAGGGGCTACTACCCATGGTAAATAAATGGAAGCTCCATATTTAGAGGTAGTAAACCTCTGAAACCTGTTGCTAGGAGGCAACATCTGGGGAAATCCTTGGCCTCTGTGCCCTGTTTGCTGACTCTCCAGGGCAACTGGATGGCCACTGAGTAAAACCGGGTGCTGGACTAGATGAGCCACTGGTCTGATCCAGCAGAGCACCTCTGATGTTCTTATAACTATGATCAATAATGGTTATTCATTAAACTTTCCAACCAAAAATCAGTCAGCAGCTATCAGTAAAGTTTGTGAATGATACCAGCTCAACTGATCTTGTGATATGGTTGCCAGCTCTGGGTTGGGAAATAACTGGAGATTTGGGGGGGGGGGTGGAGGCTGAGGAGGGCAGGGTTTGTGGAGGGGAGGGACTTCAGTGGGGTATAATGCCATAGAGTTCACCTTCCAGAGTGGTGATTTTCTCCAGGTGAAGTTATCTCTGTTGTCTGGAGTCCAGTTGTAATCCCAGGAGATCTCCAGCCACCACCTGGAGGTTGGCAACCCTATATTGTGAATTGGTTGCCTGGCATACTGCAAGTGAAGGTGGTCAATATTTTTTGCCTTGTCTTAATCAAAGGAAGTAGAATTTCTCCAGAGTGAAGCAGAACTGCCAAGGCATTTTTTAAAGTATGTTTTACCTTCCCTCTTACAGATTAAGGTTCTTCCTGCACTAGACCTTAAATCCTGGTTCAACCCTGTCCCCGAACTTACATTCTACACTACACTAGAGTTCACCCCTGTAATTATCTCGGGGTATTTTTTTTTGTTTCACATTATATTGAAGTCACGCTGGTTTCACCCCACACTTGTCCCAGGATAAACAGATGCTGTTATAACCAGGGATAAATGCAAGATATTGTGTTGCAAATTGAACTATAATAAAACCAGGGATGAGATCCAAGGGTGGAAAGGACCTAAGCTTGCAGTTTGATGTCTTTTGGTGAAAGTAAGTCTGTTGAAGAAGTGAGACTTGCTTGCAATTAAACATGTATAAGGTTAGGATTAGGGATGGGCATGGAACACAAAAATGCAGTTTGGTTCATGTTTCATGAACTGAACTACGAACCCCACAAACTCAGTCAGCTCGCATACAAACCAAACTGGGTTTGTGAAGTTTGTGCACAAAACAGCTGAGCCATGGGGGCAGCCTGCTCCCATGGCTCACTTGTTTTGGGCTGTAAACAGTTGAGCCATGGGAGCAGGCTGCCCCCACGGCTCAGCTGTTTCTGATCTTTTGGTGGCTTTTGGGGGATGTTTTGGCAGTTTTCATGGGGAGAAGAAATTAGGGGTTTAAACCCCTGCTTTTTGCTCCCCATGAACCTCCATGAACTACCTTAAAAGTTTGTGGAGGTCTGTGGCCAGGCTGCAGTTCACAAACTTCAGTTCACAAACCATGAACAGCCCAAAATTCATCATGAATAAAGGTTTGTGTGCCAGTTCATGCCCATCCCTAATTGGAGTACAAAGTTCCCAAGTTGCTTGTCATAGTCCTGGACTAAGCTCTGATTAGAGAGGCTCTCATTTCCAAGCAGCAATATGTGAAACTTGTCCCTTTATTTCTGTACATTTTTCTGTGCACGTGAGGTTGTTGGGTGGTTTGTCACACGAGCTTCAGGCTAGCACACTGTACCACAATTTCCATTCAATTTCACTTCCTTGGTACATAGGCTCAGTTTGAGAAGAAGAAAGGAGCAAAGGGAGATCTACATATACAAATTTCCATCCTTGGGGATGCTTGCTACTCTCTCAAAAATAACATTGCTGGTTTGTATTGCACATTATGCTTTGCCCATGTACACTTTATTCACATGTGTTGCTACTCTAATACATAGGAATGCACGTGGAATACAGAGTTGATGGGTATCTGCACTTGGAAGCACAAACCAAACATTCCCCTGTTTCACAGCTTCTAAAAAAAGTATGAACATAAGAACATAAGAGAAGCCAATGTTGAATCAGGCCAGTGGCCCATCTAGTCCAACACTCTGTCACACAGCGGCCAAAATATACCAGGTGCCATCCGGAGGTCCAGCAGTGGGGCCAGGGCACCAGAAGCCCTCCCACTGCTGCCCCCTCCAGCACCAAGAATAGAGTGCATCACCTGCCCCAGACTGAGAGTTCCCATCCATACCCTGTGGCTAATAGCCACTGGTGGACTTCTGCTCCATATGTTTATCTAATTTCCTCTTGAAACTGTCCATGCTTGCAGCTGCCACAACCTCCTGTGGCAGTGAATTCCATATGTTAATCACTCTTTGGGTGAAGAAGTATTTCCTTTTATCTGTTTTAACCCGACTGCTCAGCAATTTCATAGAGTGCCCACGAGTTCTTGTATTGTGAGAAAGGGAGAAAAGTACTTCTTTCTCAACCTGCTCAATCCCATTCATAATCTTATAAACCTCGATCATGTCACCCCTCAGCCGTCGTTTCTCCAAGCTAAAGAGCCCCAAGCATTTTAACCTTTCTTCATAGGGAAGGTGTTCCAACCCTTTTATCATTCTAGTTGCCCTTCTCTGCACTTTTTCCAATGCTATAATATCCTTTTTGAGATGTGGTGACCAGAACTGTACACAGTATTCCAAATGAGGTCGCACCAATGATTTATACAGGGGCATGATGATACTGGCTGATTTGTTATCAATTCCCTTCCTAATAATCCCCAGCATAGCGTTGGCCTTCTTTATTGCAGCTACACATTGTGTAGACATTTTCAGCGAGTTATCCACTACGACTCCAAGATCTCTCTCTTGGTCAGTCTCTGCCAGATCAGACCCCATCAATGTGTATTTATATTTAGGATTTTTGGCTCCAATGTGCATCACTTTGCACTTGGCCACATTGAACCCCATTTGCCACGTTGACGCCCACTCACCCATCCTCAACAGATCCCTTTGGAGTGCCTCACAATCCTCCCTGGTTTTCACCACCCTGAACAACTTCGTGTCATCTGCAAATTTAGCCACATCACTGCTTACTCCCAATTCCAAATCGTTAATAAACAAGTTAAAAAGCATCGGACCAAGTACTGATCCCTGTGGTACCCCACTGCTTACCACCCTCCACTGAGAAAGTTTCCCATTTATACTCACTCTCTGTTTCCTATTTATAAGCCAGTTTTTGATCCACAAGAGGACTTGTCCTTTTATCCCATGACTATTGAGCTTACTTAGGAGCCTTTGATGAGGAACTGTATCAAAAGCTTTCCGCCATTTCCCTCCATATTGGATAGAATCAGACATAAGGAAGTTTACAATAACCATCCACATGAGTGAAATTACAGTTATCCACACAGCAAATCAAAGTGGTTGGATTAATACAGCATTAATAATTCCTAAAAAATTGAAATTGATGATTTATGATGTTTTAATTATTATTTGGAATTGTTTTTATTTGTAACCTGCCTTGTGAAGGGCTCTGGGGAGGCAGCGTATACATTCCAATCATCATCATCATCAAGTTTATGATGGCTACTGACATTGACATGCTAAAAATGTAAAGCATAGATGAGGTGAATGTGTACTATATGGATAAACTCAACAGAGTCTGGATTAGCTGAAATTCCCTGCCATACCTGGATTTGCTGACATAATGTGTGGAATGGCCCATGTTACAATGCCAAAATGCAATGAATATCCAGTGCCAAACAGTCCCGTTCATTCTATGAAAGAGATATTTTGGCCATTGCTAGCCAGACTAGAATGTACACTGACAGTAATTAGAGATACATCATTACTAGGAGACAACTTGTATAGGAATTGTTCCTAATTTTTCTCATCTCTTCTGATGTTGAGCATCTAAAGTAGCCATCTTTCCTCTCTGTGTGATGCTTCTACTCTTGTAGACATAAACCGGGCTCATCTGCTTTCCCCTGTTCATCTAAATATAATGGGGCAGATGGTCTTTCCCTCCTATAGCTTAATAAAAAGACTCCAGTCTCCGGGGCCATCAATCTACTTCCTTTTGCCAGCACAATATTCAACCCAAATTCTATTTCAAGGCAATTTTCTTAAAGTTTATAGTGTTCTCTGCTCATCAATGTTATATGTGCAATGGCTTTGTATTAAATATTTTTTCTGTATTTCTATATTTAGTATTCGTTTATCTGTGTCAGAACCAAACAAGGGGACAATGAAACTTTCCACAGAATATTTCCTGCTATATATAAGCAGTAGATTTCAATATGTATAAGGAGAAAATATGGAATTTGGCCTGTTCTTTGTTTGCCCTGGTTGCTAATAAGATTACGTAGTGTGTTAACCAATATTCAGTAAAAAGCTTTATCAGATTCCAGTTCCCGTGAATGCCCTAGGAACCTTCCTAGTTAGAGAGAGATCCATAGGGTATAAACAAATCATACAGTGCATACAGTGCAACCTTTGCACAGTTACCAATAAGGCAGTATTTTATGCTCTGTTGTAACCATGTTTTTCGAAAAAACCCAAAAGTCAAGATTCTAGTCCATAACTGACCAGGTTCGGCTCTGATCCCAACTCTTACTCAGTAGTTGCCATCTCTGCTCCATCTCTGACTTACCATATTCTTCTAGGCCTCTGTCCTGTCTGGCCACAGTCTGTTCCCTAGAATCCTCCAATGTACCAGGTCCCTCCCAAGCTTTGTTTACTTAACTGACACCCTCTGACCCAAGCTAGAAGAGTAATTCTTTTTATATATTTTTTAAAATGTCACCAATCCAACTTGTTGTAGTAATTCAGGCTAGCCTGTCATGGAAAAGTTCTCACGTAGTACCCCACCCGGACTACTTTCTATCTGTGGTGTTTTTCTACAGTAAAAAGTTCAAATATATGATTCCTGCAATCTGCAAAACACAGTTATAGCAAGAGCTGCCAACCATATCTTAGTTCTTTGGTTAATCTTACTCTCAATTAGTACTGAGTATCCATGTTATTCTGCAAATATTTAGATAAACCCCCAGGTGATTTTAACTTCTGGGCCTAAGCCTGGGTTTTATTCATTGTTAATATAATCATTTTATGCTGCATTTTATGTTTCTTTTTTTCCTTCCCCTTTTCCCGGTCAAGACTTCGGTCATATAGACCCGAAATAAATTGAATTGAGCATAAATTTGAATTGAGCATGAATTGAGCCCAGGGCTTTATTTGTTTAAAAGTTATACACTCATATATAAGGGTTGCACCCATTTCCATCAATTCTCCTCTCGGGACTCGGAAGAGCCCCCCACCAGTGCCAGTACTCAGTACCAGTACCACTGCAAAAAAAAAAAAAAAAAAAAAGCCCTGTGAACCCCACATTCAGAGGCTGTGTCAGAGTGGTACAAAGTTTTTTATTAAGATTTGCAAAAAAATGTAGATATTCTGGGGAAGAATATTCTGTTTTTCTTCAAATCTCATACGTTTGCCTCAGTGTAATCTCATAATGAAGTATTCATGCAGTGTGTACACATCTGGTTATTAGCTAATTGTGTCTGCAGATAATCCTCTTTCAAAGTTTGGATCCTTCATAAAGATCTCATCCAGTGACAGGCTCCTGTCAGCTACCTCCTCCTACCACTGGAAATTTACTCTTGAAAACAGAGAGGGACTTGTGGAGGGAAGGACAGGTGGCATTTGTGGAGGTTAAGTTCTGGAGAATGGAAGAACCAACTGAGAGCTCTCCAGGACAAATAATATATACCAATAGCTTGAAGTGGAAAAGAACACTAGAACATTTTGAACTTTGTTAAAACTAGATGCATGGTTCCTAGTGTTCTCTTCCCCAATGCTAGTTCTCCCCACCCTTTCCAAGGGTAAACCAAGACTGGTTCCAGATTTTTGGGGTATCTGAGAAAGACCTTCTGATGGTCCCTTCTCACTAAAAGACTACAATTTGAGATAAGATGGCTGGCAATCCCAGAAAGGGCTTTCTCAGGTGCCAAAGCTCTGGAACTCCCTCCTTAGGGAGATTCATCTGTCTACATCTGTCATCAGCTTCTGCCAGTAGGTGAAAACATTTTTTATTTCATTTGGTGTACCCCCAGTAAAACTCACTGGAGACGACCCTGATGCTGGGAAAGATTGAAGGTAAAAGAAGAAGGGGACAGCAAACAATGAGTTGGTTAGACAGTGTTATCAATGCAACAAACATGAAATTAAGCAAACTCCGGAGGACAATGGAAGACAGGAGGGCCTGGTGTGATGTGCTCCATGGGGTTGTGAAGAGTCGGACTCGACTGTGCAACTGAACAATAACAACAGTAAATTCTTACTGACCCACCTCCCTAGTTGTGTGTGTTTGTTCTTGGTATGTCTACAGGTTCTTATTTTACTATTAAATATTTATAGATACATTTTAAATGCTATTTTAATTTTTAATGTTTTAATGCCTTGATGTCACCACCCAATAACTCCAGTGAGGCAGTACTGTCATCACCAAACACTGAAGGATGTTCTCTGTGCCACAGTTAATCAGGGATATATAGTGGGTCTTCTTGAAGTTCTTGGACATCAGTAGCTGCCACAGATACTAGGGATGGGCACAAACTTGATGATGAACTAAAGTTTATTACAAATTTTGGGCAGCTCATGGTTCATGAAGAGCCACCATGAACTTCCATGAATTTTGATGCATTTCATGGCAGCTTGTGACAGTTCACGAAGAGCAGAAAGGAGGGGTTTACCCCTGCTTTCTACTCTTCATAAAAACCAGCTGTTTGGTTTAAATGGCTGGGAGCTGCTTTCTGCTCTCCACGAAAACCCATGGGGAGCAGAAAGCAAGGGTTTCCAAACAGCTGTGTGTCAGAGACTGCCACTCAGCTGTTTGGTTTAAATGGCCTGGAGCGTGTGTGCATGTGAAATATTCAAACACAGTCTCACCACCTGCTATGTGGAAAAGTACAGTCCATCAACAGACACCTCCCAAAGGCCTTCTGCTCCACTATCTTAGTTCACCTGCCCCTCAAAGGCTGGAAAGAAGCACATCATTTAGCCAGAATTAGGGGAAGGAAGAGAAAGTGAAAACCAGACTGGTACTTTAGGAAACAACTCAGTCATGCAAGGAGAAAACTGGCACAAACTAGTTTTACCAGCAAGAGAAGTTTTTCCCAAGTAACTGTGGATTTATTGTCTTGCCCCCTACTCAGTTCTTTAGCTTATTACTCAGAGTAAGACCTCTTCCAGTAGTAAAAACACTCTGGATAGCAAGATCTGCCAATCACTTGGCTTCTTTGCCAAGTTTATTTGCATAAAAGGATTCTGTTGGATGGGAGGGTTTGTTTGTTTTTTTAGAAGGCCTCAGATAGATAGAAAGGTGGGCAGGGAGAATAGAAATATAAACTGGACCATGAGAATTTTATATTAATCAGGAAAAAATGTCCTCATTATGCATATAAAAAAGTCTGTAGTCCATACCAGAAGTCAGTGCTAATCTGCCTGTCAACTACAAGAATCACTGGCCTCTTTGGTCACAGTGCCATTTACTGCTAGCAGCTGAAATGTTACCCGGGATGCCAAGAATAAAAATTATTCAATTTATTGGCTTCAGTTGCAGGGATGCTTTTAGGTGTAATCTTGCCTTCCCCCTCCCCACACACTCCTTTTCTTTTTTAAAAAACCCCACAAATCTTTATTGTCTTTGGTTCTCGGTTTTATGAGCAGCAGAGGAGGAGAGATGCAAACAGAAAGCTATTAAACCATCCATATCTTCCACAAACCATATATGCCAGACAGCGATATTTCCAATGGAAGCTTTTAATTGTTTGGGTTTCATTTCTGATATATATATATTTTACAGGGTACCTATCAATGCAGCTGCAAGTTAAAATAATGAGAAGGGGAAAAACCAAGGAGAAAGAACAAGAAGAAATCAATGTAACCCCCAAGTAGTTTTCACTAGAGTCCTTAATTTATATAGTTTTTTTTCCCTCGCAGATACTTCTCTCCTCGCTGTTTCCTTCCCCCCACACCCCACCCTCTTCCCGTCCATCCTGCCTCCCTTTCTCTCTCTCTCTCTCTCTCTCTCTCTCTGGTGCAGGTATTTTTAAATTCCAGGCACCATACAGCGAGAATGTGCAGGTGCTTCTCGGAGAACTTTTTCCCCTCTAGCTGGCTGTGGAAAGGACAATGCAATTAATAACAGATGGTATGGAATGACCACGTCCTTGAGAGAATGCCTTATTGACACCTCCTGCTAATTGTATCACATATAACACAACTAAAAGCATAATAAATCTGAACTGGGGGACATTTTATGCAAGTGCTCGCCTCCTTTTCCAGACGGTAAATTGCTCAGCTCTTGAAATATCTATAACCTTGTGACACCCAACTTGCATTAGCTTAATTGCCTTTTTTTCTTTCCCTCCCTCCCTGCCTCCCTCCCCTCCCCCTCCCCTCCTCCTTTCAAAGAGCAAGTCTTGCTTCCTTAGTCAACCTTCTTTACTCCAAGAAATGAAGGAGCAGTTGGTGTTTGCTGTGGTGGGATTTTTGCCAAGCCTGGACTGATTTGCAGTTTTAATGGGAAATTGGCCTTTTCAAAGACGCTTTGCTGAGTACCCATTGATGGGTGAGAGGATGGGGTGACTGATTGGATTCGGTAAACCAGCCTTCTCTTCATGGAGACCTCCTCTTTGTTTTCAAATGCCATGCTGGCTGTCAAGCCAGGAGTAGGCGTGCTAACAAGCTTCAGTGCCAAAAGCATCATTTCCCTCAAAATCAGTAATGAAAAAGTATTGCAGGGGAATTGTCAAGATCACTTCTGGCATGTCGCTGTCCAGCACGCAGAAAGGGTAGTTCAGCCTGTCTGAGGGAACTGTGCCTGTAAGGTTCCGTGCTTGTCCTAGGCAAATAGGCCAGGCTTTAGCATAGCTGGCTCATCTCAGTGATAAAAAATTAGACCTTTTTCCCCTGGAAGAAGGGATTGCCTGCATTGAATTGGTTCTCCTGACCAGGAAAGAAAATTCTGTTCTCGCCAATGTCTGTCCAGGTCATAGACCATGGATGTTTTCCAAACTTCTGATAACTGATGAACATCTTTGTCTCAATTTACAATGAAAAATGCTTATTTCTCCAGTGTGAAAGAGTGAAAAATACTAATTTAATTAGTGCCTCCCCGGAGCCCTCGCACCAGAAAAATCCTGGCTATGGGGCTGTTTCCCTCAAGAGGAAAGGAAACAAAAATGGGACTATTCTAATCTTACCAAATAGCTTTTGAAAATTAGTCTTATCCCCAGTTTCAGATATATTCAACATATATAGAAGAAATTCATCCAGTCCTGTTAATGTTTACTTCATGAACTTAATTCAATGGGTAATTGTGCACAGGATTGACATTTTAGCTGTATTGAAAAACTTGGCTGAAACTTCATTTCTTAAATTTCTATTGGTTGGTACAATAGTCAGGTTCAGAGAAAACAAAAAAAATTAACGTCACACAATCCCTTACTGGATCCACATGTCCTTGGATATCACGTTATTGTAACCTACTGCATTTCTCCAGGAAAATTCGGGAGTTGAATGATCATAATAATGCAATATCCCTGTTATCTCCTACCCATTCTCAGCTGTTCTTGAATGTGCACCCACTGATGTACATTTGCCATGTAACTAAGCTGAGGGAGTATGGTTATTGAGTGACACTAACTTTACTGTTAGTATCTGATGAAGGGGGCTTTGACTCTCGAAAGCTCATACCCTGAAAATGTTGTTGGTCTTTAAAGTGTTAATGGACTCGACTCTTGCTGTTCTACTGCCGATCAACATGGATTCCCGCTGAAACTAACTTTACAGGGCACCTTTACAGCCTGATTCTATGCATGTTTACTTAGAAGTAAATTCCACTGCATTCAATGAGGCAGACTGACTTGTGTGTGCATTTTAGATTGTAGAATCTTAGTGTTCAGGAGCTACAGGTTAATCAGAAACAAAATAATAATTGATAAAAAAATGTATACTGTAACCTACATTTTTACTCATAAACTGTAAAGGATGAAAACACACTCACCAAAAATCACCCTGGAAATGTCCAGATCATATTAAATTGTGAGTCAAATCATTTCTCTCAGTTGCAAGCCAATGTCACCTTAAATATCTTATAGGAGGATAACATGGAGGGATGATTGCCACCCACATATAGGGAACAATAAGACATTAAAATCAGGATAACCTTATACTAGACCAAATGGTCTTTTAAAATACTAAAAATATGTCAAAGCCAATATAAAAATCCATTTTTTATTCATACTGGTGATGACTGCAAAATCTAGAGCTGTTTAGGAAAACAAGAATGAAGAGGAAAGGAACTTTAATAAATAAAAACACACAGTGTAGTGGCTAGAATATTGGACTAGGATCTAGAAGACACAGGTTCAAATCTCCTCTCTGCCAAGGTAGCTTGCTGGGATGACCCAGGCCTGTTACTGTTTCTAAACCTGATTTACCTCACAAGGTTTTTGCTGGGTCAATAAAATGGAGGAACAGAGAATGATATTGTAAACCTCTTTGGGTCCCTATTGGGTAGAAAAGTAGGGTATAAATATCTAAATAAAAATAATATTAAAAAATACCATTTACATTCCTTAATCCCCAAAGGCATTGGTTGGTTGAACACCTCAAATTTGCCCATTATTCCATCTAATATATATAATTCTCTTAGCATATTGGCTGTTGCAGTGTGGTTCCATCAGCCATTGGGCCATCAGCTGCCACTCAATAGTACTCATGTGCTATTGGCCAGGTGCTGGGTCTGCTCCTCTTCCCCACCCACTTTCACTTCAGCCACTGTTCCCCTGTCAGATTTACTGGCAGACAGCTCTCTCTCTCTTTCTTGGCTCCTGTGTGGGACTAACACTCCCCTCAGTGGCTGTTCGTAGGCAACCAAGCTTGCTTCTGTCAGTAAAAAGACAAAGGACTTTCAGCATAACCCCCTCTCCCGCCCACTGCCAGCTTGGCCACTTTCTTGTCAGAATAAACTGAAAACGTCTCTCTTTCCTTTTTGGCTCCACCATGGCTGGCTGGATAATGAGGTGGGCCAGCGACCATCAAACCATTTTCTTCAACCTCCTGCTTTTTGACTGACTTTCCCCTAGGATTGCCAATCTCTAGGTGGGATCTGGAGATCTTCCGCTGTTACAATTGATCTCCAGATGACAGAGATCAGTTCTCCTGGAGAAAATGGCTGCTTTGAGGGTAGACCCTATGGCATTATCCCCTGCTGAGTCCTTCCACCCCACCCCCCAAAATGCTGCCATCCACAGGATCCACTCCCCAAATCTCCAGGTATTTCCCTAATCAGAGCTAGTAACTGTACTTTCTCCTTTGTTAGTAAAAGGCCCTTTCCACACCTATGTCGGCCTTTGGGAGAAAGCTCATTGGGGTCAGTCCTGATAGGGTTGCAAACTCCAGGTGGGAAATTCCTGGAGATTTGAGGGATGGAGCCTAGAGAGGGTGAGGCTTGAGGAGGGGTGGGACCTCAGACAGGTACAATGACATAGACTCCACCCTCCAAAACAGCCATTCCCTGATAGGGAACCATTGTTGCCAGTCTCCAGGTGGGGGCTGGAGATCACGCAGAATTACAACTGTTCTCTAGGAGGGAGGGGGGAGGAGATGGAAAGCTGAAGCTAGGGGGCAGATAATGATAGGTTGATGGTTGGCTGGGAGGGAGATAGGGTTACCAACTCCAGCTTGGGAAATTCCTGGAGATTTGAGGGGTGGAGCCTGGAGAGGGTGAGGTTTGAGAGGGGTGGGACCTCAGACAGGTACAATGACATAGACTCCACCCTCCAAACCAGCCATTCCCTACCAGGGGACTACTATTGCCAATCTCCATGTGAGGACTGGAGATCACTCGAAATTACAACTGCTCTTCAGGTAGCAGAGATCAGTTCCTCTGAAGAAAATGGTGGACTCTGTGTCATTATACCCTGCTGAGGTCGCCACAGCAAATTGTTACTGAGTGCCCAAAGCTGGGGTACTCTCTCAGAGCCTCTTTCTAGAGCTCATTGTATTTATTTCCACAACGGGCCTTATTCCTAGTTTATAATATTGCACTTTTGTGGTTAGAGATTTGCAAAATATCATTCAGGATTAAGTATATTGTGAATTTCTCATCCCTGCTTGTGATGGTACCTCTCTCTTTTTTGTGTGGTTAGGTGTGATGTAGTTTTAAATTTCTTGCTATTTCTTTCTCTCATTCAAAGTATCTGTTGCTGCCACTAGGAATTTAATTCCAGTCTTTAATTAACCTTTCCCACAATATTGTGCCCAAGCTCTAAGGATTCTTTGTTGGACTATGTGGTTTTGAGGAAAAGACTATGGGTTAACAATAAACAAGATAAAACTTCATTGGTAAAAGAAGCATATTGGTTACAAGATGTTTCATTAAGTTGCTCAGTAAAATCTTTCTCTTTTTACTCAAGTCTCTGTCAGCTTTTCCCCTCACACTCTTAAAATACTCCGACTATATTAGGTTTTTCCTAATATGCCCCCTTATGCATATTTTCTTCCTCCTTAAGAATCTTAATGCTTTTCACAGCACTTCTATATGATTTTAGTTAGAAGACTACTTCTCAGACTCTGTGTAGATTGACCATAACTGACAGCTACTGACTTCTAACTTCAGAGTTCAGATTGAACACTCTGCCTTCTCTCTCTCCACACACATACACCTAGCTCCGCCCATACACTCTCAGTCACCAGCCAATCACCTCACTCACTCTTCTCCCTCTTTCACCCCCCCTTGTTCTTCTGACACTTGCCACACACATATAACTTGAAAGATTACACTGCTGATTAATTTTTTTAAACAAATCTCCATTTCAATATTTTTTCTCCCTGATGCCAATCGCACCCATACATGTTTATTTTAACATTGTTTTCTCTTCCCTTGCACTGAATTTTTACACATTTTCCTATATTATATATGCGTCATGGCATATAAACAGAATGCAAATATTGTAGAAACAAATTAATTGGGAACACCAACACTGATAATTGGTGGAACAAAAAAAGAAATGTAAAAGAGACTATTCATACATCTCTATGTTGGAGTGGATTATAGTTACTAGTTGTTCCTGTCAACTGTGATTTATGAGTTGTTTGAGAAGGTCCATAACCACTAACCCTTTGCCAAGCCAACATAATCTAGTTTGTTAAAAACATTGTGGCCAGAAGCCATTCAAACAGACTTTTTCCTGCTTGTTGGAAAGCTTACTGTAAGAGCAATGCCTGATTAGAAGAGGACATGAGTCACAATTGCGGCTTTTACAAAAATTGAATAGGAAGATCTGCCTAAGGGCTGATTCACATTTCTCCTCGGTTGGGTGGAAACCAATTCTCCATGGTGTGACCCTCCCCAGGGCATTGGGAAAGTGTATGTGACTACTACCACTGTGGTGTCTTCTTCTCATGTGAAAATAGTTCTCTCCTCACCAAGTGACGTCCGCATTGCAAGAAACCATGTCATAAGTACCACCTACCAAAGCAGGCATCATGGCACTGAGAAAAAGATATAAATAGCCATCAATGTCTCCTCTAATACAAACTTGGCTGTTTGAACTAATGATGCCACCAATGGCATGAAAACTGGCATCCAAAGACCATTTTAAAATGTGTTAAGTTTTTAGTGTTCTTTAGCTAGACATAAACCATATAGCAATTATTTTACTTCATAAACCCATTTTACTGGAAAGATTATGACCTCTTCTTCCTATTTAACAGTATCATTCACACACTGAAGGTTGCATTCGAGTTCATACAGGAGCCCATGAATAGTGAGAAGCTTCTAGGAGACTGTAGTAGTTCTAACAATGCCAGTTGCTTCTCAACACAGCTTTTGCCCTCCCACTTGCTCTCCAACAGTCCCAGAGTTTTTCTGAGACACTACAAAACAGAAAGAAACAAATAGGCAACAGCACTCTTGACAGCCAGCAGAAGTGTATTTATATCCTATGAAAGTTCACATATGGATTTTAAAATTGTGGGCCTGCACCCTTTACTAGACTGAGGACACTTGGTGGATGCATGTATGAACAAAATGGAATGGAAGAATTACATGCTCCAGCTAGATGAAAGCTACAAACTACAACTACTTTCTGGGAAGGTCCACTCTGAGGTGTTTGTCTGGGAAATGATTATCAATTATGGCTCTGAGCCAAGTTCTGTCACATGGTAAGCAATCCCTGCTTCTTATTGAAACAAACATGAATTCAGTTTGAAAACACTGAAGACAATACATATAAGATAGCTATTGAGCTGTCTGAAGTAGGGATAGGCAGGAACCAGGAAAAATGGAGGTTCATGGAGGTTCGTAGTTTGGAGTTTTCATGAACCCCAAACCACAAACTTCTATGAACTTCTCCATTCCATGAACTGGTTCATGGTCTGGGAAGTTTGTCGGCCTGCAGCCCCACCTGGAAGTGAGCTCCAAAGGCATTTAAATGTTGTCAGAGCTCATCACCTGGCACCCGAGTGAGCTCCAAAAGCATTTAAATGATTTTGGAGCTTACTTCTTGGTTGGGCTGCCTGACTTGACTGAGCTCCCAGAGTCAGCTCTGAAGGCTTTTATAGGCCTTGTATGCCTTATATGGGCAGGCCCTTATATGTCAGGTTCAGGTACTGATTATTCCTTATTGGACTATGTCCACAAATATTACGAAGCATAGAGAACCCTCTTGACTCCACCTTCATCTTTCAGTAAAATGTTAGGTATGGAGGGGAGATCTGAGTAAACTGATGTATAGAAATGTTGTATGCACAAATGGATGTAATTTGTACATTAAGTATATAGCCATCAAGCATTGTATTCTGCAGAATTTAAAAAAAGGAAAAACCAGATTGCTGTGAGCAGAAATAATTCCGACAATCAAGTTTGGGGAAAGTAAGATAGAAGTTTACTCCCCATATTTCTGGTCACACCCAGATATTCCTCAAGAACATCTCTAGATATTTGATTTAAATGCGGTGTCAGGTAAGCTAAAATTGCTAACATGAGAAGCATTCCATGCAGCTGTATTAACATTTAGCCAAGCCCCTTGGCTTCAGATAGATGGTACTAGCATGCCTGATATCTTTGTATGCTGCCTGTGTTTGCCTCAGTAGAACAAACAGCAGTTCTGGGGAGGGGTATTATATGTCAGAAAAATGGCATGGAGGGAAAGGGTTATCCCTTTCCACTTTCTCCGCAATGCTTTTCTGAACTGGACCCCTCAACACTGATCACAGAACTCCAAATGTCAGATTTCGATTGGCCCTTTATCAGCTATAAAGTTTTTTCTTCTACAGACTAGATTACAATAATTTCCGTGTTGGGATTCCTCTAGTGTGACATTTAGTAAGAATAGCTGTGACATTTGTTCTGATGTTCCTAAAACAAACAACAACTTTTAAAAATTCTTATATACTTTCAATATTCAAAATATTGTTTTAACTTTTCTCCCCTATTTTATAATTCTATTTTATTCTATAATATCATGTATTTTTCTTTGTGTTTTGTAAGTTTAAAAAAGAGAAGGAGGATGTAGAAAACTATTCCCCATTTTGAGGCATTAGCCATCATAATACATCACAAAATGCTACATTGCAGAGAAATAAATACAATAAAGGATTTTTACAACAGTGTGGGCGTCACAGCATAATAGCTTTATATTGTATTGTTTTTAAGTAAATCAGATGCATTACACTTCAAATTTTATTCTGGGAAGGAAATTATTTAAGTGAAAAAAATAGTTTTTTGACAAGTAAGTGACTTACAGTGCTATCTTAAGCAAAATTGCACCCTTCTATGTCCATTGAAGACTATAGGTTTAGAAGACTATAACACTGCTTGGGATGCCACTGTGAACTTTGAGACTGTCGTCTTCATGACCCAAATCAATGGTGAGTTAAATTGACTGACTAGATTTTAATACATGGAATGCTGACTGGAAATTTCCAGATGTGGTTAGTAAGCAAACTTTAATACTTCATTCCAGTTGTATAATTATATGCAGAGTGTTGGACCTGGGAGACCTTGGTTCAAATGTTTAGTCCTTCCTAAAGTGTTTTGGGTGGCCTTGAACTTTTTATCTCCCAGATGAACCTATCCTATAGGGTTACTTTGAGGATATGATAAGGAACAATATTGTGTGTTGCTCTCCACTTCTTGGAAGAAGGATACAATCAGAGATGCTGAAAACATCAACATGAATGTGATAAGTATTCAGATTTATCTATCTATTTATTTATTGCATTTACATTCTGCCCTATCCCATGATGGGCTCAAGGTGGCTCACAACATATATTAGACCATAAATATATTATTAAAACCCAATTAAATAAAAACAGGATGGCAGCAAAAAATAACATCAGTCCAGAGTAGCCTACTACACTTCTTGTTAGGTGTTAGTAGGATAGCAGGCATCTGTAGGCCTAGTATGGGCAGGGGAGTCTGAGATGGTAAAAACATCTGCCACCTCAACCAAAGGTCTGCTGGAACAGCTCCACTTTACAGGCCCTGCAGAATTGTAGCAAGTCCTACAGGGCCCTGATCTCATTTGGGAGTGTGTTCCACCAGGCTAAGCAGAAGTCCCTCAGGCCAGGGACCACCAGTAGGTGTTGTTCAGTGGAACATTTTGAGCCTCTTTATCAGGTTACTTTTCACATATTCAAACAATTTAGTACAATACAGTGCAGGTGGCAGTATTCAAGTACGTGCCTGCTTCATCCCCCTTGGAAATGCAGCAAGGAAAAATTCTCAATTTATAATGATGGGTTATTGTGACATCACCTATAGGGCAATCCTTTTCTATTACTTGGGAAAATCTGAGCTCTTTATGACAAACTGACATATTGCAAAATTTCTATAATTTTAACTATCCAGTGGGCATCTTGCTAGTTCTAAATGAAACACCTTCCCAAGTAGTCAGTAGATTGCTGTATTTTGGAGAATAATTTATTCTTAATATCCAGGAAGTTACGGGGGGGGGGGCAGGGCCCTCTGATTGTTTTCTACAATACAGATACCTCAAGTTCTTAGCTTACCTCTGGAATATGGCTAAAATTACTTAACAAATCAAATTGTCTCCTAACCATCAAATAGAAAATCATGTGAACAGTAGATGTCATGGGTCTATTTCCTGCTCTTTCCCTCTGACACCATTCTAAAAAGGAACCAGACCATTCAAAAGCTGAATATGAAATAGAATAGGAGTGTCTTGTCAAAATGCAACCCATCTTCAAAGCCCTAGGCACCCCCAGGCAACAGCTGGAAAGCAGATTTTTTTTTTTCATCTTGGTCAAAAGTGCCCCAAAATTCTGGTTCATATTCTGTTACAACAGGCAGACACAGCTACCCTTCTGGAATAAAAAAAATAACATTATTATGTATGTACATGACCTCAAGTTGAAACTGACCTATGGTGATCTCAGCAAGGGGCTTTCAAAGCAAGTGAGACGCAGCAGTGGTTTGCCATTGCCTTTCTCTGCAGAGTCTTCCCTCGTGGTCCTCCATCCAAGTACCAACCCTGCTTAATTTCTGTGATCTGATGAGACTGGGCTATTCTATACCATTCCACATCCTGAAGTTAACATTACCTGGAATTGAATGTAGCAGGTGCAAGTATAGAAGAGCAGGTTCACATGAGTTCAAAAAGAGTTCCACAAATAAATTATTAGGTACCTTCAGGGCCCAAGAAGGGAGTGCTGTTAAGCAATAAGATTGTACATAACCTGCAAGACAGCCTCTCCTATCATGCTCCACTGTGTAAGCTCATCTCGGCAAAGCCTTCTGAAGGTGCATCTCTGCAAACGGGTAAGATTGGCAATAACAGCCCATACATGGTGTGGCTCCCACCTTCTGGAATGGCCTGCCTGATGAGATCAGGAAAACTGCCAGACTCCTGTTTAATTACTTAGAGATTTTGTATTCTGGCTCTCCAGGCAAGCATGGCCAAGATTCACCTGTGCCATCATTTCCAGTTCAGGAAGGGGAAGAGGCTGGAAGGAGGGCAGTCTGGCTGTCTCATGTTACCCTCAGGCTATGTTGCAGTGGGATTGTCTGCTGCTTCTTCAGCAAGCCACATCATTCCTGTTCACTTGCTGGGGGCGGGGCCACGATGCCCCAGAAGCTATTTAAACAGCACCCTGTGGTCACCTCAGTCTCTGCATTCCCCCCTCTCCAGCTCCTTTAATTTGAACTCCTCAAGGATCACCATTTCTACCACATACTTTTCTGCTGCAAGGCCAGCAAGTTCCTTCGGATCTTCAGCAAGGATTTAAAGGGCCATCAGCTGTTGGGCTGTGAGGCTTTTAAAGATGCAGACCTGCTTCCTTGCATGTGTGTAGCTACCTGACATTGTAGTGTGCAAAATAGCCAAGGAGTGTGAGGCAGGAAGAGTGGTGGGCCCATTTGCAGCAGCATCACTTCCCAACCTGAAGGCCTTGAAGGGATTCTAACTAATTCATTACCTGTCTTATCCAAAAGGGGCTTCAGTTAATGATGCCATTGCCCCTGAACTTTGTTCTGTCCGGTATGCTTCCTTGGATCATGCAGTCAGCATAATTCAGTCCTGTGGCCCTGGCACCCTCTTGGCAAAATGTGATATACAATCTGCCTTTTGCCTATTACCTGTTCACCCTAGGAATTTCTGCTTATTGGGCTTCAAATTTGGTGGGTGCTGGTACATCAATAAAGCCATGCCTATGGTTGCTCCATTGCCTGTGCAGCTTTCGAAACATTCAGTTCCTTCCTACAATGGGTAGTTAAAGAGCGCACAGAGGGCCCACACATCATGCACTACCCAGATGATTTCTTATTTGTGGGCTCTGTGGGCACAGTGGTTGTGGGCAAGCTGACCACCTTGCTACATTTCAGGCTCAGGCCCAAGGTGGGAGACCCACTTGCCCAGGATAAGACTGAAGGACCGGCCACTCAGTTAACATACTTGGGGATATCACTGAATTCAGTATGTAGTACCACTGGCCTCCCATTGCTCCTTTGGCTGTATTCAATGAAATAAGCTGTGGCCATATTTTCACCAAAAGATTGTGTCTCTCTGTGTTACTCCTTCCATTGCCTCATCCTTTATCCCTCCTTGAAGCCTGCAACCTGCCTGAGGTTGTTTACATCATAAACTATAATAAAAACATAAAACATTAACAATTCTTAATTAAATGCAAGTATAAAACACCCAACCAGAACATAAAGACACAAAGCAACTTAAAATGAATACCAGATTCCAAACTGAAACATACTATTAAAATGATGATAAAACATCAACACCTTAATTTTTTAAAAACTAGGTTTATGTAAATGTTTGGGCATGGCACCTAAAAGAGAGTAATGTGGGCAACACATGAGCATCTGGGCAAAAGGAATCTCACAGGTGAAGTGCCCACAGAGAAAGCCCAGCCTCTAGTTGCCCCCCACATTAGCCTTTGAAGGCATGGAGTGAGGCAGAGCTTAAAGGTGGTCCCTCAAGTATTTCACAAAATTTGCAAAAAAGAAATGTTCAGGAGGGCATTTTAATAAAGGAACTAGAATTGTAGCATTAAAAAAAAAGCTCAGTAGTATGTTTTTTATAAGGGAATACAATTGTAGTCTATTTCAATGTTTATTGTATCTATCACCTTACTTTCACTGCATTATCCTATACTTTTGCAATCCACTTTCTTCATTATGGTATGCCATAGTTCTTTGCATCGTTATCTGTCTGTAGTGTACATAAGAACACAAGAGAAGCCAATGTTGGATCAGGCCAATGGCCCATCTAGTCCAAAACTCTGTCACACAGTGGCCAAAAATACCAGGTGCCATCAGGAGGTCCACCAGTGGGGCCAGGACACTAGAAGACCGCCCACTGTTGCCCTCCCCCCCAGGAACCAAGAATACAGTGCATCACTTGTCCCAGATAGAAAGTTCCGATCTATACCTTGTGGCTAATAGCCACTGATGGACTTCTGCTCCATATGCTTATCTAATTCCCTCTTGAATCCATCCATGCTTGTAGCCACCACCAACTCCTGTGGCAGTGAATTCCATGTGTTAATCACTCTTCGGGTGAAGAAGTACTTCATTTTATCTGTTCTAACCTGACTGCTCAGCAATTTCATTGAGCGCCCATGAGAGAAAAGTACTTCTTTCTCTACCTGCTCTATCCCATGCATAATCTTATAAACCTTGGTCATGTCACCCCTCAGCCATCTTTTATCCAAGCTAAAGAGCCTCAAGCGCTTTAACCTTTCTTCATAGGGAAAGTGTTCCAGCCCTTTTATCATTCTAGTTGCCCTTTTCCACACTTTTTCCAATGCTATAATATCCTTTTTGAAGTATGATGACCAGAATTGTACACAGTACTCCAAATGAGGTTGCACCATTGATTTATACAGGGGCATCATTTTTTAAAATTTATTTTCAATTCCCTTCCTAATAATCCCCAGTTTAGCGTTGGCCCTTTTTATTGCAGTTGCACACTGTCTAGACATTTTCATTGAGTTATCTATTATGACTCCAAGATCTCTCCCTTGGTCAGTCTTTGCCAGTTCAGATCCCATCAATGTGCATTTATATTTAGGATTTTTGGTTCCAGTGTGCATCACTTTGACACTTGGCCACAATGAACCCCATTTGCCATGTTGATGCCTACTTGCTCATCCTTGACAGATCCCTTTGGAGTGCCTCACAATCCTCCCTGGTTCTCACCACCCTGAACAACCTTGTGTCATCTGCAAATTTAGCCACTTTACTGCTAACTCCCAACTCCAAATCATTAATAAACAAGTTAAAAAGCAGCAGACCCAGTACTGATTCCTGTGGTACCCCACTGCTTACCACCCTCCACTGAGAAAATTGCCCATTTATACTCACTCTCTGTTTCCTATTAATTAACCAGTTTTTGATCCACAAGAGGACTATTGAGCTTACTTAGGAACCTTTGATGAGCAACTTTATCAAAAGCTTTCTGGAAGTCAAGGTAAACAACATCTTTTGGGTCCCCCTTGTCCACATGTTTGTTCACTCCCTCAAAAAACACTAACAGGTTAGTGAGACAAGATCTTCCCTTACAGAACCCACGCTGAGTCTGCCTCAACAATTTTTGTTCAGCAATGTGCTTACAAATTCTTTTCTTAATAACAGTTTCCACCAACTTACCCAGTATCAATGTCAGACTGACTGGCCCGTAATTTTCTGGATCTCCTCTGGAACCCTTTTTAAAGATGGGAGTGACATTAGCTACCTTCCAGTCCTCAGGAATGGAGGCAGATTTTAATGAAAGATTACATATTTTTGTCAGGAGATCCATAAGTTCAGATCTGAGTTCTTTTAGAACCCTCAGATGTATGCCATCTGGGCCTGGTGATTTATCAGTTTTTAAGTTGTCTATCAGTCGTAGGACCTCCTCTCTCGTCACCTCAATCTGACTCAGGTCTTTCAACACCCTTCCTGAAATCAGCACTTCTCATCTTCCACAGTGAAGACAGAGGCAAAAAATGCATTCAGCTTCTCAGCCATTTCCTTATCATCCTTCAATACTCCTTTTACCCCTTGGTCATCCAAGGGCCCCACTGCCTTTCTGGCTGGTTTCCTACTTCTAATGTATTTGAAGAAAGTTTTATTGTTGGTGTTTATGTTTTTTGCTATATGCTCCTCATATTCCCTTTTTGCCTGCCTGATCACAAACTTGCATTTTATTTGCCACAGCCTGTGTTCCCTTTTATCAGCCTCAGTGAGACTAGCTTTCTACCTCTTAAAGGAATCCTTCTTACCTTTTACAGCTTCCATTACTTTGTTTGTTAACCACACAGGCTTTTTTCTGTACCTATTTGTGTCAGTCTTTTGGGGCAACTCCCTATTTATACAAATGTTAAACTCAATAACGTTATGGTCACTGTTCCCAAGTGCTGCAATCACTTTTACATCTCTCACCAGGTCCTGGCCATTATTTTACTTATTTATTCACTTCATTTATACTCTGTCTTTTACCCCAGTGGAAACTCAAAGCAGCATACTTTGTTCTCCTTCCCTCCATTTTATCCTCACAACAACCCTGTGAGGTAGGCTAGGCTGAGAGCATGTCACTGGCCTGAGGCCACCCATGAAGTTTCCATGGCAGAGTGGGTACTGGAAACCCGGGTCTCCCAGATCGTAATCTGACACCCTAACCACTACACCATACCAGTGTATTGCATTGCTTATTTGGATAGCTTATACTTTTTGATTGCTTTTTTTAATAGTTTGTAATGTGGCTTGAGTTTCAGCAAGACAGGTGGACTTTAAAGGAAATAATAAATAAATGTAGTCTGGGTCTAAATAAATACAGCCTGGGACTTGGCCATTTGAGAGAGTACCCCTGAAATGAGATATAGTTCAGGCTCTTCTTTGGGTGCTATATATGAACGAATGACCCTGTGTACCTTTGGGAATGATCTGAATGATGATAATGATAATGTTGCCCTAGAGTGTGTTCTTCAAGTGAGACACAAATGTGTTTCTCATTAAAAGCTTATACCATTCTGCTTCTCTAAGAGCTCAGAAGTCTATCGCTTGGGGTCCTAAAACTTTTTATAGGCAATTGGGAAGTTAGGGTTATGCATTTAAAATTGTTCTTTAAAAATTAATCTCAACACTAAAACAAATTGAAATATTTCCCCAAGTGTATAGAAATGTAAAAAAAAGCTAACCCCAGCAAAAAAAATTGACAAAGAAGGTAACTACTGTAAGGAATCTTTTATTTTAAAAATTGCTTAAGTATATAGTATTTCAATTGTTATTTGTTCCGTTATAGAGTCTGATAGGTATGAATGAAGTTTTTTTTTGTCTCTTTGAAGAAAAATTCAGTACACATTTTAAGATAAAATTATAGCTTTATAAATAACTAGGAATATTTCCCATTGTGGAAATAAATACAGTGAGCTCTAGAAAGAGGCTCTGGGTGGGTGCCCTGGCCTTGAGCAATCAGCATCAATTTGTTGTGGCAACCTCAGCAGGGTATAATGACACAGAGCTTACTGTTTTCTTCAGGGAAACTGATCTCTGCCATCTGAAGAGCAGTTGTAATTCTGAGTGATCTCCAGCCCTCCCCTGGAGATTGGCAACAATAGTTCCCCAGGATGAAATGGCGGGTTTGGAATCTATGGCATTGTACCTGTCTTGGAGGTAGCAACCCTATCTCCTTCCCAGCCAACCATTAACATACTGTTATCTACCCCTCTGACTTCAGCTTTCTATCTCCCCCTCACCTGGAGCCTCTACCTAGGAAAAGTCTTTCTCCTCCTCAGTGGGGATCCAAGCAGGAGGGGAAGCAACCTCTGCAGGTTATAATGACTCAGAGTCCACCCTGCAAAGCAGCTATTTTCTCCAGAGGAACTGATCTCTGCTGTTGGGAGAGCAGTTTTAATTTTGAGTGATCTCCGGCCCTCACCTGGAGAATGGCAGCAGTGGTTCCTCAGGAGGAAATGGCTGGTGTGGAGGGTAGAGTCTATGGCATTGTAACTGTCTGAGGTCCCACTCCTTCTCAAACCCCACCCTCTTCAGGCTCCACCCCTCAAATCTCCAGGAAACTACCAACCTGGAGTTGGCAACCCTATTTCCTTCCCAGCCAACCTACCATTATCTGCCCCTGCATCTGGAGAGCAGTTTTAATTCTGAGTGATCTCCAGCCCTCACCTGGAGATTTGCAGCAATGGTTCTCCAGGAGGAAAAGTACAGTCTTTCTCTGCAGTGGAGACCAAAGCAGCTTACATCATTCTCCTCTCCCCCTTTTTAACTGCACAACAACCCTGTGAGGTAGGTTAGGCTGAAAGTCTATGACTGGTCCAAAATCACCCACTCAACTTCCACAGCAAGAACCTGGGTCTAGGGTACGCCTAGGGTAGCCAACCTCCAGGTGGAGCCTGAAGATTGCTGGGTATCACAACTGATCTCCAGACAAGAGATCTCTCCCCCCCCCCCGCCGCCAGAGAAAATAATGGTTTAGGAGGGTGGGCTCTATGACATTCTATTCAGCTGAGGCCTCTCCCTCCCCAAACTCCACCACAGAATATCCAGGAATTTCCCAACCTGGAGCTGGCAATCCTAGTCAGGACAGGCCCCATTGTGTTCCCAACAAAGCTTGGAAAGGGCGTCCTTCCTTTGCCTTTTTACTTACAGAACCAAGCTTGGTTGCTTAGCTACAGCCACGGTGGGAAAAGTCTCACAGGAGCCAAGAAGGAGAAGTGTCTTCATCAGGAGAGACAGCCATTTTGATAGTTTATTCTGTGAGGGAAGAGTGTCCAGGCTGGCAGTGGGCAGGGGAGAGGACTCAGCCCCCAGCCAATGACACATGAGTTGTCTTGAGTGGTGGTTGATGGGCCAATGGCTGATGGAGCACATTGCACAGCCAATGGGAGAGCTAGAAATGGCCAATACATAAGGGAATTATATATATAGGATGGCTTGCATCCCACCTAGTGTTTCTGTAGCAGCATGAAAGGGGTCAGTTTTCACCAATCCCCCTTCCATGGCTGCTAAAACACTGCTGAAATTCTATTGGGGGACAGGAGACTTCCAGGAATAGGTTGTGTGAGACTGGCAAAAATTGCCCCTCCCTCCTGTGCCCTTGTAAATTTTAGAAGGGATCTGAGTCATAAGATATAGTTCTTGCCCCTAAAAAGGCAAGAAATATTGTCAGAGGGCATGATCAGCCTCCAATGAGGCTTAAGGGTACCTCCAATCTTCCTTCATCCTTTGGCAACTCTCACATGATCACCTTTGCAATCATGTTCCAGAGTAGAAGTAACTTGCTGAGAAGGGAAGGAAATTGTTGACTGGGTAGATGTATAGACTATATAGGGGAATTTCAGACAGATGATATAATCCGGAAGAGGAACGGTTCCCAAACGGTTTCTGGTCTGGCATTTCAGACAGAACCGTTTTAGAACCGGTTCCCTACCGGAATATATTTGTAATTTCACACAGAATCGCTTCTGTCCCATTCAGGAAACGGGGCTGAAGCGTTTTACCTGTCAACCGCTTCCAAGTATTCTTCAGTTTCTTCTCCCGGATCGGATACGCTTTTTTCCCGCCTTTTTTCGCCCGCGCGGGCGATCTCTGGCTTTTTTTTTTTTTTGAACGTTCGCTTTAGAGCGTTATAACGCTATAGCACTATAGCGCAATAGCATCATAGCAACCCCATTGGAATGCCTGCGGTGTTGTTTTTATAGCACTATAGCGCTATAGCGCTCTAAAGCGAACATTTTTTTTAAAAAAAAGGCGTGGCGGGAACCGGTGGGAAAACAAAGCGGTGCAATCTGAATTGCCAATCCGCTTCTGATTCGGCTCTTTTCCGGTCAGGGAAAGCCATGTGTGAAATGGCAGCCCTGTACCGGTTTACTTCAAGACGAATCAGAAACGGCTTCAATCCGGCAGAGTCTCAGTAATGTGAAATTCACATATATGTTTGCCACCTTTGGCGAGTAACTGCTGATCTTTGCACTGCACAGTACATCCCTTCCAACAGTAATTAGTTCATGCTCCAGGATATAGGACAAAGATTTAGATTCAGATTTAGAGAGCCAGTGTGGTGTAATGAACAGAGTTTCAGACTTGGATCTGGGAAACCCAGGTTCAGTGTCCCACTCTGGTGTGAAAGCTTGCTTTTCTAACTTTGAACAGTCACTGTCTCACAGCCTAATCCACCTCACAGGGCAATTATGATGATAAAATGGAAGGAATGGAGAATGTTGTAAGCTGATTTTGGCCTCCGTTGGGGAGAAAGGCAGAGTATAAATAACAGAAATAAATAATGGGAAACCCATGTCTCGGTGGATGATAAGAAGCAGCTGGAAACTCTAAGCAAAGCACAAAGCTAAAAGTTTTTTTGTTATGTTACACAAAGTGCTGAAGATATCTTCCCAACACCAACTTTTATTTGATGTCTTTATTAATGATGTAGAAGAGCGGGCAAGCAGCACATTAATTAAACTTGCAAATGATGCTAAGCTGAAAGGTGTTGCAGATGCCGGAGATGGTGAGGAAATAATACAAAGGAATCCATGACCGTTAAAAGAATGAAAAGCCATAAAATTAGATTAAAACTGGGAAAAGAATGCAAGTTACTGTAATAAATCTGCGCGAAACTATTCAGAGTTAATGTAATGGAAGGCTCAAAAATAAGTTATATTAAAAAAGACTCAAGGCTGATGGTGAATGGAAACTAGAACACAATAGCCTAACTCATCTTTCAACAAACCCTAGAACTATTTGGCTGAAAATATGGTAATGATTTGTTTCTAATACGCTAACAGATTCCTTAGATCCTACAGAATGGCCTATAGAATATGATAAAATCAACTAATAAACATGATCAGGCATCAGGATTTTGAGAGGCAGAGTAAATAAAGGAACATAATTCAAGGGCAGAGCACATGTTTTGTATGCATACCATAAAGAAAAAAGGATGTAAGACCCCAAAAGATCCGTTTACGATAATCCCCTGAGGCCCTGCTCTCTCCTTTTTAGGAGGTGAGGTGAATATCGGCTGAGACCAGGTCCTTTGCAATTGTGGCATCTCACTGGGAGGGGGACCCAGATGTATGCACTATTATTTGAATGTGATTAGTGAATGATTTTTATTACTGTGACATAGAATGTTTAAATAAATCCAAATTATATTCCATTATTCGCCCCAAATGCACTGCAGAGCCCCTCAATTCTCAAGAGGGGAGCCCAACCCAATTCAATTCACTACTCCTTGTCAAAGATCACAGATGATCTTATAGGTTTCTTGTTTGATAAACAGCTCCTTTTTTCTTTTTGTTTTGTTTTTTTAAAAGTCATTTTCAGTGTCCACAAGGAGATATGTGTTGTATGTGCGTGTGTGGGAGGGAGTAATGCCGATATTTGAGATAAACTCCTCGGTTTGCTTTCATCTCACATATATACTTTTAACCAGCCTTTAGATGTCAAAAGAGGTTGAAATGTATCACTGTTAAACTGCTGCAAAGAAGTTCTCTGCTGAAGAGATTTATAACATCTCCCACAAGTGATATAACCCCTTTACGGAATGTGGCTTAGCAGGAAGGGGGGGGGGGGCTAGAGGGAATAAAAGGAGGCAGGAGTTCAGCTGCAGGAGAGAAAAACACAGAGTGTCTCTGTTGCTGGAAAAGATTTTGAAATACCAGCAGATCTATCCTATCTCAGATTTATTATTAGAATTCAGACTACAGTACATCGGGGGAGGGTGTAGGTAAAGTCCTGCTTAATATTATTTATAGACTAGCCTTGGCTTATCCTTCAAGCTCTGTAAACTTGGCCAATATGCTACTTGTCAAGTCCATCAAACCTTGTGCATCAATGGCAGGCCACAAAACATATATATATATATATATATATATCTCCAGTTACTGTTGTGAAAGCTCAGTCTTCTCTCTCAATGAAATCAAATTTCCCAATGCAATTTTAGACTAAATAATATTGTTACCCCCTGCTCAGAGATTTTAATTTTTTTGACATTGTGAAAATATGATGTCCATAACAAAAACAGAAGCCATGAGACAGCTGAATGAAGTTCAAAATGCAAATGTGTTTTTGAATTTAGTTAGGCAGTGATGTCGCGGAGGAGAAAGAAAGCCAGACCTCAGAGCAGCCAAACAGGGCCTTGAGAGTGATCCACACCAGCCAGAGAGAATATGTGGTCCAAACAGTCTCAGTGATGATGAACAAAAATGGGCCAAACTAATGTTAATTTTATAAAGATCTTAAACAACATGAATTTCATAACCATGTGATGCAATGACATTCTATAGCAGAGATGCCTTGAGAAGCAAACATACTCAGTGCTTATTCCCTCTGCACCACCACAATGAGAGCTGTTAAACAAACAAGAGAATCTATGGATTCTAATAAGGTCTGTGTACCAGCTGCCACAAATAATGTTGTTGTTTTTTTTGTGCCCTGTTTTTGTAGCCATGAGCACCTTGTCCGTGCTTAAGACAATGTAGCAATTTACTGCACATCTCTTTACTGCGTTCCAGGTATTTGTTCCTTGCTTCAAAGTATTTTTTGCCTGAGGACAATGTGATTGCAGAAGAAACATTTCCAGGGATGCTTTTGAAATTTTCTTCATCTGAATTTGTTTCCATATCTTGGAACCCACAATTACCTGCTCTTGTTTCTGAAGTATATACAGTGCATTGGAAATTGTCCATTGTACTAGTGGCCCAAATAAGGATTTGAAATACCAGCAGGCTGGTTAATGTTTGATCTACATCAATCAAAGATATGTGAATTAGTGCGAGTTGCTGCTAACAAGCAGACTAGCAATGTTTTAGGCAAGCCCCTATTGGCTCTAAACTTAGCCAGCATTACTGCTGGCTTCACTTATCCCCACCTGCATGGAAAACAGTTCTGAGGGTTGGTAAGCCTCCTCTCCCACACATGCTGGTCCAGTTGATGCTGCTTCATCACCAAGGGTGCACCAGCCCTAGCTCTCCAGGCCACTCAAACCAATGATGGGCTAGCTTGGAAAATCCCCACATCCTTAGATGGCTCTGGGTGCTAGCAAGATAGTCCTACCTATTCTGTAGCAACATGCACTATTCTTGCCAAAGCTTGGTAAAGGGAGGCAAGGCCCACCACTTTGGCAGGAGACCTCTCACCTCTAGCCAGCTTTGCCTGCTGCTGTTCAGCTGGCAGTGTGTGTGTGGGAGAATTCTAGAAGAAATGTCAGGGTGATCTGGAGACTTCCTGCATGGTGGGGGCCAGGGCTCTTTTTGTAGCAGGAACTCCTTTGCGTATTAGGGGACACACCCCTAATGTAGCCAACCCTCCAAGAGCTTACAGAGCTCTTCTTACAGGGGCTACTGTAAGCTCTTGGAGGACTGGTTACATTAGGGGAGTGTCGCCTAATATGCAAAGGAGTTCCTGCTACAAAAAGAGCCCTGGTGGGGGCCCTTGCTAGTAATGTCACTTCTTGCATCACCCAGAGATAACATTGGATGACATCTAACATTGACCCAAAATTCTACAGTTAAACCACAGAGTTTTGGATGAATGCTAGAAGATCAGCCATACATGATGACATCACTTCTGGGTCACACAGGAAGTTATTTCACTGGTGGGCCCCCCACCATGCAGGAAGTCTTCAGATCACCCCACCATTTCTCCTAGAATTTCCCCTCACTGCCCAGCTGAGCAGTAGCAGGCAGAGTTGGCTGCAGGTGAGAGGTCTCCTTCCAAAATTATTGGCCTTGCTCTCTGTAACTAGCTTTGCAGGAATAGTGCAAGTTACTACTGAATAGATGGGGCTACTTGGCAAGCACCCTGAGCCATCTAAGAATAGGGGGTTGTTCTCAAGATCTTCTCTGTGAAAAAGCAACATTAAAATCTTAATGGGGAAAGCCCCAAGTCTGCAGAAAAATCTGAAATCTTAAAAAAAAAAAAAGTTAAAAAAACCCTTGGGTCTCTCCCCTGCCCCGGATAAGAGAAGCAGCTCCTGTAGCTTTAAGCAACAAATGCCTCAACCACAACCATCACTGTAGAGCCAGTTTGGTGTAGTGGTTAAGAGCGTGCTCTCTAATATGGGAGAACCAGGTTTGATTTCTCACTCCTCCACATGCCGCTGCTGGAGTGACCTTGAGTCAGTCATAAGTTATTTCAGAGCTGCTCTCTCAAGGGCAGTTCTCGGGAGAGTTTTCTCAGCCCCACCTACCTCTTGGGGTGTCTGTTGTGGGAAGGGGAAGGGGAAAGGATTGTAAGCTGCTCCGAGACTCCTTCAGGTAGTGAAAGGTGGAGTATAAATCCAATCTCCTTCTCCTCGTCATTCTCCTCCTCTTCTCCTCTTTCTCCTTCTCTTGGTTTCTGTCAGAAAAAGTTTGGGGGAGGGAGCAAGGCCATTTCCAGGTCTGTTTTGGCCTTTGAGGGAGGACTCATTGGGACCAGGCCCACCAACAACCACTGGGCATCTTGCTACCACGCAATTTCCATAACTCGCCCAGTCCCAGATGCTCACTACTGTTCAGTGGTAGTTGCTGTGTGAAAACGTGCTGTAGAGATTGGCACTTGAGACTAGAATCTGGGAGGCCCAGGTTCAAATTTCCACTTTGCTTTAGCTCATGGGGTGACCTTGAGTCAGTCACATACTCTCAGCTGTGAACAGAAAAAGGAGGACAGGCTAATGGTGCAAGCTGCTTTGGATCCCCATCGGGGAGAAGTGAATAAATAATAAAGCTGAAGACTGGGGGGACTATAAAATAAAGGCTGGTTTGGTGGGAGCATATGGGGGCTGCCAGAAGGAGAAAAAGAGGAAATAGTGTGGGGAAAAGGTTCTCTACCTCTTGCAGGTTCCTTGCAGGTCCTCCACTTGTGTCTCTGTGTGTGTGTGTGTGTATGTTCCAAATATAACCCTAAAAAGAATAAGTCCATCAATAATAGTTTTTCTGACAAAAGACACCAATGTCTTATGCATTACTACTGGAAGAGAAAAAGAAAGTAGGATTAACCCAGTTGCACAGTGAAACTGTGCTTCCTTTTAGCTTTCATTTTTATGATAGTAAAACGTATTAAACTAGCAAACCCATCACTGAGACCTGGAGCATAATATCAAATTTCAGCTTACGAGTCAGTTGACAGTTGTGAAAATGTGCTCATGCAATCCTGGGCGAGAGCATTATAATGCAATTAGAATGAAAAATAATGCTCATATGTAAAATGTAATTTAATGAGAAATGTACATTGTGTTTTACTGGTCATGAGAGCCAAGGGCTTATAGCACTTACTGGAATTGGCATTTTTAAAAAATGGTACTATGCAAGCTGCTTTAACATGTCTACCTGAACTACCTCTCAGAATCTGTACTCTGTCTAAATGAATTGGTTCTGTGGTCACACCTCAGTAGCATGACACATAGTTTGCATACATAAGATCCCTAGGTTTAGTTCTCAGCATTGACATTTATTGGGCCTTAAATGGCTGCTGCTAGGAAAATACTCAACCCAGGAACAGACTGGGAAGTGTGAATGGCCCTGGAACAAGCCCAGCTGAGCAGCCCCTGTGGTGCTTCACCCTTTGTCACCCCACAATAGGGTTGCTGGGTACGAATGAGAAGCCAGCGGGGGACTTACCAGAATGTTCCGGAAGAAGGAAGGGAAGAAGCACACCATGCCTATGTCACTTCCAGTTGACGTAGGCATGTTGGTGATGTCAGGGGTGATGTGCCTACATCACCTGGAAGTGATGTAGGCACATCAGTGGCATTGAGAGTGACGCTCCCATTTTGGGGCAAAACTCTATGGTTTGAAGCTAATTCTACCATAGATTTTGCCCTGACATCACCAACATGCTTACATAACTTCCAGGTGATGTAGGCTAGACACTTCACGTTTGGGGTGGCAACTCTCCTCTTCTGGTCAGCTGGTGGCACTGGGGAACACACACTGGAAACTGGGGGATTCCCCACACACCATGGGGACCTGGCAACCCTACCTCATAAAATGGCAGCAATGCAGAAGGAGACAAATGGTGAGCTGACATCTATTACCAATGCAGAGTCTAAGGGAAGTGGCCCCTGAGAGTCTGGCTTAGCCACAAACAGCCCTCTAGGGCAGTGGCTCCCCCAGGAAATTTCCTTGTAAGTTAAATGGCCAATCCACCCCTGCCTCTGCTAGAGCACTTGGTTGTATGGACCAGTTGGTACACTCAGTATAATACAGCTTCATAAGGCTATGTGACAATTATAACCAAGTCCCATAATGTACATTAATTTTGTGATAGATGCTCAACAGCCATATAGATTAGGGATCAGCAAGTGCTCTCCATTTTGTTTCTTCATATATATTTATATTTTTGTCAACCAGTTCAGTTAGTTGCTTTTTGCTGATGGTTTTACACATTGTTTGTTTTGTGTTCTCATGTTGTACAATATTTATCTGCAATGTATGTAGTGTTTTTATGAATTTATGAGTCCTGCTGGATTGCAGAACAAAACTGGATTGGGAGCAGTGACATAGAAGCCAACATGGAACAATGAGTTATCTGAGACAGTAGATAAGACAACTCCCAAGCACCTTGTTCCCTGATTCTAGGAAAAACCATCTCCCTGGTTTACCAGAGTTGGGGAAATACATCAGGAAAAGATGTAATCAAATAGAGTATACCATAGAGCTAACTTTAAGGTCTGTGGCACAAAAAAGCAGTAGCAAAAAAAAAAGTGTTCTTTACTACAGTTGCTGAATCACATCTAGTGAAAGTGTTCAAGGTAGTTTGTGATTTGTTAATACCTAGATCTTGTTGGGAAAAATCAGTTGTATGCTGTGAGTCTTTTGCTAGGTTCTTTGCCGATAAATCCTTCTGATCCACTCCCACTGAGAGGCCAAGATGAGTGCAGATTCTTTACTAGAGGTGCTAGGAACACCTGCCTGTCAAAATCCCATGAGACATTTTGGATTGACAGCATCTGGTGGTAGTGGAAAGTGACTTATGGTGACCCTGTGGGGTTTTCAAGGCAACAAGAGACGTTTAGAGGTGTTTCATCATTGCCTGTCTCCACATCACAATTCTGATATTCCTTGGGGAATCCCATCCATATTACAACCCTGTTTAGCTTTGGAGAGCTGATGAGATCAGGCTAGCCTGGGCTATCCAGGTCAGGGCTGACAGCATCTACCACTTGCAAAACAGGTCCTAGCCCTTCCTGGCTGATTATAGCTTGGAAGGTAAGTTCCCACCAGTTTTGAAGAAAGCTATGTAACTACTGGAATGCCACCACCACCATTACTGGCTAAGAATTCTCTTTCTAATGATAAACCTGTTTGAGTGGGGTGTTGGAGGGTGTCCAGGCATACCTGAATAACTATAACCCATTGTAACCTGGCTAATGGAATAGAGACAGTTTTTGTTGTTTCGGCGGGTGATCTCTGTTTACCATCCCTCTTTATCATTTTAGATCTGTCAGTAGCACTTGACACACTAAGGCCGAGGACAGACTGGCAATTTGCCGCGGGATGGGACCCGGGCTGACAACGACTCAATATCGGATTAAATGGAATGTTCACACAGGCACATCTGCCTGGCGTCCCCCACCCGTAGCCTACCGGTGCTCTCGCGCTTCACTGCCGGATTAAAAAACACCTGATAAAAGCCGACGCAAATCTTGAAAGCCTGCGTTTGTCGCGCGTTTCTCCGCTTCCGGGGAGTCTGAACGCGCAGCCGAAAAGCCGGGAGCAACTCGCGTTGGGCATGAGGCAGCAGCGGTGTGATTGGCTGCACTCCGCTCCACTGCCCAATGTGGTGCCGGCGTTGCAGGGCAAAAAAAAAAATTGTCAAAATGCGCTTATGCGCACATACGCCCACAGCCGAAATAATGGGAAACAGCTAATATAGCGCGCCTCCGGCGCGGCAGTCTGAACGCTCCCGCGCGCCTCCGTCCAGTATCTTCCGGCAGAGGCCCCCGCTGTGTGGACGGGAAAACCCAGTATCGTTTACTCCGGGGTTTTTTTGCCGCGACTCGATACCGGGGCAAATTGCCAGTCTGTCCTGGGCCTATATCATGTGTTTCTCTTGGATCATTAGAAGAGATGGTGGGAACACTGAAGATTGCCCTCTTTTGGTGTCAAACATTTTTGGAAGTTGCTATTGAAATCTTACAGTCATCCACATGAGACTTGGAGATCATTTTCATATAGGCTCTTTAATCCATTTAGGTATCTGATGGGAAACTTTTTCAGAAAGGGAGGCTCTTTAAACCCTTGTCAAGTCAGATGAGATGAATAGTTTATTTTTTTCATTTCAGATGTTTTAAAGGGCAAGTGTCGGTGTCCTGTTTGATATGAAGGTTTGATCCATTTTTTGTGAAACCATTTTTATTCAGGTTCTGTTGCTTGGTTGCATTTCACCCTCATGGAAGATGCTATCTGAACCATCTGTAGCATTTCATAATGAGCCATTTTATTTCACCCACCCATTCTACTTAAAAAAGAAGCAATTTTTTGATATAATGATATCACAATATTTCAATGTATTGATAAAATGCAAAATTGAAGAAAAAGTAGGTGCCATGGGGAAATGTAACAGCATTCAAAATTCAAAATCTGATCCAAATGCAGAGAGCATACAGTTTAAAGAGCCCACCTGAAAGCACCTCCTTTGAAATCGTCCAAGCACACTTTTACAACATCTGGGACCAAACTTTATTCAAAATAAGTTAATGACTTCATGTAAAAGTGTGCTTAGTGTGGTGTCCTTCAAAGTTTCAATTTATTTACCCCTTATTCTTTTCCATATTTATGTCAGAGAACTATAGAAGATTATCTGAAGACTTGGGATTTCTTCTCTGAGATTTCATGGCTTCATTTTATTTACAGCTCAATAAATTGTTCATTTCAGTGAAAACTAGTGACTTTGTGTTTCTTACTGATTTAATCAGTGCACTCTTAGGCAAATTAGAACCCAGATTTGCAATAAAAAGAGAAGAATGTCTTATGCTATCTACAGCACATCCATAAATTACCTTTATAATCTTGCTACTTTGATCCATGCTTCTGTAACATGCTCTGTATAGCCTTGTACACCAGTTAGAAGCTTCAGTTAGTACAAACATGGGGTTTTAGATTTTGACGAGTTCAGGTCAGTTTGGTCATATTATATGCTGATCCTGAGGCATCTGATCTATGTTCAGTTCAAGGTTTTGGTTCTTACCTTTAAAGCATTCTGTTACCTGAGATTCACAAATCTGAAGTAGCATCTCTTTTAGCATGAACAAATCTGTTAATTATCCTTGTTCCATTAAAATCACATCACAGATTCTCTTCAATAAGAATATAAGGGTCAGTGCAAGTACAGGGGAGACTGAGCTATAGAACAAGTTTTATTTTGCTGCCTTTCTACCAAGAAGTTTTTATTAAGTTTGTCTCTTCTATAATTAGTAGGTATCCTGGTTGTCCAGAATCAGTGTATACTAGAATGTTGCTAACTGATGAAAAAAACCCTGATTTTAGTGAGTAGCACGAGGTTTCTTGCAGTTGCTTACAGAATTTGGCAGATAAAAAAGATTTAAGAAAGGTTAAAATTGTACTTTTAAATATCTTTTAAAATCTTTTAGTATTATGTTTTAAATATTATATTTATTAATAGTCTTTTAAACTAGGAGTATATGAACCTATTTTATTCTGTGCTGGTCAAGGACCATTTTAATGATTGATTGGGAGGTGAAATAAGAGTGGCTAGAATGGTGGCTACTTATGCCTGAGTCTTTTTGGTCATAGCTCCTACCTTCTAGAATGAACTAGAAGCCAAAATAAGCATGAGTTCTCCACTCCAGTCTGTCAGTAGGACAACCAATGTGATTATTTTTCATCAGGCTTCCTTAAGATATGGTGTTAAGCAGTGTTCCCTCTAAGCTGAGTTAGTGTGAGCTAGCTCACAGTTCTTTTAGCCTCCGGCTCACACATTTTTGTCTTAGCTCAGGAAGGATGGCTCCAGAGCAAACTAATTTATGCAGTAGCCAAATTGCGTGCTCACAACTTTAATGCCAGTAGCTCCCAAAGTAGAATTTTTGCTCACAAGACTCCACAGCTTAGAGGGAGCATTGGTGTTAAGTATGTTTTCTTGTTTGGGTATTGCCTTTTCAACTGATTCTGATTTGGGAGAGCTATTATATTTATATTTTGTTGGGCCTGTGGAAATGTTCTGCATTTCATGGTATTTTTGGTTGAAATATAAGGTGCCTGGGTCTGCTAAGAAACGTGAGATAGAAATGTTTTAAAATAAAATACATTTATTGATGCATCTAAAATGTATACATTTTACAGGAACAACTGAATTTGGTGATCTGACATGGAGCTATGACTTTCCATATCAGAAAGTACATCCTGCAAAAATACTAGGAGGACTGCAGACATAGGCCAATTGACAGCTAGACAGAATTCCATCAACTATAAATGCAGCTCACCAAAATCCTAATAAACATCCGGCTGGCTTCACAGAACTATAACCTTTACTTATCTAGACAGCTCCTATAGCCATTTCTACCTGGATGTCCAGTGCATAGACTCTTATATGCATGGCAGCATACATCATCCCATGCAGACAGTGCATGGGTTGAGTGTATAATTACTACTAGATCTTTATGAACCTAACTGCCTTATCTGAAGGCAGTTTTTGTAAGGTCAAAGAAAAGGTTTACTTATAGGTGGAGCTTGCAAAACTGAGAGAGGCAGAAAGACTCTCTAGAAGGCAAATTTCATTTTATTTATCCAATAGGCAGACATCTCAGCCAGTGGCAGATAGACATTCACACTGATGTCCTATCTGCTATAATCGGAAGGATGGAGACTGTAGATTGACAATACAAGGTAGACAGGGCCATCTCCCTCTAGTTAAGGACACTTTAGGGATGATGATGACTTACGTGTGTCACATGAGTATTTGGGAGATCCAATAAAGAATATTGACTCTATGAATTTAGATATTTAAATAGTCATATATTAGTGAAGAAAAGAATGTCTGCTCATTACCATACACACTATCAGTGTTGACAGAGTATAGAGAGCAGGATGCTAAAAAAGAAGTTAAATTATGGAATCTGGTAGTATTAAAAACTAAGCACACCACTTTGCAGCAATCAAAATATTAGGATGATCCCACATTTTATGCACCAGACATGATTGTTTTGGGTATAGTTGTGCTACACCTTTCATTTTTGGTTTACACACTTTGAATAGAGCAATGGCCAAGGGCAGTGTGATTGTATAGAGCTATCATCTTTGATGGGTGTGGGCTCCTCTATGTTTGCAGGCCTGATAGACATCAATACTTTATTATTTGGAGCTATAGTGTTTAGTTGATTCACACACAACCCGCCCGGTCTAGAACAGATATTTTATACATACATTTCTATTGTGTTGTTATTATTATTCAGACCACTGAAGAAGGCCCTCTGGGCTGAAATGTGCTTGACCTAGTAGTTATTTTGTGCAACCAATGTTTTGGTCTTAGTTACTGTATGTGCAATCTGCATGTGCTGCTGTATGCTATGTGGATGTAATGTGATACCCACTACCTTGTGGTTTCTATCTATGTTTTTAATGTATACTTTGCATTTTTAAATAAATAGATGTATCTTATTCTTTTGTTTAGCTGCTCAACCTTCTAGGTTCCTGATTTGCTTCTCCGGTTGGGTTCCCTCCCCTTTTTGCTGTTTCCTATTCAGGGTGCATATCCAGACAGGCCATAGATAAATATCAGTAATCAGAATTCAATGCAGTCAAAGCTGATCTTCAAATTAGGGTTGCCAGGTCTGGGTTGGAAAATACCTGGAGACTTTGGGAGTGGATCCAGGAGAGGGTGGGGTTGGGGAGGGGCCTCAGCATGGTACAATGCCATAGAGTCTAGCCTTCAAAGCAGCCATTTTCTCCAGGGGAGCTGATCTCTGTCAGCTGGAGTTCAGTTGTAAAAGCGGGAGATCTCCAGGCCCCACCTGGAAGCTGGCAACCCTACTTCAAATATTCTTGACATCTCAATTCAAAGTCATAATTATCTGTCCATTCAACTAAACAGCTTTTAGCCTCCTCAGATCATCTAATGTTTTGGAGGATAAAAGAATAACAAGCTACTTTGCACTTTTTGTGTGCATATTCATATGTCTAGCAGACAGGTAGATTGCAGCAAATGAAGAACAATTGCATGATATCTTCAGAATTTAGTTTTAAGGAATCCACAAGTTACCAGAACTAGGGATGATGCAAACTTACATATGATGCGACTGCCAAGCAAACTCACCTTGCTTGACTCCTTCAAACAATTCAGATAACCTGAGTGCTGGTCATTGTCAAAGTCTGTGTTGGACAGCATTATGCCTAGAGTGGAGCCACTTATTCAACACAGTCACTCAGTTTCACTTTCTGTTTTGTAGTTCTGGTGCAATTATCATTTTAAACAATTTGAAATTACCAATATTATACCATTATACTACTGACTCAAACTGAAAAAAGCAGTGTACTTCCACCAACATCAATAAACAATGGAAAAGCAGATTCAAGATAATAAGAAGCAGAATTCCGAAGTATACAGATAAAATCTACTGTTCTGTTATGCTGTAGAGGAATATCTAGAGGTGATGACAAGTTATATTTAATGAGCTTCAGTTTCATAAAGCAGACACACACAAGGACACATTAGGCCACCTCATACCTTGTTGCATCAACGTCAGTATAGTCTACTCAGATTGGCAGCAGCTCACCAGGGTTTCAATTGGAAGTCACATCTGATCTTTTATCACTGGAGATTCTGGGGCTTGAACCTGGGACCTTCTGTATGCCAAGCAGATGCTCAGCAACTGAGCCAGAGTCCCTCTCCAGTGGAAGTTGCTTTCATGGGTCCCCTGCCTTTTAGCAAACTATCAATGGCTAACAGTTGGATATTTGAAGGAAAGTTATTAGGCAATGATTAGAAATGACATGATCAGTAAGGATTCATTTCAACCCACTAACCCAATGAGACTGCAAAAATTCAAAATCCCCCTGAAAATCTGAGATGAAATCAGTCTTGTCAAAAACAATTCAAGAGTATAATAATCACTTAATTGTTACATTGGGGGAGTGAGGAAAATGGTGATCCTAACCTCAAACACACTTATATGAATGGCAAGAAAACTGACTTCCACATATATAAATCCCTTGGGTTGAGTAAGACTTGTCTCCAAGAGACCAGATGAGGAAATTTTACAAGTGGTGGTTGTGTTCTTTTGAATAATAAATAACTAATATAGAGGGGTTTTCATAAACATAACTAGAAATTTTATTCTGCAAAGGTACTGAATGACAGCTGCAATTTATGTCGTTGTAAGACTTGGAAAAGGGTAATTGTGGTTGCCCAGGATTGTGGGCAAAGGTATACTGTCCCCACATGGATGCACTGATGTGTACAGATGGCACCTCCACATGAGCATAGCCTGGTTCTAAGCATTACAGATGCCCCACTCGCTCCCTAGATGCTCATGGAGTTACCATTAAAATGTGAAATAGCCCTAAGCTGTTCACTAGGAGTCCAAAATTGGTTCTGAGTAATAACTGGAGCAGACAGCAAACAGTATCTCTAAGACTTGGCCTACCATCACGAGAGACCTCACAGATACGTTAGCTGTGATCACAGCACCAGATTTTTAGGAAAAGAAACTTTAAAACTGTGTGTCCCCCTTAGGCATGACATATAATTTGTGAAACAAAAGGACAGTGATGGAAAAATGAAGATAAAGTATATTTCAAATTAATGTATAATATTGTTATGGGTGGCTCTAGAGGATGAAACAATCTCCTGCTGTATCCTTCCCCAGTTCAATTAACATATTGTTTATTTCCCCATCTTCCATTGGTAGACTTCTGGAGAAAAACAGAAAACTCAACATACTCAGTAGTACACAGAACGATGAATCAGGCCCATAGCTTTTGTTCTGTTCATTTAACTTCTTCCTTAAAACATATTGATTTTGTTTAAAATGGTTTTGTAACTGTTACTTTGGAATGGAAAATATAAATATATGAAAAAACATGATTCATCTCTCCAGTTTGCACCCAAAGTTAGCACAATGTTTGCTTGCTCATGCAGAATGACTATGGCTTTCCTTATCAGAGACACAAGCGACTGAATTGTGCATGCTGATCGCAGAATACATTCAAAAGTTCAGTTTCAGGATCCTTTGGGAAACATTTTTATGTGGAATTGATGAACTGATTGATGGTGTCCTTGATACAGATTCGAAATGGGAATTGGTGATCCTTCAGAAATGAATTCCTAAAAACAGCTTTACAAATTATCTATCTATATGTGTGTGTGTGTATTTGACTGACCTATTTCCCAGATATAGCAATACTTTCCCCCGTTTCCATTTTCTGCACAGTGATGAAATTACGTTGCACTGTAAAACACAATTTGTGCCAGTTTGCACCTCAAAATCCTTGCAAGTGACCACTAAAAACTGTTTATTTTCCACCATCTCCACTTTTCTTAGGTAAACATTTCTAAGTTCTGAGCAAAGCCTTGTCTTTCCTGTAAATGTCATTTAATACATAAAAAGCTCTCAGACTTTGACAGACTTAGGATGAGATACACAACATGTAATTCCTAAAGTGCCTGATGCCCCATATATATTTATATGTGTCTAAATCATTTTATCAACCACTTAATAGCAGAACAAATTAGTCATAGCCTCTGATTCGGTACACATTATGCTGAGACATGCCCACACTAATATGCTTTCTGATAAAGTAAATGCTTACCCTGTCAGAGTACAAATCTTATTTGGATTCTAGTAAAGTCAAGGGACAGAGAGCTGAGTCTGCAGCAGGATTGCTTACTCAAAGAGAATTTGAGATTTATTAGCAGATTTCATTAAATATATGGTTGCCCCGAGCAGTCAAGGTTGGGAAATGGGATGTAACAACTAGACAGCTTGTATGAAGAAAAAGGTGGTATGTGTGTGTGTGGGGGGGGGGGGAGAAAACAACATCAATAGAAATGTACTCAGGGACCAAATGAAATGCATGCTTGCTTTGACTAACAGTGAGTAGCCGCTCCCAAAATTAGCAAGGAGCTATAGCTTTTTAATAGGAATGATTCAAAATGTACCCCAAAGAGGATAAAAATACACACACAATAAGGCCCATCTAAAGATAAGGGGGGATTTTTTTTCTGCAGAAAATTTTTAAAGATAACCATCAAGTTGGAGAAGCAATTTGCAAAAGTGCAGACATTGCAAGGTTTTTTTAAAAGCCAACTGACATCTCATGAGAGTTCAATTGGCATTACAACAGGATATTTTAAAGCAGAAGTAAAGAGAGCTGACAAGGGGAGGAGGAGAAAGAGGTAGGATATGGGAACATGGAAGAGACAGTGATTATGGGAGGACTCTGGGGATGAGAAAGTCATCAAGGGGAGAAGAGAAGGAGAAGGCAGCAGATGGGAAAGAGGAGGAGGAAGAGAAGAGGGTGGCAGCATGGAGAGGAAACAGGGAGCAGTGAGAGATGCTCCTCAAGGATTTCCAGCGTGTTATTATTTTTAATAATAATATTTTATTATTATTTTAATGTACCAATTTTCTAGATAAGGAAATAAGAGAACATCAGAGAAGTCATGTTGGATCAGGCCAGTGGCTCATCCAGTCCAACATTCTGTGTCACACAGTCGCCAAAAACCAGGTGCCCACCAGGAGGACCACCAGTGGGGCCAGAACTCCAGAAGTCCTCCCACTGCTGCCTCCCAAATACCAAGAATACAGAGCATCACTGTCCCAGACAGAGTGTTCCATCTATATCTTGTGGCTAATAGCCACTCATGGACCTCTGCTTGATATGTTTATCCAGTCCCCTCTTGAAGCTGTCTGTGCTTGTAGCCACCATCACTTCCTGTGGGAGTGAATTCTATGTGTTAATTACTCTTTGGATTAAGGAGTACTTCCTTTTATCTGTTCTAAGCCTACTGCTCATTAATTTCATTGGGTTCCCATGAGCTCTTGTATTTGGAGAAAGGGAGAAAAGTATTTCTTTCTCTACCTCTCTAAATAGATACCCAAGATGGCTTATGAAAGTGACAAAAAACCAAAAAAACCAAAACCCACCCCAGAATTGCAGGAATCAAATGCTAATTAAAACATAAACCTCCAGGAGCATAACACTAGTAATGAGTAGGGATGGGGAAAAGTTTACTTACTGAAAACTTGAGTGAGGAGGACAAAGTCTGCCTTAGCACCAAAAGATCCTCATTCTGCCATGGAAGCTTTTGGGCTAACCGTGGATAAGTCACAACTCTCAGCGTAACCTAGCCAGAAGCCAGATTGGCCAGGACCCTTCTATGCATGTTACTATATTGTGTAGAGGTATTCTTCATCTCACTCTGTGTGTGATACTGTGTGGGAATATAACCATGCAAAGGAGAACACTTATTTAATGTATACTACCATCTGCATCTTTCAGCTCGGATGGAGGAGTCGATACCAGGTACTGTAGTTTCAAAGTTGTGTTAGAAATCTTTCTGTTTCATTTCTTTATTAGTCTCTGCACCACAGTTTGTGTAGCCTATATACTCTCTAGAAAAGTGCTAGTAGAATAAAGCTTTCATTTGTTTAAGATATTAAAAGATTGATTGGAGTCCAACCTATGTGCTTTGCCTGGGTCAGTGTTACCAAAAAGACCTGGTTGATGATCCTGCTGTCATCAAACTGAGAAGTAGGGGATAAACCAGGAGGTGGTGGCAGTGCAAGAGGGAAATGCCCTCCCAAACCTCTTAAGATAGGGTGGGTAACAGTGAGGGAACTGTTGTTGTGGGAATAAACTGGAGGATAGGAGAACAATATAAACTGCTTTGTGTCTCAATTAGGGAGAAAGGTGTGGGTATAAATAAAATAAATAAATAAATATTAAGCAAACAGCTCTTAAGAGAGGTTTAGAAATAAAAGAAGAAGAAGAAGAAGAAGAGATTGGATTTATACCCTGACCTTCACTACCCAAAGGGGTCTCAGAGCACCTTACAAACTCCTTTTCCCTTCCCCTCCCCACAACAGACACCCTGTGAGGTATGTGGGGCTGAGAGATCTCTTTCCAGAACTGCCCTTTCAAGGACAGCTCTTGTCAGAACTATGGCTTGCCCAAAGTCATCCAGCACTTGCAAGTGGAGGAGTGGGGAATCAAACCTGGTTCTCCCAGATTAGAGTCCATGCATGTTACCACTACACCAAATTGACACTACACCAAAAGAGGGTGCCACAAATGAGGCACAACCACAGAAAAGACCTTTCCTTTGGACAACATCCATATCACTTCAGAGGATGGAGAAAATGGTTTCTGATGATGATCTTAACTGCCAGGTTGTTTCATATGGAAGAAGTCAATCCCTTTTGAACTCTAGGTTCAGATTGGTCAGGGCTTTAAAAGTCAATTTTTTGAGCTGGAGCTGTAAACAAATCTAGAACCCAATGTAGGCCTTGGATCCATTCCTCCATAGCAGATGAACTCTGCTGGCCGGCTCTCATCTCAGATAAGAGATTGATTCTTCCTTTGGAAAATCCAGGTAATTGCCTGAATAACTGCCTTGATTTAATTAATTGGACCTGATGTGTTCTTAGAATTAACAGGCTGAAAGGAAGATTATATACAGAGAATGAGGGAAGCCATTGTTTGTCTCCAGCCTCTTATATTCAGAGATATACTGCTTCTGAACTTGGAAGTATCATTCAGCTATCATAGTGGGAGCTTCCATAGACAATGGTGGGGTAGGCAGGTAAGAGGAATTGGACTGGGTTGGTAGGGTACATGGCAACCCCACTTTTGAAGGTACTAGCTTTTCCTGAAAGTAACCATAGGAATACATGTCCCAGTCTCCCCTGGGCCTCACAGCAGAGCCATCCTGAGCCAGGGCTCAGGGAACAATCGCCCCGATGAGCCTCCCCCAACACTCACCAAGAGCTGCTGGGGTGCCCAGGAGAGGGGGGCAACCAACGGCAAGATGATGAGATGACCGGGGGAGACCACTGCAGCGACAGAGTGGGGCCGTGGCCCGGGCAAGGTGCCCCATGGCAGCATCAGGACAGCAACAGCCATGGGTGGGCCCAAGCCTGGAGATGACAGGAGCCATGGAGGCCCAGTGAGGCATCAACTTTGAGGGCAGACCTGGATGGCAGGAAACACGGACAGGCTGCAGGGCGGCAGTAGTAGCCAATGGGCGTCAGCCCAGCTGAGAGATAGGAGGCGACACAGGAAAGGGTGGGGCTGTGTGCAACGGGGCCTGCATCTTCCCCTTTGAAGGGATGGGGCCAGTGAGTGGGGGATGGCTCAGGATCAGAGGTGAGTATAAAGGAGGAGCAGGGAGGGCCGATGAAGAGGAGGTGATGTAGCTGCAGAATAAAGAGAGAGAATCTTGAGGCTCAACATGGAGTCGGGAACCGGAGGGTGCAGTAACTGCTCCTAGTGTACTCTGTACTGAGGCCCCCTCTTCCCCAGTCCTCTTGGACCTCTCCTGTCCTCCCAAGCCAGCTGCTGGAGCCCATGGACTCCAGAAGGGAGGGATCTCGCTGCTGGTAGTGGCCAAAGGGGAGTATAGGCCCCTCTAATGCGACAGCGACAGCTGGATTGCCTGGGCCAGGTACTGGAGAGCATGACAACATGAAAAGAAAATGTCATGCAATGTCAACATTGCCCTCAAAATTTCTCCCAAAATTGAGTTATTATATGCTGTTACTGTATTTCTGGAAGCATCTTCCTGGGATAATTTTATATTTGTTCACTGGAACTACAGCCACTTTGAGGGCTGTTATGGTAGGATATACATTTTAAATTAAATGAATATGGGCTTTTTGCTTGCACCTGGGGTCCAATATCAAGTTTCAACTCAATGAATGATGACAGAATAACCATTATGATATCAAGCTATGTAGATATGTGTGTAGATCAATCTTTCACTGCAACTCCCATGCACAGAAGAATAAATCTATGCTTATATGCTGGTTCATATGTATATAGGGATGACTGTCCTTTGTGGAAGAATGAATGCATGTGCACACTCCACAATCATGCTTGTAACATAACACATGACATCAGCACTCCATATACAAATCTGTACTGATGGACCCTAATTTTTTTTAAAAAAATCTCTCTTTTTGAAATAGATTTATTCCATGAGTGGATGTTTGCATACATATGAACTCATGAAGGGAGTAGTATTAGTACACAGTACATTTAAGGATGGTATTGAGTTCGTCATATCTTCTAGTATGACTAAAACATCTGCATTTTGATTTTACTGCTCCCGTGCTCAAACTGAACCTGTGAATCTTAATTTTCACACCACATTTTGTTTTCCTGATGAATTTTCCCATTAACCCACTTTTGATGTCATTCATGCATTCAAATAAACAATACAAAATGGCATTAAAATAGTATAAAGGAGACAAATGAATTGGGTTCCCAAAAGTTGACATGGTGAGAAGGTTCACAATTATGAAAAGAAAATGAAAAATGGCATATACAGTGTACATTGTATGGGGGGAAGAGGAGGGAGAACTATGTATGCTCTACCACCATGTTGGGCCAGGCCAATTTAGGAACAAATATTCCGTCTCCTCCTGATTTTCCACCTTTCACTCTTTTCATTTCTCTAGCAACAATGTTTTTGCAGTCAATATATTAGAGAAACATCACGTTTGACAACGATGAAAAAAATTAATCAGCCCATTCACTAGCCCTGACAACTGACAAGGACAGAGGTTTTTTTGGGGGGAGGGGGTCTCTTCCACAACAACTGACCTGATCAACACTATGAAAACCAGCAGGAAACAAAGTGCCATGAGACAAGAGCTGCTGTTGAACGTGAAAGGCTAATTCACAGAGTGTATGAGCAACTTAAAAGGTTATTATCAGATTCTTGTGGCTCACATAATATCACCAACCCACAAACACTTGAAGATTCCCCCCTGCCCTTAATACATTACTGCACTGAACAAAATCCATGAGTTAATTGTGAGGAGAATTGCCTCGCCTCTTAGAACTCTTCTGTTTGAGTCTTGGTATATTTTGTTAGCATTTCAGGTTAGAATGGAGACTTAAAATATGACACTGACTGCTTTAAAAATGCAATTGGGGGGGGGGGGACCCAGAGTAAAATCAATAGTGTGAAGAATGACTCAAACAGCTTGTATTTTCACAGTGGTAATCAAAAAGTAATTTTAGATCCAATAATTTGTATTGATTGTTTGTGAAACTGTAACGCATTATGCCAGAAGCCGGGTTGTGTGGTTATAAATATGTGTACCATTTTGTTGGGCTTGTCCTTTTCTTATTGAGTTTTATTTTCTCTAAAAAAGAATCTTATTTGATGTTTTTAATACATGGAGGCAAGGTGCAGCTTCATGAACATTATTTCAAGAGAACAGTTTCAGGTTTAGCTATCAACCGTATTTCCTCATTGATAGAAAACATCATAGAGGCACACAACTTAAGGGGGGCCTTTAGCTAACACAATTGAAATGCTGGCTTTGTTAGCAATTGCTTATGAATTCTGACATTCCAAAATGCATGCTGGGCAGCATGGAAGCTAACCTGGCTAGACTGTGAGTGATTCTACATCTAGCATTCACTCCACATTTTCTCAACTGGGAGGAAAAGATGCATCTCAAAACCACATTCAAATACCTCAGGGCAACACTATACAAACTGCAAAGTCATCCCTGATTAACGGCCATAAATCTATGCAGAAGGTACCATAAAACCTGATGATCAAAGAAAAGTGAAAGCAGCATGCAGTGTAGAGGGTACCATAAAATTCAATGATCAAAGGAAGTGAAAGCAGCATGCAATGCAGAGGGGAATTTATATTTCAATGTGGGTTTTGTAGAACAACAGAGGGAAAAGCCAATGCAGAATCACCCTATATCAGCAGCGATTCCCTATTGACTAATAAAGAGACATGGGAAATGTTTTGAACTTGTGTTGAGGGCCACTGACTGCCCCAGACAGGGATTCACTATGAGCACCAACACAGACCCAACTGAAATGTAGTGTGAATACAAATCATGTCTTGTTCAGCTTCATATGCTCCAGGGAGACTGTGATATCCTGAATTCCATTTCAGAAACCATGACTATTCTCAAGATTAAAAAAAAGGGTCAGGATATATATGGTAAGGCATTGTAGAACCATCTCTGTTATGCTCCAAAACCATCTCTGTAGATAAATTGTTGTAGCTGCCAGCTGAGTAGGGATCACCTGACTTGAAGGGTCAGTTCTAACTGATCCTACGTACATGTTTATTTAGATATTTACAACCTGTTTTTCTCCCAAATAATGGCCCAAGTCAGCAACATCATTTTCCATTCTTCAATTTCATCCTCACATCAACCACCCTGAGAGGCAGGTTAGGCTGAGAAAGAGACTGGCCCAAGAACACTTCCATGACAAACTGGGGATTTGAAGCCAGGTTTCCTGGATCCTAGTTTGGCACTCTATTCACTGCACCATGCTGACTTTCTGAGTTTCTCAATCACCATCACTCAGATAGAGGCAGTGTGTATGAGTTAGCATGTCTGATTGTGCCAGTGACTGAGATCAAAATGGCTCTTAGAAGTTTGTTGCAATTGTAGCTATCATGGCCCTTATCATATCTATGTATTATCCTCCAGTTCATATTATGTCCTCAATATGAAATCAGACAAATGGATGTGAGTCTAAAGATGTTCTTATGTGCACAACAGAGCTTCGGCTTGCATGAATATTTAACAAAGTACCCACAAAGAATGTGTATAGATGTATATTTCATCTCCCTTGTACTGTTATCCTATGCCTACCAACCATACTGGGACACTTATACAAAGTTTAAACATCCAAGACAGCCAGCACTTGTTGTTATCACTAGGCAGCCTTGTTTTCTAGAAGCTTTGAAGATATCATACTGAAAGACTCAGAGATAACACCTCAGATTCCTTTCTTGAATTATGTGAACCATATATTTGGTATTCGTACTTCACTTTTGAAATCTGGCATCTCAGAACCCCACTCCACCTTGGAAACAGCAAATCTCTCATTCTCTCTCCTCCCCATATATTCTTACACACCCAGGGAAATGCTGATCACCATTTTGGGATCAGGAAGGAATTTTTCTCTAGCCCAGTTTGGCCAAGGATCCTGGAGGGGTTTTATGCCATCTTCTGGGCATGGAGCAAGGGTCACCAGGGTGTGGGGGGAAGGTATTTGTGACTTTCCTGCATTGTGCAGGGGGTTGAACTAGATGACCCTGCAGATCCCTTCCAACTCTGTGATTCTATTATTCTATTCACACACATTTATAGATATCTCCCTATATTATAAAAGCCAAAAGGTGGTGGCCCTCTCTAGAAGATTCCACACACTCCGGAATTGGTTGGTGCCCTGGTGTGTCATTCATAGGGCGTCTCTCTCCACTGGCTGCGTTGCTGCCTCCGTGGGCATGTTCCCACCCACAGAGGTGGTGACCAGCCTTTTGCCCTCACTGTGCTTCGAGCCGCCAGATGGGCTGGGTGCTCCAGTGGCCGGGGGCCCTTGCTCAGCCTGCAGGCCCCAGATGAGGGCATGGCAGCACCATGCCTGATGGGAGGCGTGCTTCCTTGCTCGGGCAGCAGCCTCCACAACTTCTTTGCTTGCCGCCACTCCACCACAAGGTACAGCACTCATCCAGAGCTGCCAAGCCATAGCAGCCAGCAGCCACCACTGGCCCCATACCCTTGCTCACATTCTGGGCCCCCAGACAAGCCATCCACAGAGGAGGGCCAGGCCGACATGCACTGGGTCCGACCAGCTGCCTGGAAAGGCACTGGAGGTGGCCGAGTGGGGAGGCAGCAGTGGATCATTCTGTTGCGCCTCCCCCATGGGGTCTGGGGAAGAGGGGAGACAGCAATGTGCGCCCCTCAGGACTGAGGGATGGCAACCACCTCCATGCAGGCCACAGAAAAAGCCAAGCCAGTGTTTGTGGATATTTGGCACTAATATTCATTCCCAGGACCAACCAGCAACATGCAGGGTTCCTGGGTGAGGGGCCTTGACCCACCTGCCTCCAGACCCACCCATGCTCCATGTTGCTGCCACCGAGTGCCCTACTGGGGAGGTGGGTGGGAGGTGGGGAGCTGCGGTGCTGTACTAACGGAAAAGGAGGAGGCCGAGAGGGGGAGCGGAATGGGCCCGGGAGTCCTGCTGCTGCTGCCACCGCTGCTGCCAGAGTTCTTGCTTGGCCACCCCCCCTCCGACAAGCACCTGCTCTGGTCCTCCCTGTCAATGCTGGCAGCACAGGGGCTGGGGGCAGGGGCGACAGTAAAGGCATGATCTTTCCAGTCCTCCACAGTTGCGCCATTGTGTACCACTCCCTCATTCACCCTCTGCCTGCACAGCCCAGATCCACACTGACTTACGGCCCCACGCACTGGTACAGGGAGTGGGGGCCAGTGCTGTGCCGAATCACAGTTCAGTCTGGCAGCCAGGGCAAGCACCCTCTGGCACACGGGAGCAACAAGCCTACCATCCTACCCAGAGCGAGCACTGGTCTCCCTCCAATACCAGCAGTCACTGGAGCTGCCGGGGACGGGGAGGGGGGGTGGGAATGGTGACTGCTGCAGGCCGCTGCACTCTCTAGGACCCTCTTTCTAGACACAGTTGCATCTGTTTCTGCAACGGGCCTTATTCCTAGTATAAATATAAAATTGAAATTCCCAGAATGGGAATAAATTCCATGACCTTGTGATTCATATTTATGTTTCCTGAGTGATACCCAAATTGTAAAGTTCAGAAACCTGTCATTTCTAACATTTTTCCATTATTTTTGTGTTTTTAAATTATGCTTTAGTTTTTATTTTATTTGGAGGACTGATTTTGTACTGATTTAAATTTGTGCTGTTGTTATTTTATGTTGTTGTTGTTTGAAAACAATTTGTAGATGCTTTCCCTGCTCTTCGTGTTGGTTTCTTACCCATCCTGGGGTCCTATTATGAAGAAGGACAGGCTAGAAATAGGCTTAACAACGTGGTGGGCCTATGAAGAATCACAGCAGTGAAGGGGATAAATGGTTAGGAAATTCTCCTACGGTTCAATAGTGTAACACAGCTGGATTTTGAAGCTAGATAAATAGCTTCCCGTTGTTCTAGCAAGGCATTCTGAAGATTCAGCCTATAGGGCAATTACCCTAGAGCACTGAGAGCCCAGCAGGATAGCTGCTCACCTAGCCCTGAACCTGAGCATAGCAGCACTAGAAAGAATATTTACCTCTCTCTTGACATGTTACATGGGAGATTTTGGAAAGAGATTGGGATTGGTCATGCCCAGCCCAACCCCTAGTTTTATTATCCCTGGTTCTAATCTCCTCTTAGAGTTAAGCTGTGTATGTGTGTGTGTGGGGGGTGTCAATTGGGGCAATGTCTAGGGTTTCCAGTCTCCAGGAGGGGCCCGAAGTTCTCCCAGAATTACTTCCCCCCCCAGTTATTTTATTGTTATAATGCTTGTTTAGTCTGTTACACTGAATATTTGTAGCTATATACAATTTCACCCCTTTCCTCCCTCCCTCCCTCCCTCCCTCCCTCCCTCCCTCCCTCCCTCCCTCCCTCCCTCCCTCCCTCCCTTTTATTCTTAGTCTTTTCCCCACAGCCATGGGCACAAAGTCCTAATCTTCCACTGAATGTCTGTTTTTCTTTCTTTTAGTATCCAATCTAGGTAGGTCTTCCATCTGGTCTTGATTTCCGTGGATTTTTCTTCCCATGTTGTTCCCTTGGTGATTGACGCCACAACATCTGACTGTATAAAGTCAAACAAATATTTGTGCAAGATTTCTATTGTCCATTTACTTTTGTCTTTCCACCCCAGAGCTATAGCCGCCTTTCCCGCCAGTATCATAGCCTTAACTGGATTTTGAGTAGTCGTTCTCCCAGAATTACAATTAATCTCCAGATGACCAAAATCTGTTCCCCTGGAGAAAAGGGCTGCTTTGGAGGGTGAACTCTATGGCATTATCCCCTGCTGAGATCCCTACCCAGGCTTTACCTCCAAATCTCCATGAATCTCCAAATCTCCATGAATTCCCCAATCTGGAGCTCTAGGGCTGCCCCCTAGAGCTGTCCCTTCCACACAAACTCACACTCAATTGTCATGAACATTCTATTCTCATTGAAATATCTGAGAGAACTTCCCCTCTGTCTTTACAAATTAATATTTTATGAATAATGGGGGAACCCCCTGAGTATTAATAAACCTGTACCTCATTCACTGGCCATGTTCTTCTGCCCTACTGATTTTTGCAGAACGATCAATTTCTCTATCATACAAATTGATAATAACAATTCATACAAAACAATCAAACTTTTCCAACCACGCTCATCTCTTTCCTATTAGACAAACATCTTTGACAAACCATTTCAGTCATGGTTTCCCATGCTTTCTCTGCATTAGCATGACATGATCAATGGGAATGCTGTAATACATAAATACTGCTTGATTTAAGGGTCTGTGTGCCAATTATGAATACATAGGAGAGAGTTAGTCCAAGCTTAGGTTGATAAAGGGATGCTAGAGCTGCTTTAGCAAAGCCATGTGATTATGTTAAACTGCTTGGTCATTTCCCCCCCCCCCCACCAAAGGTGGTCTTTATTGATGACCTTCTCAACAACACCTTTAAGGTCAGATAAGCAAGTAAAGAGGACAGTAATTAGGAAATGGATCTCCTGACTAATAAAATTCTACAGCTTCAAAGATGGGGCCTTGATATTTCACTTATGTCTATTAGAAACAATTGTAACTGGCAACTTTCTGTGATTTGCCAGTCCTCACTTGCAATTTGTTACTTCCTTCTTTCTCAGTCCAGTTCCTCTCAACTACTTACACTATCTCCTCCAAAATGTATTAACTACATGGATTTTTTTCTCAGGTGCATAGGATACATTGGGTGTTTGCCATTAAATGTAAATATTGTATTTACAATTTCAAGATGTAGAGTAAAAGAAGATTCCAGCCCCTGCATCACCCAATAGTGGCACTTTCTCTATAAAGTTTTGCATAGAATCAGGCAGTAGATAGCTCCATTGAAGTTGACAGAAGAACCATGCTGTTCTAAGGAAGGAGAGCCTGCCTGCATTCAGCAGCTCACATCTATAACAACATACTTTAAACAAAATGAAATGGGGCACATTTGGTAATTCTCTAGTTTTAGCTTTAAATCTTTGATAAGCTGTTGTTTTTAATTGTCTATAAAGAATAGTTCTGTGTTGCACAGAATTACAAACAGGACATATCTGTATCCTGTTATGTTTACAATCTACATTTTGGCAGTATGAGAGAATTCAGAAGGTAGTGAAAGTCTTCTGAGGGAACCTTATTGTAATTTGTAAGAGAGAGGCCTCTTTGTGGTGGGGGAAGGGATAATATCTGGAAGCCATTTTGATCTGGCCTGATCACATGGAGACACTCCATACCAGGGACAGCAGCAAATGGTCTTGGGTTCCTTTCATATATGGACATTCATCTCTTAAAGTGCCATAGCCAGTTTGTCCAGCATCACCTCCGTTGTTACCACCTATTTAATTTCCAGGATGATGACAAGGCTAAACAAACTCCTAAAATACTCAAAAACCACTCACTGTCTTGAGCGTTTATTCTATTGGCATGAAATAATAACGTGTAGTTCAATATGCAGGAGGGATTCTGTCAGCTTTTCCACTGGTACAAGAGGGAGTAGGAGCCTCGTTCGACCATCCTAAAGGCTATGTCAGAGATTATAGGCTGGATATGGACAAAATGTCATCTGGGATCATCTCTCCTCTATCTTATGTCAAAATAAAAGCCATAGAACCGACTTTTCTATTGTTTCCCACCATTAGGGCTGGCATGAAAAAGGACAATGTGGTTCGGTTCATGGCTGAACCACAACCTGAACTGAACTGGGAGGCTCGTTCATGAATCAAACCAGTTTGTGGTTTGTGGCCCTGCAAACCCTGCTGAAAGGAACCACAGTCTCTTTAAATGGGGTTTGCAGAACGCCTGAAAAAGCTGAGTGGCATGGAGCAGTTTGATCCCCACTGTTCAACTGTCTTGGGCTGTTTTGTGAGGTTCCTTTAAACTTCAGAAGACAGCCCAAAAGAGCTATATGGCGGGGAATGTCTCCCTGCCATGCAGCTGTTTTCAACACTTTCTTCTGCAGTCCCTTTAAATTTTTAAATGACTGCAGAAGACAGTCCAAAACAGCTGAGCGATGGGGAGTGCCTCCCTGCTGATCAACTGCTTTTGTGGCTTTCATGGGGACCTTTCATGACCTTCTGTTCCCAAACCATGAACAGGGCAAAATTTGTGATGAATTTTGCTTTGCAGTTCTGTTCATGCCCATCCCTGCCCACCATTTATATGACCCATGGGCTCCAAAATAATGCAAACTTGTATGAATTTAACATGAAATATTTGCCACAAGAAATTGGGAAAATGTTGAAATATACACTCATGGATTTGATTCTCATGAGGGAGAATCAAAATCAAAATGGGGATTTTCCAGCTTGAAAGCTGAAACAAACTGCCTCTAGACAGGACAGATTCTCCTTTGAGATGTGTGGGAAAACTATATAATGAGGTTAATATAACCTCCCCTCAAAATCTTGTCAAGTTTAGGAAACGGGCTGCTGATTGCAGGCAGGGTCTCCTTCATCAAAGCATATAAAGCAATTCAGATAATTTAAGGTATATGCTAATACAGCATTTCTTCTGGGAATGAATAAATTCTTCTTGCCATAAATATAAAAGCCCAACATTCTTAATACCTCCATAAAGAAGATATTCCTATGATCCCCGTTCTTTCAGTACACGCTTCTGTTGCTTCTGAAAGGTCACATAGCACAATTTAAGAGTGTTGCTTTCCTTCCTTCTATTCAGCTTGCTAAGGTTTCAGATTTTTCTCATTAAGAAACTGGTGCGGCTCCACAATCAACTCACTTAAATACAGGCCAAACAAGCTGCTAAACAGGCCTCTTCATACAAGCGTAACACAGGAACAAAGGAAACTATTCTTCATGAAAATTAGAATCACACACATGTGGGGATGGGAGATTGAGATAAAATAAAACTCTGTGGGTCTCTGATTCTGGGGAAAGATAAAGAAAATACAATAATGCATTTTCCCAGAATGACAGCTAGTGATATCTGCAAATGGCTTTCACCAGAAGAAAGCCAGCATACCGCTCCAATCAATACACTGATAGTCTGTAATGTAAAGATTAAGATCAGAATATTTAAAAATTTAATACTTTGCCTCTCCATATAGCACTTTGGAAGTCAATATCTTTGGGAACCCGGTCCATTTCCCTGCTTTGAAAGCATTATATATTTAAGGTTCCTAAATAATTCATCAAGTCCGTGTGATTAAAATGAAAAATGTAAGTCCATCCATTATCTTCTGCAGCTGCTGCCTGGATATTAGTTTGCCTAACTGCTCCGGATCCTTTTGCCCTATACTTAATTGAGACTTCAATAGAGGTATCACAGAAACAGAGGGCAGACGCACTGTGCCCCCCCCCCCAAGAATAAAACACAGATGCTGATCTTTTCAAAAGATTTATACGCAAACACAGTGCATGGTCCAATATTTACACTGATGTGCAACACTTAAAATGGGATTACGTGGCCAGCAAAAGACATCCACACCAAACATAACAGTAAAATAATCCTTTATTAATTGTATCTCTCAGGGCAATTAGGAATACATGGAGACCTGCAAAAAAATGGCAAGTGCTTTTTTCTTACATGCAGCATCTTCTCTAGGTTAGATTCTACCAGCTTTTGTGCTGGGGCAACAGATCTCCAAAAAGGTTATGCTAGGTGGGACTGTGGGGACCTGCATGGACAAAAAGCCATGCTGGATGGGACTGCAAGGAGGAAGGGAACTGTGTAAGATCACTTGCACCAGGGAAAAGCTGGAAGGCTCTGATTTCATGTCCTCTTTTGATATTCATGCATAAACATCCATTCTTGTTACTGCTCATTTTAGTGTCACTCTAGTTCATGGAAACTTATCCCATTCATACAACTCAGTCATTTTGGGTTCCCAGCCTTCAGGTGGAGCATGGAGTTCTCCTGGAATGACAACTGACTGCCAAAAATTGGAGATTTTTGAATTTTTCAGATGGAGCACTAGATGATATTTTCAGCTGTGCAATTTTTGTATGACATGTTAATGGCTAGATTGATCATGAAGGAGCAGATGACTGGGAAAAGAAAAAAGTAACCTTATGTAATTATTTTTTGGTACTTAAGGTATCTTAAAGTTTACTAGACAAAATATGTTCAGTTTAGCTGTGATATTATTGTTAATATAAGAACGTAAGAGAAGCCATGTTGGATCAGACCAATGGCCTATCTAGTCCAACACTCTGTGGTGACCAAAACCAGGTCCACCTGTGTGGCCAGAACTCCAGAAGCCCTCCTACTGTGTCGCCCCAAGTACCATGAATGCAGAGCATCACTGTCCCAGGTGTTCCAGCTATACTTTGTGGCTAAAAGCCACTCATGGCTCCATATGTTTGCTCCATATGTTTATCCAATCCCCTCTTGAAGTTATCTATGCTTGTAGCCAGCACCACTACTTGCAGCAGTGAATTCCATGTCTTAATTACTCTTTTGATGAAGGAGTACTTCCTTTTATCTGTTCTAAGCCTACTGTTCATTAATTTAATTGAGTGCCCACCAATTCTTGTATTGTGAGAAAGGGAGAAAAGTACTTCTTTCTCTGACTTCTGTATCCCATGCATAATTTTGTAAACATCTACCATGTCACCCTTCAGTCGTCATTTCTCCAAGCTGAAGAGCCCTAACCTCTTTAAGCTTTACGTTGTTGAAGGCTTTCACGGCCAGAGTTCATTAGTTGTCATAGATTTTCTGGGCTGTATGGCCGTGGTCTTGGCTATACATGGTCTTTAACCTTTCTTCATCAAGAAGGTGTTCCATCCCCTTAATAATTTTAATTGCCATTTTCTGCCCTTTTTAAACACTATAATATCTTTTTTGAGGCATGGTGACCAGAACTGTACACAGTATTCCAAATGAGGCTGCACCACAGATTTATACAGGGGTTAAGATGCTGAACTGCAGGCTGAAAGGTCAGTAGTTCAGCAGTTTGAGACCCGAGTACCGCATAACGGAGTGAGCTCCCGTCTCTGGTTCCAGCTCCTGCCAAACTAGCAATTCGGAAGCAAGAAATTGCAAGTGGATAAATAGGTACCGCTTTGGTGGGAAGGTAACAGCATTCTATGCTCCTTGGTGTTTAGTCATGCCGGCCACATGACCACAGAAATGTCTTCAGACAGTGCTGGCTCTTCGGCTTGGAAATGGAGATGAGCACTGCAGTCTTAGAGTTGGATTCAACTGGCTTTTGTGCAAGGGAACCTTTGCCTTTACTTTACTATGATACTGGCGATTTGTTTTCAGTCCCCTTCCTAATAATCTCCAGCATAACATTTACTTTCCTTATTCAGGTGCACACTGAGTCAACGTCTTCAGTGAGTTATCTACCGTGACTCCAAGATCTCTCTCCTCATCAGTTATTGCCAGTTTGGATCCCATCAACATGTATTTATAGTTAGGATTTTTTTGCTCCAATGTGCATTATTTTGCACTTGCCCACATTGAATTTCATTTGCCACACTGACACCCACTTGCCCAGCCTTGACAGATCCCTCTGGAGCACCTCATAGACCTCCCTGGTTCTCACCGCTTTTAACAACATTGTGTCATCTGCAAACTTAGCCACTTCACTGCTTACTCCCAACTCCAAATCATTAATGAACAAGTTAAAAAGCACCAGACCCACTGCTTACCACCTTCCAATGTGAAAACTTTCCCACTCTTTGTTTCCTGTTAACCAGTTTTTAACCCACAAGAGGACTTGTCCTCTTATCCCATGACCACTGAGCTTATTTAGGAGCCTTTGATGAAGAATTTTATCAGAAGATTTCTGGAAATCTAGGTAAACAACATCTACTGGGTCACCTTTGTCCACATGTTTGTTCATCCCATCAAAGAACTCTAAACATTTAGTGAGACAAGATCTTCCCTTACAGAATCCATGCTGATTCTTCCTCAATAGCTTTTGTTCATCAGTGTGCCTACTAATTCTATATTTAATAACAGATTCTACCAACTAACCCAGTATCAACATTAGACTGACAGGCCTGTAATTTCCTGGATCTCCTCTGAAACCTTTTTTAAAGATGGAGGTTACATTAGCTATCTTCTAGATTGCATTTTTGGTGAGTATTTTGTATGTATGTGTCTGTGCCTGGAAGTAATGGTTGACTTCTGCCAACCCCTAATGGGGCTTGCTATTGCCTGCCTCTTCATTCCAGTTCTGGTATTCCTTGGAGGTCTCCCATCCAAGTCCTTGCCAGGGTTGGCCCTGCTTAGCTTCCAAGATCTGGTGAGATTGGGCTTATGTGGGTTATCCAGGTCAGGATGATAGACAGCACAGTTTTTCAGGATATCCACAAGTTACCTTTTTGATTTTAAGTGCCAGCAGCCTGGTTCCTTTTTGGGACTAGTGGAAACTGTCTCTTTTGCACAGGTCCTGCTTGTTCTAAAAAACATCTCAAAAGAACAGAGAACTACAGCCACTAATAAACAATAAGAAAGAGAACATGCAAAGCTGTGTATGGATGCTAAGCAAACAGTTACTATCCAATTGTATACAAATTATATATTGTATTACAATAAAATTTCAGTCAGTACAAAATACACTGTAACATGTACAACAAAGGTCCAAAACAGTAAAGTGACAAAATTTCCAGATAATGTATTCGTTTTGTGAGTCATCTTCTAAACAGGACCGATGTATAGTTTTAAACTAACAAAACAAATTCATATAGAGTTACAGGTATATGTATTTAAATCATTTTAAACAATTTGAATCAATTTTAAGAGGTAAGACACTTCAGTGCTACCCCACAAACTCCTACATTGGTGAGGCAATGGGTCAGGAGATCAGCCATGTCGAACACTGCTGTAAGGTCAAGAAGTAGTAGGAGTGCCAACCCACCTCGATCCAACTGCCTGTGAGGAAGGTCTGTGAGGATGACCAGCTCCATCTCTGTTCCATGGCTGGGGTGAAAGCCAGACTGGAATGGATCCAGTGCCAATGTGTCATCCAGGAAATCCTGAAGCTGTTCTGCCACTGGTCTCTGAATTACCTTTCCCAGAAATGAAAGATTCAAAACTGAGCAGTAATTGGAAGGATCCATAGGATCCAAAGCTGGCTTCCTTAGGAGCGTTAACACCACAGCAGATTTATAATGTTTGTTGCCTCCTACACTTATTGCAGGGATTATAAATTTTGGTCTCACACTCCTGAGAGGAAGGTGCACTCACCAAATTTAGATGAACATAAGGTTTATTAATTTTACAGCTGAAACATGTTGGGTAAATACTTTAGTACCCCTTTAGTGTAGGACTAAGAAGTGGGCAAACAATTGGTTTGCCAGAATTTAGGCACTCCAACCTTGGCTCCATGCTTAGAGAGATAAATAACTTCAATTTTCAGTGCCTGTACACCAGACTGCACTGAGAGATGCTGCCTGTCAGATCTTGGGTCCAAGTAGCAAGATATATTTACTGAGAGTTACGGGTCATCCAAGCATATACAGAGTTCATGTTGGAACTGTCAGTCCCAGGCTAGGGCCAAACCTATACAGAGTGTGGGACCATCCCTGGTCCCCCAAGCACCCAATCATCCATTCTCATACCCCCACCAAAGCTTCAAACTCAACCACGTGGCTGCCCCCAGCATCTGCAAACAGTTATATTATCTATACTGCAAGGTCATGCTGAGTGCTACAAGTTCTAGGCCAGTGAAGCAAAGATTCACACGTGCACTCAGTCCCAAACAAAGCACATAAATGAAAGCAGTGGGAAAAATCAGAGAGGAGGAAAGGAGTTAACCCTCGATGTAACAGAACATGGAAAACAACACATGACAAGGTCTCGTCCTTTAATAACTATACTTGTGGTAGTAATTTCCAATTAAAATGGTTCACATTCTTAGAACATGTCTTTAGTAATGATATACTTCTACGGGCCCCCAAACAGGTTGTCCCCATTCCCTCCATTGTTCTCTATAGTGGGGGGAAAAGTTACCTTTTTCCCACGGTGCTGTTAGTGGCTCAGGGGGGAAGAGGGTTTGAGGGAGAGGCTCCAAATTTTCAGGGTAGCTTCGGGAGCCTCTCCCCACATAAACCCCCATGTCCCAAAGCAATTGGACCAGTGGTCCCAATTCTATGGGCACCCAAACAGGTTACCCCCATTACCTCCATTGTTTCCAATGGGGAAACTCAGCCAGCAGCACTTAAAGCAGGCAAGGAGGCAGCACTCAGCAGTCAGACTCTCCCAGAGAATCTCAGGGAAAGTGAACTGTCTTCTCACAAGACAAGAACTCATGGGCACTCAATGAAATTGCTGAGCAGTTAGAAGTTAGAACAGATGAAAGTTTTTTTGGTTTTTACAGGTTTACAACTTTAAAAAGTTCTGCTGGTTGCTATTGCTTGGAGGGGTTGGTTGGTTTTTTTTCTGTCTGCTCCAGCCTCCATATGTTTGCCAAATTCCATCTGGAAGTTGTTCATGCCAGCCACTGCCACCACCACCTCCTGTAGCACTGAATTCCATGTGTTAATCACTGTTTGGGTGAAGAAGTACTTTCTTTCATCTGCAGTTACTCTTTTCTGCATTTTTCCCAGTGCTATAAAATATCCTTTTTGAAGTGTGTGTGGTGTGAGTGGTCCAATGAGGTTGCACCATCAATTTATACAGGGCAGGGCCTGTATAAATGTTGGGTGATTTCCCACTAAAGCTGCCGCGGGGTTGCGCCGCCGTTTGCCCCGAGATTTTTAGTCAATTTCACACCCGAAGCCGCGGGGCTGCATTTTGACCCGCGGCTCGCCCGATTTCCCCCGCAGTTTCGTAATCCTCAAAAAACAGGATTACGAAACTGCGCGGCATGCGAAGCCGCGGGTCAAAATGCAGCCCCGCGGCTTCGGGTGTGAAATTGACTAAAAATCTCGGGGCAAACGGCGGCGCAACCCCGCGGCAGCTTTAGTGGGAAATCACCCGTTGTTTCTGTTGGTCTTTTGGGGTTTCTGTGTGGCACTGTGGCATACTTGCACTGCCACAGCGCCACTTGTTCTGGAGTGTGTCACTTGTTCTCATGGCAAACAAGCACCTCCCAAGACAGTTCACTGCCAATCATCTGCTGCCACTCTTATCTTTAATTAAAAAAAGGAATGGGAACAAACAACAGTCCCTGCCCCAAATGAAGAATGAGGATACTTGAAGGACAGCCTCCTTCCATAGGGCTGCCAGGTTGAAAAATATCTGAAGGCCTGGAGGTGGCAACTCTGGAGGCGGCAACCCTACATACTGTCCAACCAGCCATTGAAACTCTTCCTCTCAAGCTCTGTTTTCCAGGCACTCTTCTACAGAGGTGATGTGCACAGCAACTGGAGACAGGACTGTCTTAGTGGTGGTGTCTTGCTAAATGCCTCCCCCTTAATGCTTGCCTTGTGCCTTCCCTATTGTGATTTAAGTACCAGGAAAGAACATTCCTCTTCACTCAGACTTTTAACTGAAGCTTTATCCCATCATTTTTGAGCTGGTTATTTTATGGCTGCCATCTCAGTGGAGCTCTCTTACTGCTGGTTTTATGGTTACTACTGTTTTATAACTTCTGAAATGACTTCCCGCTGTTTTTATTCATCTTCATTTGCTGTTTTAGGGCTCTTCAACTGACTCCCAGTCTTGCCTGTCTAACTGCCTGGAGCCTTTCCTTCCAATTTTGGAAGCTGGTTTCTGAGCAATTGGTGGTGGCGGGAAAGTGCTGTCAAGTCACAGCCCACTTAAGGCAACCCCGTAAGGTTTTCAAGGCAAAAGATGTTCAAAGCGGTTTGCCACTGCCTGCCTCTGCATCACAACCCTTGTATTCCTTGGTGGTCTCCCATCCAAATACTGACCAGGGACAACCCTGCTTAGTTCCAGAGATCTGAGTAATTGGGGAGGATAAGCTAAGGAACAACGTGATTGGCAACTCAGAGTTGTCAGTGAGGCAGCTGAAGGAAGGCTGCTATTTAGTGCTTTCTTTGCTTTATCTTCCAATCAATGTGAAGCTTGAGAAAGAACTATGAAAGCATTGTAAATATATATATATATATATAGGTTAACTATTTTCTCTGCCCTGTGTAAATTCTTTCTTGGCATGAAAGATTACGTGTTTGGTGTGTTCATTAAATCCATAAATTCTTTCCTTTTTATTCAGTTTTAGTTGTTTTTTTTTTTAAGGAAATAAAAAGAAAAGAAGAAAAAGAAAAAAAAACATACATAAAATAGAAGGCTTCCAATTTTCTCTGCAACAAATATAAGTTTGATTACAAAGGTTTTCCGTGTTCTATATATAAAGAACTTCCTTTTTTGTATCTTAATATCTTAATCATCAAAACCATAAACCATCAAGTCATTATTGTCTTTTTTTCCTGCAAAAAGTCTATAAGAGGTTTCCAATCTGTAATAAACAAACTAATTGTCTTTTTCCCCTAACCAACACAGTAAGTTTAGCTGTTGCTGCAAGGTACAACATCTTCTCCAGCCATACTTGAGAGAGAACTACAAAAGTGTAAATATGCGTTAACTATTTTCTCTGCCCTTCACATGAAAGATTACATGTTTGGTGTGTTCATTAAATCCATAAATTCTTTCCCATTCCATTTGTTCCTTATTAATATTTCTGTGTCTGGGTTAGCTTTATTTTGACTCAGCATTTAAACTGCACTGTGCTTCAGTATTACACATATACATGAGGTACTGATTTCCTTCAAAACTCCTGCACTATATTGTGAGGTTTTGCAGGTAATTTTTCTAGTGTCTGCTCTATACTTCCTGGAATATTGGCACCAATTATGATTGGTTTGTGTGTAACTTCTGAACTGATTTTTTTCTGAAAGTCTGCAAGGGACACCTTCACATCCCATGGGAGGTTTTGTGCACATAAGTAACAGAAAACACATGTTAGGATCATCAAAAACCTGGCTAAATTGTTAAATACAACTGTCCCAAGCCAGAATAAAGATTCTAGTACCTACATGGATAAAATTTAGTAGTTACTATTCTCTCATGGAGTAGTTATTATTCCCTCCATCTCTGCAAACTTCCTTTGATTTTGAAAACAACAACAACAAAAAGTTATGATGAATTGAATGTTGCCCTTTGAAAGCTATTGGGAAGCAGTTCAAAAACAACTCAAAAACTGAAATGAAGCAAGCACTCAAACCAGGCATGAAAGGAAGCAAATTGGTGAAATGTGCCAATGAAATGAATCAAGCCACCAAATGAAGCAATGAAACAGAACTAACTGCAATGAACACACAACTTTTGTTCATCCCTACTGTTTCATGGCTAGATTGGGAGGAGGGTGTTTCTTTGGAAGGCAAAATGATAGTATTATGGAGGGTTTGTATAGATTTATGCTTTACATCAGTGTGGTGTACTGTTGGACTAGGATCCGGGAGACCCAGGTTTGAATTCCCAATGTGCCATGAAAGCTTGCTGGGTGACTTTGGGCCAGGCACTGTCTCTCAGCCTAACATACCTTGCAGTGTTGTTATGAGGATGAAATGCAAGAGAGGTTCACCACTGGAAAGAAAAGTGTACAGTTGCTGACACTGCCCAGGCAAATGCCCAGAGATTTTGTGTGTAGTGCATAGTGAGGGTACATTTTGGGGAGGATGTAACTATGGTAAAAAACATAGAGACGTGGGGAAATTCCTAGAGCATCACTATGGAGGCCTCTGTATCCCAACTTTGTTTACCTTCTGATGTGGGTAGGTGAATGATATTGGAGCATCACATTACAGATTATACATATTAGCACTGTATGATATTGCCAGTGGCCACCCCCCCTCACTCCCCTCCTGCAAGATTTAAAGTGTCCTCCAGCTGATCAGTGGTCCACATGCTCCCCCAATCAGCTGGAAGGCCCTTTAAATCTCACAGGAGGGGAGGGAGAGGGGTGGCCATGGGTGGTTGTTGTTGGGGGTGGGGCTTCCCCCTGCCAGCCAGATGTCCGGCCACAGGCTGAAGCTCTGAAAATTGTGGGAACCCCAGGGGTTCCCTTGGACCAGGGGGTCTGGCAACCCTAATTCTAGCTGAGGTCAAATTATTTCCACCCTACAAGCCTCAAGCATATGAAGCTAAATTGCACCCTCCTCTTCCATTAATGAGAAAAGAAGTAGAGCAAACTCCTTACTCCATGCAGCCCCTAAGCCATGTGATATTGTTTTTCATCACCTCTTAGCACTGCTTTTTGGGACACAACAGTGGGTTTTGGGAGCAGAGGAAGTTAGGGAAGATCTGCTACTTCCATGTGTGATTTATAGCAGTCAGCACTGAGTGCAGGATGAATTCTGAAGGTCTAAATAAGGTGTTAAGATGTATATTGGAAAGGCTGGAGAGCAGAAAACATACATGGAGAGGCTGTCCACAAAATAAAATATACTGGAGCAGCGTATTACAGATTATCCATGTTAACACTGTATGATTTTGCTGATATTGACTAATATTTCAAAGAAAGGACAAAAGATCAGTATCTTCTTCTTAATTACTGTTCTCACAAGAAAAGTCATAAACAGTGAGCCATCACACACTAAAAGGGAAGCCGGAGATTTGCTACCAGAATTACGTGATTCTACTACAGCTGCCAAAAATTTAGCCACACTCAAAGTTACTTGTTTATCTTCATCTCTTAGTAACCAAGAATACTTACTTTCTAAAGAGGCAGAGGCCTCCTTAAGCAAAAGGAAAGATCAGTATCTAGTTTAATGTCAAGTTCTTTCTTCCTGTGTGTCAGATTTTTATTCTGCTCTTTCACCACTAAACTCAGAATGATGCACACAAGTGTCCCTTTCCCGTGCTATCCCCACAAGAACTCTGTGACGTAGGTTAGGCTGAAAGACAGTGCAATTGGCCCAAGATCACCCATTGAGCTTCATGGCTGAGTGGGGCTTTGAACCTGTCTCCAGTGGGACCCTAACCCGTAAGCGACATTGTCTCTAGTTGAGGTCAAGGTATACACTGGGAGAAGAAAGCCATTCCAGATGTTAAGTTCTGGTTATTCAAATTCTTGGATTTAGCTGCAGATGAAAAAAATGTCAAGCTCTGTTGAAATAGTGAAGTTTTTTTGGAGACCTTCCGGAGGAAGTAGCATTCCTCTATCCATTTTAATGAAATCTGGGACAAACACATAGATTTGACAAGTCAGTGAAAGATGCAGAAAGAAAGAATCTTTGCTTAGTTGTAATAATGAAATGTGTGTATAATGATATAAGGTATTCCCTGTACATCAGCTTGATTTTGTATTGTAATTTTTATATTGAAATATTAATAAACAACAGGAAAAAGAACAACAACAACAAAAGCTTTGCCCCCAAAGTGTTTGTGTTCTGTTGGATGGCAAATGAATTTGAAGCAATCATATTCTCTTCACAGACACAGGCATTAAATGAGACTAAATTCATTGAGTCAGTTATTTACTGTGAATTATTGGCTCAGCTTGAATAAGCTGTACACTAATCTATGCTCCCCTAGTCATAGTTCATTTTTGGATTTGTCTCTGCTACATATTTTAAATCATCTCTCAGGAGTTGCATCGGCTGCCCTGGGGAATGGCGTCAGGGGCTAAACAAAAGACTTGAATGAATTGCTAAAAAGCTTGAAATTCCCTTCTTCCCCTTGCTGCTAGAGCTGCAAATGCCTCTTCCCCTTTGTGTTTGCTAAACAGGCTTTATTTAATAACTAACCTATACAGTAATAAGAAGGAAATTCTTGCTGTACCGGTGGACTGAATGCAGGAAGAAAGGCCTGCTTTGCTCTTTGGACTGGAACCAAAATAGGATGTGACTCACCCCACAGCCGTCCCACATATTTGAAATCAATTTCTACATTATCAACATACAAAACACTCTGTGTCATCATAAAGAACATTGTTGTATGAACTTTCTGGCCCAGGAAATGAAATTGCATACAATGGGGGCAGTCAATATTTGCATTTGTGGCAAGTACATGCACCCTGTTATCCAGTGGCTGATAGCTTTGTGGTGGAGTGCATACTTTGCATGCAGCCGCTCCCACATTTAACCTTTGCTTATTTCTTCATTTAGATACTTATACACTGCTCTTCTTCCCAGTGGGGACCCAGAGTAGCTTACAATATCATCCTTCCTGTCTACATTTTTGAAACTCCATTTTACAAAATAGACCTTAGCAATAGTGTATGATTCTCTCTACACTGACTATATTGACTGCATTAACTATAGATACAAGGGGTTGTGGCTCAGGGGAAAAGTTTCTGCTTTGTCATTCAGAAGGTTCCAGGTTTAAGCTCTGGCATCTTCAGTTAAAAGGACCAGGCAGTAAGTGATGTGAAAGACCCCTGCCTGAGACCCTGGAGAGCTACTGACAGTCTGAGTAGACTTGATGGATCTGATTCAGTATAAGGCACCATTGTTGCCCTGCAAGGTGCTTATTGCACTCTTATGGACTTATAGTCACAAGTGATAAAATCTGGACTGTGCAATCAGTGTGTAAAAAAAGGGACTGAACTGCATGGTAACCCTGAAGTAATGCCAGCTGTAGACACACACCCAGAAAAAGGAAGCCTTCCCCTGAGATGATGTGCCAATGGTTCCTGAGGTGACCTGGACCAGTACCCTAGCCGCATGAAGCATCATGAAGCCAACAACTGATGCTGGCTTAAACAAACACCATGCCAAGGCAAAAAGACCAGAAACCTGGAATCTAAACTTCATGAAGAATACCTTTATTGTCACACAGGCAACCTCCCCCCCTCGCCTAACAAGAAGCTTCACAGCGATAAGTTAATCAAGGGACAATGACTTTGGCCGCATTAGTCATCACCCTCCCAGATGCCACTGCTCAGAGTAACTAGAACTCAACATTGCTCAATCCCTTAGTCCCTCCCTGAAACCAGTTTCAGCTAGCACATTTTGAGGATGGACCAGAAAGGAATGTGCCAGGGGAGGTGGCCCATATAGCCCACCCCTAAGCCCCCTCATAAAAGAGCTGACCCAGCCAAGTGCTCTCTCTCTCTTTACCTCTAGACCCACCCTGCCTTCACGACTCTTGGTTTGTGCAGCCAGAGTCTCCATGTGTTCTTTTGGTCCAAAATATGACTCCTGTTCCATAGTCTCCCTCATTTTTCCTGTGGATTGCTTCATCACATTGAGGACAAGTAAATATTACCACTCAATGAAACATCCTGCTCATGCAAATGTCACTATCCTTTTCTAATTTTGCTAGATCTGTGTAACTGTGAGCATGTTTAAGTAATTGTATGCTCGTAAAGTATCATCAGTAAAGAAGCCATTTCATTTTGAATTTGGTCTCTGCGTCTATTTCTGGTGCTTCTGGAAGAAGCGGGAACCCTGTATACATAGGTGATAGCTCCCATATTAACCTGTTGCCATTAATATCATAATTCCCCAAAAGTTATTCATAAACCGTGGCAATTTGGCTAACACCGTCATATGTGTACATGTGTGTTCAACACCATTTTAGACTGAGACACATTCAAAGGGAAAGATTGTCCTAAATACATTGCAGCATTTGCTGCTTTGCTCCACATGACAGATTATGCTGACTTCAATAATTAATGAAAGGTGACCAAATATTTATACATGTCTGACCTGACCAGTATTTCTAAATCTGCATAGATTTATAAAATTATATTATAAGGTTCATGATTTTGTTCCTAGTCCTTGTAAACCAAACCTTATTCAATCACTGTATCTATACTTGAGATTTTGGTTATTTCCACACTTGTGCCAACATCATTCTGCCTACAATAATTAAACATTTCATCAATATCACATGATTTTTTGAGTTCCAAATGTGACTTTGCCCAATGGACAAACCACTGGAGATGTCAAATACCCCTCAATATTCACTAGTTCCTTATTCATCATTTCCTTATGAACTATACTCCAAAATTGCTGTACCAATAGACATGCCCACCATACATGAACCAAGGTCCCCTTTTCTTGACCTTTTCTTTGAGGAGTAGGTTAGTCTGAGAAAGAGTGACTGGCCCAAAGTCATCCAGCATGCAATCTGCCATGCTTCCATGGCAGAATAAAGGTTCATACTTGGGACTCCCAGATCCTAGCCCATCACTGAACCATTATACCATGTTTTTTTCTCCAGTTGAAGGATTTCACTTACAGCCAGTATTGGGAAAGATCTTCTACTGTGTAAGATTTTGAAGATCTTTTGCTAGTCAGAATAATTATCTTGGTATAAGGCAACTTTACTTTGCATATTTTGCCAATAAACTGAACTCCATACAAGTGTTACAAATCCATAATTGAATGGACATTATATAACTGTAAGGACTTCATAGTTAAGAGTATACACTGGCTGTGGTGACACACACTAAATAATCTACTTTCGTTCCACTTTCAGTGCACTTTCCAACTGGATTTTGTGTGTGAACTGGCAAAATCCAGTTGGAATGTGCATTGAAAGTGGATTGAAAGTGGATTATTTAGTGTGTGTGACCACAGCCATAGTAAAAAAAATGCATCCAAAATGCAACAGAGATGTAAAATTAAAAGTGTGTTGTATATATCTTTCTGGTTGAATGTTCTTTTGTTTTCCTTAGGAGTTGAATGTTCACCAAGCCTGAATAAAATTGGATAGACCTGCCAGGTGGCAGATAGAATTGCTTTAGAGTCTGGATCCAACCCACAGGCCTCCGGATGGCCATCTGTGACATGCAACTGAACTGCATATGATTATTGATACAGTGGTAGCCTAGAGAAATAATTGCATTATTGTACTTATTACAAGAGGAAGAAAACACAGGGTAAACAAAGGGCACATTTTCACTTCAATAAGCATCTAGTATTTACAGGACAACAGTCCTAGGAGATTGATATACATATAAACCATCCATAATTCTATGTTCAGATATTTTCTGCCTTGGGCTATTATTACGTTTTTGTCCTGTACTTCCTCCAAGATTCCAGCAGCTGTTTGTGCCAGTATGGTGTAGTGGTTAGAGTGTTGGACTAGGCTTTGGGTGACCCAGGTCTGAATCCTCACTCTGTCATTCTGTCTGCTCTGACCTGGATAGCCCAGGCTAGCCCGATTTCATCAGATCTCAGAAGTTAAGCAAGGTTGGACTTGGCTAGTATTTGGATGGGCGACCTCCAAGGAATACCAGGGTTTAGGATTTAGAGGCAAGCAATGGCAAACCACCTCTGAAACATCTCTTGCCTTAAAAACGAGTCTAGTTCACCATCTAGTGGTATTTAATGCTAAAAGAGCTAGGACCTGACTGCCAGATGGTCTTTTTTTCTTTTTGATAAACAGCAAGAAACAGCAAGATTATTATTGCCTGATATCTGCAGTCATCTATAATGAATAGCTTGTCTATAATAATAGCATAATATTTCCTGCACCCTCAAATTAAACACTATCAGTTTGTTAAGACTAAATTTAGCCGAAAGCTTAAACCTCCAAAATGAAGCATGAGGAACTTTGTTCATGAATTTACCACAGTTACTGCCAGGCTGAAAAGGTAATATTGTGCTTTCTTTTAACAATGTTAAATTATAGAGTCCAGTTAAGTTATAGTGATTATGGCATTTAAAAAACATACAGGTCCAGCAACCTAGAAAACTGTATTTATATTTATAGAGCACAGTCCAAAATATTATTATCCCAGACTGGGTTATCCATTGCAAAATTAAAGATTGCATAATAGCCTCCTTAGTAAAAACACAAAGGTTATTTATGCTAGTAAACCAAGTCTTATACAACATAGATTGCTTAAGCCAAATATCAGGCCATCTTAATTGTGGCAAAACTATATTTATGGCTCTAAACTTTAAAAGCAGGCTTAAGGAATTCAGAGAGACATAATATGACTTTTCTAGATTAACTAAATGTTGTTCATTCATTACATACCACCAAGTAATTCTTATTAATTTCAGTAAAACTGTAACAAAAAAAAGCCGTATGTCCAACACTGAACTACATCAATTTGTGCAGTATCCTTATACATCATTTGACCAGATCCAAAATTGAGAAAAATTAACAAAAAAATAAAACATTGTTCTAAGCCTTGGAACATATGTCCAAGTACTTGGATCAGTCAAATCAAGGGGACTAGCACGTCTTATGTGCACCCCACACACCAGCATAGCAAAAGTTTTTAACATACCTTAGATTGTGCTTAAAATCAAAACAATAGAATTACACAAAGCAAACCTACTACAGAATCTAGAGCAGCTTTCACAGTATATCTTGGTGCCTCACTGCCATTTTACTCCATTTTCGAGAAGATTGAGATAAATCCAGTTTTCTCTTGTATGATCTTTTGGTGTAGTCCTGAGGGTTTTCAAAATTCAGTGACTGTAGCAGTAAATGTCCATTATTGGTGTCTGGTTTCCATTGTCATCTCCGCCATTTGGGATACTTTATGAAGCGAGGTTTGGATTTTTTCCAGACTGTCCACCAGAGGTTTAAGCAAGGTCGAGAGCTTATCTGTTATTTGCCCCTCAAAACATGAAAAGGACTCATGGAGACCTCGCTTTGTCACCGTTGCGTTTTCGGTTTCCATCGGGTCTGCGCCATCAACCATTTTGTTCATACCGGTTGCATTACTTCATCTGCTGCTTTGTTTTGTGCCCGAAGGGAAAATCGCTTGAACAGATCACAAACTTATTTTAGGATTAGCGTTCTTGTTATTTCCCAATTTTCCTATGCCGGTAGGATGAAGATTTGAGTCTAAGGTGTAGTATATAGGCAGGAATATAGGGGGAGGAGGGCTGGAGCTCTGGGCTTAAGTGGCCATCTTGTGCAGCTCCAACGCCACGCCCCCCTGCCAAACAGTCTTAAGATCTCCTGGGTATTCTACACACACTGCCATACTATAATAATTATTAGTCATTCTGTCTCAGCCTTCTCTACCTCAGATGGTGGTTGTGAGGGAAAAAATGGTATAAGCTGCTTTGCATCTCCATTGGGTATAAATAAATAAATGTATGAAGTACATGGCCCTTGCCGGCCTCATGTTATCTTCACTACCTCCCAATGAAATAGTTTTGGTGATACTGGCTGGCTCAAGATCCCATTACTAACTAGGGTTCAAACCCAGTTCTAGTCAGTCCTAACCCAGTACTCTAGCCATTGCATCAATCCTATTCCATCAGCTACACTTAATGGGAAGTTTTCTAGCTGCTATCAGAATATACAGAGCCTGCACTGTGCTTGGAACAATCACATTTTTACTTGTGAAATTTACTCCTAAAAATGACTACAGAAGTGGCAGAAAGAATGGGAAATTGGGACACTAAAACTAGAACAAGAAGAAGAACAGAGACCTACATTACAAGAGTTACTAATGACTCACACAGAATTTCAAATAGTCTTTATTCCCAGAACGAAAATAAAGCAAAAAGGGTTTAGGGAAAGGCCATATTTCAAGTGCATCTGTTGGGTGCCTTAGAAGTCATATTCTCTGATTGGCTGCAACCCTTTCAATATTGGAAGTTTTTTTATTTTCTCCCATGATCCTGCTGAGCCTCTAACATCAAAATTCTAGGCTGTGACAACTGAAATGAATCTATTAAATATTATGAAGTTCATGCCATAGGAATTTAGGGTGGCACCATAATCCTTGTGCTTAATATACATGGTAATAATAATATTAGCACACCTATTGCCTTAACAAAGTTCTGCAAATTCTTCATGTCCACCCAGGGAATAGGGAACAAAACTGTTCTCCTATAGACCCTTGTAATGGGAAAAGTAATGTTATGGGGGTTTTTTTTGGTCTTGTTCAGTTGCTTCCCTTTAGTATTAAATCAGTATTTCCAATAAAGCCTTTGTCTGTGTCATTTATACCTATGGAAGAGGCCTAAGACTGTTTCTTCTTTCTTTTAAAGCTAGCTCAGGGTCAACAGTTAGGACAATGAATAGTAAAAACATGCAAGTTGTTAATCCTATCATTTTCACAATCTCTGATGTATTGCATCTCACTGAATTTATTTGTGGTCTCCACCAAATCCTGTCAATGAGCAGGAAAGCCTAGCAAACAATAGGAATACCACAACCTCCAGGCTGGCAAACCAAAGTATGGCAAGAAATGATTCTGCAGCTCCAGACTAAGTATGGATATAAAAAGCTGAGTGCCCATCATTGTGGTTTATTCCCCAAGTGTCCCTAGCCTGAGCCTTGAGGTAAATCCTAGACTTTGTTTCTTCAGCCACAAAAAGGAATGCAATCAGAGTTGCCCAGAGGAGTCATGCAGAAGTACCATTTTACAAAGATGGATATCTGCTGCTTCACCAAGTGTATCCTTGGAATGACAGGCCACAAACCAGGAACATTCTAGAGGCTTCTTCTGGTGTACCAGCATCAATTATGTAAACTGTTAAAGGAAAGAAAATGGTGATTTAATAATATTCCGAATGAGCCTGATACTACAATGGACTACTATCATTCATTTTCACCCCAGCACTTAGCAGTTGGTCTTCCAGGTGATATTCAACTATGGAAGAATGTTGTTCAACCTGAGCCAAAGAAATCAACAGTAACATAGATCTCCCTTTAAAGATTATCAGCCCGATTCTCAAATAATGATTTCTTGAGTCCAATGGTATGTGTATCTTATGGACACTGCCGGCTCGCCCACTAGGCGAGCTAGGCGCTCGCCTAGGGCGCTGGGGTCCACAGGGGCGCCAAAGCGCCCCCGCCCCGCCCCCCGTGAAGCCGGCGCTGGGAGGGAAGGGGCGCCCCTTCAAACGGGCGCCCCTTTCCTGGCTTTCCTGAGCACGCCGCTACTGCGGCGTGCTCAGGAAAGCCGGCGCTCCCCCCGTCTTCAGCTGGTGCTAGGGCTGGGAGGGAAGGGGCACCCGTTCAAACGGGCGCTCCTTCCCTGGCTTCCCCCCGTCTCCAGCCGGCGGAAGGGGCGCCCGTTCAAACGGGCGCCCCTTTCCTGGCTTTCCCCCCGTCTTCAGCCGGTGCTGGGGCTGGGAGGGAAGGGGCGCCCGTTCAAAGCCGGTGCTCCACCCCCCCGTCTCCAGCCGGCCCTGGGGCTGGGAAGGGGCGGCCGTTCAAACGGCCGCCCCTTCCCTAGCTTTCCTGAGCACGCCGCTAGTGCGGTGTGCTCAGGAAAGCCGGCGCTCCACCCCCTGGTCTCCAGGCCCCACCGGGAGATTGGCATCCCCGTGGGGTGGGCGCCCCAGGCTGTCTTGCCTAGGGCGCCCAGACACCTGGGGCCGGCCCTGCTTATGGAGGGCACACATTGGTACAGCAGTGCAATCCCTGATACTCTGTAAATCACCAGTCTTACTTTGGATGTTTTCATACCTCCATCATTCATTGTAAGTGACACACAGAGGTGCAAACAGAACTGTGCTCCTTACGAATCCACTTGTTTATCTATAAGCTTGGCATTGATCTCAATAAGCATTTCACAAGTATACACACACTAACTGACCCTGCTCCTGTCAATGTACAGTTCTGTATTGGCTCAAGGGGTTGGGAAAGACTCAGCACAAAACCAGACATGACTCTTGGAGATCCATGAAAGGATTTTCCTGGCATGTTTAAAATGTAAATTGCAGCCTCGTGGGGTGCCGATTCATACTGGGACCAAGATGCAGAAAACAGGAAGTCTGCCCCTTTCTTAGTGTGGCTTTACTAATCTACCCCATGCAGGTATTAGTCCTAGAAGGAAAGAAAGATGACTTCTTTTTGCCTCTCTTTATTCACCTCCAGGGCTAACAAGCATTTGGAGAGGTTGGTTTTGAGAGGCAAAATCGAGTGTGTATCAGGCACTATCAAGGGCCCTGCCACCTGAAAATTTACATCTATAAAACACAGAGATGATCTGATTGTGGATCTCCCATGGTCTGGTTTAGCCCTCGGAAGAAGTGGAGCAGATAAAAGAAAAAGAACACACTGTGATCTGGCCCTGAGGACTGAGCAGAATTCTCTGCCCTATTTCTCTATTGCTGTAGGTAATAGCATCTAGTAAAATTCTTCTGGGAAGTAAATGGCTTAATATAAACAGATTACCTCCATGTGAAGTTAGAGATACACTGCTCTGGGCTAACTGGAGACTTATGTAGGCCATGGAACACTGGCATATTGTAGCATTGGACTGGAACCATATACTATCATAATTATTCCATTCCTCTATTTTCCACATAGCAAAATCCAGGGGGTGAATGATTATGAAATTATTAGGAAAGTGGAATATCTAGTGATCTTTGGTTAATCACATAATCTATAATCATAAGGTCACTAGATTTAATCATAGGGAAGTCTGTAAGAAGACACTCTTGTCATCTAGACCACATTGTGGGTACAGTTTAGCACTCGGACTGTCACTGTCACAGAAATATTTTGGAGCCACTGAAGCAATTTTAAAATGTGAATTACGTTTTTCTGCTGGTAAAGCTAACAGTCTGAAATGTTTAATATCATTCACATTAAAATTCAAATAATGTTGTCAAAAGACTGTGAAGAAGAACCAGTTTGAAGTCAATAAACTAATGAAATGGAGGTTTAAATGGTGACATATACCCTCACTACAACCCCTAGTTCAAGTGGGCAGAAGGCACAACAGAGAAAGCAATTTAATTTTTAGCATGAATGTCAATGTAATTTTGAGAGTATGCTCTCTTTCCCTGTCTTTTTCAATCCCAGAAAGCAACTAGAGATTTTAATACCAAGCATTAGCATGAGACTTCAGTTTCAGGAATCTATTTTGATTCTTCTTTTATTCATTCTTTCTTTCAAATCTGTGTAAAACCCCCATAGATTTCTCCCAGCTGCTTGACAGCAGATTGACACAGATGATCTTGCTCAACTTTAAATCTCCAAACATTCTGGCATATTTCTAGCACTTAAAATTGTCCCACTCCAAACTTGCTCAATTTTCTTGATGTGCCATTATGAAGCCACTGTGGAAATAAAAGCATAAAAGATTCCAGTCGTTTACCCTGCGCTAAAGCAAGTGGAGAAGAGGAAGATGATATATTATAGCATGGTAAAAGTTCTTTTTTCCCCTTCTTCCCTTGGGATTTTCCTACCAAAATGTATTGTGACAATTTACATTGCCAGGGTCCCTAAAACACTTGAAAAGACTAACATACAGGCCACAGAGGGAGAAATTTGTCAAATATTTATGTTAAAAAGTAGTTGTGGTAGTAAGAGGGCTGATCCCAAGGCAAAAGGAGTAACAATTACATAGTTTATCTTTCTCCACCTTAAGAAATTTTAAAACCATAGTACTAAAATTGTTTCTTACTACTCTGAGCCTCTTCAATAGAAGTCTTGGCTGGTTTTCAGCAATGTCATCCACATTTCCTCAGGAAACGTGACTGTTCACTTGTAAGGCCTTTGAAAGTTTCCTGAGACTTCAGCAGTATCTTCTGCTAACAGAGGTAAGGAAAGGAATCAATCCCTCACATGCAGAGTTGCATTCTGTAAAATTTACAGCAACAACAGGATTGCATGAAGGATTAGCTAACCCATAGGCTTTCCCATAGAAAGCTGCAAGATAAATTACTTACAGGCAGACAAAAAACAGAGTATAAGAAAGAGGAAAACTAGAGAAACATTCAACAAACTCTGAAAAGCAGGAACGATAAATTACAACACCCCCCCTCCCTGAGTTAGAATGGACCAAATATGCCCTATATAGAGCAGTCTCTTCTAAAAATAGGACTGCCAAGTAGAGAGGGGCACAAACTGAACCACGAAGCAAAATTTGTCATGAATCTTGCCCTGTTTGTAGTTCACAAACAGAAGTCTGTGATGGGTCTACCATCATGAATTTCCACAAACTTCTAAAGCAGTTTGTGCCAGTTCATGGATAGAGCAGAAAGCAGGGGTTTAAAGGAACTCTGAGTTCCTTTAAACCCCTACTTTCTGTTCTCTGCAAAAACCATAAAAACAGCTGAGTGTGGGAGGTGCTCCCCACCACTCAGATGTTTTGGGCTGTCTTGTGCAGTCCTTTTAAATGTTAAAGGGAGTACAGAAGACAGCCTGAAAAACAGCTGCACAGCAGGGAAGCAAGCTATTTTTAGGGGTGTCTTCTGTAGTCTCTTTAAAGTCTAAAGGGACTGCAGAAGACAGCTTGAAAACAGCTGAGTGGCGGGGAGCAAGCTGCTCCCTCAGTCAGCTGTTTTTTGAGCTTTCTGCACACTGTGGTCTCTTTCAATGGGGTCTGAGGGGCCACAAACTGGTTCAGTTCATGAACAAATCTCCTAGTTCAGTTCAGTCATGAACCATGAACCAATACAAACCGCATTTTCCTGGTTTGTGCGCATCCTTACTGCCAAGCCCCCAGTTGAGGTGAGCGATCTCCCACCCCAAGCTCCCATTGCAACCACTTCTAGGTTTGCCCCAGAGGTGATATCATCATGCTTATGTCATCACCCCCTACCATATTTCCACCCCTAACCCTTCCACTGGTTGCCAGGCCTGGCAACCCTACCTAAAAAACTGTTTCCTATAGAGGTGTTTCAGTAAATGCTCTTCCTCCTGGTCTGAAAGTGATGCAGCACTGCTGGCAGTGGTGCAGCCACCTCCCAGCTATGTCAAAGATCTATAAAAGACCTGCATGGCTGAGAGACAAGGCCTCAAAAGAGTAGGGAGGCATAGAGCTCCCAATAGGGAACCCCAATATGAAGGAGACCTGCAAAGGTTTCCCAGAGCATTCCAGCACAGGACCCTAGCAGAGGTGGTCAACTAGAGATTGTCATGTCTTCCGGTAGTAATCTCATGAGTCACTTATACCTAAGGAATGGTGATAACTGTAAGCACAACCCCATAAGAACCAGTATTGTCAGTTAGGAATGCTTTGAATTTTACCATGAATACATTCAACTGTCAAACATACTATGTTTGAAGATCGCTCAGTCTCACTAGTTCATGCCACATAACTGCAAGCACCTGCCAGACTGGGTTGCATTGAGTTTTTCCAGAACCTAGCATGCACAAAGATCCTGCTGAATCAAATAGATCAGTGGCCATTAGCATCACTAAGGACTATTTAGACAAACACCAATGGGTAGGATTTTATTGAAACACAGCATTTACTGATGACTGATTTATAAGATTTGTGAGTAATCTAGTCATCTATTTAAACAATTGCCTGCTGAGCAAAGCAGTTCCACAGCAAGGATGGGGGAGTAGTAGAATTCAATCACACTGTGTGAGAATGTACATGCGCAGAAAGCCAGTTGTGCTGTACTGCGTGATTAGTAATGAATACAGTGAAATAAACTGTTGAACACCCACAAAGAGCTGATTGTTGAGAAATCAGGTCTCTGTGAACCAGTGAACAGGGCACAGGGCAAACCAGGAGATGTTTGAGCTTCTCTATCATCAATACTTCTTAAAGAAGTGTTTCAGCAGTCTGTTTTCATGAACATAACTGCAGCATTAAGAAAGTATTGCTGTCTTTATTCATCACAATGCTCATATGCTGTCACTTTTCTAGCCATTGTCAGACATTACATTTCACCATGAGTATGGGGAGAATGTGCTACATATGATCCTTCCAATAAGCATGACCACCATTTTGTTGGAAAGGAGTGGCATGCATATTTTCAGCCTCAGTACATATACTATAAATATGAAAAATCCTGCCATTTTAGGAATAAAATTGATTGGCACTGCAGGTATATGCAAAGACCAGTAGTAACAATGGCAACAAGAATCAACTTGAGATAAGAGACTTATGAATGCTGCATATGCTCCTAAGCTAAAAACATATAACACAGAAATGTCTCTGTCTTGCAACTGCTGTGAAAATCCATTGGCTTTTATGGTATTGTTGCAGAAAGCAGCACAAGTTGGACAGCTGGCTTCACGTACCACTTCCCCAACCATCTGAGGTACACTGGGTAGCAATGTAGGATAGGTCTATTTTGGCAGCGGAACCAAGGCTGTGGTACTACGGAAATAGGGAATGCTCACTCATCCCTAGCCATTGCAGCTCTTGTAATAAGATCATAAGAATGTAAGGAGAATTAATTAATTATTGAATGGCATTGTGTGTGTAGACTAGCCAGGAGATCCTAAGATTGTCTGGCAGGCACAAGTTCTAGCTGTTTAGTGTTATTCACCACTAGGTGGAGCTAGACTTGTTTGTAAGGCAAGAGATGTTTCAGAGGTGGTTTGCTATTGCCTGCTGTTATGTCATGACCCTAGTATTCCTTGGAGGTTGCCCTTCCAAATACTAGCCAAGGCTGACCCTGCTTAGCTTCCGAGATCTGATGGGATAGGGTTAGCTTGGGCTATGCAGGTCAGGGCCTAATGTAAGGCAAGCCCTGCTGGATCAGATCAACCCATCAAGACCAACTTTCTGTCTCACAGAGTGCCCAACCAGTTTCTCTGGACAGCCAAAACAGGGCATAGAGGTCGAGGCTTTCCTCTGAAGTTGCCCCCTGGCTTTGGAATTCAGAGGATTAGTGCTTATTATCCTTTACATTTTCCTTATGTAATTGTGCACTTACCACCAGAACTCTTCGTATTTCTTGGGAGGGCCCATTTCTGTGCTAGCTGATAAGACTACTGAGTTATGAAAAGAAATTCAGAAGACGACTGGGATCCCAATGCTGGGTTTCAGGATGAGTGCAGAGTTTCCATGAGCTTTCAAGATTGCACATAGGTAGCTGAGTTATGCTGGTTTGCAGCCAAGGAGCAAGTAATGTATAAAGAACAGGATCAACTGGATTAGTTTAATAATGTATGGTATTTGTTTCTGGAGTGCTTTGGGAGTGGTTAATTGAAATCAAGTGCATGCCCATGATTCTCAGCTTTCTCTCCCTTTTTTTTTTAAAAAGTGCAGCATAAAATAGTTAAAGGAACACATAGGTAGAGTGGTTATCTCAAATGTAATTTGTTAGATATACACAGAGAGGAGACAGAGATGGGGATCCTGAAGGACTCATGAAAGTTGGGAAATCACATTTCCATTTCTCGGCTTTCTTCTTCCCCAAACTGTTTCCAGCTTTCCACACTCTCTCACTGCTGACTAGGGTTCCTAAATTCTATCTGGAACCTGGAGATCTCCCAGCACTACAAATGATCTCCATGCTACAGGGATCAGTTCCCCTAGAGGAAATAGCTTCTTTGGTGTGTGCATTCTATAGCACTCTAACCTGTTGAGGTCCCTCCCCAGGTTCTAGCTCCAAAATTTCCAGGAATTTCCCAGTCCAGACTTGGCATTCTCTCCAGTGTCTCAGGCAGAGGTTGTTCATATCACTACTATCTGATCCTTCTATCAGAAGATACCAGGGATTGAAACAGGAACCTTCTGCATGTAACACAGATACACTGAACACTGAACCACGGTGCAATAAAAATTGGGATGCGGAACCTTAGCCCAACTTAAGAATGGTGACATGGGAACTCAGATTGGACAAAGACTCATGGGATATGATTAGCATTTGGCTTTACAGCCAGGAGAAAGAAAACCAGGTAAATCCCTTATCAGAGTTAGTTTGGTCAAACTGATATGTTTGCTTAGATCCTGGCTGAATTCCTAGGCTTACTGCGCACTGAAGCTGAAGGACACCAGGCAGCTATGCAAGTTTACAGTGAGATCTTGTTCAATCAGTTGGAAGATATTTATTTCCAGTGTGACCCTTTGCTTACTGCTAAATTCCTGATCCACATCTACTTGTGCTGCAGACAACTGACATCTTGAACACATATAAAGCTGCCTTATAGGTCCTTTCCATACTAGACTTTAAATCTTGGTTCAACCCTGTTGCTGAACTTACATTCTACACTACATGGGAGTTCATCCTTGTAATTATCTCTGGGTATTTTTATATTCTACACTACACTCAAGTTCACCCCTGTAATTATCACAGGGTATTTTTTTTGTTTCCACATTACATTGAGGTCACCCCGGTTTCGCCCCTCACTTGTCCCAGGATAAATGGATGCTGTTATAATCAGGGATAAATGCAAGGTATTGTGTCACAAGTTGAACTCTGATAAAACCAGGGATGAGATTCCAGTGTGGAAAGGACCATACTGGATCAGACCATTGGTCCATCAAGATCAGTATTTTCAACTCAGACTGGCAGCAGCTTTCCAGGGTCTCAGGCAGAGGTCTTTCACATCACCTATTGTCTGGTCTTTTTAAACTGGAGATGCCAGGGTTGAACCTGGGACCTTGTGCATGCAAAGCAGAGGGTCTTCCACTGAGTTACAGCCCTTTCCAATGGCAATGTATGAGTGGACTGCTGAACTGACGATAGGGCTTCCATATGCCCAAACCTTCCTGCTTAGGTAGGAAATGCTTCTTTTCCTTACCTATGTCATCTGCATTGTTTGCAGTGGGAGTGGGGCAAATGCTGCCAGCTGTGCAGACATGTCTCCAAATGAGTTTCTCTTTTCTGTGTGCAGGTGATTGTACTTGGCAGCTCATTGAGGTCCCTTTGCAACTTCTTAGAAGCCAATACCATAGGTGGCACCAGTCTCTATTCAGTTTTGATACAAGACGTGAACAAAAATAAAGAACGTGTATTACCAGGGAGCCTTGGTGTGTTCAAGAACCTGGTGCTTATCATCAATATCACAAGCGAAGGTTCAGGTTTTGCTTCCCTTTTTCCCACTCTGCCTGTCCCTTGTTACTGAATTCAAATCTCTTTCCCATCAAACTGACTGTTGTTTCTAGGCCTCCGGTCTTTGTTTTAATTAGACATAATATGACTTACTGACAAGGTGCCAGTGCTCTTGGAATCTTCCCAGGCGCTCCCAGACTTCAGTTTGCTCACCCTGCCAATATCAGATGCAAGACAATTAGAATGAGGAGGGGTGAGAAGAGGATGGCTGTCCAAGTTCATCTTCTGCATCACATCTCAAGGAACTGTGATGAATACTGGGCTGGATATGGAATATAGAATGCTGCCAGTTACCAGGCAAATGAGGCAATTGTCTGCCAAGGGAAGGACAGGAGGGTTGGTGTTCATGTTTGGTGCATGTCTAACACTGGTCTCCTTACTGCTTTTTGTACGCTAAGTATTATTACAAACTGCCTTCATAAAAGCCAGTGGATTACTAGATATTCGCTATTTGGATAGGTGGTGATGATTTAACAAGGCAAAACAAGACAGTGGTTCTAGATTCATAAATCAAACAATGCTCTGGCAGTTTGCACATTGGCCAGGTTGTATACGTTGTGGGGTGGTAGATCCTAGTAACCAGGGCTTAAAAAAAGAGGTGTCAGAACTCTCAAGAGAGAAATGAAGTTCTCAATCTGTATACTGAAAACTCGTGAACTTTTAAACATTTTAAAAATAATTCTGTTGAAGAGGTTCCGGAACTCCATTCCAGCGCGTTCCCCTAGAAAAAAAGCCCTGGTAGTAACATCCATTGCTATGCATACGATGGAAGATATGGCATGGGAAATAATTGTCAATATGGAAAGCAAAACCATCAACTTCAGAACAAAAAGATGAAAAAGATCATAGAAATCAGGGCATGGAGTAAACAGCTTGGCATGCATTCATCTACTACATATTACACTAAACACTGGTATGTAATATTTCATGACACTATTTCTCATCCCCCCCCGAAATTCCCCATGGATGGAAAAAGAGAGCAATGGCATACCTAGCAGTGTTTGGAGAAGGCCTGCTGCCAGGCCATTACAGCTTCTTTCTTTGACTTGAAGCCTGGGATGGATCTAGGGTTGCCAACTGGCCAGTTTTCTACTAGCATATCTATTTTCCCCACCTTCTGGAATAAGAGAGAGGCTGGCTTTAAACTCTTTGGGCCTTTTAAGGCAAAAGGAGCCAGTGTGAGGTATTGGTTACATTGTCTGAGTAGCATCTGGGAGACCCAGTATCAGATCTTGGACCTTGGACCAGTCACTGTCTCTCTATCAGCCTAACTTACATTACAGGGCTGTTGTGAGGATACTTTGGGTCCCTACTGGGGAAAAGGGAGAGTATAAATATCTTAAAAAATAGAATAATTTGCTGTGTTGTACTTTCTAAGACTTTTGCAGTACCAAGCCTGCAGCCAATCTGTTCCTCAAATCCGCCTTCTATAAACATTACAGGTATTATGGCTATTTGTTTCCCTACATCTTTTCCCCTCTTGCTTTCTTCTCATCCAGAGAGCAAGAGGGTAGAGAAAGAGAGTTGTGCACCTTAACAAATTGGTATTATCTGTTGGCTCTGCCCTTTACCACTCCATCCCACCCTTTGATTGCTCAGCTTTGTTTCTTGGGTAGATGGGATCCACTCTTTGATACCAATGAGCTCTATCTCCTGACTTCACCAGCCCCACCCCTAAGTGTGTAGGCCCTGGGCTGGGTTTTAGTTCAGATGGGACCTATACATTGTCAGCTGTGTGGCTTCCGAGAGGGCGGGGTATAAATTGAACAAATAAATACATATATACATACATACATACATACATAAAAGAGGCACCTGCAGTGATCAAGAACTATAGGGCACAAAAGGTAAGAGCCCGTCCCAGAAGCTTCTTTGATTGCACCTACAGGTAAACTTTCCTGCTGGACCACTGCCATACAAGGATGCTGGTGGTGTGTAACAAGCAGAATTAAGCCTCAGACACTACCAGTGTCTCAGGGGATTTGCAGAAAAACCTGAAATCTTCTTAAAAAAATGTAGAAGGAGGGTATTTAAAAAAAATCAAAATAATGGAAGCAGTGCCTATAACTTTAAGAAAGGAATCCCCTCTCAGGGGCCATTGTAGGGGTTGATAGGCAATCACACCAGTATTGCCACCCTTCAAGCCTTTTCTGTCAATAAAAGGCAGGGAGAGAGCGTCGGGCCCTTTGAGGGCTATTTTGGTTATGGGAGCTTTCAGGGAAAGGAAAGAGGAAATAATGGAGGAGGGGGAAATGAGATGCCCCCTACAAGTCCTTGCAGGTCCCTCACTTGTGCTCCTGATTATTCAGAATATCTGATCATGCAGTATGTTCCACAACTAATTCTATGATTCCCCCCTCCTTTAGCTTATGGAGTTTATCAAGACTCTGATTTTACCAGCTTGAATTCTTTACATATAAACATAGTGCTTAACAAAATTAATTACTTTATTCTGTGGATATGATTGCCAGTCTTTGAATGTATTGGTACCGTTGGTGAATACCGGGGCAATCTTTTCCCTAGGCAACGACTTTTCATTGTAATCAATATAGCTTTTTTTAAAAAAAAGATATAAAATGATACACAATAACTAGAATGAATACTCACACAATTGAAATTTAGTGCCACTGTTTTGGAGAAGCCAAGCCTCAGTCACAATAATTTTAATCACCTGATTTCCATAAAGACTATTTTGCAGAAAGAGAAGATTCACAAATAAGGTTTCAGTTGCCCCCCCCTTTCTGCATATGATGAATGTTCATTAATTTTGCTTGAGCATTTTCAAAGCACGAAGCGAGAACAAAGAAAATTCTTCCAAGGGTGGGGTTTGGGATGGGAACGACTATGTAAAGCAACCTATATGCAGGGCTGACAGTCAAATCTAATGTATGTTTACTCAGGAATAAGTCCCTTTGAGTTCAGTGTACATAAGATTACACCCTAAGCGCATTCCACAAAAAACATAATCCAAGGAATGTTAGTACTGTAAGTAAACTATATAATACAAATTACATATATTTGCATGATGTTGTACACACAGTGTAATTACTTCCGTAATATCTGGTTCCACCTTTCTCTCCATCCATGTGCGGTGGAATCCTCTTTAGATATGCACACGCCTGGCAAGAGCTCTTCTCCCTATTAAAGCTTTGTCCTGCATAGGTAAATTACCTACCACAGCAGAGCGACTGATACCTGAAAGCACAAAGGAACACAATCAAATGGAAAAATGAATGAGAGAAAGCATCTGGGTTCTCATTATCTTTTTATTATCTTGTCAGTTTATCAGGAATGTTTTATTTTTCTGAAGGACTTTTTGTGAACCTGGAGACCCAGCTTCAAAGATCCACAAGACAATCATAAAGGAAATTTCCCTGAGACAGCAGGAAAAATAGTTGCTCCTAAGAACTAGTGGCTGCAGATATAGGTGTACATCCTTATTTCAATTTGTGAAAAGTGGAAAAACCCTTCAGAAAAAAATGCCAGGCAGACAGTTCCTGGTTCTGATATGGCTGTCCCAGGCTAGCCTGATCTTGTCAGATCTTGACAGCCAAGCACTTGGATGGGAGAACACTGAGGAAATACAGGGTTGTTATGCAGAGGCAGGCATTGGCAAACCCAGGGCCGGCCTGTGGTATCTGGGCGCCCTAGGCCAGTTTGCACCCCTGCGCCCCCCCCCGCGTTGCCAATCTCCCGGTGGGGCCTGGAGATGGGGGGGGGCGGCGCCGGCAAGCCAGGGAAGAGGCGGGGGCTTAAACCCCCGTCTCTTCCCTCTAAGCGCCAGTGGCAAGAGAGGCTGCCCAAGTTGCCGGACCGTGTGTTCACTTGTGGAAAGTTAGAGCAGCTCTGCAGAGGGGTGAGCGGGCGGGCGGGTGGGCAGGCAGGCTCCTGAAAGGCCGAGTCTGGGGTGCGTTCTTCTCTGCAGGAGCAAGTAGCTCCTCGGAGGAAGCCCAGGTGATACCGCTTCCCCTGTGCAGGCAGGCGGGCTGGCTGCGGGATGGACTGAGGGCGCTCAGAACCCAGTCAGCCAGCAGGTGGGTGAGAGCGCATGGCACGCGCCTTTTCCCAGCCTCGAGGAGCCACCCCCCCGACTCCTCGCTTGGGCACAGCACCCACCGGTCCGGAGAAGTGGTGCTGGCAGCCACGCGGGCGGGGAAGTCTCCTGCTCCCTCGCTGGCCCACGAGGGTCTTTGAAGAGAGAGTGGCTGCGATCTTTGACTGCCTCCTCCGGCGGACCCCAGGGCAGACGGGCACCACTGCCACGCGCAACTCGTCCTCCACACTGCTTTGCTGCAGCAGGGTGGAAATCCACCAGGGAAGAGCTGCTGGCCACCCTGCCTCCTGAGCCCCGCTGGGGCGTTCTTTGCTGGAAGTGGAGGGTGGAGAGGAGGCGGGGCGGCAGCTCTTCCCCATCTCTTCCCTGGTGGATTTCCACCCTGCAGCAGCAAAGCAGTGTGGAGGACGAGTTGCGTGTGGCAGTGGCGCCCGTCTGCCCTGGGGTCTGCCGGAGGAGGCAGTCAAAGATCGCAGCCACTCTCTTTTCGATGACCCTGGTGGGCCAGTGAGGGAGCAGGAGACCGCCCCGCCCCCCTGGCCACCAGCACCACTTCTCCAGGCTGGTGGGTGCTGTGCCCAAGTGAGGAGTTGGGGGGGCGGCTCCTTAAGGCCAGGAAAAGGTGCCGCGTCACACGGTCTCACTCACCTGCTGGCTGACTGAGCACCGAGTGCCCTCAGTCCATCCTGCAGCCCGCCCACCTGCGCAGGGGAAGCGGCATCACCTGGGCTTCCTCCGAGAAGCTACTCATTCCTGCAGTGGCAGCGGTGGGGGGCTTTTGGGGGGGCAGGCCCACTTTGGTGCCCCTATGGCTGGAACGCTCTAGGTGAGCGCCTAGCTCGCCTAGTGGGCAAGCCGGCCCTGGGCAAACCACCTCTGTTTGTCTCCTGTCTTGAAATTGCTGTGGGCCCACCATAAGTTCCCTCCCATGGATTTCTGCCTTCTCATGGTGAGGGGGCTTACATGGCTCAATGAGGCTTCAGGCTATACTGTGGAGGGCCACCCAGGACAGACAGGCCACAGCAGAGAACTCAGACAAAACATGATCCACTGGAGAAGGAAATGGCAACCCACCCCAGTGTCTTTGCCATGAAAACCTCATGGACAGTAACAAAAGGCTAAAAGATATGATGCTGGAAGATAAGCCTCTCAGGTCGGAAGGTATCCAATATGCTACTGGGGAAGAGCAGAGGGCAAGTACAAGTAACCCCAGAAAGAATGAAGTGGCTGGGCCAAAGCCGAAAGGACATTCAGCTGTGGATGTGTCTGATGGTGAAAGGAAAGCCCGATGCTGCAAAGAACAGTACTGCATAGGAACCTGGAATGTAAGATCTATGAATCAAGGTAAGCTTGACGTGGTCAAAAATGAGCTGGCAAGATTGAACATCGGCATCTTGGGAATCAGTGAACTAAAGTGGACAAGAATGGGCGAATTTAACTCAGAAGATCATTATATCAACTACTGTGGCCAAGAATCCTGTAAAAAAAATGGTGTGGCCTTTATAGTTAATAAGAGAGTGAAAAAGGCAGTAATGGGATACAATCTCAAAAATGACAGAATGTTCTCGATCTGAATCCAAGGCAAACCATTCAACATCACAGTAATCCAAGTCTATGTCCTAACCACTGATGCAGAAGAGGCTGAAGTGGACCAGTTATATGAAGACCTACAAGATCTCCTAGAACTAACACCAAAAAAAGATGTCCTTATCATCATAGGGGACCGGAATGCTAAAGTAGGAAGTCAAAAGTTAACTGGAATAACAGACATGTTTGGCCTTGGAGAACAAAATGAAGTTGAGCAAAGGCTAACACAGTTTTGTCAAGAGAACAGGCTGGTCATAGCAAACACCCTCTTCCAACAACATAAGAGACAACTCTACACATGGACATCACTAGATGGGCAACATCGAAATCAGATCGATTATACCATTTGCAGTCAAAGATGGAGAAGCTCTATACAGTCAGTAAAAACAAGACCAGAAAGTGACTGTGGCTCAGATCATGAGCTACTCATTGCAAAATTCAGGGTTAAACTGAAGAAAGTTGGGGAACCCACTAGGACATTCAGGTTTGACCTAGATCGTATCCCTGATGAATATACAGTGGAGGTGAAGAATAGGTTTAAGGGACTAGATTTGATAGACAGAATGCCTGAAGAACTATGGATGGAGGTTCACAACATTGTACAGGAGGTAGCAATCAGCAACATCCCAAAGAAAAAGAAATGTAAGAAAGTGAAGTGGCTGTCTGCTGAAGCTTTACAAATAGCAGAGGAAAGAAGGAAAGTGAAAGGCAAAGGTGAAAAGGAACGATTTAGCCAACTGAATGCAGATTTCCAGAGAAAAGCAAGGAGAGATAAGGAGACCTTCCTGAATGAACAATGCAAAGTAAGAGAGGAAAACAATAGAATGGGAAGGACTAGCTTAAAGATGACCTCTTCTGGAAATGCCCATTTATATGCGATTTGATTAGTTTGAAGGAAAAGAATTAAATCCTTGTAGATCTTTCATTTTTGGTGAATTTCAAATGGAATGTCCTTTAAAGTCTTGATGATAACATTCCCCATTTTCAGTGGAGTTGCTGACATAGCTTTTAAAATTGCATCCCTGCTTTGTCTTCTTGAGAATCTGACTGATATTTCTCCAGGCAGGCTATTCTTTTTGGTGTAATTGGAATACACCCTATACACTACATCCATATCATGCATTATTTATTCCGCTGTCAAGCCTACTACTGGTGCGATAAGATCACTCAGGAGCTTCTTCAGGTCTTCTTTTGGCGATTCAGGAACTCCCTGGAACCTGAGGACCATATTGGCTTTTTCCATTTGTAGTAACAACAGTCTATTTTCCTGATGATTCTGTTTATTCGTTAATTGGTCCACTCTTTTCTTCAAAGTCCTGTTTCCGGTGTACATCTCTTTCACTACTTCCATCGTTTGCTCCGTCTGTTTAACTGTTTCAGCCATCTAGAGCTGTTGCGCTATGAGAGTCTGATTAAGGACGGTTAACTGCTGGTTAATACCAGCAAATTGATCCATGACAGGCTTGAGCATGTCTGCTAAGAGTCTCGTAACATCCGCCCCCTTGTCTTCCGGCCTCGGACTTTGACCTCCCATAGGTTTCAGTTTCACTCCTTTTCTTCCTGCACCTGACATCTTGATTGATTGTTTACAAAAGCCAGCCACTATTTCACCACCTCTGAAAATTGCTTATGCTTCAAATTCGCTCTGGTAAGTCTCACCAAACAAGCCAAATGATCAATTCCCCCCCCCTCTTATTCTGCTGCTTTTCTCGCTCACGGGGGGCAGGGAATCCCTCCGCCTTCCATTTGCCGCTATAAGGGGGGTCAGGAATTTTCCAGTTATTTTAAAGTTTGGTTACAGCCAACTCATGATCACTGCCAGCCACTTTCGATCTCGCTTAGATCTTTGCCAATCGTTCAATCTCCTCCGCTTGTTCCAGCCAGCCTAGCTGGTGCCATGCGGCCACACAGCAGTAGGAACATCAGGGCAAAGGGGAGCCTCAATTCGCCGGCATTCCGCCATTGAAGAGGCTACCCCTTCAAAGCTCTATGGCTTGGAACCCCACCCAAGGGTTCCGTGGGGGGGCCACGTCAGTAGCTCCCCTCCAAACTGCTGGTGTGCAAATAGCTCCCCCGAGCCTCGGGGAGACTGACTGCCATCGCCACACTGTAGACCAGAAGCTCCACAATGATGTCTGTTTATTCAAACAGGTCTCTCTTCTTGAATCAGGGTAGTTGTTATATTGCCTTTGGGGGGGGGGAATTCATATGAGCAAAACATAACATCTTGTTTGTGAAGAAAGGTTCACATTCTGTACTAAAACACAATTTTCCATGTCCTGAAAAGTTTTTTCCCCCCATTTGATCATCTTCATATAATGGTTATCACTCTAACCCCTTGGTATTAATCACTTATCTTGTAGCAAACATAATTGAGTTCAATGAATAATGAAAGTCAGAAAATAATTGATTTGGTAAGTTTTCCTTCTTTTCTTTATGCAACAATTCATAACATTCCCCCAAATTATTCATTATAATTCCAAGCTATTTGGGCAAGTTCCTGGCAGTTCTTCAGACTCTGTATTGTAACTGCTCCAGTCAAATATTCATTTTGTCACCTCCAGTATGAAACACATTTAATTCATTTCTGCAGATGACTTGTGTGACTTAACACAATGTTTTTCAAATGGATTTTTCCCCTCCATTTATATATGTTGGAGTTAATATGCACTGAATGGAGATTATATATAAAAACATCAGTGAATGTGCATGTTCATCAGACAATGTTAGAGAAATGTGTATATAGTAGCAATATGAATAAGAAATTTGGCCCATTGTCTGATTAATATTCATAGTCTTCTGTAGACATGAGAAAATCTATATACGCTGATGCCATTTGACATTGCCTGACCACCATGGACATTCTTCAGATCACATCTAACTTGCATTCCCCAATACATTCTATGCATTTGAACATTTCAAAAGGCCCAAAATAACAATAACCAGTGTAAATTATAAAGTATACATGTTGCCAGCACTGAAAGATCTACACTAGTCGGTAATTCATTCCCAGCTACAATTCCAAGTAATGAGCATTACCTTTTAAAGTTTCTTTTCTTTGCCACTGAGTATTTACACTGGTGGGACGCACTGGTGCCAGCAATGCATTGGTATCCAAAGCTTAGTAGTGAGCTGCCATGGATTCCTCTTACTCTCTTTATTCTCTTTTAAAAGGTGGACTTCTCTTTCATTTCTCTTAGAGTGCTCTTTGAAGAGAGATCAAGGAGCCCCTTGTGGCTGTGTTATTTTACACACCATGGGGTGGTGCCCTCTCAGGAGGACAGGAAGTTTTGGGAAGACCCTGCCTCCCTCTGAGCATTTGCACAGTGAAATTCTGACATTTTGCTGAACCTCCGTTTCTACCCCTTCAAATTTCTCTTTGATCAAAATTCAACAATTAGAAACAGTCTCTAAATTCCTAAAAAGCAGAAAAGAAATTGATTGTTGGATTTCAGGGAGAAGTCAGACAAAGAAGAAGGACTTCTCTTAAGAACACTACTTCAGATTGAGTAATGAACCAGGAAGTCTCCACTCTGAATCTTACCTCTTTCATAAATTGACTATATAGGCTTAGCCAAGCTATTCTCACTCAGATATCTGCAATACAAGAATAATAATATTTACATACTTTACAGGGAGGTCATACGAATGGTAACAAGATAGTCTGTGTGAAGTGATTTTAATAAGCGAGGGTACTAGACACTTCCCCTGTACAGCCCCTTTCTTCAAAATCTGGACACTAAATAAACAACATTCTCCTACAATTCTATGTTTTTATCTAGGACACTAAATTCATAGGTATCCAATGCAATCATGTGCAATTACTACTTTCTAAACTCATTGAAGTTAATGGAATTCTATTGGACTGATTCTTCATAGGAGCTAGTTCTCACCATCACCCCCCTTAAATTTGTAACAAAAAACCCTCCCCCCACTCACTCAAAATTCCTAATTCATTTAAAATAATTTTAGATGAAATTACTTTTTTATTACATAAATCGAAATTGTGTTTCACATCCTGGATTTCCCTCCAGGGGGAGTGCATACAACTTGGCAGGCTGGGATGAATGAAGTGTTCTGCTCTAAACAGGATTACAGTAAGCCACCATTCACTATCTGAGGACATTTTGTTCAGAGCATAAAATGTCCTCTCTTCAGCAAGGATCAAGCCAGAAATAACCCAAATGAAAGAAAAGGGACTATGATTATAATCTGTTTACAAGGCACACATTTGAATGTGCATGTTCTGAGATTTCACAGCTTTGCAAAATCAATGTAATAAAAGGGTCTGCTGTTCCAGATAAAGTGTGTCCCTTTGCAGGGCATGGTCCTTGGCAAATCTATGGCTGATTCATGTATTTATGGGGTACAGATGTTTTTTTTTAATTTTTCATCTTGACTCCCAAATCCGTATTCTAATTTCACATCTCCACCATGCAAATCAGACCCATGATCCTTCATCACCATGCCATTTTCTGTTCTTGTGTGCTGAATTTTCTCTGTACAATATACACATTTTTCAACACTATGTGTACATAAGTAAATCACTAGTGTAATTCTGTATTAATAATGTGCATTGTATATATAAAAACCATATAAATTGTTGTTGAAGAAGAAGAAGAAGAAGAGGAGGAGGAGGAGGAGGAGGAGGATTTATACTCTGCCCTTCACTCGGAGTCTCAGAGTGGCCTACAATCATCTTCCCTTCCTATCCCCACAACAGACACCCTGTGAGGTAGATGGGGCTGAGAGAGCTCTGAGAGAACTGCTCTTGAGAAAACAGCTCTAAGAGAACTGTGACTGACACAAGGTCACACCAGCTGGCTGCTTGTGGAGGAGTGGGGAATCAAACTCTGTTGTCCAGATTAGAGTCCACCACTCTTAACCACTACACCAAACTGGCTCCCTAATAAATATGCAGCGTGCATATACAAGGTGAATAACCGGTGGTAGAAGCAGCTAACTGAACTCATTCATAAATCTCTCCCCCCCACCTCTCTCTCTCTCTCTCTCTCTCTCTCTCTCTCACACACACACACACACACACACACACACACACACACACACACACACAGAGAGAGAGAGAGAGAGAGAGAGAGAGAGAGAGAGAGAGAGAGAGAGAGAGATGCTCATCCCAACTTCAAACTATGTGATCCCAACTGACAAATGATAGTACTCTGTTGCCCATGAAGAAAAATTAAATATAAATGTGAGGCTCCTGTTATTAGGAGATATCTGGGTTTTGATAAGATTAGAGAAATTTCTAAAGATGGGGAATGCTATTTGCCCACCCACCCCTCAAATGAGACACCAGACAAGTTGTGGGTTAAACTAGGAATTTATTTACACACAAGCTGATCTGCATCTATTAAATCAATTAAGCACGGGTTACATTGCTTCTGCAAGCAGGCTTTCTTAGGGCAAAACCACCCTGGCTCTGAGCTCGGGCTGGAATCCTTCCGTACCCTGTTCATCACATCCCGCACTTCCAATGCGTACAGGAGACGTGAGAGCAGATTCCAGCCCATGACTGCTAAGCCTTAAAGCTCATCATCTGCTCCCCCAACCCTGAAGAGTCCCCCACCTGAGTCTCCTGGACTGTTAAGCTGCTAGGTACCCAGTTCGAGGACTCCTCCTATCGCTGCTATCTCAAGGTGCTTGCCAGCATGAATAAACCCCTTCAACCTGTGCTTTCCTGCCTTCCCAGTAAGGGCCTACCCAGGTTACCAGGCCTATTTATGAGGTACCCCCCTGGACTGTGTGAAGCAGGCAAAAAAGGCCCCCCTCCTGGCCAATTTGAGTGAGGCCCAAAAAATTCCTGCCCAGCCCCATAAACTGGCGACTGGCTAATCCCAATTGGTCTGCCACAGAGGGTGGGCAGGCGGGGAGCTCGTCCTTGACTGGAATGGTGTAGGAATGGCTGCTGCACCCAGCTCCATCCAGGCAGTCATTCCCGATAGGCCAGCTTTCCCACACTGGTCTTTGATAGGCTCCCCACCCCCGTGATCACATTCGAGGATGTGTGTGTGGGGGAAACCCTGTGCTTGCTCAAGGGCAAGCACAGATCATGTCTCTAGTAATAGCTCATTGCCAAAGTCAATGGATGAAGACTGAAAGCCAAACAGCATGCTTTTTTTTAACCTGTCAAGTCTCCCACAGCTACATAGCAGCTGTGGGGAACATTCATTTAAAACTATGCAGGCATTTTGCTTGAGATCATGGCATGGGGAAAGGCCTCCTGCCCTCTCCACTACTGCATTTCCTGAAGCCAAAGATGGGGGTGTTATTTGCCCTTCTTTGGTCCTGCCAATGCAGTGTTCTGTGCATGTGCAACTGTAAAAGGGGGTCATTTCAACTGTGAAACATAGCATGGGGGAAAGGCAGAAGAGCCCTCTCCCCCCATGCCATGGTCTCAAGCATAATTGAATCCCAACAGAGTTTTAAATGAATGTTCCCCACAGCTGCTGTGAGGCTGCAGGAAAAGTGAGTTGAGTTTTAGGTGCAGAATCAAATCATGAAAGGGCAACCGATTTAATGTGTCTTGATAAGCCAGTCAGGAAGCCTGGCCAGATAGTGAAAGAAGGATTCTCAGAGTCCATTGAAAGGTTGTAGTCCTTTCTTCAGATGGTTTATGAAATGCTGCCCATTAACATCATCCCCTCCTACCATCCCATGAAGAGGTTCAAGAGATGATTCACAACAGCAAGGGGACATGAAGGAGCTGCCATTGGTGATGGCATTTTGTCACTTCCAGGAAAGAAAACCCCCGAAGTGACATTAGTCATTTCTGGGAGTCACCAAAAAAGCTATGGCTTTACTATAGAGTTTCCAGAGCTTCCTAGAGAGGTGTGTCATCACTTCCAGGTTTTTCCCAGAAATGACATCATACCATAGGCCCAATGAACATTTTAGATTTTTTTCTCCTGCTACCACTCCAAGCAGTTGTGGGAAACAAGAGGTGAGGACAGGAGGTCCCCTGCCCCCACCAGGAGACTGGAAATCCTATGCTAGGAAAATTATCAGGTGGTGCAGTGTGATCTTAGCAAATGCCTGTAACATATTAAAGTAGGGGCATCCACACTTTTTGGTTCAAGGGCTACACTGAGATAACCATTTAGCGGGCTGGGTCACGATGGGGGTCCACCTTAATTCTATGCAATGCTTGCCCCAACCGCTCTAGGATCTGTATGTGGGGATAGAGTCTCCCCTCTACAGAGAAGCACCTGGGCATATGGTGTGGTGGCTCCATGTTACTTTGTGGACACCCTTGCTTACTTCCAGGCATGCCATCAGAGGCATGGAGAGAATCTGGACACTAAGCAGCCTTGGAGTGCCAGATGAAAATGGTCCATGAACTGGCAGCTGCCAGTTTGGATGCCCTTCTATTACAGCATGAAAACAGGTTCACTTTCCCCCTCAATGTTTATTCTGAAATCACCTTTAACCAAATACCCTACAGAAATCTCAGGACACTATATGATTCTCTGTGTATGACATTTGGTCAGTGGATCTTTATTACATAATCAATTTTGCCAGTCTACTGATCCCAAGCAATATCACAGTTGCCTTCTTCGTTCTCATTTAGATACATCAGCAACATGCTCTCTTTGACTTTCAATCTACCTGGGATAATTAATAATCAATTGGCCAATCTTGAGTTTATACAATATATTGATACTCTGAGAGATTTTTTCCTTTACCTAGACTATTATAGGAATATTTTTCATATTCTGCAATCGATTTCCTTTGTTTGCATCCTGCAAATGGCTTGTATGCTGTTCAAAAATATTGTGCTAAAAGTCCATGTGTGCATCTTTGATCATCCTATATCCCTGTCTTGTATTTTGACAGCAAGATTTATACCTCCAAAAAGTGTTAAGAAGATTGGATTTAATTCTCATTCTGTTATTGTCTTTTAATATTTAATTTCATTCTTTTTCAATAGTTCTGTCACTTTGGGAAAAACAATTACAATAGAAAAAAATTGCTTGTGCTCAGGAGTGATTGATCAGATCAAACCATCCCAAGCTCCATTTCAAAGATCTGATGAATATTGCCTATGTCTTTTTGAAGGGTGGTGCTAAGGATATTGCTGCATAGTTTGGGCTATGGGAAGACACAGAGAAGAGCTAAAGAAAGAAAGTGACCAAAAGGCTCCTTTTGATGAAGGGAGGATGGTGCTGGTGAAGAACTAGTTATTTTTCAGCACAGAAACAAACTCTGTAATTAGAGGACCATCACCAAGATGATAAAGGATTCTAAATTGTCAAACATTTGTTTCATTATTAATTGCATTGTCAAATAACTGTAACTTGCTTTTCCAGAGCTGTAAGTGACTTATAATAGTACAGACTCAAGAATACAGGCAATACAGACAATGCAATACGGGCAATCCAATACAGACTTGAAATAGTATAGAGCCAAGAAAATGGACAATATAGTGCAATTAAACTTCCTAATTTCTTCACAACTTCACAAATTTTGGCCAGTTTGTGAGGAGCAGAAAGCAGGGGGTGAAATCGCTGGGAGTCATTTAAACCCCTGTTTTCTGCTCCTTGTGGCTTTTCATGAGGAGCAGAAAGCAGGTGTTTACACTTTAAATGGTTCATGAAGCAATACAAACTGGGTTAGTTCATGACCTAACCTCCCGATTCATATAGGTCCATAGTTCAGTTCATGGTTCAGCCACGAACCATGAACTGAACTGCAGAAATGTGGTTTGTGCCCATCCCTATTCATAATTCCCTCTTTCCCCTATTAACTTCTCTTTCAAAGTATAACTGCACTAAAACACCTCCCACTTGCCTCTTGAGAGCTACCAAAGTCAAATCTAAAATCTCAGGTCTTACAGGCTTTTTAATCCAGCAGAGTCAGGAGCTGCCAGCATTCTTCTGGCAATCCATTGCACAGTTGTGGTGCCAGCACTACAAATACCTGTCCTCCCACTGACATTAACTCCACCTCTTGAAGAGAAGGAAACAACATTTTTTTCAATTTTGACCAAAGTGTTTTGCATCATCCTAAGCATAAACGGGTCAACGGACAATTTTGGAGATGATGTAAGTCCCCATTAAATGAATATCCAACTTAGGTTTTGTGTGGTTATATAGTCATCATAGTCATTTTAAGGCTATCTATTAGTGTGTCTTGAAAGTTACTTTAAAAACCATGCAGCTGCACCTGATGGCCACTTCTAACAAGGTAGTTTGCCTTTGATTATTAATTGAAAAGCACCCTTAGATGTTGAACTCCTGTGGAATGCCCTCCCCTGAAAATTTTGTGGTGACTACCCTATCCTCTTTTAGACATCAGGCCAGAACATTTCTTTAAGCCAGAAGTTTGTTCTTTTAAATTGTTTTTTTACAGTCTGCTTCTAGTCTGAAGAGTATTATGAGAATCACTTAGCCTGCCAAATGTTTTTACGTGCTTTTATGCCATTCGTGCTTTTATGTGCTTTATTGTACTTTTATGCCTCTGGGTTTTATTGGCTGCTTTTAATGGTCATTAATTCTAATGGTTTTATGTTTTACGATTTTATCTTTTTATGTTGTGAGCTGCCTTGAGCAGGTCCCTGAAGAAGTGGCATATAAATGTTTTAAATAACTAAAATAAATTCTAGAAGGAAGAGTGGAGGCTTCACACAAAATCATACTACCAACAGAGCTGCTTTCCCACTCATTAGGATTGCCAGCTCTGGGTTGGGAAATACCTGGAAATTTGGGAGTGGAGCCTGAGGGGGACTGGGGTTTAAGGAGGGGAAGGACTTCAATGGGGTACAATGCCACAGGGTTCACCTTTAAAAGTAGGCATTTTCTCCAGGTGGACTGATCTCTGCAGCCTGGAGATGCAGTGGGAGATCTCCAGCCACCACCTAGAGCAGAGGGGTCAAACTCATTTGTTATGAGGACCAGATCCAACATAAATGTCACTTTGTCAGGCTGGGCCATAAGTGCCATAAAATGTAATGACAGGTATGGGAGATATAAACTTCATAAAATTCACAGGCAAACCCAATTTACAATATTATTTTTACTCAAAATACAAACATGCTTAAAACGTTAACACTCTTACAGGATTTCCTTAAAGTATCTCCCTGATGCCCACCCTCCCACTTCCACCACCCATTACTCATTAGCACCGGGACAGTATACAGGAACATAATGCACAGCCTCTGTCATCTGGCAATAAAGTTAATGACCAATTGTGTGCAGGCTAGATAAAAGCTCTGGATGGGCTGGTTCTGGTCCATGGGCCATATGTTTGACACTCCTATAGCTAAAATTCAACTATGATCCCCCGTATTCTTCGTGATAGCTTTCAATCTGCATGGGAAAAGGCAATAATTGATAATTTGGTAAACATGGGATTTCCCCCCCACCCACACACTTGATTTTGAAAATGAATTTTGAGCAAGTGAAAGCTTCGATAAAGCAAAGGGTCTTAGGGTCTTAGATATTGAATGGCAGTGTGATGTAGCAAGGTCACCAGCTTTTCTAGAATCACAATGAATCAGACATACAGTCATTCCAGAAGAATATGTATTCCAGTTGGAGATCCCAAGCCATCGAAGGGCATTTATTCTCTCCAGATGGCAAGCCCTCCTGACGGCAGTAGTAGTGGAGTGATACAAAAAGATTCCTTTGGATTAAAGACTATGCCCCGGTGTCAGAGGTAAGATAGAAACAACAGAACATGTCCTCCTCCACTGCCCTTCTTATCAAAAGAGCCATTGAAAGTATATTTCTATCCATTCAACAGAAATCCTGGGTGTTTAAATCTAGGATATAGTAAATTGTTGCTTGTGGGAGAAAATCCACAGGTGACTGCACTTTGTGCAAAATTCTGTGCAGCAGCCTGCAAAACTCGACAGAACATCCAAGAAAGTAAGGAAACATAAAGTATGATGCAAGTCAATTTAATATATTTAGTTTTATAAATTTTAACTCTTTAAAGGTAATACTCCTTTATTTTTTTATCTTTTTGTCAAGAACCTTTTCACACAGTGTATTCTTATCTATTATTAGAATACTATTTATAATCCCTTATGTACAAGTACTATATTTTTATCTGTAATTTTATCTGTAATTTTAAAGATTGTGGGTGATGGCTTTGGCATATTTTACTCTTATGTTTTATGGTGCTTTAATACAGTAATAAATGAATGAATGATGATGACCATGACAACACCCTGACCTAGAGTGTTGGAAACCCTACCACTCACAGTGACCAATGTGTGAGGGCTGTGCCATTTCACCCAGAAATGCACTGAAAAATGACTTGAAAGGAACAGGAAAGGAACATCTACCACCTACCCACAATCTTCTCAAATTAAATCTGCTGATGGCTTTAAAGAACTGAAGCAAAGTTCACAACACAACACTGAGCATAATATTTTGTTGAGTCCTCAAATAGAATTAATAGATGTGTCCATCATTTGTGACTTTCCCTTTCGAAAACAGTCACATGGCAACCAGAAAAATAACTCTGCAGATAAGGAAAATGAAAGCAGCGAGTTATCCATTTTTCATAAAAGCAGTCTCAATTGAATCAGCCACTGCCTTGGACTGGCTTTCCTTTAACATTCTAAAGCGATATCCTCATTCATTTAGATCTCAGGGAGGACTGGGAAGTTATAAAGGCTCAGGATCAAGTCTAGTTTAGTGATTCCTGCAGTGGTACAAGTCAGCACTGCAGAGCCCACAGCTCTAACATGGCTGCTTTAGCCAAAGGTGAGTGTCAGCTCATGGGTTGCCTCCCTCCTATAGTGCTGATACAATTGGCACGGCTGGCCAGTTCTGAGACGAGTAGCTCCTGTAGTGCTGACAAAATGACGGGGGCTTTGCTCTGCTTGCTCCCAGCTGCTGGCAGCCATCCAGGGCACTGGCCAACCAGGAACTTTCCCTGTATATTAAATGGCCTGTCTACCACTGTCAGGCCCACCAGTTCTGTGACTCATTCAGGCAGCACAGCTGTATTCTGGAGCAGTGACTAGGGCTTTAATTTAACTTTGATGGGAAACAGTCAGGTTGGAATCAGGTATAGGACTTATGAGGTGAACAGGCAACAGGAATGAGGTAACTTTGTTTAAAAGTAAATGCCAGATAATTTGTCACAAGCAAGTAACTATTTCTGTTATTCAGACAGGTCTTTAAAACTCGAAAGAGAGAGATTTCTTGGCAATCTCTGCTTATATAAACAAGTATAAGTTTCTTGGTATCACGGACATTAAAGCTGGTGAAGGAAGGAACATTTTTTAAAATTCCACTTTCCTTTCTTAACCACTAAATAAGAACCCCCCCTTTCTCTAAGAGCTAAAAAGGGATCCCCCCTTTCATGGTGCTATTTCCCTCAAGCTTGAATGGGGAAACTTCTTGATCTTCTCACTCCCTTAGCTTTCCTTCCCAGTCAGTTGTCAGTTCTTAACTGCCACTCCTAAATAACACTCTCAACTGAAGAATTCTATTTGAATCCCCTGTCACTCAAGGTTCTCAGACTGGGTTACAGCATTAACCATTTACTGTCAGTCACAGAGGTGTTTGAGTTTTTTGGGGAGGGGTAATACTAGGGTCTGACTGCAGGTCTGAAAGGAAAGATATATAAAAAATATTTGGAGAATTTGTACACACTGAGTTGTAAGGCACTTAGGGATGCCACTTATCCAGGGGAAGGGCTCACATCAATCCTCCTGGTTCTTGCCACTGGTTGAATGAGCAGTGGGGAGAAATGGGGAGAAGAAAATGGCACCACATGATGCTGCAATGTCATTTATAATTAAAAAAAAGAAGTGATGTCATTGCAACATCACTGTAACAATTTTGTTTTTTCAGTTGGAAGAGATATAGCATTGTGGTCATCCCCACTGCTGGAGCCTCCCATCATTGGAGCATCAAGGCCTGGCAAAACGATAGAGGTGCTTCATCTCCATACACTGGCAAGATCAAGTTCTGGGTTGGGTTCAGTGATCAATTTGTGCAAAGATCAGGGAGCATTCCCATACCTACCCAGCAGTCACTTTCAATCCCAGGAAAACTGATTCTTGGGATCACAAGAACCACATGAACTAATAGCCTTTTGAGTCAGAGGTGCAGTAAGAAGAGAGTAGAATTGCCCATCCTCTGTCTCCCACAAGGTCAGGTTCAGTGAAAGGTGAGGGAGGAGAAGAATGTTCACCCCTTGCTTGGTGCAGCTTCTGCACCCAACCCGCTTGACTGTTGGTCTATATCAAGTATCAATATTCCTGGTTTTAGGAGGGACTGATGCTGGATTTTAATGAATACCCTTTAATGTTTTATTACTTTGTAATCTGCCTCAAGCAGGTGCCTGGAGAGGGGGCCTAAAATTGTATAAATAAATAATAAATAATGAAAGGAAAGGAACATGGTAAAGATCCAAGAGCCTTATGCAGATGGATTGCTGGATCTAACTTCCACCCAGGAAAAGGCGAAAGCAGCAGAAATGGATGAGTCAGTCAGTGGCAGGAAGGCAAAATGTCAAAAGCAGAATAATCATCAGTAGGCAGAGGGGACAGGACAAGCTGAAGATCAAGCAGGTAGACAGGAAGGGTTCCTGCCTCTCCCTTCCCTGCTGTTTACCTACATGGAAACAGAGCTGGGGGAGGACTTATCCCCCCCATTATTATTTTTTTGATGCTCCACATGGACTATTCTGTGCACATGGAACAGCAAAAATGGGGAAATAGTTCCTCTCAGCATTGTTTTGGGGTGGGGAAACTAGCTTGGGGGAAGGCAGGAACCCTTCTTCCCCCAGTGATTGTGTTCCAAATGCATTTGGGCTCCCCTCTCTTATTAGAAGCCATTCCTTGCTGCTCTTGTGTGGTTGCGGGGAACCTGAGTAAGGTACAGGAACCCAGACCCAACTCATTAAAAACTTGAACATGTAGTTTGGCCCCAAATGTACAATTTCAGCAATTACTAAGGAATTAACACTTGAAAGAATGCAAGGATGGTTTTTTGCTGCATAGAATGGCAGGGAGGGGCTGTAGCTCAGTGTTAGATCTCACCAACCCTAGTTTAAAAAGTCAGATAGTAGATGATGTGAAGCAAAGGGCAAGCTTATCTGAGCACCACCATTTGCTGGGGCAGGGGAGAAGGACATTTGGTAACGTCATGATGCCTGCTCAGTCAAGAGAATGAAAGATCAGCCTTGGGCTGGGCTGGTTGGCCTTCGACACCAGAGGCAATGCCTCCCACTGTGGCTATTTAAACCCAAGCTAAGGCTGTCCCATTCCACTGATTTTTCTCACAGCAGTTTCCCATCCACCCACACTCTCTGTTTTGCTTTTCAGTTGCTATGGGGTCATGTTACAGTTTTGCTGCCTCTGTCACAGCTTGGGTGGTTTGGCTATTGGGACGGATGCTTTTGGTGGTGAGGCTGGGCCTGTGTGCCTGCCTCCCCCAGTTTGGGGACTCCCTTCAGGGGTTTTGGGGGTGGAACCTATTGGCCATTTGCCCAGTTGGTTTCCACCACCAGGTGGTAAGGGGACCATGCCACAGCTGGTGCCCACATGGATCACAGAGTCTTGTCATTCATCCCCCAAGTTTCATCCCCCAGTAGGCTGGAGGGTTTTATCAGGTGGCAGGCAGGCCCCCCAGTTCTGGATCTTCCATCATGCTGTGCCAATGCTCTTTTCAGCTGTATCCAATAAAAATGTTGTAGCCATGTTTTCACCAATATATGTGTCTGTGTCCCTTCCAGTGCATCGCCCTCTATCCCCCCTCACCCTGCAAAGATGTCTTCTTGAGACACTGGAACACTGCCAGTCAGAGTAGACAACACCAACCTTGATTGACCAATGGCCTGACTCAGTATAACACTGTATCATTCATGTGACATGGTCCTTAGTTTCAATTAGGCCTCTTGCCTCCTCTCAGTGACTCCACACTTTGAAAAGGAGTACTATTTGACCAAGGATTTGATGAAATTGCTCAAGTCAGTGGGTGATTTGGCTTGGCAATCTGAAAATCTGTATGCTTGCATAGACTTGTTTAGATGGAAGTACAAACAGGCTACCATTAGGTCAATTTTGTTTACTATATTGAGATTTGGCGGCTGGAGGCAGAAGGGATTGGCTATTGAAATTAAATATATATTCCTGTTTCTGATATGTTGGAAAATCCTAAATTCCTCTATTATTTTTAAAAGCTAATGAAAAAAAAATTAAGTCAGAAAGAAATAGGTCCAAGTAAAATGTATTTATTTACGTCAAATTGCATTCTCATGTTGGGAACATACTTTGCTTCCTAATGCATGAAAGCCAAGAGCTGGCAATCAGCCACATACTTAAAATCATTCTAATGCAGAAATGTATTTATAGTGTATGACAATGTTTGGGAGAAGTTAAGCATGTGATTAAGATAATCAGGCACAAGTGTTTTCCTGAACAGAAATTTGTACTGTTCCAAATACCAAGAAATGCACTTTACATCTTCTTAAGTATTTGCTTTATGCTGTCAGCAAATTTTTATTTTATTTTATTTTTCAAACTCCAGATTCCATGGGGTGAAGTGCTTAGAATGGTTCAACTGTTTGAACGGGCTTCAAGATGGAAGGCCAATTTAGCTGTAATGACATGGCTCACTGTTTCCAAGTATCTAATTAGAAATTAAGATACCTGTATGTCTCTCACTCTCTCTCCCTAAACCCTCCAACCTATTTCAGCATATTTTAATCTTTGCTATAGTTTGCTCTTAGCATTACTGAGCACATGCCCAAATTCATTGTGCATTCATTGCCAATTTTCATTTATGGCTGAAATGAATATTTCCCTCCAATTATATATTTTTAATCATTTTCAATCACTCTTTCCCATTTCCTTTATACCAGAGAATATTAAGTCTTCAGAAAATTCCTGCTGAGTGATAAAAACTCAGTCTGGATTAATAGCAGGGGCTGATCAGCCTTCAGTTATTACTTTAGTCAGTGTTACTTTGCTTTGTGCTCTTTTGCTTTATTGCCACTGACATTGATTTATGGGGAATAAAAGGGACAAACTCCATTTTAAAGACATGAAATTCTGGGAGGGCACTGCTACCTCAGAGATGACAATCTAAGATAAAAACTATTCCACGCTCACTTTTAAATGAATTAGAGAAATTTAAAGATGAGGACAGCCTTGCCAGTGTCATGTTGTCGCATAATGGCATAAAACCAGAAGTGACACCATTGTGTAAGGGCAACACTCTAGGATTCTCCCCAAGCTGGCTCCTAGAACATCATCCAAATGTGATGACATCACTTCTGGTTTTGTACTGAAAGTGATGCCACAAGTTGGCCCAATGACAGTGAGGACCCTTAATTTTTGCCCCTGTGAAGCAATGGCGGGGAATGGGGGGGGGGGCAATATCAGGGGTGCATGAATGAACATCACTGTTAATGTTCAGACCTGTATTTCATGCCCCTAAGAATGAGGGCCAGTCCATATACTAAGGGGAAACAATTGGTTTTAGGGTTACCATATTTTTAAAAGCAAAAGAGAGGACATAGTTCTTGACTACTACTTCAAACAAGTGATCATTATGACAAACCTCATTTTAAATATCCCTACTATTTAAGCCGATTTGGGGATATGGCAGACAACCTTGAAGTGGTTTGTTCCTTTTTTCCAAGTTTGGGGACAGAGGGTAGTGCTTCGGGAGAGAATCCTGCCTTGATGCCCCTTGGTCTGTAGAGTCCCCCAGGGGCTATTGTCTCCCCAGTGGTATTCAATGTCTATATGCACCCCCTCACCCAGCTGGCCCAGAGATTTGGGCTGGGTTGTCAACAGCATGCTGATGACACCCAGCTATATCTGTTGATGGATGGCCAGCCGGACTCTGCCCCTCAAGATATGGCAAAGGGCTTGGAGTATGTGATTGGATGGTTGAAGCAGAGCCAGCTGAAATTAAATCCTACAAAGATGGAAGTCCTGTTGCTGGGCCAGGGAGATTCAAGTTTGGGGTGTCAACTCCCAACTTTTGACAGTACACCTTTAACACTGGTGCCAACTGTGAAGAGTCTGGGTGTGATTCTGGATGCTTCCTTATCAATGGAGGCCCAGATCACAAATGTTGCCAGACTGGTATTTCTACATCTGCATCCGGTCAGGCAACTAGCCCCTTTCCCATCCCCTTAGCCACAGTGATTCATGCAATGGTCACCTCCAGCCTAGACTATTGTAACTCTCTGTATGCAGGGCGACCTTTGAGACTGACCCAGAAGCTTCAGTTGTTCCAGAATGTGGTGGTGTGACTTCTTACTCTGAACTCTACTTAGAGCACACACTCAACCTGTGCTCCGTCAGCTGCACTGGCTCCAGACTGAATACCAGATCCATTTCAAGGTGTTGGCTTTTACCTTTAAAGCCCTGTATGATCTGGGACCAGTGTACCTCCAAAACCACCTCTCCCAGTATACCAGGGGTCTTTTGGGGGGGGAGCGCAGCTCCGGGAGCTCAGGAGCCAAGCCCCATCCCCAGCCAGCATCCTGGGAGTCTTTCAGGCAGCCGAATGTCAATTTCAGCTCCATTATATCCTATGGGCCATTGAAGTCAATGGTGAAAACATAGGGTATATTCTGGGGGCTGGAAGGGAGAGGGTTTGAGGGAGAGGCTCCAAACTCACAGGGTAGCTGATGGAGCCTCTCCCCAAGATACCCACCAAGTTTCAAGAACATTGGATCAGGGGGTCCAATTCTATGGGCCCCTAAACAGGTTGCCCCTATTCCCTCCATTGTTCTCTACGGTGGGAAAAAATAACTTGTTTTCCCACCATAGAGAACAATGGAGGGAATAGGGGCAACCTGTTTGGGGGCCCATAGAATTGGACCCCCTGGTCCAATGTTCTTGAAACTTGGTGAGTATCTTGGGGAGAGGCTCCACCAGCTATCCTGTGAGTTTGGAGCCCCTCCCTCAAACCCCTACCCTCCAGCCCCCAGAATATACCCTATGTTTTCACCATTGACTTCAATGGCCCATAGGATATAATGGGGCCGAATTGCCATCCTTTCCTTCTCTCTTTTTCCTCTTTCCCTCCTTCTTCTCTTCTCTCTTTCTTTCTTTCCCACCTTCTTCTCTTCTCTTTTTTCCTTCTTTCCCTGTTTCCCTCCTTCTTCCCTCTCTTTCTTTCCCTCCCCTTTTCTTCTCTTTCTTTCCCTCTTTCCTTCCTTCTTTCCTTCTCTCTACTCTCTCTCTTTCCTCCTTCTGTGGCCCAACTCTCATGAGAAGGAGTTTAAACTTTAAACGCCTTCTCTCTTAGCTCCCCCACCCAGACTAGCTGGAGAAGGGAAGGGGAGGGTTTTGAAGATGTCTCCCACCCTTTTGCTTCCCCTTCTGACATCACTTCCGGTGATGTCAGGGTGTGTGGCATATGCTAATAGCCTAATAGCTCATTAGCATACCATATGCTAATGAGCTCCTGCAGCTCTTTTTCTACGAAAAGACCCCTGCCAAGAGCATTCTATAAACAAAGACCTATTGGTGGTTCTTGGACCAAGAAAAATTTGATTAGCCTCGACCAGTGCCAGAACCTTTTTGGCTTTGGCTCTGGCCCTGGCTTGGTGAAATGCTCCGCCAGCTGAGACCAGATCCCTGCTAGATAGTGTATGGTTCTGTAGGGCCTCTGATCGAGGAGTATGACAGCTTCCTCGATGGGCCTCCCTCCTGTTTCCCCTTTTTTAACTTTTCCCCATGCTGATGATTATAATTGTCTGATGAAATTGTACTGTATGCGCCATCTGTGTACTATGATTAGTTTTTAACTTTAATGACTTGTAATAATTATTTATGGATGTTTTATAATATGTTGTTACTTGTCCTGAGGCCTACTGTAGCAGGGGAGGGTGAGTCAGAAATCTAGTTAATAAATAAAAATAAATAAAATAAACTGTGATAATTGCTACTAGTTAGTAATATTCCTAACCTTCCAACCCAAAAAGGGGACATTTCCATCAGTTTTTTTTATAAAAAAGAGCCCAAAGGGGATGGTCACACACAAAAAGAGGACAACTCTTCTAAAAAGAGAACGCCTGGTAACCTTAGCTGATATAGCTCTCCAGGAATGCACCATTTCATACCACAGCTAGTTAAATCACAGGACTGAATGCTGTTTCACATACTACAGATATTTGCCTGTATACCATGGATGAAATAGGTCACAATTTATTAAAGATAATATGCTGCATCAATGTCAGGAACTTCTAGCTCTCTGAACCCAAATCTGATGCGAAGTCCTCAAAAGAGGACAAGGAGACTAGTGCAGTACATGCAGGAGGCTTTGGTTTGAAAATAAACAATTATGGTTTCAGTTTGCACACTGGATAGCAAAACTGAAATGAGATTTCCAGGTTGGTTCCAGATGGATGAGAAATTTGAAACCATTTCTCCTCCTCCCTTGTAACCTTTGCCAGTAAAAGCATTTTATTGTAATTTATTTTAGTGTAATAGTTCTAATATTCTACAGTTGTAAAAATAGAGGTGCGTTTCCATTGACCTCAGTAAACAGAGGGGAAAGCTAATTTGTGATCATAATGAGCAGATATCAGAAGCACACAGATCAGTGCACACTTTCCTGGGAGTAAGGCCCCACAGAGTAGACGTCAGTAAGATTCTGAGAAGTATTGCAGTGGATTGACATCTACATGATAAATTTCAATCCAAAAGAATGTTTTCCTTTCAGCTGTGTGGTTCTTAAAACTGGAAGCAATGGCAGATTAATGGCAGGGGAAGGGAAGACACTGCAAGAACAGTCCTGTAACTTATGATCTTCTTCTCTTTACTGCTTTCAGTGGAAGTTGGTCTCCATATTTTCTTTCCTGTTTGAACTGATTGGTTCATTATACCATGACACCACAAATTTCTCCCTCATGGTAGAAATAGTGTAATGGTGTAACTGTGGCCATTTTAACTTTTCAAAAGTTTCTACAGCAAGCAGTTCTCACAGAGCCAGTTTGGTGTAGTGGTTAAGTGCACAGACTCTAATCTGAGAGAACCGAGTTTGATTCCCCACTCCTCCACTTGCACCTGCTGATGTGACCTTGGGTCAGTCACAAGCTCTTACACAGCTGTTCTTGAAAAAGAGCAGTTTGTGTTAGAGCTCTCTCAGCCCCACCTACCTCACAGGGTGTCTGTTGTGGGGAGGGGAAGGGAAAGGAGTTTGTAAGCCGCTCTGAGACACCTTTGGGTAGTGAAGGGCGAGGTATAAATCCAATCTCTTCTTCTTCTTCTTAACAACCAGTACTGTGCTTTCCAATTTGTGATAGAAAGCAATGTAATCATGTGACACAGCCGCATTTGTTCAGACATAGCTGAACAGGTCAACAAACTACTGGCTCCCGACTTGTGACTGGCGAGCATGACATGAGCCAGACCATTGCATGATCTAGCACTTTAATCTTCTGTGATCATTTTAAAAGGAGAGAGAGGAAACTGGCGAGGCCTCCCTCCACCTGGGTTTTGATACCAGTAACCATGTTTCCTCTGTTAAACTCCTCAACTGCTTTATTTCACATGTAAACATATGACAACAATCCAAAAGAAAAAGAACCAAAAGAAATGTGCAATTATACATTCCTATCAAGCCTTTCTTCAACTTGTAATATGGCCCCTATTAAGAATTAGTTACCAACCAGGATACATGGATTGAAAGAAGCTGATTTTAGTGCCTAATTGAACCTTTCTGTGTCAGGGATATAGTATCATGCTGTATATGGCTACCCTACAGAACTAACCCTCAAAAGTTTATATTGGACCTAGAACAGTGGAAATCAGATGCTGTTCACATTTTCTTTTTTTACAGCAGCTCCCCAGGAAACTAGAAATTAGAATAATGTTGCATTTAGACCTTTGAGATGCTGAATAAACATCACTGTGAACTCTTTTTTCATTTGCTTTTTATAAACATGACTTTTTAAAAAGCAAATATTATAAGGACTCTTTCCTATAGAACTCCCTTCTGGAGAAAGATTTGACTGGTTAATAGCTTACTGGTTATCTACGGGAAGGATTATTGATAAGGGACAGTTTAGCCCAAGATGCCAACAGAATCTGTTAATCTTCTTATTGGATTACTTAATTCCACAAATTTCTTACTGTCATCCTTTGTTCACATTAATTTCTGCAGAACGTCCCCAAAGGGCTGTTTAATTCTGTTATTTATTTTAAAACAAATAAACAGTTCTGGGGATCTGCTTCATCATGTGAGTTATGCATCCACCTTATATGACAATACTGTTGCACGACAATTCAAGGATCACTGAATACATGAATTCCAAACAGAATGTTCAAATATAGTTCTAGGGTTGTTGTTTTTTTTCTTGAGAAAGAGCTAGCAGAGTTTTAAGGCCCTCCCCTAACATCCTAATTTCTGTAGCATACAGTATTTGAATGCTTCTGCACAGGGCTTTTTTTTGTAGAAAAAGCCCAGCAGGAACTCATTAGCATAATAGGCCATACGCAACAGCAGAAACTCATTAGCATAATAGGCCACACCCCTGACAATGCAGCTCATTAGCCTATTAGGCCACACCCCATGCATACCCTTGGCTTGCCCTGTGTCTGTGGGCAAGCCCCAACCTTGAAGGGAAGGGAAGGCAGTTTAAACTGTCTTTCCTTGGCTTGCCTGGGCACTCCGTGGCTGTGGGGAGCTCGGGCAAGCCGGCCCTTGGTGGGGAGGGGAGGCAGTTTAAACTGCCTTCCCTTGGTTTGCCTGGGCACCCCACAGCTGCAGGGAGTCTGGGCAAGCCAGCCCTTGGACAGGCCAGGGAAGGCATGGGGAGGCATTTAAATGCCTCCCCAATCCTTCCAGCCTCCCCCCGGCCCATCTGCCTCGGAGTTGCCGGGGGTCGCTCTCCAGGATTTCCCTCTGTAGCCAGACACACAGAGGTTTTGGCTGTAGTGGATGTGGCCAGCTCTTAAGCCAGACGGAACTTTGTTCCTATGCGTTCCTGCTCAAAAATAGCCCTGCTTCTGCTGCACTAAAAAAAAAATCTATTTCCTTCAATTAATACACTCCACCTTTCTCCCCAATGGGGACCCATAGCAACTTACATTGTATTCCTCTCTGCCATTTTGTTGTCACGACAACATTGTGAAATAGGTTAGGCTGACCTAGCAGTCTTCCATGGCAGAAAGGGGATATGCATCTGGTTTTCCAGATCTTAGTCCAATACTCTAATCACTATATCACACTGGCTTTCACTTTCAGCATATTTAGCAAAACAAATATATACAAGACACTGACTCTGACCATCTTCCTTATTGTTAATAATCTTTAGACATGCAAGAGAGGTTATTAATGCAGTCTTAAGAGGACACCATGTCATGAAGCAGTGCAGCTGCAGTTGAAACATACATGCACAAAAGATCTAAGGGCTTTAATTCAGGTTCACGGTTGGTGTTAATAAAGGATTAGTCACAAACAGAATAAAGTGAAGGCCTTCAGTGGAAGGGGAAATCCATAGAAATCAGTCCCCCTCTTACAGCAATGCGAGTGCCAATAGAACAGAAGCCATGTTTTATGATGATATATACGTGTTACATTCGCCTCTTCTGAGGGAATGCCTCTTTCAAGACTGTAAATGCCACCTGTAGTTTTATAAGAACTTGTATAAAAATTAATTAAAAACCTGCCACACCATTAATCAAACATACCTTTGTAGTCAATTACAATGTTTTAAACTAATTTATCAACAACTCACCTATATGTTGTGGTATTACATACAGCACAAGCATCCTGGCTTGGCTTGGGGAACTGGGCTGTAGGTAGCACTTACAGGATCAAAGCCAAGAGGCAAGTTCTTCAAGAATTTGGACTTTCTGTATCTCAGACTTTCTCAGAATTCAATTGCAATACATTCAAGAGGGTGTGATAAAATTCTGCTAAAGATAATGCTGACAGAGGTAGGTAAGAGAAAGGTCACACTTGATAGATTGCTCCAATTTCTTTGAAGTTAACAGTTTGGCTCAAGAATCTACCCAGAAGTTTTAATTACCACCTTTTTGAACTGGGATTCTACCTCAGTGATTGCACACAGGCTGTAAATGTAGATTGTCCAAATTCAGTGACATCACATCTTCTCCAAACTCTACCTTGCCCAATCATCCACCATTTGCTTAGGCATAGTTGGGAATCTAAAATTCTACCTGTAGCCAGCCGACACAATAGCTCTGATTATTATGATGGTGTGTTTTTCTGCTAGCTGGTACTCCTTCCTGCCTATGCACAAGGAATTCTGGGAATGATAGTTCTTGAGAAAGGATCACAAATCCCTGTCTCTCAAGCTATAAATCATAGTCTATCATCCACTCAAACACACTACCTTTGTTCTAGGAGATGAGCCTGGGCTAAAGCAGAAACTTCTAAAGTAAGTTTCCATGAATATTAGCAGGCTACCATGTATCTCAAGGTTGCAGTTTTGGCCAACCAATCCCTGATTGACTATATCCTTCTCCCCATACTCTGCCCCATACTTGAACCCTGTTGCCTTAGACATGATGGCAATTTACAAATTTACAAAAATAACCTGAGGCTGCTGTTCTTTTCATTTTCCAGTGAATTTGGAGTATTATTGTAAAACACATTGAGTTTATGGAGAAGTGCAAGATATAAGGTTTAGGTCAATCAAACAAACACAGAAGACTCATCCACAAACTTCTGTGTGAAGCTTTGCTGGATGCCCAGCTCAACAATCAGTAAGGCTGGGATTAATGAAGTGTGAAAAATCTCCATTAGAACACAGCCCCTACCTGTTAATATAAGTATTGATCATCCACTTTGACTGTCAGAGTTCTTTCTCTGTGATAATAAGAATTATTGTGTATAGCGCTTAGCATAATAGAATTGTAGAGTTGGAAGGGGCCTCGAGGGTCATCTAGTCCAACCCCCTGCACAATGCAGGAAATACACAAATAACTCCCGCACCCCAATGCCTGCTGTTCCACACCCGGAAGATGACAAAAAACCTCCAGGATCTCCAGCCAAATTGTCCTGGAGAAAAATTGCTTCCTGATCCCAAAGTGGCAATCAGCATTTCCCTGGGTCTGTAAGAAAAGGCCACAAGAACTAAGCACTGAGGCAACCCTCCCTGCCCTCCCTCTTATGATCTGCCTAAGTTCACAGAATCTGCATTGCTGTCAGATGGCCATCTAGCCTCTGTTTGAAAACCTCCAAAGAAGGAGAGCCCACCACCTCCCAAGGAAGCCTGTTCCACTAAAGAACCACTCTAACTGTCAGGAAGTTCTTCCTAATGTTTAGGCAAAAACTCTTCTGATTTAATTTCAACCCATTGGTTCTGGTCTGATCTTCTGAGGCAACAAAAACAACTCAGTACCATCCTCTATATGACAGCCCTTCAAGTACTTGAAGTTGGTTATCATATCCTCGCTCAGTTGTCTCATCTCCAGGCTAAACATACCCAGCTCCTTCAACCTTTCTTCATAGCACTTGGTCTCCAGACCATCTTCATTGCCCTCCTCTGGATACGTTCCAGCTTGTCTATATCTTTCTTAAATTGTGGTGCCCAAAACTAAACACAATAATCTAGGTAACATCTAACCAGAGAAGAGTAAAGTGGAACCATCACTGGACACTATATTTCTTTTAATACAGCCCAAATCGCATTTGCCTTTTTAGCAACTGTATTGCATTGTTGAGTCATGTTCAGTGTATGGTCTCCTAACATCCCTAGATCCTTTTCGCACATACTATGGCCAAGATAAGTCTCCCCCAACCTATAATTATGCATTTGATTTTTCCTACCTAAATGCAGAACTTTATATTTATCCCCACTTAAATTAATTTTGTTTTAGCCCAGTTTTGCAGCCTGTCAAGAACATCCTGTATATTGACTCTGTCTTCTATCGTATTTGCTACCCTTCCCAATTTAGTATAATCTGCAAATTTAATAAGCATTTCCTCTATCCCTTCATCCAAATCATTGATAAAGATGTTGAACAAAACAGGTCCCAGGGCAGATCCTTGAGGCACTCCACTTGTCTTGCCAAGAGGATGAGAAACCATTCACAAGCACTCTTGGGTGCGATCTGTCAACCAATTACAGATCCACTTAACAGTCTTAGGATCCAAAGACATGTTACCAATTTGTCAACAAGAATATTATGTGGAACCTTATCAAAAGCCTTACTGCAATCAAGATAATCTATGTCTACAGCCTTCCCCTGGTCCAGCAAGGTAGTAACTTTCTCAAAAAAAATGGATAACGTTAGTCTGACATGACTTGTTCTTGAGAAACTCATGCTGCCTCTTTGTGATCACAGCCATTCTTTCTAAATACTCAAGGACTGCCTATTTGATGATTTGTTCTAAAACTGTTCCAGGTATAGACGTCAAGCTGATGGGTCGGTAATTACCTGGATCCTCCTTTTTCCCCTTCTTGAAGATGGGGACAACATTTGCCTGCCTCCAGTCTTCTGTCATCTCACCTGTTCTTCAAGAATTCTCAAAAATAATGGACAGAGGCTCAGAAATTACATCCATGAGTTCCTTTAGTACCCTTGGATGCAGTTCATCTGGCCCCAAGGACTTAGTTTCATTTAAAGAAACTAGGTGTTCATGTACTACCCCTATGCTGATCCTAGGCTGCAACTCCTTTCCCTCATCATGTGTTCTGTTTTTGCCATATTGAGCACCAATTCCCTTGCAAGAGAAGACTGAGGAAAAATAGGAATTGAACAGTTCTGCCTTCTCTTCATCACTTCTTACGGTTTCACTTTCCTGTCCCCACAATAGGCCTACCATGTCCTTGCTCTTTTTTTTTTTTACTTTGAACATAAGAAAAGAACCCTTTTTTGTTGTTTTTAGCATCTTTCACTAGCCTAAGTTCATACTGAGCTTTAGCTTTCCTAACTCTCTTTCTACAAGCACTGGTTATTTGTTTATATTCATCCTTGGTTATAAGGCTCTCCTTCCACTCTCTGAATGAATCTTTTTTATTTCTCAAGTCTTTAGAAAGCTGTTTATGGAGCCACCTTGGCTTCTTCAGGCTCCTTCCATTTTTTCCTTTTCATAGGAATCGTTTGGGTTTGTGCCTTCAGTATTTCACTCTTAAGTATTTCACTCCCTCTTGAACTCCCTTCTCCTTAAGTATTTCTGACCATGGGATTCTACCCAGCATAACTTTAAGTTTGTCAAAATTTGTTTTCCAGAAATCCAATCTATATGCCCGACTACATACAGCTTTTACCTTCACCAAGACTGTAAATTCCAAAATTACATGGTCACTACTACCCAAGGTGCCCACTACTTTCACCTCATCAATCAGTTCTTCCCTGTTGGTAAGAATCAAGTCCAAGATAGCAGATCTTGCACAGCACTTCCAAGTATTCAAAGGATTTGCCACCCCAGCACCTAGGGAAGGGGAGAGGGCTATGAAGGTAAGGAATCTCTCCTCTGGCAAAAACCCCCCCCAAGCACAATCACTCCCAAGTTTTGAAATAAAATGGCCACAACCTTATTGGTTACAGCTGTAAGAAGCCTGGGCACACTGCGGCAACTGGATCCTGGCATCGACTGACCCACCTGTCAGTCAATGTACCCCATCCCACCCCAGGCCACCTCCTGGGGTGGGGAAGACTCATGGGATGGCAGGATGTTGGATTCCACAAGGATGATCACCACTAAGTGGTCTCCCTTGCCACATGAGTGTGAGGGTAACCCATTGGGCATGTCCCTTGGCAGCTTCTGAACTGGGCATGCCACTTGAAAGCCTCACCCCAAGATCCCCACATGCAGGAGAAATGGGCATATGGGCCAGTTTTCCTAAAACGGATCCAGCCCCATGCTGATACCACCTAGGTTGTGACAGATAAATGAAACAAAATCCACCTTAACAAGAACCTCACCCATGTGTCCCCCAACATGGTACCCTACCCCCAAGCAACAACCACCATGTGTCCTCCAACATGGTACCCTTCCCCCTAGCAACAACCACCACAAACCCCTGCATGCATGTTTCCCCTATTGCCTTAACACTGAGAGAGGGATGAGTGAGCAAGCAATCCCATGAGGCAGGTGAGTTGGCTGGGAAGTGCAGCTGTAATGGACTTAGAGGTAATGGACAGCAGCAAGATAAACCCAGTGGTTGCTGAGTCACATGACACTGAGAGAGGTGGGGGACAGGTGGCTCGAAACTCTAAGGGAAATGAGTGATAGATAACTGTACAGAAATGACAGTTGAGAGTTGACCATTGGGAGAGTCAGTTGGTTGGTAGATTGTTAACAGGGAGTTAACATGCAGGGAGTTACTGAGAGAGCTTTAAGAGGACAACAGCCTATGAGCTCAGCGGAATCAGCCTGAGAGAAGTTTAAGTGGAAAACTGTGGCTGAAAAGCACTCTGCACTGGTATCCTCTAACATAAAGAGGAGAGTGGTGAGAGAGTGAAAAGTACAAGACCTCAGTGGTCACAAACCACAAATACCCTGCTCCATAGGAACTTAACGTGGCTAAGGAAGGGCAAAGGGTCTGGAGAGCTGGGTTTTGTCGAACCAGTAGACTCAGGAGGCCGGGTAGATAAGCCCAAAAGTTAACCACAAAACAGGTTCTGTCTGGAGAGTGGAGTCAGAGAAGGGTTTTGTGAACCAAAGAACATCTGAGTCAAACTGAGAGGGATAAGCCTACAGTTTATGAAAAGGCAAAGTGAAGTGTTTACACTACAAAGTATCCAAAATATCCTGTGTAAATATATCCCATCCCCCTGTTGGAGTTTACTGTATAATAAAGATCTGTGCTGTTTGACATTTACAAACACTGGGGCAGGGCGGTGCTCATGATATTTGGAGGCAGAGGTGGGATTTGAACCCTTCCCCCTAGCAATGACAACCACAAACCCCTGCATGCATGTTTCCCCTATTGCCTTAAAACTGAGGGAGGGATGAGTGGGCAAGCAATCCCATGAGGCAGGTGAGTTGGCTGGCAAGCGCAGCACATTTCCCCCAGTGACCCATCCCCCTTCCTCCTCCCCATGACACAGTTCAGGCCCTATCATAGGCCATCCTGGGAGGGGGTGAGCCCAATTTTCATGCCCTTGCAGTCACCTGGCCCCTCAGCTGCCCACACAACACATCTTTCCCTGCAGGATGTGGACAGCCATAGCTGCCCTTGCCCCTTCTGACTCTTCCTACCTGTACAGGTCCACAAATGGGACCTAAGGGTGAGTCGGGACCCCAGTTTTACATACATTTATTCCTTACCGAAATCATATAATATAGGTCACCCATGAGACAAAGACATGCCTAAATCCCTAGTGAATTCACACCCTCATCATCATCATTATTTTACTTAGCAAATGTCTATGCCACTTCACAACCATAAAACAAAACCAAGCAAACAAACAACAGAAACAAATCATATCAATAACAGCACTTCAATTAAAAATCCAAATCAATAATGTAAATGAAGCAAACCAAATCAGTCCAATCCAATACAAAATATAAAAAACCCCAACAATCATGAAATAGCATGAAAACAAATAAGACAAAAGCAAAACCAGCCAGGGCATCAAAACAACATACAACACATCCAGGGGTGTAAAATCATCATAAAACTCCTTGATTCTATGGCAGTATCTGCAGTTCATACAAGCTGGTTTTTGAAGAATGGGAGGACAACTCTCCATCCACTGTTTTGGGCCAAGCAGCAATTGGAGAGACTGACCATTAATTGTTGAGAAAGAGCAACAGCCTCATTGATTTTTAAGGCCAAGAGAACCATTATCATCATGCCATCTTCTCTTCCAGAACTTCTAGCAAAAGCTGCCCTTTGCAGATGCGATTGTTCCGCTCTACCTTTATGCTTGTTACTGAGCAGCCTTGGATCAGAAAGAACAGAGCAATAAAAGAAAGAACTTAAAATGAGATGCTAACCTTCTCAAGAAGCCACAGATATTGCCTAATTTGAAGTTCTTTATTCTCTTCACATTACATTCTTGATTTTGGGTAATCATCCTGCATTTTATAGGGTCAGCGTTCCACACTTGGTCTTCAGTCGAATGAAGAGTGTGATGGGTGAAGAGATCAAATTAAAATGAAAGTTACCGCAGGGACCTGTAATAATGTTAATAAAACTTTTTTATGATAAAAGCCTATAATTATAACTCTTTAGTTTTCTGCATAAGTTATAAAGTTCTAATTTACAAGAATTGCTGTTCCACAGAGCAGGTCAAAAGCATCTCTCTAATGCTAAATGAGATTTTGGCTTCCTGCACATTAGAGCAATTTCCATAAGACATATTGCTGCTAAAGACCTGGTGGCTTAGTGGAAAAGATGCCCCAGTTCCTTTCTTTAGTTGACTTGCTGAGTTCAGGGTAAGGGAGTTTTGATGATCCTTTCAATGGCATTGAACTGGTTGAATTTAATTTGCCAGGTGAGTAATCTTCTTAGGAATCAGAGGTTATATCCAATTAAATTGTTAAACTTCTTTTTTTTTTTAAAAAAAAAAAACAACCCTTTATTAAATCTCTCTCTCTCTCTCTCTCTCTCTCTCTCTCTCTCTCTCTCTCTCTCTCTCTCTCTCTCTCTCTCTCTCTCTCCAAATATTTCAAATTGGCTACAGAAGTCATGGAGGAACATTCCCCCTCCCCCCAAAAAAAAGACTCTTAAAGTCAAGACTTACCACCCCGCAGTAGTGGAAAACCAGAAAGAAGGCTGTTTTGTTTATGGATGGGTATCTTAATCTTTCATCACTTGTGGGCGGAGATGGGAACCCACTCTGCTGAAAAGCACCCTGTTCAAAGTTATACAGAGTTCTAACTGTGATATTTGCTTGATCCAGAATGGCTCAGTCCTGAATGTATATCACCATGTGTGAACCAGGGTCACAACTAAAGTAAATGCAGTATATTGCCTCCCTCCTAATATTTCCCAGAGGAAAACAGTGAAACACCCCAATTCTCTTTCCATGAGTCACTGCCCAAGCTCTCACCTGGCTATTATTGTTTGAAGGCTGTACTCCTTTTTGGCAGAGTTTGAGAAATAATCCAATCCACACTTTGGAATTTGCTTTCAATTAATTTATTGCAACAGGATTTTGCAAAAAGACAATAACTGACCACAGGCCACTAATGCAACAGAGAGACCTACAGAGCACAAGCACTACCACATACTAACACACAGCAAAAAGAGAAACAACAAGAGACAGACTGAACTGCAAGAGAGAACGGAGCTCCCACCTGCCCGGCAACGATAGAATGGAGACGGCAACGGCTGGGACACTATGGGTCCTGGTCAGGTGGGGGAGTGGAGCTGGCTGTTTCAAAGTGCCAGGCTTTGCTCCCACCCTCCGTCAGTTGTTCCGCATGCTTGCCCACCCTCCCACCCTGTTTATTAGAGCAGACTGTGACTGGTCGCCAACTGGGGCCAGGTAGGAATTTTTCGCTTCCACCCAAATTGGCAGAAATGGTGGAGGTGTTTTCACCTACCTTGCACTGAGGGCAGTGGTTTTAAGGGAAGTTATGGTGAATGGCGTTTAATTAGTTTGGTCACTTGGCAGGTTTGTGCAAGCAAGAAACGGAACTGGTGAGCACCTTTCGCATACCCCGTCAGGGAACAGGTGGTCATCATGAACTGCCTTCGGATTCTAAGGTCCTGGGTGGGGAATGGTGATCACCTCTGGGAACCTTTTAGGGCAGGATCCTCCCTGCAAGTTGAAAGGCTTCAGGGGTAGGTGCTCCTAGGGGGCAACCAGTTGCTGGGCTGCTGGTCACGAGTCAGAGAGTAAATGGCTCATAGCTGGAGCTGGGTGACCCGCCCTTTAAGGGCAAGGGGTTGGTCAGGGAAGTGATGCCTGCCTTGCCTGTTCCATGCTTGTTTAGTTGTTATTGCTGCAATGTTCTGTTAAATAGTTAATAAAGTGATCCTTGTTTAATTCCAAACCGTTGTCTGTCTCATTATTCTGGCTGGGGGGGGCAACATTCAATATACCCTGAGCACTAGGAAATGTGCCACAGCTCCCCCTAGGATACAAGTAGCCTAAATCATTTCAGCCATACTTGCAATAACTAGACTTTTAGCAGACTGTTGCCTCTCCTACACTCCATCTATTGAATACTGAATTCATTTGATCTACAACAGCTTGCTTGCCTATCATGATGTTTGAAACAGCATCATTATTCTGTGATACGCTATTAGCAGTTTGAAATCTACTGGAAAAGTCTGTGCACTGCACGGTGCCTTACTGTTTATTTGCATTCATATGTACTAGAGACAAGAAGTATTTATGACTTGGAGAATTCAGCTTTAAAGATCTCAAGAAGGCAGTAGAACCTTGAATAACAAGGCTAGCAACTCACACAAAAATTTAACAAGACATTCTTAAAATACAAAATAGGGACAAAATCTGTCAGGGACAACCACCTGAAAAAAGGGACTATACTTGGGGACAGTTGAACTGTGTGATCGTGACAGGGAACAACTTTAACATACATACCTACTCCTCTAAACTGCCCAAGGGGATTTACTAATTACAATATTCACAGTGGAGGGGGGAATCTTAATTTATTTCTCATAGGATTTCCTCAAATTTATTTAAAGTACTGCTTTCCTGGGCTGCAATCCTAAGGATACTTTTCTGGGAATAAACTCCAATGACTAACATGAGACTTACTCCAAAGTAGATTTGCTTACAATTGCTCCCATGGTCAGGTTGGAAAGGAATTGGATTGCCAGCTCTGGATGGGGAAAGATTTAGGGCTGGAGCCTAGGCAGGGCAGAGTCTGGGGAGGGAAGGAAGCTCATCAGGGATGTGAAGCCATAGAGTCCAGCCTCTGAAGCAGCTACTGTCTCCAGGGGAATGGCTCTCGATAGTCTGGAGATCAGTCGTAATTCTGGGAGATTTCTAGGTCTCATCTTAGGGTTGCCAGCCTCCAGGTGGGGCCTGGGGATCGCCCACTTTTACAACTGATCTCCAGCTGACAGGGATCAGCTCCCCTGGAGAAAATGGCTGCTTTGAGGGGTGGTACTATGGCATGGTACCATGCTGAGGCTCCTCCCATCCCCAAACCCCGCCCTCTCCTGGATCCACCCCCAAAGTCTCCAGGTATTTTTCAACCTGGACCTGGCAACTCTATCCCATCTAGATGTTGGCAACACAACACATGGAGTATTTGGAATACGCAAAGACTTTCAGAGACATAGAGAATTTGGAGAACAAAAACTAAGGGTTTTCTCTTAAAAAAAAAAAAAGAAATTCAAGTAAAAATGAGTTTCCCCATCTTTGATTGTAGATGCTTGGGAATGCCCTGACTTCTGGTTCATTGCTTACACCAGACCTGCTTAAGTGTCATCCCTGAGAATTGTATGAACTTTGGCTAGGTCTTCAGCTTCATCCTTGATCAATATTTGATTTGTATCCCCAGCCACTCACAGGAACATGCTGACCCTCAGGTCCTTTCCTTATAAGACTTGTGCACAAACCACATTTTCCACAGAGAAGAAACTGTTCACATATTTTATTGCTCATTCCCCCCAAGTCCTTATTACTTCATATTCTGCTAAGGTTCCCTAGTTAGTGCTAGCACAATCAGTAACCATAACACCTAAAAACAGCCTTTAATATCTTGGGCTTCCAGGTGGCGCTTTATCCAAATTTAGGAACATAAAGAAATCACAAGAAATAATATGTTTACTTCTTTGTATTGTTCATGAAGGTTTACAACTAGCAGAAATCGCTGTACCACTGTCATAAAACAATTATGGACAAGCAAAATCAAATGTCTGGTTTTTCTCAAAGGCTTTCCTAAACAAATAAGCTATATAGATAGACTATCTAAAGGTACAATCACACTTCTGATGGCCCATCATTCTGGCAATTTTATATTTGTTTCAATCAACTCAGTGGAGGAGAATGTTTGTATTTACAGGCAATGTGCAGGCAGTTCTTTCAGGATTTTTATATTCAAGTCAAGTTGCTTGTGTTTCATCCCATGGGTTATTTACTGGGAATCTGCCACCTTGTGCTCGAAGACTAAAATTTGCATCCATGTTATGGAGGAGGTAGATTTTCTTGGCAAATAACTATTTTTGTTACACATTTCCAGTTAGAAATCCAATGTACATCTGCCACAAATATCATCTGTGCCTTCAAAATTTGCCCAGGTGATTTCAAAGTCTGCAGAATATCCTATACGACCAGGGACAAGATAAACGGGCTGCCAAAATAGCTTTTCTTTTTTTCTTCTCAGGCTTTCGGTTAGTAACTGCAGCAACATAAAGCCCCATAGTCATCTTTGGATGGAAAAGCAAAAAGGTAAAATCAATGGGGCAATAAAAAAGCCATGTCTTTTCGTCACATTTTATGACCTCATCACAAAGGAGATCCTCAGGGTTATCATTCTTTGCATTACTCTGATAATGGACTGGGCTAGATAAGCTTACTCTGTCACATTATCTTTTGAACTAGTATATTTTACAGTATAGCTCCATAATAGTCTTTTGTTGTTGTAATGAAATCTATAAGTTTGATGCTATTAGAGTGCTATATAAAGTCTGGATCTCCAAGGTCAGTCCAGGGTTTTTCTAGTAACGATCAGATAACCTGTTTTGGTGGACAACCAACTTCATTTTTCATGGAAACTGTTGTTCCGAGTTGCCACAAGATTTTGCCTTATAGAGAAATTTCAGAGTGAATTTAGAAACTCAGATGAAACACTGTAGAAATTCTGAAGGAAGCAAATTCGTATCCTCAGAACTGGGCAATTTTATCTGCAGCATCTTTAAGTTCCACCAAACCCATCTTGCCTTTCATTTATTACACACACAGATTCACTCTTCAGTGCTTCATTGGCAGCCCTAGTGATAATATATTTCATAGTATTGCATTCCAAAGTGTCTAGTCATGGATAATTTGGTCATTAATTAAGTGAATAATTGCCATCCTGTTCTAGGATTCTTTTGTGAGTGAGGCTCTTGGTGATCAATGGATAGAAGATATGTCAGATGTTCAACCACATTTGTGTAGTTTCACATTTTTGCAGTTTTATTGCATGTATGAACATCCAAGTACTTGACCTGGATAGCCCAGGCTAGCCTGATCGCATCAGTTCTCAGAAGCTCAGCAGTGTTTGCAAGGGCACAGACTTTCCAGTTTCCTGGGGGGAACTTGGGGCTGGGACAGAGGCATTGCTATGCTAGTTCCTGAAAAGAACCAGGGCCCAGTGACATCATAGGGAGGAGCCAGTGATATCACAGGGAGGGGCCTCCACTGCCACTATCTATGGAGGTGGGGCCATGGGGATTTAGGGAAAGCTCCCCAGCAATTTAGGGGGGCAGGACACCCCGGGCACCCCCTAACAATGCTCCTGGGCTAGGCCAAACCTAGGAAAAGTATTTATAGTGGTATCTCAGCAATCTCCTGCTGTGTCCTGTTTTTTAAATTCACTCTTAGGATAGTCACTTTAAGATCTGAAAATAAACATACTAAGTGCATAGGACAAACTAATGGTCACAGCTTTGACACTAAGAAAAGCAACAGAGAAAAGCCTGTATGGGAACATTTTAAAAGTTTTCCTGGATGTTCATTTACAGGAGTCTTGTTTCTGCCTTATTCATAAGGGTGACTGTACTGCAATTTACTAAATTATGGAATCACAAATAGGGTTGCCAGGTCCTACCTGGCTGTCAGTGGGGCCCCTCCCTGTTCCTCCTTGACAATCTTGTAGTGTCATTGCATTTCTGACACTGGGGGTGATGGTCTAGGGTTTGGACAACACTCTATGGATTTTTTGGCATCAAAACCATAGAGTTTTGCCCTAAGCCTAGAGTGCCGCCTCTGACATCAGAAATGCAATAACATCACTTTCAGGTGATGTCATTGTGCTAGCGACGGTAAGGCCAGGAAGGGGCTTCTTGGGGGTGGGACTTCCCCCACCAGCCAACTGAGCCATGGTGGATTGGGGCCCCCAAAATTGGGGGATCCCCAGGCCCCACTGTGGGGATGGCAACCCTAATCACAGATGCCTTCAGTTGGTAAATGCATGGTTGAAGTCTCTGAGCCAGGACAGAATACAAAACAGTTGCTGTGCACTCAGTTTCTGAGCATGAACATGTACAGAGTGCACATTCCTTGCCAATGTTCTGTCTGGACTGTACGCAGGGCAGTCTGTACCTACCTCCCCCCTGCTGGATTTAAACAGCCATCCAGCTGGTCAGTGGGCCACATGGTCCCTGCCGTTCAGCTGAAACTTTTTAAATAGGGCAGAAGGGGAGGGAGGGGCCGGCTGGCTGGGTGGCCCCCAGAAGCAGGGGAAACCCCACCCAGACCTGGGGGCTGGCAACCCTACTGCCCCTCACTACTATGGAAAAATAACTGTTCTCAGTCAAGGATATATAGATCCATCCTGCTCCCAGCAAAAAGCAACAACAGCAGCAAGCAAGCAAGTAAACAAAGCTATTTCAACAAGGAAATATAGGCCCTACCCTTCCCCAGTGTTACATTTCCAAAATACATGTAATGATGACTTAACTGAACAGTAAAATAAAAAAGACTCACTTTCCCCCAAACTGTGAATTGGAGCCAAGTAAGTATGTTGGGCCCTACAGAGGCCTTGCAGTCTGACTGTTGCTACATTGAAAGTGGGTGGAGCCAGTCAAGGTGAAAGACTACACGACTTTGTGTGGGTCATAGGCACAGGTCTTTTAAGGCATGGTATAAATTACTTTTTAAAATAAAATTTTATTTTTATAAATATAAACTGAACAGAAAAAATAAAATAAAAACCACATCACAGTTATATCAAAAGAAAAAGAAAAAGTAAACATATATAATAAACAATGATATTGTAAATGGTAAACATTATATGATAGCACACTTTTTAAACTATGTCTTCTTGTAATAAAAGATTATTATTTTACATCTTTCCCTTCTGCCTCTGTTTTGTTGCCAAGTTACTACTAACGTGTTGTGATCTGCAAAGGTTTCTGGTTGTCTCTTTGCACTCTCTAGATTAATAACCAAGGTTTTTGATATCCAGCACATATCCTTGAATATGTTTGGTGTCTGTCAGAAAAGAAAGTATAGTCTCTAGTATTCGGATTCTCAAAGTGTCTTCGAATTGTAACATTTCCATAGAATTAAACACATTTTTTTGGAAAGTTGGCTTCCTTTTGCTTTTTTCACCTATCTTTTTCTTTTTTATCCATTACCCCATTCATGTCTCTGAAGATCAATACCTCTCCTTCTTGAAAATCTAAAATGGTTTGGAAAACATTCTCATAATTTTTTTTCCTCTTGCATTGCTTGGGGCATATATTGTTGCTAGTGTGTAAGTCTTGCCTTCCAAGAGCCTGATTTTCAAGTCATAGATCTTCCTTCACAGTCTCTTAATTCTTCTGTAACATTTATTTGTAAATTATTTATATAAACCGTGACTCCTTTTTTATTACAAATTCTTAATAAACACACAAATACATACTAGCAAACAGGAACAAAACCCCACCCCCCATCATGGAAATTGCACTATCAGGGCTGGCTTGCTCACTAGGCGAGCTAGGTGCTCGCCTAGAACACGCCAGCCACAGGGGCACCAAACTGCACCCCCTGCCTCTTCCCTGGCTTTCCTGGGCACCCTGCAGCAGCTGCAGAGCACCCAGGAAAGCCAGCACTGGGAGGGAAGGGGCGGAGGTTAAACCCCCCCGCCTCTTCCCTGGCTTTGAAAGCCAGCACTCCAAGGGAAGGGAAGAGAGTTAAAAAAACCTGCCTCTTCCCTGGCTTTGAAAGCCAGCACTCCAAGGGAAGGGGTGGGGGTTAACCCCCCCGCCTCTTTCCTGGCTTTCCTGGGTGCCCCGCAGCTGCGGAGCACCCAGAAAAGCCGGCGCTGTTAGGGAAGGGGCGGGGGTTAAAAACCCCCTCCAGTTACCTTATTAAATGAGATGTACAAAAATACCAAGTGCAAATAATTTTAGTGAAGTGTTCATAGCTCTAAGGGTTTTTTTTTATATACCTATGGCAGAAATAGAAAGAATTTTCAGAAAACTGTCACATCTCAAAAACTGACGGGGTTCTACTCTATGTTACCAAACTCCAGGTGGTTCCTGGAGTTCTCCCAGAATTACAAGTGATCTCCAGCTTCATAAACCAGTTCCTCTGGTGCAATGCTCCCTCTAAGCTGTGGAGTCTTGCGAGCAAAAAGTCTACTTTGTGAGCTACAGGCATTAAAGGAGTGAGCGAGCGATTTGGCTACCGCATAAATTAGTTTGCTCTGGGGCCATCCTTTCTGAGCTAAGACAGAAATCCTTGAGCTGGAGGCTAAAAGATCTAGCTCACACCAACTCAGCTTAGAGGGAACACTGTGAGGAAATGGCAACTTTGGGGAGGTAAACTCTATGGGATCATGTCTATGCTGACCTCCATCCCCTCATCAGCCTCTGCCCTTCCCAGGCATCAGCCCCGAACCTCCAGGAATTTTCCAAGTTGGAGTTGGTAACCATTCTGCTACAGAGGCAAGTAAGGTTAATCCACATAGCTGCTTTGTTTGTTGAATGTGAACTCATAAGGGAAATTAACTTTGAGTAGATCATTCTTGATTTTGCAGAGGAAATTTTCAGAAAAACAAAGCTTTAAAGTGAATTGGTCTGTTTCTAAAATGTATGCAGTGCATTGGTGCATTAGAGTAAAACAGATCAAAATATGGACAGGCTAGGACCAAAACGTTACAAAATAGGCAACAAGCCTCACAAGCTGGGTTGCCAATAGGGGTGTGTACTGGGAACATTTTTGTTATATTTTTGCATCTGGGCTGAAGGATGAAAAATTAGCAGGAGTGTTTTATTTGGGATAAAGTGTTACACGTTTAAGTTAAAAATCTGTGCTATGATTTCATTTTGTAGATTCTGGGAACATTTTCTGAAAATGTGCACTATAGGCAGTTTTTTCCCCCTAAATGCACAGCCAAATTGAAGGTCTCCCACATAGTAGTTGTTAAGTATGAGACTCAACAAAGGATTCAGCTTCAAGTGATTTCAGCTTTATTAAACAGCAACTGTAAGTCAGGAACACACAACAACAAGGGGAGCACAGCTCCTTCTTTTAAACTCTCCCGGGCTGTCAAAGCCACACCCATTACAAGTTAAAGACCAATCAGAATACAGGGATAAAGGCCAATCAGGACCATTCCCTCTTTGCAACAATATCACTCAGTGATTGGGTAATTACACAGGTTTCGCAGAAACCGACCAATAGCAATGCGACAGCTGAAGAGCCACATTCAGACTCAAGCTTAACATGTGAATAGATAGGAGCGATTCACATTCAGTACATAACAGTAGTCATGGTTTCCGGTGGAGTACCAGATCAGGTATTAGCCTTTAAGGCCCTAAACGGTCTGGGACCCATGTACCTTCGGGACCGCCTCTCCCAGTATACCCACTCCAAAGAGCATTCCACTTGGCTGATAAAACCCTGCTGGTGGTTCCCGGCCTGAGAGACGTCTGGCTTATTCACAGGACTCTTCTTCAGGCTTCATTTTCTGTTAAGCAAAAATAGCAAAGGGGGAAGGAGCATGACAGAAAGGCCCACTGGGGATCCCAGTGTAATTTCAGAATTATAATTTCAATAGAAACTTTTATTTCTTGGATTGTGAGATTACCTTGCTATGGGACTGGATCTCTGGTATGAGTGTGGTAAGATGGCTGTGATATGGATTCATACTGGGCCCACAAAATACTGCTTGGGCAAATGCCTCCCTGAGCAAATGCATTTTACCCCCAGGCCAGGCCAGCTATGTTCTGGTAAACATAGATGGGGGCTGGAGCAGTGAAAGCTTCCTGCCCTGTTGCTTCATGTAGTGTTAATGGCACTCAGAATAGAGCCTGTACTGAAGATTTCAGCAATGCAGGAGCTCATAGAGGAGAATCAGCCAAACCCTACAGCCTCGATAGGGTTGCCAACTTCCCTCCCTTTCCCAAACCCCGCCCTCCTCAGGCTCCACCTACAAAATCTCCAAGCCTTTCCCAACTTGGAGCTTAAAACCGTAAGCCTTGATATGCTATAAATACATTTATATTCCTTCCCTGTCTCCCTCCATGCAGCTCCAGGTGACATAAATGTTTCCTCTTTCCCCTGTTTTATCCACACAAGAACCCTGTGGGAGATGACTGGCTCAAGACATGTCTAGTGAGTTTTATGGGGAGTCGGAATTTGAACCTGACTCCCTCCCTCCAACTAGACCAGCATTTTAAACACCACAAAACAGTGCCTAGCAGTTCAGCATTCTGTACCATTTGTGATGCAATGACAGATTGGCATTTTAAGTACTGTGTCTTACCTACCCTTTTCAAGGTCTTCTCTTACTTCCAAAAGCTAATCCAGGACAGGAGGAAACTGCTGTGAAGATAACACCCTTGGATTTAGCCCATAAGGAGCCATGTAACCCCTTTCAAACCACACTTGGTAAGGGGTTTGCTCTAACTTCTGTTTTGTTCTGTAAAATGGAGATAATTATGGTCTTCAGGTTGAAGGGCCTGGTAACGTGGTACGTTCCCTTTGGGTTTTCTGCCAAAAGAATTTATAGTCTTCGAATTAAAGGAAAAGGTTGTGCCCCTCAGCATGTCCAGGCTTATGATGAATTGTTGAGCATTCAGATCCATAGCCTTCTGCCGTCACTTTGCCCTTACATGTCTTAACAGGCCAAAGATCACTCTTGCTGACTAAAGCCTTTATTTTAGGATACCTCTGGGCATACATTTGACAGAATAATCAATCATGATTCTTAACATTTTTATTCCAGTTATTCCATTTCTGCCAAAAAGTCCTGTCTATTTGCAGAATCGCCCATGTATGAGATTTGGCTACAGTTCAGTCTTAACCCACCTGGGAAGCTGAACTAATTATATGAGGAGAGAGATGTTTCTTAATCTACTCTTAATGGGAATCCATGGTAATTGAAGAGATAGGTAGGAAATGTGGGGGTGGGAATCAACTTCATGGTTATCTTTCTGCAAACTTCAGAAAACTTAGTTCTCATTCACACATGCAAGAGAATGAGGTGGAGAATGAACTACAGCATTTCAGACTGGAGGTAGAGGATTGCATTTTGGAATGCTCCCCTATTTTAAAAACTCACTACAAATAGAAAACAAGCATGGGGCGTGGAACTTTTCTTCTGGCTGTGCAGAGATTTTTAAAGTGAAGGAATCTTCAATGCGGGAATCCACTGCTATAGTCTGAAGTGGTATATCCCATTCTACTACCTCATTTGTACCTCATGCTCTTGTATCCGTTGGCGGAATTTGGCCTGCGAGCCAATTCCAGAGTGGGGGACCCCTTTAAGGGTCTTGGCGTGAGGGCTGAACGGAGCTGGCGAGCTCAAGGAACAACAATGCTTGCCCTCACAGCCAGAGGGCAGGGGAGCTCACAGAGGGGCAAGCGTCCGTGTGAACTCCGATAACCTGCCCTCCTGCCTTCTCTACCCATGCCGGCTGGCTGGGTAACGGTTAACTCGGCTGGCACGCGGGCCAGCCGACAGGTCGGATCCGGTGGACCCATGCTGTGCCAATGCTCTACAGCTGTAACCAATAAAGTTGTGGCCAAATTTATCCACTTAATTTTCAAAGAAACTGGTTGTGCGAGTTCATTTCAAAGGGGGGGGGCATACTAGGCGAGCCGACCTCGGTGTCCTAAGTAAGACATGGAACCGCAATGCTGTCAGGCTGATGGTTCTAAACTTATTCATGCCTACCATACCTTCTTAGACACCTGGGTCAACATAATTTAGTAGACATCCCTTATATAACTAAATCTTACATGTATTTATTATCATTCTTGAAATACCTCTTCTTTTTAATGTTTGGAAGTGTCCACTTTTTAAAAATATGGCCATACTTTGCCAAATGAAGACAATTTTCTGCATGTTTGGTATAACACCAGTGATCCAGGTACCTTTTTCAGTTTCTCCCTTTGACCTAGAAAATCACTTAAGGCTCTGGTCCTGCTTATTTAAGGATTCGTCTCTTCGCTTCTGTTTTGCTGTGATTTTAAGTTCAACCACATTTCTCCCCAAATTGTTACCCAGTGCCTAGTTATGTCAACAAAGGCCCTTAGATATACTTCTGCCTACCCAGTTCTGGGAAAACAAAGTCTGATCAAAATGTAAACACTTAACCAACAGAAGAGCCAGTGTTCAAAGTAGATAGGTTTGTGTTCACTGCTATTACTTATATACTTTCCAGATGGCCTTGGACCCATCACTATTGTCTAGGCAGGCTATAATGGAGTACTCATTAAATCTGCAAATCAAACCAAATTAGGGGGAATAGCAAACACACTGGAAGACAAAGACAGAAGTCAATGAGATCTGAACACACTGGAAAAGTGGGCAGCTGTGAATAAGATGCAATTCAACAAGGATAAGTCAGAGTTCTAGATCTGTGTAACAAAAATGAGAAGCACACATCCTGGATGGGGGATACACTTCTGGGTAGCAGTATGCATGAACAAGAACTTGTGGTATAGGTGGACTGTCAGTTAAATATGAGCAGTCAGTGTGATGCAGTGGCAAAAAGGTGAATGAGGTATCAATAAAGGCATAACATCCAAATCACAAGATGTCATAGCCCTGCTGTATGCTGCATTGGTCAGGCTGCACCTGGAGTATTGTGTGCCTCACTTCAAAAAGGATGCAGACAGAATGGAGGGGGTGGAAAAGAGTGATGAAGATGACCAGGGGCCTGGAGACCAAGCCCTAAAAGGAAAGGGAATGTTTGATCTGGAGAAGAGGAGGCTGAGGGGGGACATGATTTGTCTCTTGAAGTATTTGAAGGCCTGTCACTTAGAGGAGGGCAGGGAGCTGTTCTTGTTGGCAGCAGAGGATAGGACTTGCAATAATGGGTTTAAATTAAGTGTGGGAAGGTACCCGCTGGATATTAGAGGGTTTTGGGGTATTTTTACAGTAAGAAAAGTTCAGCAGTGGAATCGGCTGCCTAGAGAGGTGGTGAGCTCCCCCTCACTGGCAGTCTTCAAGCAATGGCTGGACGAACACCTGTCAGGGATGCTCTAGCCTGATCCTGCATTGAGCAGGGGGGCTGGACTAGATAGTCTGTATGGCCCCTTCCAGTTCTATGATTCCATGATTCTACTACCCACCAGTTACTGCTCTTCTGCACACTGGCTCTTCCCAAGCTAGCAGGAGAAAAATGGAGGCAGATGGAAGTGTACAACACCACTTCTGGAGAAAACCAGATATGATGTCCTTATGTCAGTGTGACACTGGATCATCACGCTGGCCCAACTCTCCTTAGCTCCTGGTTCCTCCTGGGGGATTGCCAGCCGCAGCTAGCAGTGCTACTACTGCCCAGCTTCAGTTATCCATCTGTAGAATGGGATTTCTAGCCATTTACCTTACAACATCACTTTGAAAATCAAAGACTTGGTATATGACAGTACTGAAGAAATCAACTTGAGTCCTATGGCAAAAGCATAGTTCAGTTTTTTATTGCTAATGACCATGTTGGCCATACTGCAGTGGCTGTACAAAATTCTCCTGTCCTCCTCAATAAAAAGCAAGTACACCAAGGCTTGCACAAGTGTAAATAAATTTGCATTCCATTGCCTTTAGAAAAAAGAAGTCCAAACAAAACTCAAGCTGACACCAAAGATAGCTGCCCAGCACGGAGGTCATCATCATCTAATTAGTTTTGCTACATTGCCACAATAATTTTGCCTGACAGGACACTGAATGGAAGCTCAGAAAGCAATCAGCAACTAACAACCATGATGGGCATTAGTTACAGCTAGTGACAGAGTAATTAGCAACTGACTGTGCCACTTTACATGAAAGATCAGGAGATGCAATGCTTTCTTTACATGAAAGACTAAGAGAATCCTCAGGCTCATAACAACATAGGAAATTACAATGTTCTGGATCTAGAATGTTACCAGAGTATTATTTCCTAACAATGTATAATAGTTGATGAGACAATGGCCTGTATCCAACAGAAGAGCCACTTAAGTTGGACGAAGGCTGCCAAAGGTAGGATACCACCCATCAATGATAGTAATGTAATAAAGAGCTATCCAGCCAGCAGACTTGCAGATGTTGAAAAAACTGCTTTTTAATCTCCAAACCTTTAAGAAGTTTACTGACTTTTCAAGGAGTTCTAACAAGATAGTAAGGCCAAAATTTCCATTATGAAAGGCACCTAAGAAAATTTAGCAATTGTGGCCTGGTGGGACCAGTATTAATATGATAGAATAGACACTCACTGTACCATCTGTTTAGTACTAGGATAGACTGCAAAACATATTTCTTTGAAAAAGGAAGGAAAAGGAGGAAGGGCAACATCAGGTCATACAATATATCCATGAAAAGATGAAAAATGGGAGAATTTGGAATCCATTAGAGAAGCCATCATCATGACTATTTGCCCTGGCAGGCCCAAGAATCTGTGTGGCCTGTAGTTAGCAATGGGACCTTTCCAAGATATGGCAAGGAACAGGTTGAATGAAAAATTGTAGGAGAAGGCCTCTGCTATATTCCTCACTTTCTCCATTTTCGTTACATCCCAGCCTTTTGTCATTGTTGTTATTCAGTCCCGATCTCGATTTTTTTCCCCTTGGCATAAAGGAAGGCTGAGGTAAACAATGAACTCTTATGCTACTGTGCAAGCCCTCTTCATAACAGATATGACAGATGTGTGTTCCAGCAAATCAGATACTGGCTGAGTCATCAGTCATGCCCCACCCACCCTCCATGGTTCAGGTGAGCTATCTGCCTTCTTTGATTTCTTAAAGTGTCATATGAGCATTGATGCATTTATCTTAATTTGTCAACTTTTCTTAAAGTCAGACTTTCCCCCCTTTAATCTGCAAAACTGCTCCTGGGATTCTGGAACCGGAGGGAGATTTCTTGGTGACAGACAGACAACTTCAGCTTCAAACTTGTAGATCCCCCCCTGAATGAAGTGTTTGCCGGTGCTCAGCCCTGGCAAAGTTAAGTACTTTTCTTCATTTGCCAGTGAAATCTTAAGTGGGACTAGTTGGGATCCTACTTAGGTCTAATCAATGGGGCTTAGTCACTAGAAAACATCCTGTGGATCACAGTCTGTGTTTCTCAAAGTGGCTTCCATACACACAGCCATGTACAGAACAGTTTGGTTGCAACTTTGAGTCACCACTGTTACAGTGCTAGCCCCATTTCAGATGGATTTGAGAAACCATGCATGCATCTTCACTATTTTCAGTATGCTCACGTGCACTTTCTGAGTTCCCTCCATAGCAAAATGACTTTCTCTATCTGCAGTAAATGGTACCTCTGCAAGTTTTAAGCCTGTGAGGACAACTTGCATTCGTAACACATCTGCAACTGTACAGTCTCCCAAGATTTCACTTTGATTTGCTCTTTAGTGCTATAAAATCACAAAAATTCCCATCTCTCATTTACTTCTGTAAGAATCATAAGGGCATCAGAGCCATGCTGAATAAGATCAATGGTTCATCTAAGCCAGAATCCTGTTCCCCATATTGGCTGGCTAATATCTCCAACAAACAAAGGAGGGCATTCAAGGAAATATCTCACCTTTGTGGTTTGTCATCCAGCATCTGTTATTCATAGGTGTGTTATAACAGGAAATAACCATTGATCATCCTATTCTCCATTACATTATTGAGTCCATTTTAAAAGCCATCTATGCCAGAAGCCATCACCTGATTTTTGTGGCAGTGAGCTGTATAAGTTAATTATGCAAGAACACAATCAAAAATACTGATGCTGCAGCCTTCTGTTTCCCCCCACATTACACTCCTGATTCTCTGTGGGCACCAGTAACTCTGAGGGGGCTATGTGAGGTCTACAGTAGTAGAAAGAATCAGCAAAAATTGCCTTCCCATTCTCTGCAAGCACAAATGAAGAAGAGTTGTTTTTATATCCCACTTCTCTGTACCCTAAGGAGTCTCAAAGTAACTTACAATTGTGTTCCCTTCCTCTCCCCACAACAGACACCTTGTGAGGTGGGTGGGGCTGAGAGAGTTTTGAGAGAACTGAGACTGGCCCAAGGTTACCCAGCAGGCTTCATGTGGAGCAGTGGGAAATCAAATGTGGTCTTAACCACTAAACTATGCTCTCCTTCTTTCAGCTGAACTGCTGCTACATCTCAGAAAAGCAGTTTAGGACCAAAGCCTATTAGGACCAAAGCCTATTTTTCTGTTCAAGCCCCACAGGCATCACTCAGAAGTATGATAGACACTTCTGAAGATATGGAAAAGATATATTGATTTGCCCCAGTGAAGAGCTATGCTGGAGTACTTAGTTTTTGAATAAACTCATTGAGAAGGTCTGCAGCACTGTTGATTGTATGACATCACCTTATAACATATCAGACTATTGGTCTGTCAAGCTGAGTGGTGTCTGCTTTGATTGGCTTCCCGTTTCAGGCAGAGAAGAGTCTTTCCCAAACTCTTTCTCCCTGACAGACAGCTGTTATCTAGAGATCCCACAAGGGAAATGCTTGCAAAATATGACCTCTGAGCCATGTTCCCCCCTCTCCTGTTCTTTTGTGCTATTCCTTGCTACTGCAAGGATAATCCTTCCTTCTTATTTCTTTTCTTCATAGAACATAGCCAGCTATCAGGTACCATAAAGCAGTATGCCTACAGTACATTGTATTAAATCTGACATCATTTCCAGACAGATTCCTCATGCATGTATTTATTTGGGAAGGGAAAAGTCACATCAGAACACAGACTACCAATGCATCACCATATATTTTTGCCCTTGAAAATAGTTCAAATTAAATTTAACAGATGCTGTATCATTGATTAAAATTAGGGTAAATAAAATACCTTGTGTTGCATTTAAAAATGCTAAGCAGTATAATGGGATTAATTTGTTTCATACATTCACACTTAATTGGGTGTTTGAAGGTATACTTTCACTTTTATTTTATATTTCCAGCTGATATTAATTTTCTGTTTGAGTTGCAGTGCAGCCAAGTTTCTCTGGTGCTAGTCATACAGTGTTAGAAGCCCTGATTCCATCATTTACATACATATGGCCCTTCTGGTGGGTGTCCTGTCGTGATTGTATTAGTCACTGGTTCCTGTTGTTAATTTTATTGTGCAGAAATGTCCTGTCTAGAAATTGCTGGCGCTCTGGCTGCTATTCGAGTAACGCATCTACGTTTCTGCAGCTATCAAGGGCCTTGGAAATATCAGATTATGTAATATATATCTATAGATTAGTTAGTTATCAATATACAAACTGTAAGAACATAACAGCAAAGATTGTCAGAACCAAACTGTATTGTGCAAATGACTGGATAATCTTTCTACTGAGAAAAAAAAGTTATATGAAATATCTTTTTTGAATGAATATTGGAAATTCTTAATAAAATCTGTGCTTATTAACTGTGCAATCCTAAACAGAGTTGGACTTAGAAGGGTGTAACTTTCCTGAAGATAGCACTGTAAGGCCTATGTATGATGTTCTAACTAACCATTATGGGGGACATCTCTTTCCCATATCACTGAAAAATGTTGTAGTGGAGGGGTAAGTTATGAAGGGGACACACTTGGGTCTTCTGGTCAGGGGAGAAGGGGGAAGTTATCTTGTTATTGTTCTTATCTAAACTGTTATTATTTTTTGTGCTTGGGGGATGGCATTAGTTAAAAATGGTTGCTCCAGAAATCATTTTTTCCCTATATGGGGAGAAAGATGGCTGAGGGTTCCTGTAAAATTGGGCCCATTTTCCAAATTCACTTGAAATTTGTGGGATCTTTAGCAGACATGGAGGACTAGGTTTGCTGAAATTTTGGTATCATTTGGTGAACAAACAGCCACTCTGGAAAATCTGCTATTTTCTCACTTTTTTTTAATCCAGTGGGAACGATGGAAAGAAGGAAAGTGAGTGGCCCTTCAGAGGGCCACAAAATTGGACCCCTTTCTCCATTTCACTTGAAATTAGAGGGTCTTTGGGAGAGATGAGGGGCTTAATTTGCTGAAAGGCTGCTCTGGAAAGGCTGCCATTCTCTCCTCCCTCTTCCCTCCGAACAAATTGGCAGACATCCAATCTGACATTCCTGAAGACAGAAATTTTCCCCAACATAATTTTCAGATACAATAAACACATGCCCAGCATTGAATGAAAATGCTAATCCTCCCCTTTATGAAATGACATTTTAAAATTAAAACAACAATTTTTCAAGTGCACATCCCTGTTACACCAGAGTAGTGCTCTAGCAGGAGGACAGGAAGGCTTGGGAAGACAAACCTTGCCTTCCTCTGTGCCTCTGAAGAGTGAAATTCTGAAAATGTTGCAGAACCTTCCTCCTTTCCCCTCTTTTCATGGTGTTTCTCTTTGATCAAAACAGAATTGATTTAGAAACAGACTTCAAACACCTAAAAAGAGGAAAAGGGGGGAAAAGATTATTGTGTTTCAGGGAGAAACTGGATAAACAGGACTGAAGAAAATTTCTATTTAGCGACACTAGTTGTAATGCTATGTATGTGAAATAGCATGTGTTACAAAGAGGAAGGACCACATTTGGATGCTGTTTTCAGCATCCATCTTATCCATAATATATAGTTCCTGCCTTGGTCCCACTTGGGTTGCGTTCTTCAACTTTTTTCTTATGTAGGTTTTCAAAAAAATACTTTGGGAATGGGAGTCTGTTTACACTGTGTTCTGCAGCATGCTAAGTCCTAAAAGAACACAGCAGTGTTTGTGGCCTGCCATACAGAAGAGCATGAAACCATTTGATCTACAAAGTAGGGTCCTCATTTATAGCTGGGTGGACTGCCCATTTGAAAAGCTGTGTGGGTGTTGTTGTGTGCAGGTGTGTGAAACCCAGGTCAGGGAGCAGTATGTAAGTCACTGAAGTCTGAGCAGTTTGAGCACTGATGTCCTTCGTGCCTTGTGACATTTTATAGATGCAGAAAAATCCATACGGTTGTTTGAAGAATGAAATGAAACCTTGCTTGAAATCAAGCCCTGTCCCTGCTGGCAAGCTTTGCCATTTGCTGCCACTCATGGTAGTGCTTGAAAATTGTAAACAGTGACTTAGGCTGCAAGAATGAGTGGCAAGAATAGATAGGGTACACCAGTGGGGACAAGTTATTCAACCATGTTTTCCTTTATAAACACAGTTTTCCAATTTACAAGTCCCTTAGATGTTTAGAATTGTTGGTCAACTGGATTAATTTTGAGATTGACAATGTGACTGTATAGGATTTTATGGCAAGCTGAACCTGCAGTCTTAGGAAACAACCCAAACTGGAGAAATTTTGAACGGCTAGAGGCTGGCAGGACCTAATTAAACTCTCTCTGGTGTGTCTTTCATTTGCACACTCACAGTTATGTGGGAAGCACTCTATTCAGAGGGAGTCTCGCCAGTAGAAATTTTGAATGAGGACCATGTCACTGAACCCTTCATTCCTGTTCCACTGACCTGCACTCACTTTTTGGGTAGGCTGTACCAGGGCTCTTATCTGTAATTTCTCCTTGTGAGATCAAGGCCAACTTTGGATAATTTTTAGGTAACTTTTGATGGTTGCAGAGAAGCCAAGGAACTATCAAATTACAGCACAGAACACAGAAATAGTACAGTTGGAAACCTAAGAGGAGGAGTAGAATAAACCAACGTATCAACAGAAAATGAAGGAGGGTTAACCTCACCCCCACCCCAAAACCTCATGTAGGTGGTGGTTGTTGCCATTGTTCTACCAAGGCCTTTTTATTTTACTATAGAATATGCTCTAACCCAATTGGAAAGGAACTTTTAATGGAGGCCATGCGAGTGAGGGAATTATGAGAAGTCCCAGAGGGCCTCTTTCTTTGTGAACTCCTGTCACACATCTATGAATTTATTTTCACTTTTGAGTGATTTGTCAGGGATGAAGGGAATGGGAGGTAAAATAGTTCATACTTACTAGACTGTGTCCCAAGAATAAGGATGTAGAAGAAGCCTGTCTGGTGTCTTTGTGAGTCTTTTCATTCCACCCATTTTCTTGTTGGTATTTCTCATTTGCTTGTGACTTTTCCTCATTTCTATGTTACTCACCATTTATACACAACTGATGAAGAAATTATATTGAAAAATGCATACAGTTTACAGGGAAAAATCTGCTCAGGGAATGAGAAAATGACACCACAGTAAAGACTGATAGAGTTGTATCACATAAAGCAGAAGCAAAATCATAGCCGGATTTTTTTGAGCCAAATCAGAAAGAATGAGAAACTCAAGCACATCCCCATCAGAGAACTGCATTTGAAACAGGCTCCTACTGAAATACACTCCCTCATAAACTCCCTGCCTTGATGTGGCGAGGGGGCTTGTGTGGTTCGATGAGGCTGTGGGCTATGCCATGGAGGGCCACCCAGGATGGACAGGCCTCAGCGGACAACTCAGACAAAATGTGATCCACTGGAGAAGGAAATAGCAACCCACTCCAGTGTCTTTGCTGAGAAAACCCCATGGACAGTAACAAAATGCTAAAAGATATGACTCCAGAAGATGAACCCCTCAGGTCAGAAGGTATCCAATATGTTACTGGGAAAGTACAAGTAACCCCAGAGGGCAAGTACAAGTAACCCCAGAACGAATGAAGCAGCTGGGCCAAAGCCAAAAGGACGCTCAGCTGTGGATGTGTCTGATAGTGAAAGGAAAGTCTGGTGGTGCAAAGAACAATACTGCATAGGAACCTGGAATGTAAGATCTATGAATCAAGGTAAGCTCGACATGGTCGAAAATGAGCCAGCAAGACTGAACATTGACATCTTGGGAATCAGTGAACTAAAGTGGACAGGAATGGGCTCAGAAGACCATTATATATATTAACTGAGAAGAACATTATATCAACTACTGTGGCCAAGAATCCTGTAAAAAAAATGATGTGACCTTTATAGTCAATAAGAGAGTGAGAAAGGCAGTAATGGGATACAATCTCAAAAATGACAGAATGTTCTCGGTCCAAATCCAAGGCAAACCATTCAACATCACGGTAATCCGAGGGGCCCAACCCCTGATGCAGAGGAAGCTGTAATCAACCAGTTATATGAAGACCTACAACACCTCCTGGAACTAACACCAAAAAAGATGTCCTTATCATCATAGGGGACTGGAATGCTAAAGTAGGAAGTTAAAAGGTAACTGGAATAACAGACAAGTTTGGCCATGGAGAACAAAATGAAGTCGGGCAAAGGCCAACAGAGTTTTGTCGAGAACATGCTGGTCATAGCGAACACCCTCTACCAACAACCTAAGAGGCTACTCTACACATGGACATCACCAGATGGGCAACACTGAAATCAGATTGATTATATCGTTTGCAGTCAAAGATGGAGAAGCTCTGTACAGCCAGTAAAAACAAGACCTGAAACTGACTGTGGCTCAGATCATGAGCTACTCATTGCAAAATTCAGGGTTAAACTGAAGAAAGTTGGGGAACCCACTAGGCCATTCAGGTTTGACCTAGCTCCCATCCCTGACAAATATAGAGTGGAGGTGAAGAATAGGTCTATGGGACTAGATTTGATAGACAGAGTGCCTGAAGAACTATGGATGGAGGTTCATGACATTGTACTGGAGGCAGCAATCAGCACTATCCCAAAGAAAAAGAAATGCAAGAAAGCAAAGTGGCTGTCTGACAAAGCTTTACAAATAGCAGAGGAAAGAAGGAAAGTGAAAGGCAAAAGTGAAAAGGAAAGATTTAGCCAACTGAATGCAGATTTCCAGAGAAAAGCAAGGAGAGATAAGGAGGCCTTCCTGAATGAACAATGCAAAGTAATAGAGGAAAACAATAGAATGGGAAGGACTAGAGATCTCTTCAAGAAAACTGGAGAAATCAAGGGAACGTTCCGTGAAAAGCTGGCCATGATAAAGGACAAAAACTGTAGGGACTTAACAGAAGCAGAAGAGATTAGGAAGAGATGGCAAGAATACACAGAAGAACTATACAAGAATGACCTCGATGTCCTTGACAACTACGATGGTGTGATCCCTGACCTCGAGCCAGACATCCTGGAGTGTGAAGTCAAATGGGCCTTAGAAAGCATTACTAACAACAAAGCTAGTGGAAATGATGGTATCCCAGCTGAGCTATTCAAAGTCCTAAATGATGATGCTGTTAAAGTGCTGCACTCAATATGCCAGCAAATCTGGAAAACACAACAGTGACCACAGGATTGGAAAAGGTGAGTTTACATTCCCATCCCAACAAGGGACAATGTCATGGAATGTTCAAACTATCGCACCATTACACTCATTTCACACACTAGCAAGGTCATGCTCAAGATCCTACAAGTTAGACTTCAGAAGTACATGGATAGAGAACTGTCAGAAGTACAAGCTAGGTTTCAAAGAGGTAGAGGAACTAGACATCAAATTGCCAACATTTGCTGGACAATGAAGAAAGCAAGGGAGTAGCAGGAAAACATCAACTTCTGCTTCATTGACTATGCTAAAGTCTTTGATTGTGTGGATCACAACAAACTGTGGTAAGTCCTTAAAGAGATGGGAGTACCAGACCACCTCACATGTCTCCTGAGAAACCTGTATAAGGGTCAAGAAGCGACAGTTAGAACCGGATATGGAACAACTGATTGGTTTAGCATAGGAAAAGGAGTACAATAAGGATGTATATTGTCATCCTGCTTATTTCATTTATATGCAGAGTACATCATACAAAATGCCAGGCTGGATGAATAAGAAGCCTGAATTAAGATTGCCGGGAAAAACATCAACAACCTCAGATAGGCAGACAATACCACTCTAATGACAGAAAGTGAAGAGGACCTAAAGAGCCGCCTGCTAAGGGTCAAAGAGGAGAGCACAAAAGTTGGCTTGAAACTCAACATCAAAAAAACTAAGATCATGGCATCCAGTCCCATCACATCACTCCTTGTCAAATAGAAGGTGAAGTCATGGAAGCAGTGATAGAATTCATGTTCCTGGGATCCAAGATCACTGCAGACAGTGACTGCAGCCATGAAATTAAAAGACTCCTGTTCCTTGGGAGGAAAGCAATGGCAAACCTAGACAGCATAATAAAAAGTAGAGTCATCACCCTGCCAACAAAGGTCCATATGGTCAAAGCAATGGTATCCCCAGTAGTAATGTATGGCTGCAAGAATTGGGCCATAAGGAAGGCCAAGCACTGAAGAATAGATGCTTTCGAATTATGGTGCTGGAGAAGACTCTTGAAAGTCCCTTGGACTTCAAGGAGATCAAATCAGTCAATCCTAAAAGAAATCAACCCTGACTGTTCCCTGGAAGGCCAGGTCCTGAAGCTGAAGCTCAAATACTTCGGCCACCAAATGGGAAGGGAGCACTCACTGGAGAAGACCCTGATGCTGGGAAAGATTGAAGGTAAATGAAGAAGGGGATGGCAAAGGATGAGATGGTTAGACAGTATTATCAATGTAACAAACATGAAATTAAGCAGACTCTGGAGGATGGCCTGGTGTGATGTGGTCCATGGGGTCGCAAATAGTTGGACTTGACTGTGTGATTGAAGAACAACAACTGAAATACAAGCATGTGAAAGAGAAATGTGGAAGGTCTGGGGAATGGATGGGATTGGTTGGAGGCTAGGTGCTCATTAGTATTGGCTTCCTTTGGGGGAAACAGTTTTGCCATGACTTCCAAGCATTTTTCTTCTAGCTAACACCAGCACAACAAAGACCTAATTTTTTGTTTGTTGAGTCCAACCTTTTGATCTTATGTATATTCCCTGATCCATTTAGGGTTGTCTTCTATGTCTCTTGGATGTCATAAGGAAAGAATCAAGTCCTTTTCCATTGCCTCCAAAACGGGGGCAGTATGGATCTTAAAAAGATTAGCTCCTGGGCATGGATAACATTTTCATGCAGACTGTCATTCTCTGTTTCTGGGAACTCAGGAGGGCTCTGATTCATTTGGGCAAAGTAGGAAGATAAGCACATAAATAGATGTTGCTTTGGTGATGACACTGTGCAAACAATGTGTGGATTCCATAGAGCCTGCCCTACACTTCTGAGGAATCCTAATAAAGCAGCATTCATATTCAATCACCTATAGAGACAGTCCTTGTCTTTTTTAATGTGGATCACACTTAAATTCATGCGGCCATTAAAAATGTTTCTCAGGCATTGCTTCAGGCTACTGTGTTATCTTTTTTCTTGGTTCATGTACCGATACCAAAGAATCTGTTGTTGTTACATAAAAACGAAGCCATGAGTTGCTTAATGTCCCAATATGGTTCTCTCACTTTTTCGGTCTTGAACAGGGCTATGGAATCTTTGAAAATGGACATTCATGATCAAAGTGCTGCCCATTTAAAAGTTACCTTCAATAAATAATCAAAGAGCTCCCCTACTGTTTTCTTTAGGATATAGTGTTCCCTTCATAATTACCGATTTGGATTTTTGACTTTTTGAGAGGGGGGGAGAGAGAGAGGGAGGGAGGTGGGGGTGGGAAATAGTGTCTTTGAAATTAATTACATTCAGGTTTTTACCACTGCAAAAATGGGAAGGTGGTAGGAATTGTATAATAACGTTCCATATGATTATAAATACTATCATGTGACCTTTTTAAAAAATGAAAGGGCGTGAGCAATTTGAATCTCTTCATTGGGTGTCTTAGAAAATGGGTTCAGCCAGATGTATTGGACATCTCATACGATCACCTTTAGGAACATATGGAGCTTCCTGCCAGCTGGTAATGGTGATACATGAGGTCTCCTTTGCTCAAATTGTACTGTTTTTGTGATCACTTAAAAAGAAATGCCCACACTATTGAGATCTCTAAATTCCTCCAAACAGGATCAGAAATATTTGCACATGTTATTGTGTGCATGTCCTTACACAGTCCGGGGTCGGGGAGGCACAGTGTATTGCTTAGGCAACCATGAGGTGCTCTCTGTGAGTCAAGGATCGTGATTCTGAGCATGAGCCAAAGTGATAGTGGTCGGGCAGCTGCATTGTGCGATGATGAATGATGAACACTTCAGACTGCACAGATGCAAACCAGCACATAAAACATGAAATCTATCTCAAAGATGCATCACCTGCTTCTGACCTTGAAGCACACAGGACCTTGCCAGCAATCCGGTAAGTTCTGAGCATGCACCAATAGCAGGTACGGTTGGCAGCCTGGTGTGATGATGTATGTTAAATGCCACCAGCTGCCCAGATGCAGAAGCAGCACACCAGTAAAAAAATTTGGGATAAGTAGATTCCCCCAGCTTCATCCTGATTTGGATCCATTCGCCCTTTACTCCTGAGCTTTTCCTCTCATGATCTTCTGTCACAGTTCTTGGATTTTTAGGGAGCAAAACTAAAGGAATAAAGAGAAAACACTCCTTCCAGAATGCCAGGTTCCACAGAACTAATGGGTACCAGGGAACATGTTTTGTAAAATTATCGGTGCATCCTTCCACAACCCAAGCTGCAGACATCCTGGGAAAAATACATCAAATGGTGAGGGATCTGGAGCAGGGCCATATTAATCCATGGCTGAGCCCCTAGACTTTCAGGTATTTCAGCGTCCCTCTGGTGACTGGCTGCCTATGAAGAGAAAATAACAATGCCTCAGCAAAAAATTGATGGGCCCCTTGTCCCTGCAGGGCCCCTAGGCTTCAGCCTAGTCAGCCTTTTGGATAATACAGTCCTGGTCTGGAGACCAAGTCCTATGAGGAAAGGTTGAAGGAGCTTGGTATGTTAAGCCTGGGGAGGAGAAGATTAAGAAGTGACATGATAATTGTCTTCAAATACTTGAAGGGCTGTCATATAGAGGATGGTGCAGAGTTATTTTCTGTTACCCCAGAAGGTTGGACCAGAACCAATGGGGTGAAATTAAATCAAGAGTTTTCAGCTAAACATTAGAAGGAACTTCCTGACAGTTAAAGCAGTTCTCAGTGGAACAGGCTTCCTTAGAAGGTGGTGGGTTCTCCTTCTTTGGAGGTTTTTAAGCAGAGGCTAGATGACCATCTGACAGCAATGCTGATTCTGTGAACTTAGAAGAAGAAGAAGGAGAAGAAGAAGAGATTGGATTTATACCCCTCCCTTCACTACTCGAAGGAGTCTCAGAGTGGCTTACAATCTCCTTTCCCTTCCTCTCCCCACAACAGACACCCTGTGAGGTAGATGGGGCTGAGTAAGCTCTTTTGAGAACTGCCTTTGAGAGAACAGCTCTGAAAGAACTTATGACTGACCCAAGGTCACACCAAGCAGCTACATGTGGCAGAGTGGGGAATCAACCCCTGTTCCCCCAGATTAGAGTCCACGTTCCTAAGCACTTCAAACTGGCTTCAGGGCAGGCAGAGTTGCATCCATGCTTAGTTCTTATGGCCCTTTCTTCCATGCCCAGAAATGCCAATTGCCACTTTGGGCTCAGGAAGCAATTTTCTCCAGGCCAGTTTGGCCTGGGATCCTGGAGGTTTTTAATGTTTTTTTGCCATCTTCTGGATGGCATGGAGCAGGAGTCACTGGGGGTGTGTGGGGGAGGCATTTGTAAATTTCCTGCATTGTGCAGAGGGTTGGACTAGATGACCCTGGAGGTCCCTTCCAACTCTATGATTCTATGAAATGCAGAAATAAAATAAATGTCTATAAACCTGTTCAAAACTAACCCTTTGGTATGCCAAAATCCTTAAAAGCTAAAGAAATGTGTATTTGAAGCATACAAGGCTAATTTTCAAGTGGTTTCCATTATATCTTATTTCATATTGTAATATATGGCTTTCCCAGAGATCCTCAGATTCAGGGCCATAATAGCTACAATACATATGAGAGCCAGTTTGATGGTTGGATCTGGAAGACCCAGGTTCAAATCCATATTCTGCCATGGAAGCTCACCAGGGGACCAGGGGATAGTCACATGTTCTCAATGTAATCTACTTCACAGGGTTGTTGTGAGAACCAAATGAAGACGAAGAGAACAAGGTAAGCCATTTCATGTCTCCACTGGGGAGACAGGTGGCATATCAGTGACGTGAATGTTTTAGAAATTACTTTAAACCATTATGGCAGCACTTCACTGAATCACTGTGATATATAAGCACCCTGCAGAGGCTCCGGTTCATATCAGTGACGATGCCCTGGCTTTCCAGCCAGGTCACAAGATTACAGGTTGCCTCACAGGCAATTGCATGGTGCTGTTGAGTACCTGAATTGTCATAATTATTTCAGCTGAGGAAAACCTTTATGGCTTCACTTAAATCTGAGAAAGCAAAGCTTTTGCAGGATAAGTCTGCTAGCTCTGAAGGAACATGTTCACTATGCGTGAAACGTTTAGTCAAAGCAACGGCTGGAACAACCCTAGCTCTCACAATTGCTTGATTTCTTACTCTTCCTTCCCTCATTCCCTTCAGATTTAAGTGAAACTACAGGAGCCGCATTAACGGAAAAAGCAAAAAAAAAAAAAAAAGAGGCCCTCAGTAAATTGATTATAATTATGCATGCCACGCAGAGGAATAATAATAACCTGCTTGATAAATTTGTAGAAAAATATTGCATGGATTAAAATGATAAACACGGTTTCAGTAGGAAATGGGGAATAATGTATATCTGGAGATGCCAGCAAGCTGTCCTTCAGCTTAATTTGCCTTCCAGCTGAGTCTCAGGTTTTGAAGACAGAACTATTTATTTCAAGTAATTGTCATAAATCATCAGTCAAAAATGCAACTGGGTGCCATTGTCTTGCTTCTGATGGCCAAGCTGCTAGCGAATGCAATATGCTGCTATGTAAACATAGCAGTATGTCAACGTTTTCCTATGGAATTCAAAACAAACAGTCTTATTATCTAGCCTAAGTTTATTTTCACAAATAAACAAACCATTTTTTAAAAAAAAAAATCTAAGGGGACTGTTTCCAACTGAAAACTACTTGCCTGGCTTGTTAAACATTCTCATTTCTGGACTCTGACATGGTCTCAGATCTTCAAAGCATTCATTTTGTCATTTTGATAACCAACAATGAAGTAGAAGGGTTTGTATTTGTATTACAAAGGGAAGTGGAAATGAGATACATGCTGGGTTGAGCTTAAAATGATGACTACCAAGATTTCAACAAAATGACAGTCACCTAGATTAAAACCCCATTTGAAAAGATAGCAGGTGGCAAAAAATATTTTTAAAAGTCTCTGTCCTTCTCCATCACCTTCAGACTTTCAAGCATGAACCAGTTAAATTAGGTTGGAGAGCAAACACTTCTCAGTGCAATGGGCATATGGCCAGATCTCATCATCCCTAAGTTCTCTGGTTAGGGACACCAAAGGTCGGGAGCCACAATGAACAGAACTGGAAGGAGTGCTTTGGGGAGTCTATGGCATTGTACCCTGCTGAAGTCCCTCCCCTCCATCAACCTTGACATCCACTGGCTCCACCCCCAAAATCTCCAGATATTTCCCCACCAAGAGCTGGCGACCCTATAAGAGGAAAGAAGTCTGAATTATCTGGCCAAAGGAACATAATGTAGACAGAGTGGAGACTGAAGTCGCAAATAACTGAATATTATGAAATAAGCTGAAAGGGATTTGCTCCCCAAAGTTTCTTCACAAAATCCTCATCTGGGAATGTCAAATTCTGGGATGTTCATGAAATATTACTTATTTGCCAATTACTCGCTGAATGTTTGGTTGGTATATTTGACACCCCGGTGACATCTGATTGCAATCGTTGATACATTAGTCTTGTAATTGCAGTAGTACAAGTCAATTATGTATAATGTGCTTCCACAATAATGATTTCGGCTACTCCTTCCCTTCCCTAAATGAATCACCCTTGTGACACAGTGTTAATGTGTGTGTATGCGTGTGTGATCTTGTATTAATTTTTGCTTTGTGCGCTGGTATTGTATTGCCTTTATCTCGCTTTATTTATTTTCACATATTTTGCTTGGTATCATGAATTGTGTTGGTCAATGTGACTGGAAGGCCGACAGAGACATTTTTAAAAAGAAAGAAATGAGAGTCATGCTGAACTGTGTGACTCCCTTTCATGGTGCTATTGTAGTATTCTACACTAAGAGCCTAGCAACCATGGAAACCGACACAGTTGCTCATTTCAAACAGATTGCCGAACGTCTGCTCATCCGTCACAGCAATAGGGGAGTATCAGGCACTTGTACATGTTCATTTCACAGGGGAAGTGCACTCGCCTGCTCCTTCTGCTCATGTACTATAGTGGCAAAGAGAAAGAGCCATGAACTCAGAAGGTCTTGCTTAGAAGTTGCACTCCAGCTATTGAGAATCCTTATGAAGAAGATGATCTCCGCAGTTCAGGAAGACAGCATAATAGCACGATGCAGAATTTTGGAGCTGAACCTATGGCATAAAGGTCCCATACTGGGGAGGTGTCTGCAAATGGCCTGCAAGCTCATGTTAGCGCTGTGTGTATGTTATTTAGCACCCTGGGCATGCACATGTGTGTGTGTGATTAGCCAATGTGGTATAGTGGTTAATAGACTAGGATCTTGGAGACCACAATTCAAATCTCCATTCACCTACGAAGCTGGTTGAGTAATCTGTAGGCAGTTTACACCAGTATGTGTATAGGTAGCCAGTGTGGTACACTGGGCTGAATGCTGGACTAGGATCTGGGAGAACTGGCTTCAGATCAGCATTCTGTCTGTCACTCTCTTGCTACCTTACAGGGTTATTATAAGGATAACAGGGGGAAGGGAGAACCACATATGCTGCCCCAAGCTCCTTGGAGGAAGGGTGTACTAGATAGATAGATACTACTGTTGTATCAACCACTGACCCTACTTTGATATGATATCCCACTTGTTGTTGCTGTTGTTGTTGTTAGTTATTGTGTGTAGTATAGCCAGGAAATTTTAAGATTATCTGGCAGTCAAAAGTTCTAGCTCCTTTAGCGTTATGCACCACTAGGTGATGAGCTAGATTTGTTTTTTAAGGCAAGAGACATTTCGGAAGTGGTTGGCCATTGCCTGTCTTTGCGTCACAACTCTGGTATTCCTTGGAGGTCACCCTTCCAAATACTAGCCAAGGCTGACACTGTTTAGTGATGAGACTGGGCTAGCCCGGGCTATTCAGGTCAGGGCAGTTACTATATTCTGACTTCTATCCAGTTCGGTACAATGACTGGCCTCATGGAACGGAATGTAGGGACTCCAGCTTCCAATCTCAACTAAGCCTTGAAACTCAGAAGATGCCCTTGCTTATTCAATATTTCTCAGTTTAAACTAATTTACTCTTATCATTGTTGGGCTAATGTGAGTCACTAAAAGATTTTACAGGGTTCTTCCTTAGGTGAGGTGCCAGAGACCTGATTTCACCCCAGTCTGCCTGATCACTTACTATCTGACCCACGTGGAAAGCCTTTATCTGATTTTTTTAAAAAATGAGAATTGCTCCATCATGTACTGATGTCATGTGGAAAGGGTAAAAACATATGTGAAAAGAACATTTTAAATTATTGGATTTTAATTAATAGAATTTTTACTAGTACTGTGAATGAAACAGAAATACAGAGGTGACCAAATGCACTAAGAGACACAAAGGAAACATTCACTTGTAGATGATGAAAATAACAGTCTTTCTTGCTTCAGTAGATCTTACCAGGTAGTGGTTTAGAGTACTAAAGAAGAGGTTGGGGTAAGAGAAATTATGTGTTGGATCCTATGGCTCCCTTCTGCTCAGTTGGATCCCATGACCTTCTTCTGTAAGTGTTCTTTCAAGGAGGAAAGGCCTATTTCAATGGAGAATGAGCTTTTGGGGGGTGGGGAAGGGTTCCTCTGATACAAATAAGTCACTGTTGAAGGAAATCTTTGTTGGAAGAAAACTTGCTGGAAGGAAGTCATAGGATCCAACCCAAAGTCTGCAGCCTTTATAGCAGTGGTAGGGATTTTAAAGAAACAGGGGGGTTCTCTGGCTTCACCTGTGGCTCTCAGGTAGAGCTGAGCTGAACCTACTCACTGCTGTGATAAATATTTTCCTTCCCCTTTCTGGCACTCCTTGTCATTCAGTCTGCATTGTGATGCTCTCCTGTTGGCTGGATGATTTCAAATGGGATGGGATTATCCATGTGATTGATTAATCCATTGGAATGAGGGAAAAAGCAGAAGCTAAGGGAAACAGAGCCCCAAATGGGTTTGAAAAATGCTTTTGCTAGTCTTTACCTGAAAATGGACACTGGGTTATATTCTGGGGAGCTATATTATAGGAAGAAAGTTCTTACAGGACAAGCTGGCAAGTAAAAATTAATATGCACAATAACTATAATGATATGGATCATTAGTATCAAGACATGAATCTGTAACCAGATCATTCTACTCTTAATGTATCATCTTGGCTTGAACATGATTATTGGTAAGTTAACAGCTTTTCCCCATATAATTCTGAAAGAGGACTCAGTAACTAGGTAATATGAAGCTGGGTCTTTTCCTTCTCCATTGTTCGAAATTGGTACTATTATTTTTCTCTTTGGTGAGCAAGACATGCTCCATTTAACGTTATATTTGGGGGGGGGAACCAAAAAACTTATTGAAACCCATATACCAAGTTATTTCTGGATTTCAAGTATAATCAAATTGAACCATGATCTGAATTAAACCTAGAACAGAAGGTCATGTTTTGATTGCAGATCAGCTTTGTGTTCCAACTTTTACAGGATACCACAGCTTTTGATTGGGCAAAATCAATCACCACAATTGCTCTGGGCCTCTGAGGATATGCAATTTTCAAGGCAACAGGGATCGGTAGATTTTTCTAGTTATAATTAGTATGTTGCAAAAGGAATTGCTTTTAGATCTCCTTGACAAGTCAGCCACTGGGATGCAGGAGCCTTGACTGTAGTTAGATATGAACTCTTCAGATGGCTTGGGGCAAGTTATGAGCTCTCAGCCTTACCAGATTTGTAGTTCCTTTTGTTGTTCTGGGTGCTAAGGATGAAATTATTGATCTCTTTCTCTTTACCAAAATAATGACATTTGACAGCATACTTGATGGTAAAATTGCATATACATGGCAGGAAAATTGTGTATTGTGTATGAACAGGGTAAAAATGACATTGAAAGGCCCTAGAAGGAACCCAACAAAATGGAAATCTCACAAATACAATTGGTGGGGTGAAAATTTGGGACATGACTCGGTCTGAAAACTAAAATAAATGAAATATGGTGAAGTCATCCCTTACTTATCTCTTTGGGTTGTACAGAAGATAAATATGTTAGTTGGCTGCCTTGGAGGAAGAACAATTAGCCAACCAGCAAATGAAACAGAAATGTTCAAGGAGTAGCTTAAAAAAGCCCTTCAGAGCCCTGAACAGTTGAACAGTGATGCTGAACAGAAAAGTCTAGATTCCCCTCTTAATTATACTTTGGTAACTCTTTTGTCTCATCAGCAATATCATAGCTGAGAGCAAGAAATGGACCAGAGTCTATGAAATCTGATTAGAAACCACTTTAAGGTTGTTAAGAGAATTAAGGCTGAAGTCTGAAGAACATTCCTAACCTTATAGCACTCCCATAGAGCCCCCATTATCAACTAACTATATGTTCCATTCCACTTCTGTTCTTCAGCTGAGTCCCACTTAGCAAAAGAAAATAAACTTTCAACTTTTAGTCACTGTATTATATTATCATTAGTTCAATTAATCAACAAGTTGCTAGAAGCTTTTTTGCATTTCTTACAGAGAACTCTCCACAGCCTCTTCTAAATAAATCTCCTCTTCCCAGTAGGGGAAAAAATGGAGAGTGGTGAAGATTCAGAGGACCAATGAAGACACACAGATAGTTCTATCATATAAGTCTTTTTCAAACATCACAGTTGTGCTTACTGTAGTGGGAGCCCACCAACTGCACATATTTGGAGTGTGCAGTATGCACAAACCTCCCAGGATGCATAGTTGCTATGTTGTGTGATGTGTGAATGAAGGTCAGTTGTACAAATATCGGAAAATATCCATAACCCCCTTGTGGTGCACTTAGGAAGAAAACTTTTGTTGTAACAAGTGTCAAGGAGGGCAGGAACATGTTGGATCCACTACCAGGAAGGGAAGATGGATAAATGCTAATATCTGCAGCTGCAAACCCTAAGGATCATGGCACAAAAAATTGTAAGGCTGAGCAACAGAAACTGATTCAGGTGCCCCTGCCTTCTGGCCTTCTTGAACAAGGCATCACACTATGGAACTTTCTCCCCAGTGATGTTTGTCTGTCCTCTTTTGACACTATCTTCCAGCAGTGGGTGAAGACTTTATTATTTTGTCCCCAACAATGTTTCCTTCCTGCCTTATGTTTTAAGTACTGTTTTGTGTTCTTTTTGTTTTGGTTTTAGCTGTATTTGTTTTGATTGCATTTTAATTTTATTTTTATGATGCTTTAAACCTTGGTGGCCCAGATTGGGAAGAAAGGTGGCAGACAAATTTTGTAAATAAACAACAACAACAAAAAATGGTGGATTTGTAGAGACATAGTCCACAAACCCGAGATTCCCTCCCCCTCCCATGGTCCATGCAACTGGGAAGAAAAGAGTTAAAAACAGCCTGTCTGTTTGGGAAAAGGCACATGGAGTGACAGGTAAGGCAGGGAGACATAGCAAGATGATGAGAGTATCCTCAGCCAATCTCCTTTCTGCTCAAGTTCATCCTTCCCAAGGTGTGTGTGAGGGATACCGAGAATGCTAGGCAGCAATTCAATCAGTCTAGGTTAGCTAGTTATTCTCTCTCTCTCTCTTTTTTTTTTTACTTTATTGCTTAGAAACTGTACTTTGTTATGTTCATGTATTCTACGGGCCAATCTGCATTTAGCATTTTTACCAAACCCACACTGGAACAGAAAAAGATGCAGTTCAAAACCACATTCACCTTCCTCAGGCCAACACCATACTGACTGCAGAGTCACCCCTGAATGGCCATAAAATGGCCATAAATCTATGCAGACAACCAGAATAAAACCAGAGATCAAATGAAGTGAAAGCAGCATGCAGTCTGGACACTGACATAAAATGCGACACTCAATCAAAGTGAAAGTGGCATGCAATGTAGATGGGGATTTCTGTTCCAATGTGGGTTTGGTAAGACAGCAGAGCAAATGCTAGATGCAGATCAGGCCTAGCTCAACTGTGCTGGTATTTTGTGCAGAATTTACATTAGTTAAATACATTACTTTTCTCAAAGGGCATGTGAGACCACATTGGAATTTTTATTAGCCAAAGGCTGCTCAGATAAGCTACAAATATTCCCCTTCTAGATGACTCAGGGCATCTAAGAGGAGTTTTTGAGGCTACCCAAATCCTTGGGTGGTGAACATTCCTATGGTGACATCTCATAAATCCATCCCACGTTGCTATGGAAAGCTTGCCTATAAGCAAGCTGGTGATGAGTCATAGTTTGGAGGAATGGGGTTGAGTCTGCTGTTTCTGGCACTTACTTGCCAAACCCTGAACTCCTAACATCTTGGGAAAGGTTTAAGGGGTGATAAAGGGGGGAATCCCTTAAAGGGACTGATATTTCTAGTGAACATAAATCCCTGGGCAATTCAACTCTCTTGGCCTCTTGCTGACTTAGAGCACATGACAGCAAGAGAGAGTGAGTACCCCCAGATGTTCATGTTAGTGTGAACAGGGGCAATGCACATACAAACAACCTTGGTACATGTAAATGTGAATCGTGAAAAATCCAGTGGTCACTTTGTGCACACCAGAGTTGTATACATGCGGTGAATAAGCACATTGCCCCTGTTAACACAACACATGACCACAATATCAAGCAAGTCTGGGTATGTGCAATTATAATTTTTGGAGAGGGCTACAGCCTGCAGCTTTCTTGATAAAGAATCAGGCTCCAATCAAGTATTTTTTCTTTCATCATTTAGTGTGACACAGGCCTACTTCTGTAATGTAGGAATAAAAAATATGAATAAGAAATTAGGGAATTAAGAGCTGTGCTGAAGCTTAATGAATGTAAAATCAGTGATACTTATCAGCTGGTTATTCTAAGGTCTGGTTGGTCATTTTCCTATTATCCAAGTCATTTCTACATTTCTTGCCTGATTTTGCTATATTAAGAGTCCTGCTGGGTTGATATATACAGCACCACTTAATTTGTCTCTGGCTATTCTTACTTCTGGCAGAAAATAAACAATAGAGTGCCAGATCCAAACCAGCCTTTGAACAAAGAGAAAACACTTCTGTTTGTGCAAGGCATGCGACATGTGTGTGTATTCAGCTTCTGTGCATTTCCTCTTGGGTTGCAGACCTTTGCATTGTATCACATGCTATTGCTGAAAGTCTGCAAACACATGAGCAGTTTCTTGGGCATCTAAAAGGGTGATAGGAAGCAGGGAGACATGGAAGAGCTGTTTTTTGGACAGAGCTCCACTCGTAACTCATAGTATCCAGTAAACCAATGAAGATTCTGACAGTGAAATCTGATTTTAGTCAACTGGTTGAGAACCAAACTAAACATGACATGACAACTGTAGGGGCCCAGGTAGGCTCTGCCTTCCACAGAGGGAAGGGCCAGCAGTTGTGGCATTGCTCCAGAGAGCTGATGTCATGCCTTCCTTCTGTTTTCCCTTTTTTAAAAAATATTAAGAGCTCCAATAAAGACTCCAATTTTTTTAACTTTTTGTTTTCTACTAGAACTACAAGGGTGTTCGTTTCTATTTGGTTATGCCTGTGCTGAGACAAAATGTCTATTTTCGTGTATATTCTTTTGCTCTAGTATATCTGGATGCACACCTCTACCCCATACTTTTTACTGGTGAGGGATCTGGGCCGAGTTCAGACTGGCAGTTTGGCTTGATATAGGCACGTTTCACAAATGGATTAAAGGGCTGGTTCACACAGGCACAGCTGTCAGATGTTCCCCAACCATACTCAACCCGTCTTGTAACACTTCCCTCCTGAGTTTAAAAAGTACCAGGTGAAAGTGGTAGCAAACCCTGGAGAGTGCATTGATCCCACTTCCTGGATGTGTGCATGCTAAAAGCTGTGCGAACAAGCTGCATTGATAATTGCTGCTGTGCCTATGTGCATAAGCGCATGTTGCCAGACTGAGAAAAAGCTGCTTACAGCTGCGCCTCCACCAGGGGTAGGCCAACAGTGCAAATGCTCCCTTGCACCTCCTCCCCAGTATGCTCCCACATCAGTTGGTGCAGTGTGACCAGGAATACCCAGAACATGTTGTTCCGGGTCTTTTTGCCATGACTCCTTCACGCTTCATACTGCCAATCTGAACTCAGCCCTGGCAACAGCATCCTGAACCAACTGAAGTTTCTAAATAGTCTTCAGAGAGAGCCTTGTGTAGAGCATTTTACAGTTATTTAACCTAGATGTGATGAGCATGAATAACTGTGGGGAGATCTTGCTTTCCAATTATGCATAGTGTAGAAGAATAAGAGTTGGTTTTTATACCCCACCTTTCACTACCTGAAGGACTCTCAAAGTGGCTTGCAATCACCTTCCCTTTCTCTCTCTACAACAGACACTCTGTGAAGTGAGTGGGGCTGAGAGAGCTCCTAGACAGCTGTGACTGGACCAAGGTCACCCATCTGGTTTCATGTGGAGGAGTGGGAAATCAAATCTGGTTCTCCATTACACCAAGCTGGCTCTTTGGACAGAACCAAACAAATCATCTGAAAGTGTTGTGAACTAAAAATGAGACCTGAACTTTGGCGCTTTTTTGCAATGATAAGTAGAAGCTTCTCTTATCATTTATGTGTTTGTTTACTAAATTTATATCCCTCTTTTCTGCCCCCACAATGGCCACCAAGGTGGCTAACAAATTAAAACATACATAATAACATTATAAAACCATTTACCCTCACCCCTCACAAAAACACATATCATTAAAACAATTAAAAATGGTATGTATTTTACCCTAAGACATAAAAACAACAATTAAAATATTGGGCAGGAAAGGAAGGATCACCATGGGAATGCCAAATGAAAGAAAAAGTCTTCTGCTGGTGGACGATGGCAACAGAAAGTTTCCTTGGAAGCAGCCATACTGTACATCCACATACCAGTTCCCCAGCAGGTCTACAGTTTGCTCATGGTAATCACAGGGAATGTATTATGGACTTGAGAGTTGTGGGGAGAGCTCCTGTGGGAAGAGGCAGAGAAATGTATCTTTATTAATTATGGATACCGCTGACTTGCAGTTAATCTCCATTTTACATTCATGACCATTGATAAGCTCTGTTGCAAACACTGCAGGGTTTTAGAGGTTCTTGCTGCTGAGGTTCTGAATGTGATACAACTCCTGGGCTTCACTAGAATTCAAAGAGTAAAGAATATATGAAGCCAGGTGATGTGACTTTTTGTTATGTCCCCTTACCTTGTGAAGTGATACTTTGTATGGCTCCCTACCTTGAATACATAGATATCACATGGCATAACTTGCTCAAGTTAGCCCTTATTCTTGTAAAATCTACAGTCTGTATCCTTGAATCTGGAGAACCAGGTTTGATTCCCCACTTCATCACATGAAGCTTGCCAGGTGACCTTTGGCAGTTCTCTCAGAATTCTCTCAGCCCCATGCCTACCTCACAAGGTGACCGTTGTGGGGAGAGGAAGGGAAGGAGCTTGTAAACAGTTTTGAGACTCCTTAAGGTAGAAAAAAGTGTGGCATAAAAACCAACTCTTCTTCTTTGTCTCCTTTTTGAATTTGCAGACAAGCTGATGATGCAGCCTTCTACAACTCTGAGCAGAGATTGGGTTGCTTGGATGTTTCCTGTGCTCTTCTGATCATGCTGCCATGAATTCTCTGCCTACTGGCTATGGAGACCATGTATGTTAGAGCCCCCCCCCATTTCTGTGATATGAAGTGGACTCGCTTGCCAAGTGGTCTCACTTTTCTGGAGCCACTGCAAGAGTCAATTTTGGCTAAGATGGGAAGGTGTCATTCGAGCACTTTATCATAAATCCCACAAACCATAAATCCAACACGTCTCTTCACATCATCTCAGAAAGTTGCAGTGCAGAGAGAGATGGGACACCTCCGCAGTATTAGCAGCAATGCTCTCCATTGGGTGTTGGTCTCCTTTGTGAAATATAAATCTCTGCAGTTTTACAGATGACATTGCTGAGAAAATAGCCTTTAATAAGCCCACAAGTTCATCAATTTTTGGCAGAAGCATGGGCAGTGAGTGATCTTATTATGGCTAAGGTCCAAGCCCCCACAGACAGAAAAAAAACAGCTCTCTTCCATACAGAGTCATCTATCTTGTTTGCTTCAAGATGAAAGAAAAGCCTCTTTCCTTATGAATCCCAAGAAGCAGGTTTGCTAATGTCAAACTCTTTAATGCATCCCAGAGCAGCCATATAGAGCACAAGATCTGCTCTGGTTCCTGAACTGTGGCCTTATTCAGACTGCTATCAGTAGCACTTGAGAACAGAATCACACTTACAACTGTTATTAAGCTCTCAGCAATCCAATCCCATCCTTGTCACCACAAGAAGTGCTAGGTCTGGTAGTGATAAGGAATTAGGTTCAACACAATCTGGGAAATTCCAAGATCATTGAATGATGCAGTGATGTCACTCCCATGTTTTCAATCAGGGTTCAGAAATGACCTTGACCCACTGAGCAATGCCATTTCCCCTTCCCTTTTGCCCCAGCTGCTCATTCAAACAACAGGAGGGATGGAGGGCAAAGGGCTGTCAACATGGCAGCCCTAGTCTTGCGTGGCCTTGATCATAACATGGATTCTATCCTTAGAACTCAGCCAACATGACTGCTGAAAGGGCCAATTCCAGTTTTCTTGGGGGCCATGGGCAGAGAGAGCCTAAGGGCCCCTCTCCTGCTCTGACCACCATCAGGACCGCACTCCTGCCTTACTTCCCACACATCCACACTTGCCACACTTCCTTCCTCTGTCCATTGTGAGCCTTCCCACTGATTATATGTCATTTCTCCAATGGTGCTTGGTGGTATGCCCAGATAGAAATGCCACTACTGTACCTGCCAGATGTACCACCATTGCACACTCTCTGCATGTTCTTCCCTGGTAACATGTGCTTGGGGGGGGCTGTGCAGCAGTGGACCTTACCAGAAAGTGGACCTTACCTGACCCTGATGCCTGCCCAGATGTTGAACTCCATTTCTTTCAGCCACTCCCCAAAGGTACATTTGAAGAGGTCCAAACGACCCTCCTAGAATCTATCGCCCTCACCTTCAGACCTACGCAACACAATATGGGCTTCTTTCAAATAAGTATTTGTTGATTTAATTAAAATATCGATATACCCATCTCCTGAGCACCTCAGGACCTAAGGTGGGCAAACAATTTTCATAAATATTAAAATAACAGATAGGCAGTACATTAAAACCATACTAAAACCCTCAGGGTGCGTTTAGACAGCGTGCTGGAGCGGTTTAAACTGCTCCGGCACAATGCGTTTTTTTTTTAACTGGAGAATCGCGATCACACTCACCTCCTCCTTCCGAGCTCCCCGCCGTCCTCCTGCAGGTGGGGGGGGTTTTCCCCCTCTCCTTTGAGCATGCGCACAGGGAGCCCTCTCCCGAACAGGAAGTTTGGCGGGTGCGAAGAAGAGCGAGCTCAACAGGTCCCTTTAAAGTTTAAATGAAGAGTCCTTTTAAAAATGGCCTCCCCGAGATCCCGGACTCCTCTAAATGCCTAAACTAGGCACCAGTGAACCTTTTCTTTTTTTAACCTAAGTGCGGAGCTCCGCTCAAGCGCACACCGGTAAGGGGAAAAAAAAAATGGAGGACTAAAACCGGAAGCTGGAGGCAGCTTCCCAGAGGGGAGGGGGGGTTGAAGCACCCGGAAGTGGCTGGATGGAGCGATCAGACAGGGAAAAGTGCGGCTTGAAACGGAGAATCATGGAAAACACCACTTGGGTAAGTGGTGTCAAAATACTCCGTTTCAAAGGGGGTTTGCTCCAGAAAGCGACGGCTGGGGACGGTAGGCAGATGTTGGGTGTGTGAACGCGCAGGTAAAAGCCGTTTCTGAGCCGTGCCGAAAACTGCTCAAACAGCGCGTCTGAACGCACCCTAAGTGTAACACCTAGGGTTGCCAATTCCAACTTGGGAAATTCCTGGATATTTGGGGATGGAGCCTGAGGAGGGTACAGTTTGGGAAGCATGTTGCCCTGCAAGGCTTTTGAGCCTCTTTTTGGACTGTAATAAAATAATAAACTGTGCCAGCACGTGTATAAGAAACTGAACCACATGGTAACCCTCCCAGATGCCAGCAGAGACTGCACCCAGGCAAGAGACGCTTCTCTTGACCTTTTCAGCAGCTCCAGTGCCCAGCAGAGGTTACCAGCCTGCTCTTCATGAAGGAAATATGAAACAGAACCAGTATACACTAAAGCACAGTATCATGCCCTGATAAAATACAAGAAATAGGAACTCCAAAAACGCCATTGAGAGTTCCTTCTACATCAGGCAGGCAGCCTCTTTCCCTCCCCCCTCACATGAAAGAGCTCATGTAGACCTGGCAGAGTCTATTCATTGTTGCCTGGTAACTGATTGAGGGCCATCAACAGCCAGGCTAATGCCATCAAGAAGACAATAGAAGTGGCCGGGTGACTCATCCTGGCTGTTACCTGGTGTCAGACATGAGTAAGTTTCTAGCTCTCAGTATTGACCATCCCTCAGGCACACCTCCACACACCTCCCCTACATCTTCCAACCAATAGGGTGTTTTCAGGGACGGACCTACCAGGAGGCGGGAATCAGGGAGATAACCAGCCCCCACCCTCCTGCTTATAAGGAGACGCCAGACCACCGGCCCTCTCTCTGCTCTTCGACCCCTATCGAACCTTTGACCCTCTTATGTCCAGCTTGCTATCCCCAACCCCTGCCTCCATCTTTAAACTCTGGTCTGCAGGCCGAGTTTCCATGTGTTAGTCTGCTGGTCAGACCACGTGGCCCCCATTTTTCTTAGTTTCTTTCCCCTCCATTTTTCCTGAGGAACGCTCTACACGACGAGACTGGTAAATATGACCCACCAACGACTTACCTGCTAATGCAAATGTGCTTGCCTCTCTCTGTATTTCTTAGGCCTTGAATAAATGTGTGTGAGCTTGTGAAATTGTTTGTGTGTGCAGAATCTCAGTAAAAGACTTTATTTTCAACCATAAAAAGTCTCCTGGTCTGTTACCAACTCCTCCTGGCGGGGCTGACCTTTGTATACACAGGTGTTCGCTCTCGCAGCTGATTGCTTATTAATAATCAATACAATTCCCCTCGTTATTATTCATAATAACGCGCAATCAGGCTAACAAGCAGAGGGACTTCATCAGGGTATCATGCCATAGAGCCCACCTCTTCAAAGCAGGCGTTTTCTCTAGGGGAACTGATCTCATATCAGTTGTCGTTCCAGGGTATCTGTTGTAATTCCAGATCTCCAGGTCCCACCTGGAGGCCACCCTGCCAACTGTGGTAGTTAAGTCTGGGCAAAGGAGAAATAGCTTGCTATTTGGTGTTTATTAATTGGTGTGTTACCGTAGTTTTAAAGTATTTCATGTTTTAATGTTTAACTTTATTTTTATCTTTGTGATTGTATACTGTTTTACTATATTTTATGTCCCTGCTATGTCTTGGGTCTTGTGCTGCTCAAGAGAAAGGCAGGCATACAAATAGTTGAAAAAAAATGTTTGTACATACATTTAGAAGTTATTAAAAATAAAACATTTGAAATTATTGTCCATAATGACCCTGTGCATATGTAAGCTCCAACAAGATGGTACGTGGTGACCATATACCCACAATGGCTGCCCAGCGGACCACCAAGCTGAGTGCCTTCACTATGCCAACACAAAACTAAATAGTGCTCATTTTAAATTGTGGGTGAATCTTCAAGCTGACCGTACGAAATGTTCAACTTCAGTTTCTAGCATTTTATTGGTAAAGATTCAATAGTCCCTGCTAATAACATACTAGAAATACAATAACCTTGAAAAATAAAGGTATTCTTAGTGAGCAATGGAACCAATTTAAACTGGACATCGCCAATTATTCAAGTAAAGTTTTAATAGATTAATCTACTGATCAAATTGAATGAAACTGGCACCACACCAACCCCCTCCCACCAGAACTGAACTGAATAAATATCCTGCCCAACACAGCCAGAGCTTAATTGGACCACGGGGTCCAATCACGGATTTGTGTGATGTCATGATAATAAAGTTGTCCCTGAGAATGCACAGAGTACAGTTTTGATTGCTTGGATCAGTTCCTTCATTAGCCTCAGGCCCACCACAGACCCATCGGATAGAATGAACTATCTAAGAGAAGCATCAAAAATGGAAGGAGAAACAGTTGAAACTACTAGTAGAAACTCAGTTGTTCATTTATCCATACAAACTTGGGGAATTATGAAGTATATAATGTCAGATGGTAAGCTTTACCCTTTGGGGAAACTGCATTTGAAATACCATCTGTCGGGCTTGTAATATTTTCTAAGGCATGAAGTCATGAAGGTCAGACATGGTCATTTCTACTCAAATAATCAATTGGGATTGATAAAAAGTGATATTAAAGGTTTATGTTTTTAATAAAGCTTCTTACATTTCATTCCCGTGCCACTGAAGGCTTAAGTAGAACTGTAAGGCCACAAACCTGCTCATTTTGATTTTGATGGTCATAGAAATAAACTGTCCACAGAGCTGAAGTCTAGTGACCTAATCCTGTACAATACAGGACCCACAAACTATCACATTGTTGCCACAATTTAACAATGTTTCTGACAACTGTGGCTCCTTTTATATTAGGTCAAGTGAGCATCAGCTGACACAAAAACAAAATTTCCTGCAGAGAAATCACTTCTGTGTAAAAGTCCATGTGTAACAGATACACAGGTCTATGTCACCATGGGAAGAAACTAGTCTTAAGTAATGTAAGAATGACTTAGGTATGATCCATACTTCATAGGATAGTGGACTACCATAATAAATTACAATGTGTGTAATTACAATAGCGAAATTGTGAGCCACATACACATGCAGTCTCAGAGAAGAAGAAGAAGAAGAAGAAGAAGAAGAAGAAGAAGAAGAAGAAGAAGAAGAAGAGGAAGAAGAAGAGGAAGAAGAAGAGGAAGAAGAAGAAGAGGAAGAAGAAGAGGAAGAAGAAGAAGAGGAGGAGGAGGAGGAGGAGGAGGAGGAGGACGAGGAGGACGAGGAGGACGAGGAGGACGAGCAGGAGGAGACTGGATTTATACCCTGCCTTTCACTCAGAATCTCAGAGTGGCTTACAAATGCCTTTCCCTTCCCCTCCCTACAACAGACACCCTGTGAGGTAGATGGGGCTGAGAGAGCTCTTTTGAGGACTACTCTTTCAAGAACAGCTCTGAACTACGGCTTGCCCAAGGTCATCCAGCAGGTGCAAGTGGAGGAGGGAAGAATCAAACCTGGTTCTCCCAGATTAGAGTCCGCACACTTAACCACTATACCAAACTGGCTTGAACAATAAGAGACTTGAGCAATAGACTTGAACAACACAAAACAATACAAAACAAGAGGCTTGAACAATAAGAATGAACAGCTGACAAAGGGGTAAATCACCAGATAAGATTGAAAGTGTATTATGTATTTATTTAGAAAAAAATGTGCTCTTCTCCAGAAACCTGCCCAGACCAGTTTACAATAAAACAAAATATTAAAAGATATTAATTGAAATTTAGCACCAAGACACCCAGCCCAGAATAAGGACATCAACCAAAAAACAAAACAAAACCCACTGGCATCTTAAAATAACAGTTTCCTGACTAAAATAGTGTTAAAAAAATCAATGCCTTAATTAAAAGCCTGAGGGAACAGAAAGCAACATAGGCAGCCAGGTGAGCCTTAAGGCAAGGGCATTGCATAAGCAAAGTGCCATTGATGAAAAAGCCCAGTCTCTGGTTGCCACCTGCCTCATTAGTTTGGTGTAGTGGTTAGGAGCGCCAACTCTGATCTGGCAGAACCCGGTTTAATTCCCCACTCCTCCACATGCAGCTGCTAGTGTGACCTTGGGTCAGTCACAAGTTCTTTCATAGCTGTTCTCTCAAGAGCAGTTCTCCAAAGAGCTCTCTCAGCTTCACCTACCTCATAGGGTGTCTGTTGTGGGGAGGGGAAGGAAAAGGAGATTCCTCTGAGACTCCTTCAGGTAGTGAAGGGTGGGGTATAAATCCAATCTCCTCCTTCTCCTCCTCCCTTTTCTTCTTCTTCTTCTCTGATGGTGGGGTGTATACAGCAGAGTTTGTGAGGCAGATCTTAACTGACGGGATGGACAATATGGGAGGAGATGGTACATGGAGTGCCCTGCCCCCAAGCCATTGAGGGCTTTAAAGGTAAGAATATGAGAGGGCTCCTGCTGGATCAGACCAGTGATACAACTGGTCCAACATCCTGTTTCACACAATAGCCAACCAGTTGCTCTGGTGGGCCAAGGAACAGGGTATAGAGACTAAGGCCTTCCTCTGATGATGTCTTAGACCGATTCACTGAGGAGATGCCCACCAACGGCTGCTAGCCACGTTGACTGTAGGGAACATTCATATTCAGAGTTCACAAATAGCAACATCAACACATCACAGGTCAAAGTAAATTAAACAACCATAAAACAAACTGCAAAAGAAACCATGAGATCAGGAGGTTTGCCAAAGAAATTAGGCAGAAAGAAAACTATGACCCATAGTTTAAATTCTTCAGAGTCCACAGCTTGACCATGTGATACAGTTAGCCCTGAGCAAATGAGCCCTCTGTATACTGAGAGAGGGAGAGGGAGTATAGGCACATTGGGCTTATCCCCTGCCTATGGCTCTTCAGCACTGTGCTTATGCATAGAGGAAGAATGTGCACCAGGTGAGTTGTTTTGTGGCCACCTCCTCTCCTGCCCAGCCAGGCCACCTGCATGGCGGTGGCTGGCTGAAGGATTGCCATCTGACTTGCCCAGCCTGGGCCAGTGAGAAAGTGACCACTGCTGCCAGGCAATGCTGCAGCCAAGGTGGGCTCCATGAGTGAATGTGCCTGACCTCCCTCCATAAGGATGGGGGGGAGGGCCCTTTTTGAGGACTGGTTTGGCCTCCCTGCCCTTCCCAGGAGGAATAATTTAGCCAACAACACAATTTGCCAGACCTTTTAACCCAATCCCTGACTGAAAGTTTTTTGGCAACATACCAGTTTCTAACTAATAATTTTTGCAGCAGTTAACATATCAGCAGTCATAAGAAGTCTCAGATTAGCAGTGACATTTTATACAAGTCCTAGCAGCAATATTTTGGGGGGTTTAAGTACTGATGTACATAATTTCTATTTCAGCACAGTCAATTTCATATAAAACTTTTGTCTAGAATAGTGATGGCGAACCTTTTAGAGAGCAAGTGCCCAAACTGCAATCCAAATCCCACTTATTTATCGCAAAGTGCCAACATGGCAATTTAACCTGAATACTGAGGTTTTAGTTTAGAAAAAAAACAACAATTCAGAAAAACACAATAATAGAGCTTTCAATGATGCAAACAGCTTTTTATTGAAAGGTAAAAGTTTGCATTTGGCATGAAGTTTGCATTTGACTTCATACACACAAACTCCTTCAATCAGGTGACTCACCCCCAAATCATATCAAGGCTGCACAGTTTTGAGGGAAAGCAAACTAGGTATCCCATCTGCCCTCCTGCACAGCTCCTCCAAACGGCGTTTTAGTCATTCCCATGAGTGTGAAAAGCCAGAGCAAATTTACAATCTGACTAAAGGAGCAATCCTACGCTCTCATACTCGAAAGCAAGTTCGGTTATCTTAGTGGTGCTTAATTTTGAATAAGTATGCACAAGATCGGGTACTGCTTTTGAAGCTGCTATTCATTTCTGCCTCGTCCCTCTGTCCCAGCTCATCGCTGGAGAGTCGGGAGCTCTTGAAGTTCAGGGACAGTCTCTCATCATGGGGGGGAGGGTGCCCTATGTGTGATTCCCTGGACGCTCTCAGGAAGCTATAATTAGGGGGAGGGGTGCTACGCTTTACCTCCACAGGGTGGGAGCTCTGGCTCACCTTGAGCCACCTCACCACAGCACTGGCTGCCACCCCTTCCTGCCGCACCAGTTCCAAAACAGTCTCCATGTCCAACTCCTTGAATGGCCCTTCTAATCACAGCCTCTGAGCAGGCGCATGAGACATGCCACCCAAAGCAGTGGGGCAGCCCCGAAAGGAAGCGAAGGGGGGGTACTAAAGTTTTTTTACTCTGGGTTAGAGCACAGGACGCCGGAGGGCACAGCGAGAGAGACCAGGCAGAAAGCCAAAGAGGGAGGAGGGGGAGGAGGAATAGTGCATCTCCCCAAAGAAGGCAGGTTTGAAAACTGAAGTGGCGTGCTCACACAGACACAACTTTTGGCAACAAGCCTGAGTGGGCATCCCTGGGAATGGTCAGCCTCATTCCTCCAGGGCAGAAGGGGTGTGGATTGGAGTGTGCATTTGAAAAGGAAGGGGAGTTGTGGCTCTTTCCCGGTCTAAGGGGGCGGGGTCAGGCTGCGGGGATTCCTTGCTGAGCAGCTCCTGGGCTTTGAGTAGGTGGGGATTGTGGGTCGGCATCAGGCTGTGAGGAAGGTGGAGCCCATGGGGAAAATGATTCCCCTCTTCTCCCTCCCCCATGTCAACAAGCAGGGCACCTGTGCTGGGGGTTTGCACATCTTTTCCTCTCATGTACGGTATTTGCTTTCTGACCAGGGCCTGGAGTTTGGCCTAGGGCTGGCTGGTGCAGCAACTGCAGCAGCACAATAAGCAGGCTCAGCCACCTCCTCATGCGTGCCCACAGAGAGGGCTCCGAGTGCCACCTCTGTCAGCTGTGCCATAGGTTCGCCACCACTGGTCTAGAAGATAGAAAAAACTGAACATCGACTACATGTGTAAGTAATCGGCTGACTTCTGCCCACACTTCCTACTGTTCCATTGAATCCAACTTGCTGTGATTTCTACAATGTCATCTGGAAAGTCTCCAAAAATCATGTGCAATGTTGCTTCCATCAATGGTAAATGTGATAATGAGGTGGTCATGGGAAAGAAGATGGAAAAAGGCCCTAAAAATGGCTATTAATGTGCATGTAGTTCTTAAACTCCACATGCCATCCTCCAGAATTCAAAGTACCATAACATTTCAAATAGGATAACATACTAGAGAATTACCCCAAATATAAAGTGCTAAAGTAATGCACATATGAAAAGAATACAGAGCCAAGTAGGTTGTTGTGGTTTGTTACTATGAATCACACCATAAAAAGAAGCAGGGCTATTTTGGGGCTGAAACGCACCAGAATGGCATTCCAGCTGCCTTCTGAGCCCAGGGGGTGGGCATATGCAGCAAGCCCCACCCCCTGCTTCCAGCAGCCCTCCATTGGGCCACCGGGAGTAAGAGGCAGGGTGGTAACCCCTACCCACCTTCCCCAGCCCATGCTGAGGTGCTGGGGCCCAGGGAAGGCCCGAAGAGTACCCCCGCCAGATTTCCGGGCCTCTGCCGAGGTGCTGGGGCCTGGGGAAGGCCCAAAGAGCTCCCCCGCCAGCCTTCCCAGTCCTGCGCTGAGGCTGTAGAACCCGGGGAAGGCCTGAAGAGTGCCCCCATCAGCCTTCCCAGGCCCACGCCAAGGTGCTGGGACCTGGGGAAGGCCTGAAGAGCACCCCCACTGGCCTTTCCGGGTCTGTGCTGAGGTGCTGGGACCTGGGGAAGGCCCGAAGAGCCCACCGTTGGCCTTCCCGTGCCCATGCCGAGGCTAATGAGTTCCTGCTGGGCTTTTTCTACAAAAAGAGTCCTGAAAAGAGGCATGTATCTTGTACAGTGAAAATGATACTACTTTGCCATCATTATGTTTCTGGTCCTCCTGTCTCAGTTACGGAGACAGCACACTACATGCAATCCTCCTTGTACATGCTATTGTCATTTTTCTCAAAATGTGTGTGAGAGTGTGCATATAGTAAGAGAACAAAGGGATAAAATAAGGAAAAGGGTGGAGGGAGAGAAACTACAGACTGAAATGCAGTGTCATAGAAATTCTGGGGGTGAAATACAAAAAGATACTTTTGAGTTACTCCCATTCTTGAGCTATCTGGCCTATTTCTTCCACAGGACAGAGATACTCCCTTTTGTCAAAAGAAGAGTATTGTGCTAATAACTTGATTCTCAGTCAACGCTTAGGGGTTCCAGCAGAAATGGGGCAGGGTGGCTCAGGATAAAGAAAAAAGTAGTTGTGGGACAGGTAAACAAAGCTGCCGTACTAGAGAAAACCACCTGCTGAGCACAACCTGTCAGCAAGCTTTGAAAAGATTTAGGGAAAAAATGCAAGGATTCTGTCCAGATGTATAAACAAGCTGCTGCAGGCACACAACACGAATGTTTGCAGAAATATGTTCCTTTTCTCCCTTTGTGAATGCACTAGATAAAACAAATACAGCAACACAGCAGAATGAAGGGAGGTGACTCTGAAGTTATCCAGATGAGCGCAGGGTCTGCCAACTGCAACGGCTTTGAAAAATGAAACTTTGAAGACTCTTTCTCCTTTGCATGACACACAGCTCTTGCCTGAGCTCTCAATGTGACACACCATGTAAAGCTGAAATTCACGTTTAAATTGGCATTAACTGTTGTATCTTGGGTTGAGTTCAGACTGGCAGTTTGAAGCGTGAGGGAGTCGTGGCAAAAAAGACCTGGAACAATGTGTTCTGGGTTTTCCCGGACACACTGTACAGACTGATGTGGAAGCATACCGGAGAGGATGCGCAAGAGAGCGTTCACACTGTTGGCCTGCCCCGGCAGAGACGCGGCTGTAAGGCGCGGCTTTCTTTTCTGTAATCACACTTTGTTGGTGCGGGATAGACGCGGGATATACACACTTTCCAGGGTTTGCTACCACTTTCACCGGGTATCTTTTAAACCCGGGAGGGAAGTGTTACAAGATGGGTTGAGTACGGTTGGGGAACACTGGACAGATGTGCCTGTGTGAACGGCCCCTTTAATCCATTTGTGAAACGTTGCTGAAACGTGCCTATCTCGGGGTAAACTGCCCGTCTGAACTCGGCCTTGAGGTCCCTGAAAGAACACAGAAACTCTTTTTGTTTGTGGTCAGATTATTGGGGTGGGCTGGTAGCTTAATTAATACGTGGTTCCCAGCTGTCCTTCTAGTGTTGTTCGTTTAGGTTTTAATTGAATTCTTTTACCCTTCTAACTGTATTTTTAAATGCTTAAATGTTTTAATGTGTTTTACTTTTGCCGCCTTCTGGACCCTGTTTGGGTGGAAAGGTGGCATAAAAATGTTTTAAATAAAAATAAATTAAATAAAGAATCACCAGTTAGTTTTTCTTGACTCAGGGCAAAGTTTGACAACCGCTAGCATAGTTTATACATTAGGTTAGTTCTTTAATGAAACAATATAAAATACTGTCTTAAATACCGAGTATCACAAATAACAAAAATGGCAATTGTGCTTAGAGCTTGTTCACCTACTAGATTTTGTGTTCTGGTGCTTTGAATTTGAATGAAGGGTGCTTGCATGCACACTTCATAGCCACTGTCAATCCTATGCTACCATAACAGAGGCAGAAACAGAACTGAGCCAGCTGGGCTGGGAGAAAGAACCCAGGAGAGAGCTGCTGGGAAGGTAAGGGTGGGTTTTTTTTGCCTTTCCTAAACTGCTAAATTACTGGGAAGCATTAATAGTACTTGCTTTCTGAGAGGACAGAGTTTGAGGGTGAGTGGCTACTTGTTGCCTGCTGCAGACTGGTTTTTTTGTCTGGGTCTGTTAGGGTCTTTTGTCTGGTCTGTTTCTCTCTGAGTGAGGTCTGTTTGTCTGGGGCTGTTTGCAGGCCCCACCCTCTGCTTTTGATGCTGGGATGTGGGGGCTATGGGTCCTTGGTGTAGTGGTTAACAGCATGGACTCTAATCTGTGAGAACCCGGGTTTATTCCACACTCCTCCACATACAGCAGCTGGTGTGACCTTGGGTCAGTCATAAATTCTTTCAAAGCTGTTCTCTCAAGGACTGTTCTTGAGAGTGCTCTCTCAGCTTCACCTACCTCACAGGGTGTTTGTTGTGGGGAGGGGAAGGGAAAGGGATTGTAAGCCACTCTGAGGCTTCTTTGGGTAGTGAAGGGTGGGGTATAAATCCAATCTCCTCCTCCTCCTTCTTTGGCATGAGCTGAAGGGCAAGAATCAAAGGGCTCTTGGTGTGTGGCTCTTAGCTTGGGGATCAGGACTGAGGCCCCTGCATTACTCTACTTTAAACCACTGACCAGTTATGAAAGTAGAAAACCAGCAGGGGAGCAGAGACTATCCAGTGTTTTGCAAAGAGTGCCCCGTATGTGATTACCTACCCACTGGGTGGAAATCTTGGGCATGTGCTCACTGCATGGCATTCCGGGGTGGGGTGGGGAGCTGATAGGAGCTGGGGAGACTTCAGTTCAGGATAAATCAGTCTAAAGGGATGATTGTGCAAATGGTCTGGATAATATTGATAAGAGCATAATTGAACTTGGAAGTGAGGGCACAATGGCAACTGAGGGCCATATAAGGGTTACTGGAGAGGGAAAGGCATTATAGATATCTATATGCCAATGCTAGAAGTCTCTGAGCTAAGATGGGGGAGCTGGAGTGTTTGGTGTTCAATGAAAATTTAAATACAGTAAGTATCTTAGAAACATGGTAGAATGGGATGAGATTTATGGGATACAGTCATTCCTCAGTATAAGCTGTATAGGCAGGTCAGGGAGGGATGGGTTGGTGGTAGTGTAGAGTTGTACATCAGTGAGGACATAGAATTAAATAAGTTAGAAAACATCAGGGGAAATAAGGAAGGTGACAAAAGTAAATAATGTTATTATACTGGGAGACTTCAACTATTCTCACATTGACTTGATAAATGTGTGCTCAAGTCATGTTGTAAAAATGAGATTCCTAGATATCATAAATGACTGTGCACTGGAACAGTTGGTCACAGAGCCAAGCAGAGGGGTAGTGATCTTGGAATTGGTTCTGAGCAGATCTCAAGATCTGGTGAGACATGTAGATGTGTTGCGCCCCGCGAGGGCATTCCCCTCACTGCGCCAGGCCAAATCAAAGGGGAGGGGAAGAGCACGACCCTTTTCTTGGGGAATTCAAGGGCTTCTGCTCCAGAGGCCTCAGATGATGGAGTCCCGCCTTCTCTCTGGTTGTGTCACCAAGATCAGGACAGGGTCTCCGCCGGCTTGTGGGTCGCGGGATGCCACCTCCTCCCCTTCTCTCTCTCTGGCAGTGGAGCCCGGCCAACCTCACCACTCTCCCGGCTTACTCCTCCCTGGCCTCTGCCCGCTTTCCCCCTTTTATTCCCCCTTCTGATTGTGCTCTGCCCTGTGCCACCCTTCCCTCACTCCCTCATTGGTTCCCCACCCCGTCCCTCGGTGATTCCGGCTCCGGATTGGCCCTGCTATCCCACGGCCGCCTGTGGGGGAAGTCCCCCGTGGACTCGATGTGCTGCTGCTCCTGGGCGTGGCCCACTTCCGGGACACCGCGGCCCAGCGCGTCTCTGCTATCCCGCTGCCTCCTGGCTGCTCCCCAGTCCCAGGTGATTGCCCCGTTGATCCCCTTGCCTCTCGGTGCGCGTCTTTGTCCCCTCGCCTGACCAGGACCATCGGGAGCTCCTGGTAAGCTGTCGGGACGGGCGGGAGGTTCCCTTTGGGCCACGAGGCTCTTGGGGTGCCACTGTTGGAGAGCCTTGGTGTTGGGGCTTTCCCTGGGAAGGGCGCCCGTTGGGTCCCGGCCCTCGCCCCTCCAAGGGGTTCTCCGAGTCCCGAGCCGGGACAAGATGTTGTTATGCCAGTTGGGAACAGTGACCACAATACTATTAAGTTCAGTATTCAAGTCAATCTAAAGTCCAAAATGGTCACATTTGATTTGAAAAGAGGGAACTTTACAAAAATAGTAAAAAGGAAGCTGAAGAGAAACACAAGAGACTCAAAATCCCTAGAAGATGCTTGAAGCTATTTAGAACCACTCTAATGAATTCCAAATAGAATGCATTCCACAGGTTAGGAAAGGCACAGGTTAAAGAAAGGCCTGCATGGTTAACAACACAAGTCAAGGAAACTATAAAAAGTAAAGAAGCTTTTTTTAAAAAGTGTAAGGCATGTCCCAATGAATTGAACAGAAGGAACCAGACTCTAGCAAAGGAAATATAAGTCAATAATTAAGCATGCAAAAAGAGATTTTGAGGAATGGGTTGCTAAAAACATTGAGACAAACAATAAACATTTTTTAAAAAATATATCCATATTGGGAAACCAGCCAGAGAAGCACTGGGGCCTTTGGATGACAAAAGAATAAAGGGATTGCTAAATGAAGATGGGGAGTTGGCAGAGAAGCTCAGACTGCGGTCACACACAATAAATAATCCACTTTCAACCCAATTTCAATGCACTTTTGAATTGGATTTTGCCAGTTCACACAGTAAAAATCCAGTTGGAAAGTGCATTGAAAGTGGACTGTTTAGTGTGTGTGACTGCAGCCTATATTACCCTTTTGCTTCTGTGTTCACTGTGGAAAGTGTAGAGCATGTACCCATGCCACAGCCCCTATTTTCAGGTAAGGAGTCTGAAGAACAAATTGAGGTCACCAGAGATGAAGTTCTAGACCTACTGACAAAATTTTAAAAATTAATAAGTCTCCAGGTTCTAATAGCATACACCCAAGAGTTCCTAAGGAACTCAGATGTGAGATAATTGGTCTATTAACCTGTATACATAACCTATCACTAAATGCAGCTTCTGTACCAGAAGACTGGAGAGCAGCCAATGTGACACCAATGATTTTCAGGGATCCAGTGGGGAACCAGGAAATTACAGGTCAGTCAGCCTACCATCTGTCCCAGTCAAATTAGTAGAATCTGTAATAAAAGATAGAATAGTTTGCCACATAGAGAGACGAAGCCTGGTGAGGGGAAATCAGCATGGCTTCTGCAAAGGGAAGTCCTACCTCACCAACTTTTTGGAGTTCTTGAAGAAAGTAAACTACCATGTAGACAATGGTGACCTAATAGACAGTATATACCTGGACTTTCAAAAGGCTTTTGACAAGGTACCTCACCAAAGATGCGTGAGTAAATGTAGCAGTCATGGGATAAGAGGACAAGTTCTCTTATGGATTAAAAACTGGTTAAATGACAGGAAGCAAAGAGTAAGAATCAATGGACAGTTCTCACAACAGAGGGAAGTAAGCAGTGGGGTCCCACAAGGATCGGTATTGGGGCCGGTACTATTTAATGTATTCATAAATGATCTGAAACTAGGGGTGAATAGTGTAGTAGCCAAGTTTGCAGATGACACCAAATTGTTCAGGATGGTGAAAACCCAGGCTGACTCCACAAACTGGGTGAGTGGGCGACAATGTTTAAAATGAAGTTCAATGTTTGTAAGTGTAAGCTGATGCACATTGGGACAAAAAAAATCCACAATCAAGTATAGCCCAATGGGGTCTGAACTTACTGAGACTGAGAGGGGAAAAGATCTTGGGGTCGCAGTGGATAGATCAATGAAAGTGTCAACCCAGTGAGCTGCAGCAGTGAAAAAGGCAAACTCCGTGTTAGGGATTATTAGGAAAGGGATTGAGAATGAAACAGCCAATATTGTAATGCCTCTATATAGATCTATGGTGTGGCCTCATTTAGAATACTGTGTACAGTTCGGACCACCATATCTCAAGAAGGACATTGCAGAGCTTGAAAAAGTAGAGGAGGACAACCAAGATGATTAGGGAGTTGGAGCACCTTCCCTATGAGGAAAGGCTGAAGAGTCTGGGACTTTTCAGTTTAGAAAAGAGACAACTAAGGGAGAACATAATAGAGGTTTATAAAATCATGCATGGGATGGAGAGAGTTGAAGAAGAGAAGTTTTTCTTCCTCTCCCAAAGTACTAGAACTCAGAGGCATCCAATGAAACTGATGGGCAGTAGGTTCAGGACAGACAAAAGGAAATACTATGTTACATAGAGAGTGATTATAACATGGAATTTGCTGCCAGAGGACGTAATGCTGGCCACAGGGGGAAAACAGCTTTAAAAGGAGATTAGATAGATTCATGGAGGATGTACTAGGTATGTATTTCACTACTGAAGTAGCAGAATGGAAAGCCAACCTCTGGGCAAGCTCTTAGGCAGTAATCAGAAATTGAACATCTTCTGTCATATATGAATATTTAAACATCCTCTGCGCCATTCCTTTTCTACATGTGAATAATCAAGTTTACTTTTTTACATGGACAAAAAGCAGAGTCCTGATGCCCCTGACATCTGTCCATGACTTTTGGCCAGCTAATAGCCAATCCATCCATGTCTTCATTTTAGCAAAGATTTGCACTAGAAGCAAAGAGCTCAGTAATATTGGTCATATGGATTTTGAGAATAATTGTCTTTTAGGGGGTTTTCTTCCTAATGAAAAACCAAAATGGACAGTTCCAAAGCCAGCTCCTCAACTGCTGATAAGATTAATGCACTGATTAACACCTTTTCCAAGTTGGATTGGAGGTGAAAGTAATTCCATTTGGCAAAACCTCATCCCATTTGCTGACATCTTCATTAACCTCCCTGATAAGGAAACCATTTCACAATAAAAAATTCTCAAGGCTAGCGATGTTATCTTCATAGCTTCACCTAACAATGCTAATTCTCAGTGTGAAACACGCGGGTTCAATTGCCTTGATAATTTCACAGCGCCCTATACCTTTTTCCCCCTCTGGTTAAAAGGTTGACAGAAAAAGAAACCAATTACTTCACACTCAGGAGAGGAGGTTGAATCTCAAAAGGACATTTTCACCTTTTAAGCAAAAGAGAGAGGAAGGATAGGGACACAGGGACTTGAAAGTGGCCAAGCAATCACATTGAAAGATGTATTGAGCCTGTTTAGAGTCCCACAGAGTTTCTATCTGAAAATAAGAGCTGTCACTATGACAATCCTGTGGCTAAAAGCACAAAGACATGGCCCTGGTTGGAGGGCATTAAAATCTACACAGCCACAGTCATCACACCATGTTTTTTGATTCCAGTCGCTGTAAATGTGCAGATAAGGGCTGCTGATTAAATGGGAAGCAGTGAACTTTCCATGGCTATATGGTGTCCAAAGGAATAAGAGCAGGATCAGACTTCAGTTTCGTCACGAGCCAGTGCAGGTACACTCTTGGCAGCAGTTCCAGTGAGTTATTGTTTAGTCAAGCAGAAGGAAAAAGGGAAAAGGAACAGTCCACAGCATTGCTGGCATCTCCCTCTTTGCCAAATACATAGGAATATTATTAAATTACATCATTTATAGGGATGGATCTTTGTAGCATATCTCAATCATCCTTGTTCAATCTCTCTAACTAAGCAAGAATTAGTTAATATTCCAAGACGGGTAGCTATGGTAGTCTGTCTTGTGGCACTTTGAATATTTTATAATTCAGGCTATCCTGTGCCCAAGAAGAGAGACAAAGGTTCCTTTATAAAACTCAGATAACAGTGTATAAGAACTCTGCTTCTTGCACACTGAAGATAAAGGTAAAGGTTCCCTTGCTCGAAAACCAGTCGAATCTGACTCTAGGGTTGCGGTGCTCATCTCCGTTTCAAAGCCGAAGAGCCAGCGCTGTCCGGAGGTGTTTCCATGGTCATGTGGTCGGCATGACTAAACACGAAGGCGCATGGAACGCTGTTACCTTCCCACTGAAGCAGTACCTATTTATCTACTTGCAATTTCTTGCTTTCGAACTGCTAGGTTGGCAGAAGCTGTAACTAGAGATGGGAGCTCACTCCGTCATGTGGCACTCTCGGGTCTCGAACTGCTGAACTACTGTCCTTCCACAGCCTGCAGTTCAGCGTCTTAACCACTTGAGCCACTGAAGGTAAACCAAGATAAAATGGACCCCAAACTTAACTAAACCCAAGTAAACCAGACAACCTGAACAGGAAAAAAAATATTTTTGCTCCAAGTAGAGTGACCTATAAAGGCTGTACTTCCCCTCTTTTATATATTTATTTATTTATTGCATTTTTATCCTGCCCTCCCCGCAAGCGGGCTCAGGGCGGCTCACAACAAGGGCATCAAGTGCCAAATATAAAACATTAAAATCAGGGTAAAACAACCAAATTAACATTAATAAAGTGCTCAATGATATTATTACTGTAGACAAGTCAAGATGGAGGTTTGTAGATGTTAACCTCCGAGCCCATTTCGGCAGCACCAATGCATCACAATACTGTAGTGGTCTCATATTGGGCTGTCCCATTTCCCCTGATGTTACCACAAGATAGTTGGTGGTAGTGGTAGTGGTGGCTCCTAACTAAAAGCCTGGTGGAAGAGCTCTATCTTGCAGGCCCTGTGGAACTGTGAAAGCTCCCATAGTGCCCTGATCTCCTCTGGGAGCTCATTCCACCAGGTAGGAGCCGCCACTGAAAAGGCCCTGGCTCTGGTTGCCACAAGCCTGGCCTCTCTGGGGCCTGGAATCACAAGATGATGTTGGCCCCCCAACCATATTGCTCTCTGGGGTATATATGTGGAAAGGTGGTCCCTCAGGTACGTTGGACCCTGGCCACATAGGGCTTTAAAGGTAAGTACCAGCACCTTGAAGCAGATTTGGAATGCTATGGGCAGCCAGTGCAGCACTTTCAGCACAGGCCGGATGTGATCCCATCTAGGGAGACCCATCAGAAGCCTGGCCGCAGCATTCTGCACTAACTGCAGCTTCCGAATCTGCAACAAAGGCAGCCCCATGTAGAGAGTGTTACAGCAGTCTAATCTCGAGGTGACCATCACATGGATCACTGTAGCCAGGTCGTCGCAGTCAAGGAAGGGGACCAACTGCCAAATCAGCTGAAGATGGTAAAAGGCCGAGCTGGCAACGGCTGCCACCTGGGCCCCTATAGTTAAAGAGGAATCCAGGCACACTCCCAAACTTCTAACCTCTGACGATGGCACCAAAGGCGCCCCATAGAAGGATGGGAGAGGGAACCCCACTCCCCAACCACCCGACTCAGGCACAGGACCTCCGTCTTTGCTGGGTTTAGTTTCAGCCAGCTTATATAGGAGTTTTGAGTCATGATGATGATAGATATGTTTGCTACTAATGCCTAGCATTTCCTGGGGAATTTGGTGTTTCAGAAGGCATAGATTAAACTCCGTACTACCCTGCACCTCTGCCATAGCCCAGCAGGCAAATTGAAAGGAAAGAGGGAGGAGTTTTTCTCTAGCTTTGATTACATCTGAGCTCCAAAAGAATGCTCAGATTGAAAATAAGCATTGTAGTTCATATCTAAACCTTTAAATTAGTCATAACGTCATTGAGACAATCATGCTGGTCACCCAATCAGAATGTTCTTTTATTTATTCATTCATTTAGTACATTTTTATCCTGCCCTTTCTCCAAGGAGCTCAAGGAAGCATACACCAATCTCCTCTTTTCCAGTTTACTCACTACAATGTTCTGAGGAAGTTAGAGTGAGTGTGTGTAACTAGCCCAAGTCACCCATTGAGCTATATGGCACACTGGGTATTTGAACCTGAGTCTCCAAGATCCTTGGCCAAAGATTATCTGTGACACCAGGCTGAAACAGCACTGAGTAGGGATGGGCATGAACTGGGAAAATGTGGTTCTGTTCCATTTGTGGTTCATGGCGTGCCCAGTTTGTGAACTGTCAAGAACTTTTAGCCCCAAAATGAACTGGTTCAATTAGTGAGGTTTGTGATGTGGTAGAATGCCTGCCTGGGCAAGCTAGAGACATCAAACTCACTGGGAATCTCTGGCTGACTGTCCTCTACCCCATAAATCCAATCCTCACCAAACTTGCAGGGGATCACCGGATGACTCCTCTACCTGCCCTCCCAAGTTCGGTGAGGACTGGATTTACGGGGTCAAAGTTATGGCCCCCAAAGATGGTGCCACCAGGAAAGTGATTTCTGGGGAAATGACAGGTGGTCATTTTGACAGGTGCAGGTTTCGGATGTTCAGGAGTGTATAGAATAGATCCTGTGCAAGGTAGAAACACTAAACTTGCAGGGGATCACCAGATGACTCCTCTACCTGCCCTCCAAGTTTGGTGAGGACTGGATTTATGGAGTCTAAGTTACAGCCCCCAAAGAAGGTGCCCCCAGGAAAGTGCTTTCTAGGGAAATGACAGGCACAGGTTCAGGAGGTTCAGGAGTGTATAGAATGGACCCTGTACAAGATAGAGATACCAGAGTTGCAGGGGACGTCCCTGAGATGCTCCTCTACATGCCCTCCAAGTTCTGCCTCCCTTGTTGCTTTGAAGTTTGGTAAGCTTTTAGAATCAGTAGAGACAGTCTGTCTGGAAATGTATCTGTTCATGAATTGCCATGGACTGCCACAAACAGTGTGAAAATTCATGGAACGTTCATACTGGTTGACCTGCCACAAACTTCACTTTGTGAACCATAAACCAGCCAAAATTCATCATGAACTTTTTGTTCGTGATCTGGTTCTTGCCCATCCCTAGCACTGAGGCCAAGGAAAATGAAAGCAAAAAATCAAGAAACACAGTTGCCCTTAAAAAAGGCACCAAAAGGGCACAGAACCACACTGAACCATCCTATATATATAATTCCCTTACGTATTGGTCATTTCCAGCTCTCCCATTAGATGTGCAGTGCTCTCCATCAGCCATTGGCCCATCAACCGCCACTCAAGAGTACTTGCGTACCATTGGCTGGGTGCTGGGTCTGCTCCTCTCACCTGTCCACTGCCAGCCTGGACACACTTCCCTCACAGAATAAATGATTAAAACATCTGTCTCTCCTGACAAAGATACTTCTCCTTCTTGGTTCCTGTGGAACTAACTCTGCCCTCAGTGGCTGTTGCTAGGCAACCAAGGTTGGTTTGTCAGTAAAAAGGCAAAGGAAGGGAGCCCTTTCCAGGCCTTTGTGAGGAACTCATTGGGGCCAGTCCTAATTGGGGTTGCCAGCTCCAGGTTAGGAAATTCCTGGATATTCTGTGGTGCAGTTTGGGGAAGGAGAGGTCTCAGCTGAATAGAATGCCATAGAGCTCACCCTTGAAAGCAGTTATTTTCCCTGTGGGAGGTGGGGGTGGAGAGATCTGTTGCCTGGAGTTCAGTTGTGATACCTGGTGATCTTCAGGCTCCACCTAGAGGTTGGCTACCCTAGGCGTAGCAGTTAGTGCTTCAGAGCAGGGTCTGCTAGACCCAGGTTCTTGCTGTGGAAGTTGAGTGGATGATTTGGGACCAGTCACAGACTTTCTGCCTACCTCACAAGGTTGTTGTGTAGAATTAAAACTGCTCTCCATATAGTAGAGATCAGGGACAGATAATGGTAGGTTGATGGTTGGCTAGGAAGAAGACGAGGTTGCCAAATCCAGGTTGGGAAATTTCTGGAGATTTGAGGGGTGGAGACTGGAAAGGGGGGTTGTGGAGGGGTGGGACCTCAGACAGGTACAATGCCATAGACTCCACCCTCCAAACCAGCCATTTCCTCCTGGGGACCATTGTTCTCAATCTCCAGGTGAGGGCTGGGGATCACTCAGAATTACAACTGCTCTCCAGATGGCAGAGATCAGTTCCCCTGGAGAAAATGGTGCTCTCTGTGTCATTATACCCTGCTGAGGTACTCCCCCCAAGACAGCCAGTGTGACATAGAAGTTAGTGCTTTAGAGCAGGGTCTTCCAAACCCAGGTTCTTCTTGTGGAAGCTGATTGGGTGATTTCAGACCACACACAGACTTTCAGCATAACCAACTCACAGGGTGGTTGTGCAAATCAAAAGGGGGAGAGAAGAATGATTTGAGCTGCTTTGGTCCCCACTGTGGAGAAAGACTGTATTTTTCCTAGGTAGAAGCTACAGGGAGGGGAAAAGAGAGGGGGGCAGAGATCTGAAATCAGAGGGCAGATAACAGTATGTTGATGGTTGGCTGGGAAAGAAATAGGGTTGCCACCTCTGAGTTGGGAAATTCCTGGAGATCTGAGGGGTAGAACCTGGAGACGGTGGGGTTTCAGGAGAAGAGGGACCTCAGACAGGTACAATGCCATAGACTCCACCCTTCAAACCAGCAATTTCCTTCTTGGGAACCATTGCTACCATTCTCCAGATGAGGACTGGAGATCACTCAAAATTAAAACGGCTCTCCAGATGGTGGAGATCAGTTCCCCTGGAGTAAATGGCTGCTTTGCAGGGTGGACTCTGAGTCATTATACCCTGCTGAGGTCACTTCCCCTCCTGCTTGGGTTCCCACTGAGGAGGAGAAATACTGTACTTTTCCTAGGTAGAGGCTCCAGGTGTGTGTGTGTGTGTGTGGAAGATGGAAAGCTGATCAGAGGTATGTTGATGGTTGGCTGGGAAGGAGATAGGGTTTATACATCCTAGACAGGTACAATGCCATTGACTCTACCCTCCAAACCAGCCATTTCCTCCTGGGGAACGAGTGTTCCCAATCTCCAGGGGAGGGCTGGAGATAACTCAGAATTACAACAGCTCTTCAGATGGCAGAGATCAGTTCCCCTGGAGAAAATGGTAAGCTCTGTGTCATTATACCCTGCTGTGGTCACCACAGCAAATTGACGCTGAGTGCCTGAGGCCAGGGCACCCACCCAGAGCCACTTTCTAGAGCTCATTGTATTTATTTCCACAATGGGCCTTATTCCTAGTTGTAATTATTTGGCAAATCAGGACCAAGTAAGAAAAAAAAATGTAAACATTTTCAATACTCACAGAAAGGACCATGAAAGGAGCAAATAGTTCCAGCTCAAGCTTAGTTAGGACTATAGTCTCAAAGATATTTTATCCCATGCAGTTGCATCCAAATTGTTATGACTACACCCCAAACCTTTAACCAATACCATACCTGAAAACAATTTATTACTATCTGTATAAATGTTCAAAGGATTAATTTAGAAGATCTTCCCTTCCTTAAAAAAAAGAAAACCTCATAGCTAACGTAAATCTTCTTAAGTGAATCCTAGTTAATCATGTAAAGGTTTTTATGACTTAAAACAGTCAAAAGTTAATACCTTTTTTGTACAGAACCAATTTTCATCAAATACGATTTGCTGCTTTTGAAATGTATAACTCTGAGGAAGACTAAAAGGTACCTACATCTGTGCCATTCTGAGGATTTTAAGTGATCTGTGTAGGTTATTTCTCTAAGCCTTCAAGTTATTTAATTTGTGGAAGTAATTCTGAGAGTAATATCCCATTTAAAGTTAATAGTAGCTGTGCACTTAAACACATTGACTGATAGCTGCTTGGGCATTTGAGCCTGTTAGTAGGTCAGAAAATCACTACAACTCATCAGTGAGAAATCACCTAATGTTGGAGAATGAACTGATAGAAAGGCAGAATAGCTGACTCCTAGAGTACATCAGAAATGACTTCCAGCAAAGAAAAGGGAGGCTATGGTGATATTTTTACTATAGTGACACATGGATGTTCACTGCTTAGTCCATTAGACAATAAATAAGGTTTCAGTCCTATGTGCATTCACTTCTGAATAAGCCCTATTGAATGCAGTGGGACACTTGCGAGTAGTAGAAGAAGAGTTGTTTTTTATACCCCGCTCTTCACTATCTGAACAAGTCTCAGAGTGGCTTACAATCACCTTCCCTTCCTTTCCCCACAACAGACATCCTGTGAGGTAGGTAGTTCTGAGAGAATGGTGACTGATCCGAGGTCACCCAGCTGGCTTCATGTGGAGAAGTGGGGAATCAAACCCAGTTCTCCAGATTAGAGTCCTCCACTCTTAACCCCTACATCAAGTAAACAACTGCAGGCTCAGGATAAAGACTTGCAATAGTAGACAAAGGTCCAAGATAGCATATGCATATGCTAACATAGCATATGCATGGGTTTTAGTTCTGGGGAATGGATAAAGGAGTACAGATGGAGGAATATGATTTTTTTCTCCTTGTTTTAGGGATAAGAAGGAAATGTCCTCATTCATTGGCCAGATAGAAATTACAGTATTACAAAAGGATTCTTTTAGAGTGAAGAGTAAACCATTCATTGGATATGTTCAATTCCCAGATGAATTTACAGAAGAAATCCTTTGTTTAAAAGAACTACACAAGCAGGTCATTCCCTTAAATTTTGTCTTCATTTATTACATTTGTAAATTTTTATCCAGATAATGATAATGAGAATATTAATGGCCAATTAATTAAGTGATATTGTCTGTTTTTTTAAAAAAAATCCCCTCAGGAGCTCAGTTGTGTAATAGTATTTTTAAATTAAACTATTCTATATTATACTACTTGCCATATGAAACAATGTGGAAAATAGTTTTGCAATGCAATTATTTTTTATTTGCTTAATGAGTTTTACACTTACAGCCAAGTATGTCATTTTAGATTGTGCAATCTTTTACAGGATATTTGAGTAGCAATGCCATTTATTTACATAATGTCTGCATTACAAGAAATATGTACTTTGAAACAAAGTATGTTGCTTTGTTTATTAAGCTTACATTCTATAATGCAGCTGTCTTGGTGAAGGTGCCACTGGGAGCTGTCCTTTGTGGGTACAAAGGAGACCTTCTGGAGGCACCTGCCAGTGCAACTGCTGATTAAAAGTGAGGCTCTGGTGACACTGCAACTGACATGCGCTTTGTTCCCGGTTTATTTAAATCGGGAACATTTTTATTCGCATTGGGCTGTCTACATGCAGCCAGCCCCTCTTTCCCAGCACCCGCTTGCCTGCTGCTGCGCCATCCTTCCAGGCGATCCTGCCGGCCACGGGGAGGCTTGGGCGGCTGCTGCTCCTGCCGACACTTTGGGGGGGGTGCTGCCGCTGCCGCCATTGACCCACGAAAATAGGCTCTGCCATCTCCGCCATCCTCCTTGCCGGCCCCATCCAGGCTGCCATAGCCCCCACCTCTCATTCCCACCTCCAGGGCCGTCTTTGTGCGTTTTTTTTTTTTTTTTAAAGCTTCTGGTTTGAGCGCTTGACTAAACATGTGCTTAATAAATCCATTATTAAACTTTAAATGGATTTATTAAGCGCATGTTTGCTCAAGCGCTCAAACTGGAAGCTTTAAAAAAAAAAAAACAACAACCCCAAGAACGTTCAGACGGCCCTAATCGCAATCCTTGTGAGAGGGGCTGTCCACATAGGCGAAATTGCGTGATCAAAGCGGAAGTGCCAGGAAAACACTAGTTTTTCCAGGGGTCAGGAAAACCCGGAAGCATTGCGCGAGTAAGCCTGCTTCGGGGCGGGAGGCGGATTGGCACGTGTGAACGTGAACCTGACATGTGCAAGTAAACAGCAGCGAATCCTGATCAAAACGGCAGTGTGACCGGACCCTGAGAATATATTGCCCTGATCTGGCTGCCCCAAGCAAACCTGATCTCATCAGATCTTGGAAGCTAAGCAGGGCCGACCCTGGCAAGTATTTGGATGAGAGATCTCTAAAGAATACCAGGATCAGGAGGCAGAGGCAGGCTATAAAGCCCCCTTTCTGAACATCCAGTAGGAGTCGTCAGAGGATGCCATGACTTCCAGGCACAGGAACACACAGGCACACAAACAAAAATATGAAAATACCAAAAAAGTAAGAATATAATGACCCATTAAAAATTGTTGGTGCCTGCCGAAGAAATGAACACACGGCTTGTTGCCAATAAGAAAATACCAGATAATCCCTAAAACTAATTCTTGCAAACTGGTTTGATTTATTTAAAAAGAAAAGAAGAAAGAATGGTAGGGCAACATTCATTCTGGAATGGAGTGGAGACTTCCTTTGCAGGACAGAAACAATACCCACAGAATCCTAGAAGTTACGCTCCATTAATTTCCATTAGCATTCTCTGTTTAAACTAGTGATAAGGAGGGAAGTCTAAACAGTCTGGTGAATGCTACTACTGCAGTGCCTTTCTGGCAGTCTTGAGAACATGATATATGAATAACTCACAAAGCCCAAGTCCATACAAGAAACTTGTCCATGTTCAAACATCAAAGAAGACTCTTTATTAGTCTTGATTTCATCATATTTCTAAGTAATAATGATGTCACAATTAGGTATTCAGTTTCTGGATACAGTTGCCTGCAGGTAGTTCTGGGTATAATGCTTCTTTACTGCTTTTATGGACTTTTTCAACCCAATGCAGTATTTAAGTTAGTTGACTAGAATATGGATTTAATTGTTTAAGGTCAGCAAGTATTATTTTTACAACAGATTTTACTAGATAATTACAGCAAGATATGGGACGTGATAAGAGAGCAAGAACGAATGGAAAACTACAACAACTCATTATAACAAAAGACTTTATGCCAATGTATGGTGATGGTCCTTATGCAGTTGCCCCAGTCCTGAAGGAGGATGGCAACTGTAATCATTGATGGTATTGGGGAGGGGGGGTGTCTTCCAAGTTCTTATGCGTAAGATAAGTCACTTTTCTTAATCAAATTCCTCTCAAACCACTACATTTTGTTAACAAGAGAATGAGGCTTGCAGTTCATGGGATCCAATCACTTTGGGTTGTCTTTTAGGATTCTTTTAGAGGTTTAAAATTGGCTGGTTTAAAATAGGGATGGTTTAAAATTGGTTCACTGGACTACTCATTTTTTTTTTTTTGTAAATACAATTTATTATTGGATATATTTCCACGTTCATACAACTTAAACAAGTAAATACATATCCATTTCCTTTCACCCTCTCCCCCCCAAACAAGGCTTCCCGCAGTGCTCCAACCCCATTGATATCTCTCTTATTCAATTACATTTACTACTAAACTTACTTTCTCTAACTAATGGTAACAATTTAAAAGTCTAGTCCCTTTCAATTTCTCCTTAATAGCTGTCAAAACAAATCAAACCACGTTTAACATCCCAATTTTTCAACAAATATTCTTGAAAGTCTTTCCAATCTTCAAAAAAATTTTCATCTTCTTCGTTGTTTAATTTTCTTGTTAATTTGTCCATTTCTGCCATAAACAGCATCTTCTTAATCCATTCCCATGTTTCAGGTATTTTTTCTTGCTTCCAACATTGTGCAAAAGTCATTCTGGCTGCTGTAACCAAATACCATAATAATGTTCTCTTGGTTACATTTATTTCTTCCATTTTAAGACCTAACAATAACATCTGTGGGTCTTTCTTAAAAGTACATTTCAAATTTTTTTGTATCTCATTATGAATCTCAGTCCAGTAACTTACTGCCTTATTGCAAGTCCACCACATATGGTAAAAAGACCCTTCTTTTTTCTTACATTTCCAACATTTGTTAGACATGCTATCATTTATAATAGCTATTTTTTTAGGAGTCATATACCATCTGTACATCATTTTATAGCAATTCTCTTTTACATTTATACAAGTTGAGATTTTCATTGACTTTTTCCACAAATATTCCCAAGATGACATAGATATTTCATTATTTATATTTACTGCCCACTTTATCATTTGCTCTTTTACTGTTTCATCTTCAGTATACCATTTCAATAACACCTTATAAAATTTTGAAATCATTTTTTTACCCTTTTCGACCCTACAGTTTCAATTTCATTATTTTTTGCTCTAAAGCCATATTCCTTTTTATCAACTTTACATAAGTCATAAATCTGTCTATACCTCAACCAATCATATTCAAATTCAACATCAGTTCTGTCTTTTAATACAAAGTTTTTCCCTTCTATTTTTAAAAGGCTTTTATAAGGTAACCAATCTAGACCCTGATTTCTTGAATATGGATTAATCACTTCTGCCGGCACTATCCAAAGTGGTCGTTCTTCCGAGAAGAATTTTTTGTATCTCATCCAAGTCTCGAACAGTGATCGTCTTATGAAGTGGTGTTTAAAAAACTTGTCTATTTTTACTTTCCCATACCATAAATATGCATGCCATCCAAACTTATTGTCATGACCTTCCAAAGCCAACAACTTCTTATTTTCAAGATTAATCCACTGCTCCAACCATGTTAAACAGACGGCATCATAATAAAGTCTTAGATTTGGTAGTTGTAGTCCTCCTCTTTCCTTTGCATCACATAAAATTTTCATTTTAATCCTTGGCTTTCTTCCTGCCCATACAAACTTCGATATTTCTTTCTGCCACATATCCAATACTTTACTTTGTTTTAATATTGGAATAGTCTGAAATAAAAACATCAAGCGAGGCAAAACATTCATTTTTACAGTTGCAATTCTTCCCAGTAACGATAGATTCAAGGTATCCCATTTTTTCATATCTTGCTGGATCTTATACCAAACTTTTTCATAATTATTTTTAAACAAATCAATATTTTTCATAGTCAATTCAATTCCTAAATATTTAGTCTTTGTAACTACTTCACATTGAATTTTCTCTTGAAGTTCAATTTGTCTCTGTCTCGTCATGTTTTTACACATCACTTTCGTTTTATTTTTATTAACGTAGAATCCAGCAATTGTTCCGAATTCTTCAATTTTTCCCATCAATTGTGGTATGTTCTCAATTGGATCTTGAATCATAAACATTACATCATCTGCAAATGCTCTATATTTATACATAAAGCCTTTCACTGTAAGTCCTTTGATATTATTGTCTTTTTTTATCTCTGCCAATAATATTTCCAATATCCAGATAAACAATAATGGAGACAACGGGCAGCCTTGACGTGTTCCCTTTTGAACTTGGAAAAAATCTGTTTTTTCTTTATTTATATTCAAAGCTGCTTTCTGTTCTGAATATATTGCCACAATCATGTTTAAAAAAGACTGTCCTATATCCATTTTTTCTATTACTTGCAGCATAAAATCCCAATTCAAGTTATCAAAAGCTTTTTCCGCATCTAGAAAGAGGAAACCAACTTCTTTTTCTGGATGTTTATCATAATATTCAATTGCATCAATCACCACTCTCAAATTGTCTCTTATTTATCTATTTGGTAAGAAACCAGCTTGCTCTTCCGCTATGCCATCTTTCAAATATTTTTTCAACCTTTCCGAAATTATTTTTGCGAATAATTTGTAATCATTATTCAATAGCGATATTGGTCTATAATTCTTTACATTACTTAAATCCAAACCTTCTTTAGGTATAAGTGAAATATTTGCTTCTTTCCATGAGTCTGGGATCCGTTTGGTCATTCTTATATCATTTGACAGAAGTACTAAAATAGGGGTTAGCTCCTCCTTGAATTTCTTATAAAATTTTGCTGTAAAGCCATCTGGACCTGGAGCTTTGCCCAATTTTGCATCTTCTATCGCCATTGTTACCTCTTCCTTTGTTACTAAACCATTGAGTAATTCTTTAATTTGTTGTCCCAGCTCTGGTATTTCAATATTCTCCAAATACTTTTTAATTCTCTGTTGGTCAATTCCTTTCTTTTTAAACAGTTTTGCATAATATTTTAAAAAAGCTCTTTTTATACCTTTCAAATCCACAACGTCTTTTCCATCTTCAATAATCTTACTTATGAAGTTTCTTTCTTTTCTATTTTTCAACTGCCACGCTAAAAATTTTCCTGGTTTGTTTGCACCCTCAAACACTTTTTGTTGTAGTTTTTTCAAATTCTAATATAATTCTCTATTTAGTAAAACATTCAATTGATCCTGTAAAAAATGGATCTCTTTAATGATTTTTTTCTTCCCTGGTCTTTTCTTTAATTCCTTTTCTTTTTGTCGAATTTTTTCATAAAGGTCATTTTGTTGTTGCATCCTTTGCTTTCTGTCTTTAGTATTCAATGAAATAAGCAAACCTCTCATTACCGCTTTGTATGTATCCCATACAATCTGTATATCAGTACCTTTATTCAGATTCATTTCAAAAAAAAATTTCGTTTCTTTTTTTAATGTCTCATTCACTAATTTTTGGTCCAATAAATCTTCATTAATTCTCCAATATAATTGTTTTGGTTTTTCTTTTGACATCCAAAGTAAAGGGTTATGATCTGAGTTATTTTTTGGCAAAATTTCAATTTTATGAGTTTTTAATGCCATCTCCTCTGACATCCAGATCATATCGATTCTAGAAAGGGAATTATGTCTGTTAGAGTAAAACGTATAGTCCTTGATCTTAGGATTCCATTTCCTCCAAACGTCTTCTAGTTTCTCTTGTCTCATCAACTGAAATTTTTTTTTTGGCAATTTTCCAATCCCTTCTCCAATTGCATTAGACTTTCTGTCCAATGCATTATTCACCGTGCCGTTAAAGTCTCCTGCAAAAACTATTTGGTCATAGTTTAAACAGTCCAACTCTCTTGTCAAATCCTTGAAAAAAGTCTCTTTTGTCCCATTGGGTGCATATAAATTTACAAGCAATGTCCTTTTTCTGTACATCGTTATTTCCACACCAACATATCTTCCTTCATTATCTGAGAAGATTTGTTTGGGTTCCAATTCTTTAGAGATATATATCACTGTTCCTTTCTTCTTGTTAATTGCTGATGAATGAAATTCTTCTCCCAATTTTTTATTAATCAGATATTTATTATCTTGTTTTCTAATATGTGTTTCTTGCAAACAAATTATATTACATTTTTGTTTCTCTAGCCAATGACTAATCTTCTTTTGTTTGGTGAATTTAGTCCATTTACATTCCAAGATAAAAATTTGTAATCCATCAGTGTTTTGAGATAAATGTCTTTAAAATCATCAAAATTGTTCTCTTTGAATCTACACAAATCTCCTTCTGTTTTGATTGTAAATCTCACAGAATTGTACGAGAATGATAATCCCTGTGGGATCTCCCATCTGAACCTGATGCCCATTTCTTTTAGCTTATCAACTAGTTTTTTGAACTCCTTTCTGTCTTGTAAAATCATTCTCGGAATTTCTCTTAAAATTATTATTTTCTTTCCATTGATTTCCAACGGTTGTGTAAATTGCTTCTTGAAGATATCTTCTTTCATTTTTGTTGTCACAAATTGCACAATCACATCTCTGGGTAATTTCTTTCTCTTGGCATAAGCTGAGTTTACTCTGTAGATTAAGTCAAAGTCTGAATCCAAATCTCCTTGATCCTCTCCTATATAAGTTGTCAACGTGTTTATTACTAACGCACGTATGTCCTGGTCTTCCTCCTCTTCAATTCCTCTCAATCTCAGATGATTCTGGGTAGCCCTGTATTCCATCATAGATTCCAATCTTATATTCTCTTGGAGAGTTCTTTTCACTTTTTGTTCCATTTCTGCTGATTTTGTCACCAGACTTTGAACCTCTTTTTTTAACTTCTTCCGTATCTTTTTTTATCCCTGCCACTTCTGTTAGTACCAATTCTTTCAACGCTGCCATATTTTTTTCTTGTACTTGAACTTGCACTTGTTCTATTTGCTCCAGTTGTATTTGCATCTGTTGTTGCAACTGTGATTCTATTTGCTTTCCTAAATTCTGCACCACCTCTGTCATCCTTTTCTCCATCGCCTCCATGGCAGCCTGCCACTCTTTTTTTTCTTTTTCAGTCATTCTTGGACTTGGTGATGAGGCGGCCCTTGGTCTTGACCTCAAATCCGTCTTGGAGGCAAATTCAAAGCTTACCAATCTTTATATTGTCAATCATAAAGTCAAATCGCCACCTTTGTAACTTTCTCTGTTGTTTTTTTGGTTTAAAAATAACTTTTTAAAATTTAGTCCTCCTCAAAATGGCGGGCGCAATTTCTCTATGATTTTTTGGCTAGAGTAGGCTCCTTTGAAACTTCCTGTTTGGCTGTCCGTCTCGGTAATCCGACTTCTGGTGTCACACTTTAAAACGTCCGTCTACATCCGGCAGGACTACTTTAAAACATCCACTCTAGCCTACTTCCTGTACCATAGAATCACAGTCAGTTTTGATTCTGCTACACAAAGTTTAGTCTTTGCTGACCACAGGAATGCAAAACAAAGTTACTTTTCTGCCATTTTTTCCGTAAGAAAGCCTTCTTTTTACTTTTAAACCAAGTGGATTAGTTCTTTAAAGCTTTTTATGCTTATCCGTACGTTTTAATTTTGCGTTCTTCTTCAAACCGGTAAGCAAACGTTCATTGTTACCTTACTTGTAATCTCGGGGTTTCGCAGTGCTTCTTCTGTAATCGATGTTGATCTTGATGTTAAAGAGGTCGGTAGATGGCGGATTTATGCTGAATTCTCAGCCCGGCTAGTATCTGTAGTGCTGTCTTGCAACTGCCCTCTTCACGGAAGGAGATCAAGGTGTAAACAAGCTTCCTCCGAAGCTTATCCACACCGATCTCAACTCCCCCTCAGGCTTGGCTGCTTGCTCGTCACTCCCCCGCCTGGGGAGTGCTGCGTTGGGCCAGGTAGAGCCCAAACTGTCATCAGATACCGCCGTCCACCTTGCACGGATCGCAAAGTGCATTAATTCGCCATTTTAACTCCGACCGGAAGCCTGGACTACTCATTTTAAAACAGTAAATTCTGCACTTGAGATCCAAGACTGTTGGGATCAAAAATGGAAAGGTTTTGGCCTCTCTGTCCTTCATCGTAAGCCCTCTTGGGCATGTGGTTGACCATTGTGTGAAACAGGATGCTGGTCTTAACCAGCATGGCTGCTCTTTCTTGGCTTAACAAAGGTCAGGTATGACTGAAAGATTTCCTAGGAATGGTATCATCTGGGTTTTGGGGGGAGGGGAGTTGTCTTGTCCTGTCTCCAGGGGAAGCTTCCATGTAGATAAACCCACCTTTTTATAATCAATTGGAATTGTAAACTCAGAAGGTTAAGAAACTTAGTATTTGTTAAGAAACACTGGATTGATTTTTATCCTGCCTATCCAGCCTAGGCTGGCTCAGGGCAGTTTACAACAGAGTAAAAGTTCACCTTATACATAAAACACGATTCATTAAATTAATACCATTTCCCATAAATAATAATACAACAATATAAAAACAATGTTAAAATCACGCATTATGTTAAAGTGCTAGCAAATTCCAGTTTTTGCTTTAATTCTATTGGTCTGCTTCAGTTAGGGGAAGCTAAGATGGGCAGTAGTCACAGGGTTGCCACTTGCTGTTATTGTTAGTGACACCACTAGTGATGGTGGTGGTGGTGGCGGCTCCAAAAACCTGGAGGAAGAGCTCCATTTTGCAGGCCCTGTGGAACTGTAAGCGGTCCCGCAGGGCCCTAGTCTCCTCTGCGAGCTCATTCCACCTGAGTGGAGCCACCACCAAAAAGGTCCTGGCCCTAGTTGTTGCCAACCTGGCCTCCTTAACACTCGGGAGAGTCAGCTGGTTCTGGGTCCCTGAACGTAGTGCTCTCCGGGGCATATGTGGGGAAAGGCAGTCCCTGAGGTATGTCAGACCCTGGTCATAAAGGGCTTTAAAGTAACACTCATCTTCTGCTTTGCAGTAGCTGTTTACCCTGCCCGTAATGGAAGCTTAAGTGAATAATATTTTCAGCTTCCAATAAAGAAGCAACTTCAGAAGCAAGTTCAGAAAAATTTCAAGAGTGCCAGGCATAATCATGTATTCACACTCCAGTTACCACATTTTTGGATTGGGCCCTTCTCCTCATAATCATGAGATACCACATCTATGAAACTACAGTAATGCATATTGTGTTGGGTGCTGCATACCTCCTGCTCTGAGCCCATGAAAATGTATGCAGTTTTTACTCAAGCAAAATTCTTGCTGACTTATAAAGGAGTTTCACTCCATTTATTCTCTCTGCATAATTTGGCCCTTGGTGATTTAATTGACTTGTTAAGTCTTCTTGATAGTCTTCTTATTTAGTGGGTTCTTTCTTTGAAAATATTACAGCATTCTTTTACTGTATGGATGGTGATGTTTCTGAGCAGAAGAAATTCAGGCATAAAAAGAAATGATACACTAAATAGACTTCCCAGATATTTCCCTTGGTAACCCCACCAAAATGCCATGGCTGAGGGATTGTCCTTCTCCTTTTCTCCAAAAACTTGTCAAAGTACTGTTGCAGTTTGTTGTTCTTCCTCCTCACTGGGTAAAAGATCAGACAACCTTACCAATGAACCATTGTTCTATCATAGACCTCTTCATCCAGATAACTCCCAGTGTGAGTCACAAAGAACTTTTTTGATTCTCTACATTTTTAGAAGATCTAGATGATGAGCCAATAGGAGGCTAGGGAACCAATGAAAGCTGAAGCTATGGATGCTGGAAGCTAGCTTGTGTGAGATGGGAGGAGAAAATACAGGAAGTGGACAAGTACATATAGGGCAGTAGTTAAAATACCCTGTTTACCAAAAGAGGAAAGTTGGGAGAACTTTTAGGGTTATAGCTATTTCAGAGTTTGGAATATTTGCCAATGCTCAAGAATCCTATAATCTCCAGAGGTGTATCTACTCTACAAATTGATGGTGGATGCATATTATTTTCAGTCATAGCTGTCCTCCAATGAGTTGTAATTTAGCAATATTGAGAGTTCTGTAAGAGTTCCCTAGACTCCCCAGGGCAAAGATAAAACCAGTTTCAATTTGTAATGCAGATATCTTCTGAAATAATACTATGTCTGCAGCTCTGCTGAAATTCCTGCCATTTACAAGAAGAACATCAAAACATGTCTCTCCATGGGAAAGTTATGCTCGGAGCCCAGCACTCAGAAGTCTCTTGGGAATTGTTTAGTTAAGCTTTTTTTAAAAAAATCATCAGTGATATCTATGTAAATACAAGAAAGGGTGGGGTAATGAAGTAATTTGTTTTTATCAGCAATTGGACACCCTTAAGACCTGGAAAACTGTTCCCCGTAACTGTACACAGATCAGGCCCAAGGATTCCTGCTGTCTACACAACTTCATATTTTGCCTTCCTGCCTTGTATCTTCATGTGTGCTGAGCAGCATGACGACAGCATTTTAACTTTTAAGAGTTGACAGAGATATTATCACTTATCCCATTGTAAGGCCTTACCTTCCTACTCCTTTACACAGTACCTATGCGCTGTACAGCCAAGTAGGGATGACTGACTTCCATTCCTCCTTAAAGCATTTCTGTGTGCCTGTCTTCCAGAAGTCCAAAGTAATGAAGAGATTTTTTTTAAAGCCAGAGTTGGAGCACACTGCTAAAAAATCTTAATGTGATCATAACAATTGTTTTTGGTTTAGGGTTGCCAGCCTCCAGGTGGGGCCTGGGGATCTCCCACTTTTACAACTGATCTCCAGTTGACTGAAATCAGCTCCCCTGGAGAAAATGGCTGCTTTGAAGGGTAGACTCATTCTACCATGCTGAGGCCCCTCCCCTCCCCAAATCCCACGCTCTTCAAGCTCCATCCCCAAATTCTCCAGTATTTTCAAACCCAGACCTGGCAACTTTATTCTGTCTTCTTTGTCTGATTCACATATTCACGGCTGCTCATTGGTTACACTGCACAAAATAATGTTGATACCATTGTCTACATCATCACATCAAGATTTGCTTTTTTAGAATAATGTTTTATCAATGTTCATGGGCCATCAGTAATGGGGGGGAGAGATATGTGAAGAGTGTGGAAGATAACGTATTATGGATTTCAACAGTTTTGCAGAATCTTGAGGAGTTCTGGTTTTGCTTTGAAAATACAATTAAAGTCAGTTTCTAGGCCTTGGGATTGTAGCGATAAACCTTAAAATCATGTTGTTAGAAAGAGTTGATATACAGTCAGGAGATAATTCTGGATTTGACATTGTTCCTGGATTCCAAGGTGGCTGCCATGATCAGGAGTATCTTTAAGAATAGCACATTGGTTACAGGCTTGCCATTGGCCTACTGCTCCCATGGCGAGCAGGAGAACAAGAATGGGAAAAAATGACTGTAGGGCAACATTGTGATGTCCCATCTAGGGAAGACCCAGAAGCAAAGCTAGTCTTCTTTACCTCCTGCCCTCAACAGGCATTGCCCCCTGGCAGGAGGGGGGAAATGCTATTGGCAATGGCATGACATCATTTCTGGGAAAACCCAGAAATGACATCACATCTCTTTAGAAGATGACATCATTTCTGAGAAAAACCAGAAAAGACATCACATCTCTTTAGAAGTCACCAGAAACTCTATGGAAAAACCATTGCCAGCCACCATCCTCCCATGTCCCCCACCCCATATCTAACTGATTGCTAGGCCCAGCCTGGCAACCCTATTTCAATCCCAGGGATAGTTAATTACCAGGGTTATGGGACCTGTGTGGGGTAATCACTAGTGGGTCTCAGTGAGAAAGGGGAAGGAATGAAACCACCCTTTATGCCTCTTCCATCAGCAGAGCTGTGCTAATGAAAGAGGCAGAAGGGGACAGTTTCATCCCTTCCTTCTTCTCCCTGCAGCCCACTGACCTGCATGGCTGACAACTAGTGACACTCTGCTTCCTGCCTTCTCCGACTCGTCAGTTGTGCTTAGAGCTCTTGTCCCTTGGTGCTTGAACTGCTGGTAAGCAGCACTCAGCAGCACAATAGCTACAGAAACTTCGGCCTTCATCTGTACACTAATATAGTGTGAAATATGTCTCCTGCTCCTAGGAAAGGAAATCCAGGCACATCCCTCATGCTTGCTGTCTCTCTTCATCAAGCAAACCTCCTTGGAAATGTGAAGCAATACGGTGCAATGTACTTTGATACAAAATTATTGAGGCTGTGCCGGTAGAGCATTAAATATTAGCAGACGGCACATGATGTCACTTTTACAGACTACCTGACTGTACTATAAAGTCATTGTGTGCCTTATATAATGATTTCATATTGCTGTGTAAACCTGTAAATCCAATAAGTGATTACAAAGCAGTAGGAACAAGAGGCACTAACAAAGCCTCAGACCTGTGGTAATAGGTGAGGCCAGACATGACTGCTGTAGCTAGGCTTCCCAACTCCAGATTTGGAAATGCCTGGAGATTAGGGGGTGGCGCCAAGGGAAGGCAGGATTTGGGTAGAGGAGGTACCTCAGCTGGGTATGATGCCACAGAGTCCACCCTCCAAAACAGAAATATTATCCAGGGGAACTGCTGTCTGTAGTCTGTGGGGAGGGTGGGATATAAATAGAATAAAATAAAAAAAATCTATTATAATTCCTGAAAATTTGCAGACCCCACCTGGAGGTTGGCAACTTAAACTGTAGCCTTAGGTGCCCATAGTAAGAAACCCAAGGTACAGTTAACCTCAACAGAAGATTTCTCATTTGTTTAGTCTTTTTCAGATGTTACATCCACATATAACAGGAGTCCAGCAACCAAGGATATTAACAGAGAGTGCTACCCGTGCTCTCCATATGCACAGTAGGAATGGGCATGAACTGGGAAAATGCAGCTCGTATGGGTTTGTGGCATGTGGACTGTCACAAACTTTTTGACACTAAATGAACCAGTTCAATTCATGAGGTTCATGATGAAGTAGAACAGCCTCCCAAACTCAGAGAATCTCCAGCTGACTCTCCTCTACCTGCCCTCGAAGTTTGGTGAAGGTTGAATTATGGGGTACAAGTTACAGCCCTCCAAAGAAAGTGAACGCAAGGAAGTGCTTTGGGGGGAAATGAGGCCTAGGTCCAGCAGGTTCAGGAGTGTATAGAATGCCTTCTTGGTGTGTTAGCAACACAAAACTCACAGTGAATCTCTGACTAACTCTCCTCTACCTGCCCTCCAAGTGTATAGAATGGGCCCCCTGCAAACTACACACACCAAACGCATAGGGAACCTCACTCTGCCACCCTTTCCTCTACAATCTCACCAAGTTGGGGGTGGATTATATTTCTGGGGTCCCAGTTATGGACCCCCCAAAAATGTCTCCCCTGTGTTCTCTGGGAAAAGACAGCTGAAGTTACAGGAACTAGCCAGTGACACCAAACTCACAGGGAAACTTCAGCTGGGCAGACACCCCCCAGCCAGACAGTGGAAGCAAGGCTAACCATCTGGCCTGAACTTTCTTGCCTGGCCACAAGCCCTGAGCCTACCTAAAACCCAAACACCAAAAGAGGAAAAGAGTTTACAATCAGGAGGGTATGGAATATGAACATAAGAACATAAGAGAATCCAGTGTTGGATCAGACCAATGGCCCATCTAGTCCAACACTCTGTCACACAGTGGCCAAAAATACCAGGTGCCATCAGGTGGTCCAGCAGAGGGGTCAGGACACTAGAAGCCCTTCCACTGTTGCCCCCGAAGTGCCAAGAATACAGAACATCACTTGCCTCAGCCTGAGAGTTCCTATCTATACCTTGTAGCTAATAGCCATTGATGGGTTCTCACTCAGCCATTGTACCCAGTATTCAAGCCCCATTGTTCAGCATGAACTGAGAGATGGGCTGGCTCAGAGCACCGAGTCCACCTAATATCCAAACCCCAGCAGGGGAGAGAAGTTCACAATCAAGGGGTATAAAATGTGGTTCCTCACTAAGCATTCTGTAGCTGAGCCCCACCTCTAGGTGTGAGCAGAGAGACGGGGTGACTCAGAGCCCTTAGTCCACCTAACTCCCAAACTCCAGTAGAGGAGAGAAGTTCACAATCAGGAAGGTTTAAAATGTGGGTCCTCACTCAGCCAAGGCATCCTGTAGCTAAGCCCCTCTGCTTGGTGAGAGCTGAGAGATGTGGTGGCTCAAAGCCCTTAGTCCATCTAACTCCCAAACCCCAGCAGGGGAAAGAAAGAAAGGCTCCCAGTATGCATGGATGTAACATTTAACATAAGAGAACATAAGAGAAGCCAATGTTGAATCAGGCCAATGGCCCATCTAGTCCAACACTCTGTCACACAGTGGCCAAAAATACCAGGTGCCATCAGGAGGTCCAGCAGTGGGGCCAGGACACTAGAAGCCCTCCCACTGTTGCCCCCCCCAGCACCAAGAATAGAGTGCATCACCTGCCCCAGACTGAGAGTTCCTATCTATACCTTGTGGCTAATAGCCACTGATGGACTTCTGCTCCATATGTTTATCTAATTCCTTCTTGAAACTGTCCATGCTTGTAGCTGCCACCACATAAGAACATAAGAGAAGCCAATGCTGAATCAGGCCAATGGCCCATCTAGTCCAACACTCTGTCACACAGCGGCCAAAATATACCAGGTGCCATCAGGAGGTCCAGCAGTGGGGCCAGGGCACCAGAAGCCCTCCCACTGCTGCCCCCTCCAGCACCAAGAATAGAATGCGTCACCTGCCCCAGACTGAGAGTTCCCATCTATACCCTGTGGCTAATAGCCACTGATGGGCTTCTGCTCCATATATTTATCTAATTCCCTCTTGAAACTGTCCATGCTTGTAGCTGCCACCACCTCCTGTGGCAGTGAATTCCATATGTTAATCACTCTTTGGGTGAAGAAGTACTTCCTTTTATCTGTTGTAACACGACTGCTCAGCAATTTCATGGAGTGCCCACGAGTTCTTGTATTGTGAGAAAGGGAGAAAAGTACTTCTTTCTCAATCTGCTCAATCCCATTCATAATCTTATAAACCTCGATCATGTCATCCCTCAGCCGTCTTTCCTCCAAGCTAAAGAGCCCCAAGCGCTTTAACCTTTCTTCATAAGGAAGGTGTTCCAACCCTTTTATCATTCTAGTTGCCCTTCTCTGCACTTTTTCCAATGCTATAATATCCTTTTTGAGATGTGGCGACCAGAACTGTACACAGTATTCCAAATGAGGTTGCACCAATGGTTTATACAGGGGCATTATGATACTGACTGATTTGTTTTCAATTCCTAATTTGTTTTCAATTCCTAATAATCCCCAGCATAGCATTGGCCTTCTTTACTGCAGTTACACACTGTCTAGACATTTTCATTGAGTTATCTACTACGACTCCAAGATCTCTCTCTTGGTCAGTCTCTGCCAGTTCAGACCCCATCAACGTGTATTTATATTTAGGATTTTTGGCTCCAACATGCATCACTTTGCACTTGGCCATACTGAACCCCATTTGCCACGTTGATGCCCACTCACCCATCCTTGACAGATCCCTTTGGAGTGCCTCACAATCCTCCCTGGTTTTCACCACCCTGAAAAACTTCGTGTTAAAAATGGCTTCTGTCCATTAATGTGTAAAGCAAAGGGTAGGAAAGCCATTTTTTATAGAAAATATTTGACACAGGTGAGCAAAAACCCTGCCCCTCATTATCTTAGTATGCTTCTTCTATTTAATGGTTTTTCTTCCAGCCTGGTTCACTTCTGGTATTGGAGCCAGGCTAGGGGGTGATGGGGATAAGAACATGTAAAACAAGATAGTGCAGTGATGTGTGGATGGGGAAGAGTTTATATCCCCTTACTAACACATTCAGGTTTTTTAAAATAGATACTCCCTCTTCACTATCACAGCTTTAGACAAGGACACATGAATACACAAGAACCCCCTCCCCATCACTCAAGCTTGGTACTAAAAGTAGCTGAAAGAGATTGTGCAAAGGGCAATGGGTACGATTTCAAGGTTGAAGCCCCTTCAATACAAAGGAAAGCTAACAAGGAGAGGTTGGTGTTTAGAATAACAATGCTGCAGGAGAGGGGAATCTTATATCAGTTTGTAAAACAAGATAGGAAGAGTTAATAGAAATGGAATGTTTGTGTTCATAATGCTAAAAGGAAGATTTAGGGATTCCCCAATAAAATTGGGGCCTTGTTGTCTTCACACAGTCTATAATCAACTGATGGAAAACATTAAAGAAAGGAGACTGCAAGCTCAGGTGACAGGTTTTGTAAAAATTAGGCAAATTCATGGATGATAAATCTATAAATAGCTACTAGCTATCTTCCAGGTATGAGATGCTGAAAGCAGACAACAGTAGGTGTCCTTAGTCTTCATTCCTGGCTTGTAAGCTTCCACAGGTTGTCCAGTAATGAGAAAAAAATGAAATACCAGATGAGATCCTTGACCCAAAGCAGTTATGTTTGACCATAGCCCTTTTCAGATATCCCTAAGTACATACCATGAACACATGTTTGGAGAGCAGGGTCACCTCCAGTGTACACCTGTTCACTGGAATGAATGCATGAATCACACATGTAAACAATATACATATATACAGCTGTCTCCATTTCCCTCCCTGTCAAAGCCCCTACTTTGTCAGCATCCCCAATCATATAAAGAGAGCCCTCAGTGCATATACTTTCATGTCCCAACTAAATGTATAAGCAGAAACATAGCTTGACACGGTCACTTTACCGCCTCCTTATCTCTGTTCTTGTATATGCTTTAAATATCCCAAAATGGCTGCTTCCTTTGAACAGTAGACTGCCATGCCCTACCATAATCTGCTTTTGGAAGTTAGCTTCTCTTTCTGTATCGGGACACATCTAATCATGCAGTTGCAAACACTTTAAGGCACTTAATTCTGAAGAGCAGCAATTTCTACCAATTTCCCCTTCAACTGCAAACCCCATCATTGAGGTTGATGCTGTTGCTGAAGATCTGCTAATCTCAGGTATAACATTTCAAAGTGTTTGGTAGACTGAAGTGGGAAGGGCAGGAATGTCCCACTCCATGAAGTCCATGGACAGTTGGATATGACCCATTGTGTGGAGCACCAATATCTGAGAATCACAAGTGCAAAGTTCCCTTATTCTTTTTTAAAGTTATCAGAATGGAATATGTAATTAAGCAAGCATTGCTATGTAAACAGAAGGAAGGAAGGAAGGAAGGAAGGAAGGAAGGAAGGAAGGAAGGAAGGAAGGAAGGAAGGAAGGAAGGAAGGAAGGAAGGAAGGAAGGAAAGAAGGAAAGAAGGAAGGAAAGAAAGAAAGAAAGAAAGAAAGAAAGAAAGAAAGAAAGAAAGAAAGAAAGAAAGAAAGAAAGAAAGAAAGAAAGAAAGAAAGAAAGAAAGAAAGAAAGAAAGAAAGAAAGAAAGAAAGAAAGAAAGAAAGAAAGACAGACGGGGTATGTGGGGGAGACTGGGGGATGTATCAGAACAGAGACTCCAGTGTACAAAAATCAGCTGAGCAAGCAAAGCTTCTTTAAAAGCAAGCCTCTTTCCCCACTGTAATGGATATAAATAAATCACAAGATAAAAATGTCTCAGTGGATTCACTAAATAGGGAGAATGGAAAAGATACACAGGAGGCTAAAAGAATGTCTTCTGTTCTGCGACTAAAAATAAAACAACAGACATATGACAGAGATTCTATATTCTTTTTATTAGTTCTGATGGAGCAGCCTCAGTTCAGAAGCATTAGGCGCATAGACTGCACCTCTGCTTTCATGTCTGTGCTCCATACTGTTTGCCAAGTTTATAAACAGACATTACAATCCTGTCACTCACTCAGACACACAGTCTGTAGCTGTCATGTCATCTCATACAGATCACTCTCTTCTATAATATTGTTGTAATGAAAAGCAAAGAAAACCCAAGCAGACAGCAGTATTACTTATTCCTTTTAGAGTCAAAATATTGTGTGAGGTACCAAAGGTAGAAGGTAAAAATACACCGTTCTGCCCAGTGTATGTAAAATTAGTCTTGAAACCTGGAAGAAGATGAAATATACAAAAAGGAGATAATGCTCTCTCTTTAACGTGCTCCTAAAAGGTAGAGAAATTAAATCTAATTTATTTAGAAACAGCTCCACCTGAACTGCACGGTGAACCCTATTGAATTGGTCTTTGATGGATAACATATTGTATGTCTTAAAATAAATCTCATTACACAAAAAATGAATTGAAGGTATAGACAGACTAATCCTAGGTCCTCGGAGAGCTATCCAAGTAGAAGACAGAGTTGTAGTCTATTTCTTTTACAGAAAAAGGAGGGAAAGATTCACATAAAAAACAACTACCTTCCCAACCATGAAAAACAAACAAAAACACCACTGTTGGACAGATTTGGACTGCAATTCATTTATGAACAAATGGTGGCCAGGTGTCTATGGAACAGTGGTTGAGTCCCCAACACTAATAACTCTGTGTGGTGTCTGAGTGAAGCACGATTATTAAACCGGACTGGGCTACTCTGTTGAAGTTTCTGTGAGGGGGAGGACCTGGGATGTGAAACAGTCATGGCTGTCTATGTATTTTAAAAGAGGCAAGATGAATAGTGATGGGTCATGCCTGAGCTACTTATAACCCTGAACCTGTGGGAGGGAGGTTGTGGCAGGTGGTAGGCGCTCTGTGTTAGTGAGAAAGGGGCATCACACATGGTAACACATTTAAATATTAAATTAGGTCCATTAAATATGATACCAGAGCACCACAGGAGCCAATCTCTCCACAGTTCCTTCCTGTGTTGAGTTGATTATGTTTCAAAGATCTAACCACTCAAGTAACTCACATGTGTTGTATTATTGGTGTGGTAAAGTTATCACATTAGTAATGTACACCAAGAAATACATAGTGGTTTTTTCCTTATGTTTTATTTTGAATTTAGCCTATTGTAGTACAATTAACCATATATAGAAGACCACAATTCAAAGGAAGTGTCAAGAAGATGTCAAGTAAGGCAAATAGGGGTGTGCAAGAAAAAAAAAATCAGTATTTTCCAGCTTTGGGTATACTGACTTGGAGTGGGGGCTGTAAGGTATTTTTTCCAGGTTTTTTTCCCATTAGGATAAACTGAATGCACATCACTAAAGGCAATACCCTAAGGCCAGTGCAAGCAGGGTAGCATTGACAATCATAAACTTTGGGCATCTACCAAGGCTCATGACCCAACAGGGGGCAATCTGCCAGCTCTTGAAATCCCCTGGTCCTGCTGTTTGTTTGTTTGTTTATTTATTCGGCTTATATCCCACCCTCCCTGCAAAGCAGGCTCAGTCTACTCACTGTTACCATGAGTGGCAAAGCACATGCACACAGCAAGTATATATATATATATATATATATGTATATATATATGTATGTATATATTTGTGAACATGGCTATCAGATCAGAATAAGGGAGCTACTATCATCTTTAAGCATGTACAAAAGGGCAGTTTTTCCAGCATTATCCAATCCAAGAAATACTAATTTGTCAATTTTTTGGTACAGTCCTAAAAACTGAACTGTTCTCTCAACAGTCCTAAAAACTGCTATAAATCCAGTCAAATATAAAGGACATGTCTTTCAGGTTCCACAGTTAAGAGTCTGAGATTCGGGCCACTCCATCCACAACTCCAGTTGGCACCAGCACAGGAGGCTGTTTCTCTCCTCTCCTCTCTTTTTGGTGCTGTCAACTGTTCCATCCCCAAACTGCGACTAAGGTGAGTACTTTGCTGTGAGTGTTGGGGAGGGTTAAGCTTTATTTAACTTTTTAAAGCCTATACTATAACCTACCAAATTCTGGAAAAGTTTGGGGTTGTCCTAATTTTGGAGTTGCTCATATTTATTAACTTCGGTGAGCTTCTTGCTGAATGGTTGATGTGTGAGGATAGGTTTTATTTTTCCTTTGGGTAAACATACTGAAAGTAATTATACTTTCTATGCAGGATATGCAAAGGCCATGACATGACATCCAGATTCGCCTGAGTTAGGGAGGACCCACATGTAAGATACTAATATTTATCCTAAATTTGCTTTGAGAGTCAGTTTGGTGTAGTGGTTAAGAGCGTGGGCTCTGATCTGGGAGAACTGGGTTTGATTCCCCACTTCTCCACATGCAGCTGCTGGTGTGACCTTGCATCAGTCATAAATTCTTTCACAGCTGTTCTCTCAAGGGCAGATCTCAAGAGAGCTCTCTCAGCCCCATCTACCTCACAGGATATATTTCCACCCACACATATGCAACTATAGCAGCCAGTGGTAACTATGGATCACATCCAATATGGCAAGAAGCAACCCCCCCCCACACTAATAATAATAATTGTGAGCTGTCAAGTTGCAACCAACTCCTAGCAACAAGGCAAGAGATGATCAGAGGTAATTTGCTGTTGCTTTCTGCGTAGCCGCCCCTGCCTTCCTTGGTGATCACCCCTCCAAGTACTAATCATGGTCAACCCTGATTAGCTTCTAAGCACTGACAGGATCAAGCTAGGTTGGCTATTAAGCTGCTTTAAACACACTGCCATCCTGGTTTTCAAACTATGGGTAAAATAAATAACACATGAGAATTTACTGGAATGAAGACAAAAATTCTAAATTGACTTTTGTTCCTCTGATTCAAGTAAATAGATTTAAGTGGGGGGGGACATGTACACCAGTCTTGAACTTTTTAATGATTTACCAACATCCAGAGCAATCATGTTTAGCTCTCATCAAACCATTTAAGGGAGGTACTTCACGAAGAAAAAAAGTACCTGGATAATAGTAATTGAAAAAGAGAGGGGAAGGCAGAGAAGCCTTCTGAAAAGTAAACAGAGGTAGACATTCAGTAACAGACATCTTAGTACATCTTTAATTACAGCAGTTCTACATGAGTAGCAAGGGTATATTTGAAAACGTGTGGCATGGAATTTTTTTCCCATTAACTTTAATTGATTGGACTTGAAAATTCAGGAGCTGATAGAAAGAATAAGATATGTGTTTGGTGTTAGAAAAAAGGATCATCACTAAAACAGGCTTATTTTTAATGCTTAGTAGAAATTACAGTATCTGCAAATCTTTCTGGTTATGTGCTCTCATTGAAAATAATGGCTGTTCTTCAGAGGTTGCTATTTAAAATGGTTAAGTGTGCTGGTGGAAGCCAATAAAAACAGAGCAATTTTTCATTGCCACATTGACACAGTACTTTTTTTTGTGCTGCTTAGTGCTGATGCAACATTAATTTGGCACTAATATAAAATAATGCTGTCCCTGTTTCCTTTGCTGTGAAATCACTATTCATATGGTGAATTAAAGCCATTCCTATTTATGAGCAGTGGGAAAGAGCTGGGCTCCACAAACGTTCTCACTCCACTATTCTGCCAGATGTGCTAGTGCAACTATTTTGTCACCAAGCTACCTGATACGATAGCAATTTCTTTTTAATAAGAGAGAAATAGGTACCGTAAGTCCATTGTGATTTACACATTATTATACATTCATGCTCAGAGTAAAATGCGTCACTGCAGCACTGAATGAAATGATGGAAATTATAAAAAAGGGCAATCTTAACAGTGCCATGAAAACAGAAAGTAATCTTTTATAATGAAATGTAGCATGAACAGGATTCTTGATAACTTTGCCTGTGTGAAGTGAATGATTGTCAGGTACTGTGAACAGGATTTGACACATGTTATGCTTTCCAAAACACAAGGGCCACAAGCCCACGCAATGTAAGTGTAGTTAAGCCAGTGACAGATAATGTTAAACATGCTTGACCTGAAGTGGGATGCTGAGATGGCCCAAAAACAAAGTATAAACCAGCAATGCAGGGATCACATAGCTCAGGCATGTCAAGTGGCACCCAATGATGGTTGTCAGCCCCATCTGGTTTGCCCTTCTGCATTGAGGCTGGTAAATTACATGACAAGTGCACCACTAGTCTATGCTGGATTGTGACCAATACTTGGAAAACAGAGGCACATACCGCCCCCCATCTGATATGGGCACATAGAATTTAGTTTTGGGTTATGCTTAGGGGTGTGCATTTGGATACACCCAAGCCGAAAATCCCCAAATACCTTATTAGTGTTTGTCAGTATATTTGGCATCCCAAATATTACTGGGATTTTTTTCCAGAACACCCCCCCCCCCAAAAAAAAAAAAAAAGATCCTGAAAAAATTCCAGAAATATTTGGGAATTACCGGGATGATCAGGAGCCAGCATTTGCAGTTTTTGAGTTCTGCTGAGCATTCTATGCACTGCTACTGGTTGTGCTGGGCTTCCAAAAATGCTCAGCCTTCATTTTGTAGTGTAGAGATTCATTGGTTTGACATTAGTCCTGTTAAATTTGAACTATTTCAGTGGCTCTGGTTGCTGCTGGTCATTCTGTTCACTGCATCTGGTTGTGCTGGGCTTGCAAAAATGTCTTTCCACTTTCAGACTATACTGAAGAGATTCTCTGGTTTGACATTAGTAATCTTTTGCTTGCATTGCCACAGTGACGCTTGTTCTGCTGGACATTCTGTACATTGCAACTAGTTGTGCTGGGCTTGAAACCCCCCTCCCCTTCAGTTTCCACTGTAGAAATTCTGTGGTTTGATTTTGGTTCTTTGGCTTGGCACGTTGGCTTGTGGTTCTTCTGGGATTACTGAGCTCTGCAATCATTCTGTTGGACCTGCTGTTTGTTTTCAGTGATTGCTACTTGCAGGCATGGCTTTTTGCCCTGGAAGCAGCTTTCATGGTTGTTGTTTTTTTCCTTCTCCCCCTTCATAGGAAATACTGGAGAACAGCTGGGGGCATCCTGTTCAGAGGCCCCCAAAATTGGACCACTTGGTCCAATCAGTTTGAAACTTTGGGGGTATTTAAATGATAGGCACCAGAAGCTCTGCTACAATTTTGGTGCCTGCACCTCTAAAAAACTCTGCAGCCACTCAGAAATCTTTAAAAAAACAACTGTACATTTAAAAACAACTCCACCAGCCATTCTCCATAGGAACTAATGGACCCCAAAATTCGGAAATCTAAAAAAAGCCACCTGAATCTAAATACCATACCACTATTTGGAATTGGAAATATCAGGAATGCCAATATTTTTTTACTCCAGTATATCTGGAAACCCCCATTTTTTCATATATCTCTAGTTGTGGTTGTCATCAATGGTTTGCATCTTGTTAAACATGGAGGTTCTTATTTTGCCGTATCATTACATTACATTACACTGATGGTTGTAAAGTCATCCTATGATGAGAGCTTGCAAGTGGGGGGGTAGAACGATAGGGTTGCCAACCTCCAAGTGGGCCCTGGAGATCTCTTGGAATTACAGTCTCTCTCCAGACAACAGAGATCAGTTCACCTGGGAAAAAATGGCTGCTTTGGAGGCTGAACTCTATGGCACTATAAACCAGTAAGGTCCCTTCCTTTCCCCAAGCCCCTTCTCCCCAAGATCCATCTCCATCTCCAAAAGCTCCAGATATTTCCCAACCCAGAGTTGGCAACCCTAAATCTGGCTGCTGAACACCACTCACTACCCACTCCAAGCTACCAATCCAGAGGTGAGAGAGGGGAGTCTAGGAAGTATTCGTTGTGGTAGTGGGACTTGTTGGCAGTTACTGACTGAGTGGGCTCTTGGCCTACCACCTTATTTTCCCTTCAAAGTGGCCATTCCATAAAAGAAACTGTTGACCAGGGTCCTTGGCAACTTATGTAAACTGTTTTATATATATATATATATATATATCACACACACACACACACACACACACACACACACACACACACATATATTCTTTTTTGCTTCCTCTGTCTCTGTTATGGTTATTGATGATAGTACAATACAGCGGAGAGTTTAGCCTGTTATAACTGTGTTATGTGTGCCACTGCTTCAGAAGAAATTTTGAAATTTTGTCTTTCTGTAGGCTCTAGTGATTAGAGGGTCTTTAATGAGATGTTCAGCAAGCTTTCGAGGCTGTAAAGCTGATGTCATAAAAGGGTGATGTTTTGAACATACAAATTGTGGGTGTTGTTTTTCCCCACTCCAATAGACCTCACTTGCAACAGTACGGCAAACAGGCCTTAGTATCAAGAAATAGGGGGATTCTTCATCCAGTGTTATTCTAATGCACATGATTCTTAAGTCGTAAAGTAAGGGGTTATGTAGATATTACAAAGTCATTGTATTTATTAGGGAACAACATAAGGACTTTGCATCAAATGTGAGATGGCGGTTTTCTGCTTTCCACACACCTGCTGGCTCCTTTAAGCTTATGACCAAAGCAGTCATGGAGAAGCCAGTTTGCCTTTTTCCTGACTTTTTTCTCATATGCAAACCACTGTGCTAGGGTGCCAGCCTCCAGGTAGGTGCTGGGGATCTCCCAGAATTACAACTGATCTCCAGACAATAGAGATGAGGTCCCCTGGAAAAGTGGCAGCTTTGGAGGAATTCCATGGCATTATATGGTCCCTCCCCAGGTTTCACCCCCAAAGTTCCAGGTATTTCCCAAATGGGAATTGGCAACCCTACACTCTGTGGAGGCGCTGTTGGTACCGTTGTTAAAATCATGTTATTTGCATAACTATACACAAGTTTCGCAAAGGATCCAATAGCAGGTCCAGTGGGTGGTTTGCAAATGCAAAAACAGCTGATGGAAGAGGTTAAAGCCCCTTCTCCCTGCCTGCTTTGGTCATAAGCAGAGAGGAGCTGGGATGTGGCTTTTTGGAGGTAGAAAACTCCCATCACCCCATCTGATGGAAAGTCCTTACATTGTTTCCCAATGATTATAAGTGCTATGTAATGTGTTTGTTTGCAAATTTCCATTCTTGCTTTTCTGTATGTTGTAGAGTCATTCTTGGGTTAGCAATAAGGTATTGCTGATCAGATATTTAGGATTGCTTTAGTTCTCAATTCAATGAAAAGGACAGGAGAATTGTTATTATTCAGACATCTGGGTAATACAGCAGAGTTCCCCCAGTCATAGAAGCATAGTGCTGAGTGCCATAAATAAATCTCCCAAGAAGTATATTGCAAAATGTAACACATTTTATTCAAGTAGATTCACTTCAGTTTCAGGTCGCAGTCGAAAGGAGAGAGAGAAGCTGAATCTAAAGAGTACTTTCCCTATCACCACTGCTGGCTCGCCCACTAGGCAAGCTAGGTTCTTGCCTAGGGCGCTGGGGCCCACAGGGGCGCCAAAGCGCCCCCCACCCCGCCCCTCATGAAGCCGGCGCTAGGAGGGAAGGGGCAGCCATTCAAACGGCCACCCCTTCCCTGGCTTTCCTGAGCACACTGCTACTGCAGCGTGCTCAGGAAAGCTGGTGCTCACCCCCCCAGGTCTCCAGCCAGTGCTGGGGCTGGGAGGGAAGGGTGGCCGGCCGTGCTCAGGAAACCCTTCCCAGCCCCAGCGCCGGCTGGAGATCGGGGTGTGTGTGGAGCGCCGGCTTTCCTGAGCACGCCGCAGTAGCGGCTCCTGGGTCCGGGGAGGGTGTGGGGGTGTGGCGGGGGGCGGCGATGGGGAAGGGGCCCTTTGGGTTTGGCAGGGCTGGAGCGGGGGGCGGGAGAGTCAGTCCCGACAAACCGCTGGGTTCAGCCCGAGAGGGGTGTGTGCGTGCATGCGTGTGTGTGATTTTCCCAGGGGGGGTGTTGATTCCCTCCTCCCTTGCTCTTGTCACATGACCCCCCAGCCCCCTGCTACTTCCAGAAGTTGGTGCCGTCGGTGTCTTGGCTGATCTGGAAGTTGTACGGGCAAAGGGCAGCCGAGTGCGCACTCTTTTGGACTTTTCCCTCTTCCCCACCCCTTCGCGGCAGATCTCAGGGAGGGGGGAGGGAAGAATGACCCCTCCTGCCCAGATTTGTCCCCGGCCTCTGCTCTGGGCTCGTTATTTATTTATTTATTTAAAAAACCCAGTCCTCTTAATAATTCTCTTCTTCCTTGGCGCCTCACTTGCTTTCTTCCCCCCTGTGCGGGGCTCAATCAGAGCAGAGCTGCGCACAAAGGAGCACCTCTTGTGCACAGACAGGACGGGCTTGCGGGGGGGGGGCGGTGGTGGCGAATAGTCTCCTGGTCCGCACCTGGAACCGTTTAGTGTCGTCATCAAACAGTCGGGATAGGGAGGTCCGGCTTGACTCCCTTCCCAGAGACGGCAGATCTGGGGTGCCGCCGGAAGGGGGAATGGGACAGTGCTGGTCCCTCGCCCGCCGCGACAGCACTGCGAGAGCAAAAGCCAGCGCTCCACCCCCCCCCCATCTCCAGGCCCCACCGGGACACCTGGGGCCGGCCCTGCCTATCACAAGCAGCCAGGTGTTCTGGCATCATGTGTGTGGGAGTATGAGGGCACTGTTTCTACAGAAGAGACCTGTAGTGGTGTGTGACTCCATGAAAAGCCACGTGGATAATGGGAGAGGAACACAGAGAGAGAGGAAGGGTCAGAAGGCAGCTCCCAGGTTAAGACTAAGTCCCTTTCCACACATGGACCTCACCCCAGGTTTTCTCTGTGTTCGACTCGCAGACATTTACCTTGCAGTTGTCTCTGTTTATCTGTTGTTTTCTGCACTAATTTTGTCCCACTCCAGTTCGCTTGCCTGCTTAAACTCTGCATTACAAACAGTGGTGTTAGCCCTAGGTATGGTTGGAAAGGGGCAGAGAGGATTGAAACCAAATTAAAAAGTCTACACTTAAATCTGCACTGGGGCCACTCCAGATCAAGGGAAAGCCCGTGGCAAAACAAGATCCATATACCCCAGGGCAACGGCGGTCCAAACCCAGGGTGACCACAATGTAATGCAGAATTGACAAAAAACTGGGATAAAAAGAGGGATGAACTCAAGTGTGGTGCAGAATAACTAGCAGGAGACAGCACTGTACCAGGATTAAAGGCATAATGTGGAAAGGGCCATAGAGAAGCATCCCATTCAATTGGATAACATTTGTATACACTGATGTAGCGCCCTCCCCCAGGTCCAGGCATGCTGAGCCACTCACTCCAAAAGTTATCCTCTCTTGCTTTAGAGTCGTGAAGTGCAAGTAATGATGCAGTGACTTGCACTTTCCACAGGAGCTCTTTGGATGTGAGGTCTGTCCCATTCATTTTGGCACAAGTACCAGTGTTCTGCATTGAATGGGATGTATTCATCCAGCTGCTTTTTCCATTGGTGTGAACTGAAATGCTCTTTGTATGCATTGGGAAAGAACTGGGGAGGAAAGGGGGATATAAATATCAAAATAAATAAAAATTATTTCAACCGTCTGTACATTGTATAGAAAAAACAGCTGCAATGGTCTTTCAGATAAGCCTCACTTTCTTTACTGTTTTCTCCTAATGAAAACCCATAATTGCCCAAAAGAGGTCTATCAGTTGCAAACAAATGATCTCTAGAAAAAACAGCACATGCAATTTCCTCTGCCACCTCTTTTTTTTTAGGGGACAGTTAGAATTTCAGGGAAATGCCTCTCCTGGAAGTGGCTAAGCAATCATGAAAAGTTTCTGCAGAGTGTATTTTGGGTATTGCCAAGTGAACGGATTCAAATTTTGGCTCAACAGCACTAGGAACGTGAGCTCCTGTTTAATGACAGTGTTCCACTGGCATTGATGAAACGGCTGTCCGCTGGCACTGATTGACACAAGCAGGCTGCACAAGCATGACAAATTGGCAGGTGACAGATCAATCTATTCTGGCCATGCGGAGAACTTTGGAGAAAGAATGGCGGTGAACGAAAAGCTTTTGTGATTAATACCAAATTCAAAAGAAAGAAAGAAAGAAAGAAAGAAAGAAAGAAAGAAAGAAAGAAAGAAAGAAAGAAAGAAAGAAAGAAAGAAAGAAAGAAAGAAAGAAAGAAAGAAAGAAAGAAAGAAAGAAAGAAAGAAAGAAAGAAAGAAAGGCATGTGCTTCTCTAAGAGAAAATGAGATTCATCGAGGAATATCTGGAACATTTAAAAAATGCATCAGCCATCAATCTTGTATAACTTTTGACTCTCAGTTCTGGTGCAGAGAAGCAGCATCTCTCTCAATACCAGGTGCAAGAAACAAACAATGAAGCAAGGCTGTTGCCTTCATGTCCGACTCCTGCCCATGGGCTTCTGGGAGGCATTGGCTGGCAGCTGTTGGAACCACAACATTGCACTAAAGGGAGCCTTGGACTGATCCAGCAGGGCTCTTCTTAAGGTCATATGTTTGAAAAACTGTAATCATGTCTATATATGAACTATATAATTCTGAAGCTCTTCAGACAACCAGTGATATAGTGGTTAGAGTGCTGGATTAATCTGGGAGATCCAGGTTCAAATCTCTGTGCAGCCATGCAGCTCAGAGGGTGACCTTGGGCTAGTCACTCACTTATGATGTCTTCCACATCTGGTAATCCTGTTTCACTGGCACTTTTCATTATAATAACAGTCCACAGCAAATAGCAGATTACTCTTAAATTTTCTATATGGGTGTATATGCCAAAATAACTATATTGTACTGCTAGCATAACTAATTTTGTTGAAGGGACCACTTTGGAGAACGTGTTCTCTGTTTTGTTTTATTTGATGTATTCATTTATATTTTATTCAATGCTTTCAGCACTCTGCTTTTCTCCACTGTTCATTTTGTAAATCCCTTTGCAAGTATACACATGTTGTATAGTTCTTCTATGTAAAATATGTCATTTACACATATAGTATATGTATGATGTATATTGATCCAGAATTAACCTTGAAAAGTGCATCTATTTCAAGGGAGCAAAACAAAATGGCACAACAAGAAAGAATCACAGGATTTATTCCACAATTTTGAAAGATGGATACATTTTATAGGAAAAAATAGTTCAAGGAATTGGGAAATATAATGAAAACAAAGGATCATATTTGAAATACACAAGAGCAAAATGGGGATGGGGGGTGAAATAGCAGCAATAAGAAATGTGAAATGTTCTGTACTTGAAAGTACCTGGTTTAGCTCTCACCAACGCCCTGAGTCCTATTATAAGTAGACTATTTTTAAAAAAACTCTGCTGCTAAATTTAATACAAGTATTCCAATTCATATATGACTGGTATTTATCAACAGACCTAAAATGAATTTTTGCACAAATTAAATGGGGGTGGATTCAGAATTCAATTTTAGGATTTTAAATCCTTATAAAAGTTGTTTTTGAAATTTGAATTTTAAAAATCTCAAACCTTTTCTGGGAGATTTTCATGCAATAATATTAAGTATCAGCCCAGTAAATACAATACTTACAGAGTGCAACCCAAAGAGGTCAACTCAGAACCCCATTGAAGTCAGGCCAGTAGGGTTGTGATGTCCCTTCTCCACTCACAAAGAATACCTACCACCCTCTAAAACCTCTCTCTTTCATGGGTTCTGGGTTACACAAAGGTCAGGCCATCACACTTGCCACCCTTCTTGTCTCTTTTAAAGTCTCTAGAGAACCATGACCATTTCACCTCTCAGGTCCTCTCTCTCACTCACAGAGACATAAGTAGATGGGGTAGCCCAGCCCCCCCACTTTAATAACAAGCCATCACTCAAACACTTCAGTGAGTTATTGGAGTTGGGGCCGGGGGAATCATATGCTGTTTCATTCATACATTTGCCACCATTTATTCATATCCTAAACATATGTAGTCTGAGATATTAACTTGTGTCTGTGTCTTTTCCTGAAACTCAAAGCCCACAGGGCTGAATAAATGAGGAGTTAACTTTTATTTATGGTTTGAATGCAACACTGGTGAAGGTAAAGTAGATGTTACAATATTTAATTTCCAACTGAACTTTTGAACTGTTTCCATATTCCAGTATTTTGGATCTTGTATTACAAATTGACTCTTTTCAGTAAGTTAGCTTTAAGCTGATCTTCACCAAAGCTTCACTCAATACATCTTCTTTTCCTTCTCACCTTCCTAACTGCCAACTGCTTTCTTAACACCCATTTTCCAACTGTCTTGCTCCAACATTCCATCAACTCTCATTGGTCACTCTTAGGGAGAGGCAGAACCTACCCTGTCCATCACAAGAGTTTACTCCCAGGAAAGTGCTCTCAGGATTGTACTAACAATTTCTTTTTATCAGCATCCAGAAATCCAGCAGTAATTGATAATGCTGAACAACAGTGGAGAAGGAGACTATAAAATGCAAAGTAAGAAAACTGAAATACTCTCCCCTTTCATTTCAGCTCATTCTACCAATTTAAATTAAGTGAATCAAATACCACCTTAGATATCCTTTTGGCAGTCAGGAATAATAAGATTTTACAAAAAGTTATGCAAATATGGCAAAAGGTGGGGTGCATCCAGTGAAGGTGGATGACTGAGACCTTCAGATAATGAAGTTTTTAGTGTAAAGAAAATTAGTTTTCTAGAGTGCGCTATTCATCTCAATTCTCAGCATAATTAGCTAATCATAATCTAATCATAATTGGCTGTCATGTCCTACTAGCTTGGCTCTTTTTGATGTGCATACTGTGTTGTGTGGTCCAGTTCAAGCCACATAGATGACATGAACAAAGAAAGACAGGTAGTTGTTCCTCTACAGGTTTCTTTGTCTGTCTTGTGCATGCATTTCCTACTGGCTGGCAACCAACAGGTGGTGGTGGTGGGGATTTACTGGTGTAAGGGGGAGGCACAGTGTGGCATTGCAGGGACATCACTGACAATGTCACTTCTGGTGCACACTGGAAGTAATGTCATTATATTGCCAGCAACACAGGATGCTCTGGTATTTGGACAAAAACTCTATGGTATTAGCTTTTTTTACCATAGAGTTTTCCCCCAAATAACAGAGTGTCCCACATCATCAGTGAAATGATCACATCACTTTTGGTGCATGCCAGAAGTGACATCACCACATCACCAGCAAAGTCACTGTGATACTGGGTTAGGCCTCCCCCTACTGCCAGTAACCCCACCCCCTCTAGCCAGCTGAATGATGGGGGGGGGGAGCCTGGGGGGGAGCCTTGGCATCCCTACCTTGCAGGGAGGATCCTTCCATATGAGGATGCCTTGCACTAAACCCCTTAGAAAACTTTTCTGGAAATAAGCTCCATTGGATAGACCTGATTCTGTGTAGACCTGTTTAGGATTGCTCTCTATGTGTTCTATTTCTAATCCATGTCATAGAGAGAAAGGAGGCTTTCTTCCCATCTCAATCCCATCCTCCCTCTCAATCCAAACCTTGATTCTGCAATGTTCATTTGAGCTAAATTTATACAGTAAGTAGCCCACCAAACAAAAAACTGCCCTCCAGTAAGAAGAAGAAGAACAGGAGGAGGAGGAGAAGGAGGAGGAGGAGATTGGATTTATACCCTGCCCTTCATTCAGAGTCTCAGAGCAGCTTACAAATTCCTTTCCCTTCCCCTCCCCACAACAGACACCTTGTGAGGTAGGTGGCACTGAGAGAGCTCTGACAGAAACTGCTGTTTTCAAGAACACTTCTGACAGAATTATGGCTTGCCCAAGATCATCCAGCAGCTGTGAGTGGAAGCGTGGGGAATCAAACCCAGTTCTCCCAGATTAGAGTCTGTGCACTTAACCACTACAGCAAACTACCTCTCTTGCAGAAAAATGAAATAGAAGTCTGATGAAGCAAGGCCTGATTCATAAAGCCTCATTCTGGGACAAATGTTAAAGTGTCACTGTGGCCTCCCAAAGGATCTGGGACATCAGGACAAAAATTGTGGATGACTGTATGGCCTGTCACTGTGTCCTTTTTCTATTACACATCTTTGGGTTGTGAAAAGTACTGAGACTGACAAGTGATTTCAGCTCTCACATACTTTATTAGTTCAAGAACAAGACAAGTGAAGCCAGCTCGCAGGCCGGCTTTTATTCCCCAAGGAACCCACACCCCAACACACACAACACCCCGTGATTGGACTATTTACATTGATTGAGTTATCCCCTATGATTCCTGCTCCCCGATTGGGAGGGAGCTAGGATCCTACTGTCCATTATCCTCTGGAGCAAAGCTCCACTTCGCCCAGCCGCATGTTGGACCTGCTGAAACTGGTCCGAGCACATGGCTGGCCGGAGCACATGTTCTGAGATGGATACACTACAGGTTGTCTCTCACCTACATTTCCCTCTGTCTGTCTGGAGAATTTCTCTAAGACTTTATGAAACTAATTCCAGAACTGGTGTAAGTATAGGTTGCTGAAATGTTCAGTTCATATCTTTTAAAATTCTTTCACAATTATTTGTTGTTCATTGGTCCTCCGGTGTGACGGGTTAGTCACTGTGAAACAGGATTCTGGACAAGATGGACCACGGGTCTGATGCATCAGGACTGTTCTCAAGTTACTACGTACATTGATATATAAGCATTAGTGCATACAAATATGGATCAAAACACCATACAAAAGGGGACTGATGTGATTGCACTGCTGTATCAGGATTCCTCTTTGCATTGTTATTTCATTATTTGATGTACTGTGCAGTTGTGTTGTGTTGGCGTTGGGCTCCTATTCAAAATGGGATTCATTCTCTTACTCCTTCCAGTTCCTTTCTTGGAACTGCTCTTCTATGGAATTTTTAAATATCTGTATGGATGTCCAAGTAAAAAATCCATGGACTGTCCATCACATTGGCTCAATACACTTCCATGGCAACTGCAGTGAGTCCAAACTGAATCTCTGCCTGTTTGTAGTACTTCTGGAGAGGGAAAGGGAAGAGGGAGAACTAGCTCCACAAAAGGCCTCAGCCCAGTCTTCTGATAGTCCTGTAGGGTTGCCAGCCCCCAGGTCCAGGCAGGGTTTTCCCCACTCCTGGTGGCTCAAATCCACCCCAGCCAGCTGGCCGCTGGGGGAAGCCCTGCTCCCAAGCCATGGACCAAGCCTGCCGACCAGCTGGAGGGCCCTTTAAATCTTTTAACAGGGAGGGAGAGGGGTTGCTGTGCGTGGGGGTGGGGCTTGGGGGCAGGGCTTGGAGGCATCCCCACCCACCCCCAGAACACCCCCCAAATCCCCCCACCAGATTGACATGGGGACCTGGAAATCCTATAGTCAAGCTACTGCAACTGCACTGTCCCTAGGGACTGCAGCAAACTTGGTAGATCAACCCAAGATCTCAGATGTTGGGACTTCTCTTACAGCCCACAATGTTTAAAGAACAGTTCCAACTTCTTCTCTTCCTTCCTTCAGAAGAACCCAGGAGGCATCACTTCCACCATGGGAAAAAGCTTGCAACATTGGAAGAATGCTTGCCTTGCAACACTGAACGTTTTGTGGCAGGCCCAGCACCCTATAGCAGCTATTTTGTGATAGCCTCCAAGGCAGTCATTTCATGGTGGTGCCCACTCAGTGTTAAAAGAGCAAAAACAACCTGCCAACAGGTTCAACAATCTAGGGAGGCCCTGCCCTCTACCTTCTTTGCCTCCCCCCCACCTCCAAATGTTCCCTGAAATGCTGCTCCCAAGGGCTGGTGAGCAGAGGTCTGCAATGAGAGGAGGGATCTGCTAAAATCACCTCTTTCTGGGTGAATCCAAGCCACTGGTGGAAAACCCTGATTCTCCCATGGTCTGTACCTGTGCGAAGTTTGTGAGTGCTGGAGTTTACCTGTCAGTTACCAGCCTCTAGTGACTGTTCCATCCTCTCTTATGAACTTCACCTGTGTTTCCCTGCCTAGTGCTTCCATAACCAATCCACATTTCCTGTGTCAGTCCATTATAGCTCTATGCCTCCCTTCGGAATATCTGTGCATAGCTTTTGAATGGAGGGAAGCTTACCAAGCCATTGTATATGTACACAATAAATATTTGTGCACTGATTCAAAAGCCACAGTGCCTTGGCTTTAGTTCTGGAACCTACTTATTTTATTGGATTACTCCTACAGTCCCATTATACAGGAGGCCGGTACATTAGAATGATGTATCATGACAATTCTAACATGGTTACCCCAGGATGATTTAGATTGTAATCCCAAAGCATTCCACAGATACAGCGCTGCAGTAATCTCTCAGGATATTTTATTTTTTAAAAAAAGAAAAGGAAAAGAAAATATTATTGCAAGCAAGGGGAATAAGGACCCTCTGGGGCAGATAAATTATTTAATAGGCTTTTTAAAAGGCAGAAACATCTTGGAAACAATCCTGCTAGTTTATGCCGATTCAACTGTAACCTTGTTAAAAGGAATTCTGAGAACAAAGTTGGCCACTGTATAATCTACGGTAGTTGTAGGGTTTTAAGAGACCCAGAAAGGGTCCAATGACCACTGGTCATTCTTGATGTCAAAGCTGTTCAGGTATGAAGCCCTGTAGGAATTCCAGCACCAGCCCATGAGGGGCTGCCATTGCCCATATAGACTTCTCCATAGTTGACGAGCAACTATGGCATCCCTGTTTTGTATGCCAGTATTAAATGAGGTGCAACTGGTAAGGAGGAAGGTCAGGGCTTTTTCAAGAGTAGCCCCCAGCAGGCCTGTAGCCATAGTGGGACATATAGGGACCACGACCCCTTAATTTACAACCACATCCCACAAGTTTCTCCACCAGAAAACATGTTTTTAAAATATTATTTGTGTATCAGTCAATTCAGCCATGCTGCGCCCTGCCCCATGGTTATCTGGCCACTGGGCAGTCCTGCACCGCCTTCTCCAGTCCTCAGTTGCTGCACCCTGCTTATGATTAGCTTGCCGGGCTCCCTGCTCCCCACCACCCAGCACAAAGGGAATCAGTTTGGCAATACCAGGGGGAAGGCCTGCTGCTGAGCTGAACTCATACCACCTGGCCAGCCATCTGGGAAAACCACCTGTGAGGAGAGTGTGCCAGAGTGGAGGAAAAGGCAGCAGGCAGCACCGAGGCTGAGGTGAGTGTGCACCACCTGAGAGGATTTGAGGCACCTGAAGAGCAAAATATATATAGAGAGAGACAAAGGGAGGGAAAGCCATGAGAGGGGCTCTGCTTGAAGCACCTTTGCCAAAGAACAGGGGGACTATGCCAAAGACCCCCCATCCTTTTACCATTTTATGACATTTTTACTACTGCTACTGTTTGTAGATGACCAATGGATCTGGGATTTGCAATAAATTACAACCTATAGTGCTTTAGAATTTAGTACTGTGCAATGTCCACACTGTGTGTGGCATCTTGATTACTGAATAGTCATTGCATGTGGCTTCTTCACTTTTGGCTTTCTGAAACTTACTGAAGATGGTCTTTTTTATCTGTTTCTCCTCTTTCCTAAGGTTTTACTGCTAATGCTGCTGGGCAACTGGCAAACAACCAGTGGGCAAGGAGGACAGGAAACTGGTCTTTCTCTGTCAGGGCCAGCTCACTCACTAGGCATTCACCTAGAGTGAGCTGGCCCTTAGGGGTGCCAAAAGCCCCCCCCCAATGCCCTGCCAAAAAACCCCACCCCTTCCCTGGCTTGTAGGTGTTCAGGCAGAAGGGACAGAAGGGACGGCTGGCCTCCTCCTCCTCCAGGCACATGGCCACCCACCCTGCAGGTGGTCCAGAAGGGTCCTCCTCCGACTGCCAAGAGGGTCTCTGTGATGGTGGGATGTGGCCAGGCACTGCTGGCTGGCTGCACTTTCTGCTGGGAAGAGGCGGGCATGCAAAGGGCCAGAGGAGACCCGCCGGGAAGAGAGGCAGGCAGGCCGGAAGTGGGGGTGGAGGTGGGCACACATTGGGCAGCCCTGCCCTGCCTCTCCGCGTGAGGAGGACCGGCTGGGATTGTGACAGTAGGTGGTGGCAGTGGCTGAGAGGGGGAGGAGGAGGAGGAGGGGAGCCCTCCCTTGCCTTGGGAAGCCCTGGCGGTGGAGAGGTAAAGCAGCTGCCAGTGAAGGAGAGCGGCCAGGGGCAACTGCGCCTCTGCTTCGGCTCCGCCATCCAAAGCGGGAGAGGAGGGAGGGATAGCTTGGGGAGGAGATTTGTCTTGGCGGTGGCCACCTCTTTCCCTGAGGAGGAGGTGCCAAATGAGCGAGCGAGACAGGGAGGTGACTTTCGGCCCACCGGACAGGACTGTGATGCTATGTGGGGCACTGGCGGGCAGGGCAGCAGAACTGGACAATAGTGGCCTGCGGAAAATTAAAGAAAAGAAAAGAAAAGAAAAGAAAAGAAAAGAAAAGAAAAGAAAAGAAAAGAAAAGAAAAGAAAAGAAAAGAAAAGAAAAGAAAAGAAAAGAAAAGGGGAACTCTGGGGGGGAGGGGCTGGGCTGGATGGGAAGGGGTGCTTGGAGTTAATTGGGGGGTGGCCCCTGATAGGCCCCACTGTAATCAGGACCCCCGTTGCCCAAGCTTTCAGCATTGGTAAGTAGGCACCTGGAGCCCCCCCCCCGCCGAAGGCGCCTGGCCACCTCGCCTTTGCCCGGGGTGTGGTTTCAGGGGTTTCCAGCGCCGGGAGGTGGCCATCTCTTAAAAGGAGGGAGGGAGGAGAGGGGGGGGCATGCTTGCTCTCTTTAAGTATTTGAAGGGCTGTCACTTAGAGGAGGGGAGGGAGGTGTTCCTGTTGGCATTAGAGGATAGTACTCACAATAGTGGGTTTAAATTAAGGGTGAGAAGGTACTGGCTGGATAGTAGGAAAAACTTTTTTTACAGTAAGAGTTGTCCAACAGTGGAATCAGCTGCCTAGGGAGGTGGTGAGCTCCCCCTCACTGGCAGTATTTAAGCAGCATCTGGACAGACACTTGTCAGGGATACTAGTCTAGGCTGAAGCTGCTTTGAGCAGGGGGCTTGACTAAGTGGCCTGTATGGCCCTTCCAACTCTGTGATTCTAAACCCTGCCCACCCCAGGCTCCACCCCCAAAATCTTTAGGTATTTCCCAACCTGGAGCTGTCAACCCTACAGTAAGCCATCTACCACCACCAGATCAGTAGGCAAGTCAGGGTTGTGGGGAGAAGGGGAGAAGGAAGCAATTCACATTGTTTAAAAATTAGCATAACAATGAAAAGAAACATGTAACAACGGCTAGAATGAAAACAAAACAAGCTTTGGCAGCATAAATGAAAGTAAAAAGAAAAATATATTCTTCTCATAGGATACTTTTTCTTCTCCTCTGAATGAACAGAAACACCCTTCTGTCCAGTGTTTCTACTCAGAGGGCATATCCTGCACTGTCTGAGCCCCACCACTCCTCATTTTAGGATTTAAACCCTGTGTTTAAGTTACCACAATGTCTAATTTGATGTTTTCCCCTCTTTCTGCCAAATCGTATTGACTATGATCTTTGGCTTTCGAGATAATGCCTATAATCCAGTATTGATTTCTGCCACTAGAAGAACTTGACACTACAACAGGTCACACAAACAAAGAATTTAAATATTTTGTTTTGGATTCTGGCTTGGAAACATTCACTATGTGGCCCAAGAGATAGCTGGTGAATTATTTGTAACTTGTAAACCATTTAAAGTAATAAAAAGCCTATGCTTTCATCTTTTATAATATTTACCAGGATACAATTCCTGGAGCATTTCTTCTGTTTAAAGTCTACGTATAAATTACACTTCCCCTATGGTTTATTATTAAGAATATTTATAACTCTGAAAATTCAGAAAGAGCCATAATAACATCTATGGGTGCGTTTAGACAGCGTGCTGGAGCGGTTTAAACTGCTCCGGCACGATGCGCTTTTTTATTAAACTGGAGAATCGCGCTCAGACTCACCTCCTCCTTCCGAGCGCCCCGCCGTCCTCCTGCAGGTGGGAGGGGTTTCCCCCTCTCCTTTGAGCATGCGCACAGGCAGCCCTCTCCCGAACAGGAAGTTTGGCCGGTGCGAAGAAGAGCGAGCTCAACAGGTCCCTTTAAAGTTTAAAGGAAGAGTCCTTTTAAAAATGGCCTCCCCGAGATCCCGGACTCCTCTAAATGCCTAAACTAGGCACCAGTAAACCTTTTCTTTTTTTAACCTAAGTGCGGAGCTCCGCTCAAGCGCACACCGGTAAGGGGAAAAAAAAATGGAGGACTAAAACCGGAAGCTGGAGGCAGCTTCCCAGAGGGGAGGGGGGTTGAAGCACCCGGAAGTGGCTGGATGGAGCGATCAGACAGGGAAAAGTGCGGCTTGAAACGGAGAATCATGGAAAACACCGCTTGGGTAAGTGGTGCCAAAATACTCCGTTTCAAAGGGGGTTTGCTCCAGAAAGCGACGGCTGGGGACGGTGGGCAGATGTTGGGCGTGTGAACGCGCAGGGAAAAGCCGTTTCTGAGCCGTGCTGAAAACGGCTCAAACGGCGCGTCTGAACGCACCCTATATGTGATTTTAATAGGAAAGGATTGAAGAACTTACGTTTGACCAACCCAAACTCAGCTGCTGAGCCATGCATGATTATCATGATGTCCATGTACGATTATATTGACAGTGTGCTGAGTTCCTGGTTTTGCTCTCAGTTGGCAAAAAGAAAATTGTCAAACACTTGGACCCATTAGGATTTACAACTTTGGTATGGGGAATTACTGATTTGGGGGCAGTGCCTGTGAAGGAGGGATTTCAGGCAGAATCTATGGTATACCATAGAGTCTGCCCTTCAAAGCTGCCATTTTCTCCAGGTGCACTGATTTCTATAATCTGATCAGCTATAATTTCAGGAGAACTCCACACCCCACCTGGAATTCTCTCACGTTCCATCTCTGTGTTGTATGTAATTTTGCCATGCCAGCTATCTGTCCTCTGTGAACTTTGGTGGCATGGAAATGCACACATTGTGCATTGCAATGCAACATATTTTAAATATATTTAACATATTTTGCAGTCTTCTCTATACTTAACAGTAAAATTGCTGGCCACTTCACCAAACATGCAAACAGCAAAAACAGGCCTTCCACAAAAAAGGTAGGGATTTTTGTCTAGTTGGGAGAGTACTCCCCAAGTTAGGGATGTTAAGAGAAATTCTCTTAATTCCTCTTTACTCAGTTTCTCCCTGAAACTCAGCAATCACATTCTTTACCACTTTGGAATTTGGAATCTGTTTCTAAACAACTCCATTCCGATCAAAGACAAATGTGAAGAAAGGAGGGGTAGGAGGGAGGTTCTGAAAAATTCCAGAACTTCACTGTGTAGATGCTCAGAGTCAGGTGGTGGCTTCCCAAACATACTTATCCTCCTATTAGAGCACCACCCTGTGGTGTGTAATGTCAAAGCAACTGCAGCAGCTGAAGTTGCAAAATGGAAATGAAAGTGAAGTCCATCTTTTTAAAGGGGGGAAAGAGAATAATAGGAACCAATGGCTAAAAAAAGTGAATTTCAGAAAAAAGAAATCCCCCTCCCCATAACACTACTTCAGATGAAGCCAGGATTTAATACCTATATGACTGTTAGAGTTGCAATTTAATGGTAAAGCTGTTTTCCCTTTGACACCACTGTCCGTATGCATAAATTATATAACAGAGCCAGTGTGGTATAGTGGAGATCTAGAGTAAAGTCTTCCTTGAAGCCTGTTAAATGCCAGCTTCTCTCTCTCTCTCTCTCTCTCTCTCTCTCTCTCTCTCTCTCTCTCTCTCTCTCTCTCTCTCTCCCAAACCTACTTCACAGGGTTGTTGTGAAATTAAAATGGAAGAGTACAGGGCAATGTATTCCAGCCCTGATCTCCTTGTAGAAAGGGCAGGGGGGAAAGGTATTCAGGAAATAAAAAAGTTAGCTAAAAGGAAAAAAAGAAACACCTCTCAAACAGCAGCACAAGTAAGGGTTGCAGGTAGTGTAGCACAGTGGAATATTGAGAGCATCCCAGATTAGTTAAATGTGTGTGTTGGTGGGTGGGGCTCAGGCAAACCCCTGAAGGCTCACAGAATGCTTGCGGGGGCAATTTTCAAATTGTGGGGCCTAAATTAAACTTCCCTAATTTACTTAATTTATATCCCACCTTTGCCTCCAATGGTGATCCAAAGCATCATACATTCCCCTCTCCTCCACTGTATCCTCACAGCAACCCTGTGAGGTAGGTTAGGCTAAGAGTCTAAGACAATCCAGCAAGCTTCCCTGGCAGAGTAGAAATTTGAACGTGGGTTTGGTGCCTTTGTATCTACCATGCTTCCAGGATGACACACACAAACGCAAAGGCAGGGGCTAGATTGAGGTACACTCAGCACACACGACTGCATGGGAAATGCAGAATTTCCTAAATCACACATTACTCTACAAGCACAGAAAACACAAACATGTCAGTACTCAGCATCTCCCTCTTAATACTAAATGAACTGGCTGCTTGTTCTGTACCAGGCCTTGCTCAGGATACAGATACTCTGCGTCAATGCTGCAGCTAGTGACTGCACATACATTTCATTCATTAGGAAGGATTACCGCGAACATGTGTTCCCAAGTACTCAGTAATCGAGGAATAGCTCTTTCCCCAAAGAGTTCTCAGCAGAAGTCCTACATTTTCCATAAACGTGTGTCCCCATTTCAACCCTGCCTTAAACACCAGTAGCAATTCACTTGAATAAAAATAGTACAGTGGTGCATCCTTAGTGAGAAATGTTTAATGTTGATTGATTCACAAATACCATGAAAAGGATGGGAACTGCTAGGAAATCATGTGACAAAAAAGGAAGGATTACAGTTACCTTATCCCACATAAAACCAGACTGCATGTAGAAAGCAGACTATGTTGTACCTGCATGTACAGGGCACATGCCACCTTGCTCTGATCCAATGTCTTTGGCTGGACCTGGTGAGCCTTGCCATTTGGATCACAGTCAGTCCTTTTGAGAGCACCAAAATGGGGCAACTCCTTAAATAATGCAGTCGGTGCAATCTCTGAGACAACTGGCAAATTAATCAGTCACTGAATCCTTGCCTCTTTTTATTTTTTTGAAGACTTGTGCATTTTTAAAGAAGATGGAGTAATTGTTTAGTGACTTGGTGCCATTGATTTTCATTATGGATGGCGTTGGCAGGGTCTGTGTCAGGTCATTGGGGAGAGATAGCCTTTGCATAGCTAAATAAAGGAGAGGTAATTCTTGTTCCATATTCACAAGGAAAAGCTTCAGTCCTTGAAGGAAGTTTGGGTGACCTTCCCACTAGAGGAACTTTGTCCACTGAGTCACTGGAGTGATCATGAACACTGGGGACCAGTTTACACATCAGCCAGATGCCTACCTTGAAGTGAGAACAAACTTTTTCAACAGGGGAAAAAAAAAACACCACCAAATACAAGGCAAGAGCATGAAAGCAAATTGTTCTAAATATCCCACTGAACCCTACGGTAGATTTCCTTAGAGTAGGCCATCAGACTTAAAAAGGAGCAAGTAAATGAAATTAATTCCATCTGGACCTGAGGGGGTGGGGAGGAGAACAGAAAGTTCTTATTCATTTTCACAGAAGAGAGGAGTTTTCAATGAACAGTTGTATTATTGAAATTACTGTCTCTTTTACAGTACTTGACCGTGCTTTTGACTGCCATGTGGCCTTGATGCTGCTGTACTGTAAGCCTTTCCTTCCTATTGTGCTGTTATGAAATTGCTACCAATCTTGGCAATTCACAGTCTGGCTGCTATTTTCCTTTGCGGTTCCAAGCATCTTTGTACAGAAGATTCCTATGAATCATTGACATAATGTTGTTCCATTCCGTTGTCATCCTCCTTGCAGTCCAGCGCTGATAGCATCGGAAGGAATGGTGTCATTTCTCCACGCCATGTGATATGTCATAGAATCATAGAGTTGGAAGGGGCCATACAGGCCATCTAGTCCAATGCCTAGTCAATACAGGATCAGCCTAGAGCAGGGATGGCCAGGCTGTGGCTCGGGAGCTGGGGAAGCAAAGGGGAGGCATACTTTTTCTCCCTCCCTCCCCCCTCCCATCTATTTGCTTTCTTGGTTCTCTCTCTCTCTCTTTCTTTCCATCTCTTTCATTCTTTCTATCCACCTCCCTCCCTTTTTCTCTCTCACAGACAAATAAATATAATTAGCAAATAAATATCATTGAACAAATACATTTCATTATCAATATCTGTTTTTACCTCTTCTGTTTTTATTTTAGCAGTATCATTTAATGTTAATACAAAGCAAATCCGCATATTTTAAAACAAAAATGTGTGTAATATTTATTCATGTCTTGCGGCTCTCAAACATCTGATGTTTATTCTATGTGGCTCTTACGTTGAACAAGTTTGGCCACCCCTAGCCTAGAGCATCCCTGATAAGTGTTTTGTTGAGCCGCTGCTTAAATACTGCCAGTGAGGGGGAGCTCAGCACCTCCCTAGGCAGTTGTTGAACAACTCTGACTATAAAAAGTTTTCCCTAATATTCAACCGGTACCTTCCTTCCTGCCCCTAATTTAAACTCATTATTGTGAGTCCTATCCTCTGATTTATTTATTTATTTATTTATTTATTTATTTATTTATTTATTTATGATGCCAACAGGATTAGCTCCCTGCCCTTCTCTAAGTGACAGCCCTTCAAATACTTCAAGAGAGCAATCCTGTCCCCCCTCAACATCCTCTTCTCCAGACGGAAGATTCCCAAGTCCCTCAGCCTTTCCTCATAGGGCTTGGTCTCCAGGCCCCCAATCATCCTCATCACTCTCCTCCATACCCGTTCCATTCTGTCCACATCCTTTTTTAAAACTGAGGCCCCCAGAACTGCAAACAATACTCCAAGTGCGGCCTGACGAATGCAGTGTACAGCGGGACTATCACATCTTGTAATCTGGATATTATGCCTTTGTCTTTACCAATGGTATTGGTATATCAAGAAGGAAAAAGAAAGGTTGGGATACAAATATTTGAACTAAGAGATAACGGGAATGAACAAAATGGCTATTGTTCTCATGGCAACAGAGAGGCCCAACAGCTAGGGTTGTCAACCTCCAACTGGGGCCTAGAGGTCTCCTACAATTACAACTGGTCTCCAGACTACAGAGATCAGTTCACCTGGAGGAAATGTCTGTTTTGAAGGGTGGACTCTATGGCACTATACCATGCTGAAGTCCCTCCCCAAATCACACCTTCCCAGGCTCCACCCCCAAATCTCCAGGAATTTCACAACCTAGAGTGAGTAACCCTGTTTCCCATGAAGCCACCTTCTTGCCATCCTGCTTCTTATCCACAGCTTCTGTTTGGTAAGTGTGATATGCGCAGTCACCACATTGTGTGAAAAGGACAACATGTGAACAGCTTCCTTTTACTCACACCAGAAAGGTTCTGATTCACATGAATGGAAACCATGCCAGCATGGAACACCTGTGCATTGCCCAATTCTAATAAGACAGCAATAATTCCCATAGGGTGCATCACAGGAACTGGCATGCTCCCATTGTGAATGGTAGGTGGGCTCCCACATTGCATGAACACAATGGCAGCATAACATCTGCAGAGAGCCACACTGGCATCTGTACATCAGGCCCTAGGACTGTGGACAGTGTGAGGGAAAATGCTGAAGAAGCAGCACTCCTGATCTTTGCCATGAAGATCCTCTGGACAGACCCCCATTTTGCTCACCAATCCATTTTTCCTTTTATCTTAATCAGCCTTCTGCTCTCTGCTGCTTTTAGCTTTGTTCACCTTTCCCTGACTCTATTCCATGTTCGCAGTCCAAACTTTCTTTAAGTGAAGTGTGTTTCTGGAGACCTCAATCTTGGGGAAATGAAGTCTATAAATTTAGGCATTTTACAATAGCTGCTGTTTTTAAAGGGGGCAAATGAAACCTCATACTCGTCGTATTGTGACAACTCAACTGAATTTCTCCTGGGGGGGGGAGTCTGACTTTAAAAGGCTTGTCGGATGGAAGGTACTTTAGATATCTGCCACAGCAAATTCCCTTTCATAATGATAACTAAATGATGTGAGTCAGCGAGCCGTTACACAGTTCAGGAAATGGAAATGGGACTTTGCTGGAATGAGGTATTTTGGCCATTTTAGCCTATGTGTTAATTTGTGGCTAAATATAGTTATCAGGCCGTGCTGTTATTTACTTGACCCACTCCAATAAATATGTCAATTAAAGACTTATAAAAACCATTCCCAGATAACAGGAAATGAGCATTGTTAGAGAGCTGTTACAGCATTTTAGAAAGCTTGGCAGGTAATTTGAGGCTATAGTGCTTTTTGATTCATTGACCAAACATTGCTGGTGTGGAGGTTAATCAAGGCCTGTTTAGAAAACTATTAAACATCTTTCATACTTCCTGTGTTTTCTGCTCTGCTTTAATAATAGCGTCAAGATGCATAATAACCACATTTCATTCGTATCAGTCGGGGTCAGAGAGGAGAAAGGAAATATAAAGCTAATGTTGTTGTGTGACTTTGCGTGAATGTGGCTTGAAATGTTTGCTAGTGCTGCCACATTTCCAAAGGTTTGTTGAAATGGCCCTACCTTGAAATACTCTGTTTGTACTCTATCATCCTCAGCTACCCTAATGTGTCCAGTTCCTTCAGCTCTACCATTACTTGTGTTGGCTTTAAAAGGGAATTTGGGAAGGTAGCATGATAAAGCCCACTCCTGTCACATCTCGGAAACTAAGGATGGGAGATCAACCTAGGAAAAATCTGCAGACGATGTCAATAGCAACCCACCTCTACTTATCAGTTGCCTTGAAAGCCCCTTGCTTTAAAGTTGGTTGAGACTTGACAGCACTTATGTATGTAAAAGGGAATTACAGGAGATGGATTCACGGAAGCTGGACTATCAAAAGCTATTAGCAATCATGCCTTCATGAAATCTCTATGACTGAAGACAGAAGCTACTCTGGATCTCAGTGCTGGGGGGACCAACAACAGGGGAGGGTCTGTTCCAGGGGCATCTGGTTGGCCAGTGAGTGAAACAGAATGATGGACTAGATGAGCCATTGGCCTCTGGGGAGGGTGAAAATGTGCCTATATGGACTGATTTTAACCTAGCTTCTGGTTCAGGGACTGAACCTACCCTGATAAATATAATTTTTTCTGGAAGAAAAATCCCACTGGTTTACCTGGAACTCACAGAGATTTTCAATACTGTGGATCATGGTATCCTCCTGGTTGTCCATGATGGTAATTGGAGTTTCAAACTGTGCTGGTGGTCCCATCCCTATTTGGCTGGCTATGTCTAACAAGTGGGGCTTGGGCATTGCTTCTTGGACCCATACTTCGATGTCCTGTAGGATCCTCTCCTGAATCTCATTATACTTTCAAAACCACTGTAAAAGTTGTTCAGGGCTTTATTGTGGTGTCATCATCAAAATCCTGATGATATACAGCTCAATGTCTCCTTTTTATCATATTCAGGTTACACAGTAGAGTTCCTGAACAGGAAATTTGATAGATGGGGGCTAATAAACAAAAACATCAATCCAGATCAGATCAAAGTGCCCGTAGAGCTGGCCAAGAATTGAAGATTTGGCCTGTTTGAGAAATATGGTTGAACTCAGAGTTTGGGACTGGCATTAGATTTGGCCTTATGGCTGGACGTCAAGGTATCATCCATAGCACAAAATGCCTTTAACCAAATTCAGTCAGTTCATTACCTGCAGCCCTTCCTGAAAAAGCATAACCAAAAGTTATCAATGCTCTACTTATATACTGCAATCTATTTGTCCTCTTTTTCCTTCCCTTTGGGCTGGGTCCCCCTCTGGGTGCAATGGTTTTGAATGCTATTTGGGTGTAAGGGCTCATACATAATATTTTTTCTGTCCTTAAATAGTATTTGAAATCAACTGCCTCATGGCACAATGCGTCCTAGATGACAAAGATTTAAAGTATATCCATATTCTGCTCTCCATATCTGTTACCCAAATAGGCAGTTTCCTATTTAATTGGGGGAATTAGCTTAAAGGAGACAGAGTGAGAGGGGTTAACTAGTATTCTCCACCTAAGTTTACAGGGTTCCGCCCCTTAAGAGAACTCTCAAAATGAACCAGGCAGACGTTCTTTTTATTAAAAAGAAATAGAAATGAGCAAAACACATATACACAGAGAGAGAAAATACATACAAGGCTAGCTAAGAGGAAATCAGAGAGGAAAGAGGGAAAGCTTTTTTGGGGGGAAGGGTAATATTTATCAATCTTGCAGAGGTCCGGGAAGCAGCAGCAAAATGTCCAGCATTTCATGAAGAGAAGAGATACCACAGAGTGGGGGAGAAGCAAAGAACACACATAGAGTGCTATGGAGCAAAGTGCTACAGTTATAGGGAAAATGTTCCCTGAGGCTATGTTGACATGTTTATCCCCAAAACAATAACGTGATTGGCTTTTCAGGGGTGAACAATGATTTGAGAGAAGCTGGATAGGTGATTCTTGAAGACCCACTAAGTACCAGTTTTGTGAATACAGTTAAATATTGCTAAATTAGGGTAACTGGGTAAGGGGGGAACTGCCTGGACAGTTGTTGGGATTAGTACAATGTGAGGAAAATAGTTTCTCAAGAGACTCATTGTTGCTAAATTATACATCTCACTGGGCGGGGGGATCGTTAGCCAGCCATTCTGATTTCACCTTCTTTTTTTTTTTTCCCCCAGGCTTGTCTCTGGCTTGTCTTTTGCTTGCATCCATTTTGGATCATTTTGGGCCAGACAGTGTCTTATATTTATGATTTCTGAGGTTATATAATATGAAGAGTGTTTATGCCTCTTTCTCTCTATGTGCTAAACTGCCCCTCTGTGGGAGGAGGGGTCCGACTGCTAACATATCAATACAAAGTCTCTAATAGTTGACTGCTAATCTTTGATGTTTGACCAGCTGACTACACAGGTTGAAAGGAGTCACTGAACCCTGATATATCTTGTGCATCATCCTTACAAGAACACCTGCACTAAATAGGTCAGTTTCAATGTGCTATGGTGATTTACTGTTTGGTGTTTGCCAGTGTGTCTTCTTTATGTCAGAGATTCAATGGGGTATCAAATCAAGAGTTAGCTTTCTGTTAACAAGAAAGTTATCTTACATGCCATCCTTTCCCCCAGTTAATGACATATTCAGCTAAAGTCATCACTAACACTTTGGATAACAAAGTAGGATAATCAGCAGTAATCAAATAAAACCTTCATGTATCTTTCTGGAAAAAAATTAAATCTGCAGTTTTCATTAGGGATGGGCACATGGTTTGGGGTGGCCCATGAACTGAACCCCAACCCGATCAAAACGTGTCCCACCTGAGCCAATCTGGCAAGTTCCTGTCGTACTGGTAGCACTCCCTAGTTTTTCCCAAGAAAAGCTTCCTTGGAGACTTTTTCTGTGGTTGTCTCAAGATCCTCTGCTGTGTTCACTGCTGCAAGGTTCTCTGTAAGACACAAAAAATGGCAGTTGTTCCTCATGTTCTGAGTGTGTCCCCTAGAACTTGCTCATGGTCTTACATGTGCAGTACATACAGTCAAGCTGGGAGGGAGGGGTGCACAGATGAAAGGGGGGCTGGCAACAGGTTTTCCTCGTATGTGACATCATCACACTGCGTGCAATGCCATTTCTTTTAAAGTCTTCCACCACTGCTTGGAACAGCTGTGGGCAACACAGGTTGCTAGTGGGAGGCCTCCTGCCTGGTGGGAGGCCTGGCCATTCTACATGCTGTAGAATGAAGAGGCAGAACCCTGGGCCAAGTTCAGACTGGCAGTTTGGCCCAATATAGGCACGTTTCAGAAACGTTTCACAAACAGATTAAAGGGGCCGGTTCACACAGGCACAGTGTCAGGCGTTCCCCAGCCCTACTCAACCCGTCTTGTAACGCTTCCCTCCCAAGTTTAAAAAGTACCAGGAGAATGTAGTAGCAAACCCTGGAGAGCACGTTGATCCCACTTCCCAGAATTGTGAATGCTGGAAGCCATGAACAAGCTGATCTGGTAGGGATGCGCTGACATGCATGAGCGCTTATCCACATAAGCGCATAAGCGCATATACAAAAAAAGTTGCTTACAGCCATGCCTACGCCAGGGGTGGGCCAACAGTGTCAATGCTCCCTTGCGCCTCCTCCCCGGTATGCTCCCGCATCAGTCAGTGCACTGTGACCAGGGAATACCTGGAGCAGGTTGTTCCGGGTCTTTTTGCCACGACTCCCTCGTGCTTCATACTGCCCTGATGTGGCAGAGTAGGAAATGCCATTTTTAAATGCTTTCCCAGGTAGAAAGGTAAACTAAAAGTTAAAAAAGAATTATAATATCATCCTGATTTTTTGCTTTGCCAATATTCCATTTGCAAAAATCATTTTTACCCAAGGGAGCATTCAAAAGTGACTACCCCTCATCTACCACCTGAAATGTTACAATTCATACCACTTCAGAACTCTGCCTCTTCATTCTTCTTCACTTTGTAGACAAGGTTTGATATAAGCCCACTATTCAAAACATAGATAACACAGTGGTTTTGAAGAGACATGGCACAGAAAGATTGCACATGTGATCTCCCCAGTGTTAAATTCCAAGTGTCAAATTTTACTATTTTGCAGGTGGGAATCATGACCAAAACTGATGGACATCCCAAATTTAACCTCCTCCTGTAGACCTGAAAATCAACAAAGGTGCTTGCCAGGACATTTGACGCAATATCTTTATAAAATGAGTAAGATAAGCAAGACAGATCATGCACAAATGCATCTAAATGAAAGGGCTTCCAAAAACCCTCCTCTGCAACTATAGCTGTTCAAATAGATGTTCCTCTACTTTAAAATGCTGGATATTTATACTTGACATCCAGTTAATCGGATATCGGTATTTATTGTATTATATTTTGGATTGTATTAAATAGCAAATATCTCTCCTTATAATAATTATCTTTTGGTTTCGTAAGATTCTATGCGCTCCTATTGGCTGTAAAATGCCCTCCCTCAGCCATTGGCCCATCAGTCGCCACTCAAGAGTACTCGCGTGCCATTGGCTGGGTGCTGGGTCTGCTCCTCTTCCACACCCACTCTCCCTTCAGACAGATTTGCATGTCAGATTTACTGGCAGACAGTTCTCTCTCCTGAGGAAGACAGTTTTCTTGACTCCTGTGAGGGACTGTCCCCTCAGTGACTGTTGGTAGGCAACCAAGCTTGGTTCTGTGGTAAAAAAACAAAGGACTTTCAGCATAACCCCCTCACCGGCCCATAACCCCCTCCCCAGTGGCCACTTTCCTGTCAGAATAAATGGAAAAAGGCTCTTTCTCCTGCTTAGCTTCAGCATGGCTGGCTGGCTAATGAGGTGGGCCAGCAACCATCAACCCATTTTCTTCAACTCCCCGCTGTGTGACTGACTTTCCCTTAGGGTTGCCAATCTCCAGGTGGGACCTGGAGATCTCCCACTATTACAATTGACCTCCAGATGACAGAGATCAGTTCCCTGGGAGAAAATGGTTGCTTTGGAGGGTAGACTCTATGGCATTATACCCTGCTGAGTCCTTCCACCCCCCCAAATGCTGCCCTCCACAGTATCCACCCCCCAAAAAAAATTTCCAGGTATTTCCCTAATCAGAGTTGGCTCCTATACTTTCTCCTCTGTCAGTAAAAGGCCCTTTCCACACCTATGTTGGCCTTTGGGAGAAAACTCATTGGGCCCAGTCCTGGTCAGGTTGCCAACTCCAGGTGGGCAATTCCTGGAGATTTGAGGGATGGAGCCTGGAGAGGGTGAGGTTTGAAGAGGGGTGGCACCTCAGACAGGTACGATGCCATAGACTCCACCCTCCAATCCAGCCATTCCCTGATGGGGAACCATTGTTGCCAATCTCCAGGTGGGGGCTGGAGATCACTCAAAATTACAACTGCTCTCTAGGAGAGAGGGGGAGGAGATGGAAAACTAAAGGTAGGTTGATGGTTGGCTGGGAGGGAGATAGGGTTATCAACTCCAGGTTGGGAAATTCCTGGAGATTTGAGGGGTCAAACCTGGAGAGGGTCAGTGTTGAGGAGGGGTGGGACCTCAGACCGATACAATGCCATAGACTCCACCCTCCAAACCAGCCACTCCCTCCTGGGGAACCACTGTTACCAATTTTGGGGGTGGGCTGGAGATCACTCAAAATTACTACTGCTCTTCAGGTAGCAAAGATCAGTTCCTCTGGAGAAAATGGTGGACTCTGTCATTATACCCTGCTGAGATTGCCACAGCAAATTGTCACTGAGTGCCCAAAGCTGGGGCACTCTCCCAGAGCCTCTTTCTAGAGCCCGTTGTATTTATTTCCACAATGGGCCTTATTCCTAGTACAGTAATATTTAGTATTTGGTTGAGTCTGATGGTTGATATGCATTAATATTTTATAGCTTACTTTTATCAAAATAACTGAAAGGCGCCATTGCCAATACACTTAAAGCATCCACATGTAATGTTTTGAGGCTGAGTTTCATATTCAAACAGTGAATTTATAATTTCACATTTGAAATTTCACACTTGCTCTAGAAATAATGATCATACAATCTCTCTCTCTCTCTCTCTCTCTCTCTCTCTCTCTCTCTCTCTCTCTCTCTCCCTCTCCCTCTCCCTCTCCCTCTCTCTCTCTCTCCGCATGCAGCAGTCATATGAAGAATAGTTATGGCCAACTGGCCACAACACTTTCAAATGACAACGGTTAAGTAATGGAAACTATGAATAATGTGGGATATGACAAATAATTGCAGTTCTTTCAAATAATTCATCTTGGAATTTGTGAAAAGGTTCAATAGATAACCTATTTTGTCAATACAAAACTAAACTAGTTCTAATATTTTAATTTTTATCACAGTAAAGAGAACATGTAAGTCAGGCATCACACCTTATTGCGGTGATGGAAAAGGACAGTCAGATTGCAGACAGATTATGGTGACCCTGTAGGGTTTTCAAGGAAGAAGGCAAACAGAGGTGGCTTGCCATTGCCTGATCTCTGCATAGCCATGCTAGGTTTCCTTGGTGGTCTCCGTCCAAATACTAAGCAGGGCCAACCCTGCTTGACTTCTGAGATCTGCAAAATTGGGCTAGGCGGGGCTATCTAAGTCAGAATATCATTTGTTACTAGGGTGAGTGAATGTTTCCCTTTTCTTTTTAAAAAGTCATTCATATTTTTTGTCAGCATTTTGGTTCTATGGTTTGGGGGATTTGTTTCTATTGTGTAAATATGTACATTTCTCATGCGCAAGACATGTTTTTTTTTATGAATAATGTTATATGTCTAAAACACATATAAATGCCAATGGACTGGTGCAAAGACAGAATTGAAAGATATTAATGTTTAAAAGAAAAAATGGTAGAAGGAAGCAGGAAACGGAGAATCACACAAGACAGAAGCAAAATGAGAATTTTGAGATAGAAACAGTAGGAATCAGAAATTCAAAATAATCTACTTGTGGCCCTGTATTCCTCTGCTCTATTGTGCAATGTTGTCTGCTTTTCATATAGTTCAACCAAGGTAAACCCATGCCAACAAATGACAAGAGTTAATCCCCCCCCTCGTTTTAGCACTATGAAAATATTATGTCACTAAAATACTAAGGGGAAACTGTTTTGATGGTTGACTGAGTCTAACTTTTTTTAAATAATTCATTTGGCATCACACTCTCACGCAAGTTCCCCAAGAACTTCAGCCATCTATTCCCAGAAGGACTCTTTATTACAAGAACTTCTGATATTTTGCCTCTGGGTGAATTTCCACTGATGAGAGCTCTTCCTTTTTGAGAGGAATTTTTGTGTGTAATTGTGCTGAAGAAATCAAAGAAAGAGGGCTTCCCCCCCCTTTGGTTTTGGTCTTATCAGAGGATGAAGTTAACAATGTCCCTATGATGTGGAATGCTACTTATCTTGATCTATCCTCTTGTTTAAAGTTGCTGTGTATCTCTCCTCAATACTTCAATACCCGTGTAACTGTACTCCTATTTAGAGCTCTTGGGTAATATTTGGATCCACATCTTTCAACATTTTATCATTGTGTCTATGTCTTTTGCTCTAGTAACATTTGTTTAAAAATAAAAAGTGGCTCTTGGCTTGGTGTAGTGGTTAAGTTTGGTGTAGTGGTTAAATGCGCGGACTCTAATCTGGAAGAACTGGGTTTGATTCCCCACTCCTCCACTTGCACCTGGCTGGATGACCTTGGGCAAGCCGTAGTTCTGATAAGAGCTGTTCTTGAAAAAAGAGCAGTTTCTGTCAAGAGCTCTCTCAGCCCCACCTACCTCACAGGGTGTCTGTTGTGGGGAGGGGAAGGGAAAGGAGTTTGTAAACTGCTCTGAGACACCTTTGGGTAGTGAAAGGCGGGGTATAAATCCAATCTCTTCTTCTTCTTCTTAATTTTTTGTGCATAGTGAACCAAATTACAAAGCAAAGTATCCCCCATTTTTAAATCATAGCTGTTCCTACACTGTATTTGTGTATTTATTCAATGTGTACCACACCTTTCTCCTCTATTTTATCTTTACAATAATCTTGTGAAAGGTTAGGCTGATAAAATGTGACTGGCCCAAGGTCACCCAGCAGGTTTCCATGGCACAAATGGGGTTTCAAACCCAGGTCTCCCAGATACCAGTCCAACACTTTTATCCACTACACCACACTGTAGTAGAGTGCCCACAACCCTGAAGGCCTTGCCCATTTTCCCGCAACAGCAGCACAGGAACATCACATAAGGAAGAAGATGCATGACAATTTAGGATTTAAATGATGCTGGAGAGTTACTAAAGCTCCCTGATATATGAACTCTTCTTTTTTCCACATCCACTTCTTTATCATACACAAGCAGATTTACCCAGTGTAGAGTAGCTCTCAGCAATTCTAGAAGTCTCCTCTAAGTATGACTACGAGAGTGGAACATGAGGTAAAAAGTACCTAATGTGACTTCAATTAACTCCATATATTGTGCAACCCCTTACATTTTATCTCCTGAGTTAATACAATGACTTCCAAGTAATTTCTAGTCTTTCTTCTGAAAAGGGATTTTGGAGTCTTGCTGGTTTAGAGAGACACCACAGATGTTTGGGGAGTAATTGATTCATTGTATCTTTCCTGGAGTAACCTTCTCAGTTTGAATCTACTCTGAAACACATAATGCAGGCTTTTGACAGGAACTTTTTGTGGGTAACAACTAGCTGGCAGAAGAGTTCTGGTGAACTCAAAAGCTTGCGTGCTATTATGTGCTTGGTCCCAATAAAAAGTATTACATGGCATAAAAGGTATGAGAGGTATTATGCAGCCCTCTTCTCATTACAGTGGACACATGTACATTCTGTCTATATGTGCATCCGTATGTTCATAAAAAAGAGCCAACAAGCATTCACTTTATGCATGAAACTAGGGACCAGTACCTAGATAAATATAGGATTTGTATCATACGTTCAACGGTACATGCGTTGTTTATAATACGAGAATTACACAATTCACATCCTATAATCAATGTATCCTATAATCAATGAATGCACATCTTCCATGATTGGCCACAAAGTCTGGCCTTTCCAGGGCTGTTTTGGCCTTTGAGGGAGGACTCATCAGGGACAGGCCTGCCAGCAACCACTGGGCAACTTGATACTGCATGAGTAAGGTTGCCAGCTCTGGGTTGGGAAATAACTGGAGATTGGGGGGGTGGAGCCTGGGGAGAATGGGATTTGGGGAATAGAGAGACCTCACTGGTATATAGTGCCATATTCCACCCTCCAAAGCAGCTGTTTTCTCCTGAAGAACAGATTTCTGTCATCTGGGGATCAGCTATAATACCAGAAGATCTCCAGGCAGCACCTGGAGGTTGGCAACCCTACTCATAAGTCCCATGACTCACCCAGGTCTGGCTGCTCACTACTGTTCAACAGCACCATGAAAACCAATGCGGTGTAGTGGTCTGAGATTCAGACTAGGATCTGAGAGACCAAGGTTCAAATCCCCTCTCTTCCATTGAATCTTGTTGGGTGACCTTGGGCCAGCCACACACTCTCAGTCTAACCTATTTTACAGGATTGTTGTGAAGACAAAATGGAAAAGAAGCCTGCCTGGATCCACATTGTGGGAAAAGGTGGGGTATAAATGTAGTTAACAATATTTATAGCTGAAGATAGGGTGCAGATAAAATGCAGGTTGGTTGGTGATTGGAAAGAAGAGAAGAAAGCTGGGAAAGACGATGATTGGGGGGCTGCCAGGAAGAGGGAAAGAAGAAATAGTATGTGGGATGTGTTACAGCAGAAATGGAGGAAGTTTGGCTGGTGGCTGGGGGGGAGAGAAGGAGGCAGGAAAAGGTGAAAGACTATGGGAGCTTTCAGGAAAGGGAAAGAGGAAACGGGGGAGGAGGAAAGGAGATGCCCCCTGCAGGTCTCCTGATTGTACCCTTGTAATACCTTCCACTTAGGAAGGTGTTAACTGTGCTTAGGATGCTACTTCTTGGCCCATCTCTATTTCAAAGGCAAATACTGTACAGGGGCCAGTGTGGTGTAATAGCTAAGAATGGTGGACTCTAATCTGGAGTATGGGGTTTGATTCCCCATTCCTCCACATGAAGCCTGCTGGGTGACGTTGGGCCAGTCACAGTTGTTTCAGAACTCTCTCAGCCCCACCTTCCCCACAATGTGAGTGTTGTGGGGGAGAGGAAGGGAAGTCAATTATAAGCTGCTTTGAGATTCCTTAAGGTAGAGAAAAGTAGGGTATAAAACCCAACTCCTGTTCTCCACTGAAACCTGAAAAAGTAAATACGGCCTTTTGTATCAGCATCACAGAAAGCAAAAGCACATCCTGTTAAATTGATGAGTGTGCAAACTCTTGCTTTGCAGCGGGGGGAGGAGGATACGGCTAACAATCAAGATGACCCTCACATAATGGCTTCTTCAATGAAAATTGTATACTGCAGCATGTTGATAAGTAGAATCACTTTGACTGGGGATGTTTGTTTATTTTATTTTTTTTTAAAAAAAAGACTTAGCAAAGATTTCGCAATTACTAGGTTAATTATATACATTGAGAGATAATATTGACAAATTTATTTGTGCAACAGTCACTTAAGTAAATAACTGAATTAAGCTCATGAATAGAATTAAGCTAAATTGCATGTGCTTTCCCACTCTGCAACAACTTTAGTGCGCGCTTCCAAGTTCTCAGATATTCACAGCTACATTATTCCATATGGACGGCAATAGTTTCCTTTCAGTCTGTACTTCGGTTGCTCTTTGTTTGCGGGATTTGAGGTAACAGCAGAAGGTGGGTGAAAAGAGCTGAGTTCCTGAGAGCAAATTTGAAGACCCAGTTTCCACAAATGGCAGCTGTTTTTTGATAAGCTTTGGCTCCACACTGCAGCTGAGAGAACCACGCCAATGGTGTAATACTGCACAACAAAGGTGGCTGGTACATTGTCTAAGGTGTGGTATAGAGGGTTCCACAAATAGAGCAAATTATTTAGAAATAAAAAAATGGGAATTTATATTGTATTGGTTCCAGTTTGGAAACAAAGGCAGATCATATCAGTTTCCCCAAACCCTTGGAAGTGTAGATTTCTGGAAGCATCCCTGAATTTTAAAATAGCATGTGTTTATTTCCTCTATTTCTCGCATTAAACATGGAAGAAAGAACTTGACATTTTTACTCCTCCACACCCTGTGTTCTGTGTAACAGTCACACATGAGCTGCAGATTCTCCTCATTTCCTGTAATACTGCAGTCTAATTCAGATTTATGACTGTGGCTTCAGCTTTTCACCCTCACCACTTTCCCAGCCTGAAATGGTCCTGGGGTGTGCTACTTGGCCTGCTGGGGAAGCAAGGGATGTATACATGAACCATAGCATTGATCTGAATTGGGCATCATGCACAAGGGAATTCAGAACATGCAGCTCATGTGTGACCATAATATAGTGTGTAAAGAGTTGCTTCTGCATGTATCACAGTCGTTCCCCCCCCCAAGTTCTGTTTGCCCAAATACATGTTGAGTTGTCCATATGCTAAGGTAAATTTTTCATCAGTGAGATGTGGAATTGAAAATGGTGATCTAGATCAGTAGTCTTTGATCTATCCTGAATAGGGAATCCCCTCTTTAACAACCCAGGTGACAGCATATAGAACCCATGACAAGAAGAAAAGCCAGGGACACTGGTGTCAAAGGCCCTTTCTGCACCTATCTTTTCCCTCAATTTCTTAGTGCATCTCAATCTTCTGTTCTGCATCCCCTCCTGCTTTCACTGCCACTTGATGTTGGGGCTTCTGCCTTTATTTTAGGGGTATCAGCACTCAGACCACTTCCAGCACACTGTTGCCCCGCACTTCCCAAAAATGCTTTTGCCATGAACCTTTGTTCTGCTCCATTTTGAAATCATTACTACTATTTAAAGTAGAATTGTTTCTGCAAATATTTAAGCACTGTCCACTGCCCTCCACTGTTTCAGCATCTTTCTCTGTTGTCTATGTTAGGCAGCCAATTTATACAATAATGGGTTTCCTCATAGGCAATCGCTGAAAATTTACATTTGTTTAGAGTCCGCAGTGGCTTGGAGGATGGGAGAGCTACTGGAAAAACCAGTTTTTCAAGAGACACTTCTAAGCCAGACTTCGATCACAAACATTTTTCTCAAAACAAGAATGGATGCATGGATTGATGGTTTGCATTTTGATTTGATACTAAGCATTGATAAATGTATATTATCCCTGGGTTATTCCCATAACATAACGTTAGCAAACCTTGCCCTGTTAACACTGAAATGCTTCATCCACTCAAGGTCATTCTGATTTTCCTGGAAGAATTCCTCCCACCAGCCAGGGCTCTGTGAAAAGGAAGAGAGAAGGGAAGGGAGAAGTATCATGCTGGCGCCTTGGCTACTCCTTCTCCAAAGGATAAGAGCATAAAGGGCTCAAAACACAGGCTGAGTTCAGATTGGCAGTTTGCCCCTCTACAGCCATGTTTCAGCCATGTTTTACAAGCGGATTAAAGGGGCGTTCACACAGGCACATCTGCCTGGCATTCCCCACCCGTAGTCAACCCATGCTGTTCCACTTCTCTCCCACATTTAAAAGATACCTGGTAAAAGCGGTAGCAAATCCCTGAGAGCCCATTTATCCCACTTCAGCTTCTAGGAAGTGTGAACGCCAACCTCTAAAAGCCAGGAGCAACCCACGTTGCGCATAAGGCAGCAGCGATATGATTGGCTGTGGTCCACTCTACCATCCAATGAGGTGCCGGCACAACAGGATCCTCCCCAAATCGGCCAAATATGCATGTACGCATGAGCGCACCTGCGCACCTGTGCTCATAGCCAAATTACCATGGAAAAGCCATTTACAGCCGCACCTCTGGACCAGCAGTCTGAATGCTCTCACGTGCCTCCTCCCGGTATGTTCCCACATCAGTCAGCGCAGTGTGACTGGGAAAACCTGGAACAGTTTGTTCCGGGGCTTTTTTGCCATGACTGGCTCCCACTTCAAACTGCCAGTCTGAACTCAGCCACACTTTCTTCTGTGAGTATACAGAAAGCAGAGACGAGTTTCCAGTGCAAAGTGCCGAAGAATAAATACATATGCAGAATGAAAGGAATTTTTTTCAAATCAAAGGCCTACTGCCTTGAGTTCTGGGGAAATCGGGAGTAAAGACTGAATGCAGAAAGGCCCAAAGGCAGGAATATAGGCATCAGAGAAAGGGAGCTGGGAACAGGAAATGCAAGCTGAGCATCAGAAAGTATACAATAATACAGGAAAAGCTAAGGGCCTGAGCCATAGAGATTCAAGCAGAAACTAAGCTGGAAGGATGATGCAAATACAGAGAATCAAGGAATGAGCTAACCACAAAATGCCAGGGGGGTGGCCAGTGGCCTGTCTGGGTGGGTTTAAGCAGAAAGGAAGTAAAGCAAGGAAGAGCAATCATAGAGAGGGGAGCTCTGTGTGCAGAGCACTGGAGGTCTACCTGATGGAGTGGAGGTCATAATAGGTAAGTTGGGCCGGGAGAAGAGAGAGAAGATATTGGGCGATGCACAGGAAGCACATAAATGGATCACTGGCAGCTCAACTGGCAGAGGTATTGGCTGGGCTGGGCCAGGTTGGGGGGAGACAGAGAAAATGAGGGAGAACTTTTGTGGGGTGGGTGGGTGTGATTCTGAATGTTCATCTACTAAAAAAGAAATCTTCTCCACACTGGAGTGACCTGAAAGTCCTGCTGCTCTTCTCAATATCATGCCCTGGCTCTCCACCCAGACACACTAGCAGGAGACAATTCAAAAAACAACAAAAATTGTTACTTCATAGCAGGTGCATCTCTGGATCACAAATTAGGGGTTGAAGACCCATTGACTTGGGTTGCAATATTGCCCCAAACCACCAAGGGAAATTTGAAGGCAGAAGGATATCCATACGCCTGGTTCATGCAGTTGTATTTATGCACCTGAATCTGTACCCACATTTTAATGTTTATCTGGGTCCCACTGAATTAGCCGGATGCAGATGGGGATCACATCCACATCCAAAGTGATGAATCGTATATATGAAACTCACTATTAATCAGGCTTCCATTGCTCATTAGAAAACAAAAACTTATTTTCGAAAAGAAAAATCCCATTTTCCACCCCCTTTTTGTTCTACAGTTTCTTCACTCTCCGTTGCCACCCCCACTGATGGATCTGGCTTCTCTCCCCTACTCCTTTCAATATAGGCCCGAGTTCTCTCCCCCATCTGCAACCAGCTTTCCCTATCTCCCCCTCCTCCATTGCCTATTGCACTGGCTCTAGCTCTCCCTCCCTTGCCTCCTCCTCACTCTATTAATTGCTACTGCCTCTTTCCCCCTTTATTCCTGGCTGTGTTGTGAAGCTTTTGCTTTCCGCACAGGGCCAGGAGGTCACTATTTGAGTTTAAACCATTGCTAGATCCAAGCCTAAATAAGTTATCTGAGACAATCGCCATTTCCATATACGTTATTTGTCCCATGTTGAGAAGTGTTTTTTTTCCTTGCTTCCACACAGCATCATGGGGCATTCATGCACCTTCTAGGGTATCCCCAGGTTCTCTCCAATATTTCCAAAACCTGTTTCACTGCAAAGTTTTGAGAAAGATCACAGTAAAGCTTGCCAAAAGTTTAGATTTCCCTACCCATGTGACAGCTGTTTCCCCTGTTCTTGTACCCGCAATGGTGCCTCCCTGCCACCAAGGACTTTCCTCTCCCTGCCATCAAGTTAACTTAAAGGTAAAGGTAAAGGTAAAGGTTCCCCTGCTCGAAAGCCAGTCGAATCCGACTCTAGGGTTGCGGTGCTCATCTCCGTTTCAAAGCCGAAGAGCCAGCGCTGTCCGAAGACGTTTCCGTGGTCATGTGGCCGGCATGACTAAACACCAAGGCGCACGGAACGCTGTTACCTTCCCACCTAAGTGGTACCTATTTATCTACTTGCAATTTCTTGCTTTTGAACTGCTAGGTTGGCAGGAGCTGGAACTAGAGACAGGAGCTCACCCTGTCATGCGGCACTCACGGGTCTCGAACTGCTGAACTACTGACCTTCCACAGCCTGCAGTTCAGTGTCTTAACCACTTGAGCCACCGCAGCTCCTTCAAGTTAACTTAAAAACCATTAAAAACAAAACTGGCAGTTAACTATCATTATAGTGATGGTATGATATAACTATATGTGTATCACATTCTCTGACTTCCAAGTTTTCATTTTTTAAAGTAAGCCTATATCCCTTTTGTTGTGGAGATATAAAGGGAAAGGTGTATAACCACAGTGGAAGAGGCTAGAAACTTACTTTTTTGTAAATGAAAGCTGAGCATTGAGAGAACTTGGTTTTTATTTTCATTTTTTTAAAAAAAAAAACCTTAAAAAAAACAGTGTCCCAGGATAAAGGAAATAGATGCTGCCAGGGGACTGGGACAGGGAAAACTGTGGGGAATCTTTCCATGTGGAAGCCCCACTGCCACAACTGCATCACCAGCAAGGAATACCATAGAAGCCTGTTCCACTTATTTGTATCTCACAGTTCCCTTCAAACACGAAGAGGTGTGTAATATTGACCCCTGCAAGTTATAAGTGCTATGAAGCTTGAGGGTTGGCCAAGTCTGGTATAAACACTGATATATCTTAATTACACAGGAGTTGGGTAGCACATTAAAGGCCAACACATTTCCCCCCAGCATGAACTTTTATGAGTCAGAACTCACTTCCTCAGAGGCACAGAAGTGTACATAGTTGCTTAATTACCCAACAGTGAAATGCTCCTCCTATGCATGTCAAGAAGCCAGCTCTGACTCATGAATGTTCATGATGGAAAAAAAATGTTGTTAGTCTTTAAGGTGCTACCTGACTGTTGTGTAATTTTCTTCAGCTGTCTAGAGAAGCCACTTCTTTTGAACAATACTTTCTAGCCAGGCAACTAACAGTGTGGAGCCTGGGTAAGATGTGCTCTCCATGCCTAGTTTCAAACTTTCATGATCGAGGAAGAGACTGAAAAATGGGGAAGGAGGTTATGCTAGTGTACTAGGATGTCCCATCTGAATTTTTTGGGGAATTATTAGCTGTATCTTTTAATTGGTCTACGTTGCCATGTTTCTGAATGCTCTCACAAAACCCTGGTTTTGGATGGTGCAGGCTGACAGGAATCAGGTATGTATTATGTACGCATTACGTGTCCTCGTGCACATCACCTTTCCCAACTTCTGTGGGCTGTGGATGAGCTGGTTTGCCCTCAGTCTACCCAGGAGTTGCTTTTAGTCTAGCTTTCTTGACTGTATCACAAGAAAGACCCACTGGTTTTGATGTGCAATTGACACAAGAGGCTTAGAAATGGCTCATGCTTGGAGATGTAAGGGTACTACAGCTCAGAAATGATAATGCAATGTCAGTATGCTGTTACCAAAGGTTGCATAGCTCCAGGTCGCCCTGAAGCAAGTGTTTTTAGTCCTTCAATTTTCATGAGTATCAAATTCACTGCAGAAACGAGAAAGGTAGTTTTTCTTTTTTTTTAACCCTCTGTGCTGTAACATTCCCTCTCCTAGAAATTAATTGTAAGGATTAAATCCATTGGTTATAAAAGAGAAAGTAGACTATCTCTGATTTACACTTAGATGTTAAATCATTCAAAAGTCTATACAGCTTTGTAGGTGCACTTATAAGGAGAAAAGGTTGTAGAGAGTCAGTCTAGGGGGTTGATCTTTTTAATTGTTTTTACTACGTGCCTCAAGCCTGTGGACTGTTATGAGGACTGTTTTGGCTGCTCAATGTTTTATGTTCTCGGAGTTTTATTCATTTCTATGCTTCTGGCTGCTATTGGCTGGTTTCTACTGTTTGTCAATTGTAATGATTTTGTTTTCATGACTTGTTCTATTTTGTGAGAAACCATTATTAAAGATAGAATTAGTAGGCACATTGATGAACAAAAGCTATTGAGGAAGAATCAGCATGGATTCTGTAAGGGAAGATCTTGTCTCACTAACCTTTTAGAGTTCTTTGAGGGCGTGAACAAACATGTGGACAAGGGTGACCCAAAAGATGTTGTCTAACTAGACTTCCAGAAAGCTTTTGATAAAATTCTTCATCAAGAGCTCCTAAGTAAACTAACTAGTCATGAGATAAGGAGGGAAAGTCCTCTTTGTGGATTAAAAACTGGTTAATTAACAGGAAACAGAGAGTGGGCAGTTTTCACAGTGGAAGGTCGTAAGCAGTGGGGTTCCAGAGGGCCTGGTTCTAGGTCCGGTGCTTTTTAACTTGTTCATTAATGATTTGGAGTTGGGAGAAAGCAGTGAAATGGCTAAGTTTGCAGATGACACTAAGTTGTTCAGGGTGGTGAGCAGTGTTCCCTCTGAGCTGAGTTAGTGTGAGCTAGTTCACAGTTTTTTAGCTTCCAGCTGATACATTTTTGACTTCGCTCAGGAAGGATGACTCCAGAGCAAACTGATTTAGCCAAATAGCTCACTCACGACTTTAATGCCAGTAGCCCACAAAGTAGAGTTTTTGCTCACAAGACACCACAGCTTAGAGGGAGCATTGGTGGTGAGAACCAGGGAGGAGTGTGAGGTGCTGCAGAGGGATCTGTCAAGGCTGGGCAAGTGGGTGTCCATGTGGCAAATAGGGTTCAATGCGGGCAAGTGCAAAGTAATGCAAAATGGAGCAAAAAATCCTAACTATAAATACACATTGATGGGGTCCAAACTGGCAGAGACTGACCAAGAGATAGATCTTAGAGCCATAGTAGATAACTCACTGAAAATATTGACCCAGTATGAGATGGCAATGAAAAAGGTAAATGCTATGATGGGGATTATTAGGAAGGGAATTGAAAACAAAACAGCCAGTATCTTAAAGTCCCTGTATAAATCAAGGGTGTGGCCACATTTGGAATACTGTGTACAGTTCTGGACACTGCACCTCAAAAAAGATCTTATAGGACTGGAAGAAGTGCAGAAAAGGGTAACTAAAATTATTAAGGGGATGGGACACTTTCCCTATGAAAAAAGGGTGACTGAGGGGTGACCTGATAGAGGTTTACAAAATTATGCATGGGATAGAGAAGGTAGAGAAAGAAGTACTTTCTCACAAAACAAGAACTTGTGGGCACTCAATGAAATTAATAAGCAGTAGGTTTAGAATAGATAAAAGGAAGTAGTTTACCCAAAGAGTAATTAACATGTGGAATTCACTGCCACAAGAAGTGGTGGTGGCTACAATCATAGAAAGATTCAAGAGGGGATTAGATAAACATATGGAGCAGAGGTCCATCAGCGGCTATTAGCCATAAGGTGTAGATGGAACAGTATGTCTGGGGCAGTGATGCACTGTATTCTTGGTGCTTGGGAGGCCAAAGTGGGAGGGCTTCTGGAGTCGAGCCGCACTGGTGGACCTTCTGATGGCACCTGGTTTCTGGCCATTGAACTGGATGGGCCATTGGCTTTATCCAACATGGCTTCTCTTATGTTCTTATGTGAGCTGTCTTGAGGAGGTCTCTGTAGAGGTGGCATAGAAATGTATTAAATAAACACATTGGCTTTGTTCCAGAAGGATGTCCCAGGATACATGGTGTAAAAAGTGAAAAGATACTGTTCCAAAGAGAGAGGTGTGTGTTTGTATGAAAATTTTAGACAGCTGTCTAATTTTAGACATTGGAAGGAACTATTCTGAAAAAAGAGGGGGAATCTTTTGTTTTACAGAATGTTTTTTAACCATTTCAGCATAGGTAAGCCGTTTTTTGTGGCATCCTTCTATCTCAAAAGGTATAGCTCATCAATAAATTGCTATCCTAACTGCAAAGCTTGGTTTGTCTCCAGCTTTTTAACCAATGTAGATTTTGTTTTCAGAATATGCAAAGTATAGCTGCAAGAGGAATTGGCTAGCTTTGCAAGATGCCGTCATGCTCCTTTTCTGGTTAATAATATACAAGACATGCCTCAGGAAGTGGGGAAGTCAGCATTTTCCTTCCTTCTCCCTGTCAGGGCAAATCAAATGTATCAATAGAGTTTTGTCGCAGCCGGCAAGCAGGCTTTATTGGAAGATAGATGTAATCAGCATTATGCATTGTAATCAAACCATGGGTCAATACAAATTAAATATTGACAGGAGTACCTTGACCAGTCTGAGGGCAGCAGAAGTCCCTGAAAGATTCAGGAAATGCAGCCATTATTCCAATGAGTCTGTATAAAAGGCCTTCCAAATCTTGTGTTAAGTTGTTATGAGATACTGAATTTCCTAAATAAATAATGCCAGACTCTGAAGATCAGGTTTTAAGTGCAAGAGGAAGAAATGCTTCAGGCGACGTGGAAAAATAGCCCTAGTATTGGATTTAGCAGCGACATGAGATGGAGATTTTTAATGAGCAGCGATTTTTAATGACTCCAAGCATACCATAAAGCAAGAGAAGGGGCAATGGGTTGAATATATTTTGATAATTCAATCGGCAATTATCTTGGAAAGCATGGAACTGGTTAAAGATTAGGAGCATTGCCAAAATTGCCTTCATCTACATTTCCCCCTGATTTTGGAGTTCCCAAATAACTGGGGTTGTAGCCAGCTAATGTTCCATGGGTGGGTAGGAGGAGAAGCAATCATGCTCAGTTGCTGCCTGCATTGCAATCCCCCTCCCAAGCACTTTTTACCATGAATGCCTTTTGATCCCCAGCAGCAGCTTTTTGAGGGGGGGAGTGTGGGGGGAGAATCATGGAAGAATCTAACCCCTGGTCTTGTTCCCAAATGGAACTGGGCCACTGGGAATTCTTTTAGATTCCTCATTGTGCCTTGATTTCTGAATTTGATGCTGAGTGTTGTGCAAGCACATTTTGCCACAGCTTTTTTTTTTTTTTTAGTAATTTTTTATTGCTTTTATCTCTACACCCTAACATCTACATACTACCATTCTAAAAATACAGAGTCAACAAGGATCTTTGAAAGTCTAAATTCTTTTTCTTGATATTTCCCTAATGGTTAAGTTTACAATATTAATTAAGTTCATAATATGGGGATACAGAATAGATAAAATTAAGCTAGCATATCATCAGAATGCATTATTATGCAAAAAGTAAAAAGTAGGTTCTCAGGCCTTCATCTTGTTGCTTTCTTTTCTTTGCAACTCTTCTTCTTGAATGGGAGTTTAACCTTATATGATCTAGGAGCAGCTGCCTCCTGTTTGGATTCAGAATCAGAGTCAAGGAAATCACCTATAGATGTTGATTTAGAAGAGGAGCTGTCACTGCTTATCTCATCTTGTTCGCTTTTATCATCTTTAGCATAATTGTCCTCTGCTTTTCCATTTTCTTTTGCTGGGTTTTGGTGCTGTTCCAGAAACTTTTTGACTTTAATAAGGGAGTCAATCTTTTCTTTTTTCCCTTTAAAGTTGAAAATAAGTCCTTCTGGAGTAATCCATCGGTAAGGAGTTGAGTTTCCCTGTAGGAATGATGTAATATTTCTATATTGCTTCCTTTTTTCGTATCTTGAATGGAACATCTTTCAAAATCTTTGCTTCTTCTCCTTGGATTTTTAGGGTTATCCCATTACTTGCCTTGAGTATGGAATCTTTTATAGACCTTTTAGAAAATTTCACAAAGATTTCCTCTGTCAAGTTATTTTTCTTGACAAATTCTGGATAAGTTCGATAAACCATGTCCATATCTGCTTGCAATGATTCAAGTTTTACCAGGGGAGCCAATGCATCACTTAAGATCTGTTTCAGATTTTCATCTTTCTTTTCTTGGATACTTTGAAATCTAAGGACATATAAAGATCTTTCCACTTGAAGCTGTAATAACTGTTGTCTTTCTGAAACTCTTTCTTTGTCTACTGCTTCCATTCTTTGGTCCAAGGCTTTGTCTTATGATCAACCTTTTTCAGCTTTTGGGATGTCTTCTCTGTTTTCATCTTAGTTTCTTTGAGTTCTTTCTGTAGAGCATCAAAGTTCTTGTTGAGGTTAGTCATCTGGTCCAGCAAAGGGTGTACTGTTTCAGAAATCATATTGGCAATGTCTATAGCTGTTTCCGGTCTGGTGACTGGTGATGTTAAACTGGCAGTTCCTGTGGAAGATTTCCCTCTGGACGCCATTCTTCCCCCTTGTATCATTGTTTACATTAAAGGTAAAAATTCTTAGAAGATCTGAGATCCCTCTCTGGAGTGTTAGATAAGGCTCTCAGTATTCAAAGTGGGTTAGGTAACACTCTTGCTTTTAAAGATCGGCTCAGCCTTTAAGTTTTGCTTGTTTTCGGCTGTTTTGTCTGGGGCAGGGTTTCTCCTCCCCCTTTGGAAGGCTGTTCCCCCCTCCTCTGAGCTTCAGGCTTCGCCGTCTCTTAATTATTACTCACTTTAGTGCTTGTTATTCACCATTTCAGCACTCATGTTTAAGATCGATGGGCATCCACATTGTAGGGAAAGTCTCTTTGGCTTAGATCCTTTGCTTGCTCTGGATCTGGTGTGTGCCTCTGGACGCCATTGCTGGCCTCAGGGTGGTGGAACCTTTTGGGGCAAAAGAGAGCCTCAATCCCTTAGCCGCGGCTTCAGGAGTGGCTCCTTTTGCTCCTCAGCTACAGGGACTCCAGGGAGGCCAGGATCACCTGGTCTCCCTTCCTGCCACTCCTAGATGGAACAAACCCATCAGAGCTTGATGAGGTGCAATCATCCTGTGAGTTGCCAAAACTGAAACCCATTTTGCCATAGCTTTCAAGTATGTGTCCACATCTGTGATTTCACCATGCAGAAAAACAGAAAAGCACAGATGTGCTTTTTAAAAGGGGGGGAAGTTAATAAAAAGAACCCCTTTGAAAACTATTCTGAAAAGCATATTTTTTTCAGTTTTCAGCGAACAAAAATCTAATAATTTTGAGGAGGTTTCTGGGTTGTTGTTCGTTTCTGTGATACAGAAGACTGCAATTGAGCACATCTACAATTCAATAACAAAAAAAAATAGAAATCCTTTCAAAATTCCCCATTTGCTTGCCAAACTTTTAAGTCTGTTGGTTCTGCCCCTCCAGTAAACAAGGGGTTACTTTGAGTCAGCGTCTATTATTTTGTTGCTGCTGCTTTTGTATTACAATACATAGGCACTCTGTTTCCAGGATCCCCAGTTCTCGGGGTTGCTGAACTCTGTCCCCAATGGGTCTTGACATATTTCCCCCTTTTGTCCATGGTGTCTTGGACTCCCTGAAGTTCCCTCTGGTAGCAAGGACTGGGTGGCACACAGTTTCAGGTTACCAGCTCAAGATCCTGTACAGACCCAACCTTTCCACCTCCATTCTGTGCAGACTGATGCCAAAAGGCATAGGGAGAAACAGATGGAAAGGCCAGTGGGAACAATTTAAGCATGACCCTTATCTGTTGGAAGATTTTGTGCCAGGTTAACAGATCATTACAGGAGGGAGTAAAGTCTGAATATCTCTACATGCCCTTCTTTTCATAATGGTCAGTTCAAGTCGTTGGGTCACACCTAACATTCTCCCTATTTGGGATTTGATCTTGCTGTCATACTGGCAGAGTTCCTGGGGTGCTTACAAGTCCTGCTAATTTTGGCAATGATAAAGCTTCTACGTAGTAATGTAGAAAGCTTCTACATTCAGTATTCTTTGTGAAGTCTGTTTGGAAAATGTTTTGACTATGTGGACACCTCCTATCAAGTTGAACTGATTACATGGACTTTATATCTTATCTTCTAAGGAGGAAACGTTGTATTTTATGCCTTATTAGAGTTATAGTATGCACTTAATTTTGTTGTGACACTACCAACTTTATATTTGTTAAATACAGTTCATATCTTGGCAACTTCTGATGGTGTTTCTCCTAGTGGATTGTGTGTATCTGGGACCTTTATGATGCTAGTTCCCCCCCCCATTTTTAGACTTTTTTTTTTTAGGCAAGAGACATTTTAGAGGTGGTTTGCCATTTCCTGACCCTATGTCATGACCCTAGTATTCCTTGGAGGTTGCCCTTCCAGATAGTAGCCAAGGCCACCCTGCTTGGCTTCTGAGATCTGATGAGACCAGGCTAGCCTGGGCTATCCAGGTCAGAGTATCATGTTCAGCATTTACAGGGCTCTCCTCCCATATCACAAAAAGCAGTTTTTCAATTCAAACCTGAGCAGAGAAGGAAGCTTACAAAAAAAAAAAAAAAAAGGTGGCTCACAATTAGTTGTTCTGGGAGGAAGTGGTGCTGAGGCCCAGCTGGCTGCCCAAGACAATGCTTGACCCTTTTAAGACCTCTGGGCCTGCCTCCCAATTGACTGGCAACATTGGCCTAGAGCCCTTTGAGGACTCCTGGCCTGGCTTGCTGGCAGCATGGAGATGGGAGAAGAATTGGCCTATGTCAACCCATGACAAAAACCTGAAGTAGCCATTCTTGGTCTCTTGTGGGAGAGGCTTCTCTTGTTAGGGGGTCTCTCTTCAGGGGCAAGGAGCTGCAAGGGAAACTGGCCCATTACACATGCACATCTTTCTGCAGATTTTCAGAGCAGTAAGCTTTTAATCTTGAATTCAGGTTCTGGCCCCACCTTACAAACCATTTTTTTTCCCTCTGGTGTATTTATTATGCAGCTACAATTTAAAAAACACACTCTTCAAAATGGGGGGTGGGATGCCACTTGTGACAGGTGAGGAGTGGCATCCAAAGTTTTTTTTAAAAATAGAAAATCATGCAGTTGTCCTAATTGTAGCTGTGCAGTAGTGTCCAGCAAGCACCTTCCATTTAAATCCTTGTGGTTTTAGCCTTAGTTCATTGAATGAAAGGGAACAGAAAGGAATGCAAGTGTGTGGGGAGAATACCCACTGTTGAAACTGACCAGACTTTTTATGAAACTGACAAGCAGCTGCAATGCCCTTTTCATATTGCCAAGCAATAGGGATTCTCTGCTGTGTTATCAGCCACTGTGAAAAATGGGAAAGAGGCACACAATCTCATAATATGGAGCAACATGTTGAGTGCACAGAATGCATGGTAGCACCCACAGGCATTGCAGGCTGTGATCACTGGCAACCTGTATGTGTGTGTGTGTGTATGCATTTGTGCAAAGTTGACTGCAACTCCACAGGACAACACTAATTTCCTGCCTTTCCTTGCAAATTTGTGTGGTTTTCTCTTTGTGATTCTCTAATCTGATCCTGTACACTGGTCCTGATCTTGGCAGTTTTTAAAAGCCTGTCCTGTGTGGATTGTGCTCATTCTTCAAATGTTTTGATCCCAAGTGACTCCTAAGTTCAGCAGTTCATAGAAGGTCCATGTGACTCAGCTGCCATTTTAATGTTAGGCTTCCAGAGACTGCCAAAATGGTGTCCCCCCCTTTTTTTTACTAAAGCATTAAAGGAAAAAATGTTTTCAAAGCTTAAGGTTTCCCATCCCATTGTCTCTCTCTCTCTGTCTCTTTACATCTCATGTGAATTTCATTCTGTGCTGATGATTCCCCCTTTATTTTGTTTGCATGCAGCACTGAAATGATTCTCCCCTTTATTTTGTTTACATGCAGCACTGAAATACTTTTTTTTTTTTTGCACTGGGGACACTGCCATTTGCCTCCTCTCCAATCCTTCTTTGAAGTCAATACCAGCAGTGAACTAAACCTCGCACTGCCCCTTTTAAACTTTCCCCTGCCATTTTATTTTTTTTATTCAGCGATCCGAGACTACTGATAGTCTCGTATCACTAGACTCATGCCACTTGTTCCCCCAAAATAATTTTTTTTTAAATGAGGGGGAAATGGAGCTTGTACACCAATAAAAGGGGGACATTGTTTGAAGGTGCAGAGTGAACAGAATGATCTCAATGTGAGCAGTGAGTGACCTTTGAGGGGTGGCAAAAGGGTGGAAGGGTGGGAATCCGAGGGAGTCTATATGCTTTTGAATTACCTTCAGCTTGGAAGCAAAACAAGGGGAAAAACTGGCACAAAAGCACTCTCAGAAAACCTAGAGAAATAGAGAACAGAAAGTGAACTGAGCACTGAAGGGAGGAAAATCACTGCAGAACAACAAAGAAAAACTTATGGATGTGCATGAAATGAGGGGAAACTCCCAAACATAATAGGCCTAGATAGATAAGTTTTATTCATGGTCATTGACCAACACATAAACCAATGGCATTTTGTGACATGGATGATAGATATCACACTAAAATAGAAGCAGAATTTTAAGACTAGTTATAAAAACACCACAAAAACCATAATGATTAAAATTAATAAAACTAAGTATTAATTCTCCTTTTTTCGAACTACTATAGATTTTGTAATTCTTAGGGCAAGCCATCTGAACCTAGCCACCCAATGAGTAACTTCTGCTCGCCTATCCAATAGCAAATTTCTTAAAAGTCAAATTCTTTGGCTGCAAGAGAGAGGGAGTGTCTTAGAGAAAGGAAGAGATTTGCAGATGTTATTATATGCTTTACAATAAAAAATTAATGTTCTACAGACTCAATACCATCCACGCACAACAGGGGCATATCCTTTCTTTGTAAGGAATCTTGTTAAATTTTCCTTCCAGGACTGCAGATGGGAGTATATCCCAATGTATCAGTGTAAACGTTCTTCTGTAGTCCTGATTTAGTAAATGGGAGAGGTAGGGCATAGGGATTACTCTGTTATCTGGAGCCCGGAGGACTCTCCACTTCTCTATCATATTTAAATTGTGTTGTCTTGAGATATCCAGTATTCTCTGTTTTGCCATAGACTTGGCCTTTTCATAACCCATAGACTACAAATAATAGGCCTATGAGGCTGTATTTAAAGCTGGATGAAGAAGACTGAAGAAAATGCACTGTGCTCTCACTTAGGGTTGACAACTGAGTTGCCAGGTTTCCCAGGCCACTGGCAAGGGACAGGAGGTAGGGTTGCCAGATGCAAGTTGGGAAACTCCTGGAGATTTAAGGGTGGAGCCTTGGGAGCAAAGGTTCCTCAGTGGGGTACAATGCCATTGAGTCTGCCCTCCAAAGCATCCATTTTCTCCAGGGAAACTGATCTCAGTTGTAATTCTGGAAGATCCCCCAGCCTCACCTGGAGGCTGGCATCCCTAGCACTGACAACAAGCAGGAATATTTTTGGTGGGGGAGCAAAATCATAATGTCATCTATGGTTCACATCCAGAAGTGACATCACAATGCACTAGGAATTGACCTATCTCTATAATTTTTGCCATAGAGATGGATGCCATAGAGACACTCCTAGAGTGTCATGCCATCACTCCTGGGTACAAACTGGAAGTGATGTTGTGGCATTACATGACATTGCTGCCCACTTCTGGGTTTTGTTCCTGCTGGAGAGAAGAACCTTCATGGGGGCTGGAGCTTAGGGATGCGAGATTGCCTGCAGACCACAGGCAAATGGCATACTCTTGTACTTAAGCCTAGAAGAGAACAGAGGGCGCCTTCAAACCCCTTTCCCTCTCTCCCTGAGGCCTTAGGGAAAAGGGGTCTCCCTAAGGGGGGGGGCTAGAACTGCCTGAGTGGGAGAGATCAGCAGGCCTTCTCTTGCTCACAACTGCATTGTAATTTAAATGGCATATGTGTGAATAGTGGAAATATTGCACATAAACACTGTGCAACATGTATACACAATACTAAGAAATCTGCAAAATTCACAGAGGAAAGCAGAGAACTAAATCAATTATGTAAACACATATAACACATAGAAAAAATGAAAACATTATTGCATCCCTTAGCTTTATCCTGCTTGTAGTCTATTTTCATTTTTTTTTAAAGGTAAGGCTTAATAGAGTAAAATGTAGACATGAAAAGAAGAGGAAGAAGAGAAAGAGAAAAAAGAGAACAAGGAGAAGGAAGAAGAATATGAATTGGTTTTGATACCTCACTTTTCACTACCTGAAGGAGTCTCAGAGTGGCTTACGATTGCCTTTTCTTCCTCTTCCCACAACAGACACCTTGTGAGGTAGGTGGAGCTGAGAGAACCATGACTGACCCAAGGTCACCCAGCTGGCTGCATGTGGAGGAATGGGGAACCAAACTTGGCTCTCCAGATCAGAGTCTGCCACTCTTAACCATTACACCACACTGGAATATTATCCTAGAGATACATTTTCCACATCAGTGTATGATCATTTATGCATTTGTGATATTATAACCTTATTTATTTATTTACACACACACACACACACACCATCCTTCTCCTCGATGGGAAAGCAAAGCAGCTTACATTGTTCTCCTCTCTCTCACGGTTCCCTCTCAGCAATTGTATGAGGTATGTTAGGCTGACAGTGTTGACTGGCCTAAAGTCATTCATCAAACTTCCATTGCAGAGTGGGAATTCAAACCCTGTTCTTCCAGATCCTAGTATTAAATCATTGCACCATTCTGTCTCTTCTGCTAAAGTTACAGAACTGCATTTGATTAGAAAATATGACTTGGCAGGTAAAAATGTAACTTATTTACCTATTAGCTGCTGTAGATTTTCTGGGTTGTCTGACGGTGGCCTTGACATTGTAGGACGTGATGTTTCGCCAGTAGCTGTGACTGGCATCCTCAGAGGTATACCAAAGAAAGATGGCGTACTCTCTGTGTCAAGGTGAGAAGAAGAAATGGTAGGTAGGTAATTTATATCTACTCAGGAAGGTGGGGTAGGGCTGAATCCTACTCAGTCCTTCTTAAAGCTTAGCAGTGAAGCTAGCTTTTGACATCAAAATTAGATATAATGTTTAGAAGTAAAATGTTTTTCAGAGCTTTTTGGGAATGTTCCAGAGGTTCTTTAGGGATTGCTCTCAACTTTCAAAGGAATTGCTTCTCTCACACATGAGTTCATTATATGCACAGAGTATTTTGTCCAAATATTAAATCCCACGTTTTCAGTTTGAAGTACAGCAGTACAACATCTGATAATCACTTGTGTGAGTCTGTTGATTGTGTAGTTTAGGCATAATTCTCTTCATATGCCAGATACGGATGCATAATGTGTGAAGCTAGCATAATGAATAGGCATTTTCTTGAATATTTATGTTAATATATGGATAATTTGTATCTATGTTTTCTTATCTCTTCATTTGTCTCTCCCCTCCTTTTATGAATTGTTTAAAAAAATCTTTAAAAAAAAGCCAAAATCCTTTGATAATATTCAGTGCTGAATGTTTTCCAGTGTGATATGAACTGCAAAAGAAAAAAAAATAGTCTACATTTGCTAGCATGAATGCATATATGATAAATGTTTCATTTTCTGTGACAGTTTTCCAGTGTTAAACTCTTATTTTTAACTGTATGTATGCTCTCCTATGGTTCATTTTCTTTCTACACTATATTACTCAGGGCTATTTTTGGGCAGGAATGCACAGGAATGGAGTTCCGGCTGGCTCTCCAGCTGGCCACACCTACCAGGAACTCATTAGCATAATAGGCCAACACCCAACAGCAGAAACTCATTAGGATTGGTTACATTAGGGGTGTGTGGCCTAACATGCAAAGGTGTTCCTGCTCCAAAAAAAAGCCTTGGGTTTTGACAACAAACAAGGTAAACAGAATAAGAAGCAAAAGATGGGTGTGGCTGGATGACCACACTTCTGGTAACACGGGGGTGTGGCCTAATATGCTAATGAGCTGTGCTGTCAGGATGTGTCCTGATATGCTAATAGGTTTCTTCTGGTGGGTGTGGCCTATTATGCTAATGAGTTCCTGCTGCGCTTTTTCTACAAAAAGAGCCCTGATATTACTCATTCAGATGTACCTCCAAATAGTCTCTGGGCATACGTGTAAAATGGCAAAGTAAATTTCTACTGTGAAAGACCTGGGGTTGGATTATGGCTGCCAACTCCAGGTTGGGAAATTCCCAGAGATTTGGGGGTATAGCCTAAGATGGGCAGGATTTGGGAAAGGGAAGGTGCTCCACATGTATAATGTCTTGGAGTCTACCCTCCAAAGCAGCCATTTTTTTCCCAAAGGAACTGATGTCTGTAGTCTGGAGATCAATTGTAATTCTGGGAGATCTCTGTATCCACCTGGAGGTTGGCAATCTTAGACTGGGCCCTACAATGAACTTTCACTTTGTTGCAGGTTGCCTCAATCAGAACAAGGCTCCAGGCTTTTCATATGGAGCATTCTAAAATGGCATCCCCTACCTGTAGCCTGGAGTCCACTTAAATTTAAATGATTGGCTGAGTTCAGATCCTATCAGTATTTTTTAAAGTCTTCCTTAACTTCTTGGAATTTGGAGCCAATACTCCTTTTCTATCATTGGGTCTCCTTGTGTCATTAAACTATGTTGTATCAGAGATGCAATAGTTCCAACTGAATTCTTACCATAATTTCCCATGGGTAAATACTCTCAATGGCCTAAAGGAATGAACCACTAGTTACAATAGTGGCGCTTCAACGGGTATTTTCAAGATTTACTGAAAACTTGAAACTTAGATGCCACTGATAAATTATTTGGATGTTCCATGGTTATGATGTACATTCCATAATATTAACCATAAACAAGCTATATAAGTAAACAAGTGAGGACGCTCGATATTTCCTCCTCTTAGCTTAAACCCCTGTGTTGCCCATTTTGGCAAATGGTTCTTTTAAGGATTTTAAGAGACAATGCCCAAACTAGTGTTGGAAGGAGAAGCAGCTTTATCTCGCTCTTGCTCTCTAAAAACAGGTGTCCTGACTGACTCATCAATGCCCAGCCCAAACCCCTGGACCTAGGAACAGGAAATTCAGGGAGTGCACTCCTTCCATGATGTCAGCACCCACTAAGAAGAGATTTTTAGAAATTCAGCCCCTAAGGGGGTGAAAAGAGGTAAAATGTGTTTTCCAAAAGGGGTAAAGCTTTGCTGTGTGCCTGGCAGGCACACTCATCACTTTTGGTGGGTTGGCCAGTCACAATGCAGCTTGGGGACAGAGGGCAGAGTTGCCAGCTCTTGGCTGGAGTCCACAAGACAGGGAGACCACAAGACTGGTGTGTGTGTGGAAACTTACAAAACAATGTCCCATGATGCCTCAACATTACTGCTGGCTGCATAACTGGAAGTGATGTCACTGCATCGCAGGACATTCGAGGATTTTCTAGGGAAAGGATCAGATTTCTGTAGCTTCAGTTCTAATGTTTTTGAATCACACAGCTGTTGAGTTTCCCCAGTATAACTTAACATCCCCTTCAGCTGCTACAACCTTTGTTTGAAGGAGAAAGGCAATCTTTTGCTGATGTGTAACAAGTGGGGATGAAGGATATTTGATTTGAAAGAAAACAGGAATATGTGATCTAGCAAATCACATCTCACCCTGTCCTCCTGTTCAATATTCCTGGTGCTTTCAACACCTTTCTCCCAGCCTGGATGACTTCCCAATTTGGAGCTGGGCTGGCAGGGAGATGCTGAAATCATCAGGGTGAAGCAAGACAAGGTAAGGAATTTCAGGGTACAGTTCCTTTCTCTGTGTGTGCTTTTTTGTTGTTGTTCAAAAATTGGCATGTACAAGCACACACTCACACATCTACCTGCTACTTGAAAACCCCAGAAAAAGAGAATAAATTTAACTCACTCATATAGTGTTCTTGTCAGTCAGGCCTCTCTGAATGGGAGAATTTTAATTGCCTCTCAAATGGCGACCATCTCCTATATGTCTACAATTTGGCAGGGAGGAAGTGCCCTTGTGCTAGTGAGGGTACAATTCCTGAGAATTTTGTAACAGCTGGAGAGTTAAACCTGGAAAGGTATGCCCTATCCAAATGGGAATCATTATAGACTTGATCAACTATTTCAAGTAGCTCTAATTCTGATATTAAAGAAATCAGTTCATGTCTTTGAAAGGATTTTTTCTAAATTACTCTGAATCTCAATTATTTGAATGTACACCCCTAATAAAATATAGCTCAGTTTTGTTTTTTTTAAAACCACACACATTAATTACTGTAACAAGAGATCTCAGGGGGATGAAACATGCACACATAAATCTAGGCAAGATCTCCCAGGTAGTCTGAAGCAGAGGCAATATTAATTGTACTGGAGTGGGTTTTCTCAACAAACTTCCTAATTTTGCTCACCTCCTGTTTTATTTATTTTTTTCATGGCTAGGAAAATGGGTCTCAAATTGCAGCAAGTGAAGGGGCCTCACTTTGAAGTTGCCTTGGTCATAAATTTTCACTCCCCATCAATAACTTTGGCTTTCAGCCTTACAAAACTGTGTACTGATACTCTAATGGGGTTGGGCTATCTTGTTATCACCAATGTTTATGGATTTTTCAATGTGCCCTGGGTTTCTGGATGTATCTGTTCCAACAATTCTACCAACAAAAGAGAGAGAGAGAGAGAGAGAGAGAGAGAGAGAGAGAGAGAGAGAGAGAGAGAGAGAGAGAATGAACAAAAGAGCTGTGACACTAAAGTATCCTTTTTAAAAAGAGCGAATTGTTAGCCCTACCTAAATATACCAAATATTTAACAACTGTTTTCAATAAATAAAGCAGCACCCCATGAGGAGTTTGCTTTTGAAAGGGGAAAAAAACACAAATCCTATTAGGTTACATTTTTAGTGTCAGGCCCAAAGCAAATTAGATTCAGAGTACTGATGACTATAGTTGGAGAAGAAAATTACTCAGATAGCAAGCAGAGAGGGCTCAAGTTAGAGAAAGGCAAGACAACATACTTATTATGGGTAGCGTGTAATTGATTTGGGGATGGGAAGAGGCGAGTGGGCCTTCTGCTGCGATAAGGTTTCATGGCTGTTAAGGGCTGGATCACGGCCAAGAAAGGGGGACAAAATCCTGCACTGAGCCATCTTCCTCTTCCCCCTCTCAAGCTGGAAACGGAGGTTGTGACTAATGAAAACTGAGCTGACTTCATTTTGGCTAATGGACAATAGAGCGTAATTGTCTCAGAGAGATACATTAGGCTTCTTATCTCTATGAACCTCTCTCGACTCATATCATTATAATAAGACAATTACACTTACACCGGACTGAATAATAGACCAAGATGTCCAGCAATGAATAATTGTAATTGATCATAGCTCATTATATTCCGAAATAATTTCAAGTGGCTTTGTTAGTCTGTAGCAGAATTGAGGGGCTTCAGCTTGTTGACTGTGACTGGCTTGCTCATTAGTTTAACAGCACTTGAGAGTGCCTTTGCTTGCTAGATCTAAATCTTAATGGTTTATGGCTTTTATTACTGATCCACCAGACACTGCCTCTACAAAGCTTAGGTAAAAAGCAGGTAAGGCATCTAGGTGGAAAGAAACAAGGCCATACAGACCAAACCTCCCATCTCCCCCAAAGGACAGACAATATACTCTCCAGACCTTCACTTGTAGTCATCTTATGTGACCAGAACCAAGTAGAGGGTGCCTGCACTGTCAAAGGTATTTGAAGAACAAGCAGCATGATGCTGATTGAAGCTAATCCACAAGGAAGACTAATAACCTCCTAAAGTCACTGGCAAATCTGATCTAGGATTCCAGCCTTCTCTTATTTTACCTACAAGAAATTTGCTCTGGTAGGTAGTTAGCATCAGGAGATATAATTAAAGTGAAATTCAGAGGTGGTTAACAGATTTTTTTACTCCTCTCTCAGTGCTGAAACTTCTAAGCTCGTCCATTTTACCAGGAAAGCTGGTACCTGAACTGATCTGATGGAAGAATCCTTTAGGAGTTCTTCCCTGAATATGTTTGAATTTGGGCTGGTATCCCTATTGGTTTTATATTTGTTGGTGATATCTATATTTTAGCTGAAGGTGTGTTTTTTTTTTCATTCAGTGAAATAGTGTTCTTTTATGTGAAGTGTTTGTTTGTTTTTTCAAAGTCCTTTTGACTCTCCAGAGTTGTGACTGGCTGGTATCATCCAGTATTGTTTTGGTTTCCTTCCCTATGGCAAATTAGAGGGAATGTTAACTTCTACTCTGTGAATCAGTGGTGCCTAAAAGGCTCCTTCCTCTTCTCTACTCAAAATACCAGTGGATATTACTGAATATGGAATCTTCCTTCCCACAAAAAAATGAATGTTCCCATGCAATTCTTCTATTTGTTTCCTCTTAGAATCCATTTCACTTTTAAGCACAAAAATGTTTCAGTGAATCAATGTTTCCATTAATTGCCTTTATTTTCACTCAGCTGTTGCTCCTCCCACTCATGACACATATTTTTTCTCCTTTAGCTGTCATGTGTCAGTTCTTCCAAGCTCTCATGGCAACTTAGAAAAACCACTATCTCTAAACAGTTACCACCAATTATGAAACTCTGTGGTTCAAGTTTAGCACATAAACTTAAGAATTTCTTTGCATCATTAAATAGAAGACAGCTCAGCTTCTTGTCTACATGGACTCCATTTTTACCTGCAGTGTAAACATGTTCTATGTGTTCATATGTGTTTACCTTGAGTAGCACAGGAAGCTATTTGGTAGCTGAAGAGCATTATTAGTAGTTTTAGTAGGAGATTTTCCTCCACATTGCAGTTCATGAGATCAGTCTGTATATCCAATGTATTTGCATCTTTGGATTAGTTTTGTTGTGGATGAGGGATGCTTCCAAACATCCCAGTCCTGCTGTTTCAACTAAAAAACTCCCTCCATTTCCATTTTGCTTATACCTTGTGCAAATCAAACCAGTGTGCATTTTTCTGCCATTTTCTGTTTTCTCATGACAAAAAAAATTGTATTATCATTATACTCAGCATCCTTTTTCACAGTAATTTTCATTCTTGTTTATATAATATATAAATGGCATTAAAATGTTGTTGCAGTAGTGTACAGATGCAACTGAAGTGTGAACACCAGCAGCTAACGGAGCAAAACAGAAAGGCTCACAATGACAACATAGAAGAAATTTAGAGTCCAGTGGCACCTTTAAGACCAACAAAGGTTCATTCAAGGTATGAGCTTTCATGTGCATGAATACTTTTTCAAATTGAAAAAGTGTGCATGCACAGAAAAGGTCATACCTTGACTAAACCTTTGTTGGTCTTAAAGGTGCCACTGGACTCTAAATTTGTTCTACTGCTTCAGACCAACACGGCTGACCAACAGGACCTAATGACAACATCCAGTGGCACCTTTAAGACCAACAAAGGTTTAGTCGAGGTATGAGCTTTCGTGTGCATGCACACTTTTTCAAATACATTGGAATGGCAGGTGAGGTTCAAACTTATAGCCAGAGAATGAACAGCAAATTAACATGTAACATGATGATGTTCAAGATATGCAAAATGAAAACTAAATAATTTAGTTTTGTTCAAATAAATAACAAGTTAAGGTTATAAGGTCAACAGTTGTAAAAGCAATAAATATGTCAAAATAGCAGATAAATGTCCAAAGGTGTCTTTTCTAATTGTGGGAAGTAACTGAGAATCTAAATTCTCTCCTCTCAGGCATAGAGAGCACTTAACAGCATTTAATGAGGGGGATGACCAACATATGAGATATGTTTATGGTATTACATTGTGTAGGTAGCTACAGTAATACATTGTTTTTCATTGGCTATCTAGCTATCACAAAGCAATAAATTTATTTATTATGTATTTATTATTTTTTAAATTTGATTTTTATAACATCATTCCCTGTAAACAGGGCTCAATGTTGTGAACAACAGTAGATAACACAACATATCATATCAGTTAAAATATTTAAAATTACAATAAAATGCAGTCAAATGAAATCAGATGGGGGGGGGGAATGAGAGTGCCAGCCAGAATGGATGCCGTCACTCTCCTCAACCAAATGCCTGGTGGAGCATCTCTGCCTTACATGCCCTGCAGTACTGCATCAAGTCCAACAACTGAAAAATATTGTGGACAGTGAGAATCTTTGGGGGTCGTAAGCTAAATTACAAGTATTTGTATCTAATCATCTTCTTTAACCATCTAAGACCCCATTAGTTAATTATAACTCTATTATAGATCTACCTTTTAAATACAGATACATGATATTTTATGGGCTTTTTAGAAAGAAAAGTCTTGCACAGTCCTTTTTAACAGCAACAATTTGCATTTGTATCTTTCCCTGCCAGTGTCTATGGATAGCTTAACTTATCTACAAGAATTATCTCAAGCTATTTGTCATTCTCTCTGAATGCAGCACACTGTGGTCTGGATTGCATGGGTTGATCTATGGAAAGCAGCAGCCACAATCTATTGCACATTTATACACTCATATATCAATGTGGCTTAAGCCTAACACTCTAATTGTAGTCAACTGGTAGATGGTTCAGATTTCCAGTGATTTCCAATGATTTGTTGTTGAACCAGGATGAAAGGCAGGATACAAATATTTTAATAAAATAAACAAATAGGATCTAAATAAATTGGATCCATGCAAACATTATGATTCTACAAATTATGATTCCATGACATAAGCTGTTACTATACTACATACATTTTGCCAAAATGTGGGAAATGATCTTTCCCCATAGGGACACAGCTTCATGCACTGGGAAGGATAGGCACTGGGGAGTGCATTCATTTTCCAAACAAATAAAAGGTGAAATGAATTAACCCCACTCATTCCATTCATTTCCACAAATGAGTGACACAAATGGGAAACAAAAGAAAACTACTTGATTCATTTTGCATTCATTTGATAATGCAGTTCAATTTTGCATGAATACATTGCTTAGAATAGCAACACCACAAATATGTTGAACTTTCCATTCTTGCACTGTGTCCTGGAAGCTCAAGCTTGATCCTGTCAGCTCTGAGCATGTAACAACAAAACGTATGCCGCTAATAGATTAATGTTATCAACTGTAAAAGGAAAAAAAGAAGCATATCTTTTCAAACTATATCTGACAACTCATGGTGTGCCCATCATGATGCCCTTGGGGCACACATAATTTAAGCAAGCCATTACGGTGTAATGAGATCAGGGGAGCCTAGGTTCAAGTTCCCACTTGCTGGTGAAGCTCACTGAATGACTCCAAGCTAATCATTCTCTCTCAGCCTACCGCACCTTATGTTGTTGTTGTGATTACAAAAATGAAGACGAGGAAACCAATGTATGCCACATTGACTCCTTGGAGATAAGAGACGATAGAAATGTAAGTGTAAATAAAAATATGCCAGTAAATTATGGGTATGTGCCCACACCAGAAATGCTGCCAACAGCACAGAAGCAAAACCACTCAAGATACTGCTCATTTCAAACTGTGAACAAATGATGAATGTAGCCATATGGAGTGCTTGACTGAAGATAAGATGGTAATGATGAACAAGGTAAGTTCAATTTCCAAATGTCTGGTTTGTAAAGATCGTATAAACACTACCAACATATATCATAACCAAGCCTGCCTGAGCTATATTCAGTCATTCCTAAACAAAAATATTTTATTAGTTGCTGTAGATTTTCCAGGCTGTATGGCTGTGGTCTTGGCATTGTAGTACCTGACGTTTCGCCAGCAGCTGTGACTGGCATCCTCAGAGGTAACACAGAAAGATAGAGTACTCTCTAGGTCAATGTGAGAAGAAAAATTGTAGGCAGGTAATTTATATCTACTCAGGAAGGTGGAGGAGGAAGATGGAGGAGCTTTCCTGAGGTGGCTCTTTTGCATATGGATTGGCTGCTGAAATTCTAATCTTATCTATCGTGCTGTTGTAAGATGTAGAGCATTTTGTGTTTTTCAGGACAGGAAACCATGCCCTATTTATTTTTAAACTCTCTTCTTTCCTGTTGCAATTGTGTTTATGTTTATGAATTTCAATGGCTTCCCTGTGTAATCTGACATGGTAATTGAATGTCACAGCCAGGGAAACTCCTACAAGATAATGACTCAACCCTACCCCACCTTCCTGAGTAGATATATATTACTTGCCTACCATTTTTCTTTTCATACTGACACAGAGAGTACTCCATCTTTCTGTGTTATATCTCTGATGATGCCAGTCACAGCTTCTGTCAAAACATCAGGTACTACAATGCCAAAACCATGGCCATACAACCCAGAAAATCTACAACAACTAATGAACTCCAGCCATGAAAGCCTTCGACAACATATTAAAAATATTTTAACCAGCCTTCTGAAGATCAGTGGGAAGTTGGCCAGGTAGGGCTTCCATCAGTAGGGAGGATGCTTGGTCTAACAGCCATCACTTGACATTCTGAGAACAATGGCAGGCAAGGCAGATCCTTATTTGCTCCCTTAAGGCATGATGGACCATATGGGAGAAGGTAGTCTGTCAGATACCCTGGATCCAGAACATCTAGAGCTGAATCCTGAGCAGTTACACCCTTCTAAGTCAATTAAAGTCAATAGTAATAGGTGAATGCAACTTTCTTTAGGATGGCACTATTAAGCTTCAGAGGTCAAGATTAGCACTTTGAATTAGGCCCTAAATAAGATGGTAATTGTCTTTTAATCCTTGACATTATTGATTATTTATTATTGATCGTATTGCTGCTCATTACTCTGATCAGTGCAAGTGTCATAGGAGATACTTTATTTTTCTCTGTTCTCTTGAAAAGCTGAATGCAATTAATCATCCATTGGCTGTACTGGCTTTTACTATAATGCTTCTGTTCATAACAGTACCTGTGCACCCATTTATTGTGGATGTCCAGGCTTGATTCATTAAACTCATTAAATTTCAGCATAAGGATACACTTTTTAAAAAGAAGGAGAAATAAGGACACAGATAATGAGCTTCTCAAAGGTCTGCCAAATCCAATGGCTCACCATGTGCTGCTGCTGAGATTACTCCCTCAAACAAGGTGGGCTACTTCCCTCCCCCCTGAGGTCAGTTCTTTAAATAATTGCTGACGATAAATGGTGCACTAACAGCATACTCAGAGTTCAATTCATATACATCTATTCTAACATTCAACTTCAAAGCTCTGGCAGTCTCTTAGATATCATCAAAGGATTTGTCTGATGTTAATGACAATGCTCAAGTCAAATTGTTTCTCTCTCAATAGGGATGGGTTCTTTCAAAGAAATGCATCTTAGGGCTTTGTCCATACTTGCCATATTTTAGAATCCTCTTTACATAGAATTGTGATTACACAGAGTGATGATATCCACTGGAAAACCACCATCTTAAGAAGTTCTATGTTGACCCACATTTTGTAATGCATAAAAACTATGGGTACACTTTATACAGAATGTGGTAGCTGGCTGAGGTGCCTGAATTCTGAACTTTGGACTGTGGAGACTTTCCTCATGTAGAAAACTCCCTGAATGTAGAAAATTAGTCTAAACCTTTCTCCCAGATGTGTTAATTTACAACCTACAGGAAGATTCTTTTTACATGAAAAGGGATTAAAAATGAGTTCCCCACTTGAAGTTCAAAGAGTGCTATCACTTCGGGGTACCATATGCAAAATGGTTATTAGTACCAAGTCTTCAGTTAAATCAGTTCAGCACTGTGTTTCCAATAAATTCTCATGTCATGTCCATAAATACATCAAGGACTGATAATAAAAGGACAAAAGACTTTGTCCAACCATTTGTAGACTTTGCAGTACATGGTTGAAAGTCTGTCAAAAATGTAGTAAAATATATATATATATATATATATATAAAAAGTAGAAGAGAGGACCCATGAGGGCTCATGGAAGTGGGGAAAATACCATATTACATGCTTCCTAGATCTGTTTTTTTCTTTCTCCCCTACCTCTGGCTCCACTTAGGGATGGGCATGAACTGCGAAAATTGAGGTTTGTGGAGGTTCATGGGGGTTGACGAACCATGAATCTCCATGAACCTTTCTGTTTAATGAACTGGTTTATGGCTCATGGTTTGTGAGGTTAATGGTGCAATATAATGCCCCCCATGGACTAGAGTTGCCAAATTCACAGTCTCTCCACCTGACTCTCCTCTATTTGTCCTCCATGTTTGGTGAGGATTGGATTTAGGGGGACCGAGTTACATCCTCCCAAAGCAGGTGCCCCCAGGAAAGTGCTCTCTTAAGAGTATGTCAAACAGATTCCTTGAAAGCTAGAGAACTCACGGGCTGAGCCCCTCTGCCTGGTGTAGCAGAGGGACAGGTGCCTCAGAGCCCTGAAGCACCAACACTGTTCACATAGACTTCCAATTCCTTTCCTCTCTGCCTCTAACAGTAACCAATCCCTCTCTGCCAAACTGCCTGCTGCAAAGTGAAAGCAGCTGAGTGTGACCTGAGGGTATATATCCATTCTGCTCCCATAGAGCAGAATGGGAGGTCTCTTGTTGGCAACCAGAGCTGCCTATAAAGCTTTGTTGGGCCACTATTGATGTTTCCAGGGCTGCAGAAGTCTATCCCCCCATTGCGAGGACAATTGGTTCATCTGTGTCAGCATGTCTGGCCCACAAACCACTTCCATGGACCTCCATGAAAAATGGTTCAGTTTATGGGCATTTTGTGGGAGACGTGATCGTACAAACTGAGGCTTGCAAACTGGGCCTGGTTTGTAATGAATTTCAGTTCATAATTTGCTTCGTTCACATCCCTACTCCAGCTTTCCTTCATCCTCACCATCTGATCCTCACAACCTTCTCCTCCAGTTAATCACTAATAGAGGGACTCAATATGACACCTGAACACTGGCAGTTTGTTCTTTCCAACAGCTGTGTATATGCAGCCTTCATATGCTGGCCCTGATTGTGGCAGAAAAGCTATGTATAAATGTTGTACATATATTGTAAATAAAATAAGATGGGGACTTCAAAGGTCAGATTATTCTGAAGAGCAATGTGAGAGCTGTGGCTGCCCACGTCTGTGGATTGGGCTTTCTGTTCGGGAGTCACAAACATATGTAGTGATTAAAATTATATAACACATTCCTTGGTTTTTTTTAAGAAGTGCTGATTTACTTCTCCCACTGAATGCTTCTCCATAGAAAAAATCCATGTACCAAGAAGTTACCTTTTGATAGGTCTCTAGAAAAAAGTACTGTCATATATCCAGCCATGCAGTTCTAAAAACTTAATGGCAAAGCCTTCCAAAGAGAATTCGGCCTTTCTGCTGTGAATGTCCCTCTACCACTTTACCATTATGCTTTTCTGGAGGGTCCACTAACACCTAGGAACAATATTGGGAGGGGTCTGTAAGCTGCAATGGGAAGGGGAAAGTCTCTCTTTGGCCCTTCCTGCACTCTCCTTTTAATCCATGCTCACCACGGTGTCCTCCAAGCAATTCTGTACTACAATCAAATTTAACCTTCTTATTAATCCAGGTTTTTTTCCCCCCATTCTGCACTAAAATCGAGTTCAACCTTCTTTTTATTCCAGGTTTTCCACCCATTCTGCATTATGTTACCTCCCTTCAGTGGTCAACTCGTTTTCAGCCTGCTGTTGCCCTGGGTTATTTGGATGCTGTTTTGCCACAGACTTGGGGTGATTTCCCACTAAAGCTGACTCGGGGTAGCGCCGCCATTTGGCCCGATACTATTAGTCAATTTCACACCCAAAGCTGCGGGGCTGCATTTTGACCAGCGGCTTCGCCCGATTTCCCCCGCAGTTTCATAATCCTCAAAAAACAGGATTACGAAACTGCGGGGAAATTGGGCGAAGCCGCTGGTCAAAATGCAGCCCCGCGGCTTCGGGTGTGAAATTGACTAATAGTATCGGGCCAAATGGCGGCGCTACCCCGAGTCAGCTTTAGTGGGAAATCACCCTTAAATTGCTTCAACTCGAACACTGAGAAAAATCTGGAGTGGCAGGCAAATGTGACATCCATGGATCGTTATATACATACCACATTCAAGTTGTATACAAAATTTATTGAGGGGATTCTATTGTTCTGTTCAGTTTTCGGGTGCTGAGCCATTCACTTCCAATCCCATCCCCAGCCCCCTCTCCTTATTAGAATGTTGTCAGTTTCTGGTTGAACTTTGATTCAATCAATACTATCCATACCTCATCTTAAGCAAAGGCCCCAAAGGTTTCCTTCATAGGGCCAGATCACCCATTGGGCGATCTAGGCACTCGCCTAGGGTGGCCCGGCCTCAGGGGCGCCAAATGGTGCCCCAGTCCCCCCCAAAAAAGTGCCCCCCGCTGCCCTTACCAGGTGCCCTCCACAGCCGCTAGATCCCCGTCCCCTTCCTGGCTGTCCTGGGGGCCCACAGCCATGGAGCCCTGAGGAAAGCTGGCTCTGGGAGGGAGGGGGCGGTGGCTAGACCCCCCGCCCCCTTCCCGGCTCTCCTGGGGGTCCCGCAGCCACGGCGCCCCCAGGACAGCCGGCTCTGGGAGGGAGGGGGTGGCGGCTAGACCCCCCGACCCCTTCCCAGCTCTCCTGGGGGTCCCGCAGCTGTGGGGCCTCCAGGAAAGCCAGTGCTCTGCTGCTGCCCCCCAGTCTCCAGGCCCCACCGGGAGGTTGGCATCCCCGGGGGGCACCCCAGGCTTCCTGCCTAGGGCGCCCAGACTCCTGGAGCCGGCCCTGTTCCTTCATAGTCACACTGCATGCAGGATTTGTAGTTTTAAAGCTTCATAAATGTTGTTATCATGCACAATGTGTGTTTTGCTTTTGGTTATTCCATTTCAAGAATGAAAACTATTTCATGTGCATTAGGATCAGATTATTGTGAGAACACAGGTAATTTACCATAAAAAGGTTCGAAAGGTATCAGAATGAAATGGTTTTTCATACATGCTTATTCACATGTCATAGTGTGGGTCATGTGGATTCAGTGAAAGCCTGATGGATCATTGGAATGTCAGGATTTGTGGATCAGAATTTAAAAATAAAACCAATGCAATATTCATTCTTAATTTCAGTCAGGACTTTAGGATGTTGACATCTGGGGTCAGCTACCAAAAATGCTTCCTTGCCACACCATTGCTGCACAGAGAGCGCCACCAAGAGGCATCATGGAGCCAGCTGTTGGAATAGCAATGTGACATAGTAATGAAAGGGGCCTGTTTTGTTTTGTTTTACTTCTGTGGTTATGTTTACCAATGTATTGAATTTACATTGATCAATTTGCCTACTTTCAGCTGCATGAAAATGTGTTTACATTGTGACTATTTAAAGCTGTCTGGTCTAGGTTTGTAGCTGATTGCTTTTCTTGCACTTGTGACTAACTTCAATATTAAATCAGTGAAATTTACAAGTCTATAGCTTATTTAAGACAAAGATAGATTAATTTTTTGCTGGAAATCACTGATATTTATGATATTTGTTTGTTCACTACAATTCACTTGTTACAACTGAATATACTTAATTCCAATAATAAAAATCTAAACAGTACATCCATATTTAGTATTTAGAATGTTGTGTCTTATCTTTCTAATAAGTTAAAGTTAAGTTTCTAATATATGCTGCTGTTTGTCTTCCTTCTTTTGTCCATAGAACAGCAAATATAATCATAGAGACATGAGTCCAAATCTTTGTTTTCTTAAAGAATTTTCATTTTCAGCTTTTCCCATTTTTGGAAATGATCTTTTCTTTTCTTTTTTGCTTCAACTAGCAAATTTCCCAATCATCAGCATCAACAATATAAATACCTATTGTAAAGCATAAAGGTTCAAATGGTATATCAAATAGTTGTGGCAATCCCATCTACAAGCCAAACATATTTTTTAAGGGAAGCAGCTGGTAGTAGTGGTGAAAATTCACTAAATTGCAGAACTGTTTTCTCAGGTAGATATTAGGGCTGCCAACCTCCCAGTGGCATCTGGAGATCTCTTGCTATTATTACAACTGATCTCCAGAAAATCAAAATCAGTTCCTCAGGAGGAAATGGCTGCTTCAGAGGGTGGAATCTATGGCATTGTATCCTACCGAGGTCCCACCCTCCTCCAATTCCATCCTCTCCAGTCTCCACCCCCCAAATCTCCAGATATTTCCCAGTCCAGAGCTGGCAACCCTAGATATAGTGTTTAGCTAATAGGTGAGCCATTTAGCAGGGGCAATACCAGTCTTTGCCTCAAGTTTACACACACATGGCCATCTCTTGGTTTGTTATCAATTTATTCTTCAGACCTTGAGGGCTGGCAGAAGAATGTGTGACCTAATACTCCTGAAAAAGAACCCAGCTACGATATGCACAATCTTCTCGATATGCACGGTCACCGTTTTGTGTGAACAGGACAATGCAGATGTTTACCAGTTTGCGTTTGTGTGACTAAACATGAACATGACTTACAGGTACATGCTAGTGCACTCCAAAGATGAAAAATACACACTTTGCCCTCTTCACATAAAATGGCAACTGCACATATCAAGAGGACTGCAGGTAGCACACTCTTCCATAATGTGAGTGCCAAAGCTGTAATGACTGAAAAGAGCTACATTGCTTCTCAGACGATGTGAGGTAATCTGAAAAGTCCATCTGTGGCATTTAATCTGTGATGGTTTATTCACACATGGAAATGATCACTGGATATGTACATTCATTGAGCAATTAACATGTTTGCATTAGGATTACAGATGCCTTTCTTCTAACTTGTGGCACAGTTACAGACTTTTGCTAATTAACCCTACTCCACTGTGTTCTAGGGATGTCAACCTCTTCTCATTGGGTATGCATCACATATTTCTATTTATGCCAATTTCCATGCACTGGAGATGGCAGCTTTTATAAAAATGGGGCTCCAGGCACACATACTTAGGGATTCTGGCCAAGCTATTGAATCATCAGTTTACTTCAAATCATATAGTGCTTGCCAGGATTCTGGCTGGTTCCTATTCAGTAGACATTCATGATTCAGTAGCTTGGCTGAAGTCCACTACACCATACCGAGCGCCAAATCATAATTAACTATAGTGATAGTATCGTTATGGTTGTAAATCCAACACAATTTTCTCCTATTGAGAGAAGTGCTACTAGGTCAGTGAGAATGAAAACAGTCAGTGGCCCTTTCAACTTAAAGTCTGAAGATATCCTCCAGATGGTGTTAAAAGTATCTAAATCAGGACTGGTGGTAAATCCCATTAGAGTTACATTAAAAAGTAAGTAAATTATGATTCGGCTATGAAGTAGAGAGATTCTGGGGAATAATTTAAAGTCAACCCACTTATGTGAGGAAGTTAACATGGGTGTCAAGCTGGGGACCTGCAAGATACTGTGGATGTTGGCATGGCTTATTTGGAACACCTGTTTTTATACACACACACACAGTCCTCCCCCTCTTCCTGAATCTATAAAGTGGGATAGTGTCCACGGTTGTGTTTCCCTCCCTTTAAAACTCAACTGTTCTCAATACACTGTGCCTCCTAAAGCATACTCAGTCCTCAGTGAGCCATTTTATTTTATTTTTATTTTTTGTCAACAATTTTAGAAAAAAATAAATAAGGGAATAGGTATTATTCCTTTTGGGGAACCTTTTAATTCTTTTTTTTTTTAAATAGTCCCTCTTTTGTAGAAGGAAAAAAAAATCCTTGGATTTATTTTGCATAATGCATAGCAGCGTTCCAGCAGTAGGAGAGCAGGGTAAATACTGTTAATCTTCAAAAATACAACTGCACTTGATTAGAAGGATGTAATTCCTTTGTAATTAGTTTATGTTGCTTGAAGAGAGAGAGACTTTTTTCATTTAGGAAAATTTGGTCTTTTTTGTTTCATTTTTATTTGGAAAAAAAAATCCCTCTTGTACTGACATGCCTCTGCAGAAAAGCAGAAATTTTAAAATCTGTGAAAACTATAGACTTTTTTTTTCTTCCAGGGACTTTAATTCCCCCCCCCCCATGTGCATAAAATCTATCATCAACCTTCCAAAATTCCCTTTTCTTAGCAAATAACAATCAGGTCGACATCCAAGTCAGAATGAAATTGTGGAATACTAACAGAATGGAACTGGGGGAATCAGCACAACACTCCCCGAAAAATTTCATCTATTGTTACCCAGATGATGATAATGATGATGATGATGATGAAACCAAAACCATAAGATGCTTACTTCTTATTGCTTTGAAATTCTTACAGATGTTTGATTTTAGCTTCACCAAAAATAGGATCACTCCATTCAATACTTCCTGGACTCCATAGCTTCTGAAATGGAAGCAGAACTGTCCTTCATTTGTCTTAGACATTCCTCCTGGCACTCCTGAGCTGGGATTGCAGAGTCCTCCTTGTTACCTTCTGTTAACCTCTGAGGCACCTAGCTGGCAGCGTTGCCTCTAGCATCCATCTACGAGCTCCCTGATAAACAGCCATTTTGGCAGCAGTAGCGACAACAAATTAACTTACTTCTTCTTTTGCTAGCTTACATATATCAGGAGCCTCTACTGGTAAGAATGCTCCAGGAACCTTCGGGCCAATAAAAACTTGCCTCTGTGACTACAATGCTTTATAAATAAATTACAGAAAGATAGGGATGAGGAGCAAGCTTTCTCTGAAGAACATTGTGAGAAAGTCAAATCTTGCTTCCGCAATCTGGCACCTTTCAGTACAGCTTGAGTTTTCTTTCTTCTAACTTTACATTTTCTCCAAAGTCAACACACTGAGTGCACAAATATTATTGCCTCTTTATAATAAGTTATTGTGATTTATGGGGTGACCCTCAAGGACTTTTGGAATATCTCACGCCCACACACACACTATTTCATTTTTCCTTTCCATGAAAGCAACAAAAGCCTCTTTTCCTGCTTCCTATTTTCCTGCTTCCTTCTCTTCTTCTCACCCACCATCCAAGCTACCTTTATCTCCCCCCACCCCCGTCTTCAGCATTGCCTCCTTTCCTCCTGATGGCAGCCTCTCACAGGAAACCTCTAGAAGGTTCTGGCTGTCTGGCTGGATGAGACTCAGTTGTGTGGTGTGATGCTGGCTTCCAGGCAGGTTCCTGTTACACAGTGGGGAACATGCACAGACTTCCCAGGGCACCTCACTTTCCACTGTAACCCACTCCCCACACTATTTCCTCTTTACCTCCTCTTGGTAGTTCCCATATCTTCACCTTTCCCTGCTTTCTTCTCTCCTTCCTACCCATCAGCCAACCTACCTTATAACTGCCCCCAGTCATTTTCTTCATTTCAACTGCACTTTTCTCCACAATGGGTATACAAAGCAGCTTATATCATTCTCCTATCCTCCATTTTATCCTCACAACAACTCTGTGAGGGAGGTTAGTCTGAGAATGTGTACCTAGTGCTAGGTCATCCAGTGAGCTTCCACAGCAAGATGGGGATTTGAACCTGGGTCTCCTAGATTCTAGTCTACAACATCCTATCTTTCATGGGGTAGTTGCTATTGAATAGCAGCAAACGGCCAGTCCTGGGTGAGCCATGCAAGTCACATGGTATTTCATCACCTGGCCTGGCCCTGATAATGCTTCCATGCCGGGGTCTTTTCGTAGAAAAACAGCTGCAGGAGCTCATTAGCATATGGTATGCTAATGAGCTATTAGGATATTCCATGCCCCCTGACGTCACTGGAAGTGATGTCAGAAGGGGAAGCAAAAGGGGGGGAGGCATCTTCAAAAGCCTCCCCTTCCCTTCCCCAGCTGGTCTGGGTGGGGGAGCTAAGAGAGAAGGGGTTTAAAATTTAAACTTCTCATGAGAGTTGGGCCACAGAAGGAGGAAAGAGGGAAGGAAAGAGAGAGAGTAGAGAGAAGGAAAGAAGGAAGGAAAGAGGGAAAGAAAGAGAGGGAAGAAGGAGGGAAACAGGGAAAGGAGGAAAAAAGAGAAGAGAAGAAGGTGGGAAAGAAAGAGAGAAGAGTATGTTTTCAAGCTGTGGGTGTTTCGGTTTGGGAAACACCATGATTTCTGCCACCACAAGCAGTTTTTTGGAGGATATTTTCTGTCTCAAGAAACATGGACATTTGGCTAGAGTATCAATGTACCCCAGAATGCAATTTGTGAAAGATTTCCCAAGCATAGTAGCAGTGCTAATCTCCCACAAGAGGAAGTTCCATATAGGAGGTGCCATAACAAAGAATACAAAACATTAGTATAAGAACTTCAACTTTGTAAATCCATTTTTTCTTCTACACTGGCTACACTTTAGCCAAATAATATGCTATATTTTAATTATTTGTTTTTTTAAAAAAAATAATGTATTGCCTTATATCCAGAGGTCATTTTGTAGAAAAAGAGGAGCAGGAGCTCATTAGCATAACTCATTAACATAACTTATTTGCATACGCCACACCCCCTGACATCAATGGAAATGTGTCAGAAGGCAACACCCACTGCTCAGGCTCCACTGGACTGTTTTGGATTGCTAGTTATGGGAGAGGCATGCAGATCTGCCCTCACAGAGGAGGGAGAGCTTATATCTGAATAAACCTTGGTCTTAAAGGTGCCACTGGACTATTTAGAAGGCCAGCTAGTGCGGGAAAGTGTGTGGCTGCTTGTGGGTTGAGGAGGGCAGTGCGGAGGGCATGCATGGCCTCTAGCGGGTAGGGGGCCAGGGCGGTGGCGGGGCAGAGGTGCAGGAGGAGGCAGAGTAGGTGCAGGAGGCTGGGATGGAGCTCCTCGCAGGCCTCTCCAGGGCCTGCCTTGCAGAGGCACCGTGCCAGGGCCGGCATGAGGACAGGCCTGTGCGGGCTGGATGCCACGGCCCATGCAGTGGTGGAGCAACTTGAGGGCCAGCTCATGGCAGCTCTCTGCTGGGTTGGCCAGCGGGCCAGGAAAGGTGAGGAGGGGCTACTGGGAGCAGGGGGCGGGGCTTACTGCATGTGCCCACCCCCTGGGCTCCTTACAGCTGGAGCTTCGCTCCTGTGTGCTCCTGCAAGAAATGAGCCCTGCTTATATCTCTTTAGATTCAAGGTTCACAAGCAACAGAAGGTGCAAGGGTAAAAAACAGCACAACAGTCCACCACCGAGAAAAATACAACACAAGTAACATAAATACAAAAACCTACAAACACCACCAAATCTGTCAAGCTTAGCCACCAGCAACTGCCCTGTGAAAGAAAACCATTTTACACACCTTCCTAAGTGATGCATAGTATCTACACATTAATGGAATTGACCATATCTTTATGATTTTTCTGGTGGTTGAATCATCTCTTGAAAAAGGTTAAAACTGAATAAAAGCAACACTTCAGGACAGAAATACGGTTGGATGTCCCACTCTCCACAGCAACTTTCCTCAGAGCACTGCAGAAATTAAAGGTTTCCTTTCACTCAGAAATTGAAAAACTTTTAACGATTAGAATTACAGTTATTCCAAAGGCATTGAATTTATTGCCAAGAGTCAGAACCTTGAATGAGCTCCAGAGAACATATGACACTCCCACTAGCTTTCCCAACCATGTCACCAAAGCTTCAGGCTGTTCCCTGACATGAATGGTATACGTAGGTCAGTTTTCACTATTTCATTGAATGGGGAATCTGCAACAGTAAAGGACAGCTTCATATACTTACTGGACCTTCCATGTCCATAACATCTAACTGAACTGGAATCATGTAACTGGATCAGGTCTTTTTAAAAATGTTCACAGAAATCACACTATCCATCTATTAAGGATGGCATGAGCACCCATAAGCAGAACATCTTCAGACATATTGAGAGAGGTTGTAGCCTTCTTGTCACACCTCTGGCCAAAGATCCCAGCACCCCAAGTTGTGAAAAGAAGAGGAAGAAGAGGAGGAGGAGACTGGATTTATATCCCCACTCTTCACTACCCAAAGGAGTCTCAGAGTGGTTTACAATCCCTTTCCCTTTCCCTCCCCACAACAGACTTCCTGGGAGGTAGGTGGGGCTGAGAGAGCTCTCTCACAAACTGCACTTGAGAGAACAGCTCTGAAAGAACTTATGACTGACCCAAGGTCACACCAGCAACTGCATGTGGAGGAGTGGGGAATCAAACCCGATTATCCTAGATTAGACTCCACACTCTTAACCACTGCACCAAATTGTATAAGCTGCTTTCCTCCCCATCTTGAATACTACATCTGTACAAGTCTCTTCATAGTGCTCTACTTCTAATTGCCTGTGAAAATTTTAAGCAGTTTTCTTTTTCCTTCTCATTTATACTGCATTGTTTATTGGGTGTATTTTAACTGTCTTCATTCCATTTTTCTCTCATTGTGAGATCCAGTTTATTGGATTGTTTGTTCTCTAATTGTGAAATTCTGTTTATTGAATGTATTATAATGTTTTTATTTCATTGTTCTTTAATTGCGTGGTCGAGTTTTATTGCATTGTTCATTGTATTATTATACTGGTCTTTCTTGCATTGTTTATATATATATATATAACTCAACACGTTTGGAAAACTTGAGAGAAATATCAGTTCTCATAAGGTAGAATGGCATTATCTAGCATGCTCCCTCCCTCTCTCAGAAATATTACATTCTAAAATGAAACTAAGCTAGGTCTCTTACATGGTTACAAACATATATAATTTATTCTTGAACACCAAAGCCTTCCCTTCCAGGGAATGAGATAAAGTTGTTTTATTTACATCTGGTCTTCTTGGTTCTCATAACAAGAACATTCCTTCCTGAAGGCCAAGGAAAGGAATGAGATGAACTAAAGTGAACACCTAAGGAATGTGGGAGTGTCCATCAAAAAACTAGCATAATGTACCTGACAGGTGGCCAATCTTCGGACAGTTCCCAGCACCTTTATCCCAATTCCTAAATAGTTCTCTGGCTGCTCAGTTATCTGAGTTTACCCTGTGATGACGAATGTAGCATGGGAATTAGTCCTTTAATAGTCACAAAATGAACACCCTGCTTTAGAGAGCTTTCTGTTTTTTAAAAAATTAAGTGTGGGATATTTCTGTCAAAGTACCACCTCCAACGCTGCATGTGATGGAAAGCCACACCAAGGTGGCCTGATCTCTCTTTGATAACTGTGGCAACCCCTCCTCTCCCCCCAACTTAGCTGAGGGATGGGGATCTGTGATGCCTTCAGCCAGGGCTGCTGAGAGCCACCACCTAGGAGAAAATCATTTTGCTCCTCCTCACATATTTAAAGAAGGCACACAGGAGAAGCCCTGTTCACAGGTTACAAGGTACAATCTATGTATAGTGTACATTTGATTCTCTATAGCATGCTGGGTAATTTTCATGTTACATTCAACACATGCAAAACTGAACAGGTGATATGATCCCCACATTAGTTCCCTGTTAACCCATTGGCTTTTTCATACAAAATGTGTGCACATACATGCAAGATGTATGTGCATTTACTGTCACATGTCAACAGGATGAAAGGGGGGGGGATGAGAAGGAACTCACCACACTGTATGGAACACAGAAGGAAAAGTCTCTCTACTATCAACTTCAACGAAATACTGTACCCAGATATGGAAGTCCATGACTAATAATATGAAGGCAACATATGTGCATATTTGTAGATGCATATTTATGAACATTTGTAAGTTGAGGTATTAATACTATCATAATCCAACTTTGCTCTGTATGCATGTTAGTATGCCCCCTGACAACAGATAACCACGGACTGCTTCCTCCCATACAGTCCAGCCTGCCAGTTAAGATCTTTCTCACAAGCCCTGCTTTCAGTTTCCTCACCTTCAAAGGTGAGGTGGGTGCATGGGCATCTTAAAAAAAAGTATAGTAGATGTCAAGCCAATGGAGAGGGCATTTCAAATGACCACCCAATTGCTAGGAGAGTGGCTTAAGGAGGACTGGGGTTTGGATGGGACACATCACCTTACAGAGTTGCCATGTAAGAAGATATCAAAGCACTCCCAAAATTAATTGCATTGTATCATTCCATGCAAGATGCCTTGGGGATCATTCAGGATCAAAACATAGGATAGAAATAAAAGAAAATTAACCAATATTCTTTAACTGCATCAAAAATGTACAATTGTAGGACATATTCAGTGCATAGCTTTCCCTCTAATTTTCTCACTTGGCCAATGGGATATTTGGAGGTCCATCTCATATTTTGTTATAGTTCCAGGGTACCAGAATCTTCAGTACCTCCAGACTAGGTTTTATTGTTACTAGCTGCTATGAAGGACTTCATATGTGTTCCTTTTCTTTTGTTGTTGTCTGTCTGTCTATCTATCTATCATCTATCTATCTATCTATCTATCTATCTATCTATCTATCTATCTATCTATCTATCTATCTATCAATCATCTATCTATCTGGGAAAGGAATCACAACAGCAGAACGCCCCTGTGTAGAGTTGCCAGGTCACTCCTGGCAACCGGTGGGGGATGGAGGTGACTTACTTAGAGAAAGAGAAAGGCCCAAGCCTCATCACCACTTCACGTGGGATGTGACATCATCGTACCAGTGACATCCAGGCAATGCTCTGATATTTGGGCAAAAACTCTATGGTGAAACCAGCTTCTACCACAGAGTTTTTGCCTAAATATCAGAACATTGCCTGGACAGTCCTGGTGGGATGATGTCATTTCCTGAATGACACTGACCATGAGGCCTGGGCCTTTCTCCAGGTAGGTCTCCCTGCCAGCCAGCTGATTGGTGGCTGAGGGGTAGGGCCTTGCCACAGGGAACCCCCACTTCTACCAGGGGATCTGGCAACCCTATCTCTGTGCAATATACAGAAGCAGTGGTTTACTTCCTAGAAGCCAGGATGGCAGAGAGGCAGCACAGACAGAGAGCATGAAGAATATCCCTGTTGAGGCCCATAGTCATGGTGGGGCCTCCTAGGGCCCAGCCCCCCAACTTCCTGCCAAGCCCCCATGACTTTTTAATTACAAACATGAGTTTTTTAATTTTTATTTTTATTTCAGTGCCCCCCACCGAATTTAAAAATCCTGGCTATGGGCCTGTCCCCATCTTTAAAAACAAAGGGAGGTTGACAACTTCCCTGAGCTACACTTCAAAAACTACTTGTTTCTCTGTGACTGTGTGCTTACTTGATCAATTGCTGAGCAGGCAACCATTGAAACTCTTCTTGGTGTACACATTTAGAGATTTCTACCAAGATTGAACTCTTCCTGTAAAGCAAAGTGAACCCTCAGCCACAGCTACAGAGATGGAGAAAGAAGTGGGCTGTTTGAATTCTAGTGTTCTAATTAATTTCTTTTACAAAATAGTGTTTATATTTTGCCAAACAAATATATTGAAAATACCAATATAGAAGATAAATATCACTAAATGCTGCTTTTGGTGCTAGCCCACAGAGGCAAAATCCCTGTAAAACAATATTGGGAGCGCAGCACACTGTGCAGTTGGTGAGGCCTAGTTTTGAATAATGTTATACTCTGTTACTTAAGAAGACCCTCATCATATTCCTGAGTGAATGTGGCAACTTAAAGATAACAGTTACTATTTTAAAATAAGTCACTTGCTCTGAGCAGTGACAACTTAGAAAGTTGAGTCTCCAAACAGATTTCTACAAGGAACACATGACTTAAGGAAAGCGGGGACTGGGGGGCGGGGGGAGGAAAGATAGATGTTTTTAAAAACTGCTTAGCTGAGCATGACATTTTGCTTTTTTAAATATTAATTATCCTGTGGGCTTCTTCCTATTTACATTCTTAAGTGTTTGCTTGGGACATAAATGGCACTAAATTGTCTTGAGGTAGCCACAGAGCAGTTTTGTTAGATAAAAACTTCTTGAAGCTGGTAATTTTTGGCAATTAATATTATGAATGCTAATAGCTTGGGGCTTATGGGAAGAAGCTTATCTCTGTAAAACGAAAGAAAATGTCAAAGTGGTAGGCCTGCTGAGAGCATCACTTCTGGGAAAGAAAGAGGTGGCAAATGTTAAAATTACCATATTTATGGCCAATGTAGAATTTTTTAAGGTTTGAATGGGTCGCTGACTTGCTAATAAACAGAGCCTACTGTAAAAACTAAAAGAAGCTTTTGTCGAAATTTCATATCATACAGTAGCTTTTTTCTCAATGATAACAACTCTGCAGTGCTTTCAAAAGATATGAAATAAATGCTAGACGCTATGGGACAAGTGGATTGAAATCACCAGTATTCTTATCATTCCAGTGAGCCATTGTTTTGCCAGTCACAGAGCAGTGGAAATTGAGGGAGGTTGTCGGAATAGTGTACAATGGACCTGAAAGTGCAAATGCTATATAAATAGACAATGTAGGAGGTAACAAACTAGATAAAACAGAGATGTATATGGAAACCCCAATCTATATGTATGTATGTTTGTTGGTCTATTTGTTTTTCTTCTTGTTTGTCTGATATAAAAATAGAAAAAAATTACAAAAAAAAGTGCAAATGCTTTGAGGAAAAATGGCTTACTGAGACTGTGATGACAAATCCTTTACAGTGACATCCTAAGCATAGTTGCATCTTTCTAAGCCCATTGGCATCAGTGGGCTTAGAAGAGAGTTCCTGCCATTGCCTTGAACCTCTCCATGAAACCAACAGGGACTGATTTTCCTCATCAGTATCCACTGGTTACTGGGAAGCAAAGAAAGAGGGCAAAGTAGGAGATCAGCTTTGAGATGTATGCCAAGCTGGTGCTACAAAGGGTATAAACTGTAGGGGAAGGGAAAGGGTTTTGACAGTATTTGCACTAGCAATGGAATTTGCTGGGATATTCATCAAACTTTTATTTGGTTCAGATTCAGCTTGGTTTGTTCATTAAAATAGTTATTTGGAGTTGTTAATATTGTTATGATATGGTATACAAAGTCATATCATGATGGCATATGAGAGATCTAATATCCTTAACTGGTAGTTCTCTCCTGATTACACAGAGGATCTGATTGTTCAGTGTCCGATTTTTATCACATCTGTACGCATTTTTGTTTATTCTTAGCTATGGCTCCCATTTGTAGAGGAGGTAAGGTGCCTAAATGCACGGGAGTAGTGTTCGCCCATTGCTTATTTCCCTGCCTGCCCAGTCTATGCATAGCCCCAGGTAACAGAATACACACCCGATTAAGAAAGACCCAGTGTTAGTGCAATGAGTGAGGGAAATACCTGTTGTGTACCTAACACCAGTTGGGATGATCCTGTTTGGTAGGAACACAGGCTCAGTGCTCTGGATGGTCAAGCTCAGATTTTGATTAGTAATGCTCAGATTTTGATTAGTAATGCTCAGGATACAGATTCTTAGAATTTGTCAGATAGTTTTGCCAACTTCCAAGTGGGCAAATGACGGCTTTGGAGGACAAACTCTATGGCATTATACCCTATTGAGGTACCTCCCATCCCCAAACCCCACATTTTCCAGGCTCCACCCCAGATCACCAAAAATTTCCCAACCTAGAGTTGTTAAGCCTAGCCCCAGACCATCTCAGCACAGGAATAGTTCTTTTTTTTTTCAAGATCTGCAAATATAGCAGTAAATATAAGGCAGGATTACAGGTTAATGGTAGGTATTTGGATTGCACCCAGCATGCCCCCATGATTACTACTTTACACAACTTAAAAACACATAATTCCCAGCACATCAAATGACAGAAGCACAGTGGGACTCCTGTCCTCTTAGAGGGCTGAGAATTCAGCTGGGATGATAAATTTCTTTCCATGCTGGGAACAAGGGAGAAGCACTGCCGGTAATTATGGATGGCCCAGATCTGGAAAGACGGAGCTAAGACAAGGCTCAGAACTCTAGCATGGCTCTATTCTGCCAATTCGTTATTATCAGAATGTGGATATGGGTGATCAAAGAAAACAGTTAGGAAAAGCCCTGTTAATAAAATGATACACCCTCTCATTTTTCATTTCTGTCAAAAAGTCATGACTACCATTACCATTTTCAGTGTATAAAGTGCTTTATATAGATGCATCTCATTCATCCTTGCAGCAGCTCTGTTAAGCAGGTTACTCTAATGCCCAGTTTGCACATTTTCTTTGGCAGTGGGGTTTCTGCCATCTCTATGGTTGCTCCCACACTTTTCCAAGTCATAGGGCTCGGTCACACGGACGTTTTGATCAGGGTTCGCTGCTGTTTCCTTGCGCATGTCAGTTTCATGTTCACACGCGCCAATCCACCTCCTGCCCCAAAGCAGGCTAACTCCCGCAATGATGCCAGGTTTTCCTGGCACTTGCAGTTTGAATGTGCAATTTTGCTTATCTGGACAGCCCATCTTTTGCAATGATTGCGATTAGGGCTGTCTGAACGCTCTTTGTGCTTCCGGTTTGAGCGCTTGAGCAAACATGCACTTAATAAATCCATTTAATGTTTAATAATGGATTTATTAAGCGCATGTTTAGCTAAGCACTCAAACCAGAAGCTTTAAAAAACAAACAAACATAAAGATGGCACTGGAGGTGGGAACGAGAGGTGGGGGCTCTGGCAGCCTGGACGGGGCCGGAAAGGAGGATGGCGGAGACGATGGAGCCCGTTTTCATGGGGCAATGGTGGCAGCAGCAGCAGTGGACCCCCACCCACAGTGGAAGCAGGAGCAGCAGCCGCCTGAGCCTTCCCGTGGCCAGCAGGATCGCCTGAAGGGACGGCGCAGCAGCAGGCGAGCGGGTGCTGGAAGAGAGGGGCCGGCTGCATCTAGTCTGCCCAATGTGAAGAAAAATGTTCCCGATTTAAACAAAGCAGGAACAAAGAGCAATTACCTTGCCGTGTGACCAGGGCCATATATACCTCTAGTAACTGAGCTGAGTGGATCATGTGACTACATGCCACAATGCTAAAACATAGCATGCTGCAGGGTCTATATCTATGTGTTCCCATGCAGACAACTATCTTACCACACCTGGGCAGCTGATAAGCAGTGTGATCTTCCATGCCACTTGGTAGGATAATTTTTATAACTGAAATGCTATGGTGCCAGAGCTCATTTTGGGTGTACATAAACCGCATATAGTAGAAATGATGTATATTCTGCAAGAGCAACCACAGATCTGGCTGCCAGCCATCATATAATGGAAGGCAATGTATAATTCAGGTTTGAAAAATAGTGATAGCTCCAATGTTTTCATGATTTCAACCTTCATGACCAAGGTGGGATTTTCACTCTATAAAGAGCTCTGCCACTGAGGCATGGCCCATCAAATATGTTTGATTCCCAACTGAAAGCTCAGTCAGTAGGGAACAGTCTGTATAGATGTGTGCTCTTCTCTATTTTGACCTTTAAATGGATTCTTTATTCTACTACTTCTAGATTTCCTGTTTGTTTTAACATTCCTTCAGTCTATTTTCAAGCATCTCTTTTGAAACATAAAATATCCTGCTTTGTTTGTTGAGCTGTCATTGTATGAAGCAAATTTCTTGATGAAAGAAAAATGCACTTGCCAATCATCAACAAAACACAAGCTTCAATGGCTCAGGGACTCAGACTGAATGTCTTTTTGTGATCGGTAATAGCAGTTTTAAGCTACTCTATTACTCTATTTTATTTTATACTATGTTATGGTATGAATGGTTTCACAATGCAGTATCACAGTGCGGTTTGCAGTGACAGCAAAGTATGCAATCTTAGAAATATGATTATGCAGTCTTTCTTACATAATGATACTTTAATGATGATGACCAGTGGCATTTATTTACCTACACTTCAAAATATTTAGTATGGAATTCTCCTTCTTCTTAAACACAAATTGTCCTGTGTTGCTTGTTCAGCTGTTGTTCTACAAGGCAAATTCCTGGGTGAAAATGCTCTGTTATCATCCACCAAGCATAATCTCCAGTGAAAGGCAATTCACGACTGCTGTAACTGCTGATTACAAAAAGAAATCAGATCATGTTAACAGAAATGTTACCAACACAAAATATTCAAAGCAGCTACAAATGGAACTCTGGTGGTTTCTTGGAGGGGAAGGAAGGAAGGGGAAGGAAGGAAGGAAGGAAGGAAGGAAGGACGGACGGACTTTTTAAAGACCTGATTGACAAGCTGAAAACAGAGGGCATAAGATATAGATGGGAAATTCCTAAAGGCGTCAGTTTTTCGTTCAAGCAGAAGAGAGTCACCATCAAGTCAGTTGACCAAATGACCAGATTCATCAATGATAATTTTAAAGACTCTGATAAATAATTATAAAACCAACATGGAGAGTCAAATAATTTCATGGAATGTTAATGGACTGAATTCACCCCAAAAAAGGAAAAATGTCAGACTCTGGTTGGAAAAACAGAAATGTGATATTGTTTGCTTGCAAGAAACACATATTAAAAAATCAGATGCCAAATTTTTGATTCAAAAAAGATTAGGAGAGGAATTTTATTCACTTTCCTCCCAAAAGAAAAAAAGGAGTTGTTACATATATTAAAAAGGAGTTGGAACCAAAAGAAATTTTTAAAGACAATGAAGGGAAATTTTTGGCGGTAGAAGTTGTGTTGCAGAATAAAAAGACATTAATTGTTAATCTCTATGCTCCCAATGGGGCAAAGGAAAACTTTTTTCAGGATTTGTGGGAACAACTACGACAGTTGACCTATGAGCAAACGATTTTAATGGGCGATTTTAATGGTACTGTTGACAATGTTGTTGATAGAAAATCAAAAAAAGGAATTGAGGCCATGGGCAAACTTCCTAAAGTCTTTTTTCAATTGACTAAACATGAACACTTGGCAGATGTTTGGAGAGTTAAAAATCCCAGAGATAGAGAGTACTCTTTTTATTCATCAAGACACGAATCTTTTTCAAGGATAGATATGATGTGGATGACAGAGAATTTAATCTTGCAAACACGCAAAATTGAGATATTGCCTAGGATTCTTTCTGACCACAGTCCGATAAAATGGTCAACGTATGTTAAGAGAAAAAAATTTCGATGGCGACTTAATGAAGATTTGCTGGACAAGCAAAATATTGTGGATAAAATAAGGACAGAAACCCAAACATACTTTCAATTGAACTTAAATAAAAGTGTACAGATGCAAACGGTATGGGAAGCCTACAAGGCTGTGATGAGAGGACATCTGATTGCAATCAATAATAATGAAAGGAAACAACAAATGAAGATAGACAAAGAAATTATGGAAAATATTCGGAAAAAAGAAACAGAACTCAAGAAAAGGCCTGGCAAAAAGAAGATTTTGAGAGAATTGAGGATTTTAAGGGAGCAATATGAGGCAAGGTTGAACAAAGAAGTATTTTGGAACTTGAAAAAATTGCAACAGAAATCCTTTGAAGGTGCAAACAAACCTGGCAAATATTTAGCATGGCAATTGAAGAAAAGAAGAGAGAATAAAACAATCACTTGTTTGAAAGATGGAAATAAAGAGATTTTAGACCCAGGAGGAATCAAAAGGGAATTTTTTAAATACTACGCGACTCTCTTCCAAGCGAGGCAAGTGGATCCTCAAAAAATGTTGGATTACTTATCCAAAGCTAACTTGATACAACCAAACCCTGAAATGAAAACATTTTTAAATGCTGCAATAACTAAAGATGAAATTAGTAAGGCAATAGCTGAGGCAAAAATCTCTAAAGTTCCAGGCCCGGATGGCTTTTCAGCTAAATTTTATAAAAAATTTCATGAAGATTTGGTTCCGGTGTTGGAGATTCTTTTAAACGAAATTAGAAAGACAGGAAAGATCCCAGATTCCTGGAATGAAGCTGCAATCACCTTAATTCCTAAAGAAATGCAAGATTTAACAAATGTTAAAAACTACCGGCCCATTTCATTATTGAACGATTATAAAATATTTGCAAAAATATTGGCAGAGCGCCTTAAAAAGTTTTTGAAAGACACTATTGTTGAGGATCAAGCTGGTTTTTTACCAAATAGACAAATTAAAGACAATATGAGGGTTGTTTTGGACGCAATTGAGTATTATGATAAACACCCTGAAAAAGAAGTTGCTTTTTTATTTTTGGATGCAGAGAAGGCTTTTGATAACTTGAATTGGGAATTTATGTTTAAAGTGCTTGAGAATTCTTTGATGGGCGTAGAATTTATAAGAATGATTCAATCGATATATAAAGAACAAAAAGCTTCGGTGATTGTCAATGCAGAACCAACAGATATGTTCCGGGTAAGAAAAGGTACTAGACAAGGTTGTCCCCTGTCACCATTGTTATTTATCTGGATTTTGGAGATTTTGCTACAAGCGGTTAGAGATGATGATAACATAAAAGGTTTGAATATTGGAGGTTTTTCATTTAAATTAAGAGCATTTGCGGATTATATCATGTTTATTGTTGAAGATCCTGTTAATAATATGCCTAAGGTATTTGAAAAAGTAAGAGAGTTTGGTGATCTTGCAGGGTTTTATGTCAACAAAAATAAATCTAAGATACTGTGTAAAAATATGGCTGGTATAAAGCAACAAACGTTACAAAATGTGACAGAATGTGAAGTGGTTAAAAGGGTTAAGTATTTGGGAGTTGAAATTACAATGAAAAACATAGATTTGTTTAAGAATAATTATGAAAAACTGTGGGGTTCGATAAAGAGTGATTTAGAAAAATGGGAAAAACTAAGATTATCTCTTCTTGGAAAAATTGCCGTTATTAAAATGAATGTACTGCCCAGGTTAATGTTTTTGTTTCAGACAATACCAATTGTGAAAGATGGGAAAGTGTTGGTAAAATGGCAAAGAGAAATCTTTAAGTTTATCTGGGCAGGAAAGAAGCCAAGAATTAAAATGAAGATAATGTATGATATTAAAGACAGAGGTGGCTTCCAAGTCCCGAATTTGCGTTTGTATCATGAAGCAGTATGTATGTCTTGGTTATCTGAATGGGTAAATTTGGAAAATAGAAAACTTTTAGCTCTTGAGGGACACGATTGCAGATTTGGCTGGCATGCCTATCTTTGGTATGGGAAAAATAAAGTCGATTCTATGTTTAAGCATCATTATGTAAGGAGGACATTGTTTGATGCATGGACCAGGTATAAGGATACAATTTCGGATGAGAGGCCTCTGTGGATTGTTCCAGCTGCAGTTATACATCGGTTTTCAGAGCATAAAGGTAATGACTGGTTGAAATATCAGGAATTGTTGCAAAAAGAAGGGAAAAAATATGTTTTAAAACCAAATAATGAATTAGAATTTGAGTATGGTTGGCTACAATATTGTCAAATAAGGGACGTCTATAAAAAAGATTGTAGAGTTTGGTTTTAGAGCTATGAATGATGATTTTGAGAATATATGGTTGAAAAAAGAGCGGAAAATGATATCAAAGATGTATAAAACTTTGTTGACTGTATATACTTTGGATGAAACTGTTAAAGAACAAATGATAAAGTGGGCCATAAATATGAACAAAGAAATTTCTATGGAATCATGGGAATTTTTGTGGAAAAGATCTTTTAAAATGCCTACCTGTATCAATGTAAAAGAAAACTGTTATAAGATGATGTATAGATGGTACATGACACCAAAAAAGATTGCCAATATTAGTATGGATAAGAACTTGAGTAATAAATGTTGGAAATGTAAAAAAGTAGAGGGTTCTTTTTACCATATGTGGTGGTCATGTGATAAAGTGAAAGCATACTAGTCTAGTATACATTGTGTGATGCAGAAAATATTGAAAATCCCAATTGAGAGAAAGCCAGAACTTCTTCTCCTCGGTTTGACAATGGAAAAAATTCCACAAGAAAAAAGGACACTGTTATGGTACATGATTACGTCGGTGAGAATGGCCTTTGCTCAGCATTGGAAAATGGAGAAGGTGCCAGATATACATGACTGGTTGAGAAAATTGTTATTTTTAGCGGAAATGGACAAAATGTCAAAGAAATTAAATGGACAAATGGCAGAACAGTACTTAAAAGACTGGGAAGGATTGAAATTGTATCTAGAAACTGAATATAGAATGAAGGGGAAAATATATAACTTGGATACGTATGGATATTGAACGAGAAGTGAAATGAATTTTGAACTGTATGTACTGTTATATATAATATGCTGAAATTGTAGAGGTTATATATAATTGAAATGTGTTACCTGGTTTATCGATGTATTTAAGTCTAAGCTTGATTACCTTATAATTTTTCTGTTTGTTATTAGCAGTGTTGGAAGCCTATTAGGGGGTGGGGGGATTGGGACGGGGATCTTCTTTTTTGAAATTGTATTGGTAACGTGATTGGAAATGTTGAATGTATCCCAATAAAATTTTGTTTCAAAAAAAAAAAAAGAAAGAAAGAAAGAAAGAAAGAAAGAAAGAAAGAAAGAAAGAAAGAAAGAAAGAAAGAAAGAAAGAAAGAAAGAAAGAAAGAAAGAAAGAAAGAAAGAAAGACTGGCATCAGGCATTCTGGGTCTATAGAAAAGATTCAAGGTGGGATTCCATAAAAGATTTCCATATATGCAACAGTTATTGCACAAGCAGAAGCATAAACACTACTCCTCACTGTCTGCTATTGCTAAGAAAAAGTGATTATATCCTCACTATCTGTTCTGCACCCTGACCTGAATGGCCCAGGCTAGCCCTATCTCATCAGTTCTCAGAAGCTAAGAAAGGTCAGCCCTGGTGAGCTTTTGGATGGGAAACCACCAAGGGTGTCCAGGACCATTGTACAAAGGCAGGTCATGGCAAACCACCTCTGGATATCTCTTGCCTTGAAAACCCTTTAGGGTTGCCATAAACTGGCTGTGACTTGACATCACTATCCACCACCATCTTTAGCACAGGCACAAGATATAGCAGAAGATATCTCTTCTGATACACTTTCAGAACCAAATTAAGTGAAATTATATGAACCATCTGTTGTACATTCCATTGCCGCATAGGCACATCGTCGTTTCATTAAAATTACATTAAAGAGCTACACATTGCTGCAGCCATTGAGCTACTGCTAATGCAGGCTGAACTGCACTAAGTACATTTCCTTTTCAACTCGTGCATCATGGAGTCCAACCGTCAGTATGAATGACAGAAATTGACAAAAAAAGATGCATTTCAGGAAGAGAAACTCTAGTTTGCCATAGGAAGAAAAACCTAAACATCAATCCCATCACACCTTTGGAAAAGGTGTAAAAGATATCAGTTCTATCTATCGAGTACTGCTCATAAGGCTATCACCTTAAGCAGAAGTTGGAACCAAAAATTATTTTAAATGACTTTCTCTTATATTTGATTATTGTGCCTATGAATTTTGCCAAAGATATTCAGTTCAGACACAGATAATATTTCCCACCCATCACATGCTAGAATACATTACAATCATTTGAAAATCAGACAGTTAAAAGTTGATGGCTTTTATTCGACTATTCAACTCAGCCAAGTTTGCAGCCTTCCTTCGAAGGAAGGAAGAAGCTTTTCTGCTGGACGAAGAGCCACTTTCATCAGAGAATGGCTCCTTAGACCAGACCTGGTTCATGTGGAGAGGTAACACATAAAGTGTAAAGCAAGCAACAGATCTTGAGTCCCTTGTTCTGTAAAAGGAGACACCTTGGTTCTTTTGCACTGCTGTTCCATAATGCTAGCTTTGGTACAAATCCACAGCAGATTAAACATACACATGATTAAAGGTTTTCCAATCCCGCCCGATATTCAATTTGAAAGCTTTTGAGAACTGAACAGAATCCTGACAGCACTTGTTCTGTATCTGACATGGCTGCATCAAAGCATTACATGGTACTGAATTTTAATAGCACATAAAAATAGCCTAGATGTACTTTCTTTCTTCTGTTCCGCCTCACTGACTAAAGCCTTTCTTGAGAAAAATAATAAATGTTGATGTATGTTAATTTTAGGGCAGTACTGAAACTATTCTCAACAACTGGATCATTTTCCCCACTATACAACCTGCCACCAATTATTTCCCCTCATAAGAACATAAGAGAAGCCAATGTTGGATCAGGCCAATGGCCCATCCAGTCCAACACTCTGTCACACAGTGGCCAAAAATACCAGGTGCCATCAGGAGGTCCAGCAGTGGGGCTGGGACACTAGAAGCCCTCCCACTGTTGCCCCCCCAGGCACCAAGAATACAGAGCATCACGTGCCCCAGATAGAGAGTTCCTGTCTATTCCTTGTGGCTAATAGCCACTGATGGACCTCTGCTCCATATGTTTATCCAATTCCCTCTTGAAGCCATCCATGCTTGTAGCTGCTGCCACCTCCTGTGGCAGTGAATTCCATGTGCCAATCACTCTTTGGGTGAAGAAGTACTTCCTTTTATCTGTTCTAACTCAACTGCTCAGCAATTTCATTGAGTGCCCATGAGTTCTTATACTGTGAGAAAGGGAGAAAAATACTTCTTTCTCTACCTGCTCTATCCCATGCATAATTTTGTAAAACCCTATCACGTCACCTCTCAGCCATCGTTTCTCCAAGCTAAAGAGCCCCAAGCATTTTAATCTTTCTTTATAGGGAAAATGTTCCGACCCTTTTATCATTCTAGTTGCCCTTTTCTGCAATGCTATAATATTCTTTCTGGTGACCAGATTGTAGAACCTAAAAAAGGTTAGTCAAATGCAAAAAAGGGCCAGCAACAAAAGCTTAATATATGAAATATATAAAAAGATACATGTATTTATTAAACAAAGGTTTTAAAATTATATATAAGGACCCAATCACACCTCATGTACAAATATCCAGTTATAACACACAAGGGCTGATGGACTTGACCTGACGCGTTTCGGCCTGCATAAGCCTTCTTCAGAGGTCAAACACAGTGAGGCACATATTGGCTATAAAAATACATTACAATCATAGAGATAAAAGATATAAAATCAATAAGGACCAGAAAAAAGTTGCTGTAAAAGATAAAAGAAATGGGAAACTAAATACATATAATAAAATTGATAAATAAATTGTAAATATATACTACCAAATAATAAATATATACTACTGATTTTCTTCCAAAATTAAACCACTAGGCACAGAATAAAAGTACAAATGAAGCCTCATCTAATAACATTATCTTAGTCTTTTTAAATTCAATTTATATCCAGTATAGGTTCCAAATTTAATTATTTGTTCCATTGTATATTTCAAAGAGATGCTTGGTTTTGTTACTGTTATAACAACATTGTCTACATAAGAGGGAATGCAAAGAAATTTACGGTGTGGCAAAGTCCAAAAGTTTCTTTTGGCTACACTTAAAGTTTAATTGCAGCAACAACAAAAACAATATGAATTGAGAATATATCTTGTGATTACATTCTTTTTTTTTTAAACCCTTTTATTAATGATATATAGAATTTACAGATCACAAGTAGTGATATACATACCAACGTGTCAAAAACAAAAAGATAACTCAAGGCATAAGGAAGTAAAGTTAACATCAAAGGCTAAATAAAAAAAAGTACAGCTGGTAAGTCAGCATATAGCTATGAATATATAATAGAGATCTCAATGTTCAACAATATGAGTTAGCTAGAATACGTTGTAATGGAGTAATTGTATAGCTGCCTAATTAGATTAGAATAGTGCACAGGAGTTACTGTGAGATGAGCTACTTGACTCTACACTTGCAGAAATGAGAGAAGAAAAGAGGAATGAGGCAAAAAAGAAATTGGAAGAAAAGTGGGAGAAAGAGCGACAGAGGACAGGCAAAACCAAATTAAAGTGGAAGTATTTGTTGGTATGTTGGGTTAGGAGGCAGTAAGTCTTGCACAAGAATGTATTCAAGGAAGGGGAACCATTTCTCGTTGAATGAAGTTCTCTTGGGATAGAGGTCTGATTGGAGAAGTCTATTTGTAATTTTTTCCATTATCAGATGGTCCCATATCTTCAAATACCAGGTGTTCATGACAATTTCCAATGGGATGTTAATACCGTTTTAGCAGCTGTCAGTAAGTGATGAATGAGCTCCCATCTAATTTTGGGACGTTCTTTTTAATATCTCATAATGACTAGAACTATGTTATCAACACAGGACAACCATTCGTACTGAAGAAGAAGAAGAGGAGGAGGAGATTGGATTTATACCCTGCCCTTCACTCAGAGTCTCAGAGTGGTTTACAAACTCCTTTCCCTTCCCTTCCCCACAGCAGACACCTTGTAAGATAGGTGAGGCTGAGATTGCTCTTTCAACAGCTCTGACAGAACTATGGCTTGCCCAAGGTCATCCAACAGCTGAAAGTGGAGGAGCAGAGAATCAAACATGGTTCTCCCAGATTAGAATCTGCACACTTAACCATTACATCAAACTGTTTGGTGGCACAATACCTTTGCATGCATACCATGTTATCAGTCTTCCCCATTGGTGGGTCAGAACCCTAAACTGGCTTACCCTCCAGCCTACTTTCTGATGTTGGCCTAGGATGAATCTCAGAAGCATAAGAGGAGGCTGCAGGAGAGTTCTGATTCTTCCTCCTTGTCCCACCCTTAGACAATTTTTAAAGGGTAGCTTGGTGGTGGGCCAGCCCCAGACTCTGCCAATCCCAAAAGTCTTGGGGCTGGGCATGCCAATGGCTCCTCCCCCAGGGCCTCTGAGCCTTCTACCCCACACTTCCTTCTGTTTGCTCTCTCACACTCCTCCCTTCTCACTTGATTGTTTCTGCCCACTTGAAATTCATAGTTACTGATACCCTGACATGACAATACCCCTTTAAAAAAATTCCCTTGTTCAATTCTGGCAGTGTATCTTGCTCAGTAATTAACTAAATACAAAATGGCAATCAGTGGTGGACCAGAGACAGAAGCGCTTCTTTTCTCTGTTTGGTCCATGCCTGATCATAAAGTGATCCAGAACTACTCTAGTGTATTCTTTTAGATCTTTCAAATAAATCTCCAAATGTTATTTCTTTCCAGTAACATAAGACATCATTTCTATGTCATATATACTACCTGTCTTTCATATCAAGAGAAGTCTTGCTTTATTCTTTTCTCCTGTCATGAAACTCTGTAATTTTCTTTTCTTTGTCTTACAGGCTTTGGTGTTTTTCTGAAAGTTGGGACTTTATGATTAGCAGTGCAATCCTAAACAGTGTTACACTGTTCGAAGGCAATTGAAGTTAATGGCCTTAGAAAAGTGCTACTTTGGTTAGGAGGACTGTGATCTAAAGCGGGCCTCTTTGATTCTGTTCATGCTGTTATTGCTGCATGGTACTTTAATATTATGTGTAATTTTGAAGGTAGGATGGAAAATATCCATGCAAATTCTCAACAGAACCTGAGAATTAAATTTGTGTGTGGTTCCTGTTACCTGCAAACATAAGGAGTTCAAAACATGTCTTTTTACCCGGGCTTTTAGCTAGAAGCTAATCTTTTTATTGTTTTTACAACTCACTGTTAGCCTTGAGATAGGATAATTTAGGCTGCCAAATATTTTATGCTCTAGGCTTTTATGTGCTTTTATGCATCCGAGTTTTTTTATGCACTTTTATGCTTCTGAGCTTGTATTCTCTGGGTTTCTAACAGTTGTTAATTTTAACAATGTTATGATTTTATCATGTTTTGCCTTGTGAGCCACCTTCAGCAGGTGTCTGTAGCAGCAGCACATAAATGTTTTAAATAAATATATTCATGGAGGATCTTTGCCTGCTGAAGGTCTTTCCCTTACCACAGTAACTCCTTCCTGAAAAGCCAATACAGAGGTCCAGGTAACCGCCTGAACAATATGCTGTATAGCACTGAAAGCAGCAAGAAGTGGGAGAAATCAGATGAAATCTCATTACACATGAGTATGATGAGCATGTTTGCCAAAATATTTATATATTTAAAACAAGAAGAAGAAGAAGAAGAAGAAGAAGAAGAAGAAGAAGAAGAAGAAGAAGAAGAAGAAGAAGAAGAAGAAGAAGAAGAAGAAGAAGAAGAAGAAGAAGAAGGAGAAGGAGAAGGAGAAGGAGAAGGAGAAGGAGAAGGAGAAGGAGAAGAAGGAGAAGGAGGAGAAGGAGAAGGAGGAGAAGGAGAAGGAGGAGAAGGAGAAGAAATCATTTATGTCATAACATAGCTGTCAATGCTTTTAGGAATGTGTGTACATAAGCACACACTATATACAGATAGATGTGTAGACATGTATGTGTGTTGTGTGTGTATGAAGGTGTTACAGTGCAATCCTATACAGTCTGTGAAGCCCTTCTAAACCCACTGATTTCACTGGACTCAGAAGGGTACAGCACAGCTTAGAACAGCACTGTTAATGTTGACCAGAGAAGAAGGTGTATCCATATCAGCTCTAGGAGCTCCTAAATGTTAAATAGTCACACCCAGACTAAAAGGGCAAGAGAACATCCCTGTAGTCTCCTTGTAATGATGCCCTTGCATTAAAAATACTGGAGTTATAAGTGAGTTAAAAATGAGAATATGGCCAGGTCCTTGCTGTACAGCAGGGAATGACAGAATTAATGCCATGCTATGATTTGAATTTAGCTGTTGCTGCAGTGGTGCCAAACACAGAAAATAAGAGGCCTGTAGAGTTGAAGGACAAGCAGAGTGCCTCCTCTGCCTGAAGGCCCTTCCTCCAAATTGGTGACACTTCCCTGCCATTTTCCATGCTGCTTGACACAACAAATTCTGGGTGCAGAGGTGCATGAAACGACTTCCTCTAGCCCCTGTGGCTAAATAAAGTTAATGAACTGGAAAACTGATGCTGATAGAAGTGACTTGAGTTATCTGGAGGATGCATGGCATATGGACTTCTCAGCAGTTTATACCGATCCCGATTAAAGCTAAACCATCCTTACTTTGTATCCCATTGTTTTCTTACCAGTATTGTAAAATGGGCCTCCACAAGCCATCCTAGGGTTTCTCTGATGGTCTCCATTCAGTGGTCAATTGGAATGAACAAAGATGAAAAAGACATTAGACTCAAGTATTTGATGATACAGTGTTGAAAAACCATGGCATTATATATAGGAATTAAGAGCTAGAGAAAGCAGCTGCACACTGGTTATTTTGTGTGGAGTCCATTGAGATGGGCATTACTAAATGTTTTTTACTAAAAGTTATGCATGGTCAGTGTCTTTTAGAAGAAGAAAAAGAAGATGGTGAGTGTGAATATAGTCCCTTATTAGAAGTATAGGTACTCCTGCCAAACTGGTCACTGGGATGAATTTAGGATTATATTCCTTTGCATCTAGACCTTCTTTTTGTCCTTTGAATGGGAAGAATAAGTGACAATACATAGGGGACAATATCCGTGGCTTCCTTGCTTTTTTTCTTATTTGCCAAAGAAGGAATCTTGTGGGCCCAGGGGATAAGGGGAATGTGGGTGAGAAATGATTCACCCCAAACCACCAGATACTTTGGAAATAAAGAGGCTATGGCTTTACTGAGTACACCGCAGGAGCACTGGTGCAGCAGCTGAATCTGGTGATCTGCCTGCTGCCCAATAATGCCCTCCCCCACACACACACTACCTGCTGGGGATGAAATTGAGAAGTGGCAAACCCCAGGAACCCCACGGGCAGTGGGTGCTGCGTGGTTCCCCTGCCACCTAGTGGTGAGAGCCCCACTGACAGCCCCTGAGCTGGGCATGCCATTGAATTGGCTCCGTCCCAAGACCCCTTAAAAGAGTCCCCAGAAAGTGGGACACAGGCATGTAGGTACCACCTCCCCATCCAAAAGGATCTGTCCCAATGCCCAAACTCCCAAAGCTGTAACAATATAACATAACAAAACAGTAACTTAACCTGTAACAACCCAAACACAGAGAGGGTGGAAGGGGAAACCATTAAAAACTGGGAAGAGGCCCAGAAGCAATGATGTAAATAGGGGAGGGGCAGACCAGCAAAGCTCCTGGAACTGCCCATAGCTCTGCCCAGCATGATGCCACACACAGTGGGCCCGCCTCCTGTTGTCACAGGATCCCATCCCTTACCTGACCATATAATCAGTAGCAGACTGCATGGTTCCTTCTCTGAGCTTCCCCATTCCCGGAGCCCGCAAAGGTGGTGTCAGGGTAAGCCCCAGTGGTGGCTTCCTTTTGCTAAAGCAAGCTGATGGGCAAGAAGGCCATCTCAGTAAAAGGTCTTCTTCTAGTCTCTTTCCTGTTCTGGCTTCATTATGGCTTGTGTCAGCTGCTAGGATCTTGGAGATCAAAAAGAGGAAATGCATGTACCTAATTAGGCCTTAATCAGGCTGAGAACTAGCCTGGGCTATGGCTATGTGCATGATCTTGATCCAGTGGGTAGACTGTAGTCTGAGATGATGATTGCTGTGAAGCAGAGTAGACATTACTTTGCTAGATGGACCAAGGACCTGATTCATTATGAGGCAGGTTCATATATAAAGTTGAGTTCTATATACGTTTCACTTATACAAGGACTCGTTGATTTACAATTCCATTTGAAGGAAAGCCACATCCTTCTCAGCCCATTTGACTTCAGTTGACTTAGAAGAATGTGACTCTACTTATGAATGCACTGGTAGGCTATGACCGTCTTGTTAAAATATGATTATATGGAATCTGCAGGGACCTGAAATGTGAGAAAAAGGCTTTTGGTTTGTTTGCCCTTTAAGTTGTACTTATAGAGTGAGGAAGACAGAGAAAAGATATTTTACTAAACCTTTCTACATAGCATAAGTAATAAGCAGGCCTGTAGCCAGGATTTTGTGGCTTGTGGGCAATTTTTTTTTCTGGTGCGGCTGCCATTATTTGCCATAATGAAGGGGGTCGTGTGCACCCCTCTCCCTCCCCTCCTTGATAGCCCGCTGATCAGCTGGAAGGCCCTTTAAATCTTGCAGGAGGAGGGAGATGAGCATGCACCACCCCCGCTTCTCCTCAAAAGCATTTAAAGGATTCCTTTAAATGCTTTTGGGGAGGGGGGGCCTTTAAGGAAGCCCCCAATAGCCCCACTGTAGGTGCAATGAAACTCCAATGAAATTGACAGCCATAGTGGAAATAGGTTTGGAAAGCCTAGCCTACAACTATAGTAATAATGGATATAACTCTCCTTAAAGGTAAAGGTTCCCTTGCTCGAAAGCCAGTCGAATCTGACTCTAGGGTTGCGGTGCTCATCTCCGTTTCAAAGCCGAAGAGCCAGCGCTGTCCGAAGACGTTTCCGTGGTCATGTGGCCGGCATGACTAAACACCAAGGTGCACGGAACGCTGTTACCTTCCCACCGAAGTGGTACCTATTTATCTACTTGCAATTTCTTGCTTTCGAACTGCTAGGTTGGCAGGAGCTGGAACTAGAGATGGGCGCTCAATCCATCATGCAGCACCCGGGTCTTGAACTGCTGAACTACCGACCTTCCACAGCTTGCAGTTCAGCGTCTTAACCACTTGAGCCACCGCAGCTCCTTATAACTCTCCTTAGGATGTCACAATTACTTATGGCTTATGCAGCATCTTCAAGTAGGCTAGTATTAATATCTACGTTTCAGATGATGTGTGGAGGGTTGAGGCAGAGTGTTTTCCCTAAGGCCACCTATTTTGTTTACAGTAGAGATGATATTTGAACCACAGACTTCCAAAAACAGAGTTCATTCTCTTATCCACTACCTCCACCACCTTCCTTTCCATCGGGAGTGTCCTTTTGATATTAAAAATAAAGTAATTAATAGAAAACTGTATCTCTGTTTGAAAGCAGGAAAAAAAGAAGCAGAGAAAAGGAAAAAAACACACACCACCCAGTGGCTTCACCATTCCCTGTCCCACTTTATAAGGCATTTCCTCCCTCTGTTCTTCAATAGGAATATAATAATAACCCGTCAGTTTTTCACCTTGAACAAAATCTCAGTAACTAAACTTTTTATGAGGTTAGAAGAGGGTTTGCTTATATTTCTTCCCCAGATACTTTTTACAGTTCCTGTTTTGGCCAAAGGTTAAAATGCTGAAGCTTTCCAGAAGAGTCTCCTACACTAATAGGTGGCAGGTGCCTCTAGCAGGAGGAATGGGAAAAAAGAGCCACAAAATACTACTTAACCTGATGGAAAGAGAAGAAATAACTGGAACACTGTGTCAAATCCTGGCACGTGGGAGCAGTAAACCAGTTCCTCAGGTAGTTTTGCCTGATTATCAAGTCACTCACTCGCTCCTCTTTTGGCACTACTTTCCCGCTCAGTGTCAGTCTGGGACAATAAACCAGATAGATACCTGGCATTTACTGTAACCACTTGCCTTCAAAAGTCCACTATCAAAGCCCCCTCCAAAGGAAGATCTGAATGTTATGTTAACCTGATTGCTTCATTTATTTAGTTGCAAATACATAGCTTACCATCTAGACTATCAAAATGTGGTAGACATGCAATTAATATAATACAATAAAAGCTAGAACTAACCATAAAATATCAAGGAACTGCCAAATCCTAAGAACAGTAAACCCAGAAAAACATTTCCCATCCCATCACAAAAGTATGCTTAAACAACACCAAGCCTTCAGAAGCCTCCAGAAAAACCACAAGTTGATTATTCCAGAGGGGCCTCTGTAGCAAAGGATTTCACAAAACCTGTGTCACTAAATAGATAGGTTAATGTCCAAGATGTAGCTTTCTTATTGCATAGACAGAATTCTGATATGGTGTACAGTTTTCTTACTACTAGGATTCTACTGGTGGACATACCCTTTCTCTTCCACTACACACTTGTATTAAGTTGGTGGTCTGGGCTGATAGCCAATGCAGCCAATCTTCTACTGTTATTTTGGAGGGTTAAAATCCATGTGATTGGCACTCACTTGAAACACATACTTCATTTCAATACTTATGTATGTTGTGAAAGGGAAGGAGTACACATATTTCTCTGGCACATGAAGCCAGTACGTGAACTTGGCCACTTTAAGATAAGCTATGCAGAGAGACTAATGCACAGCCATGACCATAGGACATACCCCTTCATATACAGCTGTGGATCTTGATGTCTGAAGGTGTCTGCTTTTCCATACTTTTAAGACCAGGTCAATTAGAATTCCAGTCCAATTCCCGTCCTACATCTCTGAAGTCAATTGGCAACATGACCTTTCACTCTCTCACCTACATCACCAGGAATTAAAAAAAAAAAAAAAACAGGAGGGGGACTGAATTCAAGTTAACTTACTGATGCAACAGCCCGGTCATTTTCTAATCTAATAAAAATATAACACAAAGCTAGTAAATATGCCCTTTCGGCTCCGATGCATGTCAGAAAATTGAACTAAATAGATTTAAAACTCTAGCATTACAGTCAATGAGATTAGAAAGCCATTAGTAGCTCTATGAGTATTGGAGCACTGAGCTCCAAAAGGCTGTTATGGAGAAATTTCTTGACCAGATAAAAACATATTGATATCATCCTTCTTCTATTATTCAATAAAGTGTTTTATTTTGAGCCCAGCTGTTCCTGCACTATCCCTTTGTGTAATGGAGCCAATAAAAAGGCAACTTTCTAGAATTCTGGTATCTCTACAGTGGACAAAGAACATGGTTTGCTTTATTGACATTGTTTAATGACTCCAATAAGGTTTAAAAGTTTTGGCCCAAATAAAATAATAATAATGTAGCAATCTAAGAACACTATACATTCTCTGATCATCCATAGTCTGCCTGACGCTCCTCACTGAAACCCAGTTTTGCTTTTTACCTGGTTACACCTGTGCAACTGTACCTAAAAATCCAAATCCTATGCAAAAAGTGTACTGAGAGAAACCCAATCCTGCTGGAGAAGGCCTTAATCCAGATAGCATAGAAAAGCTAGTAATTGTTGTGGTCTCCATATTTTCCTGCTCATCAAAGATTTGGAACTTACTTTGTTGTTGTTGTTCAGTTGCACAGTTGAGTCTGAGGCTCTGGTCACACTGCAAAGGTAATTGCGCTTTGTTCCCGCTTTGTTTAAATCGGGAACATTTTTCTTCGCATTGGGCTGACTAGATGCAGCCAGCCCCTCTCTTACAGCACCTGCTCGCCTGCTGCTGTGCCGTCCCTCCAGGCAATCCTACTGGCCACGGGGGAGGCTCGGGTGGCTGCTGCTTCTGCCGACACTTTGGGGGGGGTGCTGCCGCTGCCACTGCTGCCATTGCCCCACGAAAACAGGCTCCGCCGTGTCCACCATGTCCGCCATCCTCCTTGCTGGCCCTATCCAGGCTGCTGGAGCCCCCGCCTTTCGTTCCCGCCTCCAGGGCCGTCTTTTGTTTGTGTGTTTTTTTTAAAGCTTCCGGTTTGAGCGCTTGACTAAACATGTGCTTAATAAATCCATTATTAAACATTAAATGGATTTATTAAGTGCACATTTGCTCAAGCGCTCAAACCGGAAGCTTTTTTTAAAAAAGCACAAAGAGCGTTCAGATGGCCCTAATCGCAATCATTGTGAAAGATGGGCTGTCCAGATAGGCAAAATCGCACATTCAGAGCGGAAGTGCCAAGAAAACACTTGATTTTCCAGGGGTCAGGAAAACCCGGCATCATTGCACGAGTGAGCCTGCTTCGGGGCAGGAGGCGGATTGGTGTGTGTGAACGTGAAACTGACATGTGCAAGGAAACAGCAGCAAATCCCGATCAAAATGGCAGTGTGACCGGACCCTGACTCTTCACGACCCCATGGACCACATCACTTACTAGAAGAAGCTAAAATACTATGAGAACAGCAATGGGAAATCTAATCAAATTCTGGGACCGCTTGGATTTCTTCCCACTATTTATTAATGCCCAATATTACACTATGCTGTAGCTACACAACTTGTGACCCACCCAATGAAATTCAGTCCACCAGCCATGTAAAGTGACACACTAGGAACTCAATAATCTTCCTAGTTTTGCTATCTGCCAGGGACTGCCGGAAAAGGAGGCTTGTAAAGCATCTGGAAAGCCATGGTGCTTGGGCTGCATGTCTGGCAGCTCCACAAGTTTTTTGGGTTTTTTTAAATCCTAGCCAGTGCTTCTAACAAAACAAGAAACAAAATGGGATATCAGCTAGAAAGGGAATGTAACAAAATGCCTTTCTAGGGTTGTCAGCTCTGGGCTGGGAAATACTTGTAGATTTTGGGGGTGCAGCCTGAGGAGGGCAGGGTTTGTGGATGGGAGGGAATTCAGTGGGGTATAATTCCATGGAGTTTGCCTTCCAAAGCAGCCATTTTCTTCAGAAGAACTGGTCTCTATTGCCTGGAGGTCAGTTGTAATAGCAAGAGATCTCCAGCCACCACCTGGAGGTTGGGAAACCTTTGTCATTCTGTGTGTCTTTGTAAGTTCATTGAAGTTGATCACCTTAGAAAAAATATAACTCTGTAGTGTTACACTGTAAGGTAACCTTCTATGTAATTATAATTAAAGGGAGAAGTATTAAATCACCCTGAGATATAGGGAGATGTTTTTGGAACATATTAAGACCTGATTGTGCATTCTGTAGCTTGACTACTAATTATTCTGTTGCTGGAAACCTAGCCCGTTTAACAAAAATAAGTGGAAACTAGTAATGCTTTCCAAAATGTTTGTGCTTCAGAAATTATTCTTGCACACAGTTACATGTAATCTTACATCGAGGAATTCGTGTATGCATAAGGAGTGCATCTGAAGGCCAAAAGCCCAACAGAAATTAGTGGGATTTTTTTTTAAGTGAGGGTTCAGGCTTGACAAAGAAAACTGCAGGTAGGGTGATATCTCTGATGTTTAAGTCAAATGGGAAGCCCGCTTGCATGGAAGCACAGTGTGAACACTGGATCACATACAGAGTTGAGACACGGAGCCAGTTAATTTAGATCAGGATCTAGTATGCTATAAATACTTCATATTTGTGAGAACCTCTGCTGTTAAATTTCTGGGATGGGAGAGATAGAGCTTTGTGCTCCTTTGAAATAAAATAGAATAAAATCAGATAGAATAAAATTTGAAATAACATAGAATAAAAAGGCATGGGCCAGGAAGCAGCAGTGAGGAGGTCAGACAAAACCACCTCTTTTTCTCTCTTACACATACAGAGCTCTCATTGTAGAATGGGGACGACGACAACTGTACCCAATTTCCCCTCCTCAGTGCAGCCTGACCCATTTAGGGATGCCAGCCTCAAGGTGGGACCTGGGAATCCCCAGAATTGCACCTCACCTTTAGATTACAGCGATCAGTTCCCCTGGAAAAAATGGGTGCTTTGGAGGATGAACTCTATGGCATTTCACCCATTGAGTTCCCTGTCCTCCCCGGGCCTCATCGTCAAATCTCCAGGAGTTTCCCAACTTGGATTTGGCAACTATATCCTCCCCCATACCCTGTCAGTGGCCTGGGTGTCCTGGCAACCCTAAGTAGGCCCCATGACTCTAGGAATCATACTTCTAACAGTTAAAAGTAACTGAATGAAGATGTGTCTTAAAATGGAGGCCTATATAAAAGCACAGTCAGTGTCTCTCGGAAGGGCATCTTTGCTGTTCCTCTCAGGAAAATTAGGAAAGGGATGGAAAGACATTTGGTCAGGAAAAAAGGGATGGTGGGAACCTTCTGGAAGATAGAAAGATTTTCCTTATAAAAGCGAGGAGCTGAAGTAGCAAAAGGTAGGAGTATAGAATAAAGGGGGGGAGAAGCCTTCAAGAGAGAGTCTCTGGATAAAATTGGTGGATCTGGGCCTTGGAGAGCGCCAGTGAAAGCTTGTCACAAATTGCAGTGGAAGGAGCTTGCAGGAACTACCTAGTCACAGGACTGTAAGATCTGTCTTAAGCTTGGAAGGTGATGGTGGATAGGGATAATGAGTACAGACAGAATATCTGGATTGCATTTATCTATTTGACTGTCCTTGTGCTCTTAAGAACTTCTGTTCATATCTAATATATCTGTGTAACACTGCTTTTGTAACTCTTGTAATCTGGGTTAGATTTGGGTTATTTGACTCCAGCTCAGTGATTCAGACTTATTTCACATCTTGCCTGGTGGCCAAAGGACAGCATTTGATACACTTCAGAGTTCCCTTGATGATTGTTCAGTAGAAGTTGCCACAGACTTCATAGTAAACTGGTTTGGCCAGCAAATGTACCATGTTTGATGGCTGAGATCACTCTTGAGCTTAGCCTTGAATGGCCTTGCCTCACCACTGTCCAGCTTGAACAGCTGTGGAACAACTTTGCAGCTGCAATTGCTATGATGGTTCGGTTTCACTTCCTTCCCCTTTGCAAGCCACTTTTCTGTCTATGCAGTTGGTGAAATTGATTCTCCCAAGGGGCCATTGGGTGATCAGGTGAAGGGATTAAATGACACAATAGGGTACTGCAACTACCCTAAGGATATTTTAAAATGTGTGTGCATAAAATAACCTCAGTTATTAAACAATACAGTTTAATTTATAGATACTGGTTTGCCTATTAATTTGCTCACATTTTATTTATATGGCTGAATATGGAGTGGCAAGCAGCAGCTACAGATCTGCAGAAGCAAGAAGAAACTAGGACTCATCAGAGAGAAGAAACTAGGACTCTGTAAGAACATGCATTTTTGAAATACTGCACTATTCTGCTAATATACGTGAAGAGTAACCCAATGAACAAGCTCAAACTGCTCATGAACAGCTGAACTGTCCATAGGACAATGATCTTTGTGCTAGCTGCCAGTGAGCAGAATGTGAGCCCAACCCCTGCCGAGCTTGTGCTGGCAGGGCAGGGGGGCTGAATTGCCTCCTTGTGAGGCATGGAGTGAGGGACGCTGGCAATGCGAGAAACACAGTGCTGGGCAGGGGGCAGAGCTAGCCTACTTAGGCTCAGCTCCCACCCTCTGCCCCAGCAGCCCGTTTGCATGTTCAGTGGAGACAGAGCATGAGGACTGTACTGCTGCTCTGAGGCTTTCGGCCTTGTGTAGCTGCAGCAGAGTGCAGCGGCATGGTTGTGGCACGGCAGAGGGGAGACTTGGCAGCAGTCAGGCAGCTCCGAAGAATGGCGCAGCATCGGACCACGCAGCGGCCATTTGAGGCAGTGGCTGGTGGTGACAGGAGCAGCAATGGGAGACTGATGGCTCCGGCGGCTTGGTCACTTCAGCGACGTGACCCAACCCGACGTTGCACTTATAGCCTCGAAAAGGAGGCAATCGGGTGAGGAGTTGGCCAGTCTGTGTCAGTAAGCATAGGGAGGGAGGCTAGGGTTGTTTCCCCCCACCCCTGTCAGTCGGGCCAGTAAACTTTAGCAGTGTGGTAAGGCTGCTTTATCCCAGGCATTTCTGGAGCCATTACCTGCCCCCTCTCCCGGTCACCTTCAGTACACAAATAGCTTTGGGGAAAAGGTGGCCATTTTAGGGCAGGAAGGAGCAATGGCTGCTGAGGCAATTTGAGGGGGTGGCCATTTCAGACCTCACTGTTGGGACAGCCATCTTAGGTTCCTTGGGCAGTTTGAAGCGACGGCCATCTTAGGTCTTCTTCCTGGGTGGCCATTTTAGGGATCTCCCCCCCTTGCTTATTCGGTGGCCATTTTAGGGTGTTTTTTTTTACTAACCCAGTCTTAGCTGACTTGTCCTATTAGCCCATCTGTGACAAGACTAGGGAAGGCATTAGCAGTGCTTCAAGGAGGCATGGCTCCAAAAAAGGGCACAGGGGCTTCGAAGGGTAAACAGCTCACCCCTAAACGGGTTGGTAATGTCCCTACAAAGGGCAAGCAGCCCCTGCAAAAATGGCCTAATGATGGGACAATGCCTGTTTTTCCAGGTGGCCCTGTGCCTTCAGAAATTACGCCAAGCACAGTTCCCCCAACAGTTTTTCAGGCACCTTCTGCACCATTGGGCACTGCACATTTAGCGGCAGTTCCTTTAGCTTCCACCAGTACTGTTTCACCGGCACTCTTGGGATACTCCAGTTAGCAGGGCCATTTTGGACAGGTTAGCCAGCATTGAACAGTGTCTGAGTGGGCCTTCGCCCACATTGCAACCAGCTATGTCATCTACGGAGATTTTTCAGAAACAGGTGTTGAACCGTCTCTCCATTCTTGAAAGTCAGTGTGTAGGTGCTGTGAGTCAGGCTGCTGATCCTGAGAGTGAGGAAGTGGGACCGGTCGAGATGCAGGACGGCCCAATGGAGCAGGGGGGTGAGGAACAGCAAGTGGTGCATTTAGGGGGTCCATCACAGGTGTCAGGTAGGCCAGTTCTACACAAACACCTGACATTACTTGGCCATGGGGCCTGGTAGGCTTACAGGTGTCTGCCGGGTTGCCTGTGTCTATGCCAGTAGTGGAATCTTTGTCTAGGGCTGCCAGCGCACCTATTCCACCTGGGTCAGTTGGGGCTGCACATATTCAGTCTACGGCTGGTGGGGTAACCCCGGCTAACACCTTGGAGGACCATCAGGGTGGTGGTAGATTACAGATGTCACTGTTGGTGGGACCTTCACCTGCTTCTGTGGGTGTGCCACCCTCATCCTGTCCTGGACAGCATCTGCAGGGTGGGGTGTGGACAGGGAGTGTTCCTCTTGATCCGGGTAATCAAACCTATGAGATGGTGCCAGCAAAAGAGTTGCCATCTGGGGAACTAGCTATGCCTTTAGGTGATCACCTCACAGCGGCCACCAGGGAAAAGATATTACAGGGAGGGTATGTCGATGTATTCAGCTTATTGTACAGAGAACTGGACAAGAAGGATAAATAAGACTTGGACGAAAGGGAAAAAGAGCGCTTGAAGCGCTGCAGCGTAGACAGAATCTATGCTAATTGGTACCCCGGCTTTTTAATCTATGCTGGGGTAATTGTTAGGGCACAATCTGGAAGGGCCTCATCTCTGCTCCAGTATATGGACATAATCCACAAAGGCTATTCGGACTTTGCTGGGTCCGCTTGGATGGAATATGATAAGACCTTCCGTATGAAGGCAGCTATGTACCCAGCGCTCCACTGGGACCTAATCAATCCACATATCTGGATGCAGATGATGTCCCCAGCCAGGCCTATGATCGGGGAGCATTCCAACAGTGGACACGTAGTGAAAAGAGCTAATGCTGCTAATGCAGGAGCTCCGTGTTCCCAGGGTGGTCAGGCAATCAAAATGCACCCATTGTGTTGGGAGGTTTCCTCACAAGGGTATTGCAGCTGGAAGCCCTTTTGTCATGATTGCCCCCTCTGTGCCAGCCCCCATTCCTTTCCATCCTGCCCCAAGTCAAAAGCCAGACCTGTTGAGATCGGGGGAGGTGCAGTAGGAAATGAAGGTGGTCAGGAGTTTGACACCTGTCATATTCCTCAGTACATCTAAGCAACCCCTTGTCAGTTGTTTGTTGTAAATTAATTAATAAAGTGGCCCTTGTTAAATCCATATTGGTGTCCTTCTCTTCATTCCAGCTGAGGGGACAATGTGTCAGCTAGGCCTGTTCCACATACAAACTTTACCTTGGATTTAAAATTGTGATACAACATTTTTTTATTTTTGGTTTTGCAACTAGTTTTCTCCATGATGGGCAAATGTTGGTCTTTCCTCATTTTTTTAATGCTTTTTTTTTTGTGAGCATGTATAGGGCAATTTTTCATTTCAAGCCAATTGCAAGTTGGCTTGATCCCATGTACATAAGAACATAAGAGAAGCCAATGTTGGATCAGGCAGGCCAATGGCCCATCCAGTCTAACACTCTGTCACACAGTGACCAAAAATACCAGGTGCCATCAGGAGGTCCATCAGTGGGGCCAGGACACTAGAAGCCCTCCCACTGCCCCCCCCCCAGCACCAAGAATACAGTACTTCACTTGCCCCAGATAGAGAGTTTCTATCTATACCTTGTGGTTAATAGCCACTGATGGACCTCTGCTCCATATGTTTACACAATTCCTTCTTGAAGCTGTCCATGCTTGTACCTGCCACTACCTCCTGTGGCAGTGAATTCCATGTGTTAATCACTCTTTGGGTGAAGAAGTATTTCCTTTTATCTGTCCTAACCCGACCGGTCAGCAATTTCATTGAGTGCCCATGAGTTCTTGTATTGTGAAAAAGGGAGAAAAGTACATCTTTCTTGACCTGCTCTATCCCATGCATAACCTTAGAAACCTTAATCATGTCACCCCTCAGCCATCATTTCTCCAAGCTAAAGAGCCCCAAGTGTTTTAACCTTTCTTCATAGGGAAAGTGTTCCAACCCTTTTATCATTCTAGTTGCCCTTTTCTGCACTTTTTCCAATGCTATAATATCCTTTTTGAGGTGTGGTGACCAGAACTGAACACAGTACTCCAAATGAGGTCGCACCATTGATTTATTCAGGGGCATTATGATACTGTCTGATTTGTTTTCAATTCTCTTCCTAATAATCCTGAGCATAGTGTTGGCCTTTTTTATTGCAGTCACACACTGTCTCGACATTTTCATTGAGTTTACTACGACCCCAAGATCTATTTCTTGGTCAGTATCTGCCATTTCGGACCCCATCAATGTGTATTTATAGTTAGGATTTTTGGCTCCAACGTGTATCACTTTGACCTTTGCCACCTTGAACCCCATTTACTACACTGACGTCCACTTGCCCATCCCTGACAGATCCCTTTGGAGTGCCTCACAATCCTCCCTGGTTCTCACCACCCTGAACAACTTTGTGTCATCTGCAAATTTAGCCACTTCACTGCTTACTCCCAACTCCAAATCATTAATAAACAAGTTAAAAAGCATCAGACCCAGTACTGATCCCTGTGGTACCCCACTGCTTACCTCCCCCCACTGAGAAAATTACTCATTTATACTCACTCTCTGTTTCCTATTAATTAGCCAGTTTTTGATTCACAAGAGGACTTGTCCTTTTATCTTGTGACTATTGAGCTTACTTAGGAGCCTTTGATGAGGAACTTTATCAAAAGCTTTCTGGACGTCAAGGTAAACAGCATCTATTGGGTCCCCCCTGTCCACATGTTTGTTCACCCCCTCAAAGAACACTAACAGGTTAGTGAGACAAGATCTTCCCTTACAGAACCCAGGCTCAGTCTTCCTCAATAGTTTTTATTCATCAATGTGCCTACTAATTCTTTCCTTAATAACAGTTTCCACCAACTTACCCGGTATCGACATTAGACTGACTGGTCTATAATTTCCCGGATCTCCTCTGGAACCTTTTTTAAAGATGGGAGTGACATTAGCTACCTTCCAGTCCTCAGGAATGGAGGCAGATTTTAATGAAAGATTTTTGTCAGGAGATCCACAAGTTCACATATGAGTTCTTTCAGAACTCTCGGATGTAGGCCATCTGGGTCTGGTGATTTATCAGTTTTTAAGTTGTCTATCAGTAGTAGGAACTCCTCTTTTGTCACCTCAATCTGACTCAGGTCTTTCAACATCCCTCCCGAAATCAGCAGTTTTGGAGTGGACAAAGTGAAGACAGAGACAAAAAATGCATTCAACTTCTCAGCCATTTTCCTATCATCCTTCAGTACTCCTTTTACCCCTTGGTCATCCGAGGGCCCCACTGCCTCCCTGGCTGGTCTCCTGCTTCTAATGTATTTCAAAAAAGTGTTATTGCTGGTCTTTATGTTTTTTGCTATATGCTCCTCATATTCCTTTTTTGCCTGCCTGATCACAGACTTACATTTTATTTGCCACAGCCCATGTTCCCTTTTATCAGCCTCAGTGAGACTATCTTTCCACCGCTTAAAGAAATCATTCTTATTTTTTACAGCTGCGAATTCGACTGGCTTTCGAGCAAGGGAACCTTTACCTTTACCTTTTACAAACTGCTTAAACCATTCTTTTCTGCAGTGTGGATCTTGGACATGCTCCACATCCCTTTTCCCTTTCCCCTACCTTCTCCCTCAAATCCCTCCCCCTCTGGCACCCCTTCTCCCCCTTCCTTCTCCAACCGGCATTTTTTTTTTTTTTGGTGCATACTAAAAAATTAATGATAGTGCGTTAATGTAATGGTCAGTAAGGGAATGATCACTGCCATGTATTTTTACTGATCTACAATTTTTGCTAGCACATAATTATGCTATTTTGAGGCACCTGATCATCCATTGTTATTTTTTAGCCTTCCCCTTCTCCCCTGCCCTCTCTGAATGACTGGCACATCTTTTTTGTTCATAATAAAATTTTTGCGATAGTGTGTTAATGTTATGATCCATTAAGAGGATGATCACGGCTATATATTTTTACTTACCTACTACTACTACTTGATAGTGCATTAATGCACCATTTTTAGGCAGCCTTTAACCCTCATTATTTTTAACTTTTAAAACAGGCATTTAACAAAATTAACAGCTACTGAACAGCATTGTTAGTGTGTATGCGTCAAAAAAGGGGACAACGTTGCTGACGTCCACTCCCTCTGATTTTAAAACTGATTAAAACTATTTTCTATGACTTGTTTGAACAGAAAGACAACATACAATGGAATAAGGGAGAAAGTGTGGAGTGATCAGTCCCAAAATGATTCCAAAACTTGGGGCCTGAACACAAAGAAGAAGAGGAGGAGGAGGAGGAGGAGGAGGAGGAGGAGGAGGAGGAGGAGGAGGAGGAGGAGGAGGAGATTGGATTTATACCCTGCCCTTCACTCAGAGTCAGAGTGGCTTACAAACTCCTTTCCCTTCCCCTCCCCACAACAGACACCCTGTGAGGTAGGTCAGGCTGAGAGAGCTCTTTCCAGAACTTTCCTTGAGAGACCAGCTCTGACAGAACTATGGCTTGCCCAAGGTCATCCAGCAGCTGTGTGTGGAGGAGTAGGGAATCAAACCCAGTTCTTCCAGATTAGAGTCCGCGCACTTAACCACTACACCAAACTAGCTCACAGAAGATCTGATGTAAGGTAAACATGCAGAACAGGCCCAAGCTTTCATTTTCCACAGAGTTCTATTGTTGGATATTTGAAGGCAATCAAAGGAGATATAGTCCATCCCTCCCAACCCCCTTCCCCCATAAAAGGGTTTTTAAATCCTCTGATATTCAAGGACAAGTTTTCAGACCTAAGGAGTTCCAGTAGTTCTGATAAACATCCAAATGGCTATAAGTTTATCTGAGCCATTCATGATACCCTGTTTTTAGCAATTTGTTCTCCTGCACAGATTAATTCTGACTGGATGAGTCAGAAATATATAAATGTGCATGAGGGGATGGTATTTCTGAAATTTAAACGATTCTAGATATTTCCCCCCGCTTGTTCAGATATGACAACATTGCCCTCAGAATCTCAGAAAAATGCTAAGCCATAAATTGCTTGATTTTTTTTTTTATATTCATACAAAATATCGAAGTCATGGGGTCACTTGTATATCCAGCTGTGAGTCAACAGTTTCAGAAGCTAAATCAGTCTGGATCTTGCTAAGTCAGAAATGGGCATCTTTTTCAATGCACCTGAAATAGATCAGTAGTGGGCAGGATTCAGTTAATATATACCTCTATCATATGCTGGAGATGACTAAAATCTCCTGGAAAGTTCTATAGTGTAGTGGCTAGAAGTCTCAGCTGTGAGCCAGAAGGTCCTAATTGCCTAAGTTGTGAATGCACAAAGGAGACTAAGCAAGGCACTGTCTTTCAGCCTCAGTTCCCCATCCTTAGTATTCTCTTAGTAGAATTTAACTTCTGTACATAGTTGGGCAGATCATTAGTGCAAATTGCTTTGGATGCTCCGAAGTCATAAATACTAACTTAAGAAATGGAACAGAATACTTATTATCATGTATTATCTGGTACCTCAACAGACAGAGGCAACATACATAGGGATTCTAGCACTTCATACTTACCCTGGAAAGTCTGTTAGTGACTCACCCAAACTTCTCTGTGAACTTCATAGGCAAAAACTCAGATTTTCTGAATCAAAATTTGACATACAAGCAACTAAACCATGCCACACATCACTCACTACCATGAGCTTTTTGGATGACACTTCCATGCTAGATCCCTTCCAGTCCAGCTTCTGCCCAGGCCATGGGACAGAGACAGCACTGGTCACCTTCACAGATGACCTCCAGAGGCATCTGGATCAGGGTGGGATGGCGGTGCTGCTGTTGTTAGACCTATCAGCAGCATTCGATACAGTCAACCACCAGCTGCTCACCCACCGCATTGCTGACATGGGGATCCAGGGGCTTGCCTTGCAATGGCTTGTCTCCTTTCTCCAGGGTTGGGGACAAAGGGTGGCCCTGGGGGAACAGCTGTCCCAAAGGCACCCACTAATCTGTGGAGTGCCTCAAGGGGCAGTGCTCTCCCCAATGCTATTCAACATCTATATGCGCCCTCTTGCCCAGATTGTTCGGAGGCATGGGCTAGGGTGTCACCAATATGCAGATGACACCCAGCTCTATCTGCTGTTGGGCTGTCAGTCTGACTCTACCTGGAAGACCTGGACCAGGTGTTACAGGATGTGGCTGGATGGCTTAGACTGAGCTGATTGAAATTGAATCTGATGAAGATGGAGATCCTGTGCCTGAATTGGAGTGGCTCAGGGGTAAGGATATCATTATCAGCCTTTGATGAGGCACTGTTGGTGCCAGCGCCAAGGGTCAGGAGTCTGGGAGTGCTCCTGGATGCTTCCTTGACAATGGAGGCCCAGGTAGCAGCCACTGCCAAGGCAGCCTTTTACCATCTTTGGCTGATTAGGCAGTTGGTTCCCTTCCTTGAAGGCAAAGATCTGGCTTCAGTGATCCATGCAATGGTCACCTCAAGGTTAGACTACTGTAATGCTCTCTACATGGGGCTGCCCTTGGGGCAACTCCGGAAGCTGCAGCTGGTGCAGAATGTGGTGGCCAGGCTGTTGATGGACCTCCCCATGCAGGAGCACATCCAGCCTGTGCTAAAGTCACTGCACTGGCTGCCCATAGCATTCCAGCTACACTTCAAGGTGCTGTTTTTGACCTTTAAAGCCCTTTATGGTCAGGGACCTGTCTACCTGAGAGACCGCCTTTCCCTGCATGTTCCCCAGAGAGCACTGCGATCAGGAACACAAAACTACCTGGCCCTCCCTGGTCCTAAGGACACCAGGTTGACAACAACAAGGACCAGGGCATTTTCCCTGGTGGCACTGACATACTTGAATAAGCTCCCTGGTGAGATCAGGGCCCTATGGGACCTCCAGCAGTTCCGTAGGGCTGTGAAAATGGACCTTTTTTGGAAGTCATTCCAGTAGGAATGGCACCCATCGACCGAGCCGGGGCTGATCTGCTCACTGAGGTTATTTAAAGTGGGCTGCACCATGGAACATGTTTTAGATGCACTTTACTATACTGTGCCACCAATGATGTATTATGGTTTTAAATTGATTATGTCATTATATTGAAATATATATGGTTTTATAGATGTTATGTAAGCTGCCCTGAGACAGCTCTGATGGGGAGGATGGGGTAAATGCCGAATAAATAATACTTGTCATGTAGCAATTTGCATTGTTTATAGATAGGAATGCCAGCTTCCTGGTGGGACCTGGGGTCCCCTGAAATTACAATTCGTCTCCAGGCTACAGAAATCAGTTCCTCTGGAGAAAATAGATTTTTTGGAGGGTGGACTCTATGGCATTGTACCCCACTGAGGTCCCTGTCTTCATCAGGCTCTATCCACAAATCTCCAGGAGCTTCCCAACCTAGATTTGGCAACCCTACCCCCCATCCCCTTCCTTGGTGGCCAAGGGGAACCTGGCAACCCTACAACCTAGGGCATGTCTAGATGGCACCTGATAACAGGGTCAGTCCTAATCTATTAGGCACAAGCATGAATTTACAAAAAATATATTTTTTTCATTATTCAATTAGTTAATATCCCAGCACACAACATCTACAACTTCATGGCAAGCAAATGAGTCACGACACTGCAGATCTTATGAACATGACATTTTAAAATTTTGTTTTAAAGTTAGAGATTCAAAATTTAGCGATTCAGAAGTCTACTTTGTGCATGAAATTCTCCGAAGACTCCTGCAAATACAAACTGCTTTGGAAGTATTTCATTTCTGTTGACTCTTAGGTATGAAATTAGTTTTAAATCTTAATTCTATTCAACATTTACATGCCAATTGTTATACATGCAGAAATGAATCAGAATAAAATTATTTGTTTGAAGTAACAAACTGTGTTTGCAATCATGCCCCATCTTCTCAGTGGGAAGCAAGACAAATTATTAAGAATCTTTGCAGGGAACAATTCCATTCCTTTTAAAAGATCTAGTTAAATATACCGTGATGTTTGAAACAATGGAAAAACATGTAGGTAAATGACAGGCAAAGAGAAATAATGTAATTTTCAGGGTATTTTTTTTAACCAGGTCTCCTGGTGAATGAATTTTAAAGCTAAAGCTTGAAGACATAAATGTGAGTCCAACTGACATAATGAATGACCTAATTGCAATCAAAATAAAATGAGTAAAATGCCTTCTTGTTTTTGGATAAATCCAAGGAGACAGAAAATGAAAACAAAAGCAGTGGTTTTTTTTGTCAAGGTCACAAAATCACAATCAAAGAAATCTATCACTATATTTGAAGAAGAAGAGCAGGTTTTTATACCCCACTTTTCTCTACCTTAAGGGCTGAGGTCAGACTGGCAGTTTGAAGTGTGAGGGAGTCGTGGCAAAAATACCTGGAACAACCTGTTCCGGGTATTCCCTGGTCACACTGCACTGACTGATGCAGGAGCGTTCACACTGTTGGCCTGCCCCTGGCAGAAGCACGGCTGTAAGCGGCTTTTTTTTTGTAAATCCAGTTATATGCGCTCTCCAGGGTTTGCTACCACTTTCACCGGGTACTTTTAAACTCAGGAGGGAAGCATTACAAGATGGGTTGAGTATGACTGGGGAACGTCTGACAGATGTGCCTGTGTGAACCGGCCCTTTAATCCGTTTCTGAAACGTTTCTGAAACATTTCTGAAACGTGCCTATACCGGGCCAAACTGCCAATCTGAACTTAGCCAAGGAGTCTCAAAGCTGCTTGCAATAGCCTTCCCTTCCTCTCCTGACAACAGACACCCTGTGAGGTAGGTGGGGCTAAGAGAACTCTAAGAGAACTGTGACTGGCCCAAGATCACCCAGCAGGCTTCATGTGCAGGAGTGGGGAATCAAACCCAGTTCTTCAGATTATACTCCATCACTCTTAATCAGTATGCCACTCTGGCTTTTAAACTAATGCTGTCAGGTCCAAAGCTTAGTCAGTATTCTCACCTTTTTTTTCCAAATAATCCAGAGGTGTTCTTGGAATGGTAAAATGGAGCAAGAATAATTTAGAAACAAAGCATATTTGTCTGCCTCTTGAGATGCACCTATTGCTGTAAAGAACCTCTTTAGAGTTACAGACAGGGATCCAATATTATATTTTCTTATGGAAAACAGAACTACAGGCTCAGGAATACATGCACACATATAGAAGAGCATTCAAACATTCCAATCCATACAGAAGAGTAGAATCCAACAATGTGTACATAGCATAGGACAAAGATGATGTAACTTGATTTTTAAATAACGAGATGAATTTGGCACTGAATTATCCTCTGGTTCATCGATTTAATTATTCAGATTGAGAACCTATGCTTTTCACTAGGATGTTTTCCTCCACTAATATATGAGCATTGTACATATGTATTTCTCTACTGAGAATGCTACATTTTCCCAACCCTCAATCTGTTCTCAATCTGCATTTTCCCACCTCTCACTTTCTCTGAGAAAAGGTATTTATTTGCTTAGAATCTATAGCACATCTACTGCATTATTATGATAGTTGCAAGGAATGTAATTGTGTAAAAGGCAGAAGTATATACTGATTTTTTTTCCTATTGCATTGTTTGTATGTCGATAATGCTGCAAGGGTCAGGCCTTGCCATCGTGTACACAATGGCAAAGATTAAAAGCATAAGGTCTGATATCAGACTGAATATCAGACACATATGTCTTGTTGGTCAGTCAATATATGCATCAACTGTGTATGTGAAATCATCAGCTTTGGTGAGAAGATTCATATGGAATGCTAAAAAACCTAGAATTAACAGAAAATTGCTTACTGACAGAAAAGAAAACGGCGGATTGGATTTACCGAATTGGAATTTATACTATCAAGCGGCCGCAATGGGTTGGATCAGAGACTGGATTCTTTTAGAAGAAGAAAGGACCCTACATATAGAAGGTCACGACCTACCCATGGGTTGGCACGCTCATATCTGGTACAATCTAGATAAAAGACAACAAATATTTCAAAATCACGTATTTAGAGGCCCCTTGATCAAAATTTGGAAGGAAATTAAAAACAGGTTCTACAATAAAATCCCAAAATGGCTATCCCCAACAGAAGCTTTTATTTTGCCCTCCCTGTGGGCAAAAGAGAGAAAAAACTAACTTACGAAATGTTATTAACTAAAAATAATGATCTTAAACCTTTGGACTCCCAAGCTTTCCAAAAGGCGAATTTAACAGCCTGGGAGAAAATGCAAATAAGCTCTAGGTACTCTAAGGATAAAAAAAATAATTTTCAGAATACCACTATACACCTAGACAAAATTTGGCTCTCCTCGGCAGATAAGCTGATACAGAAGTTATATACCTTTCTGCTCACTGAAGATTTATTAGATGAAGTGGTTAAACCAAGCATGATTTCTTGGATGCGTGACATAGGTCATAATATCACTTTGGATCAATGGTCTGGGTTATGGAAATCTATTATACTCCTCAGAGCAACAAACTATAAGGAGAACATTTATAAAATGTTCTATAGATGGCACTGGACACCTGATAAGATAGCCAAATGTTTTAAAGAAGGCTCTGATATCTGTTGGAGATGCAAAAAGAGATAGGAACCTATTTTCATGTCTGGTGGAACTGTGGGAAAATTAGGCCTTTTTGGAAAATGATTTGTAAGACACTGGAAGAAATTACTAATGTTAATATACAATTCGCACCGGAAATATTTTTACTTAATATCCTCCCGGTGGGAGTAAGAAAAGAGGATGCAAGAATTATTCTCTATACAGTCACGGCATCAAGAATAGCAGTGGCAAAAAACTGGAAAAAAAGTTTTGTCCCATCTCGAGAAGAAATTATAAGTAATCTACTGGAAATAGCAGAATCCGATAAAATTAATTTAATCCTCTCAGGGAAAGATGAGTCATTATTTGTAAACAGATGGAAAAAAGTTTATAACTGGATGGAAAAGAGTATATGAATAGCTTCCCATTGTAACCTCAAATGATCTGTACAAGTCTTATTTTTGCTTGTTTCTGTTTGTTTGTTTGTTTGTTCGTCTGTTTTGTTTTTGTTTTGTTTTGTTGGTTTATATGTACTGGAAACCTATAAATAAACTCTTTAAAAAAAATCATCAGCTTTGTATGTGAAATTACTAAAGCTTATGTAAAGCTCTTGTTGATGTTCTGTGCAGTCTGATAGTCAGACCCTATGCTTTTAATCTTCACCACTGTGTACACATATAAGAAATATATATATATTGATAATATTTTATTTGAGGTAGCTTGACCCTTGCAGCAGTATCAGTATTTTTTGGGTTGAGTTTGTTTCTTCCTTTTCCTTCGATTGTTTGTATGCCACCATTTTGTAATCATTTTTAGGAGGATAGCAAAATAGATAGCACTGGAGTTCAAACAATATATCTTTAAATAAAGAGAAAACCCATGAAGTGTCAGAAGCAAGAAATGCCTTGTTGCTTAAGTGTGGTATATTTATTTATTTTAGGACATTTAACTTCTACCTTCCTGCCTCCAAGGTATCTGAGTAGTAAAAAAGTTCTACCAGTCCACTGTGCAAAGAAAAATGTAGCAAAAAGATACTAGGGCTGATGAAGCCTTTTATCTTTGTGAGGGTTTTTTTTTTGGGGGGGGGGGTTATGTGGGATTAAATTTTTATGTGTGGGCACATTGAGGGGCAGAACTCTTCACATTAAGGTCCTTTCCACACTTGGATCTCATCCCTGGTTTTATCAGAGTTCAACTTGCAACACAATACCCTGCATTTATCCCTGGTTATAGCTGCATCCATTTGTCCCAGGACAAGTGTGGGGTGAAACCAGGGTGACCTCAATGTAATGTGGAAACAAAAAATACCCTGAGATAATTATAGGAGTGAACTCGCATGTAGTGTAGAATGAAAGTTCGGGGCCTGGGCTGAATCAGGATTTAAGGTCTACTGCAGAAAGGACCTAAAACTTAGGACACAGAGTCCTGAATGACAGTTCTGACTAGAGAGGCTTCTATAGTTCTCATTCAAATATTTCAGAGTTCTGAATAAACTTATCTTGTTTCCAAAGTGGAACTGATATACTAGGAATCCTCCCTGGTTCCATTTCTTTATTTCTGAATTTTGTACAGCTTTCAATTTCTTTTCTTCATTTGTATCTTGTCTCCTGCTTTGCATTACTGCTATGCATGCATTGATAAAACACTGTGGAAAAAATGCAATCTTGATCTGATTTATGTGCCGATTCCATCATGGTTTGGCTGGTGTTTGCCAGTAGAGAGGATCCTATATACACATCAATAAAACAATGCATGAAAGGAATTTTGATACGACCATTGGGGTGAGCATTCAGATCTTTGGTTTCTGGAACAATGAAAGGAATTCTGGAATTCTTTGTGATTACAGAAATGCATCCTGTAAATATCTGTGGTTTGTTATTCAGGTTTGGCCTTGTCTGTTTGCTTAATCTTTTTTTCTTTTCTTCAAATGTACTGATTTCATGGACAACAGAAGAGAGATGTGTTGTCTCCCTTTCAACGAAACCCCTGGGTGGGATGAAGCTACTCACTGGAATCTAGACTTGAAGACAAGCCTTGGAAAAGGCTTGGAAAAGGCTACTGGGAAGGGAGTGTTGCACTGCCACCCCATTTGCTTCTGTTCTTGAAGCTGTGGAGCAGTTTTTAAAAAATTATTTCTCTGCCCCACCCCCCCATTTGCTTTTGTATAAGTCTGGGGGGGATGATTGTCTGGTCTCTTTTCCCCCTTAGGCACTTTTTTTCCTGGAGGGGATTTGTGGTGTGGGCAGGCAAACCCTCTCAGATTCTAGGAGCCCCCTCACTGGCCCACCCACTGTTTTCTGGGTGGGGGGAGAGCTCTGCTTTCTCCAGTGCCAACAATAGGGACAGTATCACCAGTGTAACTCTGGAGCCACCAGTGGGGCCAGTGCCAGCCAGGTAAGTCTGGGCCCAATTAGGTCCTTCTTTCCCTTTACATTGTATACTAGTTTGGGAAGCATAGCATGGTATTTTTCTCACAGAAACAACAGAGAAATTTTGTGGGTGACACCTTCTTCAGGGGTTCATGAAACTGGGCCCCTTGGTCCAATTCTCATTAAAAAAATTGGGGGTCTTTAGTATAGGACTACTTCCAGTGCAAATGTGATGCCATTGGCTGTAAACATTTGATGCCTTTGGCTTTAAAAACAACTGCCCCAGTCCCCCCAAATTAATTCCCTCATAGGAAATAATAGACCCAACACTCTGAAATCTGGAAAAAGAAAAACCTCAAACAGAATCCCCAAAACACTAACAAAACTCTGCAAAATCTGGGATAACACCCCCCCCGCCAATCTCAGATCCAAAATGATAATGGCACAATTGCCTTTTTTGTAGTATTTTATCATATTGGTAACACACTGACAAGAAAGATGCAAATGAACTAGAAGAGCTGAAAGTTGTTAAAAACTGTAATTTGCAGCTCCATAATTCAGTTCTGAAATCAAGTGCAATGCAAAAACAAATGTCTGGAACATCAAAGAAAGGGAATGATGAAAATCCACACATCAGTCCACACGTCACCAGAGCTTTGTCATTTGTTTGGATCAGTTCTCACAAATATTAAATTGCTTGCTATCAAAAAGGGAATTGGACAGAAAGGAGGTACTGCTGGCTACATATTGGCAGTACATTTTATTAAGCCTAAAGACTTAACAATTTAGGGATTATTTGGGATACTACTGCCCTGAAATAGATGGTCCAAACTAGCCTGCTCTTGTCAGATCTTGGTTGCTGAGCAGGGTCAGCCCTGGTTAGTACTTAGATGGGAGACTGCCATGGAAGTCTAGCATAGCTATGCAGAGGCAGGCAATGGCAAACCACCCCTATTTGTCTGTTGCTTTGAAAACCCTACAGGGTGACCATAAGTCAGCTATAACTTTCCACCAGGCATGCTTCTGAACTTGATGGGTGTATTATTTTAATCTGAAAGCCCCAGTTTTTGAAATGGGTTCTACTCACTCAAGATGAAACTGTAGTGACCTTTTGTCTCCCCATCCATACTAATGAAAATACAATAGAAACATTTGGGGGTATTCAAACGCCTGCCTGTTTGCCTCATGTTCTACTCACTGGTCATGACCAAGGCAAAGAGCTGATATTTGTCAGGCAATCTGGCTGTTCAAGAGCTGATCAAGCCTATTTAGTGGGTTACTTTCCACATTTTCTAACAGTACAGTACAGTGCTACTTGGACCATTTCACACACACATTTTCCCACACAGCCCAGTGGGACCTCTAATTACCAATGTCCTGTGTTACTGCTGCCTCATGAAAGCTTACACTACAGTAAATTTATTAGTCTTTAAGGTGCCACAAAACTTTTTTTTTAGCTACTGAATACTGTGGCAAACCTCATTTGATAAGAATGGTGAAGTACATGTAGGTGGAGAAGAGCATTATTAGCAGAAGTTCTTGCTAAGTTCTCACTGGGTTTTGATGGACAGGTGAAGCAGAAGTCACTTCTAGGTCAACTGCAGAGGTACTGGCAGGAAAGAGATGATAATGGGGGAAAATGCAGGGCATGCAAAAAGCCTGCAGCAAAAGGGGATAAATTGCTAATCGGATTAAAGTGGCTTTGTACAGGTGACTCCCTGTGTTGCCATGTGTAAAGGCACTGCTCCCATCACTGCGGTGGCTCTAGTGGTTAAGATGCTGAACTGCCGGCTGTGGAAGGTCAGTAGTTCAGCAGTTCGAGACCCGGGTGCCGCATGACGGAGTGAGCTCCCATCTCTAGTTCCAGCTCCTGCCAACCTAGCAGTTCGAAAGCAAGAAATTGCAAGTAGATAAATAGGTACCAGTTCAGTGGGAAGGTAACAGTGTTCTGGGCGCCTTGGTGTTTAGTCATGCTGGCCACATGACCATGGAAATGTCTTCGGACAGTGCTGGCTCTTTGGCTTTGAAACAGAGATGAGCACCGCAAGCCTAGAGTTGGATTCGACTGGCTTTCGAGCAAGGGAACCTTTACCTTTACCTTACCCATCACTGAACTAATAGAAAGCAAAGTAGCAAAATTTGTTCTTTATCAACTAACTTTTTCAGAGTATTTGATGAATTTGATGTACTTTCATCCCTTTAACTTTAAAGTGCATATTTGGGGATAAGTTTGTTGAAACCCATTAAATGACACCAAATGGACAGAGATCCTGTGCGCCAAAGCTTTCTCTTCAGAGTACATAGAGTGAAGCACCATTGACTCCACACCAGAATATGTGGCAAAGTGCCTGAATTCATCAAGTATTGTTCCTCGAGTACTGGCGTTGCTGTCTCCTTTACTGGAAGAACCTCCAGGCTTGAGAAGCACAACTGTGGCAACAGCTTATTAACAGAGCATCCTAAACATAGGCTGAGTCCAGACTGGCAGTTTGCCCCGGGAAGGGACCCGGGCTGACAATGATTCAATACCGGAGTAAACGGGACGTTCACACAGGCACATCTGCCTGGCGTCCCTCACCCGTAGCCTACCGGTGCTGTTGCGCTTCACTGCCGGATTAAAAAAACACCTGATAAAAGCCGTCGCAAATCCAAAAGCCCGCGTTCATCGTGCGTTTCTCCGCTTCCGGGGAGTCTGAACACGCAGGCGAAAAGCCGGGCGGAAGCCACGTTGGGCACGAGGCAGCAGTGGTGTGATTGGCTGCGCTCCGCTCCACTGCCCAATGTGGTGCCGGCATTGCAGGGCAAAAAAAAAAAACTGGCAAAATGCGCTTATGCGCATGAGCGCATGAGCGCTCATGCGCACATACACCCATACACCCACAGCCGAATTAATGGGGAAACGGCGAATATAGCACGCCTCCAGCGTGGCAGCCTGAACGCTCCCGCGCGCCTCCGTCCCGTATCTTCCGGCAGTGGCCCCCGCTGTGTGGACAGGAAAACCCGGTATAGTTTAATCCAGGTTTTTTTTTTGCTACGACTGGCTACTGGGGCAAACTGCCAGTCTGTCCTCGGCCATAATTGAAGCCAATAGGCTTAGAAGGATATAACTGTGCTTAAGATGGCACTGTTGGATACAAACTTCTGATTTTTTTCCCATTGCTGTTCAGTGCTTACTGTGCCAAATTTCTGTTATAAGCTTCTTGGGAGTGGAACCTTTTAATATACTTCTAATTACTCTGTAAGGTGTCATGAACATGAATGGCATCATATGAATTAATAAGTTTATGACTAGGTAAAGATAAGCACATTGAAGTGCAGTGATTTCAACAGAGGCATTAAGCGCATGCATACATCTCTCCCACTGAGGTCAACAGGACATTAGGCTTCACTTTGGCTGAAATGAGCTCTACATTAATTGAATCATAAGAACAACAATAATTAATAGCAGTACTATCATTGCAAGGATGGAAAGGGGTTTGTGCATTGTGCAGCATCTTCTGGACATCTGTGGGCACTTCCAGCCAGACTAATTTCATTGCAGTCTTAAGCATTCTTGAACTCCTGACATTTCATAGTAAACTGAGTTTATTTAGAAGGTATATACTATGCAGGAAGCAATGTTTCTGTGTTGTTTTGTACAGGAATAAAACAGCCTTGTTGAATGTTTTAGGAATTTCCCACATTCTATTGTCTGGACACCTATAGTATATTTTGCTGCACAAATTGATTCTAACCTATCATAAATGAGCAGACTCCATAGTAGGACCGGCATCTCCTGGCATGATTGGACTGGCAGTAAAAGATTCATAATTAATGAAAGAGAACACATGCATGTAGAGCTATGGAGCTTAGGCATGATCAGAAAAAGTTAGAATTAATTTTATGGCGAGAGTTAGAATATCTTGACAACATGTTATTATCTTTCCTTCAAAAAATTTTAAAATCTTGTCTTAATTAAAATTTAGAAAAGTCACTTGGGTAGAAATAAACCTTTTCTGGGTTTTTCCCCCCATTTACACTTGGTCAGAATTTGGTTTTGTGGGCTTGGTTGTAAGTTGCTTGTATATATTATGAGATATGTATGATATTTATAAATGCAAAATATACCATTTATATGTATAATTGATACCTAATTTTGAACCTGGCCCCAGAGTATAGATTTTATACCACCATACTGGGGCCAGGTACATAAAGGAGAAATGTTTCTACAAATCTAGAGGAACCCCCAGGTTTGCAGAAAGTCTTTTAAAAATTAGGAGAGGATTAAAAAAATTAAAGGAGGAGATAAGTAATTTTTTTTTAAAAAAAATGCTAAAATCTTGCAAGATTACCTTGTATAATCTCAGCAGCCATTTTGCATTGTCTGGGAATTTGGGAAACCACAACTACAGTTTGTAATTGTCTAGGCATTCCAAAATGGTGGATGGAGATTCATTTTGAGACTTGAAATGAGTTTTGGAGGAAACAAAGGAGTAGGCAGATAGAAAAGATAAGTAGGAAGTGTGAGGGAAGGAAATACTAAGGGAGATCATCAAGTACTGTTCCCTAGTGAACTAAAGAAGGCAGTGGTTCACCCTCTCCTAAAAAAGTCATCCTTGGATCCAGCCGAATTGCCTAATTACCGGCTGGTATCCAATCTGCCCTATCTGGGCAAACTAATTGAGAGGGTGGAGGCGATCCAGCTGCAGGGTTTTTTGTTTCTTTTTTTTTGGATGTCACCTCCATATTAGATCCCTTCCAGTCTGGTTTCCGACCAGGCCATGGGACATAGATGATCCTGGTCACCCTCACAGACAATCTCTGGAGGCATCTGGATCAGGGTGGTATACTGTTAGACCTGTCAGCAGCTTTCAACACGGTCAGCCTTCAACTACTGATCCACTGCCTCACTGACACCGGGATTCAGTGGTTTACCTTGCAATGGCTCTCCTCACTCCTTCAGGGTTGGGGACAAAGAGTGGCTGTTGGGGAACAGCTATCTGGAAGGCACCCACTGATTTGCAGAGTGCTCCAAGGAGTGGTGCTTTCTCCAATGTTATTCAACATCTATATGTGCCCCCTTGCCCAGATTGCCCAGAGTCATGGATGACACCGAACCCTATCTGTGGGTGAACAGCCAGTCAGACTCTAGTCTGGGAGATCTGGACCTGGCGTTGAAAGCTGTGGCTGGTTGGCTTAGACTGAGTAGACTGAAACTGAATCCGACAAAGACAAAGGACCTGTGCCTGTGTTGGAGTGGGCCAAGGTTAGGAATTCCACTCCCAACCTTCGATGGGGCACCATTGGTGCCAGCGCCAGAGGTTAGGAGCTTGGGAGTGCTCCTGGATGCCTCCTTAATGATGGAGGCCCATATAGCAGCCACTGCGAAGTCAGCCTTTTACCATCCATGGCTGATTAGGCAGTTGGTTCCTCTGCTTGAATGCAATGACCTGGCAACAGAGATCCACACAATGGTCACCTCAAGATTGGACTACTGTAATGCTCTCTACATGGGGTTGCCCTTGTCCCAAATCCAGAAGCTGCAGCTGGTGCAGAACACAGTGGCCAGGCTGTTGTTATGTCTCCCTATGCAGGAGCACATCCAGCCTGCCCTAAAAGCATTGCACTGACTGCCTATAGCATACCGAATTCAGTTCAAGGTGCTGGTTCTTACCTTTAAATCCTTATATGGTCAGGGACCTACATAACAAAGGGACTGCCTTTCCCCACATGTTCCCCAGAGAACACTAAGATTGGGGTCCCAAAACCGTCTGGCCCTTCCAGACCTTAAAGAAGCCAGGCTAGCTGTGATGAGGGCCAGGGACTTTTCTGTGGAGGCCCCACACTGGTGGAATGAACTCCCTGATTACATCAGGGCCCTGTGGGACCTTCTACAGTTTCACAGGGCCTGTAAAATGGAGCTCTTCCACCAGGCCTTTGATTACGGTGCCGCCTTCCCAATATTGAGGCCCTGGCACCAATAGCAACACCAATTTAAGAACCAACAGCCTGGCAAAAACCCAGACTATGGGTTGACTACTTGGCTTCTGAGAGAATGCCACCATCGTTTATGATTGTACTAGCACCTTATGATGTGTTTTATTTAAATCTTGTGTTTTAACATATCTTTTGAAAGCTGCCCTGAGCAGGGAGGGCAGGATACAAATTAAACAAACAAACAAATAAATAAAATTGGACAGAGGATGGAAAGAAAAAATGGAGTGAAAGTGAGGGGAAGAGGGCTGAAAGAATGGGAAGAAGTAGGGAAAGGGGGGAAGCTTCAGGTGCTGCCTGGGAAAAGGGAGGAGAGCAAGTAGAGATAGCTGAGAGGAAGGACCAGTTGGAGAGATGAGATTCTCCCTGCATGACTCATGATGATTCCTGCTTGCATGTGCAGAATGCTGATTTGTTGATGCACACATAGCATTGAAAAAATGTGTATGTTTTACAGGGGAAAGTGAGTGCAACAAACCAGAAATGGCATGAAAATGAGAAATCATGGATTCAAGTCTTGCAAAGGAGAAATCAAAATTCAGGGCTTTTAGACTGAAAAATCATGGAGGAGAAATTTAAAATCATACATGCTTATTGGTTGTGATGAACTTGCTTCATTCTCTTATGAGTCACTGGTTGTCCTTTTCAAATTTACAGAGCAATCCTAAACAGAGTTATACCCTCCTAGGTCAATGGCCTTAGAACAACATAACTCAGTTTAGGATGGCACTGTTTTTACTTAACGACTGAGTCATTTAAACCCTGTCTATTAATCCAGAAGCTGAAGAATTCCACTCTCACCCGTGTTTTGGGGATTTATACACTGACAGTGCAATCCTAATCAGAGCTATGCCTATTTAAGTCAATGGACTTTGAAGTGTGTAACTCAATTTAGGATTGTGCAGTTAACTGTACTCCAGGAAGCTTAAGTAGGGCTGGATAGAGTTGGTGAGGTGCTGTTTTGTAAACGACAGCTTTTGTGTTGCTCAAAGAAAGCACCACTTGTGCTCGACTTGAACAGCCAAGAAGTGAGTGAAAGTCCTGTCCTGCAAAAAAAAAAGGGGAGGGGAGGGTGAATCTGGTTGCTGCGTAATTAACTCACAATTATGTGGGCAATAAAGATATAATTTAGGATTATTAATATGTTAAAATTGTAAGGGATTTTCTGGCATTTAATTAACATTTACCAAGGCAGTCTATGGCAAATTAAATATCAATTAATAAAATAACTGACATTTAGATAGATACTCTATTAGTTGTCACAATTATTAACTTGATATTGCTGGCTTTTTAAATTCTAATTAAGTGTCTAAATATTCCTTACAATTTTTATGTGTTGAAAATCTAATTATATTTGTGTCTTATAAATTTAAAGTTGATTACACATCATCTTTCCTATTAAATTTCAATAAATGCTCTTTTAACTGTCACTTGATGCTTAATTGACATAATGGTCTTATATAACACCAGTCATTTCCCCCCTTACACACACACACACATGCGCACAGCATAAAAAGTGCTCAAGTGCTTGCCATATTGTTGGTAGATTCCCACCCCCATTGATTAGATCTACCCCATTGCTGTGGGAATTGTGAAGCATCTGTCATTGAGGCTGTGGTCCGATGAGCAGTTTGATCCGATATCATTGCTGTTCCCTTCCAGATTTAAAATGCACGATCAGACAGCAACATCTGCCTTCCATTCCCCAGTTGTCGGCAGCCCATTCTGACCTGTCTTTGAATCAGAGTTATTTAGCACCGGGGAAAGTCTGGTCTTTATGGATGTCAGCACTTTTGCCCCACATTTCTGGATGTCTGAACTCTCCTGTTGTGAACTCAAACTGGTTGGGAAGTGTGAACCTTCCGTTCCATTCTCACCCTTTAAAAAATTATTTGTTAGCAATGTGCACATGAACACAAAAATCGCCCCTAGTGTAATCAATCACTGCTTGTGCATCCAAGTGGCTGAGTAGTCTTTCTGGGTCAGGACCCCCAGGAGAGTTGTTTTTGAGTGACAAATCCCCCACCCCATCCTCTCTCCTGTTTCTTGAGGTTGGAAAACCTTCAGAGTTACTGTCTGAGAGCATCTCATGACTGACACAAGAGTAAATTTACTGAAGTCAATGGGGGTACACTCATGTAAATCTGCATGTAAAGATGTTCCTCTTGCATTCTGATGCACAAATCTGTGCCCCGTGTGCTCCCAGGGAAGAGAGGCAAAGTGGGGGAGGCTGAGAAAGGCCACAGTACTTGGAAGGATCGCAGAGCTGTCAAAATGTAGTGGTGCTTTGAATGAGCACTTCTGTGCATGCATGAAAGACAATGTTTTTTAAAAGGATGCCAACTGACTGACCACTCCATGGTTACTATATAGCAATAATGTGAATGGTCAACTACAGAGTAAGTGCACGGTGAGGAGGGTTAAGGATGGCATGTTTGGACAAACCTCTCTAGAACAAATAACGCTGGATAAAATAGAGGCATGGTCATTCCACACCAAGCCTGTCATCTGACCACAGCCTGAGGAATTGTGAATTGGAGTCCATCAGAAAAAAAATAGTTTATCACATTGCTTGTGCTTCAATATAGTGTGCTGCCATGAATGTTACATGTCAATGGGCTCAGTAGTAAACGCTAAAGCTGCTGGCCTGCAAGCATCTACATTAAAACAAGCCTCTGTGAATTCAACAGTACTTGCACAACACAAAGCACAAGTGCAATAGATGTGGCACATTCCACCACCACCCCTTCATGCCAAATTGCTTTTCTCCATTGTTTGTATTATTAGTTTGCAAGCTTACAGAGAGGGTCACATTTTTTTTTTTCATTCTGCCTAACATAGTAGTAATTTTTTGCCAACCTATTCATAACAACTCCAGGACTCCTGGGTTTCCAAGACAAGAGATAAGCAGAGGTAGTTTGCCATTGCCTACCTATGCATAGCAACTCCAATCTTCCTTGGTGGTCTCCCATCCAAGTACTGACTGTGGCTGGCCCTGCTTAGCTTCCAAACTCTGATGATATCGGGCTAGGCTGGGCTATCAGGCTGCTAGCACTGGGACAGGCACAACATAAATACCAAGTGATAATAGCAATATGATGGTGATGAACCCACTAAGATTTTCACACTGTTGTTATCTCTCTTTATATATAATTGAGTAGTGGGGTAGCATTTTCCAGCCCTCCCATTGGCTGTGCAATGTGCTCCATCAGCCATTGGCCCATCAGCCACCACTCAAGAGTACTCGCATGCCATTGGCCGGGTGCTGGGTCTGCTCCTCTTCCCTGCCCACTCCCACCTCAACCACTGTTCCCTGTCAGAATTACTGGCAAACAGCTGTCTCTCCCAATGAAGATGCTTCTCCTGCTTGGTTCCTCTGTGAAACTAACTTTTCCCTCAGTGGCTGCTGGTAGAAGGAAACCCTTCCCGGGCCTTTGTGAGGAACTCATTGGGGCCTGTCCTGACTAGGGTTGCCAGCTCCAGGTTGGGAAATCCCTGGATATTCTGTGGCTAAGGAAGCCCGTCTAAGGAAGCCAGAGTTTGGTGAGGAGAGAGGCCTCAGCCGAACAGAATGCCATACAGCCCACCCTCCAAAGCAGTTATTTTCTCTGGAGCGAGGAAAAGATCTGTTGTCTGGAGTTCAGTTGTGACACCTGGCAATCTTCAGGCTCCACCTGGAGGTTGGCTACCCTAGGCATAGCAGTTAGTGCTTCAGAGCAGGGTCTGCCAGGCAGAGAGCAGTTCCCCTATGGCATTATACCCTGCTGAGTCCTTCCCCTCCCCAAACGCTGTCCTCCACAGGATCCGCCCCAACTCTCCAGGTATTTCCCTACTCAGAGCTGTCAACCCAACTTTCCCCTCAGTGACTGTTTTTAGGCAACCAAGCTTGTTTCTGTCAGTAAAAGGCCCTTTCCATGCCTATTTTGGCTTTTGGGAGAAAACTGAACAGAGCCAGTCCTGACTAGGGTTGCCAGCTCCAGGTAGGGAAATTCCTGGAGATTTTATGGTAGAGTCTATCTTCAGGCTCCACCTGGAGGTTGGCTACCCTAGGCATAGCAGTCAGTGCTTCAGAGCACAGTCTGCTAGACCCAGGTTCTTGCTGTGGAAGTTGAATGGCTGATTTTACACCAGTCACAGATTTTCAGCCTAACCTCACAGGGTTGTTGTGCAAGTCAAAAGGGGGAGAGGAGAATGATGTAGGCTGCTTTGGTCTCCATTGCAGAGAAAAACTGTACTTTTCCTCCTGGGGAACCATTGTTGTCAATTTCCAGGTGAGGGCTGGAGATCATAGAATTACAACTGCTCTCCAGATGGCAGAGATCAGTTCCCGTGGAGAAAATGGTGGACTCTGTGTCTTTATATGCTGCTGAGATGGCCCTCCTATGACAGCCAATGTGACGTAGCAGTCAGAGCTTCAGAGCATGGTAGAGTCTGCAGGTGTGTGTGGGGCAGACGGAAAGCTGAAGAGTAAGAGGCAGATAATGGCAGGTTGATGCTTGGCTGGGAAGGAGATAGAGTCGCCAACTCCAGCTTGGGAAATTCCTGGAGACTTGAGGGGTGGAGCCTGGAGAGTTTGGGGTTTAAGGAGGGGTGGGACCTCAGACAGGTACAATGCCATAGACTCTACTCTCCAAACCAGCCATTTCCTCCTAAGGAACCATTGTTGCCAATCTCCAGGTGAGGGGTGGAGATTACCCAAAATTACAACTCCTCTTCAGGTAGCAAAAAACAGTTCCTCTGGAGAAAATGGTGGACTCCATGTCATTATACCCTACTGAGGTCACCACAGCAAATCCCAGAGCCTCTTTCTAGAGCTCATTGTATTTATTTCCACAACAGGCCTTATTCATAGTAATAGAACAAAACAACAGTTAACCAGCATAGTTGCACATCCTCCTCCATGAAATACTAACTATGGCCCCCTCATTCTGCATTTAGAAGTAATGAATATCACAACATGATTTGCTTTTGGAGTGTTGACAAAAATAATGAGCCATCCTTGTTTGGACTATGTGTCTATACATGTACTATTACATCCATACTTGCGCTATCTGTGGGGTACCTATGTTTGTTGATGATACATGTTAATAGATGCTCATTAGTCTCTTGAGCTGATTGCATATTCATTCCATTTAGACTGTTTCCTTCTTCAATTTAGTGCCGTCACATGAAAATTAGAGTGAAATCTCAACCCTTTAACCCACAGCATTCTTGTGTTGTGTGATAGTTTTAAAAATGGATGGGCTTGCCGGGGTGCTAGTTTTAACTTTTACAGCTTGTTGTTGGTCTTGGCTGACCTTCTGTTAATATGTCTGCTGATTAGCTTTCAGTTGACGAGGATGATGGCTTTATGTTTTTCAAGATGCACATCACATTTGATATACATTTGAAAATTTGATAAACATTTAAAATATATTAAGATATACATTTTATCTCTAACCCGGATACCCCAGGCTAGTCTGATCTCATCAGATCTTGGAAGCTAACCAGGGTCAGCCCTGAGACCTGACTAGCATTTGGATGGAAGACCTCCAAGGAAGACAAGGGTCACCAGTTTGGTGTAGTGGTTAAGAGCAGTGGACTCTAATCTGGAGAACAAGGTTTGATTCCCCATTCCTTCACATTCAGCCAGCTATGTGACCTTGGGTCAGTCACAGTTCTCTCAGAGCTGTTCTCTCAAAAGCAGTTCTTTCAGAGCTCTCTCGGCCCCACCTACCTCACATGGTGTCTGTTATGGGGAGAGGAAGGGAAGGAGATTGTAGATCTCTCTAAGACTCCAAGTGAAGGGTGGGGAATAAATCCAACTCTTCTCCTTTTTCTTCTTCTTCTGTTCAGAGGCAAGTAATGCCAAACTATCTCTGAATATCTCTTGCCGTGAAAATCCTATGAGGTCTTCATAAGTCAGCTGTAACATGACAGTCCTTTCCATGACTACATCACATTAAGTGCCTTGTTACAGAAAAAAATATGATTAGCCAGTTTTAAAAATAAATGAATTAAGTCCAAGGTGTTTTGCACATATTTCAGCTTCTGAGATCTGGATGCCCAGAAACAACATGAACATTTTCCAATGGTTCCAACTTTCCATCTGAAATAGATATGCAGGATGGCTGGTAACAAGAATTAAAACAAAAGATGTACAAATATACCTTTTTTGTTTCTTTTTATTTTCATATGTTGTTATTTGGAAACGTTCATTTTTACTGCTGTCATTTCCAGTGAATCTGTTTCTTTGTCACCATTTTAATACTGGTTTACACCATTGCTTGCATGCTGCTTTTATGCCATGTATACTTTGTTCATTATTTGTACATTGTTTGTGCAGAATTGTATCAATGGAATGCAAGAAAACAGAAAATGACACGAAAAGAGACTGGCTGTTCTACTTCACAGAAGGAAGAAGATGAAATGGTAGAATTTGGTAGCCTCTGGCTGAAACATCAAAAATATCTCTCCAAACTACACACCTGGACAAGATTCAGTAAATATCCATTTCTGCAATTAGAGATCAACTGGATAAACAGCAACAAAGTGTCAAATTTCAAAAGCCTTCTGGGAAAGTACTTTCTGCTTAGAAGCCAGTAACAAGGAAGCAAAGAGGTATTTCTTAATGTGGGGGGCGGGGGAGGCCTTTGGAGCTACTATGGAAAATGCCCTCTCTCACTTGGCTACCCCTACACATCAGATAAAGGGACACATGTAGGGTTGCCAGCCTCCGGGTGGGACCTGGAGTTCTCACAGAATTACAATTAACTTCCAGGCTACAGAAAACATCTCCCTGGAGAAAATGGCAGCTTCAGAAGGCAAACTCAATGATACAGTATATATATCTTTAGATATGCTATATATTCTAGATGAAACCCCTCCCCAAATTCTCCTGTCTACAGGCAAAGCCCTGAGATCTCCAGGAATTTCCCAGGACAGAATTGGCAACCCAATGAAAGAGAAGCCTCTGAAAATAAGTGGCCAGGTAGGCTCATGTGGGAGAATCCACATTGTGTTGTTAGCTGGACAATTAGGCACCCCTGATTAGAGACCCAAGCACTTGGAAGAAATAAAAAGCAAAACAAAGCTTTATTAAGCCAACTAACCATACCCTCCAGGCCTTCCTCTCTTGTCTCTCCCAGCCAAGGCTTTCCTATAATCCTTGAACCAGGAAGTTTTCTCACATGCACAACAAGAAAGAGGGGGTAGCATTTTCTACAGACCCCCCGTGAAAGCGGTCAGGGACCAAATTTGTGTATAATACTTTACAGGCCTCTCTGTTACTATGCAAGTATTTTGCAGGTAGGGTTACCAATTGCAAGGTGGAGCCTGGAATTCTTCTGAAATTACAACTGACCTCTAGACTGCAGGCACCAGTTCCCTAGAAGAAATGGCAGCTTTGGAGGGTGTCACACCCCCACTGAACTTGGTCCCCTCCCCAAACTACACCCTCCCTCTGGCATCACCCTCAAATTTCCAGGAATTTCTCAAGTCAGAGTTGACAGCCCTAGTTACAAGTTTCTACTGGGCCCAGAGAAATAATGCTTGGGACATGGGAACAATAATCCTACAGTGCCCTGTTCCTTGTGTGGGCACTGATCAGAAGAGTTGCAGCAACCATTCTGGGTTTTTATATTTTGAATAGGTTTTGCTACTCAGACAGCTTCAACTTCAGAGCCTTCTGATAACTCCAGCTTTAATATACTCACAGCTTGTTTAATTAGAGAAACAATTTAGAGGTTAAAAACAAAACCTAATAAAAAAGGGGACTTAAATTAGACTTATTTCCAGAAAAGATTACTGTGGAAGGGCCGGAATATATCACACTGTTTTCCTATCACATGAATGGTTATTTAAAAGAGGCAGGAACTAATGTAATGCATAAATGAGGAAACAAAGAAAGATTTTTTTTCTGGTGCATTAAAGACTATAATCATCCTCATGAAGGGTATCTTGGATAAATAAGCGAAGAGAAAGAAATTAGGGTTATTAGACTTCGATGCTTACTACTATGTATCAGGCTCATGAAAGTCAAAACTCACTTCTCTTGAGCATGGATTCAGTGGAAGCTTTTCAGCTGCCTGGAGATAAAAGCTGTAATTATCACCGTTAACTCAGCCCAATCTATCAATCAGAGAGTCCAGGCGTATACGACACAAAGGGAGAAATGGAAACCCAAATTTGGTTTTCCCTCTTCTTTTCTATGTATTACATGGACAGGCATTCTCTCTTTCTTGCTCAGTCTCTCTTTCTGTGAAAAAGAGATTTTTTTTCCAGATGTAGTATTCTAATCTTTCCTGGCAAGTACTCAGGTTAGAGTTTAGGGGCTATGCTAAGACCAGCATTATTACTGGAGAAGCCCATTAATGTAGCTGCAAAAAAAGTTTTGTTCCATCTTCATTTAGAAGAAGAAGAGTTGGATTTATACCCTACCCTTCACTTGGAGTCTCAGAGCAGCTTACAATCTCCTTCCCTTCCTCTCCCCACAACAGACATCCTGTGAGGTAGGTGGGGCTGAGAGAGCTCTCTTGAAAACTGCTCTGAGAGAACTGTGGCATCCTCAAGGTCACCCAGCAGGTGCATGTGGAGGAGTGGGGAATCAAACCTGGTTCTCCCAGATCAGAGTCTACTCTCCTAACCACTACACTAAACTGGCTCCCTACCTTGACTCAGCTGATCTGGCCACATGGATCCATGACACTGTAGCCTCAAGGCCAGAATACTGAAACACACTTTACATGAGTCTACCCTTAAAGTCAACTTGGAAACTCCAGTTGACATTGAATACAGCAGCTCATTGGCTTTCAGGAGCTAGTTAGAACATGAATATCACACCTGTTCTGCAGTTACATCATTAATTACTTATCAATTACTGTGTACATTTCAAAGTACTAGTCATCACTTGCAAAACCCTCCATGGCATTGGATCACAATCTTACAGGACCACTTGTCCTAATATACTCTACCATATGAACTTTTCTTATTGAAGGAAAACCTTCTGAGAGTGCCCTGGAAAATGGATAAGATCAGCAACTGTCCATTCATGCACATTCTCTGTACAAAACAGGAAGATATTCTTAATAAAGTATTAGAACTGCAATATAATGGAACAGAACCAGAGGACACTTGTATAAGTGAATAGTATTGTAGTCTCTTGCAATACTTATCATATGTATCACATTGCTTTTACTAGAATGTCTTCTACCTTTGTAAACCACTTTCTACACAATGGTTTAAACAGTTTTTTTTTTGTTTGCACTGCTTTTTAATCCTGTAATCTTAGTCCTATTGCATTGTTCATCGGATGTCTCATGCTGTTTGACTGAATTTTTAAAATATTTTGTAATCTATGATGAGTGTCAACAAGAAAAACAGGCTGCAAATGAAGTAGATCAGTATACCTCCTTCCCCCACTGTGATATTTTCTAGTCTGAAAACTGTTTTTTGGCCCTTTCTGCACTTTCCTTTTAATCCATGTTCACCGCAATGTCCTCTTGTAAGCCAAATTGCCTTAATTTATTGATTAATTTGGGGAATTATGAGTATTAAATGGCAATCAGCATTAAATATAAGATCAGACCTGTGTATATTGGAGTTTGATTTCCCAGTTCCAGAAATAGACATAGAGGCTAGATTACTAAAGTAGGGATTTCTTTACTGAAGGATTCTTAAACATACAAACATAAAATCAAGCATTCACACACACAATACAAAACTAAGAAAGCAGAGGTGATTGATAGCAAATAGAGGGGTCAGTTATGGGGTGATACTACCTGTCCAGACATGCAGAGGTTCATGAAGAAGGGATTACAGCTCAAATTCAGGGGTTTGAGGGTGGACTGCCAGTTGGCATCAGGGCAGAGGCACACTGTCTGAGGCCATGTGCCTGACAGATATAGAAAATGAAAAACAATGCAGACCAATGGAAGGCCTTGGGGGCTGGTCTCAGGTGAAGACAAAAGATTACCTGGGCCATTCCTGGGTCCCAGGGATGTATGATGTCAATAGAGGCAGACCTTAGATATGACCAATGAGATCAGAGTCTGAATTAACAATGGCCTTGATTAAATCAGCCAGCTGCTGGGTGACTTTACTGGGGCTAGTTGAATGGATTTTATGACCATTGATAGTTCTACTAGGCAGTTGGATAGGTTCCCAGATACAAACAAAAGATAGGAGATGGGTCCCTGATTAGTGTTAGGAAGGACTGTTAATGATTTGAATGTTTGATTGGTTTATCTCAGTATCCAGAGCGATGGAGCAAGGAAAGACAAAGAATTCACACATAGACAGGGGACCACACAAAGGAGCTTGGTGAGGTACTGTAGATAGAAGGACTATTTGCCAGGTGGCCTCTGAATAGCCTTTACCTGGTGGAACTCTCATTGTTTCATATGCATATCTCCCTGGGTGGGGGAGAAGACTGGAGGCTTGCTCTGAGGTTGCTTGATGAAACCTGAAAATGGAGACCCCTTTTTCAGAGCTGTGACTAGCTCTGTGTTTCAGAACCAGGAGTGCCTTCCTTGGCCTAAGTTGTGTGAGTCTCTGGGTCAGGTTAGAAGTGGGGTGCCCCTGCTATTGGGGCTGAGTAAAGGCAGCACCTCTGGGCAACACTCCAAGCAATTCTGCACTAAAATTAAATTCTTTTTAATCCAGTTTTTCCCCCACATCTGGCACTAAAATTGAGTTGAACCTTCTTTTTTTTCCGAGTTTTTTTGCCATTTGGCATCACATTACCTCCCTTCAGTAATCAGCCCAGTTTCAGTCTGCTGTTGCCCCAGGCTATTTGGATGCTGTTTTGCTGTGGACTTAAATTGCCTCGACACAAACACTAAGAAAATCCACAGTGGCAGGCAAATGCAGAAAGGACCTATGTATCAGAATTCCTCTGCTTTAATCATAAGCAGGGCTATTTTGGGGCAGGAACGACAGGAACGGAGTTCCGGCTGGCTCCCGAGTTGGCCACACCCAGCAGGAACTCATTAGCATAATAGGCCACACCCAACAGCAGAGACTCATTAGGACTGGCTACATTAGGGGTGTGTGGCCTAACATGCAAAGGAGTTCCCGCTACAAAAAAGCCCTGAGTTTTGACAACAAACAAGGTAAACACAAAAAGAAACAAAAGGTGGGTGTGGCTGGATGATCACACTTCTGATAACAAGGGGGTGTGGCCTAATATGCTAATGAGCTGTGCTGTCAGATGTGGCCTATTATGGTAATGAGTTCCTGCTGGGCTTTTTCTACAAAAAAAGCCCTGATCATAAGCAAGGTTTTGCAAAATTTGTCTTTTTCAGTAGCTGGGCTGCAAGGGACAGTTCAAATGGTTTGAATGCTCAACCCTTGGCACCTCTAGTTATAGGATCCCAGGTATGACTTTTCTCTGATTGAGGCCCTGGAAAGCTGGTGCCAGTCACTGAAGATTATATTGCTCTACATGGACCAATAGTCTGACTCAGGATAAGGCAGAGCATAAATTCATATATAACTCTGGTATCAAGTCTTACTGACATTGCCTGCTTCATGGAGAATTTCTTCACCAGCTGTGGACTTCAGTCATGGAGACGCAGGAGGCACCACAGCATATTGCACTAAACAATCTGCATTAACTAGGGATGGTTTGATGTTCACAATCAGGTGTTCTAAAGCTACATGTATCTTTCAATACCCATCCACTGTTTGACTGAGCACTTCATGGTTATCTCAGCGATTTGTTCACAATTCCAAATGAATGGTATTCATCTGCAGAGTTGCAGCATTCAGCGTATTTAACATACTGTCACTAAAACTGGACCCAGAGAAGGGGAAATTAGCTTTTATAAGGGTTCCAGAAAGGAACAATGCAAAACATTGAAGTCTGTTTATGCTAGGGTTCCCAAGTACTTACCGCGTGTGGGCAGGGGAAACATGCTCCCCGGCCAGACCATTCCTCCCTGTAACACACCACGCCATCACCAGGAAGTGACACCAGGCGATGCTCTGGCAATGGGGCTGAAAACTTGATGGTACCATCGAGTTTCCAGCCGCATTGCCAGAGCATCGCCTAGCGTCACCTTCTGGTGCCGGCATTGTGCGGCGCGTCTTTCCTTCCCCCGGGGATGGTCCTGCCAGGACGTATCCATCCCCCGCCAGCACAAGGTAAGTATTTGGGAAGCCTAGTTTATGCCAACGTGGATCTCGATGGGCATACCCCAAAATAAAATTATTAAGGAAGAAAGTGGGAGAGTGATTGTAAACACATCCATTTAAGGTATATAAAACAAAATTTAAAAAGTAAAAAATGAAAGAAGAGTTGTTTTTTATACTCCACTTTTTTCTACCATAAGGAGTCTCAAAGTGGTTTACTATCACCTTCCCTTCCTCTCCCCACAACAGGCACCTTGTGGGGTAGGTGGGGCTCAAATAGTTCTGAGAGAGCTGTGACTGGCCCAAGGTCACCAAGCAGACTTCATGTAGAAGAGCAGTGAATCAAACCCAGTTCTCCAGTTTAGAGGCCACTGCTCTTAACCACTACACCATACTGTCTCTCTTGATTCCCTACATAATTGCTCTCTCTCTCACACACACCAATATGAGGGCACAAATATAAAAGTAGAAGGGAGAAAACTGGGAAGTTTAGAGAAGGAACATACAATCTTAAATCCAGGGTTGAATGTCTGGAGAGGTCTAGGGTCAGATACAGCTGAGGTCCAAAGAGCAGAGAAAAAAAGAGTTCATTTTTCTCTCTATTAATGACTTTGTTTACAGTACGGTATGTTTGTTGGTTGTTTTGTTTGTTAAGACTTAAATATTTGTATGTTCTTTTGTTAAATGTTAACATTATTTATAAAATATAAATGTTATAAATAAAAATTATTACCCCCCCCAAAAAAAAAGGAGCCTGTGAAACAGCTGCAGGGGTGTTCAGGTAGTGAGCAAATATGGTACAATTTCCACTGACTTGGGATGGCCTTTTTATGGGGAAGAGCCTCATAGATAGACATGGGAACCCACTTTCCTTGGAACATGATTGGTCCAAGATATGAACCTTGAATTTGACTGGGCAATTTGAAGGCAATTATGGTCAATCTGGCAGGAAGATTAGTAGGGAAATACTTGACTTTCCAAAGTGAAACAACCATTGGATGGTTTTAGCACATTGACAAAGAACTGGGTGTGACTGATGGATCTAAATGTCTTCTTGATGGTCCATCCTGTGCAGATGGGATGTTAGGCTGTCTTTACCAGTGGCTGAATTGGATTAGTAATACACCTTTCCTTTTCTTCCCTGGGATTTTCCAATGCCATGGCTGTACCCAGGTGCTTTTATGAGGCTTTCCATGTTTCAGATCCCTGGCTCTTAGGCTGCAAAGGAGGATGTCTATTAAAACAACTAATTCCAAAATAACAGGGGGGCCCTACTATCCACGGAGGTCTTGGCTGGAGGAAGGGACTGGAAGAGGAGACACTCATAATTTACTAGCTTGCTTGGATTACTTATATCCCAGGGTCATAGTGTTAATTCCTGGGGACTTCAATATCCATTCCATGTCCTTCTTAACAGATACAAGCACAGAATGTCATGGTTTTCATGGGGCTTTTTCAGCACCTCTGGTCACCCACAAATGTAGCACGCCAAATAATGTATTTTCCATTCCAATTTAGGCTCAAATGTTGCAATGGGAGATTTTTTACCTATTCCAGTCATGGACCAAACATCACCTGGTGAGACTGAGGCTCAATGCATCTTCTAATTTCTGCAGGGTTGGGGACCTATTAAGATGGTTTTTCCACCATTGATGGATTCTGATGGATTCTTGAGAATACCTGGGGAGTTTTCTACAAACATAGCTTACACTGCTACCTTGAAGTAGAGGATAAGGTTTGGCGAACAGCAGCCAAGCAGGGGAATGCAGACTGCATGGGAAAAATTTGGTGCAACAAGACAGGCATTGGGAGAAGAGAGGAAAGCAAAGTCCCATCCCATATCCTTCAGATCTGGAATACCTCACACATCCACGTAATCCTAATAACTACAGCTTGCAGTCAGTCAAGGAAGACCAGAGCCTCTCTCTCTCCTCCCACTAAGGAACACTGTGCTCACTCTGTGCCCTTATTAGGAAAATACTGCTGGCCTTGTAGAGGCAGAGATTACAATAACAAAAGAAACCAGAACAAAACAACACTTTTTTAAAAACTAGAAGTTATTTGGATGGGGAATTTGTTTCATTTTCATTACCATAATTACAAAACACCCATTTTATATATTATTTTAATTAATAACAAAAGAAATGTACAACTCTAATTAGAGCATGGGAAGGAAGGCGGCATGGTATAGTCTGATCTCATCAGATCTCAGAAGCTAAGCAGGGTAAGTACTTGGAAAAGAAACTTCCAAAGAAGATGCTGCAGAGGAAAGCAATGGCAAACCACCTCTGTTTCTTACTTGCCTTGAAAGACCTTGCTGGGGTTGCCATGGGTTGGCTGCGACTTGACAGCCCTTTACACACACAGTTTATTTATTGATTGATTTAATTTGATTTACTAGGCTTCCCTTCCCTAGAATAGGACTCAGAGTGGCTTACAACAGAATAAATATAGAAACCTCAATTTAAAACTAAATTAAAATAACCGAACAAATACCAGTACATAAAACAACATCTATAAAGTAGCAAAAAAAAAAAAAAAAGCCTATGTAAGATATTGGAAATAATTCAGCTCCCCAGCCTCCCTAGGGAAGGGGTTACGGGGGGTGGGGACTTGTGCAAGAGTGCCAGATGATGCCCCGTTGTTATCCTCAACTGAAGGCCTGGCAAAACACCTCTGCCTTGCATGCCCTGTGGAAAGGTAACAATTCCCGCAGGGCACAGATGTCTTCTGGCAGAGCATTCTGCCAGGTGGGGGGGCCAGGGCTGAAAACACCCTGGCCCTGGTTGAGGACAGATGGACTTTTCTCAGGCCAGGAACTACCAGGAGGTTCTTATTTCCTGAGTGTAGCACTCTTCCAGGGGCATACTTGGAGAGGTGGTCCCGAAGATATGAAGGTCCCTGACTGCTAAGGGCCTTAAAGGTCAAAACCAGAAACTTGAACCTGATCCAGAGCTCCACTGGAAGCCAGTGCATGTGCTATCCGAGGGATCCCAGTAAGGACCTGCGCAGCTGCATTTTGGACCAGTTGGAGCTTCTGGATCAGGTATAAGGGCAGGCCCACATAGAGTGAATTACAGTAGTCCAATCTGGAGGTATCTATTGCATGGATTACTGTGGCTAGGTTGGGGTGAGACAGATAGGGAGCCAGTTGCCTAACCTGGTGAAGTTGGAAAAAAGCCTGGCTGGCAACTTTCACAACTGAGCTTCCATAGATAGGGAGGAATCCAAGGTCTGTGGTGGTCGGGAGCTGGCAACCCAAAAAAGGGTCTCCTCCACCCAGCCATAGAACCTCCGTCTTTCCTGGATTCAGTTTCAGTTGACTCAGCTTCAGGCATTTCACCACCACCTGCAAACCTTCAGCTAAATTCCCAGGAACAGTATCTGGCCAGCCACCCATCAACAGAAATAGCTGGGTGTCCTGCACAGATCATGACAGCATCCCAGCCCGAAACTCTGCCCTACCTGGGTGAGGGGGCACATATAGATGTTAAACAGCACTGGGGAGAGAAGTGCTCTCTGAGGCATCCCACATTCCAGCAGGTGCCTTGAGGACACTGTTCCTCCTAGCACCACCCTCTGTCCCTGACCATGAAGAAATGAGGTAAGCCATTGCAAGGCTATTCCACGAATTCCAACATCAGCGAGGTGGTGAGCCAGAAGGTCGTAGTCGACTGTGTTGAATGCTGCGGTAAGATCAAGTAATATCAGCAGCGCTGATCCGCCTTGATCCAGCTGTCTGCAGAAATTGTCTATGAGGGCAGCCTGTGCCATCTCTGTCCCGTGGCCACGGCAGAAGCCTGATTGGAATGGATCCAACACTGGTGTGTCATCCAGAAATTTTTGGAGCTGCTCAGCTGCCACTGTTTCAATTGCCTTACCCAGAAATAAGAGATTCAAGACCAGGCAGTAATTGGCCAGATCCATAGGATCTAGTTAGAGCACATCCCTGCAACAGCTGTACAGCTGAGATGGTGGTGAAACATATTTAGAAGAGAAGAAGACTACATTGGATTTATACCCCACCCTTCACTTGGAGTCTCAGACCAACTTACAATCTCCTTCCCTTCCTCTCCCCATAACAGACACCCTGTTATTTTCCTGATACATCTCCACAATATTCTCCATATGAGCTCTTCCACTGTCTGAAAGTGCTTGCTCTACCTTGATCCTGAAAATCCCACCAGGGATTAATCCATATCTTACTGTGACATGTTTGCAAGGTATTTTGCAGATAAAATTATTAATAGTCATCATAAACTACACTTTTTGTATTATCGTGTCAGAATGAGGTCACAGCACGGGTGAGTCACATGGCCTTGGATAAGTTCCACTTATTGTGGACTAAGGACTTGGACAAGATGTGCCCTACCATTTGGATGGTCTATTCTTGCCTTTTCCTTGACCCTTTCTCTGCATATGATCTAGGAGGGCTACTACCAGACAGAACAGATAATATTAAGATTGATTGACTAAACATGTGGCTTTGCATAAGGCAGCTTACCTACTTATTTAGAAAATTGTTATGCCACCTCTCTAGGAACCTGCCTGAGGCAGCTTACAAAACAAAAACAAAACATTAAAAGATATTAAAATCCAGCATTAAAAACTCAGACCAGCATAAAAACATAAACCATAGAAATAAACCACTGAAGGCTTAAAATAAGTTTCCAGACTAAAAGGTCAACACTTTATTTAAAAGACTGGCTGAATAGAAACATTTTGGCCTGGTTCCTAAAAGAAAGCAGTGTAGATGGCAGGCAGGCATCAAAGGAAAGGTTCCATAAGCAAGGTACCACTATTGAAAGAGCCCTGTCTCTGGTTGCCACCCACTTCACCTCTGAAGGCACCTCTGAAGCCACCTCTGGGGCTCCTGATGCAGACCCCAATTGGTGAGTTGGGTAATATGGGAGAAGGCAGTCCTTCAGGTACACACCTGAAGCCTTATACTGAATCAGACCATGGGTATTATATTCACACCCTCATGCAGATACCTTAAGCACTGTCAGAGCTATTGATCTCATACCTGAGATTATTTATAGGAGTGAGTGGCTGCAACTGTAGCAGTGGCCTGGAGTCTGCAGACACTCAAAAGGGACCTTATTCAGCACCCTGGAAAGCCTTATGGTGGATCTAAGTCTCCAGATACCTCATGGTCAGCAGAGAGGCCTCAGACGGCTAATCATGTACTCCTCCATCTGAGCTGTGCGTCTACCTGGGCTTTCTGTCTTCTGTGCTCTCAGGGTCATGGGGATGGCTGCGTGGTCATAGGTAACCATCCATTCTCCTTCAGGGGTCTCCCAACAATCTCAGGTTTGGGTAGTGGCTCCTGAGCCTTCTGGACTTCAGGTCCAGTAGCCACAGCTGGCCGCAAGTTCCTTGACAGCCAATGAGAGTCTAAGGGCCCACACACTTCAGAGTCTGTCATGAATCAGTCCTCCATGGGATCTACCACCATGATGTTGTCATTTTCTAATGAGGGTTCATCAGACCCAATCCCAACAATAGGTCCATCAAGTTCAGCTTTGTCTACTGAGACTAGCAGTGGCTCTCCATGGTCTTTCGGATCACCAAGTATCCTTGTCCCAACCATTAAAGCCTTAAAGGTAACAACCAGTATTTGAATTACATCCAGATACAAATATTTTATCACTGGGATGAAATGATTCCTGCATCTCATCTCTGACAATCACCTAGCTGCTGCATTTTGGATGAGCTGAAATTTCTGGACTTTCCTCTAAGGAAGCATTACAGTACTATAACCTGGATGTAATCCAAACATGGATCACTGTGACCAGGTCATGCTTTTTGAGGAAGGCTAAAGCTGATATGACATGCAGAGCTATGAACCTGTTCCTTCAGGTGGAGTACAACCCCCTCCTGTACAGTAGCATCTCAGTCTTTTCTGGATTTACTTTCAGTTTAACAGGTTCAGGTAAAAAAAAATTAACTCTGGTTTACTGTTTAATTTTTAGAACAACACTAGAGATCTGCTGCAATTTTTGCAAAGGATATTGGCATGGGTGGATCATAAAATGATCTAGTAAGGCACTTCTTGTGTTCTTAAGAAAAAATGAATACTCGGGATCACTTAACACAGACTAGATATGCTTAATTGTTAAGAGGTCCTGAGTATGCACTCTTGCCTTGTAAATTTAAGCCATATTGTTTTATTGCACGCATTCTAGTGGGAAAAAAAATTGCAGAAGGCTGAATTTAGTTCAGTCCTGCTGTAGACAAATAAATCCCTGACTCAGTTTCATGGATGTGCAGAACAGAACCCTGGGGCATATGGTAATTGCTAGCTCATAATTCTGTGGAGGAAATTAGCAGCTACTGCATTGCTTTCGAGGATTTTACAGGTTATATAGCTGGCTATCACAAATGAGCTCATAGTACAATATTGGTTGCTGTTGAAAAGGAATATATATATACACACACACACTATGTCCTGCAGGGTTAACCAGCAACATCCTAAGGAAGATATTCATCTTTTAGAATTAATAATGTTCAAAGATGTTACCTGATCATATTGGTAATACTCATGAAATACTTTTTAATTTTTTTTTTTTTTTAAGAAAAGCAAATGTGAAGACCTGGATAGAAATGTTATGTGGAACTGCTTTTGCAGAAGAAATTTATTGTATTAGACCACAGCTGTAAATTCTCTCCCTCCAATCCTATAAATTTCCTCTAAATGTTTAATGGTTTATAACTGTAATTATTCTTGTGTGCCAACATTAAACTTTAAAAAGTTTAATTTGGAGACTATTCGGAGAAACTCATCTTTTTTACAGCCTCATAAATAGTTCTTTGATGAAATGAGCAGAGGCTCAGTGTCTGCCCTCGGTGAATACAAATGATCCGGTGTCGTGGCTCACTTTACAGAAAGGAGGCTAATACTTTGATGTCTCAAGTGATCTCCCCCCTTGCTTTACATGCCAACAGTGGTGCGAAGTCATGTGTTGTTAGGTGAGTAAACACGACAGACTACAACTGTAATGTCCACACAGTGAGGTGTATGAATTAAAGCATATGATTAAAGCCAATGTATCCACCCACAGAGGAGGCTGCATACTGCTGAATGATTCATTGCTCTCTCCTTGGCTTCTATCAATCAGCCTATGCGGGGAGGAGATAACTCTGTCTTGCCTGTGCCTTGCTGTCTTCAGAGCTGCCAAGAGCTTCTAACAGCCCCAGTAAAGGTATCCCAGACCTCCTCATAATACCCAGTAGTAGCCTAGACATCGCATGAAAACAGATCATCAAATCACATGACTTGTGGTTCACTGGGGAAACCAGAGTTTCTGTACCTTTAGTCCCTATCCTTGGCAAGCCTGGGTATGTTAGGCAGCAGGCTCCATAGCAATGCTTCAGGTACAGGCAGAACATGTGCTCTCCTCTGAGAGCAGGTAATTGTATTGTCACCTTGCCTCAAGTGAGATTGGTCATTCTGCTATATCTGATGTAGAGATGGGGCAGAATTGCCTTCCTTCAGAGGACAGAGTGCTCTGGGCTTGTTTCTTTCCAAACAGGACACATGCCTGGAACTGGGACTGGTACAGATGCAAAAGGTGGGGACTTCACTGCAGTCAGTTCCTTCCAACTCTTCAAGAGCAAATCTCTTCAAATATAAGCCTGAAGTGTGCCTCCCTTTTTTATTAGGAAATAAAAGTGCCTCTTCAATCTGAAGTTTGGGGGATAAGGTTCTCGTAATGAACAACATTCATTGGGAAGTATTTTAGGTGATGAACAAAACAAGTCTGGAATAAAAAATTCTACATGACAACAAATTGTCAAAATAAATACCAAGACAAATGTCGACACCAATAATTTTGGCCTGCCATGTCTGAGCATCATTTCATGAAGAACACACTACAGTAAATTGCTGAACTGACAAATGTGTCCCCTCCAATAAGTAGACTGGCCTGACACATTTCAGAAGGGGATAAGGAACCCACTAGTAGAACAAAGATGTCTCTTCACTTATTTGTCAGCGTATATAATATATTTACTAGCAATGAACTCAGAGACTCTTATTAAAAATGACTCTGTATTCCATAACACTACATGATGGGTGAGCAGATTTCCCCTGTTTCATCCCTTTCTTTTTTTCTGGAAATCTGCAGTGCTTTTCACTCTTCACTAATTCTGGAATAACTATAATACCTTCTGGAATTCACTGTGTAATTTGAACATATACAATTTGCTAGAACTTTCAGTCCCTTCAGTCCATTTCATGAAGCTGGTTGTTGCTGTTGACGCTTGAATGACAGTGTACCTCTATTGTCTATCATATTTCTATTGCAATTCTATTGTATTTCTGTCTAATTCTGCATGTTGCCTTTTCTTGTGGTCTTTCTTATATTCCATAATTTTCTTCCTTCCTTCCTTCCATTTGGAATGTCATTATGATCCCTTGCTGGTTGTGTACCTTAAGGAGCTTATACCCAGTGTCCATTATTGGTGCAAATGTAGGCTAAGGGTGCTGCAAATGTTGATATACATGTGTTTGACTATGTTGATCAGATGTGAACTGATCCCTTGATGTGTTTGTTTTGGCATTGGATGGCTCAAATGCCTGCCAAACAAGTTTAGATTGGGTATTTTCAAAACTGTGTATGTGTGAAAATGCAGCCATTAATGTTGCTAAAGAGTCCTTAGGTGAACACCAAATGGCAGGGGGTTTTTTTCCCCCTAAACAGTATTTATTTATGGCTGGTTTATATGATCTGATTTAGCTGCCTCTTTAAACAATTTAATGCTCACTGGAGAAGCAGCATCATAAGCAGGGAGTAGAACTCAATTGTGTCGTATGAGAATGTAGATGTGTGAAAAGCTGATTGCACTGTATGCCACTGTTAGGAATGAATAGGGTCAAGTAACCTGCTGAACAAACATACATGTGAGCTGAACTGTCAAGTGGGCTCACTTTGCCATTGTTTGGTTAATGGTGCGAAATTAAGTAAATGACAATGGGCAATAATTTTCCAGTGACAGTCCCTTTATGGTCCCAATGAGTAGCCAGAGCTTGGAGACGGTGAGCTCTCCCAGTTTACAGGGAGATGAATATATGTGTTTCTATGAGTGGGAAAAGATTAAAACAAAGTTGTGTTGATCAATCAATTTAATCAGGTCACACTAACCAATTAAAAAAATAGTTTGTTGTTTTGGATGGTAATAAAACAATAGAAGAATGGCATATAAACATTCCTTTCAGATGGGAGACTCAGTTTGTAGCAATAGCCATTTTCAGTGAGAAAGAAAAGATCCTTTTAAGACCTGTTAGAAAGGAGAGATCCACATTCATACTTCTTTATTTGAAATACAGAGGGAACATAGAATAATAGAACATTATGCCAGTTTATTAAAATAGCCATCTTGCATCCGAAAATATACTCTAATGGATAAAGTCAGTATAAAAATAACAATTTCAGCATACAAGAATAATCCAGTGTAGGATTCTTGAGAAAACAACCTGGGGAGGAATTTAGCAAAGCACTCTGAAATCCAAAGAGCTTTCACAGAAGTGTATAAGGCAGATTTACATGTCCCATTTGCATCTTTTGCCCACTGTTACTAAATGTGCACATGTGCATTGATAATAAACCAGGGGAGGGAGAGAGCAATTGTCAATGCAATTGTATGATTAAATCAAGATTGTTTTTGTGTGATGTTTTATCAGTGCACATCATGTGCCACTGTTCATTCGTGAAACACTACACAGGGGGTGCGATCAGATGAGCTGTTTGATCTAATGTCATTGCTGTTCCCTTCCAGATTTAAAATGCATAATCAGACAGTATCACCCATATCCTGTTCCCCAGTTGTCAGCCTCCTGTTCTCATTCATCCTGAAATTGGTGTTTTTTGTGACACCAAACAAAGTCCGAGGTTTATGGATTGTCTGGTTTCACCCTGCATTTCCAAATGTCTGAATTCTCCATTGCGGTCTCAAGCCAGAAGGGAAGTCTGAACTTTCCCCTCCATTTTTGCTCCCTCCTCTGCCACGGGGTTGTGAGGCACTGCTTGTTTGTTTATGAGCCGCAATGTTTTGTTGGGATTGGGAGTCCTGGGAGGAAGTTGTTTTGGAGTGACAAATTCAAGAAAAAAAGGCCCTTTCTGTCGTTTCTTGGGGTGGGATGGCAGTGGAAATAGTCCCTATTTAGGCTCCCATACTGGTGACTAGGATTCCACCCCAGAACTTTACTCCAAGCCACTTCAAAATATTGCTCTGGCAGGAAAGCTCTATGGGGAAAGAATAATAAAATCATAGAATCACAGAGCTGGAAGGGGCCATACAGGCCATCTGGTCCAACCCCCTACTCAATGCAGGATCGGCTTAGAGCACCCCTGACAAATGTTTGTCCAGACGCTGCTTAAAGACCGCCAGGGAGGGGGAGCTCACCACCTCCATCTGCAGCTAATTCCACTGTTGCAAAACTCTTACTGTAAAAAAGTTTTCCCCAAGATCCGGCAGGTATCTTCCCATCCTTAATTTAAACCTATTATTGTGAGTCCAATTCTTTGCTCCCAACAGGAGCAGCTCCCTGCCCTTCTCTAAGTGATAGCCCTTCAAATACTTAAAAAGAGCAATTATGTCCCCCCTCAACCTCCTCTTCTCCATACTGAACATTCCCAAGTCCCTCAGCCTTTCCTCATAGGAGCTTGGTCTCCATGCCCCAAATCATCCTCATCACTCCCCTCTGCACACACTCCATTCTGTCCACAATCTTTTTGAAGTAAAGCCTCTGGAACTGCACACAATACTCCAGGTGTGGCCCGACCAATGCAGTGTACAATGGGACTATGACATCTTGTGATTTGGATGTTATGCCTCTGTTGATACACCCCAAGATTGCATTAGCCTTTTTGTCACCTCATCACACTAGTCGGTCATATTTAACTTTCGGTCCACCCTTACCCCAAGATCTTGTTCACACACACTGCTACTCAGAAGTCTATCCCCCATCCAGTATGTGTGTTCCTTATTTTTGTTACCAAGATGTTGGAAAGGGAGTAAGATCAAGTGGCGAAGGGAGTGATTTCTGGTGGAGAAATATAGTTGTATACGAACCAGTGATCACAGTACTTGGTGGAGGGATTGAGGAGCTGTCAAAAAGGAGTCAGTCAGTCTGAATGGTCAGCCACAGGGTGAGATGTCTGAACAAAACTCTCAGTGAAGAAAACCCTGATGAAATTAGAAACACGACTAGACTGCGCTAAGCCTGTTATCTGACCGCAGCCTGAAAGATTCTTGTTATAGTAATAATCACAGCAAGAATATTCTTTTGAACCATGTTACCTATGTGGATGTATATATTTTTAACAAAGGAGGAGGGAAAATGCCAAAGAAATGAAGGCTGCAGAAAACTGCATGCACAAAACTATATAAAATTCAGATTATTAAACAACAACAACAACAGTGGAGAATAGATATTTTATTGGTTCAGAAACATGACCAAGTAATTTGAATTCCAGAATCCTGGAAGAAATTTAGGATATGAGATCAGAAACCTTCCTATTCTTTATTATTTCAAGTTATCCTAAAACTGAAGCATGTCTATTGAACATCTATTGAAACAATATCCCCTTGTCACTATGTAACCCTGAAAAACAAATACAGATTCCAAAGAACTATGAAACTATGTTGGCAAGTCCAAATGGAGTTTAGACCTCTTCTTTTTCTCAAAGAGCTTCCCCACCTCATACTACATGGCAAATTGCTTCTGAAAGTTAAAGTGGTTTGAAAAGCACTTTGTGATATGGCTTGGGACTCAGGTCTTCAAAGCAAACAATAGAAAATGTCACTGTGAAACCATGAGCCCCTTGTCAGAGCCTAAGTATCTCTTTGGATCCAAGCCAGACAATTGTTTTTTTAAGACAGATGAAATGCCACTGTTACCTGTGGTATCAACACTTAACTCCTTCAATTCTCACCTCCTCTCAAAGGGATTTTGTCTGTTTCTGAAGCACTTCAAAAACCAGCAAGAATAGGCACCAGAAGAAAGAGTATGCACACTGTGGCCAGCAATACTTCTTTTGTATCACCTTCAACATTACCTGGAAAAAATAGTTTAGGCCAATGAACCCCAATTGGAGCTCTGGGTACAGGAAGACTCTTTCTCACCCTGCTTTCCACTGTAGCCTCCTGGGAAAAACCAGCTCCTGGAGTTCAGGGGATCCATGTAAATTGTGTGGAATACAGCACAAGAAGCTGCAGCTGGAAGGGAAATCAACAGAAACTGTGGAACCTTTCACCTTTATGTGAACCATACTTCCTTCTGTTTGCATTTGCACTAGGTGAATACGTCTGTTTAAATATCTTGCTGTTTCTGCTTGTTATATTTGTTCCATGGTATTAATAATTCTTTTGCCGCTTTTCTACTGTTTTTACTAACAGCTGCTTATAATGTTAATTTACTGATGCACAAATATATGCATATATTTAACAGTAAAACATTTGTGGTACAGAACTAGAACAAGGCCTGAATATAAAGACTCATGGGTTCTGTTCCAACAAGGTAGAAGCCAAACTGAAATGGATGTATTTGAATTGGACTGACAATGTTGTGAAATTGGATAGACTCCCTAGCTTGCACAAGGGCTAATTTGGATCTAACCCTTTCTCTTTCCTGTCTGAATAACAGCAAGATACACAGTTGTGGTACACACACCAGTCTTTCTGATATTCTAGACACCCCTTCAAAATATTTGCTTTGGTGGGAAGTTTTCTTTTCTCTTAATTTTACTTCTTTTTTGTGTGCATCTCTCATAAATACTTAAATACTTAAAACCCCAGATTCCATCTTGGGAGTTCCAGATTGATAGCCATTTCCAGTAATACAGAACCCCAAAATCTGGGGGGAAACTCAACAGAGGATTTTATAGGCATCTGTGATGGACTACACTTTCTAAAACTTAGAAGTGCTGTATAAACAGCTGAAGGACTGTGAAGGGTTAATTCTTCACAGAAACAGAGAGCCTTGAGTGACAGGCTGCTCCAAGCAATCTGATTGGTTAGCATCAGCTGAGCAGTGAAAGTCTGGAAAGAGCTGCATGCTGAGGAGAGATTCAGTCAGATTTCTGCGTTGACAGAATTGAGTTTGATTTCAGCCTTAGCTGAGAAGAGTCAAGTACTAACAATTTCAGAATTCAGCCCTAACTGAAAGCAGTTTAACACAGACAGGAGAACTGGGTGAAGTTAGCAAGGAAGAGTGGGTAGTTAGATGGAGACTCCCATTTGAATCAAGGAAAGGAGATTGATCTTCTAGAGAGAGAAAATTCCCTACCCAGTCAAACAGGGACTTAGCTCTGAAGAACGCAGAGATCCCTGGTCTGGTGTGGTTAGAAACTGCCTGTAGAGACCTTAAGAGTCAGTTGAAAACTCAGGATGAGTACTGGTGTTTCAAAATAAGGGGTTTGGGTACTGGAAACAATGTATCAACCTTCTGGAAACTAAAAGAGTCAGAGAAAACTCATAGAAAGTGCACTGAAGTGTTTGGGGAAAACACTGGAACAAAAGCCTCTCAACATCAGGATTTAAGTCACTGGGAAAAGCTTAAGAAACTCCCATTAGCCTGAAACATAAGAACTAAAGCCTGCGCTTGTACTGGTTTTGCCTCAGAATTTTCAACCCCTGATCTTTCCCCCCTGTTGAATAAAATATTTTGTTATTTTTGAAGTTCAAAACTTCTCGAGTGCCATTTTCAGTGGTTTAAGTTAAAGTGGATCCTTCCCTCAGGTTCCTGGGCTGAGCCAACATACTATGTGACAGGATGGGACAGCCAGAGTTCTTCAGTAAAGAAGAGAACATATTACTATGGCAGCTCAGTCAGTAAAAGAGAAAGAAAAATGGAGGGAAGTTCTTGCCTCTGAGGGAGGGAAGTGGATGGGGCCATCATAGCATCTTTATTGGGATCCTATTCAACCCCAGCTGAAGGGGAACTTTGCTTTCCTATGAAGAGTCACTGTTGCAAGATGAGCATGTATTGAGGATTATGCCTTAGCACCAATCCTTTAAGAAAGGAGAGACCATAAATTGAAAAGAGGAAACACTGAACTTCATCATCATCCTCGGGGGGAGGGTGTCAACAGCAGCTATTAATGACACACCAGGGTAGATACAGAATTGCACAAACAGTGAAATGTATCACTCTTACAAATAATTTGATTATCAGTGGAACTGCAGAAGAGAGCCTCCCCAGAAACAAAGCAGGGCTTTTTGCACACTTGGAGGACTCCCTAGGTACTCAGAAAAATATTGTAAAGTAAAGAAAGATCCCTCCCATATGATGCACTGAGAATGCCCATGCTTTCTAAGAAACATGCAATGTTGAGGACAATTTAAGGGTCAGTTAAAGGGGGAAAACAGAAAGAGGGAGTAGGGGTATTCACCTTCAGGTCCTTAACAGCATATGGTAATGTTGGAGGATGCATGTTATGGATTACACCTCAGTTCTCCCAGAGACCAATTGTACCACACAGGTGAGCTTTCTACTTACCTGGTTCTGACTGCACCACCAACAGCACAGTCCTAAGCATCCTAATCCATTGAAGGCAATGGATTTAGAAGGATGTGTCTCTGCTGAGGATGGCCCTTCTGATGATATAGCACAATTGGCCATCCAAGCTGGCTAAACAAGATGCTATTCAGAAATATTGAGCTACTGTGTTTCCTAATAATTGATTTTCCACTCTAATCATATGCTCCTCCAATTCCAAGTCGGCCTTTGTGAACAATGACTTGTTTTGTGGTACCTTACACTAACAGAAGGTTACATTATAAGCTTTATGGACTAAGGCTTATTTCATCTGATGCAAACTGTTACCAACAGTAGGCAGCTAGACAGTTGTAGAATGCCTCAAACAGCTCTCCAGAGAGGCGGCATATAAGCTTTCTGAATAAATATATATAATGGAAATAGAAAATATGTGAATTTAGAGGGGAATAGTAGCCAAAGGGCCATGAACTGTAAGTGGGATCAGAAAATTTAGAAAGCTATAATATGAGGACAGTGACCCATTCTCAACAGAAAGAACTGGCGATAATTGTATCCATCTAGCTATATGATGCTGATCTAATGCTTATAGTGTGCAAGAAACCTGCTTTTCCTGACCTCAAGAGGAACTGCCAAATTGGTGCCCAATTTAGAAATAAGAGAATAATAATAAGAGAATAAGAAGAATAAGAAGAAAAATAAGAGAATAGACAAATATCAACAGGCTCTGCAAACAGAGAAACACAAGCTCTAATAGGACGAGTGTGCATACCTGGTGAAGGTGATCTGAGCAACTGCAAGAACCACACATTAGTATTTTCTTAAGTACCTTTGCATCCTGCCTTTCCTCCATGGAGCTCAGGGTGGCATGCACCAGCTTCCCAGCTTCCATCTTAACCTCACAACAATGCTGTTAGGGAAGTTAAACTAGGAGTAAGGTTGCCAACCTCCTGGTGGGGCCTGGAGACCTCCAGGAATCACAACTGATCTCCAGACAAGAGATATCAGTTCCCCTGGAGAAAATGGCTGCTTTGGAGGGTGGACTCTGTGGGATTATACCCCATTGAGGTCCCTCCCCTCCCCAGGCTCCACCCCCAAATCTCCATAAATTTCCCAACCTTGAGTTGGCAACCTACTTGCCCAAGGTCACCCACAGAGTTTGAAGGCAAAGCAGGGATTTGATGCTGCATCTCTAAATCTTAGTCCAACACTCTTGACCGATTTCCCATTAGCCGCTGCTCCATCCTCACTCTTCCTTCCCCCCCTTGATCCTGTTTTCTGAGGATCAAAAAGATGCGGGGGAAATCAGGTGAAGTTGAGGGGCAAAATAACCATGCAGCAAGTAGTGGGAAATTGACACATAGAATCGGGGGAAAGGAAGAGCGAGTACAGAGCAGCGGCTAGTGGGAAATCATTTTCTAACTACTGTAGTTCTTTGTTTCTGCTAATGCACCAGCAAGAGAATCCATCCATTAGGAACATCAGAAGGTAGGTCAATACTTGAAGCTGTTAGGAGGTCTAGTATAACCTAGAAGCGTAAGGACTTGGCTGCCCTGGGACTTCAGGGGTTTGCTAGGGTTTCTGGTATGTTCTGTGCAATATATAGAGGGGCTGTGCCATTTATTAACAGCAATTACATTGAGAAACCAGACTTTGGCGAACTAAATAGGAAGAAGCTGCAACAAAAGAGCTTAAAAATAACACAGCAAGTTTTCCTTCTCTTATAAATTGTTCGAATGAGAATTTCATTCACTGTAATAACTGGGATGCTCCTCCCCATTCATTTCAATTATATCAAATGTTTACTAGTATTAATTGGGGGGGAGCAACCTGCAGTGTTTTAAAAAGCAAAGCAGAGGAAAATGTTCTTGAATTGGGGAGTTCTTAACCTCATGAAACAAAGAAAATGTCCACCTCTCTCTTGCTCTCTCTCTAATCTGCACAAGCAGGGGAAATTAAATTAAAGTGTAATTAGTTCAAGTTATTTATTGTTGATGGAAAAAGTCAACTCATTAGATCCCCCACCCTTTTAATGATTGCACTCATGTAGGAAAAGATAAGTAATAGTTATTTGGTAATAAATCGTCTTCTCCAGGATTAAGGGAAGATACCTGAAATGGAAGCATTAGCTTGGCACACACAAAAAAAGTGACCTATTTGTCATTTTAGTTCAGATTGCAGAGACAGAAATCACTCACACTCACTTGCAGCTGTTTAGATGAAGCTCACTAAAAGTATCCTGAATCTTTCTGTGGGTCTTTATTAAGGTTGCCAGCTCTAGAACATAAGAACATAAGAACATAAGAGAAGCCAATGTTGAATCAGGCCAATGGCCCATCTAGTCCAACACTCTGTCACACAGCGGCCAAAATATACCAGGTGCCATCAGGAGGTCCAGCAGTGGGGCCAGGGCACCAGAAGCCCTCCCACTGCTGCCCCCTCCAGCACCAAGAATAGAGTGCATCACCTGCCCCAGATTGAGAGTTCCCATCTATACCCTGTGGCTAATAGCCACTGGTGGACTTCTGCTCCATATGTTTATCTAATTTCCTCTTGAAACTGTCCATGCTTGCAGCTGCCACGACCTCCTGTGGCAGTGAATTCCATATGTTAATCACTCTTTGGGTGAAGAAGTATTTCCTTTTATCTGTTCTAACCCGACTGCTCAGCAATTTCATAGAGTGCCCACAAGTTCTTGTATTGTGAGAAAGGGAGAAAAGTACTTCTTTCTCAACCTGCTCAATCCCATTCATAATCTTATAAACCTCGATCATGTCACCTCTCAGCCGTCGTTTCTCCAAGCTAAAGAGCCCCAAGCATTTTAACCTTTCTTCATAGGGAAGGTGTTCCAACCCTTTTATCATTCTAGTTGCCCTTCTCTGCACTTTTTCCAATGCTATAATATCCTTTTTGAGATGTGGTGACCAGAACTGTACACAGTATTCCAAATGAGGTCGCACCAATGATTTATACAGGGGCATGATGATACTGGCTGATTTGTTATCAATTCCCTTCCTAACAATCCCCAGCATAGCGTTGGCCTTCTTTATTGCAGCTACACATTGTGTAGACATTTTCAGCGAGTTATCCACTACGACTCCAAGATCTCTCTCTTGGTCCGTCTCTGCCAGATCAGACCCCATCAACGTGTATTTATATTTAGGATTTTTGGCTCCAATGTGCATCACTTTGCACTTGGCCACATTGAACCCCATTTGCCACGTTGACGCCCACTCACCCATCCTCAACAGATCCCTTTGGAGTGCCTCACAATCCTCCCTGGTTTTCACCACCCTGAACAACTTTGTGTCATCTGCAAATTTAGCCACATCACTGCTTACTCCCAATTCCAAATCGTTAATAAACAAGTTAAAAAGCATCGGACCGAGTACTGATCCCTGTGGTACCCCACTGCTTACCACCCTCCACTGAGAACTTTTCCCATTTATACTCACTCTCTGTTTCCTATTTATAAGCCAGTTTTTGATCCACAAGAGGACTTGTCCTTTTATCCCATGACTATTGAGCTTACTTAGGAGCCTTTGATGAGGAACTGTATCAAAAGCTTTCCGGAAGTCAAGGTAAATAATATCTATTGGGTCCCCCTTGTCCACATGTTTGTTCACTCCTCAAAAAACACTAACAGGTTAGTGAGACAAGATCTTCCCTTACAGAACCCATGCTGAGTCTGCCTCAGTAGTTTTTGTTCATCAATGTGCCTACTAATTCTTTCCTTAATAACAGTTTCCACCAACTTACCCGGTATCGATGTCAGACTGACTGGCCTGTAATTTCCTGGATCTCCCCTGGAGCCCTTTTTAAAGATGGGAGTGACATTAGCTACCTTCCAGTCCTCAGGAATTGAGGCAGATTTTAAAGAAAGATTACATATTTTTGTCAGGAGATCCACAAGTTCACATTTGAGTTCTTTCAGAACTCTCGGATGAATGCCATCCGGGCCTGGTGATTTATTAGTTTTTAAATTGTCCATCAGTCGGAGGACTTCCTCTCTTGTTACCGCAATCTGATTCAGGTCTTTCAAACCCCCTCCCGAAATCGGTGCTTCTGGAGTGGGCAAACACTTCTCCTCTTCCACAGTGAAGACAGAGGCAAAAAATGCATTCAGCTTCTCAGCCATTTCCCTATCATCCTTCACTACTCCTTTTACCCCTTGGTCATCCAAGGGCCCCACTGCCTCCCTGGCTGGCTTCCTACTTCTAATGTATTTGAAGAAAGTTTTATTGTTGGTCTTTATGTTTTTTGCGATATGCTCCTCATATTCCCTTTTTGCTTGCCTGATCACAGACTTGCATTTTATTTGCCATAGTCTGTGTTCCCTTTTATCAACCTCACTAAGACTAGCTTTCCACCGCTTAAAGGAATCCTTCTTACCTTTTACAGCTTCCATTACTTTATTTGTTAACCATGCAGGCTTTTTTCTATACCTATTTGTACCTTTCCTAACTTGCGGTATATATTTTTTCTGAGCTTCTAGGATTGTCTTTTTAAATAGTCTCCAAGCTTCCCCAATGGTTTTGACCTTCTCCACTCTTCCTTTCAATTTCTTCCTCACATGTCCCCTCATACCAGAGAAGTTACCCCTTTTAAAGTTAAAAGTGGTTGCGTCAGTCTTTTTGGGCAACTCCCTATCTGTACAAATGTTAAACTCAATGACATTATGGTCACTGTTCCCAAGTGGTGCAACCACTTTTATATCTCTCACCAGGTCTTGGGTGTTACTTAGGACCAAATCCAGGATCGCCTCTCCCCTGGTAGGATCTGTGACCATCTGTTCCACAGCACAGTCATTGAGAGTGTCTAAGAACGCAATCTCTTTTTCCCGACTAGAACTCATATTGACCCAATCAATGTGTGGGTAGTTAAAGTCGCCTATTACAACACAGTTATTTCGTCTAGCCGCTATCTTTAATTCATTCATCATTTTATAATCCTCCTCTATCTTTTGATCTGGTGGGCGATAACAAACTCCCACTGTTAAGCCTTCTTTTGGACCCACTATTTCAACCCATAGCATTTCCAGAAGTGAATCCAATTCTCTTACCCTCTCAATCTTACTGGACGGTATACCCTCTCTGACATACAGAGCCACCCCACCTCCAACCCTTTCCCCCTATCCTTCCGATATAATTTATAACCAGGAATCACCGTATCCCACTGATTTTCCTCATCCCACCAAGTTTCTGAAATACCCACAAAGTCTATTTCCCCCCCAACACCAAGCATTCCAACTCCCCGATTTTACTTCGGAGACTTCTAGCATTTGTGTATAAACACTTATAGTTTCCCACGTTTGTTAAGCCCACAGCCTTCCTCTTGCTGCCTCGAGACCTTGCCAGGCAGTTCCTATCATTAGCCACAGTCTCAGTGGACAATTGTAATCCATTTCCTTGTACAAAAGTAATAGCTACCCCTTCATCTCTTTGAGATGAGCCATCCCGAACCAGAGACTTTTCATCTCCTGTCGGCTTTCCCCCATTATTCAGTTTAAAAACTGCTCTGCCACCTTTTTGATTTTGAGCGCCAGCAGCCTGGTTCCTTCTCGGGACAAATGGAGACCGTCCCTTTTGTACAGCTCCCTCTTGTCCCCAAAAGCATCCCAGTGCCTAACAAACTTGAACCCTTCCCCCTACACCACCATCTCATCCACGCATTGAGACTTCTGATCTGTGCCTGTCTCTCCGGCCCTGCGCGTGGAACAGGTAGCACTTCCGAGAAGGCTACCTTGGAGGTCCTGGCCTTGAGTTTCCTGCCCAGCAGCCTAAATTTCTCCTCCAGGACCTCACGACTGCATTTCCCCACATCGTTGGTGCCGACGTGCACCATGACCACTGGCTCCTCCCCAGCACTATCTACCAGCCTATCTAAAACACGCGTAATGTCCGCTACCTTCGCACCAGGCAGGCAAGTCACCATACGGTCAGTACGCGGGTTCGCCACCCAGCTGTCTACCTGCCTAAGGATCGAATCACCAACTACCAAGAGCCCCCTCCCACCCTTCCCAGGGACGGTTCCTTGGTACGAAAGGATACCCGTTCACCAGCTGAAGAAGAGGTCCCTTCTGAGGGCACATTCCCCTTATCCTCAGCATGGTGCCCCTTTTCCCCTTGGCCCTCATGCTCCCTGGCAGCAGCCGGGCTGCCAGATCCAGAGTGGGACATATCTAACAAGTCCCCGAGAGTCTTCCCCGTGCACCTAACTGACTGTCCCTGCTTCTCCAGGTCAGCCACCTTGGCCTCAAGGGAGCAAACTCGCTCCCTGAGAACCAGGAGCTCCTTGCACCGAGCACACACCCAAGACTTCTGACCAGTGGGCAGATAGTCATACATGTGACACTCCATGCAAAACACTGGATAGCCCCCAACCCCCTGCTGGCATTCTGGCTTCATAATTGTTTTTAAACAAATACTTTTCTATAACCCCCTTTTAAAACCCTTTGTATTTATATGGCTCCTGTTGTAGGAGTCTACTTACCTTACCAAGGAGCCAAGGTCCTGGCTTTCTGGCTCTTCCTGGGCTTCTTACAGAGCCCCTAGGCAAAGAGCCACAGGCAAAGAGCCTCGCCCTTTTGCTCTCGCCCTTTTGCTCTCGCCCTTCGGCTCGTGCCAGAGGCTCGTGCCTCTTGCAAACTTCCTGCCTTAAATGGAATTGTCTCTAGGTTGGGAACCAGTTTGGTGTAGTGTTTAAGTGCGCGGACTCTAATCTGGGAGAACCAGGTTTGATTCCCCACTCCCCCACTTGCACCTGGCTGGATAACCTAGGGCAAGCCATAGTTCTGTCAGAGCTGTTCTTGAAAAAGAGCAGTTTCTGTCAGAGCTCTCTGTGCCCCACCTACCTCACAGGGTGTCTGTTGTGGGGAGGGGAAGGGAAAGGAAAGGAGTTTGCAAGCCGCTCTGAGACTCCTTTGTGTAGTGAAGGGTGGGGTATAAATCCAATCTCCTCCTCCTCCTCTTCTTCTTCAGGAGTTTAAGGGTAAAGCCTGAGGAGGGCAGGGTTTGGGGAGGGGAGGGACTTCAATGAAGTATAATGCTGTAACGGACTATAAGGCTTGTCGGTAAGCATCAGGGAAGCAAGAGAGCTGCTAGGCCACATGACTAGGAGTGTTGGGGGCAGGTCCAGAATTCTCAGAGAGTTTGAAAAAAAGAGGGAGAAAGGCTTGACAGTTGACAGTGAGTTAGCCTGAGAGCTCAAAAGGAAGAAGGAACCGATGAAGCTGAGTGAAAAAGCAAGCCACCAGTTTTGAGGAAAATTGGGGCTAGGGAATGCTCCCTACTGGTCCCCTCTAGAGAGAGAGGGTAGTGATATGAAAGGAGAAACTGAAGGACTCCTTAGTATTAACAAAGCTATACACACACTTCTCCAAGGGAACTTGTGAAGTGGTTAAGGGAATGACTAGGTGCCTGGAAAAGACTGAGAATAGCTAGAATAGCCTCACCAGTCAGTTGAGAGAGCCAGACGGAAAAAGTCTTGTGTATAACCACAGAAAGTAACAGGAGAAGTGGAATATCAAATGGTCTCAATGTACCAGAGACAATATGTGTCCAAGTTAGAGTTGTATAACTTCTGCATATCTTAACTCAAAGTGAAGCATTTATACAAAAAGCAACAGTCTATCCTGTGTAAATATCCCACCCCACTATGTTTATGGGAATAAAGAGTTGTGCATTTTGCTGTTAAAAAGGAGTGGTGCCTGACTTCTTGAGAAGAGTTCAAATCTGGCAGATATACCTCTACCCACATGGAGTATAAACCTGAAGAGACTTGTTAGCCTAAACAGGTTATCCTAAGAAAGAACCAGTAATCAGTCATAACTTAGTCATAGTCTGAGTTCAGTTTTAACCAACCAACCTGTCACGTTACAAATGCCATAAAGTCCATCTTGCGAAGCAGCCATTTTCTCCAGGAGAACTGGTCTCTGTTGCATAGAGATCAATTATAATAGCAGGAGATCACCAGCCACCACCTGGAGGTTGGCAGCCTTTGTTATGTATTAAAATGTATAACTAAGCTTGAGATGATGGCTTGTATCCTAAAGAGAATAACCTGATCGGCTGCTCTGCGTAGCAAGCCAATCAGAATAGCTGGAGCTGTTCCGGAGGGAACAGAAACTATTGATTGTTATCTCTATTTGTTCATTGGTTGTTAACTAGTTTAAGGGCGTGGTTACCATAGCCTGGATAGTTTAAAAAGGGAGCCTGTTGCTCCACTGTTCTTGTGTTGGTTTACTGTTGAGTTAAATAAAGCTGAATCACTGGTTAAGATCTGACTTACATCTCATACTTAACAGCCTTAGTGTGATTGTGTATTCCATACAGAATTGCATGGGAGCTTCTTCTCTGTGGTTGAATCCCATAGCTGCTTGGGAATGTGTGTGAATTAGCAAGCACATGGGATGCACCAACTGTGGATCTTTCCACTCCCACTCTTGCCTTTCTTTCTCTCTGAGAATATTCATTCAATTGATCTTGCCTATGTGTTTGCTTCCTTCAGACAATTTCCACCACAATATGGGATTACACAACTGGGAACTGGTTCCCTTGCATGTAAATCAAAGTTAGGAAATATGGGGACTGATAAGATATGAAAAGTCACTTTGTATTTTCTATGTGCAAGGTTTCCCCCCCTAAATGGTTGTTTTCTTGTCCAGTCAGTCATCTAATGCTTCACCCTCTTGTAAAGTGTATCATTTGGACTCCTGTCATGGAGTTTGTATTTTCTTGTGCACCATTATTGGAAAGGTCTTTACTGTTGGGTCATCATGCTTAGTCAATGCCTTCTTTGTTTATAATACATTAACTTGCTTTGAATCTCCATTTAGCAATGTGGGCTTTCTCCAGGTTTATATTAATAATCTTCTAGTTTATGCCCCCCCTTACTCTCACTTTATCTCTACAGAAACACACACACACTATTCCATGACTATGTTAAGGGTAGATTTCATGCAGGAGTATTTACTCAAATTTTCTTTCTCAAGATCTGCTGCCCAGAGTGTTTATACATTACATATGATTTTTCAGTATATTACGTTTGCACTATATTACATATTTTATGAGGATGCAACACTTCAGATGGGGATGAGTGAATGTTTCCTATTTCACTTCTTTTTTCTTCTTTATATTTTTGGCATTTGTTTCAGTTTTCCACTTTTTGCTACTGGTTTTGGTGTATGCATACTGTATAGTTTCTGTGCAAGTTATACAGTATTTATACATAATGAACTGTGTATTATGCACAATACTGATTTAATGATATAACATTGGAACACTGAACTGGAATTCATTGAGATTCCATCCTATTTTATCCCTTCTTTCCCAGGCTAGAACAGGGAGCAGGGATTTCTAACGTATTACAGGTGTTAATCATCTTAATAACTGGCACCCCCTGCACATTGGAGGTTTCAGGTAGCTCCACTTAACTAGTGAATGGTCTCTTTATTTTGCTTGATTAGATTTGAATTTTACATATTGATACTTCACCCTGCATGTCCATTTCATGGCCCCTTGACTCTGCTATTTACTTATTTTGTTGAGAGACAGTTTGGTGCAGTGGTTAAGAGTGGCAGACTCTTAAGTGGGTTTGATTCCCCACTCCTCCACATGAAGACAGCTGGGTGACCTTGGACCAGTCACAGTTCTTTCAGAGCTCTCTCAGCCCCTAAAAATGACTCTAGCTTGCCACTAGTATAAGAGTAAGAGCCAGAACTTCTCACTGCCAGACAATCTTAGGATCTCCTGGCTATTCTACACACAATGCCATATGATAATTAATTAATTAATTAATTTGTTGAACCCCATATATAAAATTGCTGCATTGTGAAGATCCACTAATAGCATGTGATGAAGCACATGATAAATGCTTACGATGGAATATGTTATTTTATTTAATCCATATATACTCTACCTTTTCCCCTAAAGGGGACCCAAAGTGGCTTACAGCATTCTCCTCTCCTCACCTCATTGTTACTAATGTCTGTAGTACACCCTCTGTCCATGCTGGTATGTGAATTTCAGGACAGAGTAAGACAGCAGCTCTTTCCCAATATATTATACATTATTCAATATGTTATTACATCGACCCAGTTCTGAAGTGTCTCAGGATTAGCCTGGTTATACATATGGCTTGCACCAAAACAAAGTTCTAGTAGCCATCCAAGTAAAGTTTAACTCACACAAATAAGATCCAGTAAAGATTTCTCCTACCTTAAGCATTTCAAGGTGAAATGTGGCTATGTGCCCTTCTAGTTAAGAAAGGTGTCTTGGGCAAATGCTACCAATGCAGCTCAAAAATAAAACAGATGTTCCCTAATCCTTTTAGCTCTCTTGTACGGTCACTATGTAACACTGTAATGAAAAAAAGTGTAAAGAGGTGGGGGGTATCCAGGGAATTGGCAACAACTGTGTCTCAAAAAATTGAAATGTCTGAAGGAAAGTAGTAGGGACTGACATTTTGTTAGGTTGCAGAAGATGAGCTCCAGGAAACCAAAAATGCCATGAAAACAGCAGAGTCACTGCAACACCTGCAAATTGTGCCCTTATGAATTGAGCCTTCTGAAGGTGCCACCTTTCAAACAGGTAATACTGGAAAGGGCTCATTCACACACATTCTCTGCGGTGTCTCCAACCTTGTGGAACGATTTGCCTGAAACGGTGAGGAAGGCTCTTGAACTTCTTTCATTTCGCAGAATGTGCAAAACCAAAAATGTCCAGAGGAGATGATGTTGTACTCAGTTCTCTCTCCAGATGATTGGCTCTCAGAACTCCTTTGGATATCATAGAAGTGACTGGCACCGGCATCGTTGTTAAAAATTTCTAGGGACACAGGGCTCTCTATCCTACCACTGCTAACTATTGATGATATTTAGTGGTTGTGGCGGCTCCAAAGGCCTGGTGGAAGAGGTTCGTTTTACAGGCCCTGCAGAACTGTAAATGGTCCCACAGGGCCCTGATCTCTACTGAGAGCTCATTCCACCAGAACAGAGCTGCCACTGAGAAAGTGTTGGCACTGGTTGTCACCAGCCTGGCCTCCTTGCAGCTTGGGAGAGCTAGCTGATTCTGGGCCCCCAGATGCAGTGCTCTCTGGGGAACATATGGGGAAAGGCAGTCCTTCAGGTATGTAGGCCCCAGGCCATACAGGGCTTCAAAGGTAAGAACCAGCACCTTGAAATAAATTCGGTATGCTATTGGCAGCCAGCACAATGCCTTTAGGACCTTCTGGATGTGCTCTCGAGCTGGGAGTCCCATCAACAGCCTGGCTGTGGCATTTTGCACCAGCTGCAGCTCTGTATTTAAGACAAGGGTAGCCCCATGTAGAGAGCATTACAGTAGTTCAATCTCAAGGTGATCATTGCATGGATCACTGTTGCCAAGTCGCTGCATTTGAGGAAGGGAACCAACTGTCTAATCAACTGAAGATGATAAAAAGCCAACTTGGCAGTGGCTGCTACCTGGGCCTCCATTGTTAAGGAGGCATCCAGGAGCACCACCAATAACACCAACCTCCAGCACTGGCATCAAAGGAGCCCCATTGAAGGACAGAAGTGGGATCCCTACAACCGGACCACACAGGCACAGAACCTCCATCTTCATTGGATTCAATTTCAGCCGGCTCAATCTGAGCCAACCAGCCAAAGCTTGTAATGCCTGGTCTAGGTCTTTCATTTTGGAGTCTGACTGACTGCCGAACAACAGATAGAGCTGGGTATCGTCTACATACTGGTGACATCCCAGCCTATGCCTCTGGGGAATCTGGGCAAGGGGGCATATGTAGATGCTGAAAAGCATCGGGAATAACACTGCCCCTTGAGGCACTCCACAATCCAGTGGGTGTCTCTGGGACAGTTGTTCCTCCAGTACCATCCTTTGTCCCTGACCTTGGAGGAAGGAAGCAAGCTACTGCAAGGCCAGTCCCTGAACCCCAGTGTCGACGACACAGTGGATCAGTAGCTGATGGGCCACCATGTTGAACACTGCTGACAGGTCTAACAGCAACAGCATTGCTGATCTGCCCTGATCCAGATGCCTCTGGGGGTTGTATGTGAGGGTGATTAGTGCTATCTCCATCCCATGACCTGGGTGAAAGCCAGAATGGAAGGGATCTAAAATGGAAGTGTCATCCAAGAAGCCCTGTAATTGTATTGCCACAGCCCTCTCTATTATCTAAAGGGATTAGAATAGTAATATAATGGATAGGGATGGGCACAAATCAGGAACATGTGGTTCAGTTTATGGTTCATGGTGTGCCCTGTTTGTAAAACATGAACCCTCACAAATTTTTAGTCACCACATGAACTGGTTTAGTTCATGAGGTTCATGATGCAGTAGAATGCCTCCCCCTCCGCAAGGTGCTAGAAACACCAAGCTCACAGGGGATCTTTGGATGATTCTTCTCTATTTGCCCTCCAAGTCTGGTGAGGATTGGATTTATGGGGTCTGAATTATGCCACCTTCAAAGAAGGTGCCCCCAGGAAAGTACTTCCTGGGGAAATGACAGGCACAGGTTTAGGAGTGTATAGAACAAACCCTGTGCAAGCTAGAGACACCAAACTCACCGGAGATCTCTGGCTGACTCTTCTCTACCTGCCCTCCTAGTTTGGTGAGGATTGGATTTACGGGGTCCAAGTTATGCCCCCTGAATAAGTTGTCTCCCAGGAAAGTGCTTTCTGGGGAAATGACTGGTGCAGGTTCAGGAATGTATAGAACAGATCCTGTGCAAGCTAGAGACATCAAGGTCACAGGGGATCTCCTCTGGATGTTCCTCCAAATGACCTCCAAGTTCTATCACCTCTGTTGCTTTGAAGTTTGGTAAATATTTAGATTGAGTGCAGATGGTCGTTTTGGAAATGTATCCATTCACGAATCACCACAAACTGCTTGTGCCAGTCTGCCACAAATTTCAGTTCACAATCCATGAACTGGCCAAAATTCATCATGAACTTTCGTAATGGAACAGCACAATAATGGAACAGCACAAGAGGTCACTTCTGTAATGTAGATTCAGGTGGGTAGCTGTGTAGTCTGAAGCAATAGAACAAAGCTTGAGTCCTTTAAGACCAACAAAGATTTATTCAAGGTATCAGTTATTCAAGGAGGTACGGGCTGGGTTGTCACCAATATGCAGACAACACCCAGGTCTAACTATTGTTGGGTGGCCAGTGTAACACTAAACCAGAAGATTTGGACCAGTAGCTAGATGGCTTAGACTGAGCCAAATGAAACTGAATCTGATGAAGACGGTGGTCCTGTGCCTAAGTCAGGGTGGTCCGAAGGTAGGGATCTTTGATGGGGTGCGGTTGGTGCCAACGCTGAAGGTTAGGAGCTTGGGAGTGCTCTTGGATGCCTCTTTAACAATGGAGGCCCAGGTAGCAGCCACTCCCAGGTCAGCCTTCTACCGTCTTCGGCTGATTAGGCAGTTGGTTCCCTTCCTTGACTGCAATGACTTGGCAACAGTGATACACATGATGGTCCCCTTGGGACTGGACTACTGTAATGCTTTCTACATGGGGCTGTCCTTGTCACAAAACCAGAAGCTGCAGCTAGTGCAAAATGCTGCAGTCTCCCTATGCAGGAGCACATCCAGATGGTGCTAAAGGCATTACTCTGTCTGCCTATAGCATTCTGAGTTCGCTTCAAGGTGCTGGTTCTTACCTTTAAAGGCCTATATGGTCAGGGGCCAACATACCTGAAGGACCGCCTTTTTCCATATGTACCCCAGTGATCACTGCATTCAGGGTCTCAAAATCGACTGACCCTCCCAGGCCCCAAAGATATCAGACTGGCAACAACCAAGGCCAGAGCTTTCTCGGTGGTGGGCCCATACTGGTGGAATGAGCTCCCAGAAAAGATCAGGGCCCTGCGGGACCTTTTACAGTTCCACAGGTCCTGTAAGATGGAGCTCTTCCACCAGGCTTTTGGCTAAGGACCTGCCACCACCAATAACAACAACATTATCATTAAAGAAAGACAGAGCCCTGTGCCCTGACTCTACTGTTACAGCCTGTGCCACCCGCATATCTCTCTTTATATATAATAGAGTTTTGGTGTGCCTCCTGGACACGCTTCCCCAGCCAGCTGCCCATTTCGTGGACTCCCAATCCCCTGGCTGCATTGCCTCGCTGAGTTGGCTCGGCCCCACCCACAGAGCGAGCAGCCAGTGTTTCGCTCTCAGTCTGGAGGGAGCTGGTGAAGGGGACGGATGCTCTGCCAAGGGAGCAGCAACCCCTCCATGGGGGAGAAGGAGGCAGACCTAGCGAGCAGCAGCAAGCAGGGTAAGCACTCACCTTTGCTGCGCCTTGTGGCCCCTCTCCCTCGGCCGCAAGGCCAGTGCTTTGTCAGGGTGATAGCTCAGTGGGCTGCACCATAGAGAAGGCTGCCCAGAGACTTTCAACTGCTCCCCTGCCTTCCTTCAGTAGCGGCGGCAGTGCCAGGGAGGGTCTGGCCTGGAGGAAATGAGCTGCGGCTTCTGGAAAGCTGGACTCTCTCCTGAGGAAGACAATTCTCTTGGCTCCTTTGTGGGCCTAACTGTGACTAACTGTCCCCTCAGTGGCTCTTGCTAGGCAACCAACTTCGGTCAGTAAAAAAAAAAAAAAAGGACTTTCAGCATAACTCCCTCCCCTGCCCACTGCCATCTTGGCCACTTTCCTGTCAGAATACTTTTAAACCAGCTCTCTCTCCTTTTTGGCTCAACCATGGCTGGCTGGCTGGCTAAAGAGGTGGGCCAGCGACCACCAAACTGTTCTCTTCATCCCCCTGCTGTGTGGCTAACTTTCACCTAGGGTTGCCAGTCTCCAGGTGGGACCTGGAGATCTCCTGCTGTTACAATTGATCTCCAGATGACAGAGATCAATTCCCCTGGAAAAAATGGCTGCTTTGGAGGGTGGACCCTATGGCATTATCCCCTGCTGAGTTCTTCCATCCCCCCCCCAATGCTGCCCTCCATGGGATCTACCCCCCAAATCTCCAGGTATTTCCCTAATCAGAGGTGGCAATTGTTCTTTCCCCTCAGTGCCTGTTGCTAGGCAACCAGGTTCTGTCAGTAAAAGGCCCTTCCCACACCTGTTTTGGCCTTTGGGAGAAAACTCATTGGGCCCAGTCCTGACAGAGTTGCCAACTCCAGATGGGAAATTCCTGGAGTTTTGAGGGGTGGAGCCTGGAGAGGGCAAGATTTGAGGAGGGGTGGGACCTCAGACAGGTGCAGTGCCATAGACACCACTCTCCAAGCCAGCCATCCCTCATGGGGAACCATTGTTGCCAATTTCCATGTGGGGGCTGGAGATCACTCAGCATTACACCTGCTCTCTAGGAGGGAGGGGGAGGAGATGGAAAGCTGAAGCCAGGGGGCAGATAACTGTAGGCTGACGGTGGGCTGGGAGGGAGATAGGGTTGCCAACTCTGGGTTGGGGAATTCCTGGAGATTTGAGGGGTGGAGCCTGGAGAGGGTGAGGTTTGAGGAGGGGTGGGACCTCAGGCAGGTGCGATGCCATAGACTCCACCCTCAAAGCCAGCCATTCCCTCATGGGGAACCATTGTTGTCAGTCTCCAGGGGAAGGATGGAGATCATGCAGAATGACAACTGCTTTTCAGATGGCAGAGATCAGTTCCTCTGGAGAAAATGGTGGACTCTCTGTCAATATTCCCTGCTGAGGTCGCCACAGCAAATTGACGTTGAGTGCCCAAGGCCGGGGCACTCTCTCAGAGCCTCTTCCTAGAGCTCGTTGTACTTATTTCCACAACTGGCCTTATTCCTAGTATATGATAAAGATCGAGAAGCTGATGAGCAAGGCAGGCCAGAGGTCATATTAACATAACTGTTTCTGCCATCCCTAATGTATTACTTTACAACTAGCTAGCACTTTATGATATTATGATATTGGACTGTTTTAGATGGTTTTATTTATGTTATAATTGTTCTTATGTTTTATCCTTTGTAAGCCACCCGGAGCCTGCTTCGGCAGGGAGGGCAGAGAATAAATAAAAATAAATAAAATCCAGTTGGAAAGTGCACTGGAAGTGGACTGCAAGTGCATTATTTAGTGTGTGTGATTGCAACACATGTGTCCTCTGGCAAAGAGTCTAAAGTATACAGCATCCCTTATAATCCACATGAGAAGTATAAGAAGAAGAAGAGTTGCATTTATATGCCACCGCTCACTACCTGAAGGAGTCTTAGAGCAGCTTACAATCTCCTTTCCCTTCCCCTCCCCACAACAGACACCCCATGAAGTAGATGGGTCTGAGAGAGCTCTCTCAAGAACTGCCCTTGAGAGACCAGCTCTGAGAGAACTTATGACTGACCCAAGGTCACACCAGCAGCTGCATGTGGAGGAGTGGGGAATCAAACCCAGTTCTCCCAGATTAGAGTCCATGCTCCTAACCACTACACAAAACACCAAAGAAACTGAACGAATTAAACACTGCAGCAAGTTGCACACTACCACTTTTAGAATTAATTTTGCAAATTCTGCAGTTAAACTGGAACCAAGGAGCATAGCTATTTCAATAAAGGAACAGAATAGGAACAGAATAAAGGAACAGAATATCCCTAATCAATACCCTCCTTCCCCTTCCCCTTTGCCTCAAATGCTATTATTGTTGTTGTTGTTGTTATCTGAGAATGAGAGCAATGCTTCTACATCAGCACTGTTCTCCCTCTGAATGCTTTGGAGTAAAAATTGCTAAATAGGCGAAGTGGAACTCTCTCCCCACCCCCTTTAGCTCTTCTCTAAAACTGCTTAACACTTTGCTGGCAGCGTTGTTGCATATGGAAGCTTTCCACAAAGGGCACATACAAAATAAACACCCACTTTCCTGCATTTCAGTGCCCGTGATCATGCACACAATTAGACCCACCATAGGTGCAAATGCTGGGTGGATTTAAAGAGTGCAGTCAGACATCAGCATCTGGGAAGTGCCCCGCAGCTGTCGGCAACCCGTTCTGCTCTGCAGCAGAAGCAAAGTTAAGAGACGCCAGGGGAAATCAGTAGGAAATGGGTTGCAACAGGCCATGGATGGACTTTCCTCTGTCTGATCACTCCAGCGCACTCTCATGGCGTTGGGATGGTCTGATCAGGCCATCCCGATTCTGTGTCATTGTCCGTCCGTCCCCCCTTCACAGTATGCGCATCATTGCAAACTCCATAGGGAGCCCTCAGTGCAGAGATGTGATTCATCAGTTCCTCTTTTAAATGCATCGGAAACAAATGGCAAAAACAATCCCCAATTCACTCACGGTTGCATCTGATCACGCAGTGGCGGGCTGTACGTGCAGCTTCCAAGGACTGGGTGATTGCACAACTGAGGGTCAAATTCCTCCAGAGGAAATAGCCTCGCTCCCCCCCCCCCATTTTTTCTGACACATGTGACTGTGACCAGTGATAACTTTTTCTACCTGGTACAAATCACTGCTGTGCAAGTAGGGAGAGCAGGTTTGCATGTGTGGAGCAACTGTTGAAGCACATTTGCAACTCTGCAAAAGAAAACTGGGAAGATTCCATTCTGTTCAAGCAAATTTTAGCCCAATCAAAGCAAGGCCTAAGCAGCGTTTGAACAGCGTACCAATTAAATCATAAAAGCATCTATTCCCTCATTTTAATTGCTAAAATGCCTCAAGGGGGGTTGTATATTCAATGAGGAAGGATCCTTTAAAAGATCTTAATATTTTCCAGGAGATAAATAACTAGCAAGACACAGAACGCCTGTCCCTTTTGTGTTTTACAGATATACAGAGTTCAGAAAGAATTCTGGTAGACATGGCCATTTTAAAAATCCTTACCATTTCTCTTTAAAAGTCCAACATAGTCAAATCTTGCAGTAGCTCAGATGCTGTAAATTGCCTGTGATGCTCTAGCAAAGAACTTAGGTTTCAAACAACTGTAGCAGTTTGATGGGGATTCTAGAGAGAGCTAGTCCTCACATTTTTTTTTTTTAAAAAAAACCACCCTGCATTGATACAAAAAATGTGCTTATCAAAGCCTGTGGGGGGGGGGGAAGCCACATTTATTAATCAGCAGCTCTGCATGTTCGAATGCCACTTCATGACCTGGCCTAACCTGTACATAAAAGTGCTTGGAAAATTAAAAACCAAGTTTTACACGATCTAATTCTTCACTGGCTCAAATAGCATGTCGTTTAAAATGTCATCAGTGGAGAGAATGGACAGATTTCCTCGAATGAGTCATCCAGCGGTAGGGTGGGTGATGGAAATGGCATTGATTAAAAGGTTAGGGAATTTTATAGAAGTGTTTCGCAGAATGGTGTAAATTCCCTGCATTTGTGTGAAATGTGGCTACCAGCTTGCCTTGGTTGTATAGGCAACTCGGCAATTTGCCCAGCCAGATTTCAATAGCTGCATTTAGCGCTCAGCTCAAGATTGATTAAAGAGGCTGGTGAAGTCAAACACAAATATTTACAGCCAGAGTAGATATTAGTAGCTAAAAGGAGCCTGGGCTACTGTGCTCTTGTTTTCTGGCTTTCTTGTTCTGCAACAGTTTATTGCGGCCCCAGTCAAACGGGCCAGAAAACGCGGGGATGAGGCATGGCTGTTTGCCCCGGAGCAAAATAAGGCACAGTAGCCCGATCACATGGGCCACCCGGTTGCCACGCTCCAGCTCCAAGAGCTGATCACACCACGCTACTGCAGTGTGGCAAAAAAGCGGCGCAGCAGAGCATGCAAGCCGTGCTGGTGTAAGGTGCGCATGTGCTGTGGGGGGGCGGGCCGCTGTTGGCATCTTGCATGTGCGCATGCGCCATTTGGCTTTGGTGCGCATCCCATGGAAACTTACAACATCCGGAAACCCCAGGACTTGGGCAGGCATCAGATGCTGCGGGATACTGGCACTCCCACAATCAGATGCCCGCATTTGCCCCAGGGCTTCCAGAAACTAGTGCTTCATCCCTGGTAGTTTTTTACTCTGAATCTTTGGAAGGAAACCACGGGTCGGCCGTAGGAGTGCTACGCCTCCCAGATGTGTCTGTGTGATCATGCACGGAAATTCCGCAGGGCTACCGTGCCTTCAGCGGGGCAAATGCTCCGTGTGAACAGGGCCTGCATTCGTTTGTTTCACTCTTTCTGCTTTTCCAGCTGGGTTTTTATAATTGGACAGTTGTGTTTATATTGTGCCTTTTATTGTTCATTCTGTTGGATGGTTGTCTGCTGCTTTGGTTTGGCTTTTGTAAAATTGCTTTTGGTTTGATTTAGCTAGGTTTTCTTGTTGGTTTAGTTGGTTAACTACATTGTATGCCTTGAAAACCTGACAGGAAGGGCATAAGTCAGCTGTGACTTGATGGTCCTTCACACACACAAACTGCCATTCAACCCCATCTGGGGCCCCAAAGGTGGCCCATAACATTTTTAAAAAAAATATATAAAACAACAAAAGGACACAATAAAAGCACCTTTAAGAGGGGCTGGGCGCCATCAACAACCAGGCAGTCCAAAGAGCTTTCTGAGCAGAAATGGTCTCTGGGAGGCCTGGAGAGATGGCACCAGCCTCCCCTCCTGTGGCAGGGAATTCCATAACCAGAAAACAGCTGCTTAATAGGCCCTCCCAGAAGGCCCCACCAGTCTTATCCCAGACCAAGTAAATTCCCACATGAGAGCTCCATTCATTGATCTCAGACAAGGTGGCCCACAATGATTTTTAAACATTTTTTAAAAGTAAAACAGGAAAAGGACACAATAAGAAAAAGAAAAGAAAAGGACACCATAAGAGCACATGAAAGAGGAACTGGGTGCCTTGCCTCTAAAAGTCAGTGAAGGAAGCACTAGGCAAGCCTTAAAAAGGAGGGCATTTCAAAAGCTCTGCCACTGAAAAAGCCTTGTCTCTGGTTGCTATCCACCTTACCTCTGCAAGTGGGGTCAAGGACAGACAGGAGGAATTGGGAAGCAGATCTTAGCTAGCAGGCTGGATTTTTCACTCTTTCTACATGGGAATGTTCCCAGTTTCACGAAAGTTGTCATTGTTGTGATGTTATGCTGATGCTGGGAACCAGGGAGCAAGCTGGAGGGACTTAGGATGTTGTCTGAGTTCCATTATTCCCTCAACGTGCCCTGATGCTATCCATTTCTAAGCCCAGTTTCAGGATTACACTGGTCTGGCACTGTCATGGTGTCACTGTGCCTTGACATCAGTATATCTCCAGATTTCTTAGAGTTAGAATCATAGAATCACAGAGTTAGAAGGGGCCATCCAGGCCATCTAGTCCAACCCCCTGCTCAATGCAGGATCAGCCAAGAGCATCCCTGGCAAGTGTTTGTCCAGCTGCTGCTTAAAGACTGCCAGTGAGGGGGAGCTCACCACCTCCCAAGGCAGCTGATTTCACTGTTGCACAACTCTTACTGTTATGCCAGCATATCTCAATATTCTGCTTAACATGGTGCCTATCTTAAGCCATCCAGAGTTTTAGTGTTTAGGCTTGTGCTGCAGGGCTGTTAAAGTCACAATGGCATTTTCTAGGAACAATCAATGATGGAATTCCAAAGAGTGTCTTCTGACCATCGTTCGGGCACTGAAACTTAGTAAATGTTCAGAATTGAGGTTATTTACAGGTCACACCAGTCCAGTGATTGTACAACCTGCATCACTTATATTATTTAAAAAGGAATATTTACATATTTATAACCTTCATATAAGGAATGTGCAAATTAAAACCAGATGATTAAACTTTGCCTTTGGATATGCATGAGCAACAGTCAATGACTTTGACAGAAAAAAATTGTACTTGTATATCTGAGGGCATAATTCATCTGGGAAAACACTTAGTTAAAATGTTGTGCTAATAATCTTTGAGGTTCATTGTACAGTTTATACATAGAGGATGTGTGGCTGCAGGCAGGACTACATAGGAACTAAAAATCAGCAGTCCAGAACTTTCTCTTTGCTGTCTTCAAATCCCATGACAGGAATATCTCTATCTTCAAAAAAATCAAGCCACATGGTCTTCTTTTTTCAAATACAGAAAATGCCTGCTGGGCTTGTAGATAAGGGAGGCAATGTTAGTTATGTGTGTATGTAAAATGTTACCAAACCACAGCTAACTTTTGATGATCCCAGCAAGGGCCTTTCAGGCCAAGTAAGAAGCAGAGGTGGTTTGCCATTGCTTTCCCCTGCAGAGACTTCCTTGGTAGTCTCCCATTCACATACCAACCCTGCTAAGCTTCTGAGATCTGACAAAATCAGGCTATAGCATACCACCTTCCCTCCCAAGGCTAATTATACTTTTTAAAAATGTAAATTTGGGGGATTTAAAAAAAATCAAGTACAGCATTATGAATTCATCTTCTTAGCTTTGATGAACATTCTGCATCTATTTCTTTAGGAATACAAAAATAAAGCAGAATTTTGTGAAATATTCTTAAAATGGGATGAAAAACTGTGTTTTCCAGAATGGGATGACAAATCAGCATTGTTGCTGACATCAGGGGAATTCAGTTTGCAGGGCCCGGAGAAAGTATACACAGAAGTGACTACCACTGTACCAAGAGATGGCATAATCCATCATAGGCCAGTGGGATCTCTTATGATGCCTTGAGTGGAAGGATGACATTACTAAAAATAAAAGTCTCCTTGGGAGACTTTATGAGACTAACAAACTTATTGAAGCATATGCACCTGTGGGCTGGAGCCAGCTTCATCAAGCATCTGAGCTGAATGACAATGATGCAGATGCCAGGCAGAACTCTCAGCAGAGAACATCCCAAAGGCATGTCACCAGAGGTTATATGTTCTCTCCACCCTGGTCACTCAGATGGTGGAAGGGTCTGCAGAAGGGATTCAGTGAATGGGCTAGTTTGTATGGGAGTGAGTTGTCAATATTATTGTATCTGCACCTTTGCTAACCAAGATTTCACCTTAAACAAGGTTTGTGAACCATATTCATTGGTACTTTAATAAATCTAGGTTACAATGGGAATCTTGGTCAGCATTTATGATGGTGAGCAACAATGCACCTGGCATGGCTCCTGGCATGGTTAAGGGCAAGGAAGGGGAGGAAATATACATTGGAGATATATACATTGGAAATATACATTGGTGACAGTATGTAAATTCACAACCCACTCCTCATCTTTTAACCATTGTTAAGGTTTTTATTTGTTTGTTTATTCGTTCATTTACTTCATTGAGATCCTGCCTTTCTGCTCACTGGAGACCCAAAGCAGCTTACTTTGATCTCTTCTCCTTCATTTTGTCCATACAGCTGCCCTATGGAGCAGGTTAGAATGCACAGAATCATAGAATAGAATCAGAAAATCAGAGATGGAAGGGACCTCCAAGGTCATCTAGTCCAACCCCATGTACAATGCAGGAAATTCACAACTACCCCCCTACACCCAGTGGCCCCTGCTCCATGCCCAGAAGATGCCAAAAAACCTTCAGGATTTCCAGCCAAACTGACCTGGAGAAAAATTGCTGCCTGACCCCAAGGTGACAATCAGCATTTCCCTGGGCGTGTAAGAGAGGGCCATGAGAACTAAGCACTGATACAAGCCTTTCTCCCCTTCCTCTCATGATCTGCCTAAGTTAATCAGCATTGCTGTCAGATGGCCATCTAGCCTCTGTTTGAAAACCTCCAAAGAGAATGCCTGTTCCACTGTCTGCCACAAGGTCCTCTAGCAAGCTTCCATGGCAGATTGGGGGTTTGAACCCTGATCTCCTAGATCTTAATCCAGTACTCTAACTGCTACACAACTACACACACATTACACCACAGAGATCAGGCAACCAAAGGCCTAAAATCCATCCTGGGCCCTGATTTAGTTACTGGATATAAGCTCAGTCAGTGGGTATGTCTTCACAAATCTGTTGCCCACAGAAGATAGATCCAGGTAGTCAGCCATGTTGGTCTGAAGCAGTAGAACAAATTTAGAGTCCAGTGGCACCTTTACAACCAACAAAATTAAGATTCCGTTACTTCCCATAATTAGAAAAAACACCTTTAGATATTTATCTGCTATTTTGACATATTTATTGCTTTACAACAGTTGAACTTATAACCTTAACTTGTTATTTAGTTTTTCACTTTGCATAACTTAAACATCATCATGTTACATGTTAATTTGCTATTAAATCCCTGTCTATGAGTTTAGAACCTCATCTACCATTCCAATGTGTGCCTTGCACACAAAAGCTCATATGCTGAATAAACCTCTGTTGGTCTTAAAGATGCCACTGGACTCTAAATTTGTTCTACTGTTGCCCACAGGTAAACCCAGATGGTACGTTTCTGTCACAATTGGGTTATGAAACTACGGCAGGTTCTGCCTCCCTGTATGCACAGAACAGAGGCATCTAATACTAGTTGCACAGAAGAATAACGGATGGGGCAAAGTAGCTATTTAGATTCACAAGGGAAGCCTCAGAATAGGTTTGCAAACATACACACAGCATTTGGGAGCATCTTTCTGTTCTTTAATGCATTTCCTCCCCCCCTTTTCTCATGCAATAGCTTTCAAGGTTTAATGGCTGATGATAACAACAAGTAATTTTGTGTCACTTACTGGGGTTCGCTTTGGGATTAATTCATGCTATTTAAATAAAGTTTTCACTATTTCTCTGACGCTCGCTCTCTTCTACCCCCACCTCCCCCAAGGAATCCTTGCCTTTGTCAGGACTCAAAACAGAAGAATTGAAAAACAAGGGGCCTGATTATTTTGAAAAGAGATGGAATGTCGGAAAACATTACTGGCACCATACAGGAAGCACTGAGGCAAGAACGGGGAGCTGTCAGCCCCACATCAAAAGGGAAGCCTTTAATAGAAAAGCAACTGGTAATCACGCATCCCTGAGCGAGTTAAATTGCTTTATTCAACGATGGTTGCATGCTAATTGGGAAAGGCCTAAACTTGGGGCCAGAACTAAAGTTAGTAAACTGAAAGGGACAGCAAGTGATTCAAATTCCTTTCAAAATCATATATTATACTTAACTGCCAGCAGGTTACAAGTGAAGAATTAGTCACTGATCAAAACTAGCTAGCTCTTCTTCTGACTGGTTCTCAGGCCATAGAATTGGAGATAGTATTGCATATGTCTTAGGGTGTTTGCGTTAGTTGGGGTTAGAGTTGCCAGGCATGACCTCATAGCCAGCAGGAGACCCAGGAGGCCAGGGATATGGGGGCGGGGACCATCAGAAACAGTATGATGTCTCTTCTAGGAGAAACTCGGAAGTTATATCAGTCCTCTCTAGGAATCCCCAGAAACTCTGTTTCTCGTGATGTCACCCCATCAACCTGACAGCTTCTTTTGTTTGTTTACTTGGGAAACAGGAGCCAGGACCACCCAGATGACTGAGTTCAGTGCTGATGCTGGCTATGTTCTAGAGAAATAAAACTAATTATGATTAAGATCTGTCGAACTTAATTTCTTACTGCTGCCAGATCTAGCATATCCAGAACAGCTTCAGAAGTGATCCTGGTTCCAGGGTGCAGCCAATATAGTGCTGAGGCAGACTGCTGATCCTGCTAACCCAAGCAGCCTTCCTAGCATGAAGAAGTCCCTTCTGCATTGATCAGTCATCTGACAAATCATTATGTGGCTGATGTGAAACCCCTGAACATTGCATTTTAGGTTATGATCTCAGATAATTCAGGGAATCAGCCATCTTGTTGGAACTCGCTGTTTGATTTGATTTATTACATTTGTATCCCACTCTTCCTGTGTACAATAAATACAATAAAATACCTAACAATATACAATAAAATACATTATATTATAAACTAACAGTATAACTAAATGATGGCATAAAACTCAGAAGGGAGTAGTGCCTAAAAGGAGTGTCTGGCCTAAAAAGAGAAGAAGAAAAAAGGGAGAGAGGAGAGAAGGGAAGTCAATCAAAGATGGAACTTGTCACTGCCATCAACCATAGGCCCGGCAGAACAACTCTGTTTTACTGGCCCTGCAGAACTGCATTAGGTCCCACAGGGCCCGGATCTCAGCCGAGGACAGCTGGATGCTCTTTGGGCCAGGGATCACCAGCAAATTTTAATCACTAAAGTGTAGAGCTCTCTGAGGGGTATACCAAGAGAAATACCATGTTGAAAGCATGAACACAATGAAGCTTCCTTACAGTGAATCAGATCATTGTTCTATTAAGGTCATTATCATCTACTTGTCTAGGATGGTCTTTCACATTATCTGCTAATTGATCCTTTTAACTGGAGATGCCAGAGATTGAACCTTACACCTCCTGCATACAAAGCAGATGCTCTCCCACTTTGCCCAGGACAGGTGTCATTAGACATCCCTTTTTGGGAGGCTACACGGACCAGGACCTAGGAAACTACCAACTTATCTGGTTACCTTGGTCAACAGCCTTTAGCCCACCAGAAAAGGGAAGAATCCATTAACAGGATTATTCTCCTACAAAATAAAAAAGATTTTTTGTGTGATTTTTTAAAATTATAAAAGTGAATATATATATATAAACAAACATAGGTAGCAGGTTTTAAGGAACAAGCAAGAGTAGGAAATACAGCAGACTTTTTGGCATCATTTCAGGCTCTCTATCTCTCTTATAGATTCCACCTCTTTTAAGCTAAAAGTTCATGAAACGTTCTATGAAGCTTCACAGAGCAACATGCTAGCATGTTATGAGCCCATTGGCATACACCATTATGAGCCATTTTGAGCCATCTCTTCTTCAAAAATGCAGGCATAGTTCATCAAGCTGAAGGCTGAAGTAGGTCTATCAAAACTCACTCCAGAAATCTTTTGAGGCCTAGAAAGCCTACATCTGTCACATAGGGCTCTCCAATCTTATTGATCCTGTGGGCACTTTTGAGAATTTTGAGGACAGGGAACTCACACCACCATAAAACAAGCACCAAGGTGATCACATTGGATGTTTGGCTTGAAACAAAAGGGAGATGACAAACAAGGCAAGTTACTGTGCCATCCTAAGCACTTACACCAGAAGTGTCAAACTCATTTGTTACAAGGGCTGGATCTGACAGAAATGTCACTTTGTCCCACAGGGCCATGAGTGCTGTAAAATATAACGCCAATTAACAATATCCCCCCCCCTCAAAATAGAAACGTGCTTAAAACATTAACACTCCTACAGTATTTCCTTAAAGTATCACCCTGATGCTGACCCTCCCACTTCCACTGCCTGTTATGCATTAGCACTGGGAGAGTAAACAGGGACATAACGCACAGCCTATGTCATCTGGCAATAAAGATAATGTCCAGCTGCTTGTGGGTCAGATAAGAGCCTTGGATGAGCCAGTTCTGGCCCACGGGCCACAGGCCCATAGCTACGGTGGGGCTTTTTGTGCTCCACCTCCTTTCTTAAGGCACAGCCCCTCAAGTTCTGACCCTGAAAAGCCTTTTAAAACATTATTTTAATTTTTAGAATTTTTTGAGTGGTGGCACATTGCCCCGACTACTTCCAGTTCCCAATTGCCTTTTATTACTTTTCTCCACTGGGCTGGGAGGCTGCAGGCAAAAAGGTGCCTTGTGGAAGGAGAGCGCTGACTGAATGAACCCCTTCCCACAGCTGTCTCCTTATTTCACCCTCTGCCTGCCTCCTTCCCTTGCCTTCCCCACCCCTGGGTGTGCACACTGTGGAGGGGGGAAAAGAAAGTTTCCTGATGGGAAGCTCTGACTTCTGGCCACTTGCTCGCCTCCTGGCTGACCAGCCTGCCCCACCCTTGCTCCAGAGGCATCTCTCCTCCCCACCAGCAGGCCTACAGAGAACAGAGTTTTGGCAGAGAGTCAAAGTCGATCCCATCAGAGGGTCCCTGCCCCCACAACGTGATCTCCAGGAAAGGAAGGATCTCCCAGTCTCCCAGCTTTTGAATCCACTCCTGCCTCTGAGGGGCACTTTGCAAGTCACTAGATTGACCACCCCCCTTGGGGAGAATGCAAGGAGACCAGCTCATCTGGGATGGTGCACGTGGGTTGAATCTGACTACTCGTGAGGAAATGAGCTCTGTGTTTATAGGCTCCCCACTTCGGTCCCAGAAATCCACTGGAATAACCTTTTTAGACTGCGGCAAGAATGACTGTTGTAGAATGCTACCGCAAGTCCCCTTAAAAATGTAAATGCCCCCCCATAAAATCCTAGCTATGGACCTGATGGACCATATGTTTGACACCCCTATGTCTTACACCCTTCTATGCCCACTGACTTCAATTAACATTGAAGGGTGTAACTCTCCTTGGGAGGGAATGACTTGGACATCAATTGCATATTTTTGTGAAATTCTCTACATCTGTGAAGAGCAGCCAAGTTTTGCATGCATCCCTTGTTTTTAGAAACAGCACTCAGTTTTGGCTTTCCTTTAACACATAATTGGTCCATTTCATCAAAACATCCCTATATTTTTATTAATAGTTCATGGAACAGATGGAGCATTTGTCTCCTAGATCTACATAATTAATCCTGGTGTCTCTTACCATATATGATGTTAATTCATTATCATTAAGATGGATATGGTCATCAGTATATATCCATTAATGTAGTAGCTTTTAAGTTGTAAACCAAAATTAATTTTTCTTGTCATCATGAGAGCCTGACTAAAACTGTACCTCTCTAACTTTCTTTTACTTCATTGTTAGGAGTGAATGTAATATAGTTGGCTTAGCAAGTGAACTGTGTTCTGGGAGATCCCCAGTACAAATCTCACATCTGCTACAAAGCCCATAGAGTGGTCTTGGGCAAACCACTCTTATCAAGTTCCCATGTGCAATATTGGAATAAATTACCTTGAAGGGCTGTTGAAAAGATGTCAGGCAAAACACTGAAAGTGCTATATAAATGCTAAGCATTGATAAAGGTACAGGAGTTAGGCTGTGGTCACATGGCAAGCTAATTGCAATTTGTTCCTGCTATAAATTTGATCTAGACTATTTTTTTCCGGGTTGGAATGATCACACATCCCTCCCTGAACAGGAAGCATTGCACAAGGAGGCTCTGGGCACCATCTAGATGCAGCGGGCCCCTCTCTCTTTGCTGCCCGCTCACCTGCCAGCCCACCCGGCACTTCCTCCTCCCCCTTGCCAGCTTCCCCTCCCAGCAACTTTCCATGCCACAGCTTTGGGGACTCCTGGAGCGGGCTCCACCACCCACCAGCCCATCGGGCACTTCCTTCCCCACTCGACCGCCTCCCCCCCAGCAACTTTCCAAGCCACCTCCTGCTGCCCGCCACAGCTTTGGGGACTCTTGAGGCAGGCAGGACCATGACCTCTGAGCTGGATGTGCGCTTGAATGATTAAATAATTATTTTTTTCAGCACAGGATTGCTCATGCGCTCAAAGGTGGAGGCTGAAAATAGCCCTCCAAAACAGGGTCAGAAAGAGGGCTCTGAATGGGGAGGGGAAGGACAGCTGATGAGAAGGGAGGGGAGGGCAGTTGAGATAAATGAATTCTGATGGGGGCAGATTCTAGAATCCAGACCTTGGGTAGAAAAAGTCAGGCAAGGAAAAGGCAAGTCAGCCACAAAAAAAAAATGAATGTGGAGGGAGGGGTGCCTTGAACTGCACACAAGAGACAGCAGAGACTGAAGGGGGCAGTTGAACTAATGAGATTTTGGAGGGGGGTTAATAAGAAGCTAGTTTTAAGGGGGGAGGGAGACAAGCTTCCAGGCATGCAGAGGAGTGGGGCCGGGCATGAGCGAGGCAAAGGGGACGAAGAATGGTCAGACAGTCCTAATCGCAATCATTGCGAGAGATGGCTGTCCAGATGGGCGAAATCGCAGATTTAAAGAGCAAATACCTGGAAAGTACTTGATTTTCCCAATGCAGGGAAATGCAGGAGAGAACCGGGAGCATTGTGGGAGTGCAGGAGGCAGATCAGTCTATCTGGTCAGCGATTTTAAAAGCAGGAGGAAACAGCAGTGAAACCCGATCAAACCAACCGTGTGACCACAGGCTTAGATGCTCCTTTGTGTATGGCTAACTTATGTTTTACTTTGTTGCAATTTCCCTGGCAGCACAGACATTTTCTGAATAAAATAAATGAATGTGTTCTCAAAACTGCTCAGACAACAAGCCATTAATTTTTAGATCCTGTTCTAAACTTGAATGGAATTTAGTTACAGACTTTTTAAAACGAAAATAGCCAACGGCTTGGCCTCTGCAAAGACAACTACAATCCTCTTGGTTCTCTCTGGATGTTAGCATTTATATATTTATTTCCAATAAAGTTAATGAAATAAGATCATACATTTGGAACAAAGCTTTTGGCAGAACTGCTTCGCACATCAATACAATCTCTGATAAAAGGTGCTGTTTGATTTTACAATGCCCATCATTAAATGCAAGCAGACGTTAAATATCATCTAATTACTGTGCTACCTTATTATATGCAAGTCACTTATTCTGAACAAGTCAGAGTACGTACTAAGATCCTATGGAGAAGAGATATTTTAAAATAACAGGGGGGAAATAAGGGTTTAAAACTTATCTCTTGGGGGCAAAAGATTATTTTTCTTCATTGTGTTACAGTTTTGAAATGTTAATAAGAGTTTTGTTCATTTGCACTGAGATGATTACCAGACAGTAGGAAGCATCTATGGGAGTACTGCTTGCAAAGCTCTGGAATAAAAGAACCAATCAAAACAAATGGGTTTTAGGGCCACACTAACTGTTGTCAGGTTGCCACGGGTTGCCAATTTCCTTGGGTGAAATCTCCTGTCCCTTTAATAGAGACTTAATAGGATGTTATTTACCAGGTGATGTTATTTACATCCATGCCAAGAGCAGTCTCAGCTGCCCATTTCCACATATTAAACCTCTATTAAAGAGATAAATTATTTTTTCTCCAGGCCCATTGGCAACCACAAGGGTAACTATTGGTGAAGGTATCTGATCGGGAGCCCAATAAAGGACACAAACACAATTGGACAGAACACTGCAGCTGGGTGTATAAACTGCAACCAGAGGTACTGATTCTTTTAATTGGCTTCTTAATATTTAGTTTCCCATTGGGTCAAAGTTTATTGGTGATCTTCTTGACTGCTGCTGTAAATCATATGAAGGCCATTTTGAGCTGGGCTGCTCATTTATCATCACAACAGATTTAAAATTGCCAGTCTCTTGGTAGAGTCTGTAGATCTGGAATTACAACTGATATGCAAACTACAGTTCCCCTGGAGAAAATGGCTCCTTTGGATGGTGGGGCAATTGTATTTTACTCCACTGGGCAAAGTGCAATTGCCCCCTCCCCAAACCTCAGCCTCCCCATGCTCCAGGAATTTCCCAACCCAGAGCTGGCAACCCTGCTGCTCAAGCAAAGACCATTCACTCAGAAAATGTAGGCAGACTGTTATCTTCTAAAGAACTCAGGGCGGTATATATGGGTGAGGTCACAGTGTTGTTGGCCGTCACAAGAACCCTGTAGGATAGGTTCAGATAACAGTTACCCAGTGAACTTCATGATCTATGTAATAATTCAAATCCAGGTGCTGAATCCTACCAGCTTTCTATGTGCCCAAATTCCTTCTTCACTGCAGCCCCCATCCCGCATGGTATTTGTCTGTGTTGGTCCCACAATCTATTTTCGCAGGTCGTTTTCTGTCTATGCCAGCAGAAAAGTTGGGAGGATTCAACCCAAATAGCTGAAAATGAAAAAAAAAAAAAAAACCTGAAACTGAGCTCAGACAAGATGGATGTGATGCCAGCTTGAAGTGCACAGATCTTGAAGGACATTGTGTTTCCCATTCTTGATGGGGTTCATCTGACCCTTTCTGAGTCATTCTGGATCCAGTATTGCCACTGGAGAAACAACTTAATGAAGCTGCAAAAAGCCCTTTCTCCCAACTCAGTCTGGTCTGGAAGATGGCCCCCTACTCTGACATGTACAATTTGGCCACCTGGATCCATGCCACAGTTAACATTGGACTAGATTACTGTGATACATTTTACATAGTTCTCCTATCAAACTCAACTCAAAGACTCCAGTTAGTACAAAATGCTACAGCTCACTTAATATCAGGACCTAGGTGGAGCATGCATATTACCCCTATTCTTCAGTCACTCCATTGGCTGCCTACCAGTTACTGGGTCCAACTGAAGTTATTGACTATCATGGTGGTGGTCCCTCATGTCTGGGGGACTGCCTCTCCATCCTATGGTCCACCACGCCAGCTTTAGTCATTGGAATGGGGCCTCCTGCAGGAGCTACCCCTCCCAGTGGGCAAAATCAACAACTGCCCACATGCAAACATTCTCAGTTGTGTCCTCCCCCTTTATGGAGTAGCCTGCTTGATGAAATCAGGAAGGGTCCCATCTGACTTTCTGCAAACTATGAAGAAGGAGGAGGAGATTATATTTATACCCCACCCTTCACTACCTGAAAGAGTCTCAGAGTGGCTCACAATCTCCTTTCCCTTCCCCTCCCCACAACAGACACACTGGGTAGGTGGGGCTGAGGGTGCATTCAGACAGGCAGCTAATCCCGCCATTGGCCTGGCTCTAATTTGATCCAGATCTTTTTTTTATCCAGCCTTGCAGGACCAGACAGCTCCCTTTACCATGTGCATACTCCACGGTGGACTGTCTAGATGGCGTCCACCTGAAGGAGCTGCGTGGTCAGGGTTTTTAAAAATTCTGTTTGCACGTGCACATCTGCACCTCAATGTGTACTTGTTTTTCCATGCATGCACGGAATTGAATGGTTAAAGCACCACCAGTAGTACCTCCCTCTAAGTACCATTTCAATTAATGCAGTTCATAAATTTCATGGGCCATTCAGAAACATGAAATTGTCCGGAATGTTTGAGTGGAGCTCTGCAGCTGTGGCACATTTACGTGTTAATGCGCAAATCATGAAGAATTTTTTTTAATGGTGGCCATTCAGGATGGTCTGGAGCAGACCATCTTGATGGGCTGATTGTGCACTGGAATAATCAGATGGAGGAAAGTCCATCATTGGTCTGTCGGCAATAAAAAATACCAGATTTTCACCAGTATCTGTTAAGTATGGCTCCCTGGCAGGGCTAAACAGACTGATCATGGAAGTGGCATCATTCCCAGATGTCACTGTCTGATCATTCCCTTTAAATTCACCAGGCATCCATGCCTGGGCCAGATGTAAAGACCCATCTGATCGGGACCTGAGAGAGCTCTCTCAAGAACTGCAAAACCGAATTATTCAGGAGAGCTATTTTACACAGATAATTAGGGCTGTGCTGTAACAAATGTCTCAGAAAGATGCTTTGGTAAAGGGATAGGGACTATGGACTCTACGTGGTATAGCACCTACTGTTTGTTGCTGCAAGCAGGGGTCATTTCATAGAAAAAGAGGTACAGGAGCTCATTAGCATAACTTATTAGCATAACTTATTTGCATATGCCACACCCCCTGACATTGCTGGAAGTGTCAGAAGGCAACACCCACTGCTCAGGCTCCACTGGACAGTTTTGGATTGCTAGCTATGGGGGGGGCGCAGATCTGCCCTTACAGAGGAGGGAGAGCTTATATCTGAATAAACCTTGGTCTTAAAGGTGCCACTGGGCTCTTTTGGATTGCTAGCTATGGGGGGGAAGAATGCACAGATCTGCCCTCACAGAAGAGGGAGAGCTTGTACCTGAATAAATCTTGGTCTTAAAGCTGCCACTGGACTCTTTTGGATGGCCAGCAAGCACAGGAAAGTGTGTGGCTGCTCATGGGTCAAGGAGGGTACACAGAGGACATATATGGCCTCAAGCAGGTAGGGGGCCAGGGTGGTGGTGGGGCAAAGGTGCAGGAGGAGGCCGAATAGGCGCAGGAGGCCAGGGTGGAGCTCCTCGCAGGCCTTTCAGGAGTCACCGGTGCCTGCCTTGCAGAGGTGCCGCACTAGGGCCAGCATGAGGACGGGCAGAGCCTGGGTAGGCTGGGTGCCGTGGTGGAGCAGCTTAAGGGCTAGCTCATGGCAGCACTCCACTGGGTTGGCCAGTGGGCTGGGAAAGGTGGGGGGCTGCTGGAAACAGGGGGTGGGGCTTGCTGCATATGCCCGCCCCCTGAGCTCCTTACTGCCGGAGCTTCGCTCCTGTGTGCTCCTGCAGGAAATGAGCCCTGGCTGCAAGTATAATCCTACTATGTGATTTTTGTATTGTCTAATGTCTCATTCTAATGCTTGAGCTTTGTGTCACCTATGTTTCAGCTCCATTTTCAAATTTCTGCTTGATTTCAGATTTTTGCAGTCCAAGTATTGTGTTGTTTATTGGATGTCCCCTCCTGTTGATTGTATTTTACTTAAACTGTGTAACTTGTCTTGAGTCCCAGTGAGAAAGACACAGTATAAATAATGTAAATTATGATGATGATGATGATGATGATGATGATGATGATGATGATGATGATGATGATAACGATGATGTCTCTTCATTCCAAGTCCAAAACTATAACCCCTGTACCACAGAGGCTCTCAGAAATCCCTGCCATACCAGACAGAACTTATATAACTTGGAAATGATTAGCCTATATGTGGTAATCTCATAAAAATAATAGAGCGCTTTTCATTATTTCTATTAAGCGTGTTAACTTTGCATAATTGCTTTTCCCTGTTATCTGAAAATAAAAACAGCAGTGTAATATTTAAGTATTGCATATGTTGTGAATACTAAGGCAAAATAAAGGCATATGCCTTGCAGTATCTTTTGAATTGCTCCCCTGCTGTAAAAAGAGTCTGCAAAATAGCCTAAACTTTTAATAGAAATTTTATTTCTTTTGATTTGTGGCCCACCTTCTGTTAAGGGCTTATAAACCTTTATTCCTGTGGAGAAAGAAAGTCCATTGTGCTACAAAAGCCAATAAATGCTGTATTAAGGCATCTTTCTTCTCTTTCATACTAAGGCAAGTTGTGGCTCACATTTTGCTCCCTCAGCCAAGGCTGGTTGTGATCAGACCAACAAATAGGCCTGTTCCTATTAGTTGTTAGAGAATGTATAGGATCAGTATGAGGGGACTGTTAGGTTTAGAGAACACTGCTGCTAAAAGCTGGAGTCTGCTAAAATTTTAGAGGCACATATTAAACCAGGGGTCCCCAAAATGGCACCCATCAACACCTTTCCTAATATCCAGCAAGTGTTTTTTATAAAAGGGTGGAACCAGTTGGAGCTCTTGGCCAGCAGGTCTTCTGACTGGCCACTGGAGATTCAATTGCCTGTGCAGACTAAAACAGCATTGTTGTAGCAGCAGCTGCTACCACCGTATTGGGTTTTCTTCTCTCACTCTGTTGCCCGCCCACCCCTTGAATGAAACACAACACAAGTTATGGGCTTAACTGGGAATTTATTTGTACATAAACTGATCTGCATCAGTATATTAAAGCATGGGTTGCCTTGTGCTTGCAAAGCAAGCATCCTAACAGGGCAAACCCACCCTGGCTCAGAGCCAGGTCCTGGATCCTTCTGGACCTTACTCTTCACAGCCCACATGCCAGTGCATAGAAGGGGGGAAAGGTCATATTCTAGCCCATGGCTACGAAGCCTTAAGGCTCATCATATGCTCCCCCACCCTGAAGAGGCCCCCAACTGAGACACCCTGACTGGAAAGCCCATAGGCACCCAGTATGAGAACCCCCCCTATGGTTGATATCTCAGGGTGCTTGCCAATTCCACATCCCCTCAACCCATGCTTTTCCCACCTTCCTAGTTAGGGCCTAACCAGATTTACCAGGCCTACTGAAACCACACCCCCTCTGACCATGTGAAGCAGGCAAAAAAGGCCCCCCTCTTGACCAATCTGAGTAAGGCCCCCAAAATTCCTGCTCAGCCCCAAAATGGCAACCAGCTACTCCCACATGGTCCAAAAAGAGAGTGGATGGGGAGCTCACACTGGGCTGATCTGCCCTGGGAGGGCAGTTGCCCCTAGATCTGGCTGGTGAGCTTGCCCTTGATTGGCCAGTGCTCCCTTGCTGAGCCATGATTGGTTTGCTCTCCCCTTGTGCTTCATCCAAGAAGGGGGGGGGCAGGCAAATACCAGCGTCTGCTTCATGGGCAGCCACTGGTCTTGCCCGCCCACCCCTTGAATGAAACACAACACGTTATGGGTTAAACTGGTAATTTATTTGTACATAAGCTGATCTGCATCAATACATTAAAGCATGGGTTGCCTTGTGCTTGCAAAGCAAGCATCCTAACAGCGCAAGCCCACCCTGAATCCTTCTGGACCTTACTCTTCACAGCCGGCATGCCAGTGCATAGAAGGGGGGAAGGTCATATTCCAGCCCATGGCTGCAAAGCCTTAAGGCTTGTCATATGCTCCCCCACCCCGAAGAGGCCCCCAACTGAGTCACTCTGACTGGAAAGCCCATAGGCATCCAGTATGAGGACCTCCCTTATTGTTGATATCTCAGGGTGCTTGCTAATTCCACATCCCCTCAAACTGTGCTTTTCCCGCCACAGAGGGGGTTAGCCTTGGCTTAACTCCCCTCCCGCCAACCATTAACCACTGGTTACACAAACCACCTTGCAGATTAGTGCTGCAAAAGACCAGTCCAGTGACCCAATTGTGCTCTCAAAGAATGTGGTTTGATCCTAAGGTGGAGATTGCCAACCTAGTGCCCAGATCGCCACCGCCAAAATGCAGGACTACGGCCTGGGGAGGCACTGCTGCCAACTGATGAACATCTGGGGCCACCAACTGTTAAACCAGTGAACTCCGTACATGTGCCGCATCCTGCAAAACAATAAAAACATCAGCCAGCTCCAGTGACTGCCTTCAGCACCAAACGCCCATGGCCACCCATGGCCCAATGCTGTGGCCCCATGCCAGACCTCCAAAGGACAAGATCCCCCATACTGCAGCCGTAAAAGCTGCTCCCATGCTACAGAGAATGTTCCTTATATGCCCCATCCTTCCCAGGACATCTGGTACTGCTCCAGCTCTGTGCCTCCTGGGTATCCTCCTCATCATCAGAATCCTGCAACTGTGCCAATCTGGCAGAGAGGGCTCACCTTTCCTGTTTGCAAGCTGCTAATCCTTTGTGCTTAGGTAGGTGGCTGCCCCAGCCTGCTTCTGCTTCTCTGCCGTGGTCCTCTCCAGGGCCTCGATTTTTGCAGCCATGTCCTGCCAGGAAGGCCCACTCTCATCCTTAGAGGTTGAGATGGCCGGCGGCACTCATCTGGAAGCCTTTCCAGCCAGGCTGCCTTTGTTCTGTGCCTTCTTAGCTGACATACTTCACCCGTACCAGATGGAAAGCGGAATAAAGGGGAGAGATTGTTAAACCAAGTAAACCCTCCCTGTTGATCCTGGAGTGCTCTGAATTCCCCCCCCCATGCCCTCAGTAAGCTGAAGGAGAGGAATGCCACTGCCGCCGTACACCGAACTACATCCCTGGCATTATGAACAGGATCCTAAAGCATGTGAACTCCTGCCTGAACTCACAAAGCTGTCTTATACTGAATCAGACCCTCGGCCTCACACTGAGACTTTTCACATCCCTTCCTGCCTGGTCCTTTAACTGGAGATGCCGGGGCTTGAAAGTGGGGGCTTCTGTATTAAGAACAGAAGAACATAAGATAAGCCAATGTTGGATCAGGGCAATGGCCCATCTAGTCCAACACTCTCACCCAGCGGCCAAAAATACCAGGTGCCATCAGGAGGTCCAGCAGTGAGGCCAGGATACTAGAAGCTCTCCCACTGTTGCCCCCCAAGCACCAAGAACACAGTGCATCACTTGCCCCAAACTGAGAGTTCCTATCTATACCTTGTGGCTAATAGCCACTGATGGACCTCTACTCCATATGTACCTCTTGAAGCTGTCCATGCTTGTAGCTGCCGCCACCTCTTGTGGCAGTGAATTCCGTGTGTTAATCACTCTTTGAGTTAAGAAGTACTTCCTTTTATCAATTCTAACCTGACTGCTCAGCAATTTCATTGAGTGCCCACGAGTTCCTGTATTGTGAGAAAGGGAGAAAAGTACTTCTTGCTCTACCTGCTCTATCCCATGCATAATCTTGTAAACTTCTATCATGTCACCCTCAGCTGTCATTTCTCCAAGCTAATGCACCCCAAGCGCTTTAACCTTCATAGGGAAAGTGTTCCAATCCTTTGATCATTCTAGTTGCCCTTTTCTGCACTTTTTCCAATGCTATCATATCCTTTTTGAGGTGTTCTGACCAGAACTGTACACACTACTCCAAATGAGGTTGCACCATGGATTTATACAGGGGCATGATGATACTGGCTGATTTGTTTTCAATTCCCTTCCTAATAATCCCCAGCATAGCACTGGCCTTCTTTATAGTAGTCGCTCACTGTCTCAACATTTTCATTGAGTTATCTACTATGACTCCAAGATCTCTCTCTTGGTCAGTCTCTACCCTATTCCAAGAAGATGCTGTGCCACTGAGCCATGTCCCCCCTCTACAATTAGGCACTTGGTCCCTTAAGCCCTACTGGTGGGGAAGAACACCTGAAGCAGCCTCCTACTGATTTAAGCCCCTGTGTCCCTTAAAGAACCTGGCGGCTAGGAACCCCAAATACCACCCTATACAGAATCAGACCCTTTCCCCACAACCCTTGGTGGGGAAGAAGCCTCAGTGCCACCTCACAGGGCAGAATGCCCTGGACCTGAAGATAAATGGGGCAAAACACATGTTTGCCAGCTGCAACACACATGATCAGAAGCACTGCTTTGTTGCAGGTGTACATCCACATGTACCCAAGCTTCAAAGTAGGTGAACACATTAAAGGTGCCCTATACTGAATCAGGCCATTGGTCCATCAAAATATTGTCTACACAGACAGCAGCAGCTCTCCAGGGCCTCTAGCAGAGAGCTCTCACATCACCTGGTACAGCATCCCTCTTTCTGTGTTATACCTCTGAGGATGCCAGTCACAGCTACTGGCGAAACGTCAGGTCCTACAATGCTAAGACCATGGCCACACAACCCGGAAAATCTCCAGCAACTAATGAACTCTGGCTGTGAAAGCCTTTGACAACATATTTATGTTGAAAGATTGTCACTACCAAATTCAGCAATAACAAACACAGAACAACAAGACTCCTCCTGTAAAAATTTAGCAATGCTGATTTCCTAGCTATATAACACATAGTTATAGATGTTCCTTTGGATTATGAGGAGCTCCATGGCTATTTATTCTTTTATTTATATCCAGGTAGTTGGGAACAGTGTTCAAGGATGCCAAAAGGACAAGGTCTCCCAACAGCTCATTTCTCCCATCTTTTATAAGGCTGCCAATGAATACAACTGACTGTAGTTCCATTTTCTGAAACAGGTGGTGATGGTGGAAAACTATTTCAAGTCACAGCTGAATTATGGCGACCCTGGTCCCAGTCACACGGGGCAGATAACACAGGGCAGAGGTGTGGCTCTTTGCGCTGTCGCAACTTGCCTTGCCATTATGTGATCTGACGCGATGGTGGTGAGGTGGATTTCTTTTCCATTGGCGGGTGTTTCTGACGGGCTCCAATGAGGCAAGAGGAGTGCACTGGAGTGATCACATGAAGGAAGTCCAGCAGCGGATCATCGCAACCCATTTAATAGAAGACTTTTCCAGCTACTTTTTAACTCCAGATCTTTGGCAGTATGATATGGGTTGGAGACAGGTGCGCCACACTTGCCAGATGTTTCCATGTGATCATGCCCGTATAATCCACCTGGCATTCGTTCCTATCGCGCAGCAAATCCTCTGTGTGACCGGACCTTCTGTAAGGTTTTTAAGGCAAGAGAGATTCAGAGAGGGTTATCCATTGCCTTGCTCTGTGTAGCAACCTTGAACTTCCTGTCCAAATACTAACCAGGGCTTGGCCCCACTTAGCTTCTGAGATATGACAAGATCAGGCTAGCCCGAACAATCCAAGTGGGGCCTAGAACAGGTAAAGGTGTTAAATCTGTCTTTTTGTTAAAGACACTTTAGAGCCCAAATGAGAGGAGAATGTGCTGAAGTCACAACAACCCATACTCTTTCATTCCATGCTCAAGACTGGCAGCTGTTCATTTCTACAAACTGAGGAGAACAGCCAGGGGACGGAACTACTGTTTCCATTCCTATTGAAGGTACTGAAGCCTGGGTGTGGCCAGTGGCGTGAGTCTTTTGAGCCAAAGGGCAGCCCTGAGTGAGCTGGCACGGTGGATCCAGTACCAACCCAAGGGTTGTACTGTGAATTCTGTTGTCTAAATTATGTTTTCATATGCCACTTTGAGTCTTCATTGAGGAGAAAAGCATGACAGGAGTGTTTAAACAAACCAAGCCAAACACCCTCTTCCCTCTGCTCTGTGGCTGCCACCATAATGTGATGAACCTTAGCATAACTGGAAGATACTGTCCACATTGTCATCATGATGGGGCAAGCAGAAACCAGAAAACAAGTCTGACAGTGACTGGATGTAGCATCACAAACTAGTTAATAAAATGGAAATTGTTTGGGATCTGTTTATGTTAGAGAATTTCAATATACACTTTACTGAATATCAAATGGAATGTGAGTTAACTAACCCGCTTAATATTTGGTACCCTATTTTAGAAAAAATTAATATTAATAAGTTTGACTGGAACTCAATCAACAATGTAAAATTTAAGCTTTTATTATATAGTTAACTTTGTTTTTTATAACTTACCTTTAAATGCTATTACTAAATGCATTTGTAGTTAAATATTTTTGTTTATATGTAGAATGTTATTCTAGTATTCTTGTATCCTTGTGCTTCATACTTTTTCGTTACTCCACTTGCCATGTTCTAAGTTTATGATCTATGGTTGTAACTGATGTCCAACTTCTGTTGTAAACCGTTATATACAAAAATTAATAAAAATTTTGTTTAAAAAAATAAAATGGAAATTGAGCAAAAAGTCATGCTGTCTCCATTCAACTAGACATAGGGCAACTCACAAGAGTGTCTATTGGCAAATCTGTGTTGATTTGGTATGATTTGTCCAAGTGACTTTGTATGTATTCACTTGATCCAATTATAGTTTTTGCAGCAGCCACACACCACCTTTCTGCTGCTGCTGTCACCTCCCCATTTTATAAGCACAGAGTAAAAAGGAAAAAAAATCAATTCCTGATTTGTGCATTCAGACTTACTACTTAGGGGGTCTCTGAATGTTCTTAATATCTGTCCATGAACACATCTAATCTTCTTACCAGTCTTTACAATAACTTCTTGAATAGATGCTGGTAACTCTACAGGCATAAAAAGCAGGCAAAACCATCTCTCCAATGTTGGTCATTGAAAGGATGGATCCAACTGCACATGCACAAAGATGGAGTAGCATACAATCAGTTCCATGCTTTTTAATAGGTAGTAACTCATTTAATTATCTGTTAATGACCCTGAGGAATATTGCCTCTTCTCTGATGAATTAGATGATTTAGTTCTCAAAACTGGCAAAATTGGCACTAGGCTGCAGCCCTGTAGTAAAGCTGCTACTTAACAGACACAAAGCTTCATGGCACAGCTCCAAGCTCAAACCAGGGTTCAGTACGTGTTGATCACAAGGTGATCAAGTCAGGAGTTCACTTTGTATATGTCTGAACAAAATACAGCTGCCTGGTGTTCATATTCATGTCAAAATTCTCAGCATGACTAGTCAGTACTTATATTTGTGACTGTCCCAAGTAATTAGGGAATAGCTGGAGCATGAGCCATTTGTAGCTGCCTTTTATAGGACATCTTGTACACTGAAGTAAACATGTAAGGTTTCCCAAGACATAGGAAGCAGGCACTAACAATCACTAAGGGATTCACCAGTTGATCATTGAATGGTTTATAAGGAAAGTGTTGCATGACAGCCACCCTTTTGTGCCAGAGAGAATTTTCTAATGTTGAATCATTTACGATTTAAGTTCTACTTAGTACTAAGAATGTAATTTGTGTTAGCACTTGACTGTGCACTGGTAGTTTGTATTGAGTAAGTGGTCTGCTGTTGTCAGTCCTTCTCCCCTCACTGTCTGCCTGTCATGTCGAAAGCCCTGTTTGGATTTCAAGCAGAGGGGATTTCTGTCAGATAGATTTGAAGTGACTGCACAAAGGTAGGCCACGATCAGTCACTTTGCTATGCCGCCCTCACTTGCCATCTACTTCTATTTAAATCATCTGTCCTTGCTCCTTCTTCTCATCCTTCCACTAAAACTCCAAGCTCTCCATTCAGATCAACAGTGATATAGTAATTGCAGAAAATTCAAACTATCACAGTGGGTGAATTCCTAACTCATTTCAAATTTCTGTCAGAAAAGGTACTCTGTACAGTGTGACCAACAAACCCAGATTCTGCTACCAGTCAAGGGAGAAAAGGGGAGTGCTAATTAACCCATGGGTGCCCAGGCTTGAACTCTTCTCATACCTCTTACAAAAGGAGTTGCTCTTCAATGTATTTATTTATTTACTTATTGGATTTCTACCCTCCCCTACCCCACCACTGTTTGAGGGAAAGTTGGTGCCTGAGGAATAAGGAAGTGCGTGTGGACAGAAAGTTCCATCAGAGGAAAAATTTTCATTTAATTGCACATCGATTCAGACTTTTTGGAGGAAAGGGACATGTACATATACAAGAAACTAGTAAATTACAGTATTTAAGAGGCAGTGTTTCAGTTGTATCTAGGGATGTGCATTTGGCATTTCTGAGCAGAATACTCGAATCATGCCTTTTCAACATGATTCAGGCATTAGTTAAGCCAAATCGGATTGTCTGATCTCATTTGGCTTACCAATAAGAGAATCCCAAATTAATTCAGGAAACCTGATTTTTTTTTTTTTTTGCTCCATTATACCCTATGGGGCCATTATAGTCAATGGCAAATCTCCTAGGGTATGTTCAGTGGACTGGGGGGAGGGGGGTTGAGGTAGAGGCACCATATTTGGAGTGTAGCTGCTGGAGCTTCTCCCCCAAAGTACTCCCCCATTTCAAAAATATTGTACCAGGGGTCCAATGCTATGGGCACCCAATGCTATGGCACCATTGTTTTCAATGGTGGCAAAAAAGCAAGGCAAGCATAGAACAAGTCCAGCAGATTCTCCCAGAGATTCTCTGTAGTAGAAAGTGAAGTGTGGGGAGGTGGCATATTTGTAAGGCCAGCAGCAGAACCAGTGCAATGTGCCCAGTAGAACCAGTGCCAAAACCCAACAGGACTAAGGTCAAATCTCAGAATCTCCATTGTTTCCAGTAGTGGAAAAAAAGCAAGGCAGGCATACAACTAGCCCAGCAGGTTCTCCCAGAGAGTCTCAGCAGTAGAAAGTGAGGTGTGAGAAGGGGGCATGTTTTCAAGGCCAGCAGCAGAACCAGTGCAATATGCCCAGCAGAACCAGTGCCACTGTGGTAGTGCCAAACCCCAACAGGACTAAGGTAAAATCTGTTGGGTTTTGGAACCACCACAGTTTCACTGGTTCTTTGGGGGAGAGGTTCTAGCAGCTACACTGCAAACTTGGTGCCTCTACCTCAAACCACTCCCCCCCCCCCACTGAATATGCCATAGGAGATTTGCTATTTACTATAATGGCCCCATAGGGTATAATGGAGCCAAATAATTCAGGATTCCCAAATTTTACCTGAATTTCAATACAATACTGATATTTGAATTCTAGTTTTCAACACAATACTGAATATTTAAGGGTCCAAAAATCCGAATCTGAAAAATACCACTCCCCCCCCCTTGGACATCCCTTGTTATATCCTCTTAATGTCTTTGAGTCATTTTCTGTCATTTCCTAGTACCCAACCTTTTGATTTCAGCTGTAATCCTAAAAAATAATCATTCAACATAAGGAAATAGATACAAAGGGTACAAGTGGTAAGATTCCCATTTTCTTCCTGGTTCATCTCAAGGTATGCAATCCTAGGAGCCCTTAAATTCTTCTGGTTGATGAAGAGAAGACAAGATCATGAAGTTAGTAATAATTTATGGCCAATTAAATGTTACCTCTTCCCCTATGGCAGTTGGCATAGCATTTCGAATAACCATCATACATGCTTCATCAGTGTGCAAAAAGGTCTGTGTTAGCACCAGTCTTCACCAAGGGCTTTCAGTCCCCTCTGAGAGCTGTAACATCTAAATTGTCCTTCAACAGCAACTTTCTAAGTATAAAATGATAAAAAAGATGTTTGGGAGCATGGAGTCATTGAAAGTTGAGACTAATGAAAGGGAGAAAATTCCATTATTGCACCATTGCTGCTAAAACCAGTGTTGCATGCCCAATTTGCAATCGTATCTATTATAGGAAATACTATATATTTTAATCATTGACTGGAAGAGCACAAACAAGAATTTGCAGTAAGATTTGGAGTAGAAATCAGGGAAGTCAAAAGTGGGAGCTTTAGTTTGACAGGCCTTAGTATTCCCTGGAGTACCCTGCCACATCAGAATCATCACGTTCTATTTTGAAGCCTATTTTGAAAACCACCAGCATACAAAATAAGATAGAGATGAATCCTGACATATATGGACTCTCATTCCAGATCCCCCCCTTCCTGTACTTATATAACTGTTTCTTTTCTTTTTTTTGTTACCTCCACATGAAAATAATAATTAACTCTACATTAGAAAAGTGAATGAAGCTAAATATGTGGGACACATTGTTGAATGCAGATTCTTTGTTGCTATTATTGGTGTTATTATTGCATTAGCAGGTGCTACGTTTGGCATTAGCATAGACAAGTGGGGCAGATATTTCCAGGGGCAGATCCCATCTCCCCCCCACACTTTCTCTCCAGGCCCAGTGCAGCCTCTGGGCTCCCCGACAGCTGCCAGGCCCACTGCCTTTCCTGCTCTGGGCAAGCTCACTGAGGCTTCATTTCCACCCTCCCCACTCTTGGTGGCTTACCTGGTATAATGGGGTATAATGGAGCCGAATTTTTTTTTTGGCAGTCCTGAATATTTCCTGAATCCCAATACCATACCAATATTAGGATTTGTAAAATCAGTTAATACCAATATTTTGGGGGTCCAATATACTCAAACCTGAAAAATACCAATTTTTTTTTGTGCACACCCTAATGCAGATTGCGGTTTGTAATTTGTGAAAACTTTTGTTAATTCCTCACAATCAGTGTAATCAAAACAAAATAGACTTTTTTCTTCCAAGAAAAAGACATGGTTTACAGTAGTCTTTGCACACATAATCAATGAGCAGATCAGAAATACAGGCATTCCTACTGAATAATTGCATGTGGTCTGGAACAGAGAAAATGGTGATGGCTTGCTAGGCTGATATCCCTGCAGTAGACTTGTGAATGGGAGCTTGTTTATTTCTTTCATTTCTGAAATCAATTCCCAGAAGGACTCTTTTATTATTGGGCTGTTTTGTATGGTTTTGTTTCATTATTTTTTCTTTCAGTATTGTTGTTATTGGTTTCAATGGAAGATGCTTCCCCTTTATTTGAGTCTGTACCTTCATAGTTTTCCATCCAAACTGGACAAAACTCAGAGGAACTGTTGTACTCCTCTAGGAACTCCTACATTACCAAATTTCAGACAGATAAAATGCCCTCCTTGAGGCAATCAAAGGCACCCATATTTAACATTAAACTCTATTGATAGGATAAATTCCAAACAGTAACACAGACAAGCAATTATAGGCAGAGGTAACAAAGAAACCAGAACAAAATGAAAAACAATCATGGTGCTTTTTTTCTTTATAGGATGTTTAAATGAGGGATTTGTTTTGTTTTTGTACTAATTACAATAATGATAAAACACACAGTTTTTGTATTTACTGTAAACAAAAGAAATGTACAAGATTACCCTGAACACATTAATGGTCCATACTTCAGAGGTCTGAGCTAGAGCTACTGTCAAACCTTACAACCTTTTAAGTTCAACTTGAAAACCCCAGTTTTGATTTTGCATTCCTCTTGTACTCAGTAGGCACGTAAGTCTTGATTACTGAACAATTTTGAGCCCCCCCACCTTGATATATTCTGTGAACATATTTTATTTATTTATTTGCCCAGCTCTCCTTGTCGAAGCAGGCTCAGGGCGGCTTACATAAAAATGTATTAAACGGATAAAATGAACAAGACAAAATAAAAATATAAATATAAAACACTACATAAAGTGCTAGTGCATAGCGTATGACAATGGTGAGGTGTTGGTAGCATCAGCATATTAGGAGTACAGTCAGCTGATATCTCAGTCCGGGTCATATCAGTGGAGCACAGGCTGTCGATGATGGTATTGTTACCGGGGCCAGGGCATTAGTTTGTTAAGTGTGGCTCATTAGTCGAAAGCCTGGTGGAAGAGCTCCGTCTTACAGGACCTGCAGAACTATAAAAGGTCCCACAGGACCCTAATATCCTCCGGGAGCTCATTCCACCAGCGCAGAGCCACCACTGAGAAAGCCCTGGCCCTCATCGAAGCCAGTCTGGCATCTCTGCAGCCCAGGAGAGCCAGACAATTTTGGGACCCTGATCATAATGCTCTCTGGGAAACATGCAGGGAAAGGCAGTCCCTCAGGTATGTAGGCTCCTGAACATAAAGGGCTTTAAAGATAAGAACCAGTACCTTGAAGCGAATTCAGTACACTATGGACAGCCAGTGCAGTGCTTTTAGTGCAGACTGAATGTGCTCCTACATGTGGAAGCCCAACAACAGCTTGGCTACCACATTCTGCACCATCTGCAGCTTCCAGATTTGGGAAAAGAGCAGCCCCATGTAGAGAGCATTTCAGTAATCTAATCTTGAGGTGACCATTGCATGGATCACTGTCACCAAGTAATTGCATTTGAGGAAGGGAACCAACTGCCTGATCAGCTGAAGGTGATAAAAAGCTGACTTTGCAGTGGCTGCTACCTGGGCCTCCATTGTTAGGGAGGCAACCAAGTGTACTCCCAAAGTCCTAACCTCTGGCACTGGCACCAGTGGCACCCTGTGGAAAGTCAGGAATGGGATCCCTACCCTCAGACCACTCTGTCTCACACACAGGACCTCTGTCTTCATCAGATTCAATTTCAGTCTAAGCCACAGCTTGCAGCACCAGGTCCACATCTTCTGGACTAGAGTTAGACTGGCTGCCCAACAACAGATAGATCTGTGTTTTGTCTGTGACATCCCAGCTCATATAGATGTTAAATAACATTAGGGAAAGTACTGCCCCTTTGGGGAATCCGCAAACTAGTGGGTGCCTTCAGGACAGCTGTTCCCCTAAGGCCACTCTTTGTCCCCGAACCTGAAGGATTGGGAAAAGCCACTGCTAGGCAGACCCCTGAATCCCAGTGTTGGTGAGGTGGTGGATCAGTAGTTGATGGTCGACCATGTTGAATGCTGCTGACAGGTCCAGGAAGAGCAACACTGCTGAACTGCCCTGATCCAGATGCCTCCAAAGGTCATCTGTGAGGGCAACCAGTACCATCTCTGTCCTATGGTCTGGTTGGAAGCTGGAATGGAATAGATCTAATGTGGAAGTGTCATCCAAAAAATCCTGCAATTGAATTGCCACTGCCCTCTCAATTTATTAATTTATTGTATGGCAGGATTATAAACAGGAAACATATAATAATATAAAATGTGTAACCAAGTTGATACAATGGGTATACAGGCAGATTGAACAATTCCACAAAATGCTACTAAATTTTCAGTTCACTCAATCACAGCTGGGGTATGTTCAAAGAGCTGTGTCGCATCTCCCTGGAAAGCACAATGCTCAGATTCCTGTGACAAATGGAGAATAGTTTGGTGGACTGCACCACAATCACATTTGAGGCCTGCTATTTTGCCCCATTTAAACAACAGGTCAGCACATCTGCCAAAGCCTGTTCATATTCTATTAGCTGTTTTCCATGTTTCACATGGAAAGTCAAATCCTGAGGATCTCTTATTGGTGTTTATCAGGTTATGGATATTGGTGGTAATTGATTGCATCCATGTTCATGGCCATTCATTAGATTTATATATGATAGACTGAAATGCTATGATTGCAGGATTTGTGCAGATCTTATTGATAGGTGAGGGGACCTTAGTCTGGATAGGCCTGCATCAGCCATGTCTTTGTGAATGGGCAGCTCTCAGTTTTCAATGATCTTTCCATATTCAGGGGAAAGAGCATCTTCTCTTTGGAGATGCAAGGGAGTGATGTGGCACAATATAGGTAGCCAATAGGCTGAAGTGGGTTTAATGCATCTATTGATGGTTCTCATTGTTGTATAGAGTTGGGCATCAAGTTTGTGGACATGGGGGCTGTTGAACACACTGAAGCACTGTATTCCTCAGTACTATACACCAATTCCAAAGCTGAGCATCTAAGTGTTGTAGCAGACGCACCCCAAGCTGTACCACATAATTTTTGGAGGATGTTGTTTTGCATGCATATTTTTGCTGCTACTGATGTTTATGGCTCAAGGTCCTGTCCAGGGTAATGCCAAGGTACTTAGGTATATGATTGTGTATAAGTTGGGTTCTATTAAAGTAGACATTCAGTTCACAGTTGGCAAGATTGTTATTGAGATGGAAACAGGAGCATTCTGTTTCTTCTGGACTTGCAATGACCCACCATTTACAGTAGTAGTCAGCCAAAATTCTGAGGTCCCTAGTTAGTATTTCCTCAGTCCTTTCAATTGATTTGTGCCTTACTGCAATTGCCATGTCATTGACATGAGCAAACTTCCTAGATATCATCTCAGAAACATCAGAGATATATAGGTTAAAAAGAACTAGAGCGAGGACTGAGCTCTGGAGTAAACCGTTATTCAGTTTCTTCTACTTGCTAATTGACTGACCCAAAATTACTTGGAAAATTCTATCACTTAGCATGTTACTTAAGAGTTGAAATAAAGTTCTGTAGTAGAAACCTTGTACAAACAGGCCATTCCTCCAGACTGAGTCATAAGTGCAGGTCAGATCTGTAAAGTACTGGGTTTCGGGCCTCATGACTCGGACGACGACATAAGAGAAGATGCGTTTATTCGTACTTCACACAAGACAAGAACAAACAGTAACGGCCGGAGGCCAACTATATACAGTTAGGGGGGGACGGCCCCATATTCCTATTGGCGGGTTTGAATCGCCCGCCAATGCTGCCATTGGTTCTCTACTGGCGAGCTCAGGAACCTAGTCCCTATTGTTCTCAGAGAGCGAAGCTTGGCTGTATTTCACCAGCTCTGCCTTCTGATCCCAGGACACAACAAGATCAATGAAAACTGCTGATGTCTTAAGACACTTCTGATACCCTGCCACAATGAAGGTTGTTAAGCTGAGAACCTGGTATTCATAACTACAACAATGTCTAAATCCTGCTTTCTCTATAGGGACATGTTTGTTAATTCTGTCACTGATTTTGTTCAGGGTTAGCCTCTCAAGGAGTTTATAACAGGAGCTCAGAAGGAAAATAGGTCTGTAACTTTCCACCAGATGTTTTGATTTTCCAGGTTTCAGAATAGCAACTATCTTTGCTTTCTTGAATTCCCTTGGGAGTCTTCCTGCTCTCATGATGTCAGTGAGAAACTTTGCTAGCCATTTTTTAGTGAATGTGCCACTGTTGATCAGGAACTCATGGGCTGAGTTCAAATTGCCAGTTTGAAGTGGGAACCAGTCATGGCAAAAACTGTTCTGGGTTTTCCCAGTCACGCTGCGCCAACTGATGCGGGAGCATACCAGGAGGAGGCATGCAGGAGCGTTCAGATTGCTGGCCTGGAGGTGTGGCTGTAAACAGCTTTTTCCTGGCAAATCGGCTATGTGTGTATGAGTGTGTGAGTACATGAGCGCATATGCGCTCATACACACATTGCCAATTTGGATCCCATTGGGCAGTAGAGTGGAGCACAGCCAATCATATTGCTGCTGCCTTATGTGCAACATAGGTTGCTCCTGGCTTTTCAGCTGAGCGTTCACACTTCCCAGAAGCGGAATGCAGCGGGAACAAAGGCACACTCTGGGATTTGCTACCACTTTCAACAGGTGTCTTTTAATCCTGGGAGCGAAGCGGAACAGCACAGGTTGCCTACGGGTGGGGAACACCAGCCAGATGTGCCTGTATGAATGCCCCCTTTAATCTGCTTGGGAAACGTGGCTGAAACGTGGCTATAGCAGGGCAAATTGCCAGTCTGAATTCAGCCATTATGGATGCAGTCAAATTCCATTGCCATTCCACTCTTGATATCCTTCAGTACCTTGGAAATCTCATCAGCACTGAAATCCCTTGTCAGCTTGTAGTCTTCAGGGCAGGTGTGTTTCAAAATCCGGAGTTCTTTCTTAAATCCTGATTGTAAAATCTTGATCCTTCAGAGCTTTGGGTAGGGATTAGGGATGTGAATTCCGTTCATCTGAACCTAATGCACCCCCCAAAATGGCCCATTCGGGCCCCTTTCTGGCTGCTGCAGGCCAATTCAGGTTTTCTGATCTGAATCGGCTTGCCGCCGAATTGCCACCAAAATTTGGCAGCAATTCAGCCCCATTATATCCTGTGGGCCATTGAAGTCAATGGCAAAAACATAGGGTATATTCTGGGGTTTGGGGGAGAGGCTCCAAACTCACAGGGTAGCTGCTGGAGCCTCTACACAAGATACCCACCAAGTTTCAAAAACCAGGGGGTCAAATTCTATGGGGCCCCAAACAGATTGCTCCCATCCCCTCCATTGTTCTCTATGGTGGGAAAGAAAGTTACTTTCCCCCCACAGTACTGTTAGTGGCTCTGAGGGGGAGGAGGTTTGAGGGAGAGGCTCCAAATTTTCAGGGTAGCTTCGGGAGCCTCTTCCCACATAAACCCCCATGTCCCAAAGCAATTGGACTAGTGGGCCCAATTCTATGGGCACCCAAACAGGTTACCCCTATTACCTCCATTGTTTCCAATAGGGAAACCCAGCCAGCAGCACTTAAGGCAGGCAAGCAGGCAGCACCCAGCAGTCAGACTCTCCCAGAGAATCTCAGGGAAAGCAAACTGTCTTGGGAGGTGCTTGTTTGCCATGAGAACAAGTGGGATACTCCAGAACAAGTGGCATTGTGGCAGTGTAAGCATGCTACAGTACCACACAGAAACCTCAAAGGACCAACAGGAACAACATTTATACAGGCCCTGCCTTGTATAAATTGATGGTGCAACCGCATTGGACCACTCACACAACACACCTAGAAAAGAATATTTATAGCACTGAAAAAATGCAGAAAAGGGCAACTACACTGATAAAAGGAGGACACTTTCCCTATTAACAGTGGTGGCTAGTGGCTATAGATAAGAAGGAACTCTTGGTCTCTTATCATTGATTCTGCCCGATTCAGCCGAATCTGAATTGGGCTGAAATATATATATATATATATATATATATATATATATATATATATTTGCACATCCCTAATAGAATACACCATTCTGTGTACAAACATGTTATTTGTATGCTGACAAGTTTGAATTAAAAATTATTTCTATAATCTACATCATATATAATATATGGGGAGGGAAGGTGGCATGGTACAGCTAGATCTCACCAGATCTCAGAAACTAAGCAGGGTTGGTACTTGGATGGGAGACCACCAAGGAAGACCCTGCAGGGGAAGGAAATGGAAAACACCTAATTCTCACTTGCCTTGAAAGCATCTTGATAACAAACATATACCAGCAGCCAGAGGGGTGGAACAAATGGTTCATGATAAATAGTTCATACCCTAGGAAAAAGGGAACAACCATCCATCTCAACTCTGAAATATCCATGGCCTAAATTCCCCCCCTTGAGAAGCCATCTTTACACAGACTTTGTAGCATTACTGCCCTCCTACCATCTATTTGAGCTAGCAAGTGGTGGTAGATATAATTCTGTGTGTCTTCTCCAGGCACCTGTACAAGGAAAGGCTACATTTAATCTATATTGTGAGACATTCTGTTTTTCCCTGTATCTCTATGTGTTCTGTAATTCAAGAGCAGAAATATCACTATGCAAATACCTGTATTATATCTGAAATAATGTGAGCAGATAGACCATAGAAATTAAAATTACTAAAAACAGATTGCCAATGCTTCCTTTAAGTCATTATATGGAAGAGGAGAGTGAAATAAATCACACATATTACTTTAAGAGGGATGGATATTTTGAAGACAATTTAACAGGAATGGTCCTATGTTTCCTTTAGGATATTTTCCTAGAGATTTACAACATCTCCATCAAAATATTTTAAGCACATCTTTAAGCAAGCCCACTGCTGCTGACTTTGCAAAGCGAGCAAATGAAATTTTCTAATTTCATTTGCTAAATACGCTATTTTATTGCCTATTTGATACAGCAGCCAAGTTTCTGATTGTTTTTCTGTAGTGGACAGCAGCTACTCAGTATTCTACAAATGAGGGAGTAAAATTGCCTATTGTTCAAAAGAAGCAGTTATTCAAAATCAGTACAACTTATTTGTTTCCTGGGTGAAACCTTTTCAAAGTCATCACAAAAACACCACAGGAAATGCAGAAAAAACCCCCAGAAAAATAACAAAGCCTCACCACAATCTAAGTAAATTAAAGCATCTAATATAATTGGAGACAGACAGACAGACTCAATTACTCCTCTAATCAGACCATACTATGGTCATAAATTGTAGCTGAAACAGTTGAATGTCCAAAAAACTGTCCGTTTTCAAATACTCAAATGTGTTCGCAGTATGATCAAACGCATTTGTACATGCACATTCTTAGAGTGCTGTTTCCCTCCTATCGATCCAGGGCACCAGACCAACAGAAACCAAAATTTTAAAAATCCTTGTCTTGATCCTGCAGTGGAATGACACTTGTATAACTTCTCCATAGAACATTCCTGCCTTATTTTGGCTTCTTGATAATCATAGTACGTATCACAAAATATTTACCCTCATACTGCCTCCTATGTAGGGTAGTTCAATCCTGCAAATTTAAGCATACGCAGACATGGTCAATACAACTCACTGATTAATGATGCCAACTGTACAGGTATTAAAATAGGACATAAACAGGGGTCTTTTCATAGAAAAACAGCTGCAGGAGCTCATTAGCATATGGTATGCTAATGAGCTATTAGGCTATTAGCATATGCCACGCCCCCTGACATCACCAGAAGTGATGTCAGAAGGGGAAGCAAAAGTGGGGGAGGCATCTTCAAAAGCCTCCCCTTCCCTTCCCCAGCTGGTCTGGGTGGGGGAGCTAAGAGAGAAGGGGTTTAAAGTTTAAACTCCTTCTCATGAGAGTTGGGCTACAGAAGGAGGAAAGAGGGAAAGAAAGAGAAGGAAAGGGGAGGGAAACAGGGAAAGGAGGAAAAAAGAGAAGAGAAGAAGGTGGGAAAGAAAGAAAGAGAGAAGAGAAGAAGGGAAAGAGGAAAAAGAGAGAAGGAAAAGAGGGAATGAAAGAAATTTGGCGGCAATTCGGCCCCATTATATCCTATGGGCCATTGAAGTCAATGGTGAAAACATAGGGTATATTCTGGGGGCTGGAGGGGAGGGGTTTGAGGCCCCAAACTCACAGGGTAGCTGATGGAGCCTCTCCCCAAGATACCCACCAAGTTTCAAGAACATTGGACCAGGGGTCCAATTCCATGGGCCCCCAAACAGGTTGCCCCTATTCCCTCCATTGTTCTCTATGGTGGGGAAAAACGTACTTCCCCACCATAGAGAACAATGGAGGGAATAGGGGCAACCTGTTTGGGGGCCCATGGAATTGGACCCCCTGGTCCAATGTTCTTGAAACTTGGTGGGTATCTTGGGGAGAGGCTCCATCAGCTATCCTGTGAGTTTGGAGCCTCTCCCTCAAACTCCCTCCCCTCCAGCCCCCAGAATATACCCTATGTTTTCACCATTGACTTCAATGGCCCATAGGATACAATGGAGCTGAAATTGACATTCGGCTGCCTGAAAGACTCTCCGGGACGCCGGCTGGGGGCGGGGCTTGGCTCCTGAGCTCCCGGAGCTTAGCTCCGGTGCGCTCCCCCCCAAAAAAGACCCCTGGACATAAACATATGCAGTTTGATTTAAATAAGCTGCCACATGAATGCCATCATTACACACCTAACAAATGTATGGCTCCATTTTCACTACAAGCAAATCCTTGAATTAGTTGTTGTAGATTTTCCAGGCTGTATGGCCATGGTCTTGGCCATTCAGCTTGGAAAATCTACAACAGCTAATGAACTCCGGCTGTGAAAGCCTGACAACAAACCCTTGAACTGATTGACAATGGTGTTTGAGTTAGCACTGAATAATCAGTTTGTGCAAGGCAAGCTTGATTCTTAATCATTTTATTTTGAGATCCTTGATACATATAATTAAAACAGCTAGGGGCCCTAGCAAACTATAGACATAGACTTCCTCATGTGTACCCCAAAATGAATGCAGAGCCATGAGTGCAGAAAAATGCTGCAAGTGGAGCGCCTCACTACATTCTAATTCATTTGCTGTTGCTGCACGTGTATAGCCCCGGTTGAAAACTGGTGATGGGCATGACACAGAGTACCAGCAGCTACTCATACTTCAGGGAATATATGTACTTATTTACATTTCTGATGGGGAAAAGTACCATTGTTGCAGCTGACTTATAGTAACCCAGTAGGTTTTTCAGGGCAAGAGCCAAGTTTGTCATTGCCAGCTGTTGTATAGCCACCTGGCCTTCCTCAGTAGTCTCCCATCCAAGTACTAACCATGGCCAAGCCTGCTTATTTTCCAGAGACTGGATGAGATTAGGCTAGCCTGGACCATCCAGGTCAGGTTACCTTTTAACTTTGTGTATTTGTAGTCCTCCTTTTTCACTGAGACTCAAGGTGGATCACACAATCAAAACAATACAATCAGGGTATTATAATACAGTCAATATTGCAATAATGTGGTATTAAAAAATCAGGAAGCAGCATGCTGAAAAGAGTATAGCACATACAATATGGTAGTGTAATACATACAAACAATAAAGTCAAACTGGATTACAAAATCAGAGAAACAGTGTCACAATATATACAACAAACAGAGCAATGAAAACTAGCTAAAATTTCATAGACATTAACTACAGCCCCATATAAAGGCATTATAAATAGAAATGTTGTACAAAGAGACAGATATGGAACTACAGTGCATGGCCTCAGGTCAAGTTACTGCCTTTCAGCCTAACCAACTTGATGTGATTGTTGTGAAGCTAAAATTGGATAGTGCTATGTATTCTGTCCTTGGCTTTGAGGAGGAAGAATAGGATACATAGGGCTACATCTAAACCAAATGGTGGCCTAGGGAAGGAGCATCTTTGTTGCCCTCTCTCCAAATCCAAAACCTCAAGCAGTCACCTGTCCTTAACCTGTACATGATGCACAAACACACACATATGTACATTTCTCCATAACACATTTTTGCTAAGTTGCTCATGACCAAATTAATTTAGATTTCTTGTATTCATTTGTAAAAAAAAATTAATGCAGTGTTGAATTAGTGAACATTTTATGTGAACAATTTTCAGTATCTTATAGTGCAATTCTAAGGAAGGTCATACCCTTTTAGGCCCACTGACTTAGATTTTGAAAGATGTAACTCTTCTTAGGACTGCACTGTTAATTTCTTGGTTATGTGTAATGGCAAGCAAGCATGAGCTATTACAAATAAAACTTTATTATAATGGTATGTAGGACAGTTGGATTGGCTGTACTATATACAATGTCAACAGCATTCACTCTGAAATAAATAGGAATAACTGAACAATTAAAGCAACTAGCTATGCACATTAAAACATCAGCAAAAAGAGCAACAGTAATAAAGCAAATAAAATAATCAAATAGTACCAGAAATAAATACTGAAAACTCATGAACTTTTAAACATTTTAAAACTAACTTTATCAAAGAGATTCTGGAACTTCGTACTGGCGCGTTCTCCCAGGAAAAACAGCCATGAATATCAGTAATAGAATAGCAGTTGGCAAATGGGGAGAAATAGAGAGGAAAAAGACACTGAAAGACAAAAAGTGGGTAACAGAGAGCTGTGAATATCTATAAGATAGGGAAACGACTTTGGATCAACGTGGAATTAAAGGCTCAAGAACAGTGTTCTTTCTGGTATCTTGAGAACTCTATGAAAAAGAAAAGTGAAAGGTGCAGAAGGGGAAAAGAGGAAAGAGAAGTCCAACTGATATGTAGATTCAGAGGGAATTATGATGGGACAGACAAAACTAGGTTATAATGGGAATGCAACAAGAAACAGATGGAGGCAACAGATGAAAAATAAAAATGGTTACGGGGATGCAGAAAGGGGATGAGTGGTGTGGTGTTTTGACAACTCTGCTCCTTTCATCCTGACCAGTGTTTTAGACTGCCCTAGTCAATTCCAGGACTTGGTGTGAGCAAGACATGGAAGAAGGAAGTCGTTGTGACTGTGGCTCTAGACAGAGAAACAACTGGATTTATTCAACTGTGCTTCTGTTTGAAACTATGCTGCTTCCTTATTTTTATGCCTAGCATCAAGGACACAACAAGTGGTAACATTTCAGAGAGAGAGAACAGAAAAAGCAGGAGGGTTAATAGAGGCGCATGTCTTGAGAGCTTTGTCTGATAGAGACAAAGATAGGTGAACTAGGGTTGCCAATTCTGATTTGGGAAATTACTGGAGATTTTGGAAGTGGAGCCTGGGGAGGGAAGGCTTTGGGGAGAGGAGGGATATCATCTGGCTCTAATGCCTTAGAGTCTAGCCTCCAAAGCAGCCGTTTTCTCCAGGTGAACTGATCTCTGTTGTCTGGAGATCAGTTGTAATATCGGAAGATCTCCAGGCTCCACCTGGGGCTAGCAGCCCTAGGGGTAATGAAAATGGAAAGATAAGAGAAAAAGGAGGAACAAGGAGGTACCCAAAGAGAAAAATAACAGCAGGGGACTCAGAGCAACTCATGGGGCAAGGATGCAGAGAAAGAAAAAGGTAAGAGGCAGAAATGGAGAGAAAATGGACACCATGTAGGATGGAGAAAGAAAAAGCATGAACAGAGTTTGGGTAGAAATGATAATGGAGAGAAAGAAAAAGATGTGCTTATCTTTCTGTATGCGGGTGGTGGTGGTGGAGGAAAGGTTGCTCAGGGAGAAGAGATTCAGAAGAATCCAAGATACTTTTCTGATATTAACACAGTGGCACTTTTTTTTGTTCTTAATAAAAATGGCATTCTGAGCAACTTGAAATGTGCAGCCCTGAATTATGCTAACATACACAAAGTTTTTAGACATAAATGACACACTTTGGAAGGGGGTTTCATCTACCATTTGTCAACAGACATATTTGCATAGTACTATATATAGTATGTGTGTGTATGTACCTGTCTGCCTGTATATATATTTGCTAAGTTTATATTTTGTTCTTTTCTTTTCGTCCATACAGCACCTTATGTGTAAACTTTATACAAGCCTTCCCATAAGGAAGTTTGATTTGTAAAATTCTTTAAAATGTCAACTAGAGACTTTATTCAAAACACCATAAATTTAGCCAATCCTAATCCCACCTAAACAGTTTAATGCACAGCCCACCCCTCCCACCCCCCAGAGGGTGAACACCGTTCTAAAGAAGAGCTAGTTGTCTTGCTATTGACATATATCTGTAAAACCAAATCATGCATGAAGCACAGCTTAATTTGAGGGAAATGGCTGGAACTGGGGATTAAGCAAACCGATAATGAACCTTTTAATTCTAGTTCATTGGTTTGAATAGGCCCAAGACAGTTGTAACTAGTGCTGTACAAAAAGAATGTGCGTATGAGAAAAAGTCATCTATGTAAAAGTTGTATTCTACTTTGAGAACTCTCAACAGTGAATGGTTATTTTATTTCCAGAGTGTACAAAAGCAACTATTAGTGTGTCCATCCATGTTCCAAAAGAGAGATGGTGTAGAGCAAGACATTCAATTTATCTCTTAAAGTTCACTCTATGGCAGTTACATTGCACAAGCCAGATGTTTGTCATTGGGGCTTTCTATCTAATGCAATTCAGTCATACACTTCCTCCATGGAATGCAGGGCAGCAGACATTGTTCTCCTGCTCATCCTCATAACCTGTATGGTAAATTAGGCTGAGAGAGCAATGGACCCAAAATTACTCCAGCAAGTTTTCATGGCAGTATGGAGACTTGAATTTGGGTTTTCCAAATCTTAGTCTGACACTCTAGTCACTACACTACTATGGCTCTTTCCGATGCCACAAGGGTTAAGGGAAAACATACAAAAACCTGGTCTGTTCCCGGGCTTGCATGTGTATCTCACTCCTTCCCATGTCTTTCTTATGCTGAGAACTGCAGTTTAAATACTAGCTCTGGTTACCTGTGATGTGTGAATGTATATATTCTGGTTAAGCATACTAAGGTTGCAATCACATGCGCCTTTAGATCCATCATAGGTGCAAATGCCTGACAGATCTAAAGGGAGCGATCAGACAGCAACATCTGGGAAGCGTCCCACAGTCATTGGCAATCCGTGCTGCTCCACCGCGGAAGTGGTAAAAGACACCAGGGAAAGTCTGGTAGTAAACAGGTTCCAATGGGCCACGGATGGACTTTCCCCTGTCTGATCATTCAAGCAAGCTCTCAAGCCATTGGGATGGTCTGATCAGCCCATCTCAGCTTAGTGACTTCCCCCCCTCTTCACAGCATGCACATCATCACATACTCCATAGGGGGCCCTCGGTACAGAGGTGCAATTACTTGTTTATGCACTTGGGAAACAAATGGCCAAAAAAACCCTGACTCACCCACAGTTGCATCTAATCATACAGTGATGGGCTGCGCCTGCACCTACAAAGGGAGGTGTGAGCCTGCAACTGTATGTCAAATTCCTCTGGAGGGAATAGCCTCACTTCCCCTCCACTTCAACTGGCAAGTGTGACAGCGGACTAAGATAGCAATCCTAAACAGATCTACTCAAAACCATACTTAGCTTTATTCAGTGGGGCTTTCTCTCAGGAAAGATATTTTAGGATTGCATTGTTAGTTTCCACCACACATACACACTAATCAGTGTTTGAATCAGGATTAGACTCTGATTTAGGATCTGGTTGGGACCTGCAGTGGACTGTATTTGATGTTTTTAATTATATTGTTGTATTTGATTTTTTTTATTATTTGTGAACAATTTTGCACATTAGTCAAGTGGAAAGGTGCCATATAAATTAAATAAGAATCACTGGCAAGATGTAGAAGAAGGAAGGGAATTTAATTTTTGGGACTCCCCCTATAAGTGACTTCCACGAGTCACAGGAAGAAGGCGGCAACCCTGTGAAGCCCAAACAGTGAATTGAAAGAGACCTTGGGGGTGAGGAAGGATGTTTCCCTGGCACTGAACCATTCTCAACCCAAAATGGTACAGGAAAAAACAGTGCTGGGGAAGGCAGGAGCCTCTTCTCCTTCACACTCAGGTGCCCCTGTGGAACAGTTAAAAGGAATTTCTCAGCAGAAACTTGTTCAACAAAATGTTAACACTTACCCAGGATGAACTTGGGGGTGCCCATCTTGTCTAATTTGGCCTTGCTAAGTCATGCTAGAGAGTGGTGGGAACTGGGGGACACTGGAATTTAACAAAATGGTAAGCTTTTAAGAGAGAAAGAGGATGTTGTGAGCCAGCTATCTATAATTAGCTACCTGTAGTTAGTTCCTTGAGAATATGGTATGTTTTCATTTACAATATGGCATGGTATACCATAAAGCTAGTCATCTCCCCAGCCCTTGGAGGCTGGATATTGCCCTTGGAGGTTGGAGTTGTACTTGGAAGTTTAATATGCTACGCCCAAACAAACAAACAAACAAACAATAACATACTTTGGACATTATTTTTTTTTTATTGAAATGGCACTACCATTCCAGTTTGATATGTAAAACTGTTGTCTGTTTACATAGTCACACTCATCCTTCCCTTACTTACTCTGATTTGGGAAGAGGAATGAAGGCAGACACTTTTATCGAGTTGCATTTGTGCTCCCCCTCCAATCTGCCATCTGTTAATTGACTTTGGTTCAAATCTGTTAGGTCACAGAGGACCGATACTTCATTGAACAGATTCTCCTGAACAGAAGGTCTCTTCCTCCTCCTTACCTTTTGTTGTGATAAAATGGGTTGTACCAAGAAAAACAACTGACATGAGAGTTTAAGAATAAGAAGTTCCCAGGGCCTGGCACCTTATTACTTCCTGAAACAGTTGTTAACAACATTAACCCTCGTTTGGTTTACAAAGCATGTTATTAAAAGGTTCTTATTTCTGTGGGTTAATTTGCCCTGAGTAATTAGATCTAAAAAATAAATCCAGTATTCAGTTGAAATGCTTTCCCTTTGGTGTTGATGGATGTGTGGATCATGTAGTATCCACACACTGATTCCCAAATGGGGCATTCTGACATTAGTATGGGTGATTTAAAAATCCCCATGGGCATTCTGACATTAGTATGGGTGATTTAAAAATCCCCATGGGCATTCTGACATTAGTATGGGTGATTTAAAAATCCCACGACCCTGCTTTTTTTGTCTAAAAAAATCCTGCTATGATGTAATTTCTCTCTTATGCAAACTGAAGGCAGGAGTCTTCATGCACCACTTTGCATTCTTTTGTGCTAAATTCTTTCTCCTCAATTTGTTTGACTGCTGTTTTGGGTCAAGCATATAAATGGTACAAAAATGACACACACTAGCCATAAAAGGTGCTAGCCGGAATAAAAAACACACAACCGAACTAGAGGAGTGACAATAGATGGAATGAAAAGACTCACAATGACAATATGGAAACAACAACAAAAAATGGGAAAACACATATTTGTGTTTTCTGAAATTTCTATATGCAGATTTCCCCACAAGTTGGCTTGCCAGCCTTCAGGTGAGACTTCGAGATCTCCCAAAATTCCAGCTGATTTCCAGATGATAGAGACCAGTTCCACTGGAGGAAATGGCTGCTTTGGAGGATAGAATCTATGGCATTATACCCCACTGAAGTCTCTCCCCTTCCCAAACCCCACTGTTCCCAGGCTCCACCCACAAAATCTCCAGGAATGTTTCAACCCAGAGCTGGCAACCCTACCCACAAGGTCAGTAGGAAGCCCCCACAGTTAAAGGGGAAGACTGGGCATGAGAGGGGAGGAACCCACTGGGGACTGAAGTAATAAAACTTTCTCTTTATTTCCCACATGGTTGCAAGGCAATCTGAGGCTTTATGAACCTGTATTTTGTATCTTAGGGATGGAATGAGATGTGTCATCTCTGTCTCATGTATTTGGGTGCTTCGGTTCTCAGACTAGGTTCTGGTAATAGTCTGAGTCAATAACAGGCCCATTTTAGATTTTAAGGATCCATTCATGCATTTACCATTCATGCATTTACCAGTTCTGTTTTTATCTAAGGTTGCTTTCCTATAAATACTGACACAGTGACTTTCACATCTACATAGGGTTGTCAGCTTCAGGTTGAGAAATACCTGGAGATTTTGTTGGTAGAGCCTGAGGATGGTGGGGTTTGAGGAGGGACTTCAATGGGGTATAATGCCATAGAGTACATCTTCCATAGCAGCCTTTTTCTCAAGGTGAACTGATCTCTGTTACTTGGAGAACAGTTGTAATAGTGGGAGATCTCACCTGGAAGTTGGTAACCCTGCTTCTACGGAACAGTAATGTTTGTCTTTTCACAAAAGAAATATATAATAATATGTAATATGCATTGCAGCCAATCATATGCATTCTTCTTCATGATACAGTAGCAGGGTGATATCCTAGAACACTTTTCCTGAAAAATAACAATTCCTGTGAGGCAACTGACACTTGTGCCTTCCTAAGCAGAGTTACAGCCCACTAAGTCTATTCACCTCAGTCAAATTACAAGGCTGTAACTCTCCTAAGGACAACACTGTTAGCCTATGATCTTGTTAAAATATGATTATAAGGAATTCTATAAAGCGTCCAGTATGGGAGACCGGCTTTTAGTGTCTTTTCCCCTTTATGGCTTGGAATTTGGAAAGCATACAATACAAATATTTATTTGTATTTGTACAGGCACACCAAAATAAATTAAGAGAAATCTAAAAAGAGAGAAGGAAAGAAGGAAATCAGCACACATTTAATCTAAGGGTATATATCTAGTGGAGGGAGTGCGAGACAGGATTAGGATTCTGTTGGTATACTACCCACCCTGCTACCCAACTGTCTCTTTGCCTGACCTTGTGGTGGTGGTCTTGGATATGGTGTTGAGGTCTCCTAGGCTAGTAGTCTTGGGAGACTTCAATACCCATACCAAGGCTACTTTATCAGGAGAGGCTCAGATTTCGTGGTCTCCATGACAACCATGGCTCTGTCTCAGGTAACAACAGGGCCCACACACTGTTCACATTCTTTTTATGATGTTTTGTTCTGGGCAGGAAGAAGGTGATCGGAATGTGGGGGGATTGAAGACAGTCCATTTGCCAGGAACAGCTCACTATTTGTTGAAGTTTAGACTTACAGGAGCACCAAGACTCTTCAGGGGTGGGGGACCAATTAAGATGATCTGCCATCATAGCTTGATAGATCCAATAGGCTTTCAGATTGAGAGATGTTTCCTGCTGATGTGGTCATTTGGAATGCTGTGTGCAATTCTGGTCACCCTACCTGAGAAAGGATATTATTGCATTGGGAAAAGTTCAGAAAAAGGGAACTAGAATGTCAAGACAGTGTGCGACTGCAATAAAAAAGGCCAGTGCTATGTTAGGGATTATTAGGAAGAGAATTGAAAACAAATTAGCCAGTATCATAATGCCCCTGTATAAACCGATAGTGCAACCTCATTTGGAATACTGTGTACAATCTGGTCACTACACCTCAGAAGGGATATTATAGCATTGCAGAAAAGGGCAACTAGAATGATAAAAGGGTTGGAACACTTTCCCTATGAAGAAAGGTTAAAGCGCTTGGGCCTCTTTGGCTTGGAGAAATGACAACTGAGGGATGACATGATCGAGGTTTATAAGATTATGCATGGGATAGAGCAAGTAGAGAAAGAAGTATTTTTTCTCCCTTTCTCACAATACAAAAGCTCATGGGCACTCAATGAAATTGCTGAGCAGTTGGGTTAGAATGGATACCTGGTATCCTGATGGCACCTGGTATTTTTGGCCACTGTGTGACAGAGTGTTGGAATGGATGGGCCATCAGCCTGATCCAACGTTGGCTTCTCTCATGTTCTCTTATGTGTCTGATACAGGCAACTGACACATAGAATTGCAGACTCGTAAGAGTTGGAAGGTGCCATACAGGCCATCTAGGCTAATGCCCTGTTAATGCAAGTTCTGCCTAAAGCATCCCTGACAAGTGTTCATCCAGCCACTGCTTGAAGATTGCCAGTGAGGCAGAGCTCACCAACTCCCTGCACAGCAGATTCCACTGTTAAACTATTATTACTGTATTCCCCCTGCCAACATCCATCTGGTACCTTTCCACCCATAATTTAAACCCATTATTGTGAGTCCTCCCCTCTGCTTCCAACAAGAACAGCTTCCTGCCCTCCTCTAAGTGACAATACTTAAAAAGAGCAATCATATCTCCCCTCAAAATCTTTTTCTCCATATTGGACATTCCTAAGTCCCTCAGCCTTTCATCAGAAGGCTTGGTCTCCAGGCCCCTGATTGTCCTCATCAGTCACTTCTGCATCTGCTCCATTCTGTCCACATCCTATTGGAAGTGAGGCCTCCAGAACTGCACACAGTACTCCAGGTATGGCCTGACTAGTGCAGTGTACAGCAGGCCTAAAACATTTTGCAATTTGCATGTTATGCTTCTGTTTATACTAGGGGTGGGCACAAACTGGGAAAATGGTGGTTCATTGTGCTCATGAACCACGAACTATGAACCTCTCAGTTTAATGAATCAGTTCATTGTTCATGGGTTCAGGACGTGGTAGACTGACCCCTCATGGGCTAGAGATGCCAAATTTGCAGTAAGTCTCCAGACAACTCTCCTCTATCTGCCCTCCCAGTTTGGTGATGATTGGCTGTGGGAGGCCAAGTAGTGCTCCCAGGAAAGTGCTCTCTAAGGATATCACAGCTGACCCTTCTGCTCTGGCCTGGTAGGTGGCCATCTGCCCGACTCCCCTGGTGACTGGGTTTGGAGAATTGCCCACCATACTCCCCCTTGTGACTGGGAGGTGGTCACCTGGTTGTGAAGATGGATCTGGGGGGTGGCCAACCCTTCCTCTTGGGACCAAGAGGCAGTCACACTCGGGCAAGGAAATCACTGGCTAAACCCTTCTGCCTGGCTGTAACAGATAGATAGGTGCCTCAGAGTCCTGAAGCACCAACACTATTGTTCACAATCACAGCCTTGTTCCAATTCCTTCCCTAGTCTCTGCCTCTAAACAGTTACTCCCTCTCTCCCCAACTGCCTGACGCAAAGTGAAAGCAGCTGAGTCACGAGCTGGAATATATATCCCTTCTGCTCCCAGAGAGTAGAATGGGAGGTTACTGGTTGGCAGTCAAAGCTGCCTGTCAAACTTTGGAGGGCCAGGATTGGTGTTTTCAGGGCTCCAGAATTACTGAAGTCCATCCCTCCTGTTGCCTTGACAATTAATTCATTGGCGCCAGCATGTCTGGCCCACGAATCACTCCCACAAACTGTATTAATCTCCATGAAAATCAGTTTGGTTCATGGGTAGTTCACAGGAGGCATGATTGCATGAACTGGACCTGGTTCATGATGAATTTAGGTTTGTGAGCAAATTCATGCCCATCTCTAGTTGATACACCCCAAGCCCTCATTAACCTTTTTTGCCACTGCATCACACTTACATGATTGCACCTAGGCACCTTCTTTCAGGTCAAAGAGTCCAGGTAGCCTCTTGGTTTATGGAGGGACTGTGAGGCTGCAAATGATGAAAAGAGAAGGGAGATGAATAAAGTGTAGTGGAGAAAGACTCAAGATACGGCTACAGCTCATTTGAAAGCCTACTCCATGACTGTGATGGTGGCAAACTTTTCCACTACTTTTGCATCTGCGCAGTGTAGACCTACAGAACTCTTCTAGGTGGTCAATTGGGTTCTGGCCAACGGGAGGAGGTGGATTGCTCTGCAGCCCACTGTGATCATTTTGCTAAGCAATTTGGAGACAAAATGTCTCACATCTGTTCCAACTTGGACTGTACATTAGTTGCAACAGGATTGAATGGTCCCAGGGTGCTGGGGTTTTTTTTCCAGCTGAGTGAGATACCTTTCAACTTGTGCAGTGTGAGGATGTGGACAGAATTCTCAGAAGTTTGAGATCTAACACCTGCTTGTATGACCCTTGCCCTTCCTGGCTGCTTAAATCCGCTGGGAGTGGGTCCAGTGGAGACCATAAATGCTTCCATGAGAGATGGGAAGGTGGACAGTGCCTTGAGGTGCATCAACTCCTAAAGAAATCAACTCTGGGCCCAGGAGAGTTGAATATCTACAGTCCATTCTCAAATGTACCATTCTTGAGTGAGGTGATTGAATGAATGCTGGCTGGCCAACTTCAGAGATTCTTGAATGAAGTCGATTGTTAAACTTCATTCCACTCTGTTTTCAGGCCTGGTTATGGTACAGAAATGGCCATGGTTGTCCTGGCAAGTGATGTGTGCCAGGAAATGGACAGGAGGATTGCAACCCTGTTAATTCTTCTGGACTTCTCAATGGTTTTTGATACCATCAATCATGACATCCTTCTGGATCACCTTTCTGGACTGGGACTGCGAGGCACTGTTCTGTGGTGATACCTGTCCTTCCTCAAGGGTAGGTTTCAGAGCCATAAACTTAGTATGTATGCAGGTGATATGGTTTTATCTATTGCTGAGACAGAACTTTTTTATCTATTGCATGAATTTGGAGGCATTTCCAGTCTAAAGATCAGTCAGGCTAAATATAACCCACCAATGAGAATTGAAAATTAAATCACAATACCTTTACCATTGGATTTCCAATGTTTGGAACCACTGATGCAGTGCCCCAACCACTGATGCAGAAGAGGCTGAAGTGGACCAGTTCTATGAAGACCTACAACACCTCCTAGAACTAACACCAAAAAAAAGATGTCTTTATCATCACAGGGGACTGGAATGCTAAAGTAGGAAGTAAAAAGGTAACCGGAATAACAGGCAAGTTTGGCCTTGGAGAACAAAATGAAGCTGGGCAAAAGCTAACAGGCTAACAGAGTTTTGTCAAGAGAACATGCTGGCCATAGTGAACACCCTCTTCCAACAACCTAAGAGGCAACTCTACACATGGACATCACCAGGTAGGCAACACTGAAATCAGATTGATTATATCATTGGCAGTCAAAGATGGAGAAGCTCTACACAGTCAGTAAAAACAAGAGCTGAAGCTGACTGTGGTTCAGATCATGAGCTACTCATTGCAAAATTCAGGGTTAAACTGAAGAAAGTTGGGAAAACCAGTAGGCCATTCAGGTTTGACCTAGATCACATTCTTTATGAATATACAGTGGAGGTGAAGAACAGGTTTAAGGGACTAGATTTGATAGACAGGGTGCCCGAAGAACTATGGATGGAGGTTCGTGACATTGTACAGGAGGCATCAATCAGCACCATCCCAAAGATAAAGAAATGCAAGAAAGCAAAGTGGCTGCCTGATGAGGCTTTACAAATAGCAGAGGAAAGAAGGAAAGTGAAAGGCAAAGGTGAAGAGGAAATATTTACCCAACTGAATGCAGATTTCCAGAGAACAGCAAGGAGAGATAAGGAGGCCTTCCTGAATGAACAATGTAAAGTAATAGATAAAAACAATAGAATGGGAAGGACTAGTGATGTCTTCTAGAAAACTGAAGAAATCAGGGGAATGTTCTGTGCAAAGCTGGCTATGATAAAGGACAAAAACGGTAGGGACCTAACAGAAGCAGAAGAGATTAGGAAGAGATGGCAAGAATACCCAGAAGAACTATACAAGAAGGACCTTGATGTCCTTCCACGACTATGTGATCACTGACCTCAAGTCAGACATCCTGGAGTGCAAAGTCAAATGGGTCTTAGAAAGCATTACTAACAACAAAGCTAGCAGAGGTTATGGTATCCCAGCTGAGCTATTCAAAGTCTTAAAAGATGATGCTGTTAAAGTGCTCCACTCACTTTGCCAGCAAATTTGGAAAATGCAACAGTGGCCACAGTTTTGGAAAAGTTCAGTTTACATTCCAATCCCAAAGAAGGGCAATGCCAAGGAATGTTCAGACTATCATATTATTGCATTCATTTAACACACTAGCAAGGTCATGCTCAAGATTCTACAAGCTGACTTCCGGTTCATGGCATAGTGATGGCAGTCACTCTCCCCAATGCTTGGGGGAGCAATTTGCACACCAGCGGTGTGGAGGGAAGCTGCTGATGCAGTTTCCCCATGAAACCCTAGGGTAGGGTTCCAAGCCATAGGGCTTTTGAGGGGTAGCCTCTTCAATGGCGTAATGCCGGCAAATTGAGGCACCCCTTCGCCCTGATGGTCCTACTGCTGTGAGGCCACATGGCACTAGCTAGGTTGACCAAAACAAGCACCGGAGATCGAGCGACTGACGAAAATATAAGCGAGATTGAAAGTGGCCGACAATGAATGTGAGTTTGATGTAAACAAACTTTGAAATAACCGGATAATCCCTTATCCCCCCCCCCACATCGGCAAGCTGAGAGAGGAGGGATGCTTCCCATGAGTGTGAAAGATTAGTGGAAAAGAGAGGGGGGAAGGGAAAAATGGAACGTTTGGCTTGTTTTGAGAGACTTACCAGAGCGGACTTAAATCGCAAGTGGTTTTCAGAGGTTGTGAAATAGCAGTTGGCTTCTGTAAACAATCTGCAAAGATGTCGGGTGCAGGGAGGAAAGGAACGAAACTGAAACTTTGGGGAGTTTTTCCACCAGCCGAATGTCAATTTCAGCCCCATTATATCCTATGAACCATTGAAGTCAATGGTGAAAACATAGGGTATATTCTGGGGGCTGGAGGGGACGGGGGTTGAAGGAGAGGCTCCAAACTCACAGATTAGGCGCAGCAGCCTCTCCCCAACATACTCACTAAGTTTCAAGAACATTGGAACAGGGGTCCAATACTACGGGCCCCCAAACAGGTTGCCCCCATCCCCTCCATTGTTCTCTATGGTGGGAATAAAAGTTACTTTTTTCCCATGGTGATGTTAGTGGCTCTGGGAGAGAGGCGGTTTGAGGGAGAGGCTCCAAATTTTCAGGGTAGCTTCAGGAGCCTCTCCCCACATAAACCCCAAGTCCCAAAGCAATTGGACCAGTGGGCCAATTCTATGGGCACCCAAACAGGCTACCCCCATTACCTCCATTGTTCCCAATGGGGAAACCCAGCCAGGAGCACTTAAGACAGGCAAGCAGGGAGCATTGGGCAGTCAGACTCCCCCAGAGAATCTTAGCTTTGAGAAACAATGACCAAGGGGTGACATGATAAGAGGTTTACAAGGCTATGAATGGTATAAAGCAGGTAGAGAAAGAGGTACTTTTCACTCTTTCTCACAAGACAAGAACTCATGGGCACTCAGTGAAATTGCTGAGCAGTTGGGTTAGAAGTTAGAACAGATGAAAGGAAGTACTTCTTCACCCAGACAGTGATTAACACATGTAATTCACTGCCACAAGAAGTGGTGGTGGTGGTGGTGGCTGGCATGAACAGCTTCCAGATGGAATTTGACAAACATATGGAGGTTGGAGCAGAGCAGTGGTCCATCAGTGGCTGGTGTTCAGGAGTTTGTTGTTTTTTAAACTATAAGTAATCCAGTACTATTAAAAAGGTGAGGGGGTTGACCCCCCCAGCACCAGAGCATCACTTGCCACAGAGACCAAGAGTTCCTTTTATTTTTGCCACTAGCCACCAGTGTTAATCCATGTGTTAACTTTTATTCCCACCATAGAGAACAATGGAGGGGATGGGGGCAACCTGTTTGGGGGCCTGTAGAATTGGACTCCCCATTCCAATGTTCTTGAAACTTAGTGAGTATCTTGGGGAGAGGCCCCTGCAGCTACTTTGTAAGTTTGGAGTCTCTCCCTCAAACCCCCTCCCCTCCAGCCCCCAGAATATATCCTATATTTTCGCCATTGACTTCAATGACCCATAGGATATAATGGGGCTGAAATTGACATTCGGCTGGTGGAAAAACTCCCCAATTGGAAAGACTCCCCAATCCACTGGACCTGCCAAAATTGACATACAGGAGTCTTTCCGCTGGCCAAAATTGATTCTGCCCAATTCGGCCGAAACCAAATTGGGCCGAATTTATTTATTTTTTGCACACCCCTAGTTAGAACCAGATATGGAACAACTGATTGGTTTAACATAGGAAAAGGAATACGACAAGGATGTATATTGTCACCCTGCTTATTTAATTTATATGCAGAGCACGTCATGTGAAATGCCGGCCTGGATTAATCACAACCTGGAATTAAGATTTCTGAGAAAAACATCAACAACCTCAGATATGCAGACAATACCACTCTAATGGCCGAAAGTGAAGAGGACCTAAAGAGCCTCTTGCTCAAGATGAAAGAGGAGAGCACAAAAGTTGGCTTGAAACTCAACATCAAAAAAACTAAGATCATGGCATCCAGTCCCATCACTCCTTGACAAATAGAAGGGGAAGTCATGGAAGCAGTGACAGAATTTATGCTCCTGGGATCCAAGATCACTGCAGATGGTGACTGCAGCTATGAAATTAAAAGATGCCTGCTCCTTGGGAGGAAAGCGATGGTAAACCTAGACAGCATAATAAAAAGTAGAGACATCACCCTGCCAACAAAAGTCCGTATGGTCAAAGCAATGGTATTCCCAGTAGTAATGTATGGCTGTGAGAGTTGGACCATAAGGAAGGCTGAGCACTGAAGAATAGATTCTTTTTAATTATGGTGTTGGAGAAGACTCTTGAGAGTCCCTTGGACTGCAAGGAGATCAAATCAGTCAATCCTAAAAGAAATCAAGCCTGACTGTTCCCTGGAAGACCAGATACTGAAGCTGAAGCTTAAATACTTTGACCACCAAATGAAAAGGGAGCAGTCACTGGAGAGGGCCGTGATGCTGAGAAAGACTGAAGGTAAAAGAAGAAGGGGATGACAAAAGATGAGATGGTTAGACAGTGTTATTGTTGCTATGAAGTTGAGCAAACTCTGGAGGATGACAGAAAACAGGAGGGCCTGGCGTGATGTGGTCCATGGGGTCACGAAGAGTCGGACTTGACTGTGTAACTAAACAACAACAGGTATCTATATTCCCCTGGATTTAAAAAATGTATTCAGTTTTAACCATAGATAAGAAGCCACATCTCAAAACTAATATTGTGTGTAGAGTCACGTTTCATGGTGGATTAGACCTTCCAGATTTGAAAAAAATATATTATATAGCTGCCAATTTGTTGAACATTTTTAAAATGCTGAATTTTCCTTTTTTAGAAAACTGGCTATATATAGAAAACATTTTTGTTACTAGTTCTCTTCAAGAAACAATTTGGCAAAAAAAAACCCACCTCAGGTCATCTCAAATTAAACATAACAAATTTCTACCGACTTCTTTGAAATTATGGGACAAAGTCCATTAAGAACCTAACTTCCGATATCTTGCAAATGTCTTCTTTTCTAAATCAGGATTGGTTTGAAGCAGGTATGAAAAGTGGTGCTTTTAAAGCTTGGCAACAAACAGGGATTACTTGTATTATTTATTTATTTATTTGATTGATTGATTGATTGATTGATTGATTTGTATTCTGCCCTCCCTGCTGAGTCAGGCTTAGTGTGGCTTACACACAATATGTTAAAACAGCTAAAAACACAGAATTAAATAAAACCACAACAATATAATAATAAAACATATCTTAAAGTGCTTTATTTGATTGACAAAGGGAAAATTTTAGATAAATCCCATCTGGAGACACACAGGCCAAGTTCAGACTGGCAGTTTGGCCCGATATAGGCACGTTTCAGAAACCTTTCACAAACGGATTAAAGGGCCGGTTCACACAGGCACATCTGTCAGGCATTCCCCAGCCTCACTGAACCCGTCTTGTAATGCTTCCCTCCCAAGTTTAAAAAATACCAGGTGAAAGTGGTAGTAAACCCTGGAGAGCATGTTTATCATGATTCCCGGACGTGTGGATGTGAACAAGCTGACCCAGTAGGGATGCAGTTATGTGCATAAGTGCATATAACCAGATTACAAAAAAAAAAAAAAAATGCTTACAGCTGCGCTTCCGCCGGGGCAGGCCAACAGTGTGAATGCCCCCTTGCACATCCTCCCTGGTATGTTCCTGCATCAATCAGTGCAGTGTGTCTTTTTGCCATGACTCCCTCGCGCTTCAAACTGCCAGTCTGACCTCAGCCACAAACTGTGATTCCCTGGTTTCGATATTTTCAGATAAAATATATTTTGGATCATTTGAGAATATTAGGTACCTTTTGAAGACCTCTCATGGATTTTGAAGCTTTATTTAAAACTTCGACAATACAAAACCAGTATAAAAATATATATGAATTGTTAATCACCCTAGATCTTAATAAACCACTTAGGTATCGAAACCAATAGTACCTTGATTGTGGAATCTGTCCAGCTATCTCACACTGGAATTTAATTTGGACTTCACCTAATAACTTGTCCAAAAATTAATGTAAAGTTTCAATTTTTCAAAGTTTTGTCACACTGGTATCTCACTCAAAAAAGACTTTCCCACATTTACCCTTTTGACTCCTCAAATTACTGGAAAATATGCAGTCATGCTGGAACCTACCACTATTGCTGGTGGAAATGTATTTATATCAATAAGTTTTGGTCAGGAATTGTAAACTAGATTAAGAGTATCACAACTATTGAGTTACCTTCCACTCCAGAAGCATTATTGTTAAATTACTGTCTGGATATGTTTGTCAGAAGTACTACTAAGGAGTTGACTGCTCTTTTATTGGCCACTGCTCAATTAACTATTACATAAAAGTGGAAAGATCACACACACCCTTCAGTAACTAGCTGGTATGGGAACATTTGGGATCACAGAGAATATATCACATTTGGACACAATAAACCATCAATCAAAATTTGTAGCGATTTGATACCCAGTTTTACAATACTTGATGAAGCAAGAAATAATCCCTGTAAACCTTCTTTAGCAACAATTAGCATATTTGTAATCAGGATGGCTAGAATGTTAGAAGTTTTGCTCTTGGTAATATTACAGAACTTTGGCTGTTATGGGGAAAAGTGATTTAATTTTACTGATTTTATTGTGAGGTATTTCTTCTATAGAAATCTGGCTGGACTCCTAGTATTGTTAATTGCATTGTCCACTAGCTGGATCATTACATATTTACATGTTCATGTAATTGAATTAAATAAAATTCTTTTTTAAAAGGTTAGGTTTCAGAGTGTGGTGTGTGGGGGATGCTGCTCTGTCCCTTGGCCTTCGGCCTATGAGGTTCCCCAAGTTTCCGTCTCCCCCCCCACCGCCATGCTTTTCAACATCTATGTAAAACCACTGGGAGAGGTTATCTGGAGATCTCAATTGAGCTGCTACCAATATGAACATGACACTCAGCTCTGTCTCACACTGCCAGCAGATTCTAGGGAGGCTGTGGAAATTGTGAAATGGTGCCTGAAGGCAGTTTTGGAATGGATGAGGGCTAACAGGCTGGAACTTAATCTCGACAAAATGAAGGTGCTACTGGTGGAGGAAAGGTCTGACAAGGGAAATGGGTTATCCATTGTTCTGGATGGAGTTGCACTCCTTCTCAAGGAGTAGGTTTGTAGCTTGAGGGTGCTGTTAGACCCAGGCCTCCTGTTGGATAAACAGGTGGCATCGGTTACTAGGGATGCCTTTCAGCAGCTTTGGGTGGTGAGCCAGCTGTGGCCTTTCCTGGATAGAAAATATCTTGCCACTGTGGTGCATGCCCTGGATAGCATCTGGATTAGATTATTGCAATGTACTCTACATGGGGCTGCTCTTGAAGCTGTCTGGAAGCTACTGTTAGCACGAGAATGCTGCAGTCAGAGTGTTGACTGGAGTGCGTCATAAGGACCATATCAATCCAGTTACAATGGCTTCCAATTTGGTTCTCAACTCAATACAAGCTGCTGGTATTAAGCATTAAAGCCCTGTATGACCTGGAACTAATATATTGCCTGTACTTTCTCTCACATGAACATACCCACCCACTCCAGTCATCTTTGGAAGCCCTGTTTCTGGTGCCCCTGCCATCTGAGGCTAGACTGGTGGTGACCCAAGAAAGGGCTTTGTCTGTCATGGCACCAAAACTTTGGAACTCCCTCACCAGGGAAATTTGTCTGGCTGCTTCTATCGGCATTTTTTTTTTGCCAGCAGATGAAGACTTTTTGTTTGTCTGGCATACCCTCAATAACAGCTACTGTACCATCTTCTGATGTTGTTTGTCCATTTGTTTTTAATGGAACTTTATATATTTTAACACCTTTTAATTTAAAAAAGTTTTAAAACATTCTTATGTTTACCACCTTGTGGGGGCCCTGATGCGTTAGAAAGGTGGCATAAAAATGTTTTAAATAAATAAATAAAATAAGAACTCTGGATTGATAAGTTCCTGGAGATTTGGGGATGCAGCCTGGGGAGGGCAAGATGTAGGGAAGGGGGGACTTCATGTAGGGGATGCCCTGTAAAGCAGCTACCCCCCTCCTGTAATCTCCGTTCTCTGTAATCTAGAGATCAGTTGTAATTTTGGGAGATTCCATGCTCCATGTGGAGATTGGCAACCTTATTTCACCTTGAACAGGTAAAGTGGGGAATGTTTTAATAAATAAATAAACCCCTCTAAATTCTGCTAGCCAAGCCAAAGGGAGAGTAAAATTCTTATTAATTTTGTCTGTCCTTAATTAACTTGCTGGTACAAACATGAAACACACTGCTGCAATTTTCAGCAGCAACCTCTTTAAGAATATCTAGTTCCATAACGGGACTGTGGCCAGCTCCACGTGCCATATGGGTATTCAAATGGGTGCCTCAGTTTCAGCTAGCAGTTGGATAGGTTTGTATCATTTCATCCCTTATAAAGCAGAATATTCTTGTTTGCTACTTAGAATATACTCAAAATGGAGTTGCACATCCTAATCAGGTCTACTCTGAATCCTTTTCAGGTCTGCTCAGTGGACCTTACTCCCCAGAAAGCATACTCAGGATTGCACTGGCAGACATACCCAACTTTTACAGCAGTTTACAGCCGTGCTTCTGGGCCAGCAGTCTGAACGCTCCTGCGTGCCTCCTCCCAGTATGCTCCAGCATCAGTCGGCGCAGTGTGACCAGGAAAACCCAGAAGAGTTGTTCCGGGGCTTTTTTGCCACAACTGACTCCTGCTTCAAACTGCCAGTCTGAACTCAGCCTGAGTATTTCTGAAGTGGTTCTTCTGAGTCTTCTCTAATATAACTTGTCACTTTTCATCCCTTTTGTGTTCAGTTTTGGAATTTATCTTAATCTAATTAATATGAAAAGCAGTTGTTAACATTATTGTGCAGTCAACTTTCACCATGCTACGCCTCTTGCTCCTTCTGTTACTTGCAGTCCATTGATTTGGTGCCTTTCTCTGATTTTCATCTGTCATTTCTGCTCACTCCTTAGACCGCAGGTTCTGCCTCCAATGTAGCTATGTTCTAATTCTTGACTTGATTGCCTCAATTTCTTAGTGTACAATTCATCTTCAGCCCTGGCACACTCTATCCACTCAATATCTCCATTTGTGTATCTCTGTTTACAGTCTCTTGAAGCTGAATGCCTCTAGAGGACAACAAAAGGGTTGGCTGAGTGTCCTCCATTATAAATTTATCCTCTCCTCCTCTGCCATCTCCCTAGCTAGGCATTCCTACAAGACCTCCCTGATTCACATCGGTTTGAAGGATCCTCAACACCTGTTCTCCAGCCCACTAAGTCACGTCCAAAAGATTAATTTTGTCATTCATTACAGGCCCTGAGAAGGTGTGAGATGGGCCTAGCAGTGCCATCCTAAGCAGAGTTTCATCCTTCTATGCTGCTCACAGACTTCAGTGGACTTAGAAATGTGCAACTCTGCTTAAAATTGCACTGCAAGTCTGTTAATGTTTTGATGAATTTGAACATACACAACTGACCTGTATGGAGACAGGCTACTGATCCATCTAGCTCCATACTGGTTATTCTGTTTAGTTTTATAGAATCTCAGGCAGCTGGTTCATCTGCAGCAAATCCTTCACTGGTTACCTGAAATTGTGTAGCAAGAGATGGCAGGGATTGAAATTGGCACCTGCTGCATTTGAAGCAGGTGATCTGCCACTGACCCACAGCCCCTCCCAGCCAGAGTCATGGATATGAAATTATAACATGGGATCAGATTTCGAAAACAAGGCTAAACAATGCCAATGGACTTGTAATGGAGAAATCAGTACTGAAGCAGATGGTAATGTTTGCAGCTTTGGGATAGACTTTAGGCACATATTTGCCATCTGCCTGCACAGCGTTTTCCGAAACTTAGCATTTAGGAAAGTTTATTGCTGCAAAGCTTATGAGCATTAGGAGACAGATTACGGAATTCTTACATTCAATCAAACACTTTAAAAATAATGTATCAAGAACTCAGTGAACACAGTGTAGATGCACTACCCCCTGCTGTTTTCCCCTCAAAGAAATCCCCCTTCCACTTCTTTGAATCATCCCTCTGCCTTTTTTTCTAAGCCACAAAATATGCAAACTACCCCTTTATAGGACTCAACGGTTCCTTACAGGGTTTTGTGCAAAAACGCATAGAAATTAATGATGCCATAAGTGCTCACTGATGCTGTGGTACCTGTTGTTTCATTTCCCTACTTTGTTTTAATAGATTTTTTTTCTCTGATAGGTTAAAAAGATTTGCTGCAGATAAACTTGTGGTAAAAAGGGCCATCAAGGTGCAGCTAACTTGTGGCAACCCCACAGGGTTTTCAAAGCAAGAGATGTTCAGAGGTGATTTGGCTACCCTCCAATTGAGGATTTTGGATTTCTTAACCAAAAAATGAAATTAAGAACTGAGTGAATATAGTGAAAACAGCAACAAAAGAATTGCCTGTTTAGAACTTAACAAAGCGTGACCTTATCACATTCCTGGATGGTGCCATGATGAGTGGCATGAGTACCTGCCACATATGAAGATGTTTATATGTATTGTAAACATTGTTTATATTGTCATTGGAAGGAAAAATCATAAAACTGTGACTGACTTATTTCTGCCATGTCATGCAGAAGAACTCACTAGAAAAAAAAATTATGCTTGGATTGGTTAGCTGGGCTGGAAACTGGGCTGCCAAAGAACACAGTGGCTAGACACCATAAAAGTTGACACCAGCCTGAACATGAAATGACTCAAAGAAACAGTGCAAGATCGGAAAACGTGGAGAAAGCTGGCCCATAGAATCTCCAAGAGTCAGACATGACTGAATGGCTAACAACAACAACAATATGTATTGTGTGACAGAAAGATGTGTTTCCCACTTTCCTATCTCTTGGAGCTCTAGAGATTCATATCCCTGAAGTCATTGCTAACTTTCTAACTGATGTTGTAGAAGCTTTACCTGAAGTCAGCACTTTGAAGGAGAACCTTAGATGAGCAGAAAGCTAAACAGTTTTGATTCTTTCAGATAGTTTGGAATCTGAACACTACAGCTGGGCAGATGATACCTCTTGATGTGCCATAGGTATTGCCCATGTCCCAAATGAATATTCTGAATGCAATCACAACATCACACTTAATGTACCTAAGTGCTGTCAAGTCACAACCAATTTACAGTGACCCCAGCAAGGGTCTTTTAAGGCAAGTGAGAAACAGGTGATTTGTCGTTGTCTTCCTCTGAAGACCCTTCCTTGTTGGTCTCCTATCTGAGTACCAGCCCTGCTTAGCTTCCAAAATCTAATGAGATTGAGCTATATCGTGCCACCTGTCCTCTATGCAACACTTTACCTTCTCTCAAATAGAACAAGTTGTGAGAATCACCATCTTCCCATGCTATCTCCACCACAATGAAATCAGAAATAAACAGGAGTGTGTAATCCCAGCCCTGGAACATGAAAGAATTAAAAAAAAAAAAAATGATTTCCCTAAAAATACCTCGGATATTTTGCCTGAGAAGGAACCTTCAAATTCACTTCAAATGTGAAAAACAAAAACTGAATGAGTATTATAGCATAAGCTTTCATGGGCTATAATATACTTCACTAGATGCTTAGGACAGTAGAATTTATGCAAGGGGGGGGCACAAAAAGTGGGATTACAAAACCAGAAAATACAGGAAGTATAATTTTTGACTTTTCCGTGCAAAGCTCCAAAATATAAACACAGTGATCTTTCACAACAGCTATAATAAGTAACCTCTGCAATTTTACACTTGAGAAAAATAGCTCTATTTAACTTCTGGTTAATACAGTCAATCTCAAATTCTAATCTACCTGTTTCTTACTAGATTCCCTTCGAAGTCAGACATTTGCCCTCCACCCAGAAACAAGTCGTCTTTTGAAATTACTGCTCATCTAGTGTTGCCTCCAAACACAGCAAAAGCCTTCCTTCCTTGCTAATGGTATTTGCCACCCCTTTGCTCCTTCAAATCCATCTCTCTAAAGTTGCCCCTGGTTTTTCAAAAGCATCTTCTCCCTGTGCTTGCTCGACTTGCTTGCCTCTTACTAAGCAGCACACAGTGCTTTCCCTGCTGGCAGTGAAGCAAAGGAAAGAACAAGGCGACTGCACTCCAAATATATCTCTGTAAAGACCAACCACATAAAAAGGCATCAGAGGCCAGCGTGGTTAAGTGGCAATATAAATAACGATGCCAATGATAAGCAGAAAGCTTTTAACGGCCTAAGCAAGCTGGTGAGGAGAAAAATTGAGAGCACTGTAAAAATAAGTAATTGAGAAGGTGGGGCTGGTTACTCTCATTAGCCGGTGGGAGATTTGGGAAGGACTTGATGGGAATCTTAAACAAAAGGCAGAAGAAAGGAAAACATGTAACAGGAATGCCTCAAAGCCTTGTGCACATACACAGGAGAATGAAGTGGTAGAAGCTTAGGTTATACAGGGTGGCCAATCTCTGGAGTTCTCCTGGAGTTACAACTGATCTCCGGGCAACAGAAATCAGTTCCCCAGAGGAAATGGCAGCTTTGGAGGATTGACTGTATGGCTGCTTCACATTCCTGTCCGGCTTTCTCCTCAGCTTGCAAATGGCTACAGAGCTCCAGGAATTTCCCAAGCTGGAGGTGACAGCTGTAGGAACACATTTTATTTATGCATGTATGTATTTAGAACACTTGTATGCTGCCTATCCAGACCTGACTGAGCAAGTCACAACATTTAAGATTGTCGGTAGGGAATTCAGGCTGGGAACATCCTTTCACATCAGACATTTCATGCTAGCAGAGATCTAGCACAGCAGGGAAGTTGCTCCAAGTAGGACCTAGAGATCTCCCAAAATTGCAACTGATCTCCAGATTACACAGATCAATTCCCCTGGAGAAAACAGCTGCTTTGGAGGGCACGCGGGCAGCCCTGTAATTACAGTGGGGCATCCGGGGCCTGACCCCCAACTTACTGCCAAGGCCCCCAACTTCCCATCTAGCCCAGGCCCCCCGACTTCCAGTTTTTTATTTTATTTGTGGCCCTCCCTTGAGAGTGTGTGTGGGGTGCCCCCCAGTGTATTTAAAGCCCGCCCCGAATTTTTTTAAAAATCCTGGCTATGGGCCTGTGGGCTGGGCTCTACGGCATTATACCCTAATGTGGTCCCTCCCCTCCCCATACCCTGCTCTCTCCAGGCTCTGCTCCCAACTCTCCAAGAATTTCCCAACTCAGACCTGGCAACCCTATTTATAACACAGATTTGGTGGTGTAAGAAATAATTATTTTCTGTGTTCTCTCAAAAGTAAGCTGGGAAGCAGCCTAAGAACTGAACTCACTATTCATCAACTGCTTCTCCTCGGCAGCCACACATCCATTGTCTCAGTAAGCACCTCTGTGACCCTGTATCACTGTTACCATATCCCACATGATGATGAAGGGATGATGGCTTGCCTAAGGCCAGCTAGTAAGGACATGGAAATATCACTGGGGCTGCCCATTCACTAGATTTAATTGTTGCTGAATTTGTTTCTAGGGAAGTAAATGATAGAAATTGTAAGGCATATTGGGGGGGGGGAGCACAAGGTAAATTGACAGCTTTGCAGTTATCATAGACTGGGTATTCCAAAACCTGTCATGAAATTATTTTCATTCTGTGGATACTGGAATTTTCTAGATGATGCTCGTCACTGTGGCTAGTTTAGCCCTTTTGTTTTCAGATGCATCTGGATGGCACTGCATCTGCCATAAAGTACACAGATGACTTTTCTGTGTGCATTCAGAGCGACAAGATGGCACTGTTAATTTCTTTCCTGTTGGCTCCAGTTCACTGCAGGAGGTGTTGCCTGCCTGACTGCTTCGAAAACTGCCTTCCTGAAAAACGATGCTTGGTTGCTTCCCTGATTACATTCCCCCCCCCCTCTCTCTCTCTCTCTCTCTCTCTCTCTCTCTCTCTCTCTCTCTCCCCCCCCCCCCCGCATCTCAGATGGGAGCAAAGGAATTTTTATGCATATTGAAAATCTGTGCAAAATGCAAATCAAGGTTGCGTTTTCGCATTCAAAAGGTGGATTTGAAGAGACAGCAGAGATCATTTCCGTAATTTAGCATCTGGTGGTTCCCCCTCCACACAGTGCTTTTTGTGTCAAAATACGACTAAGGCAAAATGACTCCCCTTGCTTTATGTTCATTTTTGTGAGTGTCAAAACAACATTACGTTGTTTCAGTGCCATCCTTCTTAACTGTCTTCAGCCTCATTTGCTCACATTGATCTTTAATTCTATTGGCTATGGTTACCCATGTGATTTTTATTGATGACCTCATGATGTTAAGGCAATCAGGAAGATGTGCTGGAAGTTTGTAAGCCAAAAAATGTGGATTGCTATAGTCAGTAAAAAGAAACAGCTGCAAGGGCAGGATACAAAAGACTCTCACTCTGCTTTGTAACTCTGCTTAGGATTGTAAAGCAAATATGCTACTTTGGGAGAAATAGTGAAATTAAGAAACTAGTTTGATGTAACCCTAGTGTTATACCAATTTTCTATTCTACAGAAGATGGAACAATAGTCATAAGAACATAAGAGCCCTGCTGGATCAGACCAATGGTCCATCTGGTCCAGCATCCTCTCTCACACAGTGGCCGACCAGTTCCTCTGGACAGCCAGTGACAGGGCATAGAAGCCAAGGCCTTCCTCTGACGTTGCCTCCTTGCTTTGGGATTCAGAGGTTTAGTGTCTCTGAATATCAATGTTCCCCTCACCCACCATGGCTAGTAGCCGTTGACAGATTTATCCTCCATGAATCTATGTATTCCCCTTTTAAAGCTGTTTATTCCTGTGGCCATCACTACATCCTTTGGCAATGAATTCCACATTTTAATCACTGCGTAAAGTAGTCTTTCCTTTTGTCCATCCTGAACCTTCTGCCCATCAGCTTCATTAGATGCCCTCAAGTTCTAGTATTTGGGGAGAGGGAGAAAAAAAATATCTTAGTCAACTCTCTCCATCCCATGCATAATTTTACTCTATTATGTCCCCCTCCCCCAGTTGTCTCTTTTCTAAACTGAAAAATCTCTGAGTCTTCAGTCTTTCATCATAGGGAAGGTTCTCCACCCCCCTAATCATTTCTGTTGCCTTCCTCTGTACTTTCTCCAGCTTTGCAATGTCCTTTTTGAGATACAGTGACCTAAACTGTATGTAGCACTCCAAATTAGTCCACACCATAGATCTATACAGGGCATTACAATATCAGCCATTTTATTCTCAATCCCTTTCCTACTAATACGTAACACAGTGTTTTCCTCTTTCACTGCTGTGGCACACTGGGTTGATACTTTCATTAAGTTATCACTACAACCACAAGATCTTTATCCCTCTCAGTCTCAGCAAGTTCAGACCCTATTAGCCTATACCTGAAGTTGGGATTTTTTGTTCCAGTGTGTATCACTGTATACTTACCAACATTGAACTTCATTTGCCACATTGTCACCTACTCCCCCAGTTTATGGAGGTCCTCTTGGAGCTCTTCACAGTCAGCCTTGGTTTTCACCATCCTGAATAATTTTGTTATGCATTAGGAAAAGAAGTAATAGCTTGCGGAATAACTTGATAGGCCTTATTTTTCTTTCTTTTTTCAGTTCAATGACTGCTCAGTCAATGTAAAATTAATCCAGTGACAAGCCTACACCTAGCCCCCAAATAATGGCATTCCTTCATTATTTGGGGGTATTATTTTGTGACAATATGGAACTCACCATAACAAAGGAAACTGTCAAAAATGAGTTAAGATGTAATGAACTGTGATCTCAGATGCTGAAGCACTGACAAGACTGCTTTACCATAGCAAATTGGGTTTGAAGCAGTTCTCCAGAGGCTTTCATTCAAACATTTTCAAGGTGTCTCTTAAAATACAAGGAAGTCCAAATCATAAATAAAATGCCTTACAAATCAATTAGCAAATGGGCAGCATTAAAGTAATCAACAACCAAGAAATCAAGGGATAAAAATTACATTTGGTGATTTTCCTTTATCCATCCCCAAATACAATGGTCTCTTAAGTAATTTTAGAATCTGGACTTGATGATTTTAGGTCCTTTTAGATGCTAACATATGTTATGCACTACTGCCTGGTTTTAGATGTTCCCTGATGAATTTGTAAAAATGGTTTCTGGGACCACCATCCCAAAGTCTGGCACACATGGCACCACTGACCAAATTCCCATGACTTCAGAAGATTGGGGGCATTTAAAGTATGGCCTCTTCAGAAAATCTTAAAATACCTAGATTCCCTGACCACTTTGAATTGTACCTATAGATGAACTGGAGATCAGTGTGGTTCTTTCCATACTGCCAGTTTATGTTCCCAGTAAACCATTGCAGTCAGGAACCTCACTGCTATACTAAGCAATCTTCAGAGACTGGCAACATCATCTCCTTATGGCTTCACCAACTAAGAAATGGACGTTAGAAGAAGCCTTCAGGATTAGGTCACATCTTTAAAATGAAGACAAGTGTCATGATGGAACATTAAACATCAAACTACTTCAATACTTTGTCCCCAGAGGTCACTGGATATAGATTGGTTTGGAATGAATCAATGGGGGGAAAATGATTAATTGTTGGACATTCTGTGGATATCTTAAATCAGGCCATGGAACTTCGAAGGAGTGTTTGGCCATCACTACCCTTCTGCAAGAGGATCAAATAACACATGTGGGTTACTACAATTTTCCCTTCTCAGTGGCTTTCTGTATTAGGCCATCTAGTAACATTGTGGTTGATAAAATCATCATCATCGTCACTGATAAAATGGAAGGGAATGATGTAAGCTGTGTTGGGTTCCCCTTGTGGAAAAATGAGGGGTATATATGAAGTAAATAAATACATAAACATCATTTTAGAACAGGGCTCATGGTAGAACAGGCCATTTTTGGGTTTCCCCAGTGGACCAGATAGTGTCTCCCTGGGTTGTTTTAGATAAAGAAAATGGTGCAGGGAGAATGCTGAAAGCCCTTCTCCATATTTCTTGCTGTTGCAATTGGAATTGGACACTGTGCATCCAGTGTGATTGTTACACAGGAGACATGGTAGGGACCCTGGATGTAACCTGTAATTTGTAATAGGATGCTCTGGAGAAGTGGCATAGAAATATCTTATATAAGATTTTTAAAAAGTACCTGATGAGAGGAACTGTTAAGCTGCAAGGATGCAGGCAGGGCTATTTTGGGGCAGGAATGCACAGGAACGGAGTTCCGGCTGGCTTCTGAGTTGGCCACATCTACAGCCTCCCCCACTCGGGTTCCCCAGGTGCTTTGCAAGCCGTGGAGCACCTGGGGAAGCCAAGCCAATACAGGGAGGGAAGGCAGTTTAAACTGCCTCCCCTCCTTGGGTTCCCCAGGTGCCTCGCAGCTGTGGGGCACCTGGGGAAGCCAATCCAGAAACTGCTTTCTTCCCTCAGGTTCCCCATGCTCCCTGCAAGCTGTGGGGCACCTGGAGAAGCCAATCCTGCACTGTCAGGGGTGTGGCCTAATATGCTAATAAGTTTCTGCTGTTGGGTGTTGCCTATTACATTAATGAGTTCCTGCTGGGCTTTTTCTACAAAAAAAGCCCTGTATGCAGGGAATAGTAGAACTTGATCAGGCTGTGTGAGCACATGCATGCACAAAGCCAACTGCATTGTACTGCATGGCTAGGGAGGAATATGATGAAGGAATACAGTACAGCAACCTGTCAGACACCAAGAAACAGATCAATGAACTGGTCACTGAAAAACCAGGTCCCTGTTTGTGACCAGCAGACAGGATGGGAGCTGAACCAATGGGCGTTCAAGACAGCATCCCTAGCCTATAGTGTGCAAAGTTAGGCCGTGGTCACATGGTCATTTTGATTGGGTTTCACCACTGTTCTCTCTTTCATTTGAAATTGCTGATCAGATGCCAAATCTGCCTCCTACACCAAAGTGGGCTCAGTCACACAATCCTCCCGGTTCCCTCGAGAGTTTTCCAGCACCAGGAAAATCAAGTACTTTCTGGGTATTTGCACTTTGAATCCATTATTTTGCCTATCTGGACAGCCATCTCTTGTGCAATGATTGAGATCAGGTTGTCTGACCCTCCTTCATGCTATGAGGTCCCATCCCCCCCCAGCTTCCTCCTTTGAACGCATGAGCAATCCTGCACTGAATGCATTAAAACCTGATGATTAAAACCTGCCACTGGCTGGGCTGTGCAGGACAGTGCATAAATAATGCCCACAGCCCAAGTTCTTCCATTGGACCCGGGCGAGGGAGAGAGGGCAGCCCAGGAAATGATGTGTCATCTCAGCAGCCAGGGAGATGAGAAGCCATGCCGGAGGACTTGGCAGCAGGGAGAGGAGCCTCACCTGGAGGTACCGACTCCCTCCCTCCTCAAAGGTGCCCACATCCAGGTGGCTGCTGGTTGCCCCAAGATTCAGCCATGTGTTTCTCCAGACCCAGCTGGGATCGCAGCACCAGAAACAGCCCAGGGGGGGCAGCAGAGGTGGGGGGAGGTCCTGGGTGGCTGCTGCTCCCTTGAGGCTTGCTTTCAGCTACGAACCTAGGGTGAGAGTTTTTGAGCCTGCACAGAACACCCTGCTCTCCACCACTGCCGCTTGGGCAGCACAGCTATCTGGACGGAGCCTCATTGCGCAATCAAGTGGTTGGGGGAGGGATGTGTGAACATCCCAATGTGGAAAAAAAATTCCCAATCAAATCTATTGCGGGAACAAATCGGGGTAAGCTTGCCGTGTGACCACAGCCTTAGAGAGCCCTTGTTTTAAAAGAAAATATAATACAGTTGATTTACAATCTTTCTACACTTAAGTAAGACTTTCAGGAGCATCTTCTTCACTTTTCCAGTTCAGCATCCTGCCCCGGGTAATCATTGATAAGCAGAGTTGATCTTCCTGCAGTCTCCACACCTATATTGATGGATGATCAGCAGCTGGGAAGATATGACTGACAATACATTCCCAATACCTTTCTGCCTCGTTTTATTGATATTGAGTGGCCCAAGCAGCCGAGCACTCAGATGCTGAAAATGTTCACTCTTTAACGAAAAGATCAAAGCCTGCTAAATTGTCCTAAAAATAGACAGATTAGCACAAATTCTTTAGCAGATCAAGGCAAGTAACTAGATTAGTCTGAAAGCTTTTACAATTGCTCAGTCTAGTATTTCAGCTTAGAATGGGGGGAGAGGAATCAAGACCATAATTATTGCATTAGCTTCTCTCTTCTGTGAAATTATTAGTTCCCTTTTCTTTTATGCATTAAAGTACCCACCTGTAAATCATAATGCTGTGGGTATGTTATTACACAGGCAGCTGCAATACAATAAAGGGTCCTATTAGTAAATAAATAAAACAAACTAGGAGGAATGAGAAACTGCAGAGGGAGGGAACAATTTGAAAATCCCCTTCCAGGATTGCCAAACCTCTCAGCAGCCTGAGCAGTCTAACTTCCCATCCTCTTTTCCCTTTAACTGAAGCTCAGCCACTCTCAACATCTGGTTTTCCATAGCATATTTAGACCTCATTGGGTTGGACTTTTTTTTTAATTTACAAGACTCTATAGATGTTACAGCGCACATCTACAATTTGCTGAGTTATTTACACAAGTGAGTGCTGAGGGATGTTATGCAGATCTGAAGATAAAATTGTTTCTTTAAGTTTTCATCTGAAACCTGCTTCTGAGTGGCTGCCAACACTTACTGGTATATCTGTGAGTTTTCTGTTCACAAGCTACCTCTAGTATTGTTAACACATACCAAATCTGAGATTTTGCTGTAGCATAAACATTATGTATGATATATTTCTTATTAATGTACAATGAAGTATACCTTTTTAAGAGCTGTCCTTTCAGTCACAGAGTTGCTGGACAATAAATTTTCAAATATGTAACTCATAATCAATTTAAAAACAAAACAAAACACTATTTGCCCCTTTTACCTGATCACCCCAAGACTGGTTGGAAACTAAGAAGACTCTCAGGTGGGTCCATACCTTGTTGGAAGTGTTTAATTTCAGTTTCCCTATAGGAATTTCCCATGTCATATTAAGAACTGTAAAATCAAGCAGTGAGGGTCCAGAGATTAGACTACCAAAATCAAGTGGGAAGGGTCTTTTTTTTTACCAGGAAAGGCAATAACCTTTCAAGTTTTAGGTTAGGAAGAAAAACAAGTAAGGGGACCATGACAGACATTTATAAAATTATGAATGACTTGGACAAAGTGGATAGACAGAGATATTTCTCCTGCTTTCAAGGTAATCCAATGAAATTGATCAGCCGTAACTTCAGAGGGACAAAACATCACACAACACGTATCTAAAGCCGGTTTGTGCTGAAATGGACTGACTAGTTTAGTTTATTTGGGCAGGCAGTGGCTCTCCAGAGCCTCAGGCAGAGAAAGATTTTAAGAACAATTTGGATCATTTCTATTAAGACCCTGAACAAACTTCAGTGATTATGCAAGAACAGACCTTAACTCAAGAGATCCATATGAACCTCTGTTTAATGCTGAAAACAGAGACAAGAGAATCCAAAACAGAGATCGGAGGCCTGACCTTTATAAGAAAAAGAAAATTGTACATGATTACCTCAGATGATATTCTATGACAAGTAAGTACCCAGAGGGAAATAACCTAACAGTGCAAACAGTTTTCTGGGAGTAAGTCCCATTGAATAAACATGAATACTGTTCTGAGTAGAGCTGCTTAGAATTGCTGTCTAAGCAGTTATTTTGCTATGGGAGGCCCAATCTATTACCACATCATTTATGGTGGTGAAATCCTGCTGCCTAATATGTTTACGCATATAGCCATGTGATACATGCAGCAGGTCAGAATGCTGCACCATGTCCTCTTCCATTTTTCATAGCTTACGCCACAACTTCCAGCCCCACAACTTGGAATTAGGAATTTCCAGGTCCCAGACAATGTCAGCCATGGTGGTGGTCCATTCTTCCCTCTGTAGAGACTGTCTACCAGAGAGGATCACCAAGATTGCCACCATTTGCCTCAGGCTCCTATGCCTCCCATATACTGGGCCAGCAGAGGCCAGGCTAGCTTATTGTTTGCTGACAGGGAGGGCCAAGCACAGAGGATGCAAAGAATACAGAAGCAGTTGTCACTTCTGCTCTTGATGAAAGTGAGCACAGAAAGCTGGCATTGAATTTACCAAAGAGATGGAATTGGGGGATGCAAGCCATTAGAAAATACATATTCAATCAAATTGGCAAGTGATACCCACTTAGAAAATGTGCTCTGGACCTGTTTGATAGAGTTGGGAAGGATGGATTAACCCAGGTCTAATGCACTGACGTGGCAGCTTCTGAGAATGTACAGTGTATCATTGTCGCTGGAGAGCAGCAAGGTGCGATCTCATGTTACCTTCAGGATTTCAGTTGCTTTGGGTTACTGCTTTTGCTTAAGTTCTGACTTCATTTTGGTTTCCAAGGTATATCATTGGAACTGACGGGAGGTTGTAGAAGTATATTCAACTTGTTCTGCATTCTCTCATGTGAAAGAAAATGAAGAAAAGGGGTGTGAATTTGTCCTAGGAAAGGTCCATGAAATCCACGGCATAGTTCCAATTATGCCTGTGTAACGAGTGGCAAGGACTATACCATTTTTGTGACCACGTTTTAGAAAGGATCCTGTGCAAGAAAAATAGTATTCCCTTGAGATGAATAAATATATTTTAAAAATAAAATATCTCCTCTGAAAGAAAAAAAAATCCTTGCTCTAGATGCTCAACCAAAAACAACCACTGTGGGCAGTATTTAAAAAAGTTCAGAACAAGCCCCTTGTTGTTATTGTTGTTTAATTATCTTTTTAGGAGACAACAGGATAGTTTGGAAGGGGCTTCCATATGTTTTGGTACACAGATAGCTTTGAAGAGCCTTTTTTAATTTGTGTTTCTTTGTCTGTTCTTTTATGAGTTCTGGTTTGGTAAATATTTCCAGTGACACAGAATTGCAAAATTGGGGGGAGGGGCATTCTACTGAGGAGAATTTCAGAACCATGCAGTGCTATGAGCTATGATCATTTGTTCCTTGGAAAGCACACAGGTTATGATTTTTGCTATATATCACTTTAATATACCAATTGTTTCCACTTTCTTTTCTAATTTAAATCTCCCAACAACTCTGTAAGAAAAATTCTTAATTATTCCATTTTACAGATTGAGAGTGGGTGAAAACAGAGCTGTGATGGCATTTGAATCTAAATCTCCCAAATCCAATACTATACTCTGTAGCCTTGGCCAATAACAAATATTGGACTTTTTTGTAAACCTATATATTTCATTAGTGGCTTTAGAGATAACCAGGGATCCCTTCTTGGATTGCCATCTCTTATTCTAAAACACTGAAAGAGAATTGTGGATGTCTCTTATTTTCATATATTGTATTGCCATGAAACATAATGGGAATCTCACACAAGCTGCCTTGAAATTTTTGAAGGGACAATGGTAGCATATAACTGAAATCAGGGCCGGCTCCAGGTGTCTGGGCGCCCTAGGCCGGACAGCCTGGGGCGCCCTCCACTGGGGATGCCAACCTCCCGGTGGGCCCTGCAGACCGGCGGAGGCGGCGGGGCACTGGTTTTCCTGGAGGCTCCGCAGCTGCGGGACCCCCAGGGAAGGGGGCGGGGTCCAGCCTCCACCCCCTCCCTCCCGGCGCCGGCTTTTCTGGGGCCCCCGTGGCTGCGGGACCCGCAGAAAAGCCGGGAAGGGGGCGGGGGGTCCAGCCTCCGCCCCTCCCTCCCGGCACCGGCTTTTCTGGGGCCCCCACGGCTGCGGGACCCGCAGAAAAGCCGGGAAGGGGGTGGGGGGGTCCAGCCCCCGCCCCCTCCCTCCCAGCGCCGGCTTTTCTGGGGCCCCTACGGCTGCGGGACCTGCAGAAAAGCTGGGAAGGGGGTGGGGGGTCCAGCCTCCGCCCCCTCCCTCCCGGCGCCGGCTTTTCTGGGGCCCCCGCGGCTGTGGGACCCACAGAAAAGCCAGGAAGGGGGTGGGGGGTCCAGCCTCTGCCCCCTCCCTCCCGGCGCCAGCTTTTCTGGGGCCGCCCCGGCTGTGGGACCCGCAGAAAAGCCGGGAAGGGGGCGGGGGGGTCCAGCCTCCGCCCCCTCCCTCCCGGCGCTGGCTTTTCTGGGGCCCCCATGGCTGCAGGACCCCCAGAAAAGCCGGGAAGGGAGCAGGGGGGTCCCGCTTTCCTGGGGGCCCCGCGGCTGCTGGGAAGGGGGCGGGGGTCTGGCGGCGCCAGTGGGCGCCAGGTTAGGGCAGCGGGGGGCACTTTTCGGGGGGGAGTGGGGCACCATTTGGCGCCCCTCAGGCCGGGGCGCCCTAGGCGGGCGCCTAGTTCACCCTATGGGCGATCCGGCTCTGACTGAAATGCATTCTATGCTGTAAGAATACTCTGATCTTGGTAGCTCAGCCAGTAATTGGTAGCCCAGCCAATAATTTAAGGGAGCTGGATCCCACAAACTCCCAAAAGGATATTGCTGGGAATCAGTGGACCACCATAAAGGAAAACACACTGGACACTCAGTTAGGGTTGCCAGGTCCCACCTCATCACTGGTGGGGGATGGGGGGGTTAGGGTGGCCAGATCCAAGTTAGAAAACTCCTGGAGATTTGGGGATGGAGCCTGTGGAGGACAGGGACCTCAGTGGGGTGCCGTGCCACAGAGTCCACCCTCCAAAGCATCCATTTTCTCCAGGGGAACTGATCTCTGCAGTCTGTAATTCCAAAGAGAGCAGTTCTGCACTGGGTTGTTGTTTTTTTTGTTTTTTTACAAAGAGTTAATTAGCACCCCTTTTAGGGTGTGTGAAATTTATCCTCAGGTTTTCAAGCCCCAGGTTTTTGGTGGGCTGAGCAAACTGTGCAGTGCTGGAATACAGTGATGTGGACTTCTTATATAAACCTCAAGAGATGTGTTATCACTAATATTAATCCCACAGAGAGTGCTGGAGCTGTGAGGTTAAAATGTGCCAGTGAAAAAGTCGGTCATAATGTATAAATGTCCCTGGGAGCTTTAAATCAACGACCAAAAATGCAACCATTCACCCCAAGAGTCTACTGCTGTTTGCAAGCCTGCCATAAATTTTTAACGGCAACTGAAAACATCATAGGAGGCTTTGGATACCTTGTCTAAAACCAAATAAATTTCTAGGCACTTATGTGCTCCTTACTTTCCAAAATGCCACTCTTCATAGCACAAGTCCCTGTCTTCATATTGGGCTTTTAAAGGGAGTGATTTAGCTAGAATTAGATATTCTAGTAGAGCTTCCATCATTTTTTTTTTTTTTTTGTAAGAAAAAAATCTATCAGAAAACTGTTGTTTGCTATCCTTAGAGCCGGTGTATAGTATATGAATGCCACAATCAACCACTCTGTCATCACTGTGTCATATCTACCGTGGGATCAGGGCTGACATGGTATTGCTCAGTAGCAGAGGGTTACGGAGGGTTATACACAATGAAGCCACCAGCTGCTTCCATATTCTTACCTTCTAATGGGTAAGTGGTAATATCAGGACTAATAAGACTTCCAAAAAATAGTGGTATGGATGGAATAGCAACCCAAATGACACAAAGAATAAGAAAGCATTTGAGTTATGCTGAAGGCAGAGGAGGAAAAAATGCTGTTGGTGCTGAGAGGCTACAGCTGGACCACAGGAAGCATTTTGCAGATTTAATTATATTAATACATTCTATGTGTGAAAAAAACCCTCAGGTTGTATAGAAGGCTGCTAGGGTTATAGAAGCCATGGCTGCTCACCCCCTGAAAATGTAAAACCCAACATAATTTAGATCTCTCTAATTAGTCCCTTTTAAGGCAGAGAGTAGAAGAAAAACCTAGCAATCTACACAATGGCAAAAGCAGAGAGAAATTTTGGATGGATATTCATGTAAAGAATCTATAGAATATTCTACCACGGCAGGGTTGTTGTTTCTTAATTCTTCTGATGACTGCATACAATTTTACTACTGATACTAATAAAAATATTATCTGTACAGGCCCAGATGTCAAGATGTCACCAATTTCTATTGCTGGTAGAACTGATGTGTGTGGAAACAGGTGTTCCATGGTTATGCATCTCTGGGTATGTGAGGAAAAAAAAGTTCTTCTATATTCTAAACAAAGATCAGCTGCTTTTAAGGGTCAAAGAAAACATGACACTGGGAGATCTCTGGTCAGATTATTGCAACATTTCTGAAATTACTATTAGAATCCATGCAGGGTGCCAGTTTGGATCAGGGTTGGGGGTGGGGTTAACCCTTTCTCCTCATGTGACTTCTCAGATTGAAACTCCCCCCTCCATGTTATTTACTGGACATGTGGGACAATGTGATGTCTTGTTCAGCAAGCACACCTATGCTGTAGAAGGGCAATAGAAACAGCAAGATGGACAGGTCAAAGCCTTCGGCATGCTTTCCTCTTGTCTGTTCTGTTGCTGCCCATCATAATGTAAACTGCTAATATCAAAGACTTCCTAGTTCCCTGGGTTCGTTCTCTCTCTCTCTCTCCCTCTCCAGCCTCCAAGAGGGCAACATGGTGCTCTCTGTCTCTCCTTGTTAGACAGCTAGTTAGAATGCCTATTTCACCTTTCCTAACACAGTAAGGATTTCCGTATCAATAAAGAACATCCTTTCCTTTCTCAAAGGAACAAGCCTCATGTGGACTTAAGGCAACCTCTCTGCCACTTGCACACAGCCAGCTCAAACTGACACTATTAACCCTCGGGGTGGGGTGGGGGGAGATCAGCCAGAGATGGACTGCCCCCCTTGTTTCCTTTGTCAGCTAATAACAGTGCATGGAAAAGGGGAAGAGTTTGAGCAGTGAAACCCCCCGGGGGAACAGAAGCTGAAAACCCTTCTTGCAAGGTTCTGCTCTGAATACTGCAGGCCAGCCACTCGATGAACAACAGTTACAGGTAAGTGTAACCCTGTTCTCATCTCCCAGTATCTCATCTGTTTGGCCTCTAGCATGGATGACAGAGGAACAATATGCGTTATGGCTGGCACCTCAACCTAGGTCACTTTGGTAATGCTTGCATAATAAAACTGGAGGGGATGGACAGAGCACATGGTAAGTTTCTGCATCAGCACTGTCAACCAGAGGCATGTCTGATGTCATGATGAAGTCCACGATGATCCACTCCTCTGATATGATGTTACCAAAGCGCAGTGGACTCTAGCCACAGGTAAGGGTAAAAATGCACCATTTCCATAACATATGATGTAACTCAGAGATTGTGAAAATGCAGTCGCTTCACAATTTAAAGCCCCTATTTATTTCAAAAGAAGGACTTTTCAAAAATGTTGCAATGTTCTGTTATTTAAATTCTGAAACTAGACTCAGGTATGCAAATCACTGCATTTTTATGAGTGGAGAGGTTTAGTACAAGGGCTGAATTTATGAAGCTATATATTTTTCTTACTTACCACTAGCCAAATAGGTATTTTAACACAGATTAATTTTTAATAATGCTGCTGTTTGCATTTCCATAACCATTGACTTAAAAACTTTAGCTATGATGAGGATGTTAAGATAGTTTTTTTCAAACTTCTGAAAGACTTTTTCTGAGATACAATCGGCAGTGTGCTTCACATTTGTGACTCCAAAGAAATTATACCTTTAAAGGGTATAAGAGCTGGCATTACTTGCTCTCCGAGGAACCAGGTCCTAATATTTTTGCATGAACCACTATGCTGAGCTAAGCATTCCTCATTCCTGGGCTGGGTGTTGAGAACTAGAGTGGTGTAGTGGTTAAAAGCTATGGACTCTAATCTGGACAGCTGGGCTTGATTCCCCACTCCCCCACATGAAGCCTGTGGTGACCTTGGGCCAGTCACAGTTCTCTTAGAGCTCTCTCAGCCTCGCCTACTTCAAAAAATGCCTCTTCTGGGGAGAGAAAGGGAAGGTGATTTTAAGCCGCTTTGAGACTCCTTATGGTAGAGAAAAGTGGGATATAAAAACCAACTCTTCTCCTCCTCCTCCTCCTCCTCTTAGGGCATTCAATTCTGCTGTGTTGCTATAGACTGAACAAGAAGCAGGACCCGCAATACTCATGGGGGGGGGAGTATTTCCCTGTGGCTTCAGGGTGGCCAGCCTGCTGAAGCAGCAGGAGCTCCACATGGAGGAGGAGGAGGCAACCACAGGTGAGCCCAGCAGGCAGTCTGCTGGGCCCACCAGGCTTCCCCCCCTGCTGCCAGCAGCAATGGCCATGGCTCCCAGCCACTGACCCACCAAGGTTTTCCCCTGCCACTGCTGCCAGCAGCAATGGTGGCAAGCCCTGCATGGCTCTGCCACAGCTCCTAATGGTAAGTGTATTCTATATGCATGTGCAGGGAATGCTCTTTTACTTTTGGGGGGATTTAAGTATCCCCTGTATAGTTTTTTCAACATTTCAGATTTTTCTGCGCATCTGGGCAGTGCCCCCAAGTGTGCAGGAAAATCTGTTTACCCTCCATGTGCTCCCAATATGCAGATTTAGATATCTGCACAGAGGGGGCATCTTTGCTATTAGATATATAAATACATATGAGCAGATTTTCTAGGTCCTGATCCTCTGTTGTTCTACAACTCCCTGTCTCTCTTGCTCTCTCAACGTTCACCAGGTTCAGACTACATGATGTATTTTTTTAATGAGTTGCAGCTATGTAGCACCAAAATGCGGCAAGTATATTACCCTCTGGGCCATTTCAGCTCAGGAACACAGTATGGTGGAAAGGCATGACCTCCTTCCCCCATGCTGCCATTTGGCACCAAATTAGGATCCCACAGACTTTAAAATGCCATATCCCACAGCTGCTGTGAGGCTGTGGGGAAAGCAAACTGTGTCTGAAGGATTTGGACCCTTTAAAAAAAAGAAAAAGGAATGTGTAGTTTGGCCCTTAGCCTGTCTAAACCATTTGAGCCCCATGTGGCTGAGGAGACCCACACAGTGAAGATCCACAAACAAGGTAAGGGTCCTCAGGTTTGCATAAACATTTTATAAATTAAAACAAAGAAGGAAAATACTTGAGAAGGCATAGAATGTTGAGATCAGATGATCAGTCAGTAAAACTGTGGGGAAATGGGGGGGGGGCTGCTCAAGACTCTGAGAGTTTAGAGAATCTTGGTGGGGAGATCTTGGGAGTGAGAGGGTTTCCAAATAATTTCTCCATCCAGTGATTCCTTGCAGCAAATTTGGGTCACCCACAGACAGAAAGTTGATCTCTATCATCTTGGAGAACTTCCCAGGTATGCAGAAAATATAACTGTGTAAATTAACCTAAAGAGGGGGAAATGGAGATATGAGAAACCTTCAAAATGATGAAGCCTGAACATTTGCCAGAAGGGATGGGACATTGGGAGTAGGTGAGGCAGTTAAAAGGAAAAAAGAAGGGAAGGGGACACCAGACTACTCAAGCTGCAATTTCAAGGACAATTACTAAAATGTGTTCTGTAATTTTATCATGGAGTTTCTCATGGCTTGATGTTCCTTCATTTGATTTGCTTCTTCCCCCTGATGCACAAATTAATAATGTGCATTGAAAAAATACTGCCAGAAATGTCACCTGTGATGCTATTATACATATAGTTGCATCACTGCATTGTTTCTGTCCAGGATCCACTACTTCTGTCATCTAAGCAGGAATTTCTGCAGATCCCACCCCGCAAACAGGCAAAATCAATAACTGCCTGTACCCGGGCATTCTCGGTTGTGGCCCACACCTTATAGAATGACCTGCTCGACAAAGTTAGGGAGGCTCCCATTCTTCTGGCTTTTCACAAACTATGCAAAACTGAATTGTTTGTGATAGCCTTTTCACACAGATAATCAGGTTGTGCTGTAATGAGATGATTCAGAAAGATGCTTTGGTAAAGAGATAGGGTCTGTGCACTATACTACTGTCTGTTCCTATAAGTGTGCTCCAACTATGTAAATTCTGCATCACTTATGCTTTGTTTCAGATTGGCTTCAGGTCTGTTTCAGGTTTCTGCAATCCTCACCTTATTGCACTGTCTGTTGAATGTCCCGTCCTGTTGACTTATTGTACTGGCCCGCTTGCGAGGAGGGTGGGGTATAAATAGAATAAAATAAAATAAAAATAAATAAAATATTATGTAATCCACCTAGAGTCTCACTGAGAAAGGCAGACTACAAATGATGTAAATAAATGATACTATTAATAAATAAATAATCTTTATATGAACATGCATAGGATCACAGCAAAACTGCCCTTTAGGCAGTGTTTAGTCAATGTGCACAGAGATGTATGAACTGGAAGTATAGAGGGTTGCAACAAATTGCACTTGCACAAAACTCTGTACTGAGAATCAAACAATGGAGGTTTCCTAAAGCATTTATTCCACATTAGAAACAAGAAATTCAGATGAGGAAAAATTGAAAAGCATCTCTACTGAATAAGCTACGCATGCCCAATGGAGGAGTAATGGAATTATATGTCCCAAAGAAACTCGTTTGGAAGAAGGTGAGAACAATGACTCTTGCAGAGATGCAACAGACAGACTCTGTAACGATGGATTTGAGTCTTGTCTCATTTGAATATTTTCGCACTTTAAATAAATAACCATATTTTTATTCTGTTGTGGGTTTTGCCTTTATTGACCTCAAAGCCTTTTTCCAGAGCCTTGGCCTTTGACCCCCTACCAGATAACTGTTTTGTGTTTGGAAACTCAGCCTGCAGGCCCACTCTGCAGGGCTGACTTTTCTTGTTAATTCCATGAGAAGCTGGGAGACTTGTCCTTTTATTCCTGGGCTGTTGGGATAGACTGAAAGGACTGGTGGCACCTACCAAGACTAGCATGAGATTTACTCTTTCTCTCTGGTATTTTATAACTTTGATTTGCTACAACCCCTTTGTACCAAAAGTCCTTACCAGGGGTTTGTAACAGGGACTTTTGACACAATGTTTAATCAGTGACCGCAAATAACATTTCAGGCAACATTCCACAGTTTGGAAATGCTGGAATTAAAGGAAAACATTCTGCAGTGAACTGCAGATTCTTTGGCATTTCTGTTTTATTTCCAAAGAACTTAGCCACTGAATTCTGCAACAGTTGATACAGTTTAGACATCAGGAGCCACTACAGTATATTGGAGAAGTACTTAATCCCATTGTAGTTGATATGCTTTAAATTTGGATTTGTAAGCAACCTTGAGCAAAAAGAAGAAGAAGTGGGGCATAAGAGCTCTGGTCTGAGGTCTATTTTATGGATATTTTTGAGGGTGCTGAATTGCTGTTTTATGCCCCTTATTGTTTTTACTGGCTTTTTATATAGATAGTTTATAATGTTTTTGTATGATTTTGTGGTATTGTTTTTACTTGTAACCTACCTCAAGCAGAATTCTGGAGAGGCAGCATATAAACAAATGAATGAAATGAAATAATATATGAATAAATAAAAATAAATAACAACCTCAAATTTGGCAGAGCAATCAGATGCATAGATATAAGGGAAAGAACTAAGGAAGGGATAAAGCAGGACAACCTCAGACATTAAAGAACCCCAAAAGAACTGGAAAGAAAATCCCTGTCCCCTCCCTCAGAGGCAAGATTTCCCCTCCATTTCTCTTTCCCTTCTGTTACTGAGCCACCCTAGTTATCTGTTTTCTTCTTTCCTGGAGAATTCTGGCTGTCCCACCCTGTCACAGCATAATATTTTGGCTGTTTGCTCAGCCCAGGAACCCGAGGAAAGGAATGGGAGCCCCCTTTAATTTATACGACTTAAATGGCACTCAAGAATGGCACATTTATATTCCAAATTAACAAAATATTTTATTCAGTATAGGGGGAAAGGTCAGGTGAAATCAGGGGTATCATTTCTGAGGTAACTCGAAGAAGAAGAAGAAGAAGAAGAAGAAGAAGAAGAAGAAGAAGAAGAAGAAGAAGAAGAAGAAGAAGAAGAAGAAGAAGAAGAAGAAGAAGAAGAAGAAGAAGAATGGATTTATACCCCGCCCTTCACTACCCAAAGGTGTCTCAGAGTGGCTTACAAACTCCCTTTCCTTCCCCTCCCAACAACAGACACCCTGTGAGGTAGGTGGAGCTGAGAGAGCTCTTGACAGAAACTACTGTTTTTCAAGAACAGCTCTTATCAGAACTATGGCTTACCCAAGGTCATCCAGCCAGGTGCAAGTGGAGGAGTGGAGAATCAAACCCGGTTCTCCCAGATTAGAGTCCGCGCACTTAACCACTACACCAAACTGGCTCTCCTATATAGATAACTCTGAGGTAAAATCAGCACATGCACAGGCTTTAATTCTTATATTTCAGGCTAATGAGAGTTTCTTAAGCTATTCAGAGTTATTTAAAATCTTTTCGTTGAGAGGCTTTTGTTCCAGTGTTTTCCCAAACACTCTAGTATACTTTCTTTAAGTATTCTCTGACTCTTTAGATTTTCAGAAGGCTGGTCACTCTTTCTAGTACCCAAACCCCTTCTCTTGAAACATCAGTACTCATCTTGAGTGTTTAGCTGACTCTTAAGGTCTCTAAAGGAAGTTTCTAACCAGACCAGACCAGGAATCTCTGCATTCTTCAGAGCTAACTCCCTGTTTTACTAGGTAGAGAAATTCTCCTCTCACTAGAAGATCTATCCCCTTTCTTTGGCCTGAATGGGAGTCTTTGCCTAATTTCCCAAATTTTCTTGCCAACTTTCTCCTAGTACTCCATTTGTGTAAAACAGCTCTCAGCTAAGGCTGAAATCAGACTGTCAGTGCCCAACTCAGTCAAGGCAGAAATCTGACTGACTCTCTCCATGGCCTGCAGCTCTCTAGTCTTTCTCTGCTCAGCTGATACTAACCAATCAGATTGCTTGGAGCACCCTGTCACTCAAGGCTTTCCGTTTCTCTGAAGAATTAATCCTTCACAACCCTTTACTATTTTGTACAGCACTTCTAAGCTTTTAAAAAGTGTAACCCATCACACCATACAATAAAAACAATATTTATGATGTTAGGCAGTGTTGCTATATTCTGAGAAACCTTAAAAGCTGAAACATTCAAAAACATTCTTCAAAGTATAACCTTTTTCAAGGTTGTTCTTGCTCCCATGCAACATTTTGTAATTGTTATTAGGAGGAAAAATGAGAAAGTAATTCCTATTGCTCTAATCCCATATTTAAATACATCATTACCACTGTCTCATAAAGATCTAAATAGAAGTTAAAAGACCAAAAGGGAAAGGATAAAGGGAGATATATGCTGGGAAGGAGGGGCCTCATGCAATCTGCAGGGTATGGTATTCTCTTTTATATATTGTGTCCCTTGGATGTTTAAAAGAATTCCCACAGTGACCTTTATTCCATTAAACTGGGCAAGTATAACGGGCCCAGGACAGGTGGTACATTAAGGCCTTTGATCATACTATAAACCACTTCTCTGTTGCAGAGGAGACTATTGGAAATGTAATGAAAATGTAATGAAGGCAAAATTCTCAGTTACCAAATGGTGCCGGGTGCAGTAGAGCTAATTGGATGGTAATATAAAATATTGTAAAAACAAAGTGACGGTGCTGTACTGGGGAAACTGGCCATATATACATAAACAAAAAAAAGTACTTTGGGGCTGTAGGACTATGTATGTAAAAGGCTGTCAAACTTCAGGGCTAAAGATTCTTTGTTATTTGGTTTGATGCAGGTGACTAGCCCCTGTGATTTTCTGTTAAGGCCATTCGCAAATGGAATAACAATGACAAGATAGTTTTAGGTGGTTAGCACAAGAATGTAAGAGAAGCCATGTTGGATCAGGCCAGTGGCCCATCTAGTCCAACACTCTGTGTCACACAGTGTCCAAAACCCAGGTGCTACCAGGAGGTCCACCAGTGGGGCCAGAACTCCAGAAGCCATCCCACTGTTGCCCCCCTCCAAGTACCAAGAATACAGAGCATCACTGCCCCAGACATAGCGTTCTATCTATACCTTGTGGCTAATAGGCACTGATGGACCTGTCCATCGTATGTTTATCCAATCCCTTATTGAAGCTGTCTATGCTTGTAGCTGCCACTACTTCTTGTGGCACTTCCTGTTCAGTAAAAAGGACTCAAAATGCACAACTAAGTTTGTGATTCCCAAACTTGTAGTGACTCAAGGCTCTAGGGACCCTAAAAAAACTGATCAACAAAATAGGCCTGCTGAATATCTGCATAATTCACAGTTCCAGCTCTGCATTCTTCTCTGCCATTGTGATCAGGAATAATGGAAGCTGCCTTATACTGAGTCAGATCATTGGTCCATCTACATCAATACTTCATGCTTTGATGGGCAGTCACTCTCCAAACCCTCAGACAAAGGTCTTCCCCAACACTTGCTAGCTTTCTTCTACTACAGAGTGGGTGACGAAGCATCCGCTGAGCCAGAGCCCCTGGATCATTAAGCTGCTGGCAATGTAGAGACAGAGTGGAATATTAGGCTGACTTGACATAGTCTTTCTGAGGAGGCTGCTGCTGTGTCTCTGTGAGAACCACAGATCTGGATTGGCTCTCTTTCAGGCAGGAAGCATGACCAGACCAGTGACTTGTGCAGCTTTTTTTGAGGTAAGGGTAATTTTGTGGCATCACAGCACTGGAAGTGACTAGACCATGTAATCACACTTTAAGCAAAGACACTACAGACTTTTCCTGCCTAACTGGAAGGAGACACACTCAGATCAATGAATCATGCAGAGATGTAACAGGCAAGGTCCCTGTAGCTGAGTGTTTTGGAGCACCCAGGAGTTTTCCATTATTAAACTAATTGCTTTTTTGCAGTTCACTGATGGATCCCATATTCACCCCTAGCACACCTTGGCCTACAGTTAGGCAATTACTTGTGGTACATAAACTGCAGAATGAAAATTAATCAATGGCAAAGAAAAATCTCCCTGCTCGATCTGTCCAGATTCCTTTATTTTTCTTTAAAGCAGCAACGACAAGAGCTACTGTCCTCTCACTAGCAAATTAGGGAAATAATAGAGACGTTACAATAAAACAACCTGCAGTATATTTTATTTATATTTATAACCATAATAAAGCAGTGGTAACCACAGAAACAAAGATCCCCTTGAAGTGAAACGTGTTGGATAATAATTTTATATTTGCACTTGTGTAGTTACCACAGTTTTACTACAGTATGTATAACCCAAATGTAATTTTATTGCGGGGACAATAGGAGAGATTAGAATATTGTGAGCCATACTGAAAAATGCAACAGTTTCTGTGATAGATGAGACCCAGTTAGCATCTGCAGCAGCCTGCCAAGGACTGCTCCGCCAGGGCTTATTGATGAGAGGCTTTGGGCTTGTGCAGCGATTACCTTTAAGGCCACTTCCTTGCAAAAGCAAAAAACACTTGCTCCTGAAATTGTCACTTCAATAACTTTATAGTGATTGGAGGGCGTGTGTGTTTTTTTTCCCCTTTCCCCAAGCCAGTCCAGCTAATCCTTCAATAGAATTCAATTTTATGCAAGGCAGTTTTATTATCGAGAGAAGCCTTCACTCATATAAATACTTCAGCTGCTTAACAGACTAGCTCTTTATCTTTCTTAGATTCTGATATAGTAGAGTAGACCAAAGAAAATGCCAACGAAGTGCTAGATGTCAGGCCCGAAACTTCTGAAAAAGGGAAACTGCGGCCAAGGATTGGGGTGGCTGCTTGACATGAACTTCAGTCTCTTTCATCTTCTGAAGCTCTTGTCAATGTCCATCTCCTGTCTCATAATACTTCAAGGATCTTATCTAATAAGTGAATTACAACTCCCACTCAGTCTTCTTTAGTCAGGCACATTGAACCAGTGTGGTACAGTAGACTCAGTGGAACATCTGGGTGCCATTGTGCTGTGTGTGTGTGGGGGGGGTCCATTCCTTTACTACATAAGAATAGAACAAGAACCCTGCTGGATCAGACCAGTGGTCCATCTAGTCCAGTATCCTGTCCCACAGAGTGGCCAGCCAGTTGTCAGGGAGGAACAACAAACAGGGCACAGAGACCAAGATTGTTCCCTGATGTTCCCTTCTAGCACTGGGCTTCAGGTGTTTAATGACTCTGGATGTGGTAATTCCCTTTAGAACCCCCAGGCTACTAGCTGCTGATGGACCTCACCTCCATGAATCTGTCTAATCTCCTTTTTAAAAGCTATCTATGCTCATGGCCATCACTATATTCTATTAACAAACTCCACAATTCAATTACTTTTTAATAGAGAAGTACTTCTTTCATCTGTTCTGAACATCAACTTCATTAGTATTATTCTAGTTCTAGTATTATGGGGATTATATTATTATTATTATTATTATTATTATTATTATTATTATTATTATTATTATTATTATTATTATTATTATTATTATTATTATTATTATTATTATTATTTCAAATTTCTACCCCACTCTCCCGGCCGGAGCCAGCTCAGGGCGGCTTACATAAAAATAGATGGTTACATTTAAAACGTAAGTTACAATTAAAACAGATTAAAACCATAAGAAGTGCTAGTAGTCGTTGATCTTCGTATGATGGTAGCAGCCATTATTTAAAGTTCTCAGCTCGCAGTCAGCTCTCAGTATTCATTTTGATTGTCCTTGCAGGACTTGCTGTTCTTTAGGCTGTTGGTGGCAGTTTCTGGAATACAGGGCCCTCTCTCTTTCAACCAACCAATGTTCTTCACTGGTGGTGGCAGCTCCCAAAAGCCTGGTGGAAGAGCTCTGTTTTACAGGCCCTGTGGAACTGTAAAAGGTCCCACAGGGCCCTGATCTCCTCCAGGAGCTCATTTCACCAGGATGGGGCCACCACCGAAAAGGCCCTGGCCCTGGTCATTGACAGCCTAGCCTCCTTAAGACCTGGGAGGGCCAGCCAGTTCTAGGCCCCTGACCACAGGGCTCTCTGGGGAACATGTGGGGAAAGGAGGTTCCCTCAGGTATGTAGGTCCCTGACCATGTAGGACTTTAAATATAAGAACCAGCATGTTGAAATGAATCTGGTATGTTATAGGCAGTCAGTACAATGTCTTCAGCACAGGCTGTATGTGCTCCCATATAGAGAGCCCCATCAAAAGCCTGATTGCAGCATTTTGCACCATCTGCAGCTTCCAGATTTGACACAAGGGAGGCCCATGTAGAGAGCGCTACAGTAGTCTAATCTTGAGGTGAACATTGTGTGGATCACTGTTGCCAGGTCGTTGTGTTTGAGGAAGGGAACCAGCTGCCTGATCAGCTGAAGATCCATTTTCACTATCCCACATATAATTTTATAAACCTTATTTCCCCACCTGGTAGGGATTTTTTTCTTCAGCTTTTCCTTATAGGAAAGTTGCTCTGGCCCCTTAAATGATCTTGATGATTAATGCACTCTCCTGCATCACATAGTGCACAGTTCCTCAACTCCCTCAGATAGCTGGGGGGGGCCCTGTCCCATGTGCCACAGCAGAATGGTGGAGGAGCCCAACTCCATAAGGGCAACTACAATGACAGTGCAATTAATGATGACAAAGCACTTTGCAAATTAAACCATAAATGATGGATAAGTTTATTGTTTCCCTTTCACATGTTACTGCAGCCAATACTGGCTCACTTACTGAAAGGTACTGAGACTGGCAAGTGATTTCTCAAACTTTTATTAGTGCAGAACAAGACACTTTTAGCCGGCTCGCACGCCAATTTATATTCTGTGAAACCACACCCCCAAACACACACCCCTACACCGTAATAGGCTATTTACAGTGGCCGCGAGTTCCATGGGCTCGTGGCCGGGAGCCTAGCCCTCTGATCGGTGTGGGCTAGAATCCGCTGAGTCCATTGCTTGCTGGAGCGAAGCTCCAAGATTTAGCAGGACCACGTGGAGCCCCTCAGATGCCACGTGGTCTGGACCGAGTACATTACACTTACAGTGCTATGTGGAGTGTGAACCTTCTTCTAAGGGCACCCTTATATGGACTCTTGAATGTCTTCTCACTTCTTGTCTTTTTAATATTATATCTGTTTTGCATATGATACCAAGGAACCCCTGCTTCTTCCCTTGTAATACATTCATTATTGCTTGGATCAAACTGATTCAGTCCTACTCAGGACTGGCATCATTGCTCAGAATGAACTGTGCCTAATTGGTAGCATGCTTTGCTTTGCTTTGCATGCAGTAGGTCTCAGATTCCATCTCCAGCATCTTCGTTAAAAATAAATAAATCAGATAGTAGCTAAAGTGACAGACTTCTGAGACCTAGATAGCTGCTGCAGGTCAGAGTAGTCAATTCTATCCATTACAGACCAATGGTCTGATTCAGGATCAAGCAACCTTATGTGTTTGACTTGCATTAACAGGCACGTCTTCCCGTACCCTTTGCTACAACCAGATGTGACAAATCCTGTTTTTATAAGCTTGATTCCTCATGCAGAAGAGAAGCTGGGATTTTTTTTATTTTTATTTTTGCACGTGTGTGTGTCTGTATGTGCCCATGCCTGGAAGCCATGGTGACCTCTGGCAACTCCTGCTGGGGCACAGAGAACTTTCAGAGAAGCGGCTTGATATCCTGCCTCTGCCTCCCAGCCCTGGTATTCTTTGGAGGTCTCCCATCCAAATACTTACCAGGGTCGGCCCTGCTTAGCTTCTGAGATCTGATGAGATGGGGCTCGCCTGGGCTATCCAGATCAGGGCAACAGGCCTAGGGAGATGTGGATTCAAATCCTTGCTCAGCTTAGCTGCAATGGGGGGAGCAAGAAAGGTATACCCCATGGGTAGAAATTTGTTCAGCCATAGAAACACTCTGCTAAATCCAAGCCAGCTCTCTCAGCCTTACCTACCTGACCAGGCAGTTGCGAAGATTAAACTTGGAGAGGCCACACTGAGCTCCTTGAAATGAGGGTAGTATTCAAATGAAACAGACAACAAGAGCCAGGATCAGCAAAAGCATGTTAAGAGAGAGTGAGGCAAAAGCCGAACATATTATTTGTGTGCATGGGGCTCATTTTGCTGCATCTTTCTGGCTTTATTGGAAACTTCTTAATTGATGAATGAGGACTTTATCAAGCCTGGCAGGAGTCGTTATGTCTGTGATTTTCCTTGAAATGCATCTGTCACACAGCTCAAAATTGAATAGCCAGTTTGGGGCCTAACCAGAGACATGGCACTGACTTAAGGCACTCGGAAAGGAATGAATGATTAATGCACTTTATAGACAGGGTAGCGCTTCCTCAGTCTCGTGTGCTTTTTGTATGTAATCTCCAGTGGTTCAACTTCAGATGGATCTAATGAAAAAGGACTGGATGTTTTCCACCTTCCCTTCCGAGCATGCTGTACAATTTATCCACTGACAAAATGTGCTAATGAAATGTCACCTTGGACAGCTTGCTAAAGGATTGATGGGCTGAAAGTTTTGCACTTTATTTAACTTTTGCAGGAAAAATGAATAAGTCCTCCAAACTCAGTATGATATAGAGATCCATTACAGTTCACAAGCCAGGGGAAAGGAGGGAACTGCACAGGGATGGCGAAAGGAAACTCCCACAAATGGCTGCAAAATGGAACCAAATCAAAGCCAATACAAAACCAAAGTGCAGGGTTTAACGGAGCTCTCGACTGAACTGGCAGAAGGTTTTCCCTTGTCTCCAGCAGACTACCGTCACCTGCGGCAGCATGCATACTATGGGCTTCGATACAGGCCAGTCACAGACTTTTGATACCAAAAGCATTCTTACTCCATATGCTGCATGAGAGCTGTTTCCTCTAAGGATGAGTGGATCCCTCTGTTCCATTCTATCATTTCCAAATTTCGTTATGTGCTGCATTTCCTTCCATCCTTAATGCTGTTTCAACTAGGAGGATTTCTCAAATTAATTCTGGAATTAGAGCCTGTTCGGTTGGCCACAACTTTCAGTTCCCTCGGTTCATTTGCATTTTGTTTCCTTTCTGGGTTACTGATGCACACAGAAGCACAGGGATGATGCACGGCACACAAGTAAACTGTGTTGTGAATTATGGCCACATAATTCTTTTTGTGTGTGCGCGCAGTGTTTTACTGGATGCACACACATATTCCTGCACATTGGTAAAAGACAAAAAAAATCTGGATGCAGATCCCTCTCTCTCGCACTCTCTCTCTTATCATCTATCATCTGTCTGTCTGTCATAAAGATTTCTTTGTTGTATTGTTAGCAGTGTGCACTGCATTGGTAAAGTAGAAGGGTGGAAGCCATGAAGCAAGGATCTGAATGATGCTGCGAAAATGCTCATATACAGTGGTTGGTATAAAATGTGGATTTTTAAAAAATGAAACAATGGACAATTGCTAATGCATAGGTTTCCCTTCAAAAGTAAGACCAGGTAAATTCCCTGTTGAGCACTTTCAAGGATTGTTTGCAAGGAATGGTTCACTAGAAACTGCTGAGGAAAGTGACAGCTTTAGTTGTACAACCCAGCATCTTGAAGTAACGAGAGCCAGTTTGGTGTAGTGGTTAAGTGCGCAGTCTCTAATCTGGGAGAACCGGGTTTGATTCCCCGCTCCTCCACTTGCACCTGGCTGGATGACCTTGGACAAGCCATAGTTCTGATAAGAGCGGTCCTTGAAAAAGAGCAGTTTCTGTCAGAGCTCTCTCAGCCCCACCTACCTCACAGGGTGTCTGTTGTGGGGAGGGGAAGGGAAGGGAGTTTGTAAGCCAGTCTGAGACACCTTTGGGCAGTGAAGGGCAGGGTATTAATTCAATCTCTTCTTCTTCTTCTAATGAGGCTTATGATGCTGCCATAAGAGAAACTGCAAGGGGAATAGGTGGGTATTTGAATCAGGGCTGTCCCTTTGTCTCCTTCCCCCCAAGACTTCTTAGCAAAATCTGAGAATTCTAACGTTTAAAAATGACTGAACCAATTTGAACATAACATTGAAACTATTTATAAAAAACAATCAATAAAATCTGCATTCAAAACAATCATCTTCACCTGTCTTTTAAAAACTCTTGGAGATTTGGGGGTGGAGCCTGGAGAGGGTGGCATTTGGGGAGAGGAGATCTCTGCTAGGTAGAGTTCCATACAGACCACCCTCCAAAACAACCATTTTCTCCAGGGGACTGATCTCTGTTGTCTGGAAATTAGTTTTATTCTGGGAGATCTCCAGGTTCCACCTGGAGGTTGGGAATCTTAGTCTCAACATGAAAACCAGATGATAGAGGAAGTAAATAAAGTTTTAACAAATCATAAAGGAAGGCTAAACATGCAAGGAAACTGTGACAGAAAAAAATCCCTATTTCCATTCCCCTTTGAATGAGTAGACTTACATGACTTAAGTTTCCCCCCCTCCATCTATAAAATGGGGACAATAATGACTGCAACTATTGTGAGGATTTGCAAAGCACTCTGTGTGTACACAGGAAAGGGTGACATGGATATGAAGAATTAGAGTCATTTCACAAATTATGCAGTGACAAACCCTGTTTAACAGCTGTTGCACTTGACAGGGAGACGCCACCAAATCTGATTCCCTGAATGAATATACACCAAGTCTGGTTCTCTCATGAGTATATAAAATGATTACCAACATTAGGTTTACCCATTTTGGGTTTTTTTAGGATCCATGTGAGAAGTTTTGCATGTGCAACTAAAATATACTCATTGAGCCAGCCCTTAGAAAGGGATTCCTCTTGCTATTCCTCCCCAGTACCTAAATGGGGAGGATAGATGGTGGCTGCCCATGGCAAACACCTGAAGGGGACATGTCCTCATTTTACCCATTACAAACCCTTCCTGGCAATAAAGTTTTACTAATTTAAAAGTGATGGGAGAAGAAGTTAAGCTGGCACTCCTGCTGCGACTGAAATTACTTTTCTCGAAGCCTCGCTGTTTCAGACTGAATACAGCCTATGGCATTTACTGTATGTACTCAATGACAGACTGATACGTTTGGGAAACTGGTGCCATTGTGCTCTGTGGCAAGCTGTAAGGTCTCCTTGTCTCTCAGGTGCTAAACTGGCCTGTACTACCTCAAACAGCAGGTGGGAGTGTATGAGAGAAAGGGAGAGAACTGAGTAAGATGCATGTACAAGAAAGGAACTAACAGCTGAAGAACAACTAAATAACTCAGATCAGTGGTTTTCAAACTTTCTACTTTCGGGAGTCCTTTGGTCTTCTAAGGATCCTCTGCACATTAGAGGGGATACTGGGTCTAGTTCTAAGGTTGGCCAGTTTACTGGGTACTGGGCCATGCTATTGCTTAGCATGAACTGAGAATGTGCCATGGAACATACACAATACTCTCTTAGCACTGTGCTTTGAAAGGGAAGTTTAATAGTGGTGTCTGCACTTAGCCGTAGCTCTGGGGCATGCTGGAAGGATATCTCAATGTCAGAGCTGGAGTGCCCCCTTCCCCCATGCATGAGTGTGCACACCCACCCCATGAGTGCCAGGACCAGGCCAAGCAGTTGCAGCAACTTTGGCAGGGCAGGAAAACTCCTCCCTACAACCATATGACCCAGCAGAATGGCACTGGAAGGCTGCAACAGCAGTGAATTGATGGAAGCAGCTGGGGAAGGCAGGCAGGGTGAGCCCAAGCAGACTCACCTGTCAAGAACAGCTGGCCAGGGTGACATAGCCATCACAGGCCAATGGGGCTAGAATAAGGCAAGGGCAGGAGTCCCAGGAGAGGCCTGTAGGCAGTCAGAAGACAGTGACTTCCAGGGAGCAGCAGCAGTTAAAAGAAGGTTGTTTTGAAGCCTCAGCTCAGGGAGAGCTGATGACAGAGGAAAGCAAAGAGAGGGGCCCATTGACTCAGAAACTGGGAATGAGCCAAGCACCACCCCCTAACTGGAGGGCACTGGCAGAGCTTGGGGTTGCTCCACCTCTAGATGGATCTTTATTAGGCTCAACCCCAAGGCAGTCTGGGAAGACAAGCCCAGCCACACCTAAGCAATCAGAGGGTGGATGAAGGGCTGGGGAAAGAGGGCTAAGGATGTTGTAAATCCCACTCCTCCCCTTTACTTAGACATGTGTGGTGTGTGCTAAAGAAAGGAGTAGGCTGGAGTGGAGATCCCCATCAGATCCCAACCCCCAGGAGGTGGAGTCTTACAAGTGGCAAGCAAGTTGACTGGGGGAAGATTGTATTTGGATAATTTATATGCTGGCATGCTGATGTCACTTCCAGTAAAAAAGCTGTAGTGGCATCGTGGGTGCTTTTGTAAATTCCAGAATGTGTTAGGTCCAATCTGCATGTAGCATTTGCTCTGTTGTTTTACCAGACCCACACCGGAACAGAAAAAGATGCGGCTCAAATCCACTTTCAAATACCCCAGACCAGCACCGTGCTGACTGCAGAGTCACCCCTGAATGGCCATAAAATGGCCATAAATCTATGCAGACAGAGATCAAACAAAATGAAAGCGGCATGCAGTCTGGACACTGCCATAAAATTTGACAATCAATCAAAGGGCCAATCTGCATTTAGCATTTGCTCAGTTGTTTCACCAAACCCACACCAGAACAGAAAAAGATGCAGTTCAAAACTACATTCATCTATCCCAGGCCAACACTGTACTGATAGCAGAGTCACCCCTGAATGGCCATAAAACAGCCATAAATCTATGCAGACAGTCACCATTAAACCAGAGATCAAATGAAGTGAAAGCAGCATGCAGTCTGGACACTGCCATAAAATGCGATACTCAATCAAAGTGAAAGTGGCATGCAATGCAGAGGGGAGTTTCTGTTCCAGTGTGGGTTTGGTAAGACAGTGGAGCAAATGCTAGATGCAGATCAAGCTTTATAACATCACTTCTGGCACACTAGGCCCCTTCCCAATTTCCCTCAGGCTTTTCTGGCTGCAGCCTGGCAACACTAACTCCCAGCAAGCTTCCATGGCAGAGTGGGGATTCAAACCTGGGACTCTCAAATTCTAGTCCAACATTCTACAGACTTATTACCATTAACAGGACTCGCTAACTGAAGAAGTGCAAGATCCTGAAAACACTCTTTGAAAGAAAAAGTGGTGTTAGCAGTCATTAATCTGATAGCTTGATGGGAAGCTTTCCAAGGAGAATGCTATGGACTGATTTTCATTGCCTTTTTGACTCCATGGTTTACTATTGTTTTCTCCATGTATATGCATATGTGTATATGTGTGCCAATGGATACATACTTCGTGAACCTGATGAAGTAGGCCATAGCCCATGAAAGTGTATTTGCTTATTTATTCACTCTATGTCTATGCTACGGTTCTTTGTTCAAAGCAATTTACAATAAAACAAGTGCATTAAAACTGACCAGCATCCTGACATATGAACACTAATCTGTTAATCTTTGATGGACCACAGGATTTAGAGCAATTAGAGTGCTGGGACAGTCCTGGAGAGCCATGGGTTCAAATCTCAACTCTACCATGAAAGTCATTGGGTGACTGGATAAAGTTGTTTATTTTTCAGCCTAATTCACAAATTTGTTGCAAGGCTAAAATGAGTGCGTACATGATGTCCTAAGTTCCATTGAGTAAGGACAGAATAAGGAGGGGAATTTTCTTGTAGTGGTACAAAATGGTGGTGCTTTGTATAATTTAGACTGTAATTATTATTGTTACCCAAATAGGCTTGTTGCCTGGTGTGCCAAGGCCCAATGAAGAGCACAGCAGGGAGATTCCAAGATCAGACAGATCTTTATTACATTAAAGGGGGCTCCAGGTACTAAAGAACCAAGAAGTCCAAAGCTGTTGTCTCGACAGGTATTTCTTATACAGTGAAGAATATTAAGTTAACAGCTCCAAGGCATGTGCAGATGCCTGGTATTACATACATCCTCAGTTCCCATAATGCCTAATAAGGAATATCTTTATCAAGCAGACATGCAAGCAGGCATATAATTAGCTCTTTTAGCCCTTGGGACTTTCCAGTTCCCCAAATATTGTCTGATGGGGCTTTCCAGCTCCTTAATATATTTTCATCAAACTCTTATCCTTACTCCCAGACATGTGCTTGGTCTGGGACTTTCTAACCCACCATTACCCCATCCTGTGTCTATCACGTGCTTGCTGGAAATAGCTTGTCTTACAGACACTTGCTGGCTTAAGCCTTATACACACTATAATATGAGGGTAGATATTTACTTTTTAAAATGGTGTTAGCATTGCTACCTTGATGGAAGCCTTACTATCTTGTTCATCATTACGTTCAGGAAAAACACTCTCAGCCTAACCTACGTCACAGGACTGTTCTGAGCATAAAATGGAGAAGGGGAGAATGTTGTAAGCCATTTTCAGTCCCTGTTGGGAAGAGAAGTAGGGAATAAATAAAGCAAATAAGGGGAAAATGATATGTTGTTATACAGCCTCCAATTCCTATGATAGGGTAATATACAAACCTACATTTTAAAAGAGATAGGGTATACAATCAGAGTTTAAATGTGTTGTAATGGAATTCTTTCTTCAGGTCAAACTAATCCTCATGTCAAACTCATGACTGCCACTGAAAACAGCAGCTATATACCTAGCCCTTTCATCCCTGTGCACAAAATATAAAAGAACTTACCATGTCCTGAAACGACTCTGTCTCATGGTTGGTTGTTTTTGGTTTGTTTGCTACTTACAAGTAACCACCAATAATACAGCACAAGGGTAGGGAAATGCAAAACACTGGGAGGCCAGGATTCCTGAAGTTGTAATAGATGCTCTAAAATGGGGTAAATTGATAGATAGCTGCCATTTTAAGTGGTAGCCAGTGTTCCCTCTAAGCTGAGTTAGTGTGAGCTAGCTCACAGCTTTTTAGTCTCTGGCTCACACGTTTTTGTCTTAGCTCAGGAAAGATGGCTCCAGAGCAAACTAATTTATGCAGTAGCCAAGTCACCTGCTCACAACTTTAATGCCAGTAGCTCACAAAGTAGAATTTTTTGCTCACAATGCTTAAGAGGGAGCATTGGTGGTAGCCACAAGTTTAACATCATGTCCAGGTGGTCTATCCATTTCTTTATAAAATATAGTTTATAAGTGTCCTGCTTCTTTATAATATGCACAGATAGTTTAGAATGGTTTAGTCCTTTGAAAGATGCCTCCTTTTCTCCATCTGCCCCCTGCCATTTTAAGATTAATTGCTGCTTGTATTTCTCTCCTGGCTTATTTGGTCCAACACACTGATTCTGAAAATAGATGTATTGTTATTTTTGCAAACTAGTGCTAACTTGTGAACATTGCTTATTATAACATTGTTGCATAAATGCAAGGAAATAAAAATAATAACAGAGAAAAACAATCTCTTCCCCTTCCTATGGCTCGAAGCACCATAGCTGGGGAAACTCCTGTGTCAGATGCATTTTTAAGGAAAGCTCAGTATGAATATTACATCGAGTTGTCTCTTTGCCTGTTCTCACAATCATCAAAGAGAATTTGGCTAAAACTAACACAGAGACAGAGGGACACATGTTTCCCAGGAGAGTGACACACCACATGCACATACTTGAGAAGAAGCTGATTCTACTAAAGTGCCAAGAGGTTATATGCATGGCTTACCAACTAGTTTAACTTTTCAGTACAATTTTCTCCCAACACAGTTGAGGATTCTTCTTTTGGAGAGTTCTTCACTTTATTAGCTCCTTGTTTGCAACAAGCAGCTCCAATTCAAACAACAATGTTGCTCTTGACCGTTCCTTGACAAGGAAGGGGGGAAATGCACAATTTGGGGGCCCTTCCGATATTCATTTTTTGAGATAGGAAACTGACACAAGGGGTGATTTCCCACTAAAGCTGCCTCGGGGTTGTGCCGCCGTTTGCCCCAATACTATTAGTCAATTTCACACCCGAAGCCGCGGGGCTGCATTTTGACCCGCGGCTTCGCCTGATTTCCCCCGCAGTTTCGTAATCCTGAATTTGCCCCAGTGCAGGAGCAGACTGAGAGCACCCATGTCAGACATGGGCGTGCAATTGTGACTGCCCAGCAGGAGAGGGCAAGCTGGAACCTCATCCATACCATTGATGAAGTACAACACCGTGAGTACATTGTAAAGCAACATCAGAGAGTCTACCATATATCGTGAAGCCCCTTTACAGTTTAAAAAGACATTGGACTGGAGGGATGAAGAATTCACTTCCTGCCCCCCTCCTTCCTCTCCAGACACTATGAAAAGAATTCAAAGCAACTTCTCAAATAGCCTTTTGGGAAAAGAAATTAAGGAGAAAGATCTTGTCTAAGACTGTATTTTGTGGAATATAAAATATGAAATTGGAGAAAAACTAGTAGAATTTGATTTTGAATCTTAGTGAACTAGAAACAGAATCTCCCCTCCCCCTTTTTTTCTTGTCTGGAGATAAAAAGAAAGCAGCTGGAACAACGTGAATACCTTCCAAAGCATTAACCCAAAGCTGCTGAAATAAGGACTAAAGTTGGCTATACTTTAAATAAATGGAATATAAAGACTTGATCTCTTAAGGGGAAAAATAAAATTGGACCTTACTCTGATTTTTTTCACTTATCACATTTCCATAACAAATTATGTTTTTCTTTACTGAAACTATAAAACTCCATTTTGTTCTCACTGCAATGTCTTGAAATGTAAACAATAAATAACATTCCCAACTTATGTTGATATTGTTTTTGTGCTTAATATGACTATAACAATTGTTGATATATGCTTATCAGAAGTGGTTATTGTAAAACTTTTGTTGGAAAGTATTTCTAGAGAGTCATTGGTTTTAACACGTCGTTGAAAAAATGGATGGCACAGATAGACTTCAAATGGTGGCAGAGGCTTTATCCTCAGACACAATGGAACTTACAAGCATTAAATTATCACAAGCATTAAATTATCACAAAAGACATGCATAGTTTAATTCAAAACACAGTCATGGTAGCTGTAAAAATGGCAGTCAAAGAGATTTTTTACCCTATACAAGATGAAACAGAAATGCTGATGCAACAAATTAAGAAGGAAACAGTTCGGATAGCCTGGAAAGAGGAGGGAAAAAGACATGGCTGTATAGAGGATATAGAAGAAACCTACAATCAAGTTGACATGATCCACAGAATGGAGTTTGCATCTATAGGGAAATAAAACTTCCACAAATGTACATCAGAGACTTTATAAAAGAACCATCGGTGATGAAATTGCGAAAATAAGGAATCACATGTCACCTCAGAGAAACAAAAGGAACCAACACTTAGATCCACAAACTATTCTAAAGATTGAGTACAGATGTTTATACTCCAAAGATTTCTACACTAACATGGGGAAAAGACACAGAATTAAGACTTTAAAACTTAAGAGGAGAAATCAGAAAATTAAGAAGAGGAAAGTTACAAAAGGGATGGGAAATTTCTGAGGGAATTTCTGAAATTGATAATGGAGTAGGACCATTACATTAATTTCAGAAGAAAATAAAGAATTATGCCTTTTTATGTATCCAAAGAAAAAACTTAACAATATGCTTAGACAAAATCTATATTAGTAGAATAAAAGAAACTGTACACCTATATATTTGCAAATATTACATAATAACAGTAGGTGGAAAAATGATATAGATTTAGTTAATGTATGAGGTAGTTTAATAGAGGATAAGAAAGATTGAAATGTTGTACCCCAATTTTGTGTTTGTTATAAAAATTTAATTTTTTAAAAACAAACAAACAAACAAACCAGGGGTACTACTGGTGGAGGGAAAGCTTGACCTACGAAATGGGATATCTCCTGTTCTGGATGAGGTTCCAGTGCCCCTAAAAGATCAAGTTCATTGCTTGGGGTACTACTGGACCCAGGCCTCCTGTTGGATAAATGGATGGCAGTTGTGGCCAGAGTTTCTTTCATCAGCTACAGCTGGGGAGCCAGCTGCAGCCCTTCCTGGTCAGAAAAGGTCTTGTCATTGTAGTGCATACCCCGGTAACATTTAGATTAGATTACTGCAGTGCACTGTACATGAGGCTTCCCTTGAAGACTGTCTGGAAGCTACAATTGGCACAAAATGCTGCAGCCAGAATGTTGAATGGAGTGGGTTATATCACTCCAATCTTGTACATTATATGCTGGTTTGCTGTTTGCTTCCAGGCTCAATTCAAGGTGCTGGTATTGACCTTTAAAGACCAATATGGATTGGGGCCAGCATAGTTTAAGGGCTTCTTTCTCCCATATGGACCTACCTGTTGACTCCAGTTATCTTTGGAAGCCCTGCTTTGTGTGCCTACACAGGTAAGACACGTGACAACCTGAGAAAGAACGGTCTTGGTGCCAAAACTTTGGAATTCCCTCCCCAGTTGGATTCATATGACTCCCTCTATTGTCTTCCACCTGTGGTTGAAGACATTTTTATTTTGTTTGGCATAGCCTCACCTGTTATTGGCCTACCTCCCTAGTTTTAGTATTGTGTGTTTATATGTTTTTATTGATTATTTTATATATTATGTTGAATGCTATTTTAATGTTGAAATGTTTTGATGTTTGCTGCCTTGTGGACCCTATGTGAGTGGAAAGGCAGCATAGAAATGTTTTAAATAAATACATTTAAACTGAGATATAGTATGTGATGTGATTCTAGGGGGCAATATCATTTTCTTTATTATTCCACTGGAATTTCCACTGGAAATCATCTTTATCTTTAATCTGATGCTCCTAATCCATCATCTATGGCATACTAGCACAAATTTATCAGTATCCTGGTGTCTACCAGTAGCCTGGTACTTCCCAAATGGACATTGGATTTGGAGTGCTTCCAGCTGATTGTCCTTCTTGTGCCTACTTTCTTTTGGGGTATGTGGACACCTAGGGCCTAAACACACATCAAGTTTTCCTCAGGGGAATATCTAGGTTGGGTGGAAAGGCATGTTCTACGTGTCCCAGGAAAGGCTTGAACCTGATTCAGATCAGGACTGTAGCATGCAAGGTGCTGTTAGACCTTCTCCCCATGACATTTTCTCAGCCTGAAATGGCTCATGGGGATTTGCCCTGTCATGGAGACGTGGAGTCCATCAGTACATGTGCAGCCCCTAATGGGGCAAATAACACCCCTGGGCCATTAGGTTGGGAAAATGCTGTGGGTTGAGGTTAAGCCATGAGGTAAATCTAAGTCCTATTCCAAATTGAGCCTGTAAGACTGGAATGTGTGGAACTTCAGAACATGCCTAGCAGTCTCTATGCAATCTGGGGATATCTCCAGAGAATGCATCACATTTAATTAGGGCCATAGATAACAGTGCATTTATGGGTGTCCTGATTACTTCTTTATTCATGTGAGACATTTATATTCTGCCATTCCCCTATTGCATCCAAGGAGGATTACTGTTTGTAATAACACCTGCAATGTGTTACACAACACAGAGAAAACAAGTAAATCCAGGCACTTAGATAACTTATATAATTGTTCCATAATGATTGGGCAGAATGGCTCCTGCAGGAAACCATTCTGGAAAAGTTCAGACCCAAATAGGCAGATAAATGTAGGGGGCTCCCTGTCTCACTTCTGCCTATGATTCAACCAGGTGGAATGGATGGAAGCAATTTGGAAGGAGGAGCTAATTTGTAGCTGGTCCAAGACATACTGATGGAGATCATGCATAGTTAATAAGTGGTACAACACTGCCAGGGATGGTATGTTTTAGCCCAATCTTATCATATCTTGGAAGTTGAGTCAAGTCAGTAGTTGGATGAGCAACCACCAAGGAAGTCTCTGCAGAGGAAGGCAATGGCAAACCCTCCTTTGCTTCTCACTTGCCTTGAAAGCCCCTTTCTGGGGTTGCTCTAAGTCAGTTGCAACACGACAGCACGTATGTATGCACCTATGTACATACAACGCTGCCACATATGTGTTTTCCACTACTTGGTTTATATATCCTGCCATTTACCCATAAGGCTTTTTAAAAAAATTCCCCCAGCTGCATTTTTAGTTCTGTAAATCACTAGATATATTGATTCTACTATATTATTACTATAATTATCCTTGTTATGATTATCATTCCTCCAATATCAGTCTGAGAATCCTTGTTGGCAATCTTTTTGAAAACATACTATACCCTTAAGTATGAACAGATGCTACAGAGACGGCCAATATAGATGTGTCAGGTAGAAAGGTGGCCCATTTCCAGAGATACTGGCTTCAGTTATTAGATGTTGAATTTATTGGGGGGGGACACACTACATTCCATCTTTCATTTGTTAGCTTTGATTTGCCATTTTTCATTCTCTTCTGAGAGTGCCCTGAATGTACCTCTCAGCAGGATCTGCTTAATGTTTTATTATGTACATGAACTACAACAAATTAAGCCTTGATATACTATTGGCTCAGGAAGTGCGTATTAAATATTTACCTTAATTTTATTTTTACACATAAAATGTGATCTGTTTTAAGAGCAGTGGGCCAAAGCTGAGTTCTGGGGAAGCTCTGCTGCCATCAAGAAAGACACCATGTACAGGGGTTGGCTTGAGGTTTTTATGTTACGCTGCCCTCAATTTTGGGACATGGCAAACAAAGGAAAACTCATCCCTTCCAGCACATAACTACCCATGAAAACCCTGATCATGCAAGGCTCCCAAGACTGCAAGTGTGTCAGTTTGATTTGCGATGTCTCATATTACTAATATATAATATGCTAGGACATTTAAGAAGAAGCAGGCCTAATGAATACAAAAGGCCATTCTCCTTCTCAGTGTGCCTGACTGACAACATAATTATCACTCTTAAAACTGTCTGATTCTCTCTTCTGAGTATACCATATAGTTTGAAGGGGCTGGGTAAGGTGGGAATCAGAACAGGATGGAAAAATAGGGATTCCATCCCCCATACAGTCATGAAGCTCATTTGCTTTTAATTAACATACCTCGCAGGATTGTTGTGAGGATAAAACAGATGAGAAGGAGTGGCTGGGCTCCTTGGAACAAAGATAAGACAACAATGTGATACATATACAGGTAAGGACACAGTGGTGAGATGTATTTAGTAAAATGTGAGTACATCTTCTTGCCATGCATGCTTATGGGTGAAAAGAGAACTTCAATCTACATAGTGCTGGCGTCATGAATACAGGCATTTTTTCTGCTTTATTAGCACAGAGTTCAGGGCAAGGCTGTTAATGATAGGATATTTTGGAGGACATTAATTTTTAGGGTTGCTGTAAGTCGGAAGTGACTTGACACGTGCAGAACTCATACACGGGGCAAGTGTACCTGGCATCAGGAAGTGTTATGCACCCGGGGCCTAGATAACACTTTTACATGAGGTGGAGGGTTTCTTTTTCTTTTTAGAATCCCCCCTTGCAAATTGAATAACTAGGGCCAGGTCTGTGGAATGTTATCAGGTCACTTTTCTGTGAAATGAGGAAGGGTGTGTGTCTCCCCAGAGCACTTAATAGTGCTTTCTTGGATCAGTGTTTTCTGAAGAAAAGAAATTGAGGGAAATTTATTAATTTATTAAATTAGATTCTTTTGACTGCCCTTCCCCACTTGCACAGGGCTCAGGGAAGCTCCCAACAGTTTGATTCAATGCAGTGTAAAATAAGTTAAAACAATAAAGCACAATATTTAAAACATTTAAACATTATAAAAACAAGGTGGCAGTGCTAGCATTCAGTCATGGGGGGAGGGGGAGGATGCCAGGCAGATGTAAGGAACTGTTGCTGGCCTCAACCAAAGGCCTGGTGGAATAGCTCTGCCTTGCATGCCCTGTGAAACTTTAATAGATCAGACAGGGCATGGATGTCACTTGACAGAGATTTCTACCAGGCTGGGGCCAGGGAGGAAAAGGCCCTGGCCCTGATTAAGGCTAGGCAGATATCTTTGGGGCTGGGGACTTATCATCTACTCTTATCATCTTATCATCTACTCTTAATGCTCCCAGGGGGCATACTAGGAGAGGCAGTCCCAAAGGTACGTAGGTCCCAGACCTTTAAGGGCTTTAAAGGTATGCACCAAAACCTTGAATCTGATCTGGTACTACATTGGCAACCAATGCAGTTTGCACAGCACTGGATGTATGTGTGCCCTCCATGGGGTCCCCATAAGGGCCCATGCTGTTGCGTTTTGTACCAGCTGGAGCTTCCCAATCAGTTCAAGGATAGCCTTATGTAAAGCAAGTTACAGTAATCCAGCCTGGAGGTGACTGTTGCATGGATTACTATAGCAACATCAGGGTGAGACAGATAGGGGCCAGTTGTCTTTTGGCACAGTTGGAAAAATGCCCCCCAGACAACATTGGTGATCTGAGCCTCCATAAATAAAGCAGGGTTGAAGATCACCCCCAGACTCCTGATAGTAGGTGCCAGTGGTGGCTCCCCAATACCGAGTTACCTCCCCCCCAGTCACAGAACCTCCATCGTAATTGGATTCAGCTTTAACTGGCTTTGCTTCAACTATAGCACTACTGGGCAGACACCCATCAGCAGATATAGCTAGGTGACTGTTCCCTAGAAGACCAGATACTGAAGCTGAAGCTCAAATACTTTAGCTACCAAATGAGAAGGGAGCACTCATTGGAGAAGACCCTGATGCTGGGAATGATTGAAGGTAAAAGAAGAAGGGGACAGCAAAGGATGAGATGGTTAGACAGTGTTATCAATGCAATGAACATAAAACTGAGCAAACTCCTGAGGACAGCAAAAGACAGGAGGGCCTGGCATGATGTGGTCCATGGGGCTGCAAAGAGTTGGACTTGACTGTGTGACTGAACAACAACAACATCAGCATATTGGTGAAACACAGGCCCAGAGCTCTGAACCAGCTGGGCAAGGGGGTGCATGTAGATATTGAAAAACCTTGGGGAGAGGATTGCCCCCTGAGGGTGTCTAGTTGGCATCTCCCCCTTAGCACCACCCTCTGCCCCCAACCTTGGAGAAACGAGATCAGCCAATTCAAGACTGTCCCGCAGACTCCTACATTGACAAGGTAAGTGAATCAAGAGATCATAATCAACCATTTCAAACACTGCTGTAAGATCTAACAATATTAGCAGCACTGACCTGCCGTGATCCAGCTGCCTATGAAGGTAATCCATGAGGGTGACCAATGCCATCTCCATCCCATGGCCAGAGTGGAAACTGGACTGGAATGGGTTCATTCAGGAAGCTCTGGAGCTGCTCAGCAACTACTCTTTCAGTTACCTTACCCAGAAATGAAAGATTCAAGACTAGGCAGTAATTTGCTGGATTGGTAGGATCCAGAGTTGGCTTTTTCAAGAGTAGAACAACCACAGCCTTTTTCAACCCATCTGGGTAGACCCCCGAATCCAGGAACAGATTAACAATGCCTACCAAGGGGCTCCATATACCTTCACTGAAAGTCTTCACCAGCCATGAAGGACATGAGTCTAGGAGGCATGTGGTGTTCTTGTAGCATGCCGTGGATTCTGGTGTGGTGAGATTTAGCCAAGGAGGAAACTATTCACACAGTCTTGTGCAATAGCTATATACAATTTATTTACAAAAGAAGATACTGTTACACACTGTCGAAGTGCTTCGCCATACACACATTCAGATGCAGAGAGAGGGCTATACAGTACATGAACACTTATATACAAATGTACAACAACCATCCACCAATCAGCTATCAGTGCTGAGTCATTCTGACTTAGTCTGCCAGCACTGGACAGAACTGGTTTAGCCCAGATAAGGTGACTGTCAGAAGCTGTCAGGTAGATCACCACCTGATGTCTTATTTGCAGCAACCACATGCTGCCATGTGGTTGGCCTAACAGCACCCAGAATCCTCTTGGCATCAGCTCGAGAAAGGTGATTGAAGGTTTCAAGAACTGAATTCAAAGATGGCCAAGGGGGCTGCAGTTCACACTGTATCAATAGTAGCTGGGAGATCGCAGCAGAGAGACAAGACTTTTCCTGCAAAAAGCTCACAAAAACTTCAGAGCTAAGAGCCAATTTCCTAACATTTTGTTTTTTTCTCAGTAGCAGAAGTTAACGGTCCAATTACCCTAAATAATTGCACTCTGCATGAACTTGTGGAAGTGATGAAGGCTGTGAAATACTCCTTCTTCATAGCCTTCGCTACCATCTCATAGGCTTTCATAAACATCCTACACTATGTTCTTGCCTCTTCATCGCAAGTTCACTGCCACAAAGCTCCTGTTTCATCCCCCTAAATTCTGTTGTGTACCAGGGGGACAATTTAGCGTGGGAGCAGAGAGGTAATGGGGGGGGGGTGATCTCATCAATGGCTTCAGAGAGATGGACCTTCCAGTCCTCTATCTGTTTATCTAGTGTGTCACCAGAGGGCATTGGATCCTGCAGAGCATTCTGGAATCCAATTGGATTACATTGTCTACAACAGACACAGACACATACCAATCACAAAAATCAATAGGTTTTTTTGGGGGGGAAGTTGTTGTATGCTTCAGGTGTTTTCTTGTTTTAAAGAAAGAAAAATGTACACATCTGTCCTTTGGGGAGTTTTTTTTTCTAACATGCAGATGAAAATATCCAAAAACGATGGAGAGCTACTGATATGAATTTCATCCTAGAACAAAAGTAGATAGTTGAACAAACTAGAAAATATATATCACAATATGTATCAAAATGTCCTCAGTGAATGCATAGTAATAAAAAATAAGTGACAGGGAAAAAATGCTGTTTGTATACAATAGGAAATGATGTGGACCATAGGCCACTATGAAATACAAAAACAATTGTATTCATGTATATCTATTTTTGAAAGTTCCAAAAGTTAATAAATGATAACCAAGATAGTACAAAGGTTTGTGTATTTCTTCTGTATTTCCTTAAGGAGAGCCAGTTTGGTGGCGTCGTTAAGTGTGCGGACTCTTATCTGGGAGAACCGGGTTTGATTCCCCAGTCCTCCACTTGCACCTGCTGATGTGACCTTGGGTCAGTCACAAGTTGAAAAAGAACAGTTTCTGTCAAGAGTTCTCTCAGCCCCACCTACCTCACAGGGTGTCTGTTGTGGGGAGGGGAAGGGAAAGGAGATTGTAAGCTGCTCTGAGACTCCGAGTGAAGGGTGGGGTATCAATCCAATTTCTTCTTCTTCATCATCATCAAACAATTGCTATGATCTTTTGGCATTTCAGCAATTTTCTGGATTTTTTGTAGCAATTCTTTCATAGATGGCAATGCTGATGCTATTTTAAGGCAGTCACAATATTTGCAACTGTGATATGATTCCAAATTAAATTGTTATGCTCCTTTTTATAGGGTTATCTAAATAACCCACAGTGTATTTTTTTTTTTTTTTTTTTTTTTAAACAAAAATTTTTTATTTTGAATAGAACAGTTTACAACAGAAGGAAAGGTTGGACATCAGTTACAATCATAACTCATGAATTTGAAAAACATGCTGGGTAGAGTAACGAAAAATATAAAATAAAAAGCATCAAGATACAAGGATATTAAAACAACCATTCTACATATATACAGCAATAATTAACTGCAAATGCATTTAACATTAGCATTGAAAGGTAAGTTCTAAAATACAAAATTAACTATATAATAAAAGTTTAAGTTTCGCATTGCTGATTGAGTTCCAGTCAAACTTATCAATACTAATTTTTTCTAAAATAGGGTACCAAATGTTAAGCGGATTAGTTAGCTCACATTCCATTTGATAAACAGTAAAGTGTACATTAAAATTCTCTAACATAAACAGATCCCATACTTTGTATAGCCATTGTTGTATATTTGGGGGATTCTTATCTTTCCAATATCTAGCTATCGTAATCTTGGCAGCAGTGAGTAAAAAATTTATTAATTTTCTTACAGAATCGGGAGGACCATCATCGGGCCAAAGATTAAGGAGCATTAAAGAAGGATCTAAAGGTAAGTGGTAATCAGTGAATTTTTTTATTTGTTGTCTAACTTGGACCCAAAATTTGTTAATGTGGACACATGACCACCAGTTGTGGAAGAATGAGGCTTTCTCTCCACATTTTTTCCAACATAATGGAGAGAGCTGCGGGACCATATGAGTCAGCTTGACAGGTGTGAGATACCAACGCATTAAGACTTTCATGTTGGCTTCGTAAATGTATAGCGAGTGAGACATTTTACTTTGTGTTTTCCAAATTAGATTCCATTGTTGTTCTGAAAGCTTGCATTGAAGATCTTTTGCCCATGCTTGCGGATAACCTAACTTTAGGAAATCCTTAGACTTAATTAATAATTGATATATTTTGGAGATAAGGCCTCTTTTATTGTAAGATTTCGTTAGTAGTTGTTCATAAACAGTAAGCGGAGATGATAATGCAGAGGTAAACTTAGATGAATTCAGCATGTGGCGGAGTTGTAGATATTCAAACCATTTTATCTTAGTATTATATTTGTTTTCCAAATCAGTTTTCTCAAGCACCTTATTCTTATGAAGTACGTCTATTATTCTTGTTATTCCAGATTGTTTCCAAGATAAAAATTGTGAGGGATCTTTGGCCGGTAAAAACCAAGATTGACCACAAAAGGTGCTCACTTTAGAAAAAGGTGTAATTAATTTTTTCTTAGTCAGATGCCATATTTTAAGAGTAGATTGTAAAAAGGGAGAAGAAGACTTAGATTTAAATTTAGTGTTTAGAGACATCCACAATAATTCTTGAAAAGAGTGGTCTTCAGTAGTTACTTCCTCAATCCATTTCCAGTCCAGTACGGTTTCTGTGTGATATTGTCTGACAAGCGCCGCTAGGGAGGTTGCTTGCCGATACAGGAGAAGATCAGGTACTGCCAGACCTCCGTTTCGTTTGGCTCTCCTTAAAGTGTTAAAACGAACACGAGGTGTCTTGAATTTCCATAGGAATTTGTTAATATCTTTTTGCCATTTTCTAATCAGGTTGTTAGGAATATGTAGAGGTATGGTTCGAAAAAGATACATATATTTGGGTAATGCAAATGTGCGCAAAATGCTGACACGATCTAACCAAGAGAATGAGTTTGAGTTCCAGGTATTTAGTTTAACCATTATTTCTGTGTGTGTTTTTTGATAATTAAGTTTAATAATATCTGACCATGCTATAGGTATTTTGACTCCTAAATAAGGTAAGAATTTGTCCACCCAGTGAAATTTATAATTAGTGGAGAGATCAGCTTTGAGATCCGAGGCGATGTTAATCGGATAAATCAGGGATTTAGAGACATTAATTTTGAGTCCAGCTATATGACCAAAGTTATCTAGAGTAGAAGTTATAGCTTTTAGTGAATGATTAGGGGAAGAAACATAAAGTATTACGTCGTCTGCAAACAAACTTAGTTTGAATTCTTTGTCTTGGATAAAGATACCTTTGAAGTTGGTGTTTGCTCGTAATGCACATGCTAACGGTTCGATGGCTAGTATAAAGAGAAGAGGGGACAGTGGACATCCTTGTCTTGTACCCCGATGAAGAGAAATAATGTTGGAGGTCGCACCGTTAGTTAGAATACACATCTTAGGATTTTTGTAAATTGCTTGTATAGTTTTACAGAAGAAGGGTCCAAACTGTAAATGCTGAAGAAGAGATTCCAAATAAGAAGTTTCCAATGAATCAAAGGCTTTTTGAATATCTACAGAAAAAAGTAAAGAGTTCTGGAGATTATTATTTTTGCTGTAATGAATAATATTAAGAGTCTTTCTAATATTATCAGAAATGTCTCTTGAGGAAATAAAGCCAGATTGGTCTGGATTTACATAGTGGCCAATAATGTTTTTGAGTCTTGCCGCAATCATTCCAGTGAAGATCTTATAGTCGATGTTTAATAAGGATATAGGACGAAATGAGGCAGGATCATTGTTGTCCTTGTCTTTTTTAGGTATTAAAATTACATTTGCTAACTTCCAAGATTCTGGTAAAAGTCCGGTTTGCATGATGGAATTGCAAGTGTTTAGTAATGCAGTGCTCAAAGATGGAAGAAAGGCTTTATAAAATTCGGTTGTGAATCCGTCGGGGCCGGGTGCTTTGTTGGGCTTCAAGGATTTCACTGCAGACTCCAACTCCGAAGCAGAAAAGGGGGATTCTAGTATCTCACGATGCTCTTCAGATAATTTTTGTAGGTGTTCTAAGGAATTCAAAAAATCTTTTATAGCTGAATGATTAGGATTAGTGGAAGTATACAGCTGATTATAAAAAGCCTCGAGAATTTGTAGGATATCTTTAGTAGTGTGCCTTGTTTGATTGTGTTTGTCTTTGAGACCGGTGATGATACGTTCTGATTGCCGTTTTTTAAGTCTCCAGGAAAGAAACCTTAGTCTCTTAGAAGTGTTGGAAGTGTTATTTTTAAAGTAATTGAAATTATTTTTATGAATTGCACATGTTTCCATCATCTCCAATTGTTTGCGGGCTTCTTGTAATTGTTTATATATTTTAGAGCAACAAGAGTGCTTGTGTCTAAGTTCAAGTTCTTGTATTTTGTTAGTGAGTTTGTTTTTGATTGCTCTTTTTTCTTTTTTACAGGATGCTATTAACGAGATGCAGTGCCCCCTGATGTAAGCCTTTGAAGATTCCCATAATGTCGAAGAAGAAATCTCATCGGATGTGTTAAATAAAAAGAATTCTTGAAGAAGTTGTTGTAAAATATTTTTGGCTTCTGGTTCATGCAAGAGTATCTTATTAAATTTCCAGTTGTGTCTAAATGGTTCTCTTTGGCCTTTACGCACTATGCATTGAACAGGGGCATGGTCAGACCATTGCTGAATGCCGATGTCAGCCGATACAACTTTATTTACTATAGAGTTGGAAAGTAACATATAGTCCAGCCTAGTGTGTACTTTAAATCGGTGAGAGTAATATGTGTAATCTCTTTCGTTATTATGAAGTAGTCTCCACACATCCAGAAGGTTATATTTTTGGATTAATTGTTGTAGAGGGGTCACACAGTTATTTTTAAGGAAAGCTTTTTTGAAAGCTGCATTCGTGGATGATTTATCAAGTGCTGGGTTCATTAAATAATTAAGATCGCCTCCTAAAATGATAGGATCAGAAGAGAATTCTTTTAGACTTCTTAAAGTTTCGGACAGGAAGTGAAGTTGGTTTGTATTAGGGGCGTAGACCGTGGCCAAGGTTATTTTCTCTTCATTAAAAAGGCCATTTAAAAATAAAAATCTGCCATCTTTGTCAACAAAGGATTTGTCTACTTTAAAGTTTGTGTCTTTGGAGATTACAATTGCCACACCACGCGATTTAGATGAGCCAAAGGCTAAGAATTGTGAAGTGAACCAAGATGAAGGAAGGACCTTATTTCCTGATTTAATATATGTCTCTTGCAAAAAGGCAATATTAACTCTCTGCTGCTGTAAGTGTCTTGCTATACGTTTGGCCTTAATACAATTGTTCAGACCCCGACAATTCAGGGTAATAATTTTTAGGTCTCCCATTTAAACATTAAGAAAAAGAGCATATTAGGAAAAATTCTGAATGAGTTTTGGTTAAGTAAAAGAAACACCATGCTAGAAAAAAGGTTAATCACACCTTTAGAACTATTAAATTGTATAAGCCCAACAATACCATACATATTAAACAGATTTTGAGAATTGACTCTATTGAATACCAGAATTGTCCAACAAAACCTTCTATTTACAAAAAGGAAAACCCACACATTTATAACCTTCCCCCCCTCCCCCCTCCCACCATAATCCCAGTGTGGGTAGCTAGCTATCCCACTGAACTTTATAAGCTCAACTGTAGGGATTATCAAAACCATAAAATAACACCGGAGTACTTTTGTTAGGAACATAGGGGGAACTAAGAGAGTAAACCAAGAAACAAGATTCCCCCTCTCAAACTCTCATGCTTATTAATTCTCATGGCGAGTATATAAAGACATTGTTATGACTAACATTTTAAATCAATTTGATCAGAAACAATCAGAAATAAGGCAAGGGCTAGAGTGAACCACAAAGATTAAACCGTCAAAGAAAATTAGAACCTGGAGATCGGATAGAACATTTAAAAGTTCATCCTCCTGCGCGTTGGGATTCTGCTCCAGCGATGGGGAGTGGATTGCTCGGGTCGTTTGCGTTTGCGGAAAGAAGCAGATTCTGTCTCCATGTTGCCTGTAGATTGGATTCCAAGCGTTTCTAACAATGCTGTCCCCGACTCGAGATCGTTGGCTTGATGTAGGGTGCCTTGATTTCGAACTTGAAGATAACCAGTCGTGGCCCAGCGGTACTTTATGCCCTCCTCTGTAAGGCGAGAGGTTACGGGTTTAAGATTTCGTCTTATCTGGAGCGCTTCAGGAGGAACATCAGGGAAGATGAGAATTTCTTCATCATTAAATTTGAAGCATCCAGCTTTCTTAATTTCTTGCAATACTTTATGTTTAATCCGTAGGTCTAAGAACTCCACCAAAATGTCTCTTGGGTTACGACGTTTGTCAGTGATACGGGGGCCAAGGCGATATGCACGAATTAGCATGGGCGCCGAGTCATCGTCAAAGGGCATAACAGTTGTTAGCCAGTTTGTTAGGAACAAGGTAAGTTCGGTGGAGCCTTCAGCATGCTCAGAAAAGCCCCGAAATTTTAGAAATTTTTCCCTCGATCTGTGCTCCAGAAGGAGAATGCGTTCCTTAGCCCAGCTTTCTGACTCTTGAAGAGATCGGATGTCTTCCTGATTAGAGGCCGATGCCTCCATGGCCGTATCAGCCGCCTGTGCGATTTGTTGCATTGAGGTTTGCAGATCTTCTATTTTGTCTGACAGAGGTTTTATAATATCATTTATGTTTTCTAAGATTTCAGCTTTAAACGATTTTAAAATGTCCAGCAGATCTGTTTTTGTAAAGGGCGCTTGGTCATTAAGGGTTTGGGAAGAGCCCGACGCCATTTTATCACTCACCGACTCAGGCCTCCCTGTGCGATCACTCGATTTTTCGGTTTGGAAAATGAGCTTCTGCTGCGTCTTCGGAGTGATTGCAGTGTGTGTCTTACTCTTGCCCGTTTTTCCCATGCCTTAAATATCACCAGAGTGCATGTTAATCCAGTTTATTCACAAAGAGTTGAGAGGGGATTCCGGAGAACTCTCAAATGGCGCCCGCCATGAATCGCGCCGACGCCCCGCCCCCCACAGTGTATTTAATGGGTAGAGAGAAATGTCCTAACCCATCATTAACTTGATTGCACAGGCTAATTTTCCCTCAGTATGGACATATTTTATGGTCAAGTCCACCAAGCACATGTTTATTTCCGCAACCCCAAAAATTGCCACTGCCAGGTTTATGGATTTTGTTTATCTTATATACGTTAAGATATCAGACATGCATAATTGTATAATGATTTTCTTTGAGGTTGATGCAAGGAGAAGCGGGATCAGGTTCCCTGTTTGATTAAGTTCCCTGTTTGATTTTATAATTCCATTAATAAGGAATATAGTTTCAATAATAACTTTCACTATCTTGGGATCTACAATTAACATTTCAAATGTTAGTTAGTATTTTTAGTTTAGCACTTCTTAGATTCAACGTTGTATAATTTATTAAGTGAAAATACTGGAACTATTGTACATTTTCATTGTTCATTTTGTCTTCATTCTGAAAGTAGTTTCCTCTTTTTATCACCTTTTAAAAACTTGTTATATCATAGACAGCCCAATTTAGTGTAATTCCACAAAGAAAGAAAGAAAATGACTGGATATAATTGAAGGAAGGAAATTGTAGGGCTAGAGGGTTTCTTGACAGCTACACAGCATTATCACAGAGGATCTATGTGATCTTTTTTAATCCAAAGGTAAATACACAAGAGGTATTAATGCAGAACTTTTTTCTACAACAATCTATGGCACTGGTTTTCAACCGGTTCTTTCTTATGTCAGATTATCAGTCACTCTGTCAAAGAATCTGGATCTCATCATGATGGAAACAAAAATCCCACTTTTTTCAGAAAGCGAATTTATATATCTACTAGGAAGGGAAGCCCGTTGTGGAACCAAGACAACGGGCGCTAGACAGGCCCCCTTCCCGCGAAGAAGGTGCTGGAGGCAGGCGTATCTGGCGGCCATTGGGGAAGGAGCTCACCCGCCGTCCCCAGCCTCCGCTGTCCCTCTCGCTGAGACTCCGTCTCTCCGGGGCTGCAACGTCCCCCTGGCACTGGCCCTGCCTCGCTCCCCGGCCAGCACCGTCGGCTGGCATCGCAGCCTCCCTTCCCTGGCTCCTGGTGGCGGTGTTCGCTCGCAGCGTTCGCCTCCCGCCTCCCAGCCAATGGCACACCAGCAGTCTTGAGCGGCAGCTGGCGGGCCAATGGCAGCAACGCAGGCAAGCAAGGCAGCCAGTGGCAAGGGACCCTGTCTCTGACTGACAGGTCCCTCAGCCAACTGATTCCGGCGCGCATTTTCACCATATAAGGTATGACGAAAATCCTTTTATATATAAGGAAGGATAGGCATTTTGTTAATACTCATTCTGTTAATTTTTTGTTAATTTATTAATTCTGTTAATTTTTTCAGAAAGCAAATTTATATATCTATAGGCATTCTGCTAATACTCATTCTGTTAATACCCATTCTGAGTAAGTTTTAAGGACATAGAAATTGAAAAATAAATTTTAGTGCTACAGCTTTAAAATTCTATTAGTAGGTGAAAAATTTAATAATACTACCGAGTTTATAATTTTTATTGCAATGGTAATTGCAAAACACAAAGCAAAACTGGTGAAGCAATGCAGATGACACTGATGTCCAAAAAAAGGAAAAAAGAAGGAATGGTGCTTCTAACCCACCACAGATGAAAGTCACCTATACCCACAATTCGGAAAAGTAGGTCTGCTTCATTGAACAAGATTCTATTTAGGGATTCTACATATAATGTTCTTATTTGCAGTGATAATTAGGACAATGCTATGACTCAGAATGGTAACCAAGGGGAACAGAGGAAGCACAATGATAATCTCTAGCAGGAAGGATCAGCACGAAGAATCACATGACAAAGACACTCACTGGTGGCCAGGGGAAATGGGGAAGTGGGTGAAACACCAAGCGTCCAAGATTACTACAAGCATGCCAAAAGGTCACAGATCGATAATCCATGGCAGGTAGGGTTTGCAGGAGACAGAATGTCACACTTACAGGGTGACCTGGGTGCTGAGGGAGAGAAAATTCTTAACCATTGTTATAAAACTCTGAGTCACACCTAGACTACTTCAGCATTCCATCAGTGGTACACATACTACTGGCTGAGAACCACTGGTCTTTGGTTTGCTATTCCATGTAAGGAACAACTTTCAAGAACTTGCATATAAACAATAATATTATAAGCAAGTGGCATAATAACAATAAATAAGGATCATATTTGGACGATTTTGGTTTTCTTTTTTCCACCTAGTTTTCTGTGACTTTGCCATTGGGAGGTGGCAGTCACACATGCGAGATAACGCAGGGGAGAAGCGAGGCTATTTCCCCCTGGAAGAATTTGACCCACAGTTGAGCAATCACACAGTCCTTTGAAGCTGTGGGGGTCGTCCGCCACTGCATGATCAGACACAACTGCAGGTGAGTCGGGGTTGTTGTTTTTTTGCCGTTTGTTCCCAATGCACTTAAATGGGGAATCGATGAATCGCATCTCAGAACGAGAGCTCCCTATGGAGTGTGCAATGATGTGCATACTGAGAAGGGGGGGGGAAACAATGGCATGGAGTTGTGATGGCCTGATCAGACCATCCCATCACCATGAGAGTGCGCTGCAGCAATCAGACAGGGGAAAGTCCGTCCATGGCCCATAGCACCCCGTTTGCTACCAGACTTTCCCTGGTGTCTTTTTATTCCACTTCTGTGGTGGAGCAAAATGGGTTGCCGACAGGTGTGGGGCATTTTCCAGATGTTCGTGACTGATCGTGCCCTTTAAATCTGCCTGGCATTTGCTCCTAATTGTGCATGTGATCGTGTCCAGAGACTTGTTCAGATCCTTCTCCATTAAAGTTCTTATTGTTACCAATTTTTCCAACACATTTTCATACTGCCCTTCCTTCATGGATCTCAGAGTATTCTCTCCTCAATGCTATTCTCAGAACAGCCCTGGGAGGTTAACAGAGAGCAACTTGCACAAGCACACCTAATGAGTTGGGTGGGAATCTGAACCTGGATCTCCCTGATCCTCTGACTTCTTTGTACCAAACTTGCTCAATGAGATCGTCGGGGGCACAATTTCAAATACAAACAGTCTTTTTGGAAGAAAATTCATTATTATTGTTGTGATCCTTCCCACCCCAAATATCAGACCATTCATTCATGTCTAAAGATATTGGTTTGGATCCTATTGAATGCACAAGATGTGCACAAACACAGTTCTTTCCCACTTCAGTAGGTCCCTGAAACTGCTCAAGTGCTGATGCAGGACTCATATGAACCATCCATGTGGCCTGGCTTGCTGAAGTGCATGGAGCTACCACTTATCTATAGCTACTGTTAGGAGGGGACTGGGAAGATTCCTCCTTTTCACCTGGTTCCTCCTCCTCAGTCTCCTAGGCCAGAAGGCTTTCTGTCCACAAAACACTTGCAACCTTCAGTGCCAGGGTTTTGGAGGTCCCAGGGGACTGCTGGAGGAAGGGCTGGAAAGAACCACATCAAGCATGTAATTACACATAGTCCATAAAATCCAAGCCAATTGGTTTACAAGTGATACATATCTGTACATTTATTATAAGACAGGTGGGTAGGGCAGTGGGTAATGTCTGCCACCTCAACCAAAGGCCTAGAGGTACAGCTCTGTTTTACAGGCCCTGTGAAATGGCTGTAAATCCCGCAGGGCCCTGATCTCAACTGGGAGATTGTTCCACCAGGCCAGAACCAGATCCAAAAAGGCTCTGGCTCTGGTCGAGGCTAAGTGGGCATCCTTCAGATCAGGGATCACCAACAGTTGTTGATCTGAAGAAGAATGCAGAGTTCTCTGGGGGACGTAGCAGGAGAGATGGTCCTGCAGATATGATGGTCCCAGACCACACAGGGCTTTACAGGTCAATACCAAAGCCCTGAGCTTGATCCAATACTTGTTATAAAATAAATACCAAGATAGTTTAACCACAGTACTTCACAACATCACATTTCATTTTTCAGCTAGGCCAAGACTTCTAACTAGATAATTTTTGATGTTGTTCTATCTCACATTTTTATCCTACTTTTCCTCCAACTAGGAAACAGTTTATCCTCCAGTTTATCTTTATGACGTCACTAAAAGATGTATTGGCCATACAGGAAGTAACTGGGCAATTAAGTCTCATGGCCAAGTGGGAAATTGACATCTCCCTGGTCCTAGTCTAATACACCACTACACCACCCTTTGTCTCTTCTATCTCTGCTATAATTTTCATTGTTTCTTTTGCCAAGTATTAATGATTCAGTTCATGAGATTAGGTCAGGTGACCTTTAAGTTCATAAAATTCTACTATTCTAAACACAGATAAATTTGATATTAGCCACTCATATTTAAAAGACTGTACCACTGGACTGGATAAACATGAGGGAAAATCCAAATGCTCTTTGTAGAAAACAGTAGATTTAATTTTTAATTAATTATAATTGTGCTCAGTTTCTGGCCTAGGATAAAAACAAATTGTTCACTGCTGGTTTTTAGAGGGCTCTTGACGAGATTTAAATGAATAAAATCACCTTTGAACTTGCTTTGAGTGCAGGTGTTAAATTAGAGAGAACTTCTAATCAATATTTTTTTCAATCAGTTTGTCTTATCATCAAAGAATGCTTGGCCTATCAGGGTTTCTTTCAACAGAATTTTTAGTGTGACAGTTGTTAGTAGACATATTACATTCAAGATTATTAATACAATGTATATTTGTTTTTATAGCCTGAAACACCTGGCTTCATCATGCAGTTTCTTTACAGTGTAGTCACTCTGGCACATTTCCCTGGACTGATACAGACTGACTTTTAAAGTGTTGCACAAATAATTCCTTCAAAGACAGCTGTGGACGAATCTGACTGTGCTATCTCAAAAAGAATATTGTAACAATGGAAAAGGTACCGAAAAGGGCAAACAAAAAGATCAAGCAGTTGAAGCACATTTTTAGGTTCAAGCAAAGGAGCGTGATGGTAGAAATTTTAAAAAATCATCTGTGAGGTAGCTTTGACTGAGAAAGAATGGGAAGAATAAGCCCAAGGTCACCCAGTAAACTTAATGGCATAATGGGGGGTAAGAATCTGGACCCAGCTGGACGCTAATCACTACACAACAGTAGAGACATAAAATTTCTGAAAATTTTGAAGCCATTAATAAAAAACAAAACAGCACTTTTTTCCTGGAAAAGTTGGGGGAAATGGAAAAACCTGCAATACTTATTGTCCTATCAAACCTAAGCCAATTTTACTGCTTTAACAACATAAAATGCATCATTTATAACTTACTTGGCTTATAAAATTGCAATATTTTACATATTTATGGAATTTATAAATGTCTTAGTTTTGTCCAAGCAAAATTGTAAATATACCCGATTCTTGAGTGAAAGCTGCAAGCAGATACACCTTATGCTATCTTAGCACACATACCTTAATTTTGCTACCTGGTTATAGAGAGCTAAATTTTCAGTGAAAATTTCAGTTTTCCTCTGAGGCTTTGTTGGAGTTTCTGCCCCATCTCCTTCTGTTCCTCTTTCTCCCTCCTGCAAGGTAGGGCATTAAGTTGTTTTTTATGGGTAAACATGTCACAGTGGTTTGAGGGAGAGGTGAAAAGGTCAACCACATCAAGTGAAAAGGACAACGAAAGCCATACAACTGTTGAGAAGCAATAAAAGGCCTGCATGTTCCTCTTATGAAGATTAGGTATCCTTCTAGGTGCAGAGTGTATCTTGGATTTAAGAGCTATATGTCTACAGCATGCCCACCTTGTCTTTAAAAACATTTCACTCATTCTAAAAGAAAAAAAAATGAGGGTTGGGGGGCCCCAGTTCTCCCAGAAATTTCCAAGTTTTCTACTGGAAAAACTGGGGAGAGGCCATGGAAAACAAGGGGGAACCTCCAATTTTTTTCTATCCCCCCCCTCCGGGCCTTCACATCTCTATACTAGACTATATATGGTGTGGAGAAAATGAATTCACCCACCCCCATAATACCAGGATTTGGGTGCATCCAGTGTAACTGGTAACAGCAAATGCAGGACAAAACAAACAAACAAATCCTCTGTAACACAACACATTGTATACTGATGGAATTTTTGCCACAAGATGGATATATATGAAGCTGCCTTTACTGACTTTTGGCCTAAGAAGTTCAGCATTGTCCATCCTGACTAGCATACTTTGGCAGAGGTCTTTCACATCCTTAAATACCTAGTCTGTTTAACGGGAGTTGAAAGACAATGAAACTGGAATCTTCTGCATGCGAAGCAAGTGCTCTACCACTGAGACGTGGCCCTTCTCTTTTAAATGGGGACACTGGCTTGGATCAGTTCAAAAAGATTCACTGAGAAAGTGACTATCAATGGCTATTACTCATGGTAATTAAAAGGAATCTCCAGAGACAGTATCCACCCATGAGAAGAGGGCACTCTGGCCCCATCCTTCAACTCTATGGCATTACACCCCCCTGAGGTCCTTCCTTACCCCAGGCTCTACCCCAACTCTCAAAAAAATTTCCCAATCCAGAGTGGGCAACCCTATCCCCATGTCTTCAATCCCACTCAGGCAGCAGGTGGGCCTTCAGGTTACCCTGCTTGTCTGCCAAGTTCTGGGAAGATTTCCATAGCACCATCCCCCGAGAGCAACTGCTTGCCCCCTCCCAATGCCACCTTAATATATACTAAGGACATGCCCATTTTGTGGGTATCCCAGAAGCATGTGACTGGCTTGGACTGAAACAGGATACTGGACTAGATGACTCCTTGTCTTCATTTTATCTTATGATGGAGCGAAGAATCAAAATCTGTCACTGATACAATGAATGCATTTTTATTGCTGCTTGAATCCTACAGCCCAGGATTTAGCTGGAAATTTCAAATTTATATGCAAGACCTTTGTCCATTCTCTCTCCCAACACCTGTCTCCAATTCAGCCATTCTCTCCTTCACTTTTTTTACTTTCATACTCATCCCCTTGGCTTTATCTTTCCTCTTATTATCTGAACCATTACCTTTATAAACACACACACACACACATATATGTGTCAATAGCCTTCTGCAGATGTTCTATTCCATTCACAGCCAGCCGCACATATTGGGAGTGTGATACTGTAGTTTCTCATCTTGTGTGAATTGGGAAATGTGTGGCTCTTGCATGCAGTAGAGCTCCCATTCACGTGAACCTGGGTAAGTGGAACATCTGCTGAGAGTTAGAGCATCTTGGAATCTAATGAACACAGGATGTACCCCCCCGACAGAGAAATGAATATTTCAAGTCAGTTCTTAAATACGAATGACTAATCTTGAGCAGGATCAAGGCCAGTAAGTTTATCTGATCTGGTAATGTATGAGCTGATTTTCAGTAATCCATATACAGTTCAGTGGAATATCACTTTCACGAACCATACTATTAATTTTCCACTGCATCAGCTGGCAGATTATTTGAGTTTTTTGGAATGACCTTTTATGATTAGCATGCTAAAGAGTCCTGTTTCAACAAAGAGTGACCTAACCAATTAACAAGCCTAATGGGAACGTTAATTAAACACTAAGCAAAAGAGAGATTCCACCAGCTGAACTAACAGTAAGCTGTTTGTGCAGGTGAAAGCCAAGCAAAGGAGGGGGGGGGAAGAAATTAAATGTGTATATTTTGAAATGACACTTCAGGGAACGAAGAGCTTGTAATATCTTCACAAAAAGATCAACAACAAAATAACAACCCTGACTAAGCCTGCGGCTAACACAGTGGGTCTTACTTCGCTGTAACAACACACAGGAAGGATCAGTCAGCAGTACCTCAGCATTCCTAAGCAATAACTAACCTGGATGCAAGTCCCACTAAACTCAATGAGGCTTAATTCTAAGTAAAGAGTTGTATGGATTGAAGGTTGAAATCACTGCACGGTGCCGGACGTATATGTTCCATGATTTCCACATAAGTGCAAAAAAGAAAAAGAGTTCAGATTGTCTCCTTGGTGGCTCTTTATAATATCTTTCTTTGCTTTTCAAGTAAGTTTCTAGCTCTTGGTGGTCATGAGAAGACAGAGTCTTTATAAGGTAGAATGGACAGCATCATTTTGGTTTGTAGGTGGAGGATAGGCTCCCTGCAACTAGAAAACCAGTAGCTTATTTGCCCAGTCAGCAGGGCACAAAGCAGCTTACATCACTTTTAAATAAATAAATAAGGCATACCAGCACAGATAGCATGCAGCAAAGTAAGAAAGTAAAATTGTATTCCTGTTTGGTGAGCATTAATATCACTCCTGATTGAAAATACAAGATCTGTGGAAAAGAGTTACAGGAGACAATAACAGGAGACAACACTCACTGTATGGCATACTTTATTGACAAGAAGAAACTTTACTTCTGAGGAAGTCCAGAATCGAAATGGAGGCACATTCCGGAGGCTTCCTTACATAACTGAAATTAATATATATGGAACTGGTGAAATTGACATGAATGGAATTGTAATTGACATACGTATTTAAAAATATATGTATAAGGTTGTTACTATTCAATTTGCATCACGTATTTGTACTAGCACTAGATTTATATTATTTATACACAATATTATATTGTTATATTGCAATTGCTACGTCTCCCCGGCTGTTTTCTCTTTTGCTGATTATCTCCAGCCGGGAGGTCTCATTTATTCCTTATGCTCTGGAATCAGGCTCTTGTATGTCTGGCAATTAAGTTCCCAGCACAAAACTTGCAACACATGTATCATTGTGTGGATCCAGGGAGGATACGAAGCAAAGATAATGTGTAATTAGTCTCTGAGCAATACTCCCTCTAAGCTGTGGAGTCTTGTGAGCAAAAATTCTACTTTGTGAGCTACGGGCATTAAAGCTGTGAGCAAGCGATTTGGCTGCTGCATCAATTAGTTTGCTCTGGAGCCATCCTTCCTGAGCTAAGACAAAAATGTGTGAGCTGGAGGCTAAAAAACTGTAAGCTAGCTCACACTAACTCAGCTTAGAGGGAACACTGGCTCTAAGTAACTTTCACAGGATCTACAGTTAACCCTGTTAACCAACTTCTGTGGGCAATCTTGGACTAAGGCAGCTGAGGCACCATCTCCCCGCCTCTATCTCTTGCCTGGGAAATCCCAGTTTGGCTCCAAGTGCAGCAGTATGTACAGTAACCGCTCCTCAAAACTGGATTGAGCTGAGAAAGATCTCACTAACTCATCATCTCCCAAACCAATTAGTTTGGACCACAGCTCACAGCGGTTCCTGTCCTTGCTCTCCCTGAGACTGGCTGGTGTGAGGGTCTGACCGAGAAAGCCTCCTTCAGACTTCAGGAACTGTACAAAAGTTGATACTAATTTCTTAAAAGAACACATTCCTGCCCACACGGCGGTAACACGGTATACGTATCCCAAGTTCATTTCCAACCAATAATATCAAGACATAGGAGGTGTTGGGTGGCATAAATTTTTACCAGGATTCTAATAGAGCCTTGGGTTTGTTTGTTTTCGCAGGCTGAATTATTCCCAGTAATAAACCGCAAAGCATATTTTAATGACATTTTTCTACTCTGGAAATCCCTTCCACGTATTTAAGCAAATGAACTCTGCAGGGAATAAAATTATTGTTGGACTCTGTGGTGAAGAGCCTCTGTGATGATAATTAAAATAATAACATTTCTCATCCCCCCTCGGCTTCTTGTTCGTGAAAGAAAATTAACAGAAAAAATATTAAAAGTAATACAAGGGTTAGAATGAAACTATTTTTTTCTTCAATAAACTCATATGGTATCAATGATTCAGCCTGTAATGAATATAAGGAAGAATGGCATGGGGATTCTCCCAGTTGTGCCATATTGTGAATCTTGATTGATATGCTTCTATCATAAAAAGACATTGATGATTGTTAAAATGGCCAAGGAGAAGGGAATTGTCTGCTATTTTAGCCTTGCTCAGGTGCTACATTTTTGTTCTCCTACCTTGCATACCAGGAAACCATGCTATGCTTGATTATTTTGTTACACACAGTTGCCATTTTGTGTGAATAAGACAATCCTCTGGAAACCCAGGTTTGTTGCAGATATGCATTTGCACATTCCAAAGCCTGAATATACATATGCTGCCCTATTCACACAAAATGGTGACTGTTCATTACACAAGGACTGTGCACAGTCAAAAAATGTACTGCCCGAACAAGGCTTTTCCTAGTGAAACTCACAGCTACTCTGGGAAGGCACCTTGAGAGACATATTTTAACCAGAAAATACCAATATTAACAGTCTTTCTTTTCTCAGCTATCCATACTTTCATGGCTGCATTCCATATTCATGTCACTACCAGCTCCCCTTGCTCTTGCTCTGAAGTACCGAAGTAAAATACCAAAGGTATTTTTGAGAACCCTCAGGGAATGACTGGTCAGGGTATTAGTCAAGCAACAACAGGTTTGGTCAATGTAAATACAGCTTCAGAGTGTGTTTAGTCCATTCCAAGTCTGGGGGGAGTGGTACCTCATGCTTTCAAATCTTGAATGTATGCTTTTAAATTTTGTTGAATGCATGTGTTGTTTTGCCTTTCATTCTGTTGTGTTCCTTGTCTGCCAGTAAATTACATATCCTGAAGGTCTCTCTCTTACTCAGAGGTCTATGGTTACTTAATGCTTCTTGAAAACCTAATGTTGCAGTAAATTTTATGGAATGTAAATGGGCATGTGTGGAACTAGTTTATTTCCCTGGCTCTGCCAAGACAGGGAGGAATGAGATCCCGTTGTTTCCCATTACAAGGTGTGGCCTGGAGATCTCCCAGAAATACAATTAGTACACAGACTACAAGAAAATGGCTGCTCTGGAATGTGGACTCTACAGCATTGTACCTTGCTGAGCTCCCTCCCCTCCCCAAGCCCTGTCCTCCTCAGTCTCTCCAACTGGCAACACTTCTTTCTATTCTGTGCCATTTTGCTAAGTAATTCCATGGGATTGATGAAAGTTAGAGTCGCCCCCAGACTTCCCCTCCTTAGATGAAACCTTCACTGGCATATAAAGCAAAGCCAATGGACTGTCAAAATCTGGGAAAATTTCTCAGGAGGTCATTGCCCATACTTAGGACTGTCGTTAGAAAAGCTCCAGAATAGGGAACACATTGTGAGGCTTTGAAGGACTGCACATTTTAAAAGCTTAGAAATACTGTACAAACAGCTGAAGGGCTGTGAAGGGTTAATTCTTCACAGAAACAGAGAGCCTTGCACGACAGGCTGCTCCAAGCAATCTGATTGGTTAGCATCAGGTGAGCAAAGTCTTGAAAGAGCTGCATGCTGAGGAGAGAGTCAGTCAGATTTCTGCCTTGACTAAGGTGAGTACTGACAGTCTGATTTCAGCCCTAGCTGAGAAGAGTCTAGTACTGACTGACAGAATTCAGCCCTGACTGAGACCAGTTTAACACAGACCGGAGAACTGGGGAAGGTTGGGAAGGATGAGTGGGTGGACAGAGATGCCCATTCGGGCCAAAAAAAGGGGATAGATTTTCTATTAAGAGGAGAATTTCCCTACCCAGTCAAACAGGGAGTTAGCTCTGAAAAGTGCAGAAATCCCTGGCGAGGTGTGGTTAGAAATTGCCTTTAGAGACCTTAAGAGTCAATTAAATGCTTAAGGTGAGTACTGGTGTTTCAAGAGTGCACCAAGTTGCAAGCAAGAGTACTGGAAAGAGTACACCAACCTTCTGGAAACCAAAACAGTCAGAGATTACTCAAAGAAAGTATACTGGAGTGTTTGGGAAAACACTGGAACAAAAAGCCTCTCAACATAAAGATTTTAAGTAACTGTGAATAGCTTAAGAAACTTTCATTAGCCTGAAACATGAACTAAAGTCTGTGCATGTACTGGTTTTAACTCAGAAATTTCAACCCCTGATTTCCCCAACCTTTCCCTTCTATGTTGAATAAAATATTTTGTTAATTTGGAATATAAAAACATCTCAAGTGCCATTGAAGTTAAAGGGTGTTCCCATCCTTTCATCAGGTTCCTGGGCTGAGTAAGTAGCCAAAATATGATACTATGACAGGGTGGGACAGCCAGGGTTCTTCAGCAAAGAAGAAAACACATTACTACAGCAGCTCAGTCAGTAAAGGGAAAGAAAAATGGGGGTAAAGTCTTGCCTCTGAGGGAGGGAAGTGGACGGGGCAGTCATAAAGGCCATAAAAGAGTTGCATTTGTGGATGTGAGAACTTCACCTGTAATTTAATTGAACGTGCCATCCTTACTCTGTAATGAGTCAAAGCTTCCTTTTGCAGTTACGGTGCATTCCTTCTTTTCCATGAATATTTCCATTAATGCTAAATAAAGAAAACTTAGTTCCTTGAAATAATGAGCAGGTGCAGCCTAAGCTGTGTTTATATAAAGCACAATTCGAAGTGAATTTGGGGATTCCTCTTCTGTGAAGTACGATGGGAACACGAATCCCAGATCAGATTCTCTATCTGTTCTGAAGACAGACATAGATCCGTAATAAGGGAACATGGCCCAGGATCTTAGTGATGCCACTCTTTGGCTTCGATCACACGGAGAAGTAGCTGCAGGATAGGCACGAATATCGGGTGGATTTTACCGGCACAATCACAGAGGAACATCTGGCAAGCATCCTGCACCTGTCCTCAACCCGTTTCTTACCTCTGAAGAAGCGCAGTTAAAAACTACCAGTGAAAGTGCACTATCAAAGGGGTTTTCAATGGCCCGCAGATGAAGGTTCCCATGTTATCGCTCCAGCACGCTCTTATTCCCTCCGTGCTCCCTTGTTGAAGCGTGCCGGAAACACAGGCCAATGAAAAAAACACCAGTTCACCACCGTTGCATCCGAATGCATAGAGACAGGTCAAATTGTGACGGTGCAAATAGCATTGCCTTCCCCCCACCTGCATTATCTGTCACGTGTGACTGGGGCCATTGTTAGGAACTGACTTTTGCCTGGAAGCATATATGGCTGCTGGCCATCCACTATGTTTCTTTCCATTTTCCTCGACATTCTTCTTCCAAGGAAATCAAAGTGGTATATGTGGTTCTTCATCCATTCTGCCCTCACAGTAACTCCGGTAGGAATAGGGGTGTGTGTTCAGTATAAATTGAACAGAAGAAATACCTGAAAACTATCTTATTGGTATTTTTCAGGTTTCTATTAAGCCAAATACAGATATGGCTCAGGCCCCCCCAAAAGCCAATTCTTTTCGGCTTTCAGTAGGGCAAGCTAGCCCCAGCCGAAGCAACTGCCCCAGCTGATCCTCTTTTGCAGCTCCGAATTGCAAGAGAGGATCAGCTGGGGTGGTGTGGAGCTGATAGCTCCATGCTACCTTTGTTGGGACTGGCTGGCTCCTCTTCCATCTTGGTTTAAACCAGGCTAGGCCAGGCCAGTGGGGGCTGAGAGCTCCATGCTGTCCAAGCTGATTTTTCCTTGCCTGTAGGCTTGGCTGGGGCTCTGCTGGGCAGCCCAATTTACACTGGACTGCCCAACAGAGCCTGCCAAGGAGTTGATCCTGCAAGGAGAACTCTCCCTGCAGCTTCAATGGGGGCTCTTCTAGGCAGCCTGGTTCAAACTGGACTGCTCAACAGAGCCTGCACAGGAGCCAATCCTATGGGAAGAACTCTCGCTGCAGGCTCGGCTGGGTCTCTGCTGGGCTGCTCTCTCCCCAAGGCTAGCAGAAAGGAAGGTGGGAATATCTGAGATCTCCCCTTCTTCCTTTCTGCTGGCCGCAGCTCCCGCAGCCAACATAATGGAAGGGGAGGTATCTGAGATCTTCCCTCCCTCCTTTCTGCTGGCTGTGGCTCCTAGAGGGCAGCAAAATAGAAGGGGGGAGATCTGATACCTTCCCTCCCTCCTTTCTGCTGGCCACAGCTCCCAGAGGCCAGCAGAATGGAACGGGGGGGAGATCTGAGATATTCCCTCCTTCCTTTCTGATGGTGGACTGCCCAGCAGAGCCCCAACCAAGCCTGCAGGGAATTCGCCTCACTTCAATTTCAGTCTCATGTAGCTTAAAATTCCCTTTAAATGGCTTTTGCAAGCCACACCATGCTCGAGTTAACCAGGAAGCTGCGCAAGCTCACCCATTCCCTTCTCCATTATACCATTATACCCTATAAATTCAGCAATCCCAATTGTTTCATGAATCCCAATATCATACCAAAATTGGGATTCAGTAATATAGGGAAATACTGGTATTTTTCGGGTTCATTACACCCAAACCCAAAAAATACTGATTTTTTTTTCTTTGCACACCTCTAGTAGGAAGGTTAGGCTGGAAATAACTGGCCCAGGCTCACCAAGTAAGCTTTATAGCTGATTGAGGATTGAAATCCAAATTGGCTGGGTCCTTGTCCAACACTCTAACCACTACACTACCTTGAGTTACTGCTTGTAGTATGTCATCCCTGCTTAACATTTAATTGCATGAATAGTACAGGCTAGCCCGATCTCATCAGATCTCAGAAGCTAAGCAGGGTTTTCCCTGGCCAGTATTTGGATGGGAGACCTCCAAGGAATAGCAGGGTCATGAAATGGAGGCTGGCAATGGCAAACTACCTCTGAATGTTTCTTGCTTTGAAAACCCTACGGGATCATCATAAATCATCTGTGACTTGACAGCACTTTTCACCACCAGTATCATGAGTGGTGAAGTGCAAAGTGATCTGTATTTCCCCGGGAAAATTCCTAGGGGTACTGGCCTTCCACTTCTGGCACTTTTGCCAATTTAGAACTGGGCCGGAACAAATAATAATGTTTATGGATTTAGCACCTTTTGGTATCAGTGCCTATATGAGGGCAAGGGAAGAAAGACTGTTAGAAATAGAATCATCTAGACAATAAGAGCACCTTAGGTGGTTTTTTAGAAGGTGGTGAGAAATTAAGAGCAGATACTGCAATACTAGAACAGCCTATCTGGGACTTTACCATAGGTGATTGTGGGTGCTGGACATATGAATCAGTGGTGGGGAGTGCCATCAAGTCCCAGCTGCCTTACAGCAACCCTGTAGGGTTTTCAAGGCAAGAGGCATGCAGAGGTATCCAGGGTAGGGCATATTAATCAGAGTTGGACCTAAAAGTCACAGCACAACCCAGAGATAATATTGGACAATTACAGGTGATTCAGGTTTCTAACCTGGGCCGTTGCTAGTTTTTGTTTTTGTTTTTTTTAAATGTGAAGAAAATATTTGACTAACAAGAGTTTGTGTGAGTGTTTAGTGACCCTACCAAATGAAGGCTGGATGGAGAAGCACAAGGGAACATTGAGATTATATGCTTACAACATCTCTCCTTGATTTCCATTAAGCTGATGGCAGTCGAACTTTAAGGCAGCAATAGAACAAAATGGTATAAAGAAACAAACATATGTGAGGTTATTCTGGCTTCTAGTGACCACACTGGCCCATGCTAGGCTGCTCAACAAAGTGAGCACGGAGTTCAATAAAAGATGCTGTCGGCTTTTTATAGCTGTTGTTAAGGGATGTACCAAGCTGCTCAGGAAACAATTATACATGACAAACGTATTGTCCTGGATAGTCTATGAATAGAACTGTCATATCTCAGCAGAATATAGGGTGAAAACAAACATAAAATAAAAAGAGGACTCAAAGCAGCTTCTCCTGGCTTTGTAATACAATTGAGCATACCAACAAATCTTCTTCATGTGTGTTGATCTGTGTTGACACTTCCTGTCTACCCATGAGCTGTCTTCCTGCCTCCTTGCTGTGACCCAAGTGACCTGAGGCCAAGATCTGACATGGACTGAGTTTGCTCTTCTTGAGTCTCAGGCACCTGGCTACAAAGTATTTTGCTAATTTCTCCCACTGGAGTAAAGAGGAGCTATAAGTAATGGAATGAGCAGACTGGTCACCAAGAGCCAACTGAATGTTTTCGGCTTCAATTTTTTTCCTTCTTTTTGTATTTGTGTGTATGTGCCTGTGCCTGGAAGTCATGGCAACCTCTGGCAACTCCTGCTGGGGCATGGAGGACATTCAGAGAACAGGCTTGATAGCCTGCTTCTGCCTCCTGGCCCTGGCACCCTAGCCACACTACTGAAGCAAGAGAAGCAAAGGAGTAGTTTTTAAAGCAAGCTCTCAGAATTGCTCCTGGTACTACAAAATATGGTTTATGTAGTACAAAGTATTAAAAGCCACTCCTCTGCTTGCTTCAAATTCCTGAACACCTCTGTGTGTTGTGAAGCTGAAAGTGGGTCAAAGTGTGCTCATCATGGAGGAAGTCCACTCCCTGCATATCACAGGCCCCTGCCCCTAGGTGACAAACCCATCCTGCCAGGCCATTGGAGCCTGGTCCAGCGGGACATCACCAGGGGTCTCAGAGCCTCCTTCCCCTGATCAGTTCCTGGGGCTCCCCACAGAGGCAAGAGTTGTTGTTAGCACTCTTTGAAGAGGAGGAATCTGACAGCAGTGATTCAGAAGGTGGGGGGAAGTCCACAGTTTGGAAAAATGTCCGCACCCTCCCCAGTGACCCCTGTGTGGTAGAGTGCCAGGTATGCCCCACCTATGTCTGGAGGGGCATAACCCCCCAACACTTGTACTTCTCTGTAGGCACCTGCAAAGGGTACAGTCAGCTATGTTCCTGCCAGGGGAAAGAGTGGCACCAGCAGGAAGAAGAAGAGACCCACTCCCTCTAAGCAGGGAGAAGCAAAGGGGGCACAGGAGGCCCCTCCAAGAAAGGATCCACACACTCAAGCAGCTGTGGGTGTGACATCAAGGTGACATCAAGCAGGTCCAAGAAGTCAAAAGGGCTAAGTGGAGGGCCCAGGAAGCAGTCGCTCACCTCATAGGCAAGATGATTGCTGTGGATGGCCAACCCTTCTCCCTCATGGAGGATGTAGCCTTTTGCTGGCTGCAGGGATCAAGGCTCAGCTCTCCAGACTGTGAGGTAGAACCATGCACTTCACAGCAGACATCTGGAGCAGCTAGCAGAGCTATCAGGGCATAACCCTGGCTCCAGAAGGGGACAGTCCTGACACTGGGGTACAAAGTGGTTCTGCTCTATGTGCAGGGGATGGATGCAGACCACATGGCACAAAACATCACTGCCATGAGAAACAAAGTAGCCTGAGGAAGTGGGTAGACAGTGGCAACATCATCCATGGCAAAGGGGAAGCATGTATACTCCAAGGGCATCATCTGCCTGATGCACATGCTTCAGCTGGCAGTGAAGGATGCTCTGGGGCTGGGCAGCACTGTCAAGGCCACCTGGGATGCTGCCCCCCTCAAGATGTGTTCCTTGCTCAAGACCTGCTGGTGCCTGGCTATCCACTTCTGATACAGCATCAAGTTTGCCCATCTGCTGCACAAGAAGCTGGGGGAGGGAGATGAGAAACTCCACCTATGCCATGATTGTGCATTTGATGGAGCAGAAGAGCATTGTGCAGGATGTAATCTTCTCCACAACCATCCCACTTGAGGAAGAGGAGCTCGGCATCAGCTTCAACGACTGGCTAACCCTCTCCCAAATGGTGACATCAAGCAGGTCCTCAAGGCCAGCCTGGAGCAAGTCATCCCCCTGATTTGAGGACTGGACTGGGCCCTCGCCACTGCCCTGGAGCCAGCTGTTCTCCGCCAGGTCAGGTCTTTGGCAGAGAGGTTGAAGATGGGCATCATCACCAGGCTGCATCCTCTCTGCAATAAAGGGGAGTACAAGCTGGCCTGTGTAGTCTTTATAGACTGTGACCCCCGCATAAAAGACAGCATTGAATGTAGAGCCCTTACAATGGAAGCTTGAGTTCTGCAAAGACTGCAAAGGCTATAGGCCAACAAATGTGGTTAGAGGGAACAGCAGGTGGAAGAATTTGGGGAGGGGGAGGAGGAGGAGAAGGAGCCACAGACCAATACCTCTGCCTCAAAGAGCCCAACCAAAGAGAAGCCCCACTGCTGGTCTTATCAGTAGAGAACTGAGAGGTCAGCAGCAGCAGGGATGCTAAGCGTGCAGTGCCAGAGGATTTGGCAGAGGTGATGGTGAAGGAGTACCTCACCGAATCCCCTGAGACCACCAACATCGGTCCTCTGGAGTACTGGTCACACAAGGCTGTCATCTGGCCTGATCTTTCTTGCATGGCCATGAGCCCTGAGTCCATCTAACACCCAAACCCCAGCAGGGGAGAGAAATTCACAATCAGGAGGGAATAAGTGAATATGCTCTGCTAGTCAGCTTTGAACCATTTCCCTGCCTATCAGTCTAACTACAACAGCCAACAGAGGAGAGGCTGTGGAGCTGAGCTAGTATATAGCATTCGATCCCATACAGCAGAATGGGAACTCTTGTTACTGGCAGCCAGCAGTGCATGTTAAGCTTTGGAGGGCTTCTATTGGTGTTTCCTAGGCTGAAGAATCCCTCCCCTTGCTTTGGAGTGTTGTAAATATTTTAAATGAGTGGAGACAGTCTGTCTGGGAATGTATCAATTCATGAACTGCCACAACCTACCACGAACAGCATGAAAATTCATGGAATGTTCATGCCAGTCGCCCTTCCATGAACATTGCTTTGTGAACCACAAACCGCCCAAAATTTGTGATGAACTCTACTTTGTGAGCCAGCTTGTGCCCATTCCTGAGCACTACTATGGAGGGTTTCCTAAAGCAAGCTGGAACAGGAATCTTGCTATTCTCTTCTGAAAAGGGGTGGTACCACCACACAACTATGATCAGGCTGCAGTCAGTCTGATGCTCCTGGATGAAGAAAGGCAAGAAACTGCAGGGAAGACCGAAGCTGGCACATAGTTCAATACCAGAAAGGGCTAGCAATTGATTTCATATCTAGCTTGTTTGTTAGCTCAGTTTAACTACTTTGTTGATCTTAGATCAGGGAGATCTAAGTATAAATCTCAACTTGCCATGGAAGTTCACTGGGTGATCTTGGGGCTCATATCTTTGTCTCAGCCTAACCTACCTCACTGGGCTGCTATGAGTAGGGGTGAGCAATTGGATATTGCCTAGTCAATAAAATGCCCAGTATTTTGGGTATTGGAACTGATCAGGAAAATACAATATGTGAAAGGCACACTGAGTATTTCCTGTTATTTCCCTCCCAATAAACATCAGAAATACTGGGAATCACATTGGGAGGCCACTCTGCTGTTCTACAGCCTCCCTGCTACAGTTTATTTTTGGGAAGACAGGAGCAGCAGCAGGGAATTAGGGAAGGTGTCTGAATTGGGCTGTGGTGCATCAGCCCTTTACACTTTAAAGGGTTATTTTTAATGGACAAAAGACTTGTCCTCCAGACTACAGAGTCTAGATTTACCGACCATTGAAAACAATGACCTGTTAAAGCTGAACATGTCAATGTGCTGTGGCCCAGTGGGCACTCTGAAAAATAATGGTTGGTAGAGCTGGCCTCTGGATTTGGAGGCCATTTTCTTGAATGCATGTCGGCGCTGCCTGATAAACCCAAGAAACTGCAATAGTAGCAAAATAAAATTTCCAGTGGGAAACAGTTCAGCCTTTATAGTATCATTTTGCTGTGCACTATACCCAGAGAACTCAGTTCAGCAAAACAGTAATAATGGCTGGATTATACAAAACTAGACTAGGTAGGCACATTTGCATAATGTATGCAAGTTTCAGAAATCAGGCCTTCTTGTCATAGAATGTGTGTTGCCTACTTAACACAAGGTCTAGGTCCCCCCCCTCCATATATGGCACATTAAATATTGCCTCCTGATCATCGATCTGGCCCTTTATTGGTGCTTTTGGTTGCAGTTCTATTAGGAAACAAGCCCTGCTTGCATAGGATCGTACTGTTTGTGTTCTTGCTGCACCATTATTAAACGTGAACCCTACCAAGTCAAGAGCTATCAGCTTTTGTATGCATCCCTGAATGTCTTTTTAACTGCATTTTGGTGTCAGAAAAGCCTCACTATTTCTGCATATCAGATCTTTTTATTCAAAGGAGAGGAGCAGAAGTTTTTGGTGTGTTCCCCCCACCACCCCGGATATGAGTCACTTGACATGTTCACCTTGTATCACATTTGCTATCCCTTCTGTATTATTTCCCTGTGGTTCTCCGCTGGGGTTGTTTGTGTATACATATCTAATCTCTCTTCATTCCCTGTAAATTGTATTATTCTCTTCTCACCTTTGCATCCTGAGTTCTTTCTTTGTAACACCCATCCCAACTTCTAGCTGCATATGAGGATCCTACTTATATCTAGTGAAGGGAGCTTTGACTCTTGAAAGCTTGTACCCCCAAAATCTTGTTGGTCTCTAAGGAGCTACTGGACTTGAATCTAGCTCTTCTACTGCAGACCAGCACAGCTACCCTCCTGAAACTTGGTTATCTCCTGTCTATTATAGGCTGCGTTCAGACGGCCAGTCAATCGCGCCATGAGCCCTCCTAAAATTTTATCCCGATTTTTTTAATCCAGCCTAGCACGACCAGACGCCCCCCATGAAATAGCCTCACCACGCGTTGTTCCCGCCGTGATTTGTCTACACGGCATCCACCGAGGATTTTTTTAAAAAAAGTTTTGTACATTCGCATAGGCAAGGCTGCGCCTCCTTGGAGAACTGAGGCGATCGCGGAGGGTTTTCAGCAAAGTTTTGCGCATGCAGGGATGGAAAGAATAAGTCCTGGTCCTCCCCTTGCCATTGCCATCATGATCAATGGAGGGACTATTTCGCAAGTTAGAACAGTCCTTCCCCCTCCATCTCCCATCGCGGTAACATCTTGTCCCTAAAATAAATAAGCATGAATATTACATTCCTCGTAGCGCTTATCGCTGAATGCGTTTCCTCGTTAAAGCGCACATAGGGTTTCATTTTTTAAAAAATCGCGCCCCTGTCGGCTCAGTCTGACGTCAGACCGAGCCGACGGGAGCATTGCGCGCTAATGGAGTGACCAGATGGAAGAAAGTCTGCAGTTGTCGCGCGGGTAAGCGAAAACCCTACATAGAAACTGCTTCTTTTTAAATCAGGATTGGAGGCGCAGCAGAACGGGATGTCTACGGGACCGGAATTTTTCCCAGATGTTTCTGTCTGGTCGTGCATTTTTGATCCGCAAGGGAGTCGTTCCTATGGCAGATCAAAAGATCCGTCTGAACACACCCATAGTCTCTGTTTCCACCTCTTCTTTAGCATTTTTCTGACGTTTTAACCCTTTCCCTCAGCGCTCCTCTCTTTCATTCAACTTAACGAAGAAGGTACCATTTTAGAGAACTTATTTTGCATTTTTTGGACCAAGGGAACAACTTCTCAATGTCCTAGAGAAACCATAGTAGGTAAATAAAAGAAAATAAATCATCCCACAAGGATCCAGTTCCTCACAGAGAATGTGGACTTCCCCAATTACCCAAACAGAACTCCCTTGGATCATTCCAGGTCAGGAAAAGAGCAGGGATAGAGTATCTTGCCGCATATGGAATATCCTGACAATGAAGCAGAAATTGTGGATATTTCAACAACAGTTTAAAAGAGACTCTAAAATATATTAAATAAATAAATATGAGGAAGACTTTCTCTTACCCTTACCTCCCTACAGGCAGTTATATCCATGCATCTCAATGTAGTCGTGTTTACTCAGAAATAAGTCCTAGCAATTTCAGGGGAAATGACTCTCTCCCAAGTAAGTGTGTAATGGATTGTGAATTAGGAAAGTATGTGTGTGGGGGAGACCTGTGAATTACCAAAAAAGTTCTTTATTTTACTTGCATATTGGTTTAAGTTTCAAGCTGGGGGGGTGTTCTCTTTTTCTCCTGCAGTGTTGACTTCACTACCATTTTTTAAACATGGCACTTGATTTGCATAGTAATTACAAAGTTTAACAAATAGTTTTAATGTCTATAAGGAACGTATACTCCATTTAAATTACTGTCAGCATTTTCATTACACATTTTTGAAATGCAATTGGGGGGAAAAAGAGAAGAAAACGATTCTGCCCTAATGTACCATACTGATTCTTGAAGCTTAGCTACAGTGGTGTTTTAAGAAAGGGAGGGAATGCTTTTCTGGCTTTGCTATGAAAGCATTGCTCTTAAGGGCCTTCCAAAACCCTGTTCATAAATACTGATTAGCCACTATTTAACCACAGGATGTAATGTTACCAGCACAGTTCCTGAACTGGGGCCAAACTGGAAATGTTAGTGCACTAAATCAGACTCAGTACTGCTATATGTGAAAGATCATCTTGAATAAACAGAGGCTAACCAGGGAGTCAGTTTATTTTACCATCCATCTATAAATGTCAAAAGAAAAGACTGATTGACAAAAAAAAATAATAAAAAAAGGAATGATGAATTTTACTGTGCCAAATGAAAAGCATAAGACAGCAAAGTCTGGTTGAACTGGATGGGGAAATGCAAATGGAATGCAAAAACCTTAAAATGGAACTTTTATGTTGCTTTTTGTATAAGCAGTGTATGCTAGACCAGAAGTTAAAATGACTAGACTGAGGCTATCAAATGTTGATCACATTACAAGAAAACAGGGGTCACTGAAAAAAACACAATAATGCTATGAAAAATTAAAGGCAGCATGAGATGGATCAACTCTATAAAGGAAGCTACCACCCTCAGTTTGCAAGACCTGAGCAAGGCTGCTAACAATAGGATGTTTTGAAGGACATTGATTCATAGGGTTGCCATGAATCAGAGGCAACTTGAAGACCCTTAACACGCACATATATGAGATTTCATTTTATCTTCACAACAACCCTGTGAAGTTGGTTATTGTGAGAAATAGTGACAGGCACAAGGTCATCTGAGCAATTTATGGAGAGTACAGGTTTGTCCTAGCCCAGCAGTTTAACCAGTACACCACACTGTCTTTCTAACATATAGGCCATTGTTTCTCAGATTTCCTGTGCTCAGGGAACACTTTCCACACTGTCAGCTACATGTCTGTCTCAGAATCCTTTGTATGGAATTCTAGTGTCTATCCTAAAGTGCATTCTCTGTTCATGTGGGCCAGACTGTGGAGCATTTGCCTCAAGCACAGTGGAAGTTCACCTTAGAATATGTCATTTACCACTCTACCTCATGACTGTGTACTGCAGAAGATCTGTACTTGTGAATGAGTGTGACTGTTATTAATGATTTTCCCATTAAGAAAATCTCAATAGTTCCCAGGAAAACCCAAAACAGTTTGAAAATCGGTCCCCATAGCCCACTTCCCCAACCCCAAAGAAATCCCATCTCCTAACTGGATTAATTGCAAAAACAACTACATCTTTCCTGGACTGCTGTTTAGTGGTAAGAAAAATTAAACGGTGGTAAGAAAAATTAAATGGATATCATGGGGGGTGGTTTTGATTTTTTTTTTTAGTATATCTAAGTAAAACTGAAATTACATTTCTCCAGTAGCTGGTTATAATGAATCTGCTGATCTATCATAACTATTAGTTTTACATGGTATCCTTATTACACCAGGGGAATTCTTGGTTATGGCCTCAACCTGTGTATATATGTCTTTCTTGTAGCTGCTAGTTTAACTATCAGATAATATCTTACAGCTGAAACTCAATAGCCTTGTATGGATCTGGATGGTAAATTCCAGGTATTCGGAAGCTATGTGAGATAGCAGGCTACAATTGGCAAATGGGGGCCCCTGACAGAGCTGTGGAAGACTGCCCTACTTACAGAGTACCCTGGAGTCTGTAAGATTCCCTCCAAAATGTGTAGCTTCGTTGTTGATTATTAGGGAAGACAAGCTTCTGATTGTTCCAGAAGAAAACAAGAACTCTGCAAGCAAGCCTTCTGAACAAACAATGCATTCTTCCCAGTAACATCTGTTACCCAAAACCCCTGATGAAAGTTAGGATTTCACAACAGGCATCACTAGGAAGGTGAAACTGTTTCCTCATCTGCAGCAAAATTAAAAAGGCTTTCAGAACACTGTGACTTCAAGGAGGGGCTTAATGATGCATTAAGAGACAAATTGGTATGTGGGCTATGCAGTGAGACGATACAAAAGAGACTTTTAAGTGAGGGAAACCTCCCCTTTTCTAATGTTCTGTAGCAATGGAAACCACAGTCAGTGGAGCTTCAAAGTAGAAGCAGAGATTTGCTGCTGAACAAACTAAGGAACTACCTACCTGAGGTCAGAGACACATGTCCAGGTTATTGGTATGGAAAATTAATTTAATTTCTCTGCCCATCTAAGTGCAGGTTAAAACTGTATACTGTGGAAAGTGCAAGGAAAGGAGACATATTCAGAGATTATGTGGCAGAAATAACACAGAAAAGGCCACACAATGATATAGGAAGGTATCAATTCTGACAGAAACTGGGTCTGTGGGGCTGCGATCATACGCACAATTAGGCCCGACATAGGTACGAATGCCAAGTGGATTTAAAGGGTGTGATCAGACAACAACATCTGGGAAGTGCCCCACAGCCTCCGGCAACCTGTTCTGCTCCACTGCAGAAGCAGAGTTAAAAGACACCAGGGAAAATCTGGTAGTTAACAGGTTGCAACGGGCCATGGATGGACTTTCCTGTGTCTGATCGCTTCAGTGTGCTCTCATGGCATTGGGATGGTCTGATCAAGCCATCCCAACTCCATGCCGTTGTTTTTCCCCACTTTGCAGTATGCACATAATCGCGAACTCCATAGGGAGCCCTTGGTGTAGAAGTGCGATTCATCGATCCTTCGGTTAAACGCATGGGGGTGGGGGAATGGCACAACCCCCTTCGACTCACCCGCAGTTGTATCTGATCACACGCTGATGGACTGTGGTTGCAGCTTCAAAGGAAGGTGTGATCATGCAACTGCGTGAAGGAAATAGCCTCACTTCATCCCCATTTGTTCTGGCACATGTGACTGCAACCTGGGTGTGGCAGAGGGAAGCCTAGAGCAAAAATCGGCCATTTGGTAGCTAGCAACTTACTCAAGATGGAAGTATATGCCAGGGCTTCAGTGGGTGTCATTTAATGTGCTCCTTGCTTCCACATGGAGCTCTTGCTGTGTGTTCCCCACCCCAAACTGCAATGGGATTTTTTTGTGGAGTATGGCTCTGCATGACATAATTGAACAGTCAACCACCTTCTGAGTTTTCCCTGGCTCTGTAGTTTTCAAACTTGCTTTGTTAGTGATTTTAAATTATGGTACTCAAAGCAAGTTTGGAAAGAGTGTGGACAGAAAAGTGGAGATTTCCACACTCTCTCACCCACATTTCCTCCCTCACTAGCACTATTACACCTAGAGTTGCCAACTGTGGGTTAGGACAGTCCTGGGCAGGGCTCTTTTTGTAGCAGGAACTCCTTTCCATATTAGGCCACACACCCCTAATGTAGCCAATCCTCCAAGAGCTTACAGAGCTCTTCTTACAAGGGCTACTGTAAGAGCCCTGGTTCTGGGAATGTGGGGTAGAGCTTGAGGAAGGCAGAGTTTGGGGGTGGGAGGGACCTTGGTGGGGTGCAATGCAGTATAGTCCACTCTCTGAAGCTGCCATTTTCTCCAGGGGAACTGATCTCTGTCATCTGGAGATCACCTGTAATTCTGGAGGCTGGCAACTCTAATACCTACTACCTTTTAAAGCAATAGCTAAAAGGCAAGGACAGAATGGTGTACATAAGAAGAGTTGTTTTTTATATCCCACTTTTCTCTACCCTAAGGAGTCTCAAAAGTGGCTTACAATTGCTTTCCCTTTCTCTCCCCACAACAGTCACCTTGTGAGGGCTGGGAGAGTTCTGAGAGAACTGTGACTGGCCCAAGGTCACCCAGCAGGCTTCATGTCGAGGAGTGGGGAATCAAACCTGGTTCTCTAGACTAGAGTCTGCTGCTGTTAACTACTACACCATACTGGCTCTGAGGGGAAAGCACAGTGGAATTCCCTGTGTGGAGGTGCTCTTGCCACCGTGAATGCCTTTAAGACCACACTGAGACAGCTTTGTGGTTACATAAACCTGTGGACAAGAAAGGCACACACAAGAATATTAGGGCCCTTTCAACGAACCATTAATTGACAGTGTTGAAGGAATGTCTGCACAGGAATGACAGAACCACCCAAAATTCATTTAAGAAGGCAAAGTTGCCAGCACAATCCAGGTAACAGACATGCCCGTAGTCAGGATTTTTCAATTTGGGGGGCATTTTAAAAAATTGGGGAGCACTAAAGTGAAAATATTTTTTTTAAAAAAAATATGTAGGCTGGCTGGCCTGCCCCTGCCCCAGCTGGTCTTCCCATGTGGTCGCTGGAGGGAAGGGTAAGCCAGGATCCAGCGGGACTAAAGCAGCTCTCGCCTTTCCTCCCCCCCGCCATAACCATGCCCCCTGCTAAAGCAAGGAGCTGCGGAAGGGGGTAGTGAGTCCCTCCTGAAAGCCCCATGGCCATTAGGCTTGGGGGGTTCTCTCCTCTGCCCTGTCTTCAGCCTGACCATGGAGGTGGGCCCTCCGGGCAGTCTGTGAGACTGCAGGGACGCACTATGCCTCTCTGTCCCTGCCGGCACAGGCAAGCGGGTGGCACATCCCCTGGTGGTGGTGGCACTGGCAACGATGACGATGGAAGGGTGCGAGCAGCACAGTCCCGATGTCCTGCTCTGCCATTGGATCCTCGGTGCCAGCCCCCTGCAGCCCGGCTCTTGCTGCCTCTGTGGCCTGTGCTGCTCCCAGCTTCCTTTCCACTCTTTGAGAGTAGTACTTTGTCTGGTGTCTTTTTTTGGGGGGGGGAGTGGCAAGTCACCCTGCTTCACTGGCTGGTTGCCCTGGATCGATCTGTTGTCCTCGACACACCCTCTCAGGGGCATTCTCTTGTCTCTGAGCGGAGCCTCAGCCTTCCCAACAGGTGTCCCAAACTCCAGCCTGTGGCCTCTGGCACAAATCCAGTTGTGGGAAATAGGAAGTCAGGGGGCCTTGACAGGTACTCAGGGAGGGGTAGGCCCCAAAATGATCGAATCTAGCAACAGGCCTGGTAACAGACCTTAGAAAACAAATATAGCAATGACATTCCTTCTCTGATTCCTGATGTTTTGGTCTTATCCATCTCAGAAAACAATTATTCTTTTTTGTTGACTACAACCAGCTGTCAGACAGCTGTCTAGAGGAAGCATGTACTATAGTGTCATTAGAGTACACTATAATGTACAGCATTGGTGGGTGTAAATGATCCCTGCATGCATCTACCATAGGTGGGGCTGTAGATCTCTGGGAATTACAACTAGGGCTGCCAACCTCCAGGTGGCAACTGGAGATCTCCCACTATCACAAATTGATCTCCGGATGATCAAGATCAACTCCCCTGTAGAAAATGGCTGCTTTGGAGGGTAGACTCTATAGCATTATACCCTGCTGAGGTCCATCCCCAGACTCCACCCCCCCAAAACCTCCAGGTATTTCCCGACCCAGACCTGGAAAGACCTAATTTCCAGATTACAGAGGTCAGGTCTGCTGGGGGAGAAAGGCTTCTTTGGAAGGTGGACTCTGTACCATTATACTCTACTAAGTCCCTCATCTCTCCAAACCTCACCGTCCCCAGACTCCACTCTCAGATCTCCAGGTATTTCCCAACATGGAGTTGGCAACCCTGAGTTGCTACAGCACCCTTCCCATTTATAGCAAGAGGGCATTTCTCAGTGCAGTTCCTTCTCAGATGTGGCTGAAAAGAAAAGCAGCCTTGTGTGTAAGCTCTGTTCTATTTCAGATTCCCAAGGACTTGCCACAACAACCGTCCTGTGGTAATTGTGGGTGGTTGGGCAAACAGATTCTATAATGAGTCCTTGGCTGTCCCTAACCAAAACTGCCTTGGACAGGTTCATTTACAATGTTCAAACAGAATGACCTTCCGATCTCGCTTAATGGTCCCTGAATTGCTGCAAATATGACCTGACATTTCCTTATGGGTGAGTTATTGAATTATGCCTGGGAATACAATAACATAATTTTGTTTCAGAGCCTAAGTGAAAGTGATAGTCCAGCAGATTAAGATGTAAAATTCCTGGAGAAAATTAAGTTATTTATAATCTGATGCATATCTCCTTGTTTTATCTGCCACGTAATACAATTATTTTCTATGGTACAGTAGCTGTGTGTGCTGAGACTGCTGACACAACAGAAGCTGTGGCTGTAAGGGAGTCAAGAACTTCAGAGGGCGGCTGGCAGGACTTTTAAAATTAGATTTCCAAATTGGAAAAAAAAAACCATTCTAATTCTTCTGGCTGTTAATAACATGACCTCTTTTCAATGTTTGCTTACACTTAATAATAATAACCATGTACCATTAAAATAATAATTACATAACAGTATTTCAAGGGACTGTATTTACTGCATATTACCCTGATTTTGAAACAAAGATTTCCTTTTATAATTACAAATACTTCCTCAAATACTGCCTCTCTCTTTTACAGAGAGGGCTATGGAAGTGTTTTGTATCTGCTGCAATCCATCCTGAATGAACAATATCCCCTGTGTATACAATGCATCCTACCCCACCCCCCAAATAACAATGTGGTAAACTCTAGCAGAAAATATACACCAAGAATATTAATGCAGTTGTGTTTTATGACATGGAAATTTTGGATTAGAATGGCAGATTCCAGGAGAAATTTATAAACATTCCCAACTGATGTGTCCTCCTCTCCTGGCGATACTTCAAGACTGAGAAGTGATGAATGGAACCTACTGACCTGTGGGTTGAACGCAAGAGAAGGCAGGCTTTATAAAATCATGCCACAGGAAACTGATGTGCAAACCAACACATGTTAACATTATAGAATTCTTACTACTACTACTACATATTTCTGTATCTCCAAATGACTTATCTGCACATATTTACCCATGATGCAACACTTTGTTTACTGCTGTCACTGTAAATCTAATATATCAGTATCTGATATATTTTTTTATTCTTCCTGATGTGGTTGTAGACACATTAAATACCTGAAGCTTCTTTGGCACTGTATGCACCTATTTCATTTATGATGTCCTGAGACCCTAACTTGTCAATATATGCTTTAGTTTCATCATCTGCTTTCTCAGTTGGTTCCTCCATCATTGGTTCAAGACTTTTACTGTTTAGATCTCTTATGGTACTCCTGGCTACATCATAGGCCATGGTCACATTGGCAGCTTGGCGCGATATGGTGCTGCCTCTAATTGAACCAGTTGAAGGTGTTGCAAGACGTATCAGCCACACAGCACACTCTGCTGCGGGTTACCCACAGAGACATCCCATGGTAAAGCATCCACATTATTGCAGCACCTCAGCCACAGAGCGCACCACCATTTTTTTTCCAAAATTCATGAGCATGCATAAATGTGCATGCACATGCATATGCACACATGCGCATATAGGCATTTTTTTAAAAAAAAATGCTTCCCCAGCAGCAGAATGGATCAGCAGGGTCAGACTGCCAAATCTATTCTGTGCACACTCCCCCTCGTTCAGACATCCAGCCATGTGCAATGACTGCACGGGGAACTGAAAACATCACTTGGGTTGTGGTGCCTTTTTAACCCAGCTCCAAGTCATCCTATGATGGGATAAGTATGCCTGGGAAACACCTGACAGATGTGGCTGTCTGACTGTGCCCATTTGATCCAGAGGGGAGGAGTGGCTGTGTCCGGCCCAACTGACCTTATGATCACAGCCATAGTGTGGACCAAATATGGTCTTGGCTATATGTTACTCAGTCACTATTGCCAATTTCTGTACATTATTTCAATAACTGGTAACTGGATCTGCCATAGGAAAATGTATTGCCTTGTTGCCATCATTTATTTATTCATTTATTTAAAATATTTCTGTCCTGCCTTAACTTCTCAGATTCAAGGTAGGACAATGAACTGGATAGCCCAAGCTAGCCTGATCTTGTCAGATCTTGGAAGCTAAGCAGGATCAGCCCTGGTTAGTAGAGGAGAGAGGGCAAGATGGCGTCCTGAGTAGACACATTGGTGCAATGCTCCTGCCAATGTTGTGGTTTAAAAAATTTACTCTGAACACCAAAACTTGATAAAACACAGATGGCCTGAAGCCTTCAGGGAGAAATTTACAGTCTTGCTCAGAAGGATATCCTTTGATTATACGAAGAAAGTGACTAAACTCCCATGCGGGAAGAAGAAAGACCGACAAGTCCACACAGAACTCTGCTCTCCGACTAAATCAGCCCTGGTTAGTAGTTGGATGGAAGACCACAAAGGAAGTCCAGGGTGCTATATGCAGCCAGGCAATGGCAAACCATCTCACAATGTCTCTTGCTGTGAAAACCCTATGGGGTCCCCATAAGTCAGCTGCAACTTGACAAGGTAACAAAAACAAACAAACAACCAGATGATGGGGATATAAAAATTGGACAACAGTCCAATTAGCATGATTAAAATATACATAGATTAAAACACAGAAATTACTGACTCAAAAGCACGCAGGGTATTGAACCCACCTAAGAGAAGGCTCCTTCATGGATCACTGCCTTGTCGTGGCGAGGGAGCTTGCGTGGTTCGATGAGGCTGTGGGCTATGCCGTGGAGGGCCACCCAGGACGGACAGGCCACAGCAGAGAACTCAGACCAAGCGTGATCCCCTGGAGAAGGAAATGGCAACCCACTCCAGTATCTTTGCCAAGAAAACCCCATGGACAGTAACAAAAGGCTAAAAGATATGACGCCAGAAGATGAGCCCCTCAGGTTGGAAGGTGTCCAATATGCTACTGGGGAAGAGCAGAGGGCAAGTACGAGTAACCCCAGAAAGAGTGAAGCGGCTGGGCCAAAGCCGAAAGGACGCTCAGTTGTGGATGTGTCTGATGGTGAAAGGAAAGTTCGATGCTGCAAAGAACAATACTGCATAGGAACCTGGAATGTAAGATCTATGAATCAAGGTAAGCTTGACGTGGTCAAAAATGAGATGGCAAGAATGAACATCGACACCTTGGGAATCCGTGAACTAAAGTGGACAGGAATGGGCGAATTTAACTCAGAAGACCATTATATCAACTACTGTGGCCAAGAATCCTGTAAAAAAAATGGTGTGGCCTTTATAGTCAACAAGAGAGTGAGAAAGGCAGTAATGGGATACAATCTCAAAAATGACAGAATGTTCTCGGTCCGAATCCAAGGCAAACCATTCAACATCACAGTAATCCAAGTCTATGTCCCAACCACTGATGCAGAAGAGGCTGAAGTGGACCAGTTATATGAAGACCTACAAGATCTCCTAGAACTAACACCAAAAAAATGATGTCCTCATCATCATAGGGGACCGGAATGCTAAAGTAGGAAGTCAAAAGGTAACTGGAATAACAGACAAGTTTGGCCTTGGAGAACAAAATGAAGCAGGGCAAAGGCTAACAGAGTTTTGTCAAGGGAACATGCTGGTCATAGCGAACACCCTTTTCCAACAACCTAAGAGGCGTCTCTACACATGGACATCACCAGATGGGTAACACCGAAATCAGATTGACTATATAATTTGCAGTCAAAGATGGAGAAGCTCTATCCAGTCAGTAAAAACAAGACCTGGAGCTGACTGTGGCTCAGATCATGAGCTACTCATTGCAAAATTCAGACTTAAATTGAAGAAAGTTGGGAAAACCACAAGGCCATTCAGATTTGACCTAGATCGCATCCCTGATGAATATACAGTAGAGGTGAAGAATAGGTTTAAGGGACTAGATTTGATAGACAGAGTGCCTGAAGAACTATGGACAGAGGTCCATGACATTGTAAAGGAGGCAGCAATCACCGCCATCCCAAAGAAAAAGAAATGCAAATAAGCAAAGTGGCTGTCTGATGAGGCTTCACACATAGCAGAGGAAAGAAGGAAAGCTAAAGGCAACGGTGAAAAGGAAAGATTTGCCCAAATGAATGCAGATTTCCAGTGAACAGCAAGGAGAGATAAGGAGGCTTTCCTGAATGAACAATGCAAAATAATAGAGGAAAACAATAGATTGGGAAGGACTAGAGATCTCTTCAAGAAAACTGAAGAAATCAAGGGAACGTTCCATGCAAAGCTGGCCATGATAAAGGACAAAAACAGGAGGGACCTAACAGAAGCAGAAGAGATTAGGAAAAGATGGCAAGAATATACAGAAGAACTATACAAGAAGGACCTCAATGTCCTTGACAACCACGATGGTATAATCACTGACCTCGAGCCAGACATCCTGGAAAGCGAAGTTAAATGGGCCTTAGAAAGCATTACTAACAACAAAGCTAGTGGAGGTGATGGTATCCCAGCTGAGTTATTCAAAGTCTTAAAAGAAGATGCTGTTAAAGTGCTGCACTCAATTTGCCAACAAATTTGGAAAACACAACAGTGGCCACCAGATTGGAAAAGGTCAGTGTACATTCCAATCCCAAAGAAGGGCAATGTCAAGGAATGTTCAAACTATCGCACAATTGCACTCATTTAACACGCTAGCAAGGTCATGCTCAAAATCCTACAAGCTAGGCTCCAACAGTACGTGGATAGAGAACTGCCAGAAGTACAAGCTGGGTTTCAAAGAGGTAGAGGAACTAGAGATCAAATTGCCAACATTCGCTGGATTATGGAGAAAGCAAGAGAGTACCAGAAAAACATCTACTTCTGCTTCATTGACTATGCTAAAGCCTTTGATTGTGTGGATCACAATAAATTATGGCAGGTTCTTAAAGAGATGGGAGTACCAGACCACCTCACATGTCTCCTGAGAAACCTGTATAAGGGTCAAGAAGCAACAGTTAGAACCGGATATGGAACAACTGATTGGTTTAGCATAGGAAAAGGAGTATGAGAAGGATGTATATTGTCACCTAGCTTATTTAATTTATATGCAGAGTACATCATGTGAAATGTTGGCCTGGATGAATCACAAACTGGAGTTAAGATTGCTGGGGAAAAGATCAATAACCTCAGATATGCAGACGATACCACTCTGATGGCAGAAAGTGAAGAGGACCTCAAGAGCCTCTTGCTCAGGGTGAAAGAGGAGAGCGCAAAAGTGGGCTTGAAGCTCAACATCAAAAAAACTAAGATCATGGCATCTGGCTCCATCACTCCTTGGCAAATAGAAGGGGAAGTCGTAGAAGTAGTGACAGACTTCACATTCCTAGGATCCCAGATCACTGCAGATGGTGACTGCAGCCATGAAATTAAAAGACGCCTGCTCCTTGGGAGGAAAGCGATGGTAAACCTAAACAGCATGATAAAAAGCAGAAACATCACCATGCCAACAAAAGTCCGCATGGTCAAAGCAATGATATTCCCCGTAGTAATGTATGCCTGCGAGAGCTGGACTATAAGGAAGGCCGAGCGCTGAAGAATAGATTCTTTTGAACTATGGTGCTGGAGAAGACTCTTGAGAGTCCCTTGGACTGCCAGGAGATCAAATCAGTCAATCCTAAAAGAAATCAACCCTGATTGTTCCCTGGAAGGCCAGATCCTGAAGCTGAAGCTCAAATACTTTGGCCACCAAATGAGAAGGGAGCACTCACTGGAGAAGACCCTGATGCTGGGAAAGATTGAAGGTCAAAGAAGAAGGGGACAGCAAAGGATGAGATGGTTAGACAGTGTCATCGAGGCAACGAACATGAAATTGAGCAAACTTCAGCAGACAGTGGAAGACAGGAGGGCCTGGCGTAATCTGGTCCATGGGGTTGCGAAGAGTCGGACTCGACTGTGCGACTGAACAACAACAACAACAAAGCGAAGGCGTTGTAACCCGAAGGCTGTCTGAAGAACATAACTGGCACACGGGAGTATAGTGTTTCTGTTTCTCTTTCAAAAAGTACCTGTATGCCTCCTTTTACCTGAGGTTGAGCAGTGCCTAGTTCTAAAACTCTCCCCATTAACGGCCATGCAGACTAAGATAAGGATCTGTGTTGCCCAGCTCAGATGTTTTCAAAATTTTCTTTACTGTTGTCTTATCTGCCTTGCCATTGGACTGACAGGATAATGGATGAATATGAAGAAAGTGCCATTCTTTTGGAAACTTTTTCTATTTGAACGTCATTCTGATGGGTAGTTTTGGTGCTTTGGAAACATTACACTTTCTGCAACAGTTCAACATCAAATCCTGCAGAATTAGCATCTCCTTCCATATGTACAGGGTCTTCCACACTGCAATATTTTAATACAGATGTAATTTCTTAGCAGCATGTATTGTGCCACTCTGTCCATGGAATGCAGAGTTTTCCTGCATTTCTCTTTGTTCCTTTTGCCTCTTCCAATCACCTGAAAAATCATTACCAGGGCTGCAGGACCCATGCAGAGAAATAGGCCTGGGGCTTTGGAGAAGCTAAAATGAGGAAGGGGGGGGGGGAATCACTCTACCTTCCTCTTCTGCTAACTCTGCTTGAAGAAGGGGCTGATTTCATCCCCCTCCTCACTTCAGCCCACAGACCCACATACTTGCTCCTCTGAGCATGATCTGACAATCCCAGGAATGAGCTTTCTGGGAGTTGGGTTGCAGGAACAGAAAGGAACACAGAAATACTCCATATGTTTTTCTTGCAGTGATGGCTGAATACATGCCAGTGTCTGAAGTTTCATCCCAAGTGTGCAAAACCCATAAACTTAAACTTGTGAATGAACCATCTAGAGTTGTCACAAAATTTGGTCATATTCCTCCCATACCATTGAGTTATCCTAGGGTGATGTTATTTGCACAGAGCAGGTTTGGGCACACACACAGAGGTAAATGCTATGCCTTTGGAGAATAAAACTCAAATTCCTTGTAAAACACAATCCCAAATGAACAATTTCTTGGCCCCCTTTCATTAACAAAACCCACCTGATTGGGTTCCAATGGAACTCTCTCTAGTTCCCCAGTGGCCTTCTCTATACTAGAGTTTATAATGGAAGAGGGAAGGGAGGAAAGAGCATCTTGAAGCTCCACTTTTGCATTTTACAAAGGGGGTGGTGGAGAGGAAAAGGTGTTTCAGTCACATGAAGCACATCTTAATTGCTTCATTATATTTTTATGGAGCACCTGAATTAGTTGGAAGCAACTTAATTAAAACAGTGCATGTTTTATAGTTAACGGAAATGCAAAAAGAAAAAAAAGAAAAGAAAAAAAAGAAACAAAGTGCCGATCCTTTGGCACATCTATCACACATCCTTTTTTCCCCCCTGTGTGCATTTAAAGACAGCATAAAGCCAGCGGATTAATAAGGCACTAAAATGTCTGGGCAATGCTGTTAGAATTCAGATTGTCTGTGGGTTAGGTCTTCACTTCCCCCACCATGAACTTCTCCCACATTCTCCTGCTGTGGCCATCACCCTTTTAATGAAGACCTGTGCTCAATTTCTTTGGTGCACTGGGTGGCCTGCTTGGGTAATAAACTTGGTGTGCATAAATTAGAACAGTAAAAGCTACTCCCAGCCACCGTCTGTTTAGTAAGAAAATTGATTCTAACCTCATCTTGTTCCTATTGCTTTCAATATGCACTTAATTGGTAAAGCGAGTATATATCATTTCCCCCCCTCTTCCCTTTCTTTCTTTTTAATGGTTTAAAATGTCTCTTGTATCAAGTTACAGAATCAGTAAAATAATACCTTTCTAATGCAGCACGTGAGCTTCTATTACAACGTTTCATCATCTGTCTGTCTACCCTCTCTGCTGCTTTCAGCACAGCCAGGAGAGGTACCACTGGAAAGCTGATAGCGAGAGGGAAGTAATAACCAGAGGACATGTGATCTCATCTTTCACATGATGGAAACACAGGATGCGAATTCAAGTATTAATTAATCAAATAACTAAACATTAAAAAAACCATTTTTATCAATGTCAGGATTGAGCCAAATAATGACTTCCTATAACATTCAATTTTTTTTGGATCTATCTAGTGCTTCATTTGTAAAATAAAACAGTGCTGTTATTCATACATGCGGTTGCAATTAGTTCCACCAATTCCCTACTCAGAACTTGGGAGGGCCCCCCAAAAGGTGTCAGTACTCTGGCAGCCCTGGATCGATCTGTTATTCTGGAACCTGTTTGCCTGACTCACAATGCCATCCTATGCAAAGTTACATCCTTGTATGCCCATCGAAGTCAAGAAGCTTAAAAGGGTGTAACTCTGCTTAGCATTGCACTGACAAGAGTACATGGTAATCTAAGGGAGTGGGAGAGGCAAAAGAGGGGGTCCTTAGGTAGTACAACTAAAAGGGATATTTTCTGGTCAAGAGTTAATACCAATCTTTGCAGGAGACACAAAGCAGCAATGTTCTGCAGGGCATTTTTATACAGCAATTCAAATGTTTGTATAACAGGAAAGTCTAGCAGATCACTATTACAAGGGACAAGTGGGGGAGCCACAAGGACTTACAGAATGGTAGCTCATGTTTGCCTCCCCCACTATTTTATCTTTCTTTTCCCTAAAAGGCCTCATAAGACTCTCCCCATTTCCTGCTTCTTCTTCTTCTCCTTCCCACTCACCAGCCAATCTAACCCTTTATCATCCGCCATCTTCAGCTTTACCACCTCTCCCCCGGCATCTGGGAAAATTCTAGCCACCAGGCCCAGCCTTGTGCCACCTGCCACCAGGCCCAGTTGCACTGTGGAGAGCCTGAAAAGACTTATGAGGGGCACCTCACTTTCCCCCAGATCCCCTGCGCCACATTATTTCCTCTTCTCCTGGCAGCCCACCTGCTTCCTTTGCTCCTTCCCACCCACTAACCAGCCTATTATGTATCAGCCCCCCCATCTTCAGCTAATACCTGTCTTTCTGAATAATATGGACCCCAAGCAGCTTGTATCATTCTCCTTTCCTCCATTTCCTCCTCTCTTTAATTTTATTCTTACAACAACACTGTGCAGTAGGTTAGGCTGAGAGCGTGAGACTGGCCCAAAGTCACCCAAGTGAACTTCCACAGCAGAGAGTGGATTTGAACCTGGTCTCTCAGTATGAAACTCTAGCCACTGTACCACACTAGCTTTTGCGTGGTGGCTGCTGTTGAACAGTAGCAAGCAGCTGGGCCTGAATAAATCATGGAAGTTGCATGATAGCAAGCCCCCTGCTGGTTGCTGATAGGCCTGGCTCTGCTGGTTGGCAGGGTTTCCATATGCAGTAAAGCGGAGCACAAACTGTTTAAAGAACTGTCTGTTTATTAAGAAGAGAACAAACTTTGTAAGAAAGAGGAGAGAGAAAGAGAAGTCTAAGTGTCTAACTAGCTAGGAGAGAGTCAAGTAACAAACAGTTCTCAGCACTGGCAATATTGTTGTGGTTGCCTACCAAAGGCCACAGAGGGCATTTATTTCTTAAAACTATAGGCAGTGCTTCTATTATTTGGGGGAGTTTTAAGCCCCCTACATGTTTTTGGGTGTTTGGGGTCTTTTTTAAGATTTCAGGGTTTTGTTTTGTTTTCTCAAGCTAGGGCTTTTATCAGGTTTATAGAAAGATCCATCATGTATGTCTCTGCCCCCAGTTTCTAGATTTAAGAATCCACAGATGGGGCCATGTTGAGAATTAGATATATTTACAGGATTGTAGCATTTTGGAATGTTTATTGTATATATCACCTTCCTTTTACATCATTGACTACTATCTTTTCAGCCCACGTTCTGCATAAGGGTATATCTTGCTTAAGATGGTTTTTTCTTGCCTTAAAAGTTGTTGTTATTGTTTTTGCACTGCTTTCCCCTTCTGTCATCCTAGCCCTACTGCATTGTTTATTGGAGATTCTGGCTGTTTGTTTGATTGGATTTTTATATTTTGAAATCTTCCTTGAGGCTCAGCAAAGAAGGCAGACTACAAATGAAATAGATAGGATCATTCCATGGTGTATTGTTTTGATAAATATCAGAAGAGAAGAGAAGAGAAGAGAAGAGAAGAGAAGAGAAGAGAAGAGAAGAGAAGAGAAGAGAAGAGAAGAGAAGAGAAGAGAAGAGAAGAGAAGAGAAGAGAAGAGAAGAGATTGGATTTATATCCTGCCCTTCACTACCCAAAGGTGTCTTAGAGCGGCTTACAAATTCCTTTCCCTTCCCCTCCCCACAACAGACACCCTGTGAGGTAGGTGGGGCTGAGAGAGCTCTGACAGAAACTGCTCTTTTTCAAGGACCGCTCTTATCAGAACTATGGCTTGCTCAAGGTCATCCAGTAGGTGCACATGGAGGAGTGGGAAACCAAACCTGGTTCTCCCAGATCAGAGTCCACACACTTAACCACTACACAAACAGATTATGGGTCCCCTGTAATTCCATGAGTCTTTTAGCTAACATTTTGTTATTATATTGTATATATCCACTGGAATGGTAATTCCGGGGGGGGGATTTGAGGTGGAAAGAAACTGAGTTTTCGCTGACGAAAATGACTACTCCCAACGTATAAGCATCCATACACTTTCTCAGGTTTTAGGTATTAGTAAAAATCTAAATTTACCACACAAACAAAGAAAGGTTCACCCCTTGTCACACCAGTATTTGAATTTGTTTCCTAGATGTAACTGGTGGATGAGATAGTAGAACACAAAGCTCCTCTCTTGAAAGATCCTTCTCTCTGACTGTCATCAATCTAAGTAAAAGCATTATGTACTATTTTCCCTTGAGACTGAAAATTAGCACTGAAGAGGGAAAAACAGGATGGGTGGATTAAAAGCATGGGTCAACAGCATGTTTTAGTGTAGATTCTCATTTATAAGGGCTAAAAAGTCATTAGCACAGTGACAGCACTATAATGAAATTAGATCACCCTTTTACTGTATTAAAAAAAGAGCTTGTGTTGTTGTGTGCCTGCCTCCCATGCATGAACAACATTTACTTTGAATTTCTTCACTGCAGAGACTAGGTCATCAGACTGGAAGTTATAAAATAATGGCAAATAATGGCATGGCATTAAATTAATTAAAAGTTGCTGATGACCTTAAAAAAAGAGAGGGGAGGGAGTAACCCTCGGAGGAATAAGGAAACACACAGTGAGTGGCTAGCAGAATTCCAAGTGGTTCAGGCCTCTTTGGGGGATGAGGGTGACAGTTAGCAAATGAGAAGTACTGTTGACAAATGTAAAGCATTACCCATCGGTCTCAACAGCCTGGCCAGGGTAATGGTAAGCACAATGCATTTAAAATAAAAATGAATGGGATTGCTGCACAGGAAAACTTTACAAAAAAAAAAAAAAAAAGACCTGCAAGGGGGGAGGGGGGCAGGAGGCAGGCCTGAAACTGTCCTTAAACTGTGCCCCAGCATTGTGAACAAAGCAACCTCCTCCTGCAGCTAGCACTCCCCCAAGACACAAACCCAACAGCATCTTTCTGAAAGGTGAGAGTAATCAGTAGTGGGAAAGTTCTTTCAACAGCCGACGGACTAAGACCCATCTTTCCTGTCTTGTACTTTCCCCAGACTTCCCCAGCTTCTCTTTCTGCCAGGGTTAATAACAGAAAGTGTAATTCTCTCAATCAGAAGAAAACTACAAATGTGGGCCTTTCCCCCTCCCTGTGCCATAAAAAGCTGTGTTCATCCCTTGGAAAGGAATGGATATGTCTATGTACATATGTGCACATGCACATTTTGCAGGCTTTTCTGTCATACTCTTGCCAGGGTCCACCCTACATTTCTGAATGTTCAATAGGCACACTCACAATAAAGCTATCACAACATTTTTTGAAAAGTCTTCCCCAAAACTACAATAGCTGCTGTGTTGGCAGGAGGTGGGAAGAAGCAACTACTACGTGAGGAGACCTTACTAGCAGGAGGTTTGAAGGGATGGTGGAAGTAGAGAACTGCTGACTACAGGACTTTGCACATCTTTAGATGCTAGGAGTGCCAAGCAAGGGTGCTGACTATGCTTAACGAGTTGTCTATCATAGCAGGAAACATCCTGCCCCCACTGGCTGTCCCCCCAGTATTACAGTGGAGAAAAACAGGATGGGATGATGATGCAAATGAGGTGACATCACTTCCAGTTGCTGTGTCTTTTACTGCCCCTCACTCTAGGATTTGCCCATATCTCTATGGTCTTTGCCATAGAGATTGAGAGAATTCTGTGAGAGGGGGTGACATCTATTTTGTTCCATCACCCAGAAGTGATGTGACTGCATCTGTGACACTCCTGCTCTCCACATTCTACCACCCAAAATCTTCCAGGGGTTGAGAGCTGGCCACCCTAGTGGCGGCCCTGATGTCATGATGAACCAAGTCAGTAAGCAGCCATACACCTATTGATAGTTTTCAATTGGGATTTTAATGTATGTATTTTATGTATCATGTTCTGTTTACATTGTAAACCACCTTGAGTTCCATAAGATGGAGAGGTGGCTCATAAATGTTTTACAATAAATAAAATATAAATATACAGTACTGAGCTTTTCTCTGCCTCCACTGTCAATTCACATCTCCCCACTCCCCCAGTCCATCGAGTCTCCATCTCTAGTGATGGAAAGTGCCATCAAGTCACAACCAACTTGTGGCGGCCTCATAGGTTTTCCAAGGCAAGAGACGTTCAGAGGTGGTTTGCCATTGCCTACCTCTGTGCAACAGCCCTGGACTTCCTTGGAGGAATCCCATCCAAATACTAGCTAGGGCAGACCCTGCTTAGCAGCCGAGATCTGACAAGATTAGGCTAGCCTGTGCCATCCAGGTCAGAGCACTACTTAGATGCTACCTCACTGTCTCTTCCCAGTGCCCACAAGGCACAATAGTGGCAACATTTTAAGTAGGAACAGTTAGAATATGTTCCATCAGCCACATAAGCAGGTTTGAAACCAATCTGGATCTATAAAATAGCTGCAGAGTGATCTATGGTGGTACATCCATGACTTGTTACAAAATGAGTACAGACTTGTCCTGTGTATTTCAAACAAGGAGTGATGTAGGAGCATACCTGGGTCTTTAAAATACAATCTCAAAATAGAAAAAGAGAATAAGCATAATCAGTGGCTATATATAAAAAGTGAATTTTGGGATTTAATCCAATCCTTGTACCAAAGCTAGTAGACCTTGAACCACGGAATTGTATTCTCACCCCTGACAGTATCCTTTTAAACTTTCCTCTTTTAAGTTTTAAAAGACCAGTCTACTTCTTCCTGACATGCTGGTGTTGTATGGGTAGAGAGTTGTCCTTTTCCTTTATCAATCTGTGGACTTATTCAAACATCCCTTTTTACACATACAATCTTCAGCTGGACACCCCACCAACAGATACATTATCCAGTTGTGAGATGCAGCTCTCAGACCTGCCATCAGTTCATCTCCACCAGCCATCCCCAGGCAAACTTCTCTGGGGCCAGCAGAACCCCTACACTTTGGCCATCTTCCTCAACTTAATGTTCATACATTTCTTATTGGCAACTTCCCCAACTTTAAAGCAAGCAAAACAATAACAGAAGCATGTTAGTCATTTTTCAAACTGCCTTGGAAATGCAGATCATTAATACAGGCCTCTCTGTAGACAGACCATTTACAAGTGCTTCAAGTACAGACTTACAAATGTTTTCATTTCATTCAATGCTTTAGTAAGAATGTAGGAGATTTTCCCTTGTAGGGAATTCTCTCTGTCTGTCTCTCTCACATACACATACACATGCATACATGCACACAAACACACACTTGTGGAATCCATAAACATTTCTGGCTGTCTTGGCCAGCTTGGGTGGGCTACTGTTCAACACATCCCACAGGTGATTGGCTTGGTGGCAGCTCTACTCCCCATTCGAAGATGCTTGATGGAATTGTCCTCCTTCCCTGCCAGTATCATTAGAGATTTCATAACAGAGACATACCATTTTGGTCAAAGTAACTAATAATATAGAATGATTGGCAGGCCAACAGATCAATATTCTGAGCACTATCCATGGTTAGATTCTTCTGCACCAAAGATGATTCAGCTGGATCAGCAACAGAGTGAAAGAGTTTCAGTGAAGAACACTTACCAATGGATTGTGCCTTTACTTATTGACTGTTTAGAAATACAAAAGAAGTGGTGGCTGGTTAGGTGATCAATTGTTGGTTATCGCCAGATATTTTACCGCAGAGTAATTTGGAGGAAGGGGGAAACTTGTCCTTAGCAGAAACTGTCTAAAGACAATAACAGAATCAGAGGGAGTCCCAGCCTGCACTTAGTGTGTGGTTGCTGAATGGCTAGTAGCCCCTATTGATATCAACAGCCCTGGTTCAAGGCAGGCCCGTAGCTACAGTGGGGCATCTTGGGGCTAGGCCCCCTGATTTGCTGGCAAGGCCCCTGACTTCCTATCTAGCCCAGGGTGTCATGGCCTTCTCCCCCAGATTAAATTGATTTGCCAGTGCCCCCTAAGAAATTTAAATGCCCCCTGACTTAAAAAATCCTGGCTACAGGCCTGGTTTAAGGTTGCAATTCCTAGCCAGTCAGCACCTGTGCATTTTCAAAAGATCATTTAAACTGAGAGACTGAATGTCCCTTTACAGTTTAATTGATCCTAGAAGACACAAACACAAATATTGTTTGTGGGTCTATTATTTTACTTTTCAATAGCTGTCCCCTCTGGACAGTTTTGTTTTTACATAGAGATCCCCTTGTGTTTTTTCATGACTTTATGTTTTTCTGCTTGACTTGATCACTCAGGATTACTCACAACAATTTCATTAGGATGCTTTTGGACACCTGTGTAAATGACTTTTTTCCCTCTGTAAATGACTTTGTTGTTGATGCATCCAGGCCTCCTCAGCAATGAATTTCACCATATATCCTCTTCCTGCAGTATCTGCAAATGCAGGCATAGTAGCAGGGGAATTTTTAAAAGGTCTTTGCTGTGCTCTGCAATTTTCTCAACACAGCCTTGTAAACCATGCTAATTTATGAATTAAGGTCTACTCATTCTAAAGCACTAACCAAGGGGACTCTATTGGCAATTGGGGAAAGATTGAATTCTAAGTTGTACTCAGGGGAAGACTGCAGAAAATGAATTCCCTTACCTCATGCAGAAATATTCTAAACGGAATAAGGCTATGTCTGAAAAGAACAGGAGGATAATCTCTTAAATATGAATAGTTACTCTGGAATCAACCATCCTAATACTGCCAGGGTACCACAGAGGTGAACCCAGTTGGCTGATGGCTGAAGCAGGAACACCATCATTATCAGGTGAGCTACCAAACTCATCTGTGTTCAGGGTAGAGATATAAAATTCCCAGAAATGTTGAAAACATGGGGGGGGGGGATGTTTTTTAGGAGACAAAAACAGAAATTCGGGAGAAATCAGAATATGTGCAGTACTTATTTTTCTATCAAATTGAAACTTATTTTATTGATTTAACAACATAAAGTAAATAATCTATAACTCAGCACATAAAATGGTATTACTGGGGACATTTATGGGGATTAAATACTTTAGGCTTCTATATGAAAACTTACAAATATACCTAATACTTGAGAGGGAGTTAGAAACTGCTGTAGTTATGCTACCAAAGTGTACACATCTTAATTTCTTCCATCTGAGGTACAGGGAAAAAATGAGGAAGAAAACAAATTTTCTAGTAAACAAATGAAAGCATTATTTGGACAGAAACACTTTCATACAGTTACAATATATACAGCTACCACCATATCTGGATATCAAGTTAAACTTTATAACTCTTAAAACAATATACTATTTAATAATTATCATTAAACAATACAGCATATTAATTGTTGCCAAAATTGCTCATGTTATGATACTTAATGTATTCTTGAAAAATTCTTGAAAATATGTTGTATACATTAATAGAATACATAATTCCCCAGTCTTTCACCCAAATTCCCTTATTTTTCCATTGGAAATATGAAAGAGGTCCTCAGAATTTTCATGCTATACCTTTGAATGAGAAAAACCTTTCCTGAAGAAGTATTTCATTGATTCCACAAGAGAAAATTGTTCATAGGAGAGTTGGTGTTTTAAAGTGTTCTCCCAATTTCCCTCAATAAAACATTTGTGTGTGTTTGTGAAGGCCAAGGGTAAAAATGTGAATGCGGGGGGGGGGTATGTTTATAGACATACACCCTTGGCCTTCACATTTCTAGTTCAAGGTGCAGAGCAAGAGTGATTTTGAATTTCTCCTCCCTGCTCTTTCTTCTTAAGAATTTCAGCTTCAGGATTGCTTTTTCTATTTGCAAACTGAATTCTTTGGGGACTATTTTAGTCCATACATTGAATTTAATGTACATATTTTTCAACTATGTTCCTCAGTAAATCAGTATAGTACATAAATTATGCATATAAATGATATACATTTTAACTTATAAATATTTTTACAGGAATGGATTGTGGTTACTGTGGCTCATTTTATCATCTATAAAAATGGAATGATAATATGGGAACTCTATTTCCTCAATTGGTCTTAATTGTCAGGAAATGGCTTTGGCCAAATGTCCATCAGTGCTTGAGGGAGATGTCTCCTTCTTGACTGAATGGAGGGGCAAGTGTGTTTCTTTGTGAAAAGGTAGTGAACTTTGAACACTGGAAGAGACAGAACAAAGTGAAAAGCAGACAGACTGCTTGTCATTAACTGATACAGACTGAAATGTAGGACCTCTGCCTTTCTCTGGGGGTCTGTCTTAGAGTAGCAGATCTGCTGCCTTGTTGGAGTTCCTCTGTGCTTCCACTTGTCCACTACTTGTACATTTGTAAATAAATACCTTGTCCCCATGTGTCAGGACCCCATCCTTCTGCCTCAGTGCTACCACCCACTCTCAGGGCTGCCACAGAGACACCAGGGTATATCTCTTTAAACCAGGGTCATTCTAACCAGCACAGCAGAGACAATAAAAGATAGATGTTTGTGGTTCTTAAACTCTAATTGGTAGCATAGGCATGGTTAGTGACTCAGTCCAAATTATAAAAATTGTTTAAGTTTATTACCAAGGCAATAAAAATGATAAAACACACAGGTAGGGGAAAAGGGACTGTACAAAGGACAAAAAACTTAACTCTCTATCTATAGTACTTAGACCTGAGCTAATAACTCTCAGCAGCAGTAGTTCAAGGAGCAGAGCTGATGCCAAGGAATTAGCCATTCCTCCTTCTAGTCCACAGCCCTCTAGCCAAGGTTGCTGTTCATCTTACCCGATGTTCTGCCTGGAAGGGTGTCTGGAATCCTCCTGCAAAAATCCTAGCTTGTTACTCCTGAATAGTTCCAAGCAGGACTCTTTTGTGCAGAAAAAGCCAATCAGGAACTCATTAGCATAATAGGCCACACCCAAGAGCAGAAACACATTAGCATATTAGGCCATACAACAGCAGCACAGCTCATTAGCATATTAGGCCACACCCCATGTCACCAGAAGTGTGGTCATCCAGCCACACCCACCTTTTGTTTCTTATTCTGTTTACCTTGTTTATTGTCAAAACCCAGGGCTTTTTTTGTAACAGGAACTCCTTTGCATGTTAGGCCACACACCCCTAATGTAGCCAATCATAATGAGTTTCTGCTGTTGGATGTGACCTAGTATGTTAATCAGTTCCTGCTGGGCATGGCCAACTTGGGGGCCAGCTGGAACTCCATTCCTGTGCATTCCTGCCCCAAAATAGCCCTGGTTTCAAGCAGATGCAGAATTCTTGCCTTGAAAGGTGTTTCTCTCTCTGGCAACAGGCTACTAGCAACTGGCCACCAGTAGCCTCCTGTTTGCTGCGCCTGCCTCCTTTAGCTGTCAAACTAATTGATCAGCAATCTAGATCAACAGTTGTCAAAGATCTCTTAGTCAAGCTAGGGTTTTGACAGCTACCAGCTACATGAAGTTACAGCAGCCAGTGATTATTAGCAGGTAGTTTATGTTGGCTGACCTGCCATCCTAACAACATACTGATAAAACTTAACTAACTTACTGACTCATGCAATTACTTAGGTCTCTTAAAGGCCTATCTCTTGACACCATGCTCTTTAACATCTGTGTGAATCCACTGGGTGTGAACACCTGGAGATTGGGGCTGGGTTGTCATCAATACGCTCAGCTCTATCTCACATTTCCAGCTGATCCCAGGGAGGCAGTAGAAACCCTGAACTGAAGCCCAGAGGTAGTTTTTAAGTAGATGTGGGCTAATAAACTGAAGTATAATTCTAACCAGACTGACCACCGTGGGTATCTTCAGAGGCCCTGCTTCAGGTGTCCTTCCTGAGATTAGGTGGGTGGTAACTTGGGAAAGGGTTTTCACAGATATCATACCAAAACTCTGGAACTCTTTCCCCTGTGAGATTCACCTGTTCCCTTCTGTTGCCATCATCTGTTGGTGAGTGAAGACTTTTTTATGTGATATGGCATTCCCTGAGTGATCCCTCCTTCCTGACTAATGTTTCAATTGCTATTTTTATGTCTTTGTATGTATTTTATCTCTTTTTTTTTTTTAGTAAATACAATTTATTATTGGATATATCACACGTTCAAACATTTTCAATCCACCTACATACCCATTTCTCTAATTTTCCTCCCCCCCCAAACAAGACTTCCCGCACCGCTCCAACCCCATTAATATCTCTCTTATTCTGTTACAATTATTTCTAAACTTATTTTCTCTATCAAACGGTAACAATTCAAAAGTCTAATTCTATTTCATTTTCCACTTAATAACTATCAAAACAAACCAAACCACGCTTAATGTCCCAATTTTTCAACAAGTATTTTTGAAAGTCTTTCCAGTCTTCAAAAAAAGTTTCATCTTCTTCGTTGTTTAATTTTCTTGTTAATTTATCCATTTCTGCTAAGAACAACGTCTTTTAATCCATTCCCATGTTTCAGGTACTTTATCTTGTTTCCAACATTGAGCAAAAGTCAGTCTTGCTGCTGTAGTCAAGTACCATAATAATGTTCTCTTGGCTACATTTATTTCTTCCATTTTAAGACCTAACAATAACATCTGTGGGTCTTTCTTAAAAGTACAATTCAAAATTTTTTGTATCTCATTGTGGATCTCTGTCCAATACTTTACTGCTTTATCACATGTCCACCACATATGGTAAAAAGACCCCTCATGTTTTTTACATTTCCAACATTTGTTGGACATACTTTCATTTATAATAGCAATTTTTTTAGGCGTCATATACCATCTATACATCATTTTATAACAATTCTCTTTAACATTTACACACGTTGAAATTTTCATTGATTTTTTCCACAAGTATTCCCAAGATGTCATTAATATCTCATTATTAACATTTACTGCCCATTTTATCATTTGCTCCTTTACAACTTCATCCTCAGTATACCATTTCAATAACACCTTGTAGAGTTTAGAAATCATTTTTTTATCTTTCTCAAGCCATACAGTTTCAATTTCAATATTCTTTTCTCTAAAACCATGTTCTCTTTTATCGGTCTTAAATAAGTCATAAATCTGTCTATACTTCAACCAATCATATTCAAATTCAACATCAAATCTATCTTTTAACACAAAATTTTTCCCTTCAGATTTTAAAAGATTTTTGTAAGGTAGCCAGTCTAGTCCTTGGTTTCTTGAATATGGATTAATCACTTCAGCTGGTACAATCCAAAGTGGTCTTTCTTCTGAGAAGAATTTTCTATATCTCGTCCATGTCTCGAACAGTGATTGTCTTACAAAGTGGTGTTTAAAAAATTTATCCATTTTTACTTTTCCATACCATAAATATGCATGCCATCCGAATTTATTATCATGTCCTTCAAGAGCCAATAACTTCTTATTCTCCAAATTAATCCACTGTTGCAACCATGTTAAACAGACGGCATCATAATACAGTCTTAAATTTGGTAGTTGTAAGCCTCCTCTCTCTCTTGCATCACATAAAATTTTCATTTTAATCCTTGGCTTTCTTCCTGCCCATACAAATTTGGATAATTCTTTCTGCCACGAATCCAGTATTTTCCTTTGTTTTAGTATTGGAATAGTCTGAAACAAAAACATCAAACGCGGCAAGATATTCATTTTTACAGTCGCGATTCTTCCCATCAATGATAAATTCAAAGTATCCCATTTCTTCATATCTTGCTGAATCTTATGCCACACCTTTTCATAATTGTTTTTAAACAAGTCAATATTTTTCATAGTTAAATCAATTCCAAGATATTTAGTCTTTGTGACTACTTCACATTGTATTTTCTCTTGAAGTTCTGTCTGTCTTTGTTTCGTCATATTTTTGCACATCACTTTAGTTTTATTTTTATTAACATAAAATCCCGCAACTGAACCAAATTCTTCAATTTTTTCCATCAATTGTGGTATTTTCTCAATTGGGTCTTGAATCATAAACATTACATCATCTGCAAATGCCCTATACTTATAGGCAAAACCTTTCACTGTAAGTCCTTCAATACTGTCATCTTTTCTTATCGCTGTTAGTAATATTTCCAATATCCAAATAAACAACAACGGGGATAACGGGCAGCCTTGACGTGTTCCCTTTTGGACTCGGAAGAAGTCCGTCTTTTCTTTGTTTATATTCAAAGCCGCTTTTTGTTCTGAATATATTGCCACAATCATGTTTAAAAAGGACTGTCCAATATTCATTTTTTCAATAACTTGCAGCATAAACTCCCAATTTAAATTATCAAAAGCTTTTTCCGCATCTAAGAAGAGGAATCCAACCTCTTTTTCAGGATGCTTGTCATAATATTCAATTGCGTCTATCACCACTGTATTTTATCTCTTTTAATTTGTTTTAATGAAGAGTGTTTGGAGGGATGAATGTAATGATTTTAAAATATAATTTTGTTATGTATGTTTTAAATTGTTAGTCTTGCTGGCCCTTGTGAAGGCAGAAAAGTGAAATATATATTTTTGTAAACAAATAAATACATAACAGATATAAAAAGTAGGAGCTAGGCTTTCTGATCTTGCCTATTAACAGAGCAGTGTGTTTTTCAGACTCCAGTTCCATTGCCTTCTCCTGCCTATCTCTTCCCCAACTAATTCCACTTACAATAACTGACCTCAGAAACCCTGAGCTGGAAAAACAACTCTTCCAGAGTTAGGTACAGCCAGGGCTTTAAAAAAAGTGGTGCTGGAACTTTCAAGAGGGAAATGAAGTTTTCAATCTGTATACTGAAAATTCACTAATTTTAAAACATTTTTAAAAGAATTTTTTCAAAGATGTTCCAGAACTCCATTCCAGCACATTCCCCCAGAAAAAAAGCCGTGGCCATTCCAGTCTCTAGATAACTTTAACACCTTAGCATCTATTTTCATTGCTAGACTCAGTGCTACAGCATGTAAAATCTTCAGAAAGGTGAGTATGACCTGAACATGTGCAAAAGATGCATCTTTCAGCACTGCAGAGCCAGAAGGTGCAGACTAGGGATGTGCATTCAGCATTTCTGAGCTATATTAATACCTGAATCATGCCTTTACTGATAAGAGAATCCTGAATTAATTTGGAAAACCCAAATTTTGGGGCTCCATTGTATCCTATGGGGCCATTATAGTCAATGACAAATCTCCTAAGGCATATTCAGTGGGCTGGGGGGGGAAGGGGTTTAAGGTAGAGGCACCATATTTACAGTGTAGCTTCTGGAGCCCCTCCCCAAAAGCATCCCCATGTTTCAAAAAGATTGGACTATGGCGTCCAATTCTATGGGCACCCAAATAGGGTGCCTTCATCCTCCATTGTTTCCAATGGTGGGGGGAAAGCGAGGCAGGCATACAACAAGCCCAGCAGATTCTCCCAAAGAATCTCTGCAGTAAAAAGTAAAGTGTGGGGAGGGGGCATGTTTGCAAGGCCAGCAGCCAAACCAGTGCTATGTACCCAGCAGAACTAGTGCCAAAACCCAACGGGACTAAGGTCAAATATGAGAATTTCCATTGTTTCCAGTGGTGCAAAAAAAGCAAGGGAGGCATACAACAAGCCTAGTCTCTGCAGTAGAAAGTGAGGTGTGGGGTGGGGGCATGTTTACAAAGCCAGCAGCAGAACCAGCAAAATGTGCCAACAGAACCAGAGCCACTCTGGCAGTGCCAAAACTCAACATATTTGACCTTTATCCTGTTAGGAATTAGCACTGCCAGACTGGCTCTGGTTTTGCTGGCACACTGCATTGATTCTGGTGCTGGCCTTGCAAACATGCCCCTTTCCCACACTTTACTTTCTACTGCAGAGATTCTCTAGGAGAATCTGCTGGGCTTGTTGTATGCCTGCCTTGTTTTTTCCCCTACCACTGGAAACAATGGAGGATGGGGACACGCTGCTTGGGTGTCCATAGAGTTGGACCCCCTGGTCCAATCTTTTTGAAACTTGGGGGTGGGGGTATTTCAGGGAGAGGCTCCAGCAGCTGCACTGCAAATTTGATGCCTCTACCTCAAGCCCCTCCCCCCAGCCCTAGGATATTTGCCATTTACTATAATGGACCCATAGGATATAACGGAGCTGAAAATTCGGGATTCCCAAATTTTACTTGAATTCCAATACAATATTGATATTGGAATTCTGGTTTCTGGCAATGCCAAATTTTTAAGGATCCAAAAACCTCAAATCTGAAAAATACTGAAAATATATCCTTAGTATAGACATATCCCATTTTCCTAATCCCAGTTGGGCAGAGCGTCCTTCATTTAGAGAATTTTGCTTGCTGTTCCTAACAGTTGATCAACCTTTAATTCAATTTGCCTTTGTTTGGTCTGAACATGTGTAAATCATCTTAATTAATTTATGGAATGTGTTTAATGCCTCTCATTCATTTAATTCCTCATTTGGAAGATGAAAAGAAAACTGAAACAAATGAAACTGGCAGCTCTCAGGACTTGTAAATGCATCCCCGATCCAATCAAGGAATATGCCCTGTGGCATGTTATACACCAGCAAGCAATCCAAAATTTTGTGAGTTGTGCAGCACCTAATAAACATACTGAATTTATTGCAACATCTCAGTCTTCGACATTTTGATTAGATTCTTAAAATAATATAAATTAATTTGGTATGACTGCCCCCTCAAATTTCAATATTTCAAAAGAATTTTCCAAGCTTCTATATGGGTAGGTCAGGTTTTGTAAGGTCTTTCTATGCCCAATCCTTTTGCTGCCAATGGAAAAACAATTTCACTGGGGGGGTCATTTCACCAGTAACCAGTTTCAGTCCCAGATTGCTTAGTGATAGGACATTACATGCAACCAGCATACAGAATGTCAGATTTTGTTTTATTACATGAGTATCCCATTGTTCCTCTCTGAAGACCAGAACAAAATATGTAGGCTAAAATCTTGTCCTCCCAAATACAACTGGAGCCCAAGAAGACTCATCTTTCTCAAACAGCACAATTAAGAATTACATATGATGCTGATTTTGAAACAGGAGACTTTAGAAAGTATTTTGGCATATATCATTGGGAACTGGTGTCCAAAAAGCAGGGAGTAACATCTCACCAAGCATGCCCACCTTCCAAGTAGATCTTTGCATTCAAATAATTCTTTTTCCATTTTGTTTCACAACAGCTCTTTGAGGAAATTCAGGCTGATTTTATTTTCCATTAATTATCTTACTTTTTTTTTTGTAAAGGCTTACATCCTATCTCTCCATACGAGGCTCATTACATCTAATATAATGTAAAACAATATCTAAACATTTGCACCAGAATACATACTTGGATGTTTGAGCTATAATTCACTTGCCAATGTTTTCCCAGTTCTGTATACATTTGAGCATTCTGAATCCATTTGAGCATTCTTTTCAGCATTCTGAGAGCCAATTTTGTGTAGTGGTTAAGAGCATGGACTCTAATCTGGGAGAACCGGGTTTGATTCCCCCCTCCTCCACTTGCACCTGCTGAATGACCTTGGGCACAGACTGCAGGAGCTGGGTGATTAACAAATTTAATATAAAAATAAATAAAATAATAAATTTTAAGGGGAAGGGTTCTACCTACCCTGGTATGCAAATTTTCTATATGTATGAATAGAGCAATTAAATATGATGACAGATCATTCCATCCTCAGCAGTGGGAGAATTCAGCATATGATGTGAGAGGTCCCTCTGTTCAATGAATGGGTCTCTTCTGCCAATATAATATAAGCTATCACACTCCCTCATTTTCCTGTTCAGCTACCTCGTATTAAATTTTAAAGCACACAGAAATTTACCTAGTTGGTAAAATGTGTTCCTGAAGCAAAGGAATTGAGACAAAAGAAGGAAATCCTGTTGGCAGATTATACAAAATGCAATACAATTAGATTTGGTTCCTTTCTGGTTTAATTTAGTTTATGCCCTTAGGAGAGATCCATTCGTCATATTAATGTAGTTGCAATATAGTGCAGTAAATATTTTTCCAAAAGAGAAAAAGCGTGACAATTTCCGGACACGCAGGCAGAAATCTCCTGTAAATGAGGTCTTTTAAAAACAGTATTCTTTCAACTGCATTAAAACTATTTGGGGAGAAAATTTGTTTTGACAGTCTTGGTTGCATTTCTTTACTGCAGTAAGTTTGAGTCTCTGGCCAAGTGAACTTCATTGCAAAATGGATGTCTCTCGGCATTTGTACAGGGAGGTAGTAAAACCATTTACCACATGAATGCATGTGACAGTAGTCCAGAAGCCCTCTTGTTGCTTCAAGAGCTGCTTTGGGGGGCAGCAATTGCCACTTTCCTTCCCATCTTGCCATGGTCTCTTTGACCATCCAAAAGCACTTCCTTACAAGCCCTGTTTACATGTTACAATGAACACTTGGACAGCCTGCATGTGTGTGGGGGGGAACATCTGTTTGTAAGAAAGAGCCAACCTGGGTCAATGTAGGGTTTCAATCATGCATTCAGCTACACATGCATTGAATGTAGCATAAGAATTTCGCAACACACGTATAGAGAAAAGTGTGCCATCCTCAGCAGAATTATAAACTTCTAAGCCCATTGACTTCAAAAGGTGTGAATCGGCTTAGGATGGTAGTATTAGAACAGCAAAGGTACAATGAGAATACAGTTGCCAGTCTCCAGGTGGGGCCTGGCACTTACAACTGATCCCCAGCCTGCAGTTTCTCCTCTGCAGAAAACGACTGCTTTGGACATAAGAACATAAGAGAAGCCAATGTTGGATAAGGCCAATGGCCCATCCAGTCCAACACTCTGTCACACAGTGGCCAAAAATACCCAGTGCCATCAGGAGGTCCATCAGTAGGGTCAGGTGGGCTCCATGGCATTATACCCAACAGAGGTCCCTGCCCTCCCCAGGCTTCATCCCCAAATCTCCAAGATTGTCCAAACCCAGAGCTGGCAACCCTAACAGACTTTCTTAATTGTTGCCTCCCCGTTTTTTTAACTTTGCCCCTGAAATTTTATCCTTCCAGGGGGCTCTGAGTTTGTCTGTTCGTTTTTAATTTAGGCAAACCTATTGTGACTGGGAATAAGCAAATAAGATTTTAACTGAATATTTTAAATTGTCTGCTTTATTGCCAGGGTTTTGGTTTTTTTAATGGTTATTTCATCATTTTCTTAAACTTGGTTCCTTCTTGGCTTTTATCCATTGGTAGCCTCTTCAGAGTAGGATGGGTTATAAATGTAGCTATTGAATCCTGACTGCCTTGTCAACAGTTTGCAACACTCTGAGGTAGCAGAGGCAGATTGTTTTTGGGTTCTCTCACTTTGCTACATTCCTTGGCAATGCTCAAAATGGGCCAGAAGTAATTAACAGTTGTCTGCTCATCAGCTACTGGGTGACTTTTTCAGCAGATGCTTTGCAGCAGTTTGTGACACCTAGAACCAGCAGGAACAGACTACTTTCAGTTTCATCCAGTCATCTACAAGTCTCTGGTACTTAGGAGTTTACTAGGCCCCAAATCAATGTGATCAGTGATAACTCCCCCCCCACACCTGCACTGTCTTGTTTTGTCTAGTGGTTTCTTTGGTTAATAAATATTTTATGGTGAATCACAGAAGCATTTGTTCTTACATTCAGACAATCCTCCTGCCCCTGGGGCGTGTTTATGACTGGCTGTGGTCACACATACTAAATAATTCACTTTAATCCACTTTCAGTGTACTTTCCATCTGGATTTTACTGTGTGAATTGGCAAAATCCAGTTAGAAAGTGCATTGACAGTGCATTGAAAGTGGATTATTTAGTGTTTGTGACTGCAGCCAATGTTAGCATTTTCTTGCATTTCTGTAGATAGGGGTTGAATGTATTAATGTATTGCTGGACACTAATTGGCTATTCTGATGTGCTTCTGTGGGAAGAAACAGATTTTTGTAGCCCAAAGAAGACAACTTCCTTGTACTTTCCCAATATATTATTATTGACCACTGATGAAGGTCCTAGAGGCTGAAACACGTCTGGTCTGGTTGGTCATTTGATATATTCAACAACAATGTACGCGTTGGAGATAGATAGAATAGTATAGTATAGCATATGGTCATTGGCTATTACAGTGTAAAATATGTATACACAATATGAATTTAACGTTCAAAAATAATACTATACTAAAAACAAACCTTCAGGATAAAACTGTATAACATATCCACAAATAAAATATTCAAAATTTTAACTCATAAAAGCTATGCTGCCTGTTTTGTAGCTCTATGTGGGGTGATACTAGAAGCAACCTTGGATCTAACTTTTCTGGCTGCAAGTGCAAAAAGTGCTACCTTGCGGGAAACCAGAGGATACATATCTGACAAAAGGAAGACCAACTTTTCATTGTCAGATAAATTGCATAGTTGGCTTAAAATTCCAGAGAGGAATCTGCTTCTTAGGTCTGAATATAAAGGGCAAGCCATTATGTAATAAAATAGATCTTCCACTGCAGTACCACATACACATTGTTCCTGTGGTTTGTTTGTATACCTTCCATGCAGCACTTCAGTGACATGGATTGGAAATGAAGAGTGGTAAATGCCTCTCTTAAAATATATGCTTCAATATCTGACAAGTAGGAGGTTCTTAAGTGATCTTTTTTGAACCTATGGTACCATGGTGCAGATTTTGACTGAGATGTTGACCTTTTGTCTAATAGAGTGTCCTCATAAGATACCCATTGGCGTAAGTCCTGAGTATTCGCAAGAGATCTGAATATTGTGAAATGATGTTATTATAAAATTCGATGCGAGTTTTATCATTGCTTAGTAAATCAAAGGAGGTGGTTTTGCTAAATGTTTCAGTAGGAAGCTGTTGATATTTCAACATCGATTTCAAGATCGCTAAGTGCGCTTGAGCCCTAAGTGATGGAACACCCATTTCTGCTCTCATTAATGCCACAGATGAACCCTTGGGCAGCACCAATAACTGCCTCAAAAAAAGATTTTGCACTGTCTCCAGACTGGTCAATATTTGCTCCTTCCAACCCCAAAGTCCTGTTTTGTAGAACAGATGAGATACTACTTTGGTAATAAAGAGTTTAACTGCTGGGTCGATTAGAAAACGCCCTTTAGTTCGATAAAATCTTAGAATTACTCCCGATAACTTATTTGCTGTTGATTTAATGGAGGTTACATGGGCATTCCAGTTCAATGTTTCGTGCATTGGAAATATTCCCCAGACACTCTAACTTTGAAGAAAAATGGTTTCCTATACTGGAATACATGGCAAACCATAATATTATACTTAAGGGCCCAGATTCTTTGACCATACTATCCTTTTAATTGTTCTATTGGTAGAAAAACAGTATTCTTAGAAGTTATTTCTAGATACAGTCCTTCCTTCTTTATTATAATATATTCTTGATCCTATATGATACCATAGTTTGAATGGTTATACTTTAGTGTGATTTTAGATGTAATTTCTGTATTTGCCTTCTCATGTTACTCATCTGTTATTGAAAGACTGTATTGTTGTTTGGCTTGTGTTTATTGTTCCTTGTTGATTATTTCTTGGCATATATCAATTGAAATTTATTTTAAAAAGTGGTTTCCTGTATTAGGTTACTTGGCTTCTCACAGTGTGGTTCCTAAAAATGGATTCATATGAACTTGCTTAATATCTGACATTAATAAGGCTATATGATCTGTTTGGTAGTTGGTTGATTTAAATTCGGTGTTATGATCCACTTCTCTAATGCAACATAATAGATAATGATGTTCTATGCATCTAATATGTTCAATATCTTACTTATCACAAGTTTGCATGATACTGATGTGTTCTTGTTTTGTATATGTTGTAATAACGTCAATAAAAATTTAAAAAAACTTTTAAGTGAAATTATTATAGCTTATGTAAAGTTCATGTTGATATTCTGTGTAGGCTGATATTCAGACCTTACGTTTTTAAATTTTGTCATTGTGTACACCGTATAATAAATATATATATTGATAATATTTTATTTGAGGTGGCCCTTGCAGTATTATCGGTAATTTTGGGTTGAGTTAGTTTCCGCCTCTTTTCCGTTGTTGCTTTCCCAATAAGCTCCATTTCTGATATACATTTCCCTGTAACTTGAAAAAACATATCTCTGTGCTCAGTACTGTTATTGACTGCCAAATGTGTCACACGATCATACATACTCATTACTGCTGGATATCTGCTTTCCCAGTGTGGGCTATGCCTTTGGTATTCACTAACTAACAGGAAAATCTCACCTTATTGGCTGTTGAAAACTGTTTCTGAAATTGCTGGACACCTGACAGACACATTAGTGTGAGCTCTAAGAACTCTTAATTTAGACACCATTTGCAGTAAAAAATCCTGATGAACATTTTCATTTCCCCCCCTTTTCAATAGCAGTATCATGACAAAACACAGTGGAAATGAATGCCCAGTGCTCACATTTGAAGCACACCTTTCATAATTGCTTAGCAACCAGCGATTGGTATTCTGTACCGGAGATGGGGAAGAAGGACTGGGAGGGAATAAATTAAAATATTTCTAGGGCATTTTTATTGCACCTTGAAAAAAAGCCTCCCAGTAAGGAAGAGCTGAATGTAAACTTAAATTCCAACTTGCAGCCTTTGAATCCCCAATTTACTGCTTAATGACTTCCTGTCAAATAATACTGTTTTTTTTCTCTTCATGCTTCAAGCCTCAGTCCTAGAATCTACATCACATTTCACTTAAAATCTATTTAATTATTATTACTTAAAATATGCATTTAAAATGTGTTCTGCTGAAGCATCTTAATGCAAACTGTGTTTAAGAAGTGAAACGAGAAACAGAAGATCAATGTTCATAATCTGAAGATGTCATAGGTGATGGCAACAGTGCCAGGCCCCTGCTGGAGTTGGCAGTGCAGCCAGAGTCACCGGCATCACCCAAGCTGGAAGCTGGCCCCTGTGACTCCTCGGGAGCTGACAGCTTGCTGCCGTCAGTGCCTGAATCAATAACCTCCACACCTGGTTCTGTAGCAGCCAATGAGGCACAGGTGCGAAAGCCCACCAGATTCACCTCCGTGAGTGGCTTGGCTGAGGGAGGGACTCCACAAGAACTTAGCAACCTGCTGCCAAGATACAAGCTGGCAGGGAAGGCGAGTGCTGAGCCCTGAGTACTAACAGGAGCAGCGCCACCACTCAGGGAAGCACAGCCAGAGGCCTATATAGCTCCCATTTGGGAATGGGCTCTTTGTGGAAGCAACGAGTCACATCTACCTTTGACTGCTGCTCTTGTTCAGATTTCTGGCTTCCTGATCTGCTTCAAATGACCACTCTCTTGGACTCTCAACTCAGCTCCTGCTCTGTCTTTCCTGGCTTCCTGACCCCTGCTTTGGACGACCACTCTCTCAGACTCGCAACTCAGCTCCTGTTCTGTCTCTCCTGGCTACCACCCCTGGACTGGACCTGTCTCCTGCCTCTCAGCCCAGCCCAGCCTAGACAATGACAGAAGACTAGTGGATGGACCCATTCCCTCTTAGATTTCAGTCCCAGTCAGGAAGACTGCATATACTCTGACATTCAGGCTATCCCAGTCTCATCAGATCTTGGAAGCTCTTGCCGTGAAAACCCTATAGGGTTGCCATAAAGCAGCTGCAACTTGATGGGGGTAAAAAGAAGTTAGGGGTTTGCTAGCAAAAAAAAAAAAAATGAAGGCAGCAGGAAAAGAGGAAGTCCCAACATTAAATGGATTGACCCAATTATAGATGCCACAGTCCTCAGTTTGCAAGACCTGAGCAAGGCCATTAATGATAAGATGTTTCAGAGGTCACTGATTCATATGGTCATCATAAGTTGGAAGTAACTTGACAGCATATAACACACACACATGTTTATGAGTTGGATCCATATTTCATTTATGGTGGCCACTGATTCTCCCTTCCTGGTGCAGACCTGCCCCAGGTCATTCATCAGGATCCCCTTACATTCCAGGAGTGGAATTTTGTGGAGATCAGTGGGCTGCAATGAGATGGAGAGGCAGGAATGTTCTGTTCAGATTTAGTCTGGATCCAACCATAGGAGAACATTGGAAATGTCATTTCCATATGGAGATACTTAGTGTCTCACTGGAGTGCTCTCTGTTGTTTTCTTTAAACGCTGACTGTACTATTTTTGTAAATGGTGGGAACAGCTGTTTCCATCCCACTTAGTTACTGTACTTGGAATAATTCCCAACAAACTGTTTTAAGTGGGTCTGAGATTTCCAGCTGAAAGTTTGTTCATCATTAATTCATATATTAGTGCTGCTTGGTGTTAATGAGCTGCCCTTTTACTGTGTGTGGGGGAACATGTTTTTGTATAAATAGCACTGTAACTTGGTAGAGAAACCCTTATTTTGTTTCATTTTCAGATTTCTGTCTAACTCAAAACCTGCAGTTAGAAAACCCTTTCGTGCAAACACTGCATTTGCCTCACTTTTTATACCTCATTCTATGGCAGGGATATCCCACTGATACCCCATTTTAGTCATGTTGCCCAAAGCTTCACTTCTTAGGAAATTTTATTCCAGATTTTTTGTCATTGATGTGACAATGTATATTGGGGGACTTAGGGCTGCCAGGCCCCCCCGGCCACTAGCAGAGGACAGAGGAGTAGGGTTGCTGGCCCCAAGTTGGAAAACTCCTGGAGATTTGGAACTGGAGCTTGGGAAGGTCAGGGACTTCATTGGGGTACAATGGCATAGGGTACAGCCTGCAAAGCATCCATTTTCTCCAGGGGAACTGATCTCTGGAGATGATCTCAGGAGATCCCCAGGCCCACCTGGAGGCTGGCATCCTTATGAGGGACCAACATGGATTAAAAGTCTTACAAGAAAAGTAGCTGCCAAGAGGAGGGGAAGATAAAACTTTGTGCTTCTACAGGCATAAGAGGCAGAGAAGGGCAATGGACCAGACCAGTGGTCTATCTAGTCCAGCCATCAATAGAATTTCCTCCTTGCACTGGAGGAAAGTTCTACCATTAGCAGAACAAAGTTATATCAAGCACACAGTCCCCAGTTGTGCAGATGTATTGCAGTAAAGAAATTCTCACTGAGTTGTAGGTATGTCTGAAATGGCATTGCTGACAACACTAGGAGGGACTCCATGTTAATAACTAAGTATCCCAAAAACGTGTAATGGGTAAACATTTTACAGGTTTTCTTTTTGTGCTGAAAATAGAGAATGAATTAGAAACATTAATAAAACTTAAACAGTTTAATTAGCCATTTGATCCATTGGGGCTAAATTCATCTCTCCTTCCCCAAACTCAAGTAATTAGGTTTCATTCTGAGGACTGGTATATGAGGTAATTAACTAGATTTTGTGGACTGTTACATTAGAAAAGTAAGATTCCTTTTGTTTTAAGAACTCCAGTGTAAAATGCATGAAAGCAAAGGTGTTGCTGCTTTGTTGTCTTCTGAGAGAATTTGGCAACACATGGCTTGCTTCTTCTTTTTAAAAAATGCACAATTCAGATACTTGTGGCTCAAAGAAGGTTTTAAAATGTGATAGCATTTCATATGAATGTTTATTTAATGCATTTGTGTAGTCACCTTTCTGTCAAGACAACAAAATTTACAGTTTTCAATCTGAAAAGACAGCACAATTAAGAATAGAAATTGTCCCAGGCCACTGACTGTTTTCTCAGGAGCTGATGGCATGATCTCCCTGGCCTATTTCTCTGTCTTTTACCATCTCCGCAGTAGTGCAAACCCTCACATCGGTAGTCTTAAATAATTACAGGTTACAAAAGTTTCCACACAACTTTTTGCCTTCCCAGGAGTAGATTCAAAGTCAATGCCCCCTTACCCTGCATTTTCCGGACTCCCTTTTTCCACGTTTTTTTTCCCTTTGCATCTTAACTTGCAGTTTTCCAGTGAGGAATTTCTGTATTTCGAATGTAGTTTCCCTTTGCACTGCCATTTTGAGAAAATGGCATGTGTTCACCCCACCTACCACCCACGCACTCAACCCAGGTTGTCCCAGAGAAATCCACCATGTTTTTTTTTTGTAAAATAATAATAATAATACTGATTGTAGTACTGCACGCTGAACTCTCCAGCAGGGATCACTTGCACACCCACCCAGCAGATTCCTCCTCCCTGGCCTTTGCAGAAGGTGGTGGAGGTGAAAGTGAGGTGATTCTTTGTAATGTTCCCTTTTTATATATAAACAGGTGCTACAATTTTGTGCACACTTAATAGAAGCGAGCTCTCCCCCAGCTTCATGGGGTTTACTGGCAAACAGACATGGCCCTGCCTCTCAGGCTGCATGAGAGCATGCTGAGCTCTCCAGCAGGGATCACTTGCACACCCACCCAGCAGATTCCTCCTCCCTGGCCTTTGCAGAAGGTGGTGGAGGTGAAAGTGAGGTGATTCTTTGTAATGTTCCCTTTTTATATATGAACAGGTGCTACGATTTTGTGCACACTTAATGGAAAGCAAGCTGCCCTCCAGCTCCATGGGGTTTACTCATGAGCACACATGGCCCCACCTCTCAGGCTGCAGGGGAGCCCACTTTCTTGATCACCTCTATAAATCTGCCTCTCTGAGGCTGCCTTTGGACAAGCCAAACTTGATTTCACTGATTTTAAAACAAACTCTCTAGAGAGCCTTTCCTCCCACTTTTTAATGACAATGTAGTGACATTTTAATGTTACTGCACATGCAGAATTTTTTTTAAAGGAGCTCCATTACTGCTGAACTGCATGACAGGAGGCGGCATGACCCCCTTTTAAAGTCACTGCAGAACACATGGGGCAAGTCTGATCCTGAAGAACTATGAAGGAAAAGCCCTATTGCATATGGAGTGCCACAAAGTTGAACCATCAGATGGGAATTTGCCGGTAAAAAGAGGTAAGACCATACTGCAAAAAATGGTCTTTCTCCTCAGGGCAGAGGCCTTGAAGCAGCTCCAGAGTAGGTGGGAGTCTTCTGCAGCTGGTTGCTTTCAGAGGTTGTCTCTTTGGAAGCTAGTTACATTCAAAAGCCACAATCCTTTCATTTCTCAACATGTCTAAAGCTTATTCATATTTGATTGGACACATGATGCTGCCTTATACTGTGTCAGATTCCTGGTTTATCAAGGTCAACAGGGATCATTTGGTAGAAAGGTGTAGGAGCTCATTAGCATAATTCGATAGCATAACTTATTTGCATATGCCACGCCCCCTGACATCACTGGAAGGTACCCTACAACAAGCATGAAAATACAGATCAAGTTAGTATTGCTATTTATTTTTGTGATCGTTGCTATATAAAGCCTCCTGGGTTCAGCTTTTTAAAGTCCAGTTTCCTTAAAAGGGCAAATTAGCAGTGACCTTTGCTAAAATGAGTGGGGTTGGTTTGTTTCGTAAAAGGAAGTTACATTCTTATCACATCAATGTACCTGTATAGTTACATGAAAAATAAATGATTGCAAAAAACCTGTTCAAATAAATGGTCTACTTATAGAATGGGACTTATGCAAGATTGCAGCTTTTTTTTTATATGCTCAGCAAAAACTTTTAATAATGGAAGAAAAGACACAATCTCATGCAAGTTTCTCTTTCAGTCACTTGCAAACACTCCAGCAAGTGGTACACATTCTGCATGCTCCATGTTTCACAGGGCTAGCAGATCTACTATTTGGAAAAGACATCCTCCCTTCTCTAGTAAATTATGAATAACCTGACCCCTTGAAAGAAAGATGGGCCTAAAACAGAGTTACATACATGACACACATAATAACATTAAATAATATTGAATACATAACCAAGTTGCCTTCTTCAAGTGAATACAAGCTAAACTTTGCCTGTTGCTCTGAGCAAGACAATCCCCAGGGCTTTTTTCTGGGAGAACATGCCAGAACAGAGTTCTGGAACCTCTTTGACAAAATTCTTTTTAAAGGACCCGTTGAAGACATCATTAACCTAGCCCCCTTTGAAATGCAGTGATCATCCCATTCTGTTGTTGCCCTGGCCTGGATGGCCCTGGCTAGCCTGATCTTGTCAGACCCTCTGAAGCTAAACAAGGTCAGCCCTGGTTAGTACTTGGATGGGAGACCACCAAGGAAGCCCAGGGTTGTGACACAGAGGAAGCCAATGGCAAACCACCTCTGAACATCTCAGGCCTTAAAAATCACAACGATATCGCCGTTGGTCAGCTGTGACTTGATGGCACTTTCCATCAACTATTTTGTTGTTGCGTAAGAAAAAGGCCTGACAAAACCCTTGGAGCTGTGCACTTGCACCTCTCTGGAACCTTAAGTCATGTTGCCCTCATTCAGTCTCATCTAGAGACAACAACCACATGGTCCCAGCCACAGAAAGTCACTCCACACAAAAAGGTCAGCATTTTACCATCATCCAAATATTTTACACCAAGGGAAGGCAGAAGGAGAAAATAATACTGTCTGCCTGTCTTGTCTAACAAAGTTTTAGTCCAGTGGCATCTTTAAGACCAACAAAGTTTTAATCAAGGTATGAGCTTGAAACCCACTGAAACAATACTGACCTTGATAGGCAAAGAAAGACACAGAGAGAAAGACAAATAAAGAGAGAGAGACACAAAGAGGGACACAGAGAAACAGAGGGAAACACACACAGAGAGGGATGGACAGTCAGACACACACAAATGCACAGAGACAGAAGGGCACAGACAGACACACACAGAGGGGCAGAGAGAGACACACACACACACAAAGGGGCAGAGAGAGGGGGGGTCAGAGAGACAGAGGAGCAGAGAGAGAGACACAAACAAAGGGGCAGAGAGAGAGAAGGTCAGAGAGACAGAGCAGGAGAGAGACAGAGAGACACACACACACAGAGGACAGAGAGAGGGGGGGCAGAGCTACACACACACACACACGCACACAGGCGCAGAGAGATAGACACAAACAGAGGGGGGCAGAGAGAAACACAGAGGAACAGAGGGGCAGAGAGAGAGAAGAGGGGGAGAGAGAGAGACAGAAACAGAGGGGCAGAGAACACACAAAAACAGACAGAGACACACACAGAGACAGAGGGACAGAGAGAGACACGGAGGAACACAGAGACAGAGGGAGAGACACACACACACTCCCCACCCAAAGCAAGCCCCCCCACCAGAGCGGCCAAGCCACCCACAGGCTGGGTGCCCTTGGCCCACCCCCCATCAAGCTGCTGGCACCCTGGGTGCCCTTGGCCCACCTCCCACCCAATCAAGTCCCTGCTGCCACCACCACCCCACTTCGGCAGGGGGGGAAGGAACTTCCTGCTCCTTGGAAGGCCTTCTCCGGCCTGTCCGCTTAGGTGGGCAGGCTGAGGAAGGCTGGGGGCCCTCAACAGGCCTTCCTCCACATACCCACAGAAGCGGGCGAGTGGGGGAAGGCATGGAGAGGCATTGAAATACCTCCCTGCTCCTTGAAAGGCCTTCCCTAGTTTGTTGGCAGTGGGCGGGCCAGGGAAGGAGGGGGCCCATCCAATTTACCTTGCTGCTTCCCGCTCCTCGTGGCCCGGCTGAGGGCTGCTGGGGGCAGGGCTTGCTGGGCTCCTTACTGCTGGAGCGCTGCTCTGATGCATTCCAGCAGGAAATGACCCCTGAAGGTCAATGTTGCCTGTCCTGATTGAAGCTTGCTCTCCAGTGTCATGGACAAAGGTCTTTCACTTCAGCTATGATATTATTCTTTTTCCATTGGAGATGTCAATAAATGAAAGTGGGATCTACTTGCGTGCAAATCAGATGCTCTACCACTGAGCCACAACTCCAGCTCACAAAACTTTTGATTATTTGGTGCTGAATATATGAATTGACTTGTCTGGAAAGCATTATGCTGAGGTGAATATGAAGGTAAGGTTATGCAAGTCACGAATAGTTGCAAGAGATATTGAGGAATACATAGTTTTGAAGCAGCCTGAAGCATAGCGGATAATTTTAAGAAACTGATTGTTTTCAGTGTTTGTCAAGAACAGTATGTTTGAGGTCAAGAAGAACATTGAGGGATTGGATTTAGATGGATGGCATTTCTCCCCTAGAAGTTTTGTATTATAATTCTTGAACTCAGTGGTAAATATGGATAAAATGTTTTGGTGGTGCTCTGTCCAGTGCTCTGTCACCACTACAGGCACCTACTGCTGGTATGCTTCTTTCCAGCTTTACATTGTCCTGGGCTTCTGACAAGGAGAGATCCACTACTGCCATTTATGAAGAGTTTTACTGTTTTGTTGAGGGGGAAATATTAGTTCTCTGACTCTTTTCTTCAGCTTTTCTCTGCCTTCCCTTTCTTTCTTCTATCAGTTGTGGAAGTGAATGGAATACCATGGTGATAATGCTACTTCCATACTAGGAATACAGCAGGTCTAGAAGAAGGTGTTCCAACAATGGGCATTTGCTATAGCTGACAGTACGGGGTCTTCAACACCCATTTTCACCTCACTATCATGAAAAATTTTCCTAGATTGTGCCCCAAAAATGTTACAATAATACACTGTGGCAAGAAGTCAAGTAGGCCGTGGCATACTTCAGTTATTTTCCAGTCTTTTACAATTTTCTAAGTGCTGAAGTCAGTGGGATTAGAAGGGCATAATTCTGGACAGGAGACCACTGTTACTTTGCCAGTCAGCTGCAGTTCATCCTGCCAGTTGTACAAAGGATTCAATGGTGGACATTCATTCCATGTAGGCCTGTTGGGCCTTACTTCAGTGAGCACGCTTTCACAACATTCTCCTGAGACTGCCCACGGAAGGAGAAGCTTAGATTATTTTATTATATTTCTATCCCACCCCTCCCCCAGAATGGGTGTTGGGGCATCTCACTACAGGACAACATGAGAGTACAATAATAAAACCATAATTCTAATAAAATACAATTAAAATACAATTTATTTAACACACAGCTTTTAGCATAAAATTCCACTGTGTTGTTAGTAGAATCTACCAGAATTACATTACTGGAATGGCTAGTGGAACAACGTGGTCTTACATGCCTTATGGAATGCAGATACGTCCTGCAAAGCATGAATTTTCTCAGAAAAAGCATTCCCGCAGGTCAGGGCCACGATGGAAAAGGCCCTTGCCCTTGTTGCACTCAGGCTGCGTTCAGACGGCCAGTCAATCGCGCCATGAGCCCTCCTAAAATTTTATCCCGATTTTTTTAATCCAGCCTAGCACGACCAGACGCCCCCCCATGAAATAGCCTCACCGCGCATTGTTCCCACCGTGATTTGTCTACATGGCATCCACCGAGGATTTTTTTAAAAAAAGTTTTGTACATTCGCATAGGCAAGGCTGCGCCTCCTTGGAGAACTGAGGCGATCGCGGAGGGTTTTCAGCAAAGTCCCGGTCCTCCCCCTTGCCATCATGATCAATGGAGGGACTATTTTGCAAGTTAGAACAGTCCTTCCCCCCCTCCATCTCCCATCGCGGTAACATCTTGTCCCTAAAAGAAATAAGCATGAATATTACATTCCTCGTAGCGCTTATCGGTGAATGCGTTTCCTCGTTAAAGCGCACATGGGGTTTCAATTTTTAAAAATCGCGCCCCCGTCGGCTCAGTCTGACGTCAGACCGAGCCGACGGGAGCATCGCGCGCTAATGGAGTGACCAGACGGAAGAAAGTCTGCAGTTGTTGCGCGGGTAAGCGAAAACCCTACATTGAAACTGCTACTTTTTAAATCAGGATTGGAGGCACAGCAGAACGGGATGCCTATGGGACTGGAATATTTTGCAGATGTTTCTGTCTGGTCGTGCATTTTTGATCCGCAAGGGAGTCGTTCCTATGGCAGATCAAAAGATCCGTCTGAACACACCCTCAGACAGGCAAAACTGAGGTCCAGGCACCACCAAAGGCCCATGTGGGGCTGAATGAAGATACTGTGGGGAGTCATAATGGGAGAGGTGGTTCTTTAGGTATGACAGTCCCAGAGAATAGTGAGCTCTTTCTGAGGGAAATTTGTCTGCTATTACAGATCTTCCCAATGAGGAATACATGATAAGGCATCGCTTGGTACACAGTTTGAGAAATACCGGCCTATTTCATCATCTGGGGGAAAGACAGCCTTTTAGTTAAGATGATTCATCAGTTTAAGCAAAAAGCAGAATAATAATGGCTGACTAAAGGGTTCCTCCCACCCCAGCAAGGGGGAAAAAATCATATGCAGTCAAAGCCCAGGCTGTGTCGTGTTGATATTTGTACCAGGAGGTTAATTAGCATTAGCAGAAGGATCAGCAGCAATGTACAGTTAGTCATATGGTTGTGTCTGCTCCCAGCAGTGTAGCAAGGAGGAAAACAAGTTAAAAATAGAGGGTTTTTTTCCCCCTCCCCCTCTCTTTTGCAGAAAAACCATTTAGCAAAACAAACATAAAGTAATTGGATTCCTTTTCTTGTGTGCCTGTTTGCTTTCTGTGTCTCCTCTCCAGCTAAGTGTTTGATTTAGTCGCTTGCTTTGCTCTCTCCAAGTTCTGTAATGTGCTGAGTACTGAGAAAGGCAGTGATGATTCTTCCTTTTCCTCTCTGGAATCTACAAAGCAAATTGCAAGTTCCTTCAGCAACAATGAATGCCACATGCATCACAGGGTGACTCTGGGAGAATGTGATAAAAACAATCAAAGGCTGCAGTTAGCCAAGGAGGTCCCTGTGATTCTTTTTCTTTTAAAGGAAAAAAAAAACCCTTTCAGATCACACAGGCCTCTTCATTCCCCGGGACTTTTGTGCAAGGCCAGTTTTGGCTGTGCTGAGTGCTGTTAACATAAACATGTAAGAAGAACCCTGGGTGGATCAGACCAGTGGTCCATCTGGTCCAGCATCTTGTCTCACACAGTGGCCAACCGGTTCTTCTTGAGGGCCAACAGTAGGGCACAGGAGCCAAGGCCTTCCCCTGATGTTCCCTCCTGGCTCTGGGATTCAAAGGTTTAGTGCTCTCAGTCACCATGTCTAGTAGCTCCTGAAAGACCTGTCCTCCATGAATTTATATAATCCCCTTTCAAAGCTGTTTATTTCTGTGTCCACTCTGGCAGTGAATTCCACATTTTGATCGCTCTCTGTGTAAAGAAGTATTTCTTTTTGTCCATCTTGGAACTACTGCCCATCAGCTTCATTGGATGCCCTCAAGTTCTAGTATTTGGGGAAAGGGAGAAAATTTATCTTTGTCAACTCTCTCCATCCCATGTATAATTTTAAAACCTCTATCCTGTCCCCCTTTAGTTGTCTCTTTTCTAAACTGAAAAGTCTGAGACTCTTCAGCCTTTCCTCATAGGGAAGGTGCTTCAACCCCCTAATCATCTTGGTTGCCCTCATCTGTACTTCTTCCAGCTCTGTGATGTCCTTTTTGAGATACAGTAACCAGAACAGTAAACAGTATTCCAAATGAGGCCACACCATAGATCTATACAAGGGCATTATAATATTGGTCATTTTATTTTCAATCCCTTTTCCTAAACCAAACTGGTCCACTTCCATTGCCTTCACGTGCACCAGAATTTCATACCAAACCAGGTTGTGTGGCAGTGAACCAACTACTAAGATTCGCCATCACCGAGCACTGAGTCTAGGATTGCCAGTTCTGTGTTGGAAAACACCTGGAGATTTTGTGAGTGGAATCTGGGGGGCAAGGTTTGGGAGGGACGGGACCTCACCAGCCCCATAGCTAGATGATTTTCAGGGGGGACACTGGGGGGTATGACATCACATCTGATGTCACAAAATAAGAAAATCAAAATAGAGAAGCCACCACATCAGGGCCCAGCCATGGCTCCACGCAGGGAGGAGTGAGGAGTGAGGGGCTGGGCAGCAAAGGTTTTCCTGTCCCAGCCCAACCCCAGCCTGAATTCAGGCAATAAATCTTGCTGTTCACCATTGGCACTTCCCTATCAGTGGCCTCGACTCAGCCTGTGCTGAGAATAAGACTGCACTCTCTGAGGCTTTTTTGAAGGCAACATGGCATTCCCCCATCACCATGGAGACTGGAGGGAGGGGCTGCTGCTCCATAGGGAGAACAAGATGCACTTGTTGCAGCTGCGCAGATTAGGAGAGAGGCCTTGCTGCTGGCTGAAGGAGGGAGCCTGAGGGCAGTTCCCATCAACACTAGTGCAACTGCCCCTTAGATGCAGAGGTCTGGAGCAGTGCACTTGCCACTGGCAGCCACTGGGGTGTGGGGCAGCCTCTGGGCTCCCCTTCAGCATGGAAAGGGGTGTTTCAGGGGCAGTCACCTTGGGTCCCTGAAGCGCCCCTTTGGTCTTCTTGAAACCAGGTGCACAAGCTCTGAGCTTGTTTGCGTGGCGCACTGGGGAGGGTCTGGCAGATTTGAGAGGGGGCACTGCCCCCACCACCCCTGCCTAGCTATGACCCTGAACTTCACTAGGGTATAATGCCATAGAGTCCACCCTCCAAAGCAGCCATTTTCTCCATTTTCTCAACTGATCTTGGTTGTCTGGAAATCAATTGTAATGGTGGGAGATCTCCATGTGTCACCTGGAGGTTGGCAACCCTGAGTCTTTGCCTAAGGCTGCTGTCCTAAGCACACTTGCTGGCCTGTCATTTGATAGGGAACAATAGGTCCATATTTAATGTGATCTGGGACTACTCTGAGGTACTAGAATCTGTTACATGCCATGTCCCTTGGAAAGCAAAGCTGAAAGAAATCAGTTTTGCAACGTTCATGCAGCATTTGAAGACTTGTGCAATTCACCACTACTTTTATGTTTTACCTTGATAGTCTGGTTCACTAATTTTGACACCGATCTATGTTTATTTACTCAGAGGCCACACTAGTGTTTTAATCACTGAGGTTAAGTTTGTCATTGATAAGAGTTCAGTTGGAGAACTTGGCGTCCACTTTACTGAAGAAGTACATTAATAATTTTTGAGGCTGTGGGAAGAATGAAACGGGCATAACCCTCCACTAATACAACATGGATATGGGAAGAGACAGGACATTTGTGAGGGAGGTGAAGAATAAGTTATTCCTGCAGTTCCTGTCTCCTGTACAGTATGAAGGCATGAGCATAGTTTAGTCTGAGTCCGACTGCAACAAAGGTTGTGGTCACATGGAGAGGGGGGGAAGCGAGGCTATTTCCTCTGGAGAAATTTGACCCACAGTTGTGCAATCACACAGTCCTTGGAAGCTGCAGGCACAGCCCACCACTGTGTGATCAGACGCAACCGTGGGTGAGTTGGGGATTTTTTTTGTTGCCGTTTGTTTCTGGTGTGCTTAAATGAAGAATCAATGAATTTTGGTCACTTGATGACCTTGGGCTCATCACATACTTTCTCAGCCTAAGCTATTTCACAAGGTTGTTGTGAGGATAAAATAGGGAAGGGGAGTCAGGTAACCCACCTTTAACACCTTGTAAGAAGGGCAGAATAAAGAAAGCTTTTTAACAGATACATGGATCTCACCAGCTATGTAAAGTGCCATGTCAGTTACCTGGAAATCACTCTGCTTTTGCAGCAGCTAAACAGGAGATGTACCAATGCCTCTGCTGGTAGCTACTTTCTCTGTTTCTATAAGCCTGTGCCTGTGTGTCCATTCCTTAGAAAACGGAGAAAGGTCAGTAGCAGCTTCTGTCAGTAGCAGAGAAATTATGCAGCTTCTGTCCTCTTTGCACATTACTTCAGAGGTATGCAAAAAGGAATTGCTTGAGTGTCTCCACATGATGCAGAAGGCCCACCTGACTCACATTAAAATCCTCACAACGCCCATGTGCCATGTATATCAGATCTTTGGATGGCATTAATTAACCCACCTATAATTTCATAGCAAAAATAAAATCAGCACTCTCGTCCCATCTACAATTCTTTCGGAGAGGGGTGCTAAGTATTACCCCGTCTTCTTTTACAAATTGTGTTACAGAACATTTACCACTGCATTATGATGTGTCGCATTACCATAAATAATGTAAACCAAATTATATTTGTCAACTGAATGAACAAAATTCATGTAGTGATAGATTACCCTTGGTACTTTTTATTGTCTTTGTTTTATTGCCAGCTAATTGGTAAAAACTCAGTAATTCACACTAGATTCCTTCCAATCATTAAAATGCATTGCGGCGCCTCTTGTAGGAGCACCAAATTTTCTCTTCTGTTACCATGATTTACAACAGTCAGAATTTGTAATAGCATTGTCTAACTATGAATATGCAAGCACCACTTCTTCATTGTTTGCTGATAGCAATTTCCTCTCCGCCCTTACTCCCATTTCCTCTGATGTACCTCCTGGCACTTACAAACATTGCTTTTAATAAAGAAAGAAAGGGATGAAGTAGTAGTGGCTGTCTGGAATGCTTTAAGATGTAATGGCCCTAAGAAACAAATGGTGGCAACTGTGACAGAAATATGATATATGCTGTTGTGGACATTAATGTAGATGTCTCTCTTGACAAGAGCAGAGCCATTATACATAAGTAAAGTGTGCTGTGAAGCTGCAGCCGACTTATGGCAATCCTATGAAAATTTTCAAGGCGAGAGATGAGCAGAGGAAGTTTGCCATTGCCTTCTTCAGATTAGTAGCCCCAGTCTTCCTTGGTGGTTTCTCACCCAATCATTGAGCACAGTTAACCCCACTTAGCTTCCAAACTCTGATGAGATTGGGCTACTCTGGGCTATTGCGGCTGCTATACCCAATGTGATATTATCAAGAAAATGAGTAAGGCCACTGCTAGTTGCATGCCTGGCTAGGTGATTCCCATGAATACATGAAGCTGCCATATACTAAGTCATACCACTGGACTCAGGCCCATAGCCATGGTGGGGATCCCAGAGGCAGCTGCCCCACCCCAAATCTGCCCTGCCCCTTCTTCCTGAATCCACCCTCACCTTGATATTCACCTAGGGGAACCGGGACCTGCCCAAGCCGAGCTGGGAGTCTTCAGCCAGGCATGGCTGCTGGTGCGCATGCTGCAGCAATAGCCAAGGAGAATGGTCCACCCTGACACCTCACCATGCCTGTGCCAGCAGCAAGCTCCTCCCCCACTCCCCTTGCAGTCTCATGTGACCCAGGGTGGCTGGCGCAGGCACAATGAGGCACCAAGGCAGGCCATTCTCCTTGGCTCTTGCCGCGCCTAGCCTGGCATCCCGCCAGTGCTTCTGTGTCCTGTGGCTGAAGCCTGCCCAGCCCTGGCACTCTCAGCCTTGAAGGCCACAGCATCAGGTTGGGCTGGGAGTCCTTGGACGGGCATGGCTGCTGGGGCATGCGGCAAAAGCCATGCCTGGCCTTCTGGGGCTTTAAATCAGCCGTGGTTCACTTTTGTCTTAGCTGATAATGGGGGTGGAGAGGGGGCAAGGGGAGCAGGAGGAGCAATGTGCAGTGTCTGAAGGAGTCTTTTGGCACCATAAAGGGGTGGTGATAACACAGGAAGGATGGAGAAGTCTGCAATGGGGGCAAATCTGGCTGCAACTCCCACAGCTGCTTTTCCCCTGGAGTGCCGCCACTGCCACAGCTCTTGCTGCCTGCTCTGAGCATGGAGGAGACCGTCGATTTCTGGTGGAGGAGAGGGCCTTTTTGTCTGATTTATTTTTATGATATTATTTTATTTATTTTTATTATTTTTGTGACATTGGAAGTGATGTCATGCCCCCTGGTGCCCCCCCCCAAATTTTCTGGCTATGGGCCTGACTGGACTACCAAGATCAATATTAACTGCTCTGACTTGCTGTGCTTCTACAGGGTCTCAGGTGGAGGTCTTTCACATTACATCCTACCTGATCCTTTTAACTTGAGAAGCCATGGATTCACATATATTTTACACAAGGCTTGAATGTAGCATCCCAGCAGCAAGTTCTCCTCACTCCCTCACAAAGTTTAGAATCATTCATGCAACAACACAACATCATTGTGTTGTATGTTTCCTTCTCACCTCATTATTGAAGTCACCAAGAAGCCACAAGTGACCCTCCATGGAATTTGAACTCTGTACTGTGAGATAGCCATCTTGTTTATCCTTATTCTAGAGCCAGACTTACCTCCCACAGAACTGAGATAAAGCTTTTCCTGTATTGTACCAATATTATGTGTTGCAAGTCTGAATGCTCACAAATGAGAAGGTCCTCAAACATATTAAATACCATATCAGGGGAAACCAACAGTGTTTTCCTCCTTAGCATGGAAGCACTAGATGTATTCAAGGATGGCATTGGCATGTCCTGAAGTGGGGCAGCCAGGGACTCAGGGTTCCTTTTTGGGCCCAGACTTGCTGGTGAGCCCCATGAATGGGGGCGGGCATGAGCAGCAACAGCAAACAGGGTGAGCAGGGAACAGGGGCATGGACAGCAAGTACGTGAACAGTGGCAAGGGGGGCAGGCACTGTGGCAGTGAGCGGGGGTGACTGCATGAGTGTTGAGTACAGAAGGGCAGTGAACAGGGAGCACATGAGTGGCAGCAACAAGTTAGGAAAGGGATAGGTGTGTGAGCTGTGGTAAGCAAGGGGAAGGGGGGCATGGCCTCCAGAACCTGGAACTGGCCCTGCCCCCCTTCCTTTGTTCCTGTTGTGGCTGTTATTAATGTAGAATCTTATCTGTGTTGGAAAAGGCAATGTCTGGTGTACAAAGAAGAGGAGGAGGAGACCCTGAAGGGGGCAGCAAGAAGACAATTAGATATGATAGTGAGATCAGCACCATCTCTCCTTTTAAATGTCATTCCTTGTCTGTCTACAAATTGCTACTCTTAGGGCAATTTCTTCCTTCTTCTTGGAAGTTCCACACTTAGGATTACTCTCTCACTCTCTCTCTCTCTCTCTCTCTCTCTCTCTCTCTCTCTCTCTCTCTCTCTCTCTCTCTCTCTCAGCTAGACATATAGTTAGGAATCTCTCTCTCTCTCTCTCTCTCCTCTTTACTATCAAGTATATTACTTCCTAAATAAACCTTTTTTAATCAGGTTGTGCACGATTGCTGCATTAATTACTTTGCCAACCATCTGTAGCCACAGTCCACTTGCTCAGTTGCATGTGTAGCAGTCCTATGAATGGGCAGTGCTATACACAACATGGGCTGACACATTCTCTTCAATATTATGAAATGCTCTGGTAGACAACATAGAAGGAAAATGGTGGTTACTTTCCCCATGGGCTTCTGGGAAAAGCATATGAGCCTCGCCTCTTCTGCCACCTCTGGGCTGGAAATGGAAAGAGATGGGATTCCTTTAGGACATAGGACAGATCCAGAAACTGCCAGCTGCTAAGCCCTACCTTCCACTGTAGAGAACATCTGAACGTTGAAGTTCTCCACATCTTTGGGTTGTCTACAAAATATAAGTTCCCTTTTTTGTTCTACCCAAGTACTCCTTTCCACTTTTGTGCACTACAGAATTCCATTTTCTGTTGCTCGACAGTTCTCAGTCTTTCCCTTATCAACTGAGGCAAAATTTCTGAATATATTTCATGTATCAATATCATATATTTATCTTCTACAGCCAATTCTGAACTTGACAGCTATGTGCATAGAAAAGAACAGGGCTAGGTACAGGGAGGAGACATTTTTTTTTTTCCTGTGGATAGGTCTGCATAAAAATCCCACAAGTTTTTAAAAAAATGGGAGGAGGGATTAAATTCCACTCCGCCCCCATGAGCAGCAAAAACAACAAAGAAGAAATGGGTTGGTTAGGGATGGTGGCCACTGGTAGCAATGGAGTGGGGGTGGCCAGGGAGGAGAAGGTATTAGGCTAGCAGAGAGAAGGGGCAGGCAAGTGGTGGTGGTTAGTGAGTAGATGGGGGGGGGAGAAAAGTTAAGAAAGTGATTTGGGCAAGCAACAAAGTAGCAGCACTCTCCTTCCTTCACAAGTTGCCCCCTTCTCTGCCCCAGGGAGAAGGCAGTGAAGCGGAGGAGGCACCTCTGGTGCTGTTTGCTCCATTCTCCTCCTCCTCCTGCTTGGGAAAGAGGTGATGAAGTGACAGAAGCAGGGACTAGGGGAGGAGGGGAAGACTGTGGCAAATCCCTTTCTTCCTCCCACAGTAGAGATATGTGGGGGGGGGGAGGCAGCAAGTAGGGCAGGTGAGCCAGGCAGGTGGAGCCATCAGTTCTGCGGATAAGTAAGGGGCCTGTAGGTATGAAGAAGCAATGGAGGTGAAGAAAATGGGGAGGGCAAGACAGGGGCCACCATGTGATGTGCCCAGCCATTTCAAGAAGAAGAGGAGAAAGGCAGGTAGGAATAAAGATTAAGAAAAAGGGGAGGAGATGGAAAAGGGAGGTGAAACAGCCAACAGACAGGGCAGGGGAAGTGAGATAAAAACCTGTATCCCCCATTCTTGCATGAGTCTCACAGGTCCCCACTTGCCTCTCTCTCTCTCTCTCTCTCTCTCTCTCTCTCTCTCTCTCTCTCTCTCTCTCTCTCTCTCTCTCTCCCCCCCCCCCCCATGTGAGTCCAAATACCATTCCCATCTGTATGTTCTGGTTTAATACTAGATTTCCCTCCCCACTTAAGGTTTAGGGAATGGCAGGAGGTAAGGAGAATGGATTGTTGTGTTTGTTTTTAAAAGGAATTCTAATTGGACCTCCCATTATAGAATATGTTATGTTTAGAAACCATGAGAGGAAATCTAGGGAATTTGTTGCCAGTTGGGGAGGCGGGTGGAGAGCCAGTTATCTGTTTTCATTTACTAACTAATGCAGAGACAAGGGGAAGATGCAAAATACAAGTTCTCTTCACTTCAAAGGATTTCCAAATGATCTGGCCAAGTTGATATCATCCTAAATTGGCTTATACTGTGGGGATCAATTAAAATATAATCACTGATAAATTGCTGCAGGGAAATTGGAAACTTGAGCATGTGTAGCCTCAATCCGCCACATGTGCTTTTTTATTTCTGGAACTTTTCTGGTTTCCTCTCAGAAAAGACAAATTGTAGAGTTATAGAATTTAGTGTTTATTTGAAGTTCTTCTTAATGTATATTTTATTAGTGTTCCTGTTTGTATGGGAGGAGCATCAGAATGAATCTGAAATCAGCAGTGTGCTTCAACACATCACTTCAGTTCCTCTGGACCACAGCACTATATGTGTGTGTGTGTGTGTGTGTCTGTGTGTGTATATATAAATTAAAAAATATATTTTTAAACATGGAAAGTTGAAGATGTTCAAAGATTATTCATAGCTTTACAACCCCCCCCCACTCTTTTTCAGCCTGACTGCAAGTAGTTACTGTTGTTAAATGTTAAACCCAACTACTGTTGTAAGTAGGGTTGCTAGGTCCCCTGGTCAATCCGGTGGGGGGATTTGGGGGGCATTCCAGGGGTGGGTGGGGATGCCCCCAAGCCCTACTCCCAAGCCCTGCCCCCAAGCTATGGCCACCCACACCCACACCCTCTGTCCCTGCTAAACATTTAAAGGGCCTTCCACCTGGATCCCCCACCAATCAGCTGAATCTGAGGTGGTTGTGGGTGACTGCAGTTTGGGGGCAGGGCTCCCCCAGCAGCCCACTGGCTGGGGGTAGATTTGAGCTCACAGGAGTGGGGTAACCCCCATCCAGACCTGGGTGCTGGCAACCCTAGTTGTAAGTCCCTCTGTGCTCAGTGACAGCACAGATTCCCCAGATGAAGAGATACCTGCAGCTGGCCCTCAGCCAGTAATTGAACAACCAGCTGCAGCTGGCTCTGAGCCAGAAGGAGAGCAACAAGAGATCAGGTTACTGGCTGAGCATAAGTCACAGCCTACAACTGAAACCAAGCCAATGCTGTGTAGCTCTGAAGCAGTAGCAACTCCCAGCCCACCTAGCTCACCCACACCCCTGCAGCACCAATGCTGTCAGAGGCATACAAAGTTTCAGCAGAGGAGGAGGAGGAGTGCAAGACTCATGGCCCATAATCAGCTGTCAACTGATGAGATGGATGAGTGGTTTCAAGATGACTGCCAAGGAATTGGCTGGAAGTGTAGCTTGTTAAGACTTGGCTATGAAGTCAGCCAGGAGAAAAAGCAATTTGTGGATGTAATAAGTATACTTTGCTACTAAGCCACCACCCTTGCTGTTACTGGCCCTCTGCAACCTTGAATCAGACCTGACAATCAGCTTTTCTGGAAACCCTGGACTGGACTTGCTACCTGGATCTCCTTGACCCTAGACTGGACTTTATTAAACCTGCTGTCTGGAACCTCTGACATTGAACTGGACTCTGATTTCTCTCTGTCTCCTTCTCCCTCTCTCCCTCTCTCCATCTCTCTGCCATCCCTGCCATGACACTCACTTCCTGAGAGGGCTGGCCCAGTACAACTACATAGAAAGCCAACATCACACACAGCATGCACAGAACAACCCCAGAAGTGTAGCTTCAGTGCAAAGCACAGAAGTGTCCATTCAAAGCACATCATGTTCAGTGTCCAAATGCCCATCTGACTCTGGTCAAGCCAACATCCTAGGCAAGATTTTTCAGGGAACAGCCACTCGTCTGGTGACATTTCAGCAGTTCCCATCATTAAACATTCAGCTAGAATGAACAAAGCAGATTCTTCTTCAAAGTCTGCTATCTGGTGATCTGCTGGATGCATTCTTCCAGCCATCTTTACACCAAGGCTGCTTTTATGGCCATGATTATCTTGGGCAACTTTGCAGCATTGCACATGAAGCCATCTCTGTTCTTCTTGGAATGCACCAGCTTCCTTGCAACTTCAAACCAAACCCCTGACCTTGGGAGTTCTTTCATCACTTATTTCCAGTTTGCCTGGAAACTGTCTCTTAAGTTCCTTCTTGAGCTGTTGATGCTTGGGGCTGTACCGTCAGGCCCAGCAATAAACTACCCTGACTTTGAGAGGCATGATGCTAACTGCACTCCTCACAGCCACATATTTTGCAAAGCTGATATAACATTCAGGCCTCCAACATTCTGTTCATGGCACTATATTCTGTTCATGGCCTGCCCCGCCCCCCAATCTAGCTATAGGTAGTTGTGAGGATACTGGGTAGCTCACCCAGTGGGTCCCCAGGGCAGGTGCAGACAGGAAGCCACAAACTTAATTCTATAAAAATATATATTTGGAATTTATTTGGAAAAATACAGAAAGAGGCAAATTCAAGCCAACACGGTTCTAAAAGTCATACAAGAAAAACAACAACAGCTACCTTAACTGGCTGACTTATTATACTCTGGGTCAGGCAGCGCAAAACTTTGGTTCAGAAATGCAGGCCTCTATGTAGTGTGATCTGTATCTCTGCCTGCCTGATGTGCTTTGCATTTCTGGATCTACACAGGCTAGATACTTCCTAGGTGTCACAATAAAAGCCGGGAATCTTGGCCAGCTACTTGTCCAAACAGGCAGTAGATGGTATGCTCAAAATCTGGACAAACCTGGACAAATTGGACCATGTTGTTCTGGATGACTCTGGTTAGGCCTCATTCAGATATGGGCGTGCAATTAAGAAGCCTTAGGAATCTAGATCTATATCAGATCATTTAATTCCTGGAAAGAGGTACGCTTCAACACCTTTTGGGTTTCTTATGGCACAGTGGGATGTGGAATGGCCTGATCTTGTCAGATCTTGGAAACTAAGTAGAAGGAAGACCACAAAGAAAGACTTTGCAGAGGAAGGCAATGGCAAACCACTGCTTAATCACTTGCCTTGAAAACCCTGCAGGAGTCTCCAGAAGTCTGCTATAACTTGACAGCACTTTCTACGCACACGCACATGGGTATAGTACACAAGTAATCCCATTAGAGACTCCTTGCTTCCATTTTATTCTTTTGTTACAATATAACTATTTGCATTTTTAATACTGACTAACTCGAAAAGAAAATTATACCATCCATTACTGTTACATAGATAATTAAAGAGAGCAATTACGCGAGTCCATTAAAATATCTCACTCAGAGATAAGCAGGTCATAAGCAAGGAGCCTCTCCTAAAAGAAAGCTCCTAATCAATTCAGATTCCCATATTTATAGTTTTTTTGTTTTTTTTAAATCATCTTCCAACAATAGTTAGCTATTCCTGATAAGGGTGCACATTCTCAGCTAACTAATTATCTTAACTTCAAACACCATGCAAAATTATCTATACTTGAATACGTTCTTAAAATATATTAAAACAGTTAGTTTATTTTTGCCACTTTTTATTATAACAAAGAATATTTTAAAATAGTGATTACAAGTTTCTCATACATACAAATATCTGTTATTCCTCAACCATCTTGGAACTATACCTGCACTTCTGAGAAGCTGGACATTCTTGCCTTTCTCAGATGCTTCCCACGCTTCAGCTCCAACACATATTACCCCTTGAAATGGATTTAACTGTTTCTGATCTATGAAAGCCCATGTTATTGTGTTACTCCTTTGTTTCTTACCCTGTTTTATTCTGGGTCTCTGGACTCCCTATTTGGCATGTTCGGCTGACACACTAGGCAAGTTCTCTTTCCTGACTGAAGAAACATCCTCAGTGATCTTTCTGATCAAGACCAGCAACTGTTCCCCTATATTCCTTTGGACAAACCAAGGCTTGGTACCCGCAAAATGCAGAGGGGCAGGTGCTCAGCCTCTGATTCAACTGTCTCAGCCATTCCCAAAAGAAAATCCATATTCTTCCGTAACGAATAGCAGTCCCCTGGAACGAATCCACTCAGGTTGGCAATTGTAGGTTCAAGTGCAAGGAAAAGTGCCACCACTCCAAATCTCTCTCAGATCCTACATTATATTCATTGAGATTCATACCTTCGCTGCCTACATCTTTGCTTCCATCCTCTAGAACTATAGCAGGGCTGGCCAAAACGTGGCTTAGGAGCCCCATGAGGTCTTTCACACATATTGTGCGGCTCCCAGCAGGATGGCTGGGCAAGCGAAGGGGAGGTATGCCTCCCCGATCAGTCTTCTCTTTCCCAGCCAGTGTTCCCCTCCCTGGGTGGGCTTGAGGTAGGGGGAAACAAAGAAAGAAAGCAAACTTTAAATGCATTCTCAACTCCCCCCCCCAGCCAGCTTGGAGAAGGCATTTGTCTCTGTAATCCCTTCTCCAAGCCAAGCCAGCTGGTGTAGAGGATGCATTTAAAGTTAAAGTTGCTTTCTTTCTACCTCTCTCTCTCTCTTAGACAAATAAATATCATTGGACAAATAAATACCATTATCAATATCTGTTTTTACCCCTTTTGTTTTTATTTTTGGCAGTCTCATTTACCATTAATAAAAAGCAAATCTGCATATTTTTCAATAAAAATGTGTGTTTAATATCTGTTAATGTCTTGCGGTTCTCAAACATCTGATGTTTATTCTATGTGGCTCTTACATTAAGTAAGTTTGGTCACCCCTGAACTATTTGATCAGAAACTCAACTAACAAGCTCTTTTCACAGAATTAAATGAGTGCTGAGCCAAGATGTAGATTGAGAGCCAAATCATGTAGTGCAGACTTCCGTGCATCAGTTTGGCCTTCTGAATAGAATCTACATGTATACAGCTGAAGGAGGAGGAGGAGGAGGAGGAGGAGGAGATTGGATTATACCCTGCTCTTCACTACCCGAATGAGTCTCAGAATGGCTTACAATCTCCTTTCTCTTCCCCTCCCCACAACAGACACCCTGTGAGGTAAGTGGGGCTGAAAGCGCTCTTTTGAGAACTGCTCATGAGAGAACAGCTCTGAAAGAACTTGTAACTGACCCAAGGTCACACCAGCAGCTGCATGTGGAGGAATGGGGAATCAAACCCTGTTCCCCCAGATTAGTGTCTGCACTCCTAACCACTACACCAAACGTAGGCTCTGTGAAGAAGAGCAATCAAAGCAACAAGTTGGGGGTAAAGCTGGAAAGTATGACCTCTCCTCCCTTCACACAGTGATTTTGCACACATTTGTTGTTTCAAGCAGGGCTATTGTGGTTCATCTCAACTCTGTAGAGCAGATGACTTTGGCGTACGAGTGCCAGAAAGAAGCCAACACTTTTCTGCTGCCTCGCCAACTTCTAGAATAAACATTAGTGGCTCAGTTCCACTGTAATGTGTCCATGAAAGGAAGGATTTCTACCCATTGGGCAGGATTTTCTCCGCCTGCCTCTGCTGCTGCAGCCCAGAATGCCCCCTTAAGTACCGCTCCTGGGCATTTCGGACTGCAGTGGGAGGTGGAGGGGGGAGACTGGAAATCTTTCTGCCTCTGGAAAAGTTCTCATAGATCTAAACCAATACTGAGAGTGTGTATCGCTTTCTGAAACAGACGGAAGGCTGATGCCTGTCTTCATATTCCTTACTAAGTCTGCATCAGTGACATTCTAAAGGGAAGTTTCCATCTCAAAACAATGAGATATAACTGGAAGGCATTCTTGCATTTTAGAGCACCGTGCTCCCCCTCCCCACCTTTCCCCAAAGGTTTGTTTTCATTTCAGGTCTTAGTGTCTTGATCACTGCTGTTTGATGAATCAGCTTTCCTTTTAACAACAGGAGCAGGGCTATCATCTAATGAAAACACTCTGTATTTTATGGCTCCCTCGACTGTCGTTCTGCATATTAAAATAGAATTTCAATCTCACTGTTAGAAATAAAATCAAACTTAGCATCTGTGGTTTGAAGAGAACTGATAAAAATGCTGCTCATTTAATTTTAACTATTTTTTTTGTATGTTAGATGGCGCAAAAATGCACCCAGGACATAAATTTTCAGATGTCTATAAATTAGAAATAAGTGGGTAGAAACCAGCACGATAGTTCAGTGCATGGGTTAGTCATTCCAGGGACGTATGCTCAAACAGTTGAAAGTTTTGGTCCTAATTAACAATGGCCAAACTGTTCCAAAACTTAGATGGCTCATAGAGCTGTTACACACGCTACCTATATAGCTGAAGATTTTTTTTAAAAAAAGTTTCTACCTAAAATGTGTGCATGTGACAAAAACTCACATTGTTCAGGTATACCCTTCATACAGCTGGCACTGAGTGTGGCTTTGGATCAAGTATATACTTGATAAGAAAACTATATTTATTGCTGCATAACACATGATGAAGCCATCAGACATTGTACTTTGTAGCAGTGCTCCCTCTAAGCTGTGGAGTCTTGTGAGCAAAAAGTCTACTTTGTGAGCTACTGCCATTAAAGTTGCGAGCGAAGCAATTTGGCTACCACATAAATTAGTTTGCTCTGAAGCCATCCTTTCTGAGCTAAGACAAGAATGTGTGAGCTGGAGGCTAAAGAAACTGTGAGCTGGCTCACACTAACTCAGCTTAGGAGGAATACTGCTTTTTAATACAGTACATTTCAGATATCTCTTGACATTTTTTTTAAATCTTGCATCAAGCACCTTCAGTTGCCTTGCTTCATTCCTAAGAATCACTATGGGTGAGCAGCTTGCAAGAGTTCTCTTGTTCATTTCCATAGACAACTCCCCCCATTCCCATTGTATGGCAGGGTTGGGTCTCCATCACAGAAATGCCTCAGAACACATCATGCACAGCAAATTTTCGTGTATGTCTGAGGTCACACTGATTAATTGCATTTGGGCAATTAGCTTCCATAAGGTTTGTTTCATTCTCATTGTAGGTTTATGTCATTCATTGATCAAGTACTCTGTCATAGGGATGGGCACAAACCACATTTTTGCAGTTCAGTTTGGTTCATGGCTCACTGGGAACAAAACGATGGGTGATTTCCACTAAAGCTGCCTCGGGGTCGCCGCCGTTTGCCCCGAGATTATTAGTCAATTTGACACCCGAAGCCGCGGGGCTGCATTTTGACCCGCGGCTTCGCCGATTTCCCCGCAGTTTCGTAATCCTGTTTTTTGAGGATTACGAAACTGCGGGGGAAATCAGGTGAAGCCGCGGGTCAAAATGCAGCCCCACGGCTTCGGGTGTGAAATTGACTAATAGTCTCGGGGCAAACGGCGGCGCAACCCCGAGGCAGCTTTAGTGGGAAATCACCCGATGACTTAACCCTGTAACCTGGGAACCAGAACCTAAAAAGGTAAGTCAAACAGAATAGAGGGCCAACAATAAAAACTTAATGTTTATAATATAAAAAGATACATGTATTTCTTAGCAAAGAATTTAAAAAAATATATAAGGGCCCAATCAAACCTCATGTAAAAATGCCAAAATCTTACACACAAATGCCAATGGACTTGACCTGACTTGTTTCAGCCTGTATAGGCCTTCTTCAGAGGTCAAATGCAACTATGCTGAAAATTTGGTGCCTCTAGACTAAAAAAATAGCCCCCCTGGAGCCCCAGATACCCACAGATTGATTCTCCATTATACCCTATGGAGACTGGTCTCCATAGGGTGTAATGGAGCACCCAGCAACTATTCCCTCCCCTACTCTCTGATAGTCCTGAAGCAGGGGGAGGTGCTCCAAACTGGGGTATTCCTTACCCCCAACTGGGGATTAGCAATCCTATTTATACATGTCTAGAGAAGGGGGGTTGTGTCTGCTGGCCATGCCCCCAGATGTCTATGTATACAGAAAAATGTCCTAAGGAGCTTACATATAAGTGTACACGATAGGCTATGCATGATTAGAATGCTACAAAAAACAGGATTCTGATCATTCATACAAAACGTGCACTCCCATGTGAATAGGATTCCCAGCAGATATTCATCTCTACATATGGATGTCCAAGGTTTGGGCCAGTGGCACACTAATGTAGAATGATAGCCACCAGAATACTGATTCCAGCCCCAGGAGCCATCATTCCACTCTGGGGGCAGTCATTCCAATCCAAGAGCATTTTATCTAGTCCCAGGGACCATCATTCCACTCTGAACACTGTCATCCCAGGCCTAGGGAAGATTTCTTATAATGTGTTCCACATTTTCATTGCAAACTTTGCATGCTGTAATGTATTTCAATGGAGTCTATGCAAGTCATAGGCTCCATTATATCCAATCGGTCTTCAGGCCTTTCCCACTGTTCTTAATAGGCACTCCTTTCATTCACTTCAGTATATCCCCAAAATGGCAGACTGACATAAACGTATGTGTGGGGGTCTGCAGATGAAGCCACTTTTATGTTGTGAAAGGAAACAAACAGGCAATTATAAGGAAAGATGGCAAATGCAGAGTTTTCAGTAGAAAGGTAAGAAATTTTCATTGTCAGTCATTGTAAGAATAGGAAAATGCAGTCAGGGTTTTTATTCTTATTTTTAAATGCTGTATTCAGTAGGGATGTGCATTTGGATCTACCTGACCTGAAAATATAACAGAAGAATATAACAGGAAAATATCTTATTGGTATTTTTGGGGTATATTTCAGCATCCCAAAGGTATCCATGATTTTTCAGGAAAACCAGAAAAAAACCAACACCTCAAAACAATGCTGGATATATTTGGGAATTCCTGGGAAGATCGGAAAAGCCACAAACAAACAAACAAACAAAAAACAGTTGAGCAGGATGAGCAGATTGGTCCCGCTGCTCAGCTGTTTTTCAGGCTTTCTTTAGCAGTCCTTTTAAACAGGGCATGTTTAAAGGGACTGCATAAGACAGTTAAAAACAACTGATCGGGGGGGGGGGATGCCTGCTCCAGCCACTCAGCTGTTTTGGGCCATCTTATGCAGTCCCTTTAAACTTTAAAGAGACTGCACAAGATGCTTCCCACCAGCTCAGCTGTTTTAGGGGCTTTCTTCTGCAACCCCTTTAAATGAGCCCTGTTTAAAGGGACTGTAGAAGAAAGCCCAAGAAATAGCTGATTGGCAGGAGCAATCCACTCGGCAGCTTTTTCAGCTTTTTCTCTGCTATGTGGGTTTCTTTTTCCAAATTTTTATTCTTGGGTCTATTGGACCCCCAAAATTTCCAAAAAATGCTGGATTTCGGGAATCCTGAAATTTATTGGGTTCCAATAGACCTGAACTGAGAAATGCTGGTGGGGGATATTGCACACTCCTAGTGGCCAGCTGGAGCTCTCCTGTTAGACTGGTGCTTGGCCATCATTTTAGGTATCAGTGAATTGAAATGAGGCTCTGGTCACACTGCAAAGGTAATTGCGCTTTGTTCCCGCTTTGTTTAAATTGCAATCATTGTGAAAGATGGGCTGTCCAGATAGGCGAAATTGCGCATTCAAAGCGGAAGTGCCAGGAAAACACTTGATTTTCTAGGGGTCAGGAAAACCCGGCATCAGTGCACAAGTGAGCCTGCTTCGGGGTGGGAGGTGGATTGGTGCGTGTGAACGTGAAACTGACATGCGCAAGGAAACAGCAGCGAATCCCGATCAAAATGGCAGTGTGACCGGACCCTGAGTCTGTGCTGAGAGGCATCTACTATGGGAGTCTGTAAAATCTGCCCCTTAGTCCAATTTGCAGGATCTTTATATTTGAGCAAGGAATATGTTCTGGGCAAATTCTCTTTATAAATGGCTGCCTCAGAGCCTCATATATATTTCCCATTGAAAATAATGGCCTCAAACTCCAAAACCACACAGATTTGAATCCCAAGCCAGTAACGTCCTATGTGAAAGTAAACAATCATGGTAAAAATTTATCCCCCAAAGCCTGGATCAGAAGTTATAGCAAAATTTTTCTTGGCACACACCCTTACACTGATGCTCCATTCTGTATGCTCTGCACATGCTTCAGTCAGCTGATCAGGTCTATTGAATGTCCCGAATGCTGTTTAGTTGAGTAATCATTTCTATAGGTTTTAGAGAAATTCCAATCCCTACTTGTACCACTGGAATTAAAGCCTCCAGGGTTAATAAAGCAAATTTGTTGCGCACATAATGATATCATTAGTACGAATGCACAGTATTACTAGTACTAGTACTCCCTCTTTTGCAATCTCCTTGGCCAAAGGCATCACCGAGTAAGTGCTTGCCATTACTGAAGCAAAGAAGCTACAGGAAATAACAGAATGAAGCAGAGATGGAAGATGGAACAGGTTCCAGGCAGAGTACAGCTATTACCATTGCAAAAAAAAAAAAAAAATCCTGCCAAGGACACAATATGAAGGTTATATTGCCAGTGAAATGAAACACTGGTTGCTTATATGAGGCTTTGGAAGTATCAATTCCCCTCCCTTCAATTAAAAAAACCTCCATTGTTAAAAATACACATTTCCATTTTCTAAATGGAAATCTAGAAAGTCCCTGGTATCCAATAAAGAAATAAACATGTCACATGTAGATCATTTTACTGATGACTCTAAATAGAACCATTAAAAATATGCTTTTTGCATCCAAATCTGTTCGACACCATAGACCCAAGTCAGCCTTTTTTTTTTTTCCTTTTAGAATCATCATTAAAGATAGATGCTATATGTACACATCCAGGTCAACTCCACTGCCCTTTTTTCCTGTTATAGATTATTTGGGGTTCTTGGATTCTGTTTGTTGAAGTGGATTTTAGGTCAGGAAGTCTGGAATGCATTTGCTCCTGGATTTGACCAAAACAGTCTAAACAGAGTGGATCCAAGAGAGCCAAGGCCTGCACAACACCAGCTGAATGTAGTTATATGATTAACTTGATAGCTCAACTTTCTCACTGAGACTCAATGAGGATTACAAAATATGAAAAGCAAAGGCCTCCAATAAACAGTGCAGTAGGACAAAGATTACAGAACTGGAAAACAGCAACTACTGTGGCCTACTAGGCCTACACCATAAACTGGAGCCATCTTGAGCACCTGACAAGCCACAGTGTGTGTATAGTAGGTCACAAGGTGTCCAGTTTTGTGATAATGTAAGGTAATGTAAATCATTATGTAAATTTATCAGGAGGCAGGTTGGTCCGTTGTACATAGGATTGCCAGCTCTGAGTTGGGAGATTCTTGGAGATTTGGGGGGTGCAGCTTGGGGAGGGTGGGGTTTGGGGATGGGAGGAACTTCAGTAGTGTATATTGCAATAGAAACCAAGTCCCAAGAGAACTGATCTCTGTCATCTGGGGACTGGTTGGTAAATGAAAAATAGACAATAACAACCATGATATAATTACAGATAATCAAATCAGTTTTTCAAGTGTTTGATAAATATTAATACATTTCTGTGAAATCACAATTTTATTTTAATTTTATTTTTATGTTTTACTGGGCTTGTATCCAACCCTTCCTGCGAGGAGGCTCAGGGTGGGTTCCATCAATATTAATACAATATACCAATAACAATTAAAACCATTTTAAAACAATAAAATTTAATACAATACACAGTGGCACGGACAGCACCAGCCTTCGCTCCTGGGTACTGCTGGCTCTTTGTTCTTTTTCAGGGAGATTTTGGGGGATCCTGAACTCCACTGGACCTCCTGGAGGGAGGTCCGGTACAAGGGACTTGATGTGGGGCCCCCTTGAGTGGCAGTAAGCAGGTGGAACAAGTCAAAGGGTGAGGCTCTTGGCCTGTGGTTCTTAGCCTAGAGGCTCTGTAAGAAGCCCAGGAAGAGCCAGAAAGCCAGGGATCTTGGCTCTTTGGGTTCCCAGTAAGGTAAGTAGACTTCTACAACAGTAACCATATAAATACAAAGGGTTTTAAAAGGGGGGTTATATAAAAGTATTTGTTTAAAAACAATTATGAAGCCAGAATGCCAGCAGGGGGTTGGGGGCTATCCAGTGTTTTGCATGGAGTGTCACATGTATGACTATCTGCCCACTGGTCAGAAGTCTTGGGTGTGTGCTTGGTGCAAGGAGCTCCTGGTTCTCAGGGAGCGAGTTTGCTCCCTTGAGGCCAAGGTGGCTGACCTTGAGAAGCAGAGACAGTCAGTTAGGTGCACGGAGAAGACTCTCAGGGACTTGTTAGATATGTCCCACTCTGGATCTGGCAGCCCAGCTGCTGCCAAGGAGCATGAGGGTCAAGGGGAAATGGGGCACCATGCTGAGGATAAGGGGAATGTGCCCTCAGAAGGGACCTCTTCTTCAGCTGGTGAATGGGTATCCTTTCATACCAAGGAACTGTCCCTGGGAAGGGTGGGAGGGGGGCTCTTGGTAGTTGGTGATTCGATCCTTAGGCAGATAGACAGCTGGGTGGTGAACCCGCGTACTGACCGTATGGTGACTTGCCTGCCTGATGTGAAGGTAGCGGACATTACATGTGTTTTAGATAGGCTGGTAGATAGTGCTGGGGAGGAGCCAGTGGTCGTGGTGCACGTTGGCACCAACAATGTGGGGAAATGCAGTCGTGAGGTCCTGGAGGAGAAATTTAGGCTGCTGGGCAGGAAACTCAAAGCCAGGACCTCCAAGGTAGCCTTCTCAGAAGTTCTACCTGTTCTACGCACAGGGCTGGAGAGACAGGCACAGATCAGGAGTCTCAATGCGTGGATGAGATGGTAGTGTAGGGGGGAAGGGTTCAAGTTTGTTAGGCACTGGGATGCTTTTTGGGACAAGAGGGAGCTGTACAAAAGGGACAGTCTCCACTTTTCCCAAGAAGGAACCAGGCTGCTGGCACTCAGAATCAAAAAGGTGGCAGAGCAGTTTTTAAACTGAATAATGGGGGAAAGCCGACAGGAGATGAAAAGTCTCTGGTTTGGGATGGCTCACCTCAAAGAGATGAAGGGGTAGCTATTACTTTTGTACAAGGAAATGGATTAAAATTGTCCACTGAGACTGTGGCTAATGATAGGAACTGCCTGGCAAGGTCTCGAGGCAGCAAGAGGAAGGCTGTGGGCTTAAAAAACATGGGAAGCTATAAGTGTTTATACACAAATGCTAGAAGTCTCTGAGGTAAAATCGGGGAGTTGGAATGCTTGGTGTTGGGGGGGGGATAGACATTGTGGGTATTTCAGAAACTTGGTGGGATGAGGAAAATCAGTGGGATACGGTGATTCCTGGTTATAAATTATATCGGAAGGATAGGGGGGAAGGGTTGGAGGTGGGGTGGCTCTGTATGTCAGAGCGGGTATACAGTCCAGTAAGATTGAGAGGGTAAGAAAATTGGATTCACTTCTGGAAATGCTATGGGTTGAAATAGTGGGTCCAAAAGGAGACTTAACAGTGGGAGTTTGTTATCGCCCACCAGATCAAAAGATAGGGGAGGATTATAAAATGATGAATGAATTAAAGAGAGCGGCTAGACAGAATAACTGTGTCATAATAGGCGACTTTAACTACCCACACATTGATTGGGTCAATATGAGTTCTAGTCGGGAAAAACAGATTGAGTTTTTAGACACTCTCAATGACTGTGCTATGGAACAGATGGTCACAGATCCTACCAGGGGAGAGGCGATCCTGGATTTGGTCCTAAGTAACACCCAAGACCTGGTGAGAGATGTAAAAGTGATTGCACCACTTGGGAACAGTGACCATAATGTCATTGAGTTTAACATTTATACAGATAGGCAGTTGCCCAAAAAGACTGACGCAACCACTTTTAACTTTAAAAGGGGTAACTTCTCTGGTATGAGGGGACAGGTGAGGAAGAAATTAAAAGGAAGAGTGGAGAAGGTCAAAACCATTGGGGAAACTTGGAGACAATTTAAAAATACAATCCTAGAAGCTCAGAAAAAATATATACCGCAGGTTAGGAAAGGCACAAATAGGTATCAAAAAAAGCCTGCATGGTTAACAAATAAAGTAATAGAAGCTGTAAAAGGTAAGAAAGCTAGTCTTAGTGAGGTTGATAAAAGGGAACACAGACTATGGCAAATAAAATGCAAGTCTGTGATCAAGCAAGCAAAAAGGGAATATGAGGAGCATATCGCAAAAAACATAAAGGCCAACAATAAAACTTTCTTCAAATACATTAGAAGTAGGAAGCCAGCCAGGGAGGCACTGGGGCCCTTGGATGACCAAGGGGTAAAAGGAGTAGTGAAGGATGATAGGGAAATGGCTGAGAAGCTGAATGCATTTTTTGCCTCTGTCTTCACTGTGGAAGAGGAGAAGTGCTTGCCCACTCCAGAAGCACCAATTTCGGGAGGGGGTTTGAAAGACCTGAATCAGATTGCAATGACAATCTGATGGACAATTTAAAAACTAATAAATCACCAGGCCCGGATGGCATTCATCTGAGAGTTCTGAAAGAACTCAAATGTGAACTTGTGGATCTCCTGACAAAAATATGTAATCTTTCTTTAAAATCTGCCTCCATTCCTGAGGACTGGAAGGTAGCTAATGTCACTCTCATCTTTAAAAAGGGCTCCAGGGGAGATCTAGGAAATTACAGGCCAGTCAGTCTGACATCGATACCGGGTAAGTTGGTGGAAACTGTTATTAAGGAAAGAATTAGTAAGCACATTGATGAACAAAAACTATTGAGGCAGACTCAGCATGGGTTCTGTAATGGAAGATCTTGTCTCACTAACCTGTTAGTGTTTTTTGAGGGAGTGAACAAACATGTGGACAAGGGGGACCCAATAGATATTATTTACCTTGACTTCCAGAAAGCTTTTGATACAGTTCCTCATCAAAGGCTCCTAAGTAAGCTTAATAGTCATGGGATAAAAGGACAAGTCCTCTTGTGGATCAAAAACTGGCTTATAAATAGGAAACAGAGAGTGAGTATAAATGGGAAACTTTCTCAGTGGAGGGTGGTAAGCAGTGGGGTACCACAGGGATCAGTACTTGGTCCAATGCTTTTTAACTTGTTTATTAATGATTTGGAATTGGGAGTAAGCAGTGAAGTGGCTAAATTTGCAGATGACACAAAGTTGTTCAGTGTGGTGAAAACCAGGGAGGATTGTGAGGCACTCCAAAGGGATCTGTCGAGGATGAGTGAGTGGGCGTCAATGTGGCAAATGGGGTTCAGTGTGGCCAAGTGCAAAGTGATGCACATTGGAGCCAAAAATCCTAAATATAAATACACGTAGATGGGATTCAAACTGGCAGAGACTGACTAAGAGAGAGATCTTGGAGTCGTAGTAGATAACTCAATGAAAATGTCAAGACAATGTGTGACTGCAATAAAAAAGGCCAACACTATTCTGGGGAATATTAGGAAGGGAATTGAAAACAAATCAGCCAGTATCATAATGCCCCTGTATAAATCATTGGTGCGACCTCATTTGGAATACTGTGTACAGTTCTGGTCGCCACATCTCAAAAAGGATATTATAGCATTGGAAAAGGTGCAGAGAAGAGCAACTAGAATGATAAAAGAGTTGGAACACCTTCCCTATGCAGAAATGTTAAAACGCTTGGGGCTTTTTAGCTTGGAGAAATGACGGCTGAGGGGTGACATGATTGAGGTTTATAATATTATGAATGGGATTGAGCAGGTTGAGAAAGAAGTACTTTTCTCCCTTTCTCACAATACAAGAACTCGTGGGCACTCCATGAAATTGCTGAGCAGTCAGGTTAGAACAGATAAGAGGAAATACTTCTTCACCCAAAGAGTGATTAACATATGGAATTCACTGCCACAGGAGGTGGTGGCAGCTACAAGCATGGACAGTTTCAAGAGGGAATTAGATAAACATATGGAGCAGAAGTCCATCAGTGGCTATTAGCCACAGGGTATAGATGGGAATTCTCAGTCTGGGGCAGGTGATGCACTCTATTCTTGGTGCTGTAGGGGGCAGCAGTGGGAGGACTTCTAGTGTCCTGGCCCCACTGCTGGACCTCCTGATGGCACGTGGTATATTTTGGCTGCTGTGTGACAGAGTGTTGGACTGGATGGGCCATTGGCCTGATTCAACATTGGCTTCTCTTATGTTCTTATGTGGAAGCCCTGGATCATCCCCAAAGCAAGGAACGGAGAAGCACAGGCATGGCAGCCATGACTGCACCAGCTGTGAACACCCCCACAAGAGAGAAAGTTTGAGCCTCATCCATAACATTGATGAAGAACTACACCATGAGTACTTGTAAAAAGCAACACTGAAGAATCCAATGACCTTTTGACTAAGCCCCTTTAATTTTTTTAAAGGACAAGGAAAGGAGAGGTGGAAATTCCCCCTTCTTTAATTTTTAAGTGGCTAGTACAAGTCACTACAGAGAAGCCCTGCTAAACTCTCTCGGGGGCAAACAGGATACAAAGCCTGTTGTTTAAACTTTTAATATCTGGTTTTGTAATATATAAACTTTGAGTTTTTCATGCTATTCTTTGGACGTTCATTGTTATTATTCTTCCCTGTCCATTTTAGATTTAAATGACCCACTTTTTTAAAGACAAAGGCCCAAATAACTTTAACAGAGAATATACCCCATTAAAAGGATTACAAATCTTCCTTGGAAAGGAAAGAAAGAAAGAAAGAGAGAGAGACATTTAAAGCTGAACTTTCTGGTTTGTAACTGTCCCGCAAAGTATCAGACCAGCTGCTGAAACTTTAAAAGTTTGCATCAATTAGGCTCCATTATAATACTGCAAATACCTGACTCATCTTGAAAGACTCTCGGTTGTTAATATGTCTACTTCAACTACTCTCTGGTAAATGTGGTTAGAAAAACAACTCTAGAGGTTTCTGGTCAGCAGGATGGAGCTGGGGTTTTGATTTGTATTAAAATGAGCTCACAAGACATAAACAAAAAAATGCCAGATGACGTAGGTACAGACAACTCTATTGTTGCTAACTGGACACAGACTTTTTGGGAGGTGCTTAAGTGGATAATTATCTATGCAATCAATCTGGCAGTTGAGAAGGCTTTTGTTTTGATGCAAGAAAAAAGAGATGTGGTACCAGTGCAAGACACAATTAAGATGGAGAAATCTCAGAGTCAAACCTGTAATGACACAGATCAAGATGGCAAGCAAGCAGATGCACCTTACAGAAGGATCTATATACCAAAAAAGGAGCTAAAACTGATACAGAAGAGCATACTAGAGCTATCAAAGTTGAAAAGGAAAAAATATTCCAAGAAAAAGAGATTTCATGGAATCCTCAGCCACTTCAGATATGGAATACAGATGGCGAATCTTAAGAGAAAGTCTCCCTACCTACAAGAGCAAAAGACACAGAATTAAGACTTTGTTGAAGAGAAGAAACCAGAAAAAGAAGAAGAGAATGAAGTTTTATAAATAAGAATGGGTTAAGGGACCTATTTGTATTGTAACTGGTCAAGATGAGTTAGGGAATAAATAAGATCACTGTTGGTGTATTCATAAAATTGTAGGGAAAATCTATGTTTGTATAATGGATTAGGATTGTTTGAATCTTTTTTTTCTTTTTAAAGGAAGACCAATTTAAAATATTTAGACAATGAAATCAAAAAATGTATTCTAAATGTATAAACAAAATGTATTTGGGGGAATGTGTAATTGAATAGGATTGGCTAGAGAATCATATGGAAAAATTATAACCCACATGGAAGGTATTGAAGGGAAGAGCAATTTTAAAACCTCTAAGTAAAGCTTTTCAACAGATGATGAAACATTAAGAAAAAATAAGAGAACCTGTTTTTCAGTTTATGTATTTCTGAAATTTTAACCTATATGTAACCTATATGTAACCCATAGAAGAATATAGTAGAATGCTTAAACAACACTTAAATAGAAGTGGATATATATTGTAAAACATAGACTTGCAAGAAATATAGTTGGCTAAATGGTAGAAAGATAGATAATTAGATATCTATGTATGAGGTGTTTTAATAGAAACAAAGTTGTTATGAATATTCTCATTTATGTTTGTTTGTTTTAAAATAATAAAATTGTTTTGTTTTGTTTTTTTTAAAAAAGAAGAATATAGAATAGATCCCAGGTTGGTGTTTGAAATCCAGGACACTGATGGGAGGCCAATTGGAGGAGGGGACGCCCGCTGCCTCAACTAGAACACATGGACATGAATAGCTACAAGAGAGAACATGCAGCCAAGAAACTGAGTAAGAAGAGAATCTGTAAAGTCCACACATATTCTGCTCTGAGGAAGCTTATTGAAACAGTTGTTTGAGCAAGTCTGTCTGTGGAATTGTGACTTTTCATGCAACTTGAATACAAGAATAAGAAAGACACAAAGAACGTTTTATTGGCTATTGCACTTTATTTGCATTGGATTATGCTTGAGGTGAAGAGGACCAGGCAGTCTCTTGCAGTAGAGAAGAGGATTATGTCATAGCACTGTTCTTATTGTGAAGGATATTTATGTCCAGGTGATTTCCCAAAAATGTATTAATATCTATCAAACACTTGAAAAATTTAGTTGACTTTTTTAATTATATCACGTCTGTTATTGTCTATTTTTCATTTACCACCTGGGGGATGGTAACCCTAACTGTGCACGAGCTCTAGTTTTTGTGTCATCTTACATAAAGTATATCACAGTAACTAGAGCTCACAAACATGGATTAAGGTGGTAAAAACCTGTGCAGCAGAGACAATTGATAAAATGCACTCAGGGTTACTGTCTCTACATTTTTCTCAAGAGCAAAACAGAGGTCCAAGTGACCTCCAAGAAAATGCCATTCCACCTAGGACACGCATGGCTGTCTCAGAGTATTGAAACAGCTGGTATGTTTTATTGGTTAGAATGTCAGACCTAGGGTTGCCAGGTAGTAGCTGGAGGTCTCCTGAGATTAGTTCACCTGGAGAAAATGGCTGCTCTGGAAGGTGGGCTCTATGGAATTATTCCCCATTGAAGTCCTGCCCCTCCCCAAACCCTGCCCTCCTCAGGCTCTACCACCCTAATCTCCAGGTATTTCCCAACCTGGAGCTGGCAACCCTAGTCACATTGGAACTTGGGACAACCAGGTCAGAATTTCTGCTTTGCTATGGAAGCTCACTGGGTGATTTTAGGCCTGTCACAATCTCTCAGTCTAACCCACCTCACAAGGTTGTCATCATGGGGATAGAGCATGGGGGCATGGACAATATGATAAGCTGCTCCCTGATTAGGGAGGAAAGCAGGATATAAACAGAAATAAATAAGAAAATGAGTAATAATTTTTATCTTGTCGCAATTCAGGTTTAGTTTGCTTAACCTTATATCTTTGGTCATGATGTACAGATGCTGGTGTAGAACTGAGCTATTGCAAGGTGCTAAGATGAGGAAATCCAGAATTTGACATATGGATATATTGATGAGCCCAAACTCTGGAAGATCCAGATGATGTCTCCCTGTGGCTTCATGTACAATAATACTGAGCTTTCAGAGATACCAAGGTCACCTTCATGATGCTGAACTAGACTTCACATTCTGAAATAATAGTCAGAAATAATTTGAAGCATTGGAGTGCCACTCCCTCAACACAGATATTCCAGCTGTCTAAAAGAATGGTACAGCCTACTGTGTCAAAAGACATTAACGGGGTGGGGGGAGTGCTGACAAGTCACAGCTGACTATTGGTTTAGCAACCCGTAGGGTTTTCAAAGTAAGAGACATTCAGAGGTGGTTTGCCATTGCTGCCTCTGTATCACAGCCTTGGTATGCCTTAGGGGCTACCCATCCAAATACTAGGCAGGGCTAACCCCACTTAGCTTCCAAGATCTGATGAGATTGGGCTAGACTGGGCTATCCGGGTCAGGTCACAAGATGTTAGGGGGTCTAAAAGAATCAAGAGGGAGCTATTTCATCATTAGCCTCCACATGGAATTCATTCCCAGCAAGTCAGAACCAATTTGATAAGAGTTGAGGACACACAAGGTTGCCTTATCCTGAGTTGGATGATTGTCCTATCAAAGTTAGTAGTCTCCACCAATGAGCAGTGGCTCTGTCTCAGGTAGAGATCTTTCACATCACCTGCTATCTGATCCTTTTAACTGGAGATGCCAGGGACTGAACTACATTTGATCTACCACTAAGTTATGGCCTCACCCCACGAGATGTGTGCGTGCCTCCCAGATTTGATTGAGTCTGTCTGTCTGTCAGCCTATCAGCTTGTCTGTCAAATTAAGGCATCCACCCAACTCTGCAATATCAGTAAAACTTACCTACACTATTAATCTATTAATAGAACATTTGTTTCCTTATAGGAAGATGTGCTCTTTAAATAGATTTCTACTCCACTGCTGTGTAGCTGCCCTTCAGCATTGTCACAGTGAGCAGTATAAGTCATTGTTTAGGGTCCCTCCTCCCACCCCCTGCTGATAACACTTGTTAATCTGATGTAAGGTTAATGTGGTACCAGGAACATTATGAAATCAGATTTTCTTGTTATTAGCAAGAGCCATAACAAGAACTGTGGGATTTCAATTTGAATCAATTCCCTCCTCCCCAAAAGGTTAAATAGCTAACATAAAATAGTGGCTGACATAATGACAGCCCACTCCACCCCCACTCACCATCAGCTAGGCGTTGGGATCTCTGTAGAAAAGGATCACCATTTCTGAATACTGTAAGACTGATTTAGTTTCAAATCCATGCCTTTCCCCATCCTGAGCATGGGCTAATAAATATGAGCATGTACTACACTGGGTTTTATTCCACTAATTAGCACATCAGACTCCAGCCGAGGGTTTATTATTGGCCAAAGATATGCCAAGGCAGTCTTTGCACCTCTCTTATATTAATGATACTAATCAGGTGTGAGGTCACAGACAATTGTGCGCATAGCGCTATCTTTCTTCCATACAGTTCAAAAAATTAGAAGAGACGAATTAATGCTCTTTGGGAGGAGTTGATCTTTGATGCAGTGAAGGCAGAGGCAAATGCCACCATTGAGTGTTGGAGCCTAGTAGCTGAGTTGTTTGAGTAAAAGTGGTCTCCCTTGTGCATTTGTGGAATTAGCATGAATCTCAATGAAGGATTCTCAGGGATGTGACGGACCAGTACTGATGTAATGCTGCCCAAGAGCCTCTTCGTTGCTAGGCAATCAGGAAAACCTGAGGGCTCATATTCTCCTCCCAGCTTGTATGGTCATTCATCCTATCTTTCGGCATCAGCGCTAACTATGGTCAGGGTTCAACCAGCATTCTAGAGCTTGGATCATGTGGAACACTTCCAATAAGGGAAGGGACTTCTATTAGCAGAGCAGCTCTTCCTGGCGTTCCTCTCTCCTGCTGCAGCTTAAAATGCCCCTACATATGCTGCCCCTTGGGATACAGGGGACCCCTGGAAATAGCCTGAGGGAGAACATGTAGGTCTGTAGCAGGAGGGGAAGATCACAAACTGGAGTTCTGTTTTATCTTGGAACTAGGAATAAGGCCCGTTGTGGAAATAAATACAACGAGCTCTAGAAAGAGGCTCTGGGAGAGTGCCAAGGCCTTGGGCACTCAGCATCAATGTGCTGTGGCAATCTCAGCAGGGTATAATGACACAGAATCCACCATTATCTCCAGAGGAACTGATCTCTGCTACCTGAAGAGCAGTTGTAATTTTCAGTGATCTCTAGCCCTCACCTGGAGATTGGCAACAATTGTTACCCAGGAGGAAATGGCTGGTTTGGAGGGTGGAGTCTATGGCATTGTACCTGTCTGAGGTCCCACCCCTCCTCAAACCTCACCCTCTCCAGGCTCCGCTCCCCCAAATCTCCATAAATTTCCCAACCTGGAGTTGGCAATCCTATCTCCTTCCCAGCCAAGCATCAACCTGCCATTATCTGCCCCTCTGATTTCAGCTTTGCATCTCCTCCCCCCTCCCTCCTGGAGATCAGTTGTAATTTTGAGTGATTTCCACCCCTCTCCTGAGATTGGGAACAGTGGTTCCCCAGAAGGGAATGGCTGGTTGGGAGGGTGGAGTCTATGACATTGTACCTGTCTGAGGTCCCACCTCTCCTCAAACCTCACCCTCCCCAGGCTCCATCCCTCAATTCTCCAGGAATTTCCCACCTGGAGTTGGCAACCCTATCTCCTTCCCAGCCAAACATCAACCTACCTTTATTTCCCCCTCTCTTTTCAGCTTTCCATTCCCCCCGCACACACACCTGCAGCCTCTCCCATGCTCTGAAGCCCTGACTGCCACAGAGTCCACCATTTTCTCCAGGGGAACTGATCTCTGCCATCTGGAGAGCAGTTGTAATTCTGAGTGATCTTCAGCCCTCACCTGGAGATTGGCAACAATGGTTTCCCAGGAGGAAATGTAGTCTTTCTCTGTAATGGGGACCAAAGCAGTTTACATCATTCTCCTCTCCCCCTTTGGACTTGCACAACAATCCTGTGAGGTAGGTTAGGCTGAAAGTCCGTGACCAGTCCAAAATCACCCACTCAGCTTCTATAGCAAGAACCTGGATCTAGCAGAACTTGCTCTTAAGCAGTGACTGCTACGCCTAGGGCAGCCAACCTCCAGGTGGAGCCTGAAGGTCCTCAGTATCACAACTGAACTTCAGACAACAGATCCCCCCCCAAGAAAATAACTGCTTTAGAAGGTGGGCTGGATGGCATTCTGTTCAGCTGAGGCCTCTCCCCTCCCCAAACCCTGGTTTCCATAGACTCTTCCAGAAAATCTCCAGGAATCTCCCTACCTGGAGCTGGCAACCCTAGACTCAGGACTGGCCTCAATGAGTTCCTCACAAAGGCCTGCAAAGGTTTTCCTACCGTGGGGAAATGGTCTCCAGTTTATCACTCAGCTGTTTGCCTCCCACCCTCGTCCCATGTGCATATTTCACTTCTTAAATTCGCTGCCATGACTCACTGAATCGTCACTGCCTTTTTAGAGGGACAGTGAGACCCCTCTGGCCGAATCTCCCTATTTGGAGATGGATCCCCAATCTTTGGGGGATCCTTGGAAAGTTGGCAACCCAAGGGTCTGGCATTTCCTTGCCTTCTTGGGCTACCCCCTCCCTTTGTTATTGTGCAGAGCGGGGGAAACTATGTGGTCAGAGCACAACACAGATTATTAGCCCAAATAAAAGGGCTTCCGGCCGGAGTTAAAATGGCGAATTGACACACTTTGCGATTTGAGCAGAGTGGACAGCAGTATCTGGCGACAGTTTGGGCTTTACCTGGCCCAACGCAGCACTCCCCAGGCGGGGGAGTGGCAAGCAAGCAGCCAAGCCTGAGAGGGGGTTTAGATCGGTGTGGATAAGCCTCGGAGGAGGCTTGTTTACACCTTGATCTCCCTCCGCGAAGAGGGCAGTTGCAAATCAGCACTACAGATACCAGCTGGGCTGAGAATTCAGCATAAATCCGTCATCTACCGGCCTCTTTAACATCAAGCTTAACATCGGTTACAGAAGAAGCACTGCGAAACCCCGAGATTACATGCAAGGTAACAAATGAACAATTGCTTACCGGTTTAAAGAAGAAGGCAAAATCTAAACGTTCGGATAAGTGTAAAAAGCTTCAATGAACTAATCCGCTTGATTTAAAAGTAAAAAGAAAGCTTTCCTTTAGAGAAAACGGCTGAAAAGTAACTTTGTTTTGCATTCCTGTGGTCAGCTAAGACTAAACTTTGCGTAGCAGAAACGAAACTGACTGTGATTCTATGATACAGGAAGTAGGCTAGAGTGGATGTTTTCGATGTTGCTGTGCCGGAAGTAGACGGACATTTTAGAGTGTGGCACCGGAAGTTGGATTACAGTGACGGACAGATAAACAGGAAGTTCTGAAGGAGCCTACTCTAGCCAGAAAATCATAGAGAAATTGCGCCCGCCATTTTGAGGAGGACTAAATTTTAAAAAGTTATTTTTAAGCCGAAAAAGCACTGAAAGAAGTTATAAAGGTGGCGATTTGGCTTGAGGATTGCTAATATAAAGATTGATTAGCCCTGAACTCGCTTTCAAGACGGATTTGAGGTCAAGACCAAGGGCTGCCTCATCACCTAGTCCAAGAATGACTGCAAAGGAAAAAAAGAGTGGCAGGCTGCCATGGAAGCGATGGAGAAACGGATGACTGAAGTGGTGCAGAGTTTGGGAAAGCAAATAGAATCACAGCTGCAACAACAGTTGCAACAACAGCTGCAAATACAACTGGAGCAAATAGAACAAGTACAAGTACAAGTACAGAAAAAAAATATGGAAGAGTTAAAAGAACTGGTACTAACAGAAGTGGCAGGGATAAAAAAAGATACAGAAGAAGTTAAAAAAGAGGTTAAAAGTCTGGTGACAAAATCAGAAGAAATGGAACAGAAAGTTAAAAGAACCCTGTCAGAAAATACAAGACTGGAGTCCATGATGGAATATAGGGCCACTCAGAACCACTTGAGATTGAGAGGAATCGAAGAGGAGGAAGATCAAGATTTACGGGCCCTAGTAATTAACACATTGACAACTTACATAGGGGAAGATGTTGGAGACTTGGATCCAGACTTTGACCTGATTTACAGAGTAAATTCAGCGTATGCCAAGAGAAAGCAATTACCCAGAGATGTGATTGTTCAATTTGTGACTACTAAAATGAAGGAAGACGTTTTCAAGAAGCAATTTACACAACCGTTGGAAATTAATGGAAAAAAATAATAATTTTGAGAGAAATTCCGAGATCGATCTTACAAGACAGAAAGAAATTCAAGAAACTAACAGATAGGTTAAAAGAAATGAGTATCAGGTTTAGATGGGAGATTCCATATGGATTATCATTTACATACAATTCGGTGAGAATTACTCTTAAAACGGAAGGAGACATCTACAGATTCAAAGAGAATAACTTTGATGATTTCAAAGATATTTAATTCAAAACAACTATGGATTACAAATTTTTATCTTGGAACGTAAATGGACTAAATTCACCAAGCAAAAGAAGATTAGTGAACCATTGGCTAGAGAAACAAAATGTAACATAATTTGTTTGCAAGAAACACATATCAGAAAACAAGATAATAAATATTTGGTTAATAAAAAATTGGGAGAAGAATTTCATTCATCAGCAGTTAATAAGAAAAAAGGAACAGTGATATACATTACCAAAGAATTGGAACCTAAACAAATCTTCTCAGACAAAGAAGGAAGATATGTTGGCGTGGAATTAATGATGAATAGAAAAAAGACATTGCTTGTAAATATATATGCACCCAATGGGGCAAAAGAGACTTTTTTTAATGATTTGACTAAAGAGTTGGACTGTTTAAATTATGATCAAATAGTCCTTGCTGGAGACTTCAATGGCACAGTGAACAATGTATTGGACAGAAAGTCCAAAGCAAGTGGAGAGGCGGTTGGAAAGCTGCCAAAAAAAATTTTCCAGCTAATGAAGCAAGAGAAACTAGAAGACGTTTGGAGGAAGTGGAACCCTAAGACAAAGGATTATACATTTTACTCTAACATACATAACTCCTTTTCTAGAATCGATATGCTTTGGATGTCAGAGGAGATGGCGCAAAAAACCTACAAAATAGAAATTTTACCGAAAACCAATTCAGATCACAACCCTTTACTTTGGATATCTAAAGAAAAACCTAAACAATTATATTGGAGAATTAATGAGGACTTATTGGACCAAAAATTAATTAATGAAACTTTAAAAAAAGAAACGAAAAGTTTTTTTGAACTGAATTTAAATAAAGGTACTGATATACAAGTCGTATGGGACACGTACAAAGCAGTAATGAGAGGTTTGCTTATCTCTTTGAATTCTAAAGATAAAAAACAAAGGCTGCAACAACAAAACGACCTTCATGAAAAAATTAGACAAAAAGAAAAGGAATTAAAGAAAAGGCCAGGGAAGAAAAAGATTATTAAAGAGATCCACTTTCTGCAAGATCAAATGAATATTCTACTAAATAGAGAATTATATTGGAATCTGAAGAAATTACAGCAAAAAGCATTTGAGGGTGCAAATAAACCAGGAAAATTTTTAGCGTGGCAATTGAAAAATAGAAAAGAAAGGAATTTTATAAGTAAAATTACTGAAGACGGAAAGGATGTTATGAATTTGAAAGGTATAAAAAGAGTCTTCTTCAAATACTACGCCAAACTGTTCAAAAAGAAAGGAATTGACCAACAGAAAATTAAGAAATATTTGGAGACTATTGAAGTTCCAGAGCTGGGAAAACAAATTAAAGAGTTATTAAATGGTTTAGTAACAAAGGAAGAGGTGACAATGGCAATAGAAGACGCAAAGTTGGGCAAAGCTCCAGGTCCAGATGGCTTTACAGCAAAGTTTTATAAGAAATTTAAGGAGGAGCTAACCCCTATCTTAGTACTTCTGTCGAACGAGATAAGAAAGACTAAACGGATCCCAGATTCATGGAAAGAAGCAAATATTTCATTGATACCCAAAGAAGGTTTGGATTTAACTGAAGTAAAGAATTATAGACCAATATCGCTATTAAATAATGATTACAAATTATTTGCGAAAATTATTTCGGAAAGACTGAAAAAATATTTGAAAGATACTATAGCGGAAGAACAAGCTGGTTTTTTACCAAATAGACAGATTAGAGACAATTTAAGAGTGGTGATTGATGCAATCGAATACTATGACAAACATCCAGAAAAAGAAGTTGGATTCCTCTTTTTAGATGCGGAAAAAGCTTTTGACAATTTAAATTGGGAGTTTATGCTGCAAGTTATTGAAAAAATGGATATAGGACAGTCTTTTCTAAACATGATTGTGGCAATTTACTCAGAACAGAGAGCAGCTTTGAATATAAAGAAAGAAAGAACAGATTTCTTCCAAGTTCAAAAGGGAACATGTCAAGGCTGCCCGTTATCCCCATTGTTGTTTATTTGGATATTGGAAATATTATTGACAGCGATAAGAAAAGATAACAGCATTGAAGGACTCACAGTGAAAGGTTTTGCATATAAATACAGGGCATTTGCAGACGATGTAATGTTTATGATTCAAGATCCAATCGACAAAATACCACAATTGATGGAAAAAATTGAAGAATTTGGATCAGTTGCGGGATTCTACGTTAATAAAAGTAAAACCAAAGTGATGTGCAAAAATATGACGAAACAAAGACAAACAGAACTTCAAGAGAAAATTCAATGTGAAGTAGTTACAAAGACTAAATATTTAGGAATTGAATTGACCATGAAAAACATTGATTTGTTCAAAAATAACTATGAAAAGGTTTGGCACAGGATTCAACAAGACATGAAGAAATGGGATACCTTGAATCTATCGTTATTGGGAAGAATTGCAACTGTAAAAATGAATGTTTTGCCGCGTTTGATGTTTTTATTTCAAGCTATTCCAATATTAAAACAAAGGAAAATACTGGATACGTGGCAGAAAGAACTATCGAAATTTGTATGGGCAGGAATAAAGCCAAGGATCAAAATGAAAATTTTATGTGATGCAAAGGAAAGAGGAGGTCTACAACTACCAAATTTAAGACTGTATTATGATGCCGTCTGTTTAACATGGTTGGAACAGTGGATTAATTTAGAAAATAAAAAGTTATTGGCTCTAGAAGGGCATGATAACAAGTTTGGATGGCATGCATATTTATGGTATGGAAAAGTAAAAATAGATAAATTTTTCAAACACCACTTCATAAGACGATCACTGTTCGAGACTTGGATGAGATATAGAAAATTCTTCTCAGAAGAAAGACCACTTTGGATAGTACCAGCAGAAGTGATTAATCCATATTCAAGAAATCAAGGGTTAGATTGGCTACCTTATAAAAGTCTTTTAAAATTAGAAGGGAAAAACTTTGTGTTAAAAGATAGATTTGATGTGGAATTTGAATATGATTGGTTGAAGTATAGACAGATTTATGACTTATTTAAGACCGATAAAAGAGAATATGGTTTTAGAGAAAATAACACTGAAATTGAAACTGTATGGCTTGAGAAAGGTAAAAAAATGATTTCTAAACTGTACAAGGTTTTATTGAAATGGTATACTGAGGATGAAATTGTAAAAGAGCAAATGATAAAATGGGCGGTAAATATTAATAATGAGATATTAATGACATCTTGGGAATATTTGTGGAAAAAGTCAATGAAAATTTCAACTTGTGTAAATGTTAAAGAGAATTGTTATAAAATGATGTACAGATGGTATATGACGCCTAAAAAAATTGCTATTATAAATGAAAGTATGTCTAACAAATGTTGGAAATGTAAGAAACATGAAGGGTCTTTTTACCATATGTGGTGGACATGTGATAAAGCAGTAAAGTATTGGACTGAGATCCACAATGAGATACAAAAAATTTTGAAATGTACTTTTAAGAAAGACCCACAGATGTTATTGTTAGGTCTTAAAATGGAAGAAATAAATGTAGCCAAGAGAACACTACTATGGTACTTGATTACAGCAGCTAGACTGACTTTTGCTCAATGTTGGAAACAAGATAAAGTACCTGAAACATGGGAATGGATTAAAAAGACGTTGTTTATGGCAGAAATGGACAAATTAACAAGAAAATTAAACAATGAAGAAGACGAAACCTTTTTCGGAGACTGGAAAGACTTTCAAGAATACTTGTTGAAGAATTGGGATGTAAAACGTGGTTTGATTTGTTTTGACAGCTATTGAGGAGAAGTGGAAAGAGACTCAGATCTTTGAATTGTTACCATTAGTAAAAAAAATATGTTTAGTAGTAAATGTAATTGTATAAGAGAAATATCAAGGGGGTTGGAGCAGTGCGGGAAGCCTTGTTTGGGGGGGAGAGGGAGAAAGAAAAATGGATATGTATTGGTTTGTTTAAATTGTATGAACATGTGATATATCCAATAATAAATTGTATTTAAAAAAAAATTAGCCCAAATAAAAGAATTTATCTAACTATTTACACAGTTATGGGGCACACTCACACTGTAGGAGTAAGCACACACTATGAACCAACAGGACGTAAATCCACAGGGATTAAATGCCATCCTCTTTCCCTACACACCAGCCTCTGGCTCTCTGCTCTAGTCTCTCTCTCTCTAGTCCAAGAGAGTAGGGCAACTTCCATTCATTCCCCAGTCCAGCCGACTGTGGAGTGGCTGAATTTCTGCTGGCTTGTGGCCTGAACAGCCTGATCAGCACAGGCAGCAGGAGCCTTTCCTAACATCCTGTAGGACTAAGATTGCCTCCTCCCTGGATGGGCTGCAGTCTATATTGATGCTGCTCCACGGGTTGGGACAGTCCCTGTTTTCCCACCTTTTTCTGCCTTGGGGCAGCTGGGAACTGTAGTGCAGCAGATGAGGAAGCCCCATTCAACCCAGTGAGTGATACTCCTACAGGCCCCTCTCTGGAACTACAGTTCAATTAAACTTTATGGCGGAACATTTTAAACAAACAACCACAGACAGCAGCCATCTTACAAACACAGGTAACTGCCATTTCATTACACCTACCAGCCACTGAGGGAAAAGTTACTCCCACACAGGACACAAGCAGTAGAAGTTTCTGCATCAAGAGACAAAGCCATTTGCCAGGAATTCTGACAGGGCAGAGTGGCTGAAGGGAGAGTGGGCGGGGAAGAGGAGCAGACCCAACACCTGGCCAATGGCACGCAAGTACTCTTGAGTGGCAGCTGATGGGTCAATGGCTGAGGGAGGGCATTGCACAGCCAATGGGAGTGCATGGAATGTTGCCACTTTAAAACAGCATTATTATATAGAGAGATGTGTTGTCTGTTTTAAAAGATATGTGGTCAGGAGAGAGAGAAGAGACACAGAACAGCAGTCTGTTCTGTGTTCATTGTAACATTTCCTTTGGCCCTAGGATCCATGTTCAGATACACCAGCTCACAAAAACCAAGTGTGCCTTCGTGCATTCCCTCCACCATGGGCCTATTGTACAGCCTTGGGTAAATTGATTCCTGTCATCTATAAAATAGGAATGAGGGCCTACCTCACAGTGCCATGGTACTGCTCAACTCAATAAACTTTATAAGTTACTTCCCCAATTTCAAGTGCTATCTATAAAGATTTTTTTAAAGCAGTGTTTGGTATTCTATCAAACTCGAGTGTGACCCAAGACAGGGCTATGCAGAAAGCAGAAGGCTTAATCTCCAGGAATAGGGAACCCCAGTGCTATTCTCCCATGTAAAAGAACAATTGTTGTGCTCTCCTATGCAGTCACTGCTGTGGTGAAAGCAAAACCTGCCACATACCCATGACATTGGGTAGCCTGGCCCTCGCTGACAAAAGTCTTTAATAAGGGGATCATAAGAGGCCTTTGCCTTGTATGAGTACTTCCAACCAAGCATATAAGCTGCCCAACATATGACTAAAATTTTACAGGTAGAAATTACAAATAGGCCTCTTGTAGCTATAAATACTGCAGAATGATTTATCTGTAGACTGCTTAAAGTTGTAGAGAAACAAAGAGAAATGTTTGGCCTGATTAACTGAAGGACCATTAATCCAAAGGAACAGCTAATTTGTATCCCACAATTTATTTTCATTTTATTTATTTACAAAATGTATATCCTGCCTTTCTGCCCTTAGAAGGGCTGCCAAGGTGACTAACAATTTAAACATGAGTGATAAAACACATTATAAAACCATTAAAATAAACCCCTCTCCCAAATGTACTTCATTAAAACAACCTTAAAAAGAGCTAATTGCAGAGTTAAAATACATATAAAAGTTGAAACATATAAAAAACATAAAACATCAAAAGGATTAGGTTTATACCCCGCCCTTCACTTGGAGTCTCAGAGCGGCTTACAGTCTCCTTCCTTTCCACTCCCCACAATAGATACCCTGTGAGGTAAGTGGGGCCGAGAGAGCTCTGAGAGAATTGGTCTTAAAAGAACAGCTGAGAGAACTTTGACTGACCCATAGTCACCCAGCAGCTGCATGTGGAGGAGTGGGGAATCAAACTTGGTTCTCCAGATTAGAGTCCACCATTCTTAACCACTATACCAAAGCTGGTAAAAGGTGCTGTTGGCCACAGCTGCCACCTACTTATCCAGCAGTAGGTCTGGGTACAAGAGCCCTCCCAGATTATGGACATTTTACTTCAAGAAGACTGCAACCCCCTCCAGACACCATAAATCCCAGGTCAGTCCACAAGCAGCGCTTACATATTGTCAGAATTAAGCTTCAGTTAATTAGCCTGCATCCACTCCAAAACTGACTCTAGGAATGATTTGAAGGCTTCTACAGTCTCTCTGGGATCAGCTGGAACTGCAAGACAGAGCTGCATGTCATCCGCATATTGGTGACATTCCAGTCCAGATCTCCAGGTGACCTCACCTAGAAGTTTCATGTAGATGTTATAAAGCATAGGGGATGATGGAACCCTGTGAGACCCTGTGGGCCAAAGGCCAAGGGGCTAAACAGCAATCTCCAAGCATCCCCTTCTTTTTCCTACCTTCCAGGTAGGACCGGAACAAGCGCAGAATGGTGCCTCCCAATCCCAATCAAGATAGGCAGTCCAGAAGGATACCATAATCAATGGTATCAAAAGCTGCTGAGAGCTCCAGGAGAATCAAAAGAATCAGACTCCTTCCATCCATCTCCTGGTGGAAGTCATCCACCAGAGAGACCAAGGCAGTTTCAGTCCCGTAACCAGGCCTGAAACCAGACTGAAAAGGATATAAACAATTTACCTCATCCAGGAAAGCTTGGAGTTGTCAGGCCACCACCTATTTGATCACTTCACTCAAGAATGGAACATTTGAGACTGGTTGATAATTATTGAGATCTCCTGGGTCAATGGTAGGCTTCTTTAGAAGTGACAGCCTGTTTAAAGGCGGGGGTAACCACTCCCTCTCTTAAGGAAGCATTAACTACTTCTCCAACCCAGTCAGCCATCACTCACCCCAAAAAGATTTAAGTGACCAGGAAGGGCAATCATCATACAAGTAGGCCTCAAACTTCTAAGGATCCTGTCCACATCCTCATACTGAATAAGCTGAAAAGTATCTCACGCAATTGGACAAATCATCACCATGGCACCATCCAACCCTGCCACTGCTAAAGTAGAGTCCAAAGTGCTGAGCAAAATGGTCACAGCAGGCCACAGAGTAGTCCACCTCCTCCTGTAGGCCAGATCCCAACAGGCCTCTGATGACCCAGAATAGTTCTTCTGGCCTACACTGTGCAGACACTTTGGTGGCAGAAAAGTGTTGTTTCTTTGCTGTCATCACCACCAGGGAGTATGCTTTAAAGTGAGCTTCTGCCCATATCCTGTTGGATTTGGTCCGAGTTGTTCTCCAGTGTTGCTGTGGCCTTCTCTCTCATCTTTTAATTACCCACAGCCCTTCAGTGAACCAAGGGGCTACCTGGGCTCTAAAGCCTGAGAGTGGGCACCTGGGAGCAATCTCGCCAGATCTCAAGAAAGGTCTTCTGTTTCACCCACTTTTTTTTGTTTTGCTGCTTCTGTTTTTGCTTCTTGTTTAGAGCCATTGATGTGGCTTTTCCCAAAGCTCACAGAATCAATGCCCGATGTATGAGTGTGTGTGTTTCTATGGGAGGGCACGGTGGCTTAGAGGTTACGATGCTGAACTGCAGACCAGAAGGTCTGTAGCTTGGCGTTTGAGACCTGAGTGCCACATGATGGAGTGAGTTCCCGTCTCTGGCCCCAGCTCCTGCCAACCTAGCAGTTCGAAAGCAAGAAATTGCAAGTAGATAAATAGGTACTGCTTTGATGGGAGGATTACAGCATTCCGTGCCCCTCAGCATTTAGTCTTGCCGGCCACATGACCCTGGAAATGTCTTTGGGCAGCACTGGCTCTTCAGCTTGGAAACGGAGATGAGAGCACCTCCCCCTAGAGCTGGATTTGACTGGCTTTTGAGCAAGGTAAACCTTTCACCACACACACACACACACACACATGTATATATCACTGACTTTAATGAGCTTCAGATCACCTCCTGAGAGTATCTTGACTGCATTCTATTAAAACGAAACCAATATTTTGTTTTCCCCCTATCAAACAGCACAGTGATGCTGCTTGCTGAGAGAAAATCCAGCATGTCCCAGTTGTCACTTGCAAATTTCCACACTGAAATAAGTCTATGACCTTTTGTGATTCTTACTTGTGCTGGGTACTGATTTCATTGAAGGCTTGGGCAGGGAAATGTCTTGCTACTGATGTGATTTAAAGGCCCCCTAATCTTTGTTTTGTATACAGTAGCTTACCCCATAACCCAACGGAGGGAAGGCAAGATGGAGCTGCTTGCTCCGACAGTTCATAATTCTCACTGGAAATATGCTGAGCTTTGCAGTTATTTTACCTTGTGAGCAGTCTTTCTTTCTGCATACCGTTCTTCCACAGAAATGTACCACCCGGCTTTTTTTTTCTTTTTCTTTTTGCAAGTCAGTCTTTTCCCCCCTTCCTCTTCAAACAGACGTTGTGTCCATCTCTCCCCATCTACTTCTGTTTATAATTAATCTCCCAATTCATGTAATCCTCTCTCCCTGTATAGACTAGTCATCATGAAGAACTTCTCCAGGGTGCCACATCTCAGAGGGAGAACAAAGGCTTTGCATTCCGCTACCGTCTGAGAGAGCCCCGATGCAATTCTCAAGAGCTGAGCTCCTTCACAAACAGCCCTCCAGCTTTCTTGGCTAGCAAAGCTCTTGCAGGCTTTCAAGAGCTGACCTTCTTGGCAGAGGATTGGATTCCTTTAATACGCTCACTTTTTAGAAGGGAGCCCCACCTGTTTTCCTCTGCCTGATGTAGAGACCATTAGAAGGTGTTTCCATGGATACTGGGACTGGTGAAGATGAAAGAGGATGATCCACTTTTCTGACCCACCAGAATACCCACCATCAGCAATAGCATAACTTATAGATGATGTTGTTGCCCTTTTTTCTTTTCTTTTCCCCCCTAAATAGTAGGGGGGGGGGTTGCCCCGGCCTTTTCATTCACATACAATTATTATTTTCTTCAATATTTTTATTAACATTCCCATTACCATGATCCAGATACATAGATATAAATCAATACATGATTTAGGATACTGATACCATTTCGTATTATTCCAGGGGGTCAACGAAAGACATTTCAAGGGTGAGAACTCAATGTTGACTGTTTTTCTAGCCTGCCCCAAATCTTATTGAGTTAATTTAACCATAAATAAAATCTTTCAAATTCTTTGCATCCCATTTTGACACAAAGGGGCAAGATTAATACTGTTGGCTGCTGCTCCTTTGTGCCAGCTGTGTGCAGCTGAGCACTGGAGGGGCTCTTATTTAAATGCCCCACTTCGACATCAGTCTTGGATGAAACACTTTCTACAGCTTTGGGGCAAATGCCTTTGTGTCAGAAGATGAGGCAAGCGAGCACAAGAGCAGCCTTGCTAGAAAAGACCAATGGTTAACCTCATCCAGCTTCCTGCTACGGTTGCCAGCCTCCAGGTGGGCCCTGGAGAGCTCCCGCTTTTACAACTGATCTCCAGCTGACAGAGATCAGCTCCCCTGGAGAAAATGGCTGCTCTGAAGGGTGGACTCTATGGGATTGTGCCATGCTGAGGCCCCTCCCCTCCTCAAACCCAGAGCTGGCAACCCTACTTCCTAATAAGACAAACTGTGCAAAAGGATGCTAAGAACAGAACAGAACAGAACAGTAAAACAATTTACTAGTGAGTAACAACAATATAACTGGTAGTAATTCAACTAAGAATACTACATATGTAGTATTTACAAAAATCCAACAATAAATCCACAATTTTATCAATAACCCACCAGGTAAGTTTTCAACAATCCAACAGATAAGTCTATAATTTTTTGATAATACAACAGGTAAGTACTAGTAATTCAACTCCTCAAACCCTGTCCTCTCCCAGATCCACCCCCAAAGTCTCCAGGTATTTTCCAACCCAGAGCTGGCAACTCTACTTCCTGCCCACCCAACTCCAAAACAGCCATCTAAGTTGCAGGGTCACTAGGAGATTTTGGTGGTGGAGCCTAGAAAGGGTGGGGTTCCCAGTGTGGTACAGTGCCATAGAGTCCACTGTCCAAAACAGCCATTTTCTCCAGGGGAACTAATCTCTGTAGTCTGGGGGTCAGTTGTAAAAGCAGGAAATCTCCAGGTCTCATCTGTGTTAACAGAGTTCAGGAAATAATCCAATCCACACTTTGGAGTTTGCTTTCAATGAATTTACTGCAACAGGATTTTGCAAAAAGATAATAACTGACTGCAGGTCACTAATACAACAGAGAGGCCTACAGAGCACAAGTGCTAACATGTACTACCACACAGCAGAAAGAGAAACAACAAGAGGTAGGCTGAACTGCAAGACAAAAACATTCAATGAACCCTAAACACTAGAGAATGCTCCACAGCTCCCCCTAGGGTACAAGTAGACTAAACTACTCTTTCAGCAGTATTTACAGTAACTAGTCTCTTAGCAGGCTGTCGTTTCTCCAACATCCCTTCTCAACAGCACCTGTACTATTCTACCATTTTTAATTTTGCTTGAATGGTCCAGGCAATGATTTCGTGAGAGCATCAGGGCCATGATCAGATGAGCTATTAGCTTCGATCTCATTACTTCTCCCTATCAGACTTTACAGGCATGTCCAGACAACCATATCTCCACTTGTAAGCCACTCATTTTCACCTCCAACCAGGGCTCTTTGTAGCAGGAACTCCTTTGCATATTGGGTGACACCCCCCCTAATGTAGCCAATCCTTCAAGAGCTTACAGTAGCCCCTGTAAGAAGAGCTCTGTAGGCTCTTGGAGAATTGGCTACATTAGGGGTGTGTGGCCTAATATGCAAAGGAGTTCCTGCTGCAAAAAGAGCCCTGCCTCCAACTATGCTGCCACCTGAGAAAGTCCGGTGGCAGCTGATCCAAGTAGTCTAGCTGTGCATCTCTGGAGAAACTTCCTTAACTGTAAGAGTGGTTGAGCAGTGGAACAGACTGCCTCAGGAGGTGGTGGATGCTCCTTCGCTGGACATTTTCAAGCAGAGGCTGGAGAACCATCTTTCAGGTATGTTGTAGAGCTATCTTTCAGCTATGCTCCTGCAGAGTGCAGGGGGTTGGACTAAATGACCTACAAGGTTCCGTCCAACTCTAACATTCTATGATTCTATGATCTGATCACTGTGCTGTGATTAATCATCAATGTGCATGCACGTTCTTTATATTACACTTTATTGGGATTTATTGAGGCACAAATTCAATATACAAAGGGACATTTGATCGAAGAAAATGGGGGCTTTAAACTTAGCATGGGCAAAACAGAGGATGGCGTAAAGGTCTGAAATCAGCTATTGATTTCCTAAGAGTCCAGTAGCACTTTAAAGACTAACCAGATTTGTGGAAGGGGATGAGCTTTTGTGAGTCAATGAGTCATGAAAGCGCATACCCTGCCACAAATTTGGTTAGTCTTTAAGGTGCTACTGGACTCATGCTCTTTTCTACTGCTACAGACAGACTGACATGGCTGCCCATCTTGACCTGCCTGGAGTATGACTGATTTCTTCCCGGTTACTTTCTGATTCCTTCATGAATTGATATTCACTCCAGTCTTGCTCCCGAGTTGTGGCTCTTCCACCTGGAAGACTGGAAGACTGGCAGGAATGCTCCTTCTAAGCTATGGGATCTTGTGAGCAAAAATTCTACTTTGTGAGCTACTGGCATTAAAGTTGTGAGTGAGTGATTTGGCTACTGCATAAATTAGTTTGCTCTGAAGCCATCCTTCCTGAACTGAAACAAAAATGTGTGAGCCGGAGGCTAAAATACTGTGAGCTACCTCACACCAACTCAGCTTAGAGGGAACACTGGCAGGAAACTGCAGTGATGAAGCCACAATGACAGGTGCCTCTTTTCAGTGGGTGGTTGCCTACCATCTTGACTCTGCCACCACCAGTGACTCTGCCAGCACTGCTGAAGCTGCTGCTGCTGTTCTTGTAGCAGCACCAGATGCATTGTTTAGGTGAGGAAAACCGTGCAGGGAGAAACTCTCTTTGCCCAGAGTCCCCCTCCCTCCATCCCTGCAGGTGCTCTGAACTGACCATAAAACCACAGTCAGTCCTGATCATAGTTGTTCTGCATCATGTTTAGTTTGAATCTAAGTTGACTTGGATGGACTTAGGTGGGTGTAGCTCTGCTTAGGTTTGCCTTGTTAATTATTCAGATTGCCAATTTGCAGAGCTTTTTTAGTGTTGGGTAAATACAGCTTGCCATTTAAAAAAAACCGCTATGACATTCTGGTTTCTTTTTTGTATTCGACACATCTGGTTTGAAGCAGCAAGTTTGCCTTTGATAATATGCAGCTGATAAAAACATTTCCTTTTGGAACAAATGCACCTCAGTTTGAAGATACATAAAACTTTAAACTGGGGTTTGCAATATGTTAAATTTATAGCTCATGCCTGACCTGACAAAGGAAGCCAGGAGATGTTCTACCCCCCAAAAAATCATAAAATTTAGATTGGTAGAAGAAATTGCTTCTGTGGTAAACCATTCTGATCAGTCTCACAACAGAGATGTTATTTTATCATTTTCTGTCACCTGGATTAGTCTCTCCTTTGTGTATTTTATTGTTTTATTTCCCCATCCTGGTCACGGAGGGCACATTTATTGTTTAGTAAGCAGAGTCTGGGTGGTTGCAGTTTACAGAGTCAATGGCAGTCAAACAATAAGGTCAATGTCTATACCATCTTGGAAAAATTGGGGTTAGAGCAGGTGAAATTATCATACTATTTGGTTTTTATGGCTCTAATAGAATGCCAGAAAGTCCCTGACCTCTGCTGCCACTCATGTCTTACTCTAATAGCAATGTATAACCTTTGACACTCAATTAAAACAGGAAATAAGGCAAACAACGGGTCAATATGCATGTTTGGCCATTCCGAGCCTCTGAAATAAATTCCGGAAGGCCTTTCAAAGGAGTAATAACCCTTATTCATTTGGCACGCAGCCATTAAAGTTATGGTCAGTAAAAAGAAACACAACCCGCATCATTTATTTTCTTGCTGACTTTAAGCCACGCATGTTAAACCATCCTGCAAGCCAGCAGTTCAGATGTACATGCTCTTTCTTATCATTATTAATGGTACTGGTTCCTCCTGCCAATTGGCTCAGTGTGATGAGACATGTTTTTGGTCCAGATGACTGCAGACTTTAATATCCTGATATGTTTAATTTTACAAGGGGTTTATCATATGGATTAAAAGAGATGAATCGCTCCTGGCAGGCATCCAGGAGCAATGAAAATGTTTCACCTGAAGATGTCTGTTTTAAGGCTGCTCTGGAAAGGGGTGTTGGTTGCAAAAATGTTCATTGATAGCCAGAAGAACCATCTGAAAGTGACGGCGAGGGGGTTGCTTGTGCTCGAAAAGGACAAAGCATTCGCCCATTCAGAGTGCAATCCCTGTTAATCAAGGCAGCAATGACCTCACAATGAACTGGCTTTGTGACATAGAATCATAGAATCAAAGGGTTGGAAGGGGCCATACAGGCCATCTAGTTCAATCCCCTGCTCAAAGCAGGAGCAGCTTAGAGCAGCCCTGACAAGTGTTTGTCCAGCTGCTGCTTAAAGACTGCCAGTGAGGGGGAGCTCACCATCTCCATAGACAACTGATTCCATTATTGTACAACTCTTACTGTAAAAAAGATTTTCCTTAATATCCAACCAGTACCTTCCCACCCTTAATTTCAACCCATTATTGTGAGTGACAGCCCTTCAAATATCCCCCCTCATGTCCCCCCTCAAGCTCGTCTTCTCCATACTGAATGTTCCCAAGTCCCTCAGCCTTTTCTCATAGGGCTTTGATCTCCAGGCCCTTGATCATCCTCTGCACCCATTCCATTCTGTCTACATCCTTTTTGAAGTGAGGCCTCCAGAGTTGCACAAATACACCAGGTGTGGCCTGACCAATGCAGTGTACAGTGGGACTATAACATCTTGTGATGTGGATGTTATGCCTCTATTGATCCATCCCAAGATCATATTAGCCTTTTTTGTAGCTACATCACACTGGCTGCTCATATTTAGCTTACGGTCCACCCATACCGCAAGATCTTGTTTACACACACTGCTACCCAGAAGTGTATCCCCCATCCAGTATGTGAGTTCCTCACTTTTGTTACCCAGATGTAGAACTCGGCACTTATCCTTGTTAAATTGCATCTTGTTCACATCTGCCCACTTTTCCAGTGTTGAATTCTATCTCTATCTTCTGGTGTGTTCGTAATTTGGTGTCATCTGCAAATTTAATGAATAATCCCTCCATCTCCTCGTCCAGATCATTTATAAAAATATTGAAATGTACTGGGCCCAGAACTGAGCCCTGTGGCACCCCACTGGACACCTCCATTTGGATGAAATGCCACTGACAACTACTCTCTGAGTGCAGTTCTCCAACCAGTTCCCTATCCACCTAACTATCCTGTAGTCCAGTCCACAGTTCTTTAGTTTACCCATCAGAACATCATGGGGAACCCTGTCAAAAGCTTTACTGAAATCCAGGTAAACAACATCAACAGCATCATCAGCATCATCACACAACCAAACATGATTTTGTTATGAAGCATGGTTATGACACCACACTCCTATCAGACTGTTCTAGGGAGTTCATTCCCCTCCTCACACACACACCAAAACAGAACCAAAGCAGCAGCAGACTTGGTTCAGGCATAACTCAGGGGGGAAAAAACACTCTCTACTTATACTCTAATTAGTAGGATTGTCAGAATGCGAGCCACTTACTGAGTTAATTAGAATGTGTGAAAAATGTGCTAAAATTTCACTTTAGGTAAATTTTAATTTATTTAGAATATTTGTAATGTTGCCTTTTCAGAGACCTCCTTGAGGTAGCTCACAAAATAAAACAGAACAAAATTATAAAAACAGAAAAATGAAAGATAACAAACCATTATATACCTGCCAATAAAAATTCAGAACATAAAATAGCATAAAAACATATAGCATAGCACCTTTAGCAGTATTAAAATATTGGTGGCAATTCTACTTACCACCCTCATGTGGATGATAGTAAAAAGCCAGTCTTCCCAGCAATGCTTCATATGGCAAGTATAACATTTCAAAGCCCCCGACCCCACTGTTTGTACCATGACGATAGATTCAGGTGGGCAGCCATGTTGGTCTGAGGCAGCAGAACAAAGTTTGAGTCAAGTGGCACCTTTAAGACCAACAAAGTTTTATTCAAGGTGCTAGGAATAAGGCCTGTTGTGGAAATAAATACAACAAGATCTAGAAAGAGGCTCTGGGAGCATGCCAAGGCCTTGGGTACTCAGCGCCAATTCGCTGTGGCGACCTCAGCAGGGTATAATGGCATAGAGTCCACCATTTTCTCCAGGGGAACTCATCTCTGCCATCTGAAGAGCAGTTGTAATTCTGTAAATCTGAGTGATCTCCAGCCCCCACCTGGACACTGGCAATAATGGTTCCCCATGAGGGAATGGCTGGCTTGGAGGGTGGAGTCTATGGCATTGTACCTGTCTGAGATCCCACCCCTCCTCAAACCTCACCTTCTCCAGGTTCCATCCCTCATATCTCCAGGAATTTCACACCTGGAGTTGGCCCCAATGAGTTGTCTCCAAAAGGCCAAAACAGGTGTGGAAAGGGCCTTTTACTGACAGAACCTGGTTGCCTAGCAGCAGGCACTGAGGAGAAAGCACAGTTGCCACCTTTGATTAGGGAAATACCTGGAGATTTGGGGGGTGGATCCTGTAGAGGTCAGCATTAGGAGGTGATGGAAGGACTCATCAGGAGATAATGCCTTAGGGTCTATCCTCCAAAGCAGTCTTTTTCTCCAAGGGAACTGATCTCTGTCATTTGGAGATCAATTGTAACAGCGGGAGATCGCCAGGTCTCACCTGGAGATTGGTAACCCTAGGGGAAAGCCACACAGCAGGGGGTTGAAGAGAATGGTTTGATGTTCACTGGCCCACCTCATTAGCCAGCCAGACATGGTGGAACCAAAAAGGAGTGAGAGGCGTATTAAATTTATTCTGACAGGAAAGTGACCAAGCAGGGCGGGGGGTTATGCTGAAAATCCTTTGTTTTTTTTACTCGCAGAAGCAAGCTTGGTTGTTTGGTTGCCTACCAACAGCCACTGAGGAGACAGTCACAGTTAGTCTCACACAGGAGCCAAGAGAAGTATCTTCCTCAGGAGACAGTACAGCTTTCTAGGAGCCACAGCTCGTTTCCTCTAGGCCAGACCCTCCCTGGTGCTGTTGCCACTGCTGAAGGAAGGCGGGAGAGCCTTTAAAAGGCGCTGGGCATCCTTCTCTGCAGTACAGGCCTTGTGGCCGAGGGAGAGGGTCCGCAAGGGGCAGCAAAAGTGAATGCTTCTCCTGCTTGCCGCCGCTTGCTAGGTCTGCCTCCTTCTCCTCTGTGGAGGGGTTGCCGCTCTCTCAGCGGAGTGTCCACCCCCTTTACTGGCTTCCTCCAGACTGACGGGAAAATGCTGCCCGCCGGTTCGGTGGGTGGGACTGAGCCAACGCAGCAAACCAATGCAGCCACAGGATTGGGAGACTGTGAGAGTGGCATCTCGATGGGCCAAAGGCTGTGGAAGCATATCCAGGAGGGACTCCAAAACTCAGATATATATACGGAGAGATAAGCTTTCATGTGCATGCACACTTCTTCAGATACAGACTGTATCTGAAGAAGTGTGCATGCACACAAACGCTTATACCTTGAATGATACTTTGTTGGTCTTAAAGGTACCACAGGATTCAAACTTTGTTCTGTATACATCATGATTCATCATAGCATCTACACATCATGTCCCAACAGGGATAATGCAACACTGTTATGCTGATGCTGCATGCGGGGGGAATGACACTTTTAAAAATTACTGGACTTGAATCTAACTCCATTGCAAATGTGAATCTCCACACCTACAATGTAAAGCTTCCAGCCCATTCTACCATCTCCGAATCCCATCACTTCACCCTGCTGCATGTATGGACCAGGCTATAGAGAAGGGCTTATTGATAGGCCTCATGGGGGCCATAGCATTTAAATAATCTCCAAGTGAAGGCTAGGATGAGCATGGTAGCTTTGTACTGAGTAGATGAGATGCAGAATATCAGCTGTAAGTACCTACCTGTATCTTAAGTTTAGAGGTTGAAGGAAAATGGTTGAACACACTGATAGTCTGAGTGATTCTCCATGGCAGGTCAAGTGTAGCAATTCCATTGTTTGTTTTTCTCTGTTTTCTTAGTTTCTGGTGTCATTACAGATTTTTGTTGTGGGTTACTGGCAATCACTCAACCAAAACTGATAGGTCAGTGAATTTCTCCAGTTGCTCTACAAGTCAGGCAAGCAGAAGTAAGGACTTTAGAATCCTAACAACGAAGTTTAAGCCCCTGTTGTCTGCCTGAGTTTTGAGCCTAATACTCATGGAAAACTGTTGTGTGGCTGTGGGATGTAGCATGGTACCTGTGGCATTGGTGCAATATCCCTGCTTCTGTATGTAGCACCTCAAATACTTTTGAAGTGGAACAGAGGGGAGGGAAGCCATAAGCCAGGTTTCTGTTTCAACATTCTTCCTGGGCAAGACCTTGACTCGTTGATATCAAATTGCAGTGATGAAAAATGCGCTGGGTGAGAGCCATCTGAAATGGATGAGATGTGTGAAACATTTATGCTCCGATCGCCTAAGACGGCGATAGCTCAAATGTTCTATTTGTCAAAGGGCTTCCACTGTCACCTAAGACGGGGCAAACATCGTTGGGTGAGTTACAGATAAAAGATGAGAAGGATGGTGATTGTTTTTTTTTTTTAACAGAGGAGAAAAAACCTGCTTGCTGCTCTCCCTCGAAGCATTAACTAGGAAGAAAGAAAGTGAGCGAAGCTAACTAAGGCTGGAGACAAAGGATTTCTTTGCCAAACAGTTGAAAGAGTTTGAAAAAAGTGAGCGTATAACAGGGGTGGCCAAACTGCAGCTCAGGAGCCGCATGCGGCTCTTTCACACAGTCTAATTTAATGTTAATAAAAAGCAAATTTGCATATTTTTCAATAAAACATGTGTGCAATATTTGTTCATGTCTTGTGGCTCTCAAACATCTGATGGTTATTCTATGTGGTTGTTACATTAAATAAGTTTGGCCATCCCTGGCATATAACAATAACATTACAATATGTATCTGAGTCTCACTTTTCCCTTGGGTAAACAGATTCTGCAGGTTTCATTGTGTTCCAAAAACATGCAAAGACTGTTTACTAGGGGTTCCAGTGAGATGAAAGAAATACTTAAGTGCATCATGAAGGTCACTCTCAAAGATTCTTTGGTTCTCTTGAAACAACTGGCCTGGATCCACCAGAGATTTCTAAAGAAAAGATTTCAGGGAGTGGGGAGTTTCCCGCCTTTTCCATTCTGCTGCAGCCCAAAATGCTGCTCAACAGAACAGGAAGATGGGGTCCTTTTTAACACCCCCCCCAAGGGGCCGCTGTGGCTTAGAGGTTAAGACGCTGAAGCTGCAGACTGGAAGTTCTGTAGCTCAACAGTTCAGAACGCTAGTGCAGCAGGACGGAGTGAGCTCCTGTCTCTGGCCCCAGCTCCTGCTAACCTAGAAATTTGAAAGCAAGAAATTGCAAGTAGATAAATAGGTACCACTTCGGTGGGAAGGTAACAGCATTCCGTGAGCCTCGGTGTTTAGTTATACTGGCCACATGACCACAGAAATGTCTGTGGACAGCGCTAGCTCTTCAGCTTAGAAATGAAGATAAGCACCGCCTCCTAGAGTTGGATTTGACTAGCTTTCATGCAAGGGAAACCTTTACAAGAGGCTAAGCAAAGAATTATGGGACCCATGTAGACAAAAAAATGGAGGCAGAGAATCTTACAAGATCGGCCCTCCTTTCTCTCATGTCAGCAGAAAACCTGGTAGGATTAATCCCATGTTTTTACCAGTTTATTTTAACCTGTTGATTTACCTTTGCATTTAATCTCAAATTATGTATTTTTCTTGTATTTACTTATTAGGATATTCAGACCCTTCTGCCCTGAAGAGACCAACGCTGCTTGGTATATAATTTCCCCTCCTCTATTTTATCTTCACAGCAACATGTTAGGTGAGAATCACTGGCCCAAGGTCATCTGGCAACAGGGGTGTCAGATACCCACTAGGAGTGGAGGATCCTCTGTTTGTGCTCCCTCTCCTTTGCTGGTGGTCAGTGGAGCAGCGAGGGGAGGGAATGGGGGGAATGGCATTATGTGACACAACAACGTCCCTTTCATCTAGGAACCTGGAAGTGCTGTTGCCCCATCACACAATGCTCTAGTAGTTTCCTTTATCTCTATGGTCTTTACCATAGAGTTTCAGGGAAACCACAGGGCATCACATGATACAGTCATGTCACTTGTGATTATGAGCTAGAAGTAGTGTTGCAACATAGCATGATGACATTTCACTAGGTCTCTGCCCCCTAGTCTCCCATTGGTTGTCTACACTGGGCTGGCAACCCAATGAACCAGCACCCACTACACCGTACCTGCTCTTTTTGTGCTAGTTTTAAATTAAATTGTTTCATGGCTCTAATCTTGGAATTTAAGAATGATATCCTGCCCCTTTTATATTACTGCCAGTAGAAGGTACAAATAAAATTGCTACTATTAGAATCTGAACATTTTTAGTTGGTCTTTTGACCAAATTTATTTATTTATTTATTTTTATTTTATTAATCGCATTAATACCCCACCCTCCCCGCAATGCAGGCTCAGGGCAGCTCACAGTCAGTACATAAAAACTGTTAAGATCACATAAAACCATATAAAACAATTCCATATTAATAAAGTTTCATAAAGTGCAGAAGATAGTTACTCAAGATGGCTTATTTCAATGTACTCTCTAAAAATCCTTCTGCTCCAGATCTTCCTGCGGCTAGATGTTAAAACCAAGAGCCAGGGCTCTATAATGGTGGCGGCACCCTAGCTGAATTTACACATTGATATAGGTTTACTGATTCAGACTACTGACCAACTGGTACTGGCGACTCTGACCTGCAACAGCTCTGCGAAGTCTCAAGATGAAGTCTTCTCCATCTCTTACTACTTGAACCTATTATTGGTTATACTAGGGACTGATCCTTAGACCTTCTACATACATTGCGTATACTCTACTATAGCAGTTCTCACAAAGTTTGTATTTAGAACCACACATTGAAAGTTTTATTATTTTGATTTAGGTGTTCTATTGGGTTTGGTACCATTTCAGCATTACCAAAACAGAAAATCTACATTCCACAGAGATTCCAATTACTTTTAAGATCCTGTAAATTATTGAAACTTTTTTTTTATCACTTATGCATTGTCATTTTTATCACTTGTTTGTCCCTATTGCTTTGGGTCTCCCCCCCACTTTTCCACATTTGTTTTGATCCCTCTGGGACTACTACAGAGAGCAAAACACATGGGGGGGGATACCCCGGAGCAATAAGGTCAAACGAATGACAAAACCGACAGTGCAGAAGAGCCTAATGTCTTTAACAGAGAGCTTGATTCAACATTACAGGGTTGCCAATTCCATGTTGGGAAATTCCTGGAAGTTTGTGAGTAGATCCTGGGGAGGGTGGGGTCACTGGAGAGAAGGACCAGAAGGGTATAATGCTCTGGAGTCCATCCTTTAAAGCAGCCATTTTCTCCAAGGGGACTGATCTCTGTAGTCTGGAAATTAGTTCTAATTCTGGGAGATATCCAGGCACCACCTGGAGGCTGGCAGCCCTACAAGAGTACACAACTATTAACCATGTCCAGCTTGTTATGGATGTTGTCATGTATGTATGGGAACGGAACTAAAAAGAACCTGCAAGATCCCCCGACAAAGCTGCATGCAAAACACATAGGGGTTGTATAACTATTAAAGATTCTGTTTCCCTGTTCTATTTCTCTCTGCCCGTTTTGCCTTGGTTCAGCCCCCTTTTTCTTCACAGCTTGCTATGGATGCCATTTTGGAAAAAAACAGATTCCCACCAGATCCTTCTTGTTTTTTCAGAACTACTTTCAAAGTTCTACCCTGGCAATTTAAAACATTTCTTTTGAAGGGAAGCATTAACTCCTTTGTAATTACTTTCCTTGTAGCCCTCTAAACCAGCTGAGCTTGCACATGGGAGAAAGGGGAGGAGATGAGGAATAGTATATTTTACTTGTATGCAATATACAATCCAAATGAGAGGGTGCTCTGATGATGTATTGGACCATGCATCATCAAAACCAGCTGTCATTCTAATGATGTATGAGTGTAATAAATCATCAGGAAGGGCACATTGATAAAGTATTACTCAAAAGAGAATTGTGTCCTAGTGAGAAGTGGTCCAGCATAAAATTGAGACCAAGCCCTGCCACTCTTAGAAGCAGCTTTTAGGTTTGAGTTAATCAATTAATATTCTTCTACTGGCTGGAAACTGAAGTCTTTTCTCAGGCAGAACTCCCACTCAAACAAGCTGAAATCTGAGTGGGGGGAAATATTGCACAACTGGACTGAGAATCTCCTCAGAGCTGCTATTTCTTGATAATTATAGATAATTATAGGTTTTATTTAAGCCACTCCAAACAAAATCCATATCATGTTAACAGTTATCATTATAATTTTCACCTCATCCAATATTAGCAGACGATACAACCACAGCTGAAAATTGTACATTGGCTAGTTGGAAGAGGTGCACTAGTCACCTTGAAAAAGAGAAATGCTTCATTCACACATCTCATCAAACCAATGTTAAGCTTGAATTTGTATGGACCAGTTTGTTTTGGAGCTTATTATTTATTTATTTTATTTATTATATTTATACCCTGCCCTCCCAGCCAAGGCTGGCTCAGGGCAGCTAACAGGTTAAAACAACAAAGATAACAATAAATGGTGAAAGTCATAAAACCAATTAATAATTAAAATGTTAAAAGGTGCTAGCATCCAGAAAAAAACAAGTATTGATTTAATATTCCTTGTGGGATGGCGCGTGACTTCCATGCCATCCTGGTGGATGGTCCAGATGTAACCTTAAACAGGTGACTCAGGCTGCCTTGAGATTTCAAGGGGGCGGGCATTCTTTCCGGGGCGGCTCCTAGTTAAACACCTGGTGGAACAGCTCCATCTTACAGGCCCTGAGGAACTGTATAAGGTCCCACAGGGCCCTGATCTCCTCTGGGAGCTTGTTCCACCAGAGAGGAGCCACCACCAAAAAAGCCCTGGCCCTAGTTGAAGCCAGCCTGGCATTCTTAGGTCCTGGGAGGGTGAGTCTGTGTTGAGACCCTGATTGCAGTGCTCTTTAGGGGACATGTGGGGAAAGGCAGTCCCTCAGGTATGTAGGTCCCTGGCCATAAAGGGCTTTAAAGGTAAGAATCAGCACCTTAAAGTGAGTTTGGTATGCTATTGGTAGCCAGTGCAATGCCTTCAGCACAGGCTGAATGTGCTTCTGTAGTGGGAGGCCCATCAACCGCCTGGCTGTAGTATTTTGCACCAGCTGTAGTTTCCAAATCTGTGATAAGGGCAGCCCCATGTAGAGAGCATGGAATCATAGAATGTTAGAGTTGGAAGGGACTTTGCAGGTCATCTAGTCCAACCCCCTGCACTCTGCAGGATCATAGCCGAAAGATAGATCTACATACCTACAACATACCCGAAAGATGGTTGTCCAGTCTCCACTTGAAAACGTCCAGCAAAGGAGCATCCACCCCCTCCAAAGCAGTCTGTTCCACTGCTCAACCACTCTTACAGTTAGGAAGTTTCTCCTGATATTTAGCCAGTAACGACTCCCTTGTAATTTCCACCCATTAGATCTAGTCTTGCAATCCGGAGCAAGAGAGAACAGATTTGCTCCATCTTCTACATGACAGCCCTTCAAATACTTGAAGACTGCAATCATGTCCCCTCTAAGCCTTCTCTTTCCCAGGCTAAACATACCCAACTCTATCAGCCTTTCCTCATAAGACTTGGATTCCAACCCTCTCACCATCCTGGTTGCCCTCTTCTGGACACACTGGAGCTTGTCAACATCCTTCCTAAAATGTGGTGCCCAAAACTGGACACAGTTCTCCAGGTGAGGCCTGACCATAGCAGAACAGAGTGGAACTACCACCTCCCATGATCTGGACACAGTGCTTCTGTTAATGCATCCTAAGATTGCATTAGCTTTCTTCACAGCCATATTGTACTGCAGGCTCATGTTTAGCTTGTGATCAACCATAACATCTAGATCCCTTTCACATGTGCTGCTGTCAAGCCAAGTCCCTCCCATTCTGTATCTGTGCCTTTGATTTTTTGTACCTAAGTGTAGGACTTTGCACTTATCTCTATTGAAATTCATTTTATATGTCTCAGCCCACTGTTCCAGCCTATCTAGATCATTTTGAATCCTGACTCTGTCTTCTTCAGAATTAGCAATCCCACCCAGTTTTGTGTCATCTGCAAATTTGATAAGCATCCCCTCTATGTCTTCCTCCAAGTCATTTATAAAAACTTTAAACAACACTGGGCCCAGGACTGAGCCCTGCAGCACTCCACTCGAGACATCCCTCCATGTAGACGCAGAGCCATTTACAAGCACTCATTGGGTAAAATTTTGGTGTAGCCAGTTTGGTGTAGTGGTTAAGTGCACGGACTCTAATCTGGGAGAACCGGGTTTGATTCCTCACTCTTCCACTTACATCTGCTAGATGACCTTGGGCAAGCCATAGTTCTGGCACAGCTGTTCTTGAAAAAGGGCAGTTTCTGTCAGAGCTGTCTCAGCCCCACCTACCTCACAGGGTGTCTGTTGTGGGGAGGGGAAGGGAAAGGAGTTTGTAAGCCACTCTGAGACTCCCTTGGGTAGTGAAGGGCAGGGTATAAATCCAATCTCTTCTTCTTCTTTTTCAACCAACCATGAATCCATCCAACGGTTGCACCATCCAGCCCACACTTAACCAGCTTATCCTCAAGGATATAATGAGAAACTTTGTCAAATGCCTTAGTGAAATCTAGATACACTATATTCACAGCATTGTCAGAGTCAACCATTTTAGTAACTGTCAAAAATGGAGATAAGGTTGGTCTGACATGACTTATTCTTGATAAATCCATGCTGGCTACAATCAATTAACTCATTCCATTCAAGGTGCTTACAGACAGAGCATTTAATAATCTGCCCTGGGCAAAAGCCAGACTGGAAGGGGTCTAGAACAGAAGCGTCATCCAAGAAGCTCTGAAGCTGCATTGCCACAGCCCTCTCTATTAACTTGCCCAAACAGGGCAAGTTGGAAACTGGCTGATAGTTCGCCAGTTCAGCTGGATCCAAAGATGGTGTTTTGAGGAGAGGATGTACTACTGCTTTCTTAAGTGCTCCTGGGAACCGTCCCTCCGAGAGGGACTTGTTGACTATTTCCCTAAGGGCACCTCAGAGCCCCACATGGCCACCTTTAATTAGCCATGAAGGGCATGGATCCAGGGAGCAGGTGTTGGGGCACACAGCTAGGAGCAATTTGTCAACTTCCTCCAGACTGAGCAGACCAAAATGATCCATGATCTGGCCAGAAGACATGCAAGGAGTCTTGACTTCACTCACTGTTTCAAATGTGGTGGGGAGGTCACAGCAGAGCGACAAGACTTTGTCCGTGAAATAGCTTGCAAAAGCCTCACAGCCAAAATCCAATTCCCTATCATTTGACTTACCCTGTGGCAAGGTAGTAATAGAACAAATCATTCTAAACAATTGGGCTGGGTGTGAGCTTGCAGACGCAATCGTAGCCGTGAAGTACTCCTTCTTCGCCGCTTTGACCGCCATCTCGTAGGATCTCATAAACATCCTATAAGATGCTCTTGTGACTTCATCATGGGTGCGCCGCCATGGTCTCTCTAACTGTCTCAGCCCTCGCTTCATAAGCTGCAACTCTTGGGTATACCAGGTAGCAAGCTTAAGATGAAGGAGCAGAGGGTGCCAGGGAGTGATCTCGTCAATGGCCGTCGAGAGCCAGCTATGCCAGTCCTCTACTAGCTCATCCAGCAAGCCGCCCGAGGGCATTGGATCCTGAAGAGCCATCTGAAGCTCCATAGGGTCCATTTGGCTCCGCGGGTGAGCTAAAATACGCTTGCCGCCCAAACAGGGTTGGGGTTGTTATGTTCTGGGTTTATTATATGTTGTGTTGGTTATGGATTGCCTCGGGTATCCTAATCCCCTCATTCTGATTGGCTGACTAATAGACCATCCATTGGTCCTGAAACCACCTAAGGTAACCTATCAAAGAGCTATGCTTAGGTCCAATCAGAACATCTGTATATAGTCATATTGTATATAGTTCACTGATGGAATTGTATAAGTTTGGGTGCCGCTTTTGTCAGTTCAGTTCAGAGCTGAGTAATGTTTGGAATAAAAGCCTTGTTATGGTTCATCGTCTCCTGACTCTCAATACCTAAAAGGGATGGGACATTCAGTCAGGCCCTCAGGGCAAGGTGGTCCAACCATGGCACCGCCAAAGCAGTGATCCGTTTCACTGTGACTTCAGTTGCAAAGATCAAATTGAGTGTGTGCTCTACTCAGTGAGTGGGGATCATTACATACTGGGAGAGTCCCAGCGCCTCCATGGGCTATACCAGGTCCGCTGCCTGGGTAGAGGTCACATCATCGGCATGGACATTGAAATCACCCAAGACTACCAGCCTAAGGTGTTCCAGTGCCCAGCCTGATACAGCCTCCACCAGGGATGGCAAGCTATTGGCCAGTGCATTGGGTGGTGGGTACACTAGCCAAATGGCTAAATTCTCCCCGGCCTCCCACACCAGGCCGGCACACTCAATGCCCATGATCTTTGGTGATGGGAGTGCCCTGAAGGAGTAAGTCTTCCAAATGAATAGGGCCATTCCTCCCCCCCGCCCTCTAGTCTGTGATTGGTGGAGGACCGAGAACCCGGGAGGAGCTAAGTGGTAGAGAGCTAATATCTCCCCATCTCACACCCAGGTCTTGGTCATGCATGCCAGGTCTACCTTCTGCTCAAGCAGGAAGTCTTGAAGGACCATGGTCTTATTGTTTATAGACGTGGCGTTACACAACACCAATGTCAGAGGGGAGTCATTAATCCTAGCCCCACCGCATACTGGGATGGGACACAGGCTGGAAGGGGACTGAGCTAATCTACTTCTCCGCCCCCTTCCCTTGACTCCATGCTCATGTACATATCTTCTCATCCCCCACCTGAGTATGGTGAAAGAATCCTGGTTTAAAACTAACCCCTGTTACACGTTCAAAAGCAGGCAAATAGTGTAACTAGACTTAATTCTCCACCCACACGCAGCAACTGAAATTCTGAACATGGATTAAACCCTAGTTTAGAATCCTGGTTTGTGTGGGGAAATTAAGCTACAGGTCACAAATAACAGGCAATTAGTTTTGAACCAGGATCCCTTTAACACGTGTGTCATGAATAACAGGCAGTTAGTTTTGAAGCAGGATTCCTTTAACATGTACCACATGAGAAGGGAAGGAGAAGAAGCAGAAGCAGCAAGGCAGGTTCACACACATTTAATTTAATGTTGGCTTGATGTGACATTGGAATGCAGGTACATATGGATATAGATATTTCAGAGTTATAGCTTCATATATTTATAAGGAAAGTGATTGGTGTCATCATTCCTGTGAGTTAGCAGTACTGAAGACACAACCTAACTGCTTGACTCAGGTTAAGAAGATCATCTTCAAACTAACACAGTATTTGGGCAGCAAAATGGTACAGTTCATGTTCAAAATGGGGGGCCAGCAATAAACAATAAAGAGAGAAAGCCGGTGTGGTGTGGTGGTTAAAGTGTCAGCCTAGGATCTCATCTGGGAAACCCAGATCTGAATCCCCACTCTGCCAAGGGAGCTTGCTGAGTGCCCTCGGGCCTGTCACATACTCTCAGCCTAACCTACCTCACTGGAGAAGAGGAGAATTATGTAAGCCAGCCACTTTGGGGCTCCATTGGAAAGAAGGACAGAATATAAAGTAAGTAAGTTAATAAGTTAGTAAGTAATAGTGCATCTGAAGTGCATTTGTGTTAGACTCTTTAGACCTTCTTGGTTGCTTCCCCTAGGCACCACTGTGGTCCTTCACACCAGGCTACACGTTTTCTCTTTAACAGGCAGAGAAGGAATCAAACAACCTTGTGGAAACCTCTGTCTCTACCCCCCTCCCCTGAAAGAACATTTGTCTGTTCCTGCAGTCAGATTATTGCCTTGTAGCATAAATAGTTCTGACAAAGTGCCTTCACAAGCTAGTGAACTAGCAATGTGGTTAGAGGAAAATGTTCTGCATGGAAAAACTGGTCGCAAACGGTTCTTTGTGGTATGGACATGGACTAAGCGTTCAGGTTGGATAACATATCACACATCTGTTGATTATCTCTCTCTGACCCATTATGCACACACATCTTACTTCAGATTTCCCAAGCAATAAGCCTTTAAGCTTGACTTCGGATTCTGTTCCTGTCTTAGGCACCGTTCTTTTTCCTCCGGTGTATTTACTGTGCAGCTGCAATTTTTTTTAAAAAATTAACTTTTCTAATTGGGGTGGGAACATCACATGTGAAGTGGGGGGGTGGCATCCAAAAGTTTTTTTTTTTGTTTTAATTATACAGTTGCACTACCACAGCTGCACAGTAATGCCCAGCAAGTGCCTTCCATTTAAAGCCTCATGGTTCAGGTTTTGCACATGCATTTTAGTGTTAGTTTGCTGAATAAAAGGGAACAGAAAGGAACACAGCCAAAGGGATGGGGAACGATGTTGAAACTGATCAGAGTAATGTCCAGCAAGTGCCTTCCATTTAAAGCCTCATGGTTCAGGTTTTGCACATGCACTTTAGTGTTAGTTTGTTGAATAAAAGGAAACAGAAAGGAACACAGCCAAAGGGGGGGCAATGTTGAAACTGACCAGAGTTTTTTGAAACTGACAAGCAGTTGTGAAGCCCCGTTTTCCATATTGCCAAGCATTAGGGAATTCTCTGCTGTGTTATCAGCCGCTGTGAAAAATGGGAAAGAGTCAAACGATCTCATAATATGGGGAAACACATTGAGTGTACAGAATGCATGGTAGAACCCACTGACACTGCTTTGATCCTTGGCATTGAACCCAAGCTTTGATCCTTGGCATTGTGTGTGTTTGTGTCTGTGCAAAGTTGGCTGAAACTCAACCATGCTTTGCACAGGGCTGCAACTTGTATAGGGGAGGAGTCCTCTGGCAGAAGCTCCGGATAGCATTTTTAGTCTTGTGCCACTAATTTGGGGGGGGGTGTATTTTAACCAATGCTCTAGTGCAGCTGCACAGTAGTGCTACTTTGCTTCCCTTCCTTGCACATGTGCATAGTTTTTTCTTTGTGATTTTCTAATTTGATCCTGTACACTGGTCATGATCTTGGCAGGGTTTTTTTGTAGCCTCTGACATTCTGATTGCATTCTTTCCTCCAAATGGATCAATCCAAGCCATTCTTAAATTCGGCAGTTTGCAGAAGGTCCATGTGGCTCAGCTGCCATTTTAATGTTAGGCTTCTGGAGATTGCCAAGATGCCCCCCCCAACTTTGTTTAAATGTTTTCAAAGCCTTAGGCTTCCCATCCCAGTGTCTCTCAGTGCCTATCTCTCCTTACTTAGCATGTCAAGTTCATTCCATGCTAATGATCCCCCCCCCCTTTATTTTGTTTACATGAAGCATTGAATTTTTATTTTTTATTTTTTTTGCACTGGGGATGCTGCTGTTTGCCTCCTCTCTGATCCCCCTTTCAAGTCAATACCAACAGGGAACTAAACTTTGTGCAGCTCCGTTTAAACTTTCCCCTGTCATTCTTATTTTTTTAATTCAGCTGAGACTAACAATAGTCTCATATCTCTAGACTCATGCCATCAGTTAAAAAAAATTAAAATGGGAAAAAATAATCAATGGAGCTTGTATGGCGGAAGGTGAAGAGTAGGCAGAATGACCCTGATGTGTGCAAAGGAGAGACCTTTGAGGGGCAGAAAAAGGGTGAGAGGACCCAAGGGAATCTGTATACATTTGAATTACCTTTGGCTTGGGAGTGAAACAAGGGGGAAATTGCACAAAAACCCTCTTAGAAAACCCGGAGAAACAGTGTCCAGAAACTGTACTAAGTTCGCTGAAGGAAGGAAAATCAACGCAGAACAACAAAGAAAACCCTATGGACATGCACAGTGAAAACAAGAGAAAACATCCGTGCATAATAGGCCTCTGTCTTTCATCACTGCCATTGTTACACATCACTTCCACCAGGATACAAAAACTTGGCACAGGAAAATGGAAGCTGAAAGAAAAGTTGCAGATAGCCGAGAGCTACTAGAAGAACAGCTACATGTGCTAGATCCAAACGTTAGAGAAAATTTCATTTGGATTAATTACCTTCTGAGATTAATTAACTTGCATGTTTGGATCAAATTTGATTTGTTACATTCCAAACGTATAGTCCTAGTAAACTGCAGTTCCTCCCAGAATCCATCCATGAGACCTCCAATTCTACCCTGTCTTTGCTCTTGTCCCTCAAAACTGCAGTCTGTCCTCTGCTGAGATGCTAGAATTTTCTAAAATCAAAAGCTGGCAACCAGATCTAGAAAACCCATTTTATTGTTTATATGAAAAACATGTGGCAGTATTGAATGTCAAAGAAAGATCTCAGGGACTTTACAACTGGTCATCTCCTGCACAGAACACATTATCTAGGATCTGAAAAGAAAAAGAAAGGCATTGGTCCCCGTTTTGAAAGGTATCACAGTACTGGTGAGATATGCAAAGGCAATGGGAGACAAAGGCTGATTATTGGAAAAGAAGAGATTTGCCTAATTTCCTGGTTGTGAACAACTGCTTTGGTATTAGGTACAAATTTCAGTACATACCAGCAAACAGAATTCATAATGGGAAAATCAATAGTGCACCTATTAAATAAGTGTATTTACACTGTATGGTATTAGCAGTACCTTTGAACTGAAGTAGACAGTCTCCCACCTTGGCTTGTGCTCAAGGAATGGGTGTAGGCAAAGAAAAAAAAAACCTTCCAAAATTATCTCCTTTTATGCAACTTTTTTTAAAAAAGCAAGACTCCTGGGCTCTGTTGTATCTAATCCCCTCACAACTGCTTCAATGGAAGCCTTGTGAGATGTTACATAGCAGATATATGTTAACTATCTCCCAATTATGATTATTATTTTTTAAAAAATGAAAAGTAACCACGGGGGGTCTGGCAACAAATCTGTCTGGAGAAATGGATCAGGAAGAGCTCCTTTGTTCCCTAGCCAGACTTCTACTCATGGTCTCTCTGCCCTCACTTTCTTTTCCTATATCTTGTACATGATGGATGGAAAACTCACTTGAAGGAGGGCTAGTTTGGAATGGGAAAACATGAAAGGAAAATGGTCCTCCCCGCTCATCATCAGTTGCCCAGTTAAATAAAATGTGGGGAGATTGTGTCTGCCATATATAAGAGACTACTTGGTCCTAACTCCTTTGCATATTAGGCGACACACCTCTAATGTATCCAATCCTCCAAGAGCTTACACAGCTCTTCTTGCAGGGGCTACTGTAAGCTCTTGGAGAATTGGCTACATTAGGGTGTGTGTCGCCTAATATGCAAAGGAGTTCCTGCTACAAAAAGGGCCCTGGTCCTAATGCTTCCCCTGTGCCCAAATTCTCACCTTCTCTGCCGTAAGGAAACCACTGACAGGAGTGATCTGGAGGCACATGGAACAATAAAATGAGAACAAACTATACTGAACAACTTGAGAAAAGCTGGCAATGAAATTAACAGGAGCACGATAAGGCCATAAATTTTTCAGGATTATTGTTAAGATATAAGCTTAATACAGACATTAATTACTTCACAGCAATGAGTCGCTCCATTCTTCCCCCTCCCCACCCTTCTGTGGTTTCATTTTAAGATCTAATTGTAAAGAAATGCAGTTTTAATTATAATATTGATTTTGCCTCTTTGCTAGAGTGAAGCTTCATTCAATTATTTCTAATTAGGTGAGCTGAACGGTCAGGCCAATCTTAAAGGCTCACGGGCTTCTCATTTCATAATATTCTTTCACAGATAAGTAGAAGGAAAAAGGGCCCAACATCTTACAAGAAAAGTAATAGAAAACAGGATTAAGATAAAAGAAAGGAAATGATTTTCATGTCTTTAGCACTGGAGACACTTGGAAATGGATTTGTTAAAAAGTTCATATGCTTGACTCTGAGACCAAGTTCTGTAGATGGGTGTAGACAAAGACAAAAAGATAAGATAACTTAGTAATAATGTACACTGTGGATGTCAGCCACAGTATTTAAAGGATTTGTAATCTGTTGCCTTGTATTAGATGATTCTTTGATGAGATGTAATTTCTAGAGGAAGAGAGTCTTCATTTTTCATACTCAGGAGTGGATACTAAAATACAAAGTACACTCACATTCTGTCTAAGCTGACTTTACACATGAGTCAGTATCCTTTGATTTCTGTACATTTAAGAATATAAGAGAAGCCAATGTTGGATCAGGCCAATGGCCCATCCAGTCCAACACTCTGCCATCAGGAGGTCCAGCGGTGGGGCCAGGACACTAGAAGCCCTCCCACTGTTGCCCCCCCAAACACCAAGAATACAGAGCATCACTTGCCCCAGCCTGAGAGTTCCTGTCTATACCTTGTGGCTAATAACAACTGATGGACCTCTGCTCCATATGTTTATCTAATTCCCTCTTGAAGCTATCCATGCTTGTAGCTGCCGCCACTTCCTGTGGCAGTGAATTCCACGTGTTCATCATTCTTTGGGTGAAGAAGTATTTCCTTTTATCTGTTGTAACTCGACTGCTCAGCAATTTCATTGAGTGCTATTTGGGCTACATCCACACCCATCCAACATATCATGATAGTACAACATGCATTTGCAACAGGACTGGCTTGTCCATACAGGAAGATTCAGGTACAAATGATTGCTATAGTGCAATGACACTGTATCCATTGAGTTGTGGATATATTAGCACATCCTTGGTGATAGGCAGCTGACTGTGTGAACCAACTCCATTGAAAAGTGTACGATTTAAGCAAACATCTAGGATATGAAAGCTGTGTATCAGTGGTGTTGTATCTGGAATAGTCCATTCACATTGTGCAAGTAATCACTGGAAGGTGTAGTCATTGAATGATGAACTTGCACAGGTGAACCAAGTCTAAAGGATCTGTTGTTGTTGTTGTTTTAAATCAAATTAGGGACTGATCATTTCCCAGTTGTCACTTCTGCATAACTGAAAAGAACTAGCACCAATTTTTACATCAGCTTTCTTATTTGGTCAATAATGCCTATATTTTGTACTTCGCTACATGTACTTCTGATATAGCATGCAAGACATGGATAATATTCTATTCAATCTTACTTTAGATTTCTTAGCACAGGAAATTGGGAAGTCATTTGCAGCTAGCTATGTGAACATGATCAAGTCTTGACTACAAAACTATTGACAAGTATACTGAGAAATTTATTTAGTCTGTATGGCTCCTCGTAATAACGGCTGTTCTTATTATTGAGTGTTATGCCTTGGAAAACTACACAAAGCTTAGTCTATACATAACAGAACAAGAACTTTATGATTCAGGGTATATGTATTTATCTGAGTTCCTGAAAACATTTTAGCCCACCATTAACCAACACAGAAAGTGATCGTGCACAATCACATGCAACAGTTCATAAAACAGCCCAAACTCACAATAGCTGAAGCATTGCAGAATAAGTTCAGTACTGGAGGTCAAGGTTAAAAATACTGAGGGTTAAAGATAACTTGTAGTCTGGGGTTCTCTTGATTTGGAGTAGATAGACTGGGATGTTAAAACAACCCAGGAACAAGCTGAGTCATGTGGCCCCCTCAAGCACTTGGATCCAAGCCTCAGCCACAATGGCAATGGATACAGCCCCCACAGAGCTCACTAGCTTAGGTTTCAGGGGCAGAACAGTAAAATAGTTCTGTCCTAATTCAGTAATATGGAGAGGGGGGAGATCAAAAAAAAAAAAAAAAAAACAGGCAAAAATCAGCTTTCTGGGTGACCTTATCTTTGTGAAGTGTTTTTTTTTTTTTTTAACTATTTTAAAGGATCTTAATGGGTACCGTTCATGCTCACTGTAAAGCGCGAAGCATTCCATGACAGAAATGAAGAAGGGCTGAGAGAATGAACTCACTTGGCTGAATTAATTAAAAGATAACAGTGATAGAGGGATGGGCCGATGCCACAAATAATTACCACTCAAGATTACACAGTCAAAAAGGACAATTAAGGCCCCAAATATTGCTAATGAGAAATCTTAATTGATAATTTTTCATGCTGTTGGACTAATCTTGGATTCTACTCACAATCCATTATACAAACAACAACAAAAAGATTCTTATACCACAGCCTGAAGCACATTGGCTCTGAAGTAAATTCTCCTGAAATCTAGCAAACTTGTTTAGGATTGAGGTGTTAGTCTATCACACATAGGTTCAGTGCATTACCTACAATATAAGCATTGATTGGGTTTGGAAGAAAGATTTTCATTCAGGACTGAGCAATGCAGAATGGTTCTGGTTTTTAAAAATGGGAGGGCTGCTTAACTGACCCACAGAGAGGATTTACTAATTCATTTTGAGAGTAGCATAATAGCTGAAGTAGATTAATCCTTATGCTGATTATTTTATGGCACAGATCTGTAGGTAAATTTAGGTCTTCATCATGAACGTGAGAGGAACCTTCTGGAAGAGAGCCAACATGGTGTAGTGTTTAAGAGCAGCAGAATCTAATCTGGAGAATCAGGTTTGATTCCCTACTCCTCCACATGTAAACCTGCTGAGTTACCTTGGATCAGTCACAGTTCTCTAAGAACTCTTTTAGCCCCACCAACCTCAAAAGGTGTGTGCTGTATGGAGAGGAAGGCAATTGTAAGCCACTTTGAGACTACCTAAAGGAAGAGAAATGTGGGGTATAAAAACCTACTCTTCTTCTTCTTGGATCAGACCATGCCATCTAGATTCCTGTTTTCCACAATTGTCAACAACATGCCCCTAAACAAGGCAAGAAGGCAACAGTCCTCACTGTTGGTTTAGTTATATGTGAGTTTGATGGTATCAAAAGTGAGGTTTCGGGACCCTCATCTGGGTTCCTTCAAGATCCCCAACTGCCAAAAATGGTGGTCATTTATTTATCAATGGAATTTAAACTTTCACTAAGCAGGAAGACAACAATGCCACTACCTCTGAGGAAAGCAGAGTTGATGGACAGAGAAGGACACATTTTGAGTCAGAGCTCTTTAATTCCCAACCTGGAATTTATTTTGAATTTAGTTGAACTGAGATGGAAGAACACATTTCATAAGCATTTTTGGCCTCTGTGAAACATTCTGTACTTTGAGGTACATTTTGTATTCCTTTGCAAAAAGGATGTGAAACTGTTTGGAAGAGGAATTCATGTTTGAGAGGAGACGGATGGAGCATAATGGCAGGGTCTCAGTTAACTACTTTCAGAATTCTACCATTAAGAAGGGTATATCTGGGACTTCCGGTTAACGGCGACTTGAAATCAGACGTGTCTCCAGGACACTCCCGGGACACGAGCTGAGTGCCAGTGGTTTGGAGTGGGGGCAAGCAATCACGACTCCCCAGGAGCCTTGGGGAAAAGGCTCCCAGCCAAGGGGCTTCTGAGGGGGCATCCTCTTCTCCAGCACGATGCTGGAAAATCGAGGCACTCCTTCACCCCAGTGGTCCAACCGTTGTGCGTCTGTATGGACCTAAAGACGCTGGCCGGAACAAGCGAAGGAGATCGTGCGACCAGACAATTGCAGGCAATGTCGTAAGACGAGCAAGGAGCAGTGAGTTACTACAAAGCGTTGAATCAGCGGTTTAAAAGAAAGCACCCCCCCCCTGATAGAAGTGTGGGAAGTGAGCGGGGGAGGGGCTCCTCCCACATGTGAAGACTTCAAAGCAGATTAACAAGAGTGGAGCGGAAGATAGAGCATTAAAACCAATTTCAAGAACCTTACCAGTTAAAGTGCAACGGATGCTTTCAGTTAATGTAACTTTCAGTTAATGTAAACAATCCAGAAAGATGGCAGGGAGGCAACTCGACAAAGGACAGAAACCGAAACCACCAGGCGGCTCAAGTCCAAGGCCGGAAGAAACCATAGAGTTTCCTAGGTTACTGGCAAACTCCCTTCACCCCCTGCTGGACCAGATGACTATCATCAATCAGCAACTGGCAACTTTGAACCAGAATTTTGCAGCACAGAAATTGCAACTGGCAGAAACCACCAAGAAAACAGAGTAGGTAGTTGAAAAAGTGAAGGAATTTGATGCCAACTCTGTAAAAGCAGGGGAAAAGATGCAAATGCTAGGGAAAAAACATGCTTCATCAGAAACTCAAGTATTACAGCTATAAATGGAAAGAGCAAATATGGTACTCCGGTTCCAAGGGTTGTCAGAAGCCTCTAATGAGAATCTAAAGCAATTACTGAGCAATGCATTGGCCCCATTGACGGATTAAAAGCAGAAGATATCTTAAGCGAAATGGATGTGGCCTACAGAGCCTATTCTACATATATTAAAAAGAATAATCTGCCAGTGGAAATTGTTGTGGGATTCTCAAAGAGACATATAAGGGATTTAATTCTAAAAGCGACTACAAACACACCCCTGAAAATCGGAGGCAACAACATAAGGATACTAAAAGACATTCCATTTGAGATAAGAAAAAAGAGGCAGAAGTATAAAGAATTAATTCTTTTCTTACAAACAAATAGCATTGCATACAGGTGGCTAATCCCTGAAGGCATCACTTTCAAAATAAAGGAACGGAGAGAAAAAATCGACTCTGTTTTCAAAGCTCAAGAGTTTTTGTCGCTGCAACAGGGAGGCCCAGAAGAGGACATGAAGGAAGAAGATGATAGCAAATCTACGGGTGAGTTGGACTCTGTGTCTTCCGAAGAGGACTCTGATGCAGAAAAGGGGGCGGCCGCCCCCAAACAAGGCTACCAACTGAGAGATTGCAAGGAGAAGCAAAACAAGAATTGAGACTCTGAAAGTCATAGAAAGCTTTTTTATTATTATTATGGGATGACTGGGGGAGGGCTCTTGAATTGGGAAAATAGTTAAGCCGAGGCAGTAGTGGGATTATTGGATCACGCTCAATGGGGTTTTTTTTTTGAAGCTTTTTTATGGACTAACACGGATACAAGCAGTATTGAAGATCTCCATCTCTTGGGGTTTTAGTTAGTAGTGGTTATCTTTTGTTTCTCCCTAGTATAGATGTTTCCCCTTCCCCAATTTCTGTTATAGTCTGTAGTTTTTAGAAAATGCAAATTAAAAATTCCCATTTGGGGGGCCAAAAAGAAAGAAAGAAAGGTATATCTGCCCATCAGTCTCCAATTCTGACACATTTATTTCCTTCACTATATTTTCCCCCAGAATTAAACCCAAACAAATGATAACCATATAAACTAAGCTTGTAATTCCTGGTTGGTCCTTGAATCTGTTAAACATCTTCATTATGCTGTATGCTAATTTGCTATTCATCCTCTACCTATATGTATGGACTGGTAACTTCCATTTCAATGTATCTGAAGAAGAGTGCATGCACACGAAAGCTTATACCTGGAATAAAACTTTGCTGGTCTTAAAGGTGCCACAGGGCTCAAACTTTGTTCTGTTTGGAAGAGGGTGGCTGTTAGGAAGAACCTGTTCCCATTTATCAAAGCTGCTATGCTGACATTCCTCTGTACCAATCCCACTACATGTAATTGTCTGGTAGGATCAGACTATAAATAGGGGTGATGAGCATTTGAATGTGTATCTAAATGAACATCCCCATCCACCTTTTGAATCCAGCAACTAACACACAATTACATAAGAACTGACCTGAATAGGAGCAAAAGTCCAGTCTGGACTTAAAAGAGTGTGACACTCTTTAGGATTGCTCTATAAGAGTATATGAATTACATTGTGTGCAGGACACTGGGAGACCCAGCCTATGTGTTGAAGAGGCTAGAACAACAGACTACAGCCAGGGAAACCCAGGTCCAAATACCCACCCTGTCATGAAGCTTGATCGGTAACTTTTGCTCATTCTACCTTCATAAGTTTGTTATGAGGATAAAACAACAGAAGATACCATGTATGTTGTCCTGAGTTCCTTGGAGAGAAGGTGGGATTTAAAACAATATAAAGTAAATCCCTCACTGTCCCATGCTATCTTTGTGCATTTCTTGTGTTGACCTTTCTATGCAGAAATGCATAGTTCCAAAACATAATGAAGCATAAGCCCTGCCCCTCCCATGCAGTCCCAGGAAAAATGTACAGTCTTTTGGCAACATAACAATGAAAAAAAGTTGGAGTTGACATAAATATAGGAATTACAAATACCCATGGCTTTTTTTGTAGCAGGAATTCCTTTGCATATTAGACGACACACCCCTAATGTAGCCAATCCCCCAAGAGCTTACAGAGCTCTTCTTACACAGGCTACTGTAAACTCTTGGAGGATTGGCTACATTAGAGGTGTGTCGCCTAATATGCAAAGGAATTCCTGCTACAAAAACAGCCATGCAAAATACCAGAGAGTCATTAACTGTGTTCCTATCACTGAAACTTATGCTCAGTTTTACCTCTTCTGGGAAGTGGGGAAGGTGTCATTTTCCATGTTAAAGTTTTAAAATTATGCTTGCTATCAGTTTGTAGCTTCGCACTGCAGCCCATCATTTCGTAGCTTTGCCTCATATGTTTAGATGTTCAAAGGCAGATATGTCATTTTGCTATATTTAGGCACTAATTGGTCTTCCCTTAATTGCATGTGGAGACTCAGTGTAATGACAGTCAGCTTGCTTTGGGTCACTGGGCTACTAATACTCTAGGCTTTGTAATACAAACCTCCATAATCATTATATTATTATTTTAGTGGGTATTGTTTTTTTTTATTTTATTTTCAGGTACTAATTAGCAAGCCCTTGGGTCAGATCATTGGTGAAAGAACCCAAACAGCACCAGCCATCTTGTTTAGTCACCATTATTCTAGGAGCCCCTGAGCCTGAATAGGCCCTCACAAGGAACAGTTATGCAGTGCTGTATCTCCCAGCTGTGTTAACAAAAAAACGCTAGCACTGGCTGACCTTCATTAACATCCCTAACATTTTGTTGCTTGCAGTGCCATCACAGAGTTACACCCTTCTCTAAACCCATGGATTTCAGCTGATTTAGAAGGGTGTAACTCTGCTTAGGTGGTATGATCACAGCCTTAAATCTGTTGATAGAGCCCCCCCACCACCCACAACTGATGCTTTTGAAAGGGTACTGAAATTTACATACACACATTTGAAAAGGGAGGTGTGTTTTTATGCATCACCTAATAGAAGTGTTAAAAACATGGGAAGTAAATTTCCTGGTTCATGACATTTCATAATTTGATTATTCATTTGGATAGAATGAGGTCTTATGGATAATGAATAATTTTTTACATTATTGTTGGAACTTTTGGTTGATAAGTGCCACTTGATTAAATTAGTGCAATTGATATGATTGGTATAATTGATTAAGACTGATGTAGAATTTTTTGATTTGGCCTGACCATAGGACACTGTGTATGTGCTGCTTTGAAATGCAGAAACGACATTTTTAAAAAGCTCAATGTAAAAAAATTAAACTATGTTTTCCATTTCAAAGAAGGGAAGGTGAAAGAGGTGGATTCCAGAGGCTAACATATAGCTTTTACAAGCACCATCAGGGTCCTAACCTAGTTGAAAATTCCAACTGAAGAGCAATGGTGCTGATTAGAAACAAGGACAGATATTGTGTATTTAATAAACCAATTGTCCAGGTATGCAAATATATAATTAAATACAACTGATTGCCCCTCTCAAGTTGATGAATTTAAAGTGATATGAAAGGATGGTATTTTCATTTTACAATTTTTTTAAAAAAAATCTCAGAATATTTGTGTCATCCCTGAATAGAAGTGCACATAGGGTTGTGCAAATGCAATGGCAAATCATGACTTGCTATTACAAGAAGGAGCCTTGAAAACCACCCACTTATAATCAACATTTTAAAAATGCCAGTAGACAGAAGTGAAACCAATCAAATACCATCATGAATAGAATTGTCTTCAGCTGCTTCCTGAGCACTGAGTGTGAGGGAGCCACATGTATCTCCCTTGGGAACTTGTTCCATAATCATGAGACTGCTGTTGAAAAGGCCTCCTCTCATGTACCCACCAGACAGGCTTCATTGGTCAATGGAATGGCCAAGAGGGCCTCTTCCTGTGATCTTCTAGGCAGGGCTAGCATATGGGGGAGAAGACACTCTTTCAGATAAAGCCATAAAAGGCTTTAAATGTCAAAAACAACACACTGAATTTTTTTTAGTGGAATGGAATTTATATGTGAATTTTAAAACAGATATAACTGAAGTTTAAGACAAACCCCCCTCTTTTTCTTGATAGCACGAGATAAGGAAAACACCTAGTCTTCCTTTCAGATAAATTGGTAATTCTGGCACAATAACCCTGCACAAGCTGCCTGTGTCCAACCACAAAAACTGTACAATTTTCTCCCCATCGTTGCAAATCTCCAGAAACAGTGATGAAAGCCAGGGCCCATTTCTCTCTGTCCACTACTCCCTTGTAACATGACTCCCAAACACATACGATCCCATCTGCTAATGCGACCTTATGAGTCCTGAAAAATATATTTCTGTTTTCCTTCTGAAATGGCACATCTTGGCAAGAGCCTTACAGCTTGGGTCCTAGTATTATTTTTTTGCTTATCTGGTGAACTGATATGTTGCTCCCAAGAATGGCTTGAGGCAGCTATCAATAAAATATACAGCAATTATTTTTTATAATCACAAGACAATATCTAATAAAACAACCCAATGAAACTAACATTCGCAACAATGAACCCATCCCAGACATATCAGGAATTTAACAGTAAAGAGCACCCATTTTCCCTTCCTCATCCAACCATGTTTTTTGTTGGCTTGCCATAGACAAAATTGCTTATGATGCATGGAAAAACACTTTCTATGTGCAAGGGCTCATCACAAGGAGCCATTTCAACTTGTCTTCCCTTGGGGTCAGTTCCTTCCCATGCACTCACCCACAACATCTTTCCCACTTCACAGTCATTCTCAGCTTCTGATTTAACAGGAGACAAAGTCCTCCCCCAACGAATTCTTGACATTTCTCTTTACTTTTTTTATCTTCAGAAAAAGTTTCCGGACAACCTTTCTGTTCTTTCAACATGACCTTACCTTCCCAGCGTGAGATGCCTTTCCATTCCAATACAAGAGTCATTATCATGTCATCTCTTCGATATTAATGTTTTGATTTCCAGGCATTGTAATGGTCTCTACCTAATGCTTTCATTAAAAAAAATCCTTAAAGTTAGCCAATCAACAAGACAAATAGTATGCAGCCTATTTTTTTCCTATTAACACTCTCGCCTTACTCAACTTCTTCATTTATCCTTATGTTTTAAAAGGAGCTCTTAATTACTTCCAGTCCCATTTCAGTTGTAAATGCATCTTTATTGCCATTCTTTCATCATAATAAATCCTTTGGCCTATTCAAAGAGCTGACACTTCACCACTGATTTACAAGTGACCCATTTTTATTAATCAGATGTTTGCCCTGACTTTGTTGAATCTGTAGCGCCATTACCGATCATTTTTGATGAAAAGTCCCTCTCTACATTTTCTATGAAGTGTATTTGGCATTGACCTCTTGTTTGTCAAAAACTAACTTTGAAGGAACAGTCTCCTGTATTATTTTACAAGGCTGCATTTTTATGTTCAGAAACTTGTCGTTGTGGATTGATTGATCGTTGTTCAGTGTAGATTGGAAAAGCTTCATGAGCATGACACAAAATGGCTGACCAACTCAGGGTTGCCAGGTCTGGGTTGGAAACTACTTGGAGACTTTAAGAGAGGGCAGGGTTTGGGGAGAGGAGGAGCCTCAGCATGATACAATGCCATAGAGTCCATCCTTCAAAGCAGCCATTTTCTCCAGTGGAGCTGATCTCTCTCAGGTGGGTTCTGTAAGGGAAGATTTTGTCTCACTAACCTGTTAGTGTTCTTTGAGGAGGTGAACAAACATGTGAACAAGGGGGACCCAATAGATGTTGTTTACTTTGACTTCCAGAAAGCTTTTGATAAAATTCTTCATCAAAGGATCCTTAGTAAGCTCAATAGTCATGGGATAAAAGAACAAGTCCTCTTGTGGATAAAAAATGGGTTAATTAATAGGAAACAGAGAGTGAAGGCTAATTAATAGGAAACAGAGAGTGGGAAATTTTCTCAGTGGAGGGTGGTAAGGAGTGGGGTACCACAGGGATCAGTACTTGGTCCAATGTTTTTTAACTTGTTCATTAATGATTTGAGTTGGGAGTAAGCAGTGAAGTGGCTAAATTTGCAGATGACGTGAAGTTGTTCAGGGTGGTGAGAACCAGGGAGGATTGTGAGGCACTCCAAAGAGATCTGTTGAGGATGGGCAAGTGGGCGTCAATGTGGCAAATGAGGTTCAGTGTGGCCAAGTGTAAAGTGATGCACATTGGAGCCAAAAATCCTAAATATAAATACACATTGATGGGATTCAAACTGGCAGAGACTGACTAAGAGAGAAATCTTGGAGTCGTAGTAGATAACTCAATGAAAATGCCAAGACAATGTGCGACTGCAATAAAAAAGGCCAACACTATGCTGGGGAATATTAGGAAGGGAATTGAAAACAAATCAGCCAGTATCATAATGCCCCTATATAAATCAATGCTGCAACCTCATTTGGAGTACTGTGTTCAGTTCTAGTCACCACACTTCAAAAAGGATATTATAGCACTGGAAAAAATGCAGTAAAGGGCAACTAGAATGATAAAAGGGTTGGAACACTTTCCTAATGAAGAAAGGTTAAAGCACTTAGGGCTCTTTAGCTTGGAGAAACAGTGGCTGAGGGGTGACATGATCGAGGTTTATAAGCTTATGCATGGGATAGAGCAAGGTGAGAAAGAAGTACTTTTCTCCCTTTCTCACAATACAAGAACTCGTGGGCACTCCATGAAATTGCTGAGTAGTCAGGTTAGAACGGATAAAAGGAAGTACTTCTTCACCCAAAGAGTGATTAATAGATGGAATTCACTGCCACAGGAGGTGGTGGTGGCTGCAAGCATGGACGGCTTCAAAAGGGAATTAGATAAGTATATGGAGCAGAAGTTCATCAGTGGCTATTAACCACAAGTTATAGATAGGAACTCTCAGGCTGGAGCAAATGATGCTCTGTATTCTTGGAGCCTGGGGGGGGGCAACAGTGGGAGGGCTTCTAGTGTCCTGGCCCCACTGGTGGACCTCCTGATGGCACCTGGTATTTTTGGCCACTGTGTGACAGAGTGTTGGACTAGATGGGCTATTGGCCTGATCTAACATTGGCTTCTCTTCTGTTCTTCTGTTCTTAGTTGTAAAAGCAGGGGATCTCCAGGCCCCACCTGGAGCTGGCAACCCTAGATCAACCGATCTGAAAAATCATGTACCTGAGTGACTGAACATTAATGTTCCACAGAGCTCAGAAAATCCTGGATGGGAATTGTCAAATTTTCCCAGAATTCCTCAAAATTTTGTTAATGCAGAAATAGTTCCTTAACTAGATAATTCCAAGGATATTATAAAGCTGCGGTATAAGACTTTTCTTGAGTTCTACAGAAGTATGAAATCTAAGTCTGGGTTTCTCCCAAACTTTCACCTAAAGTAAAATTTGAAACACATTTTGGCTTCCCTCTCAGCAAAACCTCTGAGGAATTTCAAAGGAAGCAGAAAGAGTTTAGTGGCTAGGAACATTTTTCAGTGGTGTTGGGCCTAAAGGGAAATTCAGAGAATGGGAATGTTTCAGATGTTGCTATTAAACAAGCAAGAGGCAGCCATTATGTTCTAGAAGATTGTAATGTTCTGGTAAATAAGGCACCTGGGCTTTCCAGTCCTACAGGAACAAGAAAACATGGGAATGGAAGACTCCTTCAACAACAGAGCAAAAGGAAATTTCAGGCATGAAGTTATTTTCTTTTTAACTTTCCATGTCTGTTCCCAGTTTGCAGACATTAAAAAGAAGGCCCTGAAGCAGCTATGAAATTCCTCCTACACTGAGAAGCCAAAAGGGAAGAGCTGAATGGCATTTTCACCTGCTGGTCATTACAATTTAACCAGTTCAAATAGCTATGCAAAGTAAGTCATGTAAGTGCCATTTAGCTCAGGGAAATGAGCAGAAATTTATTGCCTGACCAGCTGGTGAAGTTGCAAGCCTGGGCTCTTGAAAAGGTAATTGGAAGCGTGATGTAGAAATCCTGACAGAGTACATGGAGCTGCACAGATTGTCGTCAGGCCCTAGATGGCCATCAGGAACACACATATGTTTAAGGGTCTCACAGAACAACAGGATGCCTCTGAGTTTTAGATGGCCGCTGTCAGTAATCCAAAAAAGCTAATGGGGAGAGTAGCGGGGGAGAGGGGGGGGGATGATTGGGCTTAAAATGTTTAGTACGACCCACTCCTCCAAATCTGTTGAACTTGGCTGGCAGCACAGATCAGATTTTGACTTCAGCTTCCCAACAGTATAGAGGGAAAATGGATCATTTAATGGTACATTTGTCTTTTCTGGAACATGATCAGAAGCGTATCTTTTTTTTAAAGTGAAAACTTTCAATTGTATGCAAAGTATGGCCTTACAAAACTTTATATTCCATTTTTAATATTCCTGCCAATCATGATACAAGTGTTTGCCCACATCTGAAGAAAGAGACAGACACCAGATTGGGTTTAAGCAAGGGCCACTATATTAACTATTTACACCTTTTGTGGCAAGGGCTAACCCTGAGTGCAGAAATAGGCCAAGGCCAGGAGTCGCTCCAGACCACCTCCTTGACATACGTTGGGTGAGCCACCTTTGCCCTGGGTGCAAGCCAACCCTCTGGCTGGCCACCTGCCAGCATAACAAATGGGTGCCATCCTGTAGCTCCCCCCAAGCCATGGAACTTAGAGGGGAGAAACCTAGCCAGGGTGGTCTGAGACTCTGAGTGGAGGTATAAATCCAATCTCTTTTTCTTCATCACCTCCATACAACATCCCTGTTTGGGGGTGGGGCTTCCCCCACTGGCCAGCTGCCTGAAAAATCAGTGGAACCCCACCTGGATTGGGGGTATGGCAATCCTAAACCCAGGCCACCCACTCTTGATGAACTCTGGGTCAGCCTTTGCCTGAATCACCAGGGCCTTCCCTTTCATAAGGCCAAGATCATTTTCACCCAAGTGGATCACCAATACATGAGGCAGAGGACGCTATCTCCCCTCAAACAGCAGCGGTATGAGGCCAGGCCACCTCAAGCCCTGTCATCCCAACCACTTAACCGAAGCAAACTCACTGAGCCCCAGCTGTGAACCAATGGGCCTCCTTCTAGCCTGGTGGGCCACCCCCAAAAAATATACCGTGGCTGCAAATAGTGACTCTTCACTTCTCATAGCAGCCAGCCAGAGCTAGGAAGAAAACAGAATTACCAGCAGAACACCAATCCTTTATAGAATATTAAGCAGACAAACATAAGACTTGTAGCATCATGACCTCCAGCTCCCCAGCTGTCGAATGGCTGGAGCCATATAGCCCATAGCAGCTGCCATGGAGGCTGCCCCAATCCAAAAACAGTGGGTCCTGAACCAAAACTGACCCAGCTCCAATATGTCTAATGCCCTTCTAGTAACTGCACAAAACTGAAACTTGGTCAAGGGCTGGCATCACTGTGCCAAAACAGTGTTCCCCCTTCCAAGCCCCTCACTGCCAAGTATTGCTGAAGTGCTGTTACCAAGAAAAGGTCAACCTCCGGACAAGGTCCCACCTTAGTCTCACCCCTTTTTGCCACTGATCAGTTTTTGACAGGCTGACCCTGATGTGGACACTGCTCTTTGAAAAGCAAACATCCTATAACCACAGAGCCCTACCCAACCTGTCACTATGTGAACCAACTACCAACTAACCCCCAAAGGCCACTAATGCCACAGTATGAGAAAGACAGACCTCGTAGCTACTAGTACAAACCACCATCCCAGGCCCCATCCAAGCTCCTCAAAACTGTGGAGGAAATAGGTTCCCTCCTATCAGCCCATGATCCAACCTCACACGACCAGGCCTCCAATATCTTCGGAATATGGAAGTCCCCCGTGACTTCGCTAACACCTGTAGCTTTACTCAGAAAAACCAAGATAGGTAGGTTGCCCCTGATGGCCTGAATCGCCATGCCCTTACCCTTTAGGTTAACACAGTATTCCATCAAATGCATTACCGGTTTTGGCCAAAGCTGTCAAAGCCCTACCTGCTGTCTAAAGGGCTCAAACTGCTGACTCGCACAGCCACAGGCCCTCCTGGTGCTAGGAGCCAAGGCTAGTTCTATCGCCCTCTCTGCCTTGGCCCTCCAAACTGCCACCACTCTGGGGGTCGAGTTGGCTGGGGATCGGCTTCTCGGCCAGTTGATGGAAACTCTCCATTTGTTTATGAGACAGAGGGTGATTTCCCACTACAGCTGCCTCGGGGTTGCGCCGCCGTTTGCCCCGATAAAATTCGTCAATTTCACACCCGAAGCCACGGGGCTGCATTTTGACCCGTAGCTTCGCCCGATTTCCCCCGCAGTTTCCTGATCCTGTTTTTTGAGGATTACGAAACTGCAGGGGAAATCGGGCGAAGCCGCGGGTCAAAATGCAGCCCCGCGGCTTCGGGTGTGAAATTGACAAATAGTATCGGGGCAAACGGCGGCGCAACCCCGAGGCAGCTGTAGTGGGAAATCACCCAGAGGATCAGCCACCCCATTACTAACCCCCAGCACATGCTTAGTCATGAACAGTATATTAAAATGAAAGCAATGCAATGTAAAAGCTCTTACCAGTGTCATAAGCTTAGGGAACTTGGATGTAGGAGAATTCTCTTTCTCACTGCTGCCCTTCCTGCTGCCTGCGCAAATAAAACCAATCAGCAAGCCCCCAGAATAAGGGTCAGATTGGAACATTTCCAACCATTGTTTAACATAAGAAATAATTCTGGTCAGATTTGGAGCATTTACAATATGGGGGGAGAGGAAACTGCACGGTTCAATCAGAACCCTTATTAACAAAGTTCTGACTGCATAGCTATACTGTTCATTATCTACACTTGGGACCAATTCAAACATTTGTAATGCAAAAAGGCCACAAAATCCCAGGAAAACAGTCACAGAAGGAGCTCCTGTCCAAAGAAAAATCTGCACAGCTCTGATAGTTTTACATGCAGCTCTTACTGAAAGATATTTTTCGTATCAGCTAGAGGGGGTGATACATTGTGTAGGGAACTCAAAGGAGAAGCTTTCAGTACTCTAGGGGAGAGTCACCAAAGTACAGACAAAGGCTGCACTTTGTTGTTCTTAGGAAATTCCAGAAGGTTAGCCCTGCTAGTCTATTGTAGTGAAATGAAACAGAAGTTCAGTGGCACCTTAAAGACTAACATTTATTCCAGCATGAACTTTCATGAGATATATAGCAGAAGGAATGAGAGGGAGGAATGGAGAAAGAAAAGGGGGAATTTAAAAAGGAAAGCCTGAAGGGGGAGTGGAAACCAAGCCCAGTTGTTTATCAGTCCGCCTGACTTCTCCCGTGGCTACAGCTGCTGTTGCCACTGTGGCAAACCCTTTCATTTGAATGAGAGCTGTCAATAAAAATTGCTGTCTTTCTGGGAAGTTCAGTGGGTGCTGGGGAAGCACTAGCAGGCACCAGGGGGGATTTGGGTGCCATGTTGGGGAACCCAGCACTAAACAAAGGCTGAACATACTTTGATGACCACTTGGATGTAGGAGATAACCAAGGTGACTTCATGAAGGTGAGTGCCTCTAACTGAAGAAGAGAAGAGATTGGATTTATACCCAGCCCTTCACTCAGACTCTCAGAGCGGCTTACAAACTCTTTTCCCTTCCCCTCCCCATAACAGACACCCTGTAAGGTAGGTGGGGCTGAAAGAGCTCTTTCAAGAACTGCTCTATCAAGAACAGCTCTGACAGAACTATGGCTTGCCCAAGGTCATCCAGCAGCTGCAAGTAGAGGAGTGGGGAATCAAACCCGGTTCTCCCAGATTAGAGTCCACGCACTTAACCACTACACCAAACTGGTGTAGTAATTGCTGAGACATTCAGCAGGATCTTGTGCTATATTTGAAGCTGGACTGTACCACTTCTGATTACTAATTTGGGAGCATATGAAGCTGCCTTATACTGCACCAGACCACAAGTTTCTCAAGCCACTGTCCAAGGATTTAGGCAGAGAGCATTCCTAGCCTGCTACCTGACATCTGCTAAGGATTAAGTTCAGGATCATATGTGTGCAAAGCTTGTGCTCTGCCACTGATCTACGGCCCCTTCCCAGAGGTCTTTGTAAGATGTTTGTGACTAAAGAAACCCACATGGATATTAATGCTTTTGACAGAGCACTGTGGGTTACAGTGCAATCCTAACCAGAGTTATACCTTTCTAAACCCATTGAGGTCCTTTGTTTTCTGCAAACAGCTTCTTCTGCTTCCATAACTAGCAGTTCAACAGGAAGGTTCCAGACTAGCTAACATGATAGTTTTATTTGTGCAGGAAGTTTGGGGGCCTAAGGAGGCTTCCATCTCTTTACTCAGTCACATGCAGCCTGACATGGTACAGTGCAGCACCAGAAATGACATGTGTGCTTCAGTTCTATGAGGAAGGCTACGTTTCCACAGTAAAAATCATTATTGTAGGCACTGTTGAATAGTGGGAATGGAATATTAAACTTCAAGACATGCCCATTATACATTCCCAATGGTGATACTTCTTCTCTCCCTGACCCAAATATTCATTATGTTATTGCATACCAAAGAAATTCCTCCAAATGCCATGCCACTAACCTTATAGCTTCATAAACCTTTAGCAATATGCGGGAAGACAATATTGGAATTGTGCTGTTAAAATTTAATATGTGCGAGAGCTTATTTTAATTTTTTACCATATGTATAACACTGTTTGTTCAAATAAATTATGTTACAGACTAAACGTTCAAATGCCATTACATTATCATTAAAGTCAACATTCTCAGCAATGTGCATTTATGAAGGCAATGAGACTTCATATGAACCCTTAATAATGATGGAGATTGTTTTAGTGGCATACAGTCCATTAAAAAGAAAAGTGTATAAATGTCTAAAACCGCTAGAGAAGGCATTTTCAAATGTGCAGGATTCTCCTTAATATGGGGCAGAACTGATTTTTTTTTCTAATATGTGTCTCATTCCAACTCCATCCAAGTTCAACATGGCAGCCACGGAGAAAAGGGTATTCTAATAAGTGGGTTCGATGTTTTCCTGGTAAGATATGGAAAGAGATAGGGGCATCCAGGACTGTGACCATTCATGCCTCCTCTGATCCTCCACTGTGGACCGAGGCCACTGTTGTAAGGAGCCAGTTCTTCGCTTAAAATCTCTTTTAAATTCTCACCCTTCTGTTCCGGGATGCCTTGAAATCTCAATGTGGATTTTTCCATTTGGAGGAGAAGCAATTGCTGTTGTCCAGAGATGTTTTCTTTTCCCACTACGTCCAGTCTTTGTCCAAATTCTTTTGACTTAACATCAACTTTTTCCAGCTTCTTTGCTATCTTCTCTGTCTTTGTTGAATTTTCTTTGAGCTCTTTCTGCAACGTGTCAAACTTTTTGTTGAGATTAGTCGTCTGGTCCAGTAGAGGGCACAAAGCCATAGCCATCATTTTAGGAAAGTCTCTGGTTACTTCCAGTTTGGTGGCTGAAGATGATGCGCTGGCAGTTCCTGCTGCAAGTTTCCCTTCAGCCGCCATTTTTTCTGCTCACTGCGTCATTGTTTATACTAAGAGAAAAGTTTTTAAAAGTCTCTGAAAGCTTGTATATTCATCCGTTTCTTGCTGCTTTTGTCAAACTAAATCATATATACACTTCTTTCAAGCCACTTTCTCAGACCCTGCTTTAAATTCAGTCTTTTCGGGATCAGGTATTCCCTGCCCCCTTCCACTTGATTGGGGCTTTAGCGCGGCTTTACTACTATTGATTTGGTGGATTGTTCACTAGTATGTGGATCAGCTCACATTTTTATTCATGCTTCTTCAAAAGGTAGGGAAGATCACCTTTCTTTGGATCCCTTGCACGCTCTGTCCGGTGTGTGCCTCTGGTGCTGCAGGAACCTATCAGGGCAAAAGGAGCCTCAATCCCTTGGCTTACTGCCTTGGGAGAGGACTCCCACATGCCCCAGGCTATGACTCTCCTACAAGGAGTCAAGAGAGTCCAAGATCAACTCGGGCCCTTCCCCATTGGCACGGTTTGCGGGTCGCTCACATCAGAGCTGTGATGGAGCGTACCCACTCGCAAGCCACCAAAAGCCAGAAGTCGAAACTGCCACCATTCTTTAGGGCAGTCAAAAAAAGCCAGACCGTCTAGTGTCAGGAGCAGAAGGAGAAGAGTTTGGACATCTCACAATATTATGCCCAAGTGCACTCAGCCCTGTTCACAAGTAACAGTGAATGCATACACAATTCATGTGCACTTGATTTTTCTTTATACACGTCTTGAGTAATTCTTGTGTTACATTCAAAGTATGTATAGCTGAACATGTGATTGAAGCTGGGGTGCTGGTCCCTGATTGGGGCGCTCATTTGGCAAAAACCGAGCCAAAAAAAAATACCCCTTACCAGTAATTTTGGGGTATTATTTAAGCTGAATTCAGATCAAAGAATATGATCGGCTACCAGTATGGCTGATTTTGAGGGAGCTTTTATTTGGATTTGTTCAGCTATACCAAATAGTTGGTGGGCTCCCTTAAACTGAGCTGCAAAAGGAACCAGCCCAGGATTGGCTGGGGCAGCAGGAGCTGAGAGCTCCACATTGCCTCAGCTGGGGCTGGCTCCTCTTGCAATATAGTTTGAACTGAGCTGCAAGAGAAGTCCACCAGCTGAGGTGGTGCATGCTCTCAGCTCCTGCTATTCCAGCTGATTCCCAATACCGGTATTGGGACCTGGGATTTTTCAGAAATACCAATTGGGGGGGGGGGGTCTTATAAGACCTGAACTGAAAAATACCAGGGGGTTTTGTACACCCCTAGTCCCTGATTTCATTTATAAAGTGAATAAATTGGCTCTTTCTTGCAAACAGGTTACACATGTAGGCTGTAGATGTGTTCGCTGTAACAAGTGAAGAGGGCTTTAGAATCCTCCATATGAATGAGTGGTAGCCATTCAAGAATATGGGAGAAGGTAACATGTGTCTTAAAGGAATAACCCCGTTCTCCATCTTTAGTGTCAATGTTCCGGTAAATAGCTCTGTTCCTAGTTCTGTTTCTGGCCATGCTGCAGTGGAATGTTGGAAATGATATATAATTCTTGCAAAGAAACAAACACCCACCAGTGTCTAATGCCCTGTATGCCTTTGCAACACAGATAATTCCACAAACGTCTCTTCCACAGCATCATAAGCCCAGAAGAGATTTGCAAACACCAACAAATCCCTTCCTTGGCAACACTGGTGGCCATTTCGATCTATCCTCCCACTCCCTCAGCATATTACTTTTTAACACTTGTGATTAATTTTAATGAAAATGATTGAAAATGATATTCACTGAATGTTTTGGACATTTTCCAACCTATGTTAATACTTAATTGGAATGTGCCTGAGGCACTTAACATATATTAGCCTCATACTCAGGGTTGTTTAGCTTTGCATAGGATGAAGGGAAATTGTAAATAACTCCATGCCTTTGGGCAATGAGGCCGTGTGGTACGAATCGAAGGTTAATGAAAATGACCTTTTGCATAAAAAATGCGAGTTGTCAAATACAGAAAGCAGAGCTTGTCACTTTCAATAAATAAATAACATTTTAACAAGCATATTTGTTCTTTCTCCCCTCCCACCTTATTATTTATCTTCTCTTGGCGGTGGTGGGGTTTCACAAGAGAGATGCGTAATGTTCTGTTCTCTCCCCAGATACTATTTCTGTGAAGTTTTTTCTTCAGACAACAGCTGAGCTCAAGTAGATGGGGGGGGGGTGCATGTTAATTCTGCTCTAGGTAACGTTCATGAGAGATTTGTTTGAGGAATGATTAAACTTTTTGTCCATTCATTCTTTTATTGCTGAAGGCATTTACCTTTATTTATACAGTACCCTGTACATTCTCTAGTTATTACTTTTGAGGGACATACAAAGTCGGAAAGAACATACTTTTTTCAATTAGCTTTACTTACTACACTTTTTTTTAATAATCAACCCAATGACAACACTAGAATTCAATATGCATCCATTTTAGTGGCATATTTTCCCTTTCCCTGTCAGATCAATCTAGCCCTCAGCTATGAGCCAGCTAGGAAAAGAATCTAGGTGACAGAACCATTTCTGGAGTATTTTAAATTCTGTAAAATCTGATGGGACCTACTGAATGGTCAGAAAACATCCACCTCTGTAGCACTGTTGAACCTAAGGACAGAACTAGGCATTCAACATGAGATCAGGGCCTAGGAACTCAGGCTTTGTTTTTGTTTTTAGTAGAGAAGCAGAAGAAAGGTTTAAACCTTTGCTTTGCTTGCTGTATTTTGCTTGCAGTCCCTATATTTTACTTACAATGTATGTTTTTCCCAATCAGGTTTCCAGATGTATGCTGGCCACATCACAAGAAAAATCAGACAGTATTAGATGGGAGAAGCAGAGAGAGGATGAAAGGTTCAGCGTCCATTTCCTATCTGCTAATACCTCAGTAGAAACCTTTCTCCAGCATTATGCAGTTGTTCCCAATCCTGAGCTACCACAAAACATCTAGCTTGCATCTAAGTAAGGGCTGTTTTGTATATCACCTGGTTTGACTGAACTTCTGAGTTTACATAACATGCCAGCAGACCAAGGACATGAGCATGAATTGTGGACAAAACAGAGACCACATTGCTCACAGTAAGATCCAAAGCAGTCCTGGTGGGAAGCTGATCAGTGGCTACATAGGAGATCACTCTGCTATGCAGGGAATGAGGAGGACTTACCAGGAGCTGGAGGGAGGCCCAGCTGACACTGGGGCAACGTGTCTATGTCACTTTCAATATGATCCAGAAGAGATGTCATTGCACAGCGACACTGGGGCGATGCTCTGGTCTTTGAGCAAAAACTCTACAGTAAATTTGGCTTTTACCATAGAGTTTTTGCCCAAACACCAGAGCATCACCCCAACGTTGTCGTTGTGATGACATCACTTCTGGGTCACATTAGAAGTGATGTAGACACATTGCTGCAACATCAACTGGGCCTTGCTCTTTTTCCGGGTAAATCCCACCTGCTAGTCAACTGATCAGTGGCAGGGCAGTGGGGCCTGGTGATGGTGGACCCCCACCTCCACTGGGGGGGTCTGGCAACTCTACTCTGACTGCTTTATACCTTTTATTTCATGACTTCATTACATCAATGAAATATTGCTTGTGCCATCCTCAGTGGGCAGTTATTCAACATTTGATAGCCTTTATAGTAATGGCTTTCAACCTTTCCAGGCTTGGGAACAACCTTTAACCAACAACATGGCAGCATGGGCCCAACTGAGTTGCAAGACTGAGACAGGAAGTAACCTATCACAGTTTCATGACATCAGAGTCATGTGACAGGAAGAGGAGGGGCTCTGCCATTTCTAAAAAAAGCATCTTCTCTGTCACTGAATAACCCCACCTCACTTTCTTACTTAGTCTCTCAGTGGAACAAAGTGTGAGTCCAGTGGCACCTTTAAGACCAACAAAGTTTTATTCAAGGTATAAGCTTTTGTGTGCATGAGATGTACAAAACTTGTTAATCACTACTCTGAACACATTATAAATGTTTCTTCACGGTTTACAGTCCAGATTGCTGGAGATTCCACCAGACTCTAGCCTTAAGGAAATGTAGTAACAGAGCATCTTTTTTTTCTATGCAGACAGTCCTAGGTTCAGTCTCTGGCATTTCCAGTTTAAAAGATCAGGTGGTAAGTAATATGAAATACCCTGGAGGACCACTACCAGAGTAGACAATACTGCCCTTGATAGCTCAGTGTTCTGACTCAGGATTAAGTAGCTTCATGTGTTTATGTGCTTACACAAACTTCAACCACAGATCTGAGTCATGCTCTTAAATAATTTTCTGGACCACTCTCCAGCTGCCAAAAGGAGATTGCATCTGGACAATCATGAAGATGAAATCTTGTGACATCTGGCTTCCCTTTTGAGTTGATAAAGTTATGAAAGAATAACTAGCCAGCATTTTCATGATGCTGGTTTTAAGAATCCACATGTCAAAATTGAATTTTATATTGCATGTGTAGAGATACTACAGAATTAGCCATCATAACTTAGCTACTTATTCACTAAATTAATCATTTGTTTGTTTTTCTGGGCAAGTAGCTGGCTCACCAGCTTCTTGTTTTTAATGCCAATGTGATGAGTAACAATGGCAGTCCTATTTCAGAAAACTTGGAAGTGACATTAGTCCTCTGTAAAAACTAACTTCCATAATTTCATCATGACTAGGGATGGACATGAACCGGCTCACAAACTAAAGTTCATCACTGAGTTTGGCTGGTTTGCAAAGTGATGTTTGCAACTTGAAGAGCTGCCATGAACTTAAACAAATTTTAAGGCAGTTCATGTCAGTTCATGAAGATCAGAAGCAGGGGTTTAAATGGCTTGGAGCCATTTAAATCCCTGCTTTCTGCTCTTCACAAAAAAACCAGCTGAGCATCAAGGAGCAGAAAGCAAGGGTCACAAACCAAAATGAACCGGTTTGGTTTGTGAACCAAAGTATCAGTTTGTGGTTCAATCATGAATCACAAACTGAAGTGCAAAAATGCGGTTCGTATCCCTAATCAGGATCCCCATTGGAGATCTCCTGCATCTTTTAGTATATTAAATGTTCTGCCTCTGAGATCAGATTTATAGTTTTGTTGCCTGACTCATGATTCCCCCCCAACTTTTTGCATTTGCAGCCATTGCACTTGCACATGTTTTTATGTGGCAAATGTTGCATTTGTGATCCTTCGTAGGATAATGTTTCTTATATAAAATTCACTGGTGGTAATGTTCCATTAAGCTGTAGATTTTAGTTAGGCATTTAGTCAACAAACTTAAAATTGAAAATTAATGGTCTCTGACACCCTACTGCTACAATCCACTATACTGGCAAATAAGGATTTAGGATGGGATGCCATCTATATTGTACAGCACTTGTGGCAGTGTAGGGTCTAGCACTGATTTGCATAGCTGGTGTTAAGGTTGCCAGGCCACCCGTCATAGGGAGGCCTCCCACCAATTATCTGCATTGTCCACTGTCACTCAGAGTGGTGGTGGGAGAAAAATAAATTTTAAAAGGCTGCAGGCTGGTATGTAACTTCTGGGTACAACCTGGTAATGATAATGTATAGCTCTAAGGATTCCTGGAAACTCTGTGGTAAAACCTGTGATTTTACCTGTGATTTCTAGAGCGGCAAATTGCCATTCTGGATTGTACTTGGAACTGATATAATGATGTTGGTTATGCTGCCTGGCAAACCTAGCTAGTGTGGTGGCATGGGAGGTTCAGGTGCTCAAGGGATTGCAGGGTTCATGGTCCAGTTTCTGTGAGGAAACGAAAATGATCAGATTCTTGGGATGAAAAGCTCATGGAAGGGCACATCGAAGACTGGGAAGAGGTTCCAGGACCCAGGAAATCTGAAGAAACTAGAGAGTAGGGTCAAGGAAGTTGAAGAAAACAGGTACTGTACCAAGAAAGAAGAACATGGAAGAAGAACAGATTAACAAGAATGTTGTTTTAAGTATCAGGAAACTGCAGGAGTGTTATGACATTTATTTCAGATAAAGAGGGACTCCCAGTCATTGGTGGGGGAAAAAAGGGACAATGGCCAAAGAGACTCAGCAACTATAGAAAAAGGTTTAAAGTCAGCAGTAATCAGAAAGCAGGAAACTGTGGAAGGACTAGGTAGTAAAGACATGGAGTTAAAGGAAGTAGAACCTAAAGAGGTAGTTTTGGGGCAAAGCTACACATATGGCCAGGGACCTGATGCAGTTATAGAGTTGCTTGATCTAGATCATGGAGGGGAAATTATGCCAGCTCTGGCTTACGCTACCATGATGGCACTGTGACTCGGCAACTGAAAAGGACAAAAAAGGACCAAATGGCTGAGAGAGGGATCATTTTCGTATATCGACTTGAAGCTGGCAGTTATTGGTTCCAGGCTTTCTGATGGCATGATCTATGGCACTGTTCTGATGTTTAGAACCAATCCTATGTCAATTGATCTGTGGCCAGCCTTCACCAATGTTTTGCACAGTTATTGAGTAGCACAAATCAGCAAAAACCCATAGAGCTAAGGAATCAGGTCCAGTGCTGTCTACACTAAAAATACACATCCCAAATCTTTCTGATAATCTGAGGATCATTTTTGATTTTTTACTCACATTGGTACACTAGACCCTATAAAGCTGCCTTACACTGAATCAAGCCATTGGTCTATCAATACCAGACTGGCAGTAGTTCTCCACGGTCTCAGGCAGAGGTCTTTCACATCACCTGCTACATGATCCTTTTATATGGACATACTGGGAACTGAAACTGGGATCTTGAGCATGCAAAGCAGATGCTCAGTCACTGAGCCATGGCTCCACTACAGAGGACTATTTTCATACAACTTAACTTCTATAGTTGCACTATTTATTTATTTAAGCCATTAAAAATGGCCTGCCCTTTCACCAAATATGATCATGGTGGCTTACAGCAAAATACGTAAAACAAAGCATTATACAAATAATATATTAAAACAAACATCAAATGGCAGTTGGTCCCAGGAATGCCAATGGAGGAGCCCTCTCTGTTTTACCTGTCCCTCTAATGCAGCCAATGAAAGGGGTGCTGATGGCCATAGTGTGAAGGGAGGAGCCAAATGGTGGGTGGTTCTAGCTATGCTGCTGGAGATGACCTACACTAACCACTTACTTCCACACTTAAGAGGAGAAGAATGGAGCTCATAGCAGGGTCTCAGTTAATTACTCTCAGCATTCCATAGTTAAGAGGGGTATATCTGCCCATCAATCTCTGATTTTGATATATTTATTTCACTATGTTTCCCCCTGGAATTAAACCCAAATGAATCATGACCATATAAACTAAGCTTGTTATTCCAGTTTGGTCCTTGCATCTATTAAACACCTTTATTATGCTGCATGCTAATTTGCCACTCACCCTTATGTATGAACTTGTGACTTCCATTTCAAGGTATCTGAAGAAGAGTGTGTGCATGTGAAAACTCATATCTTGACTAAAACTTTGTTGGTCTGAAAGGAGCCATTGGACTCGATCTTTGTTCTATGTTGACCAGCATGCCAGTATCTCTCCAATGTCTCAGGCAGAGATCTTTCCCAGCCTTGCTATTAGAGACCCTTTTAGTTGTTATTGCTAAGTCCTAAAGTAAGGGCCTTGTATAAGCAAAACAGGCACACTAAAACAGAGCCAGAGATACAACCACATTCAGTGAGGAATGGGAAAGAGTTGCTTATTATCCCTGTAGTGGTATTTTGACCACCACAGAGCAAACCAGTGGTGAGTTCAGTCATGCACGGTCATGACGATGTCTGCCAGTAACAAAAACTTGACGACTTGCACATTGGACCAGGCTAGCCATGAAGCTTAATGAAGTGGTAGTAGAATGCTGAAGTGCTGCGACAGGTTTCGCCACTTCTGGATGCTGGTGAGAGATCGCATGCTTAAATGCTCCCCTACTTCAAAAATTCAATGGAAATAGAAAACCAGCGCAGAAGGATTGCATCCCGACTTCTTGCTTTCCCCTTGCTGTGTACATTGTCATTGTTGTTTTACATGGAAGAGCATTTATGATTAGAATCTGCCACATGTAGACTGAAGTCATGCAAGCCATTCCACTACCTCCACATTCTGCCACCATTCTATAGACCACGCATGACCTGTCTCAAAGCAAGGACCATTGTATTACTTTTATACAATCCATTGCCTTAAATATTACTTTCATATCACCCAGTTTCTCTGGATTACAGTGTTTTCCAGGGGATGCTGTTCAGTGTGCTGTTCACACAGGGAGCCCTATGGCATATGCACAGGCTAATTGATGGGACTAATATTTGACAGAGTGTCAAGAGGTGATGCAATGAGATTGCAACTCAAGAGGCAGGATAGGGAGACAGATTTGCTCCCTTTGCTTAATATGGGATTGTATGTTGCTGCAATATCATTACCACTGCTGCACATCCATGTTGGATCAGTATGTCTGCCTTAAAAGAATAGACATTTGAGAGCTCTATGCTGGGCTCCCACTGGAAGTTGTTAAATTCTTGGGATAGGCCCTTTTGTATCAAGGTACTGCATGCCAGCAATGCAATGTTAAATGTCACATTTTCATAATGCTATCATTTTAAAGTTTGGCCATGCGGAAGATGGCCAAAGACATTTTGCTGCCTAAGGCAGCAAATTCAAATGGCGCTTTTCTCCCTCTTCCCCCTCCCACCTGTTAGAAATATAATAATCAGCTAAATAGTTGGCAAGTTGCTGCTTTTGAATGGGACCCCATGATCTGTCATTCAAGACAGGCTGTTTCACCCTCCTAAAGGTAGAATTGGCCCTGTGGCCAAGGTAGAAAATTCTATTTATTACCAGCCTTGAACTGTGGAGAGGGGGGATGCTTAAATTAAAAGAAAATCTGAAAATGTCTCCATATGTTTCCTATAAAAAATCACCCAGAACAGCTTTCTACATCCCATGACCTGCAGTACTTGTACTGCCAATTTATCCTCGCACATTAAAAAGATGGCTTATTCAGTCATTAACAATTGGTACTTTCCTTTCAACATTGGGGACTCGTGAAGTGTTTCTTTTAAACTAATGAGGTATTTAAAAAAATACAAACTGAGCTATGGAGAATAAACAATATGATGGCGCTCTCAAGACCTTTTGCAAAATAGCTGTGTGATCTACCTCAGCCCTCGGCGTCGATGAAAATGGTAATTGTCATCACGACACAATCTCATCTTTAATTATTCCAAGGTATTCCGTTCCATATCCAATAGCCACTATGCTAGTAAATTTGTTGACAAAACAGAGATACATGTGTTTTCTGACAGAATATATAATCATTATTGTGGGGTACAGAAGGATGTTTCCATAACCAAATTGTTTCCTTTGCTCCTGTTCATTAGGGAATTGCACCCAAAGTGCAATCCAATATAATTAGCATTTATGCTCTCCTGCCAGAAGAGAGGATAGCAATACACTGGGCCTGTAGCTTGACCATATCTACAAATTTTCCTGAAGGATGACAGGGTGAAGAGCTATTTTGTGGTATCCTGCTACTCATGAAAGAACAACTACAAAAACGTCCATCTTGGAAGGCTGAGGTGTGGCATCCTGGTGCACATAGGACAAAGGGTCTCCTATCATAGGAAAGAGACGTTCAGGGATGGTTTGCCATTACCTGCCTCTGTGGGGCAACCCTGGACTTCCTTCGTGGTCTTGCATCCAAACACTAACCAGGGCCGACCCTACTTAGCTTCTGAGATCTGATAAGACTGGGATAGCCAGGGCCATCGAGGGCAGCGCAGGCACTCTCATAGCAGGCAGCAAAGCCACAAGCCCTGTTCTCAGTTTCAAGCGAACGACTTGTATAGCCTCAAGGCTTCAGACAGCTGCAGCCAGAAATCTTTGGCTCTCTAGCATCCACATGCAAATGCCAATGGCTGAGTTCAGACTGGCAATTTGACCCGCTATAGCCACTTTTCAGCCTCGTTTCCCAAGCGGATTATAGGGGGCGTTCACACAGGCACATCTGCCTGGCGCTCCCCACCTGTAGGCAACCCATGCTGTTCCACTTCACTCCCACGTTAAAAAGATGCCTGTTACAAGTGTTAGCAAATCCTGGAGAGTGCCTTTATCTCACACCAGTCTGCTTCCCGGAAGTGTGAACGCTCAGCCGAAAAGCCGGGAGCAACCTGCGTTGCTCCTGGTGCATATGATTGGCACATATGATTGGCTGTGCTCCACTGTACCACATAAGGCACATACGATTGGCTGTGCTCCGCTCTACCACCCAATGTGCAATGGGATCCTCCCCAAATCGGCTGGATGCCTATGTGTGTATGGGCGCATGAGTGCATGAGCGCTCATACACCCATACACACAAAGGCATCCAGCTGATTTACCAAGCTGCACCTCCGGGCCAGCAGTCTGAACGCTCCCATGCACCTCCTCCTGGTGTGCTCCTGCATCTGTCTGCCCCGTGTGATTGGGGAAACCCGGAACAGTTTCTTCCAGGGCTTTTTTGCCATGACTGGTTCCCACTGCAAACTGCCAGTCTGAACTCAGCCACTGTGACTGTGTTTCTTTGATCTGCCCCAACAGGTGGAGTCCTGACAGGGCTACAATCTCGTCAGATCTTGGAAGGTAATCAGGGTTGGCCCTGGTCAGTATTTGGAAGGGAGACCAGGGTGACTGTGCAGAGGAAGGCAATGGCAAACCACCTCTGAAGATCTCTTGCCTTGAAAACCCCACGGGGTTGCGGTAAATTGTCTGGGACTCTATGGCACTTTCTGCCACCACCAGTAGGTGGAACCTGTTACTTTAACAAACTTCCAGGCAGCATCCTCCTCACTTGCTACCTATATGTAATGGTGGGTGACTTCAGTTTCAATGTATCTGAAGAAGTGTGCATGCACACAAAAGCTTCTACCCGGAATAAAACTAGGTTGGTCTTAGAGGTGCCGCTGGACTCAAACTTTGTGCTGCTGCTTCAGACCAACATGGCTACCCCACCTGAATCTAAACTCAGCTGAGTATTTGCAGCTCCTGTTCTTTTATGTCACAGATCACCACCATCCCCTGAAGTACTATCGGGTAAAGGGACTATTTAAAATGGAACATTTTATTTGTTACGGAAACAGTCTTATAAGGTTTTAAATCATTTGAAAGGGAGAAGAGCCAGCTAAGCAAAGTAACCTGGAAAACTGCAGCCTCCTAATCTTTTCTATAATAAACTTCACTTGAGTTTAGTGAATCCTGCCAAGGGTCACACAACCGATCGTTTGTAACCTGTACTACCCACAGACATCCTTTTGGCTGCTCTTCTCCTGCAGTGTTCCCAGGCCTCAACTCCCTTTCACTCCTGATTTTCAATAAATGTCTCATGGGCCATAGAATTCCACTCCAGCCAGGCTTTTATTGTCAAAAAAAAACAAACCAAAACCAACCAATCCCTAGAAAGGATAAGGAACAACCAATCTCACCAGAATTCTGTTTTCCACCAGCCAATAGGAACTGTATGTTTTCAATCTACTTTTTTCTTTCTCAAGCTCAGTTTAAACTGTGCTTTTGTCTTATTTTTATTGTCTGCTTCAGAATGTGATACCCAACAACTCCTTTATAATGGCTGAATTCTACCAGCTTTTTTGCTTAATCTCTTTATATCCCATTTCCCACTTACAGCCCACATCCTGGAAAGCTTTTTCCATGTGGCTCCAATAATCCTTAGCATTACCTTTTCAATGGTCAAAATGAGCCTCTCTTTCTTATTTACCTGAGCTTGTCAGAGCTTGGAAGCTAAGGAGGACTGGCCACCAAGGAAGACAAGCTAGATCTGTATTGCAGAGGAAGGCAATGGCAAACCACCTCTGCTCGTCTGTTGCCTGCAATTCTCTACTAATGGAGTTGGCTGTAACTCAATGGCCCATTCTTCTTCATCTTCTTCTTTCACCAGCAGAAAAGCTGCTAGGATACACCAGTGTTCCCTCTAAACTGAGTTAGTGTGAGTTAGCTCGCAGTTTTTTAGCCTCCAGCTCACAGATTTTTGTCTTAGCTCAGGAAGGATGGCTCCAGAGCAAACTAATTTATGCAGTAGCTAAATCACTCGCTTACAACTTTAATGCCAGTAGCTCACAAAGTAGAATTTTTGCTCACAAGACTCCACAGCTTAGAGGGAGCATTGGATACAACCCAATATTTCCTTCTGTATCCATGCTTTTGGGTTGGATCCAACAATCTGTCAGCAGAAAGCACTGCTGGTCACCAATCTTCCCATCTTTTTAGTCCTCCAGCAGCTATCTTCAGCCCCAGGAAAGCTTATTCCCAAGGTTGTGGGACTTGTGTGGAATAAAAATCCCCACTGGCTGCCATGGGGAGGGGAAAGGGGGCAGAATTGTCCTTTCCGCTTCTTCTGTCAGTGCAGCTCCACTCAGACAACAGTCAGGATGGAGTGATTTTGCTCCCTTCTCACTTCCTATTACAGCCTTCCAATCTGTATGTCTGTTACTCCACATGAATCCCAGAAACCTAGGAACCTTGGGGTTCTGAAATGGCTATACAGGAGAAGGCAAAGCCAGGAAGATCTTGGGACCTTGCATGGACTTCAAACACTCTATTGAACCTTCCCTATTTGTAGGTAGAAGAAAGCCTTACATAATGGCTAATCTGGGAGAACCAGATTTGATTCTGCACTCCTCCACTTGCACCTGATGGATGACCTTGGGCAAGCCATAGTTCTGGCACAGCTGTTCTTGAAAAAGAGCAGTTTCTGTCAGAGCTCTCTCAGCCCCACCTACCTCACAGGGTGTCTGTTGTGGGGAGGGGAAGGGAAAGGAGTTTGTAAGCCACTCTGAGACACCTTTGGGTAGTGAAGGGTGGGGTATAAATCCAATCTCTTCTTCTTCTTTGTATCTTCAGCCCTTGTAGTTGTTTTATTTTGCACACCACAAGTTGGAGCTCTAGCAGGACAGGAAGGTTTGAACAGACATTGCCTGCCTCTGAGTGAAATTCTGAAATGTTGCAGAATCTCTCTTTCTGCCCCTCCTCTCTTCACATTTCTCTTTGACGGAAACAGAACTCCAAATTCCTAAAAGAAGACAAGAAATGACTTTATGGGTTTCAAGGAGAAATTGGTTGAAAAGGAATAAAGAGAATTTCTCTTAGTAGTGCTACTCCTAGGTATGTGAGGGATGTATTTCCATTATGAGTATGCATGGAGAAGGGGCTCAGTCTCCCCCCACTCATCATTTTCATAAACTGTATTGAAGATGTTTGCTTGTGGGGAGGGGGGGGCTTCCCAAACTGTAAGCCCCATTAACTTATTATAAAGCAAATCTATATGTTTTATTTTGTCAGCTAACCATACATGGGTCTCCTGGGTCCAAGTATGGCATTCTATCCACTACACCAAAAATACCCCACCTTTCCTTGTGTCTCAGGGCAGCTTACAAATCAGAACAAAAAATGTTACAATTCAAAACCAATGGAATAAACACCAGATACCTCCCCTCCAGCCCAGATGCCTGTAATATAAAAACCCTACTGAATAAAATGCCCTGGCAGCACCTCCTGAAGGTTTCAAATGGCACTGCACCCATCTCACCTCCTCAGGGAACCCATTCCTTACAGAGTGAGCTACAGTGGAAAATGAAAGGAGCCTGGTTAATGCTAGGTGGGCCACCTTGATTGGAGGAACAGCTAGTAGATGACAGTCTGAGGACCAAAGCTGGCACACAGGGGTGTATGGGAGGAGACAGTCCTTTAGATAGGTAGGCCCAAGGCCATGAAAGGATTTAAAGGTCATAGTAAAGGTAAAGGTTTCCCTTGCTTGAAAGCCAGTCGAATCTGACTCTAGGGATGCAGTGCTCATCTCTTTTTCCAAGCCAAAGAGCCAGTGCTGTCCGAAGATGTTTCCATGGTCACGTGGCCGGCATGACTAGATGCTGAGGCACATGGAATGCTGTTACTTTCCCACTGAAGTGGTATCTATTTATCTACTTTCTTACTTTTGAACTGCTAGGTTGGCAGGAGCTGGGGCCAGAGACGGCAACTTACTCCATCATGCGATACTCAGGTCTCGAACTGCTGAACTACTGACCTTCCAGTCTGCAGTTCAGCGTCTTATCCTCTTGAACCACTGCAGCCATAATCAGCACCATTAACTGGACTCAGGAACAAACTGGCAGTCAATGTAGTTGCCTTAAGACCGGTGAGATATGTTCCAGTTTGCTAGCTCCTAACAATAATTGGCAGCCTCATGCTGGACCATCTTCAAGGGCAGCAACATAAGAGTTCATTACAGTAATCTAACCATGAGGTTACAGAAACAGGGATCAGCATGGCCAGAAAGGCAGAATCTAAGGAAGGACAGAGTTGGTGAATGAGACACAGCTGACAGGAGGCACTGCTGGCCCACTACGCCATCCTACTTTTCAAACAGCAAGGCCTGGTTCATGAGCACCCCAGGCTCTTTACCTGTACTGCAAATGCCAACTCCGCTCCATCCAAGACAAGTGGCTTCCAGTCGCTCCCAAAAGATCAACGTTGCCAGCCAGCATGTCCTCTGTTTTGCCCAAATTTCACTTCAGCATGTTCTGCATTAGCAACCTGACCATGGCCTCAATGTACGAGTTCAGAGCCAAGATGGACACATCTGGAGGCTTGGATGATGAAATTTAGAGCTAGGTATTGTCTGCATATTGGTGAAACCCAGTCCCACAGTTCCAGACGATCACATTCAGCAGCCTTATATATCTATTGAACAGTGTGAGTGAGACAATAAAATCCTGTGGCTCTTCCAAAGGACAAGCCCCCCCCCCCATTGATTCTGATCCAGGATATGACTCTGAAATTGGAATCAAGATAGCTATCTTTTAGAGGCCCAGTCCCTCCGAGCTTGCCACTGGTAAGAGTCCATCCACTTTTGTGCCACACCAAATGAGCTGCATGCAAAATGGCTTTGCTGACAGAAAAGGAGAACTAAACTCTCCTGAATGAACTGCAGGAGTTTATCACACCAAGGCATTTAATTCATTTCATTGGGCCCCGCAGGCGGTTAACACCTCCTCCCCCAATGCCTTAGCGTGCCCAAGAAGACAAGCAGAACAGACAATGCAATATTTAATAAAACTCAAATTAGGTCTCAGAAGAGCAATACAGAGTATATTAAATACAGCCCCAACGCTGTGCTGCTCTGCTCATCTGCATGTGTTGAATAGCTATCTAGCGCACACAGTGATTAAATACTGCTACATGCAGATTTCACGGTACTATCCACAGCATGCTTGGAGAGGTGACTATAGTTGAAGGAAGAGTAATAACAAGCCTAGGGATGACCCAGGCAAAAGGTGACATTTGCTCACGTCGTGACTGAAACACAAAGGCCAAACAGTACCTAGAGGCAGTTCTGGGGTTGATGTGGGCTAATAAACTGAAGCTTAATCCTGACAGGGCAGAAGTGCTACTGCTGACTGAAAGGACTGATCTGGGAATTAAGGTGTTTCCTCTTCTGGATAGGGTTGCGCTCGCCTGTCTGTAGCTCAGAGGTGCTACTGGACAAGCAGGTGGCAGCTTTGACTGCTTAGCCAGCCACAGCCTTTCCTGGGCAGAAAAGATCTGGCCACTGTGGTGTATGCCCCAGTTGCATCGAGATTAGGTTACTGGAAGGTCAGTAGTTCAGCAGTTCGAGACCCGAGTGCCACATGACAGAGTGAGCTGCCGTCTCTGGTCCCAGCTCCTGCCAACCTAACAGTTCAAAAGCAAGAAATTGCAAGTAGATAGATACCAGTTCGGTGGGAAGGTAACAGCGTTCCGTGTGCCTCGGCATCTAGTCATGCCAGCCACATGACCATGAAAACGTCTTCGGACAGCACTGGCTCTTCGGCTTGGAAACAGAGATGAGCACTGCATCCCTAGAGTCGGATTCGACTGGCTTTCGAGCAAGGGAAACCTTTACCTTTACCTATGTGTGAGTACATTTTATTAAACTATTTATACCCCACTTTTCTCCTCAGGAGCTGCGGTGGCTCAAGTGGTTAAGACGCTGAACTGCAGGCTGTGGAAGGTCAGTAGTTCAGCAGTTCGAGACCCGGGTGCCGCAAGACGGAGTGAGCTCCCGTCTCTAGTTCCAGCTCCTGCCAACCTAGCAGTTCGAAAGCAAGACATTGCAAGTAGATAAATAGGTACCACTTTGGTGGGAAGGTAACAGCGTTCCATGCGCCTTGGTGTTTAGTCATGCCGGCCACATGACCATGGAAATGTCTTCGGACAGCGCTGGCTCTTCGGCTTTGAAACGGAGATGAGCACCGCAACCCGAGTCGGATTCGACTGGCTTTCGAGCAAGGGAGCCTTTACCTTTACCTTTCTCCTCAGTGGGGACCCAAAGCAGCTAACAACATAGTTCTCCCCTCCTCTGTTTTATTTTCACAATCCTTTGAAGTAAGTTTGGCTGAAAGGGTGTGACTGGCACATCACAGAATTCTGTATCAGGGTATTTGATTCGTAAGTGGTTGTGTATTTGCCCACCTCTAACTGTTCCCCATGTTTCCCTACGAACAAAATGGAGATTTCCAGCTTTTCAGGCAGGGTTTTTGTTGTTGTTTGGTTGCTTCATATGTTGGCTAACATTATTCTTCAAGAACCACTGCTCCCAGGGTAAACCCACACAGCAGCTCCAGTTGAGACTTTTGCTTTCATCTGCTCTTCTAAATCACTGCTTAATTTCAAGCCTTTTCAGTAGCAGCCTTCACGATGCAGAATGGCTCTGTCTAGAAAGCACCCTCCCTTTTAAGATTTAGGAAAGAGCATAAAGCAGAATTGTTTAAGAGGGCATTTGGTTCAGGGATTTGTTGTTTTCTGGCATTGGCTACTGTTTGATTGCCAATTGGTGTGTCTGTGAATTAGTTTGGTTTTTTTAAGAAAAACAATCACTATTAGCCCCCTTGATTCCTTTATAAGAAAAGCACCCAGCAGCCAGGGTAGATAGCACATTTGAAGCATCCATGTGAAAACAGTGCAGTACATCAAAACTTATTGCATTGAAAAGGAAACAATGGGTAGTATACAATCCCTTTTGATTCTATGAGACTTCAGCATATACACAAGGCTGAAACCGCAATGGGCATGGCAGTGGGGCTTTTGAGTAAAGATGCATGGCACTGGCCACTTAGGTGTCAGCCATTGGTTCTTTCCACTCCACCTAAAGCAAGAACTATAATGATTTTAATTTCTGATGTCTTTGTCCCTGTGGCATTTAGAAGTGGGGGTGATTTTCCCTTCGACTCTGCAACAGCCAACAGGTAAATTCAGGTCTAGAATTACAAGTATCAAACACTCTCCTAATTTAAGCCTGGTGACTGGATGCCCAGGCCACATGTTAGCAATTAAGATCATGTCCCTTTTTCAAAGGACTATCCAACCCACAATTGCTAATTAGGCACTCTGAATCTTACAAGCATACTAAGGACACAGCCTTGCAAAGGATCATGACCAAGAAGCAATGGCACCTCAGAGCTTTTCACCCAACCTCTGCACATAGCCCAGCACACCAGCACTCTATAAATGACAAAAAGAGAAAATCCAGTGCATTGCAAATTTATTTTTCAGGTACATTAATCAGATTTAATGAAACGGAGGCAACATGAACAGGCCTATACATCTACCAAGCGTCACCAGGACTTGCATACAAGATTTTTTGTTGTGTTTTCTTTTGTGCAAAATATTCACTGTAATTCTAGCTTTTCATCTGGAGTATAAGGTTTTCCCTCTGCCTTAGACTATCAGCTGTTTTTCTTAGGCTCTTAATGGCAGAGATGCTCCCGTAACACCCTTCTTTTCTTCTGCCTCATGAGTTGCATTACATGGTGGGGGGGGGATGAGGTCTCCAGCCAGCAGATGAAGAGGGAAATGCAGAACCTGGCAATTTGTGCATCTCGGCCTGCTGTCAGCGAGGGGGAGGCAACATCTCTGCTTGCTTTCTTGGTAGCCTGCTGCCATGGCTGAAGCGGGTACAATCGACTGCCCACTGCCTCCTGCCTGCTGCAAAGAAAGATTTCATTGGCAGGTGCTTTGTTGGATTTCCAGCTAGAGGCGCCCGCCAACCTCTCTTAGTTGGGAAAATGGCAGCCCTTGGGCTACACCTGACACCCCTCCTCTGCCTTCATCGCCAGCTCGTGTCCCTTCTCAGCCAGGCAGTCCCTGAGCATCTCCTCCTCGCAGGAGAGACACTCGCCTTCAGGCTCCACCTCCCGCTCAGGAAGAGGGAAGGTCAAGGGTGGTGGGAGCAGCTCCTGTTGCAGCTTGAGGACCTGGCGGAAGAGGCTGCGGTTCTCTCTGCACAGGCGCTGGTTCCCCAGCTTCAGCTGTATGTTCTCTTCCCGCAGGCGCCCGCTCTGCCTCTCATGTTCCTTGCCCAACCTCAGAGCCTCAGCATGGCTGACTGCCAAGTCCACGTATCTCTCCGCCAGCTGCTGGGGTGCACCGCCCGCCCTTGCCAACCACCACAGACACAGCACTCCCCGGCTTTGCCACGACCCCTCCGTGCCAAGCTGGTACTGCTGCAGCAAACCCTGCCACTGCCCCCTCCACCAACACATGTGCCACAGAAGCAGCAGCCCCAGTGTCGGCTTGCACTGCGCGTGCATCTCATCCCTCGTCTTCTGCACCTCTTTAGGCTTTGCAAGGAAAAAGAGGAAGTGGTTCTGTCCCCCTGCTATGTAACCAAAGGGGCAGGGCTTGAAAGTGCAAAGGGAGTGGGTAGGGCTGAGAGGAGAAAAGCAACTAGCTCTTCTGCAGCCCTCAATGCAGTTACTTTGGCAATAGAGGTTGTAGAGGCAGTTGCATCTGCTCCCCGCAGAAAGAAGGCCTAGGTAGCTCTAGTGAGGCAGTTTTGCCAGTATGTTCTCTTCTTAATTTGTTCACTGTCGCCCCTTTGGGCTGAAGAGACAGTATAAGAGTTAGCGGGATGTACTAAAAGGAAGGACAGGATTGCCCATTGGAAACAATGGGAAACACTTGGCCCATTGGAAATAATGAGAGCCAGGAATGCCAATTGACTTGCATGGCCTCCATTGAAATACATTACAGTACAAGTAGAGTTGCAATAAAAATGCGGAATGGATTTTCCATTAGGGTCTCTGGGCCCAAACAGACTACTCTGGGAATGGAATGAGAGACCACGGAGTGGAATGACAGCCCTTAGGAGTAAAAGAAGTGTTCTGGAACTGGAATGAGGGACCACGGAGTGGAATGACAGCCCCTGGGTGTAGCAGGAGTGTTCAGGGACTGGAATGAGAGACCACAGACTGGAATGACAGCCCCAGAGTATAACAGGAGTGTTCAGGGACTGGAATGAGAGACCACAAAGTGGAATGACAGCCTCTGGGTATAGCATGAATGTTCTGCAACTGGAATGAGAGACCACAGAGTGGAATGACAGCCCCTAGGAGTAACAGAAGTGTTCAGGGACTGGAATGAGAGACCACGGAGTGGAATGATAGCCCAAGGGTGTAGCAGGAGTGTTCTGGAGTGGAATGACAGCCCAAGGGCATAGCCCAGGGGTCTGTCATTCCAGTCCCTGAGCACTCCTGCTACACCCAGAGGCTATCATTCCACTTTGTGGTCTACCATTACAGTCCCTGAACACTCCTGTTATACCCTGGGGCTGTCATTCCACTCTGTGGTCTCTCATTCCAGTCCCTGAACACTCCTGCTACACCCAGGGACTGTCGTTCCACTCCGTGGTCCCTCAGTCCAGTCCCTGAACACTCCTGTTACACCCAGGGGCTGTCATTCCACTATGGGGCCTGTCATTCCAGTTCCAGAACACTCCTGCTACCCCCAGGGGCTGCCATTATACTCCATGGTCTCTCATCCCAGTCCCTGTACAGTCCTGCTGCACCATGGGGCTGTCATTCCACTCCATGGTCTCTCATTCCAGTCCCTGAACACTCCTGCTACACCCTGTGGTTGTCATTCTGCTCTGCGGTCTCTCATTCCAGTCCCTGAACAATCCTGCTACACCCTGGGGCTGTCATTCCACTCTGGGGCCTGTCATTCCAGTTCCAGATCACTCCTGCTACCCCCAGGGGCTGTCATTCCACTCTGTGGTGTCCCATTCTAGAACACTTCTTTTACTCCTAGGGGCTGTCATTCCACTCCATGGTCTCTCATTCCATTCCCACAGTTGTCTATTTGGGCCCAGAGACCCTAATGGAAAATCCATTCCTGGCTCTCATTATTTCCAATGAGCCTTCAAGTGTTTCCCATTGTTTCCAATGGGCAATCCTGTCCTTCCTTTTAGTATATCCTGGAGTTAGCGTGCAATGGTAGGACATTGAGAGATCTGGGTTCAGATCCCCTCTTAGCCCTGAAGTTGTTAGGTAGTTTTAGGGCCCATGCTCTCTCTTCAATGTAACCTACTTTGCAGGGTTGTTGTGACAGTAAGGTAGGGCCCTCTTCTGTATACCACTCTAAGCTGCTTGGAGTAAGGTCCGGCTAAAATTACACTAGATAAGACAGATACTGTGCCATCACTCTAAAAAGTCATTGATGTATTCAGCACTGTAATCCTGTATACATGTGGACATAAGCCCCAGTGAAAAGCTATTCAGGCTAATCCTGTGTGTGTTAATTGGAAACTCAGAATGCCATTTTAAGAATGCTTTCGTGGGAATAAGTTTGATTGAATAGCGTTTAATAGGATTCTAAGCCTAACTGCTTGTTAAATTCAGTAGGAGGGAAGGTGATATTGTATCTCCCGATCTTGACATATCTCAGAAGCTAAGTGGGATTGGTACTTGGATGGGAGACCACCAAGGAAGGCTCTTCAGAGGACAGCAATGGCAAACCACCTGTGCTTCTCATTTCCCTTGAAAGCCCCTTGTTGGGGTTGCCTTAAATGGGTTGTGGGTTGACACTGACAGCATTTACCTACATACACAAATTCACTCAGGTATACTTCCAAATGTGTGTATAGAATAGCAGCAGCCTTAATTTTAGCGTAAACATTCAAACAATATGAACAATAAAAACATCTTTTTACCTTTTCCATGATTCTTATTGAGCAAAGTGAGGATTCTAATCTGTACTGAGAATAATTGTACCAGGTTAACTAAAGACTGGATCTCATATGCCTGGGCATGCTCATCACTTGGTTATGGTACCCATCAGTTTGCAGGCGTGCATGAGCCATCACAGATTAGTTGCCACAGATAGTGCTTGGCTACCACCCCCATTGCATCTGAGAAGCAATGCCTGTCAGGAGAAGTACTTCTCATATTTAGCTGCTGCCAGACCAAGTGATGAGAAAACAAGTAATGCAAATCTCCTAATAATCTTTATAAGGCATGTATTGGATTAGATATTTTTAAAAGATCATTTGTATCTGCTGTACAATTATCAATGCTTGCATGATACTACTCTAGCATGCAGTCAATAGGATGGGACATCTCAGAAATCTGAAACAAAGCGTGAAGTTATTTGACATAATATGTTAAACAATGCAGAAAGTGGTCATACGTAAGTAGAAAACAATGCAGCAGACAGGTAATACATGCTAAACTCAATGACATAGTCCACAACCTGTGTCCCTTTATAAATGCTCCTTCTTGAACCATTCTAATATAGTCCAATTACCTTTATAGAACTGTCCTCTTTAACAATTCTGTTTTACATAGTTTGCGGAAAGACAGAAGGATGGGAGCATTCCTGAACACATCAAACTGGCCATTCCATAAGGTATTAGCCAGAAAGAAGGCACTGCCTAATGGATCCTGGGCACTGGAAGTTCATTTTTGGGTAAATAGAAACAAGTACATCTATGTATCACCAGATGTACCCTCCACATTCTTATCCACACAGTCAATGTGCTTAAGTGTGTTCAAGTTAGATCAATATTTCAATGAGTGCTACAAGAAACTGAAACTAGACACCCCCCATTTTCCCAACCAGAAAAAAAAATGTTCTCAGGACAGGAAGCCACCTTCAGACTCCACAACAGTTACTAACCCCCATCCCCAAACTCCTCATGGTAAATCAAGAAGACATGCCTGTTGTAAAGTTAAACATCCTTGTTTCAGAAGCCAGTTCAGTACAAGCTGTTGCTTTGTTAAATGGAGATGGCCTTCAGCAGGGAGATAAGAACTTTCAGTAGGTGTAATAGTTATGAGAGACAGCTTAGGTTACACATGTTGAGAGACAGCTTAGGTTACACATGTTGAATACATGAAGCTGCCTTCAAATGTCCATGGTCTATCATGAACAATATTGTCTCCAGTGGTTTCCAGTAGAGGTCTTTCACATCTCTTGGGATGTTCTACATGTAAAATAGATGCTCTGTCCCTGAACCATGTCTCCTCCCAGACAACATTGTGAGACAGGGGAGATTATACCTAATTTTGGTTGCTTCTGGTCATCTTAATCCAACACAATTAATCCATCTGGCAGCAAGAGTTGGAGAAAGGTTCCTCAAAATTGCCTTTTTTTAAAGTCTCTCAGATAAAAGTGCTCTCCCTTGCATTGAACTAATTTCCTAGAACCTGTTTTGAGTGGAATAAATTAATTGGTTTATGCTTTTAGACAAATACTGTGTTTCATGAGAAAGTATTAATCCCATCTCCTTTAGAACAAAGAGAAACATCACGGCCATGCAGATAGCTTGCCCTGACAACATGATGCATATGGACATAGTAGATCCTGCACTGTTGACCCCTTTAATTGTTTTTCTTCAATATTTTATGCAATCTGGAATAAATGCAATCAGCATGGGAAACTGCTGAGTCCAATAAAAAGAGTGATAGGTTGATAAAGCATATAATGTCACCTACAGTATCACTGAACATTAGCTAGAGTGCAAGAATCATAGCATATCTCTTCTTGGTAGTTCTGTATACTGAACAGTGTCATAGCGAATCCTGAGGCTCAGTTAGCCTCCCATCCGTGAAATCAGAGGGTACTAAAACTGTAGAGGTATATTATGTTGTTAAGTAGTGTGTGCGCTGCTGTCATCAGTTTTTTGTGGTGCTTACCCCCAGAATAGTTACAGTTGCTTCAACCCATTTTTGGGCCTTTCAATAGTGGCCCTAGCCTAACGGAGGTCATGCCACAGCTATGGGCCTATTCACCCATGCAAGTCATTGCTTGATGGCCTAGTCATCAGCAGTGTTCCCTCTAAGCTATGGAGTCTTCTGAGCAAAAATTCTACTTGGTGAGCTGCTGGCATTAAAGTCATGAGCGAATGATTGGGCTGCTGCATAAATCAGTTTGCTCTGGAGCCCTCCTTCCTGAGCTAAGACAAAAATCTGTGAGCTGGAGGCTAAAAAAACTGTGAGCTAGCTCACACTAACTCAGCTTAGAGGGAACACTAGTCATCAGGTGATAAATGTGGCTGTTCATAAGCAATCCTATGTCATCTGAAGGGCTCCTTTTCCCCTTTTTTAAAGTCATGTTCACTTTGAAGGGCAGGCCTGTAGCCAGAAAATTTTGGTTGGGGTGGCAGGGACCAGGCTGCTGAGGCAGGGGAACATGGAGCTTAATTAGATTACTAATTAGATTAGTTTTAGAAGAGCAGGAGAAGGTGAGCTGTGTGTTTGAGAGAGGCAAAATGGCGGGGAGGGGTACAACCCTCTGGCTCACCCTGTTGGCATGCATGCGGGGCAGCAGCAGTGATTGGTTACCGTGGAGGCAAAGAGGGAGGGGATGTTGAGAGACCCTGTCATTCCTCCCTCTGCTGGTGGGAGACCTGAATGCTTTTAGGTGGTCCACAATAGACGGTGGAATCCTCAGCAAGATCCACAAATGCTTACAGAGCCCAGGTTGGTTTGCTGAGAGGGGACCCATTCAGCAGCCAGCAGAACAATCCTATGCCATGTTCCTCCATTGACTTCAACGGTCTTAAGCCGAGAGGAACTCTTCAATGGATTGCTCTCTCAGTGAGGCACCAGGGCAGGCCATTGTGATGAGCAGAGTCTCAGCTGTGTGCAAGTTCCTCCCCCTCCCTCCATAAATTGTGCGAAGGCGAGGATGAAGGGGGAAGGAAGAAGGCAAGGCTATAAGGCAGAGTGGCATTTCAAGAAGGGGTTTGACAAAGAGATCCTCATGTGTCCTATAAACCCCTCCTCTTGCCCGGAATGAGTGCGGCCATGCTCCCCAGGCTTCTCCAGGGCTGGGGGTGGGTCCGGCATCCTCCTTGGTTGGGGCGGGGCTGTTACACGAGGGGGTGTTGCCCTGCTGTGCCCCACCATGGCTAGGGGCTGGCTGAAGGATATTGTATTTTACCTTCATCTTCAGTCCCATGAAGATCAGGGATAACAGAAGTTATATATTTATAAAAAGCCAATGTTTCATAACAGCCAGTGTGTCATAACTTGTTTGTTACTTGTTGATTGTTGCTACATACACTAATGAGTGGACACAGAAGAATAAGCATTTATTTATTCAAAGTGTTTCTACTTCAGCTTTCAATAAATATTTCCAAAATGGCCTCCAGTAGTAAAACACTAACACAATTCATTAAAAATATTTAATTTATACCCATCCTTTCTCCGCACTGGGAACTCAAACCACAGATTTTAAAAAAAGAAGAAGAAGCATGGCCAAGCTGCAGAAGGGACGAAAGAGTTGTCACTATTTTAAAGAAAGAACAAATAAAATATCTTAACCAGGTGCTTAAAACTCAATAAAATAGCTATCACGTGACACCATAGAAAGGGACATAGAAGATTCTGGCTTGGATCTTCTCCGCTTTAAAGTTTGCTCTCACTCCATTTCCATCTTCAGTGCAGACCTAAGTCAGTATGGCTTTTGTCCTGATGTGTCACATGATGCACTTTTCAATGGTCAAAAGGGTCCCATTCTTTCTCTTTTGACAGTGGAAAAGCCACTGTGATCCAACCCTCTATCTCCAGTGGCCAACTGCCTAATCTCTGAAGGCAGTGGAGCCCAAGAAAGGCTAAATAAAGTATGTACTCCTGTGAATGAGCTTTGTTTGGTCCATGCTGTTTTAAGCTGTTGACTGTACAAACAGAAGTGAATGACAATTACACTGAAATTCTTAAGACCACAGTAGCTTGTTCTTCACTATCTAGAGAGGAAAATTGCACTTTCCTCCTCTAGATAAGTTTTTTAGTTCCTTGTGTTTACAATGGATGAAGGGTATGGGAGTAGAGGTGGTTACTCCTGAGTACACACCACCTACACATCACCATTATTTGTGCAGATTTTGATATTTTCTATTGATTTTGAACTGCCACTTTTTCTTAAAAGGTTTTTCTTTACTCCATAATTATATATGGCTGCTCATCAAAAGATGTTGCTATTTACATCCTGAGGTATTGTTGCAGCTGCCACTCTGAAGGTTTTCCTTCCAACACCCAACAGCAAGCTGTTTGATTTCCAGAAACCAGAGTTATGAGCTGACATCAAGGGCACTTATTGATACTTGACAGCATGAATTTGCCCTTATGGAAATAATGACTAGCAAGTTAAGAATATCACTTGTGTTTTATTTATGCCTTGGAGATGCACCACAATATTAAAAGCCATCAAGCATTGGCATTGCTATTTGATGACATCGTTTAATCTCAAACATGTGTTGCTATAGAACTGAGAGATAAATAAAGGAATTATGAACAGAGTGTTAATTAGGATTCATACTGCAGCGAGAAAATGATACCCTGCCTTAAAATACCACATGCAAGAGAGAAGCAGTACAATTAAAGAGTGCAAATAACATTTGAACAATGCATATTATAGAAGGTACATTCATATAAGAACATAACAAGAGCCCTGCTGGATCAGACCGATAGTCCATCTAGCCCTGCATCCTGTCTCACATAGTGTCCAACCAATTCCTCTGGACAGCCAACAACAGGGCATGGAGGCTGAGGCCCTCCCCTGGTGTTGCCTCTCGGCTCCAGAATTCAGAGGTTTAGTGCCTTTGACTGTGGAGGTTCCTCTCAGTCGCCATGGCTAGTAGCCATTGATAAACTTATCCTGAGGGCTGGCCCCAGGTGTCTGGGCGCCCTAGGCAGGACAGCCTGGGGCACCCACCCCACTGGGGATGCCAACCTCCCGGTGGGGCCTGGAGATGGCAGAGCGCTGCTTTCCTGGGCACCTCGCACCTGCGCGGCGCCCAGGAAAGCCAGGGAAGGGGCGGGGATTCTAACCCCCGCCCCTTCCCTCCCAGCGCCAGCAGCACCGGCTTTTCTGGGGGCCTCGCAGCTGAGAGGTGCCCAGGAAAGTCAGGGAAGGGGCAGGGGTAGAACGCTCACCCCTTCCCTCCCAGCGCCGGCAGCGCCTGCTTTTCTGGGGGCCTCGCAGCTACGAGGCACCCAGGAAAGCCAGGGAAGGGATGGGGTTAGAATGCCCACCCCTTCCCTCCCAGCGCTGCCAGCGCTGGGCAGGAAGGGGAGCTTTTCACAGGGGGGGGGGCGGGGGGCATTTTGGCGCCCCTGTAGGTCTGGTGCTCTAGGCGAGCGCCTAGCTCGCCTAGTGGGCGAGCCGGCCCTGCTTATCCTCCATGAATCTGTCTAATCTCCTGTTGTGTACCCACTACATAACATCCCCTTTTAAGCGGTTTACTCCCGTGGCAATCACTATATCCTCTGGCAGCAAATTCTACATTTTAATCAGCCTGTGTAAAGTAGTATTTCCTTTGCCCATCCTGAACCTACTGCCCATCAGCTTCATTGGATACCCTCAAGTTCTAGTATTTTGGGAGAGGGAGAAAAATTTCTGTTTGTCAATTCTCTCCACTCCTTGCATATTTTATAAATCCCTGTCATGGCCTGTCCCCCCTTCGTCATCTCTTTTCTAAACTGAACAGTCTCAGACTCTTCAGCCTTTCCTCATTGGGGAAGGTGCTCCAAACCCCTAATCATCTTGGTTTCCCTCTTCTGTACTTTTTTCCAGTTCTGCAACGTCCTTCTGGAGATACAGTGACCAGAACTGTACACAGTATTCCAAATGAGGTTGCACTGTAGATCTATATAGGGGCATTACAATATTGTCTGTTTTATTCTCAGTCCCTTTCCTAATAATCTCTAGCATAGAGTTTGTCTTTTTCACCACTGCAGCACACTTCAGGGGAGCAAACACCTTGGCTGTTTAGTGAGTCAATCAGGTTGTTAATATACATATTCCAGACCTGCCTCCCTAATTCAGAATTTGGTAATGAATCTGTCTCTGTGAGTGGAATTACTTATTTAATTAATTTTATTTTAGAAAATTTCTAGACCACCTTTTGACCATGCATGTTCCCAAACCAATTCAAAATAATTTAAATGCAATAAACATAATAGGATACTGCTCCATGAGAACATTCTGCCCTGAGTTCTATTATTCCTGAATTCTAGTTTAACAAAAACATTTGCCTCCCCCTTTTCACATTAACAGTGTACATGTGCATTGATAAAACTCTGTAAGTACATAAGAACATAAGAGAAGCAATGCTGAATCAGGCCAATGGCCCATCTAGTCCAACACTCTGTCACAGAGTGGCCAAAAATACCAGGTGCCATCAGGAGGTCCAGCAGTGGGGCCAGGACACTAGAAGGCCTCCCACTGCTGCCCCCCCCCCAGCACCAAGAATAGAGTGCATCACCTGCCCCAGACTGAGAGTTCCTATCTATACTGTGTAGCTAATAGCCACTGATGGACTTCTGCTCCATATGTTTATCTAATTCCCTCTTGAAACTGTCCATGCTTGTAGCTGCCACCACCTCCTGTGGCAGTGAATTCCATGTGTTAATCACTCTTTGGGTGAAGAAGTACTTCCTTTTATCTGTTCTAACCTGACTGCTCAGCAATTTCATTGAGTGACCACAAGTTCTTGTACTGTGAGAAAGGGAGAAAAGTACCCCTTTCTCTACCTGCTCCATCCCATGCATAATCTTATAAACCTCGATCATGTCACCTCTCAGCCATTGTTTCTCCAAGCTAAAGAACCCCAAGTGTTTTAACCTTTCTTCATAGGGAAAGTGTTCCAACCCTTTTATCATTCTAGTTGCCCTTCTCTACACTTTTTCCAATGCTATAATATCCTTTTTGAGGTATGGCGACCAGAACTGTACACAGTATTCCAAATGAGGTCGCACCAATGATTTATACAGGGGCATTATGATACTGGCTGATTTGTTTTCAATTCCCTTCCTAATAATCCCCAGCATAGTGTTGGCCTTCTTTATTGCAGTTACACACTGTCTAGACATTTTCATTGAGTTATCTACTATGACTCCAAGATCTCCCTCTTGGTCAGTCTCTGCCAGTTCACACCCCATCAATGTGTATTTATAGTTAGGATTTTTGGCTCCAATGTGCATCACTTTGCACTTGGCCACAATGAACCCCATTTGCCACATTGATGCCCACTCACCCATCCTCGACAGATCCCTTTGGAGTGCCTCACAATCCTCCCTGGTTTTCACCACCCTGAACAACTTCATGTCATCTGCAAATTTAGCCACTTCACTGCTTACTCCCAATTCTAAATCGTTAATAAAAAAGTTAAAAAGCATCGGACCGGGTACTGATCCCTGTGGTACCCCACTGCTTACCACCCTCCACTGAGAAAGTTTCCCTATACTCACTCTGTTTCCTATTTATAAGCCAGTTTTTGATCCACAAGCGGACTTGTCCTTTTATCCCATGACTATTGAGCTTACTTAGGAGCCCTTGATGAGGAACTGTATCAAAAGCTTTCTGGAAGTCAAGGTAAATAACATCTATTGGGTCCCCCTTGTCCACATATTTGTTCACTCCCTCGAAAAACACTAACAGGTTAGTGAGATAAGATCTTCCCTTACCCTCTCAATCTTACTGGACTGTATACCCTCTCTGACATACAGAGCCACCCCACCTCCAACTCTTCCCCCCCATCCTTCCGATATAATTTATAACCAGGAAACACCATATCCCACTGATTTTCCTCATCCCACCAAGTTTCTGAAATACCCACAATGTCTATTTCCTCCCCCCAACTCCAAGCATTCCAACTCCCCAATTTTACCTCAGAGACTTCTAGCATTTGTGTATAAACACCTATAGTTTCCCATGCTTGTTAAGCATACAACCTTCCTATTGCTGCCTCGAGACCTTGCCAGGCAGTCCCTATCGTTAGCCACAGTCTCAGTGGACAATTGTAATCCATTTCCTTGTATAAAAGTAACAACTACCCATTCATCTCTTTGAGATGAGCCATCCCAAACCAGAGACTTTTCATCTCCTGTCGGCTTTCCCCCAATATTCAGTTTAAAAACTGCTCTGCCACCTTTTTGATTTTGAGTGCCAGCAGCCTGGTTCCTTCTCGGGACAAGTGGAGACTGTCTCTTTTGTATAGTTCCCTCTTGTCCCAAAAAGCATCCCAGTGCCTAACAACCTTGAACCCTTTTCCCCTACACCATTGTCTCATCCACACACTGAGACTCCTGATCTATGGCTGTCTCTCCGGCCCTGTGTGTGAAACAGGTAGCACTTCTGAGAAGGCTACCTTGGAGGTCCTGGCCTTGAGTTTCCTGCCCAGCAGCCTAAATTTTTCCTCCAGGACCTCACGACTGCATTTCCCCACATCGTTGGTGCCAACATGCACCACAACCACTGACTCCTTCCCAGCACTATCTAAAACACATGTAATGTCTGCTACCTTCACACCAGGCAGGCAAGTCACCATACAGTCAGTAAACAGGTTCACCACCCAGCTGTCTACCTGCCTAAGGATCGAATCACCAACTACCAAGAGCCCCCCTCCCACACTTCCCAGGGATGGTTCCTTGGTACAAAAGGATACCCGTTCACCAGCTGATGAAGAGGTCCCTTCTGAGGGCACATTCCCCTTATTCTCGGCATGGTGCCCCATTTCCCCTTGACCCACATGCTCCCTGGCAGCAGCGGGGCTGCCAGATCCAGAGTTGGACATATCTAACAAGCCCCCAAGAGTCTTCTCCATGCACCTGACTGTCTCTGCTTCTCCAGATCAGCCACCTTGGCCTCAAGGGAGCAAACTCATTCCCTGAGAACCAGGAGCTCCTTGCACCAAGCACACATCCAAGACTTCTGACCAGTGGGCAGATAGTCATACATGTGACACTCCATGCAAAACACTGGATAGCCCCCAACCCCTGTTGGCATTCTGGCTTCATAATTGCTTTTAAACTAATACTTTTATATAATCCCCCTTTTAAAACCCTTTGTATTTATGTGGCCCCTGTTGTAGAAGTCTACTTACCTTGCTGGGAACCCAAGGAGCCTAGGTCCCTGGCTTTCTGGCTCTTCCTGGGCTTCTTAGTCAGTCCCTACACTAAGAGCCTCATCCTTCAGTTCATGCCTCTTACAAACTTCCTGCCTTAAATAGAAGCTTCCCCCAGGAGAGGGTGTGGCCAGCAGCTATTCAAATCCACCCAGGCACTCAATTACAGGTAAATAATGACCCTTTCACACCCTAACAGGAGCAGCCATGACTCTGCAACAACTCACAACTCACCACACACTCCCAAATACAGTCCTCCACACAGTACCTTCTCAGCTAAATCACCTCAGCTGAAAGTAAATAAAAAACACTCACCCCTCTAGCAGCTCTAACTCCTTGCTCCTTCTCAGAGCTCAGCTGGGTCAGCGCAACTGTGTGGATATTATTTTTGTGCAGTATTTCATTGCAGTGCACATGTCCTTGTCCATTAGCAACATACCAGTGATTTGCCAGTGTGTACGATTACCTTATATTTATGATCATGTTACAATTGTTTGTTTGCAGTGTTTTATCAATGGAAACCTACATACTAGTAATGTAGAAAGGGGAAAGGCAGAAATGAAACAAAAGTTGTGCATGTACGGTGCTATGCACAACATTTGGAAATATTGATGCAGTAGAGAATTTCTTAATGAATCAGTTATACATTGGTAGGAAGGGACAGGTAATTCAGAACAACAAAATCTAGGGACAAATGAGAATTAGCCAAATTTTGGAAGTATCCTTCTGTCATTCCTCTTACTTGTAGGACTTTCTCCTAGACACTGTTTCCTGCAGTTTTAAGCCTTTGAGACTTTTTAGAGCAACTATTCTCATCTGATAATTTCCATGAAATTGTCATGTCATTTAACAAATTTTTTAATGATGTAGTCCTCTGATAACCTATTATCTTTAATTGTGACATTTAAATGTCCTATTTATTCAGTACCAACTAACTGAGGCAATTCTTCTGTAAAGGATCTTGAATGCAGCTGATCTTGTTTATGGCTTTGATAGCTTTGCATTAATGAAAAGATCAGATACCCTTTGTATATCCACCCCAGGGGTTCAGTTTAAGTACATTCCGTGTGAAATGAGGACAACTTGATTGTAGCTAAAGATGAGAAAGTAGCAAAAATTTCAAACTGTATTTGGATAATGAAACCATTGCCTAATCATAACTATTGAACTCAAATACTTACAACACAATTTCTTTAAAGTGTTTTTAAGGCACTGTGTTGATCAAGCTGTTGCAGAGGCAAAGAAAAGAAAAACCATCAAATAAATCTTACTGAGTCTCACAAAGTACTGAAACTAGGGCTAATACTACCCCATTTGATGCTTGTGAGGGTGTATGATGGAGTAATTCTGTTTGTGCACCACATTTGAAGAAGAGTTTTAGAGTTCAGGGATGACACTAGAGAAGATAAATGGGTTCCGAAATGAAGATTTTCAAACAGTTTCAAAGGTTGTTTTACCTTAGGAAAAACATTGGGGGTGGGGCAGGTACAAGTGGGACATGACAGTAATTTGCTTGGTCATCAGGATAGGCATTTGTATAGTCAGTTAGCTTCAGCTTCCTATATTGAGGCAAATTCAGAACCATAGGTGTTGCTTTGATCTCTAGTCTGTTAGACTGGTTAGAAGCATTTTTCACCCTCACTATATAGTAAAAATACTACAGCTGTACTCATTGGATTCAGATGTGGTGACTGTGCCAAGTCATTGGAATGTCAACACTGGAGTATTCCCAAGGCATCTGTTGGACTTGGAACTGTGTATACCACCATGACCTCCTTGGAGGAAAGGTGAAATAAAAAGATAGTAGATCTTAGGAATCAAGCAGAATTTCCCTCCTCCACCCCAAATTCTTCTCCGGCTCAGAATATCAAATAGGATTTTGCACAAGTTCAGCCACTGTTCAGATTGATCAGGCTGTTCTGTAGGCACTTATGCCGAAGTTCTTGAACGTTAACCCCTTAGTATCATTGAAATTCTCATTGATTGCTCTGACCAAGCAGACTGGAGTTTGGTGAGTGCCTTATGTATTTGAATCAATTCTTTCAATGGTTTCCTTAGGCTTGATAAAACTCTAATTGAAATTCTCATTGATCACTGCAAAAGTTTGTGACCACACCACACAACTAAACAGCCTTTTGTCTGGTAAGTGTTGACTTGTGTATTTTAGTCAGTTTTCTCAATTGTCATTTGCTGTTCCCCACACAGATCAAAAACTATTTCTTGTTTCTGGTTGTGTAAGCTTTTGGGGGGAGGGAGGTGACAGTACAGGAGGACTGTGATTCCCAGGAGCCATACACTGAGGTGTATGTGGGTAGCACCCTCCATTTATGGTCAACATTATGAACTGGAAAAGAACTCTTAGAAGCAATGAACTTTTTCCCATAGACACCATAAAAAGTCTTCTAAATACCCAGGTGATTCTGAAATGCCAGTGGGAATTCACTCATCACTGCTTTCAACTCTTTTATCTATTTTAATTAGACCTTCTCATTTTGTATCCCTTCTGTGGCTTATTTGGTTAAGTTATAGCCTGTTGGCAGCAACTTGTTTTTAATTTGCACTTTGTACAATAGCAGGTGCCTTATAAAAGAAGTAAACATTACTAGAAATAATATATTGCAACTGTATCATAGCCTGAACCATCATCTTAATTTACATTTTAATTATTTATAATTCATGTCATTCTCAAATTTTTTTATGAATAGGAAGAAGGGTCATGCCTGTTGAGAACTTCCCAAATATGAAAGGGGAACTGCCTTCCACACACAGGGACAAAAGTTCTAACTGGCCCCAGGACTATCATCAACTTGCCCCAAACCTTGTGGTGAAGATTCAAACAACACTGCGGATTTATTCTTCAATTACCTCCCACCTAGGCCATGCCTAGAACCAGTAACATTTGGTTCACTCTCAGCGCTGACATCTCTAGAGTCACTAATTCATAATGCTGTTCTTGAGCTCTAGCCAGTGAGGCTCCAAGAGCCGAGAAAAATGCCTTGGTCCACAGGAAAGATTTTTCCAAAAGCTTCAAATGGGTTGTACAATTGCCCCCAATCCAAACTTCAGGATATATAGCTTCCCTCACATCCCTGCCTTTCCTGACTGATGGTTCATCGAGATGGAAATGGGACCTCTATAATCCAGCTCCTTGCTCGGTGTCTTGTGAAACCACACCCCAAGTAAAATCTCTAATCTCACAGGCACTTGTGATGTCAATCCCATCCTGCTGCTCCCCCCACCACTGACTTCTCTTTCCTCATTGGTTCAAAGAATGAGAAGACTGACTTCAATTGCTTCTTAAATGTGAAAGTGAAATCACCTTAAAATTTTGAATTGGAAGAGTTGGGAAAACTTGAAAGAATTGAGGTTTGTTGTTAATGTGCACTCTATTTTTTTGTAAAGTATTTTCAGTTTACAGCCACAGGTGGATAGAAATTTAAATCTGAGATTATAGGCAGAAGACATACATGAATGTCCATAAAACTGCCTTGTACTGAATCAGAACATGACTCCATCATTTTCAGTACTGGCCACTCAGACTGGAAGCAGGTCTCCAGGGTCTCAGGCAGAAGTCTTTCACATCACAAACTGCCCAGTCCTTTTAATTGGAGATGCCAGGGATTGAACCTGGGACCTTCTGCATACAGAGGTTTTCCACTGAGACATGAAGTGCTACCATTGGGACAATGCTAGGCATAGTGTGTGGGTCTGCAGTGGAGGAGAAAGTCAGCAGAAATCACACCTTGACTAGCAGAAGTGTCTTCTTTCTGCCACTGGGAAACCACTATTGGATACAAGCCACCATCTACAATCTATAGCTCATGTTAATATTGGCGGTCTTCCCTCCCAAAGACTCAACCTGTTTCTGTATGATGGCCTGAAGAAGCTTTTGTACGCGTAGACTCGCTATAATTCACTGTACTCATAGACACTGCCTTGCTGTTTGAAAAGCAGATTGGCATGGTGGTTGGAAGCCCCTTCTCTCAGCTGCATCTAATTGTCCAGCTCTCTCATTACTTGGACTCAGCCAATCTGGCCATGCTGATCCAGACTTTTGTAACCTCATGGACATATTACTGCAACAAGTGCTATGGACGGCTGCCCTCAAAGACAGCCTGGAAAATACAACTGGTCCAGAATGTGGCAACCCAACTATTGTCAGGGGCTAGGCACTGGGAACTTATCCATTTCAAAACAGCTAGATGGGCTGCCAGTTTGATTCTGAGTTCAATTCAAGGTACTGGTTATGAACTTTAAAGCTCTCTATGACCTGGGACCCATGCATTTGATGGACCATCTCTTTCAATATGTCCCTGCATGCCAACGAGTGTCATTAGGCAGTCATCTGTTAGCTATCCCACCACTTAGGGGGTCTATCTGGCATCGACCAGGGCCCTGACCTTTCCCATCAGCTCTGTGGAATGGGCTCCCTGAAGAGGTGAGGAGGGCCCCTCCTTAGAGATCTTCAGGAGGTGCTGCAAGGCTGCCTTTTTGCCAGGGCTTTTACAGGAGTCTGAATTGGCATTGGCAGTCATCTTTTAGGGGGGAGGGAGAAGTGATTTGGGGTATGGTATTTTATGTTTGCTTTAAAACTGAAAATGTTTTTAAATTGTTATTGTAAGCTGCCTTGAACCATGAGGAAGGGTGGGATACAAATGTTTTAATAAATAAATATATTGTGAAAAACAGAAGTGTGACAGGCCCACATTATCATTTTTAGCCCTTTCTGTACAATCCGTTTTTTACACAGTTAATAATGTATGTTATTTGTTAATGAACATGGCACCAAAATCCAGAAATAAATGGATTCTGTAATGGATTCTTTAAAACTGGTAAAATTGGACATTTCCCAAGAAGATGACATTATGGTAACCTTTCAATGTGTCCAAGTCAAATAAGAATCAATAGAATTTGCCTTTTGCATTTCATTAATTCTATATAGCTTTCCCATAAGAACATAAGAACATAAGAGAAGCCAATGTTGAATCAGGCCAATGGCCCATCTAGTCCAACACTCTGTCACACAGCGGCCAAAATATACCAGGTGCTATCCGGAGGTCCAGCAGTGGGGCCAGGGCACCAGAAGCCCTCCCACTGCTGCCCCCTCCAGCACCAAGAATAGAGTGCATCACCTGCCCCAGACTGAGAGTTCCCATCCATACCCTGTGGCTAATAGCCACTGGTGGACTTCTGCTCCATATGTTTATCTAATTTCCTCTTGAAACTGTCCATGCTTGCAGCTGCCACGACCTCCTGTGGCAGTGAATTCCATATGTTAATCACTCTTTGGGTGAAGAAGTATTTCCTTTTATCTGTTTTAACCCGACTGCTCAGCAATTTCATAGAGTGCCCACGAGTTCTTGTATTGTGAGAAAGGGAGAAAAGTACTTCTTTCTCAACCTGCTCAATCCCATTCATAATCTTATAAACCTCGATCATGTCACCCCTCAGCCGTCGTTTCTCCAAGCTAAAGAGCCCCAAGCATTTTAACCTTTCTTCATAGGGAAGGTGTTCCAACCCTTTTATCATTCTAGTTGCCCTTCTCTGCACTTTTTCCAATGCTATAATATCCTTTTTGAGATGTGGTGACCAGAACTGTACACAGTATTCCAAATGAGGTCGCACCAATGATTTATACAGGGGCATGATGATACTGGCTGATTTGTTATCAATTCCCTTCCTAATAATCCCCAGCATAGCGTTGGCCTTCTTTATTGCAGCTACACATTGTGTAGACATTTTCAGCGAGTTATCCACTACGACTCCAAGATCTCTCTCTTGGTCAGTCTCTGCCAGATCAGACCCCATCAATGTGTATTTATATTTAGGATTTTTGGCTCCAATGTGCATCACTTTGCACTTGGCCACATTGAACCCCATTTGCCACGTTGACGCCCACTCACCCATCCTCAACAGATCCCTTTGGAGTGCCTCACAATCCTCCCTGGTTTTCACCACCCTGAACAACTTCGTGTCATCTGCAAATTTAGCCACATCACTGCTTACTCCCAATTCCAAATCGTTAATAAACAAGTTAAAAAGCATCGGACCGAGTACTGATCCCTGTGGTACCCCACTGCTTACCACCCTCCACTGAGAAAGTTTCCCATTTATACTCACTCTCTGTTTCCTATTTATAAGCCAGTTTTTGATCCACAAGAGGACTTGTCCTTTTATCCCATGACTATTGAGCTTACTTAGGAGCCTTTGATGAGGAACTGTATCAAAAGCTTTCCGGAAGTCAAGGTAAATAATATCTATTGGGTCCCCCTTGTCCACATGTTTGTTCACTCCCTCAAAAAACACTAACAGGTTAGTGAGACAAGATCTTCCTTTACAGAACCCATGCTGAGTCTCCCTCAATAGTTTTTGTTCATCAATGTGCCTACTAATTCTTTCCTTAATAACAGTTTCCACCAATTTACCCGGTATCGATGTCGGACTGACTGGCCTGTAATTTCCTGGATCTCCCCTGGAGCCCTTTTTAAAGATTGGAGTGACATTAGCTACTTTCCAGTCCTCAGGAATGGAGGCAGATTTTAAAGAAAGATTACATATTTTTGTCAGGAGATCCCATCTTCCCTTGAGACAATTTATGGGATTTTCAAGGGACAGTGGGCTTTGCAATTTCTGAAATTTCTTAAAGCACAATATTTTGTACCTGGAAAATATAATCCTTCCTCCTTCCTCTTGTTTCTAAAAATTGTTTCATTTGTGCCATGGACACTAGTTGTATATGAAGCCCAAGCATGATTTCTCTGGACCTTCCATTCACATGACACACAGATGCTGTCTCTTATATAGGATCTCACAAGTCATGAAAAATAATTATTTGTGAAATAAACAGAGGGAATTTCAAGAACCCTTGGTGATATGAAAAGGAAGATCTGCCATTAGAAGGAAAAGGCACCCCTTTTGTTCATAAATGATCTGAAAGTGGAAGTGAGTAGTGTGGTGGCCATATTCACACATGACACAAAATTATTCAGGATGTTGAAAACCAAGACTGAGTGTGAAGAGCTCCAGGTAGATCTCCACGTATTGGGTGAAGTTCAATATGTTTAAGTGTAAGGTGCTGCCCAGCAGCCCAAATAAGCTGACTTAGCCTGAGCTCATCAGAGCTTGACTGTTAAGCAAGTTTGGCCATGGTCAGTACCTGGATGGGAGACCTCCAAAGAATATTGGGGTTACAATGCAGAAGAAGGCAATGACAAACCACCTCTGCACATCTCTTGCCTGATACACCCTGTGAATGAAATTGCTTTGAGTTGGTGCCAACTCAAAGGCACTTTCTTCTTCCAAGGTGATTCACATTGGCACAACAGCAAAAAATTGCAATTTTAAGTACGTGCTAATGGGGTCTGAATTTGGTGAAACTGAGTGTGAAAGAGACCTTGGAGTCTTAGTGAATAGCTCAGTGAGAATGTCAACCTGGAGTGTTGCAGAGCTGAAAAAGACAAACTATGCTGGTGATTATTAAGAAAGGGATTAAAAATAAGATATCCAGTATTATAATTATCCTGTATAGATCTATGGTATAGCCCCATTTGGAATTCTTTGTGTAGTTCTGGTCTCCCTATCTCTTAAAGAATGATGTAGAGCTGCAAGAAGTACATGGGAGGGCAATCAAGATGATTTAGCGGTTGGAGCACCTTTCCTATAAGAAAAGACTGAAGAGTTTGGGATTTTTAAGGTTAGAAAAGAAATAAGGAGATACATGATAGAGGTTTATAAATTATGCACAGGGTAAAGAGGGTGAACAGAGAAAAACATTTTCCCTTCTCCCAAAATACTGGAACTTGAGGACTTCTAATGAAATTGAAGGGCAGTAGATTCAGGATGGACAAAGGAAATACTTTTTTACTTAATAAGTGATTTAAACATGGAATTCACTGCCAGAGGTTGTAGTGATGATGAGCACAAGCATGGACATCTTCCAAAAGGGGCTAGACAGATTTACAGAGGATAGGTCTTTCAGTGGTTAGTAGCCATAGTGACTAAAGAGAACCTCTACATCTGGATGAAGTATACTGCTGAATATAAGTCTCAGGATTCAGGAAACTCCACTGGATGGCCTTGACCTCTGCACCCTGCTGTTGGACCTCCAAAACTGATTGACCACTGTGTGAGACAGGATGCTGAACTAGATGGACCACTGGTCACATCCAGCATGGCTCTTGTTATGTTGTTATGAAATGTGTACAGTAGTTCTTTTTGCCATGTACCACCTTCGGTTTCAGGTATATCAAAAGCTGTAGCACAATGACCTAGAGAGGAATAAATAAACTGTTTAAGTGGACCTATGACTATGCCATATTTTGCATAAGCCCGACTGCTGATTTGCCACATTGTAGGAAACAGCACATAGATTTGAAATTACACTTGCAGAGCTGTGGCCAAAGCAATTGACTAAGCTTGTTGTATATCCATCTGCTGCTTAGTGAGTTCCACATTTTGTTGCTTTTCTGTTTTATGCTGTCACAGGTGGTGACCTGTGAGACTCAGGGGGGGTGGCTCCCCTGCCCAATAGGCCAGCCACTTGCTGGGCAGACCAACCACAGACAACACCACTGCTGCCATTTCCCTTCCCTTGCCACCCACCTAGATTGCCCACCCCACACCAAGTCCTAATAGGGGAAGCAGCATTGGTAGCTTCTTCCTCTGCTGCCTGCCCACATTGTCACCCCTCTATGGCTTACAGGGTAGTGGTGGGAGGAGGAACTTCTGTTGAAATTCCCATCAACCCTTACATTGGTCCTTCCCTTCATAACTAGGCAATGAGGAAGCAGCATTTGGGACTCCCAGTTTCCCTCTAGCACCTGACCACCACATTGCTGCCTCAGTGGTGGAAGGGCAGAGGTTGTTTCTCTGCCCCCACCCACCTACCCATCCACCCTGCCTGCCTGCTGCCTGAAGTGGGTGAGGGTATGCCAGTGGCTCCTGCTCCTTCCTACCAGTAGTGTTACCACCTGGGGAAGTGCCTTCTGCTCCTTATCTATGCCTATTAGCCTCCAGAGGAGAGGCATTCATGGGCTGCCTCAGGGCATGCGGGATACCTCTCCTCTTTGTAAGTTTCATCTGTTTGAGGTGAATTTAACTCCCTCTCCACTTTTAAACAAATGTTTTAAAAACTTTTCAGATAGTTCTGCAAACCTGAAGGAGGCTAAATTTGCTGGAAAAATCTCCCTTCACACTACATGGTCCCCAGTCTGGGGAAGTAGTCTCAGATGGGACCATGTTGAGAATGAGATATATTGATATACTGGCAGTGGCATAAAGGTTAGGGTGAATGGCAACTCAGCTTCAAATCTATTAACCATTTTCTCTCAGCCTAAACTAACTTACGAAGTTTTTGTGGAAAAAATAGATGGGAGATGTCTGAGCACTACCTTGATCTCATTGGAGGAAGGGTCAGATAAACAGAGGATGCTGGCTATTTTATTCTAGTTTGCAATCTACCTTGAATTTACTTGGTAAGGTGTGTGGGGGTGATCTTTTAATAAATATTTGTGTTATACAATTTCCATTCCTGTATATGGACATATTCAGATTGTTTTCCAGCAATCCAGAAATTAAGTCAAAGGAAAACTTCATGCTCAACTCAAGTGCCTTAACTACCTAAATAGGCTATGTTTAAATGAGATGTATTTTTACATTTGCCCAGTAGCCTTAAAATACTGTTGTTTAAACTCTGCTTTAACAGCATGCATTTCTTCATGAACACACACTAGTTTTCTTTTGCCCTACCAATTTAGTCTGATTTGTACAACATTACTATTTGGTGGTGAAGGGGTATTTTTACCAATAGCTTTCTTCCAAATGTCTTTTTATTTGTAGTCAGTAATGGATTTCAGATTGACCTTGGATAGAATTTAGATCCTTCTTGCCAGCATCCAAATGTATAGTACCTATCCTTTAATTAATTGAAGGTAATCTGTGTGAACTGTCAGATGATAAGAATATATCATCATTGATTTCTTGCATAAATTAATCAGTCAAAGAGATGCCTGAGAAAAGAATAAAGCTCCTTTAAACAGCTAAGACACCGCAGTTATTAATGGGTTATTTTCTTACCCAGCGATTATCTATGCCATCCTAGGCAGAGTTGTACCTTTCTAAGTCTATTGAAGTTAATGGGCTTAGAAGGGCATAACTATGTTTAGGATGATCCTGTATGTTATCTGAGGTATATACATTTCTGTACAGTTCTCCTCCTAGGGAGTGATAATCAGCATTAAAAACCATCTGTTATATTGGGGAGACACTCAGTTGACTGGCGATGCTCATACATGTTAAGGAGAAGAGGATGGATTGGTTTGGAAAAGTAACAGTAAATTTGGCCAGAAAGACATTTAAAGATACACACACACACCAAACACGCACACTTACAGCGGTCCCCAGGCCTTACTCTTGGGCCTTCTCAGTAGTGGCCCAGCATTATCTAATGGAGGTCAAAGTTCAGGGTTTGGCCCTCTTGCCAAACTCTGGGAAGACCTCTATGGTTATCCTGGGTTGGGGGGACTGGAGCCTGACAGTATTTGCTTTAAATTGTGTATGAGATTTCATTCTCTATTGTTTGTTTTATTGCTAATTTTATTGTGAGCCGCCTTAGAAACCTTTGTGGAATAGACAGGTTATAATTGGGCTAATAAAGAAAGAAACAAATGTTTGACAACATCTTTGGCAATCTTCTTTGTTTAGGGGGAGAGAGAGTTTAAAACTGATCCAAAACAGAAATCTGGCACAGGAGGCACTGTTTTGTGGGCAACACTTCACCAAGAACTGTGTGTGTTCAAAAGATGTTTCTTCTCATGTAAATGAGTATAAATAAATGATATTTGGCATTGTGGTTAAAGTAGCATAAGAGAGGATACATTAAGAAAAATTAAAATCCCTGTTTGGTTTTCACTAAACAATGGTATTTCACTGTTGTCTACACTATGAAACGATCCATGGTATAGTTTAGTTTTTAAATGTTACAGATGGCAAGAGTCTGAGCTCCAAGGGGAAGGTTGTTGTTTTTAAAAAATAATAATAATAATCATACAGTGTCAATTAATTGGCCATTAGCATCCTCACTTTTCCACCCATATATTCTCAATTTCATTATTCTTTGCCCTAAAGCCATATTTTCTCTTATCAGTTTTAAACAAATCATGGATCTGTCTATAATTCAACCAATCATAATCAAATTCCACATCATCTCTGTCTCTCATAACAAAACTTTTTCCATCAGGTTTTAAAAGATTTCTGTACGGTAACCAATCTAGTCCTTCATGTCTCAAATATGGTTTGATCACTTCTGCCGGCACTATCCAAAGTGGTCGTTCTTCATAAAAGAATTTTTTGTATCTCATCCAAGTCTTGAACAGTGATCGCCTAATAAAGTGGTGTTTAAAAAATTTATTGATTTTTGATTTTTCGTACCATAAATATGCATGCCATCCAAACTTGTTATCATGTCCTTCTAACGCCAACAACTTCATATTTTCAAGGTTAATCCATTGTTCTATCCACGTTAAGCAGATAGCATTGTAGTAAAGTCTAAGATTTGGTAGTTGAAGTCCTCCTCTTTCCTTAGCGTCACATAAAATTTTCATTTTAATTCTTGGTTTTCTTCCTGCCCACACAAATTTTGATATTTCTTTCTGCCATCCATCCAATATCTTACTTTGTCGTAGTATTGGGATAGTCTGAAACAAAAACATTAACCGAGGCAAAATATTCATTTTGACTGTTGCAATCCTTCCCATTAGTGCTAAATTCAAAGTGTCCCATTTTTTCATATCTTGTTGAATCTTATACCAAATTTTGTCATAATTATTTTTAAATAGATCTATGTTTTTCATAGTCAATTCAATCCCTAAATACTTTGTCTTTGTAACCACTTCACATTGGATTTTCTCCTGGAGTTCCATTTGCTTCTGTTTCGGTGGACAAGCCAGTCCTGATTGACAAGTATGGCACCACAGACAGAGGTGCCAGCTCAAAAGGATTACATGCTTAGTCAGCATACCTGGTTCACTCTAAGTTCCTTTGGGTAGTTTTGAAAGCTATCTGTTGCCATTCACTTATGAGGAATAATCATTCATTTCATTGGCTGGAGAATAAACCAGGGCACTGTCATCATTTCAATATGGCTGAAAGTTTGCAGGGGGAGGAAGACTATGGTAGTATCTCTCTTTCTTTCCCTTATTTGAAATTGCTTGTTCATTGTATACTACCCAGGGAGGTATTTTGTATATTGGCTTGTCTCTTTGGATAATGAGAAATGAACAATAATTTCCAAGGGTTCCAAGCCACTATGGAAGAGTCATGTGGAAGCAACAGCAACAAAAACCAGAAGAGAAGGGGGGGGGGAACCTGTGTGGGATATTACACCACTCTGTCAATATTCATTTTGTTAGTTGAGTCAGAGAACATTTTAATAATATGTACAAGTACCATGCTCTTCTCTCAATTCCCTAAAGAAAAGAATGAAGAAGGTAAACAGCATCATGTTTTAGATTTAAGATTTGATTGAATTTGCTGCTGCATATGACACTGCAAATACCACGCTGAAACTTTTAACTTGAGCCAAGATTTGAAAAGATTTGTCTTGATCCAGCAAGAGAAATCCGTGAGGGATAGGTTTCTGTGCGTGGAACCAATAATCATCTGGAAGGATGTGCACCCATATCTGTATTGTGATGCTCATCATGGCCCATTGAATTGGGAGATATGTGTTTTGACATAGATGTGGATGCCTCTGGGGTCACTATCTGTTGACCTTGGCTCAATTGAGACCTTAGGCATCAAGGTATCTGTAGTCACACACCAAGAAAAGTGAATAAAATTTAAATTCATTGGTATTATATCCCAGTTCAGACATTCACCCACAGAAAGAGTAGCTGGTCTCTCCCAGTTGGAAGCAATAAAGACAGCTGTTATTGAAGTTCCCAATCTCCTATGAGTTGGCTATTGAGCAGGGCTGAAGGGTGATCTGATAGGTAAGCTTACCACATCCAGCATGTTTCAGAGGTTACCTCAGTCGTTACACCACAGTGGTGTTCCCCTCTCTCCCTTTCCTGTACATTCTCAGTAAAGACCATGCAGGATGCATAGACAATGCATACAAATCTCCAAAAATCAACTGTGAAAGGCAAAGAATCAAGATCACTGAGGGAAAAAAACATAAATAAACAAAATAGGAAATGTTCACACATTCCTGAACTAGGTCACTATTTGTCTATATTTTACCTATTCTAGCACCAGCAGCATAATGTCCATTCTACTGAGATTACTGGAAACAACATCTTCCTCAGCACTCTCACTGTCTTTTGCTAATCATGGTAGTTGCTCTTTATATGTCATAAGTACTGGTCCAGTAGTGTCTCTTAAACCCTGACCCGGGTGGCCCAAGCTAGCCTGATTTTATGAGATCTTGTCTGCTAAACAGAGTCAACCCTGGTTAGTACTTGGATGGAAGACCACCAAGGAAATGCAGGGTTGCTACGCAGGGGCAGACAATGGCAAACCACATCTCTTCATCTCTTGCCATGGAAACCCTACAGGGTCTCCAAAAATCAGTTGCAACTTGATGCCACTCTCTCCACCACCAGTGTTTCTTAATATCACATTTCCTGATTTCAGTCTTTCAAGTTTTCAGTCTTCCAAGAAATGTGTATATGTTACGGTGTGGCTCCAGTTTAGCATAAATTGCATAAACAGTGTGGCACTTTGAAAACAAAATCTCTGGCCTCCAACTGGAGCCTATTGCCCCCCACCCAAAAAAAACCTGGACCGGCAAAATTTGAGGAGGAGACGTGGCAAGACTAGGCCCTGTTTTCCATTGGCAGGAGTGCATCTTACCAGAAAACATCCTTAGAATTCTAGCCTGTCACAGCTTTTTGGATTTTCTCTGTGACTCCTGGACACAGAAAGTTCCTTTCAGAATAAGATTCCTCATACTGAAATTTATATTTTGGTTGCCATGTACTTGGTTGTGACATCTCTGAAACGTGAGGAATGTTTTACCAAGCAGGAACAGTATATTTTTTAAAGGAATAGTTGAGCAACACCTTAATTACTGTGATTTTACTTTGCAGTGATATTGGCACAAAAGCTGGGCTCATTACCGTGGACAGTTGCTAACATGCGCTGGGTGTAAAATTTATACTGTTTGCTATAATAGCATCAAGCTCCAATATGAACACTGAATGTAATTTACGTCCCCATTTAGCAGCTGTGTGTATTCTGCTTAAATTATATCAATAGCATCCCAGGCTTGGCTCTGTAATGTAACAGCCATACATTAATAATGCTGTTCCAGACGTGGCAGTGCCCCTTTCTCATGCAGCGTCACACTGCAATGCTGTAAATAAAATCAGTTTTGCAGGCTTCACAAGATAAAGACTAACAGTGCAGTCCTAGACACAGTGACACCCTTCTCAGTTCTCTGAAATCAACAGGCTCAGAAGGGCATCACTCTGCTTAGGATTGCACCATACGCATATTATGTGACAAGGAAAATAAAACTTGGTCTAAAAAGCTGCCAACATATCAATCTTGGAAGCCAGCAGCACTTATTTTGTGCAAGGAGATTCATACTCATGTCCCAGAGATATAAAATAAAGATGTTTACAACTAGCTCCCAGAACCAAGGCTGGACCCTGGATGCTCTGCAAGCATGCACAAAAATGCTCTGTCTGCTTCCTTCCATGAGGTAGTGTATAACCGGGGAGGGATCTTAACCACAAGTATATACCGGGCTAGAAGCTTCCATCCATTTTAAATTAATCTGCAAAAAAGATAAATGTTTAGATGTCTGGTGGATATCCCGACAAAACAGAGGTGGTATGTGTGGGGTGGGGATCTGACCCAGGAACTGGGGTGTCTCCTGTTCCAGATGGGTCTGCACTCTCCCTAAAGGAGCCGGTTTAGCCTGGCAGAACTTCTCTGCCTTACAGGCCCTGCGGAACTGTATAAGGTTCCACAGGGCTTTGACATATATATGCTTTTTAATGTTTGAAATGTTTTTAATTTTAGTCACCATGGGAACCCTGAACTGGGTGGAAAGTTGGCATAGAAATGTTTTAAATTAATTAATTAAATATCCACTAAATCCATAACACCCATTCAGTGGCTTGGGAGCCACATGTGGCTTTTTTGAGCACTGTTCTCCAATGTAGCACCCACCTCATGTTTCAGGAAAGTGGAAAAGGCCTGTGCCTGGTGGGGCTTGTAGGGTTGGCGGGTGGCTGCCACCTTGAAACGTCTGCTGCCAGAGGAAAAGACAAGCTGCAAGCCTGCTTAAGAGACAGGCCTCATGCCAGGGATGGATATAAATGTGGGTCTTCTGCTTGATGACCATTGCAAATATGGCTCTCCTTTAGCCATGGAGTGAGTATCACAGCTTGTTTGTCTGTTTGTTGCTCAGATTAATTTAGCCGTTCCATCAGGGACTATGTTTTGCACCCTTTTTGTGTCTCTGTGTGTATGAGAAATAGAGAACTGGCATGATCCAGTTTTGCACAATCCTGTGTTTGGATCGCAATTCAGTCACCAGTCACACAGTGTGGCTTCATCCTACGTTAACACGAATGGCTGTGGGAACTGAGGACATCTTCCTCTGTGTAGGAATATTGAAGAAACTGACATGCTTTGACTACGTGGAGCTGTAACATTTGAGGGTAGTTGAAACACCAGCGATGTAAGATAAACAATGGTTTGTGTTTTTTCACCTTTCTCTCAGAGATGTAACCATCTGTCTATATTAATTGGAATCTCTAGAGAAAATGACTTTTGACAAAAACGGTACAAAATCAATCTAGGTAAATGCTTTCATTGCTGGCAGCATTTATAACCGTTTGACATAGTTTGATGTTAGTTTTTGTTATGTAAAGTTGCAACCTGCCAAGCACACAGATGTATGAGTCTCCAGAAATGGTAACTTTAATTTTGTTTTGAAAGGAATATTTCTCTGAGGTTGCAAATCTCTCACCATCTGCTTATCAAGTCAACGAGATTACCTTTAATAATAATGTAGCCAATCTTACGGGAAGTTTATTGAGGAAGATGTTATGTTCATAAAGGGCATAAATTAGCTGAATGGGAATAGCTTTTCATTATATTTAATTGGGCTTTATTATTGGGATAACCTTTTCACTATTGGAAGACTGAGTTTATGGTTTCTGTTCTAAAGTCACTCTAAATTGTGGATTGTACTTTCTTGGATGCTGATAGAGTCCTTTGGAAAAGGCTCTGTTTATTCAAAGAAGCAGCTTTCTGCAAAATGACATTTGTTTTTCAAAGACGTACAGCCAGAAAATGAGTTCTGAAGTTGTTAGATTTTTTAAATGTCCAAAGAAAAAAGTGTTATAAAATGTGGCTGTTGTTCAAGTTTGGATGTGCAGTCAGACAACCTGGAAATAAATCAAACACACCTTTAATGTTGTTGTTGTTATAAGTTATCCAAATTGGAATATTAATGACAGTAAGGAAGATTTGCATCTGGCTGTTATTCTGACAGTCTACATAAAGTTCAATAAGATCACAGGGAGGGAAGACTAAGGAAAAAATTGACTCAGCACATGTGTTAGGGATGTTTCCCAATCAATGGTGTTACATACACATCTTGTCACCATAGAGAGTTGTTCTGTTATGTTTGGCTCTGTTGAAACAATAGCTCATGTTTGCTTGCCCATTTGCTTTTCTCTCTCAGGTTATACCTAATAGGCATAGGAGCAAACATTTTGCTGTTTCATAATGTCATAGGTGCAGTCTGCACTGCAGACTGGGTGACATGACTGTTCTGGATGTGGCCGTTCCATCCCAGGATCATCCAGAGGCAACCTATTTACTTCCATCTACCATAACTTAATGTCATCCTGCTTCTTCCCATCAATCTTTCCCCCCCTTTTTCTGTGTTGGCTAGTAAAACCAGGAGAGATGTAAACCTCAGGCAGGATGGGTGAAAGGAGAACAAAGCAGGAGGGGAATGGAGGCAAATACCATCCTTGCTTTCCTGGTGATAAGTAAGTAATCAAAAATAAATGGTTTACTTACATGCTGTCATAAAGACAAGCACAACTGCATACTGTGGGTGCAGACAAATGACAGACTGATTTCTCCCCAGGACAATATAGTTCTATGTATTATCACACATTATGAAGTCCTTGTTGCCACCACAAGAACTTTTGCATGCTCTAGGAATTCCAGGCTTCCAAGCATCATGTAGGTTCAGTTCAGATCAGGATGACATTGTGCATGGGAATAGGTTTCAGCTTTCCCATCTTCTCTCTTTTCACAACTTGAAATGGCCTCAGAGGGCTGTGTTCTGCTGTGTTAAGAAATGTATGTATAAAGAAACGTTCAAATAGAGACTCCCCAGGGTTGCAAATACAAGCTCCCTGTTTCTGGTTAGGAAATAGTGGATGGGGAACTAGGATTTCCAGGTCTTTTGCTGGGGTTATAAACCTCCCACTGGCAATGCCACTGCTCTGTCCACCACAGAGAGAAAAATTAATCAAAAAATTCCCATTGGGGCAATGTCATGTTGCTCTAGGAATCATCTGAAACTCTATGGTTTCACCACAGAGTTGCTGTTTCCTAGAGAAGTGTGATGCCACTTCTGGGTTTTCTATGGAAGTGATGTCACACAGTGTCACACAGATGGGAATCCCAGCCTATCCCCAGCCCCCATCTTCTGCCAGATGCCAGACTAACTGGCAACTGTAGTGGTAGGTTATAACCCCTTTCCCATATATGTCATGGTTCCAATCTGAATCAGGTCCATGTGTGTCTGGGAACCATAGAAATTCCAATGCACATATAATCCAAAGCCTTCATGGCCATCAGGAGGATTTGTAGAGTGTGAATCAGCCTTAATGTTCTTTACAAGCAAACAGAGGGACAGCCAAGTGGGAGGGTAAACCTTTCCTCTCAAATGATCTTTGATACAAATCACACACACACACATACTTCATAGCTCTGGTAGGTTAAGAAAAAAGACAGGTAACTTCCCTTTAACATAAAAAAAAATGGAGTGGAGATTCTATTTTTAAACAAGGTGAGGATATAGGTGTATTCACAGTCACCTACATCTTGCCTCACTGCACTCTGGACAAAAACCAAACCAGATTTTGTAATAAAAAAATTAAACAATAAAAAGAAGAAACTCTTGACACACTTTATTTTTAAAATCTGGTTTATGATCTCATTACTAATACCTGTAAAAAAACCTCAAGAATATTTTAAAGCCATAATAAATCTTTATATGACTTTAAGTACCTTATAGGCAATTATTCAGTACCATGGAGAGGGGAATCTAACCCCTTCTACTGGTCTACTTCTGCAAGGGTTAGATTTTTTGTTCTGAAGAACAACATAGTCTAAATGTGTTTCCTGTTTGATCAAGTTAGGAGCATGCAACCTTTCGTTGGACTGATTTTAATCAAGCAAAGTTGGCCATCTGTCTGAGAAAACAGACTTGTTAATGCACGAGTAGTCTGGAGTAGATCCCTCAGAGAGGGCTCATCAAGAAAATCAGTGAAATTGTGGGGAGGGGGAATACAGCCGACTTAAAGGTTTCACTGTCCTTAAGTACAATGAGGTTAAATGTGGAGCAAAGACAGGGGCAATGCTTTTTGCACACAGATCCTGGGCTTCCTTCTGAGCAAAGAGGATTGCTTTAACTAACAGTCAACATGTTGTGCAACACAGAGGGAGATTTATTTGGAGTTGCTGAATCTTAATCAAACGGCATTTCATGTTGATCTTCAATGTAATATAAATTGTTCTTTTAATTTTGAAACACACCAGCTTGCATCTTTGAAATTACCATATTAAATGCTTCATGTAAGACACCTTATTTGTATTCCTTGCAACTATGCCTGCAAGTACAAGAAGTTTGACAGATCTGCAAATTAAGCCAAGTTGAAAAAGTTTTATTCCCCTAGCCCCTCTTGCTTTGTATTGTTTTCTCTGGTTTAAATCTGCATTCTAACAGGGTTTTTAAAACAGTCTTTTGCAGGCAGGACTCCCTGGAGAACATAGTGGAAATGTATTTTTATTTTAATAAATTGTAAAATACAAGAATACTGGGAATATAAAATGTATCTGACTTCAAATTGTGTTTTAGGGAATTATTTCCAGAAAAGTATTACATCTTCAAATCTTTGGAACTGCATTTGGTTTTCTAATATCAGACCAAAAGACCCAGGTGTGTACAGGTAGCTGAATCTAGTCCGAGTTTCTGCATGGGAGCACACAGATCATTATGTACATGTTGACATTACTTCCAACTAAAATCCGGAAGTGATGTTACTGATGTTCTAGGATTTTACTAATTTCAACGGTAAAACTATTGAGATTGGTGCAATGCTAGAACATCAGTGACATCATTCCAGGTTTTAGCTGGAAGTGATGTCGACAGGTACATGACATTTTAAGAGGCCTATTTTGTGTGTGTGGTGGCACTCACCAGAAGTGAGTCCTGAGACTTTTGGGGGGGCTTTCCCAAGTCTGGGGTGGGCGTGGGGAATTGGTAGGAATCATTGCAGCCTTATGTCATATACCTGCCATGTTTTCTGTATGAACTCATGCCTTGCTTGCTTGCTTTCTCGCATGCACATTGCTTTGCTTTGATTATAGAACTGCGGGAAACACTCCTCTGCCAGCCACTATCTCTGGCCTTGAACAGAAGGGAGGGCTTAGGTTCCCAGACAGTGTGAATGTCTCGGCCTTCCTACAGAGGGGGTTGTCTCCAGTTCATTATGTAATATCCTGCTGGGAGAATTCCCGCCTGCGCACTTGGTTTTCATTTGCTTAGCTAGCTGAAGCATTAGAGTATATACACAGCTTCCTATGCCCTATCTGTTATTCCTGACAATGAATCTGCAATAATGGGCAACAGACTGGTATTCCAATAAAGCATAACTTTCTGAGTGAAGTGTGTTTGGACTTGCTTGCTGTTGAACCTGACACCTTATACATGAGTACTGGCACCTTTCTTTTAACAACAACAACAAAAAGCACTGATGTCCTTTTCCCCTTTCATTTCCCCCCACACTGCTCATTTGAGCAGCAGTGGAGGCTGGGAGGTGGTGCCAGGAGATCACCTGTCATAGCAGGTGGGTTGGCAAGCTTAACCACAATACATCTGGTAGAAAGCATGTCCAATAGCCATTGACAAATGAAATCGACAGAGTCTTCTGGTACCTTAAAAATTAAAAGATTTATTGTTGCATAAGCTTTCCTGGACTAGGGCCTGCCTTGTTAGATGTATGCAGTGTAGTGCTTGCAGTGGGTGAGATGGGATGAGATGCTATTCCTCTTCTCCGGTGGACCTATAACCATCTCCCTTCTTTTTTGGTGAATGAAAACCATCCTCAGGCAGAGTAGGGTCACACCAATATTGCCCTAAAATCAACAAGTGAAATCTCGAGCACTTTAACAGCGCCACACACAAGAGATTTTGAGAAGGGGGGGGGGAAATAGGGTGAGTGAGAGAACTCCAAGAACAGAAATGGAATGCTAATGATACCCTACTATTCTCATTGCAGTCAGCAGGTTTAGAAGGATGTAACTCCGGTTAGGATTGCGCTGTAAAAAAATCTTTACCTGCCCAAGTAAAAGAGGCTGTGCTGAACTTGGGGCTTCAGCTTTTGGAGGAAAATGAAGCTGTTTCTGGGCAAGGCTGGATGAAAACAGCTCCTCTGGGCCCCTTCTGTCTAGTCTTGCCCAGACCAGAAAGCTGTTTGTGGAACTGAGCCTGGGACAGACAGTCACTGCAGAAGCAGTCACTTGGAGAAGAAACATTTTGGGTTTCAGTTGTTGGAGGAAGAGGAACTGTCTCTAGACGTCTATCTCTGCAGTGCCTGGCTGCTTCTAACAGTTACATAGACACTTCTGGTGTAAGTAAAGCTAAAGGTTTCCCTTGCTCAAAAGCTAGTCAACTCTGACTCTAGGGGGCAGTGCTCATCTCTGTTTCCAAGCCGAAAAGCCAGCGCTGTCTGAAGACTTCTCTGTGGTCATCTGGCCAGCATGACTAAATGCTGAGGCACTGGCAAGGGCATAAAATGGAAATAGGCTATGCTGGTTTTGCCCTGCAGTAAAGAATTGTGCACATAATTACACAACAAATATATCTGCAGCCTCTTTTTGAAGGTACATCATGCCGATATCAGGCCATCTTTGAGAATACTTTTGACTACGTTAATAGTGACTTTGTTCTTTGTAATGATTGAAAATGGTTAATGATTTAAAAGCTTGACTTCTAATTCAAGCTAGTTAACACAACAGATTCTATACCTGAAAATGGTGAATGGGCTACAAGCTGAGTGGCCCATTTGAAGGAAACCATCCACTACTTCTTTCTGCCATTTCAAGCACCGATGAAATATTATCTTCAGTTAACAGATGCATGATGTTTGCTATGAATGGGTTTATCAGTATGGTTTGGCCTGATGGGGGACAGTGCTTTTGACAAAATAATGTTGATGTTTTATTTAATGGCTCTGGGTCAATAAAAACGTATGATTAGGGAATTGTTTCCTGACATGTGGAGAATGTGTATGTTTGAATTATTTAGCCACCAGAAGTTAGAGAAGATCTCAGGGCAGCAGTCGAGAAGAGGGGATAGTGATGTGATATATAAAGAAACTGCAGTGTGCAAGTTGGGAAGGCTAGGGAAAGAAAAGCCCTTATAGACCATACCAGGAGCCTACTAACTGCACATATCAGGATCACATGTCACCTGTGATCCTTCTGATATGCATGGTCACTCTGATATGCATGGTCACTATGACAATATGGTCACTGATATGCATGGTCACATATGGTCTGATATGCATGGTGCACTATTAACATGTGCAAACAGCCTCAGCACATGTGAATTGAACTCAGAGCTGGTTTAGCCTGGGGGAGAGGATGGTGGAGTCAATAAATACAGGTTAGCATCGAGGGAATCTGTTAGTTGGGGAGCTGGTTAAGATTTCCTGAGCTCTTACTACCTTGCATAAGAGCTGTATTTTGCAAGCTAAAGCCTGATTTCTGTGAGGTCCAGTTTGTTCTTTGTTTTTGCAAGAGGACTACACTGAAAGACTCTGGCCCTTGGTAAGCCAGAAAAGTTGGACTCTGCTCACCACAAAGTTGTATGAAGCAAGAACCAGTTGCTTAATAGAATTCAAAGACATTATGGCTGTGGTAACACACCCTAAATAATCCACTTTTAATGCACTTTCCAACTGGATTTTTACTGTGTGAACTGGCAAAATCCAATTCTAAAATGCATTGAAAGTGGATTATTTAGGGTGTGTGACCGCAGCCTATATATTGCAAGTTTCTGTTCTCTGGTACATGTGTATGTTATATAAATCTTGTACTGCTCTGTACATTGGAAGGTTTTGACTTAAAGAAATTTTGCTTAGCTTATTTTAAACAAAGAATTATCAAAAATTTCATCCACAGTGTCTCTGACTTCTCCACTTATTTAAAGACACTGTAAAACCCCTGAACCTTGATACTGCCTTGTTCACCATCTTACACCATTTTGGTGTAGTGGTTAAGAGCAGCAGACTCTAATCTGGAGAACTGGGTTTGATTCCCCACTCCTCCACATTCAGCCAGCTGAGTAACCCTGAGTCAGTCACAGTTCTCTCAGAGCTGTTCTCTCAAGAGCAGTTCTCAGTCAGAGCTCTCTCGGCCCCACCTACCTCACAGGATGTCTGTAGTGGGGAGAGGAAGGGAAGGAGATTGTAAGCCATTGTGAGACTCTGAGTGAACAGCAGGGTATAAATCCAACAATTATTATTACTACTACTACTATTATTATTATTATTAACACCCTCAAAACTGCTTTATTTCTCATGCACACATTTACTACTTGCTTTCTTGTTCCCTTACTGACTGCTTACTTTTGGAATTGTCATACATTGAGAAATAATAGCTCTGATGTATACAAGGGCCCAAACAATTTAGTCTGTCATTGGTCAAAGCCGACGACTTTGAATATTTATTTAAGCAGAAAGTATCATAGGGCTGCTGTGTCTGTAGCTTGGATTTGCATTCCACTTTGAACCTGTGGCTTGGAGTCTACCAACTGCAGTTCTTTGGCATGTAAAACACAATTACTTCTAGCTGTCATTTGCCTCCACAGGCATTCCTCAGTCTATTGCTTTCTCCTCCATTACATTATCCTTCTTAGCAGGTGGGTGAGGTAAACCCAGAAGGTTCCACTTGCCTATTAATACTCCAGGGGACAGACGCTCTAGCTCTTGCCCTTTCAAATGTTGTCTGAAAACAAAACAAAATAAAAACAATGAAAAAAGAGAGCCGAAGAAATGATTATATGTACTCCCAGGGCATATATCAGCATCACAAATCAATGGTAAAGAGCACAGGTCTCTCCGGGGAATCTTGTTCAGAAAGCATTGGGTAGAGGTTAGTTACCTTGTTTTGCATAAGCTATAAAATCCCTCTCTGCCTGGGACTGTCTGGACTCAGCTCCACCTCCCCCCCAGAAAGGAACTTACCTCTTGCAATTGAAACTAACGAGGTGAGATGAGTCAGATCATTATCTGTGGTTTATTCATTAACAGCCACTGGAGCGATAACCCACTTGGTCAAGACTAAAAAGTTCAGTTTGTTCATTCTGTTAATCTCGGTCTGTAGCAAGAGAGGATCACAAATACTGAATCTTGCTGTATTGAAGCAAGGGAAGGCTCAGGCACTGGACTCTAGCACGCCACATGTTAGTGGAAATATGAACAGGTGAGCATCTCAGGAGTAGTTTTTTCCATATGTACACATGGGTACTTATGGTATTAATGAATAGGAAAAGGATGCACAACAGAATCTTCAATATACAAGACTTTTCACATGTGCGTGTGTGGGTGTCCCCCCCCAATAAATCTATATATCTAATTCCCAAGTGTGCCTCCTGTCTGTGGATATCTAAATCTGGGGCCACATTTGCACTAAACAGATTTTTTTTTTGCAAACTTGGGTGAACCCCTAAATTTGCAGAAAAATCTGAAATCTACAAAAAATACTGGGGGGTATTCCCGAGTGTAAAAAAGTATTCTCTGTGCACAAGCAAAGAATGCTCTTTACTGCTTACCTTCTCTGTGGCAAAGCATCCCTGGTACCACAGTGGGCCCCACAGAGGCAGCAGCAAAGCAGCCTGAGGCTATGCGGGACCCAGAGGTGGTGGTAGGAGAGACCAGAGGCCATGCTGGGTCCAGCATCAGCAAAGAAGCAGCCCAGGGGATGCGTTGATGGTCGCACAGCTCTGAAGCCCCACTGGGCTTACTTCAGGGGCCATTCAGCCTGGGAACCCTGCTGGGCCCTGTGTAGGTAGCCACGCAGTCTGGGAGCCCCAATGGGCCCAGCAGTGGCCACAGCACAGCCCAGGAGCCTCACTGAGCCTGGCAGCTGCAACACAACCTGGGAGTCATGCTGGGCCTGCCACCACCAGCAGGCCCAGCATGACTCCCAGGTTGCGGTTCACTAAATGATGTTTGCAAACTTTAGAGCTGCCACAAATTTTGATAAAGCTCATCATAGTTCATGGCAATTTGTGAAGAGCAGAAAATTCAGAAGCCATTTTAAACCCTGTTTTTTGCTCTTCACAAAAAACAGCTGAGCAGCAAGGAACAGAAAGCAGGGGTTAAATGACTCTGAGACATTTAAACTCCTGCTTTCTGATTCCTGCTGCTCAGCTGTTTGGTTTAAATGGCTTGGAGCCATTTAAACCCATTTTCTGCTCTTCACAAAAAGCAGTCGGGAGCAGAAAGCAGGGGTTTAAATGGCTCATTAACCACATGTTAGTGGAAATATGAACAGGTGAGCATCTCAGGATTGAACCAGTTTGGTTGTGAACCAGTGTATTGGTTTGTGGTTCAGTCATGAACTGAACTGCGAAAATGTGGTTCATGCCCATCCCTAATTTTGTGGTAGCACGTATTAGTTTTTTTCTAACTTACAAAAGTGCCTACAGATTCAATGAGGCTGGGGACTCCTGGTTTACTTACAAACATTTAGAATTTAGAATGAGAGACAGAAACAAACTCCAATTGGCTCATGTGCCTATGTTCAGTCATCATAGTAAACTGATACTTGATTGAAGTTTTCTGAAATCAGCAAGGCTTCAGTCACTCTTTATAAATGACGAAAGGAGAATACAAGCATGACATCAACCCATGTTCATGTCCATCACAGAGAGAGATTTGTTGTGGGATTTGAATCTAGCCTATCTTTTTAGACTCCAGCCAGCAGACCACATTGGATCAATTGTTGGATATTTATGTGAGAGACTCAGAGAGAAGATAAGTGGAAATAGTGGCCTTGTTTGGAGAAACTGCACTGGATTCAATTTGACCATCTCTTTCATCTCCAGAGCTCAGCTCATTTAAGAAGAAACAGCTCTGTGCATTTTCACCAGAACATTTTTCCATGGAACAGTGCAGATTGGCTTGCATCTGTGCCATGAACACAAGATAGCTGCAGTCATCTAGCACTGCTATACCTGAGGCTGATCTGGACATCATCCAAATTTTGAAACAGGATAAGAGAAAGTACAGGGGACGGCCAGACAGACCTATTCCTCAAAAGAATAGTGCGCATGATATAAGGATAAGACCTAGCAAGCAGCATAGAAGTGGTGCTACGGAACTTGAAGAACCTCCAGCACAGCTTCTTTGGAGGGATGGAAACACTTGGATCAAAGGGAGAAGAAACCTGCTCCAAGCACAAATGGTGGATGAAAGAGCAGGGAAGGTTTTCCACACTGAGGGGTTTGTTGTGCTGTACCAGAGAATGGCAGAAAGATAAACAGACAAACAAAAGGGCCGATGTCATGGACTAGATGTGCCATTGGCCTGATCCAACATTGGCTTCTCTTATGTTCTTATGACTTGATTGTGAGGAGAGTGTTGAGCTGGCGCTCATCTAACTATGCCAATGTGTGTTTATTTTGCCATGCAGGCTGTGAGTTTGTCCTCAGTGGCATCACCTATTGCCAAGTCTAATTGTATATGGACCCATCATGAACACCTTCATGCTCCTTCAGGCCCATCTGAAAAACTGCCAAAGGGATGGCCATTTAAAATTTCACCAAAAATCAATCTCCCTTTTCAATTCAGCTCTGCTCAAAATCTTTTTTTGATTCAGCTCTATTCTGAAGCATTTGTCTGAACCCCGCTGACTTGATTCCCAACAAAAGTGAAATCTCAGTATACAGAACTTTTTACCTTTCTCTCTGCCATCTCTTCTTTCTTTTAACTCACTCCTTCATCTCATTTTAAGATGCAAGTGCTTCATTCCATACAGATGGCAAAATGTTATACTGATATCATTACCACCTCCATCATGACTACTCCCGAGTTATTTCTATTGCCCTATACACAAAAACTGTTGATTTCAAGGCACCTTTCTATAAAAGGGGGGGAAATTAGAGAAAAGTGGCTTTACTGATAACTGGCAGAGGGGAAACTGATAAAAATGTGTACTACTGTACAACAGCACACGTTTCTGCAGAACTGTTGGAGGTTAACTCCGAGCTGTTGAATTGAAAAGGGCAAAGGGATGCTTTCATGCCTCGGAGCCTGACATGGGTCAAAGGACTTGCACTGCAACTTGACCCCCAGACTCAAGTCTAATGGTCCATATGTCACTCTCCCAGGACAGCTACTTCATATACTCACTGTTACCTCTTCCAACCCACTGCCCAGGTAAACATCACCCATTCCCTGCTGCCTCAGGATATGCATTTGATGCCAATTTATTCCTCTACCTCATATTTCCACACATGTCACCTCCTGCCAAAGGAAACAGATTCATGCCATTCTGAGTCCGGAAAGAAAAGCTCGCCATAAACATTTCTTTTGCTCCTTCTTTGCACACTGTGTTTTCATGGAAAGGAACAATACAAATGTAATGAAAATACCATGAGGTTATTGACTTTTTCGTTAGCCTGAAAGGATTTCTCCATTCCCCTCCCCCTGCTCCAGTATAAATTAGTATTCTCCATGATATACCTGCCGGCTACATTATTAAAGGTCAGATGAAGATTTGCTCTGTTACTTCTGCTCAGTTTAAAGTAGCAACTTTTCAAGATAGACTGGGGAACAACATTAGTGGTTATGGTCGTGCAGTGACCAGAAGAAACTTCTTTAAATGCCGGTGGGAAGAAACATTGAATTTTAACTCCTGCTCTGGCCTTATGCCTTTCAATGCTGTCCATAGATTTAAAGAATGCGACGCTTCCTGAAATTAGAGAAGATTTACATATGCAAATCTAGCAGAACCATGTTAATCCATGTTTTAATCCATGTTATCCTGTGGAATCCCTAAATTTAAATCACATGGTTTCATGATTAGGGGTGCAACATATATAGTTACAGCTCTGCTGAAAGGAATGAAGCTTCCATTGTGTACATAAGATTTACTTTAATACCAGTACTTCTGTTGTAGTGATGGGCAAAAAGCTGTTTGTTTACTGGACGCATATATCTTTGCCATTTGCAAGGCACCCTAAATGCGGTGTGATATAGTAGTAGTCATAAAGGCTCATCATCCTTTCCTGACTAGGGTTGCCTTCTCTATGCTTGCAATCCCCTGAAATGTTTGGGAGGCAGAGCCTGGGGAAGGGAGAGTGATATCCAGAAGTGATATGACAGCACCTACAATGTCAGCTTCCCTTTTGTCTCATTGGCTAGTTGCCTGGTTTCCTCATTGGATAAGGAGCCCTTTACCACCACCCCCAGTTTGGAAAGAGACTCTGTTAACTACCCTTCAGTTATTCAGTGAGGGTTGAAGGAGAAAATTGAGGTCAACTAGTATGATCTTGTTGCCTCCTGCTGGGTTGTGGCTGAGACCATTTTGGATGACCTAAAACAGAACATTGTAGTGTAGTGGTTAGAATGTTGGACTAGGATATGGGAGACCCAGGTTTGAATCTCCACACTGCCATGGGAGCTTACTGGGTGACCCTGGGCCATCCACACACTCTCAGCCTAACCCGCCCACAGTAGGGTTCCCAGGTTCCCGCCGGGGTGGAGGATCCCCTGTCACTGGCTTCTGTTTCCCACAACCACACTAGCAGCTGGCAGGAGAGAGAAAAAAGAATACATTAGCTGAGATAGACAGGAACTTACAGTATGCATTGTTTACTAACACTAAAACACTAACATTTAGTTTAACAGGGATAGGATCTCCTCCTCTTGGGTTTTTAGTTTAGTGTGGGTTACTTTTCTTTATCCTTAGATGTAGCTTCCCCTCCCCTTTTTTTCTTTGTAGTTTTAGATGTATAATCGAAATCAATTAAAAAAATCCCCTTTGGGGGCCAAAAAAAAAGGAGAGAGAAAAAAATTAAAAATGCCTTCAGGTGAAGGTGTAACGTGACTTCCAAGGGAAACCCAGAAATGATGGCAGTCTGCTCTAGGAGCCCGCTCGAGAGTAGACTGATGTCACTTCCAGGTTTTTTTGTGGGAAAGATTGAAGGTAAAAGAAGAAGGGGATGACAAAGGATGAGGTGGTTAAACAGTGTTATCAATGCAACAAACATGAAGTTGAGCAAACTCCGAAGGACAATGGTGGACAGGAGGGCCTGGTGTGATGATCCATGGGATTGCAAAGAGTTGGACTCAACTGTGTGACTGAACAACAACAACAAATATCATGCTTCCACCCAACTTCACCCCCATGTCCTCTCCCCCACCCTATACTCAATTTGGTTGTCAGGCCATGCCAGGAAACCATACTCCACAGGGCTGTTATGAGGTAAAAGGTGGAGAAGAGAACAATGTTAACTGCTCTGGGTCCCCACTGGGGAGAAAGGTGGAACATAAATAAATAAAGTAAGTAAATAAAATATCTTTATGCTTGGAGGCCTGTCTGGGTTTAAGATCTTACTCTTGTCAGTGTAGGGATTCCCACCCCCATTTTGTTCCTTTTTGCCATTTTTAGAACATTACTTATAATCTTTCCGTTACTTTCAAAATTCTGATTAACCTTTTAAATAAATCCTTTTAAAGTCTTTTCATTGTAATACTGTGCCTTTGGGTTCTTTGTATACTACCTACCTGCTGTTCCACAATAAGGTTTGTTTTCTTAATAGCACTAGGAGTGGGGGCTAATTGTTGTAGAGAAGTTTATAATGTTGGTTGCCTGGGAGATTCAGTCAGTGGCAATATTAGTGGGTTTTGCTGTATCAGGGAAAACAGGTTAAGCTGAAAGGTACTCTGCACATTCTCAGAAGTCTGGGTTCTCTATATCCCACTTCCACACTGTGATGTACAAATACTTTTGAGAATGGAAAAACAACAACAACAGGGTGGGGGAGCTCTTTTAAGACCTATGGAGCACTAGCCACAGCTGATGCAATCCTAAACAGACTTACACACTTCTAAGCTCACTGAAGCCTATGGGTTTAGAAGGAGGTAACTCAGTTTTGATTGCACTAATCTAGTTCTTCTAAACCAGGGGTGGCCAAACTTGCCTAGTGTGACAGCTACACAGAATAAACATCAGATGTTTGAGAGCCACAAGACATGAACAAATATTACACACAGGGCTCTTTTTGTAGCAGGAACTCCTTTGCATATTAGGTGACACACCCCTAATGTAGCCAATCTTCCAAGAGCTTACAGTAGCCCCTGTAAGAAGAGCTCTGTAAGCTCTGGGAGGATTTGCTTTTTATAAACATTCAATTAGACTGTGTGAAAGAGCCGCATGCAGTTCCTGAGCCGCAGTTTGGTCACCCCTGCTCTAAACTGTTTCCACTACAAAGTGGGGAGGGAGATATTCCCCTAATATTGATGGGATGTCATTGTCAACCCATGAATATTTGTGGACATTCTCCAAATATTGATGGGAAGTTTACCCATCTGTGTTTTAAAAAGTGTTTTTGTGAAGGTTTTTGGTGAAGGATGACTCTATCTATGCAAAAAAAGTCACATATACTGTTTTCATAAAAATATTCCATGGTTCCTCACGTACCCCTTTCCTGCCTCTAAAGACAATTTAAAAATTGTTCCTTAAAATTAGACGAAAAGTATTAAGTTTCCTACAAGACAAATATTTCTTGGCAATTAAAAACTCTGAGGAGATAAAAGCGTGGAAGATTTGTCTCACTTACCGTGAGTCTTCCTTTTCAGTGGTCCAAGAATGGGGCAGTCTCTACTTCTGGGAGAAGATCCTCCATCCTGACAGGCAGAGTTGCTGATCTTTGTGTGATTCCTAGGGGAAGGGCTTCTCTCTCTGAACCCAATCTGGCCCAGAAGCAGTAAAAGTCCCTCTCTTCAACATTTGTGCAATAGAACAATAAAGAACCTTTGTCTAATCCTTGCAAGAAAGGAGAGAACATCTCCCCCTTTGGCTATAAGGGGCTTTATTCCATGGTTGAAACACTATGACTGCCATGAGTTGTTATAAACCCTATTGGTGGAACCCTTCCTAGGAGCTAGCATAGTGTTAAAAACCTATCAGGACATCCTATTTCTTTGAGCTGCGACCACTCAACCTTCAAGATGAGAGGATTAGTAACCTGGACTGAGGGTGAAAGATATCCCCCTGTGGAGGAAGATATTTCCTGATTAGGAGATGCCTTAGAAGGTCCTGGAACCATGACCTCCTTGGCCAGAAGGGAGCTATCCACACTTTTTCTGTCTTGATCTATGATTCTCTGAATCACTCTTGGTATTAGTTGCATGGGAGGAAAATAGAACAGCAGCAGATTCACACCCCATGGCCTGTGGAGACTTTGTTCTTGAGACAAACTGGAGCACTTGAAGGTTTTGTTCCATCACAAACAAGTCCACTTCTGCCTCACTGAGGCCGAGTTCAAACTGGCAGTTTGAAGTGGGAGCGAGTCGTGGCAAAAAAAAGCCCCAGAACAAACTGTTCTGGGTTTTCCCGGTCACACTGCGCCAACTGATGTGGTAGCATACCGGGGAGGAGGCGTGAGGGAGCGTTCACACTGTTGGCCCAAAGGTGAGCTGTAAGGCACGGCTTTCTGTTTTGCTAATCTGGAGATATGCACTCATGCGCACACAATCAAAATTGCAGATTTTAGCATTCACACTGTGTTGGTGTGGGATATACATGGGATAGACACGCTTTCCAGGATTTGATACCACTTTTAACAGGTATCTTTTTAACTTGGGAATGAAGTGTTACAAGACGGGTTGAGTACGGCTGTGGAACGCCGGATAGATGTGCCTGTGTGAATGCCCCCTTTAATCCATTTGTGAAATGTTGCTGAAACACGCCTCTCTTGGGGCAAACCGCGAGTCTGAATTTGGTCAGAATTTGTGACATATCTGCTGGAAAGTTACTTGTTCAGCATCCCTTCTGCATGATTTAAAGTCCTGCTGAGCCAGTCCGCTAATGTGTTGTTCTGTCCTGCTACATGGACAGCCTTGATGACTCCAGATGGGGCTATGCCCACTGGATCAGTAGCTTTGCTTCCACATGTAGCAATTCAGATTTGGTAACCCTGACAGTCAACATAGGATATAGCTGTTGCATTGTCTGTGTGAACAGTGACATGTTTATCCTATCAGGAGAGCTTTGAAGGACATCAGCCTACCAAAGGGCTTGCTTCTCTACTATGTCTAAAAGAGCAATCTAACTTCCTTCTTTGGATTAGGGAGGACAATGGAAACTTCTTTACACACACACACACCATCTGCCCAATACGGTGCTAGAAGAAGAATGGCAGCTGAATCTACTAGGAAGCTTACCAGGAGTCCCTGAAATTGGGGACAGCTTGAGAGAAGGCCCTTAATTTCCTTCTGCAATTTAATCCAGTTCAGGAGACTGGCCTGAGCATCTTCCCCTGGTAGGTCCAATCCTGCCAGCTCAGGCTCTTGCTGGAAGCTAGGAGCATGGTTCTGGAAGGTGGCTAAGCTATCCTAAGGCATGGGCTCAGAAAGAGCCCACCCTTTTTCTTTTGCCACCCTTTCCTGCCTTTAAAAAAAAAAACCTGGGAAAAGAGACTGATCAAAAAACCCACCCAGTGGGCTTCTTACCGGACTTCAGAAAGCTCACTGAAGGCTGGGGAAGCAGTTAAGACTGAGCCTGCTGCATGCAGCCTAACCAGGGTGCCTCTATAGGCCACATGGGCCTCTGATGTGGCAGCCGCCAATGCTCCTTTGAGAGAGTTACTGGGAAAGCTCCAGGCCAGGGGGCTGGAGACCATGTGGCTGGAGGGGTCTGGTTTGCGAGGGAGTGGGGGGAGGAATCCCCACTGCTTTTCATTTCTCCTGGAGGCTTATGCTACCAAGAGACTTGTCCTGAAGGAGGGGAGGGTGGAGGAGCAAGGTCCTTCCCTGGAAGGTCTCCCAACCAAGGAAGCAAAGGTAGAGGAGAAAAAACAAAGCTTAAATTTGGGATCATAGTGCTCTAAATGGAGCACAGCTGATGACAACTGTCTGCCTGGAGGCAAGGCTGAAGACTGGGTTCAGAGAGAAAAGCCCCTCCCCCTTGGAATCACACAAAGATCTATGATCCTGCCTTTTAGGAGGGAGGAGCTTCTCCCAGAGGTAGAGACTGCCCCACTCTGGCGCACTGGAGAACTGCGCTTTATTATGTTTGGCTGATCATCCTGATTTCAAGACTGAACTGAAACTACAGAGCCATGTTGGTTTGAGGGAAATCACTCTGACATCCCAGTGTTGTAGCCGTCCTCACCTTGCAACACTCAGCCAGTAAGTAACTCCAGAGGTCTTCAATGGACTACAGACCAGAATCACATCTTTTTGCCTCACTGTTTCTTGTGTCTCTCTCCTCCCACCCCGCCTTTCTGGCAGATGCCACATCTGTAGCTCTTGTAGCTATGGGTAATGTCTCTGTGCAGAATCTGGAATAATTTCCAATATGTTTTATCATCGATGCTCATTTGTCTCTGTCTGCTTGTATACAGATTTTCTTCTGGCTGTGTAAGGGAGTTTAATGCAACTTGTTTATCACTCTAAAGTGATTTTTCTTTTTCCATTTCAAGCAAACTTAATTTTATTGAGAGAAATAGAGAATGTTTTTAGACTAGTAAACAGTCCTCACCTCCCCCCCAAAGGCCAAGACTTTTAAAAATCCATTGTGATAAAAGGCATGTTCCTGGGTTATAGTTCGGATTCTGATGTCCTGTCACATAGAAACCTGCTAGGTGGTGGATCCAACACTTCTCCATGTCATTCAGTGAGAAGGGTTAACAAACCATTATTAAGCATTGGTTTTCCTTTCTGTGATTTACTAAATGTTTTTTTTTAAACACACACACACAGACACACACACACACACACATATTTTAGGGATGAGTGTACTTTCCCTGAGAAATTTTGTCAGTATGATAAATATAATGTTTATTTTACTCAAAATTCTCTGATTGATCATCTGTAAAAGAATCTTCAGTGGTGGTTTAAATACATATAATATATAAACAGTGGCCTGCATGCAACTATGCAACTAACTCTGAGTCCCCAAGGGCATTTTAGCCTCCCTCCCCCAAACAACAGTTCCCCTAATTTGAAGTGCCGTATGATGTCGTGATTAGGGTGTCAGGGTTATCCTCCCTCACTTGGATGACATTGAACCAATCACATTTTCAGAGTCTAACTGTCTCATATAGTTGTTGTGAAGGTTAAATGATGGAGGGAAAAGAAGAAGAATTGGATTTATACCCCACCTTTCACTTGGAGTCTCAGGGTGGTTTACATTCTCCTTCCCTTCTTCTCCTCACAACAGACTCCCTGTGAGGTAGGTGGGGCTGAGAGAATTCTAAGAGAACAGCAACTGATTCAAGGTCACCCATCTGGCTGCATGTGGAGGAGTGGGGAATTAAACCCGGTTCTCCAGATTAGAGTCTGCCGGTCTTAACCACTACACCAAACTGGGCATGACACTGTGCCCTTGGCGAAAGGGTGGTATTCAGATGTGATGGAGAGATGACAAAATGGCCTTTGAAACCAAAGAGAGCTTCAAAACCAGTAGAGTCTGACATTCAAAGGGAGAAGAGTTCAAGTGACCATACCTAACGTTTTTTTGTATCCTATAGCATGAAGTGTGTACTTGTGACACTCTTGCATGGAAAAAGAAATTATGGTGAGTCCATACTGCACATCTGAAGTATTGCATGTCTCTCTCAGGACCAAGCATACCAAAAATATATGTGGATTTCTCACAACCCCACATGCCTCACCCCCAGGGCTATTTTGGGGCAGGAATACACAGGAACGGAGTTCCGGCTGGCTTCAGAGTTGGCCACACCCACTACAGCCAAAACCTCTGCATGTGTGGCTACAGAGGGAAGGCCTGGAGAGCGACCCCCCCCCCCAGCGACTCTAAAGTAGATGGGAGGAGGGCCCTAGAAGGATTGGGGAGGCATTTAAATGCCTTCCCGTGCCTTCCCCAGCCTGTCCAAGAGCCAGCTTGCCTTAGCAAGCCAAGGGAAGGCACGGGGTGTGGCCCAATATGCTAATGAGCTGTGCTGTCGGGGGTGTAGCCTAATATGCTAATAAGTTCCTGCTGGGTTTTTTCTGCAAAAAAAAGCCCTGCTCACCCCTATAATTTCATTATGTACATTGGGGAAAGAAAACAATGCAAAGTTTGCACGCACAATTCTTATGGGGAAGCAAAACCTGGAGTAAGTTCATATTGCAGTGCAAATGAGAACCAGATTTGTTTTTCTGGTTCAGGTGTTAGGCCTGGTTCAGGTTCCTAGTCAGGATTCCCCTTGTGTGTTTTAACATTAGGCAGATCTTCTGTGAGGAAATTTCTGCATAGTGAGCTGAGTAGTATCCTACCTTGGGCAGGAGGGACTTGCTCCAGCTTGATAGGACACTGCCCATTGCCTCCTAAATCTAGAGAAGAATCCCAAAGGTTGGAAGTTCTCCCAAACCAAGGAGACTTCCTCCAACTTAAGTGACTTTTGAACTGGAGGAAGAAGTTAGAAGAAGCTTCCTTAGGCTGGAGGAAGGGAGTGGAGTGCTTAGTGGAGTATAAGAGCCAATTTTAGATGTGTGCTAATAATAAGCATGCTGGATTAAATTTGTAGCCCTTCTTTTAAAATTCATCCTTCAGTTTAACTAGCATGGACATCTTGAGTTTTATACTGAATTAGCCATGTCAGAATGTCCACTCCTACTGCCCCCACCCACACCTGCCCTCACTCAATCGACCAGTCTAAGCAAACCTAGGCTGAAGTTATGTACCCAGACATAACACCACAGTGTCATATTACACCCCAGGAATTCCACCAGACTCTGTGGTTTTTACCATAGAGTTTTGGAAATCCCTTGAGCATCATGTAATGCTGTGATGTCACTCTCCATCCCAAAATGTTCCTATTGCACCTTCTCACTTGGCAAACCTGTGCTGAATGCTGCCCATTGACTTTGACAACTTTGCCCAAATTGTTTGCTGATCTCATGAAAGTGCTGTTAATTATTGCTGCAATGTTCTTTCTGTTACTGGCCTTGGCTTTCCTACTCTGCATTGCAAACATTGTTTCTGTAGAATAAACCATCATTTTTCTAGGCTGCCTTTCTTACACAGTTAAAAACCAAATTTCCGCAGTTTACAACTTAACACAATAGTAAGCCATCAACTTTGTTAATAAACTTTCATTTGAAATAATGATGTCCTTAATTTATAAATTATATGGTATGGCATTGCAAATAATTGCACTGATCGCAGTAGAAACTGACACATTTGCAAAAAAATAATAATAATAGTAACACCCACCCTTGCCTAATGTGGCTGTTAGACTGCAGAAAGCCATATTATTGCAAAATAGCTCCACTTGCTTTTCTCTTAGTAAATGAATCATAATGCTTTAATGCTTCCCAGTCATTTGCAATTAAATGAACTCCAAATAAGATCTAAATGACCCACTCAGAGGTATCCCTGTCCTTGGGGGGGGGGGATATCATCATGAGTGTGGCCAATGGCAGCATTGTTGAATGTTTAACCATAACAAAGGCAGACTCATGCCGAGTCCTTTGTGCTCCTGCCTATTTATTATCTTGATTTGTTTGCTAATAAAATTTTATTGTACAGACTAATAGCAACATTGTATTTACTACATAATGATGCTATGGCAAGGTTGTCTTCTGTTGAATGTAATGATATGTTTAAAATCATAGTTTAATGAGTGTAAATTAAGTTGCATTTCTCATTTTTATCACAGATTTTATTTTCTAGAGCCTGAACCTTAATGATACCCTGGGAATTAGTTTTAAATGATTTAGGGGTCCACAGTAATTTTGCCCTTTGTGTCGTATTAATTATAGCACATGAACAGAAGCAGTCTTCTGAGTAAACAATTCAGAGAGAATAAGCTACACAGCAGACTAATGAGACCCACCAATCCCTCCAGCTATATAGGGCATCTCACCAGGTGTTTCGGTAAACTGGAGGGGGGGGGCGGTTAATGCCTCTCTGGCATATGAACATGGGAGAGGTTGTGACACGACCAATACTATTTGTGAAAACCTAAGCTGTAGCCTTGAGAACCTGAAAGACACCTAAGCTCTATTGTTACTGTCATGTCCATCCTGCCCCTCAGGGGATTTGCCACTGGCTCCCCAGGCCTCAGAATGGGAAGGGAAGGGGTTTAGCACACCCTGTTCTGCCTCCTCCCAGCTAGCTGGCTCCTATTGACAGTCTGGATGCCAGTATTCCTCCTCCTCCCTGGCCTGTCCATGGGAGCCTCCTTTTATCCCCCTCCCACCTGTGGGTACCACTGCCTCCCCAGAGTGATTGGCCTCCCCTCTCTGTCATGCCTGCCTGCTGTGCCATGGGTTGGGGGGTGCCTGCCGGGACTCTTTCAGTGCCCTGCCCCCACCACCTTTCCTTCAGTGTCCCCCAAGCCCACCCCAACCTCAGCCAGTTAGGCCCAGCCACCATGAGCTGTGGGTAGGTCCCTCCTTGCCCTAGACTGTCCTCTGCTTCCTTCCCCCTGACCAGCATCACTGCCATGGCCCCACTGCTCAAGCCCACCTCCACAGACCACAGTGCAGCTCTTGGGCACCCCAGAGGCTGCTGCCCTGCCACTGGACTCCCTGGTCCCCTTGCTGCCACCGTGTTCCAGGCATGAGCACCAGGTGAGTCCCTCCAGCCCTGTCTCTTCATGCTGTTGGGGGAGGGGGGCTTAGAGAGTCAGGGCATTGGGGCTTCTGGTGGAGGACTCCCCAGATCCTTCCCCAGTCCCATTGCCCTCTCGATCTTCCTTCCTTTGTTGGGCCCCACCCACACAGATTGGAGTGAGAGCGGTGCTGCTGTTACTGGCTCCTCACTGGCTCATGGGGCACATGCTGCCATCCCCTCCTCTGCCTTGCTTGCTGCTGCTGCTGCCTGCCTCAACCCCAGACAGTTACAAGGGCCAGATCAGACATTTCGTCACTTTGTCAGGCTGGGCCATGTGTGCTATAGAATGGTCAGTTACCAGACATATCCTGTCCTTATATATATTTGAGTTTTCGCCCCAGAACATTCGATGCGCGCCAAAATAGGTTGGCGGCATGAACTGTCACTCAGAAGACTCTGGCCGGGTTGGGTGGCTGCTTTGTGCAGTTCCGCCCAGGTCAGCCCCAGCCAGGGTCTTCCGCTCACTCTGCTCTGGACCTCTGAGGAGAGAGGACCATCAACAGAGTGAGTGAACCAGACCTCCCGAGGAAGCCTAGGGAGGGCCAAGTGGCCGGAGCCTCCCCGCACGGGCCTCTGGACTCCCCCCCACCCGCCCAGGAGAAAGCCGCCGGTGGCGGACAGGCAGCCGCACGCCAGTGGCAGGCCCTTCCCGCCCACCCATCCATGAGAAAGCTGGCGCTGGTGGCACAGCCACCTCACGCTGGCTGAAGGCCCTGCCCGCCCGCCCCCCACGAGAAAGCGGCGGCGGCACAGTCACCACCCACCAGCTGCAGACCCCTCCCCACCTGCCTGCCCACCCACCCACCCACGAGAAAGCTGCGGCGGCGGCACAGCCGCTGGCGGCGGCCTCGCAGCCACCGCACGCCGGCTGAAGCCCCTTCCCGCCCACCCCCACCCAGGAGAAAGCCGGCGGTGGCACAGCCACCGCACGCCGCCTGCAGGCCCAGCTCCCCCCTTCTCCCACCCAGCGCCTCCCCCCACCACCCTTTTTCTTCCTTTCTCTCTCTCACCCTTCCACACTTTATCTCTCTCTCACACTGTTTCCCCCTCTTTCTTTTCTCCCATTTTCCCCTCCCTCCCTTCTTTCCTTCCTTCCACTCTCTCTCTCTCTCTCTCAGACTCTCTCTTTCTACCCTTTTTTCTTCCTTCCTGACTTTCATTCTTTCTCCCCTACCTACCTCCCTTCCTTTCTTTCTTTCAAACTTACTCTCATCACACACCCTGTCTCTGACTGCCCCCTCTTTCCCTCTCTCACCCCCCTTTCCTCCCTCCCCCCTCACTCTAACTCTCTCTCTCTGTACCTCCACTTCTCCCTTGTTCCCTTCCACCCACCCTTCCTTCCTATCTAGGGCCCGTTGTCTCCTGCCACAATGGGCTATGCTCACTAGTAAACTTTATAAAGGACAGCAGCTGGTAATTCTCAGTGTCCTCATCGTGAGGTCCCATGGGCTGGGAGGGGTGCAGAGGAAAACCCACACAGAGGGACTGGAGACCCAATGCTGTAGTACTGCCCCTGTGCTGCCCAGAGGGGGAGCAAACACCTTCCCCAGGCTGCTCCCACCCCCAATGTTGTGAGCCTGGGCCCCAGGGGAAAAAGTGAAGCAGCTATGTATTGCACCCTCCCCCCTGTACATGAAAGGAAGGGGACTGGAAAGGTGAGTTGAATTTTAAAAACCCACCTGTGGAAGCAGGGTGGCAGCAGCCAGGGGTGTGAGGCTGCATGCATGGTGAGACCTAGGCCCAGCAAGGCATAATAGGCTGAGACACTCATGTGGCAGCTGCTGCCTCCAGCCAAGGGTGCCAGGCAATCTGGGGGGGGGGGGCAATGCCAGAAGTTCAAGCCAGAGATTGCTGGAAAGCTGCACCACCACACATGGTGGCAATCACTCCAGGCCAAAGGCTGCCAGATCATTCATTGAGTGGATGGGCACCACACACACAGCTGAGTGTGTGGTAGAGGCCCCAGGCCACCCAGTGACCACTATAGTTGGAGATCGCTGGCACTGCCCCCCCCCCACAAGGCAACAGTCACCTACAGCTGAAGGCCGCCGGGTGGTCCTGTCACTGAATCATGTGCTTGGCAGCAGTACTAGGCCCCAGATATCTGGAAGAAACTGCTGAAGAATGCCCTCTCATGGGCTAAAGTACAGCTGCCACATGTGAGTTGCAAATACGGCAGGATGCTGGCTGCCAGTAGGTCCCAGCAAAGGATCACATGCAAACACCAGTCCCTATGGCCATCTGGGACAGCATCCCCAGAGCTGCAGGCTGAGCAGAGAGGCATACAACCTCATCTTGAAACCCCAAACTGGCATGGATGCAGCTGTGGCAGTTACCAACTTAGTGAGGCTGCCACAGCTTGACTGCTGCAGATGAGGTTGTTCAGCTGCACTGAAGCAATGATCAGAGTGGTACTGCCCACTCCCCCAGGAGCCTTGTGTTCCCACTCTCACACCAGTTGCTTGCAGGCTGGATAAGCCCTGGTTTCAGCCCACAGGCCACATGTTTAACACTACTGCTCTAAGTGATATTTTACCTTCTCAGCTCTCCTCTGAGATGGCTTCAGCTGCTAGAAGGTGACTTGCTATCGTTACTGTACCAATCCTAAGCAGAACCACTCCCTTCTAAGTCCACTGGACCAAAAAGCCTGGTTTTCAGGAATAATAGTAAATGGATCTTTCAGTTTGGACATCATGGCACTCTCTGATGAGTGAAAACTGGTACATGGAAGAGAGATGGGGGGGACTGGAGGGTTTGCTCCCAATTAAATAATCATGCTGAGCCATACTGAGCCATAAGTTGGGCAGTATATGCATCTGGAAATGTGGGTAGTGTGAAGTCTCACAATAAACAGATGGGCTGCAGGGATATTGAGCAGGTGGAGGGTGGCAAGCAGTGAGGCCCCACAAGAAGACCTAGGTTGATGCTGGCCCTACATGGAGATACAATTGCTACTGCAAGCCATAACATTATTGTAGGTCTATATGTTGGTACCCGCCCTGAGCCTACAATGTGGGGAGGGTGGGAAAGAAGTCTAACAAACAAATAAATAAATAAATAGAAGATAGATAGGTAGGTAGGTAGGTAGGTAGATAGGTAGATAGATAAAAAAAACTGCATGGTTGTAACTAGGATTGTCAGCTCCAGGTTCAGAAATACCTGGATATTTGGGGGGGGGTGGAACCTGAGGAGGGCAGGGTTTGGGGAAGGGAGAAACTTCAGTGGGGTATAATGCCATAGAGTCCATCTTACAAAGTAGCAATTTTCTCTAGGTGTAATAGCAGAAGATCTCCAGCCACCACCTGGAGGTTGGCAACCCATTCTGACCTATAGCTTTGAAGAGCCTTCCATGGATCAGTTTCCTTTTGGCCAGAGTACACAGGTTGACATTCCCATTTGACATCTTGAAGGTACGAAGTATACTATCTTCTTTCTTTTTTTTGACTGTTAGCCAAATTGCTCTATTATTTAATAAAGATGGGGAATTACAATTATTAATATGCAATTGGCTTATCTATAGGACCTGACCTTTGTATACCAAAGTTAGAATTCCCAAGCACACAGGAATAGACACAGAAATTGGGTGGCTAAAATAATGATTTCTTTACTAAATATTCTCAAACATACACACAATATTCACACAATATAGCACTAAGGAGGCAGAGGTGATTGATGGGTTATAGAGGGGTGATACAACCTGTTCAGATGTGCAGAGATTCATGGATTCTGGCCTAAACTCAGAGAGTTCAGGGGTGGCCTGCCATTTTGGATCATGGCAGAAAACACACTGTCTAAGGCCAACTGTGTGCTGGGATATAGGCACTGGCAAAGAATGCAGGCCAATGGGTGGCCCTGGGGGCTGGTCTCAGGTGAGAACAATAGATTACCTGAACCAATGATGGGTCCCAGGGGTGTGTGATGCCAGTAGGGGCAGACCTTAGGTATGACCACTGAGCTTCCAGAGAGGCAGGGTCTGGATTTAACAATAGAAGCCAGGTGTTGGGTAGCTAGTTAAATGGATTATCTGACTCACTAATGGTCCTGGCCTGGGGTAGACAAAAGGTAGGAGCCATCCCTGATTAGCGTCAGGAAGGATTGCTAAACATTTGAATGATTGATCGGTTTATCCCGGTATCTTGAGGGACAGAGGCAAGAAAGACAAAGAATTTACACTTAGGACACAAAAGGCTGGATGAGGTGCTGGAGAGTGCCAGGTGGCTTCTAAAGACTTACCTCTGGAACTCATTGTTATTCCATAAGCATAATCTCTGCTGGGTGGAGGGGGAAGACTGGAGGCTTGCTCTGAGGTCACCTTATGAAACCTGAATATGAAATCTTTTTGCAGACCACTTGCAGCCCGACTCTGTGGTCAAGCTGAGAGTGCCTGGCTTTTTTGGACTTCAGGTTAGAAAGTAGGGCACCCCTGTTTTGGGGCTACCCAAAAATAAAAGGCAGTGCCTCTGGCAACAAGACTCAAGACTTGACAGTAACTGGGGAGCCTTCCATGGATCAGTTTCATGTATCAGACTCAAGACTTGACAGTAACTGGGAAGAGCCTTCCATGGATCAGTTTCCCTTTGGCCAGAGTACACAAGTTGACATTCCCATTTGACATCTTGAAGGTAGGAAGTATACTATCTTCTTTCAGACTCAAGACTTGACAGTAACTGGGGCGGGGGCTCTTTATAAATAAAGTGCAAAGTACAGTCATTGTATGAGAACAGAAAATGAAAAAGACAGCAATGAAATACAGAGAAAGCCCATTTTAACTCATGTACAAATGTGCCCAGATCTGCGATGGCTGGATGGACAGACAGACAGACAGACAAGGGATGGGCATGAACCATCTGGGATATATTAGGGATGGGCACAAACCAGCCGACAAACTAAAGTTTGTCACAAATTTTGGCTGGTTTGTGGTTCGCCAACTGGAGTTTGTAAACTGAAGAACCATGATGGACTTCCACAGATTTTAGTGCAATTTGTGGTGGCTCATGATGGATCGTGAAGAGAAGAAAGCAGAGGTTTACCCCTGTTTTCTGCTCTTCACCAGAAACAGCTGAGGGGCTAGGAGTTCCCTGCCACCCAGCTGTTTGGTTTAAATGGCTAGGGGCCATTTAAACAGTGCTTTCAGCTTCTCAAGTCTTTTTTCAGGAAGCAGAAAATGGGTTTAAATGGCCCTGCTTTCTGCTCCCCGGGAGAAGCTGCAGGGAACAGAAAGGAGGGTTTAAATGGAAGGGGTGAAGAGCCTTCCTAGGGGCACTTCACCCCCACCTTGGGCTTCCTCATGCAGACCCTTTAAATGTACTGCGTGAGGGAGCCCCAGATAGCTGGATGGGCAGGGAGGAGCCTTTTGCCAGGCGATGAGGAGGGGAGCAGGAATTGCACCCACTTCTCACCAACTGCCTTTTCCCCTAGAGATTGTAGCAAGTGATCAAAGGGGAAGAACATCTCCTTTGATGAAATAGTTCAAGAGAGCAGTTGCAAAGCCATCAGCTCAGATGCCCAGGATGTGGGAGAGCTCCAGGAGCACTGTAAATATTCACGGGAGCTTTTGCTTACAACGTGAAAGCACCTAACTCTAAATGGACAGAAAGCTGATAGATGCATGAAATAGGGTTTCCAACCTCCAGATAGTACCTGGATTTCTCTGGCTGTTACAACTGATCTCCAGATGACCAAGATCAATTTCTCTGGGACAAAATGGCTGCTTTGGGAAGTGGCCTCTATGCCATTATATCCTGCTTATGTCCCTTCCCTCACTAAACCCTGCCCACCCCAGGATCTGCTTCCCAATTCTCCAGGTATTTCCAACTCAGAACTGACACCCCTAGTGTGAAAATATACTGGATATGTGAGCTGATGCTTTTGAACGTGGCACATGATGTGCTTTTCAGCCACTGGCTGGGGAAATATATATATGCATGGAGTTTTACAGAGTACGTTCTGACTGGTCCCCGCCCCAAAGGTTTCCTGTATAAAATTTGAGCAAAGGGGACAACAAAGGTACTACTGGTGGGTGGGAGCCTGGACCTGATTATTGAGCTGCCTCTTGTTCCATTTAGGTCTGCACTCCCCTTAAAGATGCAGGTTAGTAGCTTGGAGGGTGCTGGTGGGCCTGGGCGTCCTGACAGAAGTGGCACTGGTGCCCAGGAACACCTTTCACCAGCTTCCCCTGGTGAGCCAGCTTCAGCCTTCCCTGGGTTAAAAAAAGATCTTGCCACTGAAGTGCATGCCCTGGTGTCATTGCAATTTTATGTGGTGCTGAAGCAATGCCCCAATAGCATCAATGGTAGATGACTGCTATGAGCTCTATGTGGGACTGCTTTTGAAAGTGTCTGGAAGTTACAACTGGCATGCTGAAGCCTGAATCTTAATTGAGTTGGGAGTTACAGGGACCATATTACTACTTTCTTGTTCCATCTACACTGGCTTCCAATTTGCTTTCAGGCCCATGTCAAGGTAGGGTTGCCAACTCTGAACAGAGAAAAACCTGGAGATTTTGGGGGTGGAGCCTGAGGAGTGCAGGGTTTGGGGACGGGAGGGACTTCAATGGGGTATGATGCCATAGAGTCCAACTTCCAAAGCAATAATTTGCTCCAGGTAAACTGATCTCCATCACCTGGAGATCAGTTGTAATAGCAGGAGATCTCCAGCTGCCACCTGGAGGTTGGTACTGTCCTTTAAACCCTGTATGGCTTGGGACCAGCATACTTTAAGTATCATCATGGCACCAAAACTATGGGATTCCCTCTCCAGGGAAATTTATCTATCCCCCTCTATCATTATCTTCCACTAGGAAGTGACTATGTTTTGTTTCATTTGGCGTTCTCTTGTTGACTCTCCTTCCTGTTTTTTGCTTTTAATTTTGCTACATAGGCTTTTTAAAAATTGGTTTTAGTGTTTTTAACTGTTTGTCACATTGACGGTCCTAATTGGATGGAAAGAGAGGATAGAAATGTTTTGAATTAAAAAATAAAGATAGGAGACTGAGGTGGATGTGAGGATAAAGGCAGAAATTCATTCTAGGCACACACGCTTTATCTAAGGCCTGGACTAGACATCTAGCAGAATGAGGTGTTAATGAGGTGGCAGAGTGCTGAGGTGATAGAATGGACTGTAAGCACTTCAGACTGCAGAGAAGGGATTACAATGTCCCCCTACATTAATAATTCTCTCTAAGTGAAAAACTAGCACAGTATGTGAAGGGCTATGTTAGAACCTGTCTTCCCTGATGAGCCAGTTCTTTTATTTGTAGGAGTTTTTACATGGGGAAGCATTAAGAATGTGACCTCTTCACCTGCAGCCAGAAATGGTACAACCTGTTCTACCACCTCTAAATTATACCCTCTCATTCTGCTGCACATGTAGACTGAGAAGGCCTTCATTTCAATACACAAGGAAACTAAGAAGATATGCTAGAGACTCCACAGAGGTTTGATTGATTATTAAACCTACAAATTAAAATGGTTTGTCACGGTGGATATTGGAAGGATACCTGACTACCTTCAAAGTGGCTCAATGTGAAAAGTTCTGGTGTGGGTTCCAACTAGGGCTGCCAACTTATTAAACTTATTCTCCAGATGACCAAGAGTGGTTTTCTTGGGGGGAAATAGCTGCTTTGGAGGGTGGGCTGTATGGCATTATACCCTGGTAAGGTCCCTCCCCTCCCCAAATCATGCCATCCTCAGGCTCCACCCAAAGAAACTTCGGGTATTTTCCAACCCAGAGTTGGCAACCCTCGTTCCAACTGCCTCTCTGATTCTACAGTGCACTCAACACTGCAAATGTTGAATCAATGTTAATTTGGCACCAACCTGTGGTTAATTGTATGAGCCCTACAGCATGTGGAACCCTGTTATGAATGTGTGCCTCGGTGACAAAACATTATGACATATACTTGGCATATCACGAAACATGTTTATTTGAAAGAAATTGTTAAAAAAAGTAAGAAACACAGCAGTGAGTATCCAAAGAGAAGTCGCTTAATTAAAATGGATTTCAATGGGCTGATATCTGCATTGTTCTTCTGAAAATGGCTTTACAGTATAAAGCAACAAATCCCATCGCTACATGGTGTCCCTTGACTGACCATTTTCCTCGTGTGCATTATTAAAAGATGCTTTCTAGTGTCAGTTGAAATTAAATGTTTATTGCTTTTGTTCCCATTAACAATACACAAATGATGCCGCAGTGAGAGTTCTCAACAGCGGGGTTCTCTTCTAACTATACACACTTAACAGGAATTGCAAAACTTTAATCCTTTCAACATAGACATAAAAACAGACCATCCAACATTCTGGGATGTGGAGTCTTTAGCCCCTGGAATGAATCCCTAAGGCATGGAACTGGCGAAGTACTGAAACCCTACCGAGATACAATGGGACAGATCCATAATCCTGAATTAAAAACAAACCCCCAATATTTAAAAAAAATCAGAGTGAAATCCAGCTGAAAGTCTCTTTAGGATACAGGTTCAGCATCTTTTATCTGACTTCTTGCCTGGAGAGGATCACAGCAGCACTACAAGTTATAATTCTTGCAGGGAACATCAAAGTTACATCAGTATTTTCCACAAAAAAAGAAAGGACATAAAACATTTTCAACACATGTGTGGTCTACTGTTGTTTAAAGTTGCGCATTCACACATTTTATATTTCCAAGCATAACGAAACTGCTGTGGGAAAAATCAGCAATCCCCACAATAATATGTTGTATTGTTCTTGGTGTCAAATAGATGTCCATGATTCAAACTAGAATAGTGCTGAATTTTTACTTAGTTTTCTGAAGAAAGGTAGCCAGGTGACCAATTTGTTTATTTTGATTGATTTATCAAATTTATACCCCACCCTCCCCACCAAAGCAGCCTCAGGGTGGCTTACAGAAAGTTTAAAACACATAGAGAACAGTTAAAACAATCATAAAACCTTCTAAAAACAATCCAAATATCATAAAGTGCTAGTGCATATTAAGTCTGGTAATAATAATGACTGTCTTGGTAGGAAAATTAAATTGCTCAAAAATATCAAATAGCAACCTGCCCAGATGTCAGGTGCTGCCTAGGGTTGCCAACTCCAGTTTGGGGGAATTTCTGGAGATTTGGGGGTGGAGGCTGTAGAAGGCAAGATTTGGGGAGGGGTGGCACCTCATCAGGGTACAGTACCAGAGACTTCACCTTCCAAAGCAGCCGTTTGCTTCAGATTTTCTGTATTTTGGAGGTCAGTGGTAACTCCAGGAGATCTCCAGGCCCCACCTGGGGGTTGATGAACCTAATGTCGACAGACAGGGTAGCATGCTGACTTGACTTCAACAGGGGTACAAGTTATCGGAACTGCTGAGGGAACAATAGTTTTGCAACCAGGTCAATTATTAACAGCCAACCTGGATTTATTAAAACATAAATTCATAACACACCAATTTCCTTCTTTTAACAAAGTCAGCATTTTGGCTGATAACAGAGTAGATACAACATATATCTTGATGTTAGTAAGGTACAGAGTATCATAGGGCAGTCTTAAATAAACTGTACGAAGGAGATGCAATCACTCAGGAATATGCAGAGGACCTTCGGAAGTAAATAGAGGCCACAATCCTAGAAACACTTTGCTGGAAATAAGCCCCATGGAATAAAATAAGACTTCTTAATAGACCTACCTAGGACTGCTGTCTAACTTTATTCATAGGGTTTTCAGGTTGAGCCTGGCAACTAGTGGGAGGGTTGGGAATGAAGACCTTGGGGGGGGGTGGCAAGTGAGACATCAGCGATGTCACCAATCCAAAAGGGTACAACCCAGAAGTGAAAATGGGTAGCTCTAGGAATCACCAGAAACTCTATGGTAAAACTCTATGGTTTTACCATGACATTTCTGGGTGATTTCTAGATCTTTCCATTGTCACTTCCAGGTTGTACCTGGAAGTAAGGTACTGGGGCAGAGGTCAGAGGAATTTTTTTCTTTTTTTCTTTTATTTTTCTCCCATCACCACTCAAGCAGCAGCAGGCAATGGGAATGATCAGTGGGAAGCCTCCCACCATAGTGGGAAGCCTGAACCTTATCTATTCAGAATGAACATTATGAAGTAAAGAAAGGTGAACAAGGCCTAGCAGAGTGTTTCATAGCAGCTTACTAAATCCAGCTTGTTAAACAGCCTGAAGTAAAACTGGTCTGTAATTACTGCAGCTTGTGGTAAGCCTTGGCTGACCCTGTTGTGACGATTTTGAAATCTTTTTTAACATTAGATCTGTTAGATCTAAGTAGCAAGAAAGGCTGCTACCATGGCTCTGCTTCACTCCTCTTTGCCAGGTCCTGCTCTGCCAGCTGCTAGTATGAGCTGAAATGATACTCTACAAAAGTGTCTACACAGATTTGAAAAAGTAGACATGAGCTTCTCAAAGGAAGGTTGTCTAACAGTCTAATGTGCCCTCTGCTTTCCAACTACTCATTTCAGAAAAATAAATTTAATACTGATTGGTGAGCAGTTTCCTGAAACAGGCTGTTTCAAACCCACAGCATTTACTCTCGGATTACTAGAGGACATCTTAAAAATGCAAAAAGAAAATGACATTTCAAATTAGACTTTTAACCACTCGACTAAATGTACTCCCTGATGAGATGGCTGGCCATTAGGGGACAGAATTAAGAAGTCAGCCAAAGTGGATAGGGAATATATATATATATATGGCTGGCGACAAGAAGGACAAAGTCTTCTAAAATGAGGATGAGGAAAACTGTAGCTTTCTTTGAACAGAAAGAATAGATGATCAAAGCATTTTGAGTTTCCTAAAACAGAATGTTGAGTCATCCCATTCCAGGGCCGATTCACTTCCCAAGCAACTCGGGCAACTGTATTGGTTGCCAAAGTGGTATTGAAACATGATATGGAAGTAGCCAACGACCATGGTGTAACTGTCATTATCCCCTATGCTGCTGCTGTGAAAAATCCAACGTGGCCACAGAAGAGTTTCCTCTACACCGTCCACTAGATCCTGCCAAGGCTGCAGGAAGTGAATGTCTTCCCTCATGCCTCTTCAGCCTGCCTAGGACCATCCAAGATGTTGTGCAGAAGTACTTCCTCCACATTGTATCTTGGAGCCTTCCTAGGCAACAGAGAGGAAGGCACTCTTGTGTAGCTTGGAGCTGGCTCCGCTCCATTTATAGTGTTCTGAATTGCTATGGGGTCGAATGAAAACCCCAGGTAATAAGAAAAGAGAGGAAGTGTTGTCTTTGGGTCTCTTTTTTCTTTTAAGCTGTTAATTGGTTGGAATGCTTCCAAAATTCTTTTTGTACATGTTTTCCCTGCATTTTAGAGTTCTCAGCTACCTTTTCTGATGTCCAAAGATGAACCAATCCATAAGGAATTGTCAAATGTCCAATTATTTTTAGTTTTGAATGGTGTCTAGTGAGTTTGCCATAACTTTCACTTCATGGGTTAGATCCCACAAGCTTATTTACTCAGTCCTGCTTTCACTCCTTACTTCAACTTCCATCCTGCAGACCTTTTGTCCATTACCCAAGATCTCAACAAAGCCTTTGGGGGAGGGGTCAAAAGGGACCATTTCTTCTTTGTCAGAGGCTGAGAGCTAGTTGGATAAAAACCCTTTGTCTTTTCCCCTCCCCTACAACAATGATGCACTCATGGACCTTAATAAAACACTGCAAAAAATATTGATATGCTTGTATAACTGGCTTTTTAAGTAGAGATTTTTGATGTGGTATTCTACTGATTTATATGTGCACTTGTGCTCACTGATAAAATACTATTAAAGCAATTTTGATGTCTTCCTTCATATGATCACAACCATGATTGCTTGTTTTGCAGTACTTTATCAGTGTACACATGTGCACTGTTAATGCATTGAGGGAACAGAAAGGTGCAAAGAAACTGGAGAAACTGAAAGTGGCAGCAAGCTGAAGATACTTCAGTTATGGAGCTGATTAAATTATTATTAGTTTTGCAAGCATTTCCCTAGAACTGTGGGTTTGCAACTCATTTTATAAGGCAGTATACAAGAATTTTCCGTTCCTCTGAAGTGGTACAACCAGGGAGTCTTTTCACTTTCCCTTCTGCCTATGGAAGCCATCCTGGATTGTTGCTGCAGGGAACACATGAAAACAAGTGTTAAACAAATGAAAAAATGGATGATTAGGTTAGTTTCTAGTTTGCATTGAAAATATACCTCTGGAACTTATGCTGGAGAGGGCTAGGGGGTAATTTGTAAGGGGAAAAGGAGTGGGTAAAGGAAGAGTTAGGCAGCCTCTTTCCATTTGAGACTTTTTCCGTGGAAATGACAGCCTCGGACCTCTTTTGCAAAGGAAAAATGGTGGATGAGCTGTAAATTGTAGTCAGAACATGCCGTGGTATTGTCCTGTGAAAGTTATCCCCACTCACATTCAAGTCTGGAATTCAACAGAAGTTTAAGTTAAAGAGGATACTGAATTTCTCATTTCCTGTACTTTTTACTCCTCAGTTCTCTCTTTCAGTTCTCTCTTGTGTGAATCAAACCTGTTTTACTTTCTTTTCTTATTTTCTTTTTGCTCATCTCAAGATTTCCCCCTTAAAAGTGTGCACTTTTATCAATGTGATCTATGTAACAATACATTGGCATTGTACATATTCTGTATAGTGCACAAATAAATAATTGTGTGCAGTCAAGTCACAGCTGACTCATGGTGGCAACCCCAGGACCTTAGGGCAAGAGATGAGTGGAGGTGGTTTGCCACTGCCTTCCTCTGCATAGCAAACCCAGGTTTCTTTGGTGGTCTCTCATCCAATTACTAACTGTGGCTGATCCTCCTTACTCTCATCCAATTACTAACTGTGGCTGACAGGATGGGGCTAGCCTGGGTTATCAGGCTGCCATACATATAAGTATCAAGACCACATACAGATATACAGAAGAAAACAAAACAGGAAACATTAGAGCCCTTTTCACGGTTACAGTTTGGATGCTCTTGCCTCACAGACTGGGAAAGCATAATGCATACAATACTCTCAGTACTCACGTTCACCATTCTGTGTGAACAGAGCAACATCAGTATAAGCAGTCAGAAACCCATGTTTTTTTCAGTGAATATGTGTATCGAGTTGATCATATGTAGAATGCTCTTCTGGCCCATGAGGTAGGAGCACCAAAATTGTAATGGCTGAAAAGAGCATAGTGGAACAAGGCTAAGCAAGTATACTCAGAAATAATTATTCAGAAGTAATCCCTGTTGTATTCAGTGGAGTTTACTCCATGGAAAGTGTTTTTTTTTTAGGATTGCAGCATAGATCATACTTAGATTATATTCCTGTTACTGATATGTGTGTGTGTATGTTTTTAAAAAGATATTTTGACACCCTGTTATTAAATTCCACAGTCCTTTATCATGATATCTACTCCAATCAGGATACCCCTTACAAGGCTCTTCTTGAATGGGATAGTTTCTGACTGAAAAATCTCAACCTCACAAGCTTCTCTTATGAGATTTAGACTTAACAGGTAAACAGTGCCATCCTAAGAAGAGTTATACCCTTCTAAGTCCATTGAAGTCCTCAAGGGAATAGTATAAGAAGCTTTTTAAAAACCAGAATAAGACGCCATACTCTTGATGGAAGCCCCTGAGGGAAATTTTTCCAGTATAAATTGTGCTTTTCAGTCGTGAAAAAGCTTCACTGTGGAGTGGTTAGGGTTTCTCACATATTATACTTGATTCAAAACCAGACAAGCTTCTGAACAAATATAATTCGTCTTATAGGGGAGTATTTGCTTTCTGTATAATGCTTTAGGCCTAAATAGAAAGAATTCCCTCAGTAAAAAGGGGGAGAAAGTACATGGAGAAAAAGTTTTCCCTTGATAATAGTCCTAGTCCCAGTTAGATTGTATTACCTCAGCTTTAAAAATAAGGGGGGGGGAGCCTGCACAGTGCTTTTCATATGGGTTTGTATCACCTCAAAATGTTCATAGGAAGATATCATATTTGAATGGTTCACATTACAGAAATAGAATAGGATCTTCTTGCCTTCAGCATTGATAGAACTAGTTACGAACAACCTCTGCAGTACACCATAAGGTCACTCAATCAATCTCTTGCAACTCAGTTTGCATCTCCCATTTTTCAGGCAGCACCTTTTGGGAGGCAGAGGGGAGCAAATAGTAAAAAAGTGAGCAAGCAAATGGTAAAAAGTAAAGCTGAGCAAGGATACCGAATGATCACTTTGTTCAAATTGCAGTTTGATTATAAATTATGAGCAGCACATTCAGATTCTAGAAAAACGTCCACTTTTTGCAGATGTTCATAATCTGATTACAAATATTTTGAGCAAGCCCATTCTCACACTGCTTTCCTCACCCTGCAGGCATCAAGCATTTCTATTCTGCTTTGGGGGAGGCGGGCTAAGACCTTTTCCACATGGGTCATTTGCCCCAAGTTGGATGTGGTTGAGAAGCAGTTTTTTTAGCATCTGTGCCCTTTCTGGGGTTTCTCTGGCTTTCCCCCAGTCTTTTCCAAATCTGCCTTGCAACAAAGTTCTGGGATAGATTGCAGCAAAGTCTGGATGGCTGCTATGTGAGTTGGAATGTCTGGGTAACCAACCTCCAGGTTGGGACTGGAGTTCTTCCGGAATTAAAACTGATCTCCAGACAACGCAGATCAGTTCCCTTGGAAACAGCAGCTTCAGTGGCAGACTTTATTGGCACCACATCCTCAGTAAGGTCCTTCTCTTCCCCAAGCTCTACCATCCCCAGGCAGTGCCTTCAAATCTCCAGGAACTTCCCAAGCTGGAGTTGGCCACCCTAGGTACTACCCACATAGCCACCATTTTCCCTGACCCGGTCCTCATGGTGGCTATTCCTCCCACTGGTGGCTTTTTATATTTGTTAAACTGATAATTGACATACCAGGCAAAATTGCCCTGATTAGCCTGATCTTGGCAGAGCTTGGAAGCTAAGCAAGGCTGGCCATGGTTTGTACTTATATTGGAGACTACCAAGGAAGATGTATCAACCCTTCTCTGCACATATCCTGCATGTCAAACTGCTCCAAACTTTCTTCTCTTCCACTACGGTGAGGCCACACCCTCTCAGAATACTGCTCCCATTAATCACATTTTTCTTTCCTATGATTACCAACACCATTAGGGGCAGAGGATTGGGAGTCAGATTTAATTTGTAACTCCCCTTCATCAATCAGTGTGGACATACTCCACTCATCTGTCACATTTTTCTGCATACTGATGCATCAACCACACCCTTCTACTAATAGGGCCCATGTCGGTCCAGCACACTGCTTACAAATTTGGTGTCCCCCCCATTTTCTATTTGCATGCCATCAGTATCACCAGGGTCCCAGCCAAAGTTGCATGCCTTCTACCATTTAATACAGCTAAGTCTCCACATAGGCAATTCAAATCCTCTGCCAAGAAAAAGCTGAATCCTCAAAACTGAACATATCATGCAATTTTTATTTCTTTATTAAAATATCTATCTCATGCTTTTCTTTCTGAAAGGGGATGTAAGGTGACTTACAACCCCCCCCTCCCCCCATTTCAACAAACATACTGCTGATCTGTGCAGTTTTACGCATTTTATATAGTTTATGCTTCTTCTTCTTTTTTTAAAAAAAAGGCATGCTTTTCTTTCTTTTTCTTTTTGCTTTGCATGTCTTGGAGAGATACAAAGAGCTATGCAGGTTTCTAAAGCCTGCAAATGAAGACCAAAAGGAAACTAAAAGGAAACTTGCAGTTAGTTGTGACTGTGACCCTCTATGGGTTTCTAAAGCCTTGCACTGAACTCATACTTCTGACTTATGAGATTTCAGGAAGCATTTTGTACACACTTTGAATAATATATATGCAGTCATAAGGACTAGAAAGCAGAGTTTTTCAAAAAAAGTAAGTGGTAGTTCTCAGAAAACTGAGTCCTGTGACTATTACCACATTCTGTGCCTTTTCTATGTTCCTAGGGGATCATGGCACACACATTCTCCACTTGCATTCACTCCTCTCCTCTCCTATACTTTCTTGAAGGAGCTCAGAGCAATATTTTAGACCACAAAAACCCTGTGAAGCAGAGCAAACTGAGAGCAGTTGTGTTGTTCTTAAAATTCCCCACATCCAAATCAATCTATCTAATTATCAACATGGGCTCATCTAGGAATTAGCGCCATGAAAGACAAGAAAACTTCCTACCAACCTGAGAAAAGCCCCAGGTTTGAAGAAAAAACTGAAATCTTAAAAAGGGGGAGCGGGTTGCCCTCCAACTCTCGACCATTCACAAAATATGCCTGAAATTACTGGCATTCCCATCTGCATGCTGGCATTCATTGCATTTTAGCCATTCACTGTAATATATGTCATATATAAAGAAGCTAGAGCTTATGCCATAATTTAGCACTCATGTTAAGTGGTTTCAGTTTATGAGCTGTTGTGGCCTTGGGTTTCCCTTATAAATAAGAATTTGTTCATATAGTAGTTTTTACTTAATTAGGTACAGATTTTAAGTGAGTGTTACAGTCCATTAAAAAGGTCAGACTGTCCAGCTCATAATACAGGTGGGCGACAACATTTACAGAAATTAATCCACAAAAAAGTCCAGGAATTGCCTATAAAACCCTATTAGCACATATTATTTGATGTGATCATAAATCCCAGTGAGATCTGCTCTTTTGTCCACTTCTAACTCACAAACTGTAGCAACGCAAACAGTCTACAGAGTAACCCAATATTAAGGTGGTTCTCAGACCATCTAGTATTCCATGCAAATGCAATAAAAAGATTGTTGTGCAATAGAAAGACTGTGAAATGCAATCAGGAAAAAACACATGATCGCTACTCTCCATGGAGCCAGATACCAGAAACATCTAGTGTGATGGGGCTAGATGTTTTATTGACTCCAGCGTTGCACTGAGCTGGTTCTGTTGCTCACTGAAGAGTATGGGTCAACTGCCAGGGGTCAATGGAATCTTCAGTTCCTTCTACACTCTCTACTCTCCATTTCTTCTCTGATAGAGGTCTGGACAAGGGATACTTGGACACTTGCTGGTTCAGTTCACATTCTTGTCACCCACCTGTGTCATGAGTTGAACAGTCTGACCTTTTTAATGGACTGTAAAACTCACTTAAATTCTGTACCTAATCAAGTAAGGGCAACTAAAAAGATTAAGGGGACGGAACACCTTCCCTATGAAGAATGGTTAAAGAGGTTAGGCTCTTCAGTTTGGAGAAACAATGACTGAGGGGTGACATGGCAGAGGTTTACAAAATTATGCATGAGATAGACAAGGTAGAGAAAGAAGTACTTATCTTCCTTTCTCACAATACAAGAACTTGTGGGCACTCAGTGAAATTAATGAGCACTAAGTTTAGAACAGATAAAAGGAAGTATTGCTTCACCCAAAGAGTAATTAACACATGGAATTCACTGCTTCAGGAAGTGGTGGCAGCTACAAGCATAGACAGTGTCAAGAGGGGATTGAATAAACATATGGATCAGAGGTCCATCAGTGGCTATTAGCCACAAGGTATAGATGGAACTAAATACCTTACCAGTATTTTTTGGGTATTTTTTCAGCTGGATATAAGCTGGGGTACTTATCTAGCTATCTGATACAGCCAAAACTGAAAAATCCCAAAAATATTCAGGATTTTTGGGGGCTGCTGGTAAGCTGGCATTAAAGGGTGTTTAAAAGGATTGCAGTCCCTTGAAACACCTTCTGGGTGAAGCTGTGGCTTGGAGAAAGCATTTAAAGGGACCACACTTCCTTTGAGTGCCTTTGGAGTTCAGCCACAGCTTGCAAAAAGGAATTAAAGGGACTGTGCTCCCTTTAAATGCCTTTCCCCCCTCCATTGGAAACAGTAGAGGATAGGGACACCTTGTTCTGGGGCCCACAGAATTGGACCCCCCAGTCCAATCTTTTTGAAACTTGTTCTTCTTCTTTTTTCCTATGTTGTAAATTTGGTGCTTCTACCTAAAAAAAACAACAACCCACAGAGTCCCAGATACCCCCGGATCGATTCTCCATTATAACCTATGGGGATCATTGACTATAATGGACCCCATAGGGTATAATAGAGCCAAAAAATCAGCAATCCCAAATATTTACCAAATCCAAATACCATACCAGTTTTGGGATTCAGGAATATCAGGAAATACAAATATTTTTCAGGTTCAATATACCCAAACTTGAAAAATACCGGGGGGAACACTATGTCTAGGGCATTGATGCTTTGAATTTGGTGCTTGGGGGGCAACAGTGGAAGGGCTTCTGGAGTTCTGGCCCACTGGTGGATTTCCTTATGGCACCTGGGACTTGAACACTATGTGACACAGAGTGTTGGACTGGATGGGCTATTGGTGGGATCCATCATGTTCTTCTCTTATGTTCTTGTGTTCTATTTGCCAGTAGCAAGCAGGGAACCAATTTTTGGCCATAAAGTCAGTGAGCATCTTAAGCCTGTTCATTGGGTTACTTGTAGTGTATTCAAACTGTATAGCGCAGTGCATTTGGCAGTATTTCACACATGCAGTTTCTTACAAATCCCAAGGAAAGTTCTTGTCGTCACCCCCACCCCCCAATGTTGTATCTGTTTGCTGTTTGGCAGCCAACTGTATAAATAAATAGTGAGCAAATTAATCAGTCACTGGTGATTATAAATAAATACCATCTGTTTTAAAAAGTTGTACTATTTGGCATTTGTTTAAGGCTATGTTATTTTTGAGGTTATTTCACCCATGCACAATTTTGTCCACAGTCATAATACACATGCACACATTTAATTACCTGACTCAAGGTAGGATCATTTACATCACTGTGCAGACACAAAAGTGGCTTGTAAGGTAGAAGGGAATTAAACTGAAACATCACAAATGTACAACTGTTCAGCACTGCTTGAGGTGGACAGTGGTGAGGCAAAAAGATCCAATGACTGGCTTACAAGTGTTTGGGACTATTGGAAATGGTTTGTTTGCCTGCTAAACCTGTTTATCAAGAAATTTGTACTAGAGGTGTGCATCCCAGAATTCCTGAACAGAAAATACAAAGGGTTCAGAAAATTGATTTGCAAAGGAAGCCTTTCTGGATGTCTGATCACTGTGCTGTGTTTAATTGTCAATGTGCATGCACATTCACATGCACAAATTGGGGGGTGGGGGAATTAAAATGGCATCTGCATGTGCACTCTGCAGTTACAGCATGGGAAGTGTGAACATGCAACCATGGAGCAACTGCGCACTGAGGCAGATGACAGGTGCAATATCTGGATTACATTCTCCAGTATAAATTACCTGGGGTTTTAATATAAACACACTCAGTGCTCATAAAACATAATGTCTGATCAGGGTTCAGGTCTGCTGAATCCTTAATCAGGGCTGTTTCAGCAGGGCAAGGGCTTTCACTGTGCTAGCATCATCAATTGCCTGGGGAGGGCAGTGGTATCTTTGTTGTTGTTCAGTTGTGGCTGTGAGGGCAATCTGGCTGTGACATCTGTCACCCCATTGATCACCAGGGTTGATTTGGCTGAACTGTCTGGCCAGGCGGGTGTCCCCTACCTCCCTCACTGCTCCATGTGCATTTCTCCTGAAGCTGCATGCTCGGTCAAAGAGGACAACCATCCCAGATAGAAAGAGTGTTGTTCAGTTGCACAGTCAAGTCCGACTCTTCACAACCCCATGGACCACATCATGCCAGGCCCTCCTGTCTTCCACCATCCTCCAGAATTTGTTCAGTTTCATGTTCATTGCATTGATAACATTGTATAACCATCTCAAGCTTTGCTGTCCCCTTCTTCTTTGATCTTCAATCATTCCCAGCATCAGGGGCTTCTCCAGTGAGTGCTCCCTTCTCATTTGGTGGCCAAAGTATTTGTTAGGGTTTGGGAAAATGGATAAAATAAAGCTAATATGGCCTTTGATGGTGTTGTCACTTTATTCTGGGTGTTTTACAACATGCTTTAGAATTGTTCTGATTTTGAAGTATTCATATTATTTTAATTGTATTCTAGGGAAAATCCAAAAGGAATAATCTGGGACTCCAATTTTTAAAATAATTATATTTCTCCCTCCACGACTCCAGTCAGCAGTGGGCAATGACAGCTGCCAACAGAAGGCCTCCCATCTTAGAGGGAGGCCGGGCAGCTGTAGCTATGGTGGGGGAAGTGAATGAATATACTAGATGGGCTGTTGCATAGGCAGATAGAAAAAGAGAAAATTTAGAAGAAATACTGCATTTTTGGAAGGAACCATGATGCCATGAGGGGATGTTGGAGATAAGAATCTTCAGAGTATGCTATTTATAGCCATGAGATAATTGGTAATTTTGTAAACTGAATTTCAAAGACTACCTTCTGTTCCATCTTCTGGGTAAATAAGATTTAGAAGATGAATGCATGTATTTCTGCCTAATAACTACTTTTCTTTTGTTCATTTGCCTGAAGAGACATCTCTTGGCTCAACCATTTCCCCCTTTTTACATTCAGTAACTGTAATAGACTTAGTAAAAAAATATTAATTCCAGTAGTGCCATTTTGTGATCTGCAAACCACATAAGAGATTCTCTATGTCTACTCTAAAGAGAGATGTAAGTCTCTTGTTCCACACCAGTCAAATGTGGCTTAATTGCCAGCAATATTGTAATTATAACCAAGGATCTTTTTGTAGCAGGAACTCCTTTGCATATTTGGTGACACACCCCTAATGTAGCCAATCCTCTAAGAGCTTACAGTAGCCCCTGTGAGAATAGCTCTGTAAACTCTTGGAGGATTGGCTATATTAGGGGTGTGTTGCCTAATATGCAAAGGAGTTCCTGCTACAAAAAGAGCCCTGATTATAACAGTTGGTTGGATCATATTGCCAATCATTTCTGCAATCTTTTCACCAACTCTGACCCCTGATGCCAACTTTCATATCTTCCTTTGTGCTATTTTTGCTCCAGGGACACCATTTCAGCTAGCTCAATAGGCTACAGATTAGGAATAATTCTCCCTTTCACTATTTTTCTAGGAGTCAATGTTGCAATTTTCCCCTGTGATTATGAAATAGAAATGGTGATTTCAGTGCTGTGACAAGTTTTTGCACTACTTTTTCTCCATCACTTTGGAACACCGCTTGCTTTGGTACAAAGAGATGTCACAGATTTACCAGTCCAGTGCTGGCATCCAGCAAGAGATTGTGAGGAGCAGAGACCTACCTGATCAATGTCATAACAATGCCACAATGTCATTTCCAGCAAGAACCAGAACTGACATCATTGCACTGGCACATTGTTCTACAATTCACCTCAAACTCTATAGTTTAACAATAGAGTGTTGGGTGAATCCTAGAACATTGTGCTGATGTGATGACCTCACTTTCCATTTTGCTCCAGAAGTGACATTGCAGCATAGGTGGAGAGGCAGGAGTGACCAAGGGGTCCAAGGTAGGAGGGTTTCCACTATAGTGGAGGAGCTAACTGCCCTAACATATTTCTTGAAGGTGTGCTCAAGAAAAGTAAGGTACTTCCCCCATGTTTTGTTTGATCCTTTCAGTTCATTGCAAATTCCTGACCTTTTACCTGTCACTTCTGAGCAGTGCAGCAGCCACTTCCATAGTCAATCTGTTCTCTGTGGGGTTTTTTTAAATGTCATGGCAATTTAACATTATTAAGAAATAGCACTGTTTCCCAGCTTGCCCTGCAACCTCTGGCCAGTGAAGCAACAGGTGCTGCAATCACAATTTTTGAAGAAAAAAATCATTAACCACATAAGGCATCAAAAGTCAGCAGCATTTCTCACGGTGAAGTTTGTATGGGGGAAGTTTAAATTTGAGGAAGGGAGCACGTAAGCTTGGAATTTCTAGCAACAGTTACCTGAAGCGGGGGTTGAAGCATCTTGGTGGGAGTGGGGATTGCACAAGTTGTTCCCCAGGAAATGGATGTTGGTTTGGAAGATTTTCTGCTTAAGTGTAGGGTTGCAGAAGTGATATGAAGTAACAGCACAAATCAGCTCACTTAAAAAAAAAAAAGACCATAGTGGCATACTTTTGGTCAGATCAGTGAAGGGAATGAAGTCCTGATCTGAATTAGAACCTGGATGGGGAAATTCTGTGCACGATTTTAGTGGTGATTTACACACTGATATGTAAATCCTGTGTTGTAATTCTACAATGCAACTAATGCCAGAACAGCATTGTCAGGTGATCCTGCCATAAGATGGATGGGAGGGTAGGAGGGAGAGATGGTCTGTAACTTTTCATGCTTGGAATGAGGGAGATGGGTAGGTTGCCTAGGAGACAGATGGTTTCCCAGCCTGGGCAATCTCCTATCTGACCAAATGGCCTTGGTTTCATAGTTTCGTTTTCCACTGTGCAGACAGCTTGGGCCTATGTAGAATTATTTACTGCTTAACGAATTTAGCACCTCTTCCCGCGCACAGGCTAGGTAGCCATTGGTAGATGTAAAGGGGGGGGGGGTAGTCCAATTGGGTATAATTGTAGATGCTTCTTTGTGTGCCTTATTCCTGACAAAAGAATGTCAATGTGCCTTTAGAACTGCTTTCAATAAATGCTATCTTCTATATGAAGCCTGGTGTTTGACTGACTTTCTGAAGTGCCTGACAGATTGTCAGGAATCCTATGGACCGGTTCTACACCGCACCTCTCTCGCAGAGATGAGTGATGAGGAAGACACCAGCCTGATCCCCACATCTACCGCAGAGGAGAAGATCCCGGTAACTACTGCACCTGCAACAACAGCAGTAGTCCCCCTAGAGAAACCGGTCACCAGTGCACCAGCGCCATGGGGCACTGACTATGACCTGGGAGGGTTCTATGGGGAAGCATACAGGGGAGCGTTTGGCGGAGTGACGACCAGGCCGCGGAAGCGGAGGGACTGGACTAAACCCCTGGCCGAAACACATGAGACATGGTTTCTCACCCCCCGGGCCTTGATCTGAGAGAGTCGGTTCGAGAGATCGATTTACCACCTGAGTACGGTGGTGGGTGGAGAAGGGACCCACCTGGAAGCCAGAGAGCTGGAAGGGACCGTAGGAGGCCGGAGATGGAGTGGAGATCCCAGCCAGGATCGGTTACTTCGCCTAATAGACAAGTCCTTGTCTCACATTCTGAAGATGATTTTGGACAGAATACGGGAAGAGATGGAGAGGAGGCAACCCCAAGTGCCTCAGGGGCCACCAGATCCAAGACCTCCTCCCTACCCGGCCAGGCCGCTGCCTGGAGGTGTGCTGGGGCAACCTGGGGCACCTCTGGACCCACCCACGGGGGCCCCTCCTCTGGGGCTGCCGGCGCGAGGCCACCAGGAATGCCTAGAGGCTGGGGTCCACTGCTGCCGAACCTGGCCGATCTCTTAGATGCCACCTATGATGGCACCCCAGAGAAGTTCTCCTTCTTCTTAGTGAGGGCTGAGAAGTTTATAGAGAACTGGGGCCACCTGTTCCCGAACGAAGAGCGCATGGTGGATGCAATCGCCTCTCACTTGAAGAATGCTGCGGCTGACTGGTATGTGGCCCTACATCAGGAAGACGGACGCGAGCTGAGGGAGGTCGATGCATTCATGTGGGCAATGAAAGACCAGTTCGAGGACGCCAATGCGAACAAAACGGCCCAAGCATTCCTACGCACCTTCCGTCAGGGGACAAAGATGGTGAGAGAGTATACTGCAGAGTTCCGAAGGCAGGCGGCCAGGATCTGGGGTTGGCCGGATGGGGTGCTGGCTGAGCAGTACCGGTTGGGGTTGAACCCAGAGATCCGCCGCACGGTGATGTGGGGCAGAGACCCAGAAATCCTGTCGGGGTGGATGAAGGAGGCTGCAGCCACTGAAACTCGGCTGCGAGCCATTAAGCTGGATGATGCAGCTGCATTGGAGAAGACTACCCAACCCACCATCATCCCTCAGAAAGGGAAGCAGATGACCACCCCTCAGCAGCAGAAAGATGGAATGCATGAGCTACGGATGAAGCAAGGATTGTGTCTGAAATGCGGGGAATTGGGCCATTTTGCCGCGGGCTGCCCAGGGGCCACAACTCCACCCAGTGCTGCAAGGGGGCCCAAGAAGAAGTTCAAGACATCTACCCCGAAACCCATGGCCAAGCCTAGAGGCGCGCGGGCCCTGCAGGTCATCCCACTGGGCGAGGAAACTGAATCATCAGAGGAGGAAGCCGCTGCGGTGGTGGGAAATGAGAAGGACCTGCTGTAAACAGCACTAAACAGCAGGTCCCGGACTCCCAGGTGCTAAACCCGGTGAGCAAATCCTCTTCCCTTTTCTTTTTAACTGTGACTCTAATGGACCCGGGTCTACAAACCCATGTGAGAGTACAAGCCCTGGTGGACTCAGGGTGTGGGAGAGACATTATAAACCCCTTGGGGCTTGGGGGCTAAAGTAATAAAGCTAGCAGAGCCCCTGATTTTCACCCAAATGGATGGCTCCACTATGAAGGAGCCCTGCAAATACGAGACTGTGCCATTATGGATGGGGGTGGGGAAACATTGGGAGGTGCGACCCTTCGTTGTGACCTCCGCCACAAGGTTCCCGCTAGTCTTGGGGAGCCCGTGGTACTTCGATCATGACCCGCATATACTGTGGGAGGCCGGGACTGTTAATTTTATCTCTCCCCACTGTGAGACTCACACCTGGAATGTCAAGTGGGGCCCCCGACATCCTGAAGCTAACCCCGTGCCAGTAGGGTTGGCCAAGGCATAGAGGAGCGCGATCCCCCGGGAATATTGGGACTTATCAGCAGTGTTTGAAGAAGAGGAGGTGGACAAATTACCTCCCCATAGGAACTCTGACTGTGCCATAGAACTGTTACTCAACCAGAAACTCCCCAAGGGGAAACTGTACTCCATGAGTCCGGCCGAAAAAATGGAACTCAGGAAATTCATAGATAAAAATTTGGAAAGAGGGCTCATCCGGCCAGCCTCCTCACCTTTTGCCACCCCTGTATTATTCAGGAAAAAGAAGGACGGGGGGCTGAGACTGTGTACAGACTACCGAGGCCTCAATGCAGTCTCAGCAACCAACGCTTACCGCTTCTGTTGATCAAAGATCTGCTGGCCGCGGTACGGGGGGAAAGTCTTTTCCAAACTTGATTTGCGGAATGCCTATTTCCATGTGCGCATCAGGAAAGGCGATGAGTACAAGACTGCCTTCAACACTCCGCTTGGGCAGTTCGAATATTTGGTAATGCCATTCGGATTACAGGGGGGCCCTGGGGTATTTATGAACTTAATTAATGAAGTACTGCATAAATATTTATTCAAGGGGGTCCTTGTTTACCTTGATGATATCTTGCTGTACTCCCCTGATATGAAATCTCACATGAAACTCGTGCGCGAGGTGCTCCAAACATTGCTCAAGCACAAACTGTTTGTCAAGCTGTCTAAGTGTGAATTCCACCAGTCGGAAATCTCATTCCTGGGCTACTGAATTTCTCAGAAGGAGATTGAGATGGATCCTGTAAAGATACAGGATGTGGTGGGGTGGGAGCCCCCCAAAACTCGGAGGCAATTACAAGCATTCCTCGGGTTCGCGAATTTTTACAGATCGTTCTTATCAAACTTTGCCCAGGTAGCCCTTCCCCTTGCTGACCTCCTCAAGACTAAGGGGAAAGGTCCGGACAGTACCAGACCTGGGGCCAAATTAGAATGGACAGTTGACTGTCAGAGGGCGTTCGAGCAGTTGAAAACCCTATTTACTTCGGAACCCGTGTTGGCACACACCAACAAATTGAAAAAATTCATTGTACATGTTGACACCTCGGATGTTGCTATGGGTGGGGCCATTTTACAAGAAGGGGAGGACAGGAAACTGCACCCCCTCGCCTATGTATCCAAAAAGTTTAATGACACAGAAAGGAACTGGTCAGTGTGGGAGAAGGAAGCAGGGTCGATCAAACTGGCACACTCCACATGGAGGCACTGGCTTGAAGGGGCGAAGGTGCCGTTTGAGGTTTGGACTGATCACAAGAACCTCGAGTTGCTGCATTCACCCCGGAACCTGAACGCTAAACAGCTCCGTTGGGCTGATTTCTTCTCTAAATTTGATTTTACTTTGCGCCATTTCCCGGGGAAGGCAAACTCCCTAGCTGACGCCTTGTCCTGCCTTCCCCAACACGACAGCAAGCGGGAGGAGATCAGGGATTCAGTGTTCACGCCTTCCCAACTGGGGGTGGTGGTGATGACTCGTAGTCAAACTAAGAACCCGCCTACTCCCCCGCTTTCTTTCCCTTGGGAACTGAAATTCACATCTGCTCTTTCCGACGCTGACCGCGCCTCCTTGGCGAAGGAGGAGGGGATGGCATGTGACGAGCAGGGGTACTGGAGGAAAAATGGGAAAGTTTTTGTTCCACTTTCTCTGCAGGGGAGGTCATGGAGTGGGCACATGGAACTAAGTTGGTGGGGCACACCAGATTTGTGAAATCACTCCAACTGCTGCAAAGACAGTTTTGGTGGCCGGGGATGAGGAAAGACTTATCATTGTTTACCCAAGCATGCCAAATATGCCTAATGAGTAAACACTACCCCAGTAAGCCTCCTGGCCTTTTGCAACCATTGCCAACCCCATCTCATCCTGGGGAGGTCTTGTCTATGGACTTTATAACAGACTTACCCCCCAGTGGGGGGAAGACTGTGATTTGGGTGGTGGTCGACATGTTCTCAAAACAAGCTCATTTTGTGCCTTTCAGGTCTATACCGTCAGCGAAAAAGCTTGTGAAGGCTTTTTTACAACATGTGGTCAGGCTTCATACTCTCCCCGTAAAGGTGGTCTCCGATAGGGGGTCCCAGTTTGTCTCACAGTTTTGGGGGGAGTTGATGACACTGCTGGGGGTGGAGAGGGCGGTAAGCAGTGCGTATCACCCTGAGATGGACGGTCAAACTGAACGTGTAAATCAAACTCTTGAACAGTACCTTCGGTGCTTTACTAATTTTCAACAAGATGATTGGGAATCTCTATTACCCTTGGTGGAGTTTTGCTACAATAACACGTACCACTCATCTACAGGGGTATCTCCTTTCATGACTGTACATGGGTATGATGCTCCGCCACTCCCCTTCTTGGTTCAACAGACTCTACCACCTGGGGAGGCGGGAGACTGGTGTGAAAAATTGCAAACTGCTTGGCCAATCTTAGCTCAGACTTTGGAGGATGTTAAATTGGTTTACAAGTTGCACGCTGATAAAAAAACAGGACTAAAACTGGACCCCTAAACAGGGAGAGTTTGTGTACTTGTCTACTCAGAATCTGAAGGGACTTCAGCCCAGTAGAAAACTGGGGTGGAAATATGTTGGACCTTTTGAAATCAAAAAAGTAATAAATGAAGTGACTGTTGAACTGATACTACCTAAATCACTAAGAACTATCCATCCTGTATTTCACCTCAGACTTCTCAGGCGCTCGCCTGAGGAGAATGAATGGAGGCCAAAACAACCTGCGCCCCCCCTTGATGGTGGGGGGTGAACCACACTACAAAGTAGCACAAATTCTGGACTCGAAGATTTCAAGGAACCGTTTGTATTACATAATTGAATGGGTGGACTTTGGGCCTGAACAGAGGGAATGGGTGAGGGAGGAACATGTTCACGCCCCCAAACTGGTCCGCAAATTCCACAAGTTGTACCCCCTGAAGCCAAAAGGGAAGGGTTTGTTACCGGAGGGGCAGAATGTCAGGTGATCCTGCCATAAGATGGATGGGAGGGTAGGAGGGAGAGATGGTCTGTAACTTTTCATGCTTGGAATGTGGGAGATGGGTAGGTTGCCTAGGAGACAGATGGTTTCCCAGCCTGGGCAATCTCCTATCTGACCAAATGGCCTTGGTTTCACAGTTTCGCTTTCCGCTGTGCAGACAGCTTGGGCCTATGTAGCATTATTTACTGCTTAACGACTTTAGCACCTCTTCCTGCGCGCGGGCTAGGTAGCCATTGGTAGATGTAAGGGGGGGGGTTAGTCCAATGGGGTATAATTGTAGATGCTTCTTTGTGTGCCTTATTCCTGACAAAAGAATGTCAATGTGCCTTTAGAACTGCTTTCAATAAACGCTATCTTCTATATGAAACCTGGTGTTTGACTGACTTTCTGATGTGCCTGACAATTTGCTGGTTGCAGAGAGTGGTCCTCGTGTAGAACTAACTGCTCCCTTGACTCTCTGAAATTGGCCTGATGCCAATGGGTATAAGAGGTTGGGGGACAGCCTGGGTAAATAATTTATAGGTCTTCTGGTTTTTTAGAATGCCTTAAAGAGACTGTTTTTAATAGGAAGAGTCAATGTGTGGATCTCTACTTTGTACTGTGTTGGCTGTAGGAAATTACCAGTAGGTGGAGTAGTAAACCTGAAAGGGAAGTCTCCTCATTGATGGAATCTTGGTCAGCTGGGTACATTCTTCACAAGGTTCAAATGTTGAAACCTGGGGAGGTCATTTGGTTACAGACAGAGTCTCCATAAAGTTGTCTAACCAGTTTTTAAAACCACCAATGTCATTTACTGAACTTTCCCCTGTCAGACCTGAAAGTGACAAAGCCCCATCCAGGCCCCGTCAGGCCAGGCAATCTTGTTTCCCATTAGTTGTAGATTTTCTGGACTGGATGGCCATGGTCTTGGCATTGTAGTACCTGACATTTCGCCAGCAGCCATGACTGGCATCCTCAGAGGCATAACACAGAAAGATAGTGTACTCTCTGTGTCAATGTGTAGTATGTCTGGTACTATGATGCCAAGACCACAGCCATACAGCCCAGGAAATCTACAACTAATGAACTCCGGCCATGAAAGCTTTCGACAACATATTAATCCTGTTTGCCATCTGCTCTTAGTCTCCTGGTCAATTTGTGAACCCATGGAAGTGTCGTAAGCCTACGCGGATTCTGCGTCATAGTTTCATCACTGCATAAGAATAATTTGTTTCAAATTAACCCTCCCCAATTGTCATCCCCCCATTGATCCAGCAAACTCTTTTTCTTTTCATGAGGCCTCTTTTCTTCTCCACAATCTGGCCTTTTCCTTCAGTTCTGATGGATTTTTTCCCTCCAGAAATACATTCAAAGGCAGCTGCTGAGGCATCAGGGAAGCAGCTTTTACAAAATTTGACACTTTGCCTGCTCTGTCAGACACCGCCGCCTTCCAAATGGCTTCTGAATTGATTGTTATTGATTTCAAAGTGCTGCTGACTTCAGGTTCCGGCACCTTCCCACCTTACTAAACATGTATTCATACCTATTCTCTCAGATCTCTCACATTGCCTGATGAGAAGCTGATTATGAAATGGCTTCCGATTACTTGACACAAATAGAGCCTTTCTGATTAACTGTGGATCGTGTCATACATGGGTCATGAGGCAGCCCAGCAAATACGTGGAAATACATATCATTATATTCTCAAGCCCTTTTGGGGAATGATTTCTCCTTTATAACAGGGACAAGAACCTTGTTCAATACATAATTTCTGGGAGATGTAATAATGCATCCAACAGTGAAGATCGGAGTCACGTTTTTAGAGTAGCGGGACCAGTTTAGGGCACATTGCCCCCACATTCAGTACAAATGCACTTTTTCTTCTTCAGGGGCAATTGTTGTTGCTGTTCAGTCGCACAGTTGAGTCTGACTCTTCACGACCCCATGGACCACATCACACCAGGTCCTCCAGTCATGCTCCGGAGTTTGCCTAATTTCACGTTCATTGCCTTGATAACACTGTCTAACCATCTCATCCTTTGTGGTTCCCTTCTTCTTTTACCTTCAATCTTTCCCAGCATCAGGGCAATTACTGAGGAAGAAACTGTTAGGTGTCTCCAGTACTGTTCACCAAAACAGTTAGGGTGTCTCCAGTACTGTTCACCAAACCAGTTAGGGCAGGACTCCTGAAATATTTGTGAGTGTGGGTGTGTTTTGACAGATTGTAAACCACAAAAGTGCACAGACTTCACTGTAGCTCCCAACTAAAGGCAAAGCTTCACGGCATCACTAACTGTCCTAGCGTTGCTTGGTGGTTCTGCAAAGGCAAAGACTTCTCAGGAATTCCCAATGGCTCTTGCCATGCCTTTTGCCTGGCAGACTAGGATACCAGGGCATGCTCATGGAGACTGCTAGCAAAAGGCAAGAGAGGTTTTGTTTCAGGCTGCTTTTGCCAAGTGTCTCTGCAGCTGGGGACTCCATAAAGCAGCAGAGGGAAACAAACAAAGTTTAAGCCTAGACCTAGAAAGTCCAGGCTAGCTTGATCTCACCAGATTTCAGAAGCTAAGCAGAGTCAGCTGTGATTAGTACTTGCCTGGGAAACCACTGAGGAAGTCCAAGATTGCTATGCAGCCGCAGGCAATGGCAAACTGCCTCTGAATGTCTCTTGCCTTGAAAATCCCTATGGAATTGCCATAGGTCAGCTGCAACTTGAAGGCACTTTCCACTACCACATTCATATGTAATGCAAAACCATTGTTAATAGATTAACAAACCAACTTCAGATGTTAGTTTCAGGTCCCGATTTGATAAACCATAGTCTATGAAGCATCTCACATCTGGATTATCAACTAACCATCACTTGTTTAATTAAACTAGGGTTCCATAGTCTGAACTGAGCCAAATTGTCTTGACTTTATGATTAGTATCTTATTGATGATGCCTATTTTAGGCTTCAGCAACCATAGGAAAAGTCACTGAAAATAAATAGAGATGTTACCAAATGTCAGAAATGTGGACTTTCTATTTGCAAAATCTCATGTCTGAAAATTCCCTGTTGGGACTTTCTCATTTTCCTCCCAACCATGCTAACTAAATTTGAATTGATTTAAACTGAAGCCTTTTTTGATGTGTGAATGGCAGTTGCATAAAAGTGGCATAAGAATATACCTTAGATAAATGGCATAAAACAGTCAGCATCATGTAGGATCTTGGGAGTAGGGTCCTGGAGATCTTAGGATTCTGGAGATCCAAGCTGAAATCTCCACATTGCCATGGAAACTAACTGGATGACCTTATTCCGCAGATTCTCAGCCTAACCTCACAGAGTGGCTGTTAACAGGACAAAATGGAAGCAGGGAGATGAATGTTGTGAGCCGCTTAAGGTCCCCAGTGGGGGTAAATATCGAAAGTAATTAATTAGTTAATTAATGGCACATAACAAACAAATGATGAAAAGGGTATAAGAGAAACAAACAAATCAAGGACACTACTGATTAGAATGGGCAAAATGAAAAATCCCACCTCAACATCATACCAAAAAAAAGAGAACAAAAGAAGTATGCTTGTATAATTTCATATTTAAAGAAAGACAAGAGCTGTTGCTTTATGGTTTTGACATTTAATAGTGAAGTTTCTGTCCCCTCTGCCTCAGAATGACCCTATGAGGTAGGGTAGGTAGAGAGCATTTGACCAGCCCAAGGTCACCCGGCAAGCTTCCATGGCAGAGTGAGGATTCAAACCTGGGTCTCCCAGATCCTAGACCAACACTTTAACCACTACACCATGATGTGAAAAAGCTCTGTCTTGGACCCTGGAGAATGGGTGCCAGTCAGAGCAGACAATACCGATCCTAACAGACCATTGGTCTGACTCAGTGTAAGGCAATATCATATGTATTCATGTAACATGTAGCGGGTAGATTTGCTCCATGCTTCTCTCTTAAAAACAAAACATCCCACTGTCCTTCTTTGCTGTGTTCATTGGAACAGAATGGTCTCGGTTGAACAGGAAGGGTTAAATCAAACTGATGGCTGGAGGAGGGGTAGATCTTGGAACAGTTACTGCTTTTGGTGTTAGTTTTTATCTCTGCATCAATATTTTTTTTAAAATCCCATTTGGACTGTGAAGAAATGATGTCATAGGATTAGATCTGATAGTGGTATAGACTAATTACACCAGAGGCAGGAGTATCACACAGATCCTTCTGAAATCTGGCAGTGATTAGAATGGGCCCCTGTGTGTCCTCCTGAGCCATTAGCCTACCTCCTGTCTGCTGCACTATCAAACATTGCATCCATGAGTTTGGAAAAGGGGGCGATCTGATTGCCTCTCTCCAGAGCCCTCTTTCACAGCTGCGTGAACACTTATGCGCTACATGCAGGAAAGCTGGGAAACGCTCTTGCTCCCGCCCAGCCTTTTCAAGTTCAAGTTCCTGCTAATAGCCCTTCTCTCTAGTCTGGCTTTCAACTAACCTGACAGGTCCTCCAGCACTCATTTTTTTTAATAGCCACCTTACAGCCGCACAAAGTGCGGTGGGACGCTTCAGTATGAAAGGCATAGTACAGGAGCAATTGCATTTTATTGTATTATTCAAGACCCAAACAACAGAGGTGCTGGCTGGTAGTGCCGCCACCATTCAATGATTGCCGTGAGGGAGCTGTGGGGCCTCTTAAATAAACAATGCATGATTTCCATAGATGTGTGACTGTTTAAGCAACACCTCTGACAGACGAGCGCATCGAAGGCAAGCGGGGAGCATGTTTGAGATTTCCATCAGCACTTGACAGGTCAATGCCAAAGCAGGCTGGAAGAATAAAATCCAAATCAAAATGGATCTTCAACAGCAAGAAGCCAATGCACGTGGTACAAAAAGGAACAAGTAAATAGAATGACTGAGATTGGGGTGGGGAAGAAGGCGCAAACGATGATTCTGGCATGTGTTTGAAGAGCAACTCTGATAAATGTACAGAAAGCTCGAGCCCATTCAAGGACACACTCCTGCTCTTAAGCAGTTAAAGATACCACTAGTCATTTCAAGATGAGGGATAAAATCCTAATTTTTCATGAAGTCCAAAGAGGATCAATCACTTAAGCAGTTCAAGTAAAATGGGAGCAAATGACAAACGGCTACCGCCAATGTCATGGAAGGCATCCTTTAGCTATTTCAGGCCTGCTAGACTATGGAATCATTTCCTCCAGAGTGTACCTCATCCTCTGTAGTACTACAACCAGATTAGAGCCCTGACCTTAATGGCCCAGGCTAGCCTGATCTTGTCAGATCTCAGAAGCCAAGCCCATGCTTGACAGATCTCAGAAGCAAAGCAGAGTCAGCCCTGGTTAGTACTTGATGTAGACCACCAAGAAAGCCCAGGACTGCTGCTCACAGGCAGGCAATGGCAAGCCACCTCTGTTCATCTTTTGCCTAGAAAACCCTACAGGGCCAACATAACTTGGCTGTAATTTCATGGCACTTTCCACCAACAACAACTATATTAGACAGCACACTATAGGTTAAATTCTGTTACAGCCACTGTCCCCAGTTATTCACAGTGGCAGGAAAACAGGAAGCTTAATAAGAAATGCTATAAGGAGGAGGTTCCTGAGACAAGGTTTTCAAGGTAAGTTGTTTTAGTGTAATGATACCTCTTCATATTGTGTCTGTGTAGATAATCACCACTCAGGCCAGGGATTCACCTTTCCTCTGATTAACACAAGACAATGGATGGTTTTATTTAGGGTGCTAATTACCATGGTGGCCCAATATCTTCCATGTTGGACCAAGAACACTCAAGTTCAAATCCTTGATTAATCGTGCATTCACTGGGTGATACAGTGCCAGTCAATGTCTTTCAATTCATTCTATCTCACTGAGTAGCTGAGAGATTAAAAAATCCTCACCACCTTGAGTTGCTTAGTGGGTGGTTTGAACATAAATATGATGTATCACCTACATCCATATTCATAGCATGAGAATCATCTGACATCAGAAAGGAACCCAGAAATAAAAAAAACATGGCTCCCATAGAGGAAGGGTAGAGGATAGGGTTTCATTCTGCCTTTCCCCTTTCTTATATTTCTCAGTTCTGCTTTTGAGAGCAGTGGCATGAACCCATGTTACAGCATCTCAGGGAAGTCCTGGCTTGCTTCTTCTAGTGACTGTCAGCCTTCATTACACAAGATAGCTTTCGCAAAATTGGAAAAGATTCAGAGGAGAGCTACAAAGAAGATAAAAGAAAATTTTGAAGGCTTAATCCATTTATTTATATGGGTACTTCTAACCCACTTTTCTGCACGCAACCTTGCTTACAATACAAGAAAAACTGCCATAACAGCAAACCACCATATGGACCAATTCTACCCGTTGTTTTAGCAGAGTAGCTGGTAAAAACTCTGCCCTCAGTGGAAACAGTCCCAAGCACTTCCTTCCCAGAGGCAGCTTCTCCTTAAGCTTTCAAAGGAGGAACAGGAGGAACAGAGCAAGTGGTCGCAGCTCTGCACTCAATGGAAATAGTATCTGCTGACACTATTGAGGACTAGGCTGAATTAATAGTTTATGTTCAACCTAGGGCCTACCCAGACCTCTCTGAATAGAAGTAACATATTCACGGAAGATCAATACATGCACCGCTTGTCTTCTAAAGAATTCCTTTAAATTTCAAAAGACATTGGGAATTGTGGATTGAACTAATTAGCATATAGGCATGAAATATACTGCCATTCAGCCTAGAGGAGAGAAAAAATACTAATGCTTAGCACTTTTTATTGTTCAAGAAACTTCAAACAAGCACCTCCTTCTCACATACTCTTCCTTGTGCATTGGCATGGTCCAAAGATTCCTTCTAGAGGGACTGCTGTATATTGTGCGGTGGATGGCTGTAAATCTTGTGGTGGCACCCCAGTTATGGAGTCTCCAGAACAATGTGACTGTCCATCCCCTTCTCTGCATCCAAAAAGTTGACAAAAACACATTGCTGGAATCTAAGTCATCCAAGGGATGATAATTTTGTTTTAGTGGGAGAATTGTTTTAATTCTTGCACCAGAGTTTTATATTGTATCTATGAATGTTTCACAGCACAATTCTAAGAACATTTTTCCTGGGGGCAAGCCCCATTGAATAGAACTAAGCAGGACTGTGGGTAGACCTGTTTAAAATTGCTCTCCAAAGTACAGCATGGTGTAGTGGTTTTGGTGTCAGACTAGTGTCCTGGAGGTCCAGGTTCTAATCCTTGCTCTACCATGGAAGCTTGCTAGATGAGGTATGGCCAGTCATTCTCTCTCTCAGCTTAACTTATTTTACAGGGTTATTGTGAGAATAAAATGGAGGAGGAAAGAATTATGTACTCGTTAGAGTATGGGTGGGATGAAAATGCACTAAATAAATAATAAATAGTAATTTGTGTAAACTCAGCTCAGTTCTAAGGATTTAGAGTGTTGCAAGTTTCTGCCCAGATCAAATACTCTGTCACTCAGTGCAAGACTCTCCTAGGATACCTCCCACCCCCCATTTATCATTACTAATAGCTTAGTTAGAAAGCCATGTAGTTCAGATATTGGCTGTATATCACTCTCTATGGTATAACAGATTTCTTGATTTTATACACTCATGAATAAAGAGCAGATTCAAAAAGGTGGATTGACCAGCACTGCTAGCCAGTGGGTAGCATGACAGCTAATCTTCCATATAGCTAAAATGTACTGTATTTTTATTGTTTTCTGGTTATAATTTTTCCCATGTATTTTTAGTACTTTGATATGGAGCTTGTGAACCAATGTCCTAATAGGTGATGACTTAACAGTCCAATCTTATTCAGAGATCCTCAAGTCTAGCCCACTTTAATTAATAGCATAGAATTGTACTGTTTGAGAATGAACAGGGGTGGGTTTTTCTCCAGGATCTTATCTTTCCCTGTCTTAATTATCCCTTTTATCTGAAAAGGCTAGAGAATAAATCACCCATTTATCTTACCTTACCCATCAGTCAATGAGACCAGGAGAGCATACCTGTCCCTTTCCCCCTTTTACCATACAATTTCATATAAGTTAGGGTAAGAGACAGTGACTGGTCCACAGTCACCTACTCAGGGTCATGGGATGATGGGTACTTGAAAATGGGTCTCTCCAGAGCTAGCCTGACATTCTAACCACTACACTACATAAATTTATGTTCAAGATCTTCTGTGGACTTCAGTCCATCAGAAGGGTTATGAAGAAGTATTTCCTAGCTGTATGCTGTCAAGGTTTGGGCTAGGAAGACTCCACTTCAAATGTGGGATTTCAGAACTGGGAGGGGGTAGGAGAGATTCAGCAACATTGAAATCCCTGCTCTTAGATGCACTAACACACACAAAGATACCTTGCACTTTAAAAATTGCTTAATGTATAACATAACATATTAATATTTAGCAAAGGAAGGAACATGAAACAAGATGCAGGAGGTAAAAAGAGAAAGCCAGCTCCCGGAACCACCCGGGAAGCTGTTTGTGGCACTGCAGGGAAGGGGAGAGTGGAGAGCAGCCATGGATTGCCCCTCCCCTCCTTTGCCAGGAGAAGGGGTGGGTCTGAGTTGAGCGTGGGAAGCAGGAATGCGCCTAAGGGACACTGGCCCTATGAGAAGGCTTGGAGGTGTCTTGGTGGGTGGGGGGGCTGATGGCTATTTAGGTCACCACGCCACCTCAGATCGCCATCTTTAGCTGTGGGACAGTTTGGCCTGCCCTCCCAGCCCTTTAGATAGGTAATGTTTTTACAATGTTTGCATGTGGTTTTGTATATTTGTTTTCTTGTCGCAACTTGGCGGTGTCAGCATGGGGCTGGATCCATTGTCAGGAAAACGGCCTGTGTGCCCATTTCCTCAGTGTGGGGATTCCTTAAGGGGTCTTGGCGTGAGGGGCGACCAATATGCCCAGCCCGGGGGGTGTCCGGGGAATTACCCTCACGCCCAAGTGGCAGGGGAGACCACCTCTGGGCTTCCGCCCTAGTGGGATCCGAAACCTGCCATCCCAAGGTGACTGATGGAGCATCGACTGATGGGCAGATCAGTCGACGTCAGGGTTCTTGCCCCATGCTGTGCCAAGGTTTACTACAGCTGTAAGCAATAAAGTTGTGGCCAATTTTATTCCACTCTTTCTGAAGTAAAGTCGATTGCGTGTTATTTCAACTAGGAAAACATTAACGTAGTATAGAATGTGTGTGTTTTAGCAGAACTTTCATCCTGGGTGCTCACCTCGGCCCTTCACCTAGGTGCTGGAGCCGCAAACATAACAACATGGATTAAGTGGGGAATGTAGTGTAAGGAAAGAAGGGAGAAGGGAAGGGAGCTGGAAAAGAGAGAGAGTACCACATGCTGTTTGCAGAAACAGGTAAGTCTAGAAAAATCTGTACCTCTGAACACCTTGTAGACAAAACAATAAAGGACTAAGTACAATATGGAAATGTTGGTAATTAAAGTACTTTCCTGATCCCTAAGTGTTATCAAAAGCCATGTTTCTCCCATGCAGAACTCAAAGTGGCTTACAATATAAATAAAACATATTAAAAATGCAATAAAAACAATTATAAAACCCATCAAATCACACTTTAAAAACTCCAATTAGGACTGTCAATAATAAAGGCTAAATCAAGCAAACTGCAGCCCTAAATAAAACTGCCTCAACAGTCTTCTGAAGACCAACAATGAGGGGCCAGGCCTACCTTCCCTGGAGGTTGTTCCATTATTGTGGGGCTGCCATGGAAAAGACCCTCTCTTGAGTACTCATGTGTTTGAAGTGGCACAATGTAAGTGTTCAGCTGTTTCACTGATTATAACAAAAACCATTCAGGAATGACTACCCATAATGCTGGGAGATCCATAAAGTGTCTCCTGAATTATTTAGCAAAATACAAATTGAGAGGGTTACAGACTCTGTTGCATGACCTGAGGAGGTACTTAAGCCTTTCTTGATATATATATTTTTTTCACCTGTGAAAACACACACAACCCAGTGCCTCTTTCCAACTTGCAAGTGGAAAAGATAGTGATTCTCCATAGGTCCTCCAATTATTTGTCCTGCAAGTAGGAAAACAGCTGAGGGCCATTTCAATTGCAATATTATCCCATGGGGAAAGGATGACTCATTCTCTTCCCCCAGTACCACTGTGGTAATTAACGGTATGGTACCTGAGCCTGCATTTTGCACTCAGGGTTGATTGTCTACCCTAAGGGAATCCCTCAGACATCACTGGTGCTACTGGGGCTCAGTTTTTCTCTGAATAAATTTAATCCTTCCCCCACCATTTGTTTGCTACCACACCAACCACAGGTTGATTCTGTGGGTTTCTTTGGCACACTCACCAAAATGGTTACTTACTCCTCATGTGAGAGGGAAGGCAGCATGGTATAGCCCAGTCTTGTCAGATCTTGGAAGCTGTGGGGTCAGTGATGGGAGACCACCAAGAAAGGCTCTTCAGAGGAAGGCAATGGCAAACCACCTCTGCTTCCCACTTGCCTTGAAAGCCCCTTGCTGGGGTCGCTATAAGTTGGTTATGACTTGATGGTACTTACGTGAGGACCCTTCCTGTAGATGACTCCTTAGGAATCATTATGTGCAATCCTTAACTTCGGAGGCGAGGGTTAACTGTCCACCCATTCTCTCTGTCCTGACTGGAACTCCAGAATTCCAGGCTCAATAAAGCTACCAATTTCCTCACTTTCCGCATTAGCACCACCTGGCAAATACAATATGGGTTTCTTTATTCACACTGAGTGGAAAATGCTTAAATTATTGACAATCAAAAGCACTTTTACTGCCAGCAATATTATTACTGACAAATTTTTGTAACGCGGGAAGCAAAAAGGAAGAGCTTCTGAAAACTAATGTGACAGTGAATTTGCAGGCAATGTTGAGTTGCCCCCGATAATGCATCGCTGTATTGACTGGCGCTATGATATCTTTTGTCATTTTCCCTGTAGGACTCTTTAAAGTTTTATTGCTGTCTATCTTCATTGAAGAGAATTCATTTCTAATACCTGCTATCATATTTATCGGAGGCAAGTGGAAGTCTCTCAGAGAGGAAATGCCAGCAAGCACAGGATCTTGGGGTTCCATATAAACTGGCCCTCAGAAGGGTGTCACTGAAACCTGCTCCTCAGTGACTGGAAAGGCAGGATAGAAATATTTTAATAGGTAATAAAAACAAATGAGTATGTACTAGAGAGTTGGCAGAGCAAAAGCTTTTCAAATTGACAATGTAAAGCATATGAGGGAAAGAGGTAATCTCATTGGCCATGGTTCTATAGGAGGAGAACGGAGGGAATTAGAGAATCTCCAATATTTGGGATCAAGAAACTAATGGTGGGAGACAAACATCTCCTTATTTTGGACTAAGCTCAAACTGGGCTACTTGATGATAAACTGGCACATAGGTCAGACTATCCGGGGCTTGATAACAGTCACCCCCAGGGCTTGGAACCTCAACGATAGCTCCAGAAATTGTTAAAGCCCTTCACCCCCTGCCCTGACTCCCATTCCAGCTTGTCTGCAGCTTGGCAGGCTAGCCAATATACTGGCTAGGAAGAGGAAAGCTTCTCCTTGTCTCCCTCTTTCCTCACTTCCCCTGTTCTTTCCCCACCGAGCACCTCTGACACACAGCATCCATTGCACTCTTTGAAAGGAAGTTCCCAGGCTGAGAAAACTATTCCCAGCATGCACTGTGTGGTTAAGCTGCCTGGAGGGTGGGAGAATGTTTTCATTTGCTCTGGTTAGAAAATATAGGCTTGGTGTCCACTTCTGCAGTGCCCTTTTTCAAATCAAAGGCAGCCCTTCACTGAGCTCCATGTTCTTCCAACATCAGGCTGTTCCACTCATGCAAGAACAATGACTTTTCAACAGCTGATAAAAGCTTTGTAATAGAGGAATACAGTCCACAGTGGAGAACTGCCTCCACAACAGATGAAGAGGGAAAAATGCTTTGGATCCATGCCATACTTCCCTGGATACATATATCCTGAAAACTATATTGCCTAGAGGAGGAGGAAGATGGTGGCAGGGAGATTCTTCCATTCTTTTATTTATTTCTTTGGCTACCAGTTTCCTCTCTAATGGGGAACCAAAGGGCTTACAATATGGTTCTCCCTTCCTCCCTTTTATCTTCACAACAACCATATAAGGTAGGTGAGACTGAGAGAGAGTAAGTGGTTCCAGGTCATCCAGCAAAGCTTCCAGGGAAAAATGCAGATCTGAACCTGGGTATTCCAGATCCTAGAACATGAACATGTAACACCTTTCATTAGTACAAACAAACCTGGCACAAAATATTGCAGAAGCTTTTGAGCTCACCACCAGGCTGGATGTTTTAAATTTTAAAAGAGTGATTGATGGAAAGCAGCTCCTTCAGGCCACGATACTAAACGTGTGATCTTGCATGCATCATCTGCAAGTTACGAGGAGGAGGAAGAGGAGGTGATTGGATTTATACCCTTCCCTTCACTACCCAAAGGAATCTCAGAGTGGCTTACAAACTCCTTTCCTTTCCCCTCCCCACAACAGGCACCTTGTGAGGTAGGTGGGGCTGAGAGAGCTCTTTCAAGAATGTGCTTAAGAGAACAGCTCAGAAAGAACTTGTGACTGACCCAAGGTCACAAGCTGACCATGGGTGATGGAAAGTGCTGCCAAGTCACAACCGACTTATGGTGACTTCACAGTGTTTTCAAGGCAAGAGATGAACAGAGATGGTTTGCCATTGCCTGCCTCTACATAGCAACCCTGGACATCCTTGGTGGAACTACTAACGAGGGCTGATCCAGCTTAGCTTCCAAGTTAGCCTGGGCCATCCAGGTTAGGGCAATTAGCTTAACTTTACTGCTGGTGCAGTGTCATCTTACAGTATATTTTTTAGGGAGCTGAATTCAGATCCTACCCCCAACATTCTAACTATTAGTACAGCCAACTGGCTCAGTAAGTCTGTTGCTGCCTCCACTGCTGGTGTTTGGAGGGGAGAAGGGAAGGAGAAAGCAGGGGAAAGTGTATGACTGGAAACATCATCTAAGATAGAGAATCTGGGGTCAGGCAGCACTTGCATTGGTGGAGAACATTACAAGCCACTGAAGCTCTTGTTTCTAGGCAAGATAAGATGAACTTCAGCACCACCTCTGCAGACAAGCAAAGTATCTGTTCCAACTTTCTTTCTTTCTTTGTTTGGTTGGTTGTTGCTGTTGTTTTATTCACATGAGAACCCGCACATTGTAGGAGACCAAACTATCATCAGGTTACAAATCCCTAGATAACCTTCTGCCTGGAACATTGAATCCAAGCCCATGCATTCCTCACTTGTCAGCTTCAGCGTCACCTGAAATCTTTCATGGGAAGACTGGCTTCATTTTTTTCCATACAGAATTGACGGTCCCTTTATGGTGCAACTGCTAAGAGGCATGGACGGTGTCCTGACAGTCACTTTTCCACATATTTCTTGTTGGATGTAATATTCGGGCATGCTGCTGAGCTTGACTGCAAGAATCAACCATCGCCGCAGGATCTGTAGAGGAGAAAATCCACCTCTCCTGTTTAAAGGAATTGTAATCTGCCTTGTTTTTCACTAATTGATTTACAGTACAACCCTAAACAGAGTTACGCCCACTGACTTCAATAGACTACAAAGTGTGGGTTCTCATGTGAATAAAACAACAAACAGAAGACTGTAACTGCTTTGGACAGCACTGTTATTTATTCTGCTGTATTAATGAGATCATCATCTTGGTAGGTCTTTCAATAAAACATTTGTAATCCTGCAACCTGGAGTTCACAGACTTTGATATCACATAATCAGGAAAGAGGAGGTGGGAGATTTCTAGACCGAAGATGTTTGTGTCTCATGTCACAAAATGTGCCCGTGTTCAGCTACTGCATTATAGTGTGCCAAGATTTTCCTTTCTTTCATATTGCAAACTGGCATAACTGAAGGAGTCCCCAAAATGTCACTTTAGGCCTAAAGTAAAGTAGGAAGCATATCAGAAGGTCCCAACTGGCAGTGGATGAGCTTTCCTCCCTCTTTCCTCTCAGCTTCAAATACTTTTTTGGGAAAATGCTTGGGAAAAACCCAACCAAGGCTTATTCAAGGATGCACCTGCCCTGACAGCCCTTAAAGTTCAGCTAAACGGAGCTGCTATTTTTATGGAACCATTTGCCCATCACCACCATTAAAAGGGACCCGCCAAACTATAAGAAATACCAGTTTACAAAAATGGTGCTTTCCTTGGCTACCAAGGCTGCTGGGGCATTGGAAAAGGGGACAGAGAGCCTGTTTCTCTAAGTATGGCAGCCTGGGTCATTTGGCTACCTGACTTGGCATGCCAAGCACGTCCAGGTAAACTGACTGCACTGAAATAACTTTGCCCCAGGATGGTGAATGTCACTGCAGGTGCAGGCATGAAAGCAGCAGAAACTCTCAAAGTGTAATTGTTTTTAAAGGTTGTGTGACCTGTACCTGATGACCTTGGGGTATACATAATTCATGCCAGACACTAGTAAACGTAAAGCTAAAGGTTTCCCTTGCTCGAAAGCCAGTTGAATCTGACTCTAGGGATGCAGTGCTCATCTCCATTTCCAAGCTGAAGAGCCAGCACTGTCCAAAGACGATTCCGTGGTCATGTGGCTGGCATGACTAGACACCGAGGTGCATGGAACGCTGTTACCTTTGAATTTCTTGCCTTCGAACTGCTAGGTTGGCAGGAGCTGGGACCAGAGACGGGAGCTCACTCCGTCATGTGGCACTCGGGTCTCAAACTGCTGAACTACCAACCTTCCGGTCGGCAGTTCAGCTTCTAAACCACTTGAACTACCGCAGCCCCCTAGTGCCGGACACTGCTACAGCGCAAATATGAAATGTCACAAAACACTGCTTGTTTCAAGACCCAAGGTGATATACTGGTGAGAGTGTAAAGCTGGGGTCTGGGAAACCCAGGTTCAGATTCCCACTCTGCCATGGAAGCTCACTGGACCAGTCAAACACTCTCAGCTTAACCTACCTCACAGGGTTGTTGTGAAGATACAATTTACAAGGAGAGAATGATGCCCTGGGTCCTCCCCACTGGAGACTTTCCTGTGTCTGCTCCTGAGAGATCCTGTCTGCGGTCCTCAGCTGCCTACACAAAGGTAAGAACTGTGGATAATATCTCTGTCATATCAGAAATTACTATGTCACTTTAGGGTTAGTAGGAGGGTTTCCAGCCAGTGGCTGGCAACTGTTGGGAGTTTGGGGGGGCAAGGACATGGGGGAGTGACAGCATTATGTAGCTTCTTGGAAATACCCAGAAGTGATAGCATCCCTCCTTAGGAAGCGCTGGAAATTCGATGGTTTTACTTAGGGAGGAATGACATTATACCAGTGTTGTTCCCCCCCACCCCTTCATTTTTCTCCCACCAGCTGACATAGAGCTGGCATGCAGCAGGGTCTGGTAGTGGGAGGTTTGGCAACCCTAGTTGGCAGATGACAAGTTCACCCACCATTCTTGAATCCTTTCTCAAAGAGTCTCTCTAGAAAACATAGTTGCTGATCAGAGTGCACATTTCTTGTGTCCCACTGTGCACCCTACTCAAACAGTTTTTACAGTTTTTTTAAAATGAAGCCTACATAACTTGTTTATCAGAGGCAACGGTGGTTAACATGACATGCCCAGCAATCTTCTCTTTCAGACCAGGTGCCTTCATAGAGGAAATAACCTTTCTCAAGTCTAAGAGGGAAGAGCAGATAGCAAACCTAAGAATGTTGCTTTTCAGTTGTGAGACGATAATGATTCATACCTTGTCATAGAACTCTTCAAAATGTCAATAGTTAAATAAAACTACAAATTATGCCCCATCATTCTTTCACGTAATGTTACAGTTTTCAGTGTGCCAGATAACTTCTCTGATTCCCTTAAAGTCTCAAAGAAATTCTGGAAACTTCTGAAACTAGGTCATTAAAACTTCCTACAAGTACACACATTAGGACGATTACTATGTAACACTTCATTTTATATAACCATAGCTAGCCATGTTAGAAGATCAACCCATTTTTTTTCTTAAGTGTTCAACTTCCCTCTAGGGAAAATAGGCATTGCTAGGTGGCTTCTGTGTTGTTTTCTGAACCACACTTACATTTTAATGTGATAACAAGAGGGAGATACTGTTAAGTCTGAAGGCTTTATGTGCCCAGAAAATAACGGAGCTACTCATGAGTAAAAATGGGTGACAAGATTTTTCCACACAGACAAGTAGGTCATTTAATTCTGTGTTCTGAGAGTGTTTATATAATATCTGTTTCTTTGATTTCATTTTAACATTTTATATTTGTCTTTTACTTCTGACACCCCTCAGCAGCTTTTCTTTCAATCCAATTAAACGAATCATTATAATCATTGTAGAATTCCAGGGAGATGAAAAATGTCAGCTATACAAATACAGAAGTAACAGGATTATGTTCTCTTTCTTTCTTTGAAGGACAAACTATTTGAGATTGTATGGCTCCCTTAATATTTTGTCGCAACGGTGAGGGGGGGAAATGACAGGTTGTATTGTATCCAGTGCTCATTTCTGATCAGCAGAAAGGCACTTCCACCAATTTTCCCCTCCCACTGCTGAGCCCATACTGTTCCTAGGAGTCTACTGAAATCCAGGGGATTGTTTGGGGTGGATGCAGTGCAGTCAGCGGGAGGGGAAAACAGGGAAGTTCTTTCATGTGAGCTGATTTCTGCTTGTGGTAGGCTGAATGCAACCCAACATCTCCAGTTCTGAAATCCTTAAGATGGTAGATTTAGGCAAAAAATAAAATGCTTATGCCATAGGTCCATATTTTAGAACAATATACGTTACCAGTGAAGTGAAAACCCAAAGGACATGAAATGTGAAATGCTCTTTATTTCAAATCTTATAAGTGATGTCTATAAAGTAGGGATAATAATACTGGCCTGTCATACAGGATCATTGTAAAGTTTGTTGAGAAAGCACACTGAACACTTCAGGAAAATGCCATATAAACTGCACCTTTATTAACAGTACAAGCTTTCTTATCTGGCATTTATGAGGAATGGGGGTTGCCAGTTAAACATACCAGAAGGAGAAGGAGACGAGGAAGAGGAAGAAGAAGAGGAGGAGGAGGAGGAGGAGGAGGAAGAGGAGAGATTGGATTTATACCCTGCCTTTCACTACCCGAAGGAGTCTCACAACGACTTACAATCTCCTTTCCATTTCCCTCCTCACAAGGGATACCCTGTGCTGCACCCTCTAAAGGTAGGAAACTGTAGCGACTAAACACTACTCCATTGGGAACAAAATAGAAATACCCCCACACCTGACAAGATCTCCCCCCACAACTAAGGTTACCAACTTCTCCCTGGCCACTAGAGGGGGATGGGGGGTAGGGCTGCCAGATCCAGGTTGGGAAACTCCTGGAGATTTGGGGATGGAGCCCCCAAGGAGGCCAGGGGGACCTCAGTGGGGTACAATGCCATAGAGTCCACCCTCCAAAGCATCCATTTTCTCCAGGGGAACTGATTTCTGTAGTCTGGAGATAAGCTGTAATTGCAGGGGATCCCCAGGTCCCACCTGGAGGCTGGCATCTCTATCCCCAACCATGGAGCCATCCTACATAGCAGGCCCACCTGAACTGGTAGCTGGAGGCAATGTTGGAGTGGGTGTGGGTGAATAAACTGAAGCTTAATCTTGATGAGACAGAAGTGCTACTGATGAGCTACTGGTGAGACCTCCCCCCCAACTAGGGTTGCCAGGTCCTCCCTGGCCACCAGAGGGATGGGGGGTAGGGTTGCCAGATCCAGGTTGGGAAACTCCTGGAGATCCAGGACTTAAAGGTGTAACCTGATCCAGTTGTCACCTGGACACACTTCTGGATGGGGCTGCACTCCCCTTGAAGAAACAGGTTCATAGTCTGGGACCCAGGCCCAGTACTGAATAAGCAGGTGGCAGTTGTTACCAAGTTCAACTGGTGAGCCAGCTGTGGCCATTTCTGGGTAGAAAAGATTTGGACACTGTCGTATATGCCCTAGGTGCATCTAAATTAGATTACTGCACTGCACTGTACGTGGAGCTGCCCTTGAAAGGTCTTTAGAAACTTCAATTAGTGCAGAATCTAGTCATCTAGTCCACCCCCTGAACAACGCAGGAAATTCACAAATACCTCCTCACACCCCCAGTGGCCCTTGCTTCATGCCCAGAAGATGGCAAAAAACCTCCAGGATCTCCAGACAAACTGGTCTGGAGAAAAATTGCTTCCAGACCCCAAAGTAGCAATCAACATTTCCCTGGGCATGTAATAAAGGGCCACAAGAACTAAGCACTGATGCAACCCTTCATGCTCTCCCTTCTCATGATCTGCCTAAATTCACAGAATCAGTATTGCTGTCAGATGACCATTTAGCCTCTAAGGAAGGAGAGCCCACCACCTCCCGAGAAAGCCTGTTCCGCTGAGGAACTGCTCTAACTATCAGGAACTTCTTCCTAATTTTTAGCCAAAAACTCTTTTCATTTAAATTCAACTTGTTGGTTCTGTTTGGAACCAACAAACAGTAAACAGCTCTGCACCATCCTCTATATAAAAGCCCTTCAAGTACCTGAAGACAGTTGTCATATCACCTCTCAGTCATCGTCGTCAACCAGTTACAGATTCACCTAACAGTCATAGGATCCAAAGCACATTTTACAACTTGGCAACAAGAATATCATGTGGAACCTTATCAAAAGCCTTACTGAAAGCTTCCTGCATACCTAGCTTGAGGACCTTGTATGTAGACACGGTCCGGCAAAACCTCATGATCATGTATACTCAAGGACCAAATGAGAACATATTAAGTGTGTAGTCACTGGGAAATTTCACCAAAAGGTTTTTAAAAATGCTGTCCACAGTCACAAATGGTGAGTACAGTCATGGGAGTGAGTGAGGAAAGAGATACAGGTCCAATCTGCATTGGTATTTCCCACCGTTGTGCCAATGATCTCACATTGCCTCACAAATTTCTGTCTTCATTTCATGCTGCATCCACTCTCCTATTGTTTCATCTCAGCATTGGCTGTCTGCATCATTTTATTTAGTAGTGACTCCAAGGTCACTACAGTGTCTTACTGCCTTATCTGAATGTGGTTTTAAGGTGGTACAACTGCTCCTCCCCACTGTCGAGACGCTGTAAGCAAAAAGCAGACAACTGGAGCTGAATTCTCCCTCCCCATCTTTTCTAAGGAGGTATGCAAATTGTCACAAAGGAAACAAGTTAGCTGAAAATCCAGTTGTCTGCATTTAAAAGCAGCCAGGGAACATTTTTCTGTGATCATATGGGGGGATTGGAGGCACACCCGCCCCTGAACCATTTGTTATTTCCTGGGCAGTCTCCATAATGCTCTGCTTGGCTACTGATGGGTGCTTTGTGTTTTTTACCCAGCTTGTTCAGTCTTTCCTCCCCCCCACCTCTCCCTCTGCCAGGTCACCCCCTTTTACTTTCTGTGGGGGGGACACAGGTGCCATTTCTTCCCCACAGTGCAGCGCAGTGCCCTGCTGGCGCCACTGGGAGGCCGCTCCTCCCCCCTCTCTCATGTGCTTTCCCTAAACAACTTGCATCCTGATGCAGACAGAGGAGAGCTTTATATCAAGCCAAATGGGAAGCCGGTGCCACAGCAGCATGGAACAGCAGCATGGAACAGCTTTACATAGCAAATGCAGATTGGGCCACAGTCACGCTTTACCTTTTGAAGCCAGGGCATGAGTCATCAGGAATCTGAATCAGAAAGTGAGGGGAGAATGAGATTCTTGGGACATGCAGTGGTTAAGTATAACACTGTGGTGGATCTAGAGCTGATAAGAAGAGCCTTGCTGAATCAGATCAGAATCTAGTCCAGCATAGTGTTCATAAAGTGGCCAACCAGTTGCCTTGGAGTGTCAACAAACAGGACATAGAGGACAGGGTCTTACCCTAATTTTGCCTTCTAGCACTGGAGTTCAGAGGTTTACTAAACTGATGGGCCTTTGACGGACCTATCCTCTCTGAATCTTTCTAATCCCCATTTAAAGCCATCCATATTTGCAGCCATCATTATGTCCACTGGTAGTGAATCCCACAATTTAATTATGTGCTGAATGAAGTACTTCCTTTTGTCCATCCTGAATCAACTTCCCTGGCTGCCCCCAACACTCATCAACTTCCCTGACTGCCCCCAAGCTCCATCTAAGAGTCAAGGTTCTCCTTATGAGCTAAAAAAAAGGCAAGCCACTGATTTTTATGTTTCTTCCCCCCTTTTCAAATAAAGTTATGCCAAGTAGGACGTGCATGCACTATTAAGAACTTTAAGAGAAGATATGCCCCGCTAAGAATAAATTATTAGTTTAGTGCTATTTAGAAAACATGAGTGAAACAGCACTTAAAGTCACTTAGGGCAAAGACGTGATTTATAGACAGTTTAGAATTAATGATATTCTGGCAACACTTCGAAACAAGAAGCACATCATATGGCTGGTGTGATTAATGTTCACAATATATTATTTCCTAAGGTATTCTCTGCAATAACAATAATTACCTTCAACATTTGTGATGATTGTATATCACGGAAATGCACATGGATGGATTCTTCTGCCAAAGCCTTCCAAATGCTGTCTAAAGATCAGCCCTAACTCTTCAGTTTCTCCATAGGAAGCAACTTGAAGATCAGGGACTTTGGATAATATACTACAGAGACTTTTTAATGTTTTTTTAAAAAAACAGAAGTCTCAAAAGGTGTTACAGAGCTCAAGATCTGACTCAACATTAGCATGGTTAAAAGTGATGTCAAAGAAAAATAACTGCATTCTTGAAACAAGGGGGGCAACAGTGGGAGGGCTTCTAGTGTCCTGGCCCTACTGATGGACCTCCAGATAGCATCTGGCATTTTTGGTCACTGTGTGACAGAGTGTTGAACTGGATGGGCCATTGGCCTGATCCAACATTGGTTTCTCTTATGTTCTTATGACAATTGGTACTAAATATATCATGCCTCAGATTTTACCCCCTCTGGATGTTCCTGAGCAATGTACAAGATGTGTCATAAATAAAGCCCCTGTTTATATAAAATTACACAGATAATAAGGTAGACTGTGCATGAAGAATCTGGAGTTTCAGGTAACGAAAGTGATATTTGAGAGATTAATTTAGATAGAGGAAGAATGAATTGTGGATAGTGAGTGAACTGTCTCTGTACAGTTAACTCAGAGCAAGAGAAAACAATTCTCAGCAGATCCATTCAGAAACAATGGGGCTTATTCCCAGGAAAGTGTTCTTATGATGGCACCGATGGTCTCTGAAGTATTCATTTCTCTTTGCACACATTGCTTTTAGGTATTTTTGAGATGATCCATCCATTCTCTGGGAAGGAGAAGCTTGGTTGATAGTGTCCTGCATTATGACTGGAGGCATGCAGCAGGTGCTGTGAGACTCGACCCAGAAGCTCTGTGGTTCAGTGAGCAGCTCCTGGCTCCATGAGCTGCTGGCTGAAGGAGGGAGGTGTGGGTAGGTCAGGCTTAGACAGCTGTGCAACAGCTCAGAAGCCTTGTGGTCTCACAAATTTTGGGGACATTTGAGAGCTGTGGACTTGTCTTTGATGTACTCAAGGGAAACGAGCAAGGAATGTTCACCTGGTTGACCATGTTTGTGTAGGAATGCTAGGCTCCAGATGGGACCTGGGGTTCTCCCAGATTTACAGCTCATCTTCAGACTACAGATATCAGTTCCCCTGGATAAAATGATGCTTTGGAGGGTGGACTCTATGGCATTGTACCCTATTGAGGTTCCTCCCTATTGAGGTTCCTGTCCTCCCCAGGTTCCATCCCCAAATCTCCAGGAGTTTCCCAACCAGGATTTGGCAACCCTATTGGGCCCCCATCTCCTGCCAGTGGCCAGGGGGGAACCTATCAATGCTGTGTTTCTTGTTTTGTGCCAGTCCCAAACCACTGTTTCCCTGACCTGCTGCTGTTTGTTGCCAATCTTTCCCTGACTTAGGATCTGTTTCCTTCACTATGTGATCCTAACCAGTCAGGGATCACGTAAAAAGAGTGATAACACTGTGGCAGTCTGTAGCCAATCGGGTTCTCTACATGTCATTGTTGAGAGGGCAAACAAATCCCACTGAGAGGAAGGGCAGTACTTCCTGAATCTTCATGGCCCTTACTCTAAATGGGAAAACACTTTTGCCTCCTTTGGAAATTTCCTCGTCCCTGGAATTGACAAACAGATGGGCACTTTTCATCACTACTCTAGACCCCCCTCTTTGGGTTAATAAAAACCTTCCACAGAGTACTGTGAGTGGTTGATTTGCTGTCTAAAGCAATCAAACACATAAAATAACACATCCTTCTCGGGGTTATTTTCCTCTGCAATATATTATTATTCTATTCATGCATATATTCGTGATATTATGTATTATAATAATAATAATATGTATTAGTGAAAAGAATATAAAGGCCTACTAATGTTCTTACTGCTATTATGCCTGACTCTGCACACAAGAAGAAGTATAAAGAACGTTGCACTTAATTAAAACTATTGGAGGGAAAAAATTCAACAGCTTTAAACAGAAATGAAGCCCAAGAAAAGTGGGTGGGGCAGATCCAATAGTACCATCCTTAACACAACTCAGCTTTCGTTCTTGGAGACACATCCCAGCATGCTTTGAAACGGACCATTCTTGCCATGTTTTATTGCTATCCAAAGCTTTTAATAACTTCTAAATAATGAGGACAAATTACTTAAATCCCCTCCACAGAAATGTACGCTTATAATGGCAGGCTTGTGTATTTCCCTGCAAATAGTCTAATTCCTTTTAATCCTCTTATAAAAATTCTATTCATACCAGTTTGAAAGAAGTATTGTTGGTGTTTGCTGTTTACTCAAACAAAGATCTCTTTCATGCAAATGGACTCAAATACCCACAGGTGCCTCTCTTGGAAGGAGTCTGAAAAGATACTTGGTGTTTTAAGGGATGGAGAGTTTTGACGTGCAGCTTATGGGTATGAATCACAGATCTGCACGTGACCCAGTGATTTCATACTAGGTCAGCATGGGTTGGTTTCCATCCCTCTTCAACTTCCACTGTGGATGTGGAAGACTCTGTTCAAATCCCCATTTAGCCATAAAATTCACTGTGTGACCCTCTGGCAGTTACTCTCTCGGCCTGGCCCACCTCACAGGATTGTGAAGACAAATTGGGGATCGCAGGGGTGCATGTAGGTTCTGAGTGGCCCTGGGTAAAGGTTAGCCCCCCCAGCATACCCATTCTTAAGCAGAAGCTGGAAACAGGGCTTATGTTTAAAAAGTTGAAGAACAGCTACCTATTCCTTTCAACATTATGGAATGTTTAGTGGACTAATGATACCAGTGATTTTAAAAGCCTCATTGCTCCAGTGACAACAGCACACTAAATGTTGTTAATGTTTCCCATCATTGCCCAGACCCATTTCAGAAGTATTTCTGATGCAATATTTAACAGCTAGTAAATGGGTACCAGGTCATGTGTGTGACAGCATCTGGGAGAATATGATCACAGTGTATACAACTGAGAGGGTCACAGCTCCAAACCTGGAAGTCACCAGTACTTACAAAATTTATAGTAGTAATTTTTGGCTACGTCTCTAATAATTTGCACAGTATGGGGGGAGGGTATTAGACTGTTTCCAACTGTGTTTTCAAACATGCGTGTCTGCCAAATATCTTTAAATGGTGGGGTGCACGTCTGGATCGCCCATAGGGCAAACTAGGCATTTGCCTAGGGCGCGCCGGCCTCAGGGGCGCCAAATGGTGCCCCACTCCCCCCCCCAAAGCGCCCCCCACCCTAACCGGGTGTCCGCCGCTGCAGCCTCCGCCGCTAGACCCCCCCTTCCCGGCTTTCCTGGGGCCCCCGCAGCTGCAGAGCCCCCAGAAAAGCCAGCACCAGGAGGGAGGGGGCAGCGGCTAGACCCCACCCCCTTCCCAGCTTTCCTGGGGGCCCCGCAGCTGCGGAGCCTCCAGGAAAGCCAGCGCTCTGCCGCCGCCCCCCGGTCTCCAGGCCTCACCGGGAGGTTGGCATCCCCAGTGGGGGGCGCCCCAGGCTGTCCTGCCTAGGGCGCCCAGACACCTGGAGCCGGCCCTGGTGGGGTGTGATTTCAAATGGAAAAGCTATGGCTGGGGGAGTGTGTCTCCACTTTGTATCCACTTGTATACCACCGTGCACTGCGTCCCTTTGTCCACCTGCTTATCCCCTTGAATTTATTTCAAGCCCCAGTCAGGAGAAAAGTGCCTTGAGAGGGTCACTGGGGAGGAAGCAATGGGTTCAGCAACTGATTTTCATTTGAAAGTCATCCTTGCCCCCTCTTTTAGGGTGTTTGACAGCAAGCAGCAACTCATTTCTGGAAACACAGATTTCCAGTCATTGAGGTAGTTCTGTCCTAGCAATTTATTTGGACTGGCTAGAATGAAAGAATGTCCCCAGCTCCCTTTTATTCACTCTGCTTCTTTGCTTGCAATATGTAGAACTCTAGACTGTATTGTCTATGACAGGATTATGTGAAATCAAAGTGGTACAGTGGGCAGTGTAAGCCTCTGTGTGGGCAAGCCAGGGTTCAAATCCCCATTCTGTCATAAAGCTTGCTGGTGACACTGGTCTAGACACTTTCTCTCGGCCTACCTCATGGGGTTCTTGCGAGAGTGAAAAATGGGGGTTTCAGTGTATCTTGATTTCAGCTCCTTTGGAGGAAGAACAGGATAAAAATCTTATAAATGATATAGGAAAGTGAGGTATATTGGGGACCCTTTGCCATGGGAGCTTCCATCCGGTGACATTCTAGTAGTTACTGCCATAACATTTCAATTCTAGAAGTGTATAAGAAGGAGCGTCCTGACTTGGATGGGCCAGGCTAGCCTGATCTTGTCAGATCTTGACAGCCAAGCAGGATCAGCTCTGGTTCATACTTGGATGGGAGACTACCAAGGATGGCCAGAGTTGCTAGGAAGAGACAGACAATGGCAAACCACCATAAGTCATCTATGAATTGATGGGACTTTCCACCGCTACAAGGAGCATGATGGCCCTGATGTCTGCACTATACAAGCTATGGCTGTGATTCAGGGGTGTGCACTTGTTGTCCTTCATCCCAATTTGTTCTTCAAACAGCTTTTCAGCGTGAACTGTTGTTTAACCTCCTCTATACAGTTTGTATTAAATGGGTTGCAGTCTGCAGTTTGGCAGTGTGTAGCTGCTGAAGGAAAAACAATTTGGAATCCAAATAAGTGCAGATTACAACTTGCTGGGTGGCATGTTGCTGTGGCAGAAGCATTACTGTAACACTGCAGGTGACTAATCTGATTCAAAATATTTACAGTAAGATGCTTATTTTTTCATGGCTTCGTTCTTGTTGGTGGTTCTCAAAAGAACTTTTTTCATAAAAAGACAAAAATAAGATTATTAAAGATCAAAAAAGAAAAGAAAAGAAAGATGTCACCAAGGCTGCAGAGATGTAAACCACATCACTTATTTTCATAAGGTCTTTGGGTTGGTTCATGGTGGTATGCAAGGAAGGGTACTCAGGGTCCTCAATCACATGATCTCAGGACATGCGCAGCCCAAGCAAGGGACAAACCACACCTCCTCCACAGCTGTTTCTGCTGGTGAAAATGGCATGGAAGGGAAGCCTGAAGCCCTCCTCTACCAACACGGCCTTTGGAGATGCACCAAGCACTGGACTGCTAAACATATGTCACAGTGAGGCGTGTCAAGGAACCCCCAATTTACTCAAGTCAGTTGTCTTATGAAGATAAGCCCTCGGTTCATCCCATGTACTGCCATGTCCAAACAAGGATCTATCTTGTTCAACTTCCTGTTTCTATCAGTGGCCGGCCAGAATCTTCTAGCAATCCCATAAGCAAGGCCCCCAGCAACAGGTATGCTAGGTTCCACAGCTTCTCCATGGCTGTTGGTAGACAGACACTATCCTCTATAAATATGTCTGATTCCCTTCTAAGCACTTGCACTTCCTCCCCCAATTCCAAGTATGCATTTGTACTTAAAAACTACTCCTTAATACCATACAAGAATAAAAGCTCTAAGCAGTATAAATCTATTATGAAAACTTCTCCAGGAAACAAACATTGGCAGTTAAGTACAAAAGGGTAGGAAAGGTTATCCTGGTCCCACCGCAGCTGTCAATATTTTTCAAAGGAATAAACAAAAATGCATGTAAACATTTTTCCAATTTGTGATTCGCCAGTCAATAAAGAGAAAATGCTAATCATACTAATTTCCTCCTGCCGGGGAAGGGATGCATCAGTAATCTATTAACATGCAAGGGCCAACAGGGTTAAGCTGTTCAAACATTGTCATTGATTCCTCCCCTTTTCCCATATGTTCCCACCTCTTCACTCAACCGGTAGCGAGAAACACTTCTTTGCGGCTGCGTCGGTAAAAGTTGGCTCCCCAGAGAGGCTCTGCAGTTAAGACATTAATTACAAAGAGGTGAAATATTTGACTAATCAGCAGCAGGAGTCTGGAGGGGTCCAAAGCTGAATGACAAATGCCAATATCTACTTTAAGGGTTGTTGGATCAACAAGCCAATACGGTGAAACTGATCCATCATCTTGTCACCAATTCCCATAGCAGTCTCCGAAGCCTGCCAATTAAAAAAAAAAGTGTAATCGCTATACATCATTCAGCTGTGATTGCAAGGTGCATGATAAATAGGGACCTTCTCCCTTTTCTCCATTCAGTATTTGATATCCATGCGCACACACACACACACACACTCACACTCAAACACCTTGCTTTTTAAGCTGTATGCAATCCGAGACTGGAAGCTCAAAAGAACATATATTACAAAAGTATATATTTTCCTCCTCTGCTATCCGTTTTGAAGTTTTAGTTAGCATTTTGTCAAAGCAGTGCAAATAAACTCATACAGCCTTTTGTAATCTGGCAGTCTAAAAGCCGACCTCAACACACTCGCTTCTTCTTCAAGAGGCATTTCTGGCAGGGGAGGATCCTGTTTGCTGGCTAGCACCAGCTGAATACCACCTAGGCTGAGTTGGGGCTGCTTGCAAGGTACCATGGCCTTGCTAACCTCCAGGAGGAAACAGCAGCTTTGTAGGGTGAATTCTACGGCATTATGTCCCACTGAGATCCCTCTGCTTGCCGAACCCAATTCCTGGGGCTCCACCCCCAAATTTCCAGGAATTTCCCAGTCCAGAATTGGCAACCCTGTTTAGCCTAGATTTGGCCAGAGGTCCATGCCAAAGGCCAAGAGCCAAAGGGTCTTGGTCCAGGGTCTGCATTAGCCAGCCCAGTGAATCAGGACTTGCCCAGTTTGTTTATTTAAATTCTATTGTTTACACTCGTCTAACTTGTGTCACCTTCTGACTTTCCCTGCACAACACAATGCTGACAGATTCTTGCGTTCAAGTTCCAGGTCTCTGTGAAAGGAACAGGTGGGCATAAGCCTTTGAGAGTACTCTCATGTGAGCAAACTCCTTCTGCAAATCACTGAACTTTTTGTTTTATCTTTTAAATTTATGTATCCTTGGAGACTTCCAGAGTTGAAATAACTAAACAAGGGGAATGTATGAATTTGGTTTTGGTATTTACATTCTAAGCGAACAAGAATTCCAAGTGAGGAATTAAAATTCATCAGGCAGGAATCCAAAGTTGAGAACTGTAATCTAGGTATTGTTTTTAATCTTTTATCTGATTAGCATTGACGAGAAAGACAGCAAAAAAGCAGCCTCTTTCAACCAGCCTATAAAAAAAACCACCAAAAAAACCAGGATTTATTTTTAAAGCAATCAGATATTTAAATTGTCACAGAACAAACAAACAAACAAAAACAAGGAGACAGAAGGCTAGAAGCCAATGGTTAAAATCTGCAGGATAAACACATTGCTAAGTAAAGGCAGAATGAGAGAATCAAATCATCTCCGTCAAACTTTACATGAAAGATTATGGTGCACAAGGCAGAATATAGAGAAGAAAATCGCAAGAAAAGCTGGTAATTCTGTTAGAAGAGATTTTTTAATAAGTTTCATACTTTTAGTTTAGAAAATTGAAAACATCCCACAAATTAAAACACAAAAGCCAATACCAATTACTATGGCACCCTTTTCCAAATATCTATTTGCCAATAACTGTCAAAATGTATTGCAGCGGAACAGAATTGAACTGTATCTATATAACAGCCCTCTTGATCCACGGGCACAAAACTAGGGGCAAAAGTCCACTTCTGCATCCAAAGGTGAACATAATGTGTCCCTACTGTGCATAGAACATCCAATGAGCAGTTTGTGCTGATCAGTGGGATCAACATTCTGAGCACACAGTGGCCAGCAAAGAATGGTAATCTCTGTCAAAATTGACAGCACCCCCCCCACCGTGTTGTTGCAGGTTACAGCTTGCCTCTTCATAACCCAGCAGAACCCCAGTTATATAGGTTTCTCTCCTAATTCTTTTTCCCCAGTACGACAGTTGGGCATGGTTCATGTCCATCAATGACAGCACCCTTTTGACTTGTCAAATAGGGTTACCAGCCTCCAGGTGGGACCAGGGGATCCCCTGGAATTACAGCCCTTCTCCTGACTAGTGAGATCCGTTCCCCTGGAGAAAATGGAGGCTTTGGAGGATGGACTCTATGGCCTTATGCCCCACTGAGGTCCCTGTCCTCTCCAAGCTTCACCCCCAAAAATGCAGAAGTTTCCCAACCTGGAGCTGGCAACTCCCTCCCCCCCACACACACTGCTGGCCAGGAGGGACATGGCAACCCTACTTCTCAAGCAGTTATGAAATTGCTTTAAAAACCTACAAAGTAATACAATTTTCAAGGTAACATAAATTTATCATAAACATGACAACTTTACAACGAATAGTATGTATAACTATGAGTGCTATGAACACAGTGGCCTTTATAGAGACAGCATCTTTAATACCCTTCAGAAAGGTGTCTCAGAACATAGACACATCCTAACAGATGGTGCCGGTAAAATAAATACAAGAGAAAGACCAGACTATCGACTTAATAGTTAGTAATGACTTAACAGAAGCAAGGCTTCTGCTTCCCCTGTTTGCTCTGCAGTGGCTCCTGACATTATTTTTGGTCCTGCAAAGAAATCAGCAATTCAGTTTGGTGCAGAGATTAAGTGTGTGGACTCTAATCTGGGAGAAGCGAGTTTGATTCCCCACTCCTCCACTTGCAGCTACTGGATGACCTTGGGCAAGCCATAGTTCTGTCAGAGCTTTTCTTGAAAGAGTAGTTCTTCAAAGAGTTCTCTCAGCCCCACTGACCCCACAGGGTGTCTGTTGTGTGGAGGGGAAGGGAAAGGAGATTGTAAACCACTCTGAGACTCTGAGTGAAGGGCAGGGTATAAATCTAATCTCCTCCTCCTCCTCCTCCTCCTCCTCCTCCTGTCAAGTTCTCAGCCTTCCCACTGCAGGCCAGGCTGACAGATAGGGAAGAGCTATGCACCCCTTTAAACAATACCTTAACCACTAAACAGTTCCGCAGGGCCTGTAAGACGGAGCTCTTCCACCAGGCGTTTGAGTAGGAGCCTCCGCTTTCCTTTCCCCCTCTTTGGCCGCCGCCTCGCCCCCCCCCCCCACTGCTAACTTTACCAACTGTGTGGTGGAGGAAGGGGATAGCTGAGTTAAGTCCTTGGGGCCCGCCATGACCAACACTGCTGGGTCTAACACTGCTGTGTCTAATGATCATCTGAAGCCATCGGGTTGAGACAAGAGCACTTTATGATGTGGGTATGTTTTAGTAATTTTATATGCTTATATGTTTATGTTTTAACTTGTTTTTCTTGGCACTGGTTGCCCTTTTGTAAGCCGCCCTGAGCCCGTTCGCGGGGAGGGCGAGGTAGACATGGAATGTATAAATAAATAAATAAATAAATAAAACAACACGACAAATCCTTTCTTTCGAGTATTTCCTAAAGGGGAAATTCTGATTTACAATTTCTATCCCATGCCTGCAAAGAACCTAGCAGTTCTCTCAATCAAGCCCTAGGCCTTCTTTCTCCTGCTGCAGGGCAGAATGACTGAGGGGGTGTGGCTCTGGCTCCTGGTAAATACACAAGGTTACTAACCTCCAGATGAGCAACGAAAGGAGTTCACGGGAAGAGTTGATAAGCTAAGACAAAATACAACCGTGACATTATTAATGAAAACGATTACATATTATATTTATATTTATGAAGTTTTCTTTAGACCCATATACATGAAAGAACTCAGAAGGTTACACTATTTTCATGAAAAATAACAGAATATTTAAATGTTATCTTACAGACTTTGAAAACATAATCTAACAGTTATAAGAAGTCCAATTTAAGGATTAGCTTGTTGGATCATGTGCTCACTTGGCTAGGATGTGTTTCGGGGTGTATCCCTTCTCCCTGCTAGCCTTGTAAAACTTTAGAATTTGGATTATTTCCCAGAAATCACCTCCAACTTGATGTTCACAGCTGCAGAGTTGGGATGGCTTCCAATTTTTTTCAGAGGGAAGGAGGTAATTATCAACCTCCAGGTGAGGGCTGGAGATCTCCCATAATTACATTTTATCTCCAGGTCTTCCAGATCAGTCCCCCTGGAGAAAATGGCTGCTTTGCAAGGTGCCCTTTATGGCATTTACTGAGGTCCCTCCCCCAGGCTCTACCCCCAAATCTCCAGGTATTTCCAAAGCAGGAGTTGGCAACCCTAGCACACATTACTTACTGCTTATGCTCTGTAACCTGGGCCCTACATTCTACACCTTTTAATAGAAATAAAATGGCATGTGAAAGAGAAAATGACGTGGGTCATCTGTGTGTACATGGATCAGAGAACCAGGATCCATGTCAATAACAGGGCAATTCTAAAGAGGGCTGCGCCCTTCAAAATCTGCTGTAGTGAACTGCACTGGAAGTGATTTAAGTACTAAATGCTGAGCTAGCTACAGACTTTCTGTGAAGTGTGTGTAAGTAACTAGTCTTCAGCCTCACTTCCCAGACAATATAATGACAGCAACGGCAGTCATCCACTCAACTTGGCCATCAAAAAGCACTTATGCATGCTGTCTCCCATGCAGCTGGCTTCCTATTTAAATTGAGTCACCATCCTCTGTTATGCAACCTCAGCACGCTAGAGGGAGCCATCTGCAGTCATGCTTGATCATCTGTGAGTTCAGCTTGCAATCTACTCACCATAAGTGATCAGGGAGCTCATCATTCAGTAATCTGTTCAGATGTGTCTCAGTGGATTTGGAAGTGCCCATTTCACACAATTATACCACTTTCTCATAGTTGCCCCTTCCCCCACCCATCTGCTTAGCCAATAGTATTTGGAAGCCCATTTGAGATTTTTGAGTTGAGACATACTACTTAGGGGGGGGTTTGTGTGTCTTCAGTGCCTGCCCTGAATCTACCTAATCTTGAGATCATTGTCTGATCCCTTCTTAGAGAGAGGCTGCTGACTGTACAAATGGAAAAAGCAGGCAATACAATCTATCCCACATCACTTGCTTAAAGGACGCATCTGAATGCATAGGCACAAAGAGGTAAAAAGCAAGCAATTTCATACTTTACCCAAGTCACTCTGAATATGACCTTATGCATATGTGCCTCTTTTCTAGTAATTAATGTGATTTGGTTTGCCGAATGCAAATAGAATACTGTGACTACTGTGCAAGCACCAAACTGCTTGACATGGATCTGTGGCTCAAGACAACCTTTGCCAGGTATGTCTAACAAATGTTGGAAATGTAAGAAACATGAAGGGTCTTTTTACCATATGTGGTGGACATGTGATAAAGCAGTAAAGTATTGGACTGAGATCCACAATGAGATACAAAAAATTTTGAAATGTACTTTTAAGAAAGACCCACAGATGTTATTGTTAGGTCTTAAAATGGAAGAAATAAATGTAGCCAAGAGAACACTATTATGGTACTTGATTACAGCAGCTAGACTGACTTTTGCTCAATGTTGGAAACAAGATAAAGTACCTGAAACATGGGAATGGATTAAAAAGACGTTGTTTATGGCAGAAATGGACAAATTAACAAGAAAATTAAACAACGAAGAAGACGAAACCTTTTTTGGAGACTGGAAAGACTTTCAAGAATACTTGTTGATTGAAGAATTGGGACGTAAAACGTGGTTTGATTTGTTTTGACAGTTATTGAGGAAAAGCGGAAAGAGACTCAGATCTTTGAATTGTTACCATTAGTAAAAGAAATATGTTTAGTAGTAAATGTAATTGTACAAGAGAAATATCAAGGGGGTTGGAGCAGTGCGGGAAGCCTTGTTTGGGGGGGAGAGGGAGAAAGAAAAATGGATATGTATTGGTTTGTTTAAATTGTATGAACATGTGATATATCCAATAATAAATTGTATTTAAAAAAAAAAAAAAGACAACCTTTGCCAGGAAATATCAAGGCAATGCAATCAGGAACTCACCTCCTGTGTAATCAAGGGAATTTGAGCAAGGTACATTTGCAGGAAGGAAGGTGGGATGGGTATAGTATATCCCAATCTTGTCAGGTCTCAGAAGCTAAGCAGGGTTGGTACCTGAATTGGAGGACCACCAAGGAAGGCTTTGCAGGGGAAGACAATGGCAAACCACATCTGCTGAATCACTTGCCTAGAAAACCCTACGGGGTTGCCATAATTTGGGTGTGACTTGACAGCACTTCACAATGCACAAACACTTCTGCAGGATGATCTAGTTCATGTTAGAGTGGGGAGCAAACCTAGCCAAATTGCTGAATGGTTCTTGATGCAGCAACCTTACAGAAGCTAAGCATGTCTGGGGCCAATCAGGCTTTGGATGGGAGACCTCCTGTAAATGCTATGCATACCACCTTGAGTTCCATAATGGAAGAGTGGCAGGGCATGAATAATAAATAAGAACTGGCAACATAATTTAAATGGGAAGCCAGCCGCATGGAATGAAGCACACGTAAGTGCTTTCCACATAACCAGTTTCATGCCATATAATTCTCAGTAGTAGTAAAACTTATAGGTGTGCACTTAAAAAAAATAACATTTTCAGATCTAGATTTCGGGTAGGGCACTGTTTTCGTTATCCTGATTTTACAGAAGTGTTATTACCAGTTCAGGAATGGAGTGGGCAATTTTTTTCAAGTACAGGAAATTCAGGACCATAATTTTTGTCATTCCTCATCCCACCCCAAGCCAGGAGTGGGGAGGGTGGGATGGAAAAAGAGGAAGCCAGCCCTGATCATGCCAGCATCACCCATATTGGTGACTTTTCCTGCCACTGGCATCGAAACTGGCAGAGCCCCATCCACAACCAGAAAAATGGTGGGCAGGCTGGTGAGCTTCTTGGCTCCTATGAGGCTTTGCTGTTGCAGTGGCTCTTTCCTCCTCTGCCATTGGGGTGCTTTTATTCTTTCATTTTTTAATTGGCAATTGAATAGTGTTACATCAATATAACAATGTGCACCAGGTTTTCTAATTCCTTCCTTCCCTCTCTTCCTCCCTCTTTTAAAGTCTCTAGCCCTTTCCATTATGAAGAAATAAAGGAAAAAGCATATCTTCACAATGGAAAGTGCTAGAGACTTAACTTTTCTTAAAATAGGTGCTGGGAATTCAGGGACCTGGTATGCATATTACTATACTGTTATAGCAGTATAATGCTATTCAATTGCCCTTTTTAAAAAAATACCCATGTGGTAGAGAGGAAATGACCACTACAACAGTCAAGCTTTACAAGAGTCCAGGAACCTCCCCAGCCCCCCCGCATTTCTCAGCTGTGGGTAGGCTTCCCAAGAACTTACCGCGTGCCGGCGGGGGATGGATATGTCCTCGCAGGACCATCCCCAGGGGAAGGAGAGGCGCGGAGCACCATGCCGTCGCCAGGAAGGGACGGTAGGCTGAAAGGGATGGTACCATCGAGTTTTCAGCCCCATTGCCAGAGCGTCGCCTACCGTCCCTTCCTGGAGATGGCATGGTGCGTTACCAGGAAGACTGGTCCAGCCGGGGAGCATTCGTCCCCCGCCCCAGACGGTAAGTACTTGGGAACACTAGCTGTGGGGGTGGGTCCTACTGCCTTCAATGCCAGCAATGGGGAGAAGCTTCCAGCAGGAAGAAGCCAGCAGAGTAAGTCTGGGGCCAGTTCAGTCCTTTCCCTTTTAAAATTTAAAGGTACATGGGTGGAGACCAGCTTTCCTGGGCCAGTTTCATCTCTTTTCCTCCCCACCCTTGTGCCTTCCTGAAACCCTCCTAAAATTTGGGGAGATAAATATTTGTTACTTGAGGTATTTCAGGAGTGCTCTGTGTCCTTTCAGGTGTTCATGAGCCAACCTGAGACAGTAAATTTGGGGGTCTAATTTTGGCTTATCTGAATGCACAGCTCTGCACTAAAACTTTGGGGTAGATAGTGATTCCTTAAGAGATACAACAGGGTTTTGTTCTGAGAGCCCCTAAGTAATAAGGACTTGTCTCAGCATCTTCTGCTTCATGTAATGCAATTGGGCTATGAGATCTCTTGAGCAAATAGAAAATGTCATCATAGTTGCAATCTAGTGAATGTAGTCTATGTTTGCATAGAACATCTAAAAGAATCCAATCAATTTTATATTGGAGGATAAATATGAGGGTTACAGGTACATTTTGCCAAGTGGTTATCAGCCAAATCTTCATAACACTGTTGACGAAGGTGGCTGTGACACTCTTCTTGGGCTAATGTTGTGGTTGTTTTATTACTTAACCTGCATACTTCTTAGTGTGGTTTATCTCATCCTGTTTAGGTATCTGTAGATACAAATGTAGATATGTAGAGTCAATATGGTAGAGTAGTTAAGAGTGGTCTAAGATCATTTGATCATTTGCTTTTTAAATGTTTAAATATAGGCTACATCACTTAGGATTGGTCAGAGAAGATCTGTATCACACACCACAGAGCAGCATTCCTGGATTTGCTTCCAAAGAGAGCTTCAGCCCATCCTTCCCCCTCACTGGATGAATCTATAAACAGCCTTTGTGCAGTTATGTTAGACTTTTCATTTTTATGTGTACCGAAAAATGTTGAATTTGAACCGTGTACCGAATTTGAATTTTTATGTGTACCGAAATTTGAAACATCCCCAAGTCCTATTATATTGGTTTATGACTAGTTCAATTTACACTGCACATTTTATTTTTAATAATAAGAAAAAATATATAATGTATTAGGTAAGAAGTCATCAATATAGGACATTGCTGATAATGGAACTACTCCAAAAAATTTTAGTTTAAGGACTTAGAGAGCCACTTTGATTTTCTAATATTCTGTTCCATTCCTTTCTTATAATTCAACAAGATTGACCATTGACCACACATGTTACCATAAATCCTTGGGGGTGGCCTGGGAAGCAGCTCTTTGGACTACAGCCGACTTCCAGGGGCCCCTCTTAATAACACATATTTAAGAGTTACCAAGAAGTCACCAAAAGAAGTGTAGTTTTAATGCATCATGACAAATCATACAGGATAATTGCTGGGAGCTTAAGGGTATTAACTATTGAAATGAAAACATGAACTCCGCAAAGCAATTTGGGCAGCTGTACAAAGAACTAACTGATTTGGATCACAGAGTTATTATAAAACAAATTGCATGTGATAGTAGGGGTATTATTAGTGATCTCTGTGCTGGGCCAATTAATTGTAACAGGAGTCAGCTGAAGCCAGCGCAGTCCTCATATATACTCTGGTTGACAACCTAATTTGAAAGAAGCCCAATCAATTGCTTGGCATTTTCTCACTTTTATTTCAGCAGCTGGATATCACTAACCACTAAAGATTTTGTTGGCAACTCACTGGAAAAAAAGAAAAGAAAAGAACCATTTATTAAAATGTGGTTCAAAATGATTAAACAGCAATTTGCTGTCACATGGCATATTGGTAAACATTCTCCAGCAAATGTTTTCCCCATCAAGTTGTTCAAGGTGATGCTGTTGCTCTCTTTATAGACCCCTGTCCATCACTTCCTGCTAAGAGCTTTAGCAACCAACGCTTCTTCCCTGCGCAGCACTAGTAGAGATGAACCACCAGTCTCCTTAAATTATCCCAGAATCGCTAAGTGGTCTTTTCCACAAAATAAAACATTCCAGTTGGAAACTGATTCACTGAATTGAGAGACCCGTAAGACAACTTGCAAGCCTCCTCTCATCTGAAAGTACCAAGATTATTTTTGGAGGCTTAATCCCCTTCTCCTTGGATGCTGTGATCCCAGTCTGAATTGGGGCCCCTTGTATGTGGGACCTGAGCTCCCAGAATGGCATTTGGAGGCACGTCTGATCAAAAACCCTCATGGTGGTTCTGAGGAGGCTGGAAGGATGATGTGATATATAGTAAGACCATGAGTTTCTCCTACTCCTGAGTTCGATAGGCTGAGCAAAGATCCTTTATCGGAAAGTTTCTCTAGGACATCAGTGTGGGTCAGCTAAAGGATATTTGCAACACTTTTCATGGCACAGAGTCTTTTTCACACAAATTGGCAACTTCTGCTCCAGACAGACACATGGGCAAGCGAAAACAGCTTAAGCAAGTATAGCAATTCTTAGTGAGCTCAGGTGTGACTTCTTAGCTCATCTCCTTTCCCTATCTTGTGTATGTTGCCTAACTCGCAGTTATTTACTGAACTGATCAATAATTTAACAGGCAGAGACCACAGAAGCAGGAACGTCTGACCTCTGGCCAGTTTAACCATCAATTGCTTGACTTACCTCTTGCTCCAAAAGAGTTCCTCTTCTCATCACATCCTTTTACAGCAGGAAACTTCCCCTCTCAACTGTAATGTCTTTCACAATAAATGGCTTTTTTTGGGTCTTAGCCATGTTTTCAGACGTGGAAAGATCTGCTGGTTTGTTGGGAGGAAGGCATCCTACAGTTGCACATCATCCCACATTCCAAACAAAACATTCCTAACACTCCCCTGTGGCAGTTCTTAATAAAGAATCTTGGGAAAGGTGAACAAGCTATTCTTCAGGAACCTGGCCCATCGCTAAGCCTCCCAGAAACACAAAGGCTTCCCAGTAGGCAGTCAGGAAACAACTGGCTAACTTAGAATGCCTAAAACAGATAACTCATTTGTCTATTATTTTTAATTGTGTGTGCACTAAAAAAAACCTTGGGCATCCCCTCCCCTTTGAAAACATTTGCAAGCAGCATTAAAATGAGTGAGGCTCAGGCAGCCCTCCTTAGACAGTCTCTGGATTTTGTGTTAAAACAATTTTCCTCTGTGTTTACTGAGGTTATTTTAATTATTATGAATGGAAGTGTTCATCCAGAAGCACCTTGATAATTAAATATCAAAGCAGTGGGGGGAGATTCCAAATGATACCTCCAAGTGAAATGAAAACAATTTTCTGTTGCTAAGATGGTTTTTCATTGCAAGGCAAATGCAAAGTATTTTAAAAGAGAAAAAAATCACTGGAACATGCAGCTTAGTTCCTTTATCTTCTGCTTTGCAGCACTTTTGTAGACATGTTTTGAAAGGTGTACTCCTTCCTTGAACAATGATGGCCTCGTGAGTTGCTGTTAAAATTCTGATAGATCTGAATTTAAGCAATTGAGAGTGCTCACAAATGCTCCATGTATTTCCCCTTTTTTCCTTCTAGTTAGATTAGAGGGTCACACAGTGCGTACCTGGTGATCCAATCCTAGGAGAAAAGTTTAGGTAGCAGGAAGAAAATGGCTTCCACTAGAAGCTAGCTCATGCAGTATACGGGAAGAACCAATGAATAACCTCTTGTAGACTGGCAGTGCAATCCAAAGCAGAAATGTGTCCTTTAAAACTCATAATGGGTTTAAAATAGGATTGTCATCCTCCTGGTGGGGCCTGGAGATTTCCCAGAATTACAACCAATCTTCAGACAACGGAGATCAGTTTCCCTGGAGAAAATGGCTGCCTTGGAGGGTGGATTTTATGGAATTATAACCTGCTCAGCTCCGTCCCCTCCCCAAACCCCACCCTCCCCAGGCTCCACCCCCCAAATTTCCAGGAATTTCTCCACTTGGAGTTGGCAACCCTAAGAGAAGGATGTAAATCTGTTTATCCCTGACTTGAATGGTGCAGGCTAGTCCAAACTTGTCAGATCTCGGAAACTAAACAGGGTTGGCCCTGGTAAGTACTTGGATGGGAGACCACCAAGGAAAACTGGGATTGTAAACCACCTCTGTTCATCTCCTGCCCTGGTAAGTAGTTGGATGGGAGACCACCAAGGAAAACTGGAATGGCAAACCATGGCTCTTCATCTCCTGCCTGGAAAATGCTCTGGGGTGGCCATAAATCAGCTGCAACTTGATGGCAACTTTCTATGAACTCTGCTTAGGATGGCACTGCAATAGTGGTAGCATCTGTTGGGTATGGTAAAATGGTGTCGCTACTATCTCAGTGAAGAATACGCATAACGGCGTATGTTCTTCATTTCTATATTCATTTACACATATGGTATAGTACGATGTAAAATGCTGATTTAATGGTGTGCATGAAATGTTTACAATGCATATGTTTTCCAGAGAACAAAACTGGCACAAGGAAAACAGAAAAGGTCAGGAAAACAAAGAATTGTGTGTTTCGCTTTTCAGAAGGGAGAAGCAAAGTTTTTAAATAGAGGATTTTCAGGGTACAATGAGTGGGATGAGAAAGTCAAAATTCACATTATTTATGCTTCCCTGTCCTGTGCATTTGTCTCAAGAAACATGAAGGCAGAACATACACATCCTGACTGGAAACCAGAGTTGATACCCCAATGGGTTGCATA